>JAUDYJ010000003.1:164382590-166997590 GCA_030761175.1 Masticophis lateralis
CTCCAGTCTGCCATCTTGGGGCTTTTCCCACCGTTGGGGTCTTGTGACTTTGTGAACGGCCATTTCAGAATCGGAGTCTGAGCCAGTGGAGATCTCATCCGATGATGGTGGAGGATCCCTGTGGACCTTGTGGATCCCCTTGGATCTCCTCATTGCGGCTGGTGCCCTGTCGGATGATTCGGCGGCTGTAGCTTCCTCAATGACTTCTTTAAGGGACACTTTCTTTCGGCTGAGGAGCTTTTTCTGGACCATGCTGTCCCTCATGCCAAAGACGATGTGGTCCCACAGCTGAACGTCCACATTCTCGAATTCACAGCTGGCCGTGATCTTCCGGAGTGCCGAGATGAATTCTTTGAATGATTCCCCTTCTTGTTGATTCCTCTGGTGGAAATCGAAGCGGTTAGCTAAAGGAGTGCTCGCTGGGGCGTAATGGTCCTGGAGGACTTCCTGAAGCTCGGACCATGGCATCTGCTTGATGTCTTGTTGTGCCACAAGGTCCATGGTCATTTCTAGGACCTCCGAGCCGCAGTGAGCCAGGAAAAGTGCCCTCTTTCTGCTGTCGTCGAAGTTCGTGAAGCCACTTCGCGCCAGGAACTGCCTGAAGTGAACCATGAAAGATTTCCATTTCTCTTGGCTCGGGTTGAAGGGAGCCAGCGAGATTTGGGGACCAGACATGGTTCGTGATTTAGCTCGAATGATTCAGCTCAGTGACTTAGCTCTTGTGAGTGAGGTGGCGATCATGCCTGCTGTTCTTAGTCGGTTCTTCTCTAGTCCTTCATCACCAGTGTTAGATCGGCACCGGAAAGAAACGTGACTCAGCTGCTTCCGTTCAGCACTCTTTATTGAACAGTAAAAACAGTCTGCCGGCAGCGGCTCCCGGGCCTCCTTATATTCTGCTCGGGCATGCCGGCCAATGACAGTAGTTTAAATTTCCCACCGGTGGAATTAACCAATCCCCCAGCGGATGTCCTTATAAGGACATAACAATGAGTTTAGCATTGGAATTGCTGAAGGACTAGGATAGGGACACACCATTGCAGAAAACTTCTATCTATGTGATTGCTAAGAGTCTGCAATGACTTGATGGCACATAATAATCAAAATTATCATTACATTTAAGCTTATTAAATAGTAGTCACTGGATATAGCTTCTCTTGAAATACCATGACCAAATTTCCAAATCCTTTTCTTTTCTTATTCCTCAGCTCTTTGGTCTTTCAAGATAAAAACTATACTGTGTGACAAAACCAGCCAGGATCTCAATAGCGACTGTTAAGAGACTGTGTTTACATGTTCTGTTTGCTGTCACTTAAAAGAACAACAGCTCCCCCTACAGATGGCTTTCTCCTAATAGCTTCACTACAGTACAAACATTTCAGCACAAATGTTTCTTGGTTTAGACTAGAGAATAGAAGAGTATAAAATGATGAACATACTACAGTTATGATTGTAAAGATCATTGAAAAGCTCTCCTTGTGAATCACATTTGAATTGTAAGATAAAAGTTTCTCATACTTCAATCATTTAATAACCTGACTAAGGTATGGACTGGAGGGTCAGCTGGGACAATAAATTCAGGAATTAGGGTTGTTCAAAATTTGTCTAATTTTATTATTCTTTAGAATCATGTCCATTCTTAATTATTTTGCTTTTGAAGTTACTCTTTAGTGAGTTATTTAGTTCAACATGCACCACAGTTTATCATTGTTTAATAAAACAAAGTTTATAACCATTTCTCAATATCATTCATTTGTATTTAGTCAAAGGAAGCTTAATTCCTGCTGGGCAACACTATTCTTTTAATTAATCCCAATTGTGAAATTTCTCTTCAAAATAAAATCATATCAATTTATTCTCCATTTCTCCTTGGGGTTCATCTTAAGGAGTTCCTGGGATGCTAAAATATAATTCTAACTCCCGCTAGGTTGGTGCTATCTGCAAGGAAGAACAAGCAGCAAACATATTTAATTTTGGCGCACAGTATGCAATATAAGGAGAAAAAACATATTTGCCATAACAACCTCCCCCCATAACATGTACAAAGTAAAGCAAAATAGACATAGCATTGTGACATAGTTAATATTTGAACAATGATTTAAACCTAGATCACGTAATTATGTTGGTCGGTCTTTTCACTGCTATCTATACAAGATCAGATCAAAAGCTGAAAACAAACACACTTCTTCACAACTGAGATGATAATTTCTTTCCAAGTGCATATTATTACTATTATGTTATATTCTAAACCTAATATACCCAATGTTTCTCATAAATCAATAAATTCCAAACTTTCAACATATAATTTAAATTACATTCTCTTCTTTGAATATCAGTTTTCTTCTTGGTATGATATTAATAAAAAATATAAATATTAAATCAAACTTACAATTAAAGAGCAGATCCAAATCAGGTGTGTTAGTTCTTTCAAATTTATTACATTTCCAGCATTAAAAAATTGACAGCCTTCCTTCAACATCCAGCAAAGTATCCAATGAAAAACATATTTCTGATGAATTAATCTCATATTCTGATTCTCAGACACATATTTAATGTTTTACATAGCCACTTTATAAAGAACATTTCAGCTTTGTACTCCTTTTCAACTTTGTCTTCTCAATTTTTAACACTCATTTTGAATTTTTTTCAAATTTTTTTTGAATTTTTTCTTCCAACGCGCCCATAATTTAGCTGCTAATATGTTGGGTCTAAAGTGAGAGGCCAAGAAATGTTGGAAGTCCTGAGAGGAAAAAAATGTCTTTCTCTTGCACCAGATGAGTAAGAAAATAGACGCTAGGCAGCTCATACAGACAAACAAGTGACTGATTTAAACATACAGATATGTCTTTGAAAAGGAGGGACAATACAGTAAAAGGATCAAAGGAAAAGAAAATGCAGACGGTTAGACAAATACCTCTTACCATTGGCTCTTAACAACACATTTCTTGTTTGGTATGATTAATACTGATTTATTAAGTAAATCAAATAAATTATTGATTAGATTAGAACTCAAGACAAGGTGCTGGTCCTCCCTGCCTCCACAGGTCTTGTAGGATAGATTGATCTGTCCAAAGTAACCTGCTGTAACTGAGGGTACATTTGAACCTAGCTCTTCCCACTCCAAATATAAGATAATGCTGTTCACTTTAATTTACAGGTACTTTTAATGGTTCCAAAGTGAAATATAATACTTTTCTTTATGGTGGCTACAAGCAAATGCCCAGGATAATTGAAGTGACTCATCTTTATTTTCTCCCTCCCCCACTTTGAGTAGTGCTTTTGAAAACTACATTTTTTAAATTATAAATTTCTTTCCATTTACTTATTTGCACAGAAACTATCATATCCTATCTTGGCATGCTAGATAGGTTCTAGAGATGTTAGATCTAGCTTGTTCTAGAGATATCTAGCTTGTTAGATAACAACATGGGTTATATTAACCATGATAGTGTAGGTCTGTTGTTAAATCCAGTATTATACCAAATTAGATATTGGAATAAATTGATAGCTGGACCTGCCATTGGCTTTGATTTGTGTGTCTGTAACATTCTGCTACAGACTGGTGCTGATGATAGTTGTTGTCCTAAATTGGTAGTTTTCGCAAAGACTGTGAAAAGAAATGACAGTATCTTCGTTGACTTATAGATAACTGTTGACATGTGTGCGTAGTTCTAGCTAGGAACTGTTAATAGTATTCCCTTGTTTTTAATTCTATGTGCGTTTTGCAGTAGATTAATCCTCCTTTATTTAACACAAGGGAGAGTTTTAATTTATATAAGAAATGTTTGATCTAATACTTCTACCTTGTAGTTCATAAGATATTTAATTAAAATCTAATTGCTTGAAGAGCCTGCTATATTTTATAACACCATAGAGGCTGGCTATAAGCAATGGATTACATGATGCATTTGGCATGGGACTTTAAAAAGTTCTGATTCCTGGTAAAGGTAGTCCTTGACTTACAACAGTTCATTTAGTGACCATTCAAAATTACAATGGCATTGAAAAAAGTGACATATGGCCAAGTTGACTCAGCCTACCATCCTTGTGAGGTTGGTAAAATGAGGACCCAGATTATTGGGGGCAATATGCTGATTCAGAGCATATTGCTCTGAACCGCTTAGAGAGAGCTGTAGCAATAGCAATAGCACTTAGACTTATATGTCACTTTACAATGCTTTACAGCCCTCTCTAAAAAGTTTACAGAGTTAGCATATTGCCCCCAACAATCTGGGTCCTCATTTTACCGACCTTAGAAGGATGGAAGGCTGAGCCAACCTTGAGCCGGTGAGATCCAAACTGCCAAACTGCTGACAGCCGATGATCAGCAGAAGTAGCCTGCAGTACTGCACTCTAACCATTGCGCCACCGCAGCTGTAAAGCACTGTGAAACGGTATATAAGTCTAGATCCATGATGGCGAACCTATGGCACGAGTGCCACATGTGGCACACGGAACCATATCTGTGGGCACACGTGTGTTGACCTAGCTCAGCTCCAGCGCACATGTGCGTGCTGGCCTGCTGATTTTTGAGCCTTCCAGTCCCACCTGAATTCGGGAAATGGGCAATTTCCAGTCTCCAGAGGGCCTCCAGGGGGATGGGGAAGGCCGTTTTCACCCTCACCAGGCTGCAAGAAAGCCTCTGGAGCCTGGAGTGGGTGAAAAACAGGCTTATTGGGCCCACCGTGTCATCGCGTGCCAAAAGCATGCCAAAAGCAGGGGTCGCACGTGGGGTTGGGTTATGCGTGCATGCACGGTGGGGGGCAGGGGGCGGGGGGCATTGAATTATGGGTGTGGGCACACGTGTGCGTGACACCCCTCCGCTTCCCTTGTTTTTGGCACGCAATTGCAAAAAGGTTAGCCATCACTGGTCTAGGTGCTATCCCCATGGTCATGTGATTTACTTGCTTGACAACGAGTTTGTATTTATGACAGTTGCAGTCTCCCAAGATCATGTGATCACCTTTTCTGACTTTCTAATAAGCAAAGCCAATGGAGAAGCCAGATTCACTTAACAACGGTGTTACTAGTTTAACATCTGCAGTGATTCATTTAACAAATGTGGCAAGAAAAGTTGTAAAAATGGAGCAAAACCCACTTAACAAATGTCTCACTTAACATACACTTGAGGCTCAATTGCAGTCATAAGTCGGGGACTACCTGTATAAGGTAGAGGAAATTTGTCCAAGTGTACAGTTTCATCAGAAGGTTCAGAAAAGAATGCTCTGTGAATTGAATAAACACAGTTTGATAATAAGCAAAAAAAATAAAATAAAAAATAAAGTTCAGATGCCCTGATGAACTTTAGGGCATTCCATTATTCCAAATCCAGTAAATAGATAAGAGTCTATTAAAGAAATAATTCACACAAGTTTCACTATTTAAAAAAGTGTTTTAAAGTGTTTAGTCAAACAAAGTAGAGCAATAACTTCACGAGAAGGAAGCTGAATCTGCCACAAATTGAAGATATTCATTCCCTATTTTTTCTACTTGCATTGTTTATGTGCTTTTGAACTGCTAGTTTGGCAGAAGCTGGAACAGGTAACGGGAGCTCACCCCATTATACATGTTGTGGCCTGCCAGTGGCCTGTGCGGATCGTGGCTGATCCTGACGACAAGGAGGCTGGTGTGGTGTCATGCCAGCAGCCTGCGCAGCTGGCAGTCATGTCAGACAGTGAGGAGGCCAAAGAGGATGAGATGCCAGAGACAGAGACTTAGCCAGGGCTTTCAGAACCTCCAGAGGCTCCTTCCAGTGGACAGAGTGAAGTGGAAGAGCCTCTCCTCAATGCTCGGGCATGCAGGGCTGCCAAAAGGCAGGAGTGGCTACTCAGGAGGAGGAGGTCTACTCGAGAGTAGGGCTTGAGGATAATTGGCCACTCCCTTAGCCTATTTAAATTGCACGCAGCTAGTGCTTTCTTGCTAGAAACAACGTCTCATTACTACAGAGTATCTTGGAGAGCGAGTGACTTCTCATATCTGATTTTCTGGGCTGATTGCCAACCTTTGTTGGACTTTGTTCTTAATAACTTTGATAAGGACCCTTTGCAGGGGAAGCCTGCATTCTTGAAAGGGGTTTGTTTGGAATTAAACAGTGTTTGCGAAGGTTGGTGTGTGTCACATTCTCTGAGAATCCGAAGCTGGGGCATAACAATGCGGCACTAGGGATTTGAACCGCTGAACTGACGACCTTTCAATCAACAACATCTTAGCCACTGAGCTACCACATCCCTACACATAGAATAAATCTCCCAAAAATTTGTTTATAAATTTGTTTATAAATACATACATACATACATACATACATACATACATACATACATACAGGTCTTTGATTAAAAACTTCAGAAAACATACGTGTGTGTGTGTGTGTGTGTGTAGGTCTTTGGTTATTTGGGTCTTCTCCCACGTAAAATTGGAAGTGTCTTGGCAACGTTTCGACGAAGTCTCATTCGTCATCTTCAGACTGGTGTTCTCGGCTTCGTGTTTCCAGGAGCAATGTGAGATCGCAGCTGTCTCTTCCTTTTAACTGCTAGTGGGGGTGGGAGCTGATTGGGTGGGAGCTTGGCTGTGTTCTGATTGGGTGGAGGTGTGTTCTGATTGGTTAGGGACTTGGCTGTGCTCTGATTGGATGGGGGGTTGGTTGTGCTCTGATTGGCTGGGGATGTGTTCTGTTTGGCTGGGAGCTTGGTTGTGCTCGGCTTAGTCTGAGTTGCAGGGGGATTTGAGCTGGTGAGCTGCGTTGTTGTTGTTTGGCTTCGTGTTTGTGGCCGTGAGAGCTCTTCATAGTGGGTGTCAGTCTGCTTCATGTATGGATTGGAGGGGTTTAAAGTGGCTAATGATGCAGCTGCTTCTGGTCCTTGGTCGTGCCTCATTATCAGTGTGGGTTTGAGTCTGCTTTCTGTGTGGATGTGTGGTGGTGACATCCTGTGTGGCTCTCGTGAGTGTGGGTCTGGTGTCATTCGTTGTGTTAGGGACTCGTTTGTCAATAAGGGCGGGTTTCCAACCAGTTCTTCCTACGTAAACCAACATTTTTAGTCTCCTTTGTCTCCCAATGGGCAGCAGGGTGCTTGCTGGCTGCCTGAAAAAAGCCTAGAAACTAGTGGATTGTGATTTCACTGAACTAGGGCTGCATATAAATCTTTGTTTACACAGGAAGAACCTGGCTAAAGAGAAATACATACACACACAGACACACACACAGACACACACACAGATTTCCAAAATCTTGCTTTGACTACCCATCAGCAACCGGAGGAGGAGGAGGAGGAGGAGGGGAGAGGGAGGGGGATGGGGAGAAGTAGTAGTAGTAGTAGTAGTAGTAGTAGTAGTAGTAGTAGTAGTCGCCACCAGTCCAGAAGTCCAGCCAACATCTTACAACATTTACATATCTTCAACAACTGCATCTCTTTTGTGTGCCCCATCTATACACAAGATGGCAGCAAATCCTCACAAGCTTGTGCTATCCTCACCAGCAGTGCTAGAATAAATAAGGTCTCCCAAGTTAGTCTGATCAATTGTCTCATTCATTATTCCTCAGATCATTTCCTCACAGTGATTTATATTGTCTTCTAGTGTCACCCACTCATCTTTGTGTTGATATAAAGGTAATAAGAACTTTATATCACCTTAACAATGGCTAAGTACAGTTATAAGATTCTACCACTCCCTAGTGAAGAAAAGCACCTTTTCATATTGCTAAACCTAACTTTAATTGATCATCCATGACATGCTAATATTTAACAAGGGTATCTACTTGCAGGGAGTGGTGTCACAAAAGTCAAACAGACACAAGCCCCGATCAAAACCCTACCCTTTTTTATGTGCATTACTTGTGTTGGAAGACAAAAAAGCAATAAGCTTTCTTCTCCTCCCAACAACTGACTGAAAAATGCTGGTTCTCACAAGTAAATTGACTAGATAGCAGAGACCAGATAGCAGGGACCAATTTATGGCTGGACCAGGGACCAGCCACAAATTGCAAAGGAAATAGTTATCATTTCCTGTCAGTCAGCTGGACAGATCAATCAACTGCCTAGAGAGAAAAGTCGGAATGATCTGCAGGATACAGCAGCCTGAGGCTACCTGCTGCAGTCCCTGGGCTGTTGTCTGCAGAACCACGTAATAGAGCAAAGGCATACAAGTCTTTTGATATATTATTGAAGATATAAAAGCTGAAATTGGCAGCCAGCCCCCTGGCTTGCTTCTAGTTGCACCACAATGTGATAGAATAATTATGAGCAGCTCAACACTGGAAACCTCATTCAGTTCAATATGGAGTATAGAATAATTGGAAGGGACTTTGGAGGTCTTCTAATCCAACCTCCTGCCCATGGCAGGAGATCCTATACCATCCCAGACTTTCTTTTGGCTTGATAGGATGGATAAATGTGATCATAAAAACAATAACAGTTGGAAGGGATGCCAGAGGTCCTCCTGTCCAACCCCTATCCACCCGCACCCACCCAAGCTGGAGACTCTATACCATTTCAGACAAATAAATGTCCAATCTCTTCTTAAAAACCTCCAGTGATAGAGCACCCACAATTTCTGGAAGTAAGCCATGGACGTTGAAATGTAAAGTACTCTAAAGGTCTTTCTCTACTACTAAGTTGAAATGCCATCTACCCATCCTTGCAAACAAAAGTGCCGGCATAAAAATTGTTATCTCTATTGACGATTTATATTGAGTCTCTAATGCCTGGTTTACTCTGATTGAAGAATGTGTCAAATGTTTAGAGTTAAATGATAGATTGTCTTCCGAGTACTGACATAACCTTTCAGTATGAGACCAACTATTAGAGAAATACCCACCAATGGAGCATTAGAATTGATACAACATGGGCCTTACTTTTTTTTTTTAATTAATACAATATAGATGACGCCTTCGGGACTCCCTCTGACTCATCTAGGCCATATGCTCATGTTAAAATAATATTAAACCAAGCAACATAGAGAAAATTACAAGGATAAATATATATTTAATGAAGATTCTCAGTCATCCAGATTCAGTTGTCTGGAAGTTGAGTCATGGTAACTGGATTTCTTTTCTTCTTCAAAATGTTTCACTGCTTATCCAAGTAGCTTCTTCTGGCTGAGCAAGTCAGTTAAGGGGACCCCTTATATGGAGGTTTTATTTCTCACCTAATCTGGATAGGCTCTCTCTGCCTACTCACCTAATGAACCTCACACCCACTACTGGTTATCTGACTTCACCTCCAAGGTAGTGAGTAGGGAAGAGATATTACTCACCTCAAGGCTGTCACTGGAGGAGTGTCAGAATGGGGTTGGGTAATATTTTTGTATCAGTACACCTAATGACAATTTAAAACTGACTCATTCCCAGGGTGGGGTTGAAATAAATGCCACATTAAAGGGCCAAAATAGATGTTATCAGAGCATAATTGTGCTGTGGTTAAGTGCAAGCGGGGACAGGGCCTCTATTGTGTATAGTTCAGAGGGAGTATGAGAAAACCTAATTCCAAACTGAAATTTGTTAAGGCTGAGAATTTCTCACAGTAAAATCTGCAATGGAGTTCTGCTAGAATGAGTGATGGCTGTCCTGTAGTAGAGGGATCTACCAGAACTACAGCTTGAAACATTCACTATAATGCAGTTTTTGACTAATCCTTTCCATTAGTTCTTGCTGTTGGGTTTTCTTCAATTGGGTGAAATATAAAAGGCTTCCTCTTGGACTGATGTCTTACAATAGAAAGGAAATCTGATTCTGAACTGGATACCTTGACTGATTCTTTGGTTCAGTTCAAACATATCCATATTATACCCTTCAGTCATAATCAGTTCTTTTTCTCTATGTATTTTTCAAACAACCAAAAACCGGTTTCTGATCCTGCTTGATTTATCGTTGGTAGTATATTTATCCAATATTTCTATATTTGATTGTGTATTCTGATAATGTTTTTAACTCTCTGCATCATTCTACAGAATGCACCCATACAGAAATCAAGATGAGTGAATTTGGCAGCCTTATAAAACTAGTACATTTTGCTGGTGATTATTCAGATCTGAAATGGCTTCTCAAAAGTGAATTGCTTCCATCTTCTTTGAAGACTTTTTGATGTTAAGCAAAGATCACCTTTCTCCAAAGTATTTTTATTCTTAACTTTAATCTCTTACTTGCTAGGTCATGAGATCTGATACTGGTATTAGTACATTTTTATTATGCATGTGTACTTTTATCATACATTTTAAGAGTTTGTTCTCTGCAAGTGATTAACTACTTCAGAAATCAGGTGTGCGTGTTTGTATATTTACATTAATATCTTAGTTTAAGACTAGGTTTAACTGTCTTAGTTTAAGACAGCTTAATAACTGTCTACACTCATGACTCATGAACAGAAAGAATCCACCATCAACACTATAAATTGATCTGGTTATATAGATAGCCATGATCTTTGGAAACATAGTGCTTGAACAATGATGGCTTATTGGAAAATCTTAACTTGATATCTCTCTCTTTCTCTCTCAAATTGACAGCTGAAGTAACATTTTGCCCATTTCACCATATTTCACATAGGAAGCCTATCATTCTTAATTTAAAGCAATATATTTCCTTGGAGATTACCTTGAGGAAAACACATTTAAAACATATTTAAACACATATTTTTTTTCTTCACAGTCATTGCTGTCCCACCACTGACTGCCAAACAGCTCACTGGTTTGCCAGCAGCAGCAACAACCCAACTCTACATCCACTGCTAGTCTCATCTTCTTCCTTTATTGCCTACAGTCAGGGCAGGATACTCTCTGTACTGGTAAGGCAGAAGTGGACAAAAGCTATTAGGAAAAAGTCTCTAAAGGTTCTTCAGTTCCTGAAGGAAAAGCAAGCTATAAATACCATCATTCAAAAAGATATATAAAGCAAATTCAGAGGGTGGTTGCAACATTTTTTCATCCGATCAAGCTTGTTCAGGCAACAGCAGGAGCACTATCAAAACTCACTCTTGCTTTGCCTGGACAAACCCAGAGAAGACTTGCCTAGGCAAAGCAGGAACAAAGCTTGAAGCACTTTTGAAAGTTGACTAACCCATGGGTGAAGCCATCTGCAATGGCAGCAGTTTCAGTGTAGTCATTTTATAGAATTGAAGAGTTGGCAATTATCTTAAGAGATCACTAGCCCCATGTTCCAACTCAGTATGGAACATATTGCATAATTTCCAGCCTCTATATGAAGTAAAACAGAACTTAGCACTTAATGTGACAGCCTGTTAGAAAGCCATTGTAACAATAATAAAGGCAGGCTATATCTATACTTTTTTTAAAAAAAGTTAGGAATCAGAATTGTCCACAATTTTTGTTCTGATCTCCATAAGAAACTAACTTTGAAAAAATTCAGCCAGTGCTGTACCTTTAGAAGATGAACCTCTCTTCAAAGAAGCACAGCTCAACAGTCTTACTGCTCAAGAGAATATATCTGACTTTTTTTTTTATTTGGCTTCTAACTTGGGTGGAATAAATAATAAAGTATGGCTACATAGTACATATGGCTTACTTTCCACTTAGGTCAGATTTCCTTTTGGATCAGAGGACTCTGAGCTGATCATAATATTTACATATCTGTAAATAAAACAACATTTTCAAACAGATCTTGTGAGGCAAAAGTTCTTGCTAAAGGGTAGCATATCCATTTCTCCACGCCGGGGAAAAAGGCTTTATACCTTGTAAGTGATCTTCCAACTTGTATTTCTATCTTCCTCAAATCTATACAGTCATTTAACCTGCTCACATGATATCCAAAGGTTAGGAAAGAATGTGAACACCATATCTCATTCTTTGACATTCCTTCCAGCAGTGAAAAAGAAAGATGGAATGATTTTTTTTCTATTCATATTCCTTTGAATATGAGTGGCAATGTCCACATTGTTGGAAAGCTAGTAAAGGACCGATCCACAAGAAAATATGATAAACTTGAATAAACTGGGAAGTTTGGAACTTGGCTGATATAAGTGATCGCATCTTCTTACCCAGAAATGAGCAAGCTTCTCTCCTTAGATCTTCCATATTGGAAATGGCTGTTTCTTCATATTCAGCACTCCCTTCCTGCAGCTGCAGAGCTCTTGTCCTCCACAAATTCTGACAAATATTTAGTTGCAAGGGTCAATACAGATTAAATGCATATTTGCATGTAATCCAGTGGTGGGTTGCTGCCGGTTTGGACCGGTTCTAGCAAACCAGTAGTTCCGACGATCAACCGGCCCCACCCATGCGGCCCCGCCCTATCCTGTCCTATATTTCCTTCTTTCTGGCTCAGCTTACTCACATGGCACAGCTGATTTCTGCAGTTCACTGTTCTACTTACCGGGGCTGCAGTAAAATATAAGCAGCTGAGCTTCAAATTGCTGTATTTTGAACACTGTGTGCATGCACATTAGATGCGCATTCGCAGAACTGGTTGTTAAACCGGTTGCAGCCCACCACCAGGGCCGGATTTTCCTATAGGCTAACTAGGCTTCAGTCTAGGGCCTCAAGATCAAGAGGGGCCTACATTCAAATTGTTAGCAAAATTTACAAACTTAAAAATGGGAGGTGAAAGGGCCTCATAAGTAGAATAGCCTAGGGCCTCTTTTCATCTAAATCCGGCCCTGCCCACCACTGATGTAATCTGCTACTTGGAGGCTGATTCTTATTAAGTTCTGCAGCAAATATATTTATGAGATCTGATTGATATATGATTTAAAATATTTATTCATTACCCATTCTCTTAATACCTCTGGAAGCATTGAAAGATTTTATTCTATTGAAATTTCAACAAAAATTACTTCTACAAAGATAGCATTTACAGTGGAAGGAGAATTTCTACCGAGGTCCCCAATGCAACATATAAAGATTTGAGAAAATTCTCATTATTAAGAATTATTTACCATTATTCATTTTTACATTTTGTATGTCATTCTTCAAGATTGACTATTCCAAGGGGTGTTTTAACATTTTAAAATCATATAACATTTTTGCAAAGTAAAGCAATTAAAATAGATATAAGCAATAAAAGGGTTAGTTAAGAGATTTTCTGTGATGTATAACATTAAATATTAAGCAAACAATTTCACCATGATCATAACTCTGAGTTAAAACAAGGTACAAGCCAATTAGATAAAGAGCAAAGGAATACAAGAGATAGAAAATGTCCAAGCTAAAAATTTCAGAGCAATCTGCCAAAGTGGCAAATATACATGGAAATAAAGAAAAAGCCTGAATTTAAAATCAAACGTACATATACAGACAGAGGAAAAAACATTCAAAAATCACCCAGAGATAATATTATTATGCAATATTAGAGTCATTACCCAAAATTGGGCAACAGCAGCAATCACACTCTTATTATTGTCAAGTTTTTAAAACGATATGCTTTAGTAAAAGGTTTGGAAGAAACCTTTGCTTCTTGCTAGAAAGTACTAAATAAAGAATTTAATAAATAATCAAGTATTAATAACTATAAAGAATGCAACGGAGTATTATGGATAATCAGATGTGTCTTACTGGGAAGGGCATTCTGGAGTTGGCAAGGGAGGATACCCAGAGAACTTGCCTCAGGAAGATGAATCAGGTAAGAACAGTGTACCTGAGTGGCTTTACGTAAATTAATGGGAAGTCCTTCCTACCATAGGCCTGCATAAGGTTGAGGAGAATCTGATGTTGCTGAGAAGTCCATTTTTTTTTCTACTGAGAACTTTCTATTGATCCAAGCAAATACTGTAACAAACTGAAGTGCAGTCAGGTAATGACTAAAAAAGGATACAGGAAACTCCCATACTGTAGCAAAGTAAGCTAAACAGGAGTAAGAGCCCTCTAATACTATATCTAGTACAATTGAACAAAAGTAGTCCTGTTTAAGGGATGATCACAGGAGCATTTCTGTGGAGTAGTAGGGCTATTTTTGTCATTTGGCAGATAGAGCCATTCAGATACATTCAGAGCTGAATTCCAATTGGGCATGCCCAGTTGAGGTGTCTAAGTCAGAGTCTTGTAAAGTTATTGGAAGAGAAGTTGAGGTTTGATTCCTATGGAAGTAAACAGTCTTTCAAACTAAGCTTAGTCACCTAGGCTGTTTAGATTATGATCCTTCCTGTTTGGTCAAGCTACTTTGTAGGCAACCTATGATTGGTTCCATGTGGCGATATCATCTTCTTTAAGGGAAAGGGTTACCCACTCAACCTTGAAGAAAGCAATGGTGAGCTCCCTCTTTAAGAAGTCTTTGCTGGACTCAACAATTCTGGACAATTTTTGCCCAGTTTCCAACCTATCCTTTTTAAATTGAGAAGATGGCTAAGATCCAGCTCCAGGGCATTTTGGGAAAAAGGATTGCTTGGACCCATTTCAGTCAGGTTTCAGATTGGGTTACAATATAGAGAAAGCGCTGGATGTATTTAATTTTGATCTGTGACAAAGCCAGAACGGGATTAGTGCTGCCATTCTACTGTTTCTTTTCTCTTTTTTTTGTAAAAAGTTTTTTTTACTTTTTTTAAAAAAAATATAAACATAAAATACAACTTTTTGGAACGAAGCATTGATCCGGTCATAAATTGCTTTTTCATTTTTAATCATATTACTTTTTCCTTCTTTTTTCCCAACCGTATGTATCTTGTTCCTTGTTTCCTTGTCTGTTAGCATATATTTCATTTCAATTTTAAAGTTCTCAATTTTAATTCTCCATATATCAATTTAATTCTTTTTCTTACTTCTATTTCAAACAAATTACATCAATTTTCTTCTTTTGTTCCTGTGCCATTTGACTTCTTTTGTTCCTGAGCTAATTAATACCAATTATAGGAGTTCCATTATATTTTCCCTTTCTTTTCACCAAAGTCAAGCTGCCTGCAGACAAAGAAAAAACACCTCCACCATCAAAATCCCACGGTTGTTATCTGTAATATTCATGATGTTCCCAAACAAAGAGCAAGTTACAATGTTTCTTTTTGAACCAGAAGGTGTCTCTCTACAATCCACGATTTCCATTAGTAACACAAGTAGCCATTTTATTTCAATTATTTAACTCTCCTGCTTGATTCTCTCCTTCTTTTGTGCTTTAGAAATAATAATTCTTTTTTCTTTTTTTCTTTAACAGTCTAATTCAAATTTAAAACTTTGCTCAGTTTTTGAACCAAGTCTCAATATTTATTTTTTGGATTTGTTCTATTCAAACATCAATTTTCTGTCGGGTCTTTTTCTTTTCTTTTAAAAATTGCATCCTAAAATCTTCTATGCCCTGTAATTCCACAGCTGCTGTTTTAAGGCTAGGGTTCTTACAAATAAAAAACCATTGCTCCTGGGTTGTTTTGAGCCTGGGTTGGTTGTCACTCACTCAGCTTCAAAGAGCATCATTCCTTTCCGCTTTCCTCCTGCACATCACTTAGCCCGGTTTCTCCCAGCTTTGTGACAGCCGCCATGGCTGCCGCCCCCCACTGCCAATTTACAGAGAGTTCCATCCGACCTCTGAGGAACTTGCCTATTCCTCTTGGTTATCCAAGGCACCTCTCTTTCTACCCCATCCCTGTAGGATAGTTCTGGTCCAAAGACCCATCAGTGGCAGTTCGGCAGCCGGGGTTTTCATGGGACTCATCAGAGCCCGCTATTTCCCCGACTGTCTCGCCACGACACCAAACCGGAAGTCCCATTCTACTATTTCTTGATCTATCAGCAGCTTTCAAAACCATCAGTCATAAGATTCATCAGGACTGACTGGGAGTTTTGGGAATGGGGGCATCATTTTGTGATGATGCTCTTCCTTTCTTTGCAGCCGATTTCAATTGGTGTTAACAGGGAAAAAGATGAGTCCAGGAACCGTCAATTGCGGGTACCACAGGACTTAAAGCTCTCACCCCTTTTGTTTAATATCTACATGTAAACACTAGAATCCATCAATCTCAAGCATCCATCAATCTGGGATCAAGTATATATCTCAATCTCAAACCAATCAAGTGATGTTGTCAAGGTTCAGCCCCAGTGTTTGGAAGGATAGGAAGGAACAGAACCAGGCTCAACCCTGACAAGTCTAAGGCACCCTGGGAGTGGCAATTTTCCATCTTTGGTCTTGGATGGTGTTACACATTCAAGACTGCTGCACAATGGGGGGGAGGGGGGAGTGCCTTCTTGGACTCATAGTTCCTGCTTGAAAAGTAGGTAGCTGCTGTGGCCAAGAGGGACTTTGCAAAAGTATATATAGTGTGTCTGAACCAGAATATCATTTACACAGTCATTCACAACTTAGTCACCTCACAATGTCAGACATTGTGTATAAAGCCACCCTTGACTCAAAAGCTACCGATTCTCTAGAATGAAGCAGCCAGGCAATGATGGGCAAGCCACGTTATGCCCAAGTGAACCCAATGCTCCACAAGCTGCACTAATTACTTGCTGACTTCTAGTTGAAATTCAAAGTGCTGGATTTTACCTATAAAGCCCTGGGTTATTGAGGGATCACCTGCAGTGGTGGGATTCAATTTTTTTAACAACCAGTTCTTTGGGCGTGGCTTAGTTGGGGTGTGGCTAGCTGGTCATGTGACTGGGTGGGTGTGGCTATGTGCATAGGGACTACTCAGAGAGCTGAAAAAAATCATTTCTGACTGGTCCTCGTACTTTTGACCAGTCCTCGCACTTATGACCATTCTCACATTTATGTCTGTTGCTGCATTCTTAACAATTGTGTTAGTCATTTCACCACTACTTCTTTTCACCACAGTGACAAGATAGGGTACAAAATGTAAAATGTGAGGACAGTTGTAAGTTCAAGGACTGGTCAAAAGTGTGAGAACTGGTCAAAAATAACTTTTTCAGCCTTTTGAGTAGTCCATATGCACATAGGGACTACCCCAAGGGCTGAAAAAAGTGATTTCTGACAGGTCTTTGCACTTTTGACTGGTCATCATTTATGCCCATTGCAGCATTAATTAAATTAATTAAATAAAAATGGAGCAGAAGCAGTCCGAGGTGGGCATTCAGGCCAGCTTCAGGGCAAGGTGATACAACCGGGGTAGGTAAGCCGCTGCTGCCCAGGTGCGAGGCAGGCGCAGGCCTACAGGGCTGGAGCGATCGGATGGGGTAGGTCAGGGGTCTGCAACTTTAAACACTCAACCTTAAACACATGTAAACATTCAAACACAACCTTAAACCTGGGTGGGCATTGCCAACTCCATATCACTTACTCTCACCCAGGTTTTGTGGATCCCAGTATTTTCTTTTAAACAGGTATCTCTATGTGTCTCTTTCATCTCTTTCATCTCTTTCTTTCTTCCCCCCTTTCTCCCCTTCATCTCTCTTTCTCCCCCCCCCTTTCTCTCCTTCATCTCTCTTTCTCCCTGCCCACTTTCTTTCCTTCATCTCTCTTCCTCTCCATCTCTTTCTCCTCTCCCGCCTGGGTGGCGGCGGCAGACCTACCACATCATCGGGTCGCCCCTCAGCTTGGAGGCTGCACCTTAAGCCTGTGCCCACTGTGCATGCATCCACCCGGCTGAGCCTGCAGCTGGTTCTTGTTGCTGTTACGGAGCTTCGCAATGGGGCATACGGCGGCACTCCTCCTCCTGGAGCCCATTACGATGCTGAGCTTCAGCTGCAGCCTGGGCAGCCAGTGTTACAGGGCGGAGAAAAGTTGCATGTCTCCCCCAGTGACTAGATGGGCTAGGCAGGCTGAAGCTGTGTGGGTGGGAGGCAGACCAGGGTGAGGGGCGATCTGATGGTGCGGTAGGTGCGCCACCGCCGCCACCCGGGTGAGAGAGGAGCAATTTAACTAACGGTTCATTGTGCTGCGAGGCCAATGAATTACAAAAAAACACTGAACCGTTTGTTAGATTACTGGCTTGCCCGCTCCTCGCCCCGTCCTGCCCCCAGTATTTATTGGCAAGCGGCAGAGGAGCCAGCAATTTAACAAGCGGCCGAACCCCCTAGAACCAGCAGAATCCCACCACTGATCACCTGTCTCCAGTGAGATTAGGCACAGTGGGCAGGTTTTGGATCCCGTTGATTAAGCATGTCAGTTATGGGACCCAGGAAGTCTGTCTTCTCTATTGCAGCCCTCTGAAATAACATCCCCAAGAGATCTGGAGGGCTCCCATCCCAATGAAGTTCAAGAAGCTATTAAAGCCCTGGTTATCCTTCCAGGTCTGGGGCCATTGTAGTGATTAAGCCCCAGGTAATTAGATGGCTTTTTTGTTTATATACTTGTCTTTGGACCATTTAGGGTTTGTTTTGGGGGGGGTTCTATTCTTATTTTTTAACTATAAGACACCCAGTGCTCTTTGGAGTCAGATTGCCTCTAAACTGTATAATATACTCTAAAAAGACAAGCGAGGGAAAAAGTTTATTAGAATAACAGCTGCTTTGCATGAAGTAAATTTCAGGTTTAAATCCTGCTATTCTCAATTCAAAGAGGAGCAGGTAGCAGATGTCATTAAAATATCTATCTGAGAGCTACTCTCAGTGATAGCAAAAAGAATAACTTATGGTAAGTGGGCCAATAATCAGATGTAAAAATGTATAGAGCACTTACATACATAAAACATACATGCTACAGACAAGTAGCCTAGAATAGCCAGTTCTGCTATTGTCCAGCTGGATGGTTTCATTCTGTTTCTCCCTCTTGTTTCTTTCCTCTCTCAGAGTTTGCCCTTGGTTTGCCTTTACCTCTCTCTTTCCTCCCCTTCTGCTACAGATCCTGTGAGAACATCTGGCTTGGTGTCAACCCTGCTGAGTCATTGCTGCGTATGACCAGCACGTGAGTCATGAGAGGGAAGTCCCTTCACACTGGGTACTTTTCAAACCGGAGCTGAGTAAAAGGGAAAGTTGTCAAAGAATGTTGGCACTGGTGAAGGCTTCCTTGGAACAGAGACAAGCCCTCTGCTCTCTGCGACTTACTTCCCTTTGCCACAGTAAACTTGTGCCTCTGATGAATTCCAAACTCTCGAGAACAACACATCCAGAGGACTTGAATAAGCTGGGGAATTGTCAGTAAAGGAAATGTTAGATTAGCTTGCTGGAAAATGAATGAACAGAGCAAGAATCATGTCAGATTCTTGGAGGGCATAGCTTTCTTTCACTTTAAGTTCAGCATTGCTATTAATATTCCATCTACTTTTGGAAAAAAAAACATTCTGAAAGGAGAAAGGCAAATAGGAAAGTTGAGAGTGATCTCAAAGACCCATTTTAAAATCCTCTTCTTTATGATGTGCTTTGCAATCCCCTATGACCATCGGGTATGAAATGATGGTTTACAGTTTGACAATTCAACAGGCTCCTGGAGAAAATACAGCCCATCTCACACTTACCTAGCATGTTGCTTGTCAGTGATGGTATCAAAAAGCAGCATGGCACAAACAGCAGCACAATACTTCATTATTGCAGTAGAAGTCTCTGCTATAACAACTTAGAAGATGGCCTGCCATTGAGGCCACTGGCGAGGAACATTATTTTCCTTATTTGGCTGTAAAGTAAATGGCAAATTTGGTAAGCATTGATTTAAGAAAGCAAAGTCCTTCCAAATGCCACTTTGAGGTGTTCAGGCATTCTTATTCTCTCATCCTTTAAGGACAAAAGTTAACGGTCTGCCAGCCAATTTGCTAGACCAGTTAACACATTTATTTTAGTTTAATGTAGGTGCGTTTAGTCTTCAGTATCTGAGAGGCTATTTATTTTTCAGAAAGTAAGATAAATATAATAAATACTTTGGAGATACTCAGTGTCCTTCCTTTTCTTAAGATTAAAATGGCAATATATAATGTTCTCAATAGCTGTTCTTTCTCATGACAATCCAGTGAGATAAAGAAAACAGACACAACAACTGGCTATTATTAGCAAGGGCTTCTTGATTCTTAAATATTCTAACCATTCTACAATGCTGCTTATTATATTGTTTATTTGCTTTACATATTATTTGCCTATATATCAGCTGGCTTGGTTAGAACAGCTTGTTGTGTGACTTGATTAAGGAATTTAAGGGAGGAAGGGAGAGAAAAGCCGTGGATTGTGCTTTGTTTCAGACCCTCTTTGTAGGAGTTTAACAGTATGACTGATGGAATGTCAGTATATATTCACTGTCTCATGCAGCATTTCCTGGAAATCTACACATGAACTCCTCTATCAAGAAGGAAAAAAAACCCACTTTAACTACATTATTATTATTATTATGGTTCGTCACAGTCAGCGAGATGTTCAGACTGGATTTGGCATTTTTATCCACCCATTGAGTCCTTCCCAAGGACTTAGGATAGGCAGATGCTGATGTCTGATAGTGTTAGAGATATGGTTGCAGGATGTGAGCAGGGGTGGGATTCAGCCGGTTCTGACCAGTTCAGGTGTACCCGTAGCTCCGATGATCAGCTGAGAGTGAATCAATTCACTCCGACAATCAGATGGGCCTTCCCGCCCCGCCCCCCCCCCCCACGCTATAACCTACCTATATTTCTTTTGTTTTAAGACGAGCTGATAGGTGTGGCAGAGCAGATTGCTGCAGCTCAGCTGTTTTACTCACTCTGGATTCAGTAGAAGGTAACTTTCGATCTTAATGTGCACATGCGGAAGTGTGAGTTTGGCATGCATGCACAGTGTGCGCACAGAAAACCGGTTGTTACAACCAATGAATCCCACCACTGGATGTAAGCTGTTCCTAGTAAAACTATCTTTTGCAATTTACCAATGGTGCAGTGGTGGGTTGCTACCGGTTTGCCCCAGTTCGGGCGAACTGGTAGCAGCAGTGGTGGGAGGCTCCGCCCACCCGCCCGGACGTCATCAAATACAATCTGCGCATGTGCAGAAGTGGCACACGAGTAAACAGGAAGCAAAGGTAAGGGAAATCCACCCCTGCGATGGTGATTTTATCAATGCCAAAAAGTGTTCAAGTAGTGATCCATTTGTTTTAAGAATATACCCAAGGCATCTATTGCCATTGGTACAAACTTTGACTTGTTTTACCACAGTCATTCTTTTTGCAGATCTTTGTGTTTTGTTACCTTTTTCTCTTCTATTCTGCTGTCTCCAGGTCCTGCTATGCCTACTAGCCAGACTTGTTTTCTTTGTAATCAACAATTGTTAATTAAGTCTGGCGTATTATGTGGTAGGTGCCTGTCTGTATGAATGTTAAAGTCCCAGATCACTTTAATTTCTTTATATTTTATTACTTTCTTCATTTAATAGTCCCACCAGTTCTTTTTAGTCTTTTTACTAAAGACTAAATTTTATAATTTTGCAGGCAAATTATATATTTTTTCCAGATCTTCCAATGCATCAATGCAGTCACTTTGTCAAGCCATTGTTTTTAATCAGTCTGTGCAATCTTCTTGCAGCAGCTAAACAGGTGGTCCACTGTTTCTTCAGCTTCTTTGCAGAGATGGCACTTGCCATCTGTTGCTGTCTTCTCAATTCTGGCTTTGTATGCATTTGTTCTTAAGGCTTGGTCTTGTGCAGCCAGAATTAGCCCTTCTGTCTCTTTTTTCAACTTTCCTGCTAGTCATTGCCAGGTTTTATTATTATCTGCTTTCCCTATTTTTATTTTTTTTTAATATATAGGCCATGTAATAGTTTGTCTTGCCATGTCTCTTGTCTTTGGTCTTTCTTATAAACCAGTTCAGTCTCTCCAGTCTTTATGGTATACTAATTTCAGTGCATCATCTTCACTGGCCTTCACCAGTGCATCAACTTCACCAGCGATGGGTTTCAAAATTTTTTACTACCAGTTCTGTGGGTGTGGCTTGGTGGGCGTGGCTTGGTGAGTGTGGCAGGGGAAGGATACTATAAAATCTCCATTCCCACCCCACTCCAGGGGAAGGTTACTGCAAATTCCACATTTCCTCCTGATCAGCTGGGACTTGGGAGACAGAGAATAGAGGGGGCGAGACCAGTCAGAATTTTTACTGCTGGTTCTCTGAACTACTCAAAATTTCCGCTACCGGTTCTCCAGAACTGGTCAGAACCTGCTGATACCCACCTCTGATCTTCACTGACCTTCATATACTTTTCTTGTATCCTTTTTTCTTTTTCACTATTATTACTATCACCATTATTATTGAACAAGTCTTAAAAGAAGACTGTTATTTCAATTATCATAAAGATGGATAATTTGCAAATCATGTTAGGATGAGTGTGGTATCTAGAGTATTAAATAAGCCACTTCTTTTGGAAAACATTTACTCCTACTTCAAAGGCTATCCTCAACTAGTTGCATATGTATGCATACACAGCCACTCCACTGGCAATCCCAACAGAATTCTTTTTTGTATATCCATACTCCAAGAACCAGGGCAAGTCTTCTCAAGAGTACAGCTGGTTTTAGGAAGGGATGCTTTAATATATTTCACAAAGTATTCCTTTGAATGCTTTGCACATCCTGCGAAGAATGTAAATGGAAAACAGTCTACTTGATCAAAAAAATATTGTTCTAAATGAATATAAATACATGTTCATAATGATCAGATTTGCAAGTAAGGAATCCTGCTAAAAATTATTTCATTTATGGGTCTTATTTACCCCACCAAATCATATATACAAGTACCACATCATTTAGTCAATCAGAATAGAGCTGGAAGAGATCTTGGAGGGATTCTAGTCCAACCCCCTTCTCAAACACGAGACTCTATACCAGGGGTGTCAAACTGGCAGCCCGTGGGCCGGATGTGTCACATGCAGGTCACACCCACCCCAGCTCCACGAAGGGGGAAAACAGGGGTGAAATGCACCCGGTTCGGACTGGATCACCCGATCCGGTAGCGATGGTGGTGGGTGGTTCACAGAACCCGTAGCAAAAATCCCTCCCCACCCCCATGCCCAGCTGAGCCACACGATCATCAGAGGCTTTTCATTTTATTTTTAAAAACATTTTTTCTACAACCTTTTCAGCCAAAAAAAAGCTTTAAAAGTAAAAACAAAGCCTCTGCCGATCAGGCAAGTCAGCTGGGATGGTCAGAGGCTTTTTTTAAAAGAAGAAAAACCTCTGCCGCATCAAGCAAGTCAGCTGGGATCGTCAGAGGCTTTTAAAAGCATTTTTTACAACCTCTTCAGCCGAAGAGGTTGTAGAAAAAATGGTTTTAAAAGTAAAAAAAAAAAAGTTGGCTATGCCCATAGTCATATTACCCCACCACCACCAAGCCGCGCCCACAGAATCAGTAGTAACAAATTTTACATTTCACCATGGGGGAAATGTCACAATATGTCACATGGCAGCAATGTGACGCTGTGAGTTTCACACCCGTTCTCTATACTATTTCAGAGAGCTGGCTATCAGTCTTTTCTTAAAAACCTCCAGTGATGAAGCCCCTACAACTTCTGAAGACAAGCTGTTGCACTGGTTAATTGTCCTCACTGTTAGGGCAATTAATTAATTCCAGGTTGCTTCTCTCCTTGATTAGTTTCCATCATTTTTTGTCTTGCCTTCTGGTTCTTTGGAAAATAGGTTGATCCCCTTTTCTTTGTTGCAGCCACTCAAATACTGGAACATTGCTATCATGTCACCCCTAGTCCTTCTTTTCTCTAGACTGGCTGTACCCAATTCCTGAAACCATTCTTCGTATGTTTTTTTTATCTCCAGGCCTTTAATCATCTTAGTTGCTCTTTGCACTTTTTTTCCAAAGTCTCAACATCTTTTTTGTAATGATGTGACCAAAACTGGATGCAGTATTCCAGGTGTGACCTTACTAAGGCTTTATAAAGAGGTACTAATACTTCACTTGATTTTGATTTTATGTCTCTGTTTATACAACCAAGGATTGTATTAGCTTTCTCTAATGCAGAAAACATTCTCATGAGAAACCATCTTTATTCAATTATTCTGTCTTTTCTTCCTTAATGGATTGTTTTTATTGTTATTTTGTAGCAAGAAAAAAGAGGGGAACCTAAAACATTACTCAAAAGGGTCAAAGGGGTTTGGATTCTTCATAAATTACATGAATATGCTATGCTTAGTGTGTAATATCAACTTTGTGTGGCTTTACCTACTCTTCTCAGGAAAACAGAAAGATAGCTTTATTTATATAATTTTAAAACTGCTAAATCCATATGCTAAAAAGTAAGTGAAATGTTTACATCAGAATTCATGTGGGTTCTTTACTTAAAGTAAGCAATTATTAAGAATTAACAAACTAATCCTTCCAGAAATCCATTGCTTAGTATGAGAGACCAGAAGTACAAAATAGATTTTTGAAAATATTATTGTTGGTAACAGTGTTTTGCAGATGCCCTAGTCTATAACAAAAGCTCCACAGAAATATTTGAACTACATATCTATTTCCACTGTCTATTAAATTAGTCCATCCATCTAATTTTAATCTATCATCAGATTATAGATGGGTTGCCAAAGTAAACCACAAACCCAGGGCAATGTGGACTAACTTTTTGTGTATGACAATTTCTGTTTTCTATTCAATGGGTAAGAGATATGGAAAAATCAGTTACATTACATGGTGCAAAATATGTAAGCAAAGCTTGAACATTCTCGTAATTCATAATTTTGTTACCATATTTAAGATTTCAGTGGCTTTGTCAGAGTAATTTCAAGATTCTATTTTAGTTTATGGCTTTGGAAGCATTCAGGATTCATCTCCCTGGATTTTGTTGGGAAATAGAATGCATTTGAGACTTATAGTCTGGTTCTAGATCCAAAGAGGGCTCAAAAAGAAGCATCATGCCCTCCCCCCATAGTGCATATACTGCAGTGATCATAAATGAGTAAATTATTTACAGTACCCTAAATTAACCAACCAACCAACCATTATTTCCAGGGAAATAGGGAAAAAAGGGAAAAGTAGGTCAACTCAGTCCAGAACTGGTTAACATGGTCTTAAAGTTGCCTAACAATGCCAGATTATGCTGATAGTATCCTGCATAGACCACAAATAGCAATTGTTTCTCTAACTATACATAGGCTGCAAAAATGTTCAAAGAGATGAAGCCTTGGTAACATAAAATATTATTCCTTAGTTTCTCAGCAATATTTATTGTTTCCTAATATTCCTCTTTACAAATTCAAACAGATGAACGAGATATCCCAAACAATTAGGCCCTCTTAACAGAACATCTATTCAGGGAAGACCTTTAATGACAGCTGGGTTGCCTTCGATGATCAGTGACTTGCCACTATCTATTTGCCGTTACTGTTTTGCAGAAGATACTAGTTGTATTAAAACACTTTGATTAAAGATCTTGACAGATGGACTCCCTGCAATCCATGTCCCTTTTAATGACCCTTTGCATCACTCACAAAGAATCATTACCCAGGTTAATAAGTAAAACCGTTTTCTCATTTTAGGCCTGTTTCCAACATATTTCTTACAGCACTTCTGGATCCTGCTAATGAAGCTCATTAGTCTGCTAATGTAATAAAGTAGCAGTTTTCCTACTTGAAGAAGACAAGATATAATTCCCAGAATTCTCATCCAGTAAGACATAAGGCCTGAACACATACTGAACTCAAGTGTGAACACAATAAATGTTAACAATGCTTATTTACATCTTATTTTTCAAAATAAGAATTATAAAAGCTCACTGAATTGAGACTGGAAGAGCAGGGGTGTAAGCAGTGGTGGAATTCAGCCAGTTCGCACCACTTCGGGAGAACCAGTTGTTAACTTTCTGAGCAGTTTGGTGAACTGGTTGTTGGAAGAAATCATTAGCGCAGAGAACTGGTCGTTAAATTATTTGAATCCCACCACCGGGTGTAAGTATTATTAAAGATGAACCCCAGCAATCCATATGCGTTGAAAACCTGCTTTTTTGTGCCATTTAACGTGAAGGGTTTTCTGCCATCTACAAGTAAGAGCCTAGCATATCTAACAGAGATGCTTCATTTGGCTGATCTCCTGCTAAAGGAACTAAAAAATAGAATTGGGAACCAAGTTATCATAAACCTCCTTATCAGCTGAAAAAAAGAAATAGGTTTTGAGGAGGGACGTCTTTATGGTGGTCCCTGGTTTATGAACATTTCAAAGAGACTCAACAGGAATCTATCTTAATAATGCTTCTTAGTATGCATATACTTTTTAAAGGATTATAAAAAAAAAAGAATTAAAGATCCCTAGTAAATCAGACAATTAAATAGCTATTAGTATTGGTATAAAGATTTGTTTTTAAAAAGTATGTGTGTATGTACACACATACACACACACACACAGTGTTTGTGCGTGTGTTTGTGTTTGTGTGTGTGTGTGTGTGTGTGTGTGTGTGTTTGAAGATTTTCACAGGTGTGTGTGTTTGTAGATTTTCACATGCAAGTTTTGGCATATTTGGGTCTTTTCCCGTGTAAGATTGAGAGTATCTTGGCGACGTTTCGACAAGGTCCCACTCGTCATCTTCAGGCTGGTGTCTTCGGCTTCGTGTCTTACAACAACAAAGCCAGCACTCCACATCTCCCCAGCAATATTTATAGAGAGACGGCACCTCCGATCATGCTTTGCTCGCACAGACACAAAGCCGAAGACACCAGCCTGAAGATGACGAGTGGGACCTCATCAAAATGTCACCAAGATACTCTCAATCTTACATGGGAAAAGACCCAAATACACCAAGACTTGTGAGTGTGTGTGTGTGTGTGTGTGTGTGTGTGTGTGTGTGTATGTGTGTGTTTCTTTTAGCCAGGTTTTTCCTACGTAACCAAGATTTTTCTGCAGCCCTAGTTCAGTGAAGTCACATTCACTAGACTCTGGGCTTTTTTTCTTCTGGCAGCCAGCAGGCCTTATGCTGCCTAGTGAGATGTGGGTGTGGCTTACTGATGATGGCTAACAATCCAGAAATAGATCTATATAAGTCTCTCACTAGGCAGCATAAGGCCTGCTGGCTGCCAGAAGAAAAAAAGCCCAGAATCTAGTGAATGTGACTTCACTGAGCTAGGGCTACAGAAAAATCTTAGTTACGTAGGAAAAACCTGGCTAAAAGAAAAACACACATAAAACCTATGAAAAGTAAGAAAATAGATATTGTACCTTTACAGAGAGGATACATGAGATGTGGGTGTGGCTTACTAATTATGGCTAACAAGCCAGAAATAGATCTATATAAGTCTCTCACTAGGCAGCATAAGGCCTGCTGGCTGCCAGAAGAAAAAAAGCCCAGAATCTAGTGAATGTACAAAATATTGTTTTGGTTGTGTTTAATTTCTTACCATAAATCTTAACTGTATTTGCTGCCTGCTGTTGTTTATTTATCCTATTCTGATACTACATAATTATGGGGAAATAGGAGGGGAAAGTGTGTTGGATATTTTCGCTGCCTTGGGATATTTGTAAAAAAAAAAAGGTGGGATACAAAAAATATAGTCAAAAGCTATATATGCAAACATAGACAATAACAGAGATGATGCCTAAAACTTAGAGCACATGGGCAATAAACTGCAATTAATTTCAGGAAGGCCTTGGAGCACTCCATCTCCCATCAAGTTTTTAGCATTTGGATTATACAGTTTGGGAAATTATTATCTTGCCACATTTACAAAGTGTTAAGGGAGTTACATTTTGGATTTTTTCCAATTACTGAAGCACAGCGGATGTTCTAGTTCCTTCATTTTAAGACCTTGGCCCGGCTAATTTTGGAGCATTCGTATATATGTGAAATGGAAAGCAAGCTTTCTCTAGTATATTGGCCTTCAGATATATCTGACTAAAAATTCCATTATGTCCAGCCATCCACCAGTTGAAACTCTTAGCCAATGTAAGTTTGGAGGATTTTAATTTAAGGACAATGATATGACAAATTACACCTTGTAATTCACCACTTCCTAACAATTATTATAGACGTTAGAATAAACATATTAATTACTCTCCTTGTCCCATCTAAACAACTACTTGTGTTATAGAATACAAGATTCCATTCCTAGCTCTCTGTTTCAAGTGTAGGAAATCTACTAGTATAAAACTAGTCATGCTATTTTCCATTGGCCAAAAAAATGTCATCACATTTCATATCCATGCCTTTTTTCTAATGGTTTGATTTTAGCCAAACCTCCAGTAGGATAAACTAACTTTTGCATAGATTCCAAATGTGATGTGGGGACACCAGATCATTTTAAGCTATTATTTACAAATGAAATATTTTATATAATAAAATGATACCAACCAAATGGTGTAGCAAGAAGGTGGGAGCAAAATAGAAATTTTATAAGCGTTTTTCCTAACCCAGATATTTATAAAGAACTATCATATGCTTAAAATTTGCTGATTTACTACAATGGAGATGAGGTATTTGCAAGCAGGTATTATTTTGATGCATTATATTAAGCCAGGTGACAAATAAAATCAGAGGAGAATTGGATGAGTTGCATGATATCTTAGAACCAAAGGATGATCTAAATTCAAACATATTCATGAGTCTGAAGCAATTAATCTGTTTAATAAATATCTAAAAGGCCTGTTTTGTTTTTGTAAAAATGGAGTAAGAAATTCTTATCAACTGTCAAAAACTTGCATGTTAAAAAAAAGTGGCATAATGAGTAGAGCAATTAAAAAACATGCCAAAACATGAAAGCAGACAATGACAAAATCTGATAATCTATCAGTGTTAAACAATGCCTATCCCAATAACACCTTCAGAAACATGACTTCTTTCCCAGGAGAAATTCCTACCAGGAAGCACACAGGTGTTAAATGGCAAAGCACAGCTCCTAAGTAAACAAGCATCTGTGCCAGCAGCATTTGATCTCCACAAGATCCACATGAGACTGGGGATTTATTTAGCATGTTTGTGCATGAGAGACTGGCAAGGAAACAAAAGAGATAAACACGTTTTAAGGCGTGGCTTGCTGGGTTTTTTTTGTTTTTTTTTTAAACAAAGATTTTCTCTACAAATTACCATTGCCCTAGTAATGGAAAACAACCCAGCTAGTCAATGACATTTTATTTTTATCCCTTCTCACAATCTCCATGCCTTGCTTAAATCAATTGATTGCCTTTTGACTTATGGGAATATGAGAGAATTATTGGTACTCAGCTGTGCTTGGCAGAAGGTCTACTAAAGTGCTGAACAGCAATTTTATGTAGTTATAGGATAAATCTGCAAACCAGTAAACCCTACAGGACAAACTTATACTAAGTCCAGCATGAATGTATATATGGTGAATGTGCTACAATAATAAAAGCCAAATATTAGATAAAGATACAACTATTCAAATCTTTCATACCTTCTTACCATATACCACGAACATGATTGATGGGGGCTTTATGCTCCATGGCCATAAGGCTACTCACTTACTTGCTATTCATGCATCAACCAAGATTGAATTAAGTCCATGGGGAAGTAGTTATGTGAATGATTTTGAATAAATATGATATCAGAATAATACCAGAAAAATCAGAAAATCTTTTATTTAAAAAAAAAAGAAAAACATAGATTATTCTTATACATGTTTATTTTTGTATGTTGCTAGACCAAAATCCTGAACATCAGTAACTTTTGAGCTGTATGAATTAATAAGAAAAAATAACATCATTCCCCACGAGTCATACCAAATTCACGGACCAAATAATTATAAATTATTCTGTCTTCTGCTAAGAGGGAACTGAAAACAACTCAGTACCACTGCTATCCTGCTATACAGTTGTTAGCAGGTAAAACTTTTTCAGTTAAGAATGCTGGCTGATTATCTAGGTTTGAAACGAAGTAGAAATCACAATGAAACTGTAACATTATTTAATGTGGGTTCTTTCTCTTGTACAATAAGTCTATGTTTATACTTTAACGGTGTACTCACGTGAGGCATATTTGATAAATGACAAACATTTTGGTGGGCCAATTTCTGTTTTGGTACATACTTTTTCAAAGTTTGCTGAGATAACTAATGCAATCTGTTTCACAGTATTAACATATAAAACTCCTGAAACAAAATAATGACTATAAATTAGCTGACAAGAAGTGCTATTATCATCATAAGCAATAACTTGAGAAGCAATTCTCCAATTCTGCATTTCACAAGCTTTAATTCTGAAATCTCATAGAGCAGTGATGGCTAACCTTTTTGCCGTCGCGTGCCAAAAGTGGGGGCAGCATGGGGGTGTCGCACATGCATGTGTCCACACCCATAATTCAATGGCCCCCATGCCCCCCCTCACTTTTGGCATATGATGGCAAAAAGATTACCAATGGGCCTGGTAGGCCATTTTTCACTCTCCCCAGGCTCCAGGGGCTTTCTTGGAACCTGGGGAGGGCAAAAACGGCCTCCCTCACCCCTGCCCAGAAGCCCTGCGGAGGCCGGAAACAGCCCATTTCCTGACTTCCAGTGGGCGCAGAAGGCCCGAAAATCAGCTGGAACTGAGCTAGGGCAATGCTGGCATGCCCGCAGATATGGTTCCATGTGCCACCTGTGACACGCATGCCATAGGTTCGTCATCACGGTCATAGAGAAAGGCTAAAATGATCCATATGACCTAATATCCTAAAGATATACAGCGGCAAATTTATCTACACAGCTGTTTCATTTGGCATCTTTTATCTGTTTTTCAAAGTACATAAACCAAACAGTTCTGGGGGATGCACTGTAACAGTACAATAGTGCAGACAATAACACTATAATTGACTCATCTGATTCTACAATATTATTACTGGAAAAATGCCCCCAAACCCTAATTATAAATTAAGTATCACTGTTCTCCTGGAAAAAGAAAATACAACATGGTTGCTCAAAATGCTCCTTTAGCTGTTATGGTTGTAAAAATCCTGTATTCCAGTGTGTGCAACCAGATGCATTGCATTATATTACAAACATATGCTCCTGCTCTTACCATCAAGTTCTACCACTTTGTATTCACTCTATTATCCCAGATTTCACACATAGCATGAGAGCAGTCACACAGTTCTAGATAAAAACCATTGAAGACAATACAATAGTTAAGTTCCAGTCTTGTTTTCAAGTCAGGAAGAACCAACATCTGTATCAAAGAACCTTTTGATCCTGTCAAATTATAGAATTTCTTTTTTTAAAAATGCTAAGTTTGGAATTGTGAAGTTAAAGTAGCCTAACGTAAACATTGTTTTAGTATTTATTCTCAGTCAGATAAGTTAGCCACAATTGTGTAATTGATGCTGGCCATGGTTAGCAAAAGCACTTAGACTAATATACCACTCCATAAGGCTGTACAGCACCATCTGAGTGGTTAACAAATGTCATCATATTTCCCTCAACAATCTGGGCCCTCATTTTACCAACCTCAGGAGAATGTAAGGTTGAGTCAATCCTGAGCCCATCGGGATCGAACTCTTGGCTGTGGGTAGAGTTAGCCTGCAATGCTGCATTCTAACCACTGTGCCACCACGGATCCTAGTTAACTGCAGAAATGGGCTACTAGGTGTCTGGAATCCACAAGTAGACTCTCACTCCCAAAATGCTCTTCCAAATAGTCTTACACAGCACTTTTTTCTTTCTCAGATGTTTTGCTCTCAATGTAGAGCTTGGAGGCCCTGTCTCTGTCTCTGTATCAGAATCAAAATCTAGATTTGAATTGTCAGTATAAATAGAGCATGGCTCTACTAAAAACTTAGTACCCGGGTCCAGCAATTTAGAACAAACTTGCCAGGTCCTTTACCTAGCTTCCATTCTTTCCTCTCCTTTTCTCAAGCCCACTTTAAAACACAAATGTGACATTTCAGAACTAAGAATCAGAGATGGGTTTCAGCAGTTTCTGACAAGTTCTGGAGAACCGGTAGCGGAAATCTTGAATAGTTCGGAGAACCGGTAAATACCACTTCTGACTGCCCCCTCCCCCATCTATTCTCTGCCTTCCAAGTCCCAGCTGATTGGGAGGAAATGGGGATTTTGCAGTAACCTTCCCCTGGAGTGAGGTGGGAATAGAGATTTTACAGTATCCTTCCCCTGCCACGCCCACCAAGCCACACCCACCAAGCCATGCCACACCCACAGAACTGGTAGTAAAAAAATTTGAATCCCACCACTGCTAAGAATACCTAGAAACCTGTGAGGTTCTCTCACTACATTCTCCCAAACCAGACTCTTTGTTTATAACACACACTTTGTGATTTCCAGAACAATGAGTGAAACATTAACTTTAGTCAAAATGATTTTTACTCTCTTTGATATACTTTACACAATTTGCACAGCCTGGATTAAAATAGCAATTGCTATGTAAGGCTTACTTTTTTTTTCATTTTGACTTCCCAATATATCCACACTGAGGTTTTGTTGAAAGACAAGCATCTATTTATATATCTCCAAGGCCAATATCCATCTCTGATGCCAATAGAAGCACTTGGCAAAAGCCTGCATGCCTTCTGGCCAGTATCTTTTTCCTTCTTACCCTCTCATGCTACTTATGTCTTCTATCTTATATACAGTTATATTACACGCCCTCTGGCATAACAGCTGCTGGTTTGAATCATAGTTTTATTTTACCTTGCACAGAAGGACTCTAAGAGATAATAGTATGCTACTGTATTGTTAGCGATGAACTGAGTAAGTTATTAATTGCTGTGGCTAGGTACATCTGGGCAGTACATTGGGATAAGCCCAACAGCAGTTGCATTGTTTCCAAAAACTAGTTATCAGTAACACTCCAGAGAACTTTAGAAGTTTTTTTTCTAGTCAGCATTACATGCAAGAAAAAAACTCAAAGCTTAGTAGGTCTTTCCTTTATTACCTAATAGTCAGGGTATCTAATGTATTTAACAATGGGGAAAGAAAGAAAAAACACATTCCAGTAAAGAAAACATAAACCTATTCTATAACATTTTTTAATGTAAGCTTTATCTCAGATATATATTAAGTCTAAAGAAAAGCCTCAGCACTCTAATAATAATAATGTAGTTGTTTAAAGGGAAAATAAGAAATCTGAACAGTTGCTTTTCTTATCCAAAAATCACCTATACAGGTCAAAGGGAGAGCCCTACCGATACATACAAAAGGTTTTGCCTTCAATCTATGTTATCTGGCTGATGAGCTTCAGGTCTTCAACAACCCTGCTGCAGGATTGCCTCTTCCCATCTAGCCACAGGTCTCCATATTCTATGGCCATTTCTGTTTTAACTGCTGGAGAGAACAGATTCTCACTTGATAGCCAAAGTGTTCTCTTTTTTTTTTTTTAGGAGTGGTAGAAATAGCAATGAAGCATGTCCTCGATTTATGACCAGTCACTTGGCGACCGTTCAAAGTTATGACAGACCCCCCTGCAGTCATACAATTGCATTTTACACAGGAAGTAAATGCCAGTTTTCAGCAAAACCAGCCCACAGCATGGTTCCATTAATGACCATGGCATTTGCTTAATGACCACCACAGAAAAGGTTGTAAAATCAGGTTAGTCACTGGTGACCCAATTTACAACTGTCACAAGTTACAACTGCAGGCTGCATTAGGATAGTAACTCAATAACTATCTGTGTATCAGTCAACAACATTCCAGGTTGCTCTCCCATTCCCTCTGCCATCAAGGAGTTTTGGGTGTTTTTTTCCCCAGCAGCACTCAGAAACATCCAGGCCAGTCTTTCTTTCACCAGCTTCTTTGACCATGCCAAACATAATTCCAGTATGTTTAGATTTCAGAAGATAACCTTGCTCGATGACAGATGGATAGATCGATAGGGCCCTATCAAGTAAACTTTTCTTAAAACTCCATTGGGCTAAAAATATAAAAATATAATTTGCTTACAAAAGCGCTCCTGCACAATGCAGCGTATTGCTCTTTGTACAAATTACTGGCCATATTAACTTTTCTTCAGTTGTCAACACCCCATTAAAAGAATCAAATGATACAGTACTTTCACCTTGTTGTTTTTCCATGGAAACAAGTGCCTCTATAACTACCAGGATGCTAAAAATATTAAAGATAAAGGAGGTAGGGCCCTAAACTCAATCAAAAGACTAGGTGGATTCCATTAAAACATTCCAAGTCTAGAATGGGTTATGAGAATTCTGTTGTTTTCAGATGCTTGCTTTTTGTATTGTTTGTATTCTATTGTTTTAGATTATAAAGTCATAATGGAATGGAGGGACCTAACATTTTTATAAACAAACAAATTAATGGATATTTCGTATGTTTATGAAAACTGTGGGCTTAAATATACTTACTTTCATGTTAGACATATTGGATTGTATGAAGATTGTTCAGGAGTGTATACCTATAGATATGTGACTTAAAAACAGTAATTTAGTCACATTTGCTCAAACGCAAGACTATTAGTATCACTCATTTTAATAAAAAATGTGGACTTGACATATAAACTCTTTTCTCAGAGTAAGTATACTGAAGGATTTGTTTTCGATTACATATATTACCATCCAGTTGCATTCATTAAATCACAAGCCAGTTCAAGTTTATTCAGAATTAATTCCATTGGGTTAAATGGAATTCACTTCCTACTACGCTTGAGATTAGAATTGGATAGGGAAATGTTCAATCTTTCTTTAAGCATGGATGGATCACCTCAAAATGTATTTCTGAAGATGTTTTCCTACAAAAATGGAGACGTAATTTTAATTAGCTTCAATCAGCACTTATTTTGCATTTATGGAGTTCTTTGACCCTATTTGATTCAAATCTTCTGCCTGTATACTTTATTCTGCCAATCAATTTAGATTGTTCCTTAATCTTATTAGTACATATGAAGTCCCTGAAAACTTTTGATGGGGCTTTGAAAGCTAGTTCAAAGAGTTCAAATGGCCTGTAAATTTGAATTATGACAGAATGAGAAAATTATTAAATATATCATTATCATCCTAGTGTTACTCCCACAGGTGCAGAGTCCTCTTTTTGGATCAAAAAATGCCATCTTGCACAGCATCCGGATCATCTCTGCATTTTGAGAGACGGCTGTAGATCCATTGGTTGCAACAAAAAATTGATTGGCCAGCTTGTCGCATAGGCCTGGCATTGATTTGGTCTATGTTTAGCTCAGCACTGTCCTGGCAGGTGGGCAGTATCCAGCGGCAGCACTAGGAGGAGCAAACCCGGGGTGAAATGCTCCCAGTTCAGACCGGATCGCCTGATCCGGTAGTAATGGCTGCAGGTGGTTCGAAGAAACGGTAGCAAAATCCCTGCCCCCACCATGCCCAGCTGAGCCATGCAATCATCAGAGGCTTTTTTAAAAAAAATTTAAAAGCATTTTTTCTGCAACCTCTTCCGCCGAAAAAAATGCTTTTAAAATTAAAAAAAAAAAAGCCTCTGATGATCGTGCAGCTCAGCTGGGATGTCAGAGGCTTTTAAAAGTATTTTTTGTACAACCTCTTCAGCCAAAGAGGTTGTAGAAAAAATGCTTTTAAAAGGCTCTGACGATCTTAGCTGAGTTGCCTGATCGGCAAGAGGCTTTAAAAAAAAAATTACAACCTCTTCAGCCAGAGGTTGTAGAAAAAATGGTTTTAAAAGTAAAAAAAAAAAATTGGCCACGCCCACCATCACATTACCAAGCCACGCCCACAGAACCAATAGTAAGAAATTTTATATTTCACCACTGAGCAAACCTCACCACCAAAATTATGATATGGGGTAATAAAGTTATGATTTGGAATAATAACCATGTTAACTATTATTTAAAAACTAAAACCCCTGGTCCATGCACATTTTTGTAGTGCAACCTTCAATGTTCAAATCTACTAGTCACCAGCATGGGAAAATGTGTACACACTTCTAATAAAACTGTTATCTTTTATTTGTAAGAAAACCAAGGGGGGGGGGGAACACCTGGTTCTTGTCATCTTTTCAGTGGATTAATAAAGTTACTGCTTTCCTTTACTCCAGATATTTTCATAAAACCTGATGGGTGTCACCCTATTTACATTTACTTGTAAATTAACCCCAATGTATTTAATGTAGATTCCAATATATAGCATTTGTCTGAAGATTATGAAAACATGTTACGTCCTCAAGGATTCTATTTATAATGATGTAAAGGAGCAAGAATATAATTCTTTCTCCCATGTATTGGCCTTCCTCAATTGATCTGCACTTGTAGAATATGAAGGTATGATAAAAACATGGCCTTTATTTTTGTTAGAAAAATGGACTATAAAATCTTGATAAAGGAACCTTTGAGGAGTTCTACATATAGTACATTACCTAGGAAAAGTTAGTTTTTTAATACTTCATAATAACAAAACAGTGTGCACTTTATGCAATGAATTGGTGGGCAAATTTGGACTTTTCCAAGCTTGTGGTAGAGCTCTCTCAAAATGGCTGACATCAGAGCCAGTTCATTACAAGACATTCATTCAATAGGCAGCAGCCTTATTGCTCTCCCCATGCTCCCTACCAATAAATATCCTGGGGTGCAGTTAGGCATCCATCATTTTATCTTCTAAGAAAGCTTATAAGGCCCAAAGTTATTCCTGGAAATAAAAGGTCAGAATGGCATTTTGCTCTGCTCTGCTGCAGGCCAGTTTTTCCTTTCTCTCCCTTTCTCTATAGGTAAACCAATCCCCCTCCCAAAAAATTAGCAGCACAAGCACCAAAGGAGGCAGTCCATAAAGGCAGGGAATATAATCATGCACATTTAATTGTGTGATACATATGCAAGGAAAAGTATTCTTGCATCTGTATCACACAAGGATAGGTTTTAGATATTTTGCAAGTTAAAATACATTCAGAAATAATGTATTTTATTGGCAAGCAGGAATGGTATTGTTTATACTAATACCTCGCTATGCCTGAGACTGGTGGCACAAAGTGGAGACTCAGGACCCTGAAATGTTAAAATCAAATACAAAAAGTATTTTTAAAGCCAGTTAACTGAAAGATAAGACTCCTGGAACTCTGTAATTTTCTTCTTAGGGAGCCTGCGATGAACACGCACCTCCAACCTAGAGTAGTTACTACCTCTCGATTTCTTATTTGAAAGAAGATGCATCAGAAGAAAGGGGGCGATTATAGCTTAACCACGTTTACATCCCAAACTAAACGTGGAGTTCCCTACGTTATACATTCCCATAGTCAATAATCCCAGGCCAGATTTACAAACAAGAAACCAAGGACTTTTGACCCCCAAAATAAACCTTTACAGACCAATCGCCAACACATACATTGTGTGGCAATGTCTCGGCTAGATTTGGGCCGGCCCTAAATTATATTCCAAAAAAACCCGTTAAATCAGCTTCAACCCTATTTAGGGTCATTGAGCTTCTCATATCACCAAGCGTATTCGCCCCTCACCTCACCCCCACCCCCTTCAAACGAAGAAACAAAGCAAGGGGGCAGTGATGTTTTTTTAAAGTTTTGCACAGCGTTCCCTCCCATTTCTTCCTCATCTTTTGAAGCGAGGGGAAAGGCAGCAGCTACGGTAGCGCTCCCGCTGTTGTTTTCCTTTTGTTCTTCGTTGTTCAGCGCAGCCGCTGCTTTTTTTTTTCCCCGAGCCCTCTAAGCAGCCTTTTAAAATCACCCTTGCTGCTTTCTTTTATATTTCCTCCACCCACAGGTGATGATGCAGACGCCGAATGGCTCCTCCTCCTTCCCCTTTACCCTCCCTCCCCCTCTTTCTCTCTTCCACTGGAAGAGCTAAGCTCCCCTTAGCCAGTCAGCCTGCCCTTATTTAATTTGGAGTGTGATTTTGCTATTTTTAGCTTCTGGATTCTCTCCAGTAAGATTTAGAGGAGGCTTTTTTTCCCTCTTACTTTTTTAATTCTGCAAATGATTTTGACCCAGCTTCCTTCCTCCTGGAACATTTTTTAAAATTTTTATATAAATAAGAGGGGGCCTGTCTGCTTATACGCTGTTTCTCTCTCTCTCTTTTTTTCCACTGCAAGTCTCCCTGCCTTCTGCTTCAGATCTGCAATTGCAACCATCAGCAACCAGAAGGGGGGATTATTTTCATTTCACCACAACACACAAGGAAAAACGTATACAGATTCGCGAATAAGAGTAATTGTAAGTTGGTGATTTCTAAAAAAAAAAAAAAAGTTGTGTTAATCTTATTTTACATTTGCAGAATTTAGAACCGGATTTTGCAAAGTCATTTCAGTTTGCAAAAAAATGTATCTCTGCTCGGAATTAATTTACAATAGGAAGCAAGTAAGGCATGCGGAATAAAATACTCTCCAGCCTTTTATTCTCAGCGTGCATGCAAGTAAGAGAAGCAGGGTTATATGTGCGGGAAGGGAGGTCTTAGCAGAGCTCACTGGATTGGGGAAGGCGGAATGGCCTTGCAATTTGTGGCTGAGGGGGTATGGTTTTTCTCAAGCACTTCGCCTTTAATGTTAAATTCTAATGCACTTGATCCGGATTTTATTCAGGGTGGAAAACTGATGGATGTTTTTCTACAGATCACGGGTCCGATGTTAGAATTCCTTTTCTTGTCTCTTTTTTTTATGTTTTATTTTATTTTTTAACGCCGGAAGAGAGTAGATAGCTTTTAGAACTGCTTTGCTTATTGCAACTTGCTCCTATCTACGAGACTCCCATAACATTGGATCTCTGGCGGCTGGTGTTTCAGGTTTCTCTGTTCCCCCCCTCCTTCTTGAGATCCTTACAAATACATGCACGCTGGGGCTGTATTCATTTTCAAATCGCGCGACACTACTTTCGTCCACTTATTAATTTTTTCAGTGGGTTTCTTCCAATAGACATGCAGATCTGGAAAAAAATTTGTGTGTGTGTGTCTGCAAATAGCAGGTGCATTGGGCTTTCTAGAAACACCCCCTTTCGCTCTTTTAAAGGGGAAGATGCCAAAGCTTTCGTTTTCTTTTAAAGGAAATTGGTATAATCTGAGCTATAGCTTTTCAGATGTTGAAATAATAAATTTAACTAGATTTTCTGTTAGACGGATTTATTCATTTATTTGTAAATAATGTGTATCGTTTTTGACTTACATTTTTGAGCAAAACTTGTGGCTGTTGTGGGGGGGGGGAGCGTCCCACACTATTGCCCAAAATATGTATATTTAGTTTCAGTGAGCTGCAGCCTACTGATTTTGAATGTTTGTTTTTTCATTAAAGGCTCTGATTAGGCAGATTCAGATTCCAGTCTTGATGTAGTGAATTGCTCAATTTGAAAATATTGGAGAACTCAAATCAAAAATATGTTCAGACATGAAAGTAATGCACCTAGCCAGCATATTATTAGTGTTTAGCAAACTGATTGGCAGAATTGGGAAAGTGTCTTGAAGAGGCACCTCAACCTAATTAACTAGAGGTTGGAAGAGAGTGTGTGGGTATTTCCTCCTTCTACTGATCAGGACGGTTAGTTTTAGTGGAAAAGGAGAAGATGGAGTGTGTAACTTTCCCCATCAGTGTTCTCTTATATAAAGCTGCTTGCTAACTTTAAAAAAATGTCATTTACCATTTTTCCTCTTCACAAAGAGGATCATACTCTCCCTCCCCCACAAATCAAGGCCTTATGGGTCTGAACATTTGTGTCCTGAAGGACAGCTCTTCAAAAGTTTCCAGTTCTGTTAACCTTCCTGTGTGGCCCTCCAGTCTTCCTTATCACTTCCTTTTGTTATGTGCACTTCAAGTGGGGCTGGCTGTTTTTAATAGCCCATCTTCTGGGGCTTCAAAAGAATTCCCCTGGAATGCTCCATTAAGGGATCTCCCAAGCCAGCTCTATTTTCAAACAGGCTCTTCAAATTTGTGATTTGGTGTTTATGTTTTCCTCCAGCATATTGTAAGCAAAAGCAAGCCTTTGCCCAGAAGGTGCCCCAGCTCCTGGGAGGACACTGTGCTGCTTGGATTTAGGCCAGCCATTTTGGATTGAGCAACCTGTTGTCTTTCAAAATTTAATTTGTTATTAATCAGATAGAAGCAAACAGTTGTGGCGCAAGCAGGGTGTGGGATGGGAACATGGAAGGAGAATTGGCAGATTTCTGAGGAGAAAAATAACCCCAGAGGATTGCTGTTTCTAAGGGTGATAGGTTGTGACTGCTGGCATTCAATTTCATTTTGAGGAATGGGTGATCTCTTTGGCCCTAATAGCTGTCTAGAATAATATGTAGTGATGGAGGGATGCTGTATAAGCATTTTCATTTTTTCCATCCAGATAAATATATCCATGGATTCTCAGCCTTCCTGGCAGTCACTATTTTAGGATGTAGACACAGGATGATTTACATTTTCCTGCATTCATTTAAAATGAGATTAACATTCATTGTTGTAGCATAGTGTTGGTTTTCTTGGTTTCTTCATGTTGGAATAAGATTTTCCAAAATCTGAATCAATTGCTTGTCAATTTGGACAATACAGGTAATCCTTGAGTTACAGCAGTTCATTTAGTGACCATTGGAAGTTACAATGGCACTGAAAAAAGTGACATGGCCATTTTTTACAATTATGACCATTGCAGCATCCCCATAGTCATATGATTTACATTCAAATGCTTGACAACTGGTTCATATTTATGATGCTGTGTCCCAAGATCATGTGATCACCTTTTGCGACCTTCTGACAGGCAAAATCAGAAGGATTACTACATGGGGCTGCCCTTGGGATGCACCCGGAGACTTCAGATAGTCCAGAATGCGGCCGCGCGGGTTGTTATGGGAGTCTCTCGCTACTCCCGTGTAACACCTCTCCTGCGCAAGCTGCACTGGCTGCCGATTGTTCTCCGGATTCGTTTCAAGGTGCTGGTGCTTACCTATAAAGCCCTACATGGCTTAGGCCCGGGATACTTGCAGAACCATCTCCTGCCATCCTCCCATCGTCCTGTGCGCTCTCACAGAGCGGGCCTCCTCAGGGTGCTGTCAGCCAAACAATATCGGCTGGCGACCCCCAGGGGGAGAGCGTTCTCTATGGGAGCGCCAACCTTCTAGAACGGTCTGCCCACTGAGCTTAGGACAGCCCCCGACCTCCTTTCCTTTCGCCACAAGCTGAAGACGTGGCTTTTTCGTCAAATGGACTGACCCGTTGATTCACACTGTAATAATTTTAATCAATTTTAATTGGATTTTAACTCTTATTTTAACTGTTATTGTTGATTTCATTTTGTCTTCTAAGCTGCCCTGAGTCCTTCGGGAGAAGGGCGGCATATAAATCTCAATAATAAATAAATAAATAATAAATAAAGTCAATGGGGAAACCAGATTCACTTAACAGCGTAAATTGCCTTTAAGTATAGCCTCATCAAAATTCATCATCTCCAGAAATCCTGAAATTTGTGGAAGTATATATTATTTCCATAATAATACATTAATTTATACATTATTACCATAATGTTTATTTTGGCATTTTGTCACAAATCATGTACCATTATTTAACATAAATAATATAAATTTATGTATAATTTGTATAATTATGTATAAATCAAATGACTTAATGACAAATCTAGCCTGTTCTACAAATCCTGTTTAAAAGAAGCCATAGCTTGATGCACTGTGTAGGCAATCATTGAATTAGACACATAAGCTAGCAAGCAGTTCATGGAAAATGGCAAATTCGTAAGAGAAATGGGAAACATCCTTGTAATAATGGTCTGTGTAAAATACAGAAGTTTGATTGGTTGTGTTTTCCATGTGATTCTAATGATAACTGTTAGAAGATACCCTTTCCAAATTGGGAATAGCTACTGTAAGTCTAAGAATTATCTATTAGTTTTGCAACAATTCATGTTCATCCAGCTGATTTTCATTGATCAAAGTGCTGTGATAATAAGTTACATAGTCTCTCTGGTCTAAAAGTTTTAGTCCAATTTTAAATAATAACTTTATTGTCATTGTACTTGTATACACAGTATATCCATACAATGAAATTCACTTAACACCCAAAGACCAGGTCCAACACACATAACAATCCCCAAACACACCCTCACCCACCACAAATTCCCCACCCCTAAAACCACCCAAGCATCCACACAACAGACCAAGTAATGCTGTCCAACAGCTCACTGATGGTGGCCCTTTAGTTCATTGTTGAGTGCAATTATAACTCTGGGATAAAAACCATTCAGAAAATGTGTGGTCCAAATTGTAATTGTTCTGTATCTTCTACCAAAAGGCAACAGTCCAAAAAGATTGTAAGCAGGATGGGAAGAGTCTCTGAGAATGTTATGCAACTTCATCAAACAGCGAGATTCAAAGATGTTGTCCAGGGCTGGTAGCTGGAACCCAATGATATTCTGGGCAGTTTTAATTATTCTCTCTAGAGCTTTTCTGTCCGTTGTCCAATGGATCACTGCCTAAATGAAATTTTTAGACATTAATTAGAGCTAGTTTGCTGTAGTGATTAAGGTGCTCACTTTGAAACCAGGAAACTCTGAGGTCTGGTCCAGTCTTAGCATGAAAGCCTATTGAGTGGCTTTGGGCCAATCACTGTCCCTCAGTCCAACCATCTTACAGGGCTGTTGTTATGGGGAAAATAGAAGGAAGAAGGAGTATTATGTATATTTCCTGCCTTGAGTTACTTATAAAGTAATAAAGGCAGGATAGAAAAACTAATAAAATAAGCCTTTATTTTTTACAGCCGGAAATATTGGTTTTAACAGACAATTGAGGAGGATAGAGTATGTGTATATCCAGATGTCTGTTAAATACAAATTTACATCATCTGTTTCAAATGATGAAAATGTGTATTAATCACACAAACTACTTTGCTAAAGACTTATCTGTTATTTGGAGTGCTGCAAATCTGGTATGTTGCAGTGAAAGTCTAATAAAACAGGACTCATTAAATCATGGGTTCACTGTGATCTGACAGGTGCAATATGAATACTGTTCTTGCTGCAAGTAATTTTTATTCAGTTTATTTGATTTGATAATTACTTACATATGTATCCTTGTTATTGTTTTGGAACCTGGTATAGTTCTGATATTATTGCATGTAGTCCTCGACTTACAACCATTCATTTAGTGACCATTTGAAGTTATAACCATTGGGGAAAAAGTGACTTACAACTGGTTTTTACACCTACAACTATTGCAGGATCCCCGTGGTCATGTGATCGGAATTTGTGCACTTGGCATCTAGCATATATTTATGACGGTTGCACTGTCTCAGGGTCATGTGATCACTATTTACAATCTTCCCAGCGAGCTTCCAATAAGCAAAGTCAATGGGAGAAGCCAGATTTGCTTAATGATGAGATTCACTTAACAATTACAGCGATTCTTTTAACGATTATAGCAAAATATTTATAAAATGGAGCATAACTTACTTAACAACTATCTTGCTTAGCAACAGACATTTTTGGCTCCTTGTGGTCATAAACTGTATAAAGCATTAATCCCTAAAAGTAAAATAGCTATACGCCAAACTACACTGCTCAAAAAAATAAAGGGAACACAAGCAGAAGACATCTGAGATCTGAATGAATGAAATAGCCTTATTAAATATTTTGTTCGCTACATACAGTAGTTTTGTTTTCCCTTTAGTTGTTTGAGCAGTGTATAAACTACTGTTTGTAAAGAACAAAGTACTTAATAAGGCTATTTCATTCATTCAGATCTCGGATGTCTTCTGCTTGTGTTCCCTTTATTTTTTTGAACAGTATATTTCTGAGTTTGAATTTTATAAGTAGAGCTACAATGCATATACACTGCAATGTATAAAATTGCACTATAATTTTCTCAGAACAAGCATAATGTTCAATTCATGTCAGTTTTCCTCAAGCTAGTGTCTTCTACTGATATCAGACTGTAATTTCTGTCATTCCTAGGCAAGCTGTCTGAAGTCACACATCTGGATTGCACCAGATGGGGAAGAAGCCTAGTTTATAATCATAACTCCAAAAAGAGGTTCACAACATAATAAAGCTATTACTTTATCTTCCTGGGTGTTTTCACCAATGAATTGCTTTTGCATCCTGTTCATGAGATCTCACAATTTGTGTTATTTTAAATTATTTTCCTGTTTCCCTCTTCACATATATTTCTCTCTGTGTGTATACATTCCTATTTATTTATTTGTTTGTTTGTTTATTTACAGAATTGATAAGGCTTCCCAACTCAAACAATATGATTTTCTGATGTACAGTTTTTCCTTCTATGGTCTATTTTTGGTCTGATGGAAATTTGAATTAAAACTTGGATTGATAAAAATATTGTCTCAATGTGGATTTCACATTTTCTTAATAACTTGGTGAGGATGATTGCTTTTACATCTTCAATCACTGGAGAGCTTTCCAGTGTTCAGAACTCAGTACCAGCTGAAGCAGTCGGTTTAAGATTAAATGGACTCTGGGGGGATGATAGAGGACAGGAAGGCTGGGAGGAACGGTGTCCATGGTGTTGCGATGGGTCGGACACGACTTCGCAACTAACAACAACAAAAACCAGCTCGATGGAATTCACAACCTTCTGCATTTTCCTCAGTCCAGGTTTTTAGAAGGGGATCAATAAATTAATCCGGTATTGATTATATTGTTATATCCTGAATGGTTATTGGAACATTAATATACTTTCTAGTTCGTGAGGTGAAGGTAATCCATACAAGGTAGTTTCTGGAATCGAGATCCTAGCTTGCCTGGAGTAGCATTTCTGCCTTTTTCTTTTCTTATGAAGAGTAAGACTGGTTTTGCCCAAAATTTTGCTGCAGCCAGGAATGCTACATGTGAGCAAAAATGGAAAAACTAGACGTAAATTTGGGGAAATGTAACACGCTGAATAAAATACAATCTTAGTGGAATAAATTGTTCTGTTAGAATAGATGATATGAATGAGTGGGAATGAGATGAGAGAATACAGGAAAAGTGATTAGGCCATTCAGAGATTCAAGAATAATTGAAAACAATGTTGTATACTCAGTATTTGTTTAGAAAGGGATCTGCTTTGAATTTGTGATTTAAGTTTATTCATACATATTACAAAGGAATACAAATCTAAAAGTATGACTGGTTTGATTATTTATAAAAATTTGAGCGAAATATACAAAGCCCTGATCTTCTGAATGTTGGGCGACCATTTCTTAATAACGTCAAAGATTCATGGGGGAAATAGATACAACAGAAAAAGAAGTGAAAGAGACCACTGAAACAGAATGACTGCTGGGATGAAACTTAAGTGATGGTATGTTAGAAAGAATATTTGAGAGGTATATAGAGATAAAAGTGATATGTCAAAGATTGGAGTTGAAATGTTCTTAGTGTCCAAGAAAACACTAATGAAATAGAAATAAATGCTGTGAGAATCTTAGACTGAGAAGACTGCAGTAATAGATGGTATCACCAAAGAAACATTAAAATATGGATGTGGTTCACGTGTGAAGCTCACACCTGTGCCTGATATCTGGAAGAATGCTATAATATTCTCCCACAGAAAAAGAAAGATAGCAAATTGAATGCTAAAACTACAAGGAAGATTAGAAGTGGGCCTAGGAACAAGTTTGACAGAATTTTGATTCAAGGAAGAGGAGATTATAGTGCAGTTCCATGCTGGACAAGGGGTAGGCAGCCCATCTTTATTCTTCAACATATTATTGAAAAAGAAAAAGTATATGATATAAAGTATAGTTTATTTGGAGAAAACCTATGATTAAGTAAATAAGTTTGAGTTATGGGGTATTTTGCAAGAGCATGTTGAAAGTTGGTTTGCCAAATACGCAGTGAGCATTATACAGCTGAAGTAAAATCTGTGTGAAAATAAATAAAATGCCCAATCAGCATTTCAGCATTAGGCAAGTGGTAAGGATGTCTCTTTATTATTTATTACGTCTGTGGTGATGTTAAAGGTATGTTGATTGAGCATGTGAATTTGTATACTTTGTATGTATGTAGACAATGCCTTGGCTGAGAAACTGATTTGTATCAAGTGCTAAATTGTACAGTGCAAATGCAATAAGGTGTTTTGGTCTGAAAATTAATAATTTCCAAAATAAAAGTTGCTTTTTACAGAGAAAAAGGGAATGCATGGTTATAAGTTACATGGCAAAAAAATAGAAAATTGATGTAAATGATGTTAAAACATTTATTGAAAATGGGGCTATGGAGAAATTTTAAAACATGTAAATAGAAAGATAGTAGGTTGCATTTGATTTATGGTGAAGAATGAATGTTTGCCAAAAGAAGCAAAAATGGCTGTGAATAACAGCATGCTTTTTTGCCCATTTAGTTGTATGGAAGTGAGAGCTGTATATGTGAAGAGGAACATAACAATCCCTTGAATGCAGTGGGTACAGGATACTTAAGTGTGTGGTTACATCAAAAAGACATGGGGTCAAGAATGAACAAGTAATGGATGACCATTGAATTCAAAAGTGAGTGACCAATATGAAAAAAAAAATACATTGGAAGTATTTTCCATGCAGAGAGTAAATAAGGATTGAATTACAAAACAAATATACAAAGTACAAACAAGTGACTTGAGAGGAAGGGGAAGACCAAGAAAGTTATGGTTGGGTGGAGCTGATGAGGTCTGAAGAACAAAAAGCAATATATGAATCAGTGTATGGGAGAGGCAGGGGTGGTTCTTCAAGGATAGGAAAGTATGTTGAGTATAGTGAATAGTGTTAGTGTAACATAATTTTAGCTATGCTTTTTTCTGTTTCATGTTTTCTTCAGCTTGCTTTTTCTTCTTTGGCACCATTTTATTCTACCACAAAAGGGAATAATGTAATAGAGATATATTTACATTAAGATATATTGATGGCTTCAGAGTGTGGTTTGTGATGGTAGCTTTTTAATCTTAGGTGAGTAGATCTATTTATGTCACATATAAGGAATTTATTGGCTGCACGCTTTTTTCTCAGCACCTCTTTTCAACTCCAAATTGAATGGGACCATTTTTTCACTTTTTTTCATTTTGATTGATTTAAGGGGTGAAACACTTATTTTTCTTTTTTGACCCCACAAAACCCTCAAATATGGGCTTGAAAATTCTGGCTGTGCACTTTCCAGTAGTATTACAACATTACTGAACATGGTTCATGTAGTCTCAGTGTAGCAGAAAGAGCAGGGTTGATGCTAAGATTGAAAAAGGTTGGCTACTCGCTGAAACCTATGGCATAGGGATCATAATTTCATAACAGTTCCTTAAAGACTACTACTCAGTCCTTAATAAGTTTATTCCAAAGTAAATCCACACTAAATTCAGTAAGTTCAACTCTACAGCAAGCATTTCTAAATATTATTTATAGGTGTCTGGCTCTTTTTAAAAAGGGTATGAGTCATTTCCAAAATTGAGTATGAGTCAAATTTTGTAAAAAAGACTAGTACTTCTCTGTGTTCAAAGTTCATAAATCTGTCTGGAGTATATATTTTTAAACAATGTTCCTAGAAATATCTACATCCTGCAGGCAGCTAATTCCAAAAAAATCTCCTTTGGTCATCTCATAGAAACTCTCATAATTTTGTTTTCTTGGCTGAGTTTGTTTTATTAGAAAAAGTGATCCTTTCTCAATTTATTGAATTTATAAGCTTTGAAGAAAAAATATTTAGATAACATTGTAATCTAAAAAATGTGGACCTTTTAAACTGTATGCTTTTGCATTTAGCAATAAGGATAAAAACGAGCTTTTGTTACTGACAATATTTGTAAATAATAAAGCTTTACCAAGTATTGTGAGTATTTTAAAAATGCCTAATCCTATGAACTGTATTCTTCAGATCTTTGCTTATGGGAAGCTTCAAGATGTCTATTTCTAATTGTCAATGCCACAGACTAAACTTCTAATGGTGTACATAAGAGAAGGGGAAGGCACATTTTTGGATCTCTGGCCACATATGGAAATTAAGTGCAAATTGGGACAATGCTAAGAAAATGCCTGTCATGGGAAGGGAAGGCCATCATGTACAAAGGCAATCCATGTACATGGTGGATTAGCTGGTCACCAAAACACCCATTTCCAGAAGGACAATTAGTGAAGTTGCTGCTCACTAATCCCCATAATACACTGTCTACCATTTCAGCTTATTTTTTCATGGCAGGTAAGATACACATCTACCCCTCTTTTTGATTTTTGTATAAATATATAATCTATATGGGCCCCCAAAATATTATTGTAATTGAAGAGGAAGAGATTTTAGAGCATCCATATTTTTCCTGTATTTTTATTTAAGGATGTCTAAGCAAACTTTAAGGGCAGGAAGATATCCTGGGAGACACCAAGGAACATTTTTGCAGTGACATGGATGCAAATAAAATTCTAAACGTGAGGAGAAAAATTTCTGACATCCAAAGGCATTAACATATTGATTTGTTGTTGTTGTTTTTAATATGTTATATTAGATATTCAAATGGGGGAGAGAAAGAAAGAGGTTCATTCATTCTTTGAGACAATTACATACTACTATCAGTTTGGGGCTGACCTCAACCTCATCTTGAGCCGTGATAAATCTTTAGATTATCATATATAAACAGCTCTGGCTCTTTTTTGTCAAATTCCTTTGTGGGTTTTCTGATAACATGCTGTCAGTTCCTGCCAACAACTAGGAGAAAGACTCTACTAGCCAGCATTTCAGAGAACCTCTCTGTGTTTAGAATGCACAGAAAAGTTGAGAACTTCTCTTTTCTATTCAGGGGCCAACAAAGAGAATGTATGGTTGGATGATATGCTGTGGTTGCCCAAAGGCCTCTAATTTTAGGGAAATGGTTTGGTCAAACATGGTCAATGTAAATCTTTTAGAACTGGGGACTAGGTGGTGCCCTGTAATTCAAGCTGATACATTTATTGTGGGGGAGTCGCTGCCTATTGACTCACCCTGGTCACAGAGGTCACCATGGAAACAGCTCAGCAGGTAGTCTATCCTTTTATGGCCTTGTTTCTGATAGATTCTGACAGTTGTCAAGTTGCAGACAAACAGATTCAAGAAGTAAGATACTGCTGTGTATGATTGGAAAAGTAGCTAAGGGCAGAACAATACAAAATTACATGAGGTGGCACATTGACATTTTCATTTTTATCTTAAAGCAGAGATTTTGATTGAAGTAGTGCTATATGAATAAGATTTAACATCCCTCCCATATGGCATTTCATATATTCCTCTTGTAGGGCAGTGCTACCATCATCCTTGTCCCACTCAGAGACAGTATTATTGTCATAGTGATAGCACAATAGATATGAGTTTGGCCTTTAAGAGAAAAAGGTATCTAGGTCCTTTTTTTTCTCCACCTGATGGGTTATGCTAGATGAGGATTTGGGATATATAGACCTAAGCCCATTTGATGCCTTTAAATTGGGAATGATTGGCTTAAATTTAATTTAAATGGGGTATCTTAAGTCAGTGTAAAGCACTTTTCCTGTCGATTGCCCTTAGTAACTTTTGTAAAATTCTGTTTAGATTTTGTCTTGCAGAAGACCTTACAGTTTCTAAAATATATTTACTACATTGGTTTTGACTTTAAATAACTTTGACCTATGTTTTCTGTTTTTCAAATTCTTTGTGGAATAGCTATCTTCCTAAATTCTTATTCTTGCACAATTTAGATCTTTGGATTGGACATGTAAGACTGTGCTGGCTGACCCTCTCCTTTATGCTTCCATCCCCAGTGCCTTTTTTTCAGAAATCTATTACAGTTTTTTTCTGCATTATGTGAAGAAAACATCTTCCTTATTTCTTAGCATCAATATACAGTTGGTTATGAGTATGTAAGGAACAAAATGCTAGGATATTAATTTCTCTTTGTTGTAATTTTGTCATTGGCAGTGCTGTGGTAGTTATAAGGCTTAGACTTAAAATGATCTTCAGAGAATTCACTTTAAAATACAAGGGCTTACTAAACAAACAAACGAACAAAATGCCTGTGAGCACAGGCCTCTTTTCCATAGCAAAGAATGCTTTTTGGTCTGAGGCTTTATTTAAAACTAACCATATTCTTTTTCCATTCAGAATAACCTAAGGTTATAATAATATTATAACCTTATAACTAATAACTGATTGCATATTTAATTGGGTATCGATTGTAAAAGAAATTATTCTGATTATTCTAATATGTTGGTACCACAATAAATGTGAAGTGAATCTGATTAACTTCTAAGAAGCACTGATATTCTTAGTCCAGTAAAACATGTAGCCTTTAATAAAAATCGGAAGTGTTCTAGTTTCAGGCTTGGCAGGATGACAGAGTAGTGCAGCCAACTCTTGCAATAATGGTCATTCATGATATTCGTGTTAGCCTGTATGTTGTACTGCAGTGAAGCAGACAGACAGACAGACAGACAGACACACACTCACACCCACAAATACACAAATTTAGAACAGGGGGCCCTTTGGATGCCTTTGGAGCGTGCTGATCTGAATAGATCCATTTTTCAAAGTACTCAGCTTTCCCTACTGAGGCAAATAGAGGGCATTTCCTCTTTGCTTGGTTAAGAGCACCTCTTGAAAGTGTAGACTGGGCTTTTCTTTTGCTTTCTGGGCAGGGAGAGGACAGGGCCTTAAAGGCACTTTGCATTGTTCATACCATTTCATAAGGTTTGATATTCTAATAGAATAAAATCTATTTTTAAATCTACATATGTTGCCATTTGAGAGAAAAGAATTAACAGAATCATTTTATATCTGTCCTTTTAAAAGAGAGAAGATGAGTGAATCCAGTGCAAAATCAAGCCAGCCCCTGTCTGCTAAACAAGACAAGGATGTTTCAGAGAAGAGAGGACGAGGTCGGCCCAGGAAGCAACCCCAGGTTTGTACAGTGTTCAGCTTCCCTCATGTTATATTAGGGGAAGCTTTTGCAAGATGTACTATGAATCTTGCCTCTGACTGGTTATTGTTTAAAGCAACTGAGTCATAGTAAAAGGGAAATAGAAAGCAGTATTACTATGGTGCAACCAAAGCTATTGATGATACATAACGAAAGTTAAACATTAGTAGGTCATTTACTTTGCATGCTTAATGAAAGCAACTCCTCTGGGAATCAGGGCATCTTGCTTTATGACGCTAGCAGTAATTGTGACAGTCTAACTCTTTTGTTTCTGGAACAAACACAGTTCTGTAGAGGAGTACTGAAGCAAATTCTGAATCTCTGCCCATTTTCATAATTCACAAGTATCAAAATATTTTCCTTCCTAAACTATCTAGAAAGTACTTCAGTCGCATCCAAAAAAGTTCAGTGAATGCAGTAGCCTGGTATACTAGGAGAGTAGTTCAGCAATATTGCCTTAGAATGGCTTATTTTGATCCCAGAAAGAATGCAGTTTCCCCTCTAGAGATTATTTCAGCTGAAAGTGTTGAAAGTTTGGGAACTCTGTAGAATTGTCTGCAACTCAGCAATATTGTCATCGGTAATATGATCAGAGCTTCAATTAAGTCCTATTAATAAGTAGAGGTTCTAAAGCAGATAATACCGCAGTTAATACAGTATATTGTGTCATTGAACACACTGAGCAAACATTATTGGGTTTCTAAAGAGTTTATATATTTTGTCTCACTACTATTGATCTTCAAAGGACTTGAATCACATTATCCTTTATAATATGATCCAATAGAAGATTTTGATAGGGAATCACTTCACAATTACTGGAACTTCACTCTATCCTGATCTCTTTGCTCTGAGTTTTCCTCTTGAGTTTTCCTTTACAGTGAAAACTCATTTCAATGAACTAATTATGGGAAGGACATATCTATTTTTGAAGGAAGTACACTCAGTTGGAAAGCAGGGTATCATGGACATTTATGTTATTTATATTTTGTCATTATGCAGATGTCATCATTTACATCACTTCTGTAATGACATAATTTAAAAAAAACATAAATCCATTGCACTATGGTTTATAGCAATAGCACTTAGATTTAGGTTTATGAAAATGAGGCTTCTCTGCCTTACAGTAGTTTTATTGTTCATATGTTTAATGTCTATAAGCAACTAAGAAACCATATTCCATACAGCCTGTTCTACAAATATGTTGGCCATGATCCTTTCTTCTACTTCAAAGTATATTTGTCTTTAGTGATATAGGCTCACTAAATAAGAGAGAAAATGCAGCTGTGCATTTGCAGTAACATTCTCACTATAGTACATTTGAAAAATTGGTTTTCAGTAGATTTTCCAATAGTACACTATTAATAGTTGAGTCAGTTAACACTTCTTTCCAGCATGTAATGCATAATTAAAAGCATATAATCTGGGTAAATATAGGCCTGGATTCTAGACGTAACTATTTAACCAAGATACTGAAGTATAATTTTGATTTTGAATGACAGCTTCATGGTATATTTTCTATTTTACCAGAAGCAAATATATGTGCCATTATTTTTCATCCTTTCTGTCTAAACTGGAATGATCTTTGAACCACAAGTCCACCTCCCAATGTTATGGATCAGGATGTCAAAATGGTGGCTCGTGAGCCGACTGCATCACACACAGGCCACGCCCAACCCAGCTCCACAAAGGGAAAAATAGTTTCAATACATCATGTGATGGTAATGTGACACCGCGAGTTTGATACCCATGTTATGGAGCATCATATGAGGCTCTCCAGTGACAATAATGTCATTGAACAAGACTAGTTAATTTGAAGGAGCTGTTTCTAGCATTTTAGGTTTTAAAACTAAAACCGGGAAGCCTTTCTTGCAAACTGTTTTCATTTCCATCCTTAAACCCACCAACCCAAATAAAAATGGATCGAACTTGAACAAGCAAAATTTGGTAATTTTTCTGCTGATTTTTGTTACATTTGATCAAAATGCTAAGGGGCTACAAATGGGAGGCTGGGCTGTGGATTTATAGTCACTGATCAAAGTCTTGGGAACCCTGATCCTTTCTACGTGTATAAAATTACTCTTACTTCTACATGAAAGAGATCAAGATCAGATCAGTCTAGGGTTTTTTGCTGATGTGAAGTATCAACTGACATCACCTTCTCTTCCATCTGCCTGAAGTAGTACAGTGTGACAATCTTTTTGGAGAAAGGCTAATGGTGTTAGATCATTGGCTCCTACATACTACTAAAATGTTTGTGTCTGTAATCTAACTGGTTGAAACGGTGCATTATAGGGTAAAATTTCAGTCAAGAGACTCAAGTTGACTAATTTGCAAAATGCTGGGACCCATTTCTCCTGAGGCAATGAAATTTGGGGAAGTTGTGGGTTCTTCAGTAGTACTGCCTCAGCGTTGTCACAATCAGTCACGGTTATGTGATCCTCATTTTCAATAAGTCCATAGGAGCGCACCACACTCCCTTGTTCCATCCTCCACTGGCCTGGTGGAAAAGGGAAAGGAAAGGAAAGGAAAGGAAAGGAAAGGAAAGGAAAGGAAAGGAAAGGAAAGGAGAAAAGGAAGTGAGAAAGGAAGGAAGAGAGAGGAAGGAAGGAAGAAGAAGGGAGATAGGAACAGAAAGAAAGATAAGAGGAGGGAGAGGAACAAGAAGGAGAGAAGAAAGGAAAAGTAACCAGCAGGAAGGGAGGAAGAGAAGAGAAGAAAAATGAATGAGGGAGGGAGGAAAGGAAAGAAGGAGGGAGAAAAAAAAGCAAAGAGGGAGGAACAGAAGGAAAGGAATAGGAAAGCAGGAGGGAGAGAGTAATAAAAGAATAGGGAGTAAGGAAGATTGTCAAGGTTCACTGGCAGCTTCCCATAAAGAAACTCAGTGGGGAAGCCAGAAGTCACTCCCACTCCCTACTTTTTTGCCCACCTGTCATCCTCCCGTTTCTGTGTTTGAGTAAGGAAATACCTATGAAACGATGATCTAATGGGTCATGGGGTCGTCTAGTTTACAGCTGTAAGTGGAATGTTACAGGAAATGTGAAACACTAGCTACAGTATATAACACTTGAACACTGTCCACTATATGATAAAATGTGTATAAAGGAAAATGCGTAGATTATACCATTAAACGTATGTCATGGTGTTACATCTTTGAAACTTGTACTTTAATCACTATACACTGTATTATGAACCTCTATCAGAAATTAATGTGTCCGCAATTTAAATTTTTAAATTGGCTGTATTGGTGGTATTCTTTTATTTCTTTCATTGTAGCTTCTGGGTACAGAGCAAAATGCCCTGAGAGAATGTGCAAGCATTAACTACATTTATTTCTCTGTCATTCATTGTAATACTCTTTGTTTATAGCAAGAACCCAGTGAGGCACCAATACCCAAGAGACCACGTGGTAGACCAAAGGGGAGCAAAAACAAGGCCACTTCAAAGGGAAGGGTAGGTATTCTGGCTGCTGGATAACGAATTGGAAATCCGTAAACTCTTTCCTGTTGTTTTTATGCACATATACCAATTGACAGTGATTGTTAAGACTGATCTGGAGAATTGCTTCAACAGAAATAGCCATTCATGGAAGTATGAACCAGCCATAGGGAATTTCAGTGGCATTCTCCAAACATTAAATGTATTAGAACAAACACTTAAATGCCTTTACTAGGACCAACTAGCAATACAGATAGGCTCAACGTACCACAACAATTGAGCCCAAAATTTCCATTGCTAAGCAAGAGAGATGTTAAATGAGTTTTGTCCCATTTTACAACCTTTTTTTGCCACAGTTGTTAAGTGAATCATTGCATTTTCAAAAGGCAACTGAATTTCCTTGGGTTTTCCTTGAAGACGTGTTGCTGACAGTCAGAATTGAAAAAGCTTGGCTTTTCAGCAACACGCCTTCAAGGAAAAAACAGTTGCCTTTTGAAAAAACACCTTTGGGACAACCATGACCTGGATGACTGAGAATCTTGTAGATGTGAATCACTGCAGTTGTTAAGTTAGTAATATGGTTGTTAAGTGAATCTGGCTTCCCTATTGACTTTGCTCATCAGAGGGTTACAGAAGGTGATCATATGGGCCTGGGACCCTGCAACCATCATAAATAGAAGCTACCGTAGTTGCCAAGCATCTGAATTTTGATCACATAACCACGGGGATGCTGTTATAAGTGTGAATAATGGTCATAAGTCACTTTTTTCTGTGCTGTAACTTCAAACAGTCAATCAATGAATGATTATAGGTCAAGGAATATCTGCAGTAAAGAATTGTAATAGCATGGGGGCTGCAGCCAGGTCAACGGTTGGTTAAGAGACAGCTTAGTCTCACAATAAAAATGTAGGTGTAGCAAACTTCTCAGAAGTGATCCTTCCTAGTTTTTTAGGCTGTGAAAGCAATGTCGGGGGGGGGGGGGGGGGGAGGATGTACTTTCAGACTAGCAAGATTGAAGTCAGCCTTGCAAAGTAATCCAAACAGGAATAAAAGAATTGGAAGAGACCTTGGAGATCTTCTAGTCCAACCCCTGGTTCAAGTTGAAAACCCTATAGCATTTAAGACAAATGGTTGTCCAATCTCTTCTTTAAAACCTCCAGCGTTGAAGCACATCCAAAAATATTTGCTCTGCCATTTGTGAGTTACATCAACAGAATCTTGCAAGTATGAAAGTACATTCTCCCCTATCACCTTTGCAGCCCAAAAATCTAGGAAGAATCGCTTCTGAGAATTTTGCTGTACTCAAATGTCCTTCGGCTGGCTAAGATGCCTTTATCCAATTGCAGCTTTTTCCTCTCTCCCAAGGTCAATTCTACATATCATTATAAGAGATGAGTTATGACTCTAAAGTTATACCTTTTCTCTTATTTGTTTCTCAAATGGACTATTTTATCTTCATTTTGTTTTGTTTTTCTTTTAAATATAACATTTTTCAATTCTTCATCTGTTTATGTATTTCAGTTTGATATTTTTGAAGGTTCTAGAATAAAACTGGATAGCACAAGAAGAATATAAGAATTCTAGGTCTGGTTTTTCCATCTGGTAATAAAATAGGACCTATGGGGTCTTGTCTCCTAATATTTGGAAAGTTTTTGAAAAGTAGAATTTGTAAATATGGATGAGAAGGAGCATCCTTCTATTGATATTGAATTCTGCCTTATATATATTTTCCTCTTATCAATTTTACTAGTATCCTGTGAAATATTCAGAAGACAGATACACAATTTTCTGAAAAAGCATCTGCTTTAAACCTATATGAATACATATGTTAGGAAACAACAGTATTGAGGATCTCCAGATTTCCTCACTGCTCTTGTTAACTGTTAACTGAGAATGAGCCAATAGCATGAGAAATCTGCAAAAAAAAGCAGTTGTCTCAATGCTATATCAATCTGGTAATCACTTAACAACAATAGTTGAGGCCAGAATTTGGTTGTTGAACAAAGCAGTTATTAAGCAAGATGCCCACATGACTGCTTTGAACAACTTGGTAGCTGTCAAGCAAGGCCTCTCAGTCATGGAGCAGACAGGAAAAAAGAGTTGCCTGCTGAAGTTTGAACAGTCATTGAACAAATGATTATTAAATGAGGACTTCCTGAATAACCATCAAAGATGCAGTGCTAGACCTATAGAGAGAACTAGTCCACTCTCATCCATGGAAGTTTACTGAATGACTTGTCATGCATTCTCAGTCCATCATATCTCACAGGATTGTTATTGGGGAGAAAAAGAAGCATTATGTGTGTTCCTTTGAGTTCCTGGAGGAAAAGCAAAATACAAATCTACAGCTGTCACTGTAAAAAAAAATAATTGGGTAGGCTTATTAAGTGTTGAACCAGAAGATAAATAGAAAAAGTGATTTTTAGATTACAAGGAAGTGGATTTAATGCAGATATCATTTAATCAGATAAAGTTTCTTAATGGTAAGAACATAAACAGAGGGTTGCCATAATAGTGGATTCCTGCATTAGGCTTCACTGAGTGATCTTTATAATCTGTATAACACGTTTTATGATTGTATGAATATTGAAAAACTATTTAAAAAGAAAAGCTATGCTTGTAAATATGCATATGTTTATTTATTTGCTTATGTGGAAAGTAGAACAAATTATGGATGTCTATTGACATCCAGATCTAGGATTTTAAGTAAAAGATACTTGAATTAGCTGGACAGCTGGTGACATTTGTTTGTGAGTGTATGTGTGCGTGCAAGTCTGTCTCCGAGCAGCTGGAGTTTGTAAATCTGTAAAGAATAGAAAGGGATATGTTCCACTCACTCACACAGAAGGAAGATTATAGTTTGCTGGATTGGGTAGCTTCTCTCTCTCCCGTCCCTGAATGGGATGGAGGCCTTAAACTCTTTGCTTCCTCTGTTACATAGTTGCCAGGCCTTAATGGCATGTTGACTGTGCCATTTACATGCTGGTGAGGAATGAAGGCTTGATGTATCTATCAGGTGCCGTATGGCTGAAACTGAGTGAAGGTTGGGAATAAAGCAAGGAAATGAATCAGTGATCCCAGAGCTGATGACTTGGCAGCTGTTTACATATGCAGTATGTAATCAGAAATACTAGGCCCGAGCCATATAGGGCATGGTCTTTCTTCACCCACTCTCTCTCCAAGTCTTTCAACTAGATACCAAAAAAAATCTTCATTGTTCCAGATGCTTTGGAGCAACAGATGCTTGATCTTGATTTGGCAGCCAAGCTGCCAAGGTTATTTCAGTGGACACCTCATCTTAGCCCAAGCCAGCAAGAAAAGAACAAGTACCAAGTTCTGGAGACATTTGCTTCTGTTTGTTATGCATCTGGCTCCCTGCAACTATTGTGTTTTATTTTTCAAGAGTAAGAGCAAGACCTTATTAAAAAGGCGCTTCCAGTTCCTACCAATAAATGAATTACAAATGTTCTGTTCTTGGTTCTGAAGTGACCATACCAAGCCTATTCTGTGATTTGGAGAAAACATTAGATGTATTCACATACACCAACAGTACTCAGTATCATGTGGGAATATTTTTTTAGCCTTTGCTAATCAGCTCTTTAACACTGTTGCTGTTACTATACAGAGCAAGTATGTTCCTGGGGCCTTTTGAATTCCAAAATAGCCATTACAGAGGTTAAGGCAAATTTACACTAACCATGCTTTGTAGTAAGTACAGGTTATTGTGATGAACAAGCTTTTGCTCTTGGTCTGGCAGTTTTGCCTGTAGCTGCCTCCGTATAGTTAAATGGGATTGCAAAGAGGTGCCATGGAAATAATAGATCTACTTCCCAAAGCACTTTTCTACTCCAGTATCCAAGTGATCCTGCTAGTTCCTCATCTGGTGTTTGAAACTTTCGTATTTCAGACGAGATGTTTGGCATGTGGAATAATCTGACACTTGAATAACTTTCTGCTTGAAGTACACATCCAGAGTTTGCCTTACTGCAATTAAAGCAGAAAAATGGGACTGGGCTGTATACAGGGTAAGAATGTTTTGCGATGCTGTAACTAAAGGCAAAGACCTGGCAGATTACTAATTATCTAAAAGGCCAGTCAGATGATGGTAAAAGGGCAGATGTTGGTCCTCTTCCTGACCCCTGCCTAGCATATAAAAATGCTAGGGAAGAATTTTAGTACTGTGTTTCCCCGAAAATAAGACCCTGTCTTATATTTTTTTGAACCCTGAAATAAGTGCTTGGCCTTATTGCCATGCGCTCAAAAGCCCGATTGGGCTTATTATCAGGGGATGTCTTATTTTGGGGAAAACAGGATAGGAAAGAGATTTGTAGAAGGTTTCATGAACACTGTGTATTTGTATTTGGTTTCAAACCTCTCTTGAAAATATGCGACTCATATCCTGCATACTCTGAGTCATGATACTAGAACCCAGATGGCTCCTGTTGAATGTGGCAGTGATGGTGAAGAATAACAAGGGAGGGACTAGTGGCTCTGATGCCAAAAGACAAGACCAAGGCCAACTGAAAAAGATTTTTGCCAACCCAAGTATTCAAGTGTATGACTCACATCCTCAGATTATAAGGTTAATTTAGAATTTTTGAGATCATCTTGGGTATTTGTGGTATCTCCCACATTTCAGATTTTGTTTATTTAGCTTAGCAGCTGTAGAAATTAAATTATGTGTGTTCAGATAAAGAAAAAAATTTCACATCATAGATAGAAACTATCTTGAGCAACACTATTCTGTTTCACTTTCATTATTGGCTGCTTTGTGTTAAAGGCAAGTTGTTTCTAATATAATTAAAAACAGGAATATTTTAAGGATTGTTTTCCAGTTTATTTGTAGCATTAGAGTGCCTTTACATAAGTAACTTTGATTTCATACATTGAATATGGTTTTTGTAATGTCCATCCAGATAATCAAGAATAACATACAGGAATGCTGATTATTTTCATAACATCTATTAAGTCATTCTTTGTTCATTATAAATTGTAGTTTACTAGCTAATACAGTAAAATATGTTTGATGTTGAATTAGGCGGTAATTCTTGAGGTTTACTAGTGTAATTTCCAAAGTTGAACATCTCTCTTTGTAAGGGGAAAAACCCCAAAATGGAGTGCCTGAACTCGAGCAGAAATACAGATTGCTTTCTTTGGTCTACTATAGCCTTCCCCAACCAGGTACCTTCCAGATATATGTTATCTATTTATTTATTTAAAGTCTTATATTGCTTAATAGCCGAAGCTCTGGTATTTATATAGTATAGTACCATATATAAAATTGTACCAAATGGTCACCGGTTCTATAACTTTGTCCTGGTATTCTCACACACCCAGATTGTGGTAATGGGGTTCATCCTACACATCTGGAAGATGCTAAGTTGAGACAGTCTATTTTAAAATGAATGGTTTCCTTTAAAATGTATTATTTTAAAAGAAACGTTGCCTGCTACTGGTATTGGTTTCCAGGGACTCTTGAACAAAAGTACTCCAATATTACAACAACCTTTTATTTAATAAATGAATACAAACCAGTCTTAAAACCAGTCAGGCTTTCTTGTGGATGGCAGTAGCTTGTAATTTTCATCTTCATTTAAAGATAATCTTTATGCCTTCCTTCTCCAGAAAGCTGCTGTAACAACACCTGGAAGGAAGCCTCGAGGTCGACCGAAAAAAACAGTAAGTTGATTTTGAAAAGAGGTATCTATATAAAGTGGGGGAGGGAGAGGTTATTTTAGTCTCTTATCCTTTTGAATCTCAATCTGTTTGCAACCAGTGGATTACACTGGATGGGGGAAATTATTGCATTAAGAGAGATGAATATGGTGAATGTAATTAATTTTGTCATATTCAGGTTTATGTATTGTTTATATAGCTGTTGTTCACAAATCTGGAATTTTGCTAATGGAATTTTCTGACCCGAGCCTTTTATAAACTGTGTCTTAGCTTTTCCACTAGTAAAATGTAATATAACTATAGATTTTTTTTTCACCATTACTAGGCAGAAAAGATGTAATGCTTTTTGGCCTACTCGGGTAGGGCTTGCACCTGGTGATGGAAATGGTGCATGTAGGAATAGGGACCAGGTCATTCCCTAACACCAACGTTTAGTACCATGATCTCAGAATATGAGTTGGCAGTGTTTTTGACTCTTCTCCAATAGCTACTTTATCAAAATGTTCAACAGGAGGCAGGTTTACCATGTCAGTTGAAAAATGCTATGATATAAAGACAGATAAGAGGTCTGAGACATTTTGTTGGGTATATTCTAATTTTTGAATCTTTCTATAATAGTATCCATTGAGATGCAATTTTCTTATGGATCTGATGAGTTTTTGAAACTGTCTTCCAGAAATGATTGATGCAGCATAAAGAAACTTAATGCTTCTTTATTGGAAATTTCAAGAGTATGTCGCCTATTAAAGCTAAATCTGATTGCTTCAGTTTTCTGAGGTTTTTTTTTTATCCAATCATTTCAACATTTTATACATGTTGTGTTTCAGTTTATAATTATTCCTTCTTGCCCTGAAGTGAGTAACAGGAAGTGGCTTGTTCTGTTAACTAGCACAGATTTGGTGTTGCCACTATGGCATTCTTGCAGAATGAGTTTCAGTCTGTTTCATCTGCCCTTGATTGCTTAAAGCAATTGTTCTTTTTAATAATCCCTGAAGAGATTCTGGTCTACATTCAAGAATTTACCCCCCAAAATAAGATTTTCCAATTCATTCTAATAAGATCATGTTGCTCCATCTTTAGCATTACTTTTATACACCACAAGGCAAGATTGTCTGACTTTGCTATAATTGCTGATTATTTTTTCTTTTTGATAATGATTATGTTCCATTATACCTCTTCATGCAGACAGAAGTATATCTTACCTCTTAACATTTATCTCTATACATCTTATAATAAAAGTTACAACAACACAAAAGGCTATTCTTTGGAGAAACATTTGGCAAGTCCCTTTAAATCAGGACTCACCTAGGTTGGGATTTACCTTACAGGTGGCCATTTTAAATTTCCTATAGGGGCCCAGATAAAATTCTACATTGAAATGAGGACATTGTGTTAAATTAAAATGGGAAAGCCAAATATACTTTGTATAATCTGCTTTATACGGTGCTTGCCATATATTTTGATGAGGATTTCCCTCCTCAATTTTAACCATATGTAGGACAGAGAAATCCACAGGCGCATTCAGAATGACATTGCCAATACTAGCCTTCCATTCTTGAGGTCTCTGTAGGAAATTTATCTGGGACCTCATGGATGACGTGAGTTGTGGAGAAAACATAGACAGATATCAGTGTTACTGGGTCTTGCCCAGGAATGTTGGATGTTGGCATTACATTTGTAGCCCAGCTATAAAGAGAATAGATTCCCTTTAAAATAAGCTAAAGTATATCTGCAGAAGATTCCAGGCTGGGTAAAGCCCTTGAAAGGAGCATTTATTGAAGGAGTTGGTGACATAACAGATGTTTTTGTTACAATCCCATTTATTTTTACAAACAAATTGAAAATATTCAAAACAGGTTGTGCCATTAATTTAGAATGTGGCACATGCTGCTGACTCCATATTGGTCTGAATATCAGAAGTGGCTGATGGCTTTACAGTTCACATCTGTCACCAGCTGTCAAAGTATAAGGAACAGTCTTTGCCAGAAACAGCTAATTACAAGCTTTCTTAATAAGCAGACAGGCAGCCTTCCAAAATAGGGAATCAAATTTGCAATGATCACTTTAAAAAACCATTTCTTTTAAATCATGACATAGACAATTTTTAAAAATTGTAATAAATTGCATATTTTGTCTGTAATTTCTTAAAACTTGGATGTTTGGCAATAAGAAACCTTATGTTATCTGCAGCAATTACTATTGCTGAAATGTCACACTTGCTAATTATGCTTGCCTTTCTGCTAAGGTTGATATTCAGCCAGAATATACATGAGTTCAAATATACAGATTATGCTGTTATTTTTCAAGCCCCTTCCTTAGAAGTAGGGTATGTGGGAAAGGACAATAATAAAGTATTCTTTGAAGATCACTGCAGCAGGGCAGTTCATAAATTTAAAATAGTAAACTAAAGAATATGGTCATTTCCTCTAATGCTGACATGGGGTTACTTCCAAGAACTATTAACTAATTTAGGATTTAATCTGCTCTGCCTCTATCTGTAATATCACCTGGATGTATTAAATGTCACTGAGATAATATTTCCATTTAAATTGAAAACTTTCAAATCTTTCATGATTCATTCCACTAGTCTTCTTTTGAGTTTGTTAAATCTTTTTCCGACTTGAGTGGAACTGAAGCCTTTACTGTGTGTCTTCTTTTAGCAAAGAGAGAGGTTAAGTAGAGTTGATTATTTCCTTCCTTTACTAAATGATCTCTCTTGCCCTACAACTTGCTGAACAGACTTGGCAGGCACATTCCACAGTGGTTTAAATGTGTGTTTTTATGAATGAAACTCAAGGAAGTCAAGGTTGCTGAGTCACACATGCACTCAAGCATGACTCATCTCATTCCAATAGCATTTGTTTTATTTTTAAAAGAGCAGGCCAGAGAGACCTCCAGGAAGAAATGTTTCCCCTCATATAAAAACAGTTGTTTATTTAGCCCTAGAAGAGTGTGAATATTAGGAATTTACTTGCTGGGTAGGATAAACTTTTAAGGAGACCGCAGAGGGAGCTTAAACATTGGACTCATTTTTTGTTTCGTTTTCAATGCTGCTCTGTCCCTCTTGTGGCAGCTTGAAAATATGACAGCTCAAAAGTCGAAGATGAATTCTGTGCTTGAAGCAGTTCCCTTTGTTAGGTGTTTGAGGGGAACATTATTTTATGCCGACCTCCTAGCCATATGCTCATTAGGTTTGTTTCATTAGTTCCATTGTGTGTTAAGCTGGTTAGGTCTTTCTTGAATAACTTTTGTCCCATTCTAAGCCCTCACTTAGGCAGAGACACAAAAAAGCTGGAGTAGCTTCAGAAAAGACCTATCAGAATAAAAGAGTCTGAAAACAAGCTCTATGAGGAAAGGCATACAGGTCATCCTCAACTTACCACCACAATTGAACCCAAATTTTACATTGCCAAGCAAGATAGTTGTTAAGTTAGTTTTGCCCTATTTTACCACTTTTCTTACCACCGTTGTTAAATGAACCCGCAGTAGTTAAGTTGTTGTTGCTATGTGAATCTGGCTTCTCCATTGTTTTTGTTTGTCAAAAGGTGACCCTGGGACACTGCAAGTGTCATAAATCTATGCCAGTTGTCAAGCGTATGAATTTTGATTATATGATCATGGGGCTTCTGCAACAGTTGTGTGAAACAGTCATAAGTAACTTTTCACTTCGAACAGTCACTAAATGAATGGCTGTAAGTTGAGGACTACCATACTTCAGAACACATATATCAAACACCCACTTCAGATATCCTAGTAAGATGAGAATCAGTGTGTTGAAATTAAATGAAAGGATATTCACTCTGAACATTAGAAGGAATTTCCAATGGGAACAAATTATATGCAGTCGAACTGTTTGTCTAGAACAGTGATGGACTCCCCCTTGCTGGAGGTTTTCAAATGTAGACTGGATGGTCACTTAAGATAGTTTGGGGAAATCCGGCACTGAACAAAGGGTTAAACTTAATGATCTTTAAGATGACTTCAGAGCCCTACATTCTGTGAAATTGATGATTTCAGTATATGATCCCAATCAGTTACAAAATAAATTGCCTGTATTCTGGAGTACAGCTGACCTCGACTTAACAACTGGTCATTTAACAGTCATTCAAAGTTATAGCAAACTCTTAAAAAGCTCTCTTTATGACCCATCCTCAGAATTAAAATTGCCATTACATGCATGTCCCTCCAGTCACGTGATAGCATTTTGGATGCATAGCAATTTGTTCCCATTTCCAATCAGTTGCAGTGTCCCATGGTCAGGTTGACCACAAATGCAATATGTTTTGCCAGTTTTGGGCAAAAAAACACCCGTTTGGAAGAATGGATTTGTTTAATGACCACATGATTCATTTAACAATGTGGTTCGCTTAATGACATTGTTTTATGGCCACCATGCTTTAAGACTGAAGTTGAAATGGTCATCAAATTGATTCCAGTCATGTGATGCCTTGACTTACAACTGCAATGACTTACAATTGAAATTCCAGGCTCCATTGTAACCGTAAGTCAAGGATTACCTCTAATAGGAATAGACTTCAAAAGCAAACATTCTAGAACTTGGATGTTTCTCATTTTATAAGTGCTTTGATGATGACATTATACAACAAATGAATGTTGTAACAAAGGAACAGGTTTTTGCCTGGGCATACTGGTCTGCATTACAACGGGAAAAGCAAAGTCATTCCTTGAAGTTGTTCATTTGATTTCCACCTTCCTCCCTCTATAAGGAAGGAGGATCAGTTGCCTCTGTGCAGCAATGAGGAATGGTGTTCCTCACTCCTGTTACAGTATAAGGATTAGTCTTAAAACAAGAACAATATAGCAGCAGATCTTGCCAATGCTATTTTCTTCCTGTATAGGAGAAAGATGAAGAAGAGGTCAACATCTCCCAAGAATCTTCAGAAGAGGAACAATGAGAATAGCCAACTGATTCTACCTCACAGCTCAGTTTTCCTATTTCTTGTCAAGTTCTGGGACTGAGGAAAGAGCGAAGAATCCTCACCCTTTTCCTGACCTGATCTCTCCAACGTTCTCACAGTCAAAACAGCAACACTAGGGTACAGTGTAAAACAGATCAACCATCATATTTGATGTGTAATGTTTAATGGGAGAACTTTATATTTTGTTTTCCCCTCTCATTTGACAGGGTTAAGAGTTTAGCCTACCAATTCATGTAGTTCTGTATTATATCTGTTTTTTGATCTATTTCTCCAGAACACTCCTTATCGAGAAAGGGGTTTATAAATCTTTATAGTGACCACTTACTTATTCATGTTGAAAAGAGTGGACAGCCTAGTTCTTCCTTATCAATCCTAATTTCCACTTCAGAGAGACCATAAGTTCTCCAAAAGGATAACTTGGCACTGGCAGAAAGTTTGCCGAGGAGGAAGATTTGAGAGCATTGGGATGATTTTATTTTTTTCTGGGAAATGAGTATAATGGGATAAAGGCCACAACATTAAAAGGATGGATACATTATTTTTTCCTACTGTAAGGTATTTGCAAGAATAATTGAGAGGAAGTTATTCTGCCCTTTTCGCCCAATTTCCAATAGTTCAAGAATAATCTAGTGCTTTGCAGTGGGTCTGTGTAATCTTATTGACAACATGCTGCCCTGCCCCAATCAGCTGCCTTAAGGCCAGAGCAGTTACAAATCCATAGGCTAAGGTGTTTGGGGTGAATCTGACCTAAATTCTCATCTTTTCCCCAATAACCAGAGATCCTTTTCTCTCCCCACCCCCTTTTTTCCATCTCCATCTGTCCCCAGCTGCCAGTGCACAAATGGAGCTTACAACTGAAATGTTTTTCACTTGGTGCTCAGTCATTCTGCACAGAAATTATATTGAACAAGACTTTGCCATGACCAAGGAAAGCAGGATGGCAAAATTCTCTCTCTTTGTGGTCTCTCTTTGGGTTTTTGTGATTTTTCTCCTTTGGAAATAGCACAGTTAGCAGTTGACAGTTGTTTTTGCAATATATATTGTCTGTCAAGGTTTTCCTTCTTCATTCACAACTACCTCTGGATACGTTTTGAGTTTCATTCTCTTAAAACATAGATTGCTGCTGTTTGTTGCTGCTGTACTGATTACAAAGTTTTAGTTCAACAGGTTCTGTCTGGTTTTTCTCTGGAACTGACATTTTACACTATAGATAATTTCATTTCAGTTGACTTTTAAAACTATTGTGCTATTAAAAAGGGATAAAAGCTCTTATTTGTCAGACTGATGAATGATTGGGGAGAGGGAGTTTTGGTGAAAGTGGGCACTATTTTAAGAGTCAGCTATAAATACTAAGTTCTACTGTGGAAACCCCAAATGATGAATAATTTCTGAAAGTATAAATATGATTTTCTTTATACTGTTTTTTTAAAAAATATACCCATTTGTTTCTATTCGGCATTTTTTAAAAAATCTGTATACTATACTATCTTCTATACTAAGAATTTCAAGACTTCATGGTAAGTACTCCCTAGTTACAATTTAGCAGAAAGCAAACTGGTCAGGATGCTTCTCACCAATTCCTTTTATACCATTTTAGCTTAGATGTTCTCTTTTCTCTGAAAAGTGAAAACTTCCAAATCAAGCATTGGACTAGTTAGCCTTTGTTACTTTACCTTAGAATGCTGATATGGGATCAACAAACATTTCTAGAAATATTTCTGAATTTTTAAAAATGTGAGATGCTTGCAGGAGGCATCAAAGGAGACATTTACACACACACACTGTGCTCGTGGAAACTATATAGCCTACCCTTCTGCCCACTCACATTCTTCTTCTGCATCTGTATGGATTTCATAAAACACTTTTAAAAGGGAACAAAACTGAGCTGGTTCATTGAATATCCAATATATTATGTAGAAGGTAATTGTTTTTCATTCAGTAAAGGACACATTTTAAGTGATGATTGCAATAATTCCTGAATTGGTCACTAAATTAAAATCATCAATCAGTCTTCAGCAACTGCCCAACGGATTGACATCTGTTCATCTTCCAAGACCATTACCACTTTGTGGTATACTCTGTGGTAAAAATATTGTATATTTTTACAAATATAGAATAATGATCCCTCTCGTTTTGAAACTCTCAACTTTTTAACCTGGATAGCAAAATTTGCACTATGCCTGAACAAATTAGTTTACAATTTAAGGGTTATTTTTGGCAGTGATTAATAACACCACAGGATATATTGATCCCTTTAGCCCAATATTGCCAAGGGATGACTGGAAATAAGATTTCAGCCCATTTTTCCTGTGTCATTTGGATATGCCAAGCACTGAAACTGGAATTTTTTTGTATGCATTACATGTCATATACCCAGAGGCAAAAGGATTTAACTTTGTTTGCCTGCAAATAAAGCAAACCTTGTTTATTAAATAGGCACATTTTTTTAGTCTTTATCAGGACAATAGCAGAGAAGAATATAAATTTTTCCTTCTCAAAGGATTAGAAGGAATCTCCTTTCTTTAACATTGCTTGATACTTTTAATTATCAATAGCGTAGCTCTTTAAAGTGATCTATGACTTTGTTAATTTGCAATGCAAAAGGATAGTATGATCAGTAGCTTATAGTATATAAATTTATTACTAAAAATTGTGGTTTACTTGAATAATGATGTTTTGAACTTCCTTTCATAGCAGTAGGCCAAAAAAATTTAAACATGAACTCATAAGGCACAGAGGATTGTTGTCATCAAACTTGCCACACCTGCCCTTGCTCCATTTTTAATGCAGCAGGCAATATTTAACTTATAACATACTGTATGCTTAAACCTAAATGATATTTAGCATATATTTAAATGTTGTACTTTGATGGCATCTTTTTCCTCTTCACCATCACTTTGGGTGTCGGGGGAGATACAAAATTCCGGTTCTTGCACTTATGTCGGCTTCAGTCATTATTTGATGCTATTGTGTGTATTTGATGTCTCTCCTTCTGGGTCTGCCTCTTTGGCCTTCTCTTTTTGTACATGCCTTGTATGGTACAAAATCTCAAGACATTTGGTGGTATAACTGGAATTAAAGTTCTAAATACTGAACGAAGGGCTAGTCAGTCTTGCCGTTTTCTAAATCAGTTCTTCCCCCTCCCCTGCCATGCTTTTGCTTCAAACATGGGTTTTCTGGGAAGAAAAAGATCCAATTTGTTTATTCATTCCAATAGCCACAAACTGCACAAGTATTTGGGCCACAATAAAGAGCTTTACAATCCCTGCTTTCCACTGTGTTTAGAATTTTTATATATATCACCAGAAAAACACCATTAAAAAAATTGAAATAGCCAAACCTGTGTGAATACAGGTTTATATTCAGTTCCTGAATACAATTCCTACTGTGTGAGGAAAGTTCATGAGCATAAAGTTCATGAGTCTTGGATAGAGAACTGTAGATAATGGGAAGGCTGCATTGTATGTAAGTTTCAATAGTTGCATAGAGAAGTACAGCTGGTGCAGTTTATCATGACGTGATAGTATATTAACATAGAAAAGTCTAACTTTATTAGGTCATGTGTCATGACTTTTATATCCTAATCTGATCAGAAACAAAAAAAAAAAGATCTACATTTTTAAGAATTTAGTGGATTCCTAACCCCTAATAATTGTAAGAATAATCAAATTTAAGGTACTTCTTTTAAGAGATGTAGCCTTTATTCAACAGAGACCCCTTCCCAAGAAATAGTACCTGAATCCCCAGGTGTTCTTTTTGTTTCTGAATTCCTGTTATCAAATAATGGACCACTAGTACAGCCGATTCTAGAATTTTAATTTTTGCATCCAGTGCAAAAAAAGTGTTTACCAAAAAAAGCATTTTTCTTTTCCAAAAATAAAACAATTTGCCTCTCAAATGCTGCTCTAGAGGGACCTCAACTGTCTAGAACAGGCTTGCTTGAGCAAAAACATCCTGACCTGATGTCCTTGCGCTAGCTGATATCAGCCAATTATATATCTAAATCCAACTAGCGTACTGCATTTGACTTGTTTTTTTAGAAAGATCAAAACAGGAATTTTCATTTTGCCCAGCAGAAAATTAACTCCAGTCAAAGGACAAATGAAAGTAGCAATCTAACACTCAGAATGCCTCAAGCTGAAGGTTACTCTTAAATCTATTCTTCATCTGCTATGGGGATGGAAATACATAATTAATCTGTATTTGGGAAATGTATTTCTATTTTGAGACAACAACTAGCAGTGTGGAACTAAATGCAGTGCATAAATGAAAGAACAAGCATTCAATACATTTAAGAACCAAAATTCATGACTGGATGTAAATCATGACATTGCAGGTTTTTTGCCTGCAGACCCATAAGCAAGGAGTTAATCAAGATATAAATCAAAGGCATACAGATGGGGACAAATTACATTGCACACTACATATTGATTTCATTGGAAAATGATGCAGGGAATGGCAGAAGGATGCTTTTCTTCATGGTGGCTTCAAACCACCATTAATTCAGCCCATGTAGCTGCACCACCAGTTTATTAACCTTGTGTGTTTAGGAAGAGAAGCAATGGTTCAATGTGCATTGCCATGTGCATTCAGTCTTGTCATGGAAAATTTAACTTTAATTTCCAGAACCACAATCATCACATTTTTCTCATTGCATTAGGAATACATCGTCAATCTCAAAAGGCATCAGATGTATGCAATAAGTTGCATCCCAATGTTCTTAAAATGTGTGGAAGACCAATTTTGCTAAAAATCAAAACTTTGGGGGAGGAGGGATACATAAACGCATTAAGACACTTTCTCAAAGTTACCAGTGCAGCTTTCTACATTAGGTGCATAATTTGTGTCCATTAGCTGAGTTCAGCAAGCAATGAGTAGCACAATTTTTTCAGCAAAGCAGCAATGACATTGCTGCACCAAGACATCAGTCCATCAACGATATATCAATGGTAACAAGCTGTGTTCACAAAGACAGGAATATAACAGATTATAGTACTGTAAAAGCTTGAGGTTTTGCCACAGGTACTCCTAGTCGGGTTCAGTTTTATTTACAAAACAGATGATTTCCCAAATACCAAATAACATTGTCTGTCCCTGTTGAGCTCAAACAGGTCACCAAAGAAAATAGTTGTCAGAAATAACAATGGTCCTTTCTGATAGACATGCTAAGCATCTATATGAACTTCCTAGCTAAACTGCATCCTGCCAGCATGTAGCACACAAAACAATTCCAAAGCTGATATCATGTACCCATTATCCCTATTTGAAGAAGTATACAATCACCCCTCAAGCACCAAGTTATGCATTTGGCAATTTTATTCACTTTGCTCGCATCCGTTCAGCAATACATTACAGGAACCCAACAACTTTAAATAATACACCCTTTTACATACTTAGGCAAGTAAGGAGAGAAGGCAGCTAGCAATGTGCTGGGATGTCATAGCAGCTGCATTCTGATGTTCTTTATTCACAAAAGGAAATGGAAGTTGACACTGTTGCTTTTTTTTAAACGAAGCCGAGCCTTTGAGGATTGATGCCTGTAATGTAAGAGCTATTCAGTAATATTTTACTTGAAATTTTATAAACTCCTGTATCTCATCATCCACATAAAATGCAAATCAGGAGACGGTTGATACGAAGAATAATGCCACATAGCAAGCTGTCCTAGTTCCAAACACAATTCTCCAACCCCCTAGGCTACTCTTTGTACCAGGTGCTCAGTGCCAATCTCCTTGACATGGCTGGCATCCATTACACTTTCTGTTACTGGAAGTCGTGGCAAGAGGCTGTAGTACTGAAGTGTAAAGAAAGGCAGCAACGTTAATGGCATTCAACGGCACACATGCCAGGTAGAAGAGGTCATTCATCTACACTCTGTGATCAGTCTGAAATGAGTACCATCAAGCTTTCACATCCATAAATGAATTACGATAGGGCTGGTATCCTCCCCAACCTCGCATCACCTGTAATACATAGCACACATATTTAATATCACCCTCAGACTTTCAACAATAGCATCTTTTCAAAGAATGGACATTTTCCACATCTTATTACTATGACTGAGAATAATCTGACAGTTCTCCTGCAGCGCACTGAGAAGAGACATGTCAGGTAAGACCAACATCCTTTTTCATTATAATTAAGAGTACAGGTAGTCCTCAACTTGCAGGAGTTCATTTAGTGACCGTTCAAAGTTACAACAGCACTGAACAAAATGACCATTTTTCACACTTACGACCTTTGCAGCATCCCCATGGTCAGCGTGATTTACATTTGGATAATTGATAACTGACTCACATTTATGATGGCTGCAGTGTCCCAGACTCATATGATCCCCTTTTACGACTTTCCAACAAGCAAAGTCAAAGAATGGGGAAACCGGATTCACTTAACAACCATATTACTAATTTAAGAACTCTGGTAATTCACTTAACAACTATAGGAAGAAAGGTCGTAAAATGGAACAAATTCACTTAACAAAATCTCACTTAACAACATAAATTTTGGGCTTAATTGTGGTCGTAAGTTGAGGAGTACCTGTGTTGCTTCCCAAACAAAGCTACTTGAATGGAAATCCACCAGTAAAGTTTTAATGGGAAGGAGATGGGTGCTCCCCCTGCTGTGCCAATACTGCATCGTTTTGGAAGCCACTTCAGAAAGCAAAAATTGAGACATTCTTTGTGAAAATCATCTATGAAACAGAAAGGAGAAAAACCAGCTCCCATGCACTGGCTGTATGAAACAGCTAGGCTTAAGCATGTTTATGCTTCTGTGAGCAATTCACTTCCTCTTTTATGCAGCCATGAAAATGGACAGCCAGGGATCATTTCTTACATTTGTCATTTCAACACTGTTAACAAATACAGCAGAAATACTGGTTACACATACAGTAATATAAAAACAACTCCTTACACATCACTTAATTTCCAGCATGGTCCATATAAATATTCTATTTGTGATAAGTCTTCGGTCAAATGTCCTAATAATACTTGGCTTTTTTAGCTATGCTCACATCTTTCTGTAATCTCGGTAATCAAGCAAGATCTGTCATTTCAACTTTCTAATGTTGTTTGTCAGTCTTAGCTCTTCATCCTTCCCTCATTCAGACAACAACAACAAAAACGTATTTTTCTTATGTCTGTGAAAGGCTGGATCTTGAAAAACACAAGGGAACTTTTGGGTAGAAAGCTTTGTGATGTACGCCAAAATTTCTGCATTACATTATAATGAACCATTTATCCCAGAGATGCACACCGCTGTTAGCTTAGCTCTTTTTTATGGGGAAAAATAATAGTAACAAGAAAAATAAAAGTGTATACAAAAGGGCTCCAGCTAACTCAAATGACGTTCTTAAGAGGCAGTATATCTGAACCATGCAGCTCAAGAAAAAAAAGCATAGCCTACAGGTAACTACAGGTAGTATTCAATTTACGATCACAAATGGGACCAGAACTTGTGGTCATTGTGATCTAAAGTTGCTTTCTTGCTGGAAATTCATAAAAAGGATAGCAGTTGTGACCACAGCATGCTGCAACTGTAAATGCAAGCCGGATGTCAAGTGCCCAAATTGTGATCAAATTACCACGATGGTAGTGCTGGTCATAGGTACAAATACAGGTCATTTTCTGAGGCGGTCATAACTTTGAATCTCATTTAACAAATGGTCTTTAAGTTAAGGACTGCCTGTATAAACGAATGAAATTATTTTATTTTCTCTCTTTTCTGAATAGATAAAAATATTCAGAACTCACTGCTCACATCTATAGGACAATTCATGGTGTCTTGACACAACGATATTCAGGGTTTATGTTTTGAGAACATGTGAGTGTGCTTGCAAAATGACTTAAGGAGGGAACTGCCTATTCAAAAAATGTGTGTCAAAGCAATGTAATAATTGGCAAATCACCAGAATATTGTCACTCCTCCTAGCCTTCAATACCCACTTGATACACCCACTTTTTGGAAGAGTACCCTTCACAACAAAGGATTAGACTATAATTCTCACCATTCTGTTCTCTAAGGAAGTAAATGGGGTTATGTGGGATATTATTAAAAAGAATAATAGTACATTATTTTTAAGACATTTTCTCTTTTGTTAATAATTTTTAAGTGTAACAGGTCAAGCAGTGCATGGCGAGTTCAAAAAAGAGGTGCTACTGATTATACTGCACTTCTAGGTACCATATTCAGCCAAACTGAATCACAGATAATTTGAAAATATGATGGGCAATTGCTTCCTTCCCTCTAAGTGATAGTTTCATAGGCAAATCACATCTGAACATGCAACTGTTCATAAATACCCTGAAACATGGCTCTGCAATAGGTCTGTAATGTGTAAAACATACCCCACGTAAGCTTACTTTAGCATCCTCTGGCTCCACTAGGAGTTCTTGTTCAGCCTCATGTAGTTCCTCCGCAGGATCATAACTATACATTGGCAACAGGTGATGGCGTAGTCGATCATACCTAGGAGGCAGATTTGTCAGAGTATAACCTAAAATTGTCCTCAAGCATTAAAAGCTGCTACAATTTTTTTCTCATGACCCTGGCACTGGCTCAGGCAAGACAGAGCTACGTCATAAAGCAATGTCAGGGATGAACAACAATCATAATTTCAGTACAATAAACATTTTGAAATTTTAAGTAATTTCGTGTTCAAATGTGCTAGATCAATGTTTCTATTAGTCTCATGTATTAATAATTAATTCCAAGTAACTACGAACCAAATTTGTCACAAAGCTGGTTTATATTTTGATAATATACCTGAACCTCCAATCATCAGTTGCCAGTCTTCAGCAACCTGATATTCTTCAGATGTTCTGAACAACAAGATTCCAGAATTCCTAGACATAGTTCTCATTTGCCAAGTGAGCTGGGAATTCAGGAAATTGTAGGTCCAATACAACACAAAGTTAGGTGCACTATAAGTAAGCTTTGCATCGAATACATGTCTATTTGTCAGAGGAAAACTTTGGAAGTTTTACCCATATTCCAAAGTAACTAATATAGTAATAAGATACACAGATGGTTTAGTAAATAAAAGAACAGTTCATACCATTATTGACAAACCACTTTGCACCATTAAATGTTTATTTTGCACCCACCTAAAATTATATCACACTTACATTATGTTGATATTTATCCGGAATGTATAAATTAAACTTTAGTGAAATGTTAATATAGGAATTATAATGAACTAACCATAAAGCATTGGATGGTTCTTCTAATTACAACCCATCTACCTTAAACCCATGATTAATGAAGCATCATACAAAATGCATCCATGCAGCAACAATTCCTGTGGTTTTAAATAAGGACGAACTATTACAGCAAGCACATTCTTTTCCTTCCAGATTTGGGAAACTAAAATAATATTCAGGAATATTTTTGGAGTTCACATGGGACAATAAAAATGGTAGCCAGTCCATTCCAGTAGTTTATTTTAATTCTACATTAAAATGTTTATCTGTTTAAAATAAAAAAGCTAAAATCAGTGATAGTACCATGTGAAACTGGAAGGAAAAGCAGTAAGCAATTTCATTCACCTTCTAATAAATTATTTTTTGTGGCTAGCCCATGGCTGCTATTCAATGCAACATAGACAGACCTTGCTTAATGACTATTCTATTTAGTGATCATTTGAAGTTACAGTAGTGCTGACAAAGCAACTTTACTTTATGGAGATGGTAGCATCCTTGTGGTCAACTATTTACAACTATTGCAGTGTGCCAGTGATGTGATCACTACTTGTGCATTTCCCAACTAGCTTCCAACTAATAGACTCAATGGAGAAACCAGCAGTAAAATTGAAAGTTGTGGTCTTGTGATGTTTCACTTAACAATTATGTCACTTAGCACCAGAGTTCCTGATCCCATTTGTGGTCATTAAGGATCCCATTTGTGGTCATTAAGGATTACCTGATTTTCCAAAATTTCATATCTTCCCCAGAAAGCTGAACTCCCCATTTCCCACCATAACTCAATACATAAGATTGGATGCTACCTAGTATGCTTAAAACAGGTATCATTATTCACTATATCAGAAAACAATACTCTCCAAAGTGATAATTTATAAGTATCTAAAATGGATCCTACAATTCAACAGATATTGAAAGAATATTATTTTTAATACAAGATTTAAAAAAAGAGTTACTAGTCAACTTCATATCAAAATGTGTCTTATTAACTTTAACTGTAATTCCAGAAGCCATTTTCCAGGACCATTTGATGAAAGAAAAAAGTGGAACATTCAACCAACATAAGAGCAATTTGCATTATTCTACTTTACATTATTTAATGAATTGATCTATCTCTGTTTACAGCAGAGTAAGTATGTAATTGACTGCAGTATTTAAAAAAAGAGTCCCTTCTAGCAAGAAGATCTAAAAAGACAAAGAGCCCTAATCTCCTACTGGAATTTCTTACCTCCTTTTTTTCTGGATATACATCATCTGCAATGACAAAGGGGGAGAAAACAATGATGCGAGGAATGTGAATATGTGTCAGACATTATTTCTTCTAACTGGGAATAAAAATAAAAAATAAAACGAATACAAGGAATGAACACCAAGGTCAGCATTTGTGTCCTTAGTGCAATTCTCACAAGCCACATAATGGTAACGTATGTGGAGCACCCAATTAATTTGAGTGTGTCAAATGATGATGATACTGAAAGATGGTAGATAAAATCTCACCAAAGTCCAGAGACCAATCTGGTACCTTCCAGGAATATCAGATTACAGCTACTTTAGTTCCCACAACTAGCCTAGCCTTTGATAATGACCAAGGACAATGAGAGCTGTAAGATACCACATCCTGAGATGCAGTGTTCACAAGTGGGCATTTTTAAAATAATGGTGCTCACTAACTGAAAAGACTGCAACTGTTGCAACAGAAATTGTTGTCTAAGAACTGATATAAAGACTCATTCTTTTTTCCCCAAAGAAAAACTTTCCAGAATATTCCATTGTCGACATAAAAACTAGGAGCAGCCTTTCTCTACCTCAGCAACTTTAAGATGTGTAATCTTCAACTCTCAGAATTCCCCACCCAGCATGCTGGTCTAGAAACCAAGTGCTTCTGTCTTGAGTCCACTCACCACTGCCATGATGATTCCAACAATGGTGATAAGGAAAAACGGCACTAGAATATAACCCACCAGGGAGTCATTGGTTGGCCCAGCAGAAGTGGGCATAGTGGTGTTATTCATGGCATAGAAAACTTGCTTGACAGGATCGGAGAAGCAGCTCCTGTCATCATTGGAAAGTCCACCTCACAACGATAAAAAAAAAGTTTAGGATTAAAACACATTCTTAATGTTGCCATAAGCCACATTCTCCTCCTCCTCCTCCCAAACCCACTGCCATTCAAACAACTGCACATAAGACAGTCACAAGCATATCACATGCTACTCCTCACACTAGAATCAATGAATGAAATCCTTTAAAATATTTAGCCCTGAGACATGAATTACAGCTACATGAAACTGAGAAAGGGGGTGAATGGGAAAGAAAAATAAACCATTCCAAGACAAAAAGAGAGTGACAAGACAGAAAGTTAAAGTAATGGAAATAATGCTGCATCTTGGTCTAAGCTAGTATAGCTGACCCCTAATATCCCGCTTTCTAAAAATTTCCCATTATGGAGAAAAGCAAAACTGTGCAACCCATACCCCACCCAGCACATTCTATTAGTAATATTTAATATAATAGCAAAATCTGTTCCATGCTAGGTTTGCCTACAAAATCAAGTACAAAAACTTGTTTTGGTCTTAGGTTAATAAACCTGTGGCCCTCCAGATGTTGATAACAGACTTCTCAACAGACATGCCCTGAATGGCCAATGGAACAATACTGGAGAATACTGGAAAAAACTATACATTTCCGACTCCTTTAGATATGCAAATTTAGAATCAAGCAAAGATATTTGGGTTATTCAAATAGATACAATCTGTTTTTCTATATGGGACGGGTTAACCTTTGATGCTAATCATCCTGACTATTAGAAGAAAATAGAAACCTGTATTTTAGTAAATGGGCCAGAGTTGTGTGGTAAAAATCATAATTTGCTTGCAGAATATCCCAGAGTCAATCCCTATTATCTCCAGGTACAGATTTGTTTGGTAATCAGGTCCAACAATGCTGAATTAGTCTATGGTTCATACCTTCATATTTCACAAGTATCTTCATATCAAGATACTTGTAAATAAAGAAATAATCTTATAAGAATATTGAATAACAATTTTTTTTTCAAATTCTGAACTGGAAGTACAGGTTTTCATTGTAAATGGAACTGAATACCATTTGTAATTGCAACTGAGAGACAGGATACAATATAATCTAGATTTATATTACTATGAGATGTAAGAAGCCAGATTGGACAAGTTCTTTGTGGTCCTTTGCAATGGTATGTGGGAATGACCTTGAGGGAAGAGGAGAGGAGATGCAGCCTAGGAAACTATCACATAAAAGAGAGAGGAGTCTGCAAATGCTTAAATGGACAAAGAAATTTAAGAAGGAGCCGTCCTAACATATCACACTGTTGAAGGTTACAGCAGGAGAGTTATGGCTTCTGTTCAGACTTGCAAGATTCTGTTAATGTAGTCTGACAGTTAACATAGTACTGGCTCATCTGGTCATGTTTTCGGTCTGGTTACTTGAGAGGGCTGATACCAATTTGCAAGTCTCAAAATACAAATCTAGTCATCAACTTGTTATAGTCTAATACATTAGGGTGGATCCTTCGTAAATGTCTTTTTTTGCTTATTAAGCATTTGAATAAGGTTCTTCAAATCTCAGATGGGAGGCCAGTCCAAAGACTGGGGCAGCTACAAAGGTAAGAGATGGTCTTACAAATCTGACATTGTGTCATATAGAGTTTGAAAGATGATAACCAGCATCTTTAACCCCACCTAGAAAACAACTAGGGCCTAGGGCAACTGATGCAACAGTAATGTAACTTGATGAACCATGGGGCACCCAGAATTAATATGCCACAGTAGTCTCAGCCAACTGCAGCTTCTGGATGTTCTTCAAGGGCAACCCCATGTACACAGTGCAGTAATCTAATCAGGAAGTGATTAAGGCATGACTGTGAGCAAGCCCTCCCAGGCCAGAAATGGCACACCAGCAAAGGGCCTATGGCTGCCACCTGCTCTTCCAACAGGAGCTTCAAATATAGGACGACCACCAAACTGCATACCATTTCTGTCCAGGGGAGTCTTACCCCATTCAGAGGCAAAGATGTCAGCTCTCTTGACCCCAGGGAGCCAAGACCCCACAACCACTCCATCTCGCTAAGGCTCAGTTGCAGCCTGTTTCTCCCCATCTAGGCCCTTATAGCCTCCAGGCTCTGAGAAGGAAGTTAAACAGCTTCACTTGCTCAGCATGAGGTAGATATGCATAATTTGGTATTGTCAGCACATTGATAATACTGAACCCCAGATAAGGCTGAATTTACCTTGAGCTAACAGAATGTGAAGAACTACAGAAACAAATGAACTCAATGCCTATGAGACAATGTTTTACAGCTATAATTCAATACTGGAGAATCATTCACATATTTAAAAAAGAAGCTGGGAACTGAATGGAAGGATCTATGATAAGCACTTGTGGAAGAGAATCAACCTAATGCACTGAAGACATTTCTTTACTTTCTGTGTCCATTCTTAAAAGCCCAAACACATAGCAAATGCCACATCCTGAGTGTTTATAGATTTACACATTCCTTCTTATTCTGAAAGCCACCATTCAAATTTGCTGGCAGAGTGGAAATTTGAATTGGGACCTTTTGTCCCCTTCAGTGTTTGCAACCTGGCCCTTCCCAGATTTTCTGTGACCACAAGAAACAAATTTCCAGCAACCACATTCATTGATTAAACATCCAGATTATCACTAGATAAAAGCAAAGAGATACGGAAGATTCTATCTTTTTACTGCCTTCTAGTTACTGCCTCAACCTTTGCTGTCTGGATGTAGCAGTCCTATTAAATGATAGCTGTATTATACTTTTGGCAATCTACCCAGTCAGCAAAAGCCATAGTCAGCCTAATAATTTATTAGGTAAGGCTACAATTGGCTTGGAGAGTTCCATGGTGCCCCATTAGTTCCATGGCACGCTCGACTTACAACCACAATTGATCCCGAAATTTCTGTTGCTAAACAGGACAGTTAAGTTCATTTTATGAACTTTCTTACCACAGTTGTTAAGCGAATCACTGCAGTTAAGTTAGCAACACAGTTGTTAAGTGAGTCTGGCTTTCCCATTGACTTTGCTTGTCAGAAGGTCGCAAAATGGCATGCACGTGATCCCAGGACAATGTAACAGTCATAAATACATGCCAATTGCCAAGATCCAATTTTGATCATCTGGCCATAGGGATGCTGCAATGGTTGTAAGTGTGAAAAATGGTCACAGGTCATTTTTTTCAGAGCTGTTGTAACTTTGAACAATTACTAAACAAGTGGTTGTAAGTCGAGGACTACCCGTACAGTAAACTCATGGTCATTACTTATGCATTAACTATAACTTCCATATAATGTATTTCATGTATACATTCATGTGCATTATATAATGCCTAATGTATTTCATATAAATATGCAGAGAGCCAGTTTAATCCCATGATTAAGGCACTAGGCTAGAAACAGGAGACTGTAAGTTCGACTCCCATTTTAGGCATGAAAGCCGGCTGGGTGATCTTGGGACAATCACTCTCTCTCAGTTCAACTCATTTCAAAGGACTGTTGTTGTGGGGAAGAAAGGAGGGGGAAAAGAGTATCAGATATGTTCACAGGCTTGAGTTATTTGTAAAATAATAAAGGCGGAATATATGTATACAAAACCCTGCATGGGATGTAGCATTAACAGATAGGTGAGGTGGCAGACATTGGCAAATCCTACCAGTGGCTGGAAAAAGCTGGACTAAAAAACAGCACAAAGGCATAGCAGCTCAAGAACAAGCAGTAAGCACCAGATCTATAGGAGCAAGAGTCTACCACAGTAGACAGAATCCGAGCTGCACACTGTGCAGAGGCCTCAGAGACAGTCCAATACATAGTAGCAGGGTGTAAGATGCAGATGGGAACAGTATGCAATAAGCGGCAGAACCAAGAAGCTGGCATTGTGTACAGAAACATCTGCAGTGTATAGGCTAGCCCAGAGGTCTTCAAACTTGGCAGCTTTAAGACTTGTGGACTTCAACTTCTAGAATTCTCCAGCCAGCTATGCTATGCTGGCTGGAGAATTCTGGGAGTTGAAGTCCACAAGTTTTAAAGCTGCCAAGTTTGAAGACCTCTGGGCTAGACTCTCCCAAGTCCAGATGGAAGATTCTACAAAAGGTTGTGGAAAATAACAGGGCTAAGATCCTGTGGGACTTCCAGATCCAGACGGACAAGATGATACTGATCAATCAACAGACGTCACGGTAATAGACAAGGAGCAGAAGGTACAAGATGATGACAGATGTAGTGGTGGCAAGTAAAAGCAACATTAGGAAGGTGTATGAGAAGCTAGAGAAGAACCAGAGCCTGAAAGCCGAATTAGAGAGAATGTAGAAATTAAAGACCAAAGTGGCCCCAGCAGTGGTCCCAGCATCAGGGTTGTGACTCCAAAGCACCAACAAATCCTATGAACACCATTGAAGCGCTCTGTCCAGAAGAATGCTGTGCTACAAATAACTAAAATACTGTGCAGAACTCACAAACTCCCAGGCCTCTGTAAAAGTCAATAGATTTGGGTTTTGGAAGATTTTGCACATATAACTGCAGCTTGGTTACTGAATACAGCAATACATTATGATCAGTAGTGGGTTTAACTTTACTTTGCTACCAGTTCAAAACTGTGAGTGTGGGCGCGTGGGCACTCCCAGCACTTCTGCGCATGCACAGAGCGTCCAGAATGATGTCCAGGCGGGTGAGCAGAGCCTCCCACCACCACTACCAGTTCGCCCAAACTGGGGCAAACTGGTAGAAACCCACCACTGATTATTATGAAAATAAAGCATATATGAAAAGAGCTTATGGTGTGGTATTGATGAGGGTTAAGTAAGCAAGATTGTGCGACGTTATGTTAGTTGGTTAACATATTTATGATGAATGTATAAACAATACATGTATTCACACAAATATATGTTTTTTATGGTTTCCCATACAGTATGGTTAGATCAGAACATAATGATCTCCAGTGAATGTTACTATATGATGCAATGAGGAGTGAAGAAAATGTTAAGACGGATGCTGACTGATAGGTGGTATGTGCTAAGTACAAACAATAGTTAATTTTGAAAGAAGTAAAACTAGAGGAGGACATGAAAACGCTTCATCAAATGGCTTTGGGAAATTCAGTGAATGTTCAATATGAAAAATTTATGTTGAGGTGGTTTGGATATACAGAATGAACAACTGAGATAATAGGAGGAGAAAACTGAGAAAGTCATTTCTGAATGAATTTGATGAGATTTTGAAAAAGAGGAAGGTGAGAAGTTTAGAGAACAAAGATAAATATATGAAACAGTATATAGACATTGTGGAAGCAAGAACAGGATAGAAGTTTCCAAAAGGCATAATGCATGGCATTGGCAGTAACAGACTTTTAACTATTTCACCTCCTTCTCACCTCAAATAAAATAGTTTAGCCAGAAAGAAAAGTTATATAAACAACACCAGTGTTTTGTTTTAACAGTCAAAAAATTCCCTTATCAGTATTGATTTACTTGCCCCATCTACTCTTACATACACAAATATAACCCTTTCAGATGTGATTATTTATCAAGAACTGGACCCTACATTATACCCTATAATTCCACACACTCCTCTGATTTCTATTAAGTAAAATAAGAAAACCTAAAAACCCTATGAAAGGAAATCATAAAATTATCCCAATGCAGATTATTTTTTTAAAAGTATATATAATCATAATTATGAAAATCAGAAAGAAGGCTACCTTATTTGCAATTATGTAGCCAAAAGGCTCCCAAAGAACTTTTTTTTAAAAAAAAAAAATCGAAGTTAACCACAGTGCTCAACTTGGCTTAGAAAAGCCAGAGCAGTGTTTCTCAGCCTTGGCAACTTTTAAGACTTGTGGACTTCAATTCCCAGAATTCCCCAAGGAATTCTGAGAGTTGAAGTTGCCTTTTCAAGTTGCCAAGGTGGAGAAAGGCCCCACTCCACCAAATCTCGACAAACAGAAGCATCCTCCAGTGATCCAAAAGGCTTTCCTTCAAGGAGAGGACAGATAATTTGGGGAAAAGGCCTATGTAATTCAGCCGAGTAAACACAGCTCAAGCTCATATCCATCCAAACTACAGAACAGCGTCCTCTGGCAAATTTAAGAATTCAGGGTCGGCCCGTTTTATTCACCTAAGATTTTAATCTCTCTCCTCCTCCTGTTTCCAGCAACGGCAGCCCTTACCTCTTCGGCATTCCCAGGTTTACAACATCTCGGTATATAAAAGCACCTCCGCAACGCTCATCTTCTTCCCGGAAGTCTCGCCTTCGAACTGGGGGTGGAGAAAACACACGAGAAAAATCAATGCGTCTCCACCTCCCAGCCATTTCCCTCGTTCATTTCTCCATTTGCTTTCAGTGGGGCGGACCCAGCTCTTACCTCCCTTCCTCTTCTCAGCTCCTCCTTTCTCCCCGTTTGGTTGCTGCAAACAAACCCATGCACACACGCGCGCGCCCTCCCGGTCCCTGCGCACCTCTCGAGCTTCACGCCCTTTGAAACACCGGCAGGAAAAGCCGAAAGGCGCGTGACTGGGCCCGCACATTAAAGGGGAAGAGCAGCAGCCAATCCGCAAACAAGGTTCCTCCAGGTAACGCGCGATTGGCCATCGGGCAGCAGAGAGCAGTCTCCGCCCGGTGAAAGGCAGTGACGAGGGAAAACAACCGTGTCCTCTTAGGGGAGCGTACATAAAGCTTCGCTTCTCTGCGCCTTACCCGGTTCTCATTTTGATGCTCCGTCTGCGGGGGAGATGTTCTCTGAATTGCAATGCGAAAAGTTCCGAAAGTGTACTTTGAAACTGAGTTCTGGAAACGGTCGACAAGAAAACAAAATACAAGGTTCCACTATAAAGTGGGTGCGCATCGAACTCTGGCCTGGATGTGACTCATCGGTGTAAATATTTTGCGGATTTGACAGTTGTGTAACACTCCACCGTCCAATATGATGGTCAGAGGTAATTTATGGAAAATAAATCCTAGGAATTAGCCGAAAAGGGATTGGAAATAAGACGACCAGCCTTATGATCCCTTTATATAACAGTGACTCAATCTCATATGAGCATTGCCTTCAGCTTTAGCCAATTTTTAGAGGAAAAATTATCACAGAACTCGGGGAGGGGAGAACGTACAGAACTAGCGCGACAGAAAGTCAAAATACCTCCTCTGGAAGGAAGGAATGTTATTTTTGCCAAAAAATATAGTCCTCAGCATGGAGGCAGTTTTTGTTAAATAAAAGGAAAATATGATACTTTAAGAATCACTTTGTAATGGATCAACTATATTCAGAACAAGTATCAAATGAGAAGACATCAAATTGCCTATGAATGAAAGTAAAGAGATGTGTTAACTATATTGGAGTTAAGGTTTCAGGGGGGGATTTGTTAATTTGGGGATAGTTAAGATTAATTTAGATGATGATTGTTTTTTTTCCTAATACCCTGTATTCTGCTCTGGGAAGTCAGGGAAGGGAGGAGAGGGGAAGGGAAGGGGGGGATGTTGGAGGGGGGGGGAAATGTTTTCTTTGTATTTTTGTAAAACTTTTCAATTAAAAAAAAAAGAATCACTTTGTATGAATCAATCCCATTTTATCCAGTTAAGATTCTCAATGAAGAATCTCTGCTAGTTCTGATGATCAGGTTGAGGATTATATATTTAACTCCAACACTCCCTGTTTATGTATTCACATACTTAGAATGAAATGTTGAAGGATTGAAAAATCTACCTAATAGCTTTAAATTGGTTTGAATAACCACACAATATAAAACAATTACTTTCAGAAAGTTTTGGAGAAGGCAATGTATTATTGCCTAAAACTATTTGTTTTATTTATGAATTATTACCATCAGCCTAAATCAATCCATTACAGGATGAAGGTCTCTTCTTCACCACCACACTAGTCCAATGTGGGTTGACAGGCAAGACATGTTTTGACTTTGTAGTCCAGGGCTGCAAAAGAAGTGGTCCCAAGATATACAGCTAGTTCTGTACTTTGTGGCTTCCACAGCATAGGCCAGCAGTGTAATAGGCACTTATCACCAGTAAACCTGGAATAGGTCAGCCCTCTGTGTGGAACAAAGCCAGATTGCCCCTGATATTGCCTATGAACCATGCTAGGCATAAAGGAACAGCAACAGCCAATTCCAACTTGGAACAAAAGGATGTGAGCAGGCATGTGAATGTCTCAGTGAGTGCAGAACAGCCATTTGTTATGGGCTGGAAGCAAAGAAAGGAGCAGCATCCCAACATCTGCATGCGGATACGAGGTCTACAATTCATGGCATGAACTGAATTCTCAAGAGCAATAATTTATATTTTCTTATAAAAGTTAAGTATAAAAACTGGATATTTAAAAACACCGTAAACAATAAGGACCAGATTTCATGAATGGAAAGCATGCTAAAACTGATCTGAGTTCTACCATTTGGGAGATGGAGAATTTGAACATAAAATCATTTTGGTTCTCTCTATTTTAGTTTAACTTAAATGGAGCTTCCCTTTGGATTTCCTAATTGCTTTCTGAGACTTAATCTTCTACACTCTTTATTGTTTCCTCTTTGGAGTAGGAAATCAGTGAGGAAAAATGTGTCTGTGCTAATGTAGTACAGGCTATTCAAATCTAGGATCCTGAACCAACAGTTATAAGAGAGATGAAAGAACTGCTCTTCTGACCATACTATTACAAATAAGTGGCTGTTTTCATAAAACATGCCAACTATGACTGACTGAAGAATTCAAAACAGGATGTGAGACAGTAACCTTCTGTGGCTGTTCCCCTGCAGTGAGTATTTAGAGCTAATTGCCTTCAGTTCCAAGGCTGATATACAAGTGTCCAGACTAATATCAACCCAAAGCAACATGTTCCATTATGACACCAATGATGTGAATGGAATATATTAGAAATTATAAAAAGCAAATATTAAAAATTCATTTAAATCATTGCTGTGTTTGAGACATTTTTTTCAACAAAAATCAAAACAGAGAATTTAAAAGGGCAATAAGAACACTTATGATCCCTCCTACTCACTGTTCATTCTTTGCTGTCTTTCTTGCCTAGCTGTAGATCTACCTTGTCAGCACTGTGTCTTGCGAGAGCTCCATATCATTCTTCAATTCAACAGATCATGACAAATATAAACAGAAAAATTAAATGAAGAGGGAGAAAAACAATGGTAAATACTAATATCTGGTAATGCTATCAATTATAGTCCTTCATACCCAAGCAGCATTACAGGTACATGGGAAGTATAACTACTATTATAATCTTCCTAGTGATCTGTACCTTTGGAGAAAGGAGTTAACAATTGTTTCTGAGCGCATGAACCTCTAGAGTTAAATATGGTATTTTGGCAATGAATTAATGTCCCTTTCTTGAAATTACATTTCTAGTTCTAAGTTCTCAAAGAGTTTCTTTTAGTTTAAATTACAAATATTAGAGGAGATACAAAACTGATCACATGCTGAGATAATCTGTCTAGAGCAGGGGTGTCAAACTCGCATCATCATGGTATCATTACATGATGTATAAGGACTTTTTTCCCGTTTGCTAAACCAGGTGGGGGCAGAGCCAGCACGGGACGCATCTGGCCTGGGGGCCGCAAATTTGTCACCCCTGCTGTAGAGGATCGGACATTGCAAACCTGCTTACAGTGTTTTCTAAAGAAATGTCTGAAGTATTTTTATGAAATTTATATTAATTTTTCACTCCCAGCAGTACTAATATTCCATTTTGCATAATATAAAGGATAACATTTAGTCACTGCTTTTTATTGTAATCTCTTTAATTACCTTAACCTACCTGCATTATTTTAACTATATTTGCCTTTAAAGTAGTATTTAAAAATCAGTTACTATGCTTTCATTATTAGTTGTAATTAAATTCTTACCATTTGCTTAGGAATCCAAACAAAAAAAGATGGGTAAGTTTAATGGTAACTTTTGACTAAATCTAAGCATGCTGTTTCTGAAGTAATTAATTTCAATTCTGTATAACAGACATTCTCTCTCTTTTTATGGTAGTCTAGGCTAGTGGTCCAGGCACAGCTGCTCTCTGAAAAAAACAACAACTGGATGAATATACAAAGGCTAGTACCGTACCTTCCTTGCCATCCCCCTTCCATCTCTCCCAAAGCAACAATAAATGTGATTCACCTAAGTAGTAGCTATTTTGTAAAAAGGAAAACTACATTGTGATAATTGGTGTTTACTTGTTAATAACTGATAGTTTTGTGTAATATTATAGAGAACTTCCTTTTGCTATGTTTCTCCCAGTCTATGAATATAGACATTTTGAAATTTATATTAAAATATGAACTCATGGTGATTGAAACAAATTTAGTCACCAATTCTCATGCTGCTGACAAGACAGTAATTTTTTCCCAATCAGCTGCTAAAATATTTTCACTATGATCATAACCACATAGGATATTTCTTTGTACGTATTTGAATCTTTTAAAAAAATTACTATAGTTCAAAACGTTTTCAACACTGATGGCTTGCTACTATTCTATAATAAACATATTTAGGAATCAGAAGACTACACTAGGCCTGCAATGTTATGCACTTACCTGAAAATAAATTTAATCCAATTCAATAAGGCCTATTTCTGAAGTGCATCAAAATGTCCTACAAAGTGTTAAAGACTAATATATATTTCTTGTATTCAAATAGGACATCAATAGTGGGATTTGAATAGTTTCCAGTTTTCTTTCCAACCACAGTTTGTGCAGTAGGGAGTTGATGCCAAGCAAGATGTCCACATTTTGTGTTTCAGTTCTCTGCATGGAGAACTGATTTGAAATATTTTGGAAAGAATGTCAGAAATTAAACTGCACCAAAATACAAGCCCTTAGAAAATCTCTGCATATAAATCATAAAATAGCGGCTATGTCAATTTGCAATCCTATCTTAAAATATGGCAGTGAGTTTATAATATATGGAAAAGAAATGTATCAATTTTTTTTCTTCCTGGCTGTTATAGATGTCATGTAGCTCAAAACGTGTAACCCAGAACATTCAGCCTTAGAAGCATCACAATGTTTTAAAACACATTTTTATTTATTTATTAAATTTCTACACTGCCTAACTCACCTAGGTAACTGGTTGATTTACATTACTACCTGACACTTTTACTAAAAAACAATCATCTGAAGCAGACACATTATTCAGTAAAGATACTATACTTCCAACACTGAAATGGTACTGTATATTAATTTTTACATTGTAAAATTGTAGCTTTTGCCAGCCAGGGACCACAAAAACACAATCATCTGTATTTAGTCTCACACTATTGGAATGAATCATAGAAGAATTTTCCCATTCTGTAAGTAAATAATCAACCCTATGCCCCAATAGTGGTGACTCCTTCACACCTCTCTGTTCATTTATTTAAATATGGAAATTGTGCTGTTTGAAAAACTGTTTGAACAGTGTGTTTTAAAAGTTGCAGTACTCTGTCATATATTTATAGTCATCAGAGCAATATGTGCAGATTCCATGGTGTGCATTAACAATAATATAGATGCACAAAATTCAAAATCAAGTGTTAGGGTGTGCATGCGCAACCTCTGATTTTAAGGAAATGTGTTTGGAAATTATATCCTATTATCTCATCAAGTTGCAGCTGTTAATGTAAGGTGCCTTTACATGATAGTTCAAACTGAAGTACAATCAATCAACTAGAAAGCAAAAGAGCTCAGTTTTATCAGTATATTTTTGCAAAAAATGAATTAGTAAGCAGTTGAATTATGATATAACAAATCATCATTTTCTTATAGATCTATATAACATATCAGTAGCTTGATTCCTTTAGCACAGTAATCAGAGTGCTGGACAATGATTGGCAAGATAAATCAGCATGATTTAATTTAGCTAAAGTTAAATTTGAAAGAACTGAATGGAGAACAGTTTATGCAGAAATAATTTTTAAAAAAACCATTGCTCATGATAGCACAGACAATTGTTAACTACAGATTATGGACAGAATGTGGACTAAGTGGCCTCATGACTGCCAATCATGGAAGCAGTGGATTTACTGAGTTTTCAAAAAACACCTGCAGTCTACCTAAGATTGCTTGGCAGGCCACATGTATCCCTGCGTCATATGTTATACAGGGCTGCCATAGTCTCAAAAGTCTGATTCAGGTCCAGGCATTCTACCTTTTTTGTGATAGTTAAAGTGCATGGATGAGTGGTGAAAAAATAGCTTCTTTAGAGTTAGTTCTTGTAGTGAGTATAGCGCAAGGCCTTGGAGGGCAAAGGGAAGGTCTGTTACCTAGGCAACAATTAGAGAAATGAGACTTGAAGATAAAATGTAATTTATGAAAATGCCTCAAACAAGTTAAAAGTTAAGTCTTATTTTGCTCTAGGCTATTCTTAACAATATTTATTCTGTACTTTCATCTTGTTACCTGAAATATTCTGGTCAAAGACTGTTTGCTTCATTTACAATTTGCATCTTCTACCTGAAGCAACGGCATTTTCTTTGGGAATTCTTTGTTTAGTTGTATGAGCTGTGTGTTTCATCCAAATTAACCAAGTTATATATAGATTTTACAAAACTGAATGTGTGAATATTTATCTTGAAATCAAAATGGGATTTTAGATCTTAATAGTAGGTTTACTTCTTTTAATATTTGACTATTTCCCAAGGAGGGGAGACTGGGTAGGATCCTCTATCGACATACCTCTATTTTATATAGCCAGGTACAGTAGTAGCATTTTAGAATTTATTGCAACCTTTGAATTTTAATCACCAACTAAACAACAGAAGTTTAAGACCTTTGCCCCTTTCACATACCAGATAGGAGAAAGATGTTAGGTAAAGCACATCCTACAGGAGGAAACAGGAACAAGCACATCATTCTGGTGTAAACAACCAGAATGATTCTGGGAGATGATGTCTGAAATTTATTGTTTTCTATCCTATGAGCTCACCTGTTAACTATACTCAATTTTGAATATTTTTTCATCAAGGTACTGATAGTGGTAATAAAATAAATGGTCTATAATTTAGAAATTTTGAGAAATACATACAAATAATTCTATTCTTTGCAGCAGTACAATTCTTGGACATTCAATTTAATACTGTATTCAGGTCTAAGAATAGCCAATCAAATGTGCCAAGCTTCTAGGATAGAAGCTTCTTCTATTCAAGTAAGGTCAATTTAGTATCCATTATAAATCCTGCTTTAGCCGAAATAATTTTAATTGAATGTATTTATAAAGATGCCTCCCTCCATTCATATTTCCTTTTCATTAAATTGAGGAAAGAGAGAAGGAATACATAGATAACAGCAATTTAAAAGGAAGGATGTGCATTCAACATCCCGGCGAAACATTTGACGTTTTCAGCATGAACAGACATCAGCGACAAGTATGCTGATAACAGTAACTATATAATTTACTTTTTGAGGTAAATGTATATGAGACTGAATTACAACGTTAAAAAGTTGCGATATTTATATAGTTACTTACCAAGCACATCTAAATTATATTAAAGTAATCAAAATATCTTTACAATCCCCAAGGCATGGCACAACTTTTGAGCACCCCTAATGTTTACAAATTGAAATGAAAAATTTGACATGCCCTATAAAAACTGAGCCATACCATACCATTGGAATATGTAATCCAGTATTTTAAAGTAAGTTTAAATAATTGTCTTTCAAACACATCTTTTTGATTTTGTATCACTAGGATGCCTAGTGCCTACATAGAATCTGGGGAGTGAGGGGGTTATCTTGGGGCCAATTTCTGTAATTGCTACTATATATCTTACTGGAGAAAAAAGGCAATTCAAGAAAGTAAATAAAACATGTAAGATTGTGAAATCAATGTTCTTTCATCAACCCTAGGCATTTTCAGAAACATAGGACTAACTCAAAGTTACAAATGTGATCAGTAATGCAGTACTTCAGCTGAAAAGCAGCCTTTGTAATATCTACATTTATAGATAAGCAATAAGTAGAAGCAAATGTCTCCAGAATTTTGATAGGGAGAAACTATTTTGATGATAATGTTCATAAGTCGTATCAAATATTTCAGATACATGCCCAGTGACTAACTGCTTTTGTAAGAGATTGTGAAATTAGAGAAGATTTCAAATGCCATTAGCCTACTTTTCAAATGTTTGAGTGAAATTCTAAATGTCATTTTACAAGAACTCAACATTCATGCCAAGCAATCACATTGAAAATAGCTTCTAATAAAATCTGTTATCACAAGGTGGCAAAATGTACTCAAAAGCAGCTTCTTTATTACAGGGTTTGAAGTATACATACATACCCCTCCAGTGCAAAATAGTCCCACAGCACTACTGACTCTCAGTTCCCCACCCTTTCCAAAACAATACCCACTACCTGGGGACAGCTATAATGACAAACAAAATCAAGCAAGCATTAGAAATATGCACAATGTTTGATATTATCTCTATTCAGGAGCAATTGTACTTTTAACATTAGGAAACAAGCAAATCAAGAATCACCACCACATAAACACTCCCAGAATTTTCACTAACACATGCTCTAATTCGAATTTCACTGCTTACGAGCAATTGCATGTAGTTGCTGGGCTTGTATTTTTAAGCTTACAAGTATGAACTTCAAGAGGTTCAAAATATTAATTTCGATTATAAGAATGATCCTCCTTCCTTAAAATTGGATTTTAAGTCCAATTTTATCTCTAAACACTTCCTCAATGTTTTTCTAAATATAGGCATACCCCAAACCATTTTTCTTCAATACTTCTTATGTTGTATATTGAGAGGTAGCAAGCTACACAAAGGAAGCAGGCATGGAAGGTCTCACTCCCCATCATCTGAGCTAATGCCTAAGAATCTAGCACAAACCTGAATGGGGGAAAAAAGAGATCTATCCATTTATCCATTTCACAGCATACTGTTGCTGCCTATCATATCAGCAAAACATAGAAGTGTAGAGAAAAAGAAATATTGGCATTTGTGGGAATCATGTAAATTGAAGTGCCAAAACAATTTCACAAATGCAAATTAGATAGCTAACATATCTAATCGCATATTCCTACATATGCACTAGCTAGGATAATACGGCACTTTATTTTTTATTGGCAGATTTAAAAACAAATAAAATAAGCTTATTGAAAAAAAGGAGGCAGCTGGAGAGTGAGGAACAAAATTAAGAATACTGTTAACAAATATATTTTGAGTGGAAGAAAAACTGCTATTAAAATCATTGCAATACTTTTAGGCTAAACTCTTCAAAGTTGATCTACCACTCCATTTTCAGACATTCTAACTGATTCAAGGTTAAATTCAAATGATAATTCATATTAAAATACTCCTGCATATTCTACCACTACATCCCTTACACTTTCTAATCTAAACAGACATCAAAACAGAGAAGAATGTATTGGGTAATTACTAATATATTTCAGGGCATGGGATATTAGATATGATGACTGCAGGGAGCCTGAACCTTTGTCTTCCTAATAAAGAAAATCCATGCTGGAAATTGTAACAGAAGTTGTGCATTTTCATTCACAATGCTACTGTTTCCAACTAATTATAATTCACTAGATACTATGTTCCAGTTAACTGTCACAAACAAATTTTAAGTAGCACTGTCACCTGACTTAGAAAGTAAGGCTATACAATGCTTTAGATTTGAATCTTTAAAGAGCGCTTCAGAACACAAGGGCAGGAACATGGCAACTGTCTGCAGCTCTTTAAAGCAGCCCCATCTTTCCCCAGGATCTTGGTAGAGGACAGCCATGTGATCCCACAAAAAAATGCAGCTGCTTTAAAGAATTGCAGATAGATGCTACATTCATGCTCCCAAGTTCCTTTTCCAAATGATGTCTACACCAGTGCACCACTATTAAGGACTGGCATATAGCACACATAATGCAAAAGCCCATCTAGTATTCATCTAATGAGAGTATTAGTATCTCATTTGAACTTATAGCTAACTTGGTCAGTATATAACTACAAATCCAGAATACTGCTTGCACTGTTCCAGCAAACATCTAAATCAAAAAGTGTGCAAGTTCAACAAATTCTTGCAAATGTTGAGTGTCTTCTGAAAGGACCAGAAATGTATATATAAAAATAAAATCCATGGCTAAGTAATACATTTTTTGGGGGGAGAAAATACCTGATCTCCTGAATATCTGATGGCCAAACATAATTACTAAACCATTTTATAGGGAAAGAATGATTTTCACATGATTTTATTGTCCCTGCCAGCAATTTTTAATTTCAGTATGTAAAGTTAAGAGTTTTTTAAATAAAGACCAAAACTATCTGCATTTTAATGGACAAATCCAGCAATCAGTAAGGATTAAGATGTTTAAAGTCCAATATGGTGACCAACTTGCCTACTTAGAATGAACTGTATTTGAAAATTCTTTCTTGATGCATGTTCTGACAATATGGGAACTTCTAGTGTAATTAGAAATGTGAAAAAGTGAATTGATATAATGCATTTTCATTGTATTACTACAGTTTCTTGGCTTGTTTATTACAGAGTACCCTGAGATGCTGGGAAAGCTATGAATATAGTGCATTAAAAGGAGGTGTAATAGTGAGTTTTAGTAAACAGGAGGAAGTTTCCCAGTAATCCAGACAGTTTATACCCCAGGAGACACATCTTCCATTTCCAGTTCAGAAGGCAAACATCAGCAACTCAGTGCAGTTGTATAAACAGCATCAATTCATCCCACATTAAACTACTTTCTTGGCACAATTTATTTTTCCTGACCCAAACAAACAAGAAATCACTATTAGAATATAATTAACAATATTCTATTCCAAAGTGTCAGTTTAACAGCCCTATAAAAACATTTTAGAGTTTTAAAAAAGTGTGCATGCTATAGATATTAAAACTGCAGTCACTCCATCAGGAGTTCTCTTTCAAACAGTTGTCTGTGTCCTAATCAGTTCAATGAGACACAAAACCTTTAGTTAAAGGCAATAGTTTGCTATACTGGATAGTGTCACACGTATATTTAGTAAAATAAATTATTATTGTATTGTACGCTTCAAGACATTAGTCAAGCTCATTTAGCTAAATTTTATTATCTGTTAAAATGAAGGGCAATAAAGTGGCATAACATAATTTTTCATTTGTTTAAGATCAAGTTTAAGCCACTTTTTTCAACTGCACCTTTCAGCATGTACTGTGTATTGCTTTTGGTTTCAGTGATGCCATTTTAAGGAATGCTATCCTATTAACAGAAAGTAGGGAATTAAAAAATAAGAAATATTATTGGTTCTATAGCAACTCTCCATTGAAGAAACTATACTAATTTATTTTTCATCAGGCTGCATGACTATTTCAGAATATTTTTAATGTATTTTAAGCATATAAGGGGAAGGGAGAATTATCTACTAAATTGGAGTACTGCAGGTTTAATTTCACATCTTGGCTATACTGTGACAAAGAAGTAGTCACCAAATATAGCAACTAGGTCCTGTCTCAAGCCAGGGATGAACTAATGCCCCTCCCCAAATCTACCCAGATCCACCCCCTCCCACAGCCCTTTCCAAAAACAAGACAACACTATTGGCAAATCAAGACAGTATGAAACATCAACAGAAATAAAAATGCGATGTGTGCCAATGCATCAGATTAACTATCCTATTAAATGACACAGATCCCCATATAAACAATTCTACTTGGGAACTAGTTGTACCTTTGCTGCTTAAGAAATTAAGTCTACAATTCTGAGTGTGCTCCATGATACAATATTACAGACAAAGGAGACTGGACACTTGAATTTTTCCCTGGGAATTCTTTTCAGGGACATAAAGTGACTGTCCCACCATGAGGTGACACTCAAAGTACAATCCAATGCTTTAGCACAAATTTTCAATATCCAGTTCAGTAAGATGTAAGGCATATGGACCAAAAAAAGACACCAGCAGTATGCAACAGGAAGATAAATCATTTTACACTATTAAAAGCATTAGTGCTTGATGTTCCAGTTCACATTTTTAAACTCATTTCAAATCCCTGATTCCTATTTACTGAAGTTGGAATTCTTTAGGCTTCTGAACCCATATGCTTTGGAATGAATGATGACCAATTATTTGTGATTCTGTCCATTGTTACATGACATACTGGTTGAAACTATAGAAAGAATTGAGCACCAGGGATGCTTTGCAAGTCTCCTTCAAGTCTCATTGTATTAAGTTTGGGTCAGGGAATAGGATGCAGGGATGAAACTGGCCCAGCCACTAGCACTGTCATAAAGAATTTTTTTTAAAGAACAAGGCAGACAAGTTTATGAAGCCCTCTTTATAGAAGCAGCTTGTGTTTTTTTTAAAAAAAATCTTGCAAAATCAGTGTTCTCCCTCTAAAAAATGTTACGTGCAGATGTGGAGCAAGTGGCCACCACACATACCTCAACAGTACCTTACAGTACAAAATCTAAGACATAAAGAATTGATCTCACATTTGTAGCCTTCTTTACTGAAAAGATAAGAGATTTGGCTATGGTTGGAATAGTATATACAAGAACATTTCAGAAGACAAGGCATAGATGAAAGTAATAGCCTTGCTGTTCACATTGTCAAATTTTTTGTTAATAGGGAAGGGGCACTTCATGCACAAAATGTGTATTACAAAATACATATCCAAGAAAAAGCAAAAACAAAAAACCCCAAACCACCCACTTTGCACTATAATGCAACACTCAAACATCTGCTCTGCCAAAGGCTGCTGCACATGTCTTGTTTACCAAAGAACACATGTGAAAGCGGCGAGAAGAGGGGAAGAAAGGAAATCCAAGTTTCAGTCTATGTTTCAAACTTTTCTGATAGGGTTATCTTCAGTCATCTGATGTCAGATAGTGTGCTCTCCTTCGAGAATGATGTGGTCACAACAGGAGTGCCGTTATTAGCCAAATAGCCTTGCCTTAAGGTTTCAAAGTATGAAGCCTGTACAGGTTTGTGATACTGCAAAACTTTTATGGCATCATCTATCTTAAACCATTCCCTTTTCCTTCCTGCAGATAAAGAAAGAGGGGGAAAGGTTAGATCACAACAACTGAAGTATTTACAATCCTCTCCATGCACAATTGTTTCACAACAGCAAACTGTATGTCAATTGTTACTATGAAATAATGAACTCATTAAGTAGTTTTTTCTTTTCAAAATGCAAAAAAACCTATTCAATTTTTCACAATAAAGGTATACTACTGTATAGAGCAAAATATCTTCAGGGTACTAAGCACCTCTAAGTTCTTAAACATTTATGAACTTCATTCTAAATGAGATTAAGGATATAGGACATAACATACTTTCAAAGTAGACTTTGGCACAAGCAACCTAACTAATCAATCTCCTTAAAAATCAATTACAGGAAAAAAACTGAGTGTTAATGTATCACCTGTAAAGTTTATTGTACATACATTGAAGTAATTTACTATAATTAGTAGCTGAAAAAGAAATAATTTGGTTAATGAGTTTTTAGTCAAGTAAAAAAAAACTTTACTTTCTAATGAATTTTTTTCAGGCGTAAAAAATTAAATTACTATATGATTAAAAAGATGTGTGGAATAGAATGGAAAATAAAAACCTGAATCACACTGAGGACTTGTTATATTTCCGCAAATTGTAGATTGTGTGGTTGTTATTCAAGGATATAAAGCACTGTAAAGCAGTATATAACTCTAAGTGCTATTGCTATTGCTATATAAACATGGAAAATGTCCATGTATTAGGAAGTAGCCATTTCATGCATATTGTTCAGCATACTGCAAGAGTGTTTGGTTAATCCTAGGTTAGAAGTGCACAACTGACTCTGAAAAAAGGATCTGATTATGTACAATCAAGCTTTGAAAAATACATATTTTCAAGATGTGGATATTTATGTGCTATTTTTATGAGCCTTGGTGGCGCAGCAGATTGAAGTGGTGTTTAGTGACACCAGCTCCCTGCAATTACTGTGAGTTCAAATGTCATCAGGCTCAAGGTTGACTCAGCCTTCCATCCTTCCGAGGTTGGTAAAATGAGGACTCGGACTGTGGGGGCAATAAGCTGACTTTGTATAAAAAAGAATACCGCTTAAGCCCTACTAAGCAGGTATATACAAAAGTATGAAGGCTATTGCTTAACGCATTGTAAGCCACCCTGAGTCTCCGGAGAAGGGGGGCATATAAATTGAACCAATAAATAAATAAATAAATAAATAAATAAATGAAAATATAAGCAACAAAAATATAATAAACTTTGTAACAACTGCAAATATTTTCCAAATCAGATTTTAACTCACATTTTATAAACCTTAATCTAAATAGGGGGAATTCAACTATTATCCTCCTAAAGAGAATCAGGGACACAAATGAATTTGTTTGCTTACCAATATTCACAGAATCCTCCCAATCTTCCAATACTTCTGTGACAATAAGTACGTAAACATATGTTCTGTGTTTCCTGTCCTGGTTCTGAAAGGATGATAAACAAAGTTAATTTAAAGAAATATAATGACTACAACGATGCTAATCTTCGCACTGAGTTGAAACAATACTTACAATATGTCTCATCAACAGCAATGCTCAATTATGACTTGATTTCTTAATAAAGGAGATTCAGATACTATTAGTAAGTTAAAACATAAATAAAACTTCTTCAAGAATTTTTGTCCTACATTTGCAAGTGTTACCACACTTTGAAGAGGGTTCAAATCAGAGAAAATTTATCTTCTAACCTACTGTAACAGAACCTGTGTCTCCAAACTTTAATCACATATAAAAATATTTTATCAATTCTGTTGGTATTTGTACTTACCTCAAAAATTCCTACTAATCTTCCTAATGTCCCTTTCACTCCAGCCTGTGATATATTCAAAGAAAAAAAAAGGCATTTAATATAAGTCATAGCTCAAATTATTTTAAAAGTCAGTTATAATTTAAATTAAATTATATATAATTGTGTGATTTGATTTACACTGTACAATGGCGAACGTTTGTGAACTTTTAGAAATTTTCTTTATCAATATTGTGACCTACAATATTTCCTCTGAGACAAAACAGCTCTAATATAAAGATATCTGTGTGAATATGAACTGTGATCACTTTGAACAAGCTAGTAACAGTCATGATGACCATGAACTCACAAGCTGTTTCTCCCCTCTCCAGGGATTTAAGTTGAAATGTTGCTTGAACTGAAAATCTAAAGAAATTAATATCAACTTGTGAAAAGATTGAGCAGGCAGGGGTGAAACTGTAGAGTTTGAGAGGTCAGTAAAGTAGCACCATCTATAACATCTTAGCTTGTTTTTCAGATGCAAACTCACAAAACAACACTCTTATTCAGTTATTGGTGAAACAATGCTTCTGAACTTCTTCAAACTCACAATAACAATCTCACCCCACCAACCCTCTCTACCTTAAGGCTACACCTGAAATACTTGGATGAGAAAATAGACCTGGCATATATTATAAAGATCTGAACAGATGAAAAGGGAAGTATTCACTTTTCCGAAATCCACATTTCTGAAAGCGAACAGTCCTCTTTTCATCTGTTCAGATCTTTATAAATATATAGCTATATATATAGGAAATATATAGTGACCGACTTCTGAGCGACCCCAGTATAAAACATCATTACGGGGAGCTACGGAGCCGGCAAATGAGACCATGCCGGTATCGGAGGCACTGAGGTGACGTCAACACGAGCGCCGTTGGCGAAAACGGGGGCCATGGCGACGGCAGCGGCATGGGCGGTAGCCCCCCGTCGGAGCTGAGAAGCTATGGCGGGTAGCGACGGTTGGGATGCTGGTGCTGGCGGCGGCGCGGTGGTGGCCGGCAAGGACGCCGACGCTCGGTAGATGGCGGCGCAACAGCTGGTCATAGGGACAGCTGGCAGCCAGGTTGAAGACTTGGCGAAAGGAGGCTCCTTTCTATTCCTAGTATATTTTATCAGGGCCATGGCGAGACCCTTGGGTTCTTGGAGGATTAGCTCCCGTCATGAGGCCCCCCTTTGGATTAAAGGTTGGCTAAAAAGGGGTGGGAAATGGACCAGAAGACGACTTGTGGAATGGGAGAGTTTGCGGGGGTGGGGGTGGTCGAGAGGTAAATAGAGGGATGTTTCCTTGCGGCCTCGTAGACCCTCCCTTTTTTACCCCCCTCATACCCCCCCTGCTTTTGGCCTATATAGGCCTGGGGAGGTCACTCCTACCCTGTCTGGCTAACTTCGATTGGAGGCAACCCTGGGCCATATCCATCTTTACTTTTTTACCGTATGTAAGTACTGACGTGGACTGACCAACCACCGGACCTTCATCTGGCGTAATTTGTGATTTATAACATCAATTAACATTGTTCGCTTACCGTTGAGAGAGAGACAACCTTGGGGGATATACTGAAGGAGCGGGTTCAGTACTACATTTCTTCATTGGTGGGCTGTTCCATCTGTTTTATGACCAGTTATGGCCAACCGCCGTGAGAGGGCGGCTGTTTTAGAGACCTGCCCCCGGTTTATTCGACATGTTGGGGCTCCTGCCCGTGGTTGTGGGAGAACTGTGGAGACTCTCTGAGACTGTTTTTGGATTCTTAGTCTCACACAGGGATTGCTTTTCTCTTCTTCTATACCAGCATGATGGAATCCCAAGCCATATATCGCCACCATCTCAGAGCCTTGGTTTTCTTTATGTATTGTACATCTGACCTTCTTGCACTGCGAGACTCCCCCCTCTCGCAGGTTTGGCCCTCCACCTTATCGAGGGCCTATCCTGATGACGGGTTTTGGAACCCCGAGAGATGGCATGCAGCGAAGAGGGGGTTGAGGGGCTTTTTATCAAAAATTTTAAGGAAAATTTTAAGGGGACTCGGGAGTAGGGATGAGGGGGAGGGTAGGATTGGATCTAGTATTGTGGGTTTGGGGGATAACCCACTAAGGGGAGGGTCGGGCCTGGCTGTGACGCGTGGCGAGGGGATGGAGGATCCGGGGATGATGGAGGGGGTCGAGCTTGTCCAGACTGTGTTTTTATCATCGGTACTGTGAGTGGGAGGGGTAGATATGGCGGAGTAGGGGGCCATATCATGTTAAGGGAGCGCACGTCCACTGTCTTCAAGCGGTGGCGCGCTCCGGTCCCCAAGGCTCCACTCGTTCTCCAGGTAGCACAGACCCTCAGGGCCCGGGCCTGCGGCTGATGTTGTGCAACGCCAGGTCTGCAGTAAATAAAGCCCCCCTCATTGGTGATCTTATTCAGGAGGGGGGAGCGGACCTGGCGGGTATTACGGAGACCTGGTTGGGCCCGGAGGGAGGAGTCCCTCTGGTTAGAAATGTGCCCACCAGACTTCCATGCATTCCATCAGCCGAGGTCTCGGGAGAGGTGGGGGAGTAGCGGTTGTTATAAGAGAAGGCCTTAGGCCGAGGGAGGCCACTGTTCCTGAGACGGCCGGCTGCGAGTCCATCCTTGTGAAGTGGGGTCATGGGGTCCAGATGGGTTGGTGATCACGTACCTGGCTCCCTGCCACGTGGCAACATCCCTGCCCGAGCTTCTCAACATTATCGCCGCAGTGGCGGTTGATATCCCCAGTCTTATGGTCATGGGGGATTTCAACTTGCCATCCATGGGTGAGACATCTGAAGTGGCTCGGGAGTTCATGGCTTCCATGATGGCTATGGACCTGACCCAGTTAATTCATGGCCCTATACACGTGGGGGGAAACACGCTGGACCTGGTTTTTGTCTCTGGACAGTGGCTGAGTGATCTTGAGATAGGGGCTATAGTCATCAAGCCCTTGTCATGGTCGGATCACTCTCTCCTTCGCCTTGACCTTCGAACCGCTGTACCCCGCCGCAGGGAGGCAGAACCAACAAGATGGTACCACCCCAGGCGCCTGATGGAACCTGATAGGTTCCAGATGGAGCTTGGGGCAATTTCTGAGGTTCTGGATCACGCCTCGACTGGAGACCTAGTGGCCGCCTAGGATAGGGCAGCCGCTGGAGTTCTGGATCGAGTCGTGCCTTTGCGGCCTCTGACCCGGCACCGATCTCACCTGGCTCCTTGGTTCACCGAGGAGCTCAAGGAGATGAAGCGCCAGAAAAGATGCCTAGAGAGTAGTTGGAGGGCCAGTCGTGCTGAATCTGACCAGACACTAATAAGATCTCACATTAAGAATTACCTAGTGGCAATAAAAGCAGCAAAATGTACTCATTTTGCTGCTCTTATTGCGTCATCAGATAACCGCCCGGCCACCCTGTTTAGGGTGACCCGCTCCCTGCTCCACCAGGAAGCACGGGAGGACCCCTTGGAGGGAAGAGCTGAGGATTTTGTTCAGTATCTGCATGACAAAATCACTCAGTTTCGGGAAGATCTGGACTCCGACTGGGTAGATCCAGCAGGGATGACGGAGGCAGGTCCTGAGAATGTTATCTCGGATGAGTTTGATCCTGTGACTCCTGAGGACGTGGACAGGATTCTGGGTAGACTGAACGCGACCACATGTTCGTTGGACCCGTGCCCCTCCTAGTTAGTGCTGGCTTCCCGGGAGGTGATGCGAGGCTGGCTCCAGGGATTATAAGGGCTTCATTGGGTGAGGGTGTCTTTCCCGCTGCCTTGAAAGAGGCGGTGGTGAGACCTCTCCTCAAGAAGCCCTCCCTGTACCCGGCAGTATTGGGTAATTATCGTCTAGTCTCCAACCTTCGCTTTGTGGCGAAGGTTGTTGAGCGTGTGGTTGCGCGACAGCTCCCCCAGCACCTGGAGGAAACGACGTATCTGGATCCGTTCCAGTCGGGCTTCAGGCCTGGGTACAGCACTGAAACGGCATTGGTCGCGTTGGTTGATGATCTCTGGAGGGCTCAGGACAGGGGGTGCTCCTCTGTCCTGGTCCTGTTAGATCTCTCAGCGGCTTTTGATACCATCGACCATGGTATCATGCTGCACCGGTTGGTAGAGTTGGGGGTGGGAGGCACCGTACTACGGTGGTTCTCCTCCTTCCTCTCCGACCGGTCGGAGTCTGTACTGACAGGGGGGCAGAGGTTGACCCCGAGGCCCCTTATATGTGGGGTGCCACAGGGATTGGTTCTCTCGCCCCTTTTGTTCAACATTTATGTAAAGCCGCTGGGCGAGATCATCCGTGGTTTTGGGGTGGAGTACCACCAGTACACTGATGACACCCAGCTGTACATCTCCACCCCAGACCACCCTAACGATGCCCTTGAAGTGATGTCCTGGTGCCTGGAGGCCGTACGGATCTGGATGGGGAGAAACAGGCTCAGGCTCAACCCATCCAAAACCGAGTGGCTGTGGTTTCCGATGTCCCGATATAGTCAGCTGGTGTCATCGCTGACTATTGGGGGTGAATCATTGGTCCCCACGGAAGGGGCTCTCAACTTGGGCGTCCTCCTGGATTCACGGCTGTCTTTAGAAGAGCATTTGATGGCCGTGACCGGGATGATTTTTCATCAGGTTCACCTGATTCACCAGTTGCGTCCCTTTCTAGATCGGGACTCTTTACACAGTCACTCATGCCTCGTCACCTCCCGTCTGGACTATTGTAACACTCTCTACATGGGGCTCCCCTTGAGGAGCACTCGGAGGCTCCAACTGGCGCAGAGTGCGGCCGCGCGGGTGGTTATGGGAGCGACGTGGCGCTCCCATGTAACACCTCTCCTGCACAAGCTACACTGGCTCCCGGTGATCTTCTGAGTGCGCTTCAAGGTTCTGGTTATCACCTTTAAAGCACTCCATGGCTTAGGACCTGGTTATTTACAGGACCGCCTACTACCACCAATAGCCTCCCACCGGCCTGTACGCTCCCATAGAGAGGGGCTCCTCCGGGTGCCGTCGACCAAACAATGTCGACTGGCGGCCCCCAGGGGGAGAGCCTTCTCTGTGGGAGCACCTACCATCTGGAACGAGCTTCCCCCGGAGATATGCCGGATCCCGGACCTGCACACCTTCCGTCGCACGCTCAAGACTCACTTATTCCAACAAGCCGGCCTGACCTAAGTTCTTTTCCCCCTTTTAATTGCAAATTTTAATTTGTTTTAAATTATTGGGGTTTTAAATTGTCAGCCAAATTATTGAATTTGTTTTATTTTATTTTAAATTTTTGTATTTATATGTTTTATTTATGGCTTTACACCGCCCTGAGTCCCTCGGGAGTAGGGCGGTTTATAAATCCAATTAATTATATATATATATATATATGTATATAGGTCTTTGGTTATTCGGATCTTCTCCCGCGTAGAATTGGAAGTATCTTGGCGACGTTTCGACGAAGTCTTATTCGTCATCTTCAGGCTGGTGTTCTCGGCTTCGTGCTTCCAGGAGCAATGTGAGATTGCAGCTGTCCCTTCCTTTTAACTGCTAGTGGGGGTGGGAGCTGATTGGGTGGGACCTTGGCTGTGTTCTGATTGGGTGGAGGTGTCTTCTGATTGGTTAGGGGCTTGGCTGTGCTCTGATTGGATGGGGGGTTGGTTGTGCTCTGATTGGCTGGGGGTGTGTTCTGTTTGGGTGGGGGCTTGGTTGTGCTCGGCTTAGTCTGAGTTGCAGGGGGATTTGAGCTGGTGAGCTGCGTTGTTGTTTGGCTTCGTGTTTGTGGTCGTGAGAGCTTTTCATGGTGGGCGTCGGTCTGATTTGGGGGTTTCTGTGGCTTTTTTTTAAAGCCACAGGACATGAAATTGACTTTAAAAAGACCAGAACTATTGCCAAAACTGAACACTTTAATAACAGAATAATCAGAGAAACCATCGAGATAGAAAAACGCCCACACAGCATGAACAAACGAGACGATACCTCCCGCCTACCAACCATTTGAAACCCGCCCTTATTGACAAACGAGTCCCTAACACGATGAATGACACCAGACCCACATTCACAAGAGCCACACAGGATGTCACCACCACACATCCACGCAGAAAGCAGACTCAAACCCACACTGATAATGAGGCATGACCAAGGATCAGAAGCCAGACCGCAGCTGTATCATTAGCCATTTTTAACCCCTCCAATCCATACATGAATCAGGCCGACACCCACCATGAAAAGCTCTCACGACCACAAACACGAAGCCAAACAACGCAGCTCACCAGCTCAAATCCCCCTGCAACTCAGACTAAGCCGAGCACAACCAAGCCCCCACCCAAACAGAACACCCCCCCACCCAATCAGAGCATAACCAACCCCCCCATCCAATCAGAGCACAGCCAAGCCCCTAACCAATCAGAACACACCTCCACCCAATCAGAACATAGCCAAGCTCCCACCCAATCAGCTCCCACCCCCACTAGCAGTTAAAAGGAAGGGACAGCTGCAATCTCATATTGCTCCTGGAAGAACGAAGCCGAGAACACCAGCCTGAAGATGACGAATGAGACTTCGTTGAAATGTCGCCAAGATACTTCCAATTCTACGTGGGAGAAGACCCAAATAACCAAAGACCTACATACAAACACCCGTGAAAATCTCAGAAAACAAATACACACACACACACACACATACACAGATATATATATATATATCAGGTCTATTTTCTCATCCACGTTCGAACCATGAATTACAGGTTTCTCACAGGTATACCTGGCATCTAATGTCATTAGCCAAATTCCAAGATACAAACCTTAAACTTCCTAACTCCTGTCCAACTTATATCCTGCTCTCACTCTCATTAGGTAAGAATAAGGTTTAAGATTATAATTTGGGTGTGGAGGTAGGGCTCTTGTCGCTCAATTAAGTGGAGGTCTGTAATGCTAGTTCCAGCACTTCTCCGTTCTTTTTTTTTCAGTACAATGTTTTTTCTATTTTGTACTGTCTATGCTCAAAAATTAATGTGCTTCCTTAAACATTCAGTGAACTCTAAAGTTCTCGCCTCCAATTTTGGAGAACAGGGAGCCCTCAATTTGATTCCTCCATTACCTCTCTTTACTAAATGTATTTCTGGAAATAGGATAGGGATTGCCAACTTTATTTTATGGTTTTAGTGGTTGGGGGCTTTACTGTTGTTCTGAACTTCTCCAGGTGCGTTTAAAGATGGGCGGCCTTACAATCAAATGAATGAATGATCAATCTTATATGCCAGGTTTCATGATCTGATATCAAAAATTTATATGAAAACTTTTTCATTTGCCAGATGCTGTATAATCCAGAATGGGATAATTCACTGGAGCCAGGTCGCCTCTGCCAATTCACCACTGCCAAGTCATTGCAGGACAACTCCAAACAGCCAACTCTCTGCAGGGAGAACTCGCCACAGGTGGACAGAGAGCCAGGAGCACAAGCAAGCGAGCGGGTGGGTGGGCAGAGTGCAGAGCAGCAGGGAGGCAATAGTGGCTGGGGACATCCCATTTTCACACCAGGCTCTGAGCAGAAGAGGCTGAGAACTGCAGTAGCAGCAGTCAGGATGGGCAGCAGGGAGGTGGCAGCAGCCAGAGGCTTTCCATTTTCACCCTGCTGATGCGCCAGGCTCTGAGCTTGGTGCTGAAGCAGGTCTGAGCCTGGTGCGCCATCACTGATGCCGTGACTGTGCCAGCCTTGGCACAGCCGCTGATGTTGCTGCAACCTTGCTGGGCACAAAGCCTCTGTTTCTAATGTTGCCATCTTTGTGCTGGGTATGGAGCCGCTGCCGCCAATGTTGCCATTGCCATGCCAGGGCAGAAACGCTGTTGCTGATGTTGCTGCCACCACATTAGGCATGGAGCATCCACCATCAATGCTGCCACTGCTAGTGTGGCAATGACCATGGAGGCAGCTTCAAGCCCATTGCAGTGGCGGCATTGTCAGTGGCTTGTGCCCACAGCAGCAGTGGGGGTTGTGAAAATGGGAAGCTCCCAGCTGCTGCCATCTCTTTGCCACCCACTCTGATGCACTCAGTACTCTGCCCACCTGCTTGCTTGCCAAATGGATTTGCCTCCGGCTATTTGTGGCAATGTCCCTGTGTTGAGTTCTCCATGTGTTGTTCTGTAGCAACTTGGCAGTGCGTTGGCAGTGGCAAGCTAGCAGTGGTCAGCTGTCCGTGGTAAGTTATCTTAAGACTCATACAGTGACATGCCAGCAGTGGTGGCAAAAGCAGTTTCCAGATAAGCTCACTAAGAAGTCTAAACTGCCTGTCTACTAACAATATTAGTCTTCTTTTCTTTTTAGAATAAAGCATGTGTAACATGCCCATCCTGCTGGACCAGATGGGATAAGCAGATGTAATAGGAGAGATGCAATTTTTTAAAGAACTTGGTCCCATGCCCTATAGTCTAATTCTCCTCAGATATAAAATTGCTGGCAATTTTTATTTCTTAAAACGACTGGATGACAATTTGAGATAAATTTGTACATTTGTAAAGTATCACAAAAGTACATAAAAGCAAACTATTTTCAGATTTTTCAACATAAATGGATTTTTCTCTTCCTCTATAGGCAATTGTCATGGAAAGAATATACTAGGCAACAGTTTCTCAATGGGAGAGTTTTATATTTTTTGCCACAATTCTTAACTACTGTTGCAAACAGGAAAACTGGGCAAATTTTGTTGCTCATTAACAAGCATATAAAGAATATAGGTAGTCCTTGATTTCTGACAATTGAGTCCACAATTTCTGTTGTTAAACAAGACAGTTCTTATGACCTTTCTTTCTACAATTAAGTGAATCGCTGCAGTGATTAATTTAGGAACATGGTTAAGTGAATCTGGCTTTCCTACTGACTTAGCTTCTCAGAAAGTTGCAAAAGGTGATCACGTGACCCCAGGACACTGCAACTACCATAAATCTTAATCAATGCCAAACAATTGAATTTTGATCATATGACCAAGGGAATGCTGCAATAGTCATAAGTATGAAAAATGGTCATAAGTCACTTTTTTCAAGTGCCATTGTAAATTTTTGATCAATTATTATATGAAGTTGTAACTTGAGCACTATCTGTACTATACAATTAATATTTGGATAATTTTGAAAGTGAAAGGAATGAATAGACAATTTTGGATCCAAGCAGAATTTGAAAACATACCTCTTCGCAAACTTCCCGCACAGCAGCTACACTAGGCTCCTCTTCAGGCTCCATTCCACCTCCAGGGACAATCCATCTGTCAGGATGACGACTACTGCTAACTAACAGCACCTATAAATAACAGCAGAGCTTGTGTACATGTTTACACCTTACACAATTCTACAATTACAAAATGGTATCCTGCTATGTAAAATTACTAGAATTTTTTCAATTCCAGAGAGTATGCTAAGTCCACCTGTACTTAGATAAAGACAGAGAGTGGAACATATATTTATTTACTTACTTATATCCACCTTTATTATATTTATAAATAATTCAAGATGGCAAACATACCTAATACTCCTTCCTCCTTCTATATTCCCCACAAAACCCTGTGTGGTAAGTAGGTTGGGAGAGAGAAACTGGCCCCAAATCACCAGATTTTTTTTTATCCCACCTTCATTACTTTATAAGTAACTCAAAGTGGCAAACATACACAGTACTCTTTCCTTCTCTTTTCCCCACAGTAATAATTTATGAAATAAGATTAAAGTGGATTGATTGAAATATACAACCAAAAAGTCAGGAACAGAAGAAGCAGGCAAGCTACTTTGTTAATTAAATATGTTAAAATACCAAAATTATTTAAAAACAGAAATAAGCAAACATTCCCTTTAAGAACTTGAGGCATGAGGCAAGTTTTTAACAAAAAGTTTTTTAACTAAAAATGTTTTAGACGTCTGCCAACTATGACAAATATCTTTCCTTTCTCTCTGCATATATGCATACCCTGCTTCTCCCAAATGACTCAATGTAAAATGGAGCACAGAATTAATCCAAGAATATTCTTAAATTAAACAAAAGCCAACCTGAACTCATACATATGCCACTGTTCTAAAAAGCCCAGTAGAAAGCATTAAAACTACTGAAATTCATTCATTCATTCATTTTCTATAGCCATACATCTCAGTGACTGTTTAATTACATTAAAAATACTAAAAACATTTAAAAAACTAAAAAATGGGGTTTTTTTCTATTAATGAGAAAATAAATAGCTGTATTGTGAAAAAGATAAAAAGGAGCTTAATTATAGCATCAAGGACACAGGCAATGTTGACTGTGGAAAAGAGAGTGCCAAAAACGAAGGACATAAGAATGCAAACTAGATGCAGAACAAACTGTGGAAACTGCCAAGAAGAGAGACAAAAATCTCAGAAAAGAACTTAACAATAGGTTTTAGAGAGCTGTTAAAAGAGACAAGTAGTATTTCAACATCTGTAAAAATATACTGTACAAGATGGAAACAGACAAGGAAAAACAAGGACAAGATCTCTGAACCCAAGAGGAAGCTCTAACCTCAAACTGGTATGCCAGAGCACCAAAGACAGATAGGAACTAGTTCAAAGATGATCAAACAACAATGGAAAGAGTATACTGAAATACGCTAGAACAGAAAAGTCAACATGTAAGATATCATAGAAAATGATACAGTGGTCAACAGTTTGGAAGAGATCAATCTACATTTCAATATTAAAAAATGAGATGTAATGGAATGTGCAAACTATTGTGCAAAATCTTTAATTTACTAGAAAAATAATATTTAGGATTATCCAATGCAGATTAGAGCTTTACATGGGAAAACTGTCAGATGTTCTGGCTTTAGAAAAGGCAAAAGAACACAAGACATTATTGCTACTGCAAGCTAAATACTTAAGAAAGCCAAAGAATACCAAAAAAAAGTCACTACCCTGTTTCCCCTAAAATAAGACAACCCTGATAATAAGCCCAATTGAGCTTTCAAGAGCATGCACTAAAGTAAACCCCCTCCCCGAAAATAAGCCCTCCCCAAAAAATATTTAAATGCATGAGCAGCCGATCCCCGCCATTTCCTCCACATGCCCCAAAATAATAAGACCACCCCAAAAATAAGGCCAAGCGCTTATTTCGGGGTTCAAAAATATACGACAGGGTCTTATTTTCAGGGAAACATGGTATGTGTTTTATTTATTACAGAAAGACTTTTGATTGTGTCAATCACATCAAGTTATGGAATATACTTAGAAAAAAGGGGAATCCTGAACATCTCATTGTCCTCATGAGAAACTTAGGCAGCCACAGAATATGGTTAAGCATTCCAGATTGACAAAGGAGCACAACAAATATATATACACATACCCTTATTTATTCAGTTCCTAAACTCGATATATAATTAAGAGACACTTGCAAAAAGATGAACAGTCTTAAAACTGTAGGAAGAAACATCAATAACCTGTGTTATGCTGATAGCTCTATCCTGAAAACTGAAACTATCAGCAATCTCTAGAAATAAAATTAAGAAGCACTTTCAAGCATCAAAAACTTCTCGACACATCACCGAACATGGGGGAAACACCAGGGAATAGCGCCACCCAGAAAACCAGAAAAGGGCCACGCTGCTAATGATAATAATAGGCATAGGAGATGGTGGCAGGCTGGGGTGATACAATTAGGACAATGATGCACAGTGGTAGTGATGGGAATAGTGGGGCTCGGTAAGACAAAAAGTGGGCAGATGGAACATCACACAGCCAAAACCTCAGTGACAACAGGAACACTCCTGAATGAAGCGGCACAAACTGATGACATCATGGAACAGCGTCTGCCAGGATCAGCAGGCAGCTAATTCAAACTAACTGCACAGCAGCTGAGCACAATAAGAATCAGAAGACCTATAAAGCTAAGCGGAGCAGTCAATAGCTCAACTCTGACTTTATTCTGTTCCAGCAGATCCAGAATTTACTGTGATCTGTCGTGTAGCTTTAATTAAACTGGGTTTGATGCACAACTCGTGTGTGTGTGTTTGATTTGCCTGGAGCCAGCACAAGCAGTCAAGAAGTGCAGACAAAAAGTTGGAGCTCCTTGTTTCGCAATTTCATTACAGTCAGGTGAGTGGAGGAACGCAGAGGATGGCGGAGGGTACAGCAGATGGGGCATTATTGCCAGAGTCTGCAGAGACTGACAGGGGTGTGGTGGAAGACGAGGCGAAGGTGGAATGTGAACAGTTGGTGGTCAGCCCTAAGCAACGGGAAACATGGGTAGAGGAGAAACCGGACAGCCAGGAGGCCCAGGGAGTTGGGAGTACACAAACATTCTCTGGACATTGGTGGCACAGTTTGGCTTTGTTAGGGAAAATGGGAAACTGGGACCCTCCCAGGGGTGCCAACACCTCCCGCTTCAGGCACTCAGGTTTTTTGTTTTTTTAAAAAATTGATTTATATAACCCTTCATCCCTACCGGAGTCTGACCTGTTGTTCCACCTAGATGACCTTTTAGGTGTTAACGCTGTAACCAAGAGGGTCGCCGAGCAGTGAATTGTCCAATACCACCACCCTGTGTTTCAACTCCACAAGCACCCTTGAGTAGACCCAAGGTTCATTCCCAGATGACGCCTGAACGATCCCGAATAGCGACCCAGTTGCCCGGTAGTGACACGAGCCTACGTGATGATACCGGATGTCCCCCAGGTGTAGCCCGGGTACCAGAGGAGTCAGGGGATCAACAAAGAGGAGGAGGAGATACATGACCTTATGGTATGTGTCCCCATACTCCCTTTCATAATACCAGTCACTATTAAACATCCACACACAGGGAGTACAGAGCCTCAAGGGGCCTTGATAGATTCGGGGTGCACACCAAGTTTAATAAGGTGTTCAATAGCGGATAGCTTAGGCATTCACATAGTTAGGTTGCGGGTACCTATAGTGTTTGAACAAATGGATGGATCATCCCCGGGGAGGGGACAGCCAGCTACACACATCACTGATCCGGTGAAACTCAAAATTGGTGAGCATTGGGAACTTGTCCGTTTCATAGTGATAGACAAAATGATTGAGCCCGTCATCTTAGGGCTTGCTTGGCTTGATAAATGGGAACCCACTGTTTGGTGGGAGGGTTTTTTTTGTAAATTAAGGGTGGCATTGGATCCCAAACCCCAAAAGAGCATTCACAGTAAAGGGGTTACAAGGAAGGAACCACAACAATTACCCCAGGGAGGGTAATTGCCCCAGGGAGGTGTCCCAGATACATACAGAGACTTGATGCAGATATTTAGTGAGGACGAATGTGAAATCATACCTCCTCCCCACTGTAGCATCGATTGTGCTATCAAACTAATACCCAGGGCCAAGTTACCAAAACCTCGTATGTATTCGATGACTCTCCGAAAACTAGACAAACTCAGGCGTTATAGTGATAAAAACCTAGCAAGAAAAAGAGCCGAGGTGGCGCAGTGGTTAGAGTGCTGTACTGCAGCTACTTCAGCTGACTGCTAGTTCAGCAGATCAGCAGATCAAATCTCACTGGCTCAAGGTTGACTCAGCCTACCATCCTTCCGAGGTGGGTAAAATGAGGACCCAGATTGTTGGGGGTAATATGCTATTTAGTATACTATCGATTGTTGTAAGCCGCCCAGAGTCCTCAGAGAGTGGGCAGCATAGAAATATATATATTACTTACACAGACATATATATATATATATATATATATATATATATATATATATATATATATATATATATATATAAAATAAATAAATAAATAAATAAATAAATAAATAAATTGGTTCATTCGACCTAGTTGATCACATTTGGAAGCACCAGTACACTTCAGAGAGAAGAAGGATGGAGGATTGCGTCTATGTGTCAATTTAAGGGGTATTAATGCTTATTAACCAGGAAAATCTTCACAAAACTTGATTTACATGAGGCGCGTTATAGGGTACGAATCCATCCAGGGGATGAATGGAAGACTACTTTCAATTGTCCTCTAGGAAGCTACAAATTCCAGGTAATGCCGTTTGGGTTGCAGGGAGCGCCCGCTGTTTTTATGCAACTCATAAACAAGGTCCTGCATGAATATCTGTATCGGGGGATCCTGATGTACCTGGACATTTTGATTTATTCAACCACCATGGAGGAACATATCCAGTAAATAAGGCAGGTGTTTATTAAACTCGTGGATGCCAAACTGTTCATAAAATTGTCAAAGTGTGAATTCCACCGCTCAGAGATCAATTACCTAGGATTTCGAATTAACAGGGGAGGGGATAGAAATGGATCCCAAGAAAGTGCAGATGGTGCTAGAGTGGCAAGCCCCGAAAACCCGAAAGCACTTACAGAGCTTTTTAGGGTTTGCTAACTTTTACAGGCAGTTTATACTATCCTTCGCCCAAGTAGATTTACCTCTCACAGATTTGTTGTAAACTAGGCATATAGTCGTAGATAAACCTAGACCATGACAGGTGTTAAAATGGACACAATCCTGTCAACAAGCATTTGAACACCTGAAATCATTGTTCACTAAAGAACCGATACTCAAACACCCCGATACTTCGAAACCTTTCATAGTTCAGGCCAATGCAAGTGATGTCGCAGTAGGAGCAGTTCTTCTGCAAAAGAATGCCCAAGGTAGGCTTCAACCGTGTGCATATATGTCACAGAAATTCACTCCCACAGAAAGGAACTGGACTGTATGGGAGAAGAAGGCCTATGCAGTAAAATGGGCTCTCCAGACTTGACGGCACCTATTGGAGGGCACTAAAATAAACTTTGAGGTATGGACTGACCATAAAAACCGGGAAGCTCTCCAGATACCTTGTAAGTTGTCCCCAAAACAGATAAGGTGGACACTGTACTTTCGTTGGTTCACCTTCAGCCTGAAATATGTGCCAGGCGGAAAAAACTATTTGGCCAACACTGTATCGTGTATGCCCAAATAGGAGAGTAAAAGGGATGAAACAGTGCAAGAGTTAATACCCCCCCCAACAAACCGGAACTCGAGTAATGGATAGGAACCCAGTGGATCCTAACTGGATACATAGTTTACCGAAGGCATTAAAAGATGATCCATGGTTAGCAACCCATAAATTGTTAGTCACACACCTGGATGACCTAGCCTAGAAGGGTGACAAACTATATAACCCCACAATCCTGAGGAATATAGTGTTAAGGCAGTGTCATAACGTAAAGATAGCGGGACACTTTAGGTTTATATAAACATTACACTTGGTCAGGAGGTAGTTCTGGTGGCCTAAAATGCAGACTGACACTGAAGAATATGTAAAAGTATGTCCAGTCTGTGCAACATCCAAACCACATCCTGGCAAACCACTTGGCCTCTTACAGTCAGTGGCTGAACTTAGTAGACCATGAGATGAAATTGTCATGGACTTTATAGTCGAACTACCGAATAGCAAGGGACATACGGTAATATGGACCGTAATTGATTTATTTTCGAAGCAGGCACATTTCATTCCATGTAAAGGATCGCCATCAGCATGACGTCTAGCCAAATTGTTTGTACAGCATATATACCGTCTACACGGAGTACCTAAAAGAATCATATCAGATAGGGGGTACAATTCACTGTCCGGTTTTGGAGAGATTGGGCGTTGTCTTACCTGAACGCCCATTGGCTGAACTTAGTAGACCATGGGATGAAATTGTCATGGACTTTATAGTCGAACTACCGAATAGCAAGGGACATACGGTAATATGGACCATAATTGATTTATTTTCGAAGCAGGCACATTTCATTCCATATAAAGGATCGCCATCAGCATGACGTCTAGCCAAATTGTTTGTACAGCATATATACCGTCTACACGGAGGACCTAAAAGAATCATATCAGATAGGGGGTACAATTCACTGTCCGGTTTTGGAGAGATTGGGCGTTGTCTTACCTGAACGCCCATTGAGTTGACAAGAAACATTAGTAGCCACCCCATCCCACGACGAGGACCGGGAGAACAAGGAAGAAGCTGACTGCTGGCCCCACTGCTACGCAGAACGAATGTTCAGGTAAGGCAATCCCCATTCTACTAGAGCATGGGGCCAGCAGTCAGGAATGGGACACGTCAAAGCAGACCTCCTATAGGGTGGGAGCTGACCGGGCTGGAGCCACCACCCCCATATGGACCTGATGCAAAACCCTACAGCCAAAGGCCGCCTCCACAGATGCGTAGACATCTAACTTATAATGGCAGATGAATGGGGAAGGTGAAGACCAGGTGGCCGCCCGGCAAATATCCTACAAGGAGGCCTGAATGGACCAAGCCCCTGAAGTGGAAGCGCTACAGGTCGAGTGGGCCGTGATACGGCATGGAATGGGCAAGGACTGAACCTCATAAACCATGGCAATAGTTGCCCAAAGCCAGCGACCAATGGAGGGGAAAGTTACCTTATGACCCAAGGTCGCCTGTTTGAAGGACAAAAAGAGACTCTCCAAACACTGAACAGAGGCCGTTCATTTAAGGTAAATATGGAGAGACCTACGGATGTCCGAAGTATGCCAGATACACTTCAAATGATGGGTCGGATTGGGACAAAAGTTAGGGAGGATCAATTCTTGGGACCTATGGAAAAGGGTATTATCCTTTGGGATAAAAGAAGTGTCCAAGTGCAGGACAACCTGGTCAGTATGAAAAATACAGAGGTCAGGTCTAGTAGACAGGGCAGCCAGCTCAGAGACCCGGCAAGCTGAAGTGATGGTGACCAAGAAGGCCACCTTATAGGTAAGGTAACGAAGGCCCACCTCCCTCAGGGGTTCAAAGGGGCCTCGAGTGAATGCCATGAGAACTTTAGGGAGATCCCAGGTAGGGTATCTATGCAGGGTGGGAGGGTGGAGATTAGTGGCCACCTTCTCCAAATGATGTCGTGGAAACGGGCAAAAGTCGGGAAGTACGAGTTCTTGAGCTCTGTGAAAGGGAGAATTGACTTTCGGAACGAAGGTTGGATCCGTACAAAGTACGACTCTGTCCCTGTGAAATATGCACAGATCCGAGTGAACCGAAAGAGAAGCGAGTTCAGAGATACATTGAGCAGACGTAATTGCCACCAGAAATATAACTTTAAAGGAGAGAAATCTGAGGTTGACCTCCCTGAGGGGTTCGAAGGGCAGTTTAGTGAGAGCGGTAAGAACCTTATTGAGGTCCCAGGTAGGGAATCTGTGAATAACCGGAGGTCGGAGGTTAGTAGCACCCCTCAAGAAATCTCGAATAAGGGGTTCTTTAGAGAAAGGAACTTGAGAACCATGTGATAGAACCGATGATAAAGCAGCAACCTGATGCCGGAGGGTGTTGGGCGAGAGTCCAGAAGCGAAGCCTTCCTGAAGGAAATCCAAAAGTTGAATGACCGAAATAGACGAAGGGTCTAGGAGGTGTCTAGAACACCAACGTAAGAAGGCTTTCCAAGTTGAATCATAAATCCAGATGGTGGAAGGCCTGCGGGCTGCTAAGATAATGGAGGTTGCTGCTGGAGAAACCTTGGAGTTAATCAAGCGGAGCCGCTCAACCTCCAGGCGGTCAGACGAAAGGATTGAGGTTCTGGATGGAGCAGGTTGCCTTGTCTCAATACTATCAGGTCATCGGGTATCTTCCACGGAGGAGCAACCAATAGTGCCACAAGGTCCGCGAACCACGGTCACCTGGGCCAGAAGGGGGCCAGAAGAATTAGCTCCGCCTTTTCCTGCAACAGCTTGCGAACCACTCTGGCTATTAGAGGTAGAGGGGGAAAGGTGTAGAGGAGGAGATTTTGGGGCCAAGGACTGCGCAGAGCATCCACCGCTTCCGCTCCCTGGGACGGAAATCGGGTGAAGAAGCGAGGTAGCAGATGATTGGTGCTGGAGGCGAAGAGGTCCACCTGGGGAAGACCGAACAGTGATGTTAGTTGATTGAAGAGAGTGAGAGGAATGCTCCATTCCGTGTGGTCTATTTGCGACCTGCTGAGAGTGTCGGCCTGAGTGTTGTCTTTTCCTGCAATGTAGTCCGCTCGGATAGACTTCAAGTGAGTCTCTGCCCAGCGACCGAGGCGGAGAGATTCTTGCAGAAGGGCTTTTGATCGGGTCCCCCCCAGCTTGTTTATATGTGCCTTGGCCAAGACATTGTCGGTGAGGACAAGAACATCTCAGCCCTGGACCAGCGACTCGAAGTCCTGCAGGGCCAGGAAGACCGCTCGAAGTTCGAGGACATTGATGCTGAGGGATTGTTCCGGAAGAAACCACAGGCCTTGTGTCATATGAGGTCCTAGGTGTGCCCCCCACCCCGTGAGACTTGCATCTGTGGTGATGATTGTCCTTTGTGGCTCCAGAAAGTTGCTGCCCTTGGCCAGTGCCGGTGAGGTCCACCAGAGTAGAGAGTCGGCCACTATTGGAGTAATGGGCACCCGTATGTTGGGAGGAGAAGATAGGTCCCGTTGGAAGGTGAGAAGTAGCCACTGGAGTTCCCTGCTGTGGAGGCGAGACCAAGACACGATTCCATAAGAGGACACCATTTTTCCCAATAGAGTAGAGAGATCTAAAAATGAGGCAGTCGGAAGACGCCGCACCCTATTGGCCAGAGAGAAAAGACTAACCTGGCGATCTTGGGACAGGGACACCTCAACCGTGACCGTGTTAATAACTGCCCCCAAATGTTGGAGTTTAGTAGAGGGTATTAAATGGCTCTTACTCCAGTTAATGGAGAAGCCATGGTTTTGTAATATTCGGAGTGTCAAATCAATATCCTGAAGAGCTTGGGACTGAGATCTGGAGAGGATAAGAATGTCATCCAAGTAGAATAATGTTCTAATGGGAATGGAGCTAATATGAGCTATGAGGGCAGCCATGACCTTAGTGAAAACCCTGGGAGCTGATGACATCCCAAACGGTAAGGCCGTATATTGGAAGTGACGTCCATTGTGGCAAAAATGGAGGAATTTACGGTGGTCAGGCCTAATTGGGATATGAAGGTAAGCTTCTGTTAGGTCAATTGAAGCCATTAGATCTCCCTGTCGGATACAGAGGAGAATAGTTTGTAGGGACTGCATTTTAAACCGGCGATAAATTATGTGCCGGTTTAAAGCCCTTAGATCAAGAATGGCCCTCCAACCCCCCGAGGCCTTGGGAACCAGAAAAAGATGGGAATAAAAACCCCCGCCCCGCTCGGAGGGAGGGACTGGTTGGATGGCTTGGATATCCAGAAGGTGGATTTAGTGCGATCCCTGGAGACAGGGCATCTAAGGAAAAGCCTTGGAGGAGTGGAGTGAAATTCTAAGGCAAGGCCGGAATGGATAGTAGACTTTACCCAGGCATCTGAAACTGTTGAGTCCCATTGATCAGCAAAGTGAGATAAACGACCCCCTATCAAGTGACTTGAAATGCAATTAGCGGGACCTCCTGAAGGGACGGCCCCTGCCCCCCCCCGAAAGGGCCGCTTGTAACCAAATCGGGAACCCTGCCTGACCTGGGGGTCCGGATGTGCAGAGCCTCTGGAAGAGAAGGAACATTGAGAGCGATGAGGTGTGAAGGACGACTCCGAGGCTCGATAGGTCGAGGGACGAAAGGAAGGAGGCTGACGATTATCAGGTCTGCGATTCAGTGCAGGCAGAACCTTGCGGTGATCTTTGGTCTCAACGAGAAGAGGGTCTAATTGAGACCCAAACAGCTTGTCTCCGGCAAAAGGGGATGATGCTAAGCACCATTTGCTTCTGATGTCGGCTTGCCAATTATGGAGCCATAGAAGGCGACGGGAAGTGACCGAAGTACCTATGGCCTTGGCAGAGAAGCGAGCAGCATTGAGTGTAGCGTCAGCAGAAAATTCCACTGCGGCTAAAATTTTATTCAGATCTTGGTGAGATCGGTGGTCTGATGGAGGTAAGCGACTTTGTAGCTGCCTCAGCCAGAGAATGGTGGCCCTGTTAAAAAAGGAGGCCGCTGAGGAGGCTTGGACTGACCAGGCAGATGCCTGGTGACCCTTCATCAAGGTTCTTTCCGCCCTCTTTTCCTCTGGCCGCAGGCATTCTTCAGGAGGCCCTGTGAAAGGAGATGAAGATGACAGAGTTAATACAGGAGCGTCCACCGCAGGAACCTGGAGAAGATGAGAGAATTCAGGAGCCATGTTATAAAATTGTTTGTCCAAATTATTGGGGACAGGCCAGAGCTTGGAAATGACCACTGCCTGAGAAGAACATCAGAAAAGAGCTTAGGTGCAGGGACCACCTCTTTTTGCACAGTAGGTTCCTGAAACAAGGAAGATGTAGGGTCAGAAGCAACAGAAGCCGAATCAGTTGTGGAAGAGTTTCCTCCTAAACGTGTTACTTTTTGAGCTTTATAGAGCAGGGATCTAAACATGTGAAGACGGAAAAGACCAATAAAGAAAGGTTGGTCCGGTTCAAGGCCTTCATCATCTGAAAGATCCTGGTCAGGTAAAATTTCTCCCTCTGAAAGAGAATCTTGACTGGCAGACTCCACAGCCTCACCAACCTCTCTAGATTCCTCCACTTCTTCGTGATAAGGAAATGATCTAGAGCAATGCTGTGTACAGGAGTGTACAGAAACTTCGGGGGAGCGCCTTTGCTGAAGGCCTTGGGAGATATCATGGTGAATGGCTTCTGAAATTAGAGTAGCCAGGGCAGGTGGTATATTAGAGAGGTCTTGAGGAACCTGGGCAGGCCTCTGAGTGGCACTATCTTGAGGTGGGGCCTGGTCAGTATCAGAAAGGTTCGAGGATTCCTGAACCACTGGGAAAACAGAATCTACCTCTGCATCATGTAAGTTGTCCTCTGGAAGGGATCTATCTGGAGATAAGGCTGGATTAGGCCTTTGCAGAGGAGCCACTCTAGGTGGAGCATTGTCAGGAGGAGAAAGGCCTGAAGAGGGCTGAGCTAAATCAGACCCGGAAACTAGGCCCGAAGAGGTCTGGGCCTTCTGGAAGGCCTTTTCAATGGCCTTGTGACGCCTCTCCTCCTCTCTGGAAGGCTTGGGGGCTATGGGGCGAGACGAAGAGCTCGATCCTAGTGCCCTAGATTTAGTAGAGCGCCCCTTAGAGGTCCCCTCTTCAGTGTCCTCTTCTCTAGGGCGTTTCCCCTTATTCTGGGCCTGTCTGGTTGTGCATGACTTAAGGGCGTCCGCCATTTTGAATAAGCCACGAGGGATGAAATCAGCCAAAATCCCTGTTATTTATACTGCACCCAAGGGTCACCGGATACTTGCGATTTCCTGGAGATGAGAGCCCTCAATCCAGATCCGGAACCAAGTCGCTAGCCTGCTGGCTGCTAACGCGACTGGTGGCGCGAAAATGGCGTCGCGCCAAGGAGCGCTTCTGAGCAATGTAGCTCACCGGCAGCAAGCATCCGCCGCTGTGCAGAAGGCGGGAAGCCCGATAATAGATTCCCCCCCCCCCGTTGCGAAACAAAGCTGCCGGTTGAGAGATGGGGGGGAAGAAACGCCGCAGAGAAATAAACCTCCGCCGCTATTCAAAGTGGCGGGAAAGCCGGGAAACGCGGCAGGGCGAGCCCGTGCTCACGCCTAAAAGGCTGCCAGCCGGCAGACTTTAAAACGAGTAAGCGACCAAAAATGAAAGGATTCAGCAATATTCGTAGTCCAGACCGTTCCAAATTCAGTAACCTAATTATTCAGCGAAAAGAAGAGAGCACTCTATAGACACAGCTGTCCTGGCAGACTGAGTCGAAAAACTGGAGAGCCATGCAGAAAGGGGCGGAACTTAAGCTTCCAGTAGACTCGGTCCGATTGGATAACAGCCGATGTCCCACCCAAGATGACTGCCGTGACAGCCCAATAGGAGAACTAGATCCTTATCAGCAGTAGCCAGAAGTGGCCCGCCAGCACCGCCATCAATTTAGTAAACACTATGGGAGCCGAGGAGAGTATGAAAGGGAGAGCCCTGTACTGGTAGTGATGAGCCGCATGGCAGAATTGGAGGAATTTTCAGTAGGCCGAATGAATGGGAACGTGGAGGTAGGCCTCCGTCAGGTCCATCAACGTGAGGACATCCCTATCCCTGATGGTCTCCAGAATAGTCTGAAGAGATTACATCTTGAACCATCAATATACTATTCAACGGTTCAAGGACTTTAAATTGAGAATGGCTCTCCATTCCCCCGAGGATTTCTGGATGACAAATAGGCGAGAATAAAAGCCTTGTCCGTGTTGCTCCGGTGGAACCGGTTCCAAGGCCTGTCCTGGGATCTATCTTGTCTAGGGGAGGAGTACCTCTGGACCCTAGAGGACGAATAGCTGGAGCCTGACCCCTGAAAGGAACAAAAGGAAGAAAAAGAATAAGGGCGGGAATCACTGGCATAAACCTGGTCCTGGGAGTACTCCAGGTCTGCAGACCCATGGGAATGATGAAGAGACTCCTAAGACCTGGCCTGATCTGCGACCCAAGAACTTGTTCTGTGCTGCATTTCAGAGGCAATGCCCAGCTGCATAGCTTCTTGGATAATGGCCGTTAGGCCAGAAATAAGGGAAGGTTGCATCCCTTCCACAGTTTCTCTGTGAGAAACTGACTCTTCAGGAGGAGGCTGTGGCTCAGGCAGAACCTGGGCCAGGGAGGTGACCTGTGGTGGAGAAAACACCTGGGCAGCCTGGGAACCCTGGATGGATGGAGCTGGTGAAGGCTGTGGGATCCCAAACAATCTAGCACTGTTCTCAGCTTGACCAGAACAGGAAGAGGCTGGATCCCCATCAGGGGATCAGGCAGAAGGGGGAGCCTGGGTAGTTGGGGTGATAGGGATTTCCTGGGTAGCCCCCGACTCCATAATACTTGCCTGGGCTGGAGATTGACTGCCTCCTGGAGGCCTACTTAATAGCCTTTTCAATGACCCATTCCAGGACCTTATGCCTCTTGCTTTCCTCCCTTTCACTGGCTTTAGTAGCTTTGTGGGGTGTAGGGGCCTTAGAGGAAGGAGCCTTGCTCTGTTTGGAAGGCCGAGGCTGGGATGAACCAGCAGGCTCCGATGTAGTGAGGCAAGCGGGCCACTCTTGGAGTGTCGGGCCGAGGTGGAAGCCATCTTAATTCCAAAAGGCTATAGGCCTGCAAGTCCACAAGGCTGAAACAAAATGGTGGCCGAAAAAAATGGCGGCCAATCCAAAATGGCGGTCACAAGAAAGACCCTGGCAGGGGCCGCCAAAATCAGAAGGGAAGGGGTCCCCACAAAGTTCTGAATCCCTTTGACAATCAGAACGAGCTTACCAGGCCAAAGAGGGAGAAGCGGATGCTGGCAACATCGCCAGTCCCTGCTGCAATCCCTCCTGCGCTCTTCAAAATGGTGCTGGCAAGACACTCACAAGCTGCTGCTTTGTTCTGGTGTATGGGCGAACCCAGGGTCGCCGTGCAGAGGCCTGCCCGCCTGCAGAATCAGCCACCAACATAGCCTTTCCAACTGAAGCCATTCACGCTGGAAAAGGATCAAATGACTTGGGAGAGCCTGTATAAACCGCAATGCCGTCCTCAGCGGTATCGGGCGTGAGTCCTTCACGCTGGAAAGGAAGGGCTCTACCAGATCCCTGGGAGCCCTGCAAGCAGTTCGTCGAGGGAAGGAACCAGCAGCACAAGAAACTGACTAGCTGGAAGAGCTCCACAGATGTCCTTGGAGCTAATAAACCTGCCAAAGCAGTCAAAAATGAGCAGCTCAGTGAAGTCTGTCCATTCAGATCGACTGAGTCTGAAATCTGGGAAGCAAGAGGAAGAGGAGGAGCTTCACAAATTGCAGACTCAGTCCAGGACAGATGACAGAGTTAACCCATTCCTGACAGCTGGCCCCACGCTCTAGTAGAATTTATACATCATATTGGATCCGAAGAGTCTCAGATCTACCTTCTATCCAAGTACCAATGGGGCATTTGAATGAGCCAACACTATGGTAGAACGGTATTTACATTCCTATGTTTCCTATCAACAAAACGATTGGTACGAACTATTACCGTTTGCAGAAACGGCCTATAGTAATGCTATACACTGAAGTATGGGCTATACACCTTTCAGGGTGGTATCAGGAAAAGAGTTTCCTGCAATCCCGGAATTAGATATACAAGCCCGAAAACCAAAAACATCAAGTGAATGGACAGAGAAAAATAAATAGGAGTCTGGCCATGTCAAAGAAGCATTAAATAAGGCATCTGTTGAATACAAATAACAAGCAAACAAAAGACGGACTGATCACCCACCATTTCGAGTAGGGGATAGAGTATATCTCTCCACAAAATATTTGAAATTGCGCATACTCAGGAAGAAACTGGCTCCAAAATATATTGGTCTTTTCACTATAGAGAAACTAATAAACCCTGTAACAGTAGCATTGAATCTACCTCTCTTATTGGGAAAGATACACCCAGTGTTTCACTGAAGCCTATTAAAACCGGTAATCATCTTGAGGGATTCAGATAAGCATCCAGGAGCTATAACAGGTGAATTCTACAAAATCAAAAAGATACTCGATTCAAAATTGTACCATGGGCAGATTAGATACTTAGTATGCTGGAAAGGATACCCTGATACAGACGCTTCATGGGTAAGGGAGGATGATCTAAATGCCCCAAAACTACTAAGGCAATTTCACAAATTATATCCACACAAACCGTATGGATGGCTAATATACACATGTTAACCTCTTCCTTCTTGTCCTTCCTAGGAGGATACCTGGTAGGGGTGTCCGCCTGTCGAGCATCAAGAACTTCTCGACACATCACCGAACATGGGGGAAACAGTAGGGAATAGCGCTGGCCAGAAAACCAGAAAAGGGCCCTGTTGCTAATGATAATAATAGACACGGAAGATGGTGATGGTGGCAGGCTGGGGTGATACAATTAGGACAATGATGCACAGTGGTGGTGATGGGAGTAGTGGGGTAGCGGGGCTCAGTAAGACAAAAAGTGGGCGGACGGAACATTGCACAACCAAAACCTTGGCGGCAACAGGAACACTCCTGAATCAACCAATGACATCATGGAACCACGTCTGCTGGGATCAGTAGGCGGCTAATTCAAACTAACCGCACAGCAGCTGAACACAATAAGAATCAGAAGACCTATAAAGCAGAGCAGAGCGATCAATAGCTCAGCTCCGACTTTATTCTGTTCCAGCAGATCCAGCATTTACTGTGATCTGTCATTTAAACCGGGTCTGATGCATGACTCGTGTGTGTGTGTGTGTGTGTGTGTGTGTGTGTGTGTGTGTGTGTGTCTGATTCACCCAGAGCCAGTACAGGCAGTCAAGAAGTGCCGAGAAGCACAGTAAAAAAAATAATAGTAGTAGAATTAAATATGAAGACTGAACTAATGACAACAGATAAAATAACCACCCTTAGAACTGACAATGAAGATACTGAAGTGGTGAACAGCTTCTGTCTTTTAGGATCAATCAACAATAAAGGAACAAGCAGTCAAGAAATACAGATAGTCCTCAATTTACAACAGTTGAGCTCAAAATTTCTGTTGTTAAGTGAGACATTTAAGTGAGTTTTGCCCCATTTTATGGCCGTTCTTGCCACAGTTGTTAAGTGAATCACTGCTGTTGACAAGTTAGTAACTTAGTTTTTAACAAAATCTGGCTTTCCCATTGATTTTGCTTGTCAGAAGATCGTAAAAGGGGAATGTTTATGGAGAGTCTGAGTCATCCAGGTCATGGTTGTCCCAAAGGTGCAGAAAGTCCAGTTGCCTCTTGAAAAAACATTTTTGGGTCATAAAAGGAGATCACATGATCTTGGGACACAGCCAACAGTCATAAATGTAAGTCAGTTGCCAAGTGTCCGAATTTTGATCACATGATCCTGGGGATGTTGCAAAGGTTGTAACTGTGAAAAATGGTCATAAATATCTGAAAATGAAGCAATATTTTTTTTTGGTAAAGATTTCATGGAATTTTACAACGAAATAATTTTATATTATTTTTATGTTTTTATGTTAATAAATACAATGTTATTTTTATGAGTGATTTCTATACATCTAAAGTATCTTCATGTACTTGCTCTGTCATTTAATCTTCATTCTCTCTCTCTACATAACCAAACTACCTCAACCTACTTCTTTCATATTGGCCATTCACTTTTGTATTCAGTACATAGTAATTCAGCAACCATTCATTGTCAGCTCTATTTTTCTTGTTTTACCCAAACATCTAAATATCCTATTCTTTACTGGATTCAGTTTATTTTTATATTTCTCCTGAATACCCGGCTCTCACTTCCATATATAAAATGATGCAGAAGCATGATGTCATGTACACCAATTTTTCCCCTTTTAAAAAGCAAACATTCCTCTTTTTTGCAACAAACTACATGTTAACCACCACCTTTCTACACTTTGTCTTAAAATTTCTCCATTCATTTTCCTACCTCCTGTAAAGTACCTAAATTTATTTACATGTTCCAGTTTTTCATCATTTGTAAAAAAAAGGTTTCCATTGTGCACTACATTTACTTGATAGACCATTGGTCAATTATCTTGACCAATGACATATTAATTTTCAGATTAATCTTTGCTGTAAATATTCAGGTTCTCAAACAACACAGCCCCATCTACAAACAAAACTGTATGAATGTTCACATTCCCAAACAGCATACCACTAACAAGTATGTCTTATGAAATGTATCATTAATACAAAACAACCAAGGGATCATTCCACATTTATGTCTTACTCTCTTTTCAGTGCTAAACCATTTGCTGTGTTTCACTTATTCAAATGTGCTCTTATCATATTAGCAATCAATCTTCAATTTCATATTCATACAAAATATTTCATAATTCAAGTTCATTCACTTTATCATAAGCTTTAAGTAAACAGATATACAATAAATATTTTCAGTAAAATGCTGAAGAGCAAAAAGATGGCCTGGACAGATCTTCTGCCACCATAAGCCCCACTATAGTGCTTGCCTCTTCTGACTTCAAATTCCTTCCCCTTGTAATTTTTGCATTCACTATCTTTCCCTTTGTGAAGGTAAACAATAACAGTATTCCTCCAGGCATATATATTTAAAATATCGTACAACCACTCCATCAGCAAACAGCATCTGTATTTTAACATTTCTCCAGGTGCAACTTTACCATTTTAAACATATTCAGCATTTACCTTTCCATCAATTTTTCTTGGATATTAATGTAGCAGTCATTTTAATTTCACTTTTCAATATTTCAGTATCGTTCCCGTTCAGTCTCCAAAATATTGCCTTCTATATGCCTTCAGTTCAATACCATCCCACATTGCTTCATATCTTTTATTTTTAATTCAATTGACTTTGTAGCACGTTTTTTGACCCCAAAATCAACCCCTACTTCATACTTAACACTATCATACTTTGCAAACCACAATAGTGGGTTTCACAGAACATGCCAAGTCAAATTACCTACCTAAAAGCTTGGAATATTCCTCTTCCTTCCTGTCCCCTTCCCATATCAACTCTTACATTCTAAGTGGCCATAGACTCACATATTTATCTTTACATCTCTTTTTATCCTTTTGTACATTTATTCTTTTTTACAAAAAAAAGAAGAAGAAGAAGAGAGGAAGATAGGCTTTAAAAAGGCTGGATTTCTCAGGAAAAAAAGAATGAGATGAAGAAAAAGAAATCAGTGATGAAGCACCTAATTAAAAAATTTTCCTAATAAAAGCTGAAGTTAGATGACATAATACTTTAAAATACAAAAATGTGCAATAGTGTACAATGTTCAGTTACGCAAGGCTCCCCTCATCTGATCAGCTATTAAGTGACATTAAAACTAAGCTTTTTCCTGTGCGCTGCTCCCACTATCCAGGAATGGGTTAACCTTCAGCCCTTGGCAGTGAACTGAGTGATTATTTAAATAAGTTTCCCCTTCCGGCTCCTTAGCCACACCCCCAATCCCATGATCCCTAGTCTTCACTCAGTTCCTGGCAAAAGCTGAAGTGATTTTGGGAGCTCCACGTTTTCAGGTAATTTTTTTGCTGTGGGGTTTCCCTATTCCTTTCAAACTCTTAGTTTAAAAAACTCTTGTTTCCCCTTTCCTAAGGGCTCCTAGGTTTTGTTATTTTTGTTCCCTTTTGATTAGCATTTTTTCTCGGTTTCTTCCCTTTGTGAAGCGCTCCGCTAGCGCTCACCAGCTGGCCGGCGGGCTCAGCACCTCACCCACCCACGCCTGTGCTCAGCGCGCTGTTTAAACCTCGCGCCAGAGCAAAAGCCTCCTTTTTTTCGCCGCTACACCTCCGGCGGCCTCAGCGTGCGATCTCCAGCTGGCCGGCGGGCTCAGCGACTCGCACGCCCACGCCTGTGCTCAGCGCGGTTTGAAGAGCACGCCAGAGCCGAAGCTTCCCTTTTGCCGCTACAGCTGACTGGCGGGCTCGGAGCCTCGGGCCGCCCACGCTTCCCCCAGCGGCGCGCAACCGGCGGCCACGTGGTTCTTCAAAGCGCAGGAGCACGCGGATCCCAGCTCCCGGCTTCAACAGCGCCATATAGAGGGGCCCCTTGCAGCAGCGCCGGAGCGCCTGAAGCCCCCCTCCTCCCCACTGCGCTACAGAAAGCATTGGAAGATTGGGGAGGAGACAGCGCGGCATTTGGTCAGACCCCCGGGCCGCCATTGTGAGACCGTCGCTAAGGCACGCCAGAGCCCAGAGCCACGTGCCAGTGCCATTTTGGTCGGACCCCCGGGCCGCCATTTTGGCTGAAGATTGCAACAGTGCCTCCCTAGGCCACCAGGGAACCAGTTGCAGTGCAGGCTCCAGCCTTCGGGGGCGTCTCCTCAGGGAGCCGTGTGCTCACCACCACACCTCCTGAGCCCCCTAGAGGCCTCCAGGTTACCGCGGTCCGCCACCTGGCCGCGCAAAACCCGGATTGAGGGAGCGTTTTCCTGCTGCACTCTCACAGCCTGCACATACCAGGCATGGCCCACTCCCCGTGGTCATCCGATCTGGAGCTTGAGCTAAGCCCCCCTCGAAAAGCAGCCAAGGAGGGGAAAAAGTCCTCCAATAAACGCAGCAGCTCAGACCGCAGAGCCCCTACAGACAGGCCTCTGTTTGCCCAGGACAAGGATGAGCTGAGGAGGCACAAAGCACTGGAGCGCCAGTGCGAAAAGGCTCGGAAGGCAGCAGCAGCGGCTCCAAGCAAGGAACCTGCGCGACTTGATCCCGCCCCCACACCTCCAAGAGGGCTAGATCCAGGCATCTCCAGCCCAGCAGCTATCACCAGAACTCCAAGGACTCCGGACCAGCCCACGCATAGCCCCCAGGCGCCCCACGCACAGACAACCATGCGACCTGTACCAGACCTATCAACAGTAACCACACCGGCTTCACACCCATGTCTCGCAGACCAGATTGCCTCACCACAACTCCGTGGGGCGCCACTCCCACCTCCTCATATGGACTTTCAGGCTATGCTGTCGTCTGCTTTCTCTTCCTTCTTGGCTGCAAGTCTCCAACAGTCAGCACAGGCCCCACTACAAGCCCTGCATGCACAGACAGTGCATCATCATCAGCATCCGCAGGCGCACTCTCATCACGACCAGGAGTCTTCATCTGAGGACTCAGACCAACCAGAAGAGGGTCACAATGAGATGGAGCTTTCAGAGGACGAGGGGTTATCACCAGACACCCCAGCCTTTACTGGACTATTCCGCCCGACCTTATTCAAATCCTTACTGCATAAGGCTCGGCAAACAACCCAGCAGGGGTTACCAGGGGATGTTCCCGCACCCGCCTCGTCGGGCCTGCATGATGCCCTATTTAAGTCTGCAAAGCCCCAGAAGGACTGCATTCCCTGTCCTCAACTATTTGTGGACGTTGTGCAGAACCCATGGAGCCAGCCGGCATCTCAAGCAACAGCCAGCAGCTTGGACAAAAAACTGTACTGCGCCACCCCTGAACTAGAAGACCTGCTAGTCTTACCCTCAGTGGACCAACCAGTGGCAGCCTTATCCTCCACTGACCCATTAGACGCACTCAAGGCAGAGGAAAGGAGGATGGAGGGCGCTTTCCGCAAGACCCATCAGGCTGCCGCCTGGTCAGTCAAAACAGCAACAGCAACGTCCTTCTTTAGTAGGGCGTCCCTCATCTGGCTCCGTCAGCTGCAGGAGAGACTCCCGCCGGAAGACTCCAGACTGCAGCACGACATCAAGATAATAGCGGCCACGGAGTACCTGGTGGACAGATCCTTGAATTCCGCAAAGTTCGCCTCGAGAGCCCTGGCCTCCAACATCACGGCCAAGAGACTCTTCTGGGTACGCCCCTGGAGAGCGGATCTAAAGGCCAAATGGAAACTGGCAGCGGCTCCTTATAAGGCTCCTGACCTCTTTGGCCAAGTTTTGGAGCCTCTGCTAGTCGAAGGGAAGGATAAGAGGAAAATCCTCCCCTCTACTCTCCGCCGCCAGGAGCGAAGGTACTCCCCTTACCCCCAGCAGCCCTTTCGTGCTGGCTCAGAACCCAGGGGGTCCTCCTTCCAACGTCCTCATTACCAAGGAGGAGACAGATTCCAGGAGAGACACCAGTTCAGAGACAGAGGAAGAAATCAGCAACCTAGGCGCGGCTCCCGTGGGACCGGCTTCAAGAATGCCAGAAGGGGCAAGTGACTCGCTCGCAGAGGGCACCATAGGAGGAAGGCTTCTACTCTTCCACCACCAATGGGCCCTCTCAACCTCGGACTCATGGGTGAGGCGCACGATTTCCTCCGGTTTATCCATCGAGTTTTCCGGCCAGCCGCCACACCGCTTTGTTTGTTGCCCTCTCCTGCGGTCCAGGGAGCTGCAACACCTCATGTCGCAAGAGATCTCGCACCTCCTGGACGTCAGTGCAATAGAACCAGTACCCCTGGCCCTCCAGGGGTCGGGCTTCTATTCAACCCTCTTCTTGGTCCCCAAGAGCTCCGGGGGCTGGAGGGCCATTTTCAACCTAAAAGCCCTGAACCTGTCGGTGAAATATCACAGGTTCAAAATGCACTCCCTCAAATCTATCCTAGCCGGGGTGAGACAGGGAGACTTCCTGCAATCGGTAGACCTTAGGGAGGCCTACCTCCACGTGCCCATTCGGCCAGACCACCGCCGATTCCTGAGATTCAAGTATGTGGGCCAGCACTACCAGTACAGGGCGATGCCATTTGGTCTTTCATCGGCTCCCCGTACCTTCACCAAACTGGTAGCGGTAGTAGCGGCCAGGCTGAGAGCGGTCCCGATCAGAGTGTTCTGTTACCTAGACGACATTTTGATCCTATCCTCATCACGGGACCAGGCGACCAGAGACATGGAGCGGGTGCTGAAAGCCTTCCAGGATCACGGCTTCACCATAAACTTCGAAAAGAGCCAGCTCCAGCCCTCCACCAGACTGCAGCACCTGGGGGCGGTAATAGACTCGGCCAGTGGGCATGTGTTCCTGTCCCCGGACAGAGCCCAAAGCATTCACACCCTGTCACTACAAGTCCTGGCAAAGAGAAGAACACCGCTCCTCCGCCTCTCCAGCCTCCTCAGGAAGATGGTCTCCTGCTTCGGTATCGTACCGTGGGCATGCAGACACTCGAGGCCCCTGCAATGGTTCCTCCTTCCCTTCCAACGGACTGGGTCAGCCGACTCAAACCGCAAGGTACGGCTCACACCCCAAGTTCGCCGGTCCCTACGATGGTGGATGCCACGGTCTCTCCGCAAGGGCTCCAGCTTCCTGGAGCCAGACAGACTAATACTCACCACAGACGCAAGTCTCAGAGGGTGGGGAGCTCACCTCGGCCACCTAGTGGCACAAGGTCAGTGGTCCCGCAAGGAACAGGGCAGCAGCATCAACTTACTAGAACTCTGGGTGATCCGCCTGGCCTTACAGCAGTTCCAGTCAGCAGTACAAGCGCAACATGTCCTCATAAGGACAGACAACATCTCGGCCAAGGCCCACGTCAACAAAGAGGGGGGTACAAGATCCCGTCCCCTGATGGCAGAGGCCGAAGTCCTGTTCAGCTGGGTGGAGACACACCTGCTGTTGATCAAGGCGGACCACATCTCAGGGTCCACCAACGTCCGGGCGGACTGGCTCAGCCAAGAGACTATCAACCAGGCGGAGTGGCAACTTCACCCGCGCCTGTTTCAGCAGCTCACAACACGCTTCGGGACTCTAGTGCTGGATCTCTTTGCGACCCCAGCCAACGCTCAGTTCCGTCGCTTGGTGTCTCGATACCCCTCACCGCAGGCAGAGGACTACGATGCCCTTCGCTGCAGGTGGCCCAAGGGCCTTCTATATGCATTTCCACCAGTCCCCCTGTTGCCACGCCTCATCAGGAAGTTGTTGGCAGAGAAGGCCAATCTCATCCTAGTGGCCCCCAACTGGCCCCAGAGGCCATGGTACGCCGACCTCGTGGCCCTCTCGGTGGCCCAGCCCTGGGTAATCCCCCCGGACCAGCTGATCCTGTGCCAGGGGGCAGTCACTCACCCAGACCCCCAGTGGCTTCAATTAGCCGTCTGGCGTTTGAGCAGGGCATCCTGAAGGAAGATAACTGTGTGGTCGACGTCATCCAAGCAGCTAGGCGCCCTTCGACGACACGCATCTATGAAGCGACCTGGCAGGCCTTCTGCCACTGGTGTGCCCCCCAGCACACGGACCCCACATCACCTTCAATTGGAGACATCCTGAGATTCCTGCATTCAGGCCTAGCCAAGGGTCTTTCACCCGCCACCTTGAGGCGGCAGACAGCAGCCTTATCCACCGTCATCTCATGCGCTCCATACCGAGCCCTAGCGCACTATCCATGCATAAGGACTTTCTTGCAAGGTGCCACTAACCTACGGCCCCCCACGGTGCATCGCTACCCTTCATGGGACCTGCCTTTGGTCCTCCGGGCTCTGACAGGCCCGCCATTCGAACCCCTGCGGTTAGCGTCCCTCAAGCTCCTATCTCTCAAGGTGACCTTCCTCCTGGCCATCACCTCCGCCAGGAGAGTGTCAGAGCTGGCAGCGCTGTCGGTACATAAGGATCTCTGCATATTCCGGGACTCGACCGTAATCCTCCGTCTGGACCCAGCCTTCATCCCGAAGGTGAACTCCTGGTTCCACTGCGCCCAGGAACTCGTTCTACCCGACTTCTGTCCATCACCGCGAGATCCTAGGGAGAAGCTCTGGCACACCCTTGACGTCCGCCGTGCCCTCCGCATCTACATACGATGGACGGCCCCCTTTCGGCGCACGGAGGCGCTCCTATTGTCCTTCAATCCGACATCCATGGGCCAGAAAATTTCCGCCTCAACTGTCAGCAGGTGGATTAAGGCTTGTATTGCCATGGCGTACTCCAAACCATGCCTGGCAGGATCCTCCCTCACTCCACACGCAGTGCGGCCACCACAGCGGCCTGGGCCATGCAGGCTTCCATAGTGGACATTTCAGGGCGGCGACCTGGTCGTCACTCACCCCTTTCATTCGCCACTACAGAATCGACGAGTTCAACTCCACAGAAGCCTCCTTCGGCCGCAGGGTCCTGCAGCAGGTGGTGATGGAGGGGACCTCCGGAGGCAGTCAGCTTCCCGCCCATGGGGTTTAAGCTTGGGTATATCCCATTCCTGGATAGTGGGAGCAGCGCACAGGAAAATGGACGTTGTCTTACTTGAATGTCCTTTTTCTGGGCGCTGCGTACACTATCCAGACCCACCCCTTTATTAGCTTCCTGCCTGTTGGGCCCCGTTGGGCAAGTTCCACACTTACGTTATATGTTATAGTCAATAAAGTTGTGTTATACCTCATGAGTAGTCCGTTTTGCTTTACCTTCGTTCGACTGGGGATCATGGGATTGGGGGTGTGGCTAAGGAGCCGGAAGGGGAAACTTATTTAAATAATCACTCAGTTCACTGCCAAGGGCTGAAGGTTAACCCATTCCTGGATAGTGTATGCAGCGCCCAGAAAAAGGACGTTCAGGTAAGACAACGTCCATTCTGAAACTGTTTCATTTTTCCCCTCCAGTATTGTAACTAATATTTTTAATCTTTAAAGAACAGAAAACAAACAAGAATTTTTGAGAAAAATCAGTTTTTCGTAGTTTTCCCAATATTTAGAAATGCACTGGGATCTGCTCTGGACAGATGAAATCAATGCAACTTTTTTCAAAGTTTTTCCAAGACACTATTCAACAATTAAATCCTGAAAGTCACTATTCTAATGAAGTATGGTAGTTATTCAGGAAAAGTCAAGTAAAAAAATCCAGAATTACATCCCACTGATTTGAACTAGAAAGATTTAAATGGATCTGTCAAGTGCACATTGAAGTTAAAGCTAAATGTTTAAACTAAAATATTAAACATAATTCAGAGCACTAATGTTCTGGGTGATTGAACTATACTGAAAAGTTCCATTGAGAAACATTGAGGCAGTATTTTTTCAAACTTTCAGGTAGAAGAGACAGTTTTCTCCTATTATTTATACAACCTGACTAAACTGCTCAAATGACTTTTGGAGAGCACAGTCAGGATTTATATCCTAAGACTAAGTGCATTTTCATGATCTGTCAACAAACGGATCAAATGTCAGAGTGAAAATATGGATTAAAATCTCTATAAAAGCCCAGCAGCAAATGGCATAGTATAACAGGGGAAAAAAAGGTTCATAGCTCTAAGATTTTTCTATTTACTAAAATAATAAAGAAGACTTTCTTAGCTAAAGATGAAAATCTGCTGCATTCTTCCAAACAGTTTTATCTATCATCATGAGAGAAGATAATGAATTTAATTTATTCATGAAGCTTTTCGCTACACACTTTAACTCTTTAACTCCTCTTTTTGCTTCCTTTCTGTGAAATCTGCTGGGAAGTTCAAATTCAGATACTATGAAAAACAATTGTCAGCAATAGAATTAAAAAGGGAAAATGACTTATTCCTGTTAAGATTGGGTGGTTTCCGAGAAGAAGGCAACAATAGGAACATCTTGCTTTGCAGTGAATTCTGCTGCTTAACTATCACTTGATGGTGAGCACTAACATTCCAACTGCTCCCCGCTCCCTTTCGTAAAGTAGACTCCCTTTCTTACTTTGCCTACAAAGAACTATTAGCAAACTAGTTTTAAACTTTCTCATTCTATGGGAAAGTCTCTCAAACTCCTAAAATTCTTTAACACTTGATAATGAAATTAAATATTTCCATAAAATGCTTTATGTAATGTAATGATCTTCTAATGCTACCCATGGTCAATATCTAAAATTTAAGGTATTACTTTAAAAATCAAGCATGCCCATGTGACAAATATACAGTTGCATGACAAATTGAGGCATCCTGGTCAAATGTTTCAATGAATTATTGACAGCAACTCTCGCCCAGCATATTTTCAATAATATTCAAGTGAAATGTGAAATCTATTCTAAAACCTTTATCTTTCTTTCCAATAAATATTTCAAGGTTGATTTGGAGAGATGTTTTAGATCATTATATCTTCACTCACCTCACATTAACGATAGATAGATAGATAGATAGATAGATAGATAGATAGACAGACAGACAGACAGACAGACAGACAGACAGACAGACATTTAGCAAAATTCATTATACAAAGTATTTCTTATTCCAGCAGCTGCCACACAAACCCCATAATAAAGCCACCCTGCACATAACAAGCTGTTGGCAAGTTTTAAATGCTTCACTTTTCCTTTCAAAATCTATTCTTTGTGGCTGTTGCCAAACAATTGAACTTTAGTTTAATCAATCCAAAGCACTTCATTCCAGAATGTTTCAGGCTTATCAAGGGTTTGTTTTGCATAGTTTAGACAATGACTTCTGTGATGAGATTGGAGAAAAGCTTTCTTTCTGGCAATTCTTTCATGCACACACCATTGCTACATAAGCAAAGCTGTACTGTGACCTGGAGATAGTCCAGCATCAACTAAACCTTTTGGCACATCCTTTGCATTGACTTGGGTTTTATGTTTTGCAGATCTGATCAGTAGGCGGCCAGTTCTAACAGAATTTTTTTAAATCTTCCAGATCTTGTTTTGATTTCAATTGTTTAGGTAATTTCCATTTCTTAACAATAAAAATTTCATACTGGAAATGTAAGATTTTTAATACCATTCCTGGGCTATTTAACAGTGAATTAATTGTATTTTGATATGCTCAGACAGCCACTTAGGTTGGAGATGGTTATGGGCTCTTCTAAGTCTAAGAGTTTAAAGGAGTCAGAACACCTTTTACCTTCAGAATTGTTTTTTCTTGGCTAAATAAAGCCTAACAAATCAATAATATTTCAAGCATTATCATCATTTTGCTTTCCTTTCAATTTTTTTCATATGCTGCAACAGTTACTCTATATATGTAGTTTAGTAAGGATAGTAATATTTATTGAATAATGGTATTATTCAATACCATTATTAGCCAAAAATAGAATGAAAATTTTAGTTTTCCTATGTTATGAAACTACAGTATGATACCAAAATTACCAAAATGGACGCTGTCCTACCTGAACATCCCTCTTTTGCTCGCTGCGCCGACAATCCTACTCCTTTGTCCCGTGTCCAGATCTCTTTTCACAGGTGATTCAGCGACCGTGGGACTGTCCAGGGTCTCTCTCAGGCCCGACAAGCCATGACAGAAGAATGTATTGCTCTGCTCCTGAACTGGATGCCCTGCTGCAATTGCCTTCGGTGGACGAGCTGGTCGCAGGCCTCACCTCTCCTTCAGTCCTCACAGGTGATGTAGGTGACAGTCTTAGGATGTGCGTCTTTCAAAAAGACATTTCCGCACGCTTATCGTCCATCCTAAGACTGTCGCCTACATCACCTGTGAGGACTGAAGGAGAGGTGAGGCCTGCGACCAGCTCGTCCACCGAAGGCAATTGCAGCAGGGCATCCAGTTCAGGATCAGAGCAATACGTTCTTCTGTCATGGCTTGTCGGGCCTGAGAGAGACCCTGGACGATCCCACGGTCGCTGAATCACCTGTGAAAAGAGATCTGGACACGGGACAAAGGAGTAGGATTGTCGGTGCAGCGAGTCAGGAAAATTACCATTAACTGTTTTTAATGTGGAAGAGTGACACATTTTATGTGGAAAAGTGGGAGCACAACTATCTGACTTTTGCATCTGAACAATTACTGAAGACTGCAGAAGAACTCTGATGATTCAGAAGTATCTTGATACACTTGTTCCATAAGAGCAACTGTTTGCTCCCAAATCCTCCCAATCCTCAGCATGCATTTTTAATATTTGAAACAAACTATTAAAGGCAAGCTTCTAAGACACACACAGAAATTTTATTCTCTTGCATGACTGAGTTTCTCATTATATGAATGGGAAATATTGCTCAATAGAAGAAACCCTTTGAAAAAAGTATGTGCTGCTAAGATAGTGTCTTAAAAGGAAATGAAAAAAGAGTCATTCTGCATGTATTTGAGGTTTCCTAGCATACAATCTAGGCCTAGAAACTTTTCCAAAGCATTAACATTCCTGAAATGCTACCTTATGCAGCTTTATCCAAGGGCAAAATACAAAGAGCACATCTCTGTAAATGGTGAACATTTATTACCTTCACAAAGCTAATATGTAGAGCCTGATAATGCTAAAGTTTATATTTAAATGCATAATACTATGGTAACACAAATATTAAGAGTTTGTTAAATGCCATAATGTTAGCATCTACTCATCCAAAAGTAGATGAATATCATTTCTGGTATTTCTGTACTACTATGTACTTCTGTGCTACATATAATACTTAGGTTTTCTAACACAACTACTTCTTTCTAACTTAAAATGTTGAAAAAATTAAGGAAAGAGGCTCAAGTCCTTGTCCATTTTTCTGTCAACAGATTAATATCCAAAACTGAAGAAATAGGATCAAATTTAGTGAATGAAAAAAACCCAGCAAAAGATAAACTGAATCTGAAAATATCCAGCTGGGGACCTGGGAAAAAATGATTCTAGAAAAAACAATCTTTCAATCTGCCAATGCTATGGGACAGCTATTTGGGCATTAGTTTGAAAGATTATCAACTCCTCTATTCTGACCCATCTCTGTCCTTCTAGAGAGGTATTATTAAGAAGTCTGAAAGATTCCCAGAACCTACGGTATTATCTTCATGATTTCATTACCATGTTTTAAAACAATGAAATAAATCCAACACCTTCAATGCTGCAGAAGCTCATCTGTAGAATTTCATTATTAACAACTGAAAAGCATTATTTTGAACAAAATCAGATGATGTTACATCTGCTGCAAAATATAAATTTGCAATATATACAAATATATTTTATATCATTTTCAACAGTAATTATTTTATAATACGGTATAAATACATGCATGCGCTCAGAGAGAGTAGAAATGAGGGGGAGAAACAAACCAAAACCATGCAGTATTAATACAAAGATGGTCTAGATCAATGGTGTCAAACCCACGTCGTCACAGCAGCGTCGCGTATCGGGACTTTTTCCCCCTTCGTTAAACCAGGCGGGGGCAGGCCAGCATGTAACACATCAGGCCCATTGGTCGTGACTTTGACACCCCTGGCCTAGATAGAGATATAGGTTTTTAACAGGTACCTAAAAGATATAATCATTAGCACTTTAATTCACCAATTTCAGGGGAAAGTGCATATTAAACCTAATGTGCCACCTGAGAAAGCTTACCTATTAGTAAGCAAAAAATATTTTGCATTTAAACACACAGTAAGTTTTCCACCAACAAGCTCAATGATCAATTCATACTGCAAAGCAGACCATTAAGCATCTGTTGTTCAGATACATTATTAGGAAAACCTTGAACTTGCATAAGGATTATATTGCATTGTACATTTTCTGTTGCTCAAATAAGCTGTTAATTATTACAAGGTAGAACCTCTTCTCTACAGAGGTTCTCCTTCTAGAAAAAGTGTTCATTAAAAGATTAGCAGGTTACTTCACTATAAATCCTGGAGACCAATCTGTTCTCTCTGATCCTTTGTTAAATGATTTTAGTAATGGTTTTTTAAAATAATGCTGGCTGTTTTTTTTATTCTGGAGGCAGATCATTTATTATGCTAAATCCGTGATGGCGAACCTGTGGCACGCAGTGCCCTCTCTGATGGCGCACGAACCGTCACCCCAATTCATTCTGCTGCGCATATGCATGCACCTCCCACCGGCCAGATGGTCTTCAGGTGTCAGCTGCACATGCATGGGGGCCGGGCACGCGTGGGGGGGGGCTGTGTGCACATGTGTGATAGGTGTGCACGAGAGGGTGTAGAGCCCTGTGCTTGCATGCACGGGAGGGCCATGTGCGCATGCACAGGGGGCACATGGGGGCAGGGACCCACATGCACATACATGGGGCGGGGCACATGCGTGGGGGGGTACATGCACATGTGCATGCACACACTTTGGGCACTCAGTCCAGAAAAGGTTAGCTATCACTGTGCTAAATTGTACGTGACTTATTGTCACTTACTAGGCATTATTACTAGATTATTTATTAAGCAAACATATATGGTCTCTCAATCCACACACTGTGACTCCAGGTGGCTTACAATATTAAAAATACACAGTATAAAATACCTAAATGCCTCCTCCCAACAAACACACCCCACTTGAGAAAAACTCAAATTTATTATTGTGTTCATTTGCAAGTTCTTTCTTTAAACAGATTTGTAGCTAAAAAGACTTTCATTAAAATTGATACACTGACCCTTATTTTTAAAATGCCAAATTTGCTCAGTCACATGTTTCTCTGCAGAGTTATAAATTATCACATAACACTTAAGATCATTTCTTTCTCTAAATGCCTACCTGTGCACAACATTCAGTATTCACTACCTACTCATGCCAACTGAAGCGCAACAGATGTCTGGTAGGAGTAAGGCTTTTTTTTTTTAGAAATAGCAATATTAAACATGTCCTTCCCACAAACTATGGGATTAAAAGTTTTTGGAATTACTGATTTATTTTTTTGATGAAATCAAAGTTATTTCTTTTCTACCAATCACAATACTACTTTATTTATCTGATAGTATCAGAGCTATATTTTCCTATTATAGATTTACTATTATAGATCTTCTGGTGTTTGCCAATCATTATCACAGTTTTGTAGTTTAGTAATTATGGTGAAGAAATAATACATTCCTAGTTAATTGATAAGAGGTATTTAAAAAGTTATATTAAAACATTTCAAAGTAATGCTGGAATTTTAGTTTATGTACATCTAAAAAACTGTTCTGGATCATATCATATGATTATAATAAATTCTTGTCAGTGACATAAATCGAACATTAAAATTAAGTCCTATTAAGTTCTATTTATTACTTGAAATAAATAATAAGACAATAACATTGATTCTTCATGTCCTCAAACACTATTTTCCACTTCATTCTCTAGCTATTAATTTATTCTCTTTCCTTTTCAGTTGTAAATATAAAATAATGAACTTAAACAATAGTAATTTTTACAACAAAAAGAAGGACACTTGCAACCTGTAATCTATTAAGAGCCCATGCACCATATTGCACGTGCTATATGCAGGAACAGAAAGCTGCTTTGTTCTCCACTATTCTGCAGTGCCATCCTGCAGATAACCTCTAAGTTGAGTGTCAACTTCAAGCTTCTAAGTTCAACTTGTTGACACAAGCAAAGTTGCTACAGATTGCCTCAAGAGGCTACAGGTAATCCTGGATTTACAACAGTTCATATTTAGTGACCATTCAAAGTTATGTCATTGAAAAATGTGACTTATGGCCATTTTTCACACTTATGATTGTTGCAGCATCTCCATGGTCATGTGATCAAAATTCAGATGCTTGGAAACTGACTCAAACATTTTGGGCTCAATTGTGGTTGTAAATTTAGGACTACCTGTACTGTAGTTTCTGCTCCATTTTTCAACACAACATATATTTACTTCTGCAAATGGTACAGTAGATCAATGAGAAGCTATAGAGCCGTGATGGCGAACCTATTGCACGTGTGTCAGAGGTGGCATGCAGAGCCCTCTCTGTGGGCACACACGCCGTTACAAGCTGCTCTTCTGGTTTCTGGTGCCCACACATGTTCCGGTTTGGACATTTGGTGCCAAAAAGGTTTGCCATCACTGCTATAGAGCCTTTACACAGAACTTTCAGGAAAAGGCAAGTTTTATTCTCCCCTCTACTATATGATAAAGTCATTATATGATCAATGCCAAGGTGGTCTCTCATTCTCATATCCCAAAGTACAATGTGGACATAACAGTACTTGGTCTACTTTAAAAAGTTATTCTATAGAGCAGGGGTGTAAAACTAGAGGCCTGTGGGCCGGATGCTTCTCATGCAAGCCACGCCCACCCCAGCTCTGTGAATGGAAAAAACATTATGAAACATTACATGATGGCAACGTGATGCGGCAAGTTTAATACCCATGGCTATAGATTAATAAGACACAGTGCTTTACAAACAATAATATACTAGTTGGATTATATAGACCTCCGTGCCTTCCGACGAGCCCTGAAGACTCTGCTGTTTCATCAAGCCGATCTGACTACAGGGTTTTAAATTTTTAAAAGGGTTTTTAGTAGGGGTTTTAAATTTTATGGCCAAATAGTCTAATTATTTTATTAGTTTTAATTTTTATATGTGATTGTTTTAATATGGCTGTAAACTGCCCTGAGTCCCAATGGGAGAAGGGCGGTATATAAATGTAATAAACCTAAACCTAAACCATATTATATATACCCCAGAGTACTTTATAATTAAATAGTTTTCCAAACATATTTTTATCAGAAACAGGGTTTTTTTAGTGAAATATTGTATGGTGCAACTGCAACATGTTGAATTCAAGTACTAATCAAATGTATGGATGTATTCCTTTCAACAATCATAAAGAAAACTGGTCAAGATCATATTCCTTTCAAATCTTTCTACTGGCAATTTCTGACCAGTCTTTTTTGACCTATTAAATCCAGAAATAAGTTTCTTTCTTGCCATCTTATGTAATATGCTCAAATGACCATGGAAGCAGGAGAGCTGTGCTAAATTTCAGATACTGTACCATATACATTTGTTTATATCAGCCTCCATTGCTATCTAAGTAGTCCTCAGCTTACAACCACAATTGAGCCCAAACTTTGTGCTGTTAAGCGAGACAGTTGTTAACTTTTGCCTGATTTTATGAGGGGTTTTTGCAGTTAAGTTAGTAATACGGTTGTTAAGTGAATCTGGCTTCCCCATTGATTCTGCTTGTCAGAACGTTGCAAAAGGTGATCACACAACCCCAGGACACCGCAACTGTCATGAGTCATCTAAAGCATCTGAATTTTGATCACATGATCACGGGCATGCTACAATGGTCGTTAAGTGTGAAAAATGATCATAAGTCACTTTTTTCAGTGCTGTTGTAACTTTGAACAGTCACTAAACAAACTGTACTATAAATATTGTGCATCTGATGAATTCAATTCCTTTGATGTTTTATATAATTTTAAAAGAAGTATTATTACTCCTCATTCAAGCAGTCTTCACCATCCTGCAATCTACCTGTGACGTGTGTAACAACCAGTAATATTTAACAATTACAGTAACAAATTAAAACATTTTCCTCTTCAGCAACTTCTAATGCTAGTTTTTTTCTATGCATCACCCTCTTTCAGACTAGAACCAATTATGCAAGTATTTGGTAGAAAGCCCAGCTAAAACATATGGCTTACTGCAATCAAGCTATAAAGAATCATATCACATAGAAAGAATCCAACCGCCTATTTCTTACTGGTATCAAAGAATATTATTAAATGTTAAAGAATATAAAGAATATAATATAATTCCCTGATCAATGCACCTCCTCCCTTATTTCTCCTGGGCAGACCTGTGACATTTCTAAAGAAGGGTGTGCACTTATAAAGAAGTCCTGCTTCCAGAAGAAAGGCTCTCAAAGCCATTACAGCGTTTTAGCATTAACCCAGTTATCTTACTGTACTATAGGGGAGATCAATACCGTCTACAATGCAATTCCCGCGATCAGAAAAAAAAAGGGGGGTGGGCGCAAACGGAATATACACGGTCTTTTTACACAGAGCGTCGTTTAGCCCAAAAAGTATTTTGCACCTCCCACAAGCGATTCACAAAGGGGAGAGAGCGCCACAGGACTGTTGTGAGTCACTTCTCGCCTAGTAACAGCCGCGTGTTCTCGTACTATTAGCCACTCGGGAACTCCGTCCGTCACGCTCTCTCACTAACCGCAGGCGTGCATCTGCAAAGAGCCGGACGGGGAAATGGGAGCTGTTATAGCGAGCTCGGGCCGAAGGGGCACCGGGGGACCATTCCCAACCTCGCTTCCCGTTCGGGCCGACTAATTCTTCGGGAGCAGCCACCTCCCAAGCTCCGCCCCTCTCCCCATCCTCCGTCCTTCGGCGAGTACCACCCAGCGTCTCCGCCCCCCATTTCTCCCCCTTCAGAGCCCTCCAATTCGTCACACCTCCCCTCTCCCTCCCTCCCTCCCTCTCTTCTCTCTCTCTCTCTTTCTCTCATGTCGGGCGTCCCGTTCCTGCCCGAAGCCACCGCTCCCCGCCTCTTCTCCGCCCCCCACCCCAGCCCCGTTTGGCGGCACCCTGGGCCGGTTCTTTCCTCCGGCTCTCCCCTTTTTCCAACCTAACCTACGGCGCGCGGCTCACCGACCTCCTCCTCGCTCTCGTTGCGGAAGCAGAGGCAAGCCGCCCGTTTCTTGTATCCGTCCCCGTCGTAGGTTCGAGTCTGGTTGGACTTGAGCTTCATCATCTCCGGTCGGGGAGAGGGGTGGAAAGGCCCACCAGGGAGGCAACAGCGAGATGAGCCGAGAAAAGGGTGTCGGCTCCGCACGCGGGTAGATTGGGGTCTCCCTGCCTGAAGGGGGCGGGGGACCCGCTATCCCAGAGAGTCTCTGCCTCCTCACACAACAGCCGAAAAGGAGGGGAAGCCCCCTCTGCACCGCTACTTGCTACAAATACTGTCGCCGTCCACCCGCCGCCTTGTTCCCTCTCTCTGCTGCTCCAGGACTAGGACCGCAGCTTCTGCCAGCGTTTCGGCCACCGCCGCCAACGACGACGACCGCGGCGCCATCTTGGGGCATACTACGTCAACGGCGCAGAGGCAGCGGGTGGAGAAAAGCGCTGCCCGGGATTTCTTCTTCGGCGCATACTACGCAAGCAGCGTAACCGAGGATTGGGAATCACTCGCCCCTTTCCGCTTCGGACACCCGTTGCAGAGAGCGTCTCCCAACGCGAGGCTTGAGCCCAGCCGCACTACTGTAAGTCAGCGTGTCGAGAACACGGGGAGGGGTACCGTATGTGCTCCGCTGCCGTCGCACTCTTACGCTATCGCCGTACACGAAAGCCACAGTACTGTAAACGAGACGTCTGGTGTAGCGTTTCGCTCACGGCCTCGGGCTTAATCGCGGGGCTGCGCAAATCGCGTACAGTGAGAGGAAACAATGCCCATCTTGTGAGAGCAGCGGCACGCCAAAAGCGTAGAAAGAAAGAAGTCTTGTTGCAAGCTTCGATAAAGAGAAGGGAGGGGTAAGACGGCTTCAGATGGGCAGAATAAAGGGTGTCTCCCCTGGGATGGCAAGAAAAAAACGAGAATGGCGCATTTGCAGTTACTCTCAAAGAAATGGACATTTCGTATTTCGGCGAGTGACTTAAATCTATTAGCTTTCGTGGAAAATCATATTTTCCGAGCATTAAAGCTGTGAAATTTTGTCGCTCACAATGTACAATGCCCCACCGTGTTCGGCTTTCGTATCTTTTATCGTAAGGATACCCTGAAGCAGGTGGATCAATCGTGATGAATGTCACTGATAGGGTGGCATGTCTGCATAAGGGGAATTAGTTCCTTTATTTAAAAAGTTGCCTCGACTGGCCCCAACCCCCTCCCACAACCACCACCACGATATCGTCTTTCTCCTTCCTTGACATAAGCTGACTTTTCTTTCTCAGATGAATCAATAAGAAAAAGCAAACTTCCTTCAGAGTTGACAGGAATGGGCTATAAATACAAGATGTCTGCCGAAAGAAAAGGAAAAAAAAAGGCTGTTTCCTCAGAAGCAAAGTTAACCTCTGCCCTGTAAAGGAGTGGGGTGACAGCAGTGCAACTTGCCTCCTGACTAGCACTATGAATAACATCCATAGCTGTTGTTTTATTAACCTATAATCTGTGATAGTTTATTGTCTCAAAATTTAATGAGAGAGCCAGTATTTTGCTTAGTGAGAAAGGAGTCTTATCTGACCAAAAGACAACTTGACTTGTCTTTTGGTCAGATAAGGCTCCTTTCTCACTAAGTAAAATATTGGCTCTCTCATTAAATGTTGAGACAATAAACTATCTAGACTTTGAAAATGTTTGGCTTCTCATCCAAGAAGCTTCTTCAGTTCTGATTGGTCTGACTGGTCATTTAGACCAACCCCCCATATACAAGATAACCGTTTGTAAGCTCCCTCTTTTTGTGAGGTCTCCAAGGCTGCTGGAAAAACCATGTTTCAAGAGATTCATAGAAGGCCAATAGGGTTGGGGCTAATCTTATTTCAAAAATGTTCCAGAGGACAGATGCCATGGCAGGAAAGATCATATTCTGGGTCCTGTCAGATGGAATCCATAACATGCTTCTCCTGCTGGATAGGGTAGATGTATCTAGGAAGAGGTAGTTCCTCACTTAACCTGTACCATAACAGATAAAGTTTTAAAGGTGGAATCCTGTATTCTTGAATTGAACCTGGAAGCAAACTCATAACCAATGCAATTCATGGAGCAGAGGTATAATGTTTGCAATCCTAGGGGCATGCATAATTGTCCATGCCACCACAAATTGCACCAGTTAATCTTCTAGATACTCAAATATCTGGAAGATTAACTGGCGAGTTCCATGTAGATCACATTACAATAGTCCATTCAGGAGGTGACCAAGGCATAAATAAATGTGAGTAGGGCATCATGATCCAAGAATGGGTGCAATTGGAGCATAACATGAAGCTGTACATAGGCCTTTCTAGCAACGACTGCCACCTGTTCACCCAACAGCTTTATATAGATGTTAAACAAGAGTGGAGACAGTACCAAATCCTACAGAACTCCACATAATAGGGATCAAGATTGAGAACGCTCACACACAATTAACACTGACTGGTATTGGTCCTATAGAAAGGAAGAGAACAAGAACATTAATACTGCTCACTCCTCCCCATGCAGCTAATGTAGAAAGATACCATGGTTGATGGTATTGAATGCCAGTGAGACATCGAGAAGAACCTGGAAGGCTACACTATCCCTATCCTGCTCATGCCAGAAATCATCCAAATGTCCAACCAATGTCATTTCCATCTAATGTCCAGGTTTGAATCCTGACCTAAGAGTTCAGTTAATCCAATTTACCTACTGAAGGTGTTGTGTGACCACCTTATTCACAACTGTTCAAAAAGAGAGATTGGATATTGGATGAAAACTGTCCAATTTTGGGATTCAGCTTCTTGAAGAGGGGGCAAACCAATGCCTCCTATAAGGAGCAGAACAATTCCTTCTCAAGGAAGAGTTCATCAGTGCTAGAATCTAACTCCATGTCATCCGTAGGCAGCCTTAGCTAGCCAGGAAGAAAATGGATTTAATGAGCAAATGGTTGAATTCACATTCAGGAGGACTCTATTCAAACCATTCCCAGATAATAGGGAAAGACTCTGCCCTGTGCATCTCAACTGGGCCTGTATCAAGACTGGTGAATACCTTCAAGCAATTTTATCCAATAGATGCTCTGCAAATTCAGCCGCATGACCTTGTATATGAACTTCCAAGTCTTTATTTAAAAGGGCTCGGATCACACTAAACAGGGCTGCCAGGTGGTTATCTGCAGACATAATAAGAGGGAAAAAGTATTGCCATAGTTATATGTTTTTTAAAGAATATGGTGGGTATGCTGTGAAACAGTTGCATGAAGACTTGTTGGTATTTAATTTTTAAAAATGGTCAAATACAATACATTGTCAGCTGAGCTGAGTTCAAGAATCAAGATCTAGGGTTAGGGTTAGTATTTGAGTTTCAATTTCAAACATGAAATGTATTGGCTTCAAACATGTATAACGTCATGAGAAATTGCTGAATTGGCATTTAATTTTAATTGCCTGCATACCTCTATTTATTTGAAAATAAATGTGAGTGAATTACAGAACAGTTTTGAGTAATTGCTTTTGTAGTAACAATAGAATCACATTAGAATTCTACAGGGTTTATGCTGTTGCCATGTGCACAGTGCTGACTACATGTACAAACAGATGCTCAATGGAGGAGGATGTTTAATGGAAGAAGATAGAAAAAGAATCTCCAAAACTTTACATATAAATGCAATGTTGTATTTAATTATTTTTTCCTCAAAATACACATCCACTTTCTCTTTTTTCTGTATAAGAAAATATATCCAAAATACAGTCCTATCACAGAGGAATTTCCATAGTATGAAGTTGTTTCCCATTATGGGCCTACATTATACTAGACCAGGCCTGTTAAACTGGCAGCCCATGGGCCGGATATGTCACGTGAGGCTCCGCCCACCCCAGCTCCGCAAAGGCAAAAAACATCATGATACGTCACAATCTGGCCCGTGACGCGATCAAGTTTGACACCTGTGTACTAAACTATTACAAAATATCGGCAGTGAATCACTATTAAGATCCTGAACTAACCATACTGCATTTATTGTTTTTAAACAAACCCTGTCTCTGAAGAGACCTTCAAGATTAGTCCTTATACCTTTTCATGGCAGGAATCCTCATCCCATCCCATATAAATGGTTGTCACACATTTGAAAATTTAATTTATGGAGCATCCAAAATTCAGGAGGCAGGCTATTCTGCTCTTGAATAGCTCTCTCCAAGTTAGAAAATTTTCAAGTTTGGGTCTCCCTTTGAAAAGTCTCTACTCAATGGCTGCTGTCTTATCCAGGGACACTATAAAAGATAAATCCACAACCAGTATACAACTGTTACTGTGTCTCCACTTAGCTTTTTATCTTTAGCATAAATGTACCCAGGTCTTAAAACCATTCTTCACATAATTTAGCTTCCAAGTTCCTCATCTTTATTGTGCTTCCGTGGACATTTTATTTTCTATCAAAAAAATCAATGCTGCCAAGAACCATGGGACAAATTAAGAAAATGATAAAAAGGGACTTCCGGTGGCGCCTTCCTCGTCGGCGGCGGGCTCTTTCATGCCCGCCGGCGTCTCGCTGCGTATAGAGCCGCCTCACAGCTGGCAGGCGGCTCGAACAACCTGCTCCTCAGCGGGAGGAGCAGGCAGAGCTTCTGGGGGTGAGGCTGGGCCCCCTGAGTCGCCCCAGGATTGTCTCGTTTGTCCTGGGGAGGGCTCAGAAGGATGGCCCCCTCTATACCTCCAGAGAGGCTCCGCGACGAGACTGTCCTCCGCTAGTTAGTTAACTAGCGGAGCCAGACGCTGGAAGCAACACCACAGCGTCTATGGAGCAAGCCGAAAAAGAAAGAAGCAAAGATGAAGCAAGTATGGATTTTTTTTTTTTTTTTACTAATTTTTTATTGAAGAGGAATGAGAGGAGGGGGGAAGGAGAGGAAGGGAAGTGAAAGTTCCTAAAAAAGTTTTTTTAAGATGGCGACTGATCTTAATTGGAAAAAATGCCAGAGTGATTGAAAATGGAGGCTTTGAAATGAATACTTTGCTATGGGAGAGTCACTTAAAGTAAGAAGAAAAAAAAATTTTTTTTTCCTTTTTTCTGGATATTTTTCTTTAGAACAAGGATTAAAGTAGTGTATGGCAAAGTGAAGTAAAGCATAGTAAAGCCATTTAAAGTAAAATAAAGATGACTAAAGGAAGGAGGGGCTCCCCCTTGAGCCAGCTGAAGAGCAAAGCTGAGATGGTGCAATTGTCTGGATTGGCAGAAGGGGACTTAAAAGAACTTATAACAACTTCTTTATCGAGTGTAGTTGACAAAATTAAAAACTCACAGAAGAATCTTGTGGATTTGACTGCTGGAAAGCATGACCAATTAAGTCAAACTATTGTTAAAGTAATTTCAGATCTTTCAAATGTGGTGATCGAAATGGAGGAGAAAGTAACTGAAATTAGCAGTAAATTTGGCTCCCAGATTCAAGAAATACAAGAAAGGTTTGTGAAAGCTGAGATTTGTAATCAGACTATACAGAATGATATTATCATGCTTCAAATTAAAACTATGGCCTCAGCAATTAGAGTAAGAGGTATTAAAGAAAACCAGAGAGATTTAAAAGCAACTATTGCAAAGGTTTTTGCTGAACTACTAGAGCTTGAGGATGAGATAATTCTTGGTTGTATAGAGAAAGTTTACAGAGTCAACTCACGAGTAGCTAAACAAAGGAATTTATCCAGAGATGTTGTTGTTTACTTTACTGATAAAAGGTTGAGAGATGACATCTTACAAAGGTCCTATTCTGCCAGAGCGCAAGTAGAAGGTGAACAAATTAATATCTTTAAAGAGTTACCACCGAAGGTTCTAAAGAAAAGGAAAGAATTTGCTTTCTTAACTAAAGAATTGAAGGAAAATAATATCCCATTTAGATGGGATTTACCAGTTGGCATAATTTTTAGATATTATGGCGTGAGATATTGTTTGAATACTATTGAGAAAGCAGAACATTTTTATAAAAATATTTTTAAGGGAGCTTCGGAAGACCTCAAGAATAAGAAACAAGAAAGAGAGTTTGTAAAAGGTAAACAGAAGGATGAGACTCAAAGAATGAATCAAAGAATGTTAAAAGCACAAGGAGTGCAATCTGGTTTCTCTGAGGATCTTATTATGGACCACACCAGTGAACTTAGACTAGGAGCACCGGACCTTGTACTGCTGGAGCAAGATTTAAAAAATACTATAATTCAAGATGATCAGCAGCAGAGGTCCAACGCTCCGCAAGAAAAGGATGGTGATATCGAGCAGCAGGAACCAGATTTTAACGAGGAAATTCGAGAGGTAACTAACGAGTGTCGTAGAGTCCTTCATCAGATGCAGCTGTTATCAGAAAGCTTGGATAATTGTGAAAAATGGTTATAAACTTCTTAAAGTTTATATGGATTTGGATTTAAGGATTATAAAGTCTTCATCCTGATTTGGAGTTTTTTTTTTTTTTTTGAATTGGATTTAACATCTTGAGTAAGCTTAACAGAGGGCTGCAATGGTAGCAGCGTTCTGTGATTATCCTACCATAGTTTTTTTTTTGGAACTTATCATCCAGGAGGAAAGAATGGAAAGGAGAATATCTAACAACCAGAAGGAGTGAAAGGGTGGCAGGTTTTGAAACAACTTTATGAGAACATTTGGGCATGCAGTTGCCAGGATTTTCTTCTTTTTTTGATTCTTTTTGTCATTAAGGTTTGGCGGAGCTGCATTGGGTTTCTTTTTGTTGTAATAGAATACGCTAGTTTGAATGTTTCTACCTAGAGGAATGAATATCTTCGTGGTTGGATGCTATCTATATAGTAGTAGTGTTTTGTGATTACCCTATCATAGTTTTTTTTTGGAATTTATCATCCAAGAGCAAAGAATGGAAATGAAAATGTCTTACAACCAAGAGTGAATGACAAAGGGTGGCAGGATTTGAAATAGTTTTTATAAGAACATCTGGGAATGCAGTCTATAGGATTTTTTTTCTTTTTTCTTGATTTTTTTGTTTCTAAGGAGCTGCATTGGGTTTTTTCCCGTTGAAATAGAACACGTTTGTTTGAATGATTCTACCTAGAGGAGTGATTATCTTCTTGGTTGGATGTTATCTATATAAAGTCACACGGGGGGTTCATGTGGAATGTTTTGTCTTACTGATGGGGGCAGATAGAAGAAGAAGAGTATTGGAATTGGATACAGGTGAAGAAAGAAGACCTAACTTCAATCAGGAAGAAGAGAAGATTGCAATTCGAGTTATGGAAAATTATAACAATATATGCATAATTATATTATATTGTATACTTTATTTTTTTTTTCTTTGAAGGGGGGATTTCTGGGTTTTTGAATTAGGGGGAGTAGTTTGGATTAAAATATGTGGTATTATTTAATATGAACAAGTAAGTTATATAATTTTGGAGTGATTGAGTATGGTATATGATTAGTAATGTTAGTAATGTTTCTTTCATTTTTATTTTTCTCTGTTTTTAAATTGTGTTAAATATTATAATGGTTATTTTTTCTGGTGTTTTTTTTTATTACAATACTGTTAAGCTTAGACAAATATTTATGTTTATGGGTTTTTCTTTGTACTACTTTATTTTATTTTATTTTATTTTTTTATTTTTTTTATTTTTCTTTTTTTTTTAATTTCTTTCTTTCTTTCCTCTTCCTCTTAACTTAGAACTGAATATATAATAGTATTTGTTTTCTTTATTGTTATAAATTCTTGTTGTTTTTCTTTCTTAAGAATGTGTAGCGGAAGTCAGGGGTGGGTGGGAGAGGGAGGGGGTGGGGTTGGGGGGAGGGTGGGGGGCATGAGAGGGTGGGGGAGGGGGTAGGGGTGAAAAAAGGGGGGGAAATTTTTTATTGTAAAACTTTTTCAATAAAAAAAAAAGAAAGAAAATGATAAAAAGGAAAAAACCAAGAGATGTGTACTTTAAATTCATGAAAGAAAAATTAAAACGATTAAAAGGATTCTGCTTGCTGGGGATGACAAAGTGTGAAGAATTTGGGGAGAGAATTCTAATTAAGCTAAGTATGGATTCATAAATCTGGTATTTATTTTGAATCCAGGTTTTTTTCATAGTTTGCCTTTTAAATATTTTTTAACAGCCCTAACATCGAAGAAATAACACTAAAATATCTCTTGTTTGGGTAAGTAAAAATATACTTAGGTTATATTTCATTAATATAGGGGTAAGTAATTTGCCCCCTTGCTTTGATTACAAGTAATATGGGAAGTTATCTCTTTCAAGGTTTTAAAGTAAGATAGGAAGAGGAAATTTCTGAGATTTAAAACTTTCATTCTTGAAAATACCATAATTTATCCAAAATGCAAAAATTCAACCTCAAAAGTGTATAAATTATTTAAAATGGAGCATGGAAAGGTAAAAATTAAGTTTGTCTCTCGGTGGCCTCTGACTTCCAATTACATCTTCAATTGAGAAAAATGTGCTGCTGGAAATAAATTATTCTAGGAACTGCTAGCAATATGATCAGGATATTGCTTGTTACCCATGATTGCCAGCTATGATTTGCATCTCTAGCTAATTTCTGCCTAGATGTTCAGACAAGACTGAAGGATCATCATTTTCTAAATGGATTGTACAGATTGAGATTCTCTTTCAAAATTAACAGGATATTTCCAATACTGTATATTATTTAGGAGGAAACAGAGATAACTACATACAGGCAAAACTATTAATAATGGAGCTTTACTTGAAGATACAGAATTGATAAGCCAATTCCTTGTGACTAAGCGTATTCCATTTGAATAGGGAATAAAAACATTTTTATTGGAATCACTAAATAAATGAATAACAGTATTCACTAATACTATTTTATTTATTTATTTATTTTATTAGATTTGTATACCGCCCTTCTCCTTGCGGACTCAGGGCGGTGAACAGCCGAAAATAAAAAGCAAGCTACACAAAAGTTAAAATTTTAAAAACACTAATTAAAAATAGAGCTGTTGTTTTAACATTAGAAAGATTCATCGATATACTTAAATAGCCCAATGAAATCAATACATCATCGAAGGATAATTCCATCTGTCCAAAACTGACCTGTTAGCAATTATATTGGAAAATAGACAAATGCTGATGCTGTATCTGAATACAGGTAGCATTCAGGTAGTTAATATATACAGGTAGGTCTCCTTTAGCGCTGCATTTAGCCACCATTCAGTCATGTAAATGATGAAAAAGTCACTTAACAACCAATCCTTGCATTTACTATCTTTGCAGGTCTGTAAAGCAAAAGAAAGCTGAAACAAGAACATAATAGTCGTGGTTTCATGTGTCGGCTGCTTCCGTTGAAGATCTCAATAGTAGTCATTAAACTAGAACTAGCTGTAATTGAATAATTGTCTAAAATTTGCTATCACGGTTGTAGTTTTTGATTTACAACTGTTTAGTGGCCGTTCAAAATTACAATGGCACTGAAAAAAGTGACTTACTACCAGTAATCACATGACTATAGCAGCATCCCCCAATTAGGGCCCTTTGTTCATGTATTCGCCATTTGTGACCTTCCCAGCCAGCTTTCAACAAGTAAAGTCGATAAAGGAAGCTGGATTCACTTAACCATATGATTCACTTAACAGCTGCAGTAATTCACTTAACAACAAAAACAGCAAAAAAAGGTTGCAAAATCGGGTGTGACTTACTTAACCACCACCTTGTTTTGGAACAAAAACTCTGGCCCCAATTATGGTTGTAAGTTGAGGACTACCTGTACTAAATTAAACTTGTTAGAAGAATGCTGTCAGGTTTTGCAATACTTGTAACTCCACTCAGACAACATCATGTTTTGTCACTAGGCAATGCATGCTTTATGTAATACCATATTCTGATATAAAATGCAAGATTATTATTTAGCCACCCATAATCACATGATTAGAACAAAAAGTAGTTAAGTTGCAAAAGACATTAGACAACCCATGCCCTGTTGAGTCAGAGGTACAGGTAGTCCTTAATTTACAACCACAATTGAGCCCAAAATTTATATTGTTTAGTGAGAAATTTGTTGAGTTTTGCCCCATTTTATGACTTTTCTCACCACGGTTTTAAGTGAATCACTGTTCTTAAATTAGTAACACGATTGTTAAGTGAATCTGGATCTCCTGTTGATTGTCAGAAGGCTGCAAAAGGAGATCACATGACCCCAGGGCACTGCAATTGTCATGTGAGTCAATTGTTAACTATCCAGTGTAAATCACATGACCATGGGGATGCTACTATGGCTATAAGTATGAAAAATTACCATAAATCATTTTTTTCAGTGCTGTTGTAACTTCGAACTGTCACTAAATGAACTGTTGTAAATTGAGGACTACCTGTATTTCTTTACCTAGACACACAGCCAGAATGGGAAGGAGGACAAAGGAGGGGGAGCAAGAGCAACTTTTGACTTCCTGCCAGCTTCCCCATCTCATTTCCTTGTGGGAATCTAGCAGGGAGCATCAGAAATATCCCTTCCCAGCAAACAGGTTAAGTGATTACTGCTGGACGGGGGAGGGAACGATGGATTTCAAGACTGGCTGAAAAAATGAAAATGAAGATCATGTGACTGCAGTAGCAGCCAGTAGCACTGAAGCAGTCACAACCTCCCCAAATTTCATTCTTGGGAATTATGGGTCCCAGATTTGGAGGCATACTATACTGTAATTTAGCCTATTTGGGGTACCTTGGTTCAAAAGTTGCTGCCCTATGATGCACTGTTTCACTCAAAGGTCATGATGAGTTTTGGTAGCATATAGATTATAAGCATTCAGCAGTTATTTTTAGGTTAAGATCAATTCCAGGAATTTATTTCAGCATCCAGCTTTTTGATGTATATGCTCATGACATGACATTTCTCCAGAAGCCAAAGAAATCCTACAACGATCTCTCCAGTGACTCAGATTTATAAAATAACTTGTAAACTAAGAGCCCATGCAGTGCTGCTTTAAAGTAAAGGTATAGCAATGAGGAGATTCAAGTTTAAGCTTCCTCGTCAACCACTGAAATTCATTGGATGACTTGGAGTTGCACTCAGCTCAGCTTTTTTTTGCTGTGCCATCAGTCAGCGTTGATTCTTGGCAACTGCCTACGTAGCTAGTCCCTGCAGTGTGTCCCAAGGTCACCCAGCTGGCTTCATATCCAAGACAGAACTAGAAGTTTCCCAGTTTTTAGCCTAACATCTTAATCACACCAAACTGGCTCACTCAGCTCAGCCTATCTCACATGAATAATTAATTAATATACTGACTGATAAAATTATGAAACTGAAGCGGAGATTGGATTTGCTAATTGTTTGGAATATCAGAAGTCAGAAATAGCAATTAATAGAAACCAAATGGAGCATATTACTGTTTTTGGTAACAACCCCCGATTTAGTGCTTTTGACTGAATGATTTTGAAGAAATTGGGGGGAAAAAATACCCACAAATATTTCACAAACAAACTTTAGATTGGTTCCCATCTCTATTTCCCAGTACTACAGGTAGTCTTCAACTTACGACCACAATTGGACCCAAAATTTCTGTTGCTAAGTGAAACAAGTGTGTTTTGCCACATCATACGACTTTTCCCGACAACAGTTATTAATTCACTCACTGCAGTTGGTAAGTTAGTAACACAGTTGTTAAGTGAATCTAGTTTCCCCATTGACTTTGCTTGTAAGGTCGCAAAAGGTGATCACATGACCCCTAGACACTGCAACCATCATAAATGAGTCAATTGCCAAGCATCTGAATTTTGATCATATGACCATGGGGATGCTGCAATGGTCATGTGAAAAACGGTCATGTCACTTTTTTCAGTAATGTAACTTTGAATGGTTACTAAATGAACTGTTGTAAGTCGAGGACTATCTATATATATATATATAGAAAAGTAAAAATTATTAGGCCAAACAATTAACACCAAGCTCTGAAAAACTCTGCAAGAAAAATTCAAATTTGCTTCAATATACACACAAACCCATTTAATATATATTTCTGATTATGTCCCATTTACTTTTATTGTTCATTTTGTATCAAGACTGGAACCTATATTTTCATTTTTCGAATAAAAATAAATAAATGGCATTTATCTTATTCTAGTGTTGACTAAAATGTATAATATGAATAAGTGCATTAATTAGCAAAGGACATCACAACTATTCTTCTGTAAAAAAAAAATAATGAATAATCTACATGGGATATTTCTAAAACTGTTTATGCTTTATCAATCTTCACCTGAACTCCAATAATGTATTTAATAGGCGGTATCTTTATCTAAAATTATACAAGAATGTCCCTTAAATATCAGCAAATTATTAGCTCTATTATGGATCTATAATTTTTAAAGTCAAAACAGACTGGTAAAATTGAATTCAAAATCGACTGCATTTGACTGTTGTCATTTGAATTTATTGCTGGTGAACAAGAGATTACTGAGTATTTCAGGACCTTTTTAGTATCAGCAGTATTTTGCATATTGAGGTATTTGGTTCTCCACAATAAGTCACTTGATAGCTAGTAAATAAATTTTTGGTTTTCAACCTACACATTCCACAAGCTAAAGCCAAATCACCATAATAATGTTGAAAGTGGGATTTTCGTTAAGATCCTATCAAGTTATTAAAAATAAATTCAAGATTAGGGTTTCCTAAATCTCCAGATCACTTCCAAGAGACTAAGTCCAGCCACATGTTTCATCTGGACATAAGCCATTAAGCACAACATAGATATAAATTCCACTATTAACATTATTATTGAACACTAGGCAGAAATTTTTCAACGGTCTACTGGTAAAACGAATAGTGAGCTATGACACATTTGTAATGATTAATGGCTAGAAATGCATGTCAGAGATAGTTCCCCAATGTTCCATGCTAGAACCAGGAAAATGTGTAGTTGTTCAATTTTGGGACTGGGACCAGGTTTAAACTCTCTCTTAAAGGTCGTATACCAGTATAAAGATACCACTGACTTAGAGGCTAACTAGCTTTATTTAGCTGGACTCTGGCACACAATGAGTTCTAGCAGCAGCAAAACAGCAAAATGCAAAGATACAAAGTCAGGGCTATGAGCTTCCACCTCCCAGTGTGTTTTATTTAGGCGAGCCACGCCCTTCTGCTGGCGCTGGTCTTGCCCCATTGTCAGCTGTACATTGGCCTGGCCGGCGGGATGCTGCCCAGATGTTCCTTGACCTGGAACAGCTATTCATCGCCGGGAGCTCCAAATCTTGGCAGGCTGCTTGCCTTGGTCACCATGCCTACCCACTGCACAGCTGATACCCAGCTCACCCTCCATCAATCAGCTGGTCCCGGCAGTCATTTGCACACCGCTGCTGCAGCCTCTCCTGCACCCATTACCGATGCTCCATCGCTGCAGTTTCCAGCTCTCTGACACCCCCATTACCAGTACTCTGTCCCACCCCGGTATGGCAAACCCCTGATGACTTTAGACTAATCACACATTTTCTTAAGCCCATCTCACTTCACGCTGGTTGCTGTTCTGAGAATAAACTTAGGTGAGACCAACCTTCATGTGAGCCATCTTGGGCTCATGGGATGAAAGATTCTGCAACATACTGTAACAATAACAAACCAAAATCCCAACGATATGAGCCAAGGAAACCCACATTCAGGATCAGAATAACCTATACAAAAAATTTGTTAATTTATACACCATATATTTCAGCGAAGAGAATGACAATATCAGGACATGAGACTGGTGCTATATGGCTAGGCTAGTAAGATCAAGAAATAGTGGCTCCTACAAAGTCTTAAATCTAATTGGAGACCTTTGAACCCATGAAAATTTGGAATGTACCTTTAAAACAGCCAAGATTCCCTGTAAATCCACTTTTGGAATATAACTCCCACATATGAAAGCAAGAATTAGAACCTTGCAGCTTACAAATGCATCACCATTTCAGCATGTTCATGAAATGATTCAAGTATACAGTGATTTTTTTTTCACCTTTTTATTATACACAAGATGCAAATAACAGCAACAGTTTTCTACTGAGGGGGTTGACCACGACCACGTCCAAATCCACCTCTCTGTAAATTAAAAAGAAAACATTACAAGTTTGTTCCACAATTACCTCATGAGTCAAAGAAAAAGACAGAACTTAAAAATAAAGTAGGAACATTAAAGTAGGGTAGTGATGCCATCATTCAAGCTATAGGGCAGTGATGACGAATCTATGGCATGCATGCACGCACCAGGAAGCTGAGCTTCCGGTTTCCGGCGCACACGTGTGCGCCAGGGAGCTGCTCTTCCGGTTTCCAGCACACGCATGCTCCCATTTTGGCACTCAGTGCCGAAAAGGTTCCCCATATAGGGCATTTGGACAAAACGATTCTTAAATTAATACCCCAAGTAGAAAAACTAAAGGACAGGAGCAAAAGATAAGAAGTCATGGTGCAACCTGGTCAATAACTGGCTAAATTAAACTTACTAAAACTCCTCAATGTAGCCCTCATATTATGCTTGGGAAAAGAATGCAATTAAAGAGAACCAAAGGTCAAAAATAAAAAAGAAGCAATTCTTTGTTAGTAAATATATTATCTATTTAGTTGCCATTATTTGTATGATGAATGAAGCTCCCTAGGTGTACCACATTATTACTGATGAAAGAAGCAAAACACTCATAAACAGTATTTTACACTTACTGGCAATTAATATTTGTATCTATACATTTCTACTTGTACAGATAATCTAAACTCTATTAAACCAAGCAGTAACATTTTTCATACTGAGATGTTTCCTCTACGAAGGTGAACACAACTACATTCTTCATGATTAATGTTTGATGGGATTTTGCATCACCTAGTCATCGTGGCATGCTGTTCTTTCACTTTTATATTTAAACTGCAGCATATTTTTAGCATGCATTAAACACAGTAAAATTTGTCATACTTACAAATTGAAATTCAGTAGCTGACCCAGCACCGGCTTCTGCCTTTTTGTCTGCACCAGCTGATAGCAAAAAAATATTAAGGTAAGAATCCCATATATAAAGATTTCTATTGCATGTAGAGGTGCCTAAAATTTATTAGGATACTAGAAGTCCAGGTACAACTTATAGTCAGTTATGCAATTTTATTGCTGAAGTCAGTGTATGTTCTCACCCTAGCAAGCATTCCTTTCCCTGTTTGTTAAGAACAAAGCTTGGATGAAAACTGTTTTACACAATAACACTGTCCTTCTAAACTCAAAGTATTTCCAAAGCACAACAAAACTGAAAGGACAATTCTTCCTTTTGCAAAAGTTCATGGCCAGTGCTACAGAACACGAGAACAATCGCAAAAGCTAGTTAACTCTTCAGTTCAGCAATACAGTTAATACTTACGAGGAGCTGCGCTTCTTCTATAGGTATCCCTATCAGCTTCTCCTCGTGTAAGACGAGCAGGACGTTCACCCTCTAAACCTAAAAAAATAACAATGAAAAACCTCACAATTTAGTCTGAAGGTGCAAAATTATCAGAATCAAATTAACAGAGTTGGAAGGAACCTTGTAAGTCATCTAGTCCAACCCCTTGCCCAAGCAGGAGACCCTACACCATTTCTGACAAATGGCAGTCCAGAAATGGTATGGGGTTTTCCTGTTTGGGTTGGGGGGTTGGTTGAATTAGGATTCAGCTAGTATTTACAATGACACCAGATTCATTACTTTTGAAAATAAATAGATTTTAAAAGGTTTGATAATATCAATTGTTTGGTAAAAGCCAAATTAATCAGAGTTAGATGCAAATATTTCATCTACATCTTCCATAGAAAAGATATGTTTATGATTCACTGGAACCAAGTGCAAATACAATGATTCTAGACAGTTATTTTCTCCTCACATCAACCTTGTTGATTATTATTTTAGGTTGCCAAAACTTATTCATTTCAGCTTTCTCCTATACTGCCCATCCATTGTGATTCAGCATTCTAAAAGCCAATCCTGTCAATCTAATTGGATAAAATATCCATCATAATGCCATCTATAGTAATAAATTCAAACTGTATCTATAGTTCACTCTGAATTAAATGAGAAATACATCCAAATCTAATTAATACAATCATATGCTGGTATCTAAACATTGCAAACAGGATTAACTGAATTAGTCACCATGTCCCATCAGGACCAAAATGCTATCTTCAATAGGGAAGTGCTGTACAGGTAGACCTCGACTTATAACAGTTCATTTAGTGACCACTGAAAGTTACAACGGCACCAAAAAGAAGTGACATGCCCATTTTTCACACTTTATTGACTATTGCAGCAATCCCATAGCCACATGACCAAAATTTGGAATGACTCATATTTATGACGGTTGTAGTGTCCCAGGGTCATGCAATCCCCTTTTGCAACTTTCTGACAAGCAAAGTCACTGAGGAAGTCAGATTCACTTAACAACTGTTTTACTAACTTAACAACTTTAACAATGGTGGCAAGAAAGGTTGTAAAAAGGGGCCAAACTCACTTAATAAATGTCTTACTTAGCAACAGAAATGCTGGGGTCATAAGTCGAGGACTACCTATACTTCAAACACAAAGTCCAAAAGTGCTTCAGGGTGGGAACAGGCATGCATGCCACCAAGCAATACTTCCTTTAAAAAGTGCTATCTTTTCCTAGGTTAACACAGTAGGAAAATACATATTCAATTAAGACACATTCATATGAACTCTGAAACAGCTTGTGGCACGCTATCAGTATCTTCTTAATTCAATAGGGTATCTTCCTGGGATAGGTTAATCATAAACCTCAGAAAATACAGCTTCCTTCAAGAGGTGCCATAAATGCAGAGGGCAAATGTCATTCCAAGACATTTTTGGGGGGCTTCAAATTTGAAGTACAGCATATCTCTAATTTCTAACTGGTGAGCCAGAATATATATTTACTGAAAAGTGAATGATTTCAAATTTGTCACTTTTTATAACTACTATCAACTTTTAACAGGTCAATGAAAACTACTGCCCATTTCATAATCGTGTATTTTTACTGCTACTGCCACAATAACAAAATCCCCTTTTCAATTTAAATTATTTCTTTACAACAAGAGATAGAACTACTTTCATTTCGTCTGGCAACCTAACCCATTTTAGAGCTATAATTCAGTTGAAAGTGAGATTACTTAAAACAAGTGACTATAATAAAAAAACCTGGAAAAAAAATTATAGGCACTGTGCTCTGTTCACAATTTGAAACTGAAGCAATACACAAATGAAATAGGATAGACACTTAGCTATCTGCCCTAAAACTTTAATTGAATACTAAGTATCACTGATATAAAAACATTTTACATTTTAAAAAATACTGTTCATGTATGTTGCTAGAATTAATGATCATGAACAGTTCTCTGAGAAAATAAATTTTAGTATATTTCCCTAATGAACTAATTTCAAAAAAATTAAGAGCCACCGAATACAAGCCACCGGTTGTCAATGTATGTGAACATAATCAAAACCAGAAACAATCTAGACAAGAGAACATTATACTAGTGCAATAAACATGTGTTACTTTCTTTCTAAAGCAAAGATTAGCACTATGATCAGCATCAAAAAGTTTGGGACTAACTATTTTACAACTTAAACAATGCATTAAAGAATATTTTAAATTAATGATTTGTTATGATATGCTTTGAACATGCATAGTTAAATAAAATTAAAGAACCCTTCCAAAATATTTCTTTTCATGTCAATAAATACCAAATCCAGAGAAGCAATCAAAATTTCACTAATAAATCAAAACTTATCAAAATGAAATTCTAAATTTCCAAAGCAAAACTCACCTTTGGGTCTGGGCCTGCCTGTTTCAGGACGGCTGCGGCGCAAAGTGGCAGGCACAATTTCAGGTGGAAGATGGAGATAATCCCGCAGGTACTGGATACCCTCATTGGTCAAATACCAATAAAAATGCCTCCAGGCAAACTGTTCCTTCACATAGCCACGAGATTTCAGGGACTAGGAAGACACACCAATTATTTGTTACAGACAAGAATGATGTTTTAAAGACATAATTAAAGTCAACAAGATTTCTGTCCTGAACTGTTCAACCATGCTTCTATACATGCTGTAAAATTATAAACAGGTAATACTGTTCTTTCTTCTCTCTCTATTTAGAATTAGAAAAATACTGCTACTTCATGAAGTGTCACTTTTTCAAACCTAAGGTCTGCTCTTAATCCCAATCAGAGCTAACAACAGAAAAGAATATGTTTGCATTTTTAAAATCCCACTTCAAAAGTTTTCTCAGGATCAGCTTGCCATCCTGAAGATTAAGACAGCATTGTACCTCCTGGAATTATTTCTATAAGGCTACTTAAATATAAAAGCAATGCCCTATTATTAACTTTTCTTTCTTAAAATGAAAGATTTAGACTAAATGCCTGTGATAGGTATCCACAGGTATTTATTGGAGGATGGTTGAGAACATGAAATTATGCATACCTTTGTATGCAAACAACGCTATACTGGTGGCTGAGAACCCAGCCAAGGTAGACTATACAATGCAAGAAGGCCTAAATATATTGAAGAACACAATAATTTTCCAACTTGGAAAATTAAACAAGTTCTAATTATAAATGGCAATATATAGAGCAAAAAGATAAATCTGTATACTTAGTGGAATGTTTTAAGCAGGAAAATAGGAGAAATTTCAAAGAACTAGTATTGGCAGAAAAGTGGTTGACAATAGTCTACAGCAAGGAATGTTTGTCCAAAAAAAGTGAAAATGGCTACATGTAAGAGTAATTGTGCCCACTTTGCTATATAGAAGGAAGAACTAAGTAGGTATGTCAGAAAAAATATAAATAAATTGAATGAAGATGTATGTGTGGTAAAACAAGACAAAGATAGGACCAAGAATGAATGAGTGAATGAATGTGAATATGATCAATACAAAAGTGAATTACCAGTGCAAAATAAATATATTGCAATAGTTTGGATATAAAGAGAATGAAAACAGCAAAACAAGTATTAAGGCAGAGTGATTATAACTGATAGCAATGGAAAGGCCAATAAAGTTGGGGGGGAGGGGGCGTTATGAAACTTATGAGCTATTCCAAAACAGTCTAAAGAGCAAAAGAGAATATATGTAGCACTGTATGGCCATGGTGGAAACAAGAGGGGTTTGCAAGGGCAGAAAGGTTTGGAGAAGTATACTGAAAAGTGTTAGTGTAAACTAACCAATTATGCCACCAAGGCAATTAAAACATCAGTTTAACTTGCTGGGTATAAGCATTTACCTGCATTGCTTTCATGACATGGAGGTTGGGCACGTTTTTGTCTGCTAGTTCTGGATGCTTAGGCATGTGGACATCCTTCTTGGCTACCATTACACCCTCCTTAAAAAGGAGTTCATAGATTGCAATGCGATTTTTTTTAGGCATCAACATCTGTGGGAAATATAGATTTTGTTGTCAACTGCAGTCTCTCTTCCAGTTAAAAGTAGCACTAGTTGTCAAGAAACACTACACAGGTTAATACATTAGTTTATTGCTGTGCCAAAAACCTAAAAAGTAAAGTACACACTTGTGTATCCCAACCACTACAAAGTTAAAGAAACTTCAGAGAAAGACACCCCCCCCCCAGCTCATGATTATTTGTCCACTGGCCAGTATAATCTGCTGTGACTGGAGTAGTCTCAGGAAGACCTCCACCACTTATCATGTCCCATGTTTTAACCAGAAGCAGATATAATTAATCTCAAATCACCAACACTGAGACATATTTATTTCTCAAAAATAGCAATAACTAGAGGATGGGACTTGGATGAAAGTTTCAATGAAACTAGAAATGCTTGGCAGTTTCTATTCACATGCATCTTTTATAAATTCTAGCATACACTTGCATAGGGACAAATTCTCTTTATAATTGGCCTCTAGTGAAGTCTATATCTTTATTCATAACTTTAGACCATTCTGGGGGCAAAAAACTCCTCCATGCAAACAGGACCACACAAACTGCAGATAGGCCTACAGTACCGAACAGTATATTCCAAAAAAAAAAAAAAAAGTTGCGATGCAGGGGACGAACTGTATTGCTAAAACCCCACAAACGTTTCCACGTTTTCTCTTTAGAAGACACGGCCTGGATTACTAAACTGCCCGCCTTCCAAACGGCGCATCCCAATTCCACCTTCCTTTCTCGAGCCTCGATTCTCCCCGGCCAAATCGAGTTCAATGAACATAAACAACAGAGTGCCTAAAGGCGCCAAGGAGGGGTACCGGACAGTGCAAACGTAGGATGCGGACGATGCGCGGAGGATAGACTAATAAGAGCCAGGCCTTACCGTGGCGGCACTCTCAGGACGAAAGCTGGAAAAGAAAGAGCATGCGCAATACGATCTCTTCCTGCCTCGAAAGGACCCTTGGAGTTAAGGAGTTGGCTAGTTTACTGCCTTTCAGCAAAGCCTCTAGTACTGTAATCGTCTATCTAACGAGCGTCGAAATTAGCTATCCTTCAGAATCTTTTCTTTCATTTTGATTAATTGTTTAAATTCATTTTGTTTTACTTTGTTTTGTTACCTAAATACTTGTAATATATACAATGAGGGATGAATTTGCTACAGATGCTGTGCATAGCCAGCTTTACATAAGTGGTACATTTTGCTACATTACACGTTTCTTTTTCTTTGTACGCTGTTGCTTTGTGCCCAACTACCCATATTTCTTACCCAATGGTAGTGAGACACATATTGTTTCTGACAATTGGAGGAAATATATAGCCATAATTGATAAATTGGGTTAACACAGTTTGATTTCCTGGGCTTAACTCAAAACATGACGGGTTTGAGAAGACCATAAACAAATTTAATAGTTTAACGCATTGTAAGCCACCCTGAGTCTCCGGAGATCGAACCAGTAAATAAATAAATAAGTAAGTAAATAAATAAATAATAATATTGGCTTTGGGCCTTTTCCAATGGATGAGCTCTGTGTCATAGCCCTCATCAACTGTTCTATTTAGAATAAAACCATATTATCTGCATCTGCATAATATTTCAGGTTAAAATAAGGTTGGCTAGTTTGTGTTTGAGCATGTATAATAAATAATCAAAAAAAAGCAAAGGGTCATAGAATAAATTGATTCAAAATTCTCCCTTGAGACATAAATGACCAGACGCAAATAATCAAATTTTGGATACATTATGCAAAGACCTGATCCCTTGTGAAATCCATAATGCTGGGAAAGACAAAGTGAACAATCTGATTGTACACAATTAATGTCATACCCATGTCCAACATGAATTTTTATTTAATACTATAAATCAGGGGTGTCAAACTTGCGGCGTCACATGAAGTATCAGGACTTTTTTCCCCTTCACTAAACTGGGCAGAGACAGAGCCAGCACGGGACACATCTGGCCTGCGGGCTGCAAATTTGACTGTCCTGACATAAGTGTACAATATATGGAAACTTATGAATGTCAACTGAGAGCAGCAATGGACTAAATACAAGCTGAGTTTTGACAGCTGAGGAAAGAAATAACTACACTTGCATAGGGTTGTGGTTTGGGTTAAACTTGACACTTAAAACCTATTACAGTTAAACAGGGGCCCCTTTGCAAGCATCTCACTTTGTATCAGAGATTGTCCTTTAAACTATGTTTAAACAATGTTAACGGATCTGGGCTAAAAACCTCAAGATGACAAATTGCAGCAAAAAATGTACAAAAAAATTAACTCTGCTATTTTTGGATATTTGTAGCCCAGAATCATTATACTAAATTAGAACATTTTTTTAAAAAATTCAGGCTTTCTTCACATGCAAATTATAATACCTTATAGCAATATCCACAGTGGGAGGAATGGGAGATCAGGAAATCAAGATGACAATTGTAATAGCAATAGCACTTAGACTTCTATACCGTTTTACAGCCCTCTCTAAATGGTTTACAGAGTTAGCATATTGCCCCCAATAATCTGGGTCCTCATTTTACCAATCTCAAAAGCATGGAAGGCTGAACTGGTGAATTCTCACGGGTTCATCCTTGAATCCATGAGAATCGAACTGCCAATCTGCTGACAGCTGGCAGTCAGCAGAATTAGCCTACAATACTGCATTCTAACCACTATGCCTCCATGGCTAATGGTGCAATTAAAGCACCACCTAGCATATCTGTATATGCTAGACAAAAGGATGGGGCTTTGATTTAATCTTTGCATTCATTGTCTTGACTTTTTTGACACACATGTGCGTGTGCGCGCACACACACACACACACTGAAGGAGGGAGAGGAAATTCCCCTCATCTTATACAAGGTTTTCAGGTTTGGGCTGCAAAACCCAAGATTATATAAATTATAATCCTCACTGCTATCTATTCATATTTTGGCAACCCAGATCCAATAGCCTATCCCATAATAGAATCAGTATACAGTATAGCTGTGTACAAATTCCTTGTCATCAGAAATAGTGAAAAATCTGTTCTCCGCTCATTTGGAGCAGAGCTAGCAACAGAAGCCATCTCTGATTCCCAATTTAACACCAGACCCTTTTTGTAAAGAAAGATTAGCACCCCTTTCAAAAGATTACTAAACCCAAATATATAAGAACCCTGCGTAATGCCCGGTCAAGTATTATGTGAGTAGTTATGGAAACCAGATGTTTGATCTTAGCAGCAGTCCAAGCCAACATGATCATGGAGGACAGTGCCCAGTGATTGGATCCAAGGGGTTTGCCTGCAACAGCCTAAAAATCTAGTAGAATAAGAGATCCCCAGTCCTAAATCATGTTGCCACTGACTTCCTAAATGAGGCATCATCACAGATTGTTTGGAAAGCATGGTTTATTTCAGAAAAAGATGGAAACTCCAACTTTAAAACTAGATAGCTACCGTAAGTACAACAGTAGAGTGGGTATGTGTAGAAGCCAATATCATGAAGATGCATCATGTAAAAACTGAGTAATCTTCATGCCATGGTTAATTAAATTTGAGGAGGACTCCTATGGTTGGATGAATCTACAGAAGTTAAAAACCCTAAGGAGACAACCTGCACCAATAATAAGACAGTTATCTCTGGCTTAAAGACCCAGCACAAAACAGAAATAGATAGCTTAATTTGGAGAGGGAAAAAGCAGAACAAACAATAGTTCCTGAAAAAACAAGTTATGCTATTATACTAAAAGTGGAAACCCTTCCTGAAGAGAATTGATTTGGTGATTTTACAACCTTTTTTTTTGTAAAGTAGTAAAGCAAATGCTGTGATTGTTAAGCATTTGGATGAATCAATTTCCCCAATAGGGAATTTTTTTTGCTGGAAATTGGAATGCATGCCAGAAATTGGCAAAAATGCCAAAAATCAGAATTATGTTACTTTGGAACCTGTAAATGGCTGTAAATGCAAGCCAGCTGCCAAGTGCTCAAAATGCAGTCACTGATCGTGGATTTGTGAGGCCATTAGAACTTTGAAAACAGGTCATAAGTAGCTCTGGGGAGGTCCATTGTAACTTTCACAGAACACTAAGCAACCAGTCATTAAGCAAGATCTACCCGTATTTTTCTTTCTTCCTTCTGCAGCAGGCTTTTATAAAATACAATACCTTAAGAAGACCACTGGGAGGCAGTACGCTTCCTAAAATAATATCTTAAATGCTAGCACTTCTCACTAGGAATGGCCTGAAAATTCTTGAAAGGCAATTCTGAAACAAAATGTATGATCTCTTTCAGTTACTCTACACAGTTTTGTGTCTTGCTAGTTTCACTGGGCAAAAGTGGTTGGAAGGACAGTGCGTTCTTTGAAAATGATTTGGTGGCTCCCATTTCTGATAACAACTTTAGCTTAGTCTGCTGATTGACTAGGCATTCTGACTTTTGTGGAAGAGTCATTCGGCAATATTAGATCTTCTGCCTATTAGGAGCCTCAGCTCCCACATTTCCTTGCTTTCGCTGCTGAAACATATGACATCTTGTGGGTACCGATCACTATACAGTCCTAATTAAGAACGTTCTTGTTTTTTAGAAAACAAGGGTTTTTAGATGTTGATTTCAGAGTTAATTGTATTTCTGCTTACTTGTTAATTGGCCTTCTTGCTATCTATCTCAAGAACTACAACATAAATGTTGCATTGTATACTATTATTTATCACATTTCTATACTGCCTATCTCATCTGAGTGACTCTGGGTGGTTTAGAATAAAGACATCAAAAGTGGTATAAAAGTATAAATAAAAACAAAGATAAATCAGAGTTAAGAACAAGATAAAATTAAAACTAAAGTATTGTGGGAAGCTCCCCCTCCTAGAAGAATGAAATATTTTCAGGAATATTAAAAAGGTAGAATATTATATTTCCCTAAATGAGAAATGGAGAAACATGTTTTTTAGAGGCAGGAAGCAGCCCCCAAGTCTTTCTTAATAGCCCACAGCAGATGCTAGCACTTAAGAGATAAAGAGCTTATTGAAAGAAGAAATCAACTATCTAGATGGCTCTACTCTTAAGCAAAGCAAATACTGGCAGAAATCCATTCAAGACTGGATATTTCAAAACTCCTTGCAGCAATTTTGACAGCTAACAAAAGCAGAGTGATAGGATTAGAAGCATCCGCTCACCCAAGATCCAACCCAAGGATGAAAGTCATTAGCCACAATAGGAATTGCCCAACAGCCTTTCAGAACACAAGCCCCTTCATTGCACCATCTCAGAGCAGTCCAAACTTCAAAGTCACAGAAAACTTGCAACTGATAAACAATAAGACAGAGCTTAATCAGATTAGCTCAGACAACACCTGATTTGTATTTCTTCTTTTGCCTATAGAGCCAGCTATAACCCGTATATGACCATCACAGGAATCTGGCAACAGCCAATAGAATATTAAAGGACATGTTCTTGCACAGGAATAGGAAGCTCAAATACAAAGCCCAAAGAAGGTATAACCCCACCCCACCCCACCCCACTCTCAACTCCATTTTGTCAGCTGCACCAGAACCATAAATGCTTCTGTCCATTATTAAACCATCTTCCCAATCAGCCTCCATGTTTCCAGTGCCTTTCTCCCAGCTTGGAACTGAACTAGACGGATATTTCTTCCAACAGTATTACAAATTTTAAAAGGCTAACTAAAATTCTTAGTCCAGTTTCTCTTGTATTATTTAACCTGTTCTTCCTCTGTTTTAAATTTCAACAAAATTTATACATTTTAGCAATTACATGTTCATCATCAGTACACACAATTTTAATTCACATATTATCTTACTTTGCTCCATACCATAAGTCTGTTTTCATTTTGAACCTTTTTAATAACTATAAATGAGAAAACCACTGAAAACAATGTCCTCCTGCTATTAATTGCTCTTTTGACTTAATTTTAAATTCCCCTTGCTAGTTTTCCAATAATCCCAGAACCTCAGCCACGTTGTCTTTGTCTGCTATTCTCTCTTCTATTAAATTTTTCTTGAGCTGATATCCATAAAGATGTTTTGGGACACAATTTGGTTTTATATCTGTCATACAGATATGACATTTCTAATTAAAAATATTTTTTGAAATTCAAATTAATTTTAACTTTTTCATACCATAAATATTCATGCCAACCAAACCTCAGGTTGTGACCTCTATTTCTAAAAAATTCTTATTTCTCAGCAACATACTTGCATCCAGGTCAAACCATAAGCAGCAAAATACAATTTCAAATCTAGTAAGCTGACAGAAGGTACCTCATCCAGCATCCTTCTCACAAATCTGATCCATGAGAGAAGTAGAGCTCGTATAATTATAATTCTGGCATATAAAAAGTTTTTTTAAGCAGAATTTTTTGCTATATCCCCATAGTTTAATGTCATATTATTAGAGTCCTCAGCCCTTCCTTTCCTTTTTTGGGAAACAAGTCCTGCAAAAAACAAACAAAATAAAACTACTTCGTATGTTTTCCTGGAGTTCTACCATTAGTTTTTAAAAGAACAAGACATTTTCCTATCCAAGACAAAAGGGGAAGATATCTAACTGTGGCTATGGGCCAAAGACATCTCTTCTTCCTATCTGGAATGGACATTTTTGCAATGATGTCCATCTTCTTAAACGTGCATTAAAATTCAAACATCAGATGGCTATAATGAATGTGGGTGAGGAATTTGCAGCCTGTGCATTCTTTTTCTACCTTTCATTAAATAGAAACCTACCTTTCTTCTTCTCCAGTCTCATCCCTGCCCAAAAAATCTTTGGCTTAACCCAAAAAATATTCAGTCAATTTGTCCTGGTTTCGCAAAAAAATTCTCCCCATAATTTTAAACAGTAGAATTTATATTTCAGCTACATTTTCTAGAAGTAGAATGCGACTGTTCTATTTTTACAGCACTGAAAACAAGATGAAAAAGTTGACCAGTATACATCTAAAATTTAAAGTGAGCACTAAAATCCTTCCTTGGTGGTATCGTGTCTGGCTGCGCTTCACTGCTTACCAAGGCCCACTCCTTTATAACACCAGGATAAACATGATACTTCTAAGAATAAGGAAAGATAGTAAACATCCAAATTGCCATTAGGAATCTATTGAACCAAATTTATCCCATTGATCTCCTAATTATCCTTTTACGGAGAAATTCAAGCATTAAGTTGTTTTGTTTAGCTTGTCAGGTAAGGTAAAAATGTAATAGTTAGGGTAAGATCTAATGGTTTTAATTTAATTTTAATCATTTGTTTGTTTAATAAAATATATATAGTAATAATATATAATAACATTATGTATATAAAAGAATGATAACTTTCCTATTATTATTAGATCTCAGGATGCCACATCAACAAGAATGAACCAGAAACAGCAATAGATCAGTGAATACTGAGCAAGATGAACACTAACAAATAATCTAAACTAGTGACAGATTTAACCTGGTAGATTTAAATAACGATAATAAGGCTAGGACATAGAAGATAAGGAAAATTGGGATCAAGGTGTGCAGATGGAGAACTTTCCGTTATCTGTCTGGGATCCCAGTACGATCTGGAACTCACAATATTAATATGAAGCAGCCTGCCATAGGCAAAAACTGAAGTGAAAGTCATGATTTCTAGTTTGTCTTAAAGATTTAGGATTAGGAAAGGATGATGGTGAGTCAAGCTGATATAGGAAAGTAAAAATAGTTGAGAAAAAAAGAGAGCAAGCTAGAAGATGTGAGGAGGCCATGTCCAAGATCAGACAAAAGGTCAGGGTAACAATGGAAATGGAATGAAACATGAAGGAAATCCCAAGAAAAGGAGAACACCCCTGATGCTTTAGTTTATTTTCTGCTTTCCCTGCAGTAATGTGTTCACCTTGTGCTGTCAGCAAGTCATTACTCAGAGCATGGCCAGGGATTGGTTGGCTAAAAATGCCTCCCTAATCTCTGGGTTGATCTTTATCCCACCCCCACCCCCACCCCATCTGCTGTGACCTTCCTTTCAACATTTACAGGCTGAGAAAGAAAAGGAAGAATCTTGCCAGGCAACTGGCATCCTAGATTACAAGTGAGCCAGGCAAGGTAAATTGCTGCCAATTTGACCAGCCGTGGGATACTGCTTTTCTGCCAACATCCAATGGTCACTGCAGCCCCTGTAGAGAGGTACGTTATGAGCAATCCTCTTATCCTTTTAGGGACATCTCCATTTTATGTCATCTTGGAATTGTACTCATGCTTTGCTAGGTGGTCAAGAGGACATTTGTATGTAGTTTATGCTTTGTATGCTTTAAGTCAATCTGCTATGCTTTTTTATGAACATTAGGCCTGTCATCATTTATCAGGGTAATTGCTAAACATCATTACACTTTTAAGATTCTGTTTCTTATTACTATGCTGCATTACTCTATTTTATTCATGCTTCATGAAAAATATATTGTATGGAGGCAGTGCCACTTCACATAAGGATCTCACTTTGGTTTCCATAGCATAAAGTAGTCTTTTGTTTTTGAATGGTTCCACACTCAGTAGTTCAGATTACTTGAAACGGCTCTAATTTCACTATTTCACTATTTCAGTTTCTGTGCTCCCCTCCTAGCACGATCAAAGTGCAAGTAATTCATTAGGTATTATCAGGTGAACAGAGCAGCATCATGAATATTGAGACTTGTGGACTAAGAATAATGTTAATGAATCATGTTTTGTAGCATGTTGGGAAGTAATCATCAGCAAAAGTTGTTATAATATGCTGTGTGTGGACTGCAAAGTGGCAATAGTCCATTGATGGCACAATAGATGAATATGTATGTATGTGGTTATATAACAGATATATTTAATGTTTTATAGAAATCCATTGTAATTATTGAGTTGCAGCTCCATCGGTATAATACTTGGATACAATCTTTAGAGAACTATTTTGACTGTCACTCTGGTTTGCTCACTGTCTCTCTGGAAATAGACTACTGGCACTATCCTAAGATCAGCTGTTCCATAGCTTTAAAGCTCTGGCCCATTTATAGTACTTCAACACTATCAGTCTGAATCCTCTTGGATTTAGCTTTATACCTTTTTATATGGCCAACTATTTCTGAAGTGGAAGCCCGAAGGATTGAAAACAGATTACTGTAGAGAGAAATGGTCAGCTGCTAGATTGTTTGCCCCCATCTCCCTCACGACAATCTTTCCAGGAGTTCTTTACATAATAAGGCTGCTCAGTCTTGCTTCAGTATAATAACAGTCTTCCATCCTGAATATCAGTTATTTGAAAACATATAGAGAACTTTTAACTATAATGTGCTTTAATCCAGAAAAGTAAAGTAAAATCGTTTTAGTATTCAACAGAACTATACCTTAAATAATGTTAAATTCTACAATGTTATTGAATTTTTTTTATTCAGTTTGCTTCACCTGCTAGTATTCTATGAAACATATTTTATGTTATTAAAACAAATTAAATAAAAGAAGAAAAACTCTACAGGTGTGACGAAGTATTAACAACCTAATTATCCTTGAAGTTAATGATCATGATAAAAAAGCGGGGAGATCAAAACATTATGTTATTAAACAGTACAACTTCAAAAGTGCATTACTGTATATTGCTTGGAAGTCTTCTTCCTTGCTTCTTCATCAGAAAATATACACATAATTCAAATGTTCACAGACAACAAGTAACAAAAATCTATTGATACAAATCACAGACTTCTCTTCCAATGTTTTTTGTTATTAATCCCATGTCTGAAATAGAGTTCTTGATTTCTTGATAGACTCCAGATATATGGAAAATAGCCAAGAATAACATATACATGCTTAACATATAGTGACTGAATCTTAATAACTATCCTACTGATTTCAATCCAAAGTGTGGCAATTATAGGACAGGTCTAGAGAAAATGAATTAATGTTCATGGTACAAAGTTTATCCTCATTTTAATCCAGGCAGCCATCTTCAATCTTCTGCCCTAGATGGTTTGGGGATGCATCTGGCTGTAAATTCTGGAAACTGCAATCTTATCTCATCTGCAAAGCACCATGCTAATCTGTGACAATTATACATATTATTTTTCAATAGTAAATCAAAGCCAAATAAAGTTGCCTGGCACATGTCTAAAATACATTTCAATCTGTTCATTGCTTTCCTTCATATCTAAACCTTAACTTTTCTAGGAACTGCTACAACCACATAGAGATCTAATTTTTATTATAGTGCCTAAGCTATGTATCTCATAATATGTTGCTTTTCTTCTGGTATCAAGAGACATATAGAGGAAATAATCTTTCCAGACAAGGCAAACATTTTGATCAACCATACCTTAAAGTTGTCCATCTCTCTCTTCATGAAGACAGTTGGACAACTCCTGATGCTCCAGCTAAAAGCACAAATGTGTGAATTGGTGTCTGTGTAACTGATAGCTTTGTTTTTCTCATGGATTAGCTTGGCATTAATTCTGTAGTCCCATATGGTGATTGCCAATCTGATTTAATGGTTGAAAATATGCACACATATCCAGACATAAAAGAATAGATAAAACCATTAAAGTTTAATGCATTCTCTGAAAATGTTTTAGAAGTCAGTGAACAATAGTAAAAAGAAAGGAGAAAAAGGGAATGTCTATTATCTTCTTAAAATCATCATATTTTGATGAGGGATTGAAAGCATTTTTCAGAGAAGTTGCAAGCTGTGTATGTGAGAGAGAGAGGAGGGAGGGAGAGAAAGAGAGGGAGGGAGTCAATGAATTCCAACATCTTAAAAACTAACAGATTTCTTGTGATATCAACCTGCATGAAATACAGTCCAACCCATTTTAGGGAATTAGTGATTACTTTTTTCAAGTAAGTATGTTAAGGTGCCATAAAAATATTTTCTTCTTTTTACTGCATCTAGCACTTAATAACAGCTCTGCCTCCCATTTTAATTAGACCCTTAGTTCTGCTTTTATTTTTCAAGCAACAGACATTCACATTGTGTGCTTTGTTTCAATTAACTAATACCAATCTTTCAAAATTAAAATGAGTAGCTGAAGCCACATGAAAACTTAGTGGAGTGAAATGATCATCCATATTAAATGTCTTATTAATAACTTTTTAATAATTTTGGATGTTGTTATACTTTATATAATTTTAATGTCTACTTCATAATTTATATTCAGACTGCACCCTGGATCTCACTCATGGATGCTAGTTAGGTTGTTTTACAAATTTTAACTTTATCTTAAATTTTGTTTATTATCTATTAAGATAAGTATGGATATATGTATGAGTATGAAAGGAGAAGTACCAGGGCCTGAGGGAGATGTGGAAAGTAGAAGCCAAAATTGTCTCAGTGGAGATAGGAACTTGGGACTGTGACTCCTAAGCTGGCAGAGTAGCTGCAACACATCCCAGGAGCAATTTCAGAGCTCCCTGTCCAGAAATGTACAAGTAGTCCTTAATTTACAACAGTTCATTTAGTGACCTGTTCAAAGTTACAATGACACTGAAAAAAGTGACTTATGACCATTTTTCACACTTATTTTTTTAAAAACAATTTTTTTTCAGACATACAAACATAAAATACATAATTTCTGAACAGAGTATTGACCGAGTCAAACTTCATACATCTTATTTTCTCCATCCATATTTACTAAATACTATATATACTCCAATTTCTGCCAATTATATATAATTGATAATCCATCCTCGCTTCTTATCTGTCTACTATCACAATTTTTTAATTTGTTGAAACCCTTTACTTTACGCACAGTCATTCAAACATTTAATTTTTTACAATTATTTCTTTAGTGTCAATTTTTCCCAAAGATGGACCAAATTTTATCTTATCTTACTACTTTATCCATTATTTTATATTTCATTATATTTGTTTTACAGGTAAAACATTTTTCACACTTATGACTGTTGTAGCATCCCGATAGTCATATGATTTACACTTGGATGCTTGGCAACTGGCTCATATTTATGATGGTTGCAGTGTCCTAGGGTCACCTGATCCCCTTTTCAACTTTCTGACAAGCAAAGTCAATGGGGGAGCCAGATTCACTTTGCAACTATAGTGATTCACTTAAGAAATGTGGCAAGAAAAGTCATAAAATGGAGCAAAACTCTTAACAAATTTCTCAGCAACAGAAATTTTGGCCTCAATTGTAGTCGTAAGTGGAGGACTACCTGTACAGTGTTAGAAACAGCTAAGATACTGTGTAGAACCTTCAAACTCCCAGGCCTCTAGTACAGAACTGGAAATAGATAGTAAGAAAATAGAAGTGTGGTTCTTCTTATCTTTTTAGAAAACGTCATTCTCAGGATTTGGGGTTTTTTTTACAATGTCAAGCAATTTTGTCTGTGATTAAGGCTTCAGTTAAAACTTTCTTCTTTAAAAAACAAAGTTAAAAATTCAAAGATACAAAGATTATTTGTGGAAAGGGGAAATTTCATTATTTGGGGAAAGGAGAAAACCAAAATAAGCAACAACAGAATTCACACATGGAGAATTCTAAATTACAATCAATAAAGTCAATTTAACTTATTTAGCTACATATTTCTACTTATACTGTAATACATACAGTAATGGGGAAAAGTCTGTGAGAATGCAAATTAGTCTATTGTTAGGAAAGCATAGACTGAGAATAATCTGAGAATCTGGAATTAATCAAAGGCAGGTCTTTATTTGATTATTATATCAACAAAGAATGCCAAACCAATGCAAATAGACATGGAAGATGGTAGAGTAGTAACAACCTTTATTTTCCAAGAGTCAAACATCCAGAGGGATAGGGACCATAGTCATGAAGTGAAGAAACATCTACTACTTGGAGAAAGACAAGGACAAGTCTAGACAAATATGCAGAGTCATCACACCAGTGGTGAAATGCTCCCAGTTTGGACCAGATTGCCTGATCTGGTAGCGATGGAGGTGGGTGGTTCGGAGAACCGATAGCAAAAATCCCTCCCCCCCCCATACCCAGCTGAGCCGCACAATCATCAGAGGCTTTTTTAAAACTTTTAAAAACCTTTTTTATACAACCTCTTTGGCTGAAAAAATGCTTTTAAAAGTAAAAAAAAAGTCTCTGATGATCCCAGCTGAGTTGCCTGATCAGCAGAGACATCATCAGGGAACTCAGCTGGGATCATCAGAGCCTTCTGAAAGCATTTTTTTACAACCTCTTCGCCAAAGAGGTTATAGAAAAAACGGTTTTAAAAGTAAAAAAAAAATGGCCACACCCACTCAGTCATATTACCCACCACCATCAAGCCATGCCCACAGAACCGGTAGTAACAAATTTTAGATTTCACCACTGCATCACACTGACAAGAAAGGCATATACTATCAACACTATGATTTATTTTTTGCTTGTATGAGAAAAAAATTAGAACTACGATGCTGAAAAAAAATTATTGAGGATATATTGAAGACATATCATTCAATAGTACAGGAGTTGAAGTAAAACTAGAATTCTTCAATTAAACTAAAGGTTAAGAATTCTGGATGCATAATGAGAAGGCAAGAGTCATCAGAGACAACTCTGGTACTTTGAAAAATCAAAGGCAACAGAAAAAGAGGTCAACAGAAGACAGAGCAATTAATTTTTTCATGAATTACTCAAGAACTCTGAGAATCAGCTACTGGCAGTAGCTGAATCCCAGTAATGTCTATTGGATCCCAAAGAGTAAAAAACTGCTGCACCACAGCAACAAAAAATGCAGCAAAAAAAAATAAACAACCCTGTTTAGTTTGCCCACTTCTGGATGATCTTAAATTTATACTGTCAATTATTGTAGCAGTTATAGTTATTGTTAATATCTATTATAATCCTGGTCTTTCAAGGATGCCACATTTTAAAGGGATATTACTTCATTTATTTCAAAATGTTGTACATCAACCCTGTTATATTTGAGAAATCTACTTATTCTGATGAATGACCAGAATTTCTGTTGCTCCAACTGCAGCATTCTATGCGCCATCCAACTGAATATTTGTTTTACTTTTCTGTGGTCATCTTTCATATATACATGAAACTATTAAAGTACTACCCAACTCTGTAGATTGGAATCATCTCCCATGTTGCTTACTTGATCCCATCAGACAGAATGGCAAAGATTTACCATATTATGCTTTCATTCTGCACCAGCATAGATTAATTATTTTACTCTGATTATATTTTCCTTCTGAACTATTGTAAATAAATTAATAGCCACATTAAGCTTTTATCTGTGTATATTGAGGCTTCTTATTCCTCTTCTTTGAGCTATTTTTCTGCTTCTGCAAACAATGCTAACTATTGCCCTTTGAGAAAAATGCTAAGTATAGCCAGCATTCTGAAATCTGACAGAAAACAGATAGCAAGGTTATCTTGCCCTTTTTCACTCTTTCTTCTTCTCCTCTTCAACAATAGAAGAATGATATTTTAAAATATCACATTATAAAATACTATGATACATCCATATTCCTCTCTTGTATCTTCAGAAATAGAGAGGAAATTTAGGAGGTGTCTTGCCAAACTGTCATTGCCCACTGAAGTTGGCTGGAACGATGTTTGTAACACCTAAGCAGAGAGTGATCCAAACAATCTTTTTTTTTGTAAATTTTATTTTATTTTTTTAAAACATAAATATAAAATATAAAATACATCTTTTTAGAACGAAGCATTGATCCAGTCATAAATTGGTACAATCACAAATTCATCTTTAACAACAACTCATCTCCACTAATTATCCTCTTATAAAAGTAATAAAAAAATAAGAGAGAAAAAAATACCCGCTCACAATAACTCGCTCAAAACAATTACCTTTCTATTATTTCATCTCAAATCTTAATTTCCAAATAACACAACTCAATGTTTTACACAATTGTTTCCCTAAATTCTATCTATTTTATAATACCATTATCCAAAAACCCATTACTTAAATCTTTAAATCCTAACTCAATATCATTTCATTATCTTTTCTTTTTGTTTAGATGAATGTATTTTAAAAATATAAATCATTGCTATTATCATAAACAATATCTTAACTATCACTCACAGCAAATCACCTTCATTACTGTTTATCTCCATATAATCATCCTAATTTTACTAGTAATCACAACATAATCATCTTTAATTGTTTATAACAGCACATCATCTTCATCTTAATCCTCATCTTTTACTTTTAATCCCAACGTAGTCGTTTTTATTTTTACTGTTGAACCCAGCAGTCATTTATTTATACTGTTATTTCCAGCAAAATCATCCTTATTTTTACTGTTAAACCCAGTATAATCATTTTTGTTTTTGCTATCAATCCCAGCATAATCATCTGAACTTTACTGTTAAACCCAGTATAATCATTTTTATTTTTGCTGTCCAACTCAGCATAATCATCTACATTTTACTGTTAAACCAGTATAATCACCTTATTTTACTATCAATCCCAGCATAATTATCTTTATTTTTACTGTTATACCCAGTATAATCATCTTTACTTTTGCTGTCAATCCCAGCATCATCTCCTTAGTTGATTGCTTGTCCCAGCATAATCACTTTTTTTAACCATCCATCTATATATTATTTATTCATATTCAGTCGCATTATCATCTTTGTAACAATTTAATATTGAGACTTAGTTCTTACACCAAACATATCCTTATAGTTAACAAATTTCTGCTAACGTGTTCTGTTCCTCTTATATTCTAACTTCCTTCTTTATTTCAATTGTGTGTGTGTGTGTGTGTGTGTGTGTGTGTGTGTGTTTCCTTTAAGCCAGGTTTTTCCTATGTAGCCAAGATTTTTCTGGAACCACAATTGAGCAAAATCACATTCACTACATTCTGGGTTCTTTCTCCATCTTTTCACTCTGGCAGCAAACAGAATCTTGTGCTGCATTCTGGGAGACCTAAATAGCTATTTCTGGTTCGTTAGCCGTCATCAGAAAGAAGAATATATATATTTGTTATCCATATAATATATCCATATATGGATATATATATATATATGGATATATATATATATATATATATATATATATATATATATATATATATATAACAAATTATTCTTATATTCATATTCATTCTTAGTCATCTATAAAAACCTCCTTTTTATTATTACTTTCCATCTATACATTGCTTTTTCATTTTTAATCACATTATTTTCTTTTTTTCCCAGCCATGTGTATCTTGTTCCTCGTTTCCTTGACTATTAGCATATATTTCATTTCCATTTCAAAGTTCCCGATTTTAATTCTCCATATATCAATTTAGTTCTTTTCTTACTTCTATTTCAGGCAAATTACATCAATTTTCTTCTTTTGTTCCTGCGCCATTTGATTTCTTTTGTTCCTGCATCAATTAATATTATAGGAGTTCCATTGTATTTTCCCTTTCTTTTCACCAAAGTTGAACCGCCTGTAGACAAAGAAAAAATACCTCCACCGCCAAAGTCCCATGGTTGTTATCTGTAATAGTCACAATGTTCCCAAACAAAGAGCAAATTTACAATGTTTCTTTTTGAACCAGAAGGTGTCTCTCTACAATCCATAATTTCCATTAGTCATGCAAGTAGCCATTTTATTTCAATTATTTAAATTGAAATAAATTTAACCATCTGCTTCTCCTTCACCATGGTCTCCTTAACCATTTTATTTCAATTATTTAATGTTCCTTCTTCTCCTCTCCTTCTTCTGTATTTTAAAAATAATATTTTTTTTCTTTTTTCCTTTAACAGTCCAATTCAAATTTAAAACTTTGCTCAATTTTTGAACCAAGTCTCAATGTTTATTTTTCAGATTTGTTCTATTCAAACATCAATTTTCTGTCAGGTCTTTTTCTTTTCTTTTAAAAATTGCATCCTGAAAGCTTCTAAGCCCTGAAGTTCCACAGCCGCTGTTTTAGGGGCCTTACAAGTAAAAAACCATTGCTCCAAATGTTGTTTCAACGTTTCAAATGTTGTTTCAACTCACTCACTGGGTGAGTGACAACCTGGGTTGGTTGTCACTCACCCAGCTTCAAAGAGCATTGTTCCTTTCTGCTTTCCTCCTGCACATCACTTAGCCCGGTTTGTCCCAGCTTTGTGGTAGCCGCCATGGCTGCCGCCCCCCACCGCCGACTTACAGAGAGTTCCCTCCAACCTCTGAGGAACTTGCCTGTTCCTCTTGGTCGTCCGAGGCTCCTCTCTTTCTACCCCGTCCCTGCAGGACAGTTCTGGTCCGAAGAATCATTGGCGGCGGTTCATCAGCTGGGGTTTTCGCGGAGCTCATCGGAGCCCGCTAATTCCCTGACTGTCTCGCCATGATTCCAAACCGGAAGTTGGAAATAATTCTAATTAATTGAATAATCTGTGGAAAATATTGTATGGTGAAAAGAGGGTTGAATTTCTGTGACATTATAGATTGTGCTCAGGATGAAAAGAGCATAGGAAACAACACTGATGTTTTTAAAACTGTTAAATGCTTGTTTCAAGCATTTCTATCTTGTAATGAACATCTATCTTCAGATGAAAGGTTCCCTGAGCAGCTTATATGAGATCAATAAATACAAGGTGGTCCCACTAGCAGGGTTACAATCTGAAAGGTGTAACTGCAAAGGGAAAAGGGCTAAAGAAGGAGCAGAAAAAATGAACTCAGGCAGTTAAGAGTTTTAAAGTTACAAAGAAATTTTGAATGTATAAAAATAAGTGGAATTAAGAAAGTACATTTCCTCATCTCTGCTTGGCAAAGAAGACCAGCAAAAGCATCTTTCAGAATGCTTTCTATTACAAAGCATTCAAAAGAAGGATGGCCTATCTTTTTTTGATCTTTTTCAGTCTAATGCTGAATTATATGCCTGACATATTTTTATGATACATAAATGTATGTCCAGACTTTTTCCATTTAGGAATTACAGCACTTTAAAGAATGAACAATTAAAATTACAAACATACAATAATTATGAAATATGTATACAATATGTGACCATAGCTTAGCAATTATACCAGTTAAATGAGGAGATGGTTGTTATTTTTACTAGATAGACATAATGTGTGTGTGGGGGGGGAATGCTTATCAGCACATCAAAGTCCACCCTAAGGAATTTTTAAACTGAAGATTTGCAGAATAGAGGCCTTCACAATACCGTCTGGACTTTCTCTTCCCTTTCTCACAAATGCCAAACAGATACAAAATGCAAGTGTGATCTCTTCAGCAGAGAGTTATGCACCATGACATAAATGATTCTATGTACCATACTGGGAGGTCTCTTGAATTGGACCCCCACAAAATTAACAAGGCTGAGATCTTGGGAAAATAACAAGACCCTTTTCCTGGCCTCACAAACAGTATCTTCTCACAAAGTCTCATGCAGCTTGCCAGCAAACTGAACCCTTCATGTCAGGGTCCATGCCCCTACCCAGTAAAGGGTTCCGGAAGAAGCCTGAAGGGTTGGAAATTAACAAACAAAAGGCAGATTGTTTTTTGTGGAACTGAACTGGGGTTTTGTCGGCACCTGCACAATGCCATAGCCTTTCACAATTATTCCCTTTCTGAGCAAACAACTGCAGAAGGTCCAGTTATTCTGTGCTTCTAATTCAGGGCACAGATAGCCATGTATTTGTATTCTCCAGGAAGTGGAAAAGGGGTTTTGGGATCAGCAGCTTCTTGAGTCACATCCTTATTCAAATGAAAGTAGCAATAGAATGTCTAGAATCAGCAGTCAAGATCTGCTAGCATTAAAGATGAAGCAGGGTTGTAAGTAACTCAGGGAGCAAATAGGTGAGGAAGTGTCTTATGTGACACAGCCAAGCTAAAGTGAATGCTTCAGGCCCAGGGAGTCCAGAAGAAATAGAAGTAGGCAGGAAACATCGAGGGAATAATGCATTTTAATATACTGTAGTTATAAAAGCGCATCATACCAATACTATTTGGGAGAATGGGGCGTCTGTGTAGAAAGAGGATTTTTATGGAAAGAAACCATGGTTCCCAATTATACAAACATACCTTTATGGATACATGTATGTGTGAGATTTTACACACACACGCAAACAAAATGTGCAGTGGTGAAATTCAAATTTTTTTACTACCAGTTCTGTGGGCATGGTTTGGCTTGGTGGCCATGGCAGGGAAAGGATACTGCAAAATCTCCATTCCCACCCCACTCTGGGGCCAGCCAGAGGTGGTATTTGCCGGTTCTCCGAACTACTCAAAATTTCCGCTACTGGTTCTCCAGAACCTGTCAGAACCTGCTAGATTTCACCCCTGAAAATGTGCCATCGATTATTTTCTACTTCAAGCGACCACAGAAATATTTTCTCCATGACGATCTATCCCCGTAATAGTATCTGAGAAAGGTTTTCAGAAATGGGGTAAATAGAAGCTTCCTGAGGAACAATTAGATAAGAGAGTTTTCCACTCAGAAGTATCCCTTTAATATGTTTTTCCATGAAGAGAAAAAAGCCTTGGTTAGTGATTCTGGGCAGAAAACAAACTGGGTCAGAGAATTTGATAGCCATGTGGATACTTTTTGGCTTAAATTCAGAGTCCTTGGGCTGATTTTTATTTAACAAATATTTCTGAGGGAGACCTTTCTCAATCTGTGGGATTTCTCGTTTGCTTGTGTCTCAGTTTGGTCAGAAAGTATGGCTTATCCAAGTAAGGTGAACAAGGCCATGTCTTGCATTTCATCTTGGGATACTTGAGGAACTTGAGAGGTAACTTGAGTTTCCCACATGATGGATAGACGCAACCCTTTCTGGTTTCTTCCACAGTTGAATGGAGCATGTATGGCCCACTCAATTGAGGAAGAATTTATTTAGGAAGTAATAAATGCCTCTGATGTCTCCTTCCTTGAAGGAAATTGTAATATACTCTCTCTTGAAAAAACTATTTCAGTTCTAGTATTTTTGATAACATTTGCTTTTTGGGGAAATCTGTTGAGAAAAAGGAAGGAGATTCAATTACAAAAAGTTTGAAGGGAACAAATTATATAGATTTCTTTCAAATGGGGTTCAGCTCCAGTCATAGGACATTGAACTTTGGCCACTCTAGTCAATAATCTTTGTCTCAATTTGGATGGGGCAGTCCATTAATCTCTTGGCAGCTTTTGTTAATGCTGGTCATGATACTCCTTGGTTACCAGCAAGGTTTGGGAGTAAAGGGCACCATATTATGTCAATGATCATGAGGGAATAGTGGTCAAATCCTTGGGTGCTCCAAAATGGGATATCACAAGACTCAGTCCTTTCCCTCTTGTTATTCAACACCTAGAAAGAGCTTCTGGTAAAAGTCATCGATTAGTTACGGATGAGATGTCATCAATATGCTGATGACACTCTTAGGGTCTGAATAGGGAGAAATAAGATGACCTTTTTTTTTTTTGGGTTGCTTTCAGTTGTCGAGATATTCTGTATTCATTTGGTCATCTACACTATCCAGAATCAGCCCAAATGGGTGATCAATAAATTTTGTCCCTAAATAAATATATCTGACAGATACAAGTAAGGCTCATAAGTAAGTAATGTTAATGTGGCTTGTAGTTTATAGCTGAAACTGTAATTCTAGGTGTCCAACCTTAGATGAAAATTCCATTAATTTTACTGGGAATATCTTTAAACTGACAAACTGAAAGTATGGATCTTTTCAGGGCTAAGAAAAGGTTCATATATAATTTTATAAATCATATACATGACTAAAAATATGGATCCTTCTCCCATTCTAGGTTGTAACCTAGGGCCTTCTACTTACATTCAAGGCATACAAAACTGGATGGAAATGGGTGGAAATAATACAAATAGACAGAAATATTACAATTGCAAAGTCAATGTGATGAAACAGATGAATTATCTGCGGTGCACAACAAAGCTTTTTTTTGCATTTTCATATGCAACAGCATTTTGACTGGGACCTGAGAGTGCTAAGTGTAAATGAGAATGAAACCACATGCTGTTAAATTTAAAGAACTTTCTCTCAGTTATGACTTTTAACAGGAAAGCCTGTTTTCATTAACACATCTATATGACACCTAAATAATGAGGCACTTATCCACTAGGTATTTACAGATGTTCTGTTCCCCAGGATTTTAATATCAAAACCTCCACTCAGATCTACTTCAAAATTACTAATTTTATAGATCTAGAAAAATAGTCCACATTGGAAACCAAAACCAGCACATTCAAATGAACAGTTTATCTAAGAAATTCAGCAGTTGCAATCACAACAGAAGCCCCTCATTATTTATGACCTTTGAGCATAAGAAAGCATCACTTACTTATATCTATTAATTCATCAATAAATTAAACTGGCACAAGGGATGGTGTAGCAAATGCACACACAGCACTTATGCAGTGCCTGTATTATACAATTACATTACCAAAGCAGTTCTTTTCCTCTTTCCCAGTTACCTGAGAAATAGAACATTCCGTTAACGTCCCTTCTCCTCCCCTGCATGCTTTTTTTAAAACTTCCTGCTTAAAGGCAATAGCACAGTGGTTTATCTGAAATGAAAAATCCAAGGAAAACCTCTGAGATTTCACAGAGGAAGACTGAATACCCCATTGTGCTTCATTAGGAAGACAAATGAACTCTTTAGAAGAAAGACGAGACTTTACCTGAGAGAGAGAGAGAGAGAGAAAGCCACAAGGGATATGGTGTATGTTCTTAAAGCAACTTGATCTTAGTGCTTGTGAAAATAACCCTCCTTAAGAGAACTGCATCATTACTGCAGCTGATTCTAAGGGCAAGTTTTATTGCTCCCCCTGATAATGACATTAGATCTGTAATCTCCACTTAGCTAACTGAAAGAAAAGGGTGAGAATATTTGTCAGATGTTCCCTTAGAACAAAAATACTTTTGCTTGCTTTCTAATTTGTAGAAAAGCTGCAACTTTAGAGAAGATTCCATCATAGTTGTCAAATTCTAGACTGACCTTCTCATTTTTGTAGCATCATAGTGCAATGGAGAAGGGATAGCTAGCTCAAGGATTATAGAATGCATTGAAACAGCTTTTATAGCACAGAGTTTTTAAAGCTTGAATAAATTGTTTCCAAGATGTCTTCTTGTTATCTTAAATAATTTTTAACTTATTGTATTTGCCCTTTTATTAACAAGAGAAGAGTATGTGATCAGTGAACAGATTCAAGTAACAAATGATGATAACTTTGGCTTGGATGTAGGAACTCAAATTTAAATCTGCATTATTGCATTATTGGCGGAATTCCATGTCAGCACTTCTTATAATGCTTTGTGGTTTGTTTCAAAGGGACAGGGAGAACAATTATAGGCAAATTGTGTGATAAGGTGAGTAAAAAAACAATGGACAGGAATAGTTAGCATTGGAAATAAAGGAATACAAAGAAGGGCAGTTCCACAACTGGTGGCAATAATTATTATAAAATAAACATGATGATTAGTCTGTACCACCACAATCACTCCAAAATATAGAAAATATAAGCTGTTGTAGTGCAAAGCACACTGACAGCTGAAAGTGAGAAAAGTAGTAATAAATTAATAAAATAAATAAATTCAAAGCAGGATTTCAAAAAACTAGATAAAGTAGTTCTTCACAATATTATCCATGTAACTGGTACAAAGGAACATCTTTGTGCCTGTTATAAAATACTAATTCAAATCAAACACCTGATGATTTATCTGGATCCGTTCCAGTCGGGTTTCAGGCCCGGGTACAGCACAGAAACGGCATTGGTCGCATTGGTTGATGATCTCTGGAGGGCTCGGGACAGGGGTTGCTCCTCTGTTCTGGTCCTGTTAGATCTCTCAGCGGCAGTTGATATCATCAACCATGGTATCATGCTGCACCGGTTGGAAGAATTGGGGTGCGGGGCACTATGTTGCAATGGCTCCCCTCCTTTCTCTCCGACCGGTCGCAGTCTGTGTTGGCAGGGAGGCAGAGGTTGACCCCGAGGTGCCTCATATGTGGGGTGCCACAGGGGTCGGTCCTCTTGCCCCTTCTCTTCAACATTTATGTAAAGCCACTGGGTGAGATCATCTGTGGTTTCGGAGTGAAGTACCACCAGTACGCGGACGACACTCAGTTGTACATCTCCACCCCGGACCACCACAACGATGTCCTTGAAGTGATGTCCCGGTGCCTGGAGGCCATGCGGATCTGGATGGGGAGAAACAGGCTCAGGCTCAACCCATCCAAGACCGAGTGGCTGTGGTTTCCGATGTCCCGATATAGTCAGTTGGTGCCTTCACTGACTATTGGGGGCGAGTCGTTGGCCCCTACGGAGAGGGCTCACAACTTGGGTGTCCTCCTGGATTCACAACTGTCTTTGGAAGAGCATTTGACAGCTGTGACCGGGAGGATTTTTCATCAGGTTCATCTGATCCACCAGTTGCGTCCCTTTCTAGATCGGGATTCCTTACGCACGGTCACTCATGCCCTCATCACTTCCCGCCTGGACTATTGTAACACTCTCTACATGGGGCTCCCCTTGAGGAGCACCCGGAGGCTCCAACTGGTGCAGAGTGTGGCTGCGCAGGTGGCTATGGGAGCGACATGGCGTTCCCATGTAACACCTCTCCTGCACGAGCTGCACTGGCTCCCGGTGGTCTTCCGGGTGCACTTCAAGGTACTGTTTACCACCTTTAGAGTACTCCATGGCTTAGGACCTTGTTATTTACAGGACCGCTTGCTGCCATCAGTAGCCTCCCACCGGCCAGTACGCTCTCATAGACAGGGGCTCCTCCGGGTGCAGTCGGCCAAACAGTGTCGACTGGCGGCCCCCAGGGGGAGAGCCTTCTCTGTGGGGGCACCTACTATCTGGAATGAGCTCCCCTTGGAGATACGGAGGATCTCAGATCTGTGCACCTTCCACCACACTCTCAAGACCTTTTTATTTCAACAGGCCAGCCTGGCCTAAATTTTTCCCTCTTAAAGTGTAAATTTTAAATCTGTTTTAACCATTGGGATGTTTTAATCTGTCCTGGGCCAAATTGTTTAATGTGGTTTTATATTGCTTTTAAATTTTGTGTCTATGTGTTTTATTTTTTGGCTGTTCACCGCCCTCAGGAGTAGGGTAGTATATAAATCTAATAAAACAAATAAAACAAATAAATAAAATAAATAAAATAAATAAATGATATCCTAGAGCAGGGTTGTCAAACTTGCAGGCCGGATGCATCATGCACTGGCCACCCCCACCAAAATTTTAGCAAAGGAGGGGACAGTCCCAATACATCACATGACGACAATGTGATGACACGAGTTTGACACCCCTGTCCTAGAACATCCTTGTTGGGAAAGGGACTGGGCAGATAGTTTTATCATATTTTATTTCTGTTGGTTGCTTTAAATAAATGAGTTCATTTGTACAGCTGAAGAGTACTTAGCCTTTAATAATCCTATACAGATAGTCCTTGACTTATGACCATGGTTGGGACAGGAATTTTGGTCTCTAAACAATGCAGTCATGACGAAACCCAATTTCAAACTATTTTTATCCCAGCTGTTAAACAAATCCAGCTTCTCCAATTGTCTTTGCCTGTCAGACTCACCTGCAAATCACAACTAAAATGCTGCAACTGTCATAAATATGGGCCAGTTGCAAGGTGCCTAAATTGCAATCACATGATGATAGGGGTGATAAGATAGTTGTAATTTAGAAAATGGGTTGTAAATAACTTTATCCAAGGCCATCATAACTTTGAAATGAATGGTCATAAGTCAAAATTTACCTGTACTATATTTTTAAGAAGAAATCTCTATTGAGTGCAATTAAACGTACTTTTAAGTATGAACATATAGCCTTGTAGCAACTTAATTTAAGAACAAAAGCATAAGTATCTTATAAAACAAATGATTAAGCGGACCTGTGAAAACAAGTATAGTTTTAAAGGCCAAGGCCTGAATCCCACATCTTGTTTCATATCTGTAATTGGAAGAAAATAATTCCATGAAGTTTCCTAATATCTCCAAGAACATTTGTTTAAATCCCACTGGATACTTCTTTTGGGGTTAGGTTACATCAAATAATACAAATTCACCACAAAGATCGTGTATTATAGCTATTATCTGGTTACTGATTCCTGTAACTGAAAAGGCAGAGGCTATATCTTCATTAATCTACTGAATTAGCATCCATTCCACACATCATTCTCCAAGGCCAGCAACTATTACCCTCCCACATACAGAATTCTCCTCCAGAAAAGAAATTGAAATAGTTAGCATACTGTACAGAAATAGCAACAAGTTGACACAAACCTATGGTACATCTATCAGGCAAATTGTTTTATCTGTTTTCCCTTCAGAAACAACTTTCAGAGGAATTTTTGCACATGTTTTGCATTTGCAGAAGATATTTGGAAGGTTCTGTGGTCCAGCTTCCAATTCTACCTCCATCAGGTAATCCCCCTGATTGGTTTCACAAATGAAAGCAAATGTATGTGTCCCAGGATCCAATCTGGTTTGGTAACCAGAACCAGAGATTTAGTCTTCTGAGCTTTCAGATGCATGCTGGGGATGGGCTTCAGCATGAGTCTGAAAACTTGGAAGACTAAACTTCTGACTGGTTTATCCAAAAAATCTTGGATTGCGAGTTTCTACAGGAGTATCTGAAAAAAAGCAATAATTCTATAGAAAAGTAAAAAAAAAAAAACCTCAAAGAGCAGTGTTGGAAATGCTTTAGGGTACAATTTGGAGTTTCTGAGTCTCATGGTTCTGATCCATAACATGTTCCCTCCCTGTCACACTCTTCTTTGGGAGATCAATATTTTCCCAATTCCAATTGCACAAGTATCTCCATCCCTTCAGCTGTGTTCCTATTGTGCCCAACTCACTTTGAGCAGCAGCCAGATTTTTCATATCATTCCTTTTTTTCGGGGCTGTCAACTAAACTCTTATTTAATGCCTTCTTATTTTGCAAGAAATTATTTTTGTGGCCTAGAATCTTGTAGGTGCCTTAAGCGTGACTGGACCACTACTAAGAGACCCCCACGATCTTCACTTTTCCTAAGCTATTCACAAAGAATATCCTTAGGGTCGCCAAAGAACCAACCTGCTTGTGGGTCTGGGGGGGGGGGCGGGGGGGAGGGAGGTCGACCTCCTTTTACAGTCTTGCGGAGGAAGCCTCGCTGGCAATTTGGAGCTTGGGCGCGTTGGTACCAATCTGAAACGGAAACGTGGGGAAAGGGGTAGGCCGGGACAGGTAAGACGCTTAGTCCAGGTTGGCGGAACCGGGCCGGTGTCCTTACAGGTCATTCGGAGGAAGCATCGTACACGTGTCCCAGGCCTCTCTGTAGTCACGCGCCCACGCGCGTGTCACGAGATCGCGGTGGGGGGGTGGGGGCAGGAGGGGAAAATCTGGAGAGGATTCAAGCGGGCTGCCTCCTGCCTGCTGCTGCCGCCGCCGCCGCCGCCGCCGCCACCCGCGAGCCGGTAAGCCTTTGCTTAGGCGAGCCCCCTCCCGGGCCTAGACGGGGGCTCGGGCGTCCGCGTGCACGCGCGCTGGGCTAGCGGGCGGGGGCGACGGTCCCCGCAGGCAGGATGCGCTGAGCATTATCCAGTTGCCATAGAAACCAGCCAAAAAAAAAAGAGAAGAGGTTGGAGGCCGGCCGGTGGCGAGAAGGAGGGTGGGAGAGGGGAGCGATTCGCCCGCAGTCTTTGCGAAGCAGCAGCTTTCGCCGCAGCTTCGCCGGAAGAAACCGACGGGCCCGCTAGAGCGCTTGACTGGCTTTGAAAGAGGGGAGTAGAGGGAGGGAGGGAGGCGAGAGAGAAACCAACACCGCCTGAGGTCTGGCTTCTCGGGCTCTCTCTCTCTCTCGAGGAGCGGGGGGGGGGGTGTTTCGCTGTGCCTCCCACTCGAAGGACCGGCCGGACAGAGCCACGCAGGTAAGCCCTCCTTCCCTCGCTCCCTCCCTCCCTCCCCGGCGAAAAAAAAAGAAACGCAGCAAAGGACGTGCCTGGGGCGGACCTTCGGCATCTTCCCTCGCGTCCCCCGCTTCCTCCCGGTGGATTGAGGCTGGAAAAGAGGGAGGCAAAGTCTGGCTGTTTCTGGATGCCGTGTAGGTATTACGGGGCACGTTCGAGAGGCAGTCGGGGGCTCCTGGAGCCGGCCCTAGTGGGGAACTTGTTGTGCTTCACAAGTCCTTGTGCCCTTCTTTCTTTCCCACCGTCGCATCGTTATTGCTGTTTATGCTACTAGTAGTACTGCTAATATTATTATTACCCCGTTCCTCCCGCAATTGCACTTGGCCTGGGCTGCATCCCGCAATGGGCAGGTGCGTTGCCCTGCCTGGACTGCAATGAGTTCGGGCTGTCACCTGATGAGGAAGGGGAGGCGAGTGTGTGGCCCAAAGGTTGTTTCTTTCCATCCCATAGGTAGACTTGGATAGATTGATTCCATTGTTGCAGGATTTACTGGCCTGTGGGGCAAATAGGCAAACAATATCATCTTCCCCCCCCCCCCCCTCCCCCGGGTGTTTTGCAACTGTGGTGACGCAGTGAGACTGACCTTTCAGGCTTTTGGTGTCTGCATCAATCTCTCTTAAGGAGAAATTGCATTGCTTTTTTTAGGGTGGTAGTGGTGGTGCTTTGGGGTTGTTGTTTTTTTTTTTTTTTTTTTTGTATTTATGTTTTTAAAAAATGGTTGGTTGATTGGTTGGTTTTCTTTTAAGTGAGGTCGGGCTGTTTGATGTGTCTCATCACAATGATGCCCAAAGAGTCTCCAGAAAGGGAGGGCATTCTGTTTAGTGCTGCTGCTTCTGCTTCTGCTGCTTCTTCTTCTTCTTCTTCTTCTTCTTCTTCTTCTTCTTCTTCTTCTTCTTCTTCTTCTTCTTCTTCTTTCTTCAAAGAAGAATAGTATAACTATCTGGGAGGGGGCAGAACAGTCATCTGGCTTCTTTTCATCTGCCTTTCAACCTCCCTTTTGAAATTGCTATTACCTGAGCAGTCGATTAAAATTAGCAGCTGGGGAAATCAAGGCTTCTATCTATCTATCACTTGAGTGTTATTTTAGAGATCTGCAATTCTTCCATTATTAATCTAGGAATTTGGAAGTCAGTGTGGATATAGAACCAAGCAAGATTGGTGAAGGCCTGGGGTACAGGGTATGCCACATTCTTTTCAGATAAGCTATGTTTCTTGCTTCACAGAGTACTGAACCTTATCTGGCAAGATGCCCTCCAGGTGTCTTAGAATTGCAGCTCCTAAAATTTCCATGCTGGCAAGGAATTTTGCCCACTGCAATCCTATCGCATCTGGTGGGCACCAGGTTGGGAATGTATAGTTTAAAATGAATGGTTCTGTTAGAGAAAAACCTATGGGTAAACATCAGAGCTGTCCTTTTTCTCATAAACAACAATCTGGGATTGTGATTAAATGTGCCCTGTGATTAAAAAGAGGCTTTAAAATATAGGCTTGATTTAAAGGAACAAGCCAAAGTAAAAAAATGAACTATGTCTCGGATTATATAGCATTCTTAGATACATAATCTGAAACCAAGATCACTTGTCTTTCCTTATGCTTTCTTGGAGTTTGATTCAACCAGGGCCATTAGGAATGTCTTCAAATCATATTGTCATCGTGTTCTGAAATTATAACAATATATAAGTTTTATAGTAATGATAATCAAAATGTGACCATTATTTACTTGGGTGGATTAGGATTTGGCATGACAACCATAAGCAGAGAGCTTATACAGCAGCAATATGTTGATATGATTGTGTGCCAAATGGCCATATAAATGGACCCTGTTGAACCCCAATGTATTTTTCAGTTGCATCATTTTTCTGGATTTGTGAGCTATAATCTTGAAACACCATTTTCTAGACATCATTGATGCACCTAATGCAGTCAGAGAATCTTATTCCTTTGCTCCTTTATACAAACTTTAAAAAAATTAGAAAGCAGGATTATTTGAATTGATGTGTTGTCCTTAATACATTGCACACACTCCATTTTGAACTTAATGTTGTCTGACTTTGCCTGCAGCCCTGACTATATTCTATCCAGTAACCAGTTCTCTTCTTGGGTTTCTTGTCTTCATACTCTCATAAATCCATTTATTTAATATTAACTTGCTTCCTCCCCCCCCCCCCCATGACAATTGACTTCCTTCCTTCCATCATTTTACAAATCCTTACACAACAGAGAAAACTAAGTGACGTCGGTACAAATTAGGACTTGTCAATAGGATTTCTTTGGCACAAGTGGCACCCTGAAACAGCTCTTTTCAGCAATCCCGTATATGAATAAATGCCAACAGATTCAGCATTCTGCTTCATCAGTTGTTAATGAGATCAGCTAAAGATACCAAGATATTTCTGAAATTCAGCTCTGCTGTTACTGTAAGCACCCCCAGGCAGGGATTTGCTATACATAAAATAGAATGAAGTTCAGTAATGAAAATATTTTAGGGATCTATGTGGAGAGATGATAAATATTTAGAATGTCATTCTAGTTTTCTCATTTTTAGTTATTACTCTCCCAATCCTCAAAGTGGAGAGAAATAATACTGTATATGCCATAATGCAAATAATGAGGAAAATGCAGGTGTTTCCCTTTCCAAATGCTGCATTAGGGCATGTCCAAATGCAGGTTCTAGAGCGATTGCAATGTTTTATCTCTGCCATAATGTGGCTAAAGAAGGATTGATAATAAGTTATGTGTTGTGAGGATAAGTGTGTGCCTGAGGTCTTGTCATGGAAGAACACAAATGTAATAGCTACAGTACATATGCTTCTTAAATCATTACATTTTGCTATATCCATCAGGTTTCACTGACTGAGAAAATCTCTCAATTTGGCAATTGTTTTGTTGTTTACTTTAGGCAATGTAATTATCTACAGTCTGTGACTCAAAATTGGTAAACAGTACTGGTTTTTGCAAGTTTTCATTTTTGCTCCATACCCCAGAAGAAATGAGAATGCATCTATAAAGGAAATAGAAGATAGCAGGAAATATATGGAGATTTTATTGGGAGTTATTTTGCATCCAGAATGCTGAAAAGAAAAAGAAAAAAAAAAGATTAACTTAAAGCAATCAGCATTTTCCTCTTTTCCTCTATATGGAAGGATAAATAAAAATGATGGTCAAGAAATAAGAAATCACAGAAAGTTAGATAATCTGAAAAGCAGAAACTATGATTATATAATACTGTGTAATGCATAGTATTGCCCAGAATTGTAAAATATTGGGGTGGCCTATACATCTCATAAATAAATACCGTTATCAAAAATAATATGGTATTGGTAATAACATTTTCATGTTGCTTATATTTTCTCTTTTATGATGTACATGGCAAAGGTTCAATGACTGCCAAGTAATACAAGAGAACTTAAGACATTAAATTATGATCAGCCATTTTGAATAGATAACTTCCTTAACCTATGGTGATTTTATTGGCCAGTTGCACAATGAAATATAAACTTCAAACAATCAACAGTTTTTTCTACTGTGATGACTGGTTAACCCATCTTTATGGATATATATATTTGAATAAGGGTATATAATTTATTGTACGGTTATCATTAATTACAAATTAAACTTCCATTGTATATATCAACTGAAATCATTCACACACATAGTTTGGTTGTAATCCTTTCAACAATTTTGTTGAGGTCAGGAATAGGTTCACACATTGTGTTATGCTAGATTTGTTTTAACTATAGTTTATTGATTAAGCTACAAATTCTATGTTTATTCGAAGCATAAACCATGGCTATTATTATAGAAATCAGGTTATGATTTCATGACAATTATTTTCCTACATAATAAAGATCTTAGGACCAAAACTGAAAAAGAGTAACCTGTTTTAAGATTACAGAAATCAACCATACATAAATAATTCCACAATGTTTAACTATGGTGGTATGTCTTCTCCTAAGAAGAATCATAATGGATTCGAGGACAAAACGTTTTGGTGTGTGAGGTAAAAGAGCAAATAATACCCTCCCCAAATGTCAGTGAGAGTGCATAGTAGACAAAATAAACCTTCACTAATAAAGTTAGGTTCAAGAGAATTTGAATAATAATGACTAAGCAGGTTGTGTGAATTCTGAAACTCTACTTCAGCATCTCATATAACTTTAAAAAAATGCATTTGATACAAAAGCCTACAGAAGTTCAGTAGGACATTTGGTCATCTGTAGGACTTTGCTGTTTGTATCTATATAACATTTTTGCTTATGAATTATTGAGGCAAAGATGTGCCAGTATGTAGAAATATGTGTTATGCTTGCTGCTTATTACAAATAGTGGTAATAGCATTAGACTTTTCTTGGCACAGGATTTGAATTACCTTCAGATCAGAACTGATCTTATTACCTTCAGTTCAGAACTGTAGTACACAGAAATACATATACAGGAGCAAGGATAGCAGTTGCTGATGCTTAAAAGCAAATTGGCTTCAATATCTTATTTCACTCACTAGCTGAATGGGGGCTGAAGGAGGAAATTTGGTGTTGCATGGCACCGTAAATACAAGTATAAGGGCTTATGCACACTGCCTGGTTGTCCTCTTGTCAGAACAGGCTGGCAACCATTTCTAAAGAGAATTAGGTGGCACCATCCTTTATTAATCCCCCACATGTCAATGTTTTGTATTTGTGGCACACCTTTCTATTATCTCAAGTACTCCTGTCTGCTTTGGATATCTTACCTCATTTTGTTGCAGGCTAACCTAAACAGTTCACTGGTGACTTCTCTTGGGACACAGCAATGGTCATAAGTATGAACCAGTTGCCAACCATCTGAATTTTGATCACATGATCATGGGGGGGCGGGTGCTACAAAGGTCACAAGTGTGAAAAATTGTCATAAGTCACTTTTTCAGTGCCATTGTAACTTTGCATGGTCATTAAATAAACTGTTGTAAGGTGAGGACTACTTTGAAAAAGAAGGTTGTATATCTGAAACCTGGCAGAAATATTATTTCCCAATCCATCGCTGGAAATGAACAAACACAGGAAAAAGTAGGAAATTCAGGGAAAGAAATCTAGGGTTTTTTAAAAAAATCTGCCAGTTTTTAAACCAACAGGATACCATTTACAAAGCAAATACTGTTATGATTTATTCTGTTATTTGGTATTCATAATAAAGCTCTAAAATACATTAGAAACTATAAGGGTAGTAGTAAGGTGTTTCTAAAGTGCTTGCTATGTCTGCATGAAGGCGCATTTAATAGGTTAACATTGTGTACATAAATCTAATTAAAATGTTGTTATGTTACATTATGTTCTTGTGTTGTGTTGCTACGTTTAGTGTGCCAACTAATATATTGGCAATTGCTTTCCTGGAAAGAGAGATAGGAGGACATGTCAGGTGAATTGTCCAATGGGAGGGCATAGTGGCCTGGTATACAATGGTGGGTTGTTCCCGGTTTACACCGGTTCGCAAGAACCGGTAGTAAAAAAATTTAGTAGTTTGGAGAACCGGTAATAACATTGGCTGGACACGCCCCCAAACAGGTCCCTGGCCTAGTCACAACTCGCTTACCCCACCCACCTCACCAGAAGCTTTTTTTTTTACTTTTAAAAGCATTTTTTCTACAACCTCTTCAGCTGCAAAAGTGCTTTAAAAGTTTTTAAAAAGCCTCTGATGATTGCGTGGCTCAGCTGGGATCTCAGAGGCTTTTAAAACCACCCTTTGGTTGCCCCCCCCATACCGCCACCGCTGCTGCTCTGGCTCCCATGTCTCCCTCCTCGCAGTTGCCTATGCTCCTTCCTTCTCTCTCTCTCTCTTGCTCGCTCGTTCTCTCTGTCACTCTCTCTCTCGCGCGCTGGGAAAATGGCGTCACCTCTCTCCCCGCCCTTTCCAGCTGCCGTATAGGTTTGTCCACCCCACCTGGCAGGGGCAGGGTTACCAGGACAAAGCCAAACAGCCACCATTTTCCTGTGGGCTTGCAAGCTGGCAAGGTTCTGCCTACTGAAAGTGAGCCCTGGCCTTGGCGGATGAGTCCGTGTGGAGATGGAAAGGGGATGGGTGGGTGGGTGACAAAAGCCTCACCTGGGGAGGGGGGTGATGGTGGGAGGAATGCGGGCCTCCCTCTCAGGATGCACCTGAAGGGAGAGAAAATGGAGGAGGGGGTGCAGGAAGAAGAGGGAGGGGGGCTATTGTGCAAAGAGGCCGGGCCAGAGGGTTTGAAAAAGAGCTGCACTCTTTAGCTTCACTCAACCGGCATGGGAGGCACAGGGCCCTGCGGATCCCCGGGTGACAGATGGAAGGAAGGAGGCCTGATTGGCTAACAAAAGTGTCCGTGGAGGAGCCAAGAACATGCCTATCCCCGACCCTACTTAGTGCCTTTCTTCTTCCTAAAACCAGGGACCACTCTGCTCTTACTGCTCTCGCACCAAGCTTCTCTTCAAGGGATTGTTAAGGGGGCGGGGAGAAGGGCGGCTGACAGAAAGAGTGCCTTGGTGGGCATAGGATGTGGGGGTTCACCTTGGCACCTTGACACCCCTCGGCTTCCGTGGGTGCCGCCGCCAGCCCCAGACAAGTGCCTCCGTCTTTGCAGCTACAGAGCTTGGGAGGGGAGGCTGGCTGGGGTTTTCATTCGATGCCCACCAGGAGCTAAGTGAGCCTCCTTTCAGTGTGCAAACTTGGGGAACCCGATAAAAGCCGGGCTCGCAGCTCCCGCACTGCTTTGATGGAGCCGGGTAAACTGAGGGGAGGAAGGAGAAGGAACTGATGGGCAGGCTGGAGTAGCTCGCTTTCCCCTCAGAGGGGTTTCCCCATCAGAGCAGCAGGAGGAGGAGGAGGAGGAGGAAGCGGAGGGAGAGGCTTTGCTGGCTGCCCGGCTGGGACCCAGAGGTGGCGGCTGTAATATGGCGCTGGGTACGCAGATATGGGTGAAAGAAGGGGGGGCAATTAAATATCTTGTGAGTGTATCTATGGATGTTTTTTGCATTTTTTTCTGCAACCTCTTCAGCCGAAGTGGTTGTAGAGAAAAAAATGCCTTTAAAAGCCTCTGGCGATCCCAGCTGACTTGCCTGATCGTCAGAGGCCTCTAAAAGCATTTTTTTCTGCAACCTCTTAAGATTGTAGAAAAAATGCTTTTAAAAGTGTAAAAAAAAATTGGCCATGCCCACCCAGTCACATTAACCCCCACAAGCCACACCCACAAAATAAGCCATGCCCACAGAACCAGTAATAAAAAAATTTAGAACCCACCCCTGCTGCTATAGCAATACCATTTAGACTTACATACCACTCCATAGTGCCTTATAGCATTCTCTGGATGGTTTACAAGTGTCAGCATATTGCCCCTAACAATCTGGATCCTTATTTTACTGACCTCGGAAGGATGAAAGGCAACCTGCTATCTGAGCTGATACCTGCAAATTGTTGACACAGCATTTCAGCCTAGACAGTTTAAGCAGTAAGTGCAGATATGTTCTTAGAATGTTTCAGAATGATTTCTGAAAAATGTACTTGCAGAATGTGATTCTTGATAGGAGGAGGATGTTTAAACTTAAACATGTAATACATGTTGTAAATGTTTTGATCAAAAAGAATTTGGCTCCAATTTTTGCTCAGAAAGGATCAAAATTAGTTGATTTTAAATTGATCACTATGTCTCAGCCTAATTTCTCTCAAAGGATTGTAGTCAAACTAAAAAAATGGAGCATTGCTTTTGAGTAGAGACTGCATGATTTTAAAAAGTGACATCAATTTAAGATCATCTAGTGGATATGAATCGTGAGCAACAAATGTAACCTCTATCTTACATACCTCCACATACCCATGATCAAGGGGGCAAAATACCACAGAACGCAGTTTTTGGCTTCATGCTAACACATGCAAAGTTTTAAAAAATGTTGATTAGATAGGTTCCATGTCAAATTCCGCAGGACTTCATATAAATAAGGTCTAATGCAATGAAGGGAAAGAAAACATCTCAGGAAATTCAGATGCAGAAGAGTTAATCAAATCGAAACCTGCCAATCTAGAAAGTGGGCAGAACTAGCGAAGTCTAGTGAGACTCAGATTCAGCAGGAAGGTTTCCATTTTTCTCTGATGAATTTTAAAAAGGGATGGGGCCAGCCTTTTCTTGTTGTTGTTTCCTTTCTATCATGGAAATACAGCATCTCAATTTGACTCCCAGCCAGGTAAGAATAACTTATTACCCTAGAAAAAGACGGGAGAATCAAAAGAAGTTCACTATCTAAAGAAATATGGAGCTAGACGTGAATGGAGTTATTTTATAAAAGTCAGTATTGTGGATTTATCTAAGCTAAGGGTTTTTTTTATCTGTGTTGATCTACTTTGATCTACGTGGGGGGGTGGGGGGGAGGAGAGAGAGAGAGAGAGAGAGAGAGAGAGAGAATCTCTTTGTGTATTAATAGTTGGAAGGTTAGCTACAAAATGAAGGATTCATATTTTTCTCTTCCTTTTCTCCCACTGCTTTGAATTTTCAGTTAGGTCCTTAATCTTAATCTATATAATAAACCACCGGAATCTGCTTCTGAAATCAGCAATCTTATTCTGACAGGGCCACTTTGTTCATTGTATAAGGCTAGTAGGCTGAATAAAGGTACAGAGAGGAATACATAATTCAGATGAACACAAATTGGTCTTATTTGCAGATGACATTCTTCTGTTTATTTTTAAGCCTCACACTACCGTCCAATGTTGATCAAGAGATAAATGCCTTTAGCAATATAGCAGGCTATATTAACTGTATTAACTGATCCAAATCAGAACTGATGTTACCCATTCATTTAAGGAATATCAATTCTGATTTCTATTGAATCCAAGTATGTGTATACTAAATGATCTAACTCAGTTAGCAACATGTAATGTATAGTGAGATTTCTTCAGATATTGATAAGATGGGATTCATTAAACCTTATCCTTTGGGAAAGATGAATGCTTGCAAAATGAATATTATTCTCAGTTTAATTAATATTCCGTGAGGAATTCCAGTTTATATCTGAAAATCTGGCAAAGATTTTCAAAACATACATGTTCTGAATTTTAAACATACATGTTTAAAAAATTTCTGTGGGTTTGTTTAATTCCAAGAATTTCTTTACAGAAAATGCAATTACCAATTAACGAAGGAAGATTCAGCTTTCTGAATCTGGACTTATAACATCATGTTTACCTATTGTCAATTTTTAAATATTGGTAGCCAGCAATTGGTGTTAATGTTCTGATTTGGGCAACTTTGAGATGGATGCAGAGCAGTAGAATCTAAATATACTACAACTCTGTATGTTTGGAAACAATTACTTCAGTTAGGCAACTATGGAATGGAATTTCTAATGAAAAAAAATTTCTTATGCTAAATTGACTTTATAGACTGGAGGATATGTTTGATATGTTTGCCATCTTGAGTTATTTCTTAAATTAATAAAGGTGGGATACAAATACATAAACAAATAAGGAAATCAAACTTTAACAATTGAGAAAAAGATGATATGAAAAAAAGATAGGAGGAAATGGGAATATTGACTTTAAATCAACTGTTAAATGATGAGGATGGATTTTTATCACATTCTATGCTAAGAGACAAATATCATCAACTAGATCTAACCCAATGGCAGCATTTATAATTACAACATTTGCTAACTGCATTGCTTGGACCAGCAGTACAAGTGGACCAGCAATTGTAAATGGCAGCATTTACAATTACAGCATTTGCTAACTGCATTGCTTGGACCAGCAGTATTTTCAGAAGTAAATTGAATTCTACAAATGTAAAGGATTCTTAACAGAATATAAAGCTATTTTTCCATCCTATCAGAAAATGTTATTTATAACGGTAATAAAATCTGCATCCCATGTCTCACTGGTGTGGCCATAATTCATTTTTCAGATTTGTCTGCTAACTAAATACTTGTTTATTACTTTTTGTAGATTTTTAAATAATATAGATGCTTTGGTTTTTGACATTTAAACAAAAAAATATAAAATGTTGCCTTATAAATATAAAAGCAATGTCACAGAACAAGGAAGCCACACAGAAAGAGGCTACAGCTTAAAAGCATTTGCAGGAAAATATGGTCTAAGCAATTAAAAAAACAGAGCTCATCAGCAAGAGTTATTTTATTTTAAAATGAGTCCTTAGAGGCCCTGGTGTGCAATGTAATATTAAAATACATTAATAAGTACTAACTTAAAGTGCTTGTGCTGAAGTCAGAGAAGAAAAATACTTCAATTTTCCAGACAGTGGAGAAGAATCAAACAGGGATTGAAAGATATTCAAAGAATCAACATGAAAATGTAAACAAATGAACAAGACCCTCTTCAGATCCAAGTATCAGAATCAGAATATTTGTATTTTTTTTTTAAAAAAAGTGAATTCCTCGGTCCCTATATATTTTGAAGAATCCCCCGCCTCTTTCTTGTTGGATCAGCCCTGATATAATATTAAAGTTCTATGACAATAACTATAATTTTAATCTGAATTTGGCAAGAAGCTTTTTCCAGATTATACTGAAATCTGAATTTAGTCGTCATTGGAAGACAATTGCTTCTGCAAAATAAATGTACCCACTCCTTTCCTCATTAATATTCTGTCAGTTCAAGTTGGGCATTTGTAACACAATCAAACTGCATCAAGCAGGTATGCACAATAATAATTTAGAACTCTTTTGAGTGATTTTTTTTTCTGTTAGCAAATTTATGTTTAATGTAGCTGATGTACTTTGGAGGATATGATCGATATAATCTAATTAACAAATCTTGAAATCAGTGGATAGTGAGGAATCTCTTGATGTTATTTCTAGGATTAAAGGCTGTTAGAGCCCACACCACCAGTGGATAAAAAATATTTGGGAATTTACTTATTTATTTTTATTCTTCTATCACTTTTATAAATAGCTCAATGCAGCAAACATACATAATACTCTTTCCTCTTTCTAATTTTTGTGCAACAATTCTGTGAGGTGGGTTAGGCTGAGAGAGAGGGACTGACCCAAAGTCACCCAACCAGCTTGGATGTGTATAGTCTCATACTGTATACAGTAAGTGGTCTTCCCATTGCTAGATATGATATATCTTTAATTTGACTCCGAATGGCTTTTCCTATAATCTGCAATCGCTCAATTGCAGTTTCCTGACCATATAATAATTTCAATGACTATATTATTCAGTGGTTTGGAGAAGGTCCGGTGTATTTTCTTTGCTTTACTTTGCAGTTGAAGCTCAGGATAAAGTAGGATGAACATCTTCATGTATCTGTTAAGGTAAATTAGTTTCTTTGTGCTGCCATTTCAATAACAATTCAGCTGTTTAGATAGATATCCACTACTTCAGAATTGTGGAAGTCAACAAAACCTTATGGCTGTAAAATCTGTTCATATCAATGCCAAAGCCACATTTTGCTCAAATCCAGGCTCACTCCTGGATTAATAGTCTGGCAATCTCACTCTCACTTTCCTTGAAACTTCCTATGTTTTGGAAAAACATACTGATGATACCTCACTTTAAATTGATGGATAATCTTTCCCTATGGTTTTATATAGATATGTGTCTTTTTAAAAAGTTTTTTCACCCGCTAAGCAGTTGCAGGCTCCTCCTCCTTTTATCTTAATCATTTTTTAGGCAGTAATTCTTCCATTCTTCCCTTAAGGTCATTTCCACATGGCATTACACTCTTCCAACTGGAACTTCCCATTTAGGAAAGAGCAGAATAACTGTGAAACAGTATCTTACATTCTTAATTCTTCTAAGCAGCCCCCAAAAAATGTTATTGAAGACTCATGATGTCTTACATTTTGATCTCATGCTCAGAGCTAAACCCCAAAATTATCCAGATAATCTACTTCATTAAGGATGCTCTGTAGTTTTGGATATCACTTTTTCAACAACCTTCCCTAAAAAGAAGCTTTAGGTGATCAAGAATGCAGCAGAATGAGCAAAGATGAGCATGCCTCGGTGTGTCTATGTGGCACCACTGTTTTGCACGTTCCATTGGTTCTCCTTATGCTTCCAGTTGTGATTCAAAGTGCTGGCTATGACATATAAAGCTATCCATGGCATGGGAATCAGTTATCCAAGGGATTGCCTGTCTCCTGTGGTGTCTGCCTGGTAAGCATCATCTGCCAAGGTTTGCTTGTTCCCAGTTCCTTTGACTAAACAATGACATCTATCAGAACCCACACAGTGCCTTCGCTGTAGCTTCTGGAATGAGGTTCTCTTGAGATCTACGTGCTCTCATCCTGATGTTGTTCCAGACAGCTTTCAAAACCTGGCTGTTCTCCCAGACCCTGAGCTATGATGATTAGGGCTTCTTGTTGGATGTGTTGCATGTATTGATGTTATCAGCCAGATTTGTCATCTTGTTCTCCATCTTTTTCTGTTTTGCATTGCATTTTATTTTGATCATTTAATGAGCCACTCAGAATCAATCTGAAGCCAGCCAGCACCTAAAGTGAATCCAATCAATCAAAGAAAGAATGTGAAGATTGAAGGCTACAGTAGACATTTATTGTGTCTTAATTATTTCAACAAGAAGGGACTCTTCTGGAAGGGGACTGCCCCTTCTCTTTAAAGGTGTTCCCCTGGAGAGGCACTTGTAGGAGTTAAGGAACCAGTGGGACCTGAATCAAGCCTGCAAGTGGTGGAGCTCCTACCACTGATCACTCAGTCCACTTCCTCAGAACTAAGAATGTTTATGAGCTATACTAATTCTGTGTAAAAACTCATACAATTAACATAGCTCCTAAACATCTATCAATTTAAACATTGTATCTTGCGATAAGCTTAATAATGGTCTGGTATATCTGGTATATCTCAGACAGCACATTTTGGTTTGTAGTTACTCATAAATCAAAATTGCAATTTGCAGGTTAGATGACCAACAATGACTTTTAACAAAGTATTCTGTAATCATTTCCTCATCCAGGGAGCACTACATAAAGTGACTTAAATGTAAAAGTAACTAAAGATGAAAGGAAAAGTTTTCCTACATGTATTTGAAAATTCAGACAATGTTTTAATGTAATGTCTGAACAGTCACTAATGAGAACAGAGCTCGCTTTAAAAAGTGCATTTGATTTTCTTGCTATTTTGTCAACTGAGCACCTGATTCTTTCTACTATTCTGTATTCATGGCAATTTTCCAAGACCCTGGGAGTTTACAGTATAGAGAATATCAATATGAAATCAATGACCATATGTAAAAATAGAGTTTTTTATTCAATAGAAATGATTAACTGAAGATTAATTTCTAAACTCCCTACAAAATTCACATGGAATGTTGATGTATATTACTTGCCAAAGAATAAAAGGTTTAAAAATTTTGGGCATTTTGGCAAAAGTTAAATACAAATTTCTCAGTTTAAAAACAATTAAAGCTAACAAATTTCCATAGAACAGAGATCCCTTACTGCATTCTTTTGAGCCATGTTGTAATACAGTACAGGTAGTTTTCAATGTACAATAGTTCACTTAGCAACTGTTCAAAGTTATGACATCCCTCCCAAAAGTTCTTACAACCGGTCCCAAAGTTACATATGTTGTCACAGCACAACAGTCGTTCACCCTTACAACTGACCACACAGAGATACTACAACATGTTCCATGCCTATTTTCCTCCCATCCTGCCCTGCTGGGTCTCTGCAGGCACTGGGCCTTCTTTGGTAGCCCACCACATTCCCCATTCTCCTCCTCACCGATCATTTACTTACCATTGGAAGATCTCCAGAGCTCAAGATGTCAGTGCAAAGCTGCTTTCCTTAGATCTCATATTGTTACATACACTTCTGTCTGCTTTGGGAAAGTGTTTTTGCAGGAAGGATGGAAGCGTATGGTAGAATGCGAGATCTATCGTGTTCCTGCAGGCATTGTTTCTTCCCAGTCTGGGTGGCCCCACATGTGCCATCTACATATTTTTAGCAAAAGTTCCCAAACAGCCAAAGCAGCAGTGCTGTTGCCGGGGACACCTGCATTGATCTGGCCCTCAGAGTGAGTCAGATCAGTGCAGCTGCCGGGCACCACAGCTACAAGCCCCACATTTGCCTCCTGCGCTGCTTTGGGTGCCAGAGCCTTTGTCCAGCTAGGCAGAGAAGCACTGGCCCGGCCTCTTCTCTTCCCCGCCAAGCCCCAGCCTCTCTCACAAATGGGCATGGCTCTGTCCGTCACTTGTTGGAACGCCAAACCCATTGAAGTACACCTGGCAAGTGAGGGGCACAAAGCATCCAGCACACCAAGTTCTCCAGCTCTGCAATGGTGAGATCCAGGAGAGTTCAATGCTCCAGTAGGTGTCTGGGCAGAGATCAATGGCCACTGAATTCCACTGAAATGAAAGAACAAAATTCTTTGTAGAATTTACTAGCAATTACCGGAGGTGTCAGTGCATGCTACAGTTACATCAGTTACTAGCTACAAAAAAACTGGAAAACGGCATCTGAAGAAGCTGCCACTGTGCTCTCAACCAAGTGGAATATTATAGATTCTGATCTCAGACAAATCAGATCTTGAAAAATTCTATATAATGAACGGTACTCAACATGCTATATTTTTCTATTTTAGAAAAATAGACCCTCTAGACTCTGACCCTAGCTCTGAAATACTATTTGACATTGAGACATATTGAGCATTCCTTTGTTCATTTACCTTTCCCATGAGTGACATAATTTGAAGCAAAACCATAATCATGATGCTGTTCCCCACTGTACATAAAATAGCTACTTTATGTCAATGTGTATCTTTAACCTAAGTAAAATTCAAATAATTCCAGCCAACTTCAAAGAATCCAGAAGTATCATCCCTTAATCAAAGCACTAGATTTTTAAAAAGGACATGGTCATTATGTGCCTTTAAGGCAGAGTTATCTTGTTTCTGAAACATATTTGTTCATGTTTAAGCAATTTTAAAAGAATCAACTTTTCCTATTCCAAATTTTAATTTTCATCAAAAAATGGTTCCCTTTTTCCATTCAACGGTTTCTTAAATCCAATTTGAGAATATATTTTCCTTCCAACCGGCAGAATGATTTCTCACTGTTCCTTAAATCAAGAAACTAGTTCTCCAGTTTGTTTTGCTGCAGCAATCTGCACTTTGCCCTTAGCAAAGCCCCAAGTCTACTAGAATGTCAGTAACTGTTAAATTCAGCTCATTTGAGATCAGAGCTTAGATGAATGAAAACAAACATTATATTATGCCAAAATGATGTCTCCTGGTGCAACTCTTGCAACTGCCTTAAGGACCTCAAGCACAGAACTGGAATGACTAAGTGCTAGAATTTTCATCCTCCATTGCTTCCCACTTGCAAAGCATCTCTTGTCTATCTCTTTCATACACCCTGACACCCCCAGAATGGATGACTCATACTATATGCAAAAAAGGCAAATTAAAGGTCTTATTGTGTTGGAGATTTTGTTTTCTTTCTGTTGAAACTAAACTTAGAGACACAGTCATATCTTTGGGCAAGAATGTAAGATGGGCTTTTAAATCAAGGGGAGCTAAAAGAGCAGCATCCCCAAGCAGGCACTTCTTAATCCTCAACCACAATTCCTTTAAGAAGCATTTCCTGTTGATAAATCAGATTTAATTTGCTGAAAGAGAGCTGGTTTACAATTTTCTTTCAAGGGGGAAAAAATGCAGTGATATTTTCTGGGATGAAATGTGTCACTTGCATTTTATTCAAAAGGTAATCAGGGTGTGCAATATCCCTCAGTTATGTATTAACCAGTCCTTTCCTGTTCCTGTACTTCAAATTGCTGGTACAGCCATTTAGGAAAGCAGAGTCCTTCTCTTTCCCTCTCCTTTTTTGCATTTATTTCATTTCATTTTATTTCATTTCATTTCATTTCATTTTATTATTTTATTTTATTTTATTTGTCAAACATGTACGAGATAACAGGTATAAGTATAAACATGGACATGAGCACATGAAATGAGTACAAATAAATGGCATTGGTATGACATGAGCTCTGCCTTCATTCAGGATTCTTCATATCAGTTACCTACTTCACTTTTGAATGGTGTTGATATTTTAGGACGATTTGTTCTAATAGCAAGATTAGGATTTTTTTTTCCAGAACTCTTCAGTCCATACAGTCATTACAGAAAGTCACAGAGAGTACAACTTTAGTCAGGACCATTTGACTTTGTGTCAAATGGGACTTGGAACCAGGCTTAAGATCGTGTGGAGAGTGCATCCATGTACTAAGCTTCCATTGTATGTGTGAGGTAGGTTTGGCTGTACCATTGGGAAAGTGGAGCAGATATCATAAAAGGAGGGGGAAAAAATAACCGTTAGAAGCATGTCGCAAAATAATGGCTGGTTTTGGGTGCTATCAACAGTGAATTATGGAAAATAGATATTCTTTCCCTATTTTAGTCTATATATTGAGTATGGGTTCCACATGTTAAAAAAACTATGGATCATAGGAATGTTGGTTCTAGATTAAATAAATTATATTGATAAGAAAGTTGAATAGAAAACTAATGAGAAAATTGCACTATTTATACTTCAGTTAAACACAATTACAGTATAATCATTCTAAATGTAAAAGATGCCATCCTTGTTCAAATTAGCTCAACCTGAGTACTTACACGGAGATTACACTGATATCATTGTGTTTCCTAAATAGTTTTTTTTTCCCTTGATGCTGGAGGTCCTTTAGTAGCTAACAAAAAAAGGCCCTGTGACTTTAGTGCAGCTGAGCTTGCCTATACTTCAACATCTCTGCTTTCATTAACCCCCTCAGGATATTGAGTGGTAAGGGAATTCTACCCTATATGGGAAGCCTACCCTATATTTAACTAAAGCCCTGGGGGTCATAAATATTTTTGACCTGCGAGAGAAGGCAAGGCAGGGGGAAAGGTTGCATCATTCCAACACAGCTGCATAATCATTCCTCCCAGCTGCCTTTCCATCATTTGAGAGTGAAGAAAGAATTCATAGAGAGAGCATGGAGCCTTCTGTCTCCCCTGTGAGCTTTCTTGAAGAGATGCGGTCTAGCATCCTACTCAAAAGCTGTACACTCAAAGCATTTGAAGAATGCAAAGTTCAGTTTAAGACTGCATATAGGTGAAGGTGGAAACAACAAGGTGCAAGTCAAATCATAAAATTCATGAGACTATTAAGTTCAAAATGAAAGCTAAGATTTTTCTCTGTTGCTGCTGTGCTTTGGGGTTTAGTTGCTTTTTGTCAGGGGTTTGCAGGGTTTTCTGATTATGCTTCATCCCTGCTTCCATAAAGGAAGACGCTGGTCTTGAAATTTTTAGTACATGATAATAGTGGAACCATTGCAGATTACTACTAAACCAACACATCACCTTCATTCTGTGAACTGACTTTGGATTTTTCAAAGTCCTCAGTTATGATTCTAGAGATAGAAGAGGTTTTCTGACAAAAAACAACAACACCATATTCCATATATGAAGGAGGATGGAAGGTATAAAGCCATACTGGCTAGCAATTCTAAGCATTTTAAATACAACACACTGGAGGGTGCCTAATATAGAAAATAAATCAAATATATATCTTCATGCCACCAGTGAGCATGCTAGGAACTTCTGGATGTGATTCTGGTGTTTCTTTTGTGCATGCAAGCCTATTTTGGATGAGGAAAGGACATGTGTCTTCTCAAAGTACTGTGCATTCATTCTATAGGATATTGTTCGGGTGACACAATATTTCCTGCAATGGGACAGACTTCTGCTTTCAGTTCATTCCTGCTCTGTCAGCTCTATACCCAAACAGAGTAATTCTGAAGTTCTCAGTCAGCAATGGACACTTCATCAATAGCCTTTTCCTGTCGAGGAGAGTAATTAGTGGACTTGATTATCAAACTGTTATATTATGCATAGCAAAAAGGAGAAAGTGAAATGTAACCCATTTTGGAAAGAATGAGTCAGCATGGGAGCAGACTTTCATCCTTTATGATATCTCTCTAGAAGCTAAGGATTTTCCATATCTACCACTATTTCCAAGTTAGACATTTAAAATCTTATGGAATCTATCACCATATCCTTCACAGCAATGCAAGAACCTTTTTCAATCTCTGCTGTCCATCTTCAGACTGCTGTTTCCTATCAGGCCAATTATATTTATTTAGGTTGATTGATTTGAGAGCACTAAGAATTTCTTTTTCTGTTAGAGAAATATTCTGACACAGAGTTCTACACATCAAACAATAAAAAGAGGTACCTGTATTCCTCTATATGCATCTATTGCAGAATATATGAGGAAAAAAACAAGATTGCTAGCAACAGCTAGTAGCTGTTTTTAGGAAAGAGGGGCAGCCTATAAAATGTATAATTAAGTGAACAGTTTCGACATGTGTTTTCAAAAATACTTTTGAAAATATTACTGTAGAGTGATTTACACATGCATGTATCTATATGACATAATAACTGAAGAAGATTGAGCATATGCAGTTGTACAGAGGATAGCCCATGTCATTGGTATGCTAAATTTTAAAAGAGCTTCAAAGGAAGACTAATGCTGCCTTAGAGAGAGAGGGGTGGAGTTGGCAAATTGTAATTTCCCTGAAAGGCTACATTTATGAATAAATTACCGTTCTTCCATATTCGTAAATGTAGTTTTGCATACCCTCATATCTTCACTGTATGTCTATTACTTAAGTTCAAATAGAGTAATTTAATCCATCTTCTTATCTATAGTTTGAAGTGCTAAATAAATATGTGGGCATTTATAAGTTCTACAATATTGCTTCCAGTTTTATAAAACATCCCTTGCTTCTAAACCGCCTTTGACTTTTTACTTGATGACTCAGATGAATGTGTGAACATTCAGTTGCAAATTAGTGCACTTATGTTGATCCTAGGTAGTACAAAATAACAAATACTAGGTTCCGATTTGTGTTGCAATTTTCTTGCCATTGTATCACCTGATAATGTAGCCACTGAGAAAGAAATCTAAAAAGTCACATTTGCTGTTGATCTATACTTTACAAGATTAAAAACAAGGACTGCTTTGTTACAAATATTAAATGCAACTTTTCAAGTGGTGATGCAAAATTAATCCTGATAGGAACCAATTTGGTATTTAAAAAGAGAAAAGTCACTTAGCTATATGCCTGGGGCCATTTCCACATGGAACTTTGTTGTCTCTACTTACATTGGTACCTTGTCCCTTTGATTCCCCATTATTGTTCTTCTTGGGCAGCAATGATTTATTTCCAGCTTTGCTGTGACCCAACATAAATTGGAAATGTTTCATTTCCCAGCTTGAGCTCTGTAGAGTGGTGAGATGACCCATTTTCCTATTGGCAGAAATATCCCAATCCTACTTCCTGGTTATCTCTCTCCCCCCTACACATACACACACACACACACACACACACACACACACACACTTTTAGCATTGTTCTATTTTGAGGACTGGCATTTTTCATTGAGCAGGGGGATGATGATGCAGAAGATTGTCAGCTTTTTATCATCACAGCAACTGCATTGAGTCTCATATGGCCAACAACAGTGTTGACTTGTCTGCTTCAGTGCCATTTTTTATAATTGGTCAGCTGGAGAGAGCCCTGAGGCTTCTTAATGCTTCAAGGTCAGCTGCAATGAGAATAAATGCAAGTCACTTTCAGATACTTTCTGTAGATTTAGTGAGTGAAACGATTGGTGATATAGAGTCCCTGAGCTTAATTAGCTCTTTAGAATTGCTCCAGCATTACTGTACATGGATTAGACCCTATGTATATATTGGTATCTATACTGGGGATGGCTTGTCCATATGTACAATAGCAAGTTGATGGAAACTGTAATCCAGTGTTGGCACTACTATTGTCTACCTTGTATCTTCTACATACCTTCTATCTTTCTATAAAGAAAGGATAGCTTGTCCTAGTTGATGCCTACATTGAAATAATCCATCTATATAGGCAAAGACAAACACTTCTTGCAAATATGCAGATAAAAAGAAAATCACATTCCACCCACAATCATGTCATTCTAATTCTCTTCTTTGATATTCTTCTGATAAAAGAACACAAGTTGAGGCTGTGGATCAATATGTTCTGTGCAAACTCTTATATGCCTATTTAGATGGTTATTTTGCTACTGTTTCTTTTTTGGCTTTGTATCTAAACAGGCAACATTATAGGATGACAGATTTTGGAAGTGGGGGGTGGGGGTGAGGGGGAAGTCTTGTAAAGTTTAAACAAAGCCAATATACAATTTGTTAGTTCATCAAAAACAAATGCACAGGTTTCCTGGAAGAACCCTGAACATTTTCTGTAATAAGATGAACTGTGCAGGGGCATACTTAGTTGTGCCTCCTAAGATGGCTACCTAAACATTCATAGGTCTACATATATAGCTCAGTCCCCTGTGCTTAAAGTCATCCTATTTTTTTGGTACAAATTCTCTCTTTCCCATTCCTCTGTACCATTTATGCACAGATGGTTAAAAGCACACATGCAGCTGATTTTTATTTGAATTGATGGCCTGTTTCTGAGGCGGATGAGACATTGTAGGCAGTGTTCCTTGCCAGCTTATCCTTGAGGGGAACATGGCCCAAGCTCTATCAAATCACAGCAGGACAGCAGTTACCGCTGGAGGAGAACTGCTGGGTTCCTCTGTAGGGAGGCAGTAGCAGCAATTGTTTCAAAAGAACCTTGACAAAGCAAATAGGCTGCTGAGGTCAGGAGCTAGGTCCAGAAGCATAAACAAAATTGTAGGAGGTCATCACTTGAGAGGCCAATCTGGCCTGGATTGCATTGCTTTCCTCTTGTAACACTACTCGAGAGATGTCACTGTCATAAAGCATGTTTCACAACCTATTTTTTTAGATTGTAAACTAGAGAGAACAAGGTAGCTGTTGGTATATATCAACCATTCTGGAAAACTCAGTGGGCAACTGCAACTGGTTTAAATTTGGTGGATAGATAAATTGGCTGTTTATCAGATGTTTAAGTAAGTGTAGGTTGACATATTGATTACATTCCATCCTGTACAGAGATGGATAATGGGATAGGTAATCTGGTGATGTCCAAACATTTTGACTAATGCTGTATAATTAACTCTGCAGGAGTGTGAAGCTTATAGAAGATAATATTTGTAGGTCAAGGTTGAACTGTGGGGTTCTTCGTACTCTCTGAACTTGGTGGTCCTCTGGCAGATGTTTCATTACCAAACTTGGCAATATCCTCAGTACTAGAAGGGAATCAGGTTTTCTTTTCTTTTCTTTTTCTTTTTCTTTAAATTTTCTTGTGGCTTGCCCTATCAGTGTTAGTGGGAATAGTGATTCCTTGATTAGGCTGTTGTTTACTGTTAGCTTGTTTGTCTGCATTGGTTGTTTTTTGATTGGGGTACTCTTTTACTTCTTGATTGTTGGTTTAGTGTTAATTGGTGTTAATCTTTGGTGCTTTTGATGTTGATTGCTGGTGGGGACATGTTTTGTACTTTCCCCTTTTTGTCTTTTCTGAGTGGTATGCAGATGTTGTTTATCTCTATATGCCTATTGATGCTGGTTTGTCTGAGTGCCAGGCTCCCAGGAATTCTCTGGTGTTTTTTGAACTTGACTTCACATAGGATGTTCAGTTTCTCAATTGAAACTATGGTTGAATCTATCCATGTGAAATCAAGGCCTTTTCATCAAAAGAAAGCTTAAGAGAGCACCATGTTTAAAGCTTTTCTGGCTTTTCGTGTATAAGAGGACTCCCCATTGACCTTTTCTGCTATCATTGCTAAAAAAAAAGCACTGATCTTGAAAACTTGTTGGAAAGTAAATTTCTCCTTCTCCTTGAAAAATTGGGGGAAATACACATCAAAAAGGAAAATCAAAAATATTTAGAACATAAGAAAGTAGGAAATCCATCTGCACCATTTCTATATATGTGCATAGGGTTTTCTATTTAAATATGGAGACAGGAAAGACAAGAAAAGAAAAGAATGGAAGCAGAGGCAAAAATGTGTTGGTATTTCAGTAGCATGTACTTGTAGTTGGATTAGGCTTCACTGAGTGAGACCAGGAACTCAGGTTTTGGCCAAAGGTTTCTTGAAATGTGGTTTTGAGGAGGGACAGCTATGTTACAATTATTCTGAGAGCCAGTTCCAAGCATTTCAGGCAGTAAGGGAACAGTGATTCAGTCTTAGCTTTCTGTGCAAGGAAGTATGTGGCATTTTCCCTGGCATTAAGCCAAGGGATTTCTGGTAAAGTAAAATATGCTGGGCAGTAGATCACCCACATTTAAATTCCCATGGGGGTAGGTGAGAAAGAAAGAAAATTTGTGTTGAAGCATACAGTACTGTCACTTGAAGGTATTATTAGTATTCATGAAATAGAATTCTTTCTGCTTCCTATAACACTACTTTTCTAGCAGCCATTTCTACAAGATGAGAGCATAGTAATAAATAATTTATTACTCTTTAAATACTTTTGTTCAAACAGTTGATTTCATTATTTTGTTGTGTCTTTTGCTATGTGTTTTTGATCAAAAACAGGCAAAAGATATATAAGATGCGAATGTATTAAATAAGATCAGTGTTGTTCTTTGACCATGTTAGCTGGGATGCAAGGTGAGGACAACTTCACTTTTCCTCTTTGGGAAGGTCTTATTGTTCCTTTCTGTTCTGCAGTAATGTCATTTTTTTGGCAGCATAGCTTTTCTTCCTTTCTCCTATCCTGCTGATGATAAAGGCACGTATTCCATGACTTTCTAAAATGCCACCTATTCTCTGCAAGCAGTTGACACTTTCAGCAAATGTTTATTGATTAGAAAAGTGCTTCAGCACATCTTTGCCAGAACTGGCTTTCCTTGTCTGCCTGCCAGGTAAGACTAGTTCCATTTGCTACTGTCCAGCAAAAGTACTTTTTTAATGCATGCTTTATTACAGCAAAAGCAAAAAAAATGTAATTGTTGTTTTGCATCATGAACTAAAGCTGCAGTATCTATAAACCAAGCCAGCCTAACCTTGTTACAGCATTTTTATAGGTGTTACATAAGGGAAAAAGCTATCTGTGGTTGCCAAATGCATATTAATTTATACCAGCAATTAAAGTACTGTGTCACACTTTGAATATGCATGCATATCTTTCACACACATTTTGTGAATCAAAACTGATAATCAGTTGAATATTAAAATTCAGCAAGAATGACAACACTAATTCCAGTGACTGGCAATAAAGGTTTTGTGTGTGTGTGTGTGTGTGTGTGTGTGTGTGAGAGAGAGAGAGAGAGAGAGAGAGAGAGAGAGAGAGAGAGAGAGAGGGAGGGGTGGAAAGAGAGGGGGAGGGAGGGAGAGTACGTAGCTAATAATACTGTCTTCCTTGTTGAAAAAAGAGAAAGAAATAAGAGCTAGGAATGTGAATTCTGTTTTATAATTTTAAACATATAATGAGTCTTATATTTTTAAAAATATATTTCCTGATTTTTTTAAATAATTCCAGGATCAGCTTGACCTTGAAAAGCAGGTGCCAAACAAGAATTCTAACAATTTTAACATTCTAAGCAAGACTCATTCATTTGCGGCTATAGGACAAAACCCGTATGATTTGGAATCTGAACCAGGATAAAGGCAGAGTTCAATGACAACCATCACTTATGGCATAAATCAATGTTTCTCAACCTTGGCAAGTTGAAGTTATGTGGACTTCAACTCCCAGAATTCCCCAGCCAGCTGCTGACTGGAAAATTCTAGGACTTGAAATCCACACATCTTCAATGTGCCAAAGTTGAGGAAAACTGGCATAAATGTCACTTCTCCAACATGGAATTTTTAGGTGTTTAGGGATTCCAACATATTTGAATAGCATCAGATATAATAAAGCTGTTATAAAAAATATTTTTTCTGCACCAGCAACCTACATTTCTTCGTCAAGTTTTATAATCAATATTGGTCAGAAAGCTGAAATCATAATTTTTCATTTTAAACCTTTAGTTAGAACATCTCATTCTCTGTTTGACTCCATTAATAAAAGAGACTTTAGGAAACAAGTATACGAAAACTGAAATTAAAATATAAAACAAACGTTCAAATTTAATGGCAAATAACAAACTATGGTTTGTCAGAAAGAGGAACTAATTGTATAGTAATTCGGAGTGGGAATGGGCAAAACAGAACCCAGACTTCATTTCTGTAGTTTCCTAACCACAAATTGCATAAATTGATTCAAAACATTTAGCCTGGAAAGCACCTTCAGAAAGAACCTTCTATAAACCTTCTATAATAGCTGATACAATAGCAACAGCATAGCTTTTAGGAAAACATGACTAGACGTGACAATAGATAAGATTTTATCATACCCTGAGGTATGACACACACCCCTTCAGAAGAACTGATGAGATTTTCCATTAACTAGATACACTCAGTGCAAAATAAGGATATGGATGGGGATAGGGAATGCTAAGTAGTTTATTTTATTTTTCTTTAGCGTGGATTGGATTTACAGTTTTTAATTTGTTTTTATTACTGCAAGACCTGGGGTAGCTCAATGTTTTTATCCTCAATGTTTCTGAATTGCCAGAAATAAAGTCATTTTTTTTTGAACTGTTTGATAAACATAGAGAGTAAAAACAATGGTAATGCAGAAATGCCAATAAAATGGGCCCTGGAATGTAAGAATCAGGCTTAAACTCTTTGACCTATGGTGAGATAGAGAGAGAGAGAGAGAGAGAGGGTAAAGAGAGAGGGAGGGGGAGAGGGAGATATTAATGTCTATGGAGATTCTCAGTCACCCAGGTCATGGTTGTCCTAAAGCTTGTAACTTTGAGACACGTATAGATTAAGATGAAGTATCTGTTATCCTTCAGATTTGGATACACTATAACAGTGATGGCTAACCTTTTTGCAGTCGTGTGCCAAAAGCAGGGGTAGTGCGGGGGGTATGCATCTGCATGCCCACACCCATAATTCAATGCATCCCACCCACCCCATGCATGTGCGCGCGCCCCCCTGCGATCCCCCCGCTTTTGGCATACAATGGCATGGTGGGCTGGATAGGCCCATTTTTTGCCCTCCCCAGGCTCCAGAGGCTTTCTAGAAGCCTGGGGAGGGTGAAAACGGCATTCCCCAACGTCCAGGAGGCCCTCCGGAGGCCAGAAATGGCCTGTTTTCTGACTTCCGATGGGCCCTGAAAGACCGAAAATCAGCTGGCTGGTGCGCAGATGTGTGCCGTAACTGAGCTAGGGCAATGCTCAAGTGCCCACCAATATGGCTCCGTGTGCCACAGGTTCGCCATCACAGGACTATAACAACCAACATCTTTGACAATTACGGTTGTTTCATATTAATGAAAAATAGAACTTAACAGTGTTGTGGGATAACAGAGGTCCACCTCCTAATAAAATATACCAAAGAAAGTTTATATTTTTCTCTGTTTAGAGTGTCCAGAATTGGTATATTTGCTGAACCACGTTTTGAACAGTGAATATTGGCTCTGAGAGCTACTAATGGAATAGAATAGGAAAGTACATATGCCCAAGACACATAATTCTTGGTTTCATAATTGGAAGGGGGGGGCGATGGAAATAAACTTTATATTCTTTCAGAAGATTTAAACAAAATAGCATTCATACATTAGGTGAGATTGTAGCTTCACTATATTTCTTTTATAAAATATAATTGATTTGATCGGCAAATACGCTAAACTTTAAATTTTGGTTTACAAATGAAGTGAAATGAATCAATACAATAGACTGAACCAAACATAAATTAGCCTAAAATTTTATTTTAGTGTGTTGTATGAAGGAAGGAAGTGCAACAATTCAACAACGAAAAAGAGAGAAGGACAGGAGCCCCAACATCTAAGATACCAGTTCTTGGAGATTACATGAGCCAATAGCACTTAGCACTTAAGCAACTCTAATGCCCCTATTAAACATTTTCTGCTCCTCTAATTAATGTCAAATGCTTGGGTCTTCCTGACATTTTCATTTCAGACTATGATGTCTCTGAGTTGCATTCTGTGTGTAGTTAAACAATGGTCACTAGAATAAAAAAATCTGTGCTGTTGAGGACATTGTTGCTAATCAGCAAATACACCTGCCAGGCACTGGCCCCTTCCATTATGCCCAGTGGTGAAATTCAATTTTTTTTTTACTACCGGTTCTGTGAGCGTGGCTTGGTGGGGGTGGCAGGGGAAGGATACTACAAAATCCCCATTCCCACCCCACTCCAGGGGAAGGACACTGCAAAATCTCCATTCCCACCCCACTCCAGAGAAAGGATATTGCAAAATCTCCATTCCCACCTCACACTGGGGCCAGCCAGAGGTGGTATTTGCTGGTTCTCTGAACTGCTCAAAATTTCCACTAACAGTTCTCCAGAACCAGTCAGAACCTGCCCGATTTCACCCCTGATTACGCCGTTGGTGAAGGGACCCCCATAAGATAGCACTGTGCTTAATTCTCTCTGGAACTTGGTTGGAACTTGGGATTCTTTCTCTAGTTTGGCTCAGGCACAGCACTAATTAAAGAACTGAAGGAAGGAACGCGGCAACCTGTGATAGTGTCTATTTTTAATGTGCCAGAATTAAAATAGAAAACATGATTTCATGATTCATAGCACTGTACATTTCTAATAAGTTCATGGCCAGCCCTATTCTGGGTTCAGATTAATTATGTTTTGGCAAGTGAGTGAAGGTGCATTATTGTTTCCTTTTATACTTATCCTAATGCTCATTTATTCTATCTCGTGCATACTTTTACATATTTGCAGGTGCATTCATCCTGTGATGTGTATAAAGTGAGGCACTGGATTGCACATGGTATCAACTTTGTTTTTTTACTGCTAAAATAAAACCTCTGATTAAAATCCTGAAAAGTTGGTGTTGTGATTTCTTGCCATTTTGAGAGTAAACACATGAAAATGGTCGAATAAATACAGTAAATCAAATATATTTTACAGATGAAAGGAAAAGACCTAGAAATCACCTCCCAAGCCAAGAGAAGCACACAATTTTTGCTTACCTAGATGAAAGGCATGACCTCATCCAATCTGCATTATAACCCACTGAAATTACAGGCCCTAACCACTAACAGGCTGCTCAGCTGTGCTCTATGTGGTTACCAGTATTAATAGTTGTGATTACAGCAGATTCTACCCATTCCCTCTCCAGCTACTATGTACCAATCTACAGCCCAGTAGTTCTCAACTTGTGGTCCACAGACTCCTGGGGCCACATTATGTCATCACAGGGGGTCCATGAAGTCTTGAAGAAATGTTATGATTTAAATATTGCACCAAGTCTTGGAGGACCATGGCCACAAAAGGTATTTAAAGGGGTTCATCCTGAAGAAAAGGTAGAGAGCCATCACCTAGACAGTGGAGAAAGTCTTTGGTGTCTTTAGTTTGATCACATTCCAATAGGAATCTTTACTTCAGTTTTATACCTATTTTATCTTCAACATTTCCATTGCTCTATTACCCCTCCTTCAGCTCTGGTTTCTCCTGTGTACTTACTTCCACAGAATTCTTTTGTTCGATATGGTAGCTCATCATCATCATTCTAGTGCAGATGTCATTCTACATTCTGTTGTTTCAATAGGAAGAATAATCTGGTGCAGTACTTCTAGTAGATATGCCTTGTTTTCTTAGTTTGGATAATTAGTTTACTTAGTAATTAGGAGCTAGCTTACTTGGTGACATAAACAGACACAAACACATTGTGGTCTCATTGCTTTTCTGTGTCTGTTCACAGCTCTGATATTGCTGCCATTTCATACCTACCTAGGCAATCAGAGATTGATAGGAACAATTATGGAGGATAGGGTTTATATGAAAAGTGACAGTGTATTTTCTCTATTGAGAATTCCTTACTGAGGCAGGCTATAGCAGGTGTTCCTCATATGGGAGAATGATACTTGAATTAAGTCTCATCTTCCACCGTTAGATGACAATTGTAATAGATGGGTAATAACATTTAAGAACTGGCAATAAATCAGTTCATTCATTCTAGTTGAAGAGTATGAGGAATTCCTCCGGCCCTCTAGATATTTTTGACCATGATCTATTATTATCCACAGTGAACATGATCAAAGGCCAAGAACAGAGGGCCTATAATTAAAAATCAGGCCATTTACTTTTGCTCTGTTGCCAAAACCATAGCGAGGTAATATTGCAGCTTTAATGCCTGTCAAAGTATCTGCATTTTGCTTTTGGTGGTACTAATAAGGAAGTGCATAGATTCAGGGAGGCTGGTATATTGCTACTTAGGCAAGCAGCTTCTTGACCTCTTTTTCACAGGAATATCACTATCAAGCCTTCACTGTTTTATTAGCCAGTGGGCGTATTTTTCTGCATAGTTAATGCATAATTGTGGACACGGATTATACTGTAAGTGAGCTGCTACCCTTGCCATCATGATTAGTTATATATTTTAGGCATGCATGTTTCTTCATTTATATTCCTGAGAGCTACATGTTTTCTGCTCTGTAGCTACCTATAAAGTCTATTGCTATGTCTTAGTATGCACATATGTACTGCTAGGTGTGTTGCTCTCTCAATCCATTTATGTATCTGCATATGGCTGTGACAACATATGAGAAATGCAGTCAGACATTTATTTTCAAGGGTGGCCCGGACTGTAGGTTTCTGATAACAGCAAATCCCCTGGAGGTGCAATTAGTTCCTCTGCAGTGAGCTTTTGTGACTATGTCAGAAGCTCTTGTAACCATTTCAGCACAGAATCCTGTATCAGTTGAGCCTACCAAAGAAAAAAATCCATTCCCCTTCTGCCCATGATTAAACTCATGGAACTCCTGTTCCAAAGCAAGGAGAGCAGAAGTATTTGGGTTAATCAGTAACCTCTTTCTTAAAGCAGCAATTCTTGGCTGACCAAGATATATCCTGTCTTCATTTCTAAATTGTTAGGTCAGTATAAATGGATTCTTGTCAACTCCAAGCTAATTTGCATAATAACCTTAAGGGTCTTCTAACACCGCAGATAGCAATCAGTGCCATAGGCACATTGCCAAGGCTCTAGGATTTGGATGTGTCGGTGTCACTTTCCAAGGGCTGCAGTTAAGCAATTCATCCCATCTCTGTTCACTTCCTAGGATTTTTGCTTGTATCATTTCGCATTCTGACAAATGGCTGATTTTGGGATCAAGAACATTTTGTAACATGGACCATACAACAATATAAAACTGAATCAGATTTCACATGATGTTGAAACAATATCTTTCACCAGTGAGGAAATGAAAAGGCATGAAGCATGGAATTGATTCATACATGCAAAATCCATGTTGCCACCAATTGATCATATGTCATTTCTTAACATGAAATATTTTCCCAGCTGAGGGTTTTTATATTGATACAGTGTACTGATCTGGCATCAGTGGCATTTATTATATCCAGTCCCTTCTAATTGCAAATTGAGATTCTCTTTATATTTCCTCACATAATATTGTGGTTATGGTAGACGTCATCTGATTTGACATTTGTATACAATTAGAAACTAAGATTCAGTAGAGGCAACAAATCCTGTGTTTTTAATATAGTAGCTGGTGTTCAGAGGAAGAACAAATACACTTTCCCACAGTTTTCTTCTGCCACAGTTTCTTCTCTTAATCAGCGTCTCCTTTCATTGCCTTATCCTATGCATGGATGGGAGTATAGCCTTCCCATAAGATCAAGTTGCATTTACTACCCGTACAAAAATGTCAAACCTAGGGGACTTGTAATCCAACATATTGAGATGAATTATGCAGAGCCTAGAGCCAGGTTAAATACACCTTTCTTTGAGGATGACAGGAAATATATGTGTTGATCTAAATAAATATTGATCGGGCACAATATTTGCCCAGCTCAGCGTCATCTGGGAAAGCTGTTTATACAGCAACAGGGCTGGATTCTAGATGAATTGTTAGCATAATTTTCCATATCTGAACACCCATATATAAATCAGAATGGGTTTTAAAGGATTAAGAGCATGGTGAAAAGAAATACATATTGTTTATGTAAAGACGGGAGGATGAAGAGGGTTAAATCTACCATTGTCTCTTTTTATTATTATTGAGAGCATTTTTTAGATTCCAAATTGATTTGCTGCCTGAGTTTAATTTGTTGCAGATAGAGAGATTGGACAAGCATTCTGGGACTGCAGAGAAGAAGGCAGATAGTTCAGGCACAACAGAAAAGAGGGCAGGATTTGGTTATGTAAAAGAGAGATAGTAATGTTGCTTTTCCCTATCTGGTTCTCTTCATTTTTCTCCTCTTCCATCCATCATCTACAACCATAAACTTCTCAAGCTTTGTCATTCAGTTGCAACCCTTATTCTCAGCTAAAACATCTGTTAAATATGCTGGATAGGGATGATGTTAAAGGAAGACTGGCTTCTGCTATGATTATCATCCAAGTGAGGATGATTTGGAAGTGGCAGTGTTACATGACAGCGACTCCCAAAAAGCTTGTTTTTAAGAATCTCTGATCTCACCTGAATAACAAGAGTTTAACTGAACATATGTTGGCCTTTACTCATGTAAATTCAAGGTTAAAAACAAACAATGTAAAAAAAAACCTTGGTCTGTTTCTTTGCTTCTCTGTTATGTGTGATTTTTATCTTGGAGAAGGTGCTGAAGCAACTGATGCTTCCTGAAAGAAAAGAAAGTCTCTCTTTTCCCTCCATGCATGGTGTGGTTCAATAATCTACTAGGTTAGCCAATTGAAATATATTCTCCTGCACACCATCATTGGCTGAGGTTGCATATGGCATATTTAACAATTTAGGCATTATGTGATGCAGATCATATTTATGAGAATGGGCCATTTGCATCTCCAGAGTCAAACATGCCTCTGGAAACTAATCAAGAAGAGAAGCAATCTGGAATTGAGGAGAAATTTCCTATAAGTGAGAACAATTAACTAGTGGAACATCTTGTCTTCAGAAGTTGTGGGTGCTTCATCACTGGAAGTTTTTAAGAAGAGTCACTTGTCTGAAATAGTATAGGATCTCCTGCTTGAGCAGGGGGCTGGACTAGAAGATCTCTAAGGTCTCTTCCAGCTCTATTCTGATTCTGATCTTGGAACTCTCATTATCCAGAGTTCCTCCAAAGCGGTCAGGATCAAAGTTTCAACAAATTTGACACTGATAGTTTGCCTTAAGAGACTGAAAGTAACAATATCAATCCAACAAAATAAACGAAAAAACAAAGAAATTGCTCAAGTTGGGTCTATTCTTCTTAGAAGCAAAATAAATCCACCTAAATCCTCCCTAAACTCCCAAAATACAACCAAATATTTTGGACATGTCATTCCAATGACATGATATAATCAGCCTTAGTCTCTGGCTGCAAAAAAAAAAAGCTAATTACCTTATTAATCAAGCCACTGGGAAACAATTATGAATTAATGCAATGGGAGAATTCAGCTACATGCGCGCACACACACACACACACACACACACACACACACACACACACACACACACAATACTGCAGGCAAAACCTTCTTTCAATCCAGCCTAATAAAGTCTGTTGCACTCACTTGAGTTTAAAATTGTTCATACTGTGCTGAAAATGTAGAATGATTTGTTTGCATCCCAATGTTTGCATCCCAAATCCATCATTCCTATTTGTCTTGAACTATAAGAAATATTCTCACCTTCTCCAATTAGCAAACTCTAATTACAATTTGATTTTATCATTTTGGATTTAAGACAATTTCAGAACATTCTGTAGGAATTTTAATGTTAAGCAAATGATTTCCCTGAAGAATAATTTACAATTAAATTGAAATAGCTCAAAAGCCTGATAAGGGACCAATTCTAGTAAGTTTTCCCAGCAATTTTTTTTGTTTGTGTCATGTGACCTACTACTGAAGATATCACAAAATATTTATAGAGTGTTAAAAGTCAATAAAAGTGCACAGAAGTTCTATTTGGGAACCATGCTTTCACTGTGTATATTTCTGTCATGTACAATTATTTTTTGTAACTGCTGAAATATTTCTATATTCTCTTTATGAAGTGCTTCTTATTTAGCAGATGTTTTCAGAAAATCAGAACAAGTTCTTCGGGTTTTACTTTACTTTAAGCTTTACAATCTGACATGGTGGCATTTAATTAATTATGCCTAGAAACTGTAAAAATGCAGAAAGACCTTATGTCCCTAGATTTCTTTCTTGCTGAGAGAGAATGTTTGAAAAAAGGGTGTGATGGATAAATAATAATAATTTTAAAAAATCAGAACATGGTGCTGTTTACCATCAGACAAAGGTTCACATAAATGGGAAGATAGACTTGGTGGAGCAGCAGACTAAAGCGCTGTTAGCACTTAACTGCCAGCTGCCTGCAATTACTGCGAGTTAAATCACACCAGGCTCAAGGTTGACTCAGCCTTCCATCCTTCCAAGGTAGGTGAAATGAGGACCCAGATTGTGGGGGCAATAAGCTGACTTTGTATAAAAAAAGAACACCTCTTAGTGGGGGCCGAAAGCCCTACTAAGCAGGTATACAAAAGTATGAAGGCTATTGCTTAAAGCATTGTAAGGCACCCTGAGTCTCCGGAGAAGGGCGGCATATAAATCGAACCAATAAATAAATAAATAAGATAACAGAAAACCATGCATTTTGTCTTCCAGAAGGCCTTGTTTCCAGGTAATGTTCAGGTGATTGTTTCCCCTACATATTTGTGTTGTTTCCTTGCAGCGCATGAGGTCTGGTCCTGTTGGCAGAGCGGCTGACCCCTTGGCGATAAGTAACCAGGGCCGCAAACAATGTCAACTTCCTGCGATGAGTCTGTGGCATCTGTTGAAGAAGTAACTGACAGCTTCTGGGAGGTAACGACTTCCCCTTGGCATGACAGAAATGTTCATGATTGGCTGACTAAGGAGTGACTTAACTTAGTAAGAGACAACCAAATGTAAAACAGCTTTTCTTCCTAAGGATGCTGAAATCCCAAGGAACTAGGGAACACAGTCACTTCAAAAAATAAATATGGTTAGAAAGCTTACATGAGAAAGTTCTAAGGTTCTATGAGATTTTTCATATTTCTTCCCCTGATATCAGAGAGGTGTAACCTCCACGCACACACACACACACACACACACAAATTAAAGTCCTTGCCTGTTTCCTCCAGAAGCTTTCTAGAGAACTCCTTGCTGATATCAGAACTAGAGGAGATGCAAAGAAAAAAGCTGTGTTCTATCAGATTTTTCAGGAGGCCTTTCTGACCTCCTGAACTGTCCCCCTTAGATTTGGTGTTCATGAAGCTGGCATGAATAAATTCCTTTTCATTGCAGTGAGAAGGAGATCTCATAAACAGATCTTTTAAAATGATACAGAAAGAAAGGATGGGCCACAAACAATTCTCTGCCCTGCTGGAGTTTAAAGTGCTTTAGATATACCAAAGCCTTTGATAACATAATATTTCTCAAATGAAAGTTGGCTTGCACCATCAGCGTCCAGGTGTTGGCATACAATTGTTTCTTTTTAAAACAGATGTTCCAAAACTACACATTTAATCCACTGAAATACATGTCAAAATGACAAACATTATTATTGAGCAGGATTTTAGAAATTGTATTATGACAACAATAACCATTTTTACTTATGACCATTAATTTATGAAATACTTCGGTAGGATTTCTATCTTAAAAAATAAAATATACTTAAATAATTATAATAAATTAGTGATAAATACTTTTGCTGGTCAAAAAGGAGACCGTATTCACCATTTAGAGAGAGGGGGATGTTGTAAATTTAGGCTTAGTAAAAATTATGTTGTAGTTGCTAAAAAATAAGTGCATTGGTTTTGCTCTCATTCTTAGTCATCCTAATTTGCCAGGTTGCCAAATCTATTTGGCTGGTTTAAAATACATCAATGGAATGATTTCTGATAAAGTGGAATCATTGTGATGAAAGAGCAAAAAGTTCAGGCTAATTAGATAAGAATGGCACAATGATAAATTGCACAATTATTGTGAGCACATACATTCCCCCCCCCCCCGAAATTTTGCAGGAGAGAAATCAGGAAATGTACTATTTATCCTCAAAATATACCTTTCACGCTGAAAAGGGAATGGTTAAATTTTAGCACCGCACTATGGCAGAGCTCTAAGACATTACAATAATTGCAAAATGTCCCAGAGTTATGTCAGCTGGCAGATTCTGAGGCTCTTCCTTACTAAGTCGCCTGATTCCTTCCCAGTATTTGTGCAAATGCAGCAAATTTAATCTATCAAGTATCTGTTGTTTGAAAGGAAGAGTCACTCAGAATTTTCTGCAAAGAGGCAGAAGTATATCCATGGCAATCACATTTTCAAGAGTTTTTCCTCTTTTGAAATAAAATGCCCCCTCTTCTCCCCCACTTTTCCTGTTCCCCACCCTCTGGTGCATATGCTTCCTGCAGGGTGTGTTTCCCCCTCCCCTGATGTCCTGAGCCAATCTGGCCTCGAGGATGATTTCTGCAACTATAGCCAGTCTCTTATTCCAGGCAACTATTCATGTGTCTGGCAGGTGGGGAATTACAAGCGGACAGTGAAGCGGATTGATGATGGATATCGGCTTTGCAATGATCTGATGAACTGTGTCCATGAACGGGCCAAGATTGAGAAGGCGTATGCTCAGCAGCTGGTTGATTGGGCCAAGAGGTGGAGGCAACTGATAGAAAAAGGTATTTCTAATCTTTCTTTGTAATAGCGTAGAAGAGTAGGCTGGGAGGGAGTTTTTTCCAAGGCAAAAGGGGGAGGGAATTGCAATCTGCACTATATCAATTTTTCCCCCTTTTGGTTTAATCTGGACAATATGGGGGAGAGAGAGACCCCAAGGAGTTTTTCTTCAGTTGTTTTCATTGACTTTAAAAGGAAATGTGGCTGTTCATAAACTGCTGTTATCCTATATTTGAAGTTTCCTTAAAGGCAGTTTTGTGGGCCTTTCTAGACAATTACTTCTTAATTTTGACAGGTATTACTTCCAGATAAAAGTATATCCAGGATTATTGCAGTAAAAACATTTAAATTTAAGAATAGTATGTAATGTATTTATTAAGCCATTCAATCAGAATGAGCAAGAGCACCACTAAAAGTTCATAAGTTTCATAAATATTGTCGTTCAATGAAATGCATGCTTATTAAGAAGCTAATCCAGTTCAGTGGAACTTCCTTGCACTAAATTGTATATATAATTATAATCTTCTTGTAAATATATTGTAGTACGTATCCAATACCAGTGTGGTATCCTGTTCTACATGATGGAGGCATAACGAAAGGGAGCAGGGTTAAGGCACTTATTTTGTTTGGGCAGTTGAATATTAGTATGAGCAAACTGGTGTCTTCCAAGCTTTTGCACCTTGAACACCGATCAGATTTGACAGCATGATCGATGGCAAGGAGCTATATATTGTAATCCAAAACATCTGGAGGGCAGCAGGTTGCCAATGTTTAGCTTCATAAACAACAGGCTCTTGCAATTGCTTTGAGAACTGAGGAACTGAGTCTTGGGAGGAATGAGTATTTAACCATCTGCCATTACCACTGCTTCAGTTTTCAAAGCAGCCATGATGTCGTTCATTAAAAAAAATAAACTCCCTGAAGATTTGATCTTCCACTTCATGACTTTTAGAGTGGCTCCCATGATTACTGATTTAAATATCAGTATGAGTAGATAGGAGACATGTAAAGTCATGTAAAGTCAAGGATAATTAGAATTGCAGAAAAAACAATTACTACCAACCTGCCTTCCATTGAGGATCTGTATACTGCATGAGTCAAAAAGAGGGCTGTGAAAATATTTACAGACCCCTCGCATCCTGGACATAAATTGTTTCAACTCCTATCCTCAAAACGATGCTATAGAGCACTGCACACCAGAACACCTAGACACAAGAACAGTTTTTTCCCGAACGCCATCACTCTGCTAAAAAAATAATTCCCTCAACACTGTCAAACTAGTTACTAAGTCTGCATTGCTATTAATCTTCTCATCGTTCCAATCACCCATCTCCTCCCACATATGACTGTAATCTTGTTGCTGGTATCCTTAAGATTTATCTTGACTGTTTCCCTATGACTATCATTAAGTGTTGTATCTTATGATTGTTGGCAAATGTATCTTTTCTTTTATATACACTGAGAGCATATGCACAAAGACAAATTCCGTGTGTGTCCAATCACACTTGGCCAATAAAGAATTCCATTCCGTTCCATTCCGTTCCGTTCCGTTCCATTCCATTCCATTCCATTCCATTCCATTCCATTCCATTCCATTCCATTCTATTCTATTCTATTCTATTCTATTCTATTCTATTCTAAAGTGACTGGATCTTTTACAATTACAAACAATAATCACAAAGTCTGCAGCTAGGGTGTCTGAGAAGCTCTGAGAGTCTCCCTGAGGCCTCATCACCGCAGGCTTCTCAGGTCTCTGAACAATTCATTTGTTAATAAAATAGAACCGTCTCTCAACTTTTGAGTACATTATAGGAGCATTCAGTCTGTACAGAAAAAAATGGGTTGTTATTTCAGGATGCTGAGCCAATATCCCATCTTTGCTGGTGATATTTTTGCACAGGTCCCCAGTATGGCAGTTTGGAAAAGGCATGGATGGCTATAATGACAGAGGCAGACAAAGTCAGCGAGCTACACCAAGAAGTTAAGAATAGCCTACTGAATGATGATTTTGAAAAGGTGAAGAACTGGCAGAAGGATGCTTTCCACAAACAGATCATAGGAGGCTTCAAGGAGGTCAAGGAAGCAGAAGACGGTTTTCGGAAAGCACAGAAACCCTGGGCCAAAAAGATGAAGGAGGTAGGAAGGAGTGGACAACTTTCCCAATCTGATATTTTCCAGTTACATTGAGATGAAAACTTCCCATTGCCAGACTGACTGGGATTTTGGGAGCTGCAATGCCAATTTGTTTGCAGAACCTTATGCATTTGGGTGGGGGGCAAATTAGCACAGGACCAAAACATGTCTGTTGATTCTTAAGATAACCAAGGCAGGATAATATGACAACACTAGATGCCACATGGAAAGGAAACATCAGTGTTTGGCCATGATCTGTAGAACCCCTTTCTTTGTGGTTTAGATTAGCTTTCAAAATTTTCCAGTTTGCAGAACCTAACAGTAAAGAAAAAACAGGAATTCCTGGAATTTCTGGTCAAGAGGCAAAGTTCTAGTTCAGTGTTTCTCATCCTTGGTCATTGAAGTCCATGCAGTTTATAGTTTATAGAAAATTGGCTGCATTCAATTTAACCTTATTCCCTACCCTCCAGTCTTTCATAGAGCCCCATCAGCCTCTTGTACAACCATAGGACCTCATCGAACACATCCATGAAAACTGTGTGTTAGATTACACCCTTAGATACTATATGAAGTAATACCAGTGCTCTATATGCAAATGAAAACTGATAAAAGCTCTCTCAAGTTGAGCTCAGTACTTAAAAAGTAAAAAGTTTTTTTTTAAAAACTAATCTATAGCTCTGGAATTCCCAGTGATTCCCCATCCAAGTATAAATTAAGGCCAACCTTAATTAGCTTCTGAGATCAGCCAGTGGTAACTGACTGCGGTCTCTTGCTGAGGTGATATCCCTACAGAAGTAATATTTATCACTATCTATGAACTGCATGGTTCAGTTCATGATTATAAGCTACATGTTTTAACTTCTCAACTTCTACAAATTTTTAAATCCAGAACTTTCATAGTTGCTAAGAAAACTTTGAAAAACTTTGTCAATAAATTAAAGCAGGCAAACTAGGTCATGTAATTTATTCAGTTTATGGTGATAGCAAGTTAGGATTCCACATTTCATAATACAATTATTCTTAAAATATTTTATTTATTTGGTACCCTCCAGATGATTTGATCTGCAATTCCCATAATCTCCAGCGAAGATCACCTCAGGTCATAGATTTAATTAAGGAAATATGAGAATTTCTATTGGGAAGGGGTTGTCCGTTGGATGCCAGAACATTAGTTATTATCTCTATGCAGAAGATTCATGAGTGGCAAGGTCTTGATAACTTATGATGAGCCTCTGAAATATTTTGTTTGGGTACTTTTGTCTCTCAAACCAGCTGGAAACAGCCAAGAAAGTATATCACTTGGCATGCAAAGAGGAGAAACTCGCTATGACCCGGGAAGCTAATAGCAAAGCTGAGCAATCTATTACTCCAGACCAGCAGAAGAAGCTTCAAGACAAAGTGGAAAAATGCAAGCAAGATGTACAAAAGGTAGGAAGGACGTCCACCGAAATAACTCTGAAAGTGAATGCACATCCTTTTATATGAACAAGCAGCAGTCCAGCCCCGTCTTCTATGTACACAATCATTGTCACATGAAGAAATATATAACTGCACAGAGGAAAAAGAATCATCTCATGTTTAGATATAGATGGAGATGTAAGATGTAAGCATACATATACATTTCTGTCAGTAGACAAGATATATTGATCACCTCAGAAAGTACAATTCATATTTTAAAATTGTTGCAATTGTTTATTTTTGTGTATTATGTAAGGTCCAATAATTACTTTCCGTATCCGCTGCTTTTCCTTCATTTTTGAATCTGAAACAGAAAAGCTATCCGAAGTCTATTCAGTGACACTGTCACAAGTTCACACATGGTGACTGTATTTTCTAAATTCAGAATTAACTTGGAACTTTGTTTCTTATTTGTATAACAAGTTCCAGGAACAATATTAAAACATGCTTCCAATAGAGGTGGCTGTAGCTGACATTAATTGCATCTGAGATTAATCTTATTTAAGTGCTGACATGGAATAAACTCAGAATTGAAATCCTTATGCAAGTTTATTTGGGATTATGTCCTATTTTATTTATTACTTTTATGGATAATCGATAAATAATGTCAATCAATGCTATATTTAAAAGAGCAAAATTATACATGCCTACCTACCCAGAAAATCTTACATGGCTAGGATTGAGCAGTGGCCTTAATCAGGGAAACCTAACTGTATCCCTTTGTTTCCTGAACAGGCTCTGGAGAAATATGAGAAGGTTGTGGAGGAGGTGAATAAGGGCACTCCACAGTACATGGAGAGCATGGAGCAGGTCTTTGACCAATGCCAACAGTTTGAAGAGAAGAGGCTTAATTTCCTGAAAGAGGTGCTGTTAGATATCAAGCGACACCTGAACCTGGCAGAGAACAGCGGGTAGATTGTATTATTATTATTATTATTATTATTATTATTATTATTATTATTATTATTATTATTATTATTATTATTATTATTATTATGGTTTGTCACACAGTCAGCCAGATTTTCAGACTGGATTTGGAATTTTTATCCACCTCTCGAGTCCTTCGCAAGGAGCTGGGAGAGGGAGATGTGGACGTTTCATGGTATTAAAAGTCTTGTTGCAGGATGGAAGCTGTTCCAAGCAAAGCTGCTTTTTGCAATTGACTGATGGCGAATTTGTCAATGCTGATGATGTCCAAGTGGTGCTCCAGTTGTTTTGGGATTGCACCCAAGGTGCCTATTACTATTGGTACTACCTTTGCTTCCTTTTGCCACAGTCATTCTATTTCTATTTGCAAGTCTTTGTATTATTATTGGTGGTTGTTGTTGTTATTCTGCTTTTTATAAAAATATAAAAACTGAAGCAGCCAAGTAGGAAATCTCTCTGGTGAGTTGTGTAATACAGATGTTCCTTTTCTGGGCACTTGGTGCCATTCTGAAGTTCTGTTTCCTTTCCCTTCAATTTAGTAATGTCTATATGAGAGCTGTTTGTATGCACTTTAACATCACTTGCTAAATATAGGGGAAATTGTCCTCAAAGCAAAGCAAGACAATCCCATTTATCTTGAATCCTCTAAATAAGATAGTATGCATAGATTTGGCTTCCATCTCAGTTTACGATATAATTTGATAAAGAAATCAAGGTTTTCTTGTGTTGGAGGACTTCAAGAAGGAGATAGAATGCCAACCATTAGAAATATTTTAGCTCTGGATTTTCTGCATTAACAGAAAATTAGATTAAGATTTCACTCCAACTAGAATTCTGTGATAGACACAGGTAGGAAAAATGACTAGTGTTATAAACTAGATTATCTTTACTTTGCATCTTTCTGCTAAAAATGAAGTGGCCCATGAAAATATCTCTCTCAGCTTAGATTAACTATATTCTGGAATACTAGGACTCAGCAAATGAAACCTAGACTACAATATTGGTCTTAAGCAGTCCCAAGAGTTGCAAAAGAATTAAAAAATGAAGATTATATCAGTTCAGACTGGATGTGGAATATGTAAAGCTTCGTACTGAGAAGAAAAGTGACTTTCTACCTTTATCACAAGTATAAGCCATTTTAGTAATTTATCACTTCCACTTAAAATACAACAAATATATTTTCTTCCCATATCCCATATCTATAAACAAATCCATAAAGCATTATAATTTCAGTCTTGGTGTCAGCAAAGATTTATTAAAGGCCAGAAATAATAACATATCTATTTTAAGCTTAATCAATAAATTAACTTTATAGTCTACCCTTTTACTTCTAACAATCTTAATCTTTATTGTATTCAAATAGTTTTGTAAACCTTGATTTTATTTAAACCTTGTCCTTTCTCATAAGATCCTTCAAAATTTTAATAATCTTCTTTTGTAAATACAAGATAGGAAAATTATTCAGGTCACTCTCTTGGTTTATTGTTTGCCATTGAGTTATTAAAACTGGTTTTTTTTGTATATCTAGTGTAAGATCTTTCTCCTTGTTTCTTGTAGCCTGTTATACTTTCAATTCAGTCTCAGTCTTGTCAGGTAAAATTTGACCATGACATCTTTCATAGACAGTCTATCTATAGAGGTAGATGTCTTTGTTGACACTATTAATATTAACTTCGGAGTCCATTTTATAAAAATATCATTCAGTATGTCCAATGTTAGAATATTTTGCTCCATTCTGTAATTATATTTTGTGTTCTTCTCCTTTAACTGTAATTTTTAATTTGCTCTAGTGTCTAATTTTTAAAATCTTTCCTTAATATGTCTTTTAATTCAAAACAAAAACATTTCCCCATGGGAAGGGTTCTTTATCATTAATTCCAAAGTTTTATTTAAAACTTATCTGGACCCTTAATCCATTTGTAACTTTCTAAAATAAAAACCTTAATAACCTTTTTGATGTTTTTTCACTTCCCCAATTAAGTTAATAACAGAATAACAGAGTTGTAAGGGACATTTGAGATCTTCTAATCCATGGGTGGCAAACTCAGTTGCATCATGGGCTGGATTGTGATGTATCGTGATATTTTTTGCCTTTGTTGAACCAGTGTGGGCATGGCCTGCACGTGATGTATCAAGCCCAGGAGTGAAATGCTCACGGTTCGGACCAGATCGCCTGATCCGGTAGCAATGGTGGCGGGTGGTTCGGAGAACTGGTAGCAAAAATCCCTGTGTGTCCCCCATGTCCAGCTGAGCCAAGCGATCATCAGAGGCTGTTTTTTTTACTTTTAAAAGCATTTTTTCTACAACCTCTTTGGCCGAAAAAATGCTTTTAAAAGTTAAAAAAAAAGCGTCTGATGATCATGAGGCTCAACTGGGATCGTCAGAGGCTTTTAAAAGCATTTTTTCTGCAACCTCTTCGGCCAAAGAGATTGTAGAAAAAATGCTTTTAAAAATTAAAAAAAAAAAGTTGGCCACACCCATCCAGTCACATTCCCCCCCAAGCCACACCCACAGAACTGGTAGTAACAAATTTTAGATTTCACCCCGATCCAGCCCACAGGCCGCCAGTTTGACTGACCTGTTCTAGTCCAACCTGCTGCTCAAGCAGGAAGCACTGTACCATTTCAGACAAATAGTTGTCCAAACTCTTCTTAAAAATCTCCAGTGTTGGAGCACCCCTAATGTCTAAGGCAACTCATTCCGTTGATTAATTGTTCTAACTGTTAGGAAATTTCTCCTTAATAATTCTTTTTAAACTTGTAGTTAATTTTTTCTTTTACTAAGAATTGAAAGAAACTCACCTAGTGCTGTCAAACTTGTCAGTTCAAAGATTTCTAATAGCTGAAAAGTAGTTAACAAGCAATTTTTGAAAGTGTTTAGAAAAGGAAGTGTGCTAAATTAGTATCCTTTTAAAGATGCCAACTATGAGCAAGATTTGAGCAAGATTTATTTATTAATCAAATTTAGATGGCTGCTCACCTCATGGAAAATGATTTAAGAGCTGATGGATATTCCCAGACCTCTAAACCTATCAGACACCACCACTATTTTATGGTCTCCTCCTGAGGAGCAACCGTCTGGAGTATTTGTGGGTGATCTCAAATCCTTTCCTTTTCTGGAGAGGTTTGAAGAGCTGGTCTACTCACCAGTTATTCATTCTTTACTGGAGTAGTTTGCTGCATTTTGCAACACCCCACCCCAAACCTTTTTTCCTAATCAAAATCCCACCCACCCAATTCGGGAAGAAACTGAGTCATCTAATTCAGGAACTTTTAACAAAGGTCTTTCCCTGAACTACTTTTGTTTGGATTGTGGCTGATACAACCAAGCCAGCTTTGAACAGTTACTCCATCTTCTCTATAATCTAATGTCTATGTGAGGGGAGAAAGGAATAATAGTCTCCCATAATAAAATATGGGAGCCACAGAAGTGGAAGTTGATTTTGTTAGCAGCTCTGTAAAACTTCATAAATGAAACAAAGTTATTCCTCATTCAAAGTCTGGTCTGGAGACATCTTTAAAATAAGAAACTGTAATGCTGGGCACATTCAGTGTGTTGCTAGCACCCCCTTGAGCTTTATTAGAACAAGTTGAGTGATCAGTTTTCCTTTTTTTAATGAAGATTCTACAGAGATTTTTGGACTCTGTCTTCTATCATCTGAGATGCTTTTTGTGATATACTCTGGAATCCAACAAAATGTAAGGGGAACTGTCATAAATTAGATACGTACAGACTATTTGTCTCACAATCTCGTTATTGTCTGCCATGTGGCGTAAAGCTTTTAAATATTCCAGAAATATTTTCTAATCTTAAGTAGAACTTTTTCCATGCCAAACCATTTGCAGACCCATCAACATTTTCTGCCCTTTCCTCATTTATCTTGGAAAAATGTGCTGGGAGAAATAATGGAAGAAGATAGAAGGGTGATACCTTCTGGAACCCATATAAAATTTGTTCATAGAAAGTAAATGGGATTTAAATGTGGTAGAATGAATGACAAAAAATAAAAATATAATTCACTAAAATCCGATGAATATGGCAAGGTGATTATGCCATAATATTCTCATTTAAAGGTTGTCTACTTGCTCTGCCATCAAGCTTCTTTGTCTAATGTGTTGAATGATGGTTTCTTACTTCAATCCTGTATTTATTACTTTATCGATTTGTAATACGCAGCTATTCTAAAGTCTACCGTGAGCTGGAGCAGACCATTCGTATGGCCGATGCACAAGAAGACCTTCGGTGGTTCCGCAACACCTGTGGCCCCGGGATGCCTATGAACTGGCCTCAATTAGAAGTAAGAAGCTGTTACAGGATGTTGCCTCCAAGGATGGCTGTACTGCCAAACTGTAGGTTATAGATCCATGGCTATTAGTCATGATAGCTATATGGAGCTTCAGGGTTGAGGGAGCCATGGTCCATGTGCCTAAAAAAACTAGGACATAAAGACCTTAGCCTCTCCTGATGCAGCTCCCTGCAATGGAATTGTGCCTCTCTGAACACTGAAGTGACTTCAGAATAGCTTCTATGTCCTACTTCTGGTTTTATCAGAACCACATGATAGACCACCGCAAGAAGTAGAATGTCTTTATTGTGTTCTTAAAACTGGAGCTGAGTCATATTGCAGTTGAAGCATTGGAAACGGAGGCTTTGAGATTAGGTTTTTTTTTTCCATCTGCAGGAATGGAATCCAGATGCAACACAAACAATAAACCGAAGAGAGAAACCAAAAAAGAATGAGGGAGGTAACACACCCAATGCCAGTGGAGGTGGGGAAGCAACAGCACAGGGAGGAGATCGTGGCAGGTAAACATCGGGTGCCGTCAGGTGCCGTTGGCCAGACAGTGTCATCTTGTGACCCCCAGGGGAAAAGCTTTCTCTGTGGGCGCACCCACACTCTGGAACCAACTTCTTTTGGAGCTCTGGATGGCTCCTGACCTTCACTCGTTCCACCACATTTGAAGACTTGGTTGTTCCGCAGTCTGGACTGATGGGGGGGGGGGTTCTTAACTAATTTTAAATTGTTTTAAATTGGATTTTTAATTTTATATCGTTTTAATGAGAAATATGCATTTTTACCATTGTGAGCCACTCTGAGTCCTTGGAGATAGGGCGGCATATAAATTGCTAAATAAATAAATAAATAAATAAATAAATAAATAAATAAATAAATAAATAAATAAATAAATAAATAAATAAATAATAAATAAATAAATAAATAAATAAATAAATAAATAAATAAATAAATAAATAAATAAATAAATAATAAATAATAAAAGATGTTTCCAGTACGAGCCTGTCAAAATACTGTTTCCCGCAAAATAAGACCTCCCTGGATAATAAGCCAAATTGGGCTTTTGAAAGCATGTGCTAAAATAAGCCCCCCCCTCCCCCCCGCAAAAAAAATCCTCCCCAAAAATATTAAAACGCGTGGCCAACCGGTCACCACCATTTCCTCTGGTTAGGGTTAGGGACACAGAGCTGGAAATCAGGTAAAACGGCAAGAGGAGCCTCTTCTTGCTTCACGTGCCTCAAAATAATAAGACCTCCCCGAAAATAAGGCTGAGCGCTTATTTCGGGGTTCAAAAAAATATTAGACGGGGTCTTATTTTCAGGGAAAGACAGTTGAATGTTTAGAATAGTCTTGGGTATCATGCACCATGGTCTCACTATCTCCAGTCGTCCCACAGAGTTAGATATATCAGATATTTATGCAGTAATATCATTTCTTATGATGCTTTGTTCCATTACCAGTGTCAGCAGTTATGAACGTGGCCAAGCCTACACCACAGAGTGGTCAGATGATGAGGGTAGCAACACTTACAACTCCAATGAAGCCAATGGCGGTGCCAATTCCTTTGAAGAAGAAACAACTGGGAAAGGTGTCCGTGTACGAGCTCTGTATGATTATGATGGACAAGAGCAGGATGAGCTGAGTTTCAAAGCAGGTATGCATTTGCAACTTTTTGAAATAGCCATGTCATTTTGGGGGATCATCTGACCTCTGTAAAATGCAGCAGAAGGAGAGGAGGGGAAGAGAAAGTAAGAAGGAAAGAAAAGAGAGGTGGTAGGCTTGAGGAGAAAGATTACTGTACAATAAAAAAGATGAAATGAAAGAAAGGCAACCCCAAACAAATACAAAGCTATTGAGATAAAGAATGAATTGTTTAAAGAATAAAAGATAACAAATATGAATAAATAGCAATAATTAGAATTTAAGGGCAAATGAAGATGTTGTTTATGTAAGTAAGCATTGAAATATTGAGACATGATAAAAAGTGGGGGGAGATTTTGGCAAAAACTATAATTGAGTAAAAATGTATTTGAATTTGGTTAATTGTATAAGATAAGATATGGCCAATTCTCTGTTCAAAAAAGATGTGGGTGAATGTGGGGGGGTGGGGGGAACCAATAAAACTTGTTTTTTAAAAAACAAAACAAAATGCAGCAGTAAAATCCAGAGCACTTTGCAGCCCTAAGAAAACTTTATATTTTGTTTTTAATAAAAAGGAAGTCTTTTGAAGTCACAGTATGAAGGTACACTATATTCTTTTCCCCTCTGATCATTTTCTCATACAAAATCACACACCCTCTTGCTTTTTTCCACATATGTGACTCAACATCAAATACACAACAGAACAGTATAGGGAAACACTGTTGGGAGATAGGATGAAATCAGTTAGAGGGGGGATATCAGATTGATAGTGTGCTCCCAATTTGTAATTTATCATTATTTTCCTAGGTGATGAATTAACCAAATTAGGTGAAGAAGACGAACAAGGGTGGTGCAAAGGACGTCTGGACAACGGGCAACTTGGTCTTTATCCAGCTAACTACGTGGAGTTTATCTAATTCTGTCATGTTCTCCTTGTGCTGCCAGAATTCAACCCTCTCCAGTTCACCATCTGTCTATACCAGCCAAGTAGCCATCTTGCTCTACAGTCATTCACTCAGCACAATTAGAGTTCCAAACATATTTTCCAATCAATCTTTTATTTTTTTAATTACATCTCTAAAAAGTATTTTGTGGTAGCTTTACTATTTTAGTTTCTTAAAGAAATGAGATATGAAAAGTCAACACTGTCACTGGAAGGCTTGTCTTATAAGTGAAAGCCAACACTTCAAGGCTTTAAAGCAGGGGTGTCAAACTCGCAGCCCACAGGCTGGATGCATCACGTGCTGGTCCTGTCCTCACCCAGTTTAGCAAAGGGGGGGGGAAGTCCTGATACATCACGTGACACTGCCATGATGCGGCAAGTTTGATACCCCTGCTTTAAAGCCCAACCAATAACGCTTCTGATTGGTTGGATTTTAATTATAAAATGTAGCTAAGAAACATTCCAAATGGCTTATTCTGTCTTAACATTTAAGCTCTGGGGAAAATACAATTCACTCTCATTGAAAAAACCGAAACAAACAAAATAAGGAGACAGAAAATATAGTTTCTTGTTTCTTATTTTTTCTCACCCCTCAACAGTATATTTCTTACCTATTTCTATTCTAAGAACAAAAGACAAGCTATATTTGTTCTTTCCAAGAAGTCCCAATCAGCATTTTTTGCTGTAATAGTCTACATCATTCATCCAGCAATCATCCAGAACAATTGCAGTAACTGAAAGATATGGCATCTCTGGTATGTTATGAATTAAAAGATTCATTCCATACCAATTTCCTCAATGCCACTAAAATATGTGGCTTTTACTGAGGAACACCCAGTAAAACTCAAGCTTTCTCTCACCTTCTTTTGAGGAATTGAACTACATTCCTAGGGACATGAGTGGATGTATCTCTTTTGAAATGCAAAGATTAATCAGAAAATTCTGTTATTTCCAGCCTGAGGACTTAAAAGGAGATGCAAAATTATGACAACTAATTGCCATTTATACACTTAAACAGATATTACACCAGGAAAAGAAATGCACTGATTGTGAATTGGTATTTTAAAAAAAAACTGTTGAAGGAAACACCTGTACAGTATGTTTTTGAGCAGTGGAAAATTAGTCTAATTAGGCACCTTTTAAAATTTAAACACAAAGAGGCTTTATTAGAGAAATATGCAAGTGATATCAAGGTAACATCCTATCAAATGAGAATCAAGAGAACAGATGTGTGAGAGAACAAAAGCAGGCAAAAAGCAATTTGAGATTAGCAGTTTTGCAAACTAAGAGTTGAAGGAATAAACAGGGAGCACACAGAAAATTCCTACCTATTTTATTACCCCTTGCAATTGTAGGTCATGAGATTTACAGAGCCAGTGCAGTTGAAGTCACTGTTCCAACACCCTTTTCACCAATTCATTCACCAAGCCACAACTTCCATCTACCTTTATCAACCTTTGGGCAAAGGCTTTGTAGGTCATCTGCCACATCTCTTTTAATGGGCAGTATTTCAATTAGTCCCTTTTACTGTGTATCTTGTATATAATATACTCTATGTTTGTGTGCTTCATTCTAATGCAGTCTTCCCCATTAGGAAGAACTGACAGTACCTATAGTTGTTATTATTGTCTTTGACTCATAATCTCAAAGTCCTTTAATAGTTCAGTCTCTTGGCATGATTGTGCTTCTGATACATATCTGCTTCTGGGGACAACAGAATAACAACTGCCCATCGCATTTGAAGAACAGCCGCCCATTTAAGGATTTACAACCTGTTTTGTGTTCTGCCAAGTCTTCCTTTCCTGGTCCCTCAAAACCAGATGACTGCTCAACATAAATGTCTTCCTTGATTTCTCCATGCAGAAGTGCAAACTTTACACCAAGGTGCATACACCAAGGTGATGCACCTGCATATTCCCAGTTGTTGCTATACTGAGCAGTGTTTATATTGCAGTGTTATGGCAAAAGTCTTATCATAGCCTTCATCAGTTAGTCTTTTGAAATGACCAAAGTCAAGAAACAGAAGCACCTGAGATTTGTTTACTGCAGTAAAGTAAAATAGCAGTATCTTGCAATCCTGTCAAAATCTCTCTCTACCATATTTTATGCCAGACAAAATCAAGACGAGGTTATTTTGAATTATTTTCTCAGAATTGAGTAAACCTTTCTCCCCCTGCAGCAGTTCCCTGCTCTCTTCCCGACAGCAGATCTACATTTTTTTCACACCATATTTTTAAATACATTCTTTTGCCTTCTGGCTTTATAGCGCTGGGCATCCACTTCTGAATTGCATTGGATCTTGAAAACCCATTTTCATCCATTGTTTTCTTTCCTTGCAGATCATTCAATGAGTTCCCAAGTATTCTTTTGAAATGTTTTCATTTCCTTTTTTTGCAAGGTTTTTTCGTTGTTTAGATTTGTTAGCAAACACTTACTCAATGTCTTTACAAGAACAAGACTCTTCTACCTGTTCCTTTTTGGTTATGTAGGAAAATCTTCAGGGTGGAACTTTTTTGTTGGATCTCTCTGAACATCGCAGCTGTAACGATTCAGTTTATGTTTCTGGATCTGATGTGCCATTGAATAATTAGCACATGATGAAGACTTCCATTGAAACAAATGGATTAAGGTTGATTATCCTACTGTAAGATCATTCTTCAAGGTGTATTCTGAACAATAAAATAAGTCATGCTGTATGTTTGTGTGGAGAGATCCAGGATTCTCTATCCCTGCAGTATTGCTAGTATCCAAGCAACATGCCTTCACCATATCTATTACCGAGTTTGGCCCTTTTTATTTTTGATTCATTGGTTTAGACTTTAAAACCAAATATTATAATATTATAATAGGCTGGCAAATATACCCTAGTTTGGACTTCTTTCCATGCTACAGTTCATGGGGCATATTTATGGCCTTACTAGTAATGTGTTTTTGAGAGGAGGCAGTGGTAACTTCTTCCACTGCTTCCTGTCAAGACACATTCTGATAGAAGTTCTTTGAAGATGGCCTCCAGCACAAATCTGAAAGCTCTGAAGACAAAATCCCTGGTCCCAGTGACTGACCCAGATTGGAACATTATCCTGGGACACATTATCCTTCATTCATAACTTCTTCCATGTAGAAATTATTTGCCAGTCCGGGATCTTGCAGTATGAACTTCATTTCTCTTAGAGAGAGGTTTCCTCTTAGCCATGCCATGTGTTCTGACATATAAAACATAATAATCTCATGTAATTCCTTGTTCCTTCAAGTACTTTTTTATGTTACCCACCATGTATTCACTCACATTATTTGTGTGTAGAACTAAGAGCTTTCTGTCAAATTTATTGCTTACTAAAGACACATAAACGTACCTTAAATTATTTTCATAAACTGAGCAAGTAACTAGTTATAAAGCTAAAGTAAATTGTTTATAAACATGAATAAGTATTTGTTTCTGCCTATTGTCATTACTTTATTGACCTACAGATACTGTCTGGGCCAGTTCCAGGAACTGCCTCATCAATTTTACTTTCAAGGGCATTTCAACTGAGCTACATGTGGTTGCATTCTTAATCCTTTTGCTAAATTCTGAAATTTCTGAAAAGCGTCTGGATTCTTATATCTCTTTCTTCTGTGCCATAGGCTTAAACACTGCATCATTTGGCTGCTTTTGCCTTAGCCACAGCACTATTTATTTCAATCAATGCATTTTCTGGGAGGGTGCCTTTCATCATTCTCCATTTTGAGACACAAACACATGCACAAAAGTTGCCTTTAAATTTTACTTCACACTGTTCCTGTATCATAACTTTAATGAGAGCAGACTGGACTCCAAAAGCAACTGTACAGAAAAGCATGCAAATCTTATAATTAACTAAATAAATAAATGCAGGCCATACAACAAATTTTTAATTGTAACACTAGTTTATTTTCCTTTACTTCCTACACTGAGTCTTGCAGGTGATAAATTATAAAATTAAAATTTGCCCTGTCTGCCCTCTCATCAGCTATGACTCTCACACAGACTATAGTCTCCCACTTCCTGGAAGAAAGATTAAGATCAGAATAATTAACATTTCCAGCTTACTACATATTTTTTGCTCTAAACTTATCTGGTCATTTCTGACATCTCATCCACATGCAGATTTATAGCTCACCCTTCTCTGCAGCTGCTTATTGCAGATCTTGCAAAAAGATCTTCATTTGAAATTGCAGATCTTTTATCATTTATGAATAAAACTCAGTATTTGAATCAGTTTTCTAGCTAAATCTTGCAGATAAACAACAGTAGGATCACTCATTGACAATTAGATCATTCCAGCTTCTCTGCCATTTTACAGCCTCCCGCAATCTTTGATTGTACTCTGCATTCATGGGTTAGGGTCCAGGATAAAGGCAGTCACTTGCTACTAGAGAAGTATTTTCATCAGGCTTTTTCATAGCTTGAAACATCCCTATCCTTACTCTGGAAGTCATCTGCTTTTCTTTCTAGTCTTTGTTATGGGTGCTCACGATGACTCACACTTGTATGTCTTTCATTATTTTATTTGCTCATTGCTCTGGGCCCTGATAGACAGAAGTGATTTGTTTAATCCTGGAGAATGGGGTGAATAAGTTTAGAGAAGCAGCTACTTTTAGTCAAGGATCAAAAAAAGAACTGTGTAAAATAAAGGCAGAAAGGAAGGAACCTGAGATAAGCAACCTCACAGGTAAAGAATAGAGTAAGAGAATAAACTGGGAACAGAGGGGGAAAATCCCTGATTATCTACTAGGCAGGTTGTAACGTAATGAGAATCAGCGCAACTGAAATTGGCTAAGGATATGATATAGTACAGCGGAGAAAGAAGCAGTGCTGAGTGCCCTAAACTGAGATGGGAGAATATATATCTTACATCATCTAGAGCAGGAAAACCTCTGTCTTATGTAGCGCATGATAGAAAAAGAGTATAGCTGATAATGAAGTATGAAAGCATTGAAAATATTCATAAGCTGGCATGGGCTAGTAATAGCAGTATTAGTATCAGACAAAGGTGCCTCAAAAGTAATGGGAAGAAGAAGCCAGTTAGATGTTGGTGCACATATACTATAAGCTAAAAATGTACATAACTTTTGAACAAAGTTCCAGAACAAGGAATGCTACCCCAAAACTAAGAAATAGCAGAAAAGTGTAGAATTCAGTAAAAAATGTTTTTAAAATGAGGTTCTACATCCCATTCCCAGCAATATTGGCAAGCTCGCTTGGAAGAATTTTCCAATGGGGTCTTGAACAATATCCTATTTTTAAAATATAATTTAGAATGTTACCTAGCATCACTCAGTAATTCAGGAAATCTGCTTGAGAATAGCTAAATTATCCTATTCCTAAATTTTGGATTGTAGAGCTATCAGTGGATAGCTATCGATTATATAATTAAATGCAAAAACTCAGCCCTGAACAATCAGTGATAAAGGTGGAAGTGCTTAAATTTCTCTAAATTCAAAATTACTCCTTATATGAAGAGAGAGAGAGACTGAGACAGAGACTGAGACAGAGACTGAGACAGACTGAGACTTCCTTTCCAATACCTCAAATTTCAGTCACAGGACAATCTATAACTGTACAGTAAAGAGTAAATAAAATTTGTATAGAACAGAAAGCAAACTTCATCCTTCTGTTGAGGAACATACAATTGCCAAAACATTGTGATGAGGAATTCTAACACTACTGCAATAATATTTGTAAATGGACTTTCTATTGCAGAAGTACCAATGCCTTGCTAAAAAAAATTGTTCTCAATTCCAAGTCAGCTACTAAGGGAAGTTATGGACTAAGGCAATAAGGAATATTGTAGATGACTCTAATTTGAAGTAATTAATTTCATCATATTCTATATCATGATGATAAATTATTCTTCTTAAAGACAACATTACATAATGAATGCTAGTCTAAGTTAACTAATCCCACAAAATGGGGAACCAAAACTTACTGAATTTGCAGCTACTGTTAGCAGTATCAATCTAAGAATGGGAACATTTCTGTTCAAAGAAAATACATACAAAAAGGGTTTTGCTGTGAATTAAATCCTTTTGTTCACATAGTGATTATTTTGGGTATAAAATAAACTGAATATCAATTCTATTAAAAAACATTTAATCCAAAGAGAAACAAAAGAGTTGTTGAGTGGTGCTATTTGTGGATTAAGAAACAGTTATTTAAAACCTAGGTGGCTCTTCTAATATTGAGTTAAAATTTACTTCAGCTTTGACCATTTGATCTCCTGGTTAGGTCTAATAAGATTCCAAATCTTGACTTTGATGAAGTAAGCTTTGAAAATATTTATGTATCCTAGAAAATCATATGTGAAAGCATTCCTTAAAAGTGATTTATTCTGAACTGCATTTATGCATCTAATCTTGTCAGGTTTTAGTGTTTTTTATTTAAATGATTGGAGAAATAGACATTCTTTTTCTCCAGCCCCTTATATAAATGGTGGATATCACCTATGTCCTGCACTGGATAGATTTATCCAATCATTGGTTACTGAAATTTATATATTTTTTTATTATTACATTAATTGCTTTGTATAATCTTTCCTTTCACTTATCTACATCCTCACTCCATATTTCTATTTTCCAGGAAATCTTTTCAATGACTGGTTACAGGCTATAATACTTTTAGATTAGATTCATCCTTGTTAGAATACACAACACTATGATTAATGTATGTTACAGTATTTAGTTTATGTTCCCTTTTTCATGTATCCCATCCCTAGGCCTTTCCTCGGATACTATTCGTCAGCCTCTGCTTCTTTATAAACATCTATTGTCCTGCTTCCTCTGAAGTTGGTTTATTTTCTGAATTACTGGACCAATGACCAGTGTTGCTCCTGAATAAGTCATGTGGCATACTGGATAATGTAAACAAGATATTAATGACCTCCAACTGTTTTGTTTTATTTTGTTAGATTAAGATATTTTTGATGAATGCTGTTCTTTCAGCAGTACACCTGCTTTGCGTACATCGATAGTGTAATTTGAAAAAAGAGTTATATAGATATATATACATATATGTACATATGCATACACACAGTAAAGAAGTATCTGTGTAAATGTGCATGCGTGTGTATATATATATATATGCATACATATATGTATATATAATTATTGTGTATACAAAAATAACTGATCTATGTAAATGTATGAATTTTGATTCTTGTTTGACTTTGTCTTCTTACCATCTCCTGATGTAGCTGTACATTTACAAGCTGAGCTTTATCATTTGGTATGATCAGGCCACTGGAATCAGTTGGGAGAAGGGGAACATGAGGATAAACCTACTATCTAGACCAGTGATGGCAAACCTTTTCAGCACCGAGTGCTGAAAAGGGAGCACACAGGCACTAGTCTGAGTTGGAACCTGGAAGAGGAGCTGCCCAAGGTGCGCGCATGCCCCCGAAAAGGAACTTCTGGTTTCCAGTATGCATGCACATGCCAGCCAGCTAGTTTTCCAGGTTTCTGCCGCATATGCGCGCACATCTATCAGCTGGCCAGCGCCCATGATCATGCAGGAAAATGGAAGGCCAGCTCTTTCGTTTTCTGGCAGTGCCGCACACACGGAGGCTAGCTGATCATCGCATGCACATGCACGCCAGAAACCCGGAAGAGAAACGGGCAATGCCGCACATGCCAGGCAACTTGGCACCAAATGCCACTTTGGGCAGATATGCCATAGGTTCGCCATCACGGATCTAGACTGTATCCAAGTCATGTGGAATTTCCTTCTTATAATTATTTTTGCTCAATCTTAAAATTCGAAAATCTAGTCCAAACTTGATACTCCGATGTGTCGAACAGTTGGTTTACATGGTTCACATTGTGACCAATTTAATTGTTGTTTTCCTCAGGGGTATTTTCAGTGGACTCCAGTCTGGTATTAGGCAATTTTTCAAATCATGTTATTGTGTATAGATGCACTGGATTGGGGGTTAGATGCTTGGTAGGATAAAAAAAAAAGAAAAGATACAGGTTGAAGAGAATTAAAATGAGAGGAAGCAGAATTTACCATAAGCCTTGCAACACGAAGGGAAAAAATATCCCAGTGAAAGAAACCCTCTCCACTGCCAATGCCATTGTACCATCAAAGTATCAAAGATGCCCCAAGAAAATCTACCTTCCTTAGCCAGAAAATAAACTGGAAAGTCTTGATATTATGCTGCTCCTGGAATGGTATTTTTCTTCATTTTCAGACTGTCCATGGTAGGTAGATGGGAAGGTACAGGACCACAAGCATATATGTATGTGCATTGTGTGGATGTGTGTAAATGGAGGCTTCTGAAGACACTTATGTGATATGCTGCTTGCTCAATGATTGACAGAGAGCTTCTAGTAAACTTGTAACAAGTCAATCCAGGTCCTTTGCAGGGTTGTTGTTATGTTGGGGTGAAGACCCTAACCCTTAGAGCACATGTAGCTTTTGCCCCCAGCCCCCATACCATTATGCAATTTTTTTAATAGAAACACAGTTTCCATCACTTAACATTTGTGGCTTAAACAGTGGATTTTTGGTGATGTGATTCCCCTTTTTTGTCCCAATAAGGGACAAAATGGATGCACTAAGATTTGTTTCCATTCACACACACACACACACACCCCCGAATTTCTCAACTCTACCCAAGTCTGCATTTATTTATCCCATCCATTTCAGTGACCTTAACATGTCACTGGCCATGGTCTTAAATGTTCTTGCAGGTCAGAGGTTATATGAAAAAAATCAAATTATCCCCCAGAAAAGTTTGTTTTACCCCCTCATAAAACAAGTGTCTTGTATTATGCATAATGGCTACCATAATGGAAATGTTTACAGGAATCTGTGGTATGTATTCACTATGTGACTCCAGGTCTATGAGATAAATGCCAGGCCCAAGAAGAGATTGTGGGTTTTAGTTGATTAAAGCCTACTAGATTTAGATAGGAGCACTTCAAGTTAGAAGAACGTGTTACTGTCAACAAAGCTACATATTAGGACAGTGTTTCTCAATTTCAGCAACTTTAAGGTATTTGCATTTCAACTCCCCAAATTTTGCAGCCAAAATGTTGGGGAGTTGAAATCCACACATCTTAAAAGTTGTTGAGATTGAGAATACTGTATTAGGAGATGGAGAGTAACATTCTGTGTCATGCCAGTCTGCCTCTTCTTCCATAAAGAGCAAAAACTACACTTAAAAAAATACAACAATAAAAGGATTATTTTATTCATGCATAGTGTGTCCTGCCTTGTTACTTTTTTGGGAAAGGAACAACTTTCATTATGTCATCGTCAAGAGACAACAGAGAATTGTGCTCCTATACTTGTTCCGCTGTGTAGAAGTGGGAATTTTTACATATATAGATGGATACTCCACATTTAATATATGGAAAAATGTTTGCCCAAATTCCCAATTTCATGTAGCTATTAAAAATTACAGAAAACTTCAACTGCCTCTTCTTATTCTACTTTGAGAAAGCAGACAAAATATATGCTAACTCATTTTTACTTGGGGGGGAGGGAGGAAAGAGCTTATATTTATGGCTGCTATTGTTATTTGAAAACATCTGAAGAAATTTGATGCAAATCAATCATTTGATGCATATCTCAGTGCCTTTGGTGCCTATCACTTAGACTTATATATTGCTTCACAGAGCTTTACAGTCCTCTCTAAGCAATTTACCAAGTCAGCATATTGCCCCCAACATTCTGGCTCCTCATTTTACCTATCTCGAAAGGATGGAAGGCTAAGTCAACCTTGAGCCAGGCAGAATCTAACTGCTGGCAGTTGGCAGAGTTATCCTGCAATACTGCATTCTAACCACTGCGTCACCATGACTCATCATTTCATTCACCCAAGTCTAAATCATTATTAGCAAATATTCTATAGTTACATTTATGCATGCACGCACATTTCAAGAGATGGCATTATTTTCTTATAGTGGAGCAATTTCAAGAGTTATACACCATTAACAAGACCAATAATAACTCTTAGTCCTCTAGATATTCAACCAAAGCTTTATAAATGTCAAAGTCCTTATTGTTAAAGGAAATCCAGACAAAGGATACATCTGCAATTTAAAAACAAGAATTCTGGCTGCCTCAGTCCCTATTAATTAAAAAACCCTGGAAAATATAGTGCAAGTTGACTAGTAATTTGGAAGACATCCATAGGTTTTCCTGCTAGGTTAACTCAAGTATAATAAAGTACCTGAATTTCCTTTGGCCATTATGTCTGAACTAATCTTCCAGAATGGTAATTATTTCCTACAAGTGTTTTCTTCTGTTGCATTATTTCCAGATAAGTAACTTCTAACTATGCATCCCAAAGGTGCTTTTCTACCTTTGGAAGTTGAAAAAGTTTCTTGGATAAGAAGCAAAATGTCTTCAAGGAAAAACAAAAAATGTCCAGTTGCCTTTCAAAAAAGCAGCTCTGGGACAACCTTGACCTGAATGATTAAGAATCTCCATAGACATTATACAGTGCATCCATGGTCTCTATCGATCACAAATGCAACCATGAAAACCTTACGAATATCAATCATTTTTCATAATCAAACTTTGGACCAGTCACTCTCACTTGTGGGGTGGAAAGGAGGAAGAAGAAATATAGTGTGAGTTTGCCACCTTGAGTTATTTATAAAAACGATAAAGGCAGAATATAAATGAATAAAATATTAATTACTTCAGTGGAAGAAAAGCCACAAGATTAAGTTAGTTTTGATGTTTATTTCACTCTCTAGCAGCTAATTTGTTTTGTCAGATACTTGCCTCCTATTATTCACAAACTGCTGCATGATTGATCTTGGTTGTATGTTGCTGTTTATAAGGGGATTTGTGTATTTTTATTTTGCTTCCAAAGAGAAGTCTAAACAATCCTCCAAATATGTATTTAACATTAAAAAGAAAGAAAAGGTCTAAAATTGAGACCCATTTAAGATAGACTAATAACTTTACAACAATCCTTCACTCAAAGCCAAGTATGAATACGTCCAAGAGCCAAGGTCAATAGAAGTTGCCCAGCATTTAGAGTGCCATGTCTTCCCCACCTGCCCTCTCTATGGGAAGAAGAGATCAAAAATAGTTGCATAAATGCAACTGACTATTTCAGGTATTGGAGGCATAAACTAGCTTTAGATCTACTTGATCTTGAATAAGTGTAGAACAAACCAGATATGGATTTTTGTGTAAGCACATACAGAAAAGAAAGATTATCAAAGAGCCATGGTGGTGCAATGGTTAAAATGCAGTATTGCAGCTAACTCTATCCACAGTCTAGAATTCAATTCTGACTGGCTCAAGGTTGATTCAGACTTGCATCCTTCTGAAGTCTGTAAAATGAGGACTTGGGTTGTTGGGGTGAATATTCTGACTCTGTAAAGCACCTAGAAAGGGCTGCAAAGCACTATGAAGAGTATGTAAATCTAAATGCTACTGCTAAATTCCTGAACTGTTTCTGCAACTTACGTTTATGATCGCCCCTTTTTCTAATCGCAGTTTGTATACATGGTGCTGAATCCTGATCTTGTAGGAAAAATTAAAGAGAATATTGCAAACTTGATGTACATTCTCACAGTTGCAATCTTAGTCAGCATTCCTTTTATTAAAAACTAGTCCAGTGCTGAAAGAGGCAGATCAAGAATTATCTGAACAAAAATACGATGTGTAAAATTCTGTTCACCCTTCCTTCAGGGACTCACATGCCATTATTCATCCCTACCTGCTTTGAGCTTCAGAATCAGCACTTGGAGAAAATGGCATCATTGTGGGACAATCATAGCCTGCCTCTATCCACAGTTACATTGACAAATTGCAATTACATAAGCATAAGTATCTTTTAAGTTTTAATACCTTTTTGTGATTTAATAAAGAATCTGAATAGGTAGGTTATTCCAGTAAATAGCATGGTGGGGGGAGGGAAATTAAGACAAGATCATATCCAAGTGACAACTTCCAAAGTATTTCCACTAATGAAAGCATTGAGCAACCTGGTATAGAAATATAATCCAATAATCTCTTATCTTGGAGAGTTTTTTAAAAACCAAATCCACTCACGTTTATTTTTCAGTAGACCTACATAGTTACATCTCAGTACTGAATTGTGGCCTGAAACTAGACTTGAATGGGTCTAGATCAAGGGTCCCCAACCCCTGGGCTGCAGCCCACTACCCTTCAGAACTAAGCCGCAGGAGTGGGTGAGCACATATGTGCAGCTCCATTTGTGCAAGCAGTGGACCCACATGCCTTCCGCTTGTGTAAATGGAGCTGCGTGCATGTGCATGCTCACCCACCACTTCCACGGCTCGGTTCCCAAGGGCTCAAGGCCGGTAGTGAGTGCAGGCTGGGGGTTGGGGACCCCTGCTCTTCAAGCTACCCTTTACTATCACCTGAAAGCTATAGCTGGTCCAGAATGCAGTGATATAGAAAGGTGTGCCTTGTAACACCTTAGCTTTGCAACACACAGTGATTGCCAGTTTGCTTTCTGGGTACAGTTTAAAATGTTGGTCATTACCTATAAAGGCATAAGACCTGGTAACTTGAGGGACTGCCTATCTCCCATAATATCTACCCAATGAATTCAATCTGGCAGGGTTGGCGCCATCCAGGTTCCATCAATTAAACAATGCCATCTGTCTGAGGAGATCCAGATGGCTCTCACCCTGCTGGTGTCTCAAAAGGTGTTGGAGACTTGCCTCTTCACTCAGGCCTTTGGCAAGCATAAGTAAAGTCCCCCTTTGGAGTGTGTGTGTGTGTGTGTGTGTGTGTGCGCGCGCGCGCGTGCGCCCATGCTTCTTTTCAATTCAGTCTTTTTGTCAGCCTTGCTACCTTTACTCTTCATTTTTGCTCATTGTTGCTTTTTCCCTTCTTTTTAATGCTTTTATTTCTAATTACCTAGAGTCACTGGAGGTCATATAACGTTAAATAATGTCTGATCTGACACCTTAACGAAGGACTTGTTTTAATTCCAAAGAATATTCACTTCAATTTAATAAGGTTAAAAATATTGCTCATTCTGCATAAATATACTGTGCAACAACATGCTTAACAAATCTAAAATTTTACATGCTGTGCATGAAGTGGATATTCCTCTTGGTGGCAGCACCTAGCCAACATTGGCTAATTTTGAAAATGTAAGAAAGGTTACAAGATACTTGGTAACTAAGACCTGATTAATACTTGCATAAGAGATCACCAGGAAACACCGGAGCTGTAAGCTAGATTGTCTTTTTCCATTCCATTGTTGTTGTTGTCGTCGTCATCTAAAGCAAATCTCTTCTAAATTGTTTCCAATAAAAATGTACAAACATGTTCATGAAATTGGCAGGAATTAAATTCAGCATGGAGAATTGACCTTATCTTAAGTCAAATACTGAAGTCTTAAGGAGCTTCTATGTTTAACAACTTTATGTATGCCATAATCAATGTGTACTATGTATGGGAGCATGAGATTCTTAGGTAAAGTGGCTTTTAAAAAAAAATAGTATGTCAACTTTTTCTGAAAGCAGATATGTGTAAAGATAGATGTTTCCTTGATGTTTTGATCATAATTCCTTTACCTCTAAATATTGCATCAGATTTAGCACCCATTCTCTTAATTTTGGTAGCCCAGACAACTTCTACTTGCATACATTTCTCTCTTAATTTTCAATGGCAGTATAAGACTTACCATACAAAATGACAGTCACAATGACTTTACTTTTGATCATCAGCCAATATTTATCTTCGTTGATTTCATAAAGGCACATGGTTGGGCTTTAATTAGTAATTCTCAATGTAACTGCTGTACTATCAGCATAATTTCAAGAAGTGTCTCCAATAGAATTTATCTGATTTGGGATAATTATCATACTCTGGCACAGGCATCCAGGTACAGTCCATACACCAGAACAACCTGTATCATTGCCAGGACCGTGTTCAGGCAGCCTTGGGGGGTGGGGGGCCGTGTGCTTTCTTCAGTGTTTCCCAGATGCTCAGCTAGTTGGCCTCCTCAGGCTGCTAGGTGCCAAATTGTTCTTGTTTTGGGTCAACCTGAGCTCCGGCAAGGAGCTGCTTTGCACAGTCCTATTGTCTTTCCCCTCAAGAAAGGTTTGTTCACACATTGAGAATGGGTGACTCTGTCCTTCTGTTAACAATACCTGAAACAGTAACTACTTTCATTCACTGCATATATGGAAAACTAATCAAGTTCTTTAATATCAAACCTGGACAGACTTTCTGGCCTACTCCTTTGAATTAAACTACAATTTTGCATTCCCCTAACAAACATAAACACAATACACTGGGCCAGTCTGATTCTAAACTATTGACACACCATTATTCTGAATTCCAAATCATGATTCTTAGGTTTTCTCCAACATCAGTCTTGAAATATCAAAAGCCTGGCTGTTGTGCTAAGAACAGGAGGAAAAAAGCAGACTAGAAAATCATTGAAAGGATAGCTCCCAAGCTTGTTGTTGTCAAAGAAATGGACTGTTGAGATTTCTGCTTGTTACACAGAAAGGAAAGGAAAGTTAGAGAGCATAGGAATTTTAAGCTAGGTCAGAAGATTGCTACGCAATGTTATAATTGCCCACTGTTAATTTACAAAGTTGCACACAATGTTACATTGCTCCTTTGATCTCAAATAGTCTTCTAATTATTAGAACGGAAAAGAGGTAACAGAGTACAGCATCAGTATTCTCTTTCCTTTTCCATCAAATTCCTACTTTCTTTGGATTCCCATACCATGCAGCTGGATTTAGATTACTTTTTTTTTCTTTTCAAGTGAAGAAAAAAAAAACCCTACAAAACCACAAAGCCTAGAATGAAATCTGAATGGCCTAGTTCATTTCCTTTTTGCCATTTTACTTAAACTGTAAACCTTTATTGATTTCCTGTTTCCCAGAAACAATTAGGGTACACAGGAATCTCTACAGTTCACCAGCCAAATCCAATGTTCTTTGTCAATAGTTGCTTTTAGCTCCATCAACATTGCAGAGGATAAAGGATGCTGTTTCCAGAAGTCCTCCATCCCAGAAAGAAGTCAGTTATTTTGAATTTGTTCTCTTTGCTCTGCTTTTCAGACAGGGTGTACAAATTGGTAGACCAGCCTTTGTGAGATATCTGGTTTCCTTATTATCCCTTTCTTATAATACTGCCGAATTGAGCGGCTCAGCTTGTCGTAGTTCATGGCAGGCCGGTTCTTCCGGATTCCCCATAACCGAGCCACCTGGGCAGAATCTTCAATCTTAAATATACCTAGACAGTAAATATGAGAAACAAGAAATCCATTTATCTTGGCCACACCCTTCTTACCATCTTAGCGCTATTATACTTTGAATCAGAGGAATTATTAACAGAAAAGATAATAAAAAGGGGAAGAAATGTTTGCAAGGAATCACAAAAAAGCAAACAAAAATATATTTGGAGAAGCAAAATCAAAAGTACTATACTTTTAATGTTATTTATTATTGGATGTATAGCTTTGCTTATTGTTTATTCCAATGCTCAAATCAGCTAACACATTAGAAAATGCAGTGTATACATCATAGCAAAGTTCATATAATTTAAATCAAAATCTAAATTAAAACTGATCAGTAAAACACATATGAATCCTGACAAGCATCAGACCCTTCCCATTGCTATTATACATATTGAGAGTAGCACTGGTCCTTCATAATTGAGAGCAGCCTGAATAAATTGCCTATTTGGGAGCTCTGATGCACACTTCTGAGCACTCTATTTCCCTCCTTCTAGTTTTTCCCTTAAGTTTTCCCTTGGTGTTCTATGTTTTTTTCTTCCTCTTTTCCAGTTTTGGTAAGATGTACCGCAAACTAACCAAAGCTCTTAATATCTCAAAAAGAGAGCTGGAACAAGTGCAGCCTAAGCCCCACAAAGAGTTTTTTTTTCCCCCAGAATTCCCTGAGTGGGAGAGGCTAACTATGTCAAGCTTTTGGGGGCCTTTTGGAGGTGGCCGAAAGGGTAAAATGGATTTTCTGACACACTGAAGACACCAATCTCACACATGAAATTTGTCCCACCCCCAATTTTGTTTTGCCCCTGGGGAATGTATGGACTTTCTGTATTTCAGAAGGCCTTTAGAAAAGGACTTTTCAAGCTGTGGACTCTTGGACTATCCAAATAAAGAATTTGCCTCCCATTTTCAGTATTAAATCAATATCACTGACCTTTTTCCTTATTGAGCCAACGAATGAAGCGGCCATAGTTATGAGGCTTCAGCAGAAGCTCTTTCAAAAACTGCCATAGGTGAATGGGCTGGCCTGAGCAGGATGAATCTACTTCACTGTCTGTCCAGTTCTCTTCATTGCCTATAGTAAGGAAACATCCATCCAAACAACATAATTTTTAGAAAGCAATGTACTTTTTATTAGAAAAAGCAAGTTACTTTAGACAGGAACAATGGCAGTATCACCAGCTTAACATCTGCTATTGCTAGAGAAAGTAGACTCGAGTAGTTTAATGCATATTGCATAGAGCTATTCTTGAAAAATTCTGGAATCCTCAGTTGCTTGTATGAACCAAGCAGCTAACGTTCCAAGAGAAATCAGTTACCAGGAACATGTTTAACTTTCAGATTACAATATATTTTCTGTATATAAACATTTGCAACATTGATATTAATACCCTACTTATTTTTAAGCCAATCAACAACTGTAATATTCTAGTTGGTCTAGAATGAAACCACCTAAAAGTCTTCCTTCTCATCATATGATCATCACACTGATTGAACCACACTGGAAATATTATTCTTTGTGTCCCACCTAAAAATATCAGATTTTTCTATGTTCAAGATTCAAAAGAAAATCTCCTTATTCTTATATCTGGACTACAGTAAACCTTCATGTAGTAGGTACAATTTCCAAGCAGTCCCCATAAATTTCCTTTTTTCAGCAAGCATTTAGCCTTGCAAATTTCTAATTTTATTTTTGTGACATTTGTTTAAGCGATCATTGTTGAATTATTTTCATTGCTCTGTTATCTTGTTATTTTATTCTATAAATGCCAAAGAAATGCTAGCTCTGATTGAGGAGAAAATAATATCCCCCCCCCCCCCGCTCTCTCTCTCTCTGTCTCTCTCACTCACTCACTCACTCACACACACACACTCTTTCTCCCTCCCTCCCTCTTTCTCTCTCTCTTTCTCTCTCTCTTATTTCTCTATATCTCTCCATCTCTCTTTCTGCTATACTGTAAATTAATATATGTAATAATGTAAAACCCATATATTAAAGGTACATATTTTAGTCAATAACTGTCTTGTCTTAAAAGGACTGTACAGTTTCATCTTTTGATCTAACAGTATCCAAACAATAAGCAGAACTAGAAGGCAGCTGCTTCTACCACAGGAATTGAAATCATATAGAATAGAATTCTTTATTGGCCAAGTGTGATTGGACACACAAGGAATTAGTCTCTAGTCCATAAGCTCTCAGAGTACATACAAGCAACAAGTGATAAATCATGATTATGATCATAATATTATGACATGTGCTTGTAATAAAGCAACATTTGGATTCTTGAATACCTCTTTTCTGCATCCCTATAGGTTCTTAGCTTTTTGACATTTCTCTATCACTAAAGTATTTTTATTATTAGAATAATAGATAATATAAAATAAAATCTATTTTATTTTTATTGTTAGCAAACAGTTAGCTCACCACAGTAATGCAGCTCCCCGGGAGCAGTTTTTTCTTTCATCCAGGCAGCTGGAAAGCAAGCATAACATGAAAAGTTAATCTAATGGATTCTGACAGGCTGAATTTCCCCACTTTTTCCCATTCTTGAAGTCCCTTCAACAGTGCTTAAAGAAATCCAATAGCTCATATAACTGGAAGGGATGCAAAGACCAAAACCTTGCTCTGTAGCACACTCACCATTCTACCTCAAACTGATTAACACCAAACTGTTCCAATCCAAAGATCTGCTAAAGCATGAGGCTGAACATTGGGACAATATCCTCCCCAAAAAAACAGCACGAAGCCAAAAGCACAAGCAAAATCATTAGCATGGATTATTTAGAGAGCCTTGTTTTCCAGCAGTGGTTTGGAAGTACCAACAGTATAGGAGAAAAATGCCTCTATTGATTCTACTACCGAAATAGCTTTTGAAGAATTTGTTCATCATTTGTTTCTCAATTCTCTTACTAAGTACCTGACTTCCAAATGTCCAGATGAGCATGTAAAACATCACCACATGATGGAGAACGTTGACGGAACCCTTCTTCAGTCATGTCACACAGCTCCTTCCCAGACAAGTCTTGGAATGATTTTCCAATCTGGGGCAATCGGTATTGGTGTTCTGTCCATAAGATCCACTTCTGGACATTTCCTGGACTCCAGTCTGCAGGGTCTACAAAAATACCCCCAAAATATATATATTCTAGAGAGTGTGCACATTACTTCATTCATAATTCATCTTCAGAGCAAATGTTCTAAGAAAATATTCCAGGTGACTAACATTGTAAACATCTCCACTTTTTGATATTTTCATAGTTCTGATACATCAGCCAACATACAGTTATCAATATATCAATGTTTTCTGCTAAGGTTTTAAAGCAGTATTTATCTCTGAAATATTAGGCCGTAATAAAGCTATCTTTGGAACTGCCAAAGAACAACAGTCAATGACATCTAAACAATCTCCTATAGAATATGACACATTGGATATGGCAGTAGGTCTGATATCAGTATCCTACATTGACATGGACAGTCCATGGCTGATAAGGGCTGATGATAGCTGCTATATTAGTCTTTATTTTTTTTTTCTTGTTTTCAGAAATGTTCTAGTAACTGAAGAGGTAAAACAAGCAGGTTGGCTTTTGTATTGACAGTTTGCTTTTATATTTGTGTTGGCAACATTTAGATCCTGCCTAGTGTACTGGGAATATTTGCTTAGCAAAAAAAAAAAAAAAAAAACCCACTGCAGCTAGAACTAGAAGAGAAGCCCGATATGCTATTCTATCCATCTTTATTGCAACTGAAGTTCATGATCTGTAATTTCCTCTATATTGATTGAATTAAAAAGAGCACAGGCCTCCTTTATTTATTTATTTATTTATTTATTTATTTATTTATTTATTTATTTATTTATTTATTTATTTATTTATTTAATTGAATTTCTATACTGCCCTTCTCCCGAAGGACGCAGGGTGGTGCACAGCCACATTAAAATAACCTAGTGTACAAAATTTAAAAGACAATTAAAACAAATTAAACCCTTTGGCTCCCCAAATTAAAAACCCAAGAATTTAAAACCACCCAGTCTGGATTCTTATCAAGCTAGTCCAGCTTGTTGAAAAAGTAGGGTCTTAAAGGCAAGGCGGAAGGTACGCAGGTTGGGGGTCATGCGTATCCCCGGCGGCAGTTCATTCCAGAGGGCAGGTGTCCCCACAGAGAAGGCTCTCCCCCTGGGGGTCACCAGTTGACATTGCTTGGCCGACGACACCCTGAGGAGCCCTTCTCTGTGGGAGCATATTGGTCGGTGGGAGGCCGTCGGTGGCAGAAGGTGGTCTCGTAAATATCTGGGTCCTAAGCCATGGAGCGCTTTAAAGGTGGTGACCAGCACCTTGAATCGCACCCGGGAGACTACTGGGAGCCTTTAATATGCAAAATTTGGAAACCTCAACCTAAATGAAAACCTTCCTGTCACTACCTCAGATGACCAACTCCTGAGAATTCCTCAAGTTTGGATACGGTACCGTTAAATTGACCAAGGTAAAATCTAGGCAGAAACCTACTTTGCTTTCAAAATGAAATCTTCAATTCAGAGTAGATCATTAGATCAATGTACCACCCAGCACTCTTGGTGATGCTAATTCTTCTTTGTTTATACTAACTTTACCCCTCCATTGTGACCTTTATGAAGACTGCAACACACTGCATGATCCAAAAGCTAATCAGTATCAGACTGGTCAGTAATCAATTTAGGCAATCATCAGGTTAAATGTTCCTTGTCCCTCTTACCCTGAAATAGAGAGGAGTCCCAATCTGCAATGGTCCCTCATCCTCATATTCCAGTATTGAAGGGTTGGTGTACTATTTTATTTGGTAATAATGTATTCTAAAATAAGACATTTCACTGGCCATGCCTAATCTCAGTCAGTGAGCCTAGCACAGTAGTTGGATGCTCATTAAGTACACATGGATGCATCCAAATGCATATATGTGAATCGAGCATTTGGTATCTGGAAATGATGAATAAAGTAAACAAAGCTGAAGCATTGTTTTATAAATTCATGGCATGGTTTATGACAGGGCTCTATTCTCCTCTAGATAGTTCTGGCCTTCAATTTCTATTATTCAAAGCCAACATAACTTAGGGTCAAGACATTGGGTTCCACGCTATCTAGACAGTTCCAAAGCTGGTTTATTGAAGCCTTCCATAATTTGACTCAGTTCATCCAAATGTTAACTGCTTTTGCTGTAGCTCCTGGCAGCATGGCTAATTATGAATTATAAAGGGATCACGCCTGAAAAAACCTTCAGCCAAGGAAGGCTGGTTTAAAATTTCTAAGACTTATCCAAATAAAGAATGCAAACCCCATGTTGCATTTTAATATTTTTCCACTTCCTGGTCCTAACACCCAGCCAGGTTTTGCCTTTTCAAATCAGAGCTCTGCCATTTCTCCTAAAACAGTATTGATACTGTTTGAGAAGTCTAACAGTGATTTCTGTTAAATGCAAATCATATCTAAATAAAAAACCCAGTGACAGTGTCTTTTTGTAATGCAACAGCCAATATATATTTACCAGGAGAAAGCCATTCTCCTTCCATTTCCCCCTTGTTTCTTTGCTCCAATTATGTCAATTCTTTTTATTTCCACTGTCATGAAAGAATACTTGAGCTTTGATAACCCTCCTACAATGATGTTATACATCATTGTATCACAAGTAAATAAATAAGGTTGAAAGTTTATTTGATCCTCACACGCATCAACTCCACTTAAACTGGGGTTTATATTCCTAATGTCAGGATAAAAGGCACTTTAATAAAGACTCTTCTAATAGCCTAATGAATTTATTACCATATATTAACTTGTCACTCCCTCAGAGCATAGTATCTTATACAATAACAAAATGGTTAGTCTTTAAGAGGCCACAAAACGTTTGATTGTTTTTCCTGGAAAACAAACAACATGGTAGTCTGAAAGGAGTTTGAAACCCACCAGCGATTGGCAAAGAATATTGCCAGTTGTTGGCAAATGACCACAACAGCCTCACTAGATTTGCAATGCATGATTATGTCTCTACATACACATTTTTTTTATTCTGGGGGCTAAGCTGTGCAAAATAAAAGAACAGGCCTGTGGTACTCACCTGCAGCAATATTGAGCAGCTTACAAGCTGTTTCAATGTCCTTGAGCACTTCACCCACTACCATTGTCTGCACCTGTTCCAAGGAGTGCTCCTCAAGGTGAAGACTGGCCTGATAATCCATTTCAGAGGTGAGGCTCAATCCTTGACTGTCAATGATAGGGCACTGCTCAGGTTCCTTATGCACTTCCGTCCTGCTCCCTTGATTGTTGTGTTGTTGAGTTTCACCCAAACTTTTTGGGACCCAATTGCTGTCATCTGGGTAGAGCATATTAAAGTACTGCAGGCAGTAGGTGGGAAGGGTTTGCTCAGGTGTAGCAGGGGGGCTTGGGCTGTCAAGGGACCGCCAGCTTGGGCTGTCAGGAGCTTGAACAAGAGGAAGCTTCTCCAGGCCAGAAAAGAGTACAGGATCCTGAAGGGTGACCCGACTATGAGGCAGAACAGCCACACCTTGGCCAGCACTCCCCATCACTCTGTGCAAGTTTTCCTCCAGATCTACCATCAAAGGAGAGAGAAGAAAAGAAGGGGGGGGGGTGGAAACATATGCCTCAGTCAGAAGGGATGGTTTGATAATAATTTCTGCATTTCTGCCCAGTGATCAGGCACAATGGAGGAAAGCTAAGCCTGTTAAAGGAAAAGAAACCACCGAAGAGTCATTCTGTGGCCAAAGAGACCCCTTGATGAAAACAGGTTAAATAGCTCTTCAAGGGCCCAGGCAACTCTTCCCTTCTGGGTCACTGGGCAATAAGAGGGCAAGGGAAGGAATCATGATAGGAAGGGGAAAAGCAAATGCAGGAAAGAACATTACTGGGGATAAATTTCTGGAGAATGAAGTAAGTCTCTCTCTCTAGTTTCCAAAGGGCAAAGGCTAAGAAAGGAAGACGGCATCAATATGAGGAACTTATCTAATAGTCCTTGTGGGGAATAGAAAATCAAAGATGAGTAGAAATGAAATTGGGGCTCCATGTAAACATTCAGAGATGCAATAAATAACCACTGTCTGCATATTGTTATTCGTTAATCACCTTTACCTTCATTATTCCCAGGTTTAACTCTTGTAAAGTGATAGCTTCAAAGAAAGACCAGTTTGTTTTTAAAGAACAATATTTCACATCTGCAAAAATGTTAATAGCCCTTCCCAAAGTGCATTTCCTGTTATTCTCTACCCCACCCCCACCCCCAAATATGATTGTATAAAATATCATTAGTCTCTGGATTTGTTTCTTTAAACCATACATAACCCAACATTTTACAAAGCAGCACAGACAATGCAAGTGGTAATGCCACTGCACTGTCACTCTGAGACTCTTCAGAATGACAGATTTGAAAGGGACTTTGAAGGTCTTCTAGTCTAACCCACTATTTAAGCAGAAGATCCTATACCTTTTCAGACAAATAGCTTGTCCAATCTCTTCTTAAAACCCTCCAGTGATGGAGGCAAACTGTTCCACTAACGCTTCACCTTTTCTGTGCCCAAAGCAACATAGAAAGGTTTCTCCTTTACTCAGATGAAAAGCAATTCCCACTTACGTGAATGCAGTATTTGCAGAAGTTAAATTGATCAACATCTAAAACTATGGCTAAAATGTTGAGGGTGGCACACAAATTTAAGGCAAGGCCATTGTTGATCTCTCAGATGTTATACATAATTTCTCACTTCTTCTTTTGGCTTGGTGATTTTTCTCCCAGTTTGTTTGATGGGAAGAACTGGGGATAAAATATCAATGAGTCTCATTTACTAAAGATTAAGTTATATTAGCTATGGATTTGTCCTACCACAAACTACAAACTACTCCACCCAGCTATTTAAGTTTTTGGTGACATTCTCATGGACATTAGGTTTAAGCCTACAGAATATTTGCATTTACCACCCCTATTGAGTCAGCATAATTCCAATTCAGTATATGTGTTATGCATTAGAGGCAGGCAGAATTCCACACAATTAGTTGGATGCACCCTAGACACCAATGTCAGCTTTAATATTCAACACCCCTTCCCCACACCAGCACCCAAACTAACACATATAACTTGGATTCATCTTTAAATGAAATTAACTAAGATTAGAATAACAACATTCTGTTGAAATAGCAGGTTGAGCATCATCACAATGAGTCCATTATCCTGAAAATATTTTCACAAACATTTGTGGGTGGGCAATGAACTGTCTTTCAATATTCTAGGTACACAACTGAGTCAATGCAAAGGCAAAGAGATGTGGTGCATCCAATTTGATCTTTGATCTGTTACACTCTGAAATCATATCATTTCAACTTGTCTTTATTTTAATCTTTCGTCCTTTCCATCTGTCCTTGGTGCTGGAAAGTGGCCTGGGCTCAGCAGAGTGGTAGACGAACTTGTTGGATTTCCATGACAACCTTTGCAGCTGTCATGAACCAAACAGAAAGCCTGAGGGCTTAAAGTGTGTTGGGTGGGAATGACAGGAGAGGGGAGGCAGTCCCTCTGAAATGAGAGTGCAGTTAAAAAGCTGCTGTTGGGGACATCATGCTGGAATGTAGAAGCTCGAGAAGGTGGCTCACAAACACTTTCTTTCCATAGGTATTTTTCTAATGCTACACAGAAGCTCAAATCAAACAAATAATTCTCTTCCCACCACTTACCCACCCAATATTTTGGAACACCACATATTCCAGAAATACCTTGCTGATCTCAAAACTAAACTATTTATTTATTTATTATTTCAATTTATAAACCGCCCTTCTCCTTGCGGACTCAGGGCGGTGAACAGCCAGAATAAAACATGGTATACAAAAGTTAAAAACAATTAAAAATTATTAAATATTATTCGGCCGAGAATTAAAACAACCCAATTTAAAATCAATGTCAAATTTAAAAACGGAGGATGGGATCAAGCTAGCCCAGCTAGATGGAACAAATGGGTTTTAAGGGCCCGACGAAAGGTCCGGAGATCTGGAATCCTGCGGATCTCCGGGGGTAGGTCATTCCAGAGGGCGGGCGCTGCCACAGAGAAGGCTCTCCCCCTGGGAGTCGCCAGCCGACACTGTCTGGCCGACGGCACCCGGAGGAGGCCCTCTCTGTGCGAGCGTACTGGCCGGTGGGAGGCTATTGGCGGCAGAAGGCGGTCCCGCAAGTACCCAGGTCCTAAGCCATGGAGCGCTTTAAAGGTGGTCACCAACACTTTGAAGCGCACCCGGAAGACCACCGGGAGCCAGTGCAGCTCGCGCAGGAGAGGTGTCACGTGGGAGCGCCACGTCGCTCCCATAATTCCCCGCGCGGCCGCATTCTGGACCAGTTGGAGCCTCCGGGTGCACCCCAAGGGGAGCCCCATGTAGAGAGCATTGCAGTAGTCCAGGCGGGAAGTCACGAGAGCATGGGTGACTGTGCGTAGGGAGTCCCGATCTAGAAAGGGACGCAACTGGCGTATCAGGCGAACCTGATAAAAAGCCCCCCTGGCCACGGCCGTCATGTGTTCTTCTAAAGACAGCCGTGCGTCCAGGAGGACGCCCAAGTTGCGAGCTCTCTCCGTGGGGGCCAATGTCTCGCCCCCAATAGTCAGCGATGGCGTCAGCTGGCTATATCGGGACGCCGGCAGCCACAGCCACTCAGTCTTGGAGGGGTTTAGTCGGAGCCTGTTTCTCCCCATCCAGACCCGCACAGCTTCTAGACACCGGGACATCACTTCAACGGCATCGTTGGGGTGGCCTGGGGTGGAGATGTACAGCTGGGTGTCGTCAGCGTACTGATGGAATTCCACCCCAAAGCCACGGATGATCTCACCCAGCGGCTTTACATAAATGTTGAACAGAAGGGGCGAGAGGACCGACCCCTGCAGCACCCCACAAACAAGGCACCTCGGAGTCGACCGCTGCCCCCCTGTCAACACAGATTGCGACCGGTCAGAGAGATAGGAGGAGAACCACCGTAGAACGGTGCCCCCCACCCCCAACCCCTCCAACCGGCGCAACATGATACCATGGTCGATGGTATCAAAAGCCGCTGAGAGATCTAATAGGACCAGGATAGAGGAACAACCCCTATCCCGTGCCCTCCAGAGATCATCCACCAACGCGACCAATGCCGTTTCCGTGCTGTGCCCAGGCCGGAAGCCGGACTGGAGCGGATCTAGATAGACAGCTTCATCCAGGAACCGGGGAAGCTGCCGTGCAACCACACTCTCAACAACCTTCGCAACAAAGCGAAGGTTGGAGACTGGACGGTAATTAGCCAAAACAGCCGGGTCCAGAGAGGGCTTTTTGAGGAGGGGTCTCACCACCGCTTCTTTCAAAGCGGCTGGCAGAACACCCTCACTCAAAGAAGCGTTAACAATCTTCTGGAGCCAGCCTCGTGTAACCTCCCGGGAGGCCAGCACCAACCAGGAGGGACACGGGTCCAATAAACATGTGGTCGCATTCAGCCGTCCCAGGATCCTGTCCATGTCCTCGGGAGCCACAGAGTCGAACTCCTCCCAACCACACCCCCAAGACCTGCCTCGATTATCCCGTCCGGATCTACCCAGTCAGAGGCCAGACCTTCCCGGATCTGAGCGATTTTGTCATGCAGATGCTGGACAAAGTCCTCAGCTCGACCCTGCAAGGGGTCATCCCAAGCTCCCAGTTGAAGGAGGGAGCGGGTCACCCTAAACAGGGCGGCTGGGCGATTATCTGATGACGCAAGAGCGGAAAAGTAGCTAGACTTTGCCGCTTTTATCGCCACTAGGTAGGTCTTAATATGAGACCTCACCAGTGTTCGGGCAGATTCGGAACGGCTGGCCCTCCAACCGCTCTCCAGGCGTCTTTTCCGGCGCTTCATCTCCCTCAGCTCCTCAGTAAACCAAGGAGCTGGCTGAGTTCGGCGCCGGGTCAGAGGCCGCAAAGGCACGATGCGGTCCAAAGCCCCGGCGGCCGCTCTATCCCAGGCGGCCACCAGGTCTTCAGCCGAATCATGAGCCAGAGTCTCAGGAAATGGCCCAAGCTCCATCTGGAACCTATCAGGTTCCATCAGGCGCCTGGGGCGGAACCACCTAATCGGTTCCGCCTCCCTGCGGCGGGGTGTAGCGGTTAGAAAGTCTAGTCGAAGGAGAGAGTGGTCCGACCATGACAAGGGTTCGATGACTATATCCCCTATATCAAAACCACTCGACCACTGACCAGAGACAAAAACTAAGTCCAGGGTGTGTCCGCCCGTGTGAGTGGGGGCGTGAATTAACTGAGTCAGGTCCATGGCCGTCATGGAAGCCATGAACTCCCGGGCCACCTCAGACATTTCACCAGCAGATGGCAGGTTGAAATCCCCCAAGACCAAAAGTCTGGGGGTATCAACCGCCACCTCGGCTATCACGTTGAGTAGCTCAGGCAGGGCTGTTGCTACATGGCAGGGAGCCAGGTACGTAAGCAGCAGACCCATCTGAACTCCACGACCCCACTTCACAAGGAGGGATTCACACCCGGTTATCTGAGGTACAGTGGACTCCCTCGGATCAAGACTCTCTTTTATGATAACCGCCACCCCCCCGCCCCTGCCCTGAGCTCTCGGCTGATGGAATGCATGGAAGCCTGGAGGGCACATATTCACGAGGGGGACTCTCCCCTCCTGGCCCAACCAGGTCTCCGTAATACCTGCCAGGTCCGCTCCCCCCTCCTGGACAAGATCACAGATGAGGGGGGCTTTATTTACCACGGACCTGGCATTGCACAACAACAGCCGGAGACTCGGGCCCTGAGAGTCTGCGCAACCTGGGGAGCGAGAAGGGCTTTGGGGACCAGGGCGCACCATCGCTCGGAGATAGCGAGTGCGCGCCCCCCTCACATGATATGGTCCCCTGCACTCGCCATATCTGCCCCTCCCACTCAGCGTATTGATAGAAAGGCCCTCTGCAGAGTGAACTTCAATGTACCCCTTACCCCCAGAATCTACACCCCCCGTAGCCCCACTAACAGCTGAACCCGACCCCTCCTCCTGTGGGTTAACCCCCACACCCACACAACCCTCCCACTTCCCAGAACCCCTTAAAAATTTATCTAAAAGTTTACCCAACAAACCCCTCAGACCCCTTTTTGCTCCATGCCACCTCTCGGGGCTCCAAAGCCCGTCATAAAGGTAGGCCCTCGATAGAGTGGAGGGCCACGCCTGCGAGAGGGGGGAATCTCGCAGAATCAGAAGTTCTGCCGCTGAATACATTTAATACATTTAATACTCGGGGGAAGTCCATGGCAGGGGGTTAATCAAGATGATCCAAGATTCCGGCAAAAAAGGGGTATCCACTCAGGTTCAGTCAATAAACTCCACTGCTCTCTCACCACAGTGGATTGAGTCTTAAGCCATTTCGGACCGGATGTCCACACCAGCCGCCCTCTCACGGAAGCTGGGAAGGGCCAAGAAACAGCAGACTTGGTCCGACTCCAAGGTTAACTAGGTTAACATTTGGGTAGGAGACCATGAATAAAATGCAGAATTATAACCTAGTCTGGAAGTCAAGAGCAAATTCCTTCCACATGTTTACTTTAAAAACTTTGGGGATGAATCCATGTGGTCATTAAGAATTGAGCTCGAACTGGAATATATTTAGTGTTATGTAGTCATTCTAGTTCATTAACAAAGGGTGAACATAGCAGTAAGCAAAGCAGAAGTAATCTACATAGTGGTGTGGGGGAATCAAAAAAGTCAAGACGGTAGTTGTGACAATATTATTAAAACCTTGCATTTTTGGTGCATGCGCCAATGCTGAACAGGGTAAGGCTTTGATGCAGTGGCCATAGCCCCTTTCTTGACCTTTCTGATCCCTTTTATATATGCCACTGAAAGAATATGTACATTTCAAATGCCATGCTTCTAGTCTGCAGTAGTCCAGGCCCTTGGCAACAATCCAATACAAACAGATCAGTGTGCATAAGAAACCTTGTCCCATTCTCTCTACACCAATGCAAGTACAAAACACTTAGCTGTGAGTAAGCCAGTTAATTCAATAAGGAATAGTTCTAAACAGACCTGTATAGGATTATCCTGACATTATACCAGCTAAAGTTAGCACATCTGAGGGCCAAGATCTGGCAGGTTGAATACATCCATTATCTAGAAAAGCAGCTGCTGCTCTTCTCTTCATTCAATGAATGAATGATTGAGTCACAAGATAGTTGCTTTATATGGAGCAGAGTCTATGTAAGTGTAGGAATTTAATACTGAATGGGAGGGACAAACGAGAAGCCCTCCCTCCTTTCCCAAAACCTACCAAAGATTCGGCATGATCAGGCAGGAAAGAATGGGTAATAATGAGGACTTGTGTCTTTTCCTGTTCAGAAATAGATTATTTGCTTATCAAAAAAATCAACTCTATTAAAATTCTAAAAGTAGATTAAGTATGTTCAAAGGTAAGGAATCATCTTTGTATAGTGCTTGCGGGAAAAAACCCAGTTTATTGCCCTACCCAAAAATGCTTGTGAAAATATTTTCAGGATACTGTTGATGCTCAACCTGCTATTTCATCAGAATGTTGGTATTCTAATCTTAGTTAAGATTAGTTAGTATATTGTAAATGCCTAACATAACAATGCAGAATTTCCCCCCCTTCTCAAGTAGCAAAACAATTTTCAAAATAGTTGCAGACATACAGTAACCTCCTTCCTGCTTCACAACGTAGATAGAAAGAGTTTACAAAACTTCTCCTACCTCATTTTAGCAATGAAATTATAATAAATGATCCTGTGTGAGAATGTGCAGTGATTTTTTTTCTCCTTATCACGCCATAATTTACAGCATCCACCTTTTAGGATCTGGCCACCTTCTACTTTTATGCGAATTATAACTTTCTGAAGCACAGCAGTGATCTTTAGTGACTGCCAAAATAATGCATATTTAGTATAGTTGAATAATTTTATTGAAGATGTGCCCTGCAAACTAGTTCAGTTCAATCTGTCCACCTCCCCCCCAAATATTTGTTTCTGTCCAGGAGCTGGAATTCATATCTGCTCCCCAAAAGGAATCATATACAGTAAATAAGAAATAATTAAATATCACTGTTTGCCACAGGCCACAGATCTATGATACTGATGAGTTATCAAATGCAACAGCTAAAGGCCAGTTTTACAGTCTGAATTGTTCTTAAATCAAACTGGGTATACCTGTCCTCACTCCTTCTGTTCATGATTTAGCTCACAGCACTATGGGGTTAGAAATTGGGGCACTGAAGAAGTGAAAATATTTGCTTAGGGAATTCTAACATGATGAAGTCAGTAAAAATTACAGAGAGGTTCTATAATTCAGTCAATACTTGGAACACAATGTAGTTTTATTTTCTATGGTTGCATATTATCTGACTACGGTAATTAACCCATGAAATCAATATTCACAACCTACATAAAATGAAATTGTTTTAATGAAATCTGATTAAACTTTAAAATCAGAATTATGTTGATGAACCTAAAAAGTAATAGTAGACTACAATGAAGAAGCTACTGTTTTAAAAATTATCACAGGCGTAGATCTTTAGGTGTCTGGATCTTCTTGAGAACATTGTACTGAATAAAAAGAACAGCCCAACCTCTGCAAAGCACATTCTCTGTTTCTTCTCTGCACAAGAAGTGCAAGTGAGTTACAACATAGACAAAGATTTTTAATTACCCGATACTTCAAACACATCACCTGAAAATCAAGAACAGATGTTCAAAGAGGGGTACACTTCAGTGGTATAGGCTGAGAATATTGACCGCTGGAGAATTCTCAGTGAAAATACAGGCTGCTAATTCAGGCAGTCCTCAACTTACAACCACAATAGAGCCCAGAATTTATGTAGCTAAGTGAGAAATTTGTTAAGTGAGTTTTGTCCCATTTTACGACTTTTCTTGTCACATTTATTAAGTGAATAATTCCAGTTATTAAATTAATAACATGGTTGTTAAGTGAATCTGGCTTCCCCATTGAATTTGCTTGTCAGAAGGTCGCAAAATATGATCACAGAACCCCAGAACACTGCAACGGTCATAAATATAAACCAGTTATCAAGCACCCAAATTTTGATCATGTGGCCATGGCGATGCTGCAATGGCCATAAGTGTGAAAAATGGTCAGAAGTCACTTATTTCAGTGCCATTATAATGTCAAACGATCACTAAATGAGCTGTTGTAAGTCAAGGATCCTTCCAATCACCTGCTATAAAGTTGTTTAGCTCAGGAGTACAAAACTTTGGAGTGGGGAAGTGTTTCAAGGTCTATGCCTAACCTTCAGGGCCTGCTGGAGTTGGTACTTTCACAGGAAGGCGGAGTGAAGATGTAACAATGAAGATAATCATGACTTTGATTATATATATATGCGAGCTCCAGAACTTAAAATTTTAAAATTTTAAAATAATTAAAATTTTATTTTACTAAGCTTTCGTCAGCCATCTGCTGACATTGTCACAGTATTGAACTACCATTACAGAGATCTCTGCCTTTATATAATGGTGGTTATACCGTTATAAGTTATGCCTCTCTGTAATGGTAGTTTAAAATTTTAAAATGTTAAGTTCCAGAGCTCGCAGGATGTCTGCTTCTTTCTTTACTAATATACCTGGAACTTGTATTTTTAGAATAGTTTGATATACATACACACACACACACACACACACACACACACACACACACACACACACATATATATATATATATATATATATGACACCTCCCGCCTACCAGCCATTTGGAAACCTGCTCTTATTGACAAACGAGTCCCTAACACGAGGAATAACACCAGACCCACACTCACAAGAGTCACACAGGATATCACCACCACACATCCACACAAAAAGCAGACTCAAACCCACACTGATGATGAAGCACGACCACGGACCAGAAGCCAGACCGCAGCTGCATCATTAGCCACTTTAAACCCTTCCAATCCATACATGAAGCAGACTGACCCCCACCATGAAGAGGTAGTGTGGTCACGAACACGAAGCCAAAAAACAGCAATGCAGCTCACCAGCTCAAATCCCCCTGCAACTCAGACTAAGCCGAGCACAACCAAGCCCCCACCCAAACAGAACATACCCCCATCCAATCAGAGCACAGCCAACCCTCCAGCAATCAGAAAAAAACCCCACCCAATCAGAATACAGCCAAGCCCCCACCCAATCAGCTCACACCCTCACTAGCAGTTAAAAGGAAGAAACAGCTGCGATCTCACATTGCTCCTAGAAGCACGAAGTCGAAAACACCAGCCTGAAGATGACGAATGAGACTTCGTCGAGACTTCGCCAAGACACTTCCAATTTTACGCGGGAGAAGATCCGAATAACCAAAGACCTACACACACACACACACACACATACATATATATGATTTCTAATCCATTAGAAGTAGTGATTTTCTATTTTTTCTATTAGTTTTCTCCTCAGAATTCATTGGTATATTGCTATGGGTTTACCATTATGTTACTGTGTGTACAGACCATGGATTGAGAATGGAGTATAAAGCAGAAAAATGTCTCCTACTCTTACCCAGAAATATCTCTGAGTTAATATATGCCTAGTCAGTTCAATCTAGTAGAGTTAGCTCCCGCTCGATTCTATTGATTGAACCATGCCATCTGTCTGGATTCCAGAAGTGCACCTCCTCTGTAACAGCACCTGCCCTCTAAAATAAAATCTTTCCTGGAATTTATTAGTTCCCACCTACTGGTATTTTTAAGACCCCTAAAGATTTAGCAGTTTGCCCATGCTTTTGGTAAGGATGATCAATACCCCTTTTTATCTATGTGTTTTTCTGCAGGTTTATTTTCTTTGCCACCATTATTTGTTACTCTTATGCTGGTTTTTGTGTGTCCTTTATTGTTTTTATTAATAAGTGTCTTGATAATTATAACTGTCACAAAGAGGCTAGGAGTTGGTGACATATAAATTTAATACGAGGAGGAGGAAGAGGAGGAGGAGGAGGAGGAGGAGGAGGAGGAGATGAGTGGTTCTCAATTCAACAAAGAAAACTCAATTATCAGAAACATCCCATAAATATTATCCTTTCTCTTTTCTCCATAACTGTTTAATAGTATAGTAAGGGATAGGTAACTTCATAAGTAAGGCAACTGGAGTAGCCTTCACCACACTTACTTTCTAGTTCTCAAAGTGTGCAGAATAAAGTGTGCTGCTAGAGCAGGGGGATCAAAATCATGTCATCACAGCGGCATCATGTGATGTATTGCAACTTCTTTCCCCTTCGTTAAACTGGGTGTGAGCATGGCCAGCACATGATGCATCCGGCCTGCGGGTTGTGAGTTTGACACCCCTGTGCTAGAGAAATAGTTCTGCTCCATCTGATCAAAAGCCTTTGTGCTCCTCATGAATGGAATGCTCTAAACCTCAGGTCTGTATCAGCATGCATTGTTTGAAAGGCTGATGTGCAGGTGGCATTTTGAGTTTTCCTGAACAGGATGTGGACAGACTGAGCATGGTAAGTGACAGAGAGGGGCCAACTGGCAGCTGCATCCCTGTGAATGTCACGTCCTCAAAACATTTCACATCATATTTCTTTGTTACCTCTTTTGCTTGTGGTCAAGGCAGGGGCATGATCTAATCCCACTTCCAAGCAAACCCCCGCGGTCATAATTTGGCAAATGTCTTTCTTAGGATTCAGGACTTGCAAGCTGTTACCAAATTCCCTTTTGTTCTGGAAGCCATATGGGGGCTGGATTTGCGCAAGATTTATTGAAGCCTTAATTTAATCCAGAACAAATAACTGGAGATTTGGAATTGGGCAATATCTCTCTGGGAAACATAAGAGACACAAACCCCTTCCCACTGGGCATCCCTAGCATTTAAGTTTATACAAAAAAAGCAGAATGTTCATAGTTGTCATTGCCACTGTATATTCTTTAGTCTACAAAAAGCTACCTAAGTTTATAACATGTCTTACTAGAAAATATGCATAGCTGTAGCAGTATTAAAAATGACATTTTTGGATAAACTGATCATCAAATCCAAATCCATATTGGAAAATACAACTACACAGTGTCTCAACTGGTATCTATTTGCCCCCAACCTCCCCATAATCAATCAATAGATCAGTGCATCCTTCCTTATAACATTGGTGCTGCATCTTTAACTCAGAATACACCAAATGACACTTAATTTCACTGACTATGCACTGCAATGGCCTCCATTCATTTCATTTATTTTTCATTTTTTCCTCCTGCCTTTATTAATTCATTTTGTACTATTTGTATTGCAGTTTAATATGTCTAATTGATTTGAGGAAGATTATCTTAGACTTTGTTGAAGTACAATTTGCAGCATTTTTCAACGTTGGCCACATTGGCTAGGGAAGTACTGAAAGTTTATTTCAGCCATCTAGACTTAAGGCAAACTATTTATAGCAATGTTGCTGCTATAAAGCCGGAGTAAAAAGAATGATTTGTTTAGTACTTAGTGTTATATAAAGTCAAATCTCCTTAATCCATTGTATTATATTGTATTGTATTTTACTTGAATTTATTTTATCTTTTTTAAATTTAACTTTTATAATGCCAGAAGTCAGCAATTTTCAGAGGCATTTCAGTTAATATGTTTGCATCAAACCTGAAATATGAGCTAACAGAGTTCTTGCAGAACAACAAGCAGTAAGTTCAACAAAGAGTATATTCTTCTTGCAAACCAAATACTTGAGAAAAATCTATTTGCTGCCCTGTTTAGTGGTACTCCAGTTTTTTTGCAGACATTTTAGCCAAGGCACACAAGTCCAACCCAGGCAGGTAGGCAGGTAGGCACATAGGCACATAGGCAGGTAGGCAGGTAGGCAGGCAGGTAGGCAGGCAGGTCCACTGTAATCCAGTTCCCAAGTCAGCTATTGCTACCTAGATGGCAAAACTATCAAATGGAAGAGGGAAGAAAGATGCTTTGGGCGACTAAAGGGTCAAACAGACTTATTTGGCACTACATGCCAGGGAACGTATGCATCTGTCATTCGGGAATGGTTGCACAGGTGTTCCATTTATACTTCTGCAAATGTAATGATCTTGCTAGGGGGTACTCAAATAGCAAAGCTCAGAACAGGAAGTTGGATCAGCCAATCAGCATGTAGAGCATGCACCTTTGTGCAGTTGGGATCTGCAGCCATCTGCAACCCATGCTTACCCATCAACCCTTTCGCAGTATAGCTATCCAGTGATGCCTATGTGCGGTTGCAAGCAATTCTAAATTGGGTTTAAGGGGATAAGATTAAAGCTTTGAGGGTCTGACTCTTGGCACCACAAAGCTCATGTTTTGTGAGTGAGCGGGAAGGAGGCTACATCTGATTCTGAAAAATCAAGTGCTTGAGGCCTGGGAAAAAAACCAAGCCAGGAGGAACGATATATCTAGGTTATGGGAGTGAAAAGCCTAAATAAGCTCAGAATAAAATATACTGTACTCTAAGGGTGGAGATCTTTGTTTGGTTTTCTCTGGGTTTGGCATATATTCTTTGCTGCCAGTGTTTATGGGATAGGTGGAGATCTGGTTACCTGCTCCAAGCAAGGTGGTTTACTGAAACAGTAAACTAAAGTGAGAGTCTAAAGCAATAAATTCCCTTTCAAGGCCAATTCAACAGCTGTTTTAAGATATCAAACACCCAGAAAACACATTGGCAGCAAAACTCAGAGCCTATATGTATAGATCATGAATCACCCACATCAACGAGACACATAATTCACACATTCTTCTTTTCTGTGATTTCCCTTCTTTGTTTCCATATAACTTTTTTCCTTTTTGAATCATTATTTTCTCTCAAAACCTCATTAAAAGTTAATAACACATTCATGCTAATTATATTCTTCATGAATCCCCAAATAATTCAAAATAGTACAACATACAATGTTGATTGAAATAAAATAAAACATTAATTACAATTTATCGATTACCAGGTACAGAACAAAAGGGAACAATCTGTCTTTGACGTCCATCCAGAAAAAAACTTGTTTTCACAAATTATTTCACCAAGGGAGCAATCTTGGTTTCAGGATGAGGCTCTTGTATGATGAAAAAACAGAGTTCTCTGTTCTCAGCCCATTTTCCTCATAACACTGAGGCAAAATTTACCTCATGAGAAATATAGCTTGCTTAATTCTAGTTGAAGCAGCCACCGTGTATTAAACCATAATTTGCAAAATACAATGAACCAAATTCTTTATGATTTAAAATGATAAATCATAAGCAAGCCATGTTTTGGTTCAGCATGACATTTAAACAGAACCTTATTCTTTTTTCTTCTCTGACCCTTTTATTGGGGCTGACTGATTTGAAACACTGAGTTGGGTTAGTTCACTGTGATTTTTAAAAGGGCAGCTCCTGAACTATTGAACCAATTTAGAAGTATTTAATTCAGTTTAATAATTCAAATTTAACTTTCTGGTTCAATTCAATGTTTGATTCAATTTCTAGATGTAATTAAGTTGCTACTGAATCGCCATATTAAAGTTTACACAACTCCACTTTTTATCTATATCACCTCTCTTTTTTGATCTGCTTGGAATCATAGTAGCACATATATAATTACTAATACTTTAGTTATATCAGGAATATCAAATGTGTTGATTTTGAATTTTATCAATGTATGCTACAGATGAGATCTCATTGCTAACTTTTCAGGTGCAATCTGATTCTTTGGGGTTTAACCAAACACTGATTAATCATGAAATCATTTTTCCTTGTACTTCCTCATTGTCAATCCCCACCACTTTGGACAGAGCTTGAGATTAAAGTCAAGTCATTTTATATGTAAATTAACTACTTTGAGATTTGATCCAGTCTTGTGTAACAAGGAAATGCAATGGCAATGACGTTGGGAGACCATCATGTTGCACCAAAATGGACAGAATTTGGAAACAGACACAAAGATCAGTATCCTGAACATCTCAGATTTTACTTTGTATAAAAGTAAGGGCTGGTGGAAAATTCAACATCAGAATGGAGACTTTATTAAACTTCCAAAAGTAAATTTTGTTTAGATATAGTAATTGACCAAATAGTTCAAATCTATCTAGAATCTTACATAAATGCTTTTCATATTGTATAATAACACTTTCTGTGTTCTAACAGTTATTAATATTAGACCTGATGCACTGATTATTTACTTAATTACTGCATGTACCTTTCACCCTTTTTTTATAAGAGCCCCCCATAAAAAGAGTTTTTCTTTTCCGAAGTCTGTCATGCATGGGAGTTTCTCCTAATACAGTATTATTCCTATTATAGTGTAATAGAGGAAGGAGAAAATGAACTCTGAAAAATACTCAGTGAGTTTCATGAATGAATGGAGTAGGACCATGGTATTAAACACTTGATCTTCATAATTCCTATGCTTTTCAATCACCAATTAAGGCAAGCTAAGCTGGGGTCAAGGGACAGCCACAAAACATGCCTTTTATGATGCAGTCTCTTGTGAGCTTCCTTCTCTGAGGACTTCTGACAGGGATCTGCTTCCAATATCTTTCCAGACAAAATATTTTATTCTCACTGGTGTTCTAAATCTATTATAAGCAAGCCTGTGTTTTAATGTGGCTGATAGGAATGGCTTGCTTGATTCTAATTTCCAATGCTTATTTCTACATTATAATCTTTGTAACATTTTTTATACAAAACTATTCATTTAAATTCAGAAATACAGGTAAAGTAATACCACTATATTCATGTTTTCTATGCTGTGACCTGCTCCGAAGTGTTGCTGTTCACATTCTTTATTTCTGTCCTGACCTTCCAACGAAGAAAAAAAAATCTAAAAATTTAAATGCACCTTGTGTAAACTATAAAAATACTGTTAGATTGCAGTAAAGAAAGCTAGAAAAACATATCTAAGGGGCTCTGGGCCCTAAATAAATTTCTCTGAATGTACTTCTTTTGTAGGCTGAGTCCTATGAGTAACTTCCAGTAAACATTTTTTCAAACTGTGTCCCTGACTTAACATGCATGTAAAAAAACCTCACTTTAGGTACAGTTATGACGTATCATTTTGACGAAGATATTTCAGACATAACTTTAGATGAGGTACAGAGGAACAGTTATCTCTGAGCCAAACCTATAATCTATCTATGACTCTTATTTAAAACAACAGTAAAGAGGGATATAATTCGAATATCATATTTAACCTGGATGAAATGCAAACTGTCTGTTGACTCACCAATTTGTAATTTTGTTTACATAGTTAGACACATATTGTTCTTACATAAAGGTCAAACAGAAAAAAAAAACTTTCAGAAAAGAGGGAGGGAGGGAGGGAGAAAGGAAGGAAGGAAGGAAGGATGGTTTCTACACAGAATTATTTTTTTAAATTCTGTGCAATCAATCATATGCAAAATCTGAGACAAGGAATCTTCAATCTTGAAATGTTACCTCCAAGTAAAATTATAAATTATCTCTTATCAACTCATCCTTTCCCTTTCTGCTATGAAGAATCTTTTTGCTTAATATTTTCCTCAGTTGAGATCTGTAAAGTTTTTGAAAAGAAAGATTAAAAATTAAGACAAGCTAATGTAAAAGAGAAAACTAAAAATGCAAGAAGGGAGAGTGGAGATATAGAGAAGTGGCTTCTGATATTCTTCACAGCAATTGTAAGTGCAATTATATTTTAACCTCTCTACGTAAAGTTATAAATTTAGGAAATAGGTGAACCTCTAGAAATTATTGGACTCCACTAAATCCCAGCCAATACCATTAAAGGTCTGGAGTGATGGAATTATTGTCTAATGATTAAGAGGGCTCCTAAACTCTGGTCTAACATCCAATATTTACAATAATTATCTACACAACCTGGAAATGATAGGACTAGAAGAAAGTAGCAATATGATTAAAGCATCGTTAAAATTTGCTGATAACATTGTCTCATTGCTCTTTGGTTACCCACAAAATTTACTGTATAATAGTGTTCCCAACCACAGTAACTTTAAGATGAGTGGACTACAGCTCCTAGAATTCCCTAGCCAGTGATGCTGTCTTGGGAATTCTGGGCGTTGAAGTCTACTCATCTTAAAGAGGCTGAGGTTGAGAAACACTGCTGTACTGTGTTACAAATAAACAAGCTAAACAAAAATGAGGCAAGAAAGCAGTACAAAATAGCAAAACCCACTAGTAAGCAGATAAAGGTCTATCATATAATAGCTATCATATTGATGTACTGGACATGCTACATTTGCCTCCTCACCCCCAGAATAATGTAAGCTAAAAATGAAATGCCTTTGGTTCCATTATCTGAAGTCAATACCTCATGAATGCCACTCAAGGATTTCTCTTATCCATTTAACAATTAATTAGCTCTGATTCTACTGTATGATTCTTGCTGTTGGGCATCATCCCACTATTTGCACAATCCACTTAGCCATGACTAACTTTTAAGTTTCAACTTTATTTTCTGGCTTTACGTAACACTCTAAAAAGAAGTTGGCTAGCCTTGAGTCCAGTGTGTCATGAGATCAGAACCCAGTATCTTTAACAATCTATAGGGAAAAATGACCCTCAACTATACCCCCTTTTGGACATCCTGCCAAATAGTTTTTCAACGCAGAGCATACTTTTAAAGTGTCACCCTGGCAATGTGATCTGCTTGTTCTACTTCACTGCTCTGGCCTAAAATCCCATTCAGTTGATCCCCAGTGAACTGAAAATGTGTCAAATATCTGGCATGGACAGGTTCCAAGAAAAGCTTTCTTTTCATACCTTTATTATTATTCAGCTCTGATAGATCCTTTTATGTATAGTCAATAATATAAACAAATATCTTAAAGGTTTTAAATGCCACAAAAAAGCACCATTTTTTAATGCTGTGGAACTGTTAAGATTTTAAGTCCAGTCACCATATTGTCATCTTCTGTCCTTGGTTTAAACAATTTGTAATTTTCTTTTACTGTTTCTCACAAAGCCCAGATTGCTTTTTAAAAAAAAACAGAGTCCAAACAATGGGACTATTAATTAAACCTGATTCCATTAGCAAATAGTTTGGTTTAGGATGAATTGCATAGTGAAGCTCCGTAAGTAAGCATATGCAGATTGGCAGCACTGCTGGAAACCCAGGAGAAGGAAGCACAGGAACTCTGTGACTTAAAATTTGGCACGTCTTCTGGGCTTTTTGAACTTTAAATGAAAACCGGGCACAAAAACTAATGCAGCATAAATACAGATAATTCTAAATCCAAATTGCTAGGTTGCTTTTGGCACAACAGGAAACAAATTGAGAAGGAAGTTTTTTAAAAGATACAAAATTAAAGAAATGTATGCCTAACCAGTTGTGTTCAGTTCTTTTTAAAATGCATAGATGATTCTTCAGCCATGAAAGGTAGTTAAGTACAATTAGGACAAGAATAAGACTGAATAACACAAGTACCTCAAATCAAAATACAAATCCCAAATATTGGCGGGAAATGTAATGGAACCAAAAAAAGAAAAAAAAACACAATTTGGATATCTGATTGCTTCTTGGTCCCTTTCTTGTGCTGAGAATAGCTGGCATGGATATAAAATATAAGACAGGGTCTTATTTTGGGGATATATATACCCCAAAAATAAGACCTTGACTTATATTTTTATGAACTCTGAAATTAGCACTTGGCCTTATTGCCAAGTGCTCAAAAGCCTGATTGGGCTGGATGTGTTATTTTGGCGGAAACAGGGTATATATAATTTCTTCAGAGTTACTTAGAGCTTTACAGTTTCTCTAGTTCTGGAATGGAAAAATATTTAAATTTAAATATTCATTTAATTTTTTTACCACCTCAAATCTAGGAGCTTTATTCTTTCTGTAGAACACATCTAAAGATCCTAATACATCATATTGGACTTAAAAATTGTGTCTGCCCACCTTGTTTTACCTGGCAAAGTGGGAATGCTTTGTGTTCCAAAGATTGCAACCTATGCTTATGGATGGTATCGTACCTTGGTTCAAAATGGAACATTATTTCAGTTGTCAAACATTCCAAATACCAAATTTTATATGAGGATTGAGGTAAAAAGAAAGAGTTTTGCATATATACTTGCATTGCTCTATAGTAGAAGTTCAACACCTACTATAGCCAATGTACCTATTTCCATCACAGATTAAACATTATATTGTGATTTGACTTCATTGTCATTGTAAATTCACATATCTTGAATAGCCCAACTACCATACAAACCTCTCTAAGATCAGAATGTTCCTTTTGTTGACATAATGTGGGATGCAAGATCTCTGTCATAAGGTGTCAAAGGCAAAAAGACATGTTAAGTGTTTGAGAACTGTCCCTGGTTCTGATCCACACCTATTCAAAGCAAACTTGGTCAACCATATTTATAATTGGAAATCTAGAAATATAATTACTCATTGCTGTGTTAATTTATATTATTTTTAAGAAAATGCTGATAAGAATAGTAAGATGTGAACTTTTGAAATGGAACTAAGCTAAAATATTTTTAAAATAGTCACATCCCGTTACTTCTCTTCAGAAGTGAGGTGCACTTTACCTCAGACTCATTAACCCATCAGACTGGGAAGTCATAATTCAAGACATTAATAGATATAATATTGTTGGTACTGTAGCCTCTTCAACATTATTTCATTTGTAAATTGTTTGCAATTCCCCGCTAAATATTTAAGAAACAACTCTTAACAACCTGCGACATCTCCTCAAAGCAGGAAGTCCAGCTATCTCAGAGAGGTGGCAGTATTGTCCCCACTTGTAGGAGGAAAACTGAGGAAAGGATTTTTGTATAAAGATAAAATTGATTCCAAATTCTTAGATACTCACAAGCCCCAAGTATTAAATAATTTTGCTTTTTTAAAAACCCAGCTAAAATATCTGCAACCCAGTCGGCGAAAAATCATTTCATCATGTTGCTAAAGTTTCTTACTCTGCATGAACAAGTCACATTGTAACTATAGAACCTTTTCATAGCAATATTAATAATACTAAATCAATCACTCTTATATTGATTCTATACTATATTATTCACAATCCAGATTATTATTATTAAATGCATTATGCCCCGAATTACATGAAAAAAAAACAAAAGGAATCCTTAAAACAATATATTAATAAATTAATAAATTAATAAATTAATAAAAAGAAGATTCATCCTACAGTATTTACAATAACCATGAATAGAATGATTCACTGATTCACTTTTATATTCCCGTTGTCCCCGCTATACTATTATTTATTGGTATTGCTTATTGTTGTCATTACTAGGATCCAAGGATGAATAGCTCTGGGCAGAATACTTGACTGATGTTCTCCATATGCCATATGCCACATGCCCATTTTACTGGTGGAGTATTAAGGCTTGCTCAGTATTATCCAATATGCTCACTCTGGAAATTGATTCAAGCTTTGATCTTCAAAATTTTCACATAATCGAAGAACAAAATATTTCGCTAGGGCAGTATTTTTAATGGCAATGATTACATTTTATATCCAATATAAAGTCTAAGATGTAGACCTAACAAATAACCAAGATTATGTCGAGAAAAAAGCAAACATACTTTTCTTAATTATATCCTTAGAGGTATATGCCAGGGAACCATTCCTGGGACCATTCCTTTGCATATTCTCACCTTTATGTCTCCCCAGGATCTCATTCTCAATTCTCAGTTGATCGCCCAATGTCCCACCAAAGAACTTCCCTATGTTCATTTTCCAGAAATTATCACCCTGTGTTTGGAGAAATGTTCATGTTGCCTTAGATCTTCAGTTCTATCTCTAGATCAGAGAAGGTGGCAACCAACATTCAGAAATTCACCTGGATTGTTGCTGAGATGGCATCCCCTATTTTGAGTTGGCTTTGATGTTCATATGCCTTTGCGTACATAAGTCTCCATGTCCCAAGGTCAGATTGCCCTCTCTCCACCTGCACTCTATTGATTACCTCTGAGACAAAAACAGTATGGGGAGTGGTTAAACTGTCAACTGAATATAAACCTGTGCATGCCCCAGATGGGCAGCAGAGCTTGATGTTCTCCTCAAAATGCTGAGAAGCCCCTATTTAAAAACCCTTTTCCCTCTCCTGGGAAGCCTCTTGCCCCACAAGGATCCTGGACCCATGAGAAATGGTTGAGAAGGATTTGGCAGGTGAGCTATCATTTGTGTTTCACTAACCAAGCATAACCACAGAAAGAAAAAAAAATCAAACATGATGCCAATTTGCCTTGTGGTTTGAGGGTGGGAAATGAGAAGTAACTCACACGAGGAGTGGGGAACAAAATATATTGCAAAGTGCAATTTTAGTGGGTATCTTCCACCTCCTAGCAGTCACTATGTGCTTAGTTATTACAGGTAGATATCCATTAAGGGGGAAGCAGCTTTTTTAATGTGCTAATATAACATATCTATTCCTCTCAAGCCACATGACACTACAGCTGACTCCCATCATAGTAGACGGATGACATCCTGAGATCAGCATAATTAGTACAATCTAGAAGGAGATATTGTACTCCAGCCTCTAAATTTGAATCTCAGCTATCATTCTCTAGATGTCTAAGAGGGAAAGATGCAGAAGAAATAACAATACTATTCATGACTAAGGAGAAACAACGGACAAAAGAGATGTCTGTTTCAATATAACTTCTGTAATATAGAAAGGCAGCTACCTCAAACAGTATATTATTGGAGCAGCATATTAATGCAACAAACATGATCTCACGATATAATGGCATGTCAGTACTGAATTAGCTAGCTGAATAAGCACTACTGAACTACAGATTTGTGCCTAGCTATACCACGTCAGCAAAGCAGTGAGAAAGGGATTATTCATTCAACTTGAAAAGGTTGTTGAATATTCCAGGATTGCTTCAGTGAATTGTTCTTTAATTGCAAAGAATGAAAAAAAACAAAAAACAAAAAAACCCTACTCTGCTAGTTGGTGCTCAATGTGAGTGAAAATTTTGAACTCATAAGGACTGGCCAAAAAATCTTAAAATATTTACCATTCTCCTTGAAGACTTTGCAGGGAAAAGACACTGGAATTTTTGGAATAATGAAAGGTCTGCTTCTTAAATCTATCAATTAGAAACTTCCACACTTACCCTTTAGATGTCCAGAGAAGTATCAATGACCACCGGCAGCATCAATCCAATAGTGAGGCAAATGCTCCAGCCAATCTTAAGTGCCTTCACTGAGCATGCAGTGGTCAAAGGACAGAGAATGGAATAGCCAAGGGAGTTGATCAAGGTGCTTAAAAGAGCTAAAGCTATGTTTTGTTCCTGCACCTGAACCCAAGTATTGCATACAAGAAGTGAAATGCTCAAAGACGTATCAAACCTGCAAAGGAAAGATACCCTCATAAGTTCCTTGCTGCACACTAAGGAATGCAGGCAGGCCAAGAAACTGCAATGGAGAACGAATATTAGAAAAAATGCATTCATCTAATCAGCATCTTTAAAAAGTTATGCACCAAGCTGTAGCTGAATACAAGCAATGCAGTGTTCAGGAAAAGTCTTCTTTCCCCATTATATCTAATTCCTTCCTTATTTATTTACCTAAACAAACAAGCTTGTGCGTACCTAGTAAGAAGTGTTTAAATATCCCAGCCTACAGTTAACCCTTTAATATGTGACAATCTTATTATATGAGCCAAATAAGTTTTCATGCCCCGACAACTGACCCCCTTCTCTCCAGCTCCCCCCACCCATTTCTTTATCTCTTGCATGCTTAAAAGTACAGTTAGAGTAATACCACTTTGTGTTCAAGGCTGCCACAAAGGGAGAAAAAAGTTAATAATGTTTTTCTGGACCAGCATGGGAATCCCTTCCTTTTAAATCAAACTGACAATGTGTACAAGAGCCTCCAGTTGTGAAACTCGAACGCTGATCAGCCCTAACTAGAGCTGCAAGGCTGAGGTTCCTTCCTACAAGATTGGAGGGTCTATGCATTACTTTTTCTTGCTCTTTTCTTCCACAAGACCATGACAAACCAACAGGATGCAGAAAGACTATTACTGAATAAAGAATATTACTGAAATCTATAGCTATTCATTAATAAACATCTTTTTACTTGCCGTGCTGGGTGGCTCCACTGTTTTATCAATTTGCTGTTTATAGTATCCTCAGTAGTAAAAATAATAGCAATAGCACTTAGACTTACTATATATACTGCTTCACAGTGCTTTACAGCCCTCTCTAAGCAGTCAGCATATTGCCCCCAACAATCTGGGTCCTCATTTTACCCACCTCAGAAGGAGGAAAGGCTGAGTCAACCTTGAACTGCTGAGACTCAAACTACCGAACTGCAGGCAGCTGGCAATCAGCAGAAGTAGGCTGCAGTACTGCATTCTAACCACTGCATGTTCTAACCCATATTATTGCATATGAATACACACCACACACACACACACACACACACACACACACACACACAGGTTTTCAAAAGAGCAATGACAGCCATAAGGTTGAGCATGAAAGGAATAAAAAAAAGAGAACATGAGCCAGTCATGAAGTGTATGGATGGATTATGTAACACCCATTGAGTAACAGAGCAACAGAGAATTCAATGGCCATTAGGTACTGATTGGTCAACTCTATGTAAGGAACATGCAGTATTTCCCAACTGGGGAGGAAGGAGATCTTTACCTTTTATTGCACTAAGTCTCATTATACAGCCTTAAAAGTTTTAATAAACTATTTGCATGAGAAACCTGTACAGAGACATGTGAACAGTAGTCAGGACTGTTGCTACAATAAACCAATAGAGCCTGTGTAGCGTAGGGGGCTAATGCCTCCTACTAAAGGCAGCAATTAACACCAGCTGCCTGTAATTTCTCTGAGTTCAATCCTAGCCAGGCTCAAGGTCGACTCAGCCTTCCATCCTTTCTAAGGTGGGTAAATTGAGGACCCAGTTTGTGGGGGCAATAAGCTGACTTTGTATAAATATACAAAAGTATGAAGGCTATTGCTTAATGCATTGTAAGCCACCCTCAGTCTCGGGAGAAGGGCGGCATATAAATCAAATTTAAAAAAAAACAAAAACCACGAAACATATCAGTGTTCTGCCCCAACTATGGACCCCAAAGAATACAGCACACATAAAGTTAAATAACTCAAATAACTCAGTCTTTTTCAAAACAAAGGCTGTTAATCAATTTTCTTAACAGCCTAGAAGAAACAGAAGATAAAGTAATCACAATCTTACTAAGGTTGGCAGAAAGCCCAGAAGCAATTTGCAGAGAATCCAGATGCAAAATAGAGTGAAGTAAAGTTGTTCCCTACAAATTGCTTCAGTCGGCTTTCCTCCTTAAATAGGCTAAGGGAGTGGCCAATTAGCCCCAAGCCTTACTTTCAAGGAAACCTCTTCCTGAGGAGCCACTCCTGCCTTTTGACCACTCTGCGCGCCAGTGCATTGAGAAGAGGCTCCTCCTCTTTGTCCTCTTCACTTAAAGGAGCTTCTGGAGGTTCTGAAGGCCCTGGCTGAATCCCTGCCTTTGGCACCACATCTTCTCCAGCCTCCTCATTGTCCGACTTGAGTGGCAGCTAGCACAGGCTGCTGGCGCAACACCACACCAGCCTCCTCACTGTCAGAGTCAGCTACAATCGACACAGGCCGCTGACGGGCCACAACAATCACAAGTCAACTTAGTCATGACAAAGCTTGTTGTTGTTGTTAGTTGTGAAGTCCTGTACAACCCATTGTGACTCCATGGACAAATTTCCTCCAAGCCTTCCTGTCCTCTACCATCCCCTGGGGATCATTTAAATTCACGCCGACTGCTTCACTGACTCCATCCAGCCACTCATTCTCTGCCGTCCCCTTCTTTTTTTGCCCTCAATCATTCCCAGCATTAGGCTCTTCTCCAGTGAGTCCTTCCTTTTCATTAAGTGGCCAAAGTGTTTCAGTTTCAGGATCTGGCCTTCTAAAGAGCAGACAGGGTTGATCTCCTCTAGGACTGACTGGTTTGATTGCCTTGAAGTCCAAGGGATTCACAAGAGTCTTCTCCAGCACCATAGTTCAAAGGCCTCAATTCTTTGACACTCAGACTTCCTTATGGTCCAACTTTTACAACCATACATTGCAACTGGGAAAACCATAGCCTTGACTATACACACTTTTGTTGGCAGGGTGATGTCTCTGCTTTTTAGAATGCTGTCTAGATTTGCCATAGCTTTCCTCCCCAGGGGCAAGCGTCTTTTAATTTCTTGGCTGCAGTCCCCATCTGTGGTGCCCAGGAAAATAAAATCTGTCACTTCCTACATTTCTTCCCCATCTATTTGCCTGGAATTGAGAGGTCTGGGAGCCATGATCTTAGTTTTCTTAATGTTGAGTTTCAAGCCAACTTTTGTACTCTCCTCCTTCACCCGCATAAGAAGGCTCTTTAGTTCCTCTTCACTTTCTGCCATTAGAACGGTATCATCTGCAAATCTGAGGTTGTTGATATTTCTCCCTGCAATCTTAATTCCAACTTTTGATTCATCTAGCCCTGCCTTTCTCATGATGTGCTCTGCATATAAGTTAAATAGACAGAGAGACAGTATACAGCCTTGCTGAACTCCTTTCTTAATTTTGAACCAATCAGTGGTTCCGTGTCCAGTTCTCACTGTTGCTTCTTAACTCGCATATAGGTTTCTCAAGAGACAAATAAGATGGTCTGGTATTCCCATCTCTTTGAGAACTTGCCACAATTTGTTGTGATCCATGCAATCAAAGGCTTTAGCATAGTCAAGGAAGCAGAAGTAGATGCTTTTCTGGAACTCCCTAGCTTTCTCCATGATCCAGCATATGTTGGCAATTTGATCTCTAGTTCCTCTACCTCTTCGAAATCCTGCCTGCACTTCTGGTAATTCTTGGTCCACTCCACATACTGCTGGAGTGTAGCTTGTAAGATTTTGAGCATACTGTAACTTTGCTAGCATGTGAAATGAGTGCAATGGTTCGGTAGTTTGAGCATTCTTCGGCATTGCCCTTCTTTGGAGTTGGAATGTAAGCTGACTTTTTCCAATCCTTGGGCCACTGTTGAGTTTTCCAGATTTGCTGGCAAATTGAGTGTAGCACTTTTAATGCATTGTCTTTCAAGATTTTGAATAGTTCAGCTGGAATACTGTTACTTCTACTAGCTTTGTTGTTACTCAGACTTCCTAAGGCCCATTTGACTTCACATTCCAGGATGCCTGGCTCAAAGTCAGTGACCACCCCATCGGGGTTATCAGGGATGTTAAGCTCATTCTTGCATAGTTCTTCTGTGTAATTTTGCCACCACTTCTTAATCTCTTCTGCCTCTGTTAGGTTCCTGCCATTTTGCTCCTTTATCATGCCTATCTTTGCATGAAATGTTCCTTTCATATCGCCAATTTTCCTGAAGAGATCTCTGGTCCTTCCTATTCTATTGTTTTCTTCTATTTCTTTGCACTGATCATTTAAGAAGGCATTCTTATCTCTTCTAGCTATTCTCTGGAATTCTTCATTCAGTTGGGTGTATCTTTCTCTTTCTCCCTTGCCTTTCGCTTCCCTTCTTTCCTCAGTTATTTGTAAAGCTTCCTCAGACAGCCATTTTGCTTCTTGCATTTCTTTTTCTTTGGGATGGTTTTAGTTGCTGCCTCCTGTACAATGTTGCAAACTTCCATCCATAGTTCTTCAGGCACTCTATCTATCAGATCTAATACCTTAAATTTGTCATCACTAGTGTATATTTATCAGGGATATGATTTAGTTCATACCTGAGTGGCCTAGTGCTTTTCCGTACTTTCTTCAATTTAAGCCTAAATTTTGCAATGAGAAGCTCATGAACTGAGCCATAGTCAGCTCCTGGACTTGTTTTTACTAACTGTATAGAGCTTCTCCATCTTTGGCTGCAGAGCACATAGTCAATCTGATTTCTGTGTTGACCGTCTGGTAATGTCCATGTGTAGAGTCATCTCTTGGGTTGTTGGAAAAGAGTGTTTGCTATAATCATCATATTCTCTTGACAAAATTCTACTAGCCTGTGCCCTGCTTCAGTTTGTACTCCAAGGCCAAACTTGCCTGTCATTCCAGTTATCTTTTAGCTTCCTACTTTAGCATTCAAATCCCCCATGATGATAAGAACATCATTTTTTGGTGTTAATTCCATAAGTTGTTGTAGGGCTTCATAGAACCAGTCAACTTCAGCCTCTTCAGCACCAGTGGTTGGGGCATAGACTTAGATTACTGTGATGTTGAATGGTTTGCCTTGGATTCGAACTGAGATCATTCTGTCATTTGGGGGATTGTATCCCAGTATTGCTTTTCCTACTCTTTTATTGATTATGAAGGCTGTTCCATTTCTTCTAAGGCATTCTTGCCCCCAGTAGTATATCTGAGGGTCATCTGAATTAAATTCACCCATTCCTGTCCATTTTAGTTCACTGATTTCTAAGATGTCAATGTTAGTCTTGTCATCTCTTATTTGACCACGTCCAGCTTGCCTTGATTCATGGATCTTACATTCCAGGTTCCTGTGGAGAATAGATCTTTACAGCATCTGACTTTTCTTTCACCACCAGATTCATTCACAGCTGAGCGTCCTTTCAGCTTTGGCCCAGTCGCTTCACTCTTTCTGGCACTACTAGTACTAGCCCTATGCTCTTCCCCAGTAGCATATTGGACACCTTCCGATCTGAGGGGCTCATTTTCCAGCGTCATATTTTTTTTCCTTTTGGTACTGCCCATGGGGTTTTCATGGCAAAGATACTGGAGTAAGTTGCGATTTCCTTCTCCAGTGGATCACATTTTGTCCAAGCTGTCTGCTATGACCTGTCCATCTTAGCTGACCCTGCACGGCATAGCTCATAGCTTCATTGAGCTATGCAAGCCCCTTCACCATGACAAGGCAGTGATCCATGAAAGGGATCTTTCTATACAATCTATACAATTGTACATACAATACAAAATCTATACAAATTTTATACAGCATATAACTACAGCATATTTTATATCTATCTATCTATCTATCTATCTATCTATCTATCTATCTATCTATCTATCTATCATAATTATATATAATTATATAATTATGAGGCCCAAACACCATCATTTGACCCTTTAAATCTGTATTGGTAGACCAATTAGCATTTTGAAGGACTGTCAAAAAATTGGAAGAATTGTCAAATAACTAGGAAGAATGTTTTAGTTATGAAAGAAAAAACAAAGGATTTGTCCAAATGTAAACATTGAATGGTTTGCTTATGTAAGTAACATGCAAGTTGCAGAAGTTTCTATTTCCTAAACAGAATACTGTATTCAGTATTTCCAGTTAAGTAAGCTCACTGTCATTTTATTTCTTTTAGTGCAGAGAAGGATGGCATTTGAAAGGCCAAAGGCCACAATTCAGCCTCTGTACCATAGGGAGAACTTCTGGAAAACCACAAAGGCTCTCTCATAACAATGTAATATTGCTGGAAAAGATTGAGTTAATTATAAAGGTCACTGAATTTGGGGGGAGCACGTATTTGGCACTGGCAGGTTAAGGGTGGCAACGAGTGTAGGAGGCTCCTATAAGAGAAACTGATGCCATTCTCAACCTTAACTCTCATCAGTCTTGGATAACTACCTGAAATTGTGCTGCTGAAAGTCCATTAACTTGACACAAAATTTACACAGCCAAGCTTCTACCCCATATTCATGCACTCACGTCTTATTCACTAAATCAAAAACTATGCAATATCGTTTCACGCATACATTTCTCAATGCTTGCTGAACAGCAGAAATCATGCTCCTGCCTGGTTAAAAGATGTCCTCCCCTTGCCAGCGTCTGCTCATTGTCACTTTTTGTACAAAGAGCAGGTGTCCGAGTGAAAGTACACTTTTTGTACCCTTTCACTCGGACACCTTCCCAGGCACCCCTGAAAAACTAATCCATAACTACATAATGCACTTTTTGCATTTACCCTTACTCTTCCAAACATCAAGCAGAGATGCATCTTTTACAACCATAAGGTAGATCTCTGACTTCCATGGAAAATGCCAATGTACCACTAATTAAAGGCTGCTTGTTTATCATAGAGGAAATGGCCATTGTTTGTCTTGGAACATTAAAGCAGGACTTAGGAGACCAACATTCAGAACAGAAACACTCCTTTCCCATCAATAGGTCAGGTCATGGTTGATTTAGGGGAAAAGGTCCTCACTTTCTTCACTAGTAATCTGTGCAATGAAAACCCACCACGTTGATAAGCACACAATCAAAAGACTGTTTTGCTACTAAACATAAAGGATGCCTACACATTAAAGTTTCACCACCACTGGCATAAGCACTGTATGTACATTCCCATGTTATCAATAACTTAAAGGAACCTTTTAAAATTCATCAATGTTATCTTATCCAGTAGAACCATTTTTCTAATTTGCGGGAGGCTTTTTTCTTTTCTCATTTTGAGAAATGCTGTTTTAATCTTAGCCAGGCTTTTAAGACGTATGGCAGGAGGTAAGAGACCAGCAGGTTTCAGCATGCCAACATCAGGAAATTTTTCATTAACTCAGTGTTTGAAAGAAGCAGATTCTTCTTCCAGTTATATTTACCAGAAAACAACTTTTCTTCATGCATTGCAATTACTAATAGTCTACCTATTGATCATGCAAGTAGCTTCACAAATAGTAAAACATGATTTCTATCTACATCTCTCACCTGCTTGCTTACAAATCTAAGGTTATTAAATTCAATTAGCCCACTTTCATCTGCCCATTCATTCTGGGTTAACCTTTCCACCAAAAAAGTTAATTTGTGAACTTGTTAGTTTACTGTACACAACAATTGTATAATAAAAACCAACCCAATATAATATTTTAGTCTTTGTAGCCGGATAAGAACTTAAATGTTACATTTTATTATTATTTTTCTCTTTTAGTTTACATTAGTTCAGTTCTCTCATCCCTTTAATCAACTGGCTGTCTCGTTGAAGTTAATTGCATCTTATTTAGATTATTGACCTTCTTTGTTCCAGCAATCATCCACACCAATGTAAACTTATCTCTGCCCTCAGTTCTTTTACTTTATTTTTATTTTCTTTCTTTGTCATTAAATATGGTCTCAATTCACACTGTACCAAACAGAGAATGCAAGACACAAAGCTTTTATTCTTGATTTTGCATGGTTAAATCATGATTATGGATCTAAATACTGTATAAGTAATATAGATTTAGTTCTATATTAGTTCCACCACATATATCTGGTCACCCTCTAGAATTAGAGGAGACCAGGTGTCAATAAGATAGAATAACAGAGTTGGAAGGGACCTTGGAGGTCTTCTAGTCCAATCCCTTGCTTAGTAGACCACTTCAGACAAATGGTTATCCAATCTCTTCTTAAAAGCTTCCAGTGTTGGAGCATTCACAACTTCTGGAGGCAAGTTGTTCCATTGATTAATTGTTCTGTTAGGAAATTTCTCCTTAATTCTAAATTGCTTCCCTCCTTAATGAGTTTCCACCCATTGCTTCTTGTCCTACCCTCAGTTTGCTTCCAAACAGCTTCTTCTCATCTAATGATGATCACAGAGTGGTTTAAAGAACATCAATAAATGAGACTGAAAAAATGTCTAGAACAACGGTGACAGAAGACATCTGGGATTAAACTCCAATTTGTGTTTATCCACCCAGATCCTTATAGCTTCTAGAGCAGGGGTATCAAACTCACGATGATACATTGTCATCACGTGATGTATCACAACTTTTTTCCCCTTTGCTAAATCGGGAGTGGGTGTAGCCAGTACGTGACACATCTGGCCCACGGACCACATGTTTGACACCCCTCGTCTAGAATCTAGACACTGGGTTAGCACTTCCACAGTATCTCTAATCTGGTGGTGCTGCAAAGTTGGGTATTATCAGGAAAATTGATGATACCTTCAACCTAAATCAGCGATGGCTAATCTTTTTGCAAACTTCCGGAAGTTGGCAAACGGGCTGTTTTCGGCCTCCAGAGGGCCTCCGGGGGGGATTGGGGAAGGCTGTTTTTGCCCTCCCCAGACTCCTAGAAAGGCTCTGGAGGCTGGGGAGAGAGAAAAATGGGCCTGTTTCCCTACTTCTAGTGGGGCCGAAATCAGCTGCGCGTGCCGGAGCTGAGCTCGCGTGCCCACCGATATGGTTACGCACGCCACCTGTGGCACACATTCCATAGGTTCGCCATCACGGGCCTAAATTAATGGATGACTTTTCCCAACATCCCTTACATAGATGTTAAACAGTAGTAGAAGGAAGGCCAAACCATATAGCATCCCATGTTCGAATAACCACAGATTCATCCTCCTTCTGATTAAACCAGTCCAACAAGATATGAACAGGACCATTGTAAAACAATGCCTCCAATATCAATCTCCCCCAGAAAGATCTCGAGAGCTCTAAGAGGGTCAAGAGAAGCACACTCTCACCATTTAGATCAAAATGAACGTCCTCCACCAGATTAATGAATGGTATTACCCTACCATGTCTGAATTTCAATTTTAGCTAGAAGGGACCTAGGTAAAATGCTTTGTTTCTGCCCAGCTGAGTCTGGAGTGTCAATTGGGACCCTACTTGGTTGTAAAGTCCTGGCAAATGTAGCTCATGCCCTGATCTCACTATCATCATTAAATGAACACAAACGACCTGGAAACTAGCATACACAATACAAAATATAGTGGCCAGGATACTAGTATATATGAAATGTTATTGTAAAATAACACCTACTAATAAGTTGATTCATTGCTTACTGAAATGTTTCCAAGTCCAATTTCTGGTTTATAAAGTCCAAGTTCTGGACCTATAAAGCCTTAGGCAGTTTAAGTCATCTGCCCCTAGTGGAATCTGCCTGGCCCATGAATGCAAACATGGAAGAAGCTTAAGGTGAGATTCCTGCATCAGAACAGAGGACTTGGGTCCAGATACAGTCCTTTCCTGGTGGCCCAATGATTTGGAAAATCCTGCCACTAGATTTATGGCTTGCATCTCTCCTCTTGATGTTTTGCTAAGCAATAAATCCAGCATTTGATGGGTCGTTTTAAGAGTTTTTAATAACTTATTATGAATAGGCTGCCATGTTTATTGCTGAGTTTTTGCTTAAATTGATTTTGTATTTTCCATCTGATTAGTGTAACCACCCCAAAGTGCATCAATAAGACAGTAAATCAATATTGTAAATATTGGAGACATATGAGCAAGGGGTGAAATGCTCCCGGTTCGGACCGGATAGCCTGATCTGGTAGCGATGGCGGCAGGTAGTTCGGAGCAAAAATCCCTACACCCCCTCCCCATGCCCAGCTGAGCCACGCGATCATCAGAGGCATTTTTTTTACTTTTAAAAGCATTTTTTCTGTAACCTCTTCAGCCAAAAAAGTTGTAGAAAAAATGCTTTTAAAAGTTAAAAAAAAAAAGTTGGCCACGCCCACCCAGCCACATTAAACTCCCCCATCAAGCCACACCCACAGAACCAGTAGTAACAAATTTTACATTTCACCACTGATATGAGCACTTTATATCAGAGTCATACTATATGTGTTTTGTTTTTTGGGAGCTCTTCTCTTGCAAGCTGACTTTGATACGTTTCTCTTTATTCTGAAGCATTTTTCAAATATTAATACTACCAAGCTTTATATGCTTCATTTTTACTCCTTTCCTATGGTAGCATATGTGTAGAATTGCCTGAAATCTCAACTATAGAACTGTCCTCTTTCATTTTTAAAAATATTTCAAAAATCTGTAGTTTTCTGTCTTGCATCACTTGTTGCTCCACATTTTTCAAATGTTCATTATTTCATTATTTTTTAAACCTTCCCTTTTCCCTTTTCCTTGTCTGCTCTGAGATTTTTTGAAAATCACATACACAGAATCAAAGTCTGTAGTTTTACACAACCATCTCAGCAGTGGTAGTTCCAAACTGGATCCTAAATTCATAAATAAGAAATTACAGATTTCTTATTTATCCTTTACCCTTTAATAAACATAGATAATAAATACATTTGAATGCACATCTGAATGATGGCAACTTGTAATATATCATTCAGACTTGACACTCTCAAATTAGGTATTCAAAAGAAAGTGCAGAGAAGTTGAGGTTTTGTTAATGGTACAGACTGCCTTTGAAGATACCATGCTCATTATTTTTAAAGCAGAGGCTAAATTGCCATTTATAAGGAATCTCGTAGTTCTGGGAATCTGGCATCACCAGGGAACTGGGGAAAAAACTTTTTACAAACCACTCTAGCTCTATGATGCTATTCAGAAAGTCCTGTGATCTAACTCATTGTGGCAATATGTGTATCCCCCAACCCAGATTACACAAAAGCTAAAATAAAGAGACATACTGCTTTTTCTTTTCATTCTCAGTACTTCCATCTCAAACTCAAGACATATATTTATGTCCTCTACAATGGAAAGATGTTTGTATCTCATAACTCTCAGTTCGTAAAGGTCAACCTCTCTATAGGCAATAAACACTCCAAATCTGATGGCTTCATGTTCTGTTGAACACATTCCTTCCATCTCTAGCCAACATAGCTAATGACCAGCAGTAACAATGTTGACTAGGAACATGGGAGTTAGTATTCAATCCAGCTAGAGAGCACTGGGTAGAAGATCACAAAGCCAAAAAAGATGGAAGGATAATTATACATGCACGCTTCATGGCGTAAAATTTTAAATTGCAAAATTCTGGCCATGCTTGTCATAAAGAACTGGCCCAAAGCATATACAAGAGGTTTAGATGTACAGTCTCTAGTATTCTTAACTGGAGCTAATAAGTAAAAGGTTAGAAGCAGCAGCACGTTGCATAAATCAAAGCTACTCCAGGTCTACCCTGTCTAAGCAAAGATAACTTTATCACAGTTTATTAATGGAAATAGAGGTGTGCTTTTAAATGTGGAAATTTAAGATACGGTATGATGGAAGAATTCTACTACACAAAACAAACACAGGCTTCTAGGATGTCTTTATTAATGACTGCATTAAGCAGAGTAACCCAATTATGTTATACCAAATCACCACCCTCCAAGATCCCATGTCTCTGTCCAGTGCTCATCTGATGCCCTTACAGCAAGGGTGGGTGAATTCGTACTGGTTGAGAGCCATACCTGTTTCTTATCTCTGAGTTTCAGGGCCAGAGTTGGTATGTCCATGACTCAAAATGAGTGGGTTTGAGGCAGTGGTGGGTTTCAAAAATTTTTACTACAGAACCGGGTGTGGCTTGGTGGACATGGCATTGCTTTGTGGGCGTGGCTTGGTGGGCATGGCAGGGGAAGAATACTGTAAAATCTCCATTCCCACCCAACTCTAGGGGAAAATCCCCTACTGCAAAATCCCTATTTCCTCCCGATCAGCTGGGACTTGGAAGGCAGAGAATAGATGGGGCGGGGCCAGTCAGCATTTTTACTACCGGTTCTCCGAACTATTCAAAATTTCCACTACCGGTTCTCTGGAACTGGTCAGAATCTGCTGAAACCCATCTCTGGTTTGAGGATACCTAGAATTTTAAAACAAAAACTTAAAATCCACATACGTACACAATCCAAAATGGAACATTATGCATTGAAACAGTGTTAAAATAATTGTTTTAGATGTAAACAATAGTTTGGCACTGGAAAGTATACCAGCAATTTGAGGAGGATCCAATAAACCATAGGCAATCATCCCAGAATTTCTGCGACTCACAGGATGTCCTGCCTTAAAGAAACAGCTGTCACTTTTATTACAGCTTGGCTGAGAGATCAAAAGCAGAAGCACAGAACAAGAAAGTCTTCTTTAGATACTTTTTATTTGTTTATTAAACTTATATACTGTCCATCTCACCAAAGGCGACTCTAGGCAGCTAGATCTTCCAGGTCAAAATTAGGAGAAGCTTTTGCTGTGGTGGTGGTTTGTATCCAAGAAAATCTGTTTATGTGACATTGTTTTCCTGTCATCTACCTGCATCTAAAAATGAATGCGGGATCATGTCAGGAGAGCACAAAAAAGGAACTAACTTGTCTAAAGCAATTACCCTGTGATTCAACTAACCTCATTATCAACCACAAGCATAATAACCGTGTAACCTGTATTAAAACCATTGAGGATCATTCAGCATTATGTAAACCGTGCACATATCACCTCTGAATCTTTTCAGAAAGAGGTGGAATTTCCTGGTATTAGATTGCATCTCTGTGACTCACAACATATGGGCATTGCTTGGCCTTTATTTATATATAGTATTTCTTACAGGAAATATCTGAAATGTATTTAATTTAAAACTGTTCATCGACATCTTGCTTACGTACTTGGGGGTGGCTGTGATTTCACAATATTTCCTTTTATGCACCAACAGCGAAGCATGTAATTTAAAGACATAAATTTTACTAGGTCAGAATCTCTATAAATCTTGTGCTCAACTTTGAACTGGAATTTTTTTTTTACTTCCCTTTTTTTTCAAAGAATGTGGATCCATTTATCTCAGCTCTATTTATGACTGATGTAGGCAGATTGGCATTTTGCATCAAACATCAAAAGAACATTCTCCTGTAAAGTAGAAAGCCACAAGTACGATTCTGAAAATAATTTCAGCAATAGCTGAAGCCCTCCATTTCCCAGCTATACCTGTAAACAATCATTTTGTTTTGGAGACAGGTGGGACAGGCTTCACACTGCACACCAATTGGCTTCCAGTGACCTTGTACTAGTTCCATCTCCAGCCTGTTCCACCTGTTCCACTATTACTCTGGGGAATCAGTATTTTTGAGCCAGGTCTCACAATATCAGGAACATATTGGGATATAGAGCATGTATGTAGAGCCATGCATGAAAAAAGTTCATAAACTCCTTTATAGATGGAGGTTTAGATTGCACATACGGTAATTATACGAAGCACTTGTCATTTTCTGAGAATTACTTTCATGTAAATAATCAACACTAGTTCAATTAGTCATTTCTTGAGAAGAACCATTTCTTTACTAAGACTTCCTAATAAATGGTGAAATGAAGATAGTAAACATAATGCTATGTAAATAAGTGTATATTCCAGACAAGAGTTAAAGGAGGAGTGGTGGCCTTTAACTATTGTGTAAACGTAGACAGCTCCCAAAGTGTGAGTGCAATTGGAAACTTTATTAATACTTAAAACAGGGATGGGCTACTGGGGGTTCGCAGTGGTTCGGGAGAACCTCTAGCTAAGATTCTGTGCTGTTTGAAAAACCCCTAAATCCCACTCTTGGCTGGTCCCTCCCTGCCCACCCCTCCCCGCCCCTCCCAGGAGTTCCCACATGGCCTATTTTGGAAGTTCAGAAGGCCGGAAACGGGCCCGTTTCCAGCCTTCAGAGGGCCTCTGGAAACTGGGAGGCCGTTTTCACCCTCCTGGAGGCTCGAGGAAAACCTCCGGAGCCCGGGGAGGCAAATACGCCCCTCCCTCGGTGGTGCAGGAGGCCAACTAGGCCACACACCCCCATGGCCGTGCCCACCCAGGAACTGGGCAGAGAACCCCTTGCTAAAAAATTTTGAAGCCCACCCCGCCTTAAGAAAATTCTGCTTGAGATGGTGGCCTTTCTAACTGCATACAAAATGCACTGATCTGAAGGAAAAAATAAACCATTGTGAAGAAGGACAAAGCCTTTAAGGAGAAATTTATAAATTTAATATTTTATGACTATTAGAAACTAGTGTTTGATTATGCTTAACTTCCATACCATTGTAATTTGTACACGCCACATATTCTATTTTTTTATTTCCTGTAAAGATTTTTGATAAACTATTGAACAGTAACTTTTAATCAAAGTTTGCAGAACTATTGCAGCAATCTAGACACAAAGTCTGATTGTGTTTCCAAACTGGCATAGCTAGCAAGAAATTCAAGTGTTGAGCATTCTCTGAGCAGATACTCAATTGACTCAGAACTATTCAGGCTTATAAGGATAATCGTAGTTTTAACACATTAAAATAAGTAATAGTTGATCTAGCTGCTATTTGATTGCTTTGGGCAAGGTAGCATTCCAGGCCCTGTAATGTGTAATTACAACTAAACTTCATTGCATTATCCCCTATTGGTTATTATTGGAAGATAGAGAGAAAATGGAAACAGTTTTTGGTATGATCTGCATTGAAAGGAAATATTGCAACTTCAGTCTGGACTTCAGGATTTCAAGTTGCTTAAAAAAATAGGAATAGGGAGGCATATGTTTTCTGCTTTATGTATAAGTAGCTGAGAAATGTATTTTTGAATATAGTCAAAACTTTGATTTTCCAAATATTGTTTCATAAAGCAAGGACTATGCTGAAATGATTCTTGAAATTTAGGTTTAATTGATTAACTATATTGTCTTGGATGAAAAGTATAAATTGATCTGATTTCAAATACAGAATCAGATTTTGGATGCTGCCCTTCCTTGTGTAAAGCCTGTACAACTATCCCATTGGTTCCTCAAAGACTCCCGTTGATTATTGTGTGCTTTTATTTTAATGCCCATTTATGTCCTCTCATTTTATTATACACTATATAGCAGTGGTGGGTTGCCCCTGGTTCGGACCGGTTCTGTAGAACAGGTAGTAAAGCCGGCGGAAGGCTCTGCCCACTGACCCCAACGTCATCAGGAAGCTTCTGCGCATGTGCAGAAGTGCGCGCACAATCGCTCTGCTCGCGCACAGCCCCATTGCGAACCAGTAGTAAAGGTAAGTAGAATCCACCCCTGCTATATAGGCTACCTAAAGCAGTGCTTCTCAATGTCAGCAATTTAGGGTATATGGACTTCAACTCCCAGAATTCCCCAGCCAGCATGAGTTCTGGGAGTTGAAATGCATGCATCTTAAAGTTGTTGAGATTAAGAAATACTAATCTAGACCCTATAACAGTGATGGCTAACCTTTTTGCTGTCGGATGCCAAAAGCGGGGGGGAGTGGGGGAGATTGCACATGTGCATGCCCACACCCACAATTCAATGCACCCCGCCCCCCGTGCATGTGTGCACGACCCCCCCGTGCTTTCCCCGCTTTTGGCACGTGTTGGCATGGTGGGCCAGGTAGGCCCATTTTTTGCCCTCCACAGGCTCCAGAGGCTTTCTTGGAGCCTGGGGAGGGTGAAAATGGCCTGCCCCACCCCCCATCCCCAGAGGCCCTCCAGAGGCTGGAAACAGCCCATTTTTCAACTTCCAGTGGGACTGGAAGGCCTGAAAATCAGCTGGCTGGCGTGCATGCGCACTGGATCTGAGCTATGGCATCACTTGCATGCCCACAGATATGGCTCCGCATGCCACCTGTGGCAGGCATGCCATAGGTTCGCCATCACGGCCCTATAACATTAACTTGAGATAACCAATATGGGCAGTATATAAAGCAAGTGATCAATCCTGTATGGTATATAGGTCCAATGCTGTTGTTGCCACCATAAAAAAAAGAAGAAAAAGACACAGCTTCTTCAACAGGTTTGGTTCAAGTCCCTGTATTCTTTATCTTTATTACTGCTGATAACCAACAATTTAATATGCAAGCATTATGACTGAGCCAAGATCGGTATTCTTAATGCTTATTTGCAAATTTCCAACATTTCTAGGAACCGATTAAAAATTATTTCCATCATGCATGCTTTAATGACTAAAAGTAGTCCTTGATGTACAACTACAATTGGCACCAGAATTTCTGTTGTTCAAGCAAGGCAGAGAGTCACACCCAATTTGACAATCATTTTTTGCCACAATTGTTAAGAGAATCACTGCAGTCGTTAAGCGAACCCAACTTCCTCCTGACTTTGTTTATTGGAAGGTGGCTGGGAAGGGGGCAAATCAGGGGTGGGTTCTAAAATTTTTTACTTTTGGTTCTGTGGGCATGGCTTATTTTGTGGGTGTGGCTTGATGGTCATGTGACAATTATTTAGGATTTAGCAGAGGTACTGGTCTACCAGGCTTTTAACTGCTTGCAGAGCTGTACCGATCTACCCATTTATTTTTGCAGTCACTGATCTAATCATGTATTTTTGCAGGCACCAGTCTACTCTTTTGTTTTCTTTTAACACTGATCAGCTGTAGGGTGGCCCTTTGAAGCCCCAGGGCAAGGATTTAAACAGGGTTTTTTTCCCTATAGCCATCAGCTGGGACTCAGGAGGCAGCAATAGATTGGGGGTTTGGCAAAATAAAAGGTAAGAATAATGTCGGAGGTGGGGAGGCGGTGTGGGGGCAGAACCGGTTCGGTGATGTCATATCATCACTGCTACTGGCTCCGCAGAACCGGGAGGAACTGGGAGGAACCCACCAATGGTGCAAATCGTGGGCATGTAAGCATGGGAGACTGCAACCATCATAAATCGTGCTAGTTGTCAAACACCCAAATTTTAATCAAGTGACTGTGAAGATGCTGGAATGGTTGTAAGCACAAAGACAGGTTGTAAATCACTTTTATCAGTCCCGTTGTGACTTTGAATAGCCACTAAATGAATGGTTGTAAATCAAGAACTAACTGCAATCCATTTGAGATTAGAAGTTGGGTGCATGCAGTATCCAGTTTTCCCCAGTAGAGCTACTAATAAAAATATATAAATTTCAAGATCAAGTAATTGAACAGAAATATTTTCTTTCTCAAAACATGCTAAAACAAAGTGAAAAAGAAAAAAAGAAATGGATTTTCATATGGGTTATTATTTTTTCACCTGTGACATTATTGAAGGCTTCACATGTGATTAAGCATATAGATCAGTTTTATGTATGTATGTATATATTTATTTATTTAATAAATTTATTTGCCATCCATCTTGTCACAAAGCGTCTCTGGAAAGCTTATAAAATTAAAAGCAATAAACAATAAAATTATATATTGTATTATATATACAAACCTATGAAAAGTAAGAAAATAGATATTGTATCTTTACAGGGAGGATACATGAGATGTGGGTGTGGCTTACTGATGATGGCTAATGAGCCAGAAATGGTTATATAAGTCTCCCAATGGGCAAGCACAAAATCTGCTGGCTGCCAGAATGAAAAGAAGGGGAAAAAACCCCAGAAAGTAGTGAATGTGATTTCACTCAACCAGGGTTGCAGAAAGATCTTGGTTACGTAGGAAAAACCTGGCTTAGAGAAAAACATACACACACACACACACACACACACACACAAACATATATATAGTGTTGCTCCTGGAAGCACGAACCCAAGAACACCAGCCTGAAGATGACAAATGAGACTTCGTCGAAATGTCGCCAAGATACTTCCAATTCTACGCGGGAGAAGACCCGAATAACCAAAGACCTACATACAAACACCCGCGAAAACCTCAGAAAACATACATACATACATATATATATCAATAAAATTATTAATTACCAGTAAGCTAAACACTTGGAGAGGGAGGGGAAGTGCAGAGGGTGAGATGGGATTTGCTATTAATCTGTCAACCACCTCCCGCATGGCACTCCCCATTGAGGGCCAAGCCAGGTTTTCAGGCCCTTACAGAAGGTCAGGAAGGTGGGTGCAGATCTCACCCTAGGGCTATGATGGTGAACTTTTTCCAGACCTACATGTGCGGCCTCCTCACATGCGCCCCACCCTTGCGCATTCATGGAAGCGACCCAATGACCAGTTGGCCGGTGGGAGGCGCGCATGCATGCGTGGCAAAGCTTAACTGGGGCGATGGCCCACATGCTCACAGAGAAGGTGCTGTGTGCCACCTGTGCCAAGCATGCCATAGGTTTACCATCACGGCCTTAGGGGATGAGATGTTCCAAAGGACAGGAGTCACGGCAGAGAAAGCTCTTCTCCTGAACCCTGCCAGCAAAATTCTTTGACTGATGGGATCTACCAGTTCGGACGGGAGGGCTCTCACATTGGATTATATGGAAATATATTGCACTTCATTCACTGGATCTTATTTTCAAGTAAACATTTATAGAATGATAATCTCTGCAATGCAGAAAAGATAACAAGTTTAGTAGGAACAATTCAACAGTGTTAAAACTGAGCGAAGCCTGTCACAATCTCTTATTTGCCACATTTCATTATATAAGCTTGAAATTCCACCAATTCCACCTGGCTCTATAATGGATAAAGATAAATAATGCTCCATATGGAATTTTGCCAGGTTGAAGAAAAGGCAAATCCTAATAAATGTTATCCTCATCTTGGCTTCCTGGATTAAATAGTAAAAGCAAGATTAGCGACGCCTCAAATTTACTATCACTTAGTCTCCCATTTCCCATATGCTCTCATAAAAGATGTTTATAGCAGTTTGTACATGTGCCAGAAGTTGTGATGGGTGGCAGCTAAGTACAATATACTATCCTTCAATATTGTTAAAGGTTTCCCTTTATGAATGATGTATGCAAATAACCATAGCAAATAACTTTCCAACAAGTGTCATTTTGATGTATCTAGCTCCAATGTGTACATTAGTCCCTCCCTTTTCTTACCAAGCTAAAGCTAAAGCACCATATGAATGGTGATATTAAAGCCCTTACATATGCCTCAAAAAGGTTATGTGATTCTGTTAACTTTAACAGTAAAACTAGATAGAATCAGACCCAAAGTGGACTGCTTTTTCCTTGAAGAAGAAAAAAACAGTCTAGTTGCCTTTTGAAAAAACATCTTTGAGACAGCTATGAGTTGGATGACTGGCAATCTCCACAGACATACAGTCCCAAGTAAGCTGGTTCATCGTGAAATATTCTGTTCACAAGACCAGAAGTTTGTTAGCAATACAGAGATTTCATTTACATTATTAATTCTTTGTGTTTTGGGTAACATTTGATCTTCACAAAAATAACTAAACTGAGATGGAATAAGTCTTTCCTACACTCAGGATCATTTTTAATATGATGCTTCTCTAATCATCTTTTGAAAACATCCAAGTAATATCATCGGTTTTTTTTAACTACGTGACTCTCTACAAATGAAATTGGACATAGAAATATTTATATTAGGATACAAATCTGATTAAACTAATTGGTGCACGTACCACAATATATTCTTCGCCATAGGAGTAACGAAGAGTAAAATGTACCATCAACACTTGGAATTTATTATCGGAGATCAATTGTTATAACAGAAGTTCATGTTTCAGGCGTGTTTTTGGTTATGAGTAGAGGGAAAGGAGTTAAAATTTGCAGAAGTCATTTATTCTATTGTCAAGACCATTTTCTCATAAATTAGTACTTGCTGACCCTCTCCATAGAGACACAGGAACATTCAGGCTAGTCTGCTGCTGAGTGATTCCTGAATGCCTAGGGAATTGCATTATGGTGTAATGAGATGGCAATACAATGATTCCTAGGCATTCTCTTTGGTTTTATGGATCCCAAAATGCTCTCTAGATTTAGCAACATTTTCAGGTGCCAAACAAGACTGGAATACAGGTGACACAAGCCTAATTGCAAATCCAAATGTATACATGTGAAAACATTGTGTTGTGTCTACTATATGGCAGTAAGGGAGATCAAAAAATTCTGTCCTGCTTTCTCTTTGCATCTTCAAGGTGCTGCCTAGCAGAATTATTTCACATGGTGAAGGGGCTTCTCAGCACTGATCCTGATATTACAATAATTTGCTACGAAGAGTTTGCAAAGCACTTCAAAAGTCAAGCAATGTGGGACTTGACAAATCATAATAATGCTGAAGTTCTGGAGCATTACATGCTCATGTTTTTAGGGAATCATTTTAGCTTCTGAAACCTAAGAAGGGAGATAAGATGCTTACATCTACCCAACCTAAGGTTGGATCTTGAATATTAAGATCATAGAATAGCTGGTTGATAGGTTAGGTGCAGGAAATTGTAACCTCCTCTCTTCATCAGGAGTAGTCACCCATTCTTGGATAAATCAATAATATGGCCTCTTCTGTAGAAGGCCTAACTGATCCCAGAGTAAATTATCAGTGAACTAGCAAGCAACAATCTCTTATTCAGAAGTGCTGTAAAAAAGAATTTAATTTGAAACATCCCCTATTTACTCTTTCAGCAACCAGACCACTTGGCCTCTCACTTTGTTTCCCTCCACAGTGATGCTGAAGCAATAGCAATAGCACTTGGACTTATATACCGCTTTATAGTGTTTTACAGCCCTCTCTAAATGGTTTTACAGAGTCAGCATCTTGCCCCCAACAATGTGGGTCCTCATTTTACCGACCTTGGAAGGATAGAAGGCTGAGTCAACTTGAAACTGCATGAGTGTAGTTCAGAGAGGAAATACCTGAAATCACAATCAAAAGGACACAAAATGCTTGTGGTCACAACTTTAAGAGAAAGATTATTGAGAAGGGGAGAGCAAAAGGAGCAGAGAAACACCTTCCTACTTGCTCCCCTACTATATCTCATAATTTCCACAGCAGCAGTAGTAATGGGGGTCTAATATTTTTCTCACCGACACAGTGGTTGTCAGCAGAAAATAATATGCTCCAAGACAGGGGTGTCAAATTCATGGCCCGCAGGCCAGATCCACCATGTGCTGGCCATGTCCACACCTAGTTTAGTGAATGGAGGAAAAAAGTCATGATACATCACGTGCAGGGATGGTTCTAAATTTTTTTACTACCAGTTATGTGGGCGTGGTTTATCTGTGGGCGTGGCTTGATGGTCATGTGACAATTATTTAGGATTTAGCAGAGGTACTGGTCTACCAGGCTTTTAACTGCTTGCAGAGTTGTACCGATCTACCTATTTATTTTTGCAGGCACCGGTCTACTCATTTGTTTTCTTTTAACACTGATCAGCTGTAGGGTGGCCTTTTGAAGCCCCCTGGCAAGAGTTTAAACAGTTTCTTTCCCTCTAGCCATCATCTGGAACTCAGGAGGCAGCAATAGATTGGAGGTGGGGTCACATAAAAAGTAAGAATAATGCGGGGGAGTGTGGGGAGGCATGGGGGGGTGGGGGGGAGCAGGGGTGGGGGGGCAGAACCAGTTCGGTGATGTCATATCGTCACCGCTACCGGCTCGGGAGAACCGGGCCGAACCGGGAGGAACCCACCACTGGAGCACACACTCTTTTGTGTACATCCAAGCTTCAAGTGGGCACACCATCATTCTTATATTTTTTATGGAAACCAAAATAACAACTTGCAATTTACAGGGGAAAGAAGGTGCATTCTATGGAAATTAGCCTGAGAAAGCATTACAGCCATGAAGTAATAGGAGTCTGAAACTGTTTACTACAATCACAATTAATTACTCTGGAACAGACATCTTGAAAAAAAATCTCATCTACTGTAAATAGGACAAAATAATAGTTTCCCCCTTTCCTGCATATTACACTAGTGTTATTTTCTTCTGATAATGTGAAATACACACAAGGCATTTAACTAAATACATCACAGTGGTTTTTCATTCCTGGGGCTCTTCTTTTCCAGCTCCCATCTGGCCTGTATCATGTGCAATGCAGCCTGCTCCTGTTCACACCACTTCAGGTGTAGGCTGTTCTTCTCCAGTTGTTCCCAAATAGCCACACCCAGCCAAATGAACCCTGCAGTAACAAGTGTGGAAGGAAGTCATATTGTCTTTTCACACAGCAGCCAATATAGTGTTTCATTGTGGCAGAGCCTGAGCGATTACAGCTTTCATTCCCACAAAAGCTACCTTAGAGAGATGCAAATTCCAGGCTTCATGCAAATATATATTTTTGGTGAGTATTTTTGTGAGCTTCAGCATAGAGGATAATCTATGTATGTACAGATGTTACTTATAGCTTTTCTGTTTGTTCTTCTCTTGTTTTTATTTCCAAGGAGAAGAATATTTATTTTTCTGCAGAAAGGTGGGAGGAAAATGCAGTTTGGAGTAACTGCAAAATTTCAGTTCTAGGAATACTGAGAGGAGACAAGACAAGAAGAAAAGAAATGGAGGTTGGGTATAAAATCACAGATGATAAATGTTTTCATAGATTCCATTGACCAAAAGTTCATACCTACTTGCAGCTACAGTATATTGAGATTATCTTGGTTTCCAATATTAAGACCAACCTTCCTTCCTTCCTTCCTTCCTTCCTTCCTTCCTTCCTTCCTTCCTTCCTTCCTTTTCTTTCTTTCTTCCTTTTTCTTCCTTCCTTCCTTCCTTCCTTCCTTTTTCTTCCTTCCTTCCTTCCTTCCTTCCTTCCTTCCTTCCTTCCTTCCTTCCTGAGAGATGTATGGCTTGACCTGATTTTAGTTTTTTTTAATTAATGTATACCTCACAATGGTTTCTGCAATCATTTGCATGCAGTAAACAAAACAACTTTTTAGCATCAGTTCTTCATTAAATCAAATAGAAACAACTGTGTGGAATTATATCACTATTATAAACTGGGAAGGAAACATTTCCCAATGGTTTAAGAACATTTTCAAGAAATTGGGGCGGAGTATGATATTCTAGCAGCACAGTGTTAATGGTTCATTATAATAACCTTCTCAGGTTATTATTTTCTGTCAGTAACGTTTGGGCTCAAACACAATCACTTCTATGATGCTGCTTCTTTTGGATGCAGCTTTTTCACCACCCAGGGCAATTCGTTTTAACTGAAATGTTATCTATTCCACCCTATTTTTTCATGCCCTATATTACCCTCACTTTTCAGGAAACAATTCAGTTTTCTCTGCCATCCAATCTAAATAAGGATATTTCCTTACCTCAGCAGAGAAACAGAATGACTACAGGTGGGGAAAAATTAGTAGGGCTGGGAGTAACTCCTGTCTTCCTGTTGGCTTCCCCATTGAGTTTCCTTGTGAGAAGCCACTGGTATAAGAAATCTTCCTTCCTTCCTTCCTTCCTTCCTTCCTTCCTTCCTTCCTTCCTTCCTTCCTTCCTTCCTTTCTTCCTTCCACCCTCCCTCTGTCCCTCTCTCCATGTTACTTCCTGCCTTTCTTCTTTACTTCCTTCCTTCCCTCCCTCCCTTTCTGCTCTCCTTCTTTCCTTCTTCCCCCCTCTTGTCCTTTCTTCCGTCCCTCCTTCATCCTTTTCTGTTCCTCCCTTCCTTAGCTCAGGATATAGAGAAGGCAACATGCATACATAGCTCTGTACTACAATATCATGCTGCTGTCTAGTATCAGTCATTTGAGCCTTCTGTTTCACTCTGCCTAATAGTAGAGCCAGGACAATAGGATTTGGCATAAGCTGTCCATGTCTTACTCAAAGACAAATACCACAGTGTTACCCCAGCTCTGAGTGACACCAAAGTCAAACAGTGATGCATTCTCCTCCTGCTTCTTCACTTTCTATTGACTCTATTGACCTGTTGAGAGAGCTTATTTCTTTGTCCAAGATGGTACATTTAATCCTATGCACTGTAATTACATGCTACCCTGTGTTACAGTGCTCTGAGAAGGAGAAGGGCAGTAATGTAACAAAGAAAAAAATTATTGCTCTTTTAAACTGATTCTTAAATAAAGGAACATGTGGGTAACATTCAATGAAGTCTATTTTTTTTTACCATGGCCCTTCGTTGTATAAAAATAGAGAAAGAAAGAAAAAAGATACAAAGAAGTGGCTTTCAATATTCTTCACAACAGTTATAAATATAATTATATTACAACTCCTGTCTCTAAAGTTGCATCATACTTTTATTTCTATAATCTGTTAAGTCTAATCATCAAAGCCAGAAATCACAAATTCATTTTTTTCATTATTATGTAAACATTCCTTAAGAGGTTTCCAATAACCAATAAATATAGTACCTTTTCTCTAATCAAAGACAATAATCTATGTATCTCAACAAAATCTGTCAATTTCACCAACCATTCCTCCATAGGGGTAGTGTCCAATGAGGAGTTTAATATCCTAACTATTAGCTAGGGAATTTGGGGGGTTTTTGCCCCTCTGCACTTACAATAAGACAAACGTATCTGTAAAATTTACTGTAGGGGAAGATAATTTACTTACCTGACATCTTAAATCTGTCTCCTTGAGTAATCTTCAGTATCTCATATACCAAGGAATCCAGGAATATCTTATGGCATCTGCAGCATTTATTCTAAGCAGATATACCATTCAATCACAATGCAGTCACAACTGATTTTTTTTAAAAAGAAAAGTGTTTTAGAAAATTTCTGAAAAAAACAATACAAGCTTGTCTTCATTTTCCTTAATTCCAAATAATAAGTGTACTGCACTTCAGTATGAATTTTCTCCTATTATAAATAAGACTGATTTTGCCACGAGCTGTCCTATTTTTACATAGATGGGGGATTTTTGCATAGTATGTGGATATTTATTTGCATATTTAATAGTATTTCCTTCTGCAAACTGAAGTGATATCCATGCTGAAGCTTATAAATCTAGTACTCAGCTTCCAAATACACAGAGCAGATACAATTTATGTTTAAAATGTACAGATATTGGCAGATCCCATTTTCTAACCAACTCTTCTATTAATTCCAGTCAATGGGTTATTCTCAAAAACATTGGCTTCATCAGCTTTTAAGTTAATGTTGCAAAGGTGCCATAAGGTTTCTAACCTTTTCTTAACAGTTCATTGGAAGCCAATAAAATGTTTGCTCTGTCAATATAAACTTAATCCCAAGTCTACAAACTCTATGAAAATAGAAAGAAGGATGGGAATAGGGTGCCCTTTATATGGTTTCCAACTTCCTACAAAGAATTCTCTTTGAACCAGCAACATCCCTCCCCCCTCCATGTATGCTTTATTTCAGTATAATGTGAACCTGATGAAATCTATTGGGTTTCTGAATTCTAGGATGCATTCAAATTTCAGAATGTAAACCCTCAAATTTGATATAATTAAAATTCTGTATATGTATTAAGTAATAAACCAGAAACAGCAAGGAATTAAGAAGATAATTTTGCTAGATTATTTTATCTTGAGAATTGCTAATATGTTTCACTAGGAATGCAGAAAAATATATGCCTGGGAATTAATGTTAAAACAAACAGAATTCTATTATAACGAAAACTGCAGAAATGAAAGTATAATTACTTTTTAAAAATTCATTTTGTTGATGATTATATTATACAAATAATATAATATGAACATACATATATACATATATATACATATGTATATATGTACATATGTATACATACATATGTATATGTATATATGTATATAATATATTTATATATATATATAATGACTTTAAAAATAATTTAAAACTTTAAAAATATTTTATATTTTATTTTAAATATATATTAAAAAATATTTTAAAAAATTTTCTTTTTCATGAAAGCGTAATTCCCAACTCAGTATCAAGCTATGGCAAAGGTAGTTTTCATATAAACAATGATTTCTCTATTAATTTATCATGATTTCAATATTAGAGAAATATGCTTTAATACAGGGGTAAAATGTAAATTTTGTTACTACCGATTCTGTGGGCGCGGCTTGGTGGGGGGTGGTGGTAATGTGACTGGGTGGGCGTGGCCAACTTTTTTTTTTTAACTTTTCAAAGCATTTTTTCTGCAAATGCAAAAAAATCCTTTGAAAAGCCTCTGATGATCAGGCAATTCAGCTGGGATCATCAGAGAGACTTTTAAGCATTTTTTTCTGCAACCTCTTCCAGGGAAGAGGTGGTTTAAAAAATGCTTTGAAAGGCTCTGACGATCCCAGCTGTGTTGCCTGATCATCAGAGCCTTTTCATAGCATTTTTTTAACCACCTCTTCCCTGGTAGAGTTTGCAGAAAAAAGTGCTTTGAAAAGCCTCTGAAATCCCAGCTGAGCCACGTGATCATCAGAGGCTTTTTTTTTAACTTTTAAAAGCCTTTTTCGGCGGAAGAAGTTGTAGAAAAAATGCTTTTAAAAGTAAAAAAAAGCCTCTGTTGATCGTTCAGCTCAGCTGGGCATGGTGGGTGGGTGGGGCTGCAGGGATTTTTGCTACCGGTTCTCCGAACCACCTGCTGCCATCGCTACTGGATCGGGCAATCCGGTCCAAACCAGGAGCATTTCACCCCTGCTTTAATATCTCACAAAAGATGAATAAAATCAAACATTTTTAAATGTAGGAAAAGAGAGAATATAAAAATATTTACCTAATTGCTAGCAAAAACATTCAGTATTAAAGGAAATATAGCTTTTTCTATTTCTCTAAAGAATAGGTTTCCTTGAATCTTTCTCTTTTTTATTCAGTTGTTACCTAGAAATTCCCCTTTTCCTGGAAATTTCACTTTAATTACAGGCCAAAAAATAATGTTTCTAGCCCTCTCTTCCCCATCTTGTCTGTCAGCTTCAGGTTCTGTTTACCCTAAGTTTATTCTGCTGTTTTGGAAAGAAGAAAGCTTTTTTCTCCTAAAGGAGGAGGAGTTGGGATAGATTTACCCTTTTCTTAGATGCCAAAACCTATGCCTGGATGGAAGTTCTGTATTAAGAATGTCTAATCCTCTCTGGCATAAAGGCTGGAACCAGGCTATTTTCACAAAATGAGTTAGCAATAGAGCATATAAAACTAATTTTCTGCCCTTTCAGAGTAAAACTCACATGAAAGCTCTGTTATAATCTTCTCGGTTGGTTTAAGGACTTTAAGGCAGTGGTGAGATCCTACCAGTTTAACAACTGTTTCGCTGAGTGTGTCCGTGCACACTTTGAAGAAAATTGAACTTCCGCATTGCTGCGAGCAAGAATAACAGCTGAGGAGCGGCAATCCACTCTCCCACCCCGATCAGCTGGGCTTCAGAAGCAGAAATATAGGTAAATGTAATGCAGAGGTGGGCGGGTGGACACGCCCACTTTAAAGAAAGAGAGAACCAGTTCCCTCACAGTTGAAAGAGTAAACAGTTCTCCCGAACCGGTCCAAACCAGTAGAATCCCACCACTGCTTTAAGATGATTATAAAAATATTACAATCTTTTAAAGATAGGAAGTATATATATTGTACAACTATAAAGTTGTAAAAATGGCTATAGGCCATCTTGTGTTGGACTTCCTTCTATTAATATAGGTCTTGAAGAGAAGCTAAGGGAATTACATCCCTCTTTTTAGCCAAACATAGTGCTGAGGCAACCAACAACAGACAGTACAAAGAGCATATAACCAAATCAAGACTACCTAAACTGACCTATTGATTTAAATAGTGAAACCCTTTCTGAAAGTTTTCCTTCCCATGGAAGGGCATCAGAGCAGCAAGTAACTGACCTTTGATGGTAGAGCTTTCCACCACTGAGAATGGACTGTTCCTCAGTATTTTTGAGAATTGCAAGAATCAGAAAAGGACTTTCTTTCTTAAAGTTTAGATAATTTCATATGGAAGAATGTGGTCTTTTACAAGTTCACTTCCACTTTATTTATGACTGTATATATTATTAAAAACTCTTGGACATTTACTCAGAAACAAATAATACCCAATAAAATAGTTACAACAAGGGAGACAGAATTTCACACAATTAAACATGATCAGAGGTTGGTGACATTATTATGGACGAGGGTCAACTGTTGTTTCTAAATTTTTTTTGGCAGTGGAATAAACTTCAGTAATCCAAAGAATATGTAACTAAGATGCATGTCACCATCTGACCGGAATCTGACCAGAATGGGATAACTTGCTGTGGCCCAACTCACCACAGGGCAACTTGCTGCAAGATAATTCAACAAATACAATAGTTAAATTAATTTCAACAGATCTGTGGCCAAAATATAATAAAGTCGATTCTGAAATACAAGAGTTACAATAATTTTGATTAAAATGTGATCATCAATAATAAAAGTAAAAGAATGAAATGATTAATATGGTGCAATATAATGCAGATTAATATGGTGTTGATGTCCCATAGTGAGTTGTCCTGCGGCTAGTTGGCCATGTCAAGTTGGCCACGTCAAGTTGTTGTAGACCTAAATCTGACAACAATACGATCCAATTTGGAATGGAAGAAGTTGATGCAATAGCTTTAGCCACTGGCAACTACTGAAACGTGACCTCAGAAATGAATCCATGAATATGCCTAAACTATGATTCTCAGCCTTAAAGTAAACATAGCCCCCTCTAATTCCAATCCAGGTTGCCTTTCAACCAACAGCAGATCTGCATTTAAAGGATTAAATCCTTTTTTTGATATGGTCGGACAGCGAATCAATAAAATTTATTGTTGTTGTATTGTTCTTCATGCAGAAGGCATCTGAGGAAGGGAAGGCAACAGGATTGCAAGAAAATAGAAAAGCACATCACCAGTGTTATAAGAGAAGGAGAAAGACCAAGCCATGAAGTGATCAGGATTCAAATGAGACAGGGTCAAATTAACCAATATTGATATATCTTGACTATTGTAAGAAAATATAAATAATCGATTAGAACATATTTTAATGGAAGTTAAAATGATAATCGTAGGGAAGTCTTTTATATGGAGGCCTTCTTCATAAGTATTGGGTCAAATAGACAACTCTTTGTTGAAAGAAACCTTGCATATTTGTTTCATATTTGAACTGAAATTATAACAAGCAGCTGATTAGCTTTCATTGGAAGACAGCTTGAACTTAATCATTTTAAGATTGACGTCACAACCCAGCCTGCAGCTGTTGAGATTATTGAGGAAACCATGCCATAATAAACATCATAGGAAATGGTGCTGATTAGATAGCAAGGATATGTTTTATTGATGCACTTGAAGACACATTACACCTGCACATTTTCTGGGCAGGGAAGGAGAAATGTAGTTCTTATGGGCTAAATCTTGCATTTCAGATGAAGCAAGGGGAGGAAACAGGTTTCATTTTTTTAATCCAGGGAATTCCTAGCTATAAACAGTAATACTTAAAAAAATTGTGAACCCTTCTGAATTTTCAGCATTTTTCCATAAACATGATTAAAAATATGATCTAGTCCTAAAACTAGATAAAGCAAATCCAATTAAACAAATGAGTCAAAAAACACTACATTGTTCATTGATTTACTGAAAAAAATGATACAAAGCTATATATTTGTGTGTGGCAAAAGTATGTGAACCCTTGTTTTCAAAATCTGATGTATCTCCTTGAGGAGCAATAACTGCAACTAAACATTTCCAATAACTGTTGATCAGTCCTGCACATCGGTTTGGAGGCAGTTTGGCCCATTCTTCCTTATAGAACATCTTCAACTCAGGGATGCTGATGGATCCATTTTTTGGTGGTGTCACTTTTATTTGGGGGGGGGGGTCATTGTCTTGCTATATATAGGTGTCATCGACTTATGACAGTTCATTTAGTGACTAAATGAACTGTCAACAGGACTGAAAAAAGTGACTTATGACCATTTTTCACAGTTATAACCTTTGCAGCAGCCCCATGATCATGTGATCAAAATTCAGATGCTTGGCAACTGGATCATACTTATGAATATTGCTGTGTCCCAAGTCATGGGATCATCTTTCGCAACCTTCCGACAAGCAAAGTCAATGGAGAAGTCAGATTCACTTAGCAACCGGGTTGCTAACTTATCAACTGCAGTGATTCACTTAATAACTGTAGCAAGAAAGGTCATAAAATGGGGCAAAACTCACTTAACAAATGTCTCACTTAACAACAGAAAAGTTGGGCTCAATTATGGTCATTAGTCAAGGGCAACCTGTAATTCACTCTGTCTTGAGCTCTGGTAGAATATGCTGGTGCAATTCAAAATTCATAGTTCCATCAATGATGCAAGCCATCCTGGTCCAGAGGCAGTAAAGCAGACCCAAAGCATGATGTTGTCACCACTGTGTTTCATAGATGGGCTAAGGTTCTTACGCTGCAATGCAGTGATTGCCTTTTGCCAAATATAATGCTTTTCATTTAAGCCAATTAACCTCCTGGTTTATCCTAATAATTTTTTCCATACTGTAGATGGGCAGCAGTTTTCTTTTTTGAAGAGTCATGACATTCACCAATGCAAGAGAGGCCTTTGAGAAATATTGCACACCTTGCTTTTGGTGTGATTTTGGCTGGCTGACAACTCCTGGGAAAGATCATATTACTCTTCTTCAAACCATGCAAACCTCAATTTCCACAGACTTTCAATCAATTGAGGTAATTGAAGGACTTTGTTTACAATCTTTTCACTAGCTGATGCAAATAAAAAGCGACACGTGTTGCATCAGTTTTATTTTTATTGTGACAAGCAAATTTTATTTGTAGCTTTCAGTACATCCATTGCCCATAATAGATACCCTATGCAAGAAATGGAATTGCTGGCAACTGTTGCAAACTGGAATCGAAGTACAAGCGTTTGTTGCTTAACTGGCCAAGCAACAGAAAGCTTGATTTGGCAAGTCAGTGTAATGTGGGATTAGTTTCTAAAAAGCTACCATCAATTCAGACCTTTATGAGAGATGTATGAGAGGAGGAAAAAACAATAACCAAATGATCTAAGCACATTGGGTTCCCAACAATTGTGGAAGATAGCCAGAATCGTCTTGGCAGAGTCATGATGCTGAATTCTATTAATATTGAATTCAAAAACACCAGGGATTAATCCATACATAGTTGCAAGTTGATTTATAGAAATGTTTCAATTGTCTATATAAGTGTTGGAAGAGAGGGTGTTTCTGCCCCTCAGGATTTATACAAGATGAGGGAAAAGCAATGCCTTCAATCGTAAGTCACCATCTCATGACAATGCTGATGCACTAAAGTTCTTGTGTGTTTTGTATCTATTCATTTCAGTTAATAAGAAGTTAAGAAAATACATTTTCTTGTGAAAAAATCTTGTGTGGCTATTATTCATGAAATGGAAGCCTGCAGTGAATACACATTAGGCATTTTAAATAACTGCCCAAAGTAGTCTCTCCGGTTGATATTCACCACTGAATGCAGGTTGTTTATGGTGACCACTGTTTTGAATTGAGTACTGTCTGTCACCAGGCCAAAAATATAAAAATGATGATCCCGGAAGAGCTGATTTGTGTGATCAAGAATGAAATAGAGAGCAACCTGTGAGTTTCACATAAGATGATGAACTAGCTTGATGGATCACTCAAGCTTGACATTTCAAAGAAATGTGTGGGTCAACTTACTGATATTCTACAGTGTCTGAAATTTTTTTCAAGATGGGTTCCTTACATGCTGATAGCAGAGAAATAAAGGGAAATAAAATATTCAGGCATTTGTATTACACTACAAGAATTAAGGTGAGAAATTTCTTCAAAGCATCATGACAGTCAATAAAACATGGGCTTGGTGATATGACCAGAAATGAAGCTTCACAGATCGTCATCACAAAGCTTTACTTTTGCGGGAGAAATATTAAAAGTCTACAGGAACAATATCAATGTTTAGATATTTTTTTTAAAAAAAATTCACATTGATTTCCTTGAAGCTGGCACCAGTATCGACTCAAAGTGCAATAGTCAAAACTTTGAAATAATGAATAAGCAGAGTTCAGAAGCGCAAGGGTGCTGAAATATGACAAGGCTGGGCCTCACACTTTGCAGCCATTCAAGGCAATTGTAAAGTTAGATCTCACCATCTTATCTGCCATACTGTTGCCATGGAGAATTCTACATTTTCCCATTTTTAAAAGAATATTTTCTTTAAGACTTGTCCATCATTGACAGAATATAGCACCTGGTGATGTTTATAGTGGAAAGTAGATGTAAGGAAAGAGCTTATTTCAAGAATTATGTTCTCATTTTGCTTATTAAAATATCCCTGTTTAAAGATAAGGAAGTAGAGGAAGTCCTTTTTATTCACCTCTCAAATAACTGCCAGAAAAAAAAGGCATATCCAGTGAGGATTCATAGCGAACTGGATGTCTCCAAGGCAATGTGACAAGAGTGGCAACTGGATGGTGATTTCCTGTCAGCCAAGTCCCTCCAGATAAAGGAGATGATGGGATTGTTTACAAACACTCTGGAGGGCTGTTATTCATGACTTACTGGCTCATGAATTGAGTAGCTTGAAGCTGAGGGATTTTCACCAACCTGACACCTGTAATATGGTCACAAAGTTCTGCCAAGCCTCATTTCTTAATCACCTTTGTAAATAGTTTAACTCCTTTTATTTATTTGTTTGTTTGTTTAAATATATATATATATTTTAAACACACAATATGTGCTTAATAAACAGCATACTATCTGGGTCCACAATAACTTTTCTTAAATTCCTAATTTCTACCCCTGTTATTCAACCATTGATAAAATAAGTCCCAAGTTCGAAAATATTCTGTGTCTTCTTGTTCTTTTATCTTCAGTATTAATCTGTCCATTTCTGCACAGTCCAATATTTTTTAAATTATATCTTCTTCTGTAGGTGTTTCCTCGCTTTTCCAATGTTGTGCAAATACAATTCTTGCTGCTGTTAAAACATGTAATATCAAATATACATTCCCTTTATCATATTTTTCTGGTATTATGTCTAACAAAAAATAGTTCTGTCTTATAATCTATATGCTGTTTTAACATTTTCACTCAAACATTTTTTGCTTTTCATTTAACTGCTTTTAGATTGTCTTTAAAAGATGTTATGGAAGAGGAACAGGTTTTATTGGACATGAATGAGAATGATCTGAAAGTGGTTTTATTTAAAAGTGACACAAGAATGATATGGGGAAAGATGCTATTGTGAATGTACAAATGAAACTGGCAGACATCTTAATAAATAAAAAGGATATATAAATGACAAAACAAAAGAATGACTTGTATAGCTTTCTTAAATTGGATTTATAGATCTGGAGGATTTTGTGAGAAGGAACAAATAAAAAATAAAAACATATTCTAGGATATTATTTAACTGGATTAAAGATCAAGATTATTAAAAGTAAAAGGAAGAAATATAAAGTGGGCTTGTTTGATCAAAGTTAAAACTGGTAGGATATTTCTGGTAAACCTTAATGGATTTTTGCTGACCCGAACTGGATGACAAGGTTTTAAGGATATGTTGAAATATGAGGCAAGATATTATTACTCTTTAGGATAGAGGGATAAAATTGTTAAAAATGTTTATACTTGTTGGGACATAGGGTGTACTTATTTTATGTATGTATGTATGTATGTATGTATGTATGTATGTATGTATGTATGTATGTTTTTCTTACTTTTTCGTAGGATTTATGTGTCTTTTTCTTTAGCCAGGTTTTTCCTATGTAAACCAAGATTTTTCTGCAGCCCTAGTTCAGTGAAATCACATCCATTAGTTTCTGGGCTTTTTTTCTTCTGGCAGCCAGCAGGCCCTATCTCTATGTTGCCCAGTCTCCCAATGGGCAACATAGGGCCTGCTGGCTGCCAGAAGAAAAAAAGCCCAGAAACTATGTTTAATAAAATCAGTATAAAAAATAAAATAAAAAACTGTCAGGGAAAGAAGTGCTACTTCATTTGCATTAGTGGAAAATTAGTGCTATACAACAGCTAAACTTAGTTGCTCTAATGGTGCAGAATCACTTGGACATGCTTTACAAATTCTATCAAAGTGAAGCAGGAATCAAGAAAGAAAAGGAAGATGATCACAGGCTTAGAAACTATAGAAACTAATAATTATTGTATAATATGTATTAAATATGTAATAATTTACATCTTTGGGTGACAATCAAACCTAGAATACCTGGACAATTCTCCTTTAATAGAAAAACCTGTATTTTTTTTTTCATTTCAATATGAAATATGCTGAATTCAACTGATGTCTATTTCTATGTAGTAGGCTTTTTTTAAAATTCTACCACATTTCTTTAGTTGGGAAAATACCCATTCCACGATCATTGCTCTTCAAAATGTATATGTCTCCCTCTAGTGGTCATATGAATATCTGTTAATAGAAGAATGCCTCAATGACCTCCCTCAATCTTTTAAAACTGAGTTTGTCCTTCAGTCACAATCAACAGTAACTAAAATTACTGTTATGTCTGTGCATTTGAATTATGTACAGTGGTGCTTACAAGTTGTAAACCCAGTGGTGGGATTCAGCCAGTTCGCCCCACTTGGGAAAACTGGTTGTTAACTTTCTGAGAAGTTTGGCAAACTGGTTGTTGGAAGAAATCATTAGGGCAGAGAACCGGTTGTTAAATTACTTGAATCCCACCACTGTGTAAACCTTTTTGAATTTTCAATATTTTTCCATAAACATGACCTAAAATGTGTTCTCCAAACACGTCTTAAAGTAAAAATTCTGACTGGCCCCACCCACATCTATTCTCTGTGTCCCAAGTCCAAAGTCCCCAAGAAATGGGGATTTCGCAGTAACCTTCCCCTGGATTGGGGAGGGAATGGAGATTTTACAGTGTCCTTCCCCTGGAGGGGGGTGGGAATGGAGATTTTACAGTATCCTTCCCCTGCCATGCCCACCAAGCCATGCCCACCAAGCCATGCCATGCCCACCAAGCCATGTCCACAGAACCGGTAATAAAAAATATTGAAACTCACCACTGTTAAACGCTATATATTTATGTGCCGAAAAGTATATGACCTTTGCTTTAAGTAGCTGGGTAACTATAGTAAATGTTTCCCATAACATCTTGGGTAACTATAGTAAATGTTTCCAATAACTGCTGATCGGTCCTGTACATTGGCTAGGAGGCCTTACATCACATCTTCAACTGAAGGTGGGCTCCTTGTGTGAATAAGATTAAGATCAGGGACTTTGACTTTGATAAAAACTCAGTACAGAAGAAAGAACACACATCATCATTAGTACAACACATAAATGCCACAGGGCATATTAACTTTAATAACACAAAAACAGTTGCAAAAATAGAATATCTCAATGGCAGAATAATCAGAGAGGCCATTGAAATAGAGAAAAGACCATATTGTATGAATAAACGTGATGACACCTCCCGTCTGCCTTGGAAACCTGCTCTCATAAATAGACGAATCTTAACACAAAATATAAACCATAGATCAAAGATTCATCAAAATGCCTGTGTTGCCACCATTTCCAACATATCTTATCCATCAACCCACAACCCAGCAACAGTGCTTCCACCCAATCAAAATACAACTACATCATCAGCCAATCAGAATAAAACAACACTGTCAACCAATCAGAATATACCTTTGCCTCTTTTCATAGAAAAACGTCAGTTAAGATCACACAGTTTGCCCATAAGCACCAAACCGAGAACATCAGCCAGAAGATAATGAATGTGATTTCATCAAAACGTCGCTGCTATCCTTCTAAAGATATGTTTACAATTACACGGGAAGAAACCCGAGATATTACCTGTGCACCCATATATACCCGTGAAAACCTACACACACACACACACACACACACACACACACACACACATATCCTACAAGCCTCATATTTATGGTACTTTCATAAAGCAGGCTGGCAGTTGGAAGTTTGACTGTTGGATGGGATTTCTACAGAAAAGCCACAAGTGGGCTTAAAAAGCAATGTAACGTTTGCTTCAAATGGTCCAACAAACAAAAGGCATGGCAAGCTAACAATAAAAATGAAAGAGAACTGAAGATAAAGATCTTTAAGAACAAAGCGGTTCACATTGGCAAAAAGAGGCAATTCAGAAGGTCCTAGAAATGGTTAATCTAAGATTTTTGAAGAAGAAGTAAGACTTTTATGACAAAAACAAAAGCCCTTACAGGTAAGTTCACTCCACTGGGATTTTGGTTATTTCTGGTCCTGGGCTTGAACTGAAAGTGCTGTTGGATTCATCCTCACATCCCTATATTGTAGTAGGAACGTCCCCCAGGAACCACTTTTAAGGGCTATATTTTTACAATATTGCATGTTTCTTTCCCAATCCATTACTAAAAATTATAGTTAACATTTTTTGGTCTTTTTTTTAAAATTTGATTTATATGCCACCCTTCTCTGGAGACTCAGGGCGGCTTACAATGTGTTAAGCAATAGCCTTCATACTTTTGTGTATTTATACAAAGTCAGCTTATTGCCCCCACAAACTGGGTCCTCAATTTACCTACCTTAGAAAGGATGGAAGGCTGAGTCAACCTTGAGCCTGGTGAGATTCAAACTTACAGTAATTGCAGACAGCTGGTGTTAATCACAATGCTTTTTAGTCTGCTGAGCTACCAGGCTCTCGTCTTAATGTACGGTGGCATTTTCTTTGTCCTCTCAACATTATTTTTGCCCTGAACAAAATCTAGCATGGTTCACTGACAATATGGTTGAAGACATGGGATCGGTTTCTATTTAAGGCTCTAGTCACTCTCTATATAAAAATGGGTCTGCCATTCTTTGGAAAGGCGGTTATACTCATATCCAAAAGTAGCCCTGTTGATTCATCATAAGCATGGAAGAAGGCCACTTCATTCCATACTTCCACACCTGCAACATGCTAGTTGGTCAACTTAACATGTGGCTAAAGTTGCCTTTCAGAGCATCTGAATACAATCAGGCAATCCTATCCCACCAAGTGTTTAGGGAGATCAGTTGTTGGTTATTGGAAACTTTTAAAATAATTTTAACTCCATTTATTATTTTATAAATAATGCAAGGTGATGAACATATTTAATATTCATTCCTGTCTTTTATTCCCCCACAACAATCCTGTGAAGTGAATTGAGCTGAGAGAGAGTGAACTGGATCAAAGTCATCCAGCTGGTTTTGTGCTTAAGGCGGCACTAGAACTCACAGTCTCCTGGTTTCCAGCCTGGTGCCTTAACCACTTTTCCTTTGCAGATGCTACAGGGGAAACAAGACCACAAATGACTTCGCTTCACTTGTCCCATATTAAAACTGAAAGGACGGTATCACCTGCCACAATAGGCTTTGGCCATTAGAGCACCAAGATAATGGTGACATTTATTTCTGCTGACTTAAGGACTAAGTGGATTGCACTTCAACACGGACATCTGGCTGTACTCCTAGTGTTCACAATTAAATGAAAACAACACTACGCTATACATTTCTTGCTACAGCATGTCCCAAATGGCAGAATAGCCTGACAGAAAAACAAGGCAAGATTAGAATCCAAAGAATTATTTAATATAACATGGAAGATTTTGCTGATCTAGGTCAGTTATGACCTATAAACTATATAAACTTTTATAATTATAATATTTTAAATAGTTTTAATGGATGAGACAACGTTTTTTTTCTCTTGGCACTGTGTTTCTCTTCTTAGAATGCTGCCTTTTAATATAAACTAATTATATAGAAACTTTTAATATTATGAATATGCATGCTTTTGGATTTCATGACCAACTTAATGTAATGGTTTAGTTCTGACTTTTGCTTATTGTGCATGGATCAATTATGAACAAAATAAATCCTACACAATATAAGATATGATAATCATTTTTAGTAAAACTGAGATATTACAATGTTTTGGAAGAGTATGAAACACAATTATTAGTACAATGCATAAAGCTAGCAAGCATAACATTTTCATACAGAAAAAGATACTGGCTTTCAGATTGGAGGCAATTTGAATTCTTACTTGGACATAATGTTAAATAAACAGACAGGACACTTTATTTCAAACTAGCTTATTTAATAGATCAGGAATGACACATATCACATAGCATAATGTCAAGATTTGTTTTAATCAAAAAACAAATGAACAGAACAGGAACAAAGTGATCCTGACTGGCTCATAGATTATTCATTTCTGCCAATACCTAAAATGAATGGAACACAAACCAGCACTAAAACAAGACTCTAGATTCAGACATAGCCATAATTGAACCAAGCTGGCATTTTCAAATGAACAAATTATGGTTTCAAACTGCAGGTAATCCTCAACATACGATCACAAGTGAGCTAAAAAATTTAGGTTACTAAGCAAAACAGTTATTGCGTTTTGCCCCGCATTACATCCTTTCTTGCTATAGTTGTTAAGCCAATCACTGCAGGCAGGGGTGGGTTCTACTTGCCTTTACTACCAGTTCGCAGCAGGGCCGCACGTGCACAGAAGCATTTTGATGACGTTGCGGTCGGTGGGCGGAGCCTCCCGCCGGTTTTACTACCGGTTCTATAGAACCGGTGCAAACCAGGGCAATCCACCACTGACTGCAGGTGTTAAATTAGTAACAAGTTATTAAGTGAATCTGGCTTCCCCATTGATTTTGCTGGTTCTGACTTAGAAAAAAGATTTAATATCACTCGTACCCAAAAACAAACCACTTGTGGATCACCTTGGATTTAGTGCGTGAACCGTGCTATTCCAAATCATTTTGTAGATTACCATGACATACTTGTGTGTTTTCACCTAAAAGGATTGAAAAGCAATGGGAGTATTTGACTGCTGTGGTTGTATGTAGTTTCTACATTAAAACATTTCAGAGTACATCTGAAATCATTAAATTGCTCTGCTCAGTAATGTTCCTAACTGCTGTTCATTTGTCCTTTATCATAGGAGCCAAGAAATCTATAAAAACATCCCAATTGCATGAGTAGTAAAACAGCCATGAAGGCTTTGGGAAAAAAAGATTTAAATGCTGTGATGTGTCTATATGCCTACAAAGATCAGAGTAGCACAAGCAATGGTATTCTATACGATACTCTATGGAAACAAAAGACACAGGATAGGAAGAATTTGAACTACTACCTTTGAACTATGATGTTGGAGAAGATTCCTGGCAATATTTGGAGTGTGGACAACCAAGAAAACAAACCAATGAATCACTGCGCAAAATCAATCCAGAGTTCACTTGAGGTGCAAATGACCAGGCTGAAATTCTAGTTTGGACACATTATGTGAAAAATGCTCTAATGTCCGAAAAGATAGAAGGAAAGATTATTCCCAATATATGTCCATGATTTGAATGCTCTTATATAAATAAAAAAGTTCTTTATGTGCAGAGAACTAAAATAATACAAGTTACTTTCCTAGTTTTCTCCCAAAGGTAAGAATTTTCTTTGTACACTTTTCATATATGTGACAGTAATGTGGAATATCTAATATGCGTCATTTTCACCTATCTATATATCCTGAAATAACACAACAATACACCTTATATTTTCAGAAAATCTAAGTTATCTTCAGGAACAAAGTCATTAAGAAGAATGGGGTTTTTTTTAATGCTTCAAGTTTCCTTTTACCTGGACATACAGAACAGGGGTTCTATCAGTGGTGAAATGTAACATTTGTTACTACTGGTTCTATGGGCATGCTTGGTGGTGGGGGGGGGTTAATGTAACTGGTTGGGCGTGTCCAACTTTCTTTTTTTTAACTTTTAAAAGCATTTTTTCTACAAACTTAAGAAGTTGCAGAAAAAAATGCTTTTAGAAGCCTCTGATGATCAGGGAACTCAGCTGGGATCGCCAGAGGCTTTTAAAGGCATTTCTTTTCCTATAACCTCTTTGGCTGAAGAGGTTGCAGAAAAAAATGCTTTTAAAAGCCTCTGACGATCCCAGCTGAGCCGCGCGATCATCAGAGGCTTTTTTTTTTCCTTTTAAAAGCATTTTTTAGGTCAAAGAGGTTGTAGGAAAAAAAGGTTTTAAAAGTTAAAAAAAAAGCCTCTGATGATCACGCGGCTCAGCTGGGCCTTGGGGGGGGAGCAGGGATTTTTGCTACTGGTTCTCCAAACCACCCCTGCCATCGCTACCGGATCGAGCAATCCTGTCTGAACTGGGAGCATTTCTGTGGGTTCCAGATCCTGGGTTCTATGCATTACTGATTGGGAAAGATCCTGATATATTAACCAAGCAGGAAGAAACAGGAATTTAGTTTCTTTTTTCTACTTCAAATATTCACTGCACTTAATAGAACGTATGACAAATCTAGCTTTTGCACAATAATAAACATTTATTATAGGAGTTGGAGAATGATGGTGTTATTAGTAACTTCATGATCTGGACTCTTGCATACTAGGAAAAAAAGTATAGCTAAACTATAAGAAAAAATGTCCTCTGAGGATGACATTGCCTATGGTGGAAAGCTAAATGATTTTTTCCCCCATATTTAAATTCAGTTCTTTGCACTGTTCTACATGGTAGTTATTTGTTTTAGCTTTTTCCTGCTGCACCACACCCATGGTACAAACTATGTAAAAGTCATGGCCATTGCTTCATTTAAAACAAGAGCATCATAATGATAGCACAATTTATTTGCCTGATCGAAAGACTGCATTATAATGAAGGTGTGCTTTGATTGCCTGGCTTTGAACTCCTGACAGGTTGCAACCCTAAATGCAAACAATTTTGAAAGCAAACAAGTAAATGTGAAGAAGAGAAAAGGAAAATGTCACATAATCCATTCACCACACATTTTAAAACACAGCTAGGAATACTGTGTTTCCTTTATGTAACAATTCACCTTGTACTTGCCTGCCATGTAGTTATTAGAGATGAAACACCTGTTAGGAAAAAGAAGAGGAATTTTAATTCAAGAACAAAAAATAAGGTTGAATGTACAGACCCAGATCCATGTACACATAATCCTTGAGTTATGATCAAACTGGGACTAGAGTTTCAATCCCTAAGCAATGTGGTCATTAAATGAGTCATCATGTGACCTTACCCAATTTTACAACTTTTATCATGAACACTAAGTGAATCACTATGGTTGTTAAATGAATCACACAGTTGCTAAGCAAACCTGGTTTCTCCAATTGACTTTGTCAAAAACTGGTTGAGAGGATCACAAATTGTGATTACGTGACCACAATGCACTGAAACAGTCGTAAGTACAAATGGCCAAACTGCAATCATATGACTGAGGGGTAGTGTGATGATTGTAACTTAGACTATGTGTTGTAAAACACCTTTTCTGAAGCCATTGTTAAATGAATAGTTGTTAAGTTGAAGACTAGCTGTGTTAGGAAACATTTAAAAGTCCTCTGCAGGATAAACCTGAGTTTGCATCACCCTACTTTTATTTTATTTTATTAAATAAAATAAAATAAAATAAAATAAAATAATTTTATTAAAAAAGTCAACTTCTTCTAGTATTTTAAAACAAATTAATGCCCTCTTCCAACTCCTGAACCTACCCAAGATTCAAGATCAATCCATTGTGTTTCGTTTAATGCATACTACAGAATCTGCCATTGTGCAAAATTTGAAATTGAATTAAGAGTAGACAATGAAAAAAAAAAGAGACAAAATTTTTCCTTGACCACAAGTTCATCTTCTTGTTCTGATCAGAGTTCACATTTTTTAGATAGTCTCTATCATTTCACACATTGTCGCTGAAGTGCATGTACTCCAACATTCACATTCATACTTTAAAATGGTTGGTTTTAAATATATGCTGAGTGGACAACTATCCTTAAAAAATCATGCGAATACAAGAAGGATGTTTGGCTAATGTGCCATCAATGTTAAACTTTGTAAAGCAGTCTACAAGCAGGAACCCATACAGTAACATGTAATTGAAGACTGATGGGGTTTTTTTAAGCGAAAGATTAACATGAACATTGATCACTGTTCTGGAAATTCAACTTTAATTTTGATGTGAGAGGTGAAACTTTTATTTACAATATGAAATTGGAATGCATCAGTACAGCTAACCAGTGGAGACCAGAAATGGAAGGTTTGGGGCCTTAAACTTTCAGAAGCCTCCTATGTCTTCATACACTGGCACTACTCCTGTTTTGTGGGAGTGGGTTAGTAGTTCCCACCTAGTAGTGGGACCTAGTAGCACCTCACCTAGTAGGTGCTACCCATCATCCCAGTAATGAACTATCATAAAAATTGTGCTGCAAATAAGGCAAGAAAATGCAAAATAATGAAACCTCTTGATCATGCAATGTAGAGATGTATGACTATTTCAATCCTTCTTACCCTTTTTGAAACATAAACCAGTCTCATAATAACAAAGAACAAAAATACGTAAAGCCCCTTTTTAATTTTAAATAGTGAAACGCAAATAATCAGTGCTGGCAAAGATAAACTATAAAGCTAGCAAACTGAAAGGAAATTTCCAAAAGAAAATACAATGCACTAGGCAGGATATAAAGTAGTGTTGGTCTGCTACAATTGGCATTCTTGTCAGATGGGAGAAGTTGCAATTTAATGTCACAGTTTACAGTATTATTATACTGTAAAGCCTCCATTCTTTAAAAAAAATGAGTAAATGCTGAAATCACACACAATCCTCTTATTTTATGCAGAAAAAAATAAAATAGCAATACATAGAGAAACAGAAATTAAATCTAGCAGTTCTCAACTGTTTTTACCGTTTGTGACAGGAGTCTTGAAACAAGTTTTTTCTCTTGCTTCAGTTGCCTACATTATTCCAGTTTTTTGGAATTCCCAAATTTTAATCAGGGATTGTGGGGATCTTAATCTTAAACCTCGTTCTTTTACAGCTTCAACCCAACCTCTTGTTTTCCAGCCAAGAGAGAGGCTAGAGTATCTGACTTTCTGTGTATGTACAAAAAACATTTGTTCCTTGTGTCTCCATTGTGAGGATGTGTATTTTATGTATGAAGGCAGTTTGCAGTACTGCAAGCATATCTGGCAAGCAAGCACATTCTCAAGTCGTGGGGTGGGGTAGGGGAATACAAAAAGCAAATTTGAAAATGGCATGAGCCATCCCTTGAGAAATGAAACAGAAATAAGCTTAGCTGGTCTGTGGAAGTTAAGTAATATATCTAGTATATAGCAGGAAACAGTAATGTTTTTATGATCCTGGGTTCTTTTCTCTGAAGGTTTAAAGGATGATTTTGTAAGAGTACATACAATGTTTACTTACAGAAGTGTAACATATGGAATGTAGCAAACAGGTTTTCAAATATTGTTACATAGGCATATATGGCAGAGTTGCTACTGACCCGATTTGAGCAAGTGGCAGTAAACATATATTGTTTAATAACCTCTATACTCAACAGTACGAAGATTTCTGTCCTGCAGTTTGTTAGTCCTTAGGTATGCCGCTCTTGCTGATTGCCATTAGTCCTGAAGATACTATTCAATAACTAACAAAGAATAATTGAACCAATGAGGAGAGAGGCATAATATTACCAGCAGAAGACAGAAATGTAGGGCAAGAAATTGTACCATGGAGAAAAGAGAAATGACAGCTTATCTTGCTTTGTATCTCTTCCAGAATAAATTATCATCTTTGGTTTGTGGCAAATGAAGTTCAATATGATAAATAAATCGACCAATTCACTTAATGCAATTACAGAACTTATAGTATTAAAATCTGGCCAATGATTGTAGGTCAATGTACTTGATTCTGAATCTCTATCAGGAGCCAGAAAAAAATCCAGAAACTGTTCATTTATTGTATTGTACAAGGTATCAGAAATATTAGAAATATTCAGTATATAAGCAATCCAATGTAGTTTATACATTCTTGGCAAGAATAACCTAACTCTGTGATTTTACTAGTATGTTGTCCCACTTCACTGGTTTAAACACTGTAATAGCCATTATTTTTACTATAAATACAGAAGCCAACTGCTTAAATCTAACTGAACAAGATCATTTTTGGAATGAAAATCTCAAACATACATAGCTCTCAACTTTTAAAGTTAAGATAATGCTGCTAAACTAATTAATCAGAGTCTGCTGGACTGGGCAGCTATAATAAATTTAATGAAATTACAATCCTGACAGTTCAGATCTCTTTTTTTCCCACTGAGGATTTGGAAAAAATCATGCTCAATTCCCCATACAGCCTCATGAAAACAGGATTCCAGAACTCTCTCAGGGACATTCTCTTAAACGAACAGAGCAGAGCAGAACAAAATAGGTTGGAAGGGACCTTGGAGATCTTCTAGTCCAACCCCGTTTAGGCAGGAAACCGTACACCACTTCAGACAAATGGTTATCCAACATCTTCTTAAAAACTTTCAGTGTTGGAGCATTCACAACTTCTGGAGGCAAATTGTTCTGGCTAATCTATCTTTATCCAAGTATCCACAGACTAATGTAAGATTAGTTTCTGTAACTAAAAAAAATGAATCAATGCTCTGCTTCTATAGCTTCATAATGTGCTAATGGGTCTTTTACAATGTTTAGGTACTTAAAATGTATGGTAAAATCACTTGCAACGTTTTTTAAATAAAAGCACTTCATGGCACTAAATGGAATACTGTGAGACATAATCCTCTTTGAAGTGAAACAATTAGTTTTATTCATCAGAATAGGCACAGCTTTAAGGCTATTCAGCCAGTCAAATTTCATACTTTCTGGCCACAGAAATGATCAGGAGGAAAAAAATAACCCACATATTGCTTTTGAAAATATGGATAGCAAGCATAAGTATATATACGTACATTCAAAAGAAGATACATACATACATTTAGAAAGAGAAGTGGGTTGCAATCAACTAAATTTACCATGTTCTCTTTTTAAAAAATATGCATAGATCTGTTCTAATATTGCAAATAGCTCTCATTCACAAGGTCTATCCCAACTGACCTATGAAATCCAGTCAGTTGATAGCCGACACTGCAGAAAATTTGCACAGATGCTTAAAAAGTTTACTCAAATGGAAGTTATACTGCAGTTCAAATATCAGGTGACATTTTATAGATATATTGAACTCCATTACTAGCTACACGGGGAAGGCAGGCTGTTATGGAAGGTATGGTCATTCATAATGCCAAGAAGTTACTCCCTGCCAACTAGGAATCTTTCTACTATGCCACGCTACCTTCCCATATTTCCCCTTGTTTTGCCCCGGCAGATGAGCATATTTCCAATAAAACACAGGGGTGTGATCACATACTATTTTTATTTTCTAGCATCTCTGGGGCAAAAAACAGTTATAAAAATAAGACTATGCTAAATAATGGTTCTCGCTTTGTAGCATGCTAATTATTGTTTTATTATTTACAATTTGATTTTTAAAAAGGCTAGTGGGTGCAAAGGGAATATCCTGAAGCATATTTGATGCACAACTGCATTACAATTTTCTGTAAGAATAATGAATTTTCAGATCAGTTCTGGTTTGTCTGTAACTCAAGAAATGAAAATGAGAATGAAAAGTAATTACTTAAATAACGAACAGATGCTACAGCAGCCACCTCACCACCAATAAAAACTCAACAACTATATAATTGTTTTGTGTTAATTTAATCATACAAATATTCATTTATACATTAAGGAAAAAGCATCTTTGTTTTTCCCACAATGTGCTATTACAGGATTCTTCCCAGACTCAATGAAGCAACACACCATCCTGCTCTACACATGCACTCCCCCCAGAGAGAATAAAGACAGGCTGCAGAATCAATCATTCACACAAGAGAAAAAAAAATATGGAAACCTGGACATGGGACAGCGTGCATTTCTTATCCCAGTGAACTTCAGCTATATTTGTCCCTAGAAAGTTTCAAGACGGGGTTCATTTGCAACAGGGAAGGATAAGTAGTACACACTTCCAAATCTCTGCATCCACCTTACTTTGCACTTATTATTTTCTCCACATAATGGCAATAACCTAGGCCAGTCTGTTGGTACAAGCTTGACAACCCACCCAGCAGCCAGAGCTTATTTTCTATCAGAGGACTTTGTCCAATTTTCCAGTGAAGAGTCTGGGTGTTTTCCATTCCAGGCTGGAGTCATATTTCCAGGTACAGAAGTTGGTTACCAACATATTCATATTCAATAGTTTGGGCTATGGTTAAGCTTGCATTTTTAAAAATTTAAATTTTGAAAACAACTTACTACATTATAATTACTGGCATTTATTCTTTGCAGGAATCCATCATAATTTCTTCTAATTACATAAGAGAAATGAAGTACAAGTGAACACAGACATGGATCAAGCAGGCTCAAGCTTCCTTCATGACCAAATACTATTATCACTTCAGTAGAAGGGCATTAACAGCTATTTCATTAATGTTCTTCTACAGATGCTATAGGAAATAAGGAGATGTATGTACACTGTACCATTTGAAGATGATGGGAGTGTTCGTTTTAGTTAGCAACATTGTGAGAGCCATTACAACTTTCAAATGTATACCGATTGCACTCTAAACACTCGTGCCAATTTCAAATTTGACAGTGTGCAGAGATAAACTGAAAACTGTACAGGGGCGGTGTCTGGAGTGAGGTCGACATAAAAAACTTCAACCCTAACACTATCACATTTTTTTGATAAGAGATCTCTGCCTTTATTGCATATCACGCAGCAATTCTAGAACAGCTTTCTTATGTTACTGAATTATCATGCTTTGTCAATCTGCACTTTTTTAGTTCCTGCTGCCATGCAATTGTTAAAAGCTACAGCCCATTCGTTCACTGGGAATGGAAAAATGAAACTTACTGCATAAACTTTCCCTGTTGGTTCTGGGATATAAGTATTACATAGTTCTGAAAACAAGCCTTGATGCCAAGATAGATATATGTCCTTAACAGTTCAAACATGAAATTGCTGCTTCCAACCTAATCAACATGATTTTGTCATAAGCCCAAAATCATCATAAGGGGCTTTATAACTCAGGAATTATACTCTGAGCTCTAAGATCTTACTATTTGATAAATCGGATGGGGAAACCAAAGGAAGAATAGTTAAACAATTTAAACATTTTCCCATTGCCATCCCTAAAAGGGCCGTCCCCTTATACAAAATACTCACAGATTAAATTTCATAGCTGAAGGGAGTTCATCCCTAAAGAGGAAAACAATCTTGGAAACTCAAATGTAGGGTATACTGTAACTCATTACTGCTGCTGGCTTTTGCATTTTTTATATTAGAGACTTGTTCAATTCGTGTAAGTCACTAGCACTTGAGAAAAGAAAAAATATTTGAAATTACCTGGCCACCACCAAGTAAGCTGTTGGCTGGTAATTATCAATTTTCCTTCTGCACACTGTTCAAAATGGTACACAATTTTTACAATAAAAGCTGGATGTTTATGTGGGTGAAATATGTGGGTAACTGTTTCAAACAAAAAGCTAAAATTGTTTGGATTTGGTTAACGACTTATTTTAAGATTTCCCTCACTGCTGCCAAAGAACACACTCACTCATTTGCATACACACATATATTTTATCTGGTCACTCAATCTTTTGCTGGCCTATCTAGAAAGGTGCTTGCCTACATCAAGGGAGAAATTAAAACAAAACAGAAGTAATGCTGTACATAATCAGTTTATACGTCCTTTTTTGAATTTGGAAAATATATTTCTTGAAGTGATTAAGATAAATATTAAGAGATCCATATTAGAAAAATGGTTGAGGAGTAATGGAAAATATCTTTCAGTACCTATACTCCATCCTTTACCTTTTCAAGGTAAGGGTTTTTGTATTTTTGCATTAATATCTCCCAATGTTTATGGCTGATAAATAAAATTAGGTGACAAGAAAAAAAATATCCCTCAAAAGAGCAAACAATTTTTGATGGGTAACTAGTCCTAGGAAAATTGCATCTCTCAATACCTGCTTCTTCAGATCTCAGTCAGTCAGACTCTACAGGAGCTATTTATATGATCTGGCAAGAAACAAGCTTGTGGTCAAGAGTATCATACATTTAAAAGACTCTTTACACCAGCCTATGAAAAGTTAATTTAGAAGATAATACTTTGAGTCCAGCAAGTCTCCATTACATCCTCATCAGAACATGTGTCGACATCATTCTCTCAAACACAAAATAGGCAGTTTGGTCTTTTGAGTGAAATCAAAGAAAGGGGGTATTGCATATTTTTCTCTCTTTGGCAGATGGCTGCTAGTTCAAGTTTCTGAATTACAGATTTCCCGCCCACTTTTTCAAAGTCTTACACTGATGCAAACCCCAAGAATTTCAAGAGACCATGCTCTGTTAACTGGACAGCTTGGCCTCAGTTATATATGGCTATCATTTTCCATGGGTTGCACATAGGCAGACTTCAAGCAACACTAGCTTTTCATATACAAACTAGAAAACCAAGGTTTAAAGTAGAAAGTTGATAAAATAAATTACTTGAATGGCAGCTGCTGATTCCTTCTCCTATATATTCTAAGGTACTCAGTCGCTTTCAACAGAGAAAAAAAATCAATTATCTCTCTACAGAAAAGAAGATGTGATACTTACTCCTACATCTAAAAATGCCAGGAAACAGTAATAAGATGCAATCTAACATTCTAGAAATCAAAATTCTTCTTGGCACAAAATGGACATAGACATACAGATGTTTCAACAATAGCCACGGCATATTTAAGAAAATTAGAATATGGCAATTTTCTAACCTATTCAGGAAAAACTTCTAAAATCTAGCATGAGCAGGTACGTACTCAAATCTCCACTGTCATCATACTCCTTTCTACTTTCTCGTCTATCTGTGAATGGTGAAACTGGACTTGAACAATTTTATTAAATGGAAAAGAACAAGCAGATGACTATTGCATAGTGCCAACAGCAAATTAAAAAGCAACTAAAAAAACATTAAAATTCATGGACCTGGTTATGAATCCAGCTAGAAATTAATATCACCTGACATACAAATAGCAGCTGCACCAACCAAGAAAATGCTACGCAAAACATCTATTTCATAGCAAGCACATCTCTATCAAAATGCACGCTGTCCCTTTTAAAAGTTGTGAAAAAAAATAACATTTGCTCAGTCTACAACTGCTCTGTAGGCAAAATAACTTCTTTTAAAAAGAGATGGCTTCTCCATTTTAATCTTTTTAAAAAATTTCTTTTAGGCTACCTAATTAACTGTGACAATAACTTCTAAACAAAACATTGGTGTATTTTTCTCTCTCATAGCACTGAACAGCACTCCTGAAATTCAGCATTCACACATGCATACTTTAGGTTTTTTTTTTTTCTGGAAACAACTAGTCTTAAGTTATTGTTTGTTTTCTTCTTATCCCAGGATATGGAGAGTAAGACGGGAGTTCATGATGTATCTTCTATGAGCCACAAGAACTTCCTCTCTCTCCAATGTCCGTTCTTTGTCAAATTCTCTTCTTGACAATACCCGTTTTTGTTTTTAAGACTGTCCAAAGGGATAAGGACCATGAAAACCCTGGAAAAGAACAAGAAAAGAAATTAATTTCAGCTTGGGGAATATATTAAGCAAGGTCTACTTCATTATGTTTGAAAAATCAAATCTTAAAATTTTAAATTTTTCTGCAACTATGCTACTTTACTCTTTTCAAATTTGTATGCAGCTGCTTAATCCAGATTTCTGCAACTAGACGTGTTAAGACCAGAAATGTCCCTTGCTTAGTTATTTTATTCACATTTCAATAATAAATCCTAAGACTGCCAAAATATTTTATTGCTATCATTTCCTTTCTAATCATAATAATCTGATACAGTGGTCCACAGATATAGCCAAAACATCTGTTGAATCACACTTCAGATTTAGAATGTTAACTATGTACATGCTTCTGAAAAATCAATAGTTTGTATTCATAATCTCAAAACAAGCCTTAAGTTTTTTAATCATTTACACTTTTCAAGGCTATTCACTTATAAATGTTATTTATGCTTTATGGCACTAAAATATTGGTACTATTAGCATAAAAATTGATCTTATTTCAAAAGCTGCATAGAATGCCTATTAGTTTTATTTCCAATAAATCAGTTTCCTTTGATATAAGTCAAAACAAAAATATTTGCTGGAAGATAAATCCTGCAGAATTTTGTTAGGCTGACCAGTAGCTACAAACACTATGAGTAAAACTGCACAGATTTGTCTCAGTATGCCACAATTTTCTACCCAGGATCTTTTTATCATTGGCCATTAATCTGATATATCATGATGCCAAAATTGTTTACTTTCTCTAGTAGAATTATATTTAATGTTTAGCTCACTCTGGCAGGAAACTAAAGTAAGAACTTCTTTTTAATTATTGGTCCCATAATCAATTTTTAATAAGGTGCCAACAAATCAGTGTTGGCTCTTAGCAACTACACTGATATATTTTCTCTGTGACAATCTGTCTCTAAACTTGGTCTTGCAGATCAAATTTAGGGGACATATAATACTGAACATTTCAAATCCTCAAAGCTTTCAAATGATCAAATGCTGAGAATGTATGGCAGTATGCTAACAATACTGAATCTTTCTTTTTTTAAAAAAGGGGGGGGGCTGCAGGACTTTTCTTTAACTATGATCCAATTCTTTACAGAAATGTGTTTTAATTGCTTAAATGTTCAAATAATATGTAATATAACATGTTAGAACAATACAATACAATAAACTATAACATATATATAAAACAATTATAGTAAAAATAGTGGCAGTTTGCTATCCATATTGTTGAGAGCCATACATCTGTTTTAAGAAGAGCCTTGGATAGCTCAACAGGCTAATAAGCAGACTAAAGCCTGTTATTAACATCCAGCTGTCTGCAATTGCACCAGTTCGGGTCTCACCAGGCTCAAGGTTGACTCAGCATTCCATCCTTTCTAAGGTAGGTAAATTGAGGACCCAGTTTGTGGGGCAATAAACTGACTTTGTATAAAATATAAAAAAGTATAAAGGCTATTGCTTAACACATTGTAAGCCGCCCTGAGTCTTCGGAGAAGGGCAGCATATAAATCTAATTAAAAAATAAAAAAAACCACCTGTGTTTCTACAGGTTGCTGAACAAAGTAGGATACCTGTTCACAAGCAATAAGGTGAGCAAGAAACCATCTGCTTTTTGTTAAAGGCAAAAGGAGATTTATTCAACGCTGTTCTACCTGCCTTCAATTAAGTTTTTAAACCATAGCTCTCCCTTTAGGCCTTGGGTTGGGGGCTGGCAGGCCCCTTTAGGTTGGGGGTTATATGGCAGCTTTTAAAAATGTTCTCTCAGGGCAATTGAAACTTTTCCCCCTGCTTTTAATTTGCAAAGCTATCAAGAGTTATTTTTGGAGTTGGGCATCCTAGAAATTAATGGATGGTGGATGGATAGATAGATAGATAGTCACTAGACAGAAACAACTTCACCAATTTGTCTCCTGACAACTTATTTTGGGAACGGCCACATCTTTAATGGTAAGTAACCTGTGAATAAGCAAGCCGTCCCTTCAGCGGCAATTTTATTAGAGTGCCTACAGCTTCCTTTCAAAATTCTAAATGTGCCCATTATAAAAATGTTTGACTATCTCCATATTTTGCAATATAATATTTTAATAAACTGTAAAATAACATAAATAGAAAAATAAATAAGGCAGTGTTTGCCAAAACATAATAAGTGAATTCATTCTTTATAGGAAATAAAGATTCAGTGTATCTATCAGCATGACACATTTACAGCTCACCTGATTTACAGAGCACCAGATTATGGAAGGTGGAAGTGTGATCCAGAACACTGTTATGATTAAAGTATTGGAACAGGATTGGGAAAATACCTGTTCAATTACTCGCAACTACAGGGACTGGTACTCTCTTTCAGCCCAATCTGTTTCACAGGTTGTAAAATGAAGATAAAATGAAGCAAAATATTCATTGAAATTGTACTGAATTCCTTGAATAAGGGTAGAATATATTTGGAGTGCTAAATAAATGTCTAGTTCAGTGACGGCTAACTTTTTTGCCATCGTGTGTCAAAAGCAGGGGTAGTGGGGGGGGGGATTGTGCATGCTCATGCCTACACCCATAATTCAATGCACCCCATCCCCCCACGCATGAGCATGTGACCCCCCCCAAACACTCCCCCACCGCTTTTGGGCAATGGCACGGTGGGCCCAGTAGGCCCATTTTTTTCCTTCCCCAGGCTCCAGAGCTTTTCTAGGAGCCTGGGGAGGGCAAAAACAACCTTTCCCCCTCCCCCAGAGGCCCTCCGGAAGCCCGGAAACAGCCTGTTTCCCAACTTCTGGTGGGCCTGGAAGGCCCGAAAATCAGCTGGCCAGCGCACACATGCGTGCTGGACCGAGATTGGACGTTGACGTACCTGAACGTCCTTTTTCATGACGCTGTGAGTCCAATCCATAGTGTGGGAAGCTCTCACGTTGTTGCTGGGGAACTGAGTGTAGATTTTCCTTTAAGAATCTTCCTGACCACGCCCCTCCTTCCTATCCCACGCCAGTCTTTCTCACGAAGGCGCAGGAATTCAACTTCTGAAACAAAACGGAATAATTAACAGAAACAGGTCAGGAAGAACAGCAGGAAGCCCATCTGGGTGGGCATGGATTGGACTCACAGCGTCATGAAAAAGGACGTTCAGGTACGTCAACGTCCATTTTCCACAACGCTGTTCGTCCAATCCATAGTGCGGGATCTACCCAAGCTCACTGGTCCCGGGCGGGAGGCTGACTGCTCCCTGAGTCTGTGGTCGAAACTACTTGTTGTAGCACCCGACGACCAAATGAAGCTTCTGCTGCAGCGAATGAGTCTATTTTATAATGACGTATAAATGAAGTCGGAGAGGTCCAAGTAGCCGCCCGACATATGTCTAGGACAGAGGCCTGTGTTGCCCACGCCGCTGTGGTCGCTGCACTTCTCGTTGAGTGGGCATAGAGTCTCCCTGGAATAGGCTTGGCCACCATGTCATACGCTGTCGAAATACAGGCCTTTATCCAGTGACCCACAGTAGCTGATGACACCCGTCGCCCCATGGTAGCGGGATGGAACGACACTAGTAAAGCCTCTGTTGTACGGAAGGATTCCGTGCGTCTGATATATCGTCTAAGGGCCCTCCGTACATCGAGAGTGTGCCAGTTACTCTCTCGCTCGTTTCTTGGCTCAGGGCAAAAATTCGGTAACACCAACTCCTGAGCCCTATGAAACCACGAGTTCACCTTTGGGGTGAACAAAGGGTCCAGTCTCATGACCACTCTATCAGAGTAAAATATGCACAAGTCCTTACGAATAGATAGAGCGGCCAGCTCGGAAATTCTCCTAGCCGACGTGATGGTGAGAAGAAAGGTGAGTTTGAATGATAGATATTTCAACGGAACAGTAGCCAAAGGCTCAAATGGTGGAGAGGTAAGTACTTGAAGAACTAAAGGTAAGTCCCACTGTGGATATCTATGAACAACTGGGGGAGACCGGTTGGAAGCTCCCTGCAGAAAACTCCTGATAGTAGGATGTTGGGCTAGTGCGTGATGCAGTTCACAACGAATAACCGTAGAGAAAGCTGCTACCTGACGCCTCAAAGTAGCAGGTGCGAGACCTTTAGACAAACCATCTACTAAGAAATCCAGAACATCAGGAATCTCCGCTGAGGTGGGATCCACATGATGTGCCTTGCACCAAAGAGTAAACGCTTTCCACGACGCCTGGTAAATTTGCGTTGTAGATGGCCTTCTGGATGATTGTATAATTTCAATTGCCTCATCAGAAATTCGATCCTTCCTCAGCAGGACCCTCTCAAATGCCAGACGGTCAATTGAAGCCATTGAGGGTCTGGATGGTCGATGACCCCCTGGCTGAGAGACCCGCTGAGGAGGAATTGTCCACGGAGGGGACACCGACATGCTCACCACATCCGCATACCACGGTCTGTGGGGCCACCGCGGCGCCACTAACAAGATCTCTGCTCTCTCCCCAATTAGTTTCTGAATTACTTGTGGTATCAATGGAAGAGGCGGAAAGGCATATAGCAGACCTGGGTGCCAACGACATCTCAGCGCATTGCAACCTTCCGCTTCCGGGCACTGGTATCTTGTGTAAAACCGGAGTAGTTGAGCATTCTGGGGAGTGGTGAAGAGGTCTACCACCGGTTGTCCGAATCTTTGCACTATCTCTTGGAAGTTGTCTGTGCTCAGACGCCACTCTGCCGGATCCAATGTTTCGCAACTGAACCAGTCAGCCTGGATGTTTGATAATCCGGAGATGTGATCTGCTTTTATGGATGCAGTGTGACGCTCTGCCCATGCCAATAGTCTTTCTGCTTCAATCATCAGGGGGTGAGACCGAGTGCCCCCTCCCGATTGACGTGTGCCTTGGTAGACATGTTGTCCGTCCGTATTAATACATGACGACCCTCCAATAGAGGACGGAAATGCTTTAGAGCTAGGCGAGCTGCTCGTAGTTCCAACCAGTTGATACTGTTGGATGCTTCCTTTGGAGACCAGCGGCCCTGCACCACCTGATCCAACAGATGAGCCCCCCAGCCATTCAGGCTGGCGTCCAAAGTCACAATCACGCGGTCGACCTCGAGAAAAACAGAGCCCTTTTGGAGGGCAGGTGACGTCCACCAGGTTAGAGATAGCCGAACTTGGGGCGGTAGTTGAACTAACGACTGAGAAGTACTGCGACCCGATTTCTGAAATGGTAGTAGAAACCACTGTAGTGGTCTTGCATGCCTGCGGGCCCAAGGTACTATGGCAATGCAGGAAATCATTTTCCCCAACATTTGAGATAATTGAAGAAGAGGAATCTTGCGCTGCGTTTTCAGCTATAGTGCCAACTTCTTGATGTCCTGACGTCGGTCTGGTGACAAAAAGACCTGTCCTATCTCTGTGTCGATAATTGTTCCTAAGTGGAGAATTCGAGTTGTCGGTATAAGATGGCTCTTTGTGAAGTTGATGGTGAAGCCGTGTTCCTGAAACACTCTGATCACTTGAGCCATATCTTGTGTCGCCTGTTGGCTGGACGAAGAAAGAACCAGAATGTCGTCCAAGTAACATAAGAGACGGATGGGAATGACCCGAAGAGTCGCTGCTACCACTGCCACTAGTTTCGTGAATGTTCGGGGCCCAGAAGAAAGCCCGAATGGCATCGCGCAGTACTGGAAATGCAAGTTGTTGTATTCAAATCTCAGATACCTGTGGTGAGCCGGGTGTATCGGGACATGAAGATACGCCTCCCGAAGGTCCACAGACTGGAGAAAATCGTGTTGTCTCACGCAAGACAGGATTGAGGACAGCGACTGCATCTTGAACCTGCGATACAAGATGGATTTGTTGAGCTGCTTCAGGTTCAAGACGCCTCTGTGTCCCCCTGACGCTTTGGCCACCAGGAATAGAGTGGAATAGAAGCCAGTCCGTTCTTGATCCCTGGGCACCGGTTCTATTGCCCGAATAGCTAACAGATGTGCAATTTCCTTTTCCATCAGCTGGCATTGTAGCGGAAGATGTGACACAGGGCAACGAAGAAATCTGTTGGGGGGCGAGTTGGTGAATTCTAAACAGAGTCCGTGATGTATAGTCCATCTGATCCACTCCTCTTGAGTGGACAGTGTCCACTGGTGGTAAAATTGCTGCAGGCGACCACCAATGGCCTCCGGAGTGTCTGAGTCATTTGCCCCTCTTTGCAGAGCGAAATCCTCTGCCTCTGAAGGGACGCTTGACTGGAGCCTGGTTACGCTGTCTATCTCTGAATGACTGACGATCGGAGCCTCTCTTGGAGTTGTGACTGAAATATCGCTGGTTATAGGACCCGCTGGGCCCCGAGGATCCACGAAAGGGCTGCCTCTGGCCGTAAGGTACATACTTCCGTTCTGGTCTGCGGTAGGCGGCTGGAAGAATCTTACGTTTTTCTTTATCCTCCACCAAAAGTGGGTCCAGCGCTGTTCCAAACAATGACGGGGCTTTGAAAGAAGCTGAGGCAAGCTTCCATTTTGCTTTCAAATCCGCCTTCCAGCTCCGCAACCAGAAGACTCTGCGGTTGGTGACTGTTGAAGCAAGCGCCCGAGAAGCGAACTTTGCGGCATTTAGCGAGGCACCCGCCGAATACTCAGTTGCCGCAACCATCTTGTTGATGTCTTGATGAATGCGTGTCTCCGTGGCAGGGAGACGCTCTTGGAGCTGGCGGAGCCAAATCAAAGAAGCTCTATTGAAAAAAGAGGTTGCTGTGGCCGCTTTGATGGCCCACGCAGCCGCCTGATGCGCCTTGCGGAATTCCAGCTCAAATTTCTTGTCCTCTGACTTCAATCCATCTAAGACATCTGCAGTGATCGTGGAAGAAGGAGAGAGGTTGGCAACCGGTTGATCGACCGATGGCAAGGCCAAAATGTCCTCTAATTCAGGGGCAGCACAGTATAATTTCTTGTCTAGGCCACTGGGGGCCGTCAAGGAACCGGGTTGACCAAAGGTGTTCTGTACCACCTCCGCAAATAAAGGTGGGCAGGGGATCACGTCCTTTTCCGGTTTAGACACCTGAAAGAGGACATTGTGCGGAGCGGCAGACTATTTAATCGACTCAGCCGTCGTATTAGTCATACCAAACTGCGTAGTAACTTTCGCTTTGTGTAAGAGCGATTTGAAGAGCGAAGGACGAAATAAACCAGTGAAAACCATTTTTTCAGGTGGTAAATCTTCGTCTTCAGATAACTCAAACTCCTCTGGACAGTCCTCTGCCTGATCGGAATCATCTGAGGAGACCACCTCAGCTTGTCTTGGGACAGATTGTTTAACTATCTCAGAAGAACGACCCTGAGATTGTTGCCCACCTGGAGGAGGTTGGGTGCTTGCTCCTTGCTGCAGGCCGGCCGCTAGCACCTTTGCTAAAGCATCAGATAGGATGGAATGAAAATCCAATTGGCCCAGCCGCCGTCGGCGTAAAAGTGGCCTCCGGAGGGCGTCTGGGCCTCCTCGCTTGGTCCACCTGAGGAGTCGGGGGAACCTCCGAAGATTCCGCACCTTGCTGCGTTCCAGATTCAGACACAACTGAATGCAAAGGAACCTGTTCAGTGGCCAGCTGTTGAGAAGATGGACAAGGTTCTGTTACATTGGTCTGAGAAGTAGCCGGTCTTTTCGCTCGTTTTGCCTTCTCAAATTGCTTCTCAAGCGCTTTGTGTCGACGTAGTTCGTCCTTATTGAGCACTTGTTGAGAAGTCTTCCCCCTCGAGTCCTGATCCTTAGATCTGGTCGCCTTGTGCCTGGCATGCTGCTTGGGGTGAGTAACTGGGGGGGGGGGGGTAATCTCATGCTCCAAATCCGATGAAAGGTCCGAATCGGCCATGTCTTGTAAGCTAAGAGGAGCAGCAACCAGCGGATTTAGTTGACTGGTATCAGAAACCACAGCTCAGACTGGGCCTGTGAAGAAGTGAGAGAAAGGTTAATAGTGATGGCTGCTAAAGCGCCCAACTAAAACCCAACTCTGACGCCCCACAGTTACATCATAATCCAGGACTATGGCAAGACCCCGGTCAGGGGTCCTAACTGCCGCCTCTGTACCAAAGCAGGCACCCTTCACTGGCCAAAAACAGGTTCAATGAAAAAAAAAACCGGCCCTGCAGGCCAAAAACCTGATTCAAAATGGCGTCCGCCAACGTAGTAGGGCCAAAAAACCAGCTGAAGCGGCAGCAGAGGCCCGGGAATGAGGCAACCTTGCCCCCATGAGCCGCGCACCTTAAACAGCCGTCCCAGGTTAAACAGCCCTCTAACCGCTTGGAAAAATTTAAAACTATGGTGTCCAAAATGGCGGCCGCCAGTTCAGACGCTCCCAAAATGGCGGCCCAGGAAGAGACACTCCCAAAACGGCCGTGCCAGTACTCAAAATGGCGGCCGCCAGGTGCCAGCACCTCCCAAAATGGCGGCCGCCACATGCCAGAAACCAAAATGGCGACCGCAACTCCAACATTGAAGAAATGGCCGCCGCTAACAAAAAACAGCCCGAAAATGGCGCCGCTACCTGTACTCGACACTGCAACCGCCGAAGAAGGCTCAGAGGTCTCGAATGACCACGTTGGTGAAAGGTGCAACAGGAGGCTCAACCTGGACGTCGGAGTGTGCCGGTAACCATCGGCTTTGAACTCCGGAGCCGCTGTGAGGAGTCGGAGCTGAGGCGCTTGTGATTCTACCGGCTCACCGGTAATACAACAAAGCGCCAGCGGCTAGTAAAGGCTCGGATCCGCCCAGCCGGGTCGGAATCCGGCAAGCTGCTGATGGGCCGAAGGAGCGGAACGGCCTGGATCTCCAGACACGTTACCGCCCCCCCCCCCTGCAGCTAGAAAGGATCCCTTGTTGCAGCTCCTCAGACAGGTAGGCAAAGAAATTTAAATAAAGCTAAAATAAAGGAAAAAATTCAATTTCTAAAAAGTCTTTCAGCAGTAGTCTCAAAACAAGTTGTTCCCTCAGAAACTGAGTGAGAAAGACTGGCGTGGGATAGGAAGGAGGGGCGTGGTCAGGAAGATTCTTAAAGGAAAATCTACACTCAGTTCCCCAGCAACGTGAGAGCTTCCCACACTATGGATTGGACGAACAGCGTTGTGGAAAAAGGGCAATGCTCGCGTGCCCACAGATATGGCTCCGTGTGCCACCTGTGGCACCCGTGCCATAGGTTCGCCATCACAGGTCTAGTAGTTAAGGCACCAGGCTAGAAACCAGGAGATTGTGAATTCTAAAGCCCGTCTTAGGCATGAAAGCTGGCTGGGTAACCTGGGGCAGTTACTCTCTATCTCAGCCAATGATGTCAGGTTTGGGCAACAAGCTGGTTGGTCAGTTTCTGTCATAACTGATGGATAAGATCAACTTCCTTTTGGTGAAGATTTTTTTTATTAGTTTATTCAAATACAAATGGAGAAATACAAATAAAAAAAGAAAATAATGGGAAAATAGAGGAGGGGAAGGAAAAGAGAGAGGAAAATCAATTTTCATTTGATCTGAGGGGAAAACCCTGCATTTGCAGAAAAACAGTAGGAGGAAAAAAACTAAACGAAAGGCTTTCTTAAAGAGAATCCAACTACACTGATACAAATGACATAAATGCTATTTTAAAAAACATTATTCCCTGATTTTTGTATGGCATGCAACTCATAATGCAAAAGCATTTTCATATTTAAAATCTGATTTATAATTATCCCAGTAGTTTTCTTACTGACTCACTTTAAATATGATTTTTTTGTATAATCCTGTACAGCTATTTTGTTATGTTGGCTGAGAAATCAGGACTGCTGTCCAAACCAATTCAACCTTTTTGTCAGACAATTTCACATGCCAAATGTGTACATTACATTTTATTTCATAAAATAGTCATTGGTTTTGATATTATTTTTCAAGTAAAAGAAAACTAGATTTTCCCTTTAACTGAAAAAATTACCTTAAACACTAAAGATGAACACAAGAATAAAAGGATTCTGAAGTAATCTCCATTTCACATAAGATTTACATATCACAAAGGATGGCCTATGTTGTTCTCCAAGTTCATTCAAGGAAATAGTTAACATTTCTTGTTCAGAATCTTCAACAGAAACTAGTTCTTACATCAATCAATCACTGGTGATACTATTAATTGGGAGATAACATTTTATATTCTCTTATGCCACCTTGCTTCCTTTTAAATGTAGTTACCACACCAAGCCTTAGAAAACATTGGAGAACTTTGTTGACTCTATTTTGCTTTTGTTTGTCATACAGTTTGAATAAATAAAAGATTAGTTTATTTTTTTTAAAAAAAGACTAGCTTTTGACGCCTGGCTGCAAAATAAAACAAAAATATCCTAACTTACAGTGATGGTAACCTCAGATAATACCACTCAATCACCTTCTTTTTATCATCATTTCCTGGGCTGTTCCTGGTCACTGCTTCTCTAAACTACCTTGGGCTTTCTTCTGAATCACTTATGTAAACTGAACACAAATGAACAGAGCATTTTGTTCAACGCTCACTATATAAATATAATGCAATAACCCAAATCTCTTTCCAGTAATTCATCGGTTTATTTTGCTTGAACTCTTCTCTATGTTTCTTTTTTTTTAAAAAGATACTGCACTTCTAGCTTGTAATTCTTCAAAACACAGAAAGAAGAGGAAAAGAAAATATTATTTTCTTATATATTTTTTCTGCATGTATTGCTATCATAGAAGTATTTGTCTTTATCATAAATATAAATAATCTAGTAATTGCCTCCTTGGTTTTAACATTTTCCATTAACATTCAATTTTCCTGCAAACCATACTGGAATGGCACAAAACATATTTCTTGTTATATGAATAGATTTCATTTTTTAAAATATAACACTTGCTTTGCTAAACAAGCTTTTTTAAAACCACAAACTTAACAAGCCAAAATTCTTGCTGGAAAATTGGGGGTTGGACAAGCAAAACAACTAATTACATAATACTAAGCTATTTTAGCTTAAGTGTCTCCTGGGAAAACACAAGAATATTCTTAGTGTATAACATAACTTTGGGGTAATGCTAAACAATACATACATACATATAATATATTATAATTGTTTCTATTATGTACATATATGCTACTTGTACAGGAATAAAATCAATGTGGGTTTTCTAAATATACAGTACATAAATTAATGGAAATCTGTTCTATTCCAAAATGAATAAAGCCAACCAATTCAGTCTGGAGCCTGCTGTTACTCAAGTTAATGAACTAAATTATGTGCCTAAGATTGTCTGACATATCAGCAAGATAGTTGATTTAAAAAAATCATAACTACAATATGTTCCAAAGAAATATACACAAGAACGCTCTCTCAATCATGAACCAGCATATTTTGAAATCCCATTATCAAAACACACACACACATACCAATTGCTTTAAGGAATAATTAGAAAAAATCTTAAGACTTTGTGGTGTTTTGTGACTAGCAAATGCCCTATCCCTGAGCCATGTCGCAGCCTCCCAGAAGCAGATGTCATTTGAGTGCAACCACAAAGAATTGTGGGCATGCTGAAAATGACAGCTACTTCTGAGAGATAGCCACACAACCCAGGGATGACTGGCATGCTCTTCTTCCCCAACATGAGGTCTGGACATCATCAAAAGGTAAATGTGTGATGGGTGATGGGGGAAGGGAGCAGGCCCAAGGCCTGTGGGGACCTGGCAGGATGGATTAGAGAGAAAGGGGAGGGTTCTGCAGCATCCCTGTAACTTGTCATAAGAGCGAGTGACTGAGGCTTGAAATAGGGATTGTAAATACCCTAGCTTCTGGAGTATGGCATCTTTGAATGGTCACCAAGTGACCAGTTTTTAAGCAAGGACTATCTGTAATAGCTCCTTTAAAGAAAAGAAAATGACAAGGCAAACCAGATCCTACAAACATGGGGAAGACCTAGTGTTTTGTGTATGTTTTTTTTTAAATAAAAAGAATTACTAGTGCCTCTACTCCTGCACAAGTAGGTTCATCCTTAAGCCCAACTGATTCACAAAAATAGTTTACCAGCCATGTACCACAAAGATGTTATTATTTTACTATATATGAGAGAGAGAAACAAAGAAAGACAGAGGGAGAGAGAGAGAGAGGGAGGGAGAGAGAGAGAGAATGTATGTTAAGATCTTCCATACAGGAAAACATTTTATATGATGCTCAGAATCAATGCAATGTGAATTTAATGTTCTTTGAATAAACACATCTTTGTTAGCCAAGAATTTAATTAACTGAAAAGACTGTAACTGACATAACTGGCTTAATTATACAACTGACTGAATTTATAATTTATGAGCAAACTAATAGACTTAAAAAAGCTGATATTATTACTGAGAATTTTTTTTTTCAAACTAATAAAGCATCTGTGTTTAATTTTTAAATAATACTACTTATATTATCACGTTAATATTAAAAGGCTTATTTTTTTCTTCAAATACTTGAACACAGAGTAGATAAATGCCCCATATGATTCGATGAATTAGAACTGAGTTGTCAATTCATCATATATAAATGAGAAACAGTTTGGTTTTGTGGTTAAGGCACCTAGCTAGAAACTGGGAGACTATTAGTTCTTAGGCATAAAGCCATCTGGATAACTTTGGGCAATTCACTCTCTTTTAACCTTAGGAAGAAGGAAACCACAAACCACTTCTAAAAATCTTGCAAAGAAAACTGCAGGGACTAGTCCAGGCAGTCCCCGGGAATCAAGGCTGTTTTGAAGGCTCACATGCACGTAAGAACAAAAGTGCAAATTTGCTCACAGCAGGTAGCAGCACCTAACTGACCTTATCCAACTATGAAAAATGTAAGCAGAGTGGTTCTGGGTTAGTATTTTGGTAGATCACAAGAAAATCCCAGGGCTATAGGCAAGACCAGAAAGTTGAAAAGCATTCCAGAAGGAAATGCCAAGCTACTTCTATACTATGGTCAAGAAAACTAGGTGGATAGACTCACCAGGAAGAGTCACCAGGAATTGAGATTGATTCAAGGGACACTTTATACATTATACATGCTAACAATTTCCCCCCCATGACTTACACTTTGTTTCAGTTAGGTTTGCAAAGAAAGTTACCCATTCTTTACCATGATATAAATACTGTTAGAATATTGTTAGAAATGCAACAATAGAAATGCAAACATTGGTATCAACATTTATAAAAATTTTATCTTGCTTTTTTGATTATTAAAATTATATTCAGCATAATACCCACTAAACTAATAGGTATACTCATAATAGTCCATCCTCCAGCAATTTGTATGATTAAAAGAAATGAGAGCTTCTATTTGCCACATTTTGGTCAAAATGCAAATTTATTGTAGGATTTACTTTTTAAAATACAAATTCAATGAAATTTGATTTTTTTTTTACATATTCTATGTTCCTTAATCTAAATCAATCATATAGAAGATCCCATCATGCTGAATTTGCTTCAGTGTTTAGTTTGTGAATTGGTGGACTTTTTCTTCCAGTATTCTAAGACAATTGATTAGAACAATTATTGTTAAGTAATTCATTCATTTATTTATTGCTTGGCTTCCATCATACACCATACTAAATGCTTATAGCAACCAATTTTCAACTATATACACTCATGCTATGCATTCCATAATTCAACTGATTCATTTTAGAAATATTTTCACTAAAATAATGAAAAATAAACTGTCTTTCTCACATTTGTATATTTCTCAGTGACATGATATAAACAGCAAGAATCTGGCCTGTACAGTCCCTGGCTGATATAAGGCCATGCTATACTTCCTACGTTTTGTTTACAGAAAATGTATAGAAGATTACAACCAGAATTCTGGCAAACATTTTTCAGGCAACAACACACTTTCCTTCAACAGGGGGTAACAATATCAGCATCTTCACTCACACACACACACACACACACACACACGAAAAACACTCATGCAGAATTATGGAATCTCCAGAACTGTAAAGCCTACAAACTTGAAATTTGGCACGCGTATTCCTCTTGGCTTCTAGGTGCTTGCTAAGAAAGGATTTTTCGAAATGACCATCAGATCATTAGTATTTCTTATATTATTATTAACACACTCTGATGCTTATTAGTTAGACGTTCTACTCCCCCTCCCAACTTGAAAATAAACTCTGGAGAGAACAGAATAGCATATGAGAGGCTTCTGTGGGGTAAACCTGAGAGAGAGAAGGGGATAGGATAGGATAGGATAGGATAGGATAGGATAGGATAGGATAGGATAGGATAGGATAGGATAGGATAGGGGAGGGGAGGCTTCTGTGGGACAAGCCTGAGGGAGAGAAGGGGAGAGGAAGGCCGATCATAGCTACTCATTAATTTTCAAGCTGTGTCGATTTATCAAGCCCAATTAGAGTTTGGTAGAGGAGCACAGGTATTCAGCTGGTATTAAATAAAGCAGTGTCTTCACAATCTTTCCCACTACTGAACATTTCCCCAGTTATATCATCTATACCTGCCACCTTATCATTTTGAACCAAGGCTATTTATGATTTCATTTTCACCATTTATTTCATTTTGACACTTTATTTTCAGATAGATCTCTAAAATACTTTTTTCAGCATTCTCTCATCTGTTTCATCTCAAATTATTCTTATCACTTTTTTTCTTCCATTCATCTGCTGAAAAATTTGTTTAGCCCCCTTCGAAAGCCCTCTTCGAAAGCTCTTACTTGCATCAAAATTATTCTGCATTATTCTGCCTCTCAATCATTTTTGTCTTGACATATTATATCTTTATCTCACCTTCATTTTTCTGTAATATTTATTTTCTGTTGGATTTTGCTTACCATTACAATCTGTTTACTCAAGGAATCTTTGTCATATTTTCCATTAACATAAACTCCACATAGTTCTGTGGCAATATGAACCATAATTCTTTTAACTCTGTTCCAATCTGTTGCCATGTTCCCTTTCATTACATAAACTTTTCATTCATTCTGCCAGTAGGCTAATCTAGCTTTTAATACTTTTCATATGGCAGTATTCTTATTTCCACTTTTATTTTTTTTCATTTTTATGTTTCTTCATGTCATTTTTTTTCCAAAAGCCACTCTTGAAACTATTATGAAATGGTCTATCTAACACTAAAAATGTTTTCTCTTCCTTGTTAATAGTCATTCAACCTTTTATTACAATTAAATGCTTTTAAATGTATATTTATCTATTGGTCATTATTGGTCATAACCAGTGGTGAGTTTCACTTACCTTTGCTACTGGTTCACTCATGCACACTCGCTTCACTCTCACACGCATCATTTCTGCACATGCGCAGAGCATATTTGGGTGGGTGGGCGGAGCCTCCCGCTGCTACTACCAGTTTGCCCAAACTGGGGCGAACCAGTAGCAACCCACCTCTGGTCATAACCACCAATCATCCTTGGACCACAAGAAAGGTGAGCGCCAAAGAATTGAGGCCTTTGAACTATGGTGCTGGAGAAGACTCCTGCGTGTCCCATGGACTGCAAGGCGATCAAATTGGTCAGTCCTAGAGAAGATCAACCCTGACTGCTCTTTAGAAGGCCAGATCCTGAAGATGAAACTCAAATACTTTGGCCACCTATTGAGAAAGACTCATTGGAGAAGAGCCTAATGCTGGGAAAGACTGAGGGTAAAAGAAGAATGGGACGACAGAGAATGAGGTGGCTGGATGGAGTCACTAAAGCAGTAGGCATGAGCTTAAATGTACTCTAGAGGATGGTAGAGGTCAGGAAGGCCTGGAGGAACATTGTCAATGTTCCGATGAGTCGGACACAACTTCGCAACTAACAACAGCAACAACCAATCATCCTTCTCATTCATTGTTAGGTATGAATGGAACACACACTTTCTGTGCTGTCTCGTTTTGTTCCCACTCATCCAGTTATGATATGTAGCAAATGAATACGAGATTATTTTAATTCAGACTGCTATACAATTCTTCCCAAAATTTATCTGTTTTCCCATTATTGCCATTCATAGAAACCAAACTAGATTCTGACTTTCATACATACAACGTAGATGACACAATTCATATTTTCTGATATACATTTTATTCATAATTCTTAGTTAATGTTTTATCTTCACTTCCTTGTATATATTCATCAATTCCTCTGCCCATAAGCAGACTACCTTCATTCAGATGTATTACTTTTGTCTCCTTTCTCTTAATTTACAGCCATTCTTTATTAATTCATGTTCTTTTAAAATTCATGCTGGCATTTTATTTCTCTTACAAATTGTAGTCTTCTATATGATGTGGTATTACCTCTTCGTCCCATGATATTTCTGCTGTGCATCATAACTTAGTCAATCAAGGCCTTCACATAATGCTTTACAGTTAATATAGAGAATATACAAACTAGGATACCAGCTTTAGTTGTGTCAGTATCTCCTGCAAACAGGAAGGATAATATCAGGAATTTTTGGAAAATTTGGGGCAAATCTTGTATATAATCACATGCATGATCCTGCTATGTTCTATGCAAATTAGGATCTCTAATCAAAAGAATATCCTTGCACACTAGCTTACTGTTGACTTCACCCCAAAACTAGCACATATATCAAGTATACCGACACATCCTCAGGATATAGTAACATAGCTCAATGAGCCTTTGAAGTGTTTTAACTCACATTAAATAACTCAAATTAACTATTTAATTTGAAGTACAGGTAGTCCTCGATTTACAGTAGTTCATTTAGTGACCTTTCAAAGTTACAATAGCACTGAAAAAGTGACTTATGACCATTTTTCACACTTATGACTGTTATAGCATCCCCATGGTCATGTGATAAATTCAGATGCTTGGCAACTGGTTCATATTTATGATGGCTGCAGTGTCCCAGAGTCATGTATCACCTTTTGAGACCTTCTGATAAGCAAAGAAAAGGAGAAACCACATTCACTTAACAACCTTATTACTAACTTACTGCAGTGAGTCACTTAACAACTATGGCAAGAAAGGCCGCAAAATGGGGCAAAGCTCGTTTAACATATGACTCAATTAACAACAGAAATTTTGGACTCAATTGTGGTCATAAGACGAGGACTACCTGTATTTTTAGCTTTTAAGAATCTGGAATGTATTACAATAGTTGCGTCTGCACTCTAAAATATATAATTTACATCCTTGAACTCACTATTCACTTATTTATTGATATATTTAACTGAATTATTTTCACCTTGAAGCAAATATAATCTAGGATCACCTCCAAATGATCTCAACCCACTCTGTTTACACATCTCAGTAAACTAATTCTACCACTCAAAGCTCCATCTTAAGAGGTAGATTTGGGAAACATATAAGACCCGAAGGCAAAATTAAGAAAATTAAGATGGTAAATACCCAGACGCCAGTGTTTGAAAATCTATAAGTCATTTGACAAAAAAGAAAATTAAAATAAATCACAAATAATTGCATGATATTTTATTTAACCCTGAATGAAGCAACTTTTTCTTCAAAAGTAAATTCAACTGTTCCCAAATTTCTTAGGAAGTTTTCAGTGCAATTTATATTTTCCTCACACCAAATCTGTCTGACACTAAGGCCTAAAATGAAGTTTTTGCCTCTCCTCTTCATTCTTTGATACACTGATTCAATGCACAATGTTGTTGTTCTTGTCATAAGTCCAAGGTACACTTTCCCATTATGTGACCACTGCAATATATCTTCCTTTCCTCTTTCTTAAGCAAGCCAACCATTTTTGCTCATCCTATTTTCAAATTTAATCCAACAGACATTTATCCCCCTGCCAAAAATAACATAAAAGGCATACTGAATAGGCTTAGACTTAAGCCCATTTCTGCCACAGACAAGTCACATTGGGGAGAGAGGGGGTGGGGAGGTGTCAAGGCCTTCATTCCTCTAGGCATCAGATGTTAATTGGTGAGGTAGGTGGAGCTGAACCAAAAAAAAAAAAAGCTAACACCCTACACATCCTCCCTTCCTTTCATCACTGTGTCATCAAGATCTTTTCTAATATAGCTTCTTCTCTTTTAATATTGCAAGCTATCAATGAGTATGAAATAAACAAAATACTGTATGTAGCACTAAGATTGTAAATGATCCAAGTTTTGATTCATTTTAAACACAAACTGTATACAGTATATTAGACTATGACAGATTCAGTACATGCAAGTTGACTATATTATACTGGGCTGAACAATTAATTCTATAATTTTCTATATGGCAATATAGTTAGGTGTGTGTGTGTTACAGTTAGCAAAGGGTGAATTAAAACATTTAAAATAACAAATTAAAGTTCAATAAAAATGAAAGATAATGTTCTTGTCATAAAAGCATTAAGCATCTGTTTATCACTTATTTTCAAAATTTAATTGCATAACTTTAATTATTTCACAGATCTCTAATTTTAAGCATAGTCTTTAAAAAATTAGTTTTCTTGTTTTTGCACTATCAAATTGAGCATGCAGTATCCATTTTTTGTAAGTTTAAAGCATTTTAGCACAATCATGTTTAAACCTGTTTTTTAATTCAGAAGACCTTGCAATATAAACAGTAGGATTCAGTACAACGGTACACCATTACAACCGGATGTAACAAGGAGAAGCTACTGTCTGAAGGAAGGACTGACATAATACAGGGCAATGACTCATTGCCTTCCCATCTCTTGTATCCCCAGGGCACCTACCTTACTGTATGTCACTACTGATAAGTTGTTTGAGTGACTGCTGGGGGAGAGATTTACAGAGTTTTGTGACAGTTCAGTCTGATCTTGTTCAATTTGGTCAGGAGCAGGCCCCCACGTGTTTTTGCTGATTGTGTCTAGCTCGGAACCCCCAGGGTCTTTTAAGTTGTTTTCATCTGGTTGCCTGTTCTTCTGTGGAGAGGCGAACGGGTTAAAGTTTCCTTCTACCTTACGATGTGGTTGCGTGTTGAACTCTGTTTCAAAAGATGATAGCTGCTGCGTTACTCCTAAAAGTCCTCCAACTTCCACACTAAGGATCACCCAGATGATGTCTATGAAAAAAGATCTTGGATAAGTACATGTTATAGCTTATGTATCACTTTACCTCACTGTTTTTCAAGTTAGCATGCTGCTTATGAACTAAGCATATGCAATAAAAAGAGCAACTACAATCTCCCTGACTAAAACCAATCAAGACTCAATTTCAAAAGATACAAAAGATACAAGACTCAATACAAAAGATACATTTTTTAAAAAAAACATTCTGAGACTTGAAAGTTATATACTGACACCTGCTGGTAAGTGTAATATTTACTCAAGTACCTTCCTAATATGATACACATATTGTAAAATCAATTAATGCTGTTCTCATATTTCATTTGGAATAGCAAAATCTGGAAGCAAATATTAATTTTATATCAATAAGTAATACAAATAAAATAAGTCAGTTTTATGAAGCGTACCTACAAAAGAACACAATGTGAAGTGTGGTTATTCAGTAATTTTCAAAATATATTCATTTCCTTCTACATGAGTTTCCCATATTTTTCCTTCAAAGGTCAGCCTGCACTATGTTCATTAATAATCTTTCAAAGAAAAGTCAATTTAATAAAAATGTTAATTTTTAATAACAGTAAACAAAAATTGCACGCTCTCGTATTATTAATCTAAATATAATTTTGCAGAAAAAAATCATTCTTTATTACTCTGACAGCCAGTTTGATGGACTGGTTACGGCATCAGGCTAAAAATAGGGAGACTGAGTTCTAGTTTATGTTAGGCATAAAGCCAAATCTTGGGCTAGTCATTTTCTCTTAGGAAAGAGGCAATGGCAAACCAAAGTTTCTGAAATACCTTGTCAAGAAAATTGCAGAGACAAATCTAGTCAGTCTCCAAGATTCAGAAACAATTGAACAGAAAAAAATTACTCTAAAAGATGATATGCATGGAGATTCTCAGTCATCCAGGTCATGGTTGTCCCAAAGTTACTTTTTCAAGAGGCAACTGGACTTTCTGGGTTTTTCTTTGAAGACCTTAAGAGAACTTAGGAAAACAAACCCATCAGGACTAGATTCAGTAGTCCATCTGCATTTAAAAGACAAAAGCCACTCTTTTGAAGACAGAAAAGTCCACATTTTGGACAGAGAGGACCACTGGTTTGAAAGAGGGGTCAATCAAAGAGACCATCTATGTCAAAACTGAACAGCTCTCTCTCAACAGAGGGGGAAGGATACAACATCATCCATCTCCAGTCAACAACACAGTCCTTTCAACAGTTCCAAGAAGGTGCCACACCCATTTGCAGGTGACCCTGATGACACAGATAAACCTCCAGGTGACCATAGCTTGCTAAAAGAATGCAAATGACCAACTATCTGCAAGGAGTATAAATCTGCTTTCTTCAAAGAAAACCAGAAAGTCTAGTTGTCTCTTGATAAAGCACCTTTGGGTCTAAAAAATGATGAAATATTAAGAGAGATGGATCACATCCCTCTTACTGAGCCCTTCAACATCCACAAAAAGTTAATTAAGACTCCAAAGCAGATCTGAATATGGTCAAGAAACTAAACATACTTTTTAAAAAATTTCTTTCCTTATAATTTTCAGAAACTCTATTGGGAGCATTCATATTACCACAGGATAAGCAATTATTACAAAGTTATCTAGGACTCAACAAATACTAAAATGATTGTTCTGCAAATTTATATGTACACAAAGGGAACGAATATATTGTAATAGTTAAGATGTACTGCAACTAGGGAAAGCTCAAGTCCACTTTTAGCAAAGGAAGTGGTAGGTTTGGGTTAAGCATGCACTCTCAAATCATCCTATCTCACAGTTTGGTATGGGAGAAAATAATGGCAAAAAATAGGAAGACAAGGGGTATGTAAAATGGGCAGGATATAAATCAAATAATGAAGACTGGGTATTGAAATACGTTAATTTTAGGGATTATACCAAATAATTATTCAATAGATTTTTAAAGGAAACAATGACTTAATAATATTTTGTTTTCTCCAAAATAACAGCATTTTTATAGAGGAAAAATCCATAGAATTTTTATTATAAAAATTATATACTTTTCCTGTTCTTGGAAAAGCAATTGTCAAAAAAGAAACAGTGGCTTATCTTTGAAGTAGCTATGGCAATCTTTTAAAGAAAACAGCATTATACGCAGAGCAATTTTTGGTGTCACTTTTGCAACAAAGCAAAGCAGTGTAGAATGCAATTCTGTAAACAGTTACTCTTAAATTGTTGCCCCCTTCAAACTGCTTTCTTCATTCATTTTAATAGATTCTATTTATCAAATGTATATGGCCACCTATTTTATACAAGGTGACACTGGGCCGTGTACGATAAACAATTAAAACATATTATAAAACTATCTGAGCTCTGTTCCTGTACCTTCTGCATATGAAGGGGAGCTGCTTGCCCTCCTTCAGAAGGCAGTTCTTTTGCGCCATTCACTTAATATCCCATGTAGTTACTGAATGACCACAACCGGGAGAGGTGAAATTGCAGTTGTTGAACAGTCAGTATGTGGGTGTTTTCTTAATGACTGCTTCACTCAATATCCCAATTGTGGTTATAAGTCTACTTGCATTTTTATAGTAAAAGTAGACCATTTTAGTAGAACACAATATGTTAAAAAAAGGATGTTAACTCTACATGTCAATCTCTTATTAAGCATGACTGTAGCTAATAGGAAAGATTAGTTTGACATGAATCAGAAATCTTAGCAGCACTAATACTTTTTCAAACTCTAATAAAAATCATAAATGAGAAAATAGTACTTACCTCCATAATAAAGTCCTGTAGCAGTGCACATCCGCCACTGTCCTTGATACATTCCTGCAGTACTGGGACTGCACATCTGAACGCTGACATCTGTAATCTCCTGGGGTTCCAACGATTGAACCATGACCATGTTCACATGGCCAAACTGATCTCCCCCAACATACTTGAGACAAACTCCTGGTGGCCATGCTTCTGTCCCTATGTTTAGCAAATGTAGCATTAAGCTATTTGTCATTCATTATAATCATGGAAAAAATATATAAGAATAAGCATCTGATTATACATTTCCCATTACATGTGCATCATTTCATTATATAATCAAGGAAAGATTAATAGCTGCCAGATAAAAGACAGATCATCTTGCACAGTTCCATTGTTCAGAATGGAAATGCACCTCTATCTGACACAAGACTGATCCCCATTCTTATTATAAACTGAATAAAAACATACCAATATACTGAAAAGGAAATACTGCAGATACAAGAAACAAGACTTATTTGACATGAAAAGAGAGTAACTAAAATTAATTAATCAGTTAATTTACTATGCTTATTGTAATGGCCAGGTTTGCAAAACCTTGGGTCAACAGTCTTGTTATTCAATATCATTTTTAAGGGACAAGTTTTTTTTTAATTTGATTTATATGCCGCCCTTCTCCGAAGACTCAGGGCGGCTTACAATGCGTTAAGCAATAGCCTTCATACTTTTGTATATTTTATACAAAGTCAGCTTATTGCCCCCACAAACTGGGTCCTCAATTTACCTACCTTAGAAAGGATGGAAGGCTGAGTCAACCTTGAGCCTGGTGAGATTCGAACTTACAGTAATTGCAGACAGCTGGTATTAATCACAATGCTTTAGTCTGCTAAAGCATTGTGCACCAGGCCCCTTCACAAATAAAGAATACAGCAGTAGCATCCACTGAACTTACAATGATATCCATTTGACCCCATCATTTTAAAAACAAATACTTCTTAAACTAAAATTAGCAATAGTTTGATAAAGCTGTAAAAATATCCATAATACATGTAAAGGTCTGTTTCAATAACATATGTAATACCAATGGTCTTCAACTTATTGATAATACAAAATAAATGAGGTAGATTTAAAATACAAAAAAGATAGGAACTTGAGATAGGAATCCTATATCAAGATATTAACTTTCTTCGATTAGTGGTAAAATACATCTTCAAATAACTTATTTTGGCAATATAATTCAGGCACAAAAATAAGGCTAATTCTGAGTTCTAAAAATTTCTGGGAAGTTTCAAGTATGCATATTACGTAAAATCCTGCAAAATGAGTTATCCATCTATTACTAGCATGAAGTGTATGTGCTTCAATCTGTACATGAAGCATTCAATTACTTCCTGAATAATCTGCACCTGTACAATACAGTTAGAAAGGTTTGTTTGGGCCATTCAACCCATCTCTTGCTGAGTGCAGGAATTCAGTTTAAAGAATCCATCTGTCAGTTGACACTCCAACGTTCTTTAAAATGTAATTAATGAAGAGAAATACACTACTTCCCTAGGTTTCCCAGAATCTGCTTTCCTATAAGCCACAGGTGTCAAACTCATGGCGTCATGTTGTTATCACATGACATATCACTATGGTTTTTCCCTTCGCAGAGCTGGAGTGGGCGTGGTCTGCATGTGACACATCTGGCCCACGGGCCACCAGTTTTACACCCCTTACAGCCATTTTTATTTATTATATTTACATGTAAATATCAAAAGAACAAAACTTACACATAGACTTTTACTGTAGACCAATCATTTAACAAGAGTTTGGAGATATGATGGCTTCAGATAGGTAAGCATTTCTGGTTGTTACAAAATGTGGCACCTTCTCCTTCCCTCCCTCCCCCCATCACATGACTGCATTTTGGACACTTGGCAACCAGTCATATTTACAACTGGTTGCAGCATCCCATGGTCACATGACCTCAATTTGCAATATTTTTTTTGCTAACTTCAAGTGGGTTTTGCTCATTTCCAGAAAAACTATCTATTTGGGAGAAGGATTCGCATTTATGATAATGTGATTAATTCAACTATCATGATAAAAATGATTATAAAATCAGGTCCAGTCATGAGGGTGCCTCAACTTATGTTTGTCCCTTTGGAACAGCTATTATAAAGTTAACATTGTATATCATTTAACAATAACAACATACTTTATTTAAAGTTGGATATATTTTGTAATACAATTGTCTTCAACAACATTCATGTATATAATAAGCTCATAAATACATAGATTCAGCAGTTCAAGTTATATCCTGTCACTGCAATACCTGTCAGCACAGTTATTTCTCTTGCATCAGTTCTAATTTTTCTCAGATAATCATATCCCTAAAGGGTAGTACATCTCATCTCATTTAATCTCTTTCTAAAGTTTCGTCATAATGTTAACTCTGGGGATTTTTATATATGTTGTGTAGGCTATTCCAGTTTAGTATTTTAAAAGCTGTTTGTGACTTTTTTCAGAGTTTTCTCCATTATAAAGTAAAAAAAAAAAAAAAAAAGCCAGCCGGAAAATACAATCCGAAAGTATTAACTATACCTTACTTAATTTAAGAAGAGAAAAAATTCTGAACCAAATATTTTTGTAATTGAAAAAAATATAAACATTAAGGGAATGAAAGGCTCATAGTAGACATTAACATCAGAATGTGTGACTATTCAACATAATAACGTTTGGAGTCATTCTCTATAGTTTCCTACTGAATTACAAAATCATGACTCCTTTCAATATAGATAACAAAGAAAAACTAAGCTTGAGGAAGTCAAAATAACAGTGAGGAAGCAACATTTATCATATTGGAACGGTTCCTCAGATTGGAAGCAGTCAGTCTAAGCTATCTGAGGAGAGTAAAATGATTTCTCCATTCTATACATCATTTACCCTAATGGAAGATCATTATAAAATATACATTTTATATACATTATTAGGAAAAATGGTAAGAAAAAACATATAATCTTCTATATCCATCTTCCAAACATACAAACTCAAGGATGAAAGCAATTTTAAAGATCCTCAACATAGGCATTATTAGAAACCTTTCTAATGTCTTGTTTCATGACATCACTATGCCAATGATGTAACTTACATAATATAATAATTTATGTCACTTACTCCTCCACAGGAACCTATGCTTTCCCTATGTAAACATGGCAAATGTTAAATTTATGTATACATTTAAATATGAATTTTTAAGCATTCTTTGAAATTTGTGTGTCATTTGAATTGTGAGTTCTAGTACCACATTAGGCAAAAAACCAACTGATTGATCTTAGGCCAGTTATTCTCTCTCAGCCCTAGAAAGGAAGCAATGGCAAGTCACTTCCAAAATCTTGCCAAGAAAACCACAGGAACATAACATACTACAGCATAGCACAACACAGGACAACACAACATAACAACATAAATAAATCTGCAAGTATAGGATGAAACCTTCCTCCAACTTCAACAGGAATTATTTAGCCAACCCCTTCGCCCAGCCTTTCTTTTGAGAAAAGATGGCACTAACCAAAGACCTTAGGCACAGGTACAAGTGTCCAGAAGTACTGATTAGTTCTTGTAGCAAGCAAAACATTATATTTCTAGAAAAAAAATATATAAGAAAGCTAGATCAACCCAAACATAGAGAAGAGACCTTGAGAAATCACCTGTGTTTTGTATCCTCCATGTTTTTGTAAACTGGGTATCGGGAGGGATGGATTCTCCTTCTCCTATAGTCACATCTTCTACAAAGGACATGGAGGGCACATTGATGTTTGGACTTTCAAAATCATAGTATGCTCCAATGGCTGCCTGTAGATTCCTATAAAAACAAAAGAAGATTTTCAGTCACAGAATGGTAAATTGGGTAAATATCCAATTTAAATTGTAGCATTGCTACTTGTTTAATTATGAAATTAACACCTATTTGCAGGTTGTTTTCCATAGCTATCCTTTGTGCTCTTCTATATCTACTATATAAAATATGTACAATTTTGCAGATACCGAGGCTAAATAACATGAATGTCAAATGCAGGCTAACCTAGTTCTAGTCATGCTGTTCTAGTCCTTATATATGTACACATAAATAGAAATCTATGAAAAAAAATTGTATATGTACACATAAATAGAAATCTATGAAAAAAAATTGTTATTCTCCTACAGCATGATAGAATTGTGCTTGGATGCAAAATTGACTGATAACCCATTTTATAAATTAAATCTAGATTTTAAATCTAAGTTAAAAAGGGGTAGTTGTGTCTTTTGTTTAGATTCAAATATTATTATAAAACAAATTACAGATGGCAAAATATATAAAGGCAATTGTTGTGATTTGTGAGTTACAAATCATTCAGAAAAACATTGAAAACAAATCATTCTAGATAAAGATTTGCTTTAAATGTCTGAAGAAAACTTATCTGGTGTTATCTCTCAATTCCTATACGTGCCATCAATCAAGGAACATTCAAAAAGAGTCTGCTCTTGATTAAGATATAGGCTGAATAGAGTGGCAATCTGGTATTCGGAATAATTTTGTAAGGTTTCTTCTACATGCAGTTTGTATTTCTTAAAATATTTTGAAGTAAAAGCAGGTGAAATGCCATATTTAGAACTACTCTTGAAATTCCATGTGGAATTATTTACTAATATGATGCCTGAGCATGCTTTATTACTAATAATGCTTATATACATCATGCTGAATTCCATGTATAATTGTAACATATTTTATTAAAATATATGACTAAATTACGTTGCTGCATTTTTAGGAACTTGAAGCATAAGTTGTAACATAAAACAAAGAGTTCTTGTTGATTCTCTGCAACTGAAGTCACTAGAACCAAAGTGTCTGGTATTTAAATAGGAATAACATTATTATTAATATATAGACCTCAAAAAGATTTTCATAAATAAATAAAAAACCAGAAATATCCTTTATTTTTCCTGTTATGCCATCTATATATGTAGCCATATTATTTTTAATATTCACAAAGGCTAATATTTTAAACTACTACTGTGCTTCAGCAATAAGGCAATTGAATACTTATTAAATGTTTTAAATGTTGTGCAATAAAAATATTGATAATATTTATATCAGCAATAATAAATTCCAAAGGTTTGAAATAGTTAAAATCCTAGTGATATGGAATGCCACACTCTGGAGGAATTAACTTAATATTCTTTAGAACATTCTTTCCTTTAGAACATTTATCCTCGGGATAAATTCCTAATGTGCATTATGTACAATATATTTATTAAGTTCATTTTAAGATCAAAGGAATAAATCTAATGTTCTTTAACACGACCTTATATGGCTGACAACGTAATAATCAGGCTCGTTATTCCAAAATTCACATAAATAATTGTCAATGTCACAGTCATTAACAGACCTGTCCACCATGAATTTATCCAATCATCTTTTAAAGCCATCAAACTGTAGTAATCACCATGTCTTGTAGAAATGAATTCTATGAATTAATTACATGCTGTATGAAGAAATGCTTTCTCTTTCCGTTCTGTCTCCTTCCAATCAAATTCCACTTATATTTCCTTATCCTAATGTTTTGTGAGGGAAAATTGTCTCTATTCAGTTTCATATTCATGCCATACACAATTTTATACATTGATGTATCTATTTCTTTGCCTTTTTCCAAAGTAGAATTCTAAATATTATACTTTTTTCTCATAAGGAATGTGTTTGAGTTCCTTGGTTGTTACAACTGCAGTCTTCTGCATTTTTTCAGGTCTGTTATGTTCCTTTTGGGGTCTTGATGGAGAAGAATAGGATGTAAACTCAACCTCACCAAGACTGAATAGTTATGGGTTTTGTGTGCACTCTGATCAGAAATTTCAGGCCCCTGGCTCTCCCTTGGGCAGAGCCCCACCGCTGTGGGTGTAAAGATGGCCTCCGGAGCAGGATTCATCCTCTTTAAAGGTGGCTCCCAATTTTTTTCTGTTGGAAGCAGATTTGACAGTGGAGCAAAGAAGGTCTAATACTGCAAATAGAAGCTGAGAGGATTGCTTTCTGGCACCATCTGGCGACAGGGCCTGGGAGCTGAGAGTATTCAATTGCCTTGTCTCATTCAAAGGCTCCAATGGCTGAACTGGGAAAGTGTGGGAAATGACAGCTTCCCCCCTGGGGAATTTACCTGTCTCCGTCGCTCTGCTTCTCTTTCAGCTTTGGCAATTTCTTTGTCCAGGGCTTTTTGACGCCTCCTGGTGTCCCTCTCTTCAGCCTTAGAGACCTTTTTAGAGGATAAGGCTTTTGCTCTAATTCAGGGCAGCTTTCCTGTAATGGCCAATTTCGGCATTGAGTTTTTTTGGGGAATCTGGGATTGGACTGGGAAACCCCGGTCTTCCCCACTTACTCATGGCTCTTTGCGGCTGCCTGATGGTGTGGGAGCCACCATTTCCAGTATTCGGCCCTTTTATTTTTGACAAGGCAGGCTCATTAGAATTGAACGCTGCTGCCATGGCTTTTTTTAGTCTTTGCTGCTAAGAGTATCCCCCAGAGTTAACCAGGCAGTGACTCTAGTCCTCTCCACTGGGTGTGGGAAGCTGCCAGGGACCTCGGCTCTGACAGGCTGAGCCGGATTGAGGTCGCTGTGCCAGATGGACCGGGGAGCCAGCCAAGTGGTCCGCTGTCCCTGCAAATGCTTACGCGAGTCCAAATGCCTTACTGTATCAGCTGAGTGAGAATCCAAGGAATAGACTCTGTATTTTGCTTTGTCTGTCAGTTCTCTGAAGGAACTCTCTTTCAAACATCTCTTCAGAGCCAAGACTGAGTCAAAAGTGGGCACACAGTCAAGAGAGGTGTGACCACAGAAGATTAACAAACTCAGTCTCAGAGCAGAAAGAGTTAACCCATTCCTTGGATTCCCCTTGGCACACTGGAGAATGGATGTCACTACTCTGTTCAGACTTGGTGCGAAATCTGGGGGTTCTTTTGACTTGTAGCTCCTGCTCAAAGAATGGGTAGCAAATGAGGCCAGGGAGGCCTTTGCATAACTAGATCTTGGGCACTTGACATGTCTGTTCATGGACTGGAGGCCCTGCTCATGGTCATATCTTAGATACCTCCCAACTGAACCACTGCAGTGTATTCTCCATAAGATTACCCTTGAACATCATCTGGAAGCTCCGGTTCAGGGGTGAAATGCTACTGGTTCACTCCAGTTTGGACGAACCGGTAGTGATAAAAACTACCGGTTCAGGCAAACAGGTAGTTTAAAAAAAGCTACAATCTGACGATCACCTGTGCCACATGGTTTAACTTCACTAGAAAGCAGGATTTCCTGCTTTCTAGCGAAGCTAAAGTGCCCCCCACAGCTGATTCCCCCCCCTCGCTGTTCTACTTACCTTCCCAAGCCTCCTTTTGGTGTGTACTGCGCCTGCACGCACTCAGCACGCACCAAAAAGAGCTTTGGGAATGTAAGTAGAACAGTGAGGGGGGGGGAATCATCTGTGGCGCACAGTTTAGCTTCGCTAGAAAGCAGAAAATCCTGCTTTCTAGCAAAGCTAAACCACGTGGCACAGGTGATTGTCGGATCATAGCTAATTACCAGTTCCCCTGAACGGGTAGCTTTTTAAATGTGCATGTGTTTTGTGCGCACTGCACATGCGCACAAAACATATATTCGGTGTACACTGTGCATGTGCACACACAACGCACACTTATTATGCATGCGTGGCAAGCAAACCAGTACAGATTTCACCACTGCTCCAGTTGGTCTAAAATGCAGTAATATAGGTAGTTATGAGTGATGGTGCCACTATTCCATGAGCTGCACTGGCTCCCAGTAGGCTTCTGGGTGTGATTAAAGTACTGGTTACCACTTTTATTGCTCTACACAGCAAAGGACTGAGTTTCTTGAGGGACTGCTTTCTCCCAAAAACATCTACTCACCTCACACTTTCTCACCAAGAGATACTCCAGATTCCTTCTTGTCATCTTATAAGACCTAATAAGCATACTTTTTCTGTGGTTGCCCTGTTCTCTGGAACTATTCTTCCTTACCCCAGGCCTCAACTCTAATCCCTTAGAAAAGCTGTTAAGAACTGTTTTCCCAGGTATTAGTGACCAGTTGAATGGGGTCCCCTTTTTATTGTTGCCATTTATTGCCATTTTTATACCTTGTATTATAGATTGTAGATCTATAGATTGTATATTATATATGTTTTAATGTTATGTGGCTGGTGGGTTTTGGGAGGGGTTATTGTTTATTTTATCTTGTACGCTGTCCAGAGTTGCATTTTTTTGAGATGGGCAGCCCTATAAATCTAATTAGTAAACAAACAAGATAGCGTAATCCAGAGGTGAGTAAATCATAAATATGCATAAAGATATTGCAATACTGGCAGTTTTATTTTCAAACCTTTTCTTAATGATCCTAGCTGAATTTTTTTTTCACACACTGAAATTAGTTGTCACACACTGAATTGACATACTTGCTGAGTTCTCACTGTGACCACAAGATCCATTTCCTGTATACTTATAGGCAACTCAGAATCCATCACTGTTGATATGAAGTGTCTCTGTCCCAGTATTGTTCACTTTACACCTACTTAATCTTATCACGTTTGTTGTTTGCATCAAGTTTCATCTAATTTTACCATCCACATAGTTTAGTACTTACTACCTGTACATTTGGTCAGCTCATTGTTTGCTAAGCCACGATACACTCTGATTTGCTCCAAGTTATGAAGTGACCAAAACCAGTTTGATGTAGCAGTTAAGGCATGAAACTAAAAAATAGGAAACTGTGAGTTTTAGTCTTGCCTTAGGCACAAAACCAGCTGGGTGGCCTTGGACCAGTCACTTTATTTCAGTCTAGGAAAGAGGCAATGGCAAACCACTTCTGAAAAACCTTGCCAAGAAAACTGCAGGAATTTTCTCAGGCAATCTCCACAATTGAACATGATTGAATAGAAGAAGAAAAAATGAAGTAACCAAGCAGGATATCAAACTCAACATACTTGTGAAATTAAATAACTAATGAATCTGCCTCATATAGAAAATGAATTATATTATCTGCATAGAGCAGAAGGTTATATTAAACTTCTCCTTGTTTAATCTCTTTAATGTTTTCAGAATTTCTCATGACTCAAGCAAAAAGTTCAAAAGGCAGATTAGAAAGAAAAGGGGAAAGACAGTATCATTTACATACACCATGGCAAGAATAACATATGCTTTATGGGATTAAATAAAATTTATCAATCCATACTACAACATTTTGGTGAAATGCATATGTTGTAATGCCATCCAGCATTCACAAGAATGATAGCTGCTTCCAAGATGCAAAATATACATCCTACACAGTATGTTGCACAAAATATAATGTAGATTATATGAACAAAAAGTTCGGCCATATCTCATTTTGTAATCTCTTCTGGATATAATTAATTTACAACTAAGGAAAAGCTGGCAGGGTAACTCTGGGCCAGTCACTGTCTTTTAGTCGAGTACACCTCAAAGGATTGTTATTGTAGGAAGAAAAGGAGAAGGAGGAAGCATTATGCATGTTCATTGCCTTGAATTATTTTTAAAGTAAAAAAGGCAGGATAAAAATCTAGAGAAAGAGATTTTCAGAATAGCAGGGTAAGAGTCTACTTGGAGAATTATCATTTTTTTCTGTATATAAACCAATAAAAATAAAAGATTTTAAAACTTAAGAACTTCTAGCAAAAAGCTTAACAAGGAGTTGATGTAAGAATGGATACTGGGTCAATTATTTTTAGTGAAAGTGTTTTTGAATAAATTGGAAATAAAGTAGGCAAATGAACCAAATCTTTCAGACATTCATGGGAATTTTTTTTTTGTTTTTTATCAAAGAGTATAGATAATTGGTAGATTTTACAAAACAAAAGTTATACGTACTGTGATATTGACTGTAACTATGGAGATGTGAATTGTGATGCTGACTATAACTTCAGAGTGCCATTCGAAATTAAAATATTAAAGGTATAAAAAAGTAAAAGTTCCCCTGCACATATGTGCTGGTCATTTCCGGCTCTAGGGGGCAGTGCTCATCTCCATTTCTAAACCGAAGAGCCAACGCTGTCTGAAGACGTCTTCGTGGTCATGTTGCCGGCATGACTAAACGCTGAAGGCGCACAGAACACTGTTACCTTCCCACCAAAGTGGTCCTTATTTTTCTACTTGCATTTTTTACATGCTTTCGAACTGCTAGGTTGGCAGAAATTAAAGATAAAGGAAGACCCCCAAAAAAGAAAAAGATAGAGAGATTTGGTACTACTCACAATGGAAGAATAGTTAGTGAAAAACATGGAACTTATTGAGATGGCCAAATTGATTCCTTTGATCAGAGAAAATATCTGCCTTTATTGCTGACTGGAAACCTCTTTAGACTTGTGTGAGACAGAAAAAAATGGAACATATTATTTATGGTTTTAATGTTTAGAAATAATAGATTTTAGGAAAAAAGATTTATGTTGTAACCCTAGAGCAAGGGTTAAATTTATAACTAAACTTATACCTTCTGTATTTACTTTTTCCTTTGTTTTTGTATTTTAGAAGTTTAATTTTTTTTCTTACTTTATATTCATTTTTTATTTCCTTTCTTATATATCTTAATATAAAGAGACTGGAACGACACCAGTCAAAGTAAGATTCAGTATACTGATTTGATGTTTTCCCATGTCTGTCACAAATTGAAGATTCAATATTGCAGTCTTTAAAAACAAATTGTACACTCTGCTCCCCTGCCCAATATCAATGCTTGTACAATGTCATTAACATTCTGTTTCGTCAACAACTTCTCCAATTCCCATTTAGCAGGAATCAAAGATCTATGCTACTCAGGAAAAAAACAAATACAGGTAATCCTTGAGGTACGACAGGCCATTTAACGAACATTTTTAAATTATGACCAACTCACGAAAAGCTATTTATGACCCCATTTCAAAATTATAACGACTGCAACAGGCCCTTACACACTACCACAGGATCACTGTGGTACTCCTGCTTCTCTCCCCACCGTACCACCCCATGGAAGCCTGTACTAGCCACAGAAGTTTGCTAGATAACATTTACTGTCACCCCAACCTATCTCACTGTGTTGTTGTTATAAAGAAAAATACCTGTTACTATATATGTTGTCTTGAGGTCATCTACAAAAGATAAACTATAAATGTAATAAATGAATTAAAAAATATACAGAGAAACATATTTTGAGAAACAGAAGAATTGAAAACACTTAAATGGAAGATTTTCAGGGAACACTGTAAGAAAATGAACAAACACCTTGCAAAAAGGCAATAGCTATCGTCCTCAGTACTGTTGCCCAAGAACTTGCATGGACATGTCCATGAAGTCATCAGGTGATAGACCACAACTCAGGCACTTTCTTTTATGGTGTAGAATATAAACAGACTATATTGGCAATTTATCTCTCACGTTATAAAACTTTGAATAGCAATCAAAGAATAATTTAAATAAGCTCTATGGATAAAGCTAATAGTCAATGGATTATTACCTAGCAGAGAAGGGGCATTGGTCCTACCTGAGACGCACCTTCATGTTGGGTGGAGACAGCAGCCAGGATAGGATGGGTTGTACTCGTCTGTTCAGATTGATGGACTGAGTCTGTCATAGTTGTTAAGTCCCACCCCTGTTGATGGGGAGTTCCTGCTTTTGGCGAAGATGAAGAAACAGACTTGACATATGGGAGACAAATACATAAGTTAGCAAGAAAAGGACCAATCTGACAAAAAAACAATGGGAGGTCTGGCTGCTGTCTCCACCCAATGAGAAGGTGCGTCTCAGGTAGGACCAACACCCCTTCTCCATTGTGGGTGGAGACAGCAGCCAGGATGGAACATACCAAAGTTCACTGTCCCTAACAATGGGAGGGACCAGGCTGGTCCGAAGAACTCTCCCCAGAATGAAGCCTTTGCAGCACTCTACACCCAAAGGCAGCCTCCACCGAGGCAAACTTGTCCAATCTGTAGTGCTGAATAAAGGGGGAAGCGGAAATCCAAGTCACCGCCCTGCAGACCTCCAGCAAAGAAGCTTCGTGGCCCAAGCTGTTGACATAGGCACGCTGCGGGTCAAATGAGCAGTCAGTTGAACCGGTCTGGGCAAAGAACGTAGTTCATACGCTTTAGCGATCATCTGTCGGATCCACCGTCCAATAGTCAAAGATGTCACTCTGCCACCTAGGGAGACCAGGAGAAACAACACAAACAAGGATTCCATCCTGCAGAAGGTACCAGTTCTCTTGAGGTACACCCGGAGAGCGCTCCGGACATCCAACGTATGCCACCTCAGTTCCAGGGGGTGTATGGGATGAAGGCAGAAGTTGGGAAGGATGAGTTCCTGCATACGGTGGAAGGGTGTATTATTCTTGGGAACAAAGGTAGGATCAAGGCGAAGAATGAACCAATCAGTGTGGAACATGCAAAGGTCACTACGTGTAGATAGCATAGCGATCTCAGATATTCAACGTGCCGAGATAATGGCCACCAAAAAAGCAACTTTACATGACAAAAGTCTGAGGCTCGCAGTCCGTAAGGATTCATAGGGGGGGCCTGTAAGGGAATTCAAAATAATTGAAAGGTCCCCGGTGGGGTACCTATGCAACACCGGGGGCATAAATTAGTTTTGCCCCGCAGGAATCTACGAACTAAAGGGTGCTATGCCAAGGAGGTCAGACACAAAAAACATTGGGGGAGGGGAGAGGAATTCAATGGCCAATCCAAATCTTATCGTGGCCTGGACCTATCTATCTGAGGTGATTCTCTCCCAAAATTTGGCAAAGAAGGCCAATCTGCCACTGATGGAAGGATCCGGAATGCAGCTAGCAATGGCATTGGAGCAAACGACTCCCTCCCCCACGAAAGGGCCGTTTGTTTACAAATGGTCTACCTCTAGCAGCTCTGTCCTGAGAGCCCTGCTGCCTGGAGTTGAAGCTCCAGTGCGACCTAGAACTAGAAAAGCAAGTGCCAGCCCCCATCATAACCCCAAAATTGGGGGCGAGAGGGATATGGAAACGAGACTCCCCTCTATAATAAGTGGCCTGCAGAACCCTCCTCTTATCCTTGGTCTCAATGAGAAAGGAGTCCAGCGGCTCCCCAAACAACCTAGTGTCCATGAAGGGAACAGACGCCAATTGCCACTTGTGCTTGATGTCTGCCTGCCAATGGCGTAGCCAGACCAAACGACGGGCTGTGACGGAGGAAGCTAGGGATTTGGCAGTGAAACGGACGGCGTTGAGGGTAGCGTCCACAGTATTCTGCATGGCTGGGATGATCTTGTTTAAATTCTGTTTCACTCTGACATCCTCTTAAACCAGGTTCTCTTGCAACTGACGCAGCCATTGAAGCATTGTCCAGTTAAAAAAGGAAGCCGTAGAAGCAGATCGTATTGCCCATGCCGCTCCCTAGTGCGCCCTCTGTAGAACCTGGCCCGAGCGATGCTCCTCTGGATGTAGCCCTTCATCCGGCTCCCCAGGAATGGCCGCATTCAGTAGTAAAGCCACTACTGGCACCTTCACGCTTGGCACTTGGAGAAGCGATGCAAGATCGGGCGCCACATTAAAAATTTTTCAGTCCATTGCAGTCAGAGTCAGAGCCAACCTGGGCAAGGTCCACTGTTTTCAAATCACATCCAGAAACAGTGGAGGAGTTGAAATGGAATCTACTGGTTCGGAAGTAGAAATCCTCTACTTCCTCTACAGAGGATTTAGAGCTCCTTGAGAAGGAGGAGGAGGAGTCAGTACAGAGGAGGTGGAGCCCAGTTGAGCCGTATTGACAGCTTTGAATAACAAGGACTTAAACAGGGCCTGAGGAAACAGTCCCATGAAAGCGGGCTGGTCTGGGGGAGGCCCTCATCCTCTGACAGATTCCTGAGAGTCAAACTTGGCCAGAAAGAATGCATGGCTCCCAGTGGAAGAGACTGGGGAATCAGGGGCCTCAATAGACAGAGAGTCCTCTCAACAAACCTCAGCCTGGGTGGTAAAGACACCAGACCTCAATGAAGCCACTCTACCCGGAGGGAGGAATTGAGCTGCCAAGGACTGTTGAACAGCTATAGCTATAATCTGTTGGTTCTGTTCCAGAGATAAAAAATTGTGAGCCGGATTGTTATCCTGCCCAGCTCCTGAAGGAGGAGGAACAGTTGTGCACTGAGCAGGAGTTGGCAACTGAGCGGGTGCAGGAAACGCCTCTGCAGTTATTAGAGGGTCTGGGGTTGCGGCAGTCCCCCACAAATTATCGAGTTGAATAACCACCGGGCAATCTTGAAGGTAAACCTGGTCAGATTGTACCGCTGAGACTGCCATAGTGGTGTCCTTTGAAGAAGAAGCGCCAGTACCTTTGTCTGCCATAGATGGATGCCCGCTAGCCCTGGTACAAATCTTTTTAAGCACCTTATCCCAGCGAATTTCTGCCCGGGAGGAGATTGAATGCTTAGCGGACTTATGATGGATCCGCAAATCCTTGTTACTAGAGGACATGGCAGCAGGAGTAGGATCCAAATCCGCCTTGGACGCAGAACCCCCCGGACAGGGGCCTGCAGAAAGTCCAGGCTTCCGGCCATTCTTTGACTTTGACAAAGTCTTTGGCATGATCACTTGAGAGGGAGAGGTGCTAGGTAAATGAGGCCAGTCACACTGTCACTATAATAAAGCGTCTGTCCAGCAATGGGTCTCAGGGAAGGCAATAAATGGCTGCTGACTAGCAGGCTCAGACTGACAGTGCCATACTAAGAAAAGGGCTCAAAGTAGCAGTCAAAGGTAATCCCTCCAGGTAAAACACCAGTTGAGGCCAAAGAGGAGCACAGCCTGGAGGCCCGCATCCAAGCGCCAAACCGGCGCTATGTGAGAGTGGCGTGGCAGTTACAAAATGGTGTCCGGCACTGACAGGGCAAGTAATGGGAGCGCAAGGCTCCACACAAATCAGATAACTCCGAATCTGACCAAACACTCTTTTAAGAGCATTTATTAGGACTTATTTAGTGGCGATACGGGCAGCAAAATGCTCGCATTTTTCCGCTCTTATTGCATCCGCCGATTCGCGCTCAGCCGCCCTATTCAGGGTGACTCACTCCCTCCTTAATGTAGGGGGAGAGGAGGAGCCCTTGCAGGGTAGAGCCGAGGAGTTTATGCAGTTTCTGTCGGATAAAGTTGTTCAGATTCGGATGGGCCTGGACTCTGATTGGGCAATTCCAACCGAGATGATGGGGGCAGGTCTTAGTCCCATTGTGTGGGATGAGTTTGAGCCTGTGACTCCTGAGGAAGTGGACAAGGCTGCAGGAGCAATGAGTTCCTCCACTTGTTTGTTGGACCCGTGCCCCTCCTGGCTGGTTTCGGCCAGCAGGGAGGTGACACGAGGCTGCCTCCAGGCTTTAGTTAACGCGTCCTTGAGGGAAGGGGCCTTCCCACAACCATTAAAGGAGGCAGTTGTAAGGCCCCTCCTCAAGAGGCCTTATCTGGACCCAGCAGAAGTAAAGAACTTTTGTCCAGTCTCCAACCTACATTTTGTGGGAAAGGTTGTAGAGAAAGTGGTGGCACTTCAGTTCCTGAGGTCATTGGAGGAAACAGATTATCTAGACCCTTTTCAGTCTGGCTTCAGGACTGGCTACAGCATGGAAACTGCTTTAGTCACGCTGATGGATGATCTCTGGCGAGCCCAAGATGGGGGTCATTCGTCCATCTTGGTGTTATTTCATCTCTCAACGGCTTTCGATACCATTGACCATGGTATCTTTCTGGGATGACTAAGGGAGCTGGGAGTGGGAGGCACCGTGTTACGGTGGTTCTCCTCCTATCTCTCTGGTCAATCACAGTTGGTGTTGGTAGGAGGACAGAGGTCGACCCCTAGGCCCCTCGTTTGCGGGATGCCTCAGGGCTCGGTCCTCTCTCCCCTATTTAACACCTACATGAAACCGCTGGATGAGATCACCTGACGATCCGGGGTGAGGTATCAGCAATACGCTGATGATACTCAGCTGTGTATCTCTACCTGTGTCAATTCAGTGATGCGGTGGATGTGATGGGCTGGTGCCTGGAGGCTGTGAGGGTCTGGATGGGAGTCAACAGGCTCAGACTTCACCCACACAAGACCGAGTGGCTGTGGGTATTGCCCCTTAAAGACAATGTTGACTGTTCATCCTTGGTTCTAGGGGAAGAGAAATTGTCCCGTTCAGAACGGGTTCGCAATTTGGGTCACAGCTAGACTCACAGCTAAGATTAGAGCAACATCTGACACCTGCGGCTAGGGGGACCTTTGCACAGGTTCTCCTGGTGCACCAATTGCGACCCTACTTGGATCGGGAGGCTCTCCTCACGGTCACTCATGACCTTGTCACCTCACGGTTAGATTATTGCAACACGCTTTACATGGGGCTACCTTTGAAAAGTGTTCGGAGACTACAGTTGGTCCAGAACGCAGTTGCACGAGCTGTCCTGGGTGCACCTAGGTACACCCAATTACAGCAATTCTCTGTAATTCTCAGCAAGATCCCACAAAGTTGGTCTCCTCTGGGTCCCATCAGCTAAACAATGCCGGCTGGCAGGCCTGCGTGGGAGGGCCTTCTCTGTGGCTGCCCCAGCTCTCTGGAACCAGTTACCTCATGACATCCGGGCCATCCCCATCCTATTGGCCTTCCGAAAAGCGGTGAAGGCCTGGCTTTTCCAGCAGGCCTGGGGCCATTGATCTCGCTCTTGTGATCCGGCGAGATCCAGCTATAAATGGTGTGAATGGTGTGAAGCTTTAATGTTTTTAATGTTTTTAATTCTTAAATGTTTTTTATAATGATTTTAAATGCATTGTGAGCCGCCCTGAGTCTTCGGAGAGGGGCGGCATACAAAGTGAATTAATAAATTAATTAATTAATAAAAGTGGCCGCTGGAATTATAGGCCAATCGGGCGGAGCACAAAGTTGCCAAACCCGAAACAAATGTGCCGCTCCAAAAACAAAGGGCTTGGCAGCCGAAAGTTGCAGGCGCGAACCACGCTGTAATGGGAGCACAAAGCTTCACCAGAAATGCCACCGCCTCTGCCCGAAGATCGCGGCTGGGGCACGAAGTCTCTAAGCCTGACTGTCTCAAGTCAAGGCTTATTAAAGCACCGGCCAAATCGCTAGAATATATAGATAACCATCGGAGAAACACAATCAGGAAGATGGGCTGAATCCGTTAGTGGGGCAAAATGGCAGTCACCAATCACTCTGGGGAGCGCAAAGCTCCGCACACCTCAATATCTCCTCGGGAGCATGAGGTTCCACTGTAAACAAGAGAAAAAAATTCCTCAGTCCCGCCCCCCCATGGAAGTGCGAAACTCCACCACGGCACAGGATGATAGACCGGTCAACTGGGCTAACCAGAAAAGGCACCAACAGTGGCTGAAGGAAAGAAATCCCCCCCCCCCCAGATAGCCAGCAAGGCCAGCTACTGAGGGTCCAAAGTCCTTAGTGTATCAGGGAAATGTCAGAAATCATAGTCAAAAAACAGTCCAGGTCAAATCCAATAGGAGAAGCAGTAGAAGAGAGAGAAATGACAAAAAATATCCAAAGTAGTCTCACACGCCTGTCCAGACTGACGAACTGAGTCAAAAGCTGGAAGCCTCTAGCAACAGGGGCGGGACTTAACAACTATGACAGACTCAGTCCATCAATCTGAACAGATGACTACAATCCATCTATCCTGGCTGCTGTCTCTTAAATGAATGGAGAACATTCATTTAATGCCTCTCATTCATTTTAGGTACTTTGTTCTCAACCAAATATAGGTATGTTTTCCTCCCTCACCCTTTGCTTAAGCTGTCTTGCTGTTCTGCAAGGGAGGATGGGAGAGAAAAAGAGAAAAATCCAAACAGTGTCCTGGACTTGAACACCACAACCACTGCTACCCATTTACAGAAAAAGAAGCAGGCATACAATGGGGAATACACATTGAAAGGAAGGTGGTAGCATTGTCACCCCTGATCATGATGGGAGTTACGAGCGTACTACCCAAATAGTCCAAAGTATTCCCCATTGTGTAACTGCATACTCTCTTGTATATCTCTTCACCTCCAACCTCTCAGCTCTGCAAAGGGGGAAAAAGGAAAAACAATCACAAGACAATATGTACTGGTGGCAATCACATGACAGAGGGACATGGTGAAAGGTCACAAATGTGAGCCTTGGTTGTTATAGTCAGCACCATAGTTTGAACCATCACTGAACAAGGCAGTCAGTAAGTGAAGTCTACCACAAAATTCTGGATATTATCTCCCATCCCCACTCCATTATATTGTGATGACCACATCCCTGCTTCTCACTAAGGTATTATAATATTCACCTTGAATCGTTAAGGGGATGGCTCTTCCTGCAGCTCTAAAAGTGATGACTAGCTAGTTGTGCTTTTTTTCTGTTTTTTACATATTTATAAATAAACCTTGTACTGAATGCAACAGTGAATAAATATAACCAGGCCATCAAGAATTATACTTGTCATTAATCTCTTTTAAAACATGATGTGAAAAATATTATTTTTAGATTGCAAAATGATATAATTAGATGCCATAGCAGTCAATCATCTAGAGAGTGAACTACATTAAATAAACTATCAAGATTTTTTTTTGAGAAAGAGAGGATTATATTCTAAACTGCTGGCTCAGTCAAATGTTATAGGATAGATCCAAGTTGACAAAAGCTACTAAGTGAAGATAAATACTTTACTAGTTGCTTGTTGCTTCTCTTTTTTTGCATGGTTTAAGAGGATAATAGATAAATCAATATATTAAGTAAGATTTATACTAACTTACAATCAGATGAATGAAGCAATACCTGTTAAAATCAGTCAGTTAATCTGCTTTCTTTAAACACATTACTTTAATTGTGACAAAAGGCACGGGATTAAGTTCAGAATACTTCTCCAACAATTGCCTTGACATCTTCCTTCAAAATCCAGAACTCTTATAAAATAGATAAAAAGTGCATGAATACTAAGAAAACTGCATATTTACAGAGTATCACGGCTCAACAATATACATTAGAAAAGCATTTTTAATTGCTTCTTCAAATTAAAGAAAAACACAGCATGCAATGTCATTATTTTTAATCTTGTAAACATACTTCAAAGGGGGAAAGGCTATTTATGCATCAAGGCTGTTTGCCAATTCTCTTCCCTTCCATGTGTCATATTTCATCACCTAGCATTGCCACTTGGAATTGTTTCAGTATCTGTTCCAGCTAATATGTAACTGAGGCTAAAACAAATTGAAAAGCAGACTATCTTTTCTTCTAAGCATTTTTCCAAAACCAAACTGCAGTGAAAACATTTTTTCCAAAATTTTACAATTTGTTCAGTAAAAAGTTGATATCAACATGGAGAGATAACAACAAGGAGAGATTACAACAAGGAGGATGAAAAAAACATGAGCAGAGTCATGATGACAAAGCAAATATTTAACTGAAGTTCAACTGAACAAGTGCTCTTTGCCACAAAGCTGAACAAAAAACCAACCAGTGTAGAGTGTAATTATGCTGAAGCACAACACAGATGTTTTAAGTTATGAGATGATTAAAGAACCAGTAATAAATCAGACATCAAAATTTCAGTCTATTTCATCAAGTCTTCCAGGTATATATTTAAATCATAGCATGCTGAACTCTGGGAAATAATAACCTAAGAAGAAATGTTTCACCTTCCTGAATTATACTTAACCATCAAATGTAAATTGCCAATGTTGCTTTAAAAAAGTCTCTACCTGGAAAAAGATTTATTGGTGTATGCTTAAGACAGTATATCTTTATGAACATAATCTCATAAATACATGTAAAATAGTTTGTTCGTAAGACATTTTCATAATTTACAGTTGTGAAGGGGCTTATAATTATGAAATGAGGTTTATGAAATTAATGAACTCCTGTGAAGGAAACAGATTTTTCCTATTTCGAGGGGCACAGAAGTATTCCTTGACTTATAACCACAACTGGACTTGAAATTTTGGTCCTAATTCATTGCGGTCATTAAGCGAGGCACCCACATGACCACCTTGCTCATTGACCACAATCCCAGCCTTCCCAGGTGCAGTTGCTAACCGACTGCATGGGTCACTAGATTGATAACACAAAAGAGCTACCTGCCAAAAGAGGGTACCCAACTCCCATTCATGCACACAAAGGGTTATGAAAAAGGAAGCTTGGAACTCAAGGAGTCCTTTCTGCAGGCAACTGCAGGCCGTCCCCTGCTCTCCCCTTCGTGTGTAGAAGGAATCCGCACAGCTGGGCCAGAGAAAGGAAGCTCTGAACCAAGCACCAGAACATACTTTCTCTGTCCCAGCATGCCGGTTCCCCTCTACTCTGTGTGTTGGCCTTTCTAGCCTTTAGAAATATTGATTTCACTAGCTTTCTGGCTAGAAAATTAGCAAATGCTATTTTTCTGAAGGATAGAAAGGCTTTTCCCAGCCAGCACCTTTGAGAATGGCAAGGCTGCTTGATAGAAGGACTCTACCCCACATGGGCAAAATCAACCTGACATGCAGCCCTTCCACTCTCAAAGGCACTGACTGAAAAAGTCCATGACGAAAGTTAAATGGGATTTTAGGATGGGGCGCTTGGAGCCAGCTAAGCAGGTATATACAAAAGTATGAAGGCTATTGCTTAACACATTGTAAGCCGCCTGAGTCTCCAGAGAAGGGCGGCATATAAATTGAACCAATAAATAAATAAATAAATAAACATGGCTCCAAACACCCCAGGCTGGTAAACACCTTCTGCTAAAATCCCCTTTGGCTTTTGTCATAGACTTTTCATCCAGCATTTCTGAGAGCGGAAGGGCTGTTTGGTGGAGGGACTCCACCCATTATGAGGCAAAATCAATCCTTTCACTGTCTAAAAGACTGGCTGAAAAAGGTTCATCCCATAATGGACCGTTTTCAGCCATCCTCCAGGAACGAGAAGGAGCCCTGCAACAGCTTGCGACCTTCTTTGCCTGCTTCTCTGTTGACTTTGAGAGGAAGCTGACAGGTAAGACTGCAAATGACGACCACATGATCGTGAGCACCTTGGCATCCCATTGTGAATGCAAATGGGTTGCCAACAGCCCAGACTGCTATACAGGATTGTAGGGTGTTGCAACATTCATAACTTCAGGCATTGGTTTATGTCCCTTAAGCACCTTTGTAATTTTGGTTACTGAACACATTTCAGTAATTTGATGATTGAGGACTACCTGTATAACACAAGCTTCTTCATATTACTAAGTTCAAATGTTTCTAAATAGTGACTAATGTAGAATAAGCCTTTCCATAAAAATTACATATAAAAGATGCCAAGGTCAAATAGCTTCCAGAATAATAATATCAATAGTGTAAAACAATAACTGAATACATACTGATAATCCTTATGTTAATAGATCTTGCCTATCATGGTCATACCTCATGACAGTCATAATAGCTGACCACTCGAAGTGCAGTTATGTGACCAAGAGAGGAAGGAAACTACAGCTTTCATGTATCTATTATTATAGCTCAGGGATGGCAAACCTTTTCAGCACCAAGTGTTGAAAAGGGAGCACATGTGCATATAGGCAGCACCACGTACTGAAAAGGGAGAACTTGTGTGCACTCGTCAGGGCCGTGACCAGGAGGAGGAGCTGCCCAGGGAGCATATGCACACCGGATAAGGTACTTCTGGTTTCTGGCGCATGCATGCGTGCCAGCCAGCAAATCTTCCGGTTACTGTCGTGCATGTGCACACGCCAATCAGCTGGTCGGCGCTGGTCTGCTGGTCATACCAGAAAACGGAAGACCAGCTGTTCTGGTTTTCATCACTGCCACATGCACAAAGGCCAGCTGATCATCACGCGCGCATGCGTGCCAGAAACCTGGAAGAGGAACAGGCAATACCGCGTGCGCCAGGCGACATAGCTCTGCGTGCCACTTTGGCACACATGCCATAGGTTCGCCATCACGGCTATAACTTTTATCAATGTAGATCTAGTCCAAATTTTGAGAATCTGTTTCTTGACCTGGACAGCCTTAAATGGCTGCCACAAATCTAGTGCTCACTTTCTCTTTGACCGCAAACTACTGGCATGAAGATTTATCTACCTTGTCCATCATATCTCAATTGAATATATTATATATTGGAATGTTTTATTTCTCCCTTATCATAAAAAGTTGCTATAAATTTTAACGATCAACTGGAACCAGCAGCTCTCTCATTAAGTGAAACTGTCACTAAATGGGTAATCATATAACTAGAACGGTGCTTTCCTTTTCCCCACTCCCTCATCCTTTTGATTGCTTTCCCCACTACTGAGATAATTAGCAAGAAGGAAAGTAATGTTTACATTCACTAGAGAGGAAGGGATTACAAGTGAGTAAGCAGGCACACAATGGAGAATACATTGGGCCATTTGCATGCTTGTGGCTCATCCTCCTCCAGCACCACCTCACTGTGTGCCTGCTTACTCTTTTGTAATTTCACTTCTCCCCATACCACCGCATTCCTTTCAGTGTGCATTCCCCCTTGTGTGATCACTTACTTTCTTGTAATCCCATACTCTCCATTCATACAACAGCCTGGAAAAAGTTATTTATGATCTGTCCTTAAACTTACAACCAGTGCACCGCCCCCATGATCACCTGATTGCAATTCAACTGCTTGGCAACTGCCTTGTATTTATGACTGGTTGCTGCATCCTTTGGTTATGTGATTGCAATTTGCAACTGTTCCAGCAAGTTTCCAACAAGCAACGTTAATTGGGAAAGCAGGATTAGCTTAACAACCATGTGATTTAATTTATGTAAACCATCCGGAATGGCCATATACATTTTCTTAATAAATAACTAACACGAGTCACTAAATGATCATTGTGATTCACTTAAGAACCATGGTAAAAATTGTCATAAAATCAGGTCCAATCATATGATGACTCACAATGCCCATACCATTTAGCAACGAAAATTCTGGTTCCAACTGTGGTCATAACTTGAGAACTATCTGAATTCAGCATCTGGATTCAGAGGTAATACATTTCTTACAAGAAAGCCCACCTGCTCTAAGGGACAATCATTCCTGAAGAATCTGACTAGAATGACACTGAACTGTAGTAACTATTTGTGATCCTTAAAATGCTGAAGAAAATTGCTATAAAACTTTGATGCATATGTGATTCTTACCTAAGAACTTGTTTACTGCCTTTCATGTAATCTATCTAAGGAGAAGGCAAGGAGTACAGCTCTGCTAATTCTTCTTGATCATTCAGTGGCTTTCAATACTAATGACCATTGTATTATTCTGGACAGGCTCTCAAAATAGATGGCCTGAATTACAAAGAGCTGGACTATTAGCTAGCTCTTCCTTCCACTCTGGTGTTTGGCTACCATTTTGACATTTCTTCTCTGATAGGCTCCTGTTTATGAAGAATTAAGATCACCGTCTGGAAGGGGTCATTGATTCAGATCTGTGACCAATTTTACCTGTTAAGACTGGTTAACCTATTTTAGCTACAACTACACTTGAACAGAGAAGTCTGGCTAATATTAACCAGCTCTGGAAACTTCTATGGTAAAAATCTTATTGATCCCTAGGCCACTACTGAGCAATTTGGCTTGTGCACTCAAACACAATTCAAAATGTAAAACCTAAAATGGCTTGGAACTTAGATGTGTGTTGTTGTAAATCTCCATGTATCATTGCCAGCTCAGACTCTCACAAAGAAACCAACAGCAAGCAATCGGTTCCAGAGTTGCTGGGCAAACTGCTGCCTGAGGTAGCTGCAGGCAGAGGCAGTGCAGCCCAATAACCATGTCCGTCTGCTGCCAGTCTTCAAAGTTGAGGAGCCTGAGCTGTTTCCTCCTCCTAGCGAATGGCGAATCTGATGGCGAATCTGTGGCATGCAGAGCCATATTGCTGGCACGCAGAGCCATATTGATGGGCACGCGAGTGTTGCTCTAGGTCAGCTCCAGTGCGTATGTGTGTGCCGGCCAGCTGATTTTCAGGCTTTCCAGTCCCACCAGAAGTTGGCAGATGGGCTGTTTCTGGCCTCCAGAGGGCCTCTGAGGGGTTGGGGAAGGCCATTTTTGCCCTCTCCAGGCTCCTAGAAAGCCTGGCAAAAAACGGGTCTACAGTGCCCACCATGCCATCACATGTCAAAAGCATGGGGAGCGTGGGGGGGTTGTGCGTACATGCATGGGGGCGCAGGGCACATTGAATTATGGGTATGGGCACACATGTGCACGACCCCCGCACGCTCCCCCTGCTTTTGGCCCCTGACGGCAAAAAAGTTAGCCATCACTGTCCTAATGCAAGGGCTTGCCACACAGAGAGCAGGGTAGAACAAAGGCACTTTGCAAATCTCCTTGCAAGAAAGGAATATCACCCTTCCAAATGAGCAGTTCCTGAGTTGCTTCTATTTAAGAAGAGTAGCAGGCTCAAGCCCCTCTATTGGCAATAACTATTTGTTAACCTAGACTCAACATTCCTTGCCTCCTGACTTGGAATCTTATGACTGATTCTGGACCTGGTCCAGCTGAAAACCCTACTATGACATTTGGGTCTTTGAACTTTGTCTGACACCTCATACCAACTGTTTTGGATTTGGACTCACTCAAGGCAAGCTTGCTGGAATAAAGGGGACATGATTTCTTATATATATTTGTGTGTGCACGCACATTTGCCCACACCTTTCCTTTGCCATTTATTTCCTTGAAAATCTCCAGTGAAGTTTGCAAACTTCTCTGTGTGTTTATGAGTGTGTAGCCTGAAACAGAACATTATGGAAATTGAAGAGCAGTATAGAAATGTTTTAAAGGTAAAGGTTTCCTCTATCCAGTCATTCCGAGACTCATCTCCATTTCTTAGCCGAGGGAGCTGGTGTTGTTAACAGCATTTCCATGGTCACGTGGCCAACATGACTATATGCCAAAAGTGCACAGCATGCCGTTACCTTCCCACTGAAGTGGTACCTATTTACCTACTCTCATTTGCATGCTTTTGAACTGCGAGATGGACAGGAGCTGGAGCAAATAACAGGAGCTCACTCCCGTCGTATGGCACTGGGGTCTAAAACCTGGATGTCAGCTTTCCAGCTGACAAGCTCAGCATTTTAGATAATCTTATTATACTTACAACCTCAGATAGCAACCACTCACAAATATACTAATATGGAAAATAAAATCATTTTCCTACCAATGTATGCATTTACAACCAAATTTTGTGCACTTGACAACACTGCATGCCAAAGTGACAGTAACGTTGGTGTAATTATATGAAAAAAACCCATTTGAATGAGATGGCAGTAACCAGTAATCTTTCAGTCATGTGTACACTGAGTGATCATTTCGCTTAACGACCTAGTCCTTGGAAAGGAACTTGGTCGCTTAACAAAGTGGGAACAGGTGTTAATTAAACACATTTTGCTATGTATCCATCAAAAAATGTATTATACTGTTACTTTAATAGTAATAGCAAATTACCAGTACTTACTTCTCTTAAACAAACACAATCAAGCTACTGAGTTACTCAGCTATCTCCTGGGTAAGGGAAAAAATGTAAAACTGTTGGGACACAAAACTGTGATGACAAAACAATCAGCCACTTTAAAAAGAATTATGGACTACAAATAGTCTTCATTTAATGATCCTGATTGTGACTGGCAATACCACCAATGAGCAATGTTATTAAATGAAACATGCGATTATGTTGACTTCTGTCAGTATCACTGTGGTCATTCAATGAATCATTCAAGTTGGCTGTGACTTGCAATTTACTACAATTTACTGCCAGCTTCTTTTCCAGCGATTTTGTTTGTTGGAAGCTGGCTGTGAAGCTCATGAATGGCAACATGTGATTGTGGGATGCAGTGACTGTCGTAAATGCATGCCAGTTGCAAAGTTGTTGAATTGTGATAATGTGACCATGTCGTAAGTTCAAGGATCAATTGTAAAACTACTTTTCCAGAGCTGTTGTAAGTTTGAAAGGTTGCTAAGCAGGAGAGTTGTTAACCAAGTACTACCTGCACTTTTTATTGTCAATATATACTGTAAATATAAGACCAATGCTAGCTCATCAGTTTTTCCTGAGTGTTCTTTCATACAGCTACTTTAAGTATACTTTCCTAATGCAGAATATTTTAAGTTGTACCATCAAATCTTATTTTTAATTATTGTCACATTTTTGCCATCACCATAGTTGGAGAGATCCTCCAGGTTACCATTCTGCTACTATACTGTTACACAACTGAATGGAAAGGATTTTTAAAAATATTTACACTGTTATGCATTTCAAATCTAAATTTTATCAAAAAATATTTATAGAAAGAAGATGCAACCATTTAAATAAGAATGTTAGCCTTCTTAGTTGAATTAAAAATGGATTTTCATGACAGCATATCAATCAGTTTTACCTAAATTAAGGCAGTTGTCTTTCTACTTATCCTTGGACATAATCCTTTGAAAACAAAGTTTATGTTGATAAGCTGAAGAGTTTAGGAAGGTTTTAAGAACAAAATAAAAGTCTCTTCCCAGCCTTTTACCTCCTCTTAAGTTTTTTTCTGAAATTTTTGACAAATCCTGGAATGTAATTATCAGAAAAACTATTAAAGGTCTTATCCTGAATGAAAGTATTTCTTCTATATTTAATTCACTTATCCCATCACAACTCTAGGATATATGTATTCAAGGCTGAGGATGGAGTACAGAAATTCTGTGTGCACTCCTCATATTGTCAAATATATTTTTCAATATACTTTACTTGAAATTGAAAGGTTGCTAAAAAGGCCAGTTGTCAACCAAGGACTACTGGCACTTTTTACTGTCAATATAAATATAAGACCAATGCTATCTGATCAGTTCTTCCTGAATGTTCTTTCATACAGCTAACTTAAGTATATTTTCCTAACGCAGAACATTTTAAGTTGTTTTTAAATTAAGGATTTGCAGATCCTAACCAAAATATAATTGAGAGCTGGCACAATCAAACAAATCACAGAAGTGTGCACTAATTTAAGGCTAGGAACAAAACTGGAAGCACAGGGACCTATGATTATGCACACCATATAAGTTGAAATATGAAAACTGCTGTATCTGTTCTACTCTTTCATGCAGCAACACAGCTAGGTATCATAACATACCTGACCATAGACTTAAACATATGTTACAATACTAGAGCCAAGCTTTGACATCTCTATTTTTATCAACTAATTATACCTTCAACTGAAGAACTCAGGAACAGATAATAAACATATTGAGAAGGAAATTATGGCACTTGTAAAATGCAGAAGTCAACACTGAAGTCATGTTCATTCACTCTTGTATACTATGGTCATTTATTTAAAAGGTACTGCATGGACCACTTTAAGCTTATATGGCATAATGTACCATTCCTTCTCCAAGAACAAATGTATTCAAAATTTGGTAAAAAAAATATCAACACTGGATACTTCTCTTCGCTGATTAAATGTTTTAATATTTCCTCAAACACTTGGGAGGGGGGGAGAAAAAAATGGAAATGGAAAAATAAATACAGCCTGGGGAATGGAATGTACATGAGAATATTATGCTGTATTGTTTAAATAAATAAAATGTCCATGGACTTTGCTATCCTCTCTCTTGATGCATTACACTCCCCAGTTGCATTATTAATGTATACAAATACATCTGATTCATTTAAAATATAAATACAGTCAAAATACTGAAGACTTTTTTCTTCATATACATGATCACATTATTCTGTCACCAGAATTCTTTGCAATATATCAGTAGTAGTCATATACTTCCAGAATCCAGTAATTACCAGAATACCAGTATAGAATCCATGTTTATACACTTAAATATTGAAATATAGAGTTTGAAGGACATCATGCATTATGCTCCAACAAATCTCTGTTTACCACATACTGGTACAATAGATCTATGGAGATCCCAAATGTGATGACATTTGTTTATGGGATTTCTGAATTTTGAACTATGTGGGGTAACAATGTCTTGTGAAATCTAGATTCAACACTGTTTGGCTCAAAAGTTCATTGAATAATCTTGCATAAATCTATTACACAGATGAGATGGTATCCTTCTTTCTGGAATGTACTATTAAAGAGTACAAGTTGAGGAGACGTAGCTTAGATATTACGATTAAACATTTCTAGTATGATTTCTCCCTTTTCATGTGTAAAAATCCTCTTTTAAAAGAAGGCCAGGCAGACATGTACGTTAATCTAACCTATAGTTTAAAGTGGTACATTCCAGTTATGCTTACATCAGAAATAACAAAAAGAAACTCAAATTTCAGTTTAAACATGACAAAATATATTTCTCAGCAACAAAGTAAGAATTTCCTGTATGTAATAAAATTCACTAAGGAACTATTATTAATCAGATTCAAACCCTTTTTACAGCCCAGTTCTAATAATGTTGTTTTACATATAAGTCTCCTTAATTTCAAATTGAATTATTCCCAAGGAAGCTTGAACTGGGACAAAATAATTTTTATCTATTTATTTCATTATACTGCTTGAGTGCTACGTTTTTATGAAATAAACGGAAGACTTGATGTACTCAACTACCAGAGGTTACATCATTACAAGCAAGTAGTTTTCTCAATAAGAATATGGAATTGGTTTCCAATTCCCCATTCTAGTAAAGAGCCCTAGGATTTCCTGACAGACTCCCTTTACAATACTAAAGTTTCATCATTGAAGTTGGGGGGCTTTTTGAGATCGGTCAAAATCACTACTTGACACCAAATATTGTGTTCAATATGCCAGCACACTTTTTTTTTCTTTTTTTCTTTTTTGCAATCTATACTGATGTAACACTTGTACGACCAGGTTGGGGACAGATTGTTCTAGAGACTATCTACAGTATGTGATTTCTAAGAGTCAATACAACTTGATGGCACATAATCAATCAATCACTGATTGTAATAATTTGTAGATATGAGATTTGTATAAAAGTCAAAAAACATTATGAGACAATAGAAATTTGATCAGGAAGAGAAAGTTCATGGGCTAAAAACATGCCCTGACTTTACACCACCTCTATTCACAGACAGCATGCATAGTTTAAAATTTCTGTTTACAAACCTGTGAACTAGAACTTCTGTAATAAACAGGTGGTGATTAAAACTGAATAAAAGTTTTGAGAATGTGGCTTGCACAGATATAATCAGCCAAAATTGTAGACAATTCTGTTTATCACTAATAGCAACAATACAAATTTACTAACACACACACACACACACACAAAAAGGCTTGATTCAGGGTGTAAGCGTCACTTCTTCTTCAATGACTCACCATACTGCTGGGGGCAATAAAAAGAAAGCAAAAACATACACAAAAATCCCGTAAGCAGAAAAAATCAAAATATGACTAACTTTGAATTTAAACGAAAAGAGCCCACATTCGACGAAAGGGGCACACCGAAAGGCTTGTTGTATTACATTATTATATGACATTCAGCTTTTTATAGCATCAAAACACCTTTAAAGCCTGAACATATTTTTTTTAAAAAAATATAAATTCAAAAAGCTGAAGAAGGTTGTCTCTGGGTTAAGCAACAGAGACCATTAAAAACAAAACAAACAAACAAAAAAACCCCGCAATGTGATGGAACCAGTTACAAAGAACAAGACAGGTCGAGCAAAAACCGGGATTTGAACCCTAGCGTACGAAGCCTGACCACTATAGAAAGAAGGCCTCACACGACGCCTTGTAGGGATAAGGTGACTGCACCTGTATGACTTGTCCTGCAAGTGAAGAAGCGTCACATCACAGGGTTGTTTACATCTGACAGAGCTGCTCCGCCTGACATTAGTCCTCACCTAACAGGGTTAAGTCCGTGGACAAATTCTCGACCGCGCTCCATTAGCGGGGTAACTTCCCTTGTCGGCAGTGAGGGGCTCGGAAGAACAAGCTGGGCCTGGCAAAGTGAGTTTCCCACCTCTCCAACTCGGCCCTCCCGAGAGAGGCAACCGCCCGCCCTCCCCACTTCTCCAACTACCCGTCGCCCCGGTCCCATCCCGTCCCACTCCTCCCAGCGGTGTACCAGTTCGTCATGTCCAGGAAGAAGGCGCAGCCAGCCGGGCTGAGCTGAAAGCCAAGGAGCCGCTGAAATTCGCCAATGAGCACGTCCTTGTCGGTGGTTCCCAGACAGCTGAACTTCTGCATCAGCTCGGCGTCCAGATCCACGTCCATCCCCTCCATGGCGGCGCGACCCCTTCTTCCCGCGCCAGCCCGGCCCCTTCCACTAGGCCCCGGGCTGCCCGTGAGCCGCCGCTGCCGCCTGCTCAAAGCTGCATGGGGGAGGGGGGGGTGAGGGAGAACGAGCGAGCGAGTGAGCGAACAGCACGCAAAGCACGCCGATACCGCGGCGTAACGTCAGCACGTACCGTGATTTCACAAACGTGATGACGTCAGCCCCGGTGGATCAAAATACAAACCTTTCAAATGCAAGAAAAACGTTGTTAAGCGCTAAACGAGCGGGTTTTTTTTCCCCCTTCACTCGGGGTCTCAGCTGGTGACAATCCCCGACTGAAGCTGCGCGGGGGGTCGGAAGCTGGGCTGAGTCAGGGCTGGAGACTTGAGGGAGAAATTCAAACGTTTCCTTGGAAAGGGAGAGTGGTAAATTTACTTCCCTTTTACTGCCTTCCCAAGACCAGAGAATCAAGTTCACAAAGGAGCCGAGTTCTGCTCAAAAAAAACTTCGTAAAACATTTGAGCTGCAGTTGTAACCTTAGATCGCACTGAGCCTTGCCCGTCTTTGTTTGGGAACTTCCTTGGAATCCCATGGGATTTCTAACTTCCGTGTGCATGAAGGTCATTAAAGTATTTGTTGCTCTATTGTTTTTGTATTGTGTGTTATTTTTTTTCCCGTTTGGACAGGAAGGACATTTAACTCGGTGAATCAGTCCCGTGCAAATAAGAGGAAATTAGTTGATTATCAATTGCATTTCCTAAGTCATATTTTATAACCTACAGATCTTATTTTCCATAAACACATAACTCTTAGACCATTGCCATAGTTCTTATTTGCAGTGTACATTATAGGTTACCACAGCCCATCTTTCAAATAACCCCACCTTCTGTCTTTTGTCTGAAATCTTTCGTCTGAAGAGACTATGTTAACATTTGCTTCCCGACTTTTGACAAAGAAATGGAAGGCTATCAATATTTATTTAATTTTATGGTCTCTTTTTTCCTCCCCCTCCGCTTCTAACTGAGCCACTGGATTTTGTTGTTGTTGTTTTGGTCATTAAAAAAGAACGGGATACAGTTACCACAAAGATGGCTAAGAAACTGGTTCAGATGATTTGCACCTTATGAAATGAGTTGCATTTTGTGTTTCATGGCAGATATAAAAAATTGAATGAAAACTTCATTATAGACAAAGGAATATTCATGTTTTGCATTTGAAAAAAATGAGACCACAACAGATAAATGATTAATAATGGTTTTTAAAGTTTTGATTTTATTTTCTATAAAATATGAGAGCAACCATTTCCAATATTCAGCAAGCCATCTATAAAATCTACTTCTACATCTGTTTACTGCCCACTCAATTTTATTGGTTATTAATAAGGCTGTTTATTTTTATCACAGTGAAATTCTTAACTCTCTGAGATAGAAAAATAAAATACCCATTTAGTACTTATAGTAATTGATGAAGCTGAAACTGAAATAAATTCCATTAAATTCAGTGAAGATTTAATCCTAAATAAATGTGAATATTTAGCAAGAATCTAGTAATTAATTGTAATCTAGGTTTGCCAAAAAGGAAAACCAACATTTCATTAAAAAGAAAAAAACCCCAAGAATTAGCAGTGCAGTTCAAAATACTCATCTAATTATTTATAAATAAATGCAAAGAAAAAAACCAAAGTATAAATATATAAATGATTAATTATGTAAATGAATAATTGTGATGAGCAATTGTGGAAGTTTACACTTTAAGTATGAAAAAGCTCTCACTCAATTTTAATGATCAAATGCAATTTGCTGTATGTATTACTGTTATGTATGACTAATATCTATAAACCAACTAGAGTCCATTGGAATTGAAACAGTGGATAAATTGTATAAAGAAAGGTATGCCCTGTTACGTATTTCAAAGTAATTCATCTACTTGGTTGTTAAACAGCTAAATTGACAACATTAAAAAATTACATGATTAATAATAAAAAGTTCATTCCAAGTTAATTATTTTATATAAGATAGGTACTTCATATTTGCATTACTATTTGACGGGAATTCTAGATACGTATATATTTGTACCATATATTCCACTATTTATTTCATTGAACCCATACCAACAGACTCTAAGTGGCTTACAAAATCTAATGCAAAGTTAAAACAATTGAAACAGTCCAAACTAAAACAGTATAAAGCACGATGCAACCCTCCCTTCCCAACACATTTACTCTACACCAAGAAACAAAACCAAGTTTTAAGGGCTTTTCAGAACCCCAGAAAAATAGGCATCATCAGAATGTCTGAAGGGATGCTGTTCCAGGGTATGGAACAGCATACTTCCTAGGACACACTTGCTAAGTCTTGAGACTTTAGAATAGAAGGGACCTGGTGCATACCCACTCTGCCCAAATGTATAGAAGAGTTATAAAGACTTACCACCTAAAAGCGAACTGATAGCCAATGGAATTTAAGTAGCAGCAATGACACATGAGCACAAGAAGTGACTATTACTGCTAGCACTGCCACATTTTGAACCTGCTGTAACTTCCAGATGGACTTCAAAGGTATTTGCAAGTATAGTACTTGCAAATACAAGTACTATAAGAATTATAATTTTGTTAACTAATGCCAAGTCAACTAACTGAGGCAGGAAGGGGGCAACTGACTCGATTGTCTGCTGTCTGCTCTAAACAGTGAGATATGATTGTTAGGAAAAGCAGTCATATTAGTAATTTTCATTCATTATTGGGAAGAAAGCATAATAAACAGAAAAGTCAGTATTTTGCCAATTATTTCAAACTACCCAACATGGGTAGTAGGACTTATGGAAGATTTAGGATTTGCTCTACTCTCCTAGTATTGTGCAACTGTCAAATTTAGTTCATCAGCTGCTGCAAATTTTTCTGAAATATGAAATATTAGTTAGAACAGTTCTTTTTTATTGTTAATACTTTAATCCATTCTATTTCTGTATTCCTGATGAATATAAGCTGGTTTGATTCACACAGAAACTGATGCAGCTGGTTTGTTTTGTTCTGGATGACTTCCAGATGTTAATATTAAAGTATATTACAGAAAGAAATATAGCTTGGTTGGTTCAGCTTTTGTTCCTTTTTTATCTGCCAGTGAATTGTGCACACTAATTTATTATATCTGCTTATTTCAGCGGTCGCACTTTTTTACCCACTAAATGGGTTACAGTTAAGACCATCAACCGAAAATTTACAGTTATCTATTTTCCAAGGCACCTGAAGGCCAGACAAGGAATAATAGATGGTGACTGATCAAGGAGAGATTCAACCTAGAAATAAGGAGAATTTTTCTGACGAGAGCAATCAACCAATGGAAACAACTTGCCTTCTGAAGTTGTGGGAGCTTCATCACTGGAAGCTTTCAAGAAGAGACTGGACTGTCATCTGTTAGAAGTGGTGTAGTAGGGTCTCCTGCTTGGGAGGTGGGTTGGACTAGATGATCCACAAGGTCCCTTCCAACTCTGTTAATCTGTTAAAAGTTGTCTATGCAAATTTATGTTCCCACACTGAAATCACAACTAGAATATTGCACCAATTAATATGTCTATCACTGGCAAAAACTTTTAAACAACAATGGTAGGCAAAAAAAGAACAAGAGCTGTTATTTCTATAATTAGGAAAATAGTTACATCACCAAGTGCAAACTGATTGCTCTATGAACAACTGATCTTGATACAACTTCTGAATCTCAAAACCCTATTATACTAAAGTTAAAATACGTTCTTTCCTCCGTAATCCCTCCCCGCCCCATTCCTTTATACTGCGAACTATAACCAGCTGTACCCCAAAATGATTGAGCAACAATTCTTACATAATCCCCGATAATTGATTTACTGACTGCGAATAAAGAAAATTGAACTTGAAAATTGAAAATTGGGAGTACGAAGCAGAAACCTCCGCAATCTATAAAACGTCAACATACATCATTTAGGTACAACCACAGTTATAATCGCTGAACACTGAACAGTTTCTGCCACGGAGGAAACTCTTTCGTAGAAGCGGAAAGAGTCTTACCGATAGAAATGTTTAACGCTTACCGGAAGTGCTGTTTATGTATGTAAAAAAACTACGTCGCGCAACAAAAACGTCATTTCCTATAAACGTTTGCGGGAATCGGAACCGCATCGCCTGGAGTTAACATGCCGAAGTGAGTGAACTGGGTAGATTAGAGATGAAAATGCAGGACGGCTGGGTGGGAGAATATGTTCTGAAAAAGAAGATTCTGTAATACGAATAAGCGTCTCTTATTGGCTAAATGGATTTCCATCTGAACATCGCTTTAGGTTTTTCTCCAATATTTGCGGTTGAAGTTTCTCCCCTTCTTTTTCTCTCTTTTTGGAAATACATTTCCAGTAATATAAATTTCCTTGGCTGCCAAGTGCATTAGATACTAACAGCCATTTTGGCTATTTGCTGAAATGAATTGTGTATGATTGATGTTTTCAGAATCAGGAATTGGGTCTAAGATTGCTAGAGCCTAGCTGTTAAAACAGCTGATTCTAACTGATACATTTTATTGTGTGATTATTTATATACAAACATGAGAGACATTTTTTTCCTCCTAATTTTATTGCTAGGATTGTTAAACTATTACAGAGAATTGATGGACATAGATATAGCTTTAGTAATACATTTGAAGTAAATGCAAACTGAACATTTTAAGATTTTTGAAGAAAAATATGCTTTTACTACAAAAGCAAAGAATTAAATGGTTGGTTTACAGAAATATAATAACCATTTTCTAACATGTGTTAAAGAACCTAGTAGCAAATTATTCCTACTTCCTATGAATATTTGTTTTGCCTTTCAGGTTTTATTGTGATTACTGTGATACTTATCTCACCCATGACTCTGTAAGTAGAAATTTTAACAGTGTTATGACCAGAAATTTAAAATTATTTTTCCATTTACTTAATAGTTCTGATTATATTCCTTAGTTAAGAATCGGAGTTTAAAACTGATTATTTAATGTGTTTGTAGGCAGGTGTAAAGAAGTGATGAGAATGAATGTGTTTAGATACTCATGCTTCAACTATTTAATTGCAGATATAATTAAAGCAGTGAGAGAAAACTTGTGTCACATAAATGCAAATTTTAAAAGCTATGAGAATTTATTGGGAAGCTATTTTTGTGACCAGATATATGCATTGGAGATCAATTTTGGGTTTGTAAGTATAATGAGTGCTTGGAGAGTAATGGGGTATTGTTTTCTTCCAGCCATCTGTGAGGAAAACCCATTGCAGTGGCAGGAAACATAAAGAGAATGTGAAAGATTACTATCAAAAATGGATGGAAGAACAAGCACAGAGCCTGATAGATAAAACAAGTAAGTCTTATTTCAAATATTGCTTTGTATTTCTCAGTCCTGAAGTTCTGGTATGAAGTACAGACACTGTTTTGTTTTAATCTCTCAAAACATTGGAATGAAATTACCGTATGTAAAGCTGTTTAGGATTGTGTTTGACAGCAGAGGAACTGTCCATAAAGTGGTGGACGACATATGGCAGACATAAATTTGGTCTATAAGGAATAAATCCAAGATAACTGGTAAACAAAATCTAAACTTGAAAATAGGCTAGATCTCGTTGAGGACTGCTGAGAAATAAATATATTTATTTAACCTTTATTTGTCATAGGTCTGTAGAGATTCGGGTCATGGTTGTCCAAAGGTGCTTTTTTAGAAAAGCACCTTTCCTTTGTTTGTTTGTTTTTTCCTTTGAAGACATTTTGCTTCTTCAGCTCTAACAGGATAGTGGGGAATGGAAGGATTTATATTCCTTGCGGACAGCTGGTCATTTGCATACTTTTAGAGGATCACTGAAGCATTTAGAGGTTTATCTGTGTCCTCAGGGTCAGGGTCCCAAGTAGTGCTCCTGGTTCCTGTAGTCTGCAGTTTGCCACCCAGCTCCAATGGACTCTCAATGTATCCCCATGATGAAAGGATTTAGGTAGTAACTTGGCTTCTTGCCACCTCCTCCATTAGAACCTTTCCTTACTGGTCATGTAATCCAGAACATTAAGGGATTTGGAAAGAATTTCAGAAGTCATGTTCTTCATGCTTTCTTTATCTTATGTTTAGTGTCTATAGAAAATCTTCCTCAGCTTCCTGTACTAGAAACGGTTTCTAAAAATTTATAGCCCATGCTGGGTAGAAATTTATTTATTTATTTACCAAATATTTATATGCCGCCTTTCTCTCTAAGGACTCGGGGCAGTGAACACAAGTTAAAAACATACAATACTAAAAGATAAAATAATTAAAAACCCAGTTAAAACAACAAACAATCAAATAATAAAACCCAAGGATCAGGGACAAGCCATTTGTTGAAACAGCCAAGTCTTTTAATCCCGACGGAAGGATCGGAGATCAGGCGCTGTCCAAAGCTTGGTGGGTAACTTGTTCCAGAGGACAGGGGTGCCTACAGAGAACGCTCTGCCTCTGGATGTCGCCAGCCGACATTGTCTGGCTGATGGTGCCCTGAGGAGGGCTGCCCTGTGTGAACGGACAGGACGGTGGGAGGCGGGTAAATAACTGCTGTATTTTAGTGGAAAATATTGAATGCATATTCTAAATTCCTAAAATAAAACCCTTTATATAGTCAGTATTTCATAAAAAATATTCAATATTCTTTGTACAGAACTGATATTTGGTTTTGTTTATTTTAAAATATTTAGAAAATTATTTTTAATTTGAAATTTTCTGAACACATTGGTACCTTGTTTGAGGTTTTGAAAAGCAACTCTATTTTATTCACTCACTGCTTTCAGTTTCTTCATGAATATTTTACATGGAAGTTGTGTTCACTGCAACTTGCTAGTAAATATACGGTATTTCAGATTTAGCTGGGAATAATTCTCACAGAATTTGTATCAGCACGCAAATTGTGGAAAAAGTGGAAGCCTGGAAAAAATATCTGTGTGTTATATGGTAAACTCTTATTTTTATACTTGAGAATATCACTTACAATTGATGAAATTGATTTTAAAATTAAATATTTTCATTAAGAAATAAATCCAGACAATTGTATACCTTAAGAAGGTGGATTATTTGAAACTTTATAGAATTGCACTGAATATGTTGTACAATAATTGGAAAACATTTTTTTCAGTAGTCTTTTAATTAATATTTATATCTTTCCATTTTTTCACCATTAATACAGCGGCTGCATTTCAGCAAGGCAAAATCCCACCAACTCCGTTCTCTGCTCCACCTCCTGGAGGAGCAATGATACCACCACCGCCTAATATCCGTATGTATGAATATTGTTACTCTATTTCTGATAAATCTAGTATATAGAAATCTAAGAGAGAATACTATATTATTTTATTTTAATATTAGTTGGTTATTCATTTTAAAGAATATTGCTCCTGTTTCTAGTAAGTTTTGATCCAATAGGCATATTGGATCATATTTTGTTGCTGTTTGTACATAAACTTTAACACAACTGAAATGTTTTTACATTTTGAGATACTGAATTGATAGATAAGACTGATTGACGTATTTGTTTTTTCTATACTTTAGCTGGTCCTCCACGACCTGGTATGATGCCAGCACCCCATATGGGTGGTCCACCAATGATGCCAATGATGGGACCACCTCCTCCAGGAATGATGCCAGTTGGACCTGGTAGGTGATAGATTGAATAAATGCTTACATCTTCCTATTCTGAGGATGTGTATAGTAAAAGACTAGCTGCTGTACATTATATCTTTTTTCTGGAACAGCAAGCCTGCATATTTAAAGGTGGCTAGTGACATCTATCAAGGATCAAGATTTGGACTGTGCCATAGCAAGGAAATATCTTTAGAAATTGTATATTGTGGGTTGCCACAAGAAATTCCCATAAAAAAATGACTGTGCCAGTACCATTGTACAAGGATGACCTAGAAAGTTTAGGAATAAAGATTAGCCCTTATTGTTACTGCACAGGGAAACTACCAGTATTTCTTTTCTAGAATTTTCAGACGTCTTTACTTTGGAGTTACTTTACTAGCTTGTTTCACTGATCAAATATATAATGTATATAGGTATACAGAAGGAAGAAAATATAGGCTAAAACTATAAGTGATCCTTCCTTCCTTCCTTCCTTCCTTCCTTCCTTCCTTCCTTCCTTCCTTCCTTCCTTCCCCTTAATCTTGTTTTGCCGTATTTCATTTATTAGGTGGGAGTCTAAAAAAGACAATACACGTTTTTGTAGAGTGCTTTTACTCTGAAGAGGTTGGAATTTTTCTTCTTCTTTCATGCTCTGGTGTAGATCATTGTGAGGCCTTCCAAGCAAATAAAGATGCAATAAAAGCTTTAGAAGAATTTGTTTTATTTCAGAACAATTTGGCTAGACTACTAATATCAAAATAGAGCATATAGAAAAACCACTTGAGAAAGTTGTAGTGGCACAACTGTGTATTGTGTGTAATTTTTATTAAGATTTTTGTTTGTGACTTCCGGTTTGCGATCGCCTCGTCGCAGGGCGGCTCGATCGCTCGGCCGCCGCCCCCGCCGCCTGTAGAGCCGCTTTTCTTGTTTAAAAGCGGCTCGGAACGCTCCCCCTTTGAAATAAGGGGGAGCTAGAGTGGGCAGCAACAGGTTGAGCCCAAAAAAGTGCACCCAGGGCATTTTCCTAGCCCTGGCAAGCGCTTTTTGTTGGAGCTCCCTCTTCAACCTGCCGGATCTCCGAGCGGCGCGGGACTTCTGACAGTCAGAACAAGACGGGGAGGAATCGCAAACGAACGAAGCTGAAGTCTAGATTATTTATTTATTTATTTATTTATTTATTTAGATTTATATACCGCCCTTCTCCTTGCGGACTCAGGGCGGTCAACAGCCAAATAAAAATAGTACACAAAAGTTAAACAATTTCTTTAAAAAAGCATATAACTTTGGCTAAAAATTAAAACCATTAACCATTAAATATTTAAAATACCCAACCCTATAATACAGATCTTAAAAATTCAGCGGGGTCAGGCTAGACCAGCAAGCTGAAAGAGATGAGTTTTCAGGGCCCGACGAAAAGTCCGGAGGTCAGCAATTGTTCTCAGTTTTGGAGGAAGATCGTTCCAGAGGGTAGGGGCTGCCACAGAGAAGGCCCTCCCCCTGGGGGTCGCCAGCCGGCATTGTCTGGCTGACGGCACCCTGAGGAGACCCTCTCTGTGGGAACGCACCGGCCGGTGGGAGGCTATTGGCGGCAGAAGGCGGTCCCGTAAGTACCCTGGTCCTAAGCCATGGAGCGCTTTAAAGGTGGTCACCAACACCTTGAAACGCACCCGGAAGTCCACAGGTAGCCAATGCAGCTCGCGCAGGAGAGGTGTCACATGGGAGCGTCCCGTCGCTCCCATAATCCCCCGCGCGGCCGCATTCTGCACTAGTTGGAGCCTCCGGGTGCATCCCAAGGGGAGCCCCATGTAGAGAGCATTGCAGTAGTCCAGGCGAGAGGTGACGAGTGCCTGAGTGACTGTGCGTAGGGAGTCCCGATCTAGAAAGGGCCGCAACTGGCGTATCAGGCGAACCTGATAGAAAGCTCCCCTGGCCACAGCTGTCGTGTGATCTTCCAAAGACAGCCGTGGGTCCAGGAGGACGCCCAAGTTGCGCACCCTTTCCGTGGGGGCCAATGATTCGCCCCCAATAACCAGTGATGGTGTCAGCTGGCTATATTGGGACGCCGGCAGCCACATCCACTCGGTCTTGGAGGGGTTGAATCGAAGCCTGTTTCTCCCCATCCAGGCCCGCACGGCTTCAAGGCACTGGGACATCACTTCCACGGCATCGTTGGGGTGGTCTGGGGTGGAAATGTACAGCTGCGTATCATCAGCGTACTGATGGAGCTCCACCCCAAAACCTCGGATGATCTCACCCAGCGGCTTTACATAAATGTTGAACAGGAGGGGCGAGAGGACCGATCCCTGCGGCACCCCACACACTAGGCGCCTCGGGGTCGACCGCTGCCCCCCTGTCAACACAGATTGCGACCGATCGGAGAGGTAGGAGGAGAACCACCGTAAAACGGTGCCTCCCACCCCCAGTCCCTCCAATCGGCGCAACATGATACCATAGATGATTGACAACTAGTTTGGTGAGATCTAAAAATGATTTTCTGATAACTACAAGGTTTTTAAAAGATTTTTTCAACTTTGAAAAGCAAGTTGTTTGATCGTAAAAGTGCTTGAAAATGGCGGCTGATTAAAGTAGAGTCAGTGAAAGCGGAAGGAAGAAAGTGTAATAAGAAAGAGAAAGCGTGCCTGCCTGTAATTGGACTGTGCCTATTTATAAGTTTTACAAGTTCTCCATTGTAAAAACTGGGGAGATCAGGAAAAGGAGGAAGATTTTTTTCTTTTTTTTCAAGACTTAAGTTTTGTTCAGGCATGGCTTCAAAGAGAACGGGGGGGGGGGATTCCCCCACACATCAGACAAAGGAAAAGTCAGCCCCAGCTTCAAAACAGCTAAAACAGTCACAGGATAGTGAAACAGAAGATTTGAAAGCATTTATACATAAATACTTGGGAGAGCTTTCTGGTCAAATGAGTAAATTGGATGAAAGAATGACTAAAAATCAAAAAGATGTTTAAAATATTTTACTGGATTTTTTTAAATATGCTTATCATGTTTAGAGTAAAGTGTTAAGTGTTTTATGTAAGGGGATCTCACTTTTAAAGATTGTTAAATATGTTATGTTTGTTAAACAGCGGAAGTCAAGGGGGGGAGGGAGGGAGAGGGGTGTTAGGGGGGGTTAGGTAGGGGGTGGGGTGGGGGAGAGGGTTTTTTTTATAAATGTAATGTAAAACTTTTTCAATAAAAAAAAAAGATTTTTGTTTGAAAAAATATACAAATTAAACTTAAAAAAGAAAAGAGAATAGAAGAGTAAAAAGTACAAGAAAAGAGATGAAAGAAGTAAGAATATAATAAGAAATGTATAAAGAAGCAACTTTTGACCTTTATTACAACAAGTAAATAAACTTTGTAAATCTAGACACTCCCTGTAAGTCTTTTATCTCTCCATCCTGTATCCGATTTCTTATCTATAAATAAATCCATTAAGAAATCATCTTTTCAGTCCTTGTGTCAGAGGAAAGTCCATAAGGACTTGCTAGAACAAGATATCTTGTTTAACCTTTCTTTTTCAAATAAATCAACTTTGTATTTCTTTACTTCTAATCGTTTTAATCTTTAGTTCATTCAAGTATGGCATACTGTGGATTTGATTTCTTTTTATTTCTTTGTCCCATTGAACAGAGTTCTTCAAGACTCTAACAAACCTCTTTTGTAAATTCAATGAGAAAAATCCAGGCCACTCTATTAGTTTGTCATTTGTGTTTCCTCTTTAAATTTTAAAACCTCGGCCAATTTTATTTGTAGATCCAGTGAAACATCTTTTCTTGGCCTGTCAGTTGAAAATCTATTTTAGTTATCTTCTCTGTTTTGTCAGATAAAATTGGTTCTGTCATTTCTTCAATAACACCTTTTGGGCATAGTCTATCCATAGAAACAGACCATCATTATTGACATTGTTGATATTGTGGCTACTATTTTCTGATACCATTTTTCAAAAATCTTCAGTATTTTTTTATAATGCTTTACATCACATTATATGATTGTAAATTTTTCTTCTAAGAACTTTAGTCCCCTCTAGTCCAGTTTTTGAAATCGTGAAATTGTCTATCATTATATTTTGTAAAAATCAAAACAACCTATTTCCCACAAAAAGTTATTTGTTCTTTGTAATTCCAGTATCTTATTGTACAAGTTTCAGTATTCCAAATTTATCTGGACCCTTAGTCTATTTATAAGATCAAAATAATTAGGTTTTTGCTTTTTATTTCAGATTATTTAAATTCTTAAAGTTTATGATTAAAAATTTATTTCATTCAGGAATGAGGACCTGGATTGTTGGGGGCAATATGCTGACTCTGTAAACTGCTTAGATAGGACTGTAAAAGCACTATGAAGCAGTATATAAGTCTAAGTGCTAGTGCTATTGCAGGTAGACTTACTCAGCATTTTCCAACTTGTTCCGAAGGTCTATAATAGCTTAAAAGTAGTTAATGAGCATTTTCTGAAAGTGATTAGAAAAGTGAGATTTGTGAATTTAGTGCTATTTAAAAGCCTTACCCCGCTTGTGAGCAAGATGATCTTCTTAAATGGTTCAAACCTGAAGAAAACCATTGTCCTTGTGTTGAGCAGCCATCTGAAGCACATATGGATGATCTTTTATCCTCTCCTTATCCAGGGAGGTTCTAAGGAACCATTTACTCAGTGATTTCTTGGTTTTTGCCACAGTCATCAGCTCCATTTTCACAGAGCCATTTTCTGTTTGCCATGCCTTCCCTGGAAGAGAGGAGTGGAGCACTTGCTCTGACTTTGACTTGGTGGAATTTGAAGCCTTAACACTGTGGGAGGAATTAATAAATTACAAAGTGTCTTCCTTTAAAAATTGAAAAAAAAATTAGCGATTTGAAATTGTAAGGTTTCCTGCCACAGCACAGGTGATACTTTTACAGCAGATTTTAAGATGAACAATTGCTTCACAAAGCAGGAGGCTTTTGCTATGTATTACATTATATTGGGGGAGGGAGGGATAGAATTAGTTTCAGTAGTTTGTCCAAACTTTTCAAAGTCTCTTGCTCCCTCTTTTTTTTATTCTCTTCCAGAGCTTTTGCTATCAATTCAGTTACCTATTAACTCCTTTTTCCACCCTTTTCAGTGAGAATGAGAAGGGAATTGACTGATTAAATCTCTGTGTTTAAAAACTTTCTCAATGCTTCCATAGCCTTCTCTATGTTTATATTGCAAGATGTACTTCCCTCAGAGTCTTCTGCCATCCTTTCCAGGTTTGAGGTTTTCCTGGAGTCTCCATGTAGTTATCTTCCTCTGTCATATAGAAGGTATAGGATAACCTTGACGAACAAAGGGAAGTCCCACTATCGAGGAAAGAGTCAGATAAATGTGGTTTGAGACCATATCAAGAAAGATTTGTGAAACACCTCAGAGTCCCCCCCCGCCCTCAATTTATATGAAGATAAAAGAGGGAAAAGTACATTCAGACTTGCAAGATTCTATTACTATAGTTAGATAATTTTATTACAAATAAAGTAACTTTTACACAGTGTCTATTTCATTAATCTGATCTATCCTGGGTTTGGAATGAAGCACTTCCCTCTTTTTAGTTCTTTGCTTCTCTCAGGAAAGCTTCCAGGTGATGTCTTCATCCTTCCCCTCCCTCTGAAGCCATAAAAGAACAACTCACTGCAACAGCCCAGCATGCTCACAGCAATGTCTTTCTCCAGACGCCAATTTCCTGCATAATTATTACCCCAAAATAACTTACTAGTCCCAATGTACCAAAATGATACAGGCTCAAATGTGGCAATGTTCTCTCTCAAACCAGCAGCATTTTCTCCAGTAACTGAGGGGATGAGTTTCCCTCCTGGGCTTTAGAACTCCAGCACTGTACATTAGGTTTAGCCAGTGAGAATTTTGCCTCCATCTGTCCCACAATAGTTCTGCCTAGCAGCCAGGGCACGTTTTCTGCTTTCATGGCAACACGGCTGTACTCCCAAACCATATCTGAGCTGCTTCTCCCCATTTGTTTCTCTCTCGCCCACCCCACCCCCACCCCCCACTCTGCTGAATCACACCAATGCAGCAGCATCCAACATGGCCATAAAAGCCATACGCCACATTTACGGATATGTATAAAAGTACTGTAGCTCTATTCATTTTTTCCATCTCTCATTCCTTTTCCAATGCAAAAACAGTTGCATCCTTTCTGGTGAACCGGGGAGGAGGAAGAAAATTCAGGTATCTGTGATACCTTGCTTTACTGTAGCCTTGTAGCCTATTGTATTGTAGCCTACTATAATATATGGTAGTTGCAATTCTAAAAATTTGAGAACATTATCAGGATTATGGAAGACATCCAATTTAGAGCCTGTTTAAAAAGAATAATTACCATAATTTAAATAAATGTGTAATATAGTACTTTGGGCCCATATATCTTCTCTGTTAAAAAGGGTTCCATTCATAGAAGATTGCTTTCTTGCTGCCTACTTTCCTATGAAGTGCTCTGCTATTTGCACTGAAAAATCACTTGAAGGTCTTAAGAATAGTGCACAATAGAATACAAATGGCCACAGACATAGAGGAATAGTATTTGAATGAACAGATAAATATGCATCCTTGTGCAAGACTATGAAACAATATGTTGGTTCTGGAAAGATTTATAAGATCTTGGAAACCACTTATAACATTTTCTTGGAATTCGTTTTTGTGTTGCAAAATGTAAAGAAAACACAAAGCGCTCCACAGAAATTGAAAGATTCTTTTCATCACAATTTGATAAGCATTGTGACATATTGGTCTTTAAATTAGTGCTACATTCTTTTATGTTATGTTTTCTTTGCTTTTATAGCTCCAGGAATGAGGCCACCTATGGGAGGACATATGCCAATGATGCCAGGGCCACCAATGATGAGACCTCCATCCAGACCCATGATGGTACCAGCCAGACCGGGAATGGCTCGCCCAGACAGATAAAGTGGAATTGGACCTACTGCTCCTTTTTTTTTTATGTATGCCTTTCTCTTAAACTGTGGAAGTTGCATTGCCCAAATTGTCAACAATTTTTTTTTCATTTACAATCTAAAATTGGGGGAGGGAGATGGAGCCAGAGAGGGGGAAAAACCCCATAAATATCGAACAAAGGCTTTGTAGCATTTCTCAAATAATTTTTCATGTTTGTTGTTAAAATAAAATATTGATAATTGCTTTCTCATATTTTGTGTCCTGAAACTAGAATCATCATCATCATTTAACGATCCCATAATCCTTTGCAGGGTGGAGTCTGGGCAACTGAATGGAGTTAGCAGAGCGTTTACTGGCCGGATGCCTTTTCTGTAAACCAATGCGGAGATTTGTTCAGCAGATATATTCTCATTGTGCCCAGAGAGAGAAATATCTGGCTCTACCTAGGATCGAACTGAAAGCCTCCTGATTGTAAGGCGAGAGCTCCACCTCTCCTGTGTACTGAAACCAGAATGATTCCATTAAAATAGTAATCATTTAAGATGTTATGCTTCTTCCCAAAAACAACGTTGCTCATGATGGGTGGTCCCTTCCATATCTTTCAAACTTGCATAGGCACTATTATTAACTTTCTCTCATACTTAGGGTGCTTTTATCACTCTAAACCAGGGGTGTCAAAACTCGCAGTGTCACATCAGCATCACGTAACGTATCGGTACTTTTCCCCTTCGCTAAACAGGGCAGGGGGAGGAGCCAGCAAGTGACACATCCAGCCCACACGTTTTACACCCCTGCTCTAAACTAAGTGATTAGTCTAGGATATTCCTTTCACCCTACGCCCTACATCTAACCACTCTAATCATTGTTCTATAACAATGTATGTTCTAAACATACAGTGTTTAGAATACTACTGTGAAACTACTAGTTGTGAGGAGGATAGGAAAAAAGGACACTGAATTAAACTTTCTACTCCTTAGTCCTCATGCCAGAGAATAGTTTGCACAATTTGAGATGCTAGTGATTTTGCACTTGTTGCATCTTGATACTTGTTACATTGGGTGGAATGACAGCTAATCATCAGTATTTAAGATGGGTTCTTAGTGGTAAATATTTCAGTAATTTATGCTTTCTTTCTTCAGATGTACAGAAAATTTCTGTATTTCAAGATAAAAATATACATCATTGTCCTTGTGCCATATCTGTCATCGGACATCGGTGATCATGCTTGCGATCTTATTTTTATCAGCAGCTACACAAAAAAGTGTTGCCGAGTTTTGTCCAAACAGTCCCTTAGATTTTGAAGCCATGATGTTCTTCTGCCTGGACCTAGTTTGCCTTCAATCTTTCCTTCCTTTCCTTTGTTGCACTGTTAAATACATTGTTACACTGTTAAAATTAAACAATTTGAAAACATGCAGTGTGCTTTAAATTGTATATCAGTGAAGTAATTTTTACAGCATGAACAACCACATAAATACCTGTAATTTAGAGAAAGCCCTTTATAAATGTCCTCTTTCAGGATTACCATTTCATGTGGCAAAATCAGTAGAAACAGTGCCAGGATTATTGTTGCTAAGCAACATGCCCATGTGATGATGTGCTTTACAACCAAATTGCTTAGTGACAGAAATTTTGGACTCAATTACTGCCATTAATTTAGGGCTATCTGTAATCTTATTTTACAAGAACAACTGCATTTAAACTTGAAAAATTTAAACTAATGGAAATGTGAAATTGCTGATTTCGGAGAGGCATGGTAAACTGAAGATGTCTCTGTGAAAGTGGAGCTGACAACCACAGCAAATATTGAAGAACTGGTGAATAGGCTGATTCTTCAGAACCTCTCTGGATGGGGAGAGCAGAAAGGTTCTCCAGACAGCTGCTCTTCCTAAGGTGACTGTAGGATAACAGTCTTACACAAGTTTGAGCATTAGGAGACGAAGGAACTGCAGCAGAGTTTTTAAAGAATAGTAAGTTTGCAAGACTTGGAAATTGTTAACCATTTAAAAGCTATTAGGGACTTTTGTAACTACACATCTGAAAAGTCACTGAGTAAATTTAACTTTAACAAAGAAAAATTAATCATAAGCTTAAGAATAAAGAATTTGGAATAAACCCCCAAAAGCTAAATAAGATTTAAGAAAGTTATACGTGGATTAAGGGTACAATTAACTTTGGAATAATTGACTTACTTATAAGATTTTGGACTTACTGTAGCTATAAAAAAGAAATAGCTTCTTGTGAGACCCAGAGTTATTTTAGTTATCTTGGCTCATAATAAAGATGAGATGTTTTTAGAAGCAACACGAGAGGTGTCTAAAGATTCTAAGTAAAAGGAAAATAAATACAAGGCTGCCTTTGGTGTCAGTTTACTGGCACTTACAAAATGATATGAAACTGCATTAGAAATATTAAAGGATTTCTTTAAAGAATGGAGCGAGAAATTAGTAGCTACAATATCGGTGTAAATAATGTCTGATCATATGGATAGATTATGGCCACAAAATGCTGCTGAGGAAACAACAGATGAGCAAATATTGTCTTATTTGAAACGAAGTATCTACAGTGGAACTACAAATAACAGGCAAAGAAAATGACTTAGAAAATGTTTTCTTATCTGGATCTACAAGAGGCTTATTAAACTCTTAAAACAATTTATGTGATGGAATAAAGAAGAATTGAACAGAAACCAAATCCCACAATAATATTTCAATAAGCACTAAAAATTAAATCTTAAAAGTAAAAGGAAGTCATAATAGTCATGGGAAAGCTCTAATTAAAGCAAATACTGTATGAAATTCTTTAGAAACACAATTATAGAAAGCCAGAAAATCTGTGGAGAAATAACATTTATTTAGGAACAAAAATTGTTAAAAACAAGTAGAACAAGTAATACAGGATCGGCTGTGTCATATAATTTCAAATATATTTTAAGACATTGAAAAATGATACATAAAATGTACATTTTTAATTAAAATAAGTAAAAACATGCAAATAGGCCGGTAACAAAATAGGAAAGCATTAGAGCAACTAAACTCTTTAAAACTGCAGAGGAGCAGGCACTTTAGAGCAGCGGTGAAATCCACATTTTTTTACTACTGGTTCTGTGGGCATGGCAGGAGAGGGATACTGCAAAATCTCCACTCCCACCCCACTCCAGGGGAAGGATATTGCAAAATCTCCATTCCCACCCTACTCTGGGGCCAGCCAGAGGTTGTATTTGCCAGTTCTCCCAACTACCCAAAATTTCCGCTACCGGTTCTCTGAACTGCTCAACATTTCCACTACCGGTTCTCCAGAACCTATCAGAACCTGCTGGATTTCACCCCTGCTTTAGAGGTTTAGCAGCTCTGTGCCAATAGATATGGAGAAGTATGTGGCCTAGAGATTTGAAAACACTGAAGGAGGAAGAAGAGGAGGAGGGGAGACATAACAGAATGTGCAAATTGCACCAAGACATTATTCAAGAAATGTTTTGATAAGATCTTAAACCCATTACCCATTTAATATAATGAATACTTTATAAGAATAACAGAATTGAAAGAGATGATAGCTGGAATTAAAACAGGAGTCAAGATTTTAATAATTTGAAATATAGAGAATTGGAAATAACTCAAACTTGTTAGGAGACAATAAATAATTATTAAAAGGTTGATTATGAAAGTAAAAATGGAATGTGAAAAATGTGAAATATTGAAATTAAAACAAAAAAGATAATAACCAGTATTATAACCAGATGAATTTAATGTTGATGATTAAAATATACAAAAGTTTTGTTGTTGTTATTTGGTTCAAGAATAAAGAAAGAAACTATGGTGTGTAAGGGAAATAAAAAGAGCATTAATCTTGGGAAGGAAGCCAAAGCCAAATTTATACAAAATTAAGGCACATAAAGATATATCTATGAAAGTTATATATTTATATATTTAATAATTTATTTAAGACCAGAGTAGTGAAAGCTGAACACTAGACAAAGAGCAAGACAATAGCTATCTTCTAAAAATCAATCCAGCAGGGGTTAATAAGAGACAAAAACCAATAAACAGTCCCAATTGAATACGGTAAATGCTAATTGCTCCTTTGAAGTAATGATGAACACACACAAAGTTACATACTTGAGCACATCATGCAAGTAGGTAATGGATTTTAAAGGAGGACAGTTCTATTTGGCAAGATTGGAGGAAGTAATATCTGGCTTAGGAGACTTCCATAAGGCTCTCCCACTGCTTAATAGCTCTCTCAGGAAATTCTCATAGTTAATTCATAATCTGGAGTCAGGGGTGAAATGCTCCTGGTTCGGACCGGATCACCCGATCCGGATGCCCAGCTGAGCCGCGCAATGATCAGAGGCTTTTTTTTTTTACTTTTAAAAGCATTTTTTCTTCAGCCGAAAAAATGCTTTTAAAAGTAAAAAAAAAGAGCCTATGATGACCGCGCGGCTCAGCTGGGGATTGTCAGTGCCTTTTAAAAGCATCTTTTCTACAACCTCTTTAGAGGTTGTAGAAAAAATGCTTTTAAAAGTTTTTTTTTAAAAAAGTTGGCCACACCCACCCAGTCACATTACCTCCCACCAAGCCACGCCCACAGAACCAGTAGTAACAAATTTACCAGTAGTAACACCACTGTCTGGAGTGCTCTCTATAAACCTTCCACTCATTAGTTCTTTTCTTATCCTTAGATGCTGTGGAGAATAAATCCATACCTCAACTCTGTGATATCCCTTCATGTATTGGAGGAATGTTATCATGTCTCCTTATAATCGCCCTGAGTCCGCAAGGAGAAGAGCAGTATATAAGTCTAATTAATAAATAATAAAAAATTAATAAAAAATTCCTTTAACTACTCTTTGTAGGATTTAGCCTCTAACTCCCTTATGGTACTTGCTTGTCTTCTTTGAACTTGTTACAGTTCGTTAGTGTCCTTTTTGGATTGTAGCAATCAAAACTGGATACAGCCAGGTACAGTTGGACCAGTGCAGTATCTTTCTTTCTTTCTTTCTTTCTTTCTTTCTTTCTTTCTTTCTTTCTTTCTTTCTTTCTTTCTTTTTCTTTCTTTCTTTCTTTCTTTCTTTTTTGATTTATATATGCTGTATCCTATTGCTATAGCCCCAAAATGCATTTTGACAACTGCAGTACAATTCCTAATTTGTGGTTTACTAAAACTTCCAGTTCCTTCTTGCAAGTACTACTGTGAAGCCTAACCTGTACCTGTGCATCTGTTTATTTCCTGCCTAAGGACAGAATACTACATTTCTCAACACTGAACATTTGGCTGGATAGGGCCCAATATTCATGTCTATCAAGTCCGTCTTCAGTTCAAATTCAATTCAAAAGGCCTGGAGACTAAAACATATGAAGAACGGTTGCAGGAACTGAGTATAGCCAGTCTGGAGAAAAGAGGCTGCCACAAAGAAGAGGGGGTCATTTTCCACAGCACCAGAAGGCAAGACAAGAAACAATGGATGGAGACTCACCTAGGAAAGAAGCAACCTGGAATTAAGGAGAAATTTCCTAATAGTGAAAACAATTAACCAGTGGAACACCTTGTCTTCAGAAGTGGTGGGTGCTTCATCACTGGAGGTTTTTAAGAAAAGACTGGACAGTCACTGTCTGAAATGGGTCTCCTGCTTGAGCAGGGGGTTGGATTAGATGCTCTCCAAGCATCCCTTCCAGCTCTGTTCTGATTGACTGATTGTTAGGTTCTTTACTCCAGGGTTAGCAATCAGTCTCAGCTTTATGGACATCCACAAAGTTTATGAATATCCTTTCTGTTCCCTAATCTAATTTATGAAGATGTTAAGGAGCACTAGGCCCAAGAAAAAACCTGATATTACTCCATGCATACCCCCCTCCACCTGGATATAGACCCATTAAGGACAACACCTGCGATATAGTTGCTCAACAAATCTATCTAGCAGTGGGATCATCCATCCCACATTTTTTTCCAGTTACCTAGGAGGAGACTGAAAATGTCACACAAAATACCATTTGCTTGTCTGTGATTCTGCTAATGTGACTTGCGAGCTGTTTTAATGGTTAGAAACTTAGGCGAACTCGGGCAACGGCTTGCTCAATCATCCACAAGGAGATACGTCATGGCTTAGCATTTAGAATAAAATAATAGAGTTGGAAGGGACCTTGTAGGTCATCTAGTCCGACCCCTTCCTCAAGCAGGAGACCCTATATACACCATTTCTGACAGATGGTTGCCCAGTCTCTTCTTTGTACGAACACAGACCAAATCTCCTTTAAAAAATGGAGGACGCGGTTCTTTCTTACGTGCTGTTCAAAATTCCCGGCGATGCGGAGCTACAGGGTTTCTTAAAAAACAGCCTTCTCTAGCGCCCGATGAGAACAAAGCAAGCGCTAATCCAGACGAAGCCGGAGGAGCGGCAAGAAGTTTTGCGCCTGAGTTGCTTAGCTGGCAACCGGAGAGGTTGCTGAGGCTGCTACTGGCCCTGTGAGCCAATAGAGGGCGCTGCCACACCGCCCGGTTCGTCCCGCCTCTGCCCCCACCCATCCTTTCTCCAGAGGGCGGGGGCGCGAGTAGCTTTGCTGGACTTCGCCGCGGTGGCGGCCGGGATTCTGGCGGAGCTTACTTGGGAGGGGGGGAAGTGGGGGGAGGAGGAGAGGACGGAGAATGGCTGGGACTGCCGGCGGCCGCGGCGGGAGCTGCAAGATCCGCGACCGGCTACAAAGGGAATGACGGGGCACTTGGGGCTGTAGTGAACCCACGTCCTGTCTCTGGCTCACCATGGCTGGTCTCATCAAGAAGCAGATTCTAAAGCACCTGTCCAGGTAAAGGTGCACCGGGAGTGAGGGGGGGGGGTCCCCTCTGGGGAGCTGTTCGAGGGGCGCCGAGCCCAGGAGGCAGGCGGGCTCGGTGCTGGAAGATCGGGCCGGGGCGCAGCGGAGGGAGAGCCGGCCCCAGTTGGAAGCGGCTCTGCGGCAGCTGAAGTCGTGAAAGCGGAGGACAGGTTCGCGAAGCCTCCTGATCCTCCGAAGGTATTTCCTTAGCTACTTTTCCCCGCCATCCAACCTCCTTTCCGGCGGTTGTTTATTCTTCCCTGGTGTGATATTTGATCGCTTTCTCTACGATCAGTTTGCCCTTTCTCCTTTGACGTCTCTTCTGCCCTTTTCCCTGTCTAGGGATTAGAAGAAATCCAGCTGTGGATTGTTACATTGGCTCTTTTAGTTATCGCCCTCCGCCTTGAGCAATAATATTGTCTCACTGTATCATCGCACTTGAATGAAGGTCTGTTAAAATGGTCCTTTGTGTGCCTCTTTTACACACAGTGGATAAAGGTTGACTTTCAAACACCGGAGAAGGGTCTCTAAGATGTTGCTGATTTTTGTTTTGTAAAGACTGAGTGGTTTCTTTCATCTTCTCACAACTAGTGTCCTATCTAGATCCTTCAAGGATTTCCAACGAATGTTTCCTTTGTGAAACATAGGAAACATTACAATGTAATAAAAAATATATATTATTAGCTTAATTTACTTTATAGGGAGAATAAAATTGAAAAAATACTCTCTGTGCAATCCAGAAGCCACGGGGGAAAGTTTATATGGAAAAGCAAATAAATGAATAAAATAATGAATCATTTTGTATGATTTTATACAAGGGAGAAACAGTAACCTATTATTGAACTAGACACACTGGGAATCTAGGTTCAGATTTATCTGGCTTCAGGTAGATTTGCCAGCTCCATTATTGTAGTTAACTTGTGGAATTTGTGTAACACTTGCTTTTATTTTCACTTGTTAATGAGTTGTTACTAGTATGAAATCTCTTGGGTTAAATATGGTTTGAAGGGGAAAATGCAAATTACAGTGTGATCATTTAATCTGAGAAGCTTTAAAAGTCCCCAGATGGTTTTGCTTATGATTCTGACTAGGAAAGCAAAACCAGAGACAGAGAAGGAAAATAGATTAATTTCCTCAAATCCTCAGTAGCTTGATGCCCAGTCTGCATATTATGGAAAATAAATAGCTTTGCCACAGAGTCATTCTGCCGTTTTCCGCTATTATCTTTTCTTGCTTATGGCAATATAGAATGGGATTCTGGTGCAGGAGAGTATAGTTGCCTTTGGTTACAGTGGCTTACTTCAGCTCACTGACTTTGAAAACAAAATAGCAACAATTGAGAATGAGCACAGAAGGGCGGACTTTTCTGATTTGCATCATTCTCCTTTTTAATTTATTATATGTTCCTTATGTTTTTCTTCAAAGACACCAATCCCTATTGATTATTTGATTAGATTTGATCTCAGTTGTACTTGCTATGACTTTTAGTAGTTTAAAAAATAAACATTCAACAATAATAAGTGCTGGCAAACTAAGTGCTGTTAAAGTAGCACTTAGTTGCCAGCTGCCTGCAATTACTGCAAGTTCAAATCCAACCAGGCTCAAGGTTGACTCAGCCTTCCATCCTTCCAAGGTAGGTAAAATGAGGACCCGGATTGTGGGGACAATAAGATGACTTTGTATAAAAAAGAACACTGCATGGGGGGAGCGAAAGCCCTACTAAGCAGGTATATACAAAAGTGTAAAGGCTATTGCTTAATGCATTGTAAGCCGCCCTGAGTCTCTGGAGAAGGGCAGCATATAAATCAAACAAACAAACAAATAATAAAGTAAATTAAGTGGAAAGAAAGTGTTTGACTGAATGATTTTCACGAATGTATGGCATTTTAAACCTGTGTGTCTCTAATATCAGTCTAGCATTAATCATTAATTATACTGGCTCGCATATTGGAGGAATGATCATAATTTTGTAAAAGGTGATTATCCTTAAGTACCAAAACACTTTAATATTAAATGCAATAATGCACAGATTCTATGAAGAGAGAACGTTGCTTGCATAAACAGTTACTAAAGATGTACAGTGTCAGTAAATTTCAATGCTGCCTTTAAATCCTTAACAGAGTACTAAAGATAACTAGTAAAAGAGCCAAGAAAGAATTATAGGAAACATCAGCAATATTCTTCATAATAAATACATTTTTATGAGGGTGCTAGCTGGCAAAATAGGTGATTTTCTGAAAAATAAAATAGTGTAGGTCAAGTGTTAGATAAATACTGTATAATGTTCTTGTAATGGAAGTGCCTGGTTTCCTCAGGGAAAAGAAGAACTTTGTATGGAAACATTACAACCACAATTAAGCTCATAATTTTGGTTACTAAGCAATGTGGTTGTTAAGTCAGTTTTGTTCTATTTTACGACCTTTCTTGCCACAGTTGTTAAGTAAATCACTGCAGTTGTTAAGTTAGTCATACTGTGTTTCCCCGAAAATAAGACAGGGTCTTATTTTCTTTTGAACCCCCAAATAAGGGCTTGGCCTTATTATCGGGGTGGTCTTATTATTTCAGGGGTGCAGGAGGCCCCAGGTGGCCTGCGTACTCACAGCTGGGAGTCTGGCAGAGAGAGGCTCCCTTCGCGCGCTGCCATCAAGCCCCTCCCCTCCCGCGGGATGTGTGTGTAGAACGCGAGCGTCCCAAAGGCACCAAGCCATGCGAGTGCCTGTCCCCACTCCCCGCTCACACTCCTCCCAGGCCTCATCATGTCAATGTGGGTGAGCACCAGGTCCTTGAGCTTGTAGCCAATGCTGTTGGTGCCCACCACCAACACCCGCGCAGAAGCCATGGCCTGGGCCAGCTCTCCCTGCAGGGTCCAGCTCCAGGTGTCACCATAGAGTAGGAAGCACACTCCCAGAGCACCTGCTGCTCTGGCTGAGGTTTGGAAACCACAGAGGCAGAGTTTGGGGGAGAGAAGGAAGACTTCTGCTGCTTTCCTTGCATGCAGCCAAAAGCAGAAGCAGCAGAAGTATTTTTTTCTGTCCCCCAAACTCTGCCTCTGCAGCTTCCAAACCCCAGCCAGGGCAGTGGCTGCTCTGGGAGGGTGCTTTCCATTCTATGGTGATGGTCGCCGGAGGTCTCCCCTTCCCCTCTGTTCCTCTCCGCTCCGATCGTCCCCCAATCCCCCCACCTGAGCGCTGGCCGACCGGAATGCCCGCCGGCGAGCCCAGAAAACTACTCTGCCTCAGGAATCACTGGACTGGACGGTGATCAGGCCAGACTCTTCCTGGGGAAGGGAGCCTCGTGGGACACTTGCCCACCCTCCCTTCCTCCCGCAGGTCCAGTTTACTCTTTCTAGGCACCTGGCAGTGAGACGCTGGGCAGCAGCGCCGAGGATAGCCCTGATAGACACAGTTCGGCCAGCCCAGCCATGGCCAACGCTCTTCGCCCATGGCTGAGCTTGGCTGCAGGGAGCTGCCAGGCCTCCACAGGTGGCGGCGGTGGCAGCAGCAACACCTGCAGCGCCTCAGCCATCCCAGGCCTGCTGTTATAGTCCTCAGTGACTGCCCACCATGCATGGAGGCCTCTCTGTCTCTGGTGATTTTGATTTTGGGCAAAACTTGTTGAATCACTTGACCATGGAACACTGCAAATGGCCATAAATGCAGAATATCGCGTTTAGTAATGTGGAGCTTAACATAATACTGTTTTTTTTAAATTTTTATTTTAATCTCCATCTTTACTTCTTCCAGCTTTTATATCGTGAACAAAATTATAGATAATGTGGGACAAGTGAACAGGAGAGAAATCTTTCTCTTTGAGATGCTAGATTCAGGTTGTCTGATATATTAAAAGATTTGAAAGTAATACTTGAAAGCATTAGTTTCAAAGGGCATTAAATATTAAGAAAAGAATATTACTTAAAAAGTACAAACAGGTGGTCCTTGCTTAATGACCATGGCACTGAACAAATGTTATTTAATGACATAATCTTAAGCAAGGACTACCCATATGTACTTTTTAAATACTTCAAGGACCAGGAGAAAATAACATTTGTTCAGTGCCATCATAATTTCAAACAGTCGCTAAATGGCATTTGCTTCTGATCTTTGAATCTAGAGCTATTACAATGCCCCTGCAATCATGTGATCAAAATTTGGCCCTTGGCAACTTGCCTGCATTTATGACTACAGGATTTGCTTCAATTCCCCTCATAGTCCTCTCTCCTACCTACCTCTGCTCTTTTGGCCAGCTTGCACTCCCATCTCCCCTGCTGCCTCCACCACACTGTGCTCTGCCTAGCACTCCACTACCTTGCTGCCCTGTGCTTTACCACTAACATCCACAGCTGACCTGTATCATACCTTCCTCTGCTGACATGTTGTGCCTGACCTGATCCTTTGCAAGGCAATGTCAGGCCAAGTACTGCCTTCCTAAGCCTCATCTGGCTTTGGAAAGCAATGCAAGACCAGCAGCTACCTTTGTGATGGGTTAGGCCAGGTGTATCTCATCAGCAATGAGAAAAAGAAGGCAAAAAACAGGCAGGAGTGGCAGAGTGCAGGGCAGCAGGGGCACAGGATGCAGTGTGGAGCAGCAAGGGCAGCAGATTTTAAGGTGGCAGGGATGATGGTTGGTGGCACAGTGCCCTAAAGGGGAGAAGAGATAAGTTAGTAGAGGCAAGCATGATTGTGCCATCATTAAGTGAGGAGAAGCATGAAGTTCTCACCTAATGATGGCACAATCTTGTCCTAATAACTGCAGCTGGGTCTATACTGAACCGCTGGTGCTAAGGACTGCGATCACATGGTGTTTTGCCTAACAACCACAACATTTAGTGGTGGAAGTTCCAGTCCCAGTTAGGGTTGTTAAGTAAGAACTCTCTGTGATGATAAATACAAGGGCAGAAAGGGGTTTGAGTAGTAAAAGACTTGTTATGTTTCCAGACCTTTGGTGGAAATTGACATTGCTGGCAGAAATCATGTACTATAACAGCAAATGTTTTTTTCCATAAGAAGCAAATTGTTGGATAAAAATAGTAAATTGAATGATAATGTATTTGCATAAAGCAAGGAAAACCTGTATGGTCATCTTGAATAATTTCATATATAATATTGCAATATGTATCATGTAATAATTGTAAATATTAGCTTCTATGTTAATGGTTCATGTTTATGTTTACATGCTCCCTTTTAATATGTGAAGTAGCCATTACTATTATGTAATTCTGGAGACAGGGGGAAAAGAAAATTATATTATGGATAATAAGTAAGCGCTGGCTGTAGAAATGACAACATTTTTAGGAGTCAGCATCTAGTCTTTAGATACATGATCTATATTCTTTGACACTACTATTGGGTGACAAGATTTTTCCAGTTTCTGTTTTAGTACTATCACACTGATTTTTTTCCCCCTCGCTTGCTTTAAAGTTGAGTCAATCCCAGTCTTGACTTATATGGACAAATGCTTAATACATCTGCATGTCCCCAGTGATCTTGATTCTTTCAAGATATGGTAATGTTCTCTTTGATTTTCCCCCATCTGCCTTTATCAGTAGATATCAAGCTTGCTAGTTTTCCAGACCATTATTGTTTTGGATGACATTCCATGGTTAAGAGATTCTATATGTTGATTATCACCTCATAGAAGCAGATAGTCTTTATCAGGTCCAGGTTGAACTGATTGGTTCTTCATGCAGTTCATAATATTGTTGGAAATCATCCCCAGCATCTATCTATGTTTTCTTGCTCTTTCTTAAGATCCTCTTTCACAATTGTATGTTGCCATTGGAAAAACATTGCCTTAATTGTTCTAATCTTTATTATTGTAGAAATATCTTTATCTTCGATAATCGTGTGTAAAATTGTCATGATCTTTCCTGGAATGATTATTTCTCCACTCTTTATTTTTGAGTCCCATTACACAGACAATTACTTTATTTCTTTACACAAACACTGAGTTCATTAAGCATATTGCTTGAAATCACATCTATCTTTTTACACATTTCATTTTTATTTTCTTAAAAAAACCCTTCTAGATTGTCTTTGCTTTCAGCTAACAAACTGGTATCATCAATGTACAAAATAGTTCCTGTTTCAGACTCTTATTTCGATTCCAGTTGTGATATGATACAATTTTTCCATTTTTATAATATCATTTTTACATTTACAATGAATATAAGTTAAACACAGACATGCATCCTTGTTACATTCCCCTTTTTATTCTGAAACATTTTGTTTCTCCAAACTATATTCTACAGAAAAATAATCAAGGATTCTGGCTTAAGTTTTACAGTAAAAAGTCTTATTATAGTCAATAAAGACTATATTCTCTACTTTCTCTTGGTCTCCTCATTATTTATGTTGCATCTCTAGGCATCATATCTATAAGATATGGTGTCATAGTGGTACAGTGCTTAGAATGCAGTATTGCAAGCATTCTACTGCTAGCAATTCGATTCTCACCAGCTCAAGGTTGACTCAGCCTTCCATCCTTCTGAGGTTGGTAAAATGAAGACCCAGATTGTTGGGGGCAGTATGCTGACTCTGTAAATCACTTAGAGAGAGCTGTAAACCACTGTGAGGTGGTATATAAGTCTAAGTGCTATTGCTATATGACCTCTGCCTTCTGTGAAATTTGCCTATTCAACTGGCATTTGGAGCTTAATTTTTTGGTACTTCACTGGTGTCTGTCAACAATTATCTCTTCTCTCAGAGCTACCCGAGTGACCAAAAAGGTCAAAATAGCAGGCAGAATGTTTGGCTTTGATAGTAGAATCATACCTGCCATTTTGACTTTTTCATCCCTATGCTGATTTCCCTGTCCTCTATATTTTTGCTCACAATGAAGCCAAAGAAAGAATTTATGAAACTTCAAAGTGTCTTTAAGACTACTAATTTAGTGTTCGTAATAATCTCAAGCTGCTTGTGAGTAATTTTTAGTAGTTTGAGACACCGCTTTGATATTGGCCTATTGTAAAATGTGTGCTGTTAAAAGTTCTGGGCACAAGATGTAGAGGTTGTCTTTAAAGGGGACCTTTGCAAACACAATGTTTTCCTATCTTTTTGAAACTTGCAGTTGGTCTCTTCATTAATCCCATAAGTAAATGATGGAATTCAATACATGCTAAAATGATAAGAATAAGTGTCCAGATTCCTCACTCACTCTTTTCCTGTTCTTCAATTTTAGAACAAAAATAATACGATATTTATGTAGAAAACTAGTAGCTTTTTATGCCTTTTACTGTTTTTGTTGTTTCTCTCATTTACATAATGTCTGTATATGTAGATATCACTTGTATTTTTGTGAATTTTACTTATGGATCTGCCCGAAAAGCTCTCATTATTATTCTCCTGAAAAGCACATCTTGAATCGATTCTTACTTCTACAGAAGTTTTTCTTTACATGAGATATGAGAATTCATATCTTAAAAAAATATTTTTAAGTTCTCAGAAGGTGAAATGCATTATTTGAAAATGAAATGATGGTTCTATTGCTGTGAAATGGAATGGGCAATTAATTACTAATTGGAGATAATGAAGAATTTTTTAAATGTTCTATATATTGTAGTTTTCAATCTAATTCACACAAGCAATTTTTTTATCCAGAAATCATTGATTCTTGTAAAACAAAATATTTTTTATGCATGTATATATGCTATTACAGTATGTAGTAGCCATACTGTAATACTTTCCGAAACAGTACTTTACCAGATCTTAATTTACTTTGAATAGAGAGATCTCAGATTTAATATATACTATTTGATAAGATTTGGATCTTATTAACAAATTGACACATTGCTGATGGTTAGTATAGCAGTCCTTTTAGTTCAAGGGTCCTAAACCCCGAGTCGATAGACCAGCACCGGTTTGGGGCCTGCCAGGAACTGGGTCATGCAAGCAAGTGAAGCCCCATCCACGCATGTGTGGGATGCAGGCAGCGCATGAAACCACGCCCCCCAGTCTGTGGAAAAACACTCTCCACGGAACCGGTCCACAGGGTCCAAAAGGTTGCAGGCTGTTGTTTTAGTTCCAAGTTCACTGAACTGTATCAGATCCCCGGAGAGGAATCTCAACATTATCTAAAGATTCCTTTAGATTTTCAGAGCAAATAACTTACAATTTCCCTGCCTCTCAGTCTCTTTCAAACTCCAAGGCTCATTCTTTCAGCTCCAAAACAGGAATTCTTTTGTTCTTTTCTTGCCTAGATTTAGATTACGTCATTCTTATCTAGGTTGGTAGGTTCTAAGCAGAAGATCATTTGAATTACTATATACTCTTTTCAAGGGAGAAGAAAGGATTTAACTACCTTGAGTAATTAGCTAACAGTCTCTGTTTTGTTTAAGGATTAAAGCTCTGGAAATGTCAAGACATAACATTATAGGTAACATGCTACTAATATGAAATAAAATGAAGTTTTATACTTGAAGTATCTTTCAGATAATATAAAAAGAGAACAAAGCTCTTTGGTTTATCATTTCTAGTGTTTCCTCTTTTGAATTAGCTGGGAAATTTGCATTACCCCATTAAGCTATAGACTGCAGTTGCCTAAAATAACTGTAGTGGCTGAAAATAACCGCTGAGGTGACAGAATACTCTCAGTTCACATTAAGTTATGGTGATCTTTAGTGGGATGTAATTTCTTCATTCTGAAATCCTCAGAGAGGTTGTACATTTGAAACTAAGCACCGATGCTCAAAAGGCAGGATAAAAATATAGACAAATAATAACAATAACAATATGCAACATTTTGTTAAAAGACAGTTTCCTGCAATTAAGGAACCAGCCTCAGAGATGTCTGAGAATCAAAACTGAACATTTCTTTACTTCCTCAGCAAGAATGGCAGGTGTTTAAAGTTATGGCATCAAGTATATTCTGGTGAGAGATAAAAGTGGATGGCATTTCAGATGTTCCCAGAAGATCTCCTACAATATTGTTTTTCTCTCTAATGGAGATTGTTTCTATTCTTTAAAAGTTGTTTAAGAATCTGGACTTGGCCTAAATGTCATGGATATTTTCTGTAGTTGTGATAAATAGTACATACCAGGGGTGAAATGCTCCTGGATCGAATCTGATCGCCAAATCCGGTAGCAATCTTGGCTGGTGGTTCAGCAATCTGGTAGTGATGGCAGAGCAAAGCTCCACCTACCTGCCCGGGTGTCATTACTTCCTAATTTTAACCAGGAATTAATGTGTTTTTTACCTTCTGCACATGCGCAGGAAGTTTTGCGGCATGTGTGCTTCCGAACCAGTAAGGAAGGTAAGTAGATTTTATTCCTGGTACATACATTTGTACTTTAATTTATTCAGTAATAACACATCTACTTTAGTATTCCCAAGGTTTGAGAGAGAAAATATTCTGGAAGCAAATGGTGGGCTACACAGTTGGCAAATGAATGGTGCCCATGAGAATATTTTGGATTCTTGAATTATACGAAGCATTTCCATGATGGGAGATTCCTGGCAAGGAATCGGGAAACATTTTACTTTTGAGGAGGGATATATGTAATGGTGTTATAGTTTTACATTTTTATGCAACCATCATAAACTGAGAGTTTATGTGAAGTCAGTGATATAAAATTCTTAAATAAAGAAATCATACTTGAGATAATTTTGTTATTATGAATCTGCTTCTACTACTTTATGTGTTTTATTTTATATTTGAGCCAAGTGACAATCTTACTATGAGATAAATGTCTCTTAAGAGTGTGTTTTATAAATTCAAGGTATAGATTCAAGACTTATAATACATACAACCAAATATTTATTTATGTTTCATCAATCACAAACTCATTTCTAAAGGAGAATTATAGCTATTTAATGTATGCTCTTCATATATTATTGATTTTTTTCAATATATTAGTATTTCTGTTAATCACATTTTGGCCTTTCCTTGCTCTGAGAAACTAAGGGTAGCCTGGGCTTTTTTAGTTTGCCCATAAACTAACCGTGTGACGTAATATTTGGTTCTGAGGGAATGTAAAAATGCATTTTCTGCACATCTGATCTTAAGAGTCAAAATTACAGGTAGTTGTCAGTTTATGACATTGTGTTTAGCAACTGTTCAAAGTTATGATGCAACATGAAAACTTACAACTGGTACTCACAATTACAATTGTTGCAGCGTGCTTGCTGTCACATGATCAAAATTTGGGCACTTGGCAACCAGCGTGTATTTTTTTAAAAAATTTGATTTATATGCCGCTCTTCTCCAGAGACTCAGGGCGGCTTACAATGCGTTAAGCAATAGCCTTCATATTTTTGTATATTTATACAAAGTCAGCTTATTGCCCCCACAACTGGGTCCTCAATTTACCCTCCTTAGAAAGGATGGAAGGCTGAGTCGACCTTGAGCCTGGCTAGGATTGAACTCGCAGAATTGCAGGCAGCTGGATGTTAATTGCTGCCTTTAGTAGGAGGCATTAGCCCCCTACGCTACTCAGGCTCCTCCTCCTGTATTTACAATGAGTCCAGTATCTTGGGGTCACATGATCACCAATTGTATCTTTCCCAGCCAGCTTCTAACAAGCAAAGTCAATGGGAGATACTGGATTTTCTTAATGGTCACATGATTCACTTAACTGTGATGATTCACTTAACAACCATGGCAAAACAGATAAAATTGGGTGCAAATGACCACTTCATTTAGCAACAGATGTTCTGGTCCCCATTGTGGTCGTAAATTGAGGACTACCTGTAATTGGTTGGATCTTAATATGTGGCATATAATTACAAAACAAATCCAACTTCAAGTATACAAAACAACTTATGCCTAATTAGGTAAGTTCAACAGCAATAGAAAATGTCAAATAGGATTTACAGTATTACAGTCACTTAAACTGTTGCAGTAACTGAAGCAAAGCTATTCTCATATAGCTTTGTTTAACATGGCGCAGCCCAAATTGCTTCCTAAGCAGTCAAGAGAGATCATTGTGGTTCTGTCTGGAAATATTCTCAGTATAAAGTACCCCTCTGCTCCCTTCCAAAACAGCAGCTTCTCTTTTTGGCATATGCAACCCAGCCACTGCTTGCTGTTTGTCTAATCAGATTCATGTCTTTTTTTAAAAAATCTATGATTGGAATCAGTCCAGTAAAGAAACAGTTGAAAAGTAATTGTCTTTTGAGAGATTTGTCTTTTTTCTCACACTTTATAAGAGTTAGCACCACTATAGCATTAAAAAGGGAGTCAAAGAACTCATTCTGTATTTCTTGTTGGCTGACCTGCAACTGTACCATATTGCATTGTTCCTTAATGTTACAATAAATTGGTTATTTAGCTAAGAAAAATGTTGATTCATATTTCAAAACACCCAGGCAGGAAATTGCTTAAAATCTAAAATAATACTTAAAACATAAATAGTAAAGAATTTTAAGCTTTCTTTAAGACATATATTAAATATTATATATGCTCAAGTATTTAGGTAGGAACCAGTCTATTAATCCTATACGTAATACAACATTTGATCACCTGGGATTAATTCCTAAAACTGTTTCTTGCAAATAAAGACCCATTTTTGATTAACTGTCTATAAGTAAAACATGTAAGAACAAAGGATAAATATCCAGGATGACTGATAGACCATTGTCAGACACATTTAGATGATTTTACCTGGAATTGTTGGTGGATTGGGTAGAAAAGAATGAGATGAGAAACATATGATTTAAATGTGTAAATGTTATGCATCTGCCAGTAATTCTAAGCATATATAATAGCATCCTAGGATTTGGTTGTGGACCAGGAATTTCAAACTAAAATAATCACAGGTGCTGTCACCAACGATCTCAACGATGAAGCCTTTTCATACTTTTGATAGAAAACTAAAAATAGTGATGGAGAATCTGGAAGAGCAACTTTAGTGTACGTGTATTCAATTTATTGGCAGAAATGGCCTAGTGCCAATGGTTCGGGAGTCTGTGAACAGAGAGATATACATGCTGTTTGAGAAATTATTTTTTGCTTTCAAAAAACTCAAATTATTAGTGGTTTATTTGTCAGGTCAATGTAACTAAAACTAATACAGCATTCTACAAATGCATGAAATAGTTCACATTAATTAGGAAATGGGAAATCAGTTCTATCGGATCAATTAGGTTTCTAACAAGCCTTATGAGTCATGATTTCAAAATCCAGTTATGCTATCAAATTATTTAATTCATAATCAGACTGTGATCCTCAAGGTAGCTATAAATGTATATTGCGTTTGAATGCTAGTTTTCAGATGCTGGAATTAAATTTCTGTCTTCACTGTAATTGCTTAAACTCTACACACAAAGTCTGTGTGATTTTGATTACAGTATAATCTCTTTCAATTAATTTTGAAAACTCTGGACTGCCTGATGGGCTTGAGAACTAGACATAACATTTTTCTGTCAGTAAAGGAGAAGGAAAAGACAGGCTGTTTAAAAGGTTGTTGTTTGTTATGTTGTTGATTCTTGTTGAACCAACATACTGCTTCAAAACAAAATGGCACCAGGATCTGCTGTTCAGGACTTTTGGGAATTTGTACAACATTATGGAGGGTTAGAGACTGGATGCTGGGTTGTGAACCTTCGTTTTGCTGGGAATGGAAAACTGGAATTTCAACAACTGAAAGTTCTGAGCTGCAGTAAAACACAACACATTGGAGGTGGTCTCCAAGGGGATCAGGGACATAGATCACTCGGGTGACCTGGGAAACTAGGAGATTAATGGGCTTCTTTTTGCAGTAAATTGGCCACTCTGAGAACAGACTGTTGGGCTAGATGGGCCCTGAGTCCAATCTGGCAGCACATTGCTTAGGTTTTGAATAGGATTGCCTTCCTTCAGAGAGAGATGGTGTGCAATTTGGGAATCTTTATCGAATCGTGTCACTTACTGAAAGAACAGGTGGCAGCCATGCTTAAAAGAGCCTTTGCACAGGTTTAGCTTGTGTGCCAGTTGTACCTATTTGTGGATTGCGAGGTCATACTCAGAGTAGCTCATGCCCTATTTATCCGTTTGGATTATTGTAATGTGCATTACATGGGGCTGCCTGTGAAGAGTGTTTAGAAACTGCAACTGGTCCAGAATTCAGAGGCAAGGCACTTTTGGATATTCTTCAATAAAGTCATGTAACACCTCTACTTTGTAAGCTCTGATGGTTTCCAGAATAGTTTCAAGTTTTATTCAAGATGCTGCTTATTGGGTATAAAGCTCTATGTGGACGATGCCAGATTATTTGCAGGACACCTATTAAGGGAACTTGTTTATGTGTTAATACTTTATTGATTAAAAATGGATCGACCTCCGAAATATGTCTTCTTATTGTATGAGGTGGTGTTATTTTTGCCAATTGTATTGTCCTTAGTTTTAATCCTCTGTTTGCCAACTAGAGTTATTACTGAGAAGGGGGCAGCTACTATATATAAATTGCTTTCAAAGTAGGGGCGGGTTTCAAAACCTGTCGCTACCGGTTCACTTGTGGGTACGCACTTGCGTGACACTTCTGCGCATGCACAGAAGCGTCCTGGTCCTGCTGCTGCCGCTACCGGTGAACTAGTAGCAACCCACCACTGTTTCAAAGATTTATAGAATGAGGGACAACATAACAAGCAGCCTCTTTAGTGTGAAAAATGCAACAGATGTTAATTTGTTCTTTTCGAATTAAGCTATAAATCTGGTTTGTCATGTCATTAATAAAAGCTTTGTCAACATAATCAAATTTATTTTTCCATGAATGTCTCCAAGAGGCAGTGGCAGATCTGGAAGAAGTATGTCAATTTTTTCTGTTCTATTACCCTGGTGACACGAGATAATTTGTTAAGTATGCATGGGAAATTGTTGGGATTCTGATAGAAGGAGTACAGGAATACAGAATCTAGCAGGGCTGGCTTGATCCTATCCTTTTGATTTTAATTCGTAATCGATTTTAACTGGGTTGTTTTAAATTGTGGGCCGAAATTATTTAATTATCTTTTAAACTATTTTAAATTTTGTATGCTTTGTTTTATCTTGGCTGTTCACTGCCCTGAGTCCAGTTGGAGAAGGGCGATATAAAAATCAAATAAATACTAATACTAAATACTAAAATTTGGGAAATGCAGTTCAGTTTTATGCCAGACAGAGGATTTACAGTCCAGATTTTGCTTTTCAGCAGGTATTTAAGAAATGTATGAATGTGAAAAATTATTCCATATTTGTTAATTTAAAGAAAGCATATGATAAGACAAATAGACTTGAATTATAGAGTGTTTTGCATGAATATAGAATTTAAGGTTGGCTGCTGAATGTGTTAATATGATGAAAATAAAGCATATGTAAGGAATAATCAATATTTGAACAATGAAATAAAAATCTGTATGTACCCCTAGGTTGTTTAATATGTTTGTACATCAGGGGTGGGTTCTACTTACCTTTACTATTGTTTCACAATGGGGCCACGCACTCTTCTGCACATGCACAGAAGCATTCTGATGACATGAGGGGTGGTGGGTGGAGCCTCCCTCCAGTTTTACTACCAGTTCTATAAAACCGGTCTGAACTGGGGGCAACCCACCACTGTTGTACATATATGATTAAGGAAAACTTGTGGTTACGTGAGGGATGATTTGATTGTATGCATGAAAGTTTGTAATATATGCAGGAATGTAATACATAAATAAAATTAAACAAAAACAATAAGTATTCATTTATCTTGATGTTGTTTCTTAACATCCAATTTGGGGCAGCGGTTAAGGTGCTGCTCTAGAAACCAGGAGATTATGAGTTCTAGTCTTGTGTTAGGCATGAAAGCTAGCGAGTGACTTTGGGCCAGTCACTGTCTCTTAGTCCAGCCCACCTCAATGGTTGTTGTTATGAAGGAAATAGAAGAAGGAAGGAATATTAGGTATGCCTTGCATTACTTATAACAGGAGTGTCAAACTCGATTTCATTAAGGGCCGCATCAGGGTTGTGTTTGACCTTGGGGGACCAAGTGGGTGTGGGCAGGGTGGGTGTGTCAGGGCCGCTTCACGTGTGTTGAGGGCGCCTGTTGTAGCGTGAATGCTGTGCCAGAGAAAACGGAGCTTGGGAGGGTCGCGCTCCCAAGCTCTGATTTCTCTGGCAGAGGTACTGCGGACTAGTCCTTTATTGTTTCCAGGGCACCCCGCAGGCCAGATCTAAGCATCCTGTGGGCCTTGAGTTTGATACCCCTGATTTATAAGGTAATATAGGCGATTTTAAAAATCTAATAGATATGAAAAAGGGAGTGATTGATACAAAAGAGATTGAAATGTTTTGATAATATAAAAAGAATGATACACAAAAATATGAAGGAAGAATGAATGTGTTGGAGGAAAGATAGACTAAGTAAGCTATGGTTGGACAGAACTGATAAAATCCTCAAAAATAAAGGAATTAAAAATGTAAAGAACAAAAGTTTATGTATGAAGTGATAATGGAAACAAGGATTGTTTGGAAGGAAGAAAGTTAAGTATTGGTGTGAAAATATATAGCTATAAACTAGTTTAAATTCTCTCTATTTAATTTCTTTGGCCTATTAATTCACATTCTGTATGTTATTTACTTTGAAACAGCATAGCATGATGAATAGGTATGCATGAATACGTTGCTTAAGGTATGTGCTTAAGAATGGAACAGTGTGCAAAGGAGGATATAATCCCTTTACAGTTTGTGTGACCACATTTAGCAGCTGGTAATATCCTTATTTCATCACCCCATTGTGATGCTGAATCATGTTTTATAAATAGAACATTTTCTTGAAAAGTTACCTAGTTAGTTGCAGATTACTTATTGATGAATCCAAGTAAAATTTAAACAGTTTTCCAGTAATCCTAGTTACATCTTTATTGGATATGCAGAAAAAGGCTGAAGTGGTGTTACTTTATAGAAGACAGCTAACTCAGTTTCAAACTGAGGCTGCTGGGTAAGGTCATCTGATGGTGTGTGGGGAGGTATCACTAGTATGCTGATAATACCCAGTTTTACTTCTCTGCTCCAGGCCACCTGAAATATGCTGTTGATACCTTAGCCCAGTGCTTGGAGGTTGTGGGGGCCTTGATGAGGCACAATAGGCTTTGGTTCAATAAAGCACGACTGAGTGATGTCTGGTGTTTGGAACTTCTGGCAGTGGAGCTTTTTACTACCTTTGGCTTTGGATGGGGTGGCGCTGCCTCAGACAGAACTAGTATGCCATCTGGGGTTCTTCCTAGATTCATGGCTCCTATCCATAAAGCAAATCATGGCTAGGAGGGCCTTTGCACACTTTGGGGTTGCACACTAATTTTGCCCTTTCTGGACTGGAGGCCTTTTTCGCTGTCACTCATGCCCTTGTGATCTCATATCTGGATTAATAAACACTTTGTACATGGGATTGCCCTTGTACAAAGCTTTAACTGGTGCAGAGAGTTGCAGCATGGCGTCAATGAGCCAATAGAAGTTAGTGATGCCAGTTATTTGGTGCATGTAAAACAGTATTTTCTGAATTATATTGGTTGCCAGGTGCAAGTCAAGGTAGTGGTTGCATTTTTAAAGCCCTTCATGGCTTGACACTGAGTTACCTGAGGGACTTTCTCCAGTTGTTTCTGTTTGTCTGATCCAGTAGGATGGGTGTGGTACAGGTCCCATTGGCTAAGGAATATGGGTTGGTGGTATTTAGGAGGTGTGCCTTTTCTGTGTAGGCACCTGCCTTGTGGACCATTCTCCCTTCAGAGATTAGAATGAGCTTGATCCTGCTTTGGGAAGGCACTAACGGTCTGGTTCTGTACAAAGTTGGCACCCTGACTGGGTGAAGGGGCCTGTTTTCCAATTGTATTAGTGGCTATTGATTTTGATACCTTCTTCAGTTGCTATGTACTTTAATTTTTGCATTTGGACTTTTAATTGTTTTGAATTTTAGTTTAATGTTGTTTACCACACGGAGTCACTTTCTGAGATGAGTAGCATGTTTATCTCTTATCTCTTTCCATGAATTTTAGAAGAAAATTGTAGATGGTAGATGCAATACATTAAAAGTGGTAATTTCATCTTTCATGCATACAAGAATTTCTGTCTATGTGTGCCTCAGTGGTAGAGCAAAATATACCAGGTTTGTTCTACAAATAGGAAAAGCTGTCTATCTGAAACTATAAATGCATATAATCAGTGTACGGATGATGTCAACCAATGGAACAGCTTGCCTTCAGAAGTTGTGGGAGCTTCAACACTGGAAGCTTTCAAGAAGAGACAGGACTGCCATTTGTCAGAAATGGTGCAGGGTCTCCTGCTTGAGCGAGGGGTTAGACTAGAAGACCTACAAGGTCCCTTCCAACTCTGTTAATCTGTTGGTCTCCTGATACTGTACCCCATGCTATCAAATGACATTGTCCAGTGATTTCATGTAGATGTTAAGGAGGAGAGTCAAGAAACCCAAGCCCTGAGCCACACTGAATATGAAACTGTGACTGAAACTAAGATAATGGCATCCCACCAGCTTCTTGGATGTGATTTAAATCTGTATAATCCAAATTTTTATTCAATGTTCTGATCAATGAAAGTATTCAATTTTATCTCCAATTTTATCAACTACAGGTTTACAAAGAATCTCTCCCCTGATAAAATCAACTTGAGCACTCTCAAAGGGCAGGGGCAGTTGACGAACCTAGAACTGGATGAAGAAGTTCTGCAGAATTTGCTGGATCTGCCCACCTGGCTAGCCATTACTCGAGTTTTTTGCAACAAGGCCTCCATCAGGGTAAGCCAAAATTCCCGTAACTGTTAATATGATATTTAGTATTTTTCTGTCTTAATCATTTTTCTGATTTTTTTTATTTGGATGTAAAAGTTCCTCTAACTTTTTCTACAAATATTCTGATATAGGCATTTGAGATCTGCTATAGCAGTGGTCCCCACCTTTCTAGCTTAGTGGCCCAACGCAGTGGGGGGTGGGGAAGGGGATGGTTTCATGTGAGTGGTGGGTATGTCACAGCCCCATTTGCACTCATATGAGGAGAGCTTTGCACATGTGCACTCATCTGCTGCTTGCCCGGCCCGGTTGTGCTATAGTAATTAGCAAAAAAAAAAAAAAAAAAATCAAGTTCTGAATTCCAGATGCTTCAGAAATTATAGCATAAGCACTCTGATTACATTCAGCTTTAAACTGATTGTCAGTTTGCCGTTAGGCTTCACATCTTAATATCAATCTAAATAGAGCTCAAAGGGACCTTGGATGTCTTCCTATCCATTCCCTTGCTCAAGCAGGAGATCCTATATCCGTGATGGCGAACCTATGGCACCCGTGCCACAGGTGGTACACATAGCTATATCGGAGGACACGTGAGCTCAGCTCTGGCGCGTATGCATACGCTCAAAACAGGCCTTTCGGTCCTACTGGAAGTTGGCAAATGGGCCATTTCTTTTCGGGCCTTCTGGCCCACTGGAAGTAGGGAAACAGGCTGTTTCCTGCCTCTGGAAGACCTGGGGGAGGGGTGTGGAAGGCCCGTTTTTCTTTCTCCCCAGCCACCAGAGCCTTTTTATGAGCTTGGGGAGAGCGAAAACGGCCTTTCCCACTCCCTCGGACCCCCTCCGGAGGCAGGAAATGGCCCATTTGTCAACTTCCAGTAGGACTGGAAGGTCCGTTTTTTGCTCTTCCCCAGCCTCCAGAGCCTTTCTAGGAGCCTGGGGAGGGCAAAAACGGCCTTCCCCACCCACCCTCAGAGGCCCTCTGAAGGCAGGAAAGGGCTGTTTTCGCCCTCCCCAAGCTCCTAGAAAGGCTCTGGAGCTTGGGGAGAAAGAAAAACGGGCCATCGTATGCCAGGGGCGGGGAGTCGCGCACTCATGTGCGGGGGAGGGGCGCATACGCATCCTCCCCCCTCCCCCCTGCTCCTGGCACATGATGGCAAAAAGGTTCACCATCACTGTCCTATACCATTTCAGACAAGTGACTGTCCAGTCTCTTCTTTAAAAACCCCAGTGATGAAGCATCCGCAAGGTCTGAAGGCAAGCTGTTCCACTGATTAATTGTCCTTACCATTAGGAAGTTTCTCCTCAATTTCAGGTTGCTTTTCTTCTTGATCAGTTTCCATTTGTTGTTTCTTGTCCTGCCCTCTGGTGTTTGGAAAATAATTTGACCCTCTCCTCTTTGTGGCAGCCTCTCAAATACTAGTATCACGTTCTCCCTAGTTCTTCTTTTCTCTAGATTAGCCAAACCCAAATGCAGTCGTTCTTCATATCTGACACTTACTTCATGCATAATTAGAGAGATTATATTTTGTGGTCATACTTGTACATTAATATAAAGAACCCAGTGTTCTCTTCTTGAAAAAAAATGCTTTAGGCTTCTTCGGGAATAAAATTAATTTTTCAGTTGATGTAAGCAAGTAATCATTTAAGCGCCAGTAGGATTGGTGTTAGGGCTAGAAGCTTCATGAAAAATGAATTGAAAGATTTATCAGTAAAAATAGTATAGCTCTGATCTTTTTCTGCTGGAGTAGCAAAATCAAATCTGCCTGCTGTGTTTTCTTGAGATGAGGATTAATAATTGAAACATTTTAGGGAAAAAAATTAATTTGTAACATCACAATTATCTAGTCAGTTCAGTACATGCACAGATAAACTATTTGGGTAATGAAAAAACTGTTTTTGTCTGTATATTTTTCTTCCTTTAGCGTCTGTAACTTTGTATGCTTCTTATATGCATTCTTTCCTGACATAAGGTCAATATACTTACTGATTAATTAATATAGTTTATTTGTTTACAAAGCTAAGTTCAAACAAGTTATATTAATAAATGATTATGCTCAATATTTAAGGGCACATAAAAATTTCTTATGCAGTGGGCTCAGGACCCAACTTTTAGTGAGTGTAGGAAAGATGTACATGACAAAACAACAAAATTATGATTGCAACAGTATATATTTTATGTTTTCTACTATCTTCATTTTCACTGCTGTTATATAAACCAGTGGAAAACAATAAAAAAAAATTGCAAACTGCAAAAATTGCAGTTTGGCCTATATCACCATATGTTATTTACCTGGAAATTAATTGCATTTATTTACTAATATTTTCTTCCAAAATTATCTTGTCCTTTGTTTGGAAAAAGACTAGTAACTGGTAAATGTACTATAAATACTCCATACGTACTGAAAAAAAGGGAAGAACAGAATAAAAATTAGCTTTCACTGATTTTAAAATGTTATTCTCTAATTGGAGTTTTAGTGCTTAGCAAGCTTTTAAAGCAGTAGTGCCTAATCTTTTTGGCACTACGGACCAGTGTTCCACAGACCTTGAGGGTGGGGGGGAGGTTCGCTTGCTCTTGTATTGTGACCTGCTCACCTCCTAACAGACCACAGACTGGTACTGGTCCATGGCCCAGGGGTCGCGGATCCCTGTTGTAAAGGATAACATTTTGTGAACTTCATTACATGTCCAATGTTTTGTGAAATTTGTAATAATTCATTCTAAGGTTTGATGTAGGTTTATAGTTTTTAAGACCATTATTAATTTTTATCAAACATTTCTTTGCACTTTCATTAATACTGGGCAGAGGTGGGTTTCAGCAGGTTCTGACCAGTTCTGGAGAACCGGTAGCGGAAATTTTGAATAGTTTGGAGAACTCTGAATGGCCCCGACCCCTTCTATTCTCTGCTTCCCGAATCCCAGCTGATCAGGAGGAAATGGGGATTTTGCAGTATCCTTCCCCTGGAGTTGGGGGGAATGGAGATTTTACAGTATCCTTCCCCTGCCACGCCCACCAAGCCATGCCCACCAAGCCATGCCCACAGAACCGGTAATAAAAAACTTTGAAACCCATCACTGGTACTGGGAAGCGAGTGATTAATTTGTGCCCTTCACTACAGTATACTGGTGGGTAAACTAAACCTCTGAAACCAGCTTTCATAAGTAGGAGAATTCTGATAAGATAATTTGTGATCTTTAGAGGCAGGCTAGGAAGAAAGACTGCTTGAGGAGGGAGAAAGATTTTTCACACCTGCTTACTTTTCTCTGGTGGGAATAGTATCCCGTAAGCAATCTCTTATTTGCTGATCAAGCAAACAAAGCAACCATAATAAAACTAACTGTATGTGTATTGTTGTGTTGACAGAGGCCACAGATGCTTTATATAATATATTGCTTTGAATATCTCCTTAGAGCAGTGCACTCCAAAGTCCTTATGATTTGGACATAACTAATTAGGTGTTCTAGAATGTGAATTTGTAGGGTAACAGTTTGAGGCATAACCATCAAATTCACCTAATTGATTGCTTAAATATCTTAATTTGTCTTAAATATATGTTTGACAAAGTATTAGTAAGCATCAAAGTCCACAGCACAAAATTTTACTTTATTACCTTTAGTAGATTTGTATGCAGAGTATTTAATAAGGAATGGTTTTGTTTTTAATGACTGTGTGTTCCATGCAGCAAATTTTGTCATGCTACTTTTCAGAGCAAATATTTTCTAGAACTGATCTTATTAATACCACCCTAAACCAATTTAATCCTTGCAGCATTTTCTGTTTATTTAACATTAGTTCTGTTGTTTCAGATCCAGTGGACTAAGTTGAAGACTCACCCAATCTGTCTGGTAATGGCCTTGTTTATCTCCTGTTTATCTGTTAGTAAGAATTTGTAATCTAGTTTATGTCTTTAAAAAGCATTTGTTTTTAAACCTAAAAAAAGGGTGGATAATGCTGTTGTTGGTCTCCATATAGATCCGTTATAGTTGTAAGCATAATTCTGTGTAATTTCTGTGATGAACATAGAAATATTGGAAGTAATTAAGGTACTTGTAAAATACACCGATCCTTCCCTTAGGTTTTCAGCATTGTTGTGTTTGTAAGCCTTTTTTGCCATCATAAGAATCCAGTTTTGGTTGGAAACTCTGCCATATACTCCTGTAAAAAATGTGAATTGATAACATTTTACATGTATTATTCTGCTATCCTAAGTTACATCTGATGTTGTATATATGAGTAGACTCACTATATGCTTATTGTGGGAATGAATTTGAAAAACGCTTGGAAGAAAATTAGGCCAATAGCATTGTTTGGGTTGATTAAAATGTTCAGATTTAGAACAGATAAAGTTCTTTATATATTTTCATAATTAATCTGCAATTTATTACTACCAATATGGTAATGATTGCTAAATTAGATGACTTCAAAGAAGATTAGAAAATTAATAGGGAAGAAGTCTAATGAGAGCTATTCATATTGGAGACAGTATGTCTCCAAATACAGGTTTCATGGGAACAGTGGCAAGAGACATGTGTCTTCGTCTCCTGATTGTGAGCAAGCCAGAGAAACTTGTTTGGCTGCTGTGAGAAACAAAATGCTGAACTAAGATGGGCCTTGGCCTGATTCAGCAAAGCTATTTTTATGTTATTAATGACTTAATTTAAAGGGCCTTCTTTTTTCAGGTCCCATATGACAGTATTTGTCATTGCTTTAGTTGGGGGTGATTTTTGAGGATGTGAAACTTAGTTGGCGTCTAATTTATGCTAGATATTTTTGGATAGGAACAATAGTGATATATATTAGTGTGGGGAACAGTATGTGTATTTCTAAATAGCATGTTGAAAACTTCAGCATATGAAACAATCCTAAATAGCTTAAAACTAGTGACAAAAAGGTAAGGTAAAAAGATACACAATATTACTTTTACCGATGTTAAGGCAGGGTAGCATTGTTTACTGCTAACAAATTGTAAATTGATAATTTTGCACATCAAAATCAGTCAAAAATACAAATCACATTTTCGGTTAGGGTTGGCAAACTGTTTTGTTGAACGATTAAAGGTTATGCTCACAAGTGAACTTAATCATTTATTTTGACAAATTCCTAATTGGTTTATTCAATGGTTTTCTTTATAATTGTGCTTTGCACATTTGTGGATTCATTAGAAGCTACATTAAGGCAGAAAAGCAAACCAGAAATAGACCAGGAGTTTACAATTAGTTCTGTTCACATGTCATGCCAAGCTAAACCACAGTCTAGTCAGTAGCTAATCCCAAAATATTTACTCCATTTATAGGCTTGGCTAAGAAAAACAAACTTCATCACTATTAATATGAAGTGTAACCCAGTAACTAGATTAGGAAAGAATTCTAATTGTTTAACCTCCTAGTATTTTTTAATTTCACCTTGTTTTCTCCTAGTTCCTTCCATTTACTTTCCTTCCATTTCTCCATGTTTTTTTCTTTGTTGTTTCACAGTACTTGGATAAAGTTGAAGTGGAGATGCGAACATGTGAAGAGCCCAGGCCACCCAATGGACAGTCTCCCATTGCTGTTGCTTCAGGACAGAGGTAAATTCTGCTTCTAATTTTTTCTTAGTGTGCTTTTTTTCCAGCTAGGAACTCGAGACTCCAGGCAAGGGGTGCAATCTTTGTTTTTCTAGTTCAAATGGTACTGTGATGCAGTCGTGTCTGTAGCGGGTTTTTAACACGGTTAAAAATGGCAGCTGCAACCAAGCAATCAAAGGCTCATCTTTTTAAAACATGTTTCACAGTTAAAATAAGATGGACTTTGATTGCCTTGTTATGCATATTAATTTGAAGCCTATAAGTATCAAGCAGATTCCCCCTTCAAATTGTTTTTTTCTTGATATCTTCCTCTTGTAGCTACTCTTATATTTTCCTAATAAGGTGCAACTAAGAGCAGCATCTATTATATGGATGGAACCCAGATTACAGTTAATTTTCCCAGATGTTGGATGGGCAGTAAAATAAATCTTGTTGACTTTTGTTTTGTTTTGTTTTGTTTTGTTTTGTTTTGAGCTGCTGAAGAAGAAAGAACGATATAAAAAAAAGCATTCTATTTTATGGCTCTGGAATTGTCTTTTTGAAAAGAAAAATAAAATTTACATACATAAGATATGTTGCAACTGTACTAAAGCTGGGACCATAGCACATTGTTATTTTGGGACCAATATTTAACAAAAGCCATGCAATATATAATGTGCTTTGTGTTTGCTTGAAGCATTAATTATAGTAAAGAATATTTTTTAAAAACAAGCCATATGGTTCTTGCTTCTTTTGTTATTGGCTTCATGAGGCAAGCAAAGTTTATTTGTTTGTGGACGTATGAAGATGTTTAATATTTTTAATGATTTTTTAAAAAATTGTAACTAATAAAATTGAAAGAAAACAATCTAGCTATCTGTCCTGACCTAGAAATAATATAACTTTGTGTAAGCCTAGCACATTTCCGAGTTACATGCTTTAATGTTTAAGATGAGCTAAAGCATTATACTCCATTAAAAATTATTTCCTCCTCTACAGTGAATATGGATTTGCAGAGAAGGTTGTGGAAGGTATGTACATTATTGTCAATTCAATTACCATCAAGATACACTCCAAGGCCTTCCATGCATCATTTGAATTATGGCAGCTTCAAGGATATAGTGTCAACCCCACCTGGCAGCAAAGTGATCTTCGCTTTACCCGAATCACTGATTCACATAAGGGAGAGGTAGGCCCATAAACAGGTGTCCTTATATTTGGAATGCTTTCTGTAAACTTGCAAAGATTTTAACATTTAGTTATGTTTTTTGTTGCTCTGTAGATCTTTTTGATTTCGGTAGTTTGCCACAACCATTTCAAAATAAACTAAGCTGCTTGTAATTTTTTGTTCTTTCTTGAATTGTAATCTATAATTTACAACATTACATTAGACAACTTTAGGAACTTTTTTTTTATTTTGTATCCCTTGCTTCCCTCTGGATAGGTTTTAACATTTAAAGAACTCACCTGGCAGACTCTTCGAATAGAAGCTGATGCTACAGAAAATGGAGAACAAGATCCCCTCACTACCCCTCTAAGACTTATTACTAACCAGGGCAAAATCCAAATATCACTGAAGAGGAAGGTGGGTATATATATTTACTGAAAAGTATTATTGGGTAGAATTATTAATATAACTAGAGTTCAGGTAATATGTATAATATCTTTTGAAATGAACATTAAGAATTCCCAGCTCGCTCATAATAAGATAAAACAATGGAATATATCTTCCCCCAGCTGCTCTGGAGTTCGGAAAACAGAAAAACAGAAGACTTTTTTTTTTAAATGTAAATTTGAATAATATATTCCAGTTGCAAAGTGTGAAGCTCCCAGTTGCACAAGTTAGAATTATTTTATTAATGAAAAATTTCAGATCCTTAATTTTTAGTAAAAAAAAAAAGAAAAAGGATTTTATATATAATACACAGGTAGTTCTTGACTTAGAACCAGAATTCAACCCTCAATTATGGTTGTAAGTTGTAATGGTCATTAAAAAGGTGATCATTGTGATGTGCCCAATTTTATGACTTTTTTGGTGGTCGTTAGGCAAATGGCAATCATAAAGTTAATGTTGCAGTCATTAAATGAACTCATTATTCACTATGGAGATCAGAAGTAAATACCCGGTTTCTCCGAAAATAAGACACCCCCTGATAATAAGCCCAATCGGGCTTTTGAGCGCATGAGTTAAAATAAGCCTCCCCCTGAAAATAAGCCCTCCCCGAAAATATTTAAACACAGAGCTGGAAATCAGGTAAGACAGCAAGAGGAGGCCCATCTTGCTCCACATGCCCCAAAATAATAAGACCTCCCCAAAAATAAGGCCAAGCACTTATTTCGGGCTTAAAAAAAATATAAGACAAGGTCTTATTTTCGGGGAAACACAGGTACCAGATTCAGGCAAAAAGTTGAAAATCATGGTCCTGTGATCAATGGGCAGTACAAACAGCTGTAAAACTGGTTGTTGAGTACCAAAAATATGGTCATGTGACTGCAGGTGGAAGGTAGACATTGAAACTTCTAACCTGGATTGTAATTTACAGGTTCTGTCATAAATGAAAAACTATGTGTTGTTTTAAAAAGGGTCTGAACAGAAACTTGATAAACTAAGTTTTAATAGGTTTTAAATAGTTACTAAAGGGTTGAGAGGAAAGCCTCCATTAAATGCTCAGGATATAGTGGTAATCTTCCAAGTAGTATGAAGTATAGCTTCTTACCTGAGCGCTCGGTTCATATTTACAGCCACTCTGGTCAATTTTTCTTGTATTTCCCAGGCTTTTTTTGAACAGCAGTTTATACCATGCATCTTTTAAAAATTTTGTATTCTTAATTCACATTGTTAAGGAAGCAAATTTATTCTATAAATACGTGTTGAAAAATCATACACTGCATTTTGTTTAAAGTACTGTGAAATATTGATTGTTCCTTTCTTTTTCAAATAAAAGTGAGATATTTAATTGTGTTCAGAGATTATTTAGGAATTAGCTCATTTGCTAATTTAGGGGAAAAATAATTTAAAGATGCTACCCAATGAAGCTCCTTGGGAATACATAACAACCCTTTCAGACAGCGTACTGATCTTTTTCTGTTTATGAGCCAGACAAAGGATTGCAATGTGGTGGCATCTAAGCTCATGTTCCTCCTTGATGACTTGTTGTGGGTGCTAACTGACTCTCAGCTGAAGGCAATGATGAAGTATGCAGAGTCCTTGAGTGAAGCCATGGAGAAATCAGCTCAGCAGAGAAAAAGTTTGGCTCCTGAACCTATCCAAGTAAGCACCTTTAACACATGTAGTAAGATACGTTTATTCTCTCTCTCTTTCTCTCTTGCTCATGTGATATTATTGATTGCATTTATGTCTCACTATAGTAAGAATTGACTTCCTGTTAGTTTACACAATATAGGCAAAATTAAAGTTATATTTTAAGAGTTAAAATAAACATTTTAAACAAATGTTTAAAACAAACAACTCCTCCTCCCATCCAGTCAGTCAGTAAGAAATGTAAAGGTGACTGAGTCTTAACTAGAATGCTTTTCAGAACAGCTTGATCTTCAGCATCTTCCTTGAATGTGTCATGGACAGGTCAGACTGCGCTCTAATAGGAGGCTGTTCCAAGGCAGCTAAAAGGCAGCAAGACGTGACCTCGGTTCTTTTTACTTCTCCAAAAGCAGGAAATTAAAAACAGCTTCTCCTGAGAAGATTTAATAAGTAGGAACCAATTTTGATTGGATTAACCAATCCATCAGATTTGTAGGTGTCAAACCGCAAAGGGCTTTATAGCTCACAGAGCTTTAATTTGCCAAAATAGCAGAAGCTTATTGTTGTTCCATAGATATTTAGGATTGCATCCAAATTGGACTTTATGTGAATATGAGACATACTAAGATTAAAAAGAACAATTAGCAAGAGGAGAACAAACAGTAATATTGTTTTCTGTTCCTCCAATAGTTTATTATGTTGCTTCTCATAAGATTACATAGTAAACTGTACAGTAGTTCTTGGTTAAAGACCCACTTGTTCAGTCACCATTAAAGTTTCAGTTGAATGAGTGGTATTTGCAAGGTCCTTGCAGTTCCTGCTATTGTAGTGCTCCATGGCAACTGGTTCACATTTGTGGCAGTTTCAGCCTCTCATGATCAGGTGATCACCATTTGTTATCTTCCCTGCTAGCTATCTACAAGCAAAGACAATGATAAGCTGGCAGGGAGGGTTGCTTTACTTTGCCCCCTAAAGACAATGTTGACTCCGCATTGTTGATGTGGCACAGTATATTGCTTTATTTAGTTAGTTATTTAATCAAGATAGCTACTCAATCACTAAAACAACCGTAGGCGGTATTTAAAGAAATACATAAATAAAAAGAGTAATACAATGATATAAAAAAATGTATACATATAAGATTGTATCAGGAGAAAAACAGTACCATAAAAAACAGTACCATAAAAAAACAAGCACCAAGCACGGTTACAAATCTCTTCTCCCAGTGCCTGACTAGAAAACAATATCTTTGTGGCTCTTCAATATTAGATTAATAAAGGCAGCAGCAATTACCTTAAAATGGAAAAACTTTTGTGGAAGACATAGAGACAAGTTATCAGGGAAGTGTAGAGGCCCAGAAATAGTTGTTTTTATTTTCTCACTTGTAAGCTGCTTCAATGTGGGTGAACAATATTAGGTGTTAGGTCAAGTGAGATGCAAGAATCATTCCTGCATACTGTGTTCTTCAACGTTTTTATTAATGATTAGAAAGAGGAAGTGGAGATGCATATTAGCAGATAAATCAAAATCAAGCTGCATCTGGAAGACTACAAATTTTAAAGTCTGAGCCTCTGAGGCTGGGTGGTTGATTAGAGGTGAGGGACAGCTATTCTTTCATTCATATTTTGGCTTCAGTCACGATCTCAGTAATTGTTACCCTGTGGTAAGATGGGCAGACAATAAATTTTAGAAATAAATAAATAAATGTTCATTTTCCAGTGTGGGTTCGCTATATTGTAATTTAGGAAACAGGTATAATGACCTCCCTCTCCCCATCCCACATTGCCCCTGCAAAAACAGCAACAATAACAATAACAACAACGGTCTTTAACAATTATCGTAAGATCCCTGTTTTCCATTTTGGCTTTCTGTTTACTAATATTCATTCAGGGATCTGAATTAGAAATTCTGCCTTGAATTAATGCGTTTCAAAGTCTATTTTTCTGATTCCATAGGATGTTTTGAGGTCTTCTGATACTGTGCTATCTCCATTGTTCCTCTTAGATTCTGTATAGATGTAAATTAGCACTTAATTTTTCTGTATTACAGATCACACCTCCTATTCCCAGTACCCAACAGTCTTGGCCCCAGTCATTTGGCAGCACCCATAAAGCTATCAGCCAGTATTTTGAGATGTATGATATGAAAGAGTCTTCCTATCACCTTCTTATTTCCCGTCTGGACCTTCACATCTGTGATGATAGCCACACTCGAGAAACAGGTAACTTTCCCTGGACTGAAATTGGGAGAGCAGTGTGATGGGTGGGGATTTTTTCCCCCTAGTGACGTGCAGAAATTTTAAGCAGGTGTTTCAGCTTGGTTCCTCTTTTTCCTCTTTTTTCCTCATTCCAGCTTTTTTATAAAATTGTTTCAGTAGCAAGAAGTGTGTTGTGAGCTCATGGGCACATATGGAATGTTAGGTACAGTTAGGATCTACACATATGGAATGTTAGGTACATCCAATAAGGATGCTGTGGGGAATTCTGTATTCACAAATGAAATTTTTAACTGGTGAAATGGCTCCCCACCATCTCTTCCTGTTCCCTCCCCCCCCATCATGTGTTCTTCCTTTTTATTTTTGAAGTACAGATGTTTTTTTCTGAACAATATTAAGCTGCAGACATATTCCAGAAGTGGATTTTAGCAGGTTCTGACCAGTTCTGGAGAACCAGTAGCGGAAATTTTGGGTAGCTCAAAGGACTGGTAGTAAAAATTCTGATTGGTCCCGCCCCCATCAATTCTCTGCCTCCCAGCTGTTTGGGAGGAAATGGGGATTTTGCAGTAACCTCCCCCTGGATTGGGGAGGGAATGGAGATTTTACAGTATCCTTCTCCTGGAATGGGGTGGGAATGGAGATTTTACAGTATCTTTCCCCTGCCATGCCCACCAAGCCACACCCACAGAACTGGTAGTAAAAAATTCTGAAACCTACCACTGACACATTCCCCATTTTTCTAATGGAACCTAAATAGCTATGGCCTACATTGGAAATAAAATGTTAAAAGCTGATGCTTTTTAATAATAGCTTCATATTTGTTTCTTTGTTAACAGAATGTTTAAAAATGACTAATGTAAGTAGAGAGACCTGCAAGCATTAAGGGAGGTTGCTCTAAGTATCTTTAAGTTTATGGTTATCACTCAGCTTAGTTATCTAATTAGATAACTAATTAGAATCATGCTATATGATAATATGACCATATTTTGAAGAATCTAATGAAAATATTTTTAAAACAAAAATCTCAATAAAAATATATGTTGAGGGATATATATATTTGATATCATTTTTTAAAAAATATTCCAAGAGGTAAGTCCTAATTTATTTATGATTAAAACAATGTATATTATTCAGAGTGTTGCATTTTAGAGTACCTATTCATAGTCTATTTGTGTAAACTAGGCATACAGCAACCAGGATTTGTCTCATTTTAACTCCATTTTACCACAGGTGCTTCCAAACATGGTATAGTGGGAGGTGCAATGCAATTAACTTTCAGGAAGATGGGCTTTGACTATTATCCTTTCCACTGGGCAGGTATGTTGCAAAATGAGTGAGATATTGTATAAGCCTTCGTATTCTATTACAGCAAGTGAAAAGAGTGTGGCAGGAGGGAAAACGCAGGGGATTTTGTTAGCTTTTGTCTAAATTTGCTGCAATGGAGAAGAGCTGAACATATAGTCCATTCCTGAAGAAACAGGAATAGAATGCACAGCTATCAATGACACTTTTCTTAAATTTAAATACAATCATATAATTGCAATGGGAGGAAAAATAAGGAATTATGTCATTCTTTATACTATTTTTTTTTTTAAAAATTGTAGGGGCTTCATCACTGGACGTTTTTATGAAAAGACTGGAGAGCCACCTATCTGAAATGGTATAGGGCCCTGATGGCAAACCTATGGCACAGGTGCCACAGGTGGCACGGGGAACCATATCTGTGGGCATGTGAGCATTGCCCTAGCTCAGCTCCAGCATGCCAGCCAGCTGATTTTTGGGCCTTCTGGGCCCACTGGAAGTCAGGAAATGGTCTGTTTCTGGCCTCCTGAGGGCCTCGGGAGGGGGGGAAGGCTGTTTTTACCCTCCCCAGGCTCTAAGAAAGCCCCTGGAGCCTGGGGAGGGCAAAAAACGGGCCTACCGGGCCCACCGTTAACCTTTTTGCTGTCACTTGCCAAAAGCAGGGGTAGCACGGGGAGGTCATGTGCGCATGCGCAGGGGTGTTGGGTGTGGGGAGACATTAAATTATGGGTGTGAGCACATGTGCGCGCAAGCCCCCCCTGCTCCTCACGCTTTTGCACGTGATGGCAAAAAGGTTAGCCATCACTGGTATAGGGTCTCTTGCTTGAGCAGGGGGTTGGACTAGAAGACCTCCAAGGTCCCTTCCAGCTCTATTCTGATTAATGGTGGACAGATAATATTTTCTTTAATAAAGAAGACATTGAGGGAAGTCAACATTATTGAGCAAAACTATGAGTAACAAATATTTGTTCATCTATTGTGTACATATTCCATTAGTAATAGGAATAGTTTTAAGAATATGGTTTGAAGTCAAATAGCAACATTTGTTAAGCTATAACAGAAAACAGACTATTTCGTTTTAGTAAATTTTCAGATAGGAAAATTAAATGTACAGTTAACAACAACAAGACCTTTTAACTTGGTTGATCGGAGAGGTCCAAATTAGAAGTGTGTCTTCAAAAACGAAATGAGCTGGCTGACAGCAGTATTGTCATTTTGTCAATTTAAACTCTCTATTTTTTTCAGGTGATAGCTGCAAACATTGGGTGCGATATTGCGATGCCATGGAGACCTGGGAACATTGGGCAAAAAAACTAATGAATGAATTCCAAAACAAGATGGGAAAATATAGTGAAGAAATAAGTTCTGCCTTCTTTAAAACTGCAGAGAAGGAATCTCCCTTGAAAAAGAGACATGGTAATTCAAGGTTCCTTATCAAGGTTTTTCAGCTGCAGATGGCTGGGAGCAGCTTTCAGAGCAAACATACAAGTTTTAGCAACAGCATGACTTTGTTAACCATTCAAAAGAGGTTCTTCAGATGTGCTCCTATATTTACCAAAGCACCGCTTTTGATTACTTGGTTCTTCTATATTTGGTCACTCAAAACCTCATTTAACTTCTGAATACTTCTAAATAGTTAAGACAGTGCAGCTTTTACCATATAAATAAACTACTGTTGAAACATCCACATTGCATTGTGCTACTTATGTGTCTTGTTAAAAAGTGAAATTTAGGAATAGGGATGGGGTGCAACTTATGATATGTCAAAAATAATGCATACACATCTGGATTCGGTGTAACTGTACTTAAAAGCACCATTGTCTCTCATGCGAAAAGTAGATTTCCTCTTATTTCAAACTGGAATGATGAATAGAATAGAATAGAATAGAATAGAATAGAATAGAACAGAACAGAACAGAACAGAACAGAACAGAACAGAACAGAACAGAACAGAACAGAACAGAACAGAACAGAACAGAACAGAACAGAATAGAATAGAATAGAATTCTTTATTGGCCAAGTGTGATTGGACAAACAAGGAATTTGTCTTAGTGCATATGCTCTCAGTGTACATAAAAGAAAAGATACCTTCATCAAGAATCATAAGGTACAACACAATGATACTCATAGGGAAACAGTCAATATAAATCTTAAGGATACCAGCAACAAGGTTAGAGTCATAAAGTCATAAGTGGGAGGAGATGGGTGATAGGAATGATAAGAAGATTAATAGTATTAGTAATGCAGACTTAGTAACTAGTTTGACAATGTTGTGGGAATTTGTTTAGCACTTACTTTAAGAGCTTATGAAAGCTAAACTCTGGAATCTATATCAGATATATATATATATATTTATATAAATATGTGTTTTCCATTTGATAATTGTTTCATGAGAACAAATGCGTCACTGTCTTCTGTATGTATTGAAGGTGGGAGGATAGTTCTGAAGTTTTGTTGCCTATAATCGTTGTTGAGTCTTAATGATAACTTCTGCATATTAAGGTATTTTAAAATATCTTCATTCAAAAAGCCTTCTTCTGCTATTAGTCAAGGGAAGAGCAATATCAAAGAAGCAGCTATGGAAATAACTTACAAATAATGCAAGCTGTAACTTCTGAGTCTCTGCTAATGACTGTTTTTTAAAGTAGAATTTTCAAGCACATAAAGTTCTATATTTGTTGCATTCAGTATTGTTGGTTCGGTACTTTTCATGCCAATAAAGAACCGAGGGTGAGAGAGGCAGAGGACAACACTTTTAAGTTTAAGGATTTATTTTAATGGCTGAAAGGAAGAATTTGTTCTGATTATTATGTTGGTTTTGCTTTAAGATGCTGTTTCTAGTTCTCCAAAAAGCTCTACAGAGAAGGCCAGCACTCCACCTCATACCCTGCTAGGACTGCAACGGCCTGCATGGAATAGACTCCGATCCAGTTGCCTGGTTGTTCGAGTTGACGATCTGGATATTCATCAGGTAAAGTTCTAATATTTATATGGAAAAGTGAGCATCACACAGATATGTTGCCTCGTCTAAGCGCTTGTTGCTATTGATAGTGCTAACTGGACTTTTTTCCATACTGGGCATCTTCTTCCCCTCCAAGGAAGTTTTAGTTTGACTGTTTTGTCTAATATCCACTTAATAATCATCTCTAAGAGTAGATAATTATTTATCCCAGTGATCCTATCAATTATTTTGATATAGCTCCTGTCTTTTACAGTTTATATTCTTTTTTTAATCATTAATTTAAAAAAGAACTGTGTTAAAGCAAAACAGTTTGCCATCCAAAAAAGAAAAGAAAAGAAAAGAAAAAAGAGGGGGAAGAAGAGTCAGTTCAAATTTCTGTCTCACATTCTGTTTAGGTTCCCAGAAAACCAAACTGATTACTTATAACACAAGAATATACTATTTGAAAAGTACTGTGTAATAGCGCTTCAAACATTTCAATGACTGGTGCTTTTCTTCTTCTAAAATCTTTCCTTTTATGTCCTAGATTACATATACTTAAGTGTAAAAGTCCAAAGAGTATCACTGTCATAAATTCATATGTATGTACCTACATACATATACGATATTTCTGTTGCTTTCCAGGTTTCTACAGCTGGACAGCAGAGTAAGAAGCCTTCAACATTACTTTCATGTAGGAGGAAATTATTGAATCTTCCTGAACATACGTCAGCAATCCATATAGTTTTCACGGAGTACTATTTTCCAGACCACACTACTTTTCCAGGTGACGATCTTAGGAATCATATTCCTCTAATCTTTTACAAAAGTTGATAAAAGTGTCAACATTATTATTTCTTTCAGCTTAACACGTTTCCCTTTCATTTCCATAATGTTTCTCTTAATACAAAAAAAACTTGTATAGATAAAATAGCAGTTGCACCTTTATTTGAGCTCTCTACCTGGAAACATCTCATTCTTTCTACTTACAGTTACAGTTTAGGAGTATGCTCTATCTCCCTGGGGCTTTGGAAATTTGCCCAAAGAAGGCCTGTAGGTGGCATGAGGCATCCCTCTAGATGAGGGGTCCCTAACCCCCAGGCCACAGCTTACTATCGGGCTGTGGCCTGTTCAGAACTGGGCTGTGTGAGACATGAGCTGGCAAGCCCATGTGCGCACACCTCCACTCACATGAGCAGTGGGCTGACGCATACACGTGTCCACTGGCCTGTTGGTCACGCAACCCAATGGAAGTTCTCCACATGTGTTGACTAAAATCCTCTATCATACCCAGCTAACATGGTCAATAGTTGATCTAAAGTGGTTCAGAATTGGTTGCAAGATTGATTGCTATTGGAGGCAACACTAACCTATTTTTTTTCCTCTTTTCCCCAGTCCCAAGTCCAAACTTGTACTTGCAGATGAATGGTTTGGTTTTCACTTTGGACACAAGGAGCATGCTTTGGGTGAATTTATTCTGCCTTGATCTCTATCGCAGTCTACAACAGTTTAAAGCTATATACAAGCTGGAGAACTCTGGAAAAAGGGAGGAACACATTGATATTCGATTGGATGGCTTTTTGTTAAAGGTTTGTTTATTTGCTTTTGCTTCTACTGTGTCTTAAATTAGGCAGACAAAAACCTCTTGTGATGAGGAGGATGAATGAGAGAGAATTTCTTTTAGTGGAACAAGCTCTTTGCTCCTTCTTCCTGTGGAGTTAGTGAAACATTTGACAGGTTTCTTCAGAGTTATATTGCAGAAAATCATAAAAAGCTGCTAGCCTGAGAGAAAGTGACTCATTGATAAATATTGATTGTTTGAATGAAATTTTGTTGTCAACTGGGGATGTCCTTGGTATCTCTGCATTCTCCTAAATGTAGCAGGAGTGCATGAGAAAGAGCAAGTCCATTTCAAATAAGACAATCTGTGAAAAGGCCAAATAGGCTTCTTTGTTTTATCCACTGACAGCTTCTAGATCACTTGCAACTCCCTTTTTTTTGGTTCTGCATGGACTGATAGTACTTTAACTGGATTGTTTCATGCAGTCATTTTAATTGAGTATTATTGTTACTCATTTAGGACTAAAGTGCCATCATTGTGTAACCCATATGAAAATCAAATAAAGTTACCGTAATCAAAATTATTATCCCAATTCTTTAAAGGGAAAAAAAATCAGAAGTCTGATAGCACCTCTCTAACTAACAGTTTTTGTTAAAAGACATATGCTTGTTTATGCAGCTCACAAAAGCTTGTCTTTTAATAAATTTGTGAGTTGAAAAAGATGTTACTAGACTCCAAATATTTTGCTACCATGACTCCTGCTACAAGCTTTATGAAGTAAAATTCCCCTGGAATTTGTGCTTATGGTACAAGTTTTTAAATAATAATAATAAAAAAGATTACTGGAGCCTTCTAACTGTGTTTAAACAGTATGCTTATGTAATATAGACTACAAAGGTCGTGTGGAATCATATGTTCAATTTGGGAAATTTCATTTTTTCCTTACTCAGCCATAACAGAGTTGTGTGGCCTTATATAGATAACAATCTGTCAGTTTCAGTTCCCTATTGCTAATATAAATAACTGGCTATCAAGATAACACATTAGTAGTGTGCTATAAGCATTTTTAAATATTCACTGTTTTACTTCTGTACTTTTACGGCTATATAGATCGTTCTTAATATTCCTTCTGCACCTCATACAGGTAAACATCCCAGTGGACAAAAAAGTAATTGATCACCAGGACCGTCCCCAGTGTCTCTCTATGTCCACATCAGAAGTGACAGCTACTAATACAAGGCATGGACCTCACTGCAGCTGTTTAGCCCTGCAGAACTTGTTCCGTAGATTTGCTGCTTCTGAATTCTTCCATTCTAGCTATACCAAATTCCCTAAATTTCAGGACAACTTTAGTCTCTTGCATACTCTCTTTCTACGTCACGCATACCAGGTGGATACCAATGTCCAGCAGCACACAGATTTCTGCCACTTTCCTGGCAAATCTTCTGTTTTTGAAGATCTTTGGTCTGTTAATTTTACCCAGGTGTCCTTGGATTTTGAGGGGACCAAAAGTTCCAAAGGAGAGGCCCTTAACTTTATCTACCCTTTTCCACTCTGTGTGTGGGCTTGCCTCCCAAAGAAATGGGAACAAGCCCAGGCAGCAATGCTGAAAGTTTCATCTACCTCAAATGTTAGACTTAAATCTTCCACGACTTTTAGTAATCATACCGAGAACCAGGTCTTTTCCAGTGAGAAGCAATTCTGCCAAAGATCAAAGACTGAGCAGAATTTGAGAAGCATCTACCTTACCCCAGAGGCAAAGGAAGTCTTGGAAGAAAGTTGTACTGTTAATGATGAAGGAAATGATAATGATTTGGAAATATCTGCTGATATCCATGTTCTTCTGTATTCAAGTGCACATGTGAAGGTGCAACTCAATCATTATCAGTATTTGATGCTACTTCGGATGAAAGAAGTACTACAGACTTTTCAAGAGCAATTTACCCTAGATACCCAGGAAATAACTGGGTCACCTTTAGATTCTATAACCACTTGCATAGGCATCATGTTCAACAGTACTGAGCTAGCTTTGCTAATGCATCCTGTTCCTGGTTCTTCACTAGAACCAAGATCTGTAGATTCAGATTCTACCAGTCTCGTTGAATCTGAACTCTCAGCGTCAGAAAGTAGGGAAAGACTAATTGCTGAAAGCAAAGAACTGAAGTCAGATGTTAGCTCCGAGAAGGAAAATAGTAGTTCCATCAAAATGTCAGAAGATACTGGAATTGAGAATACAGATAGGAATATGACTGCATCGCAAAATGGAATGCTGAAATCCCAAACTGATGGATCTTTGACGGAAGAAGAATTGCAAGGTCAAGCCACTGGACAGAGGAGCCCTGTAGAAGAAGCACATGAAGCTGAAGAAATCCCTGATGCAGAGAAACAGTATGAGCACGTCAACCTACCTAAGACTTCTGAAGTTCTTCCTTCCAGACCATCTTCCATTGTAGATCCTTTAGGTGGTATACATGTCCCTCTTAATGGGCAAGAAGAGTTGATTCCATTGAGAAACATGGAGTTGGAGTTATCTAGTGCATTGCATATAACAAAGGATGCCACCAAGGAAGCTTTGCATGTTACTATGGACCTCACTAAAGAAGCCATGTCAATAACAAAAGATGCTTTCAGCTTGAGCAAGGAAAAAATGGCTTCCACTATGCAGAAAATGCTGTTCCACCCCCATATCAAGTGAGTAATACTTTAAACGAACACTACAGTTAGGATAATAGTGATTATTACCGTCTTCTGTTTTGTCTTCATTTATGTGTTTGGGCAAGTATAATCTGGAGTTCATTTTTACTTTAACTTTTCCCTGCCATTTAAATATTTAAGCCCTTTGATTATAGTTCTTTTTGATTACGCTTTTTCTATGAGTCTTGTCACAAAGGGAGCCAGCCTTTCACTTATTCCATATGCTGGCTTTAGGATGAACTACTTTGCTGTGATATTAATGAATCGTAGTTTTAGAATTTTAGAAGCAAACTGTGTACATTGTAGATTGTCTTTAGATAAATCTCCTGGTACTCTGTAAGCATTTTTACTATGCTAGTCTTTTTCCCTCCCTTGTAATTAATTTATTGTTGTCACCTTTCCTCTTTAAAGTTTTCAGACTTTACACTAATTTTTTCAGAGTTACAAATGGTATTATGGAAAGTGTCAGTTAAAACACTCTATTTAGTGATCTTTATATCTTTGCTATTTTTTCAACCCAATAGAGGTAATTACTGCTGGCCATGTAATATTTGAGCAGGCAAAATGTCCCTTTCATTCCATACACCGAAGCCACTGAAGCAGCTCATGGCTGTCTTCTAATTCATCTTTGTATTTATTCTTGTGAGTGGGTGTATGTAGTAAAATACTGCTTATAGGAAATAAGTATACGATTCCAGTGAGACAAAATGTATCTCACTGGTGAAATCCAAATTTTTTTACTGCAAAATCCCCATTCCCTCCCCACCCCTGGGGGAAGGATATTGCAAAATCTCCATTTCCACTGCACTCTGGGGCCAGCCAGAGGTGGTATTTGCTGGTTCTCTGAACTATTCAAAATTCCCGCTACCAGTTCTCCAGAACCTACTGGATTTCACCCCTGATGTATCTGCTATTTCTCTCAGAGAAGTAGTAAGGAGGGAACTGCGATGTGTTTTTTTCTTACAGAATACAAAATTGTATGTGTAATATATACAGATGTGGCCAAAGGTTTTGGTATCCCTCAACTTTTTCCAAGTACTGGTAGTTCTCAACTTACAACAGTTCATTCAGTGACTGTTCAAGATTATAAGAGCACTGAAAAAAAGTGACTTATGACAGTTTTTCACACTTATGACCGTTTCAGCATCCTCATAGTCACGTGATCAAAATTCAGACGCCTGGCAATTGGTTTGTGTTTTATGATAGTTGCAATGTGCTGGTGTCATATGATCCCCTTTTGTGACCTGACAAGCAAAAGTCAATGGCGAAGCAAGATTCACTTAACAACCATGTTACTAACTTAACAACTACAGTGATTCACTTAACAGCTATGTCAAGAAAAGTTGTAAAATGGGACAGAATTCACTTAACATATGGCTCACTTAGCAACAGAAATTTTGGGCTCATTTATGGTCATAAGTCAAGGACTATCTGTAATTCCAATTCAAGAAATTGAAACTGACGCAAGTAAACAGCATCCACTGTTCATTATTCCGTAGAGCAGACACTTTGCTTTTGATGTGCGACTGGGCACGGATATAAGGCGTAAAAGGCAGTACCAGAGGCAGCAAAGCAACCCCATAACATTATGGAGCTTCATCCATGATTCATTTCTATAGGTGGTGTTCTTTTCTTTAAAAATATATATTTTTCCCCCTGTGAACACACAACAAGACAGAACTGCTGGGACTTATCAAAAAGCTCTAATTTTGTTTCATCTGGCCAAAGGACATTCTCCTAGAAGAACAGTGGCTTGTCAGCATGCATTTTAGCAAATAGTCTGCTTCAGGAATTACTAAAATTTAATAATGTTGCTTAACTTCTAAGGGCTACCAATAATTATGTGTGCGATTTTTTTATTACAAGAATATTTTAAACCAAAACCAAAGAACTATAGAATAAAGAATGGTAGATGCCATTTACCCTGTTTTCCCCAAAATAAGACATCCCCTGATAATAAGCCCAATTGGGCTTTTGAGCGCATGGCAATAAGGCCAAGCGCTTATTTCAGGGTTCAAAAAAATATAAGACAGGGTCTTATTTTCGGGGAAACAGGGTACTTCTGTCAAATTTAATTTACTTCATGACAAATTGGGACTCTCTAGAAAAAATGAAGGGACAGCAACACTTATGGCCACATCTGTAGGCTCTCATGATAACATGATATGTTCATTAACACCAACAAATTTTGATCTGTGGTTGTCAGCAGAGATCTTTCACCAAAGCCTGAAGAGGCAGCAGTGACTCAAGTAGGAAGTAATAGTGAAAGTATGCGTTTCTCCTCCATGAAGAAGACTGCTTCACAACATTCCTTTGATACCAATTCGTTAGATGGCAGTGGTCTTGAAGATAGACTGTCAGTAGATAGTGATGGCAGTGATGGCTTTGTTATGCTTATGGAGTCAGGTAATAAGAGTTTATTTGGTTTTGGTCTTATTACAGATTAATAAAATGGAATTGTAAAGTAAAATCATTTGGTATTTTAGAGGATGACTTACAAAGTGGATACCTTGGGATATTCATAATTCCAAGGTAGCCACTTGCATATTCATAAAACAGCTGCTGTGGCGGTTATCACAAATCAATCGTTTGCTAGAATGGTTGGTAACTATCATCCCAATAGAACCTCTGCTGGCCCCAAGGAAATTCCTGTAAATAAATGTGCTAGTACTTTTTCTTACAACATACCAACTTTCCCTTTCATTTTTTAATTCAAAGAATATGTTTTTAAAAGGCTAGCTAGAGCAGAGCATCTAGTGGGCATTGATCTATATCAATCAGGTATAAGGAATTGGAGGGGAGCTACATGTTGCTGAGCTGTTACTCTTAGCAGTTCCAAGGAGGTATGACAGTAGTAATGTTGGGAATTATATAATCTGGTCTGTTAAATGGTTATGTTTGAAAAAAATATCTAAAAGTGATATTATGGATAAAAGTGAGGACTTCTTAAACCAATTATTTTTTAACCACTTTTTCTTATTTCCATTGCGGCAACACAACATTCATCTATTGCATAGGTTATATAGTGGGTGAGTCATCCTGGAGAAGATGAGTCAGATAAAATTTATCTAATATCCCTGGGACTTTATCTATTGGGATGAAATATAAATAGACTTTATATTCCTCTGAAATTAGTAATGTAATAATATGTGTGAGTTGGTTTCCATTTCCTTATTGCCACATGGACACATGCACTCTGCTATGGGGGTTTTATTATACCTGCCTTGAAGTACTGCTGGTGGAAGAGTAGTTTATCTAGCTTTAAAAATGCTTTTCACTTGGAGAAAATTAGGTTTTGCAGATAACATGCTGATTCCCATGTTCCTTAATTTATTCACATTCAGTCATGTTGGGACAAGGGTTGACTTCGGTCTGAAACTCTACATCACTTATTTTTTAATAATTAATTGTTTGGCTTGATCATAGCCTATTGATATTAAAAATGGTAGAGAGAGAGCCCATATGAAGTCAACTTATACTCCACTGCCTGTTTCCAGGGAGAAAACAAATTGTTTGTTAAAATTAAGGGGGTCAGTCCAATTGGAAAGAATTGTATTTTAAGCCAGTATATTATCGTCATCTTCCAGGCTCTGACCTGGATTAACAGCATTCCTGTCTCGAGTCTTAACTGGGCATTTGGAATTCCATTGGGAGCAGCTAAAATTGATCGCAAAAAAATTGTTTGCACAGTTTCCTTGTTGAGTGTTTTGATGGTGAGATTTTTTTTTCTTGTCATAGATTTTGATGGTCATGTAATTGCTATTGATAACCTTACCAAAGTATCAGAAACCAAAAATCAAATACTGAGATGAAGAAACATGGGATTTATATTTAACACTTGGTGCCCTCTGAGCTTTGTTGTTTGCTTACAAACATTTCAGTACCCAACTAGATAACATTATGCCATTGATGATGTTATCTAGTTGGGGAATGAAATGTCTTGCAAACAGACAACTGAGTTCATCAGGGACTCCACAGTTCACCCTAAGCTATATATATTCTTCTCTACTTTTTTTTGTTCTCTTTAAGTCATTTCCCCCATTAAATAAAACTATTCTTAAATCAAGCAATATTCTTCCTGGATATTTTTTTTTTAATATTGATGTCTGGCCTATAATCCTAAATTTCACAAATTGTTCCCTGTTTAAAGACTAACAAAGGCAAAGGCTGCTTAGCTTTCTAAATTTGTGAAAATTGGTTATGTGCTGCCGGTGTTGGCTGATCAATAAAGACGGCAATAAATCACAAGTATATGTAGGGAAATAAAGTTCTTCAAAATGTCCTGAATATGACAATATTAGAAGAACCATTCATAATTTCTACCAAGATGCTGTGCTGGAATAGAATCCATCTTTTTTATTATTATATTCAAGTCTAAATGTTACTCATTTTTATGGAAAGATATAGAAGAGATTCAGTTTGATATAGTTGTTAAGGTGCTGGTCCAAAAAGCAGAAGACTGAGTCCTCGGCCTCCTTTAAGCTTGAAAGCCAGTGAATTGTGTGTGTGTGTGTGTGTGTGTGTGTGTTTGAGAGAGAGAGAGAGAGAGAGAGAGAGAGAGAGAGAGAGAGAGATGAAATAATAATGGTAATAATAATTCCCAAAAAATCTAGAACATCGCTGAACATCTTCGGCATTAACAAAATCAGTAATTTGCAAAAAGACAGTTTTACTTGGAACAGCTTGCAACTTGCAAAGATACCTTTAACAACATTAAACAACAACATAGGGAAGGATAAGTGATAAAAAATGCCAAATCCAATCTAAACATCTGGCTGACTGAAATCAACCATAATAATAATAATACTATAGTATTCTTTATTTCAGTTTTTAAACTTTCCTTTTGGGAGGGCAAAAGAAGTCGGAATTCTAGATAACTCATGCTAGAATTAGTACTGAAGAACTGCAGCCTTTTTTCCCCACAGAATTCTTGCAATCTTTTCTTAAAATGCTTTTTTTTTTAAATTTCAGAGCCCAGTCTTGATCTTCTTACCTTAGGACAACTTCCCCGGATGCATAATGATAGAGACATTAGACCAAGCTCAGTGGGAGATGAAGAAAGAGGATCTACTTGTGTTAACAGCTCAGCTTCTCTGAGTGGACAGGACCCTACTACTCAGTTGGTCAGATTCTTGTGATTTTTTTTTTGTCTTGTTATTTTACCAACAATTTTTCTGTGGCATTTGAGAGCAGCATCCATTTATTCTGGGCTTTCTGTTTTAGGTTTCTGTGCTGGTGTTAAAAACAAATGAATTGAATTGTGTAATAGAATCAAAGGGAGATGATATGACACTTGCTCTTCAAGTTATGGAATTAACTCCTGAACATCTGGGAAATATCAGCATGTGGCAGTATCTGCAGAATGCGCCCACAGGTATGTAAGCGGCCAGCAAAGTATTTAGCTGCAGTTTGGCAGCTTTGATGCAAATGTGCAAATCTGTGTAAATAAAACCTTTCTCTGCTAGCACAGTTCTGTCTCTCAGTACATAAGTGATATTGAAATAATAATCCCTCTTTGCTTCCTCTCACCAACAGTGGGGCACAAAAAGATAGCAGGTAATTTTTGAAATCAGACATGCTAAGAGTTAGTACCAGGTTCCTTCATTCTAAATGTTATGAGCAGAGCTGAAGAAAATAGGAGGTTAGATTGCTGCTTTTTTGCTACCATAGATTAACCCAGCTCTTCTCTTATCATGTCCTTAAGAGAGATGAAGCATAAAGAGCCAATTGTTCTTTAGCTTCAACTGCTCTTCCTCTTTCCTAGCACATTATTATTATGCAGGAACAATCCCCCACCCATTAACCCTGAACTGGAGAATTTTATTTTCTGTTCAGGGTCACTTTTCTTTAGAACTTTCTATAGCAGACAAACTTGTGGCCCACAGGCCAGATGCTGGCCACCCCCACCCCCGGTTTAGCGAAGGGGGGGAAAGTCCCAATACATCACATGATGCTGCTGTGACAATGTGAATTTGACACCCCTGTTCTATAGTGTATAAGTGCTGGTATCAGATGTGGATAGAGCTGAAATATATAGCTAGTGATGTCTGTGGTCCCAAAACTTTTGGTTGCAGTTTTCAGGGAACTCTTGGATATTGCTACCAAACTACAGTTTTGAAGAATGACAGAATAAAAAATTATTAAATACATACATTAATTAATTTTATCCCAGTTTTGTTTTTATACTTATCCCGTCTAACTTCTAGAGATAAATTCTTAGCACCCAGTTCAAATGCCAGCCATGCCCTTAAACCCTTAAAATATTATTGTTAGAGTTGTGTGTTTTCATTCTCTTTTTTACACATCTTTCATTTCCTTTGCCATCCAGATCTCTATGTTTTATTTATAGTAATAGTAGTACGGTAATATAATTACTACTGAAAACTATCTGTTGGAATGATTTTATTCTTCAGGAGATCCAAACACTGAGAGGTCTACAACTACTGAAACTATCCAAACCCAACCTGAGGTGTGCTTACGATATGAAATTGGACCAAGCGCTGCAGTGCGCTCACCTCTGGCTGTCCAAAATGGGTTTTTTCATATGCTGATCCATAGCTATGAGGCAGAACTTCTGACATCATCTCTTTCTAGCATTGGACTCTTCCTTGAAGATGAAGTTATTCCTGAAGTTATTCCCATGAAGATTGAGATTGTGAATACCAAGATTACCTTAAAGGTGAGTATGTACTCTTAGCATTAATAAAGGTTGGGAAATGTAGGAAACTCCTGTGGAAACCATTTCTGTTTCTACAATGTCCTGAGAAAGTTATTTATATAAAATTTAATTTAAATTAAACAAATGGTTTACTCTCAAATAATTAAAATTTAAGACCCTCATATATTTGGTACTGAATGTCATTATTTATATTGAAAGTCATTTTGATAGCTCATAGTAAAGTAAATAAAATGTTCCTTGCTGAAGAAAAATGAACATGGTTTTTGCAAAGCTAGTCTCACTAACCTTTTAGAATATGGCGGATAACCCACAATGTACAGGTACTATGTGACCTAGTGCTTTTGTGGAGGCCCCAGATCTTGCCATCTTCCCCTATACCAAGCTGTTATGCTCAGTCTTCATTGTGAGAACAAAGAATAGGACTTATCCACTTAAACTGTCTTAGAAACAAAACTATGTAGTGAAGTATATATAAATAAATACGGGTAAGAATAAAGGGATAATTGTTATTGTGTGGAAAGAAAAGAAATTAGGCTATCTGTTTTTAACAAATTAATAAAGAATTTGGAGTTACGGGTAAACCAATCTGATGGATAGGACCAAGTATTCAAAATACTAAAAAAAAAGCCACTACCACCCAAAGTACTCCAGAGAGATAATTAAAAGGACTGACAACAAAATAGAAATACAATGAAACATTTGTGTAAAAAATCTGATGTTGGCATACACACTGGGAGGAGTATTGAAGGTAGTAATCACGAAAAAATGGATTCTGGAAAAATTTGAACCAAGTCAATAACTTCCCTAAACAGCAGGTGGATACTAGTTTTGGGGTTGTTAAAGAAATAATATTAAGTTTTTGTATTACCTTTATACAATATTTTTGTATAGCAATACTTTGAAAACAATCTATAGTTCTGCCCATTGTATCTCAAAGAAAGAACTAGAAAAATCAGATATGGTACTGAGATTTAGATATTTAGGAGATGGAGTATTTTTCCTTTGATGAATATTATAAATGCTAAGAACTACAGGGTAGTCCTCAATTAAGGACGTTCTTTCAGTGACCATTCAAGCTTAAGGTGGCATTGAATGAATGGTATTCATGGCTGGTACTCAATGTTCTAGCAGTTCCACCATCCCTGTGGTCAGTCATATGATTGCAATCTGGGCACTTGGCAACTGGATCACACTTTGGGATGGTTGCAGCATCCTGCAATCTTGTGGTTGACATTTGCAATCTTTCCTGCTGGCTTCCCACAAGCAAAGAAAACAAGTAGGAAGAGTAGCAGGTTGCTCAGATAGGTCTCCTCCCACCTGCAGCACCCACCCTCAGCCCCCACTATCCTCACACTACACCAGCCCTTCATGCACTGTGCATTAGCCAATCCAAGCCCCACTGCATTTATGTCATGTCCCAGTGACCCTTCATGCACCTTGCAGCAACCACTTAGCTGCCCGCCAGCCTGCTTGGAAGCTGCCTGGGAGTTATAAATTCCTACCATTTCCACACTGATTTTCCTTGTTGGAAGCTGGCAGGTTGTAAGGAAGTCCTATCTTCCTTGCTTAATCCTTGCTTAATGATGGCAACGTGGAGTGCCAAGATTGCCATTTCTAGGTGATGTGGTCACATTGCACTTTATGACCACATTGCTTAGTGATGGAAATTCTGGTCCCATGTACCTATCATTAACTGAGGACTATCTGAATTTGCTTTAGAGTTAGAAGAAAAGAAGACCAGAGATGGGAAGTTTATTTTTTTTATATTATATTATCATTTTCCTACTAAAAATCATCACAGAAAAAAAAGCTAATCTCCTACAGTCTAAAAAGAATAGAGTACGAATGGGAGAATGCAAATTCAGGCACAAACTCTTAAATTTAAATATTGTTTTTAAATAATCAACTGGACACAGTTTAGGTCAGGAAGAGAAAAGTCTTGCTGGAGCTGACCTTTCAGGTAGATTGATAAAATGATGCATCTCTCCTTCTCCTTCTCCCTTTCTTATGCTTAAATTAGGATGAATATGTGCATTCAAATTCCTCCTGTCAAGATTGTTGCTTGGAATTTTTTTTTTTTTTTTTTGACTTATGGTTTGGCGTTGCAGCGAGTCAGTCAGGGAAATAGCGGGCTCTGATGAGCACCGTGAAAACCCCGGCTGCCAAACCGCAGCCAATGGGTCTTCGGACCAAAACCGTCCTGCAGGGACAGGGGAAAAGGAGGGGTACCTCAGACGACCAAGAGGAACAGGCAAGTTCCTCGGAGGTCAGAGGGAATCCTCTGTGAGTCGGCGATGGAGGGAGGCAGCCATTGAGGCTGCCACGAAGCTGGGACAACTGGGTTAAGAGATGTGCAGGAGGAGAGTGGATTGAAACTGAGCATTTTGAAGCCGGGTGAGTGACAACCAACCCAGGCATGCAAGAATGCTTGGAGCAATATTATTAACTATAAGACCCCTATCCTTAAAACAGCAGCTGAACAACAAAGGGGCTATGGAAAGTTTAAAATGTAATTTTAAAGAGACAAAGACCCACAAACAACTAACTTTAGAACAGAACTAATGGAATTAAATATTGAGACATGGTGAAAAGACTGGATATTGCAAAACTGGAATTGGATTTATAAAAAAAAAGATGATGATTTGATACTTTTAAAATCGATAAAAAAAGTAAACAACTGGACAGTTATATAATTGTAATAAAACGGATACTTGCATGACTAATGGAAAATGTGGATTGTAGAGGGACACCTTCTGGTCTAAAAAGGAACATTGTAACTTGTTTTTGTTATGGAAAATTTGGACTTTATAGACAACAGTCGTGGGATTTTGTGTATGAGGTTTTTATTTTCTCGTCTGCAGGCAGCTTGACTTTGATGAAAAGAAAAGGGAACTACAATGGAACTCCTATAATTTGAATAATAACAATTTATTGGTGCAGGAACAAAAGAAGGATTTAGCGCAGGCTTAAAAGAAGGGAATCTGATGCATTTTATCCAGATTAAAAATAAGAAAAAAATTTAATATAACATATGGAGGACAAAATTTGAAGACTTTGAAAATGGAAGGAAATATATATTAGCAGGCGAGAAAGTGAAGAAATGATAGACGTGGCTGAAAAAAGAAAAAAAGAAGAATTAAAACAATGTGATTAAAAATGAAAAATGTATAGGTTGTGGTAATAATAAAAAGGAGGTTCTTATAAGATAATTATGGATGTTTAAGAATATGAGCAGAATATGATATAGATATATAAAATTGAAATATTGATGGAAATTAGAATATAAGAGAAAATAAGCATGCTAAAAGAGATTTTTAAATATATACAAAGTTAAGCTTTAAGCAAGAACCATGTCTCAATGTTAAATGGTCATAAAAAAGGATAATGATAAATATGATTAACTGAAATAAGCAATGTATAGATAGATGGAAACAACAAAGGATACTGGGATTAATAGTAAAGCTAACCATGATTATGCTTTGATCAACAGCCAAAAAATAAAAAAAGAATATGTATTTAACAGCCAAAAAAATAAAAAAGCTATGCTGTGTTTAACAGCCAAAAAACAAAAATGATTATGTTGGGTAAGACAACAAAACAAAGAGGATTTTGCTGGGAGTAACAGCAAAAAATGGAATGATTATGTTGGGTTTAACAGCAAAGATAAAGATAAAGATGTTAGGTTTAATAGTAAAAATAAAATGATTTTGCTGGGATTAACAGCCAAAAATAAAAATTATTATTATGCGGGGTAGGACAGCAAAAATAGGAATATGTTGAGAATAATAGCAAAAATGGAATGTATAAATTTAATTTAACAACAGAAATAAAGATGATAATGATGAGTTCAACAGTAAAATAAAATGATTATGTTGTAGTTAGCAGCTAAGAAATAAAAATGATTATGTTGTAATGAAGATGATTAAAATGAGAGTAATAGTTAAAATATTTTTAAAATGTTTATAATAATGGTAACGATTTATATTGTTAAAAGATATCCATCTAAGTAAAAAGGAAGAGAAAAATGGAATGACATTTGGTTAGAATCTAAGATTTAAGTAACATGTTTTTGGGATAATGGCATAATTGATAGAATTTAGAGAAATAACTGTGTAAAATATTAAGTTGTGCTAATTGGAAGTTAAAAATTGTTAGTGATTTGTACTAATTTATGACCCGATCAATGCTTCATTTTGGAAAAGATGTGTTTTATGTTTGTGGTTTTTTTTTTTTAAAAAAAAACTTTTTTCAAAAAAAAATTTTTTTGCTTGGATTTTTTTCAACTTCTTGACTTTATCCCTCACTCCAGAATAGTGGAATAGGCAGGTGGCGTCTACAGCAGAGTGCTTTTCTTGAAATGTAGTTTAGTTTATAATAAAAAAATAATATGAATTTATACATCTGTTTTGGTATTTATCAGTGCAGACAATCTGAAATCCATTTTCAGTCAAGATTTAGTGCTTCATTCTTCCCTCTCTTTTATGTTATTTTGCCTTTTAAGCTCATTGTAGAGATAATTGCCTCCAGCCTGAGGCACTTGCCTCTGTTAGCAAAGCTCTAATTTCATTTTGTAAATTAGGAGAATGAATGCCTGAAATTGATCTGAGCAAACAGATGGTCCATAACACATTACAGATGTCTTTCCTTGCCTCTGTATAGAAAGTTCCATGGATTTAAATGCTCTTTAGCTAATTCAAAAGGGATTATAATGGTTGCTATATCTTCTCCTTCATGTCCCTAGCATAGTGCAAGATCTGCTTTTTTCAGATCAACCAAAGTATTGATCAATTGCTTGTGACAGGAATTGACTGACTGGCTTGTTACCCAAGCCTAACATCGTGGGCTGAGACAGAGTGGCCCAAAGTCACCCAGTTAGCTTTCATGTCTAAAGTGGGACTAGAATTCATAATCTTTCATTTTGTATCCTGGTGCCTTAACATCTAAGTCAAACTGGCTCTCTAGTGGTTGGTATGGCAGTGCTAAATATTTTTGAAAAATATATCACATTAATCTTCACTAATCTAATTGCTCCAAAAGTGCTTTTTCCAAAAGGCAACTGGACTTTCTTGATGTCTTCTTTGAAAATGTTTTGCTTCTCATTCAAGAGGCTTCTTGAGTTCTGACAGACTGGTGGGGAATGGCAGGGTTAGTGAAGGTGAAACGTAAGCACAGCGGAGAAACAAAAAAGTATCTGAAAGTTTCCAGGTAGAAAAATAAACATAAAATCTTACCATATCAAGGATTGATCAATTTAAGATTGTGTTAGCTTTCATGAATTACATGCTCATAGGAGTGACATTAGATATGACATCTGTGGAGAGACAAATGATAAAAGAAAAGATACATTGGATTAGCTTGCTTAATATTCAGAGATAAATTCAGTCTGCAAATTATTAAAAAACAAAGACCAAAAAGAAAACAAATAGCCCTGACCAGGCCCTCCATTATTAAACACCAGGCAAACATATACTGGAGATAAGTGAAAACCAGCACAATAGTAAGAACAACTAAAGATAACATAGTGCATCTAAGCAAGCCCTATCTAACAGGGATGCAATATTCCTTATCAAGGCAGAGAGGACAAGCATCATAAAAAGTCAGAAAACTCCACTTTCTGATATCAAAGCACTAACAGTATTGTCTAATTTGGTAGGGGAACTTTACTTTCAGCGGCTTTTGATACCATCGATCATGGTATCATGCTGCGTCGGTTGGGGGGGTTTGGGAATGGGAGGCACCATTATATGGTGGTTCTCCTTTCTCGCTGACCGTATGCAATCTGTGTTGGGGGGCAGAGGTCGACCCCAAGACACCTCATGTGGGGTGCCACAGGGGTCTGTCCTCTCGCCCCTCCTGTTCAACATTTATGTGAAGCCACTGGGTGAGATCATCCGTGGTTTTGGGGTGAAATGTCAACTGTATGCCGATGACACGCAGTTGTACATTTCTACCCCGGATCACCCCAACGATGCCCATGCCATGATGTCCCGCTGCCTGGAAGCTGTACGGATCTGGATGGGGAGGAACAGGCTCAGACTCAACCCCTCCAAGACAGAGTGGCTGTGGCTTCCAGCGCCCCAATATAGCCAGTTGGTGCCATCACTGGCTATTGGGGAAGAGATCTTGCCCCCCTCAGAGAGGGCTCGCAACTTGGGCGTCCTCCTGGACGCATGGCTGTCTTTAGACGATCATATGACAGCCGTGGCCAGGGGGGCTTTTTATCAGGTTCGCCTGATCACCCAGTTGCATCCCTTTCTGGATCAGGAAGCCCTACGCACAGTCATTCACGCTCTCGTCACTTCCTGTTTGGACTACTGTAATGGTCTCTACATGGGGCTCCCCTTGAGGAGCACCCGGAGGCTCCAGCTGGTCCAGAATGCGGCCGCACGAGTGGTTATGGGAGCGACTCGTCGCTCCCGGGTAACTCCCCTCTTGCGTGAGCTGCACTGGCTCCCGGTGGTCTTCCAGATGCATTTCAAGGTATTAGTCACCATCTTCAAAGCGCTCCATGGCTTAGGACTGGGATATTTACAGGACCGCCTTCTGCCAATGAATATCTCCCACCGCCAGATACGTTCTCATAGAGAGGGCCTCCTGAGGGTGCCCTCGGCCAGACAGTGTCGGCGGGCAGCCCCCAGGGGGAGAGCATTTTTTTGTGGGAGCTCCAGCCCTATGGAATGAACTACCCCCGGATATAAAAAAGATTCCTGAGCTCCATGCCTTCCGACAAGCCCTGAAGACTCTGCTGTTTCATCAAGCCGGTCTGACTTGAATCTGTGTTAAATTTTTAAAAGGGTTTTTAGTAGGGGTTTTAAATTTTATGGCCAAATAGTTTAATTATTTTATTAGTTTTAATCTTTAAATGTGATTGTTTTAATATGGCTGTAAACTGCCCCGAGTCCCATTCGGGAGAAGGGCGGTATATAAATGCAATAAAACCTAAACCTAAACTAATTTGATAAGATATTTGTAATTGGCATTTGCATAAGCAACCTTTCTCCCCATCCCTACCTCCAAGCATCTGAAGTCAGTTGTAGTTCAATAACAATTTTTAATAACAATTATTAGAAAAGGTGCTATCAAACTCCTTTTGACTGTTTATAAGAGAAGAAAACCAGGTCAGCAAACACCAAGATCCCAAAATTTCAATCTTGTGGTACATGTATTCTCCATTCTTGCTGTTGTGTATGTGGATCATCAGCCTTAAATCCCAGCCTTGAATTTATTTCTTTTTTTATTCCCTGACACTTTTTCCCGTTTTAACAAATATAGCATATGAAAAGAGCCATCACTAATATTAATATAAGAATATTATCCTTAACGCAGGTAGTCCTTGACTTAGAACAGTTCATTTAATGACCAGAGTTGTAAGAGCACTTGACCATTTATCACATTAACAACCATTGCAGCATCCCCATGACCACCAAATTCAGGTGCTTGGCAACTGACTCATATTTGTGACGTTTGCAATGTCCCGTGGTCATGTGATCACCTTTTATAACCTTCTGACAAGCAAAGTCAATGGGGAAGCCAGATTCATTTCATAATCATGTTACTAACTTAATAACTGCTGTGATTCACTTTACAGCTGGGGGAAGAAAGGTCGTAAAAACTCACTTAACAAATTTCTCACTTAGCAATAGAAATTTTGGGCTCAATTGTGGTCGTAAGTAAAGTTAAATAATTAGAAAGAAAATATTTTATAATAATTTATTATTTTATAATAAAGGATAATTTTCTTTGTTTTTTTAAGGATGACAGTCCTCGAGTATATCATACCACTCCTGGTCCCGTGCCTATAATTTTAGCCATGGACCACATTGTTCTTCATTGTAAAGATGATGGAATATTCTTTATAACAGGTCAGTATCCTACATTCCAGTAACACTGATTTATATGAGGCCACAGTTCATATAACTATACTGTATCTCCTAGAAATCTCTAATCCAGTTTTACCAAATCTCATATCCTGTTTATGTATAGGGAATGTGTTACATCTTGGAATTGCTGTTATTTAGATTGTAGTACATGAAGAACATGTCAGTTTGATGAAAGCCATTATAATCTGTCTCAGTTCCCCTTTGTTGTAACTGCTGCACTACAGTACATTGGACAAGTGGCTAATATAGGGAGACAGTAATGTTCTTAAACATTGTCATTCAGCAATCTAACTCCATTATATTTATGGTAGTTACTCAGTTCAAAAAAGTGGACATGGTAAACTGGAAGAATTACTGTTGTGTAATTGCAGAGATACTGTTTTATACTTTACCCTCCAGCTGCAGAGAGAGAAGAATCTTCTACCCAAAAAACAGTCCAGAAAAATCTTAAACAGCGTATTCCAGTACAGAGAATCTCTATAGTTTCAGCGGGAAGTGAGGATGAACCAGAGGTATGTCCTATTTTACCAAATAGCTTGCAATCACAAAAGAAAAGAAAAGAAAAGTTTACTTTTTGAGGGGGGGGTATTTCTTTCTTTCTAAATACCATAAATAGGGTGCTTCTGAAAACGCTCACTTCAGCTTCCCCCTTTCATTTTTTGGAAAAGGAAGAGCAAAAATGCCTCACTAAGACCTTTTGTTGTTGTTGTTAGTTGCGACGTCGTGTCCAACCCTTCACAACCTCATGGACAACATTCCTTCAGGCCTTCCTGTCTTCTACCATCCACTGGAGTCCATTTAAGTTCATGCCTACTGCTTCAGTGATTCCATCCAGCCACCTCGTTCTCTGTCGTCCCATTCTTCTTTTGCCCTCAATCTTCCCAGCATTAGGCTCTTCTCCAGTGAGTCCTTCCTTCTCATTAGGTGGCCAAAGTATTTGAGTTTCATCTTCAGGATCTGGCCTTCTAAACAGCAGTGATCCATGAAGGGAAAGATCTTTTAAAAGACTGTTATTAGAAACAGGATGTTGAAAAAAGATATTTAATCATTGGTTTTCATCAAAAGCTATGATATTGGGATATACATTAATTCAGATATTGCTGTAAAGTGCCTATGATTGGAATAAGGAATAGTGGCAAAAAAGGAAAACAATATGATATGGTATGGTATTATATTGTTATGATTGTCTTCAGTCATACAGCTTATTAGTGTTTAAATAATAAGTCCCTAGTAGTATAAAGAAATCATATGCTAATTAGCATATCTGTAACTTCATTATTTATTTATTTATTTATTTATCAAATTTATATACTGCCCTACTCCCAGAAGGGACTCTGGGCGGTGATTAAAACAAATCCCAACTCTAATTATATTGATCGACTGCAATGTAAAAAAAATTCCTCTTAGAATTAGGGTCTGTTGCTTCTTTTTCCCCTTTCAGAGAACTTCAGTTTATTTTCAGAAAAAAATAAATAATTCAGGCAGGAAAAGCACCATTAATTGCATGTGTTAACACTATGAAACTTAGGCACTAAGTGGTATAAAAATTATGTTCTTTATTGTAAGACAATAAGCATGAATTCTGCTTTATTTTGTTCAGTGAGGCATGCTAATTCATGCTGGTTTATTGCTTTTGCTTGCCTCCCTCTAAATTTGCTGCTCTCTAGGTAAGCAAATACTGAATTGCTTTTCAGATTAATATTAACAGTTGGAAATCTGACAACATTCTCTTAATATTCCCTTATAAGAAGTGCTGAAATTAGTTACTGTATTAAATTCTTGGCTTCCAATAAATTATTAAATTTCTCAGTCTGCAAGTAGTTTCCTGGAAAATTTATTCTAGTTATAATTTCAATCATTTATTATATTCATCCCTTGCTTTAACTCAGACACAAGTTGCTGCATACAGTGTTTCACTGACTAATATTTTTCATCTTCACAACAATCTTTTGAGGTATGTTAGGTTCAAAGGTCATGAATATCCCAAAATGATTAATGGCTAAATAAAATTTGAATTCATGTCCAACACTCTTACCAGGCCAAGTTTATCCCACATTTTACAACCTTGTTTTGTATTTTTCAGTTGAATGCAGCATTAACTTTGGAGAAAGAGTTACAGGATACTCGGAGAGCTCTTGCAGAAGCCAATCAGGACAAATTACGTCTGCTGCAGGAAATCAAGAAATATGATCCTCTCTTCCAGCTTTGACAACAAAGACCTGAGCAAGAGATGCTCAGAGCATTCAGAAATTATTACCAGCATTGAAAAGGTTTACTTGTTAAAAGCAAAGCAGTTAATTTGTTCATCTTCATTCAAGAGCTGCTACTTTGAAAACAGAAGCAGAGTGCCATTACAAGAGATGGAAGCAGAGATGTAGCAAGAAAGAATAAGATGAATGGGAGACTGGATTTAGTAGCCCAGCTGTGTATGGAAAACATAAAACTGTACTCTAGCTAAAGTGTGGCATTATTGTCAGTTGAATAGTGAGAGAAGAAAATTATGATTACTGAGTTATCATAAAGCAGTGCTGATAAACATCTTTCTTGCGATGATCGGTTTCTTATAGGTTGGTGATGGGGACATGCTCATCCTACACCAAAGAAACTACATTCTGCTTAACTCAGGCCTAATTAGGGAATTCTGGTGTAGGAACGTGAGTTTGAAATATGAAATGGGAGATACAGTTACAGGCCTAGCACAGGAAAAAAAATGCCCAGAACAGAAAATACAAAATCCATCATCTTACTGCTCTTAGAGAAGAGTTGAGGGGGCCCACAATTTTTCATGAAATTATGTTTCCCCTAATCTCCTTTCTTTATAATACTGTAGTCTATTAATGCCGTATTGATACATTAACCTTCCTTGTTCTTAAAGTCCACCTCCTCATTAAAATGGATTTACAGCCATTTTGGAGTATAATTAGATGAGAAAGTGCCTCACTAAACATTTTGTCCTTATTAATGAAAATATAGGTAGCTTTGTTTTCCGTAACTCTAAATAATAATGTTGGAGAGGCTTGAAAATGAGATCTGTCAAGTCACTTTAGGTCCGTGATGGCAAACCTATGGCACAGCATGTGTGCACCGGCCAGCTAATTTTTGGGCCTTCTGGGCCCACCGGAAGTCAGGAAACGGGTTGTTTCCAGCCTCTGGAGGACCTCCTGGGAGTGGGGTGGGGAAGGCCGTTTTCACCCTTTCCAGGCTCCAAGAAAGCCTCTGGAGCTGGGGAGGGTGAAAAACGGGCTTACCAGGCCCACTGGTAACCTTTTTGTCGTTGCGTGCCAAAAGCGGGGGTCGCGCGAGGAGGTTGTGGGCACATGCATGGGGTGTCAGGGCACGGGGGGCATTGAATTATGGGTGTGGGCATGCACGCATGTGACCCCCCTCCTCTACCCCTACTTTTGGCATGTGATGGCAAAAAGATTAGCCATCACTGCTTTAGGTCATATATTTAAGGAATTTGTTTGGTAAATAATGAATCAAAAACTTTTTCTGCAAGATGTGGAATGCTGCTAGAAATTGTTTTAGCTGCAAAATCGTTGATTTTTTATTTATTTTTTTTGTGCTATCACTTTTGTATGATACTTAGAATGAAAGAAAAACAATTTGGCTCTAAAATATACAATAGCAGTGTTAGTTTTCTTCAATTTTTCTAAAAGGAGAATGATATAGCCAAAAAACATTAGAAAAGTTATATATTGCTTCCCAAAATAGTTATGTACCTATAACTATGCCAAAATAGAACATAGAAACAAATAATTGCTAATAATTCATCTATAATAGACCATAACATTTTCAATTAAAGTTATCCATAGCATCCAACTGTAACAGAAAACTCTCATGGATTTTAATCTAGATTTGTATGATTTATTTTTAACCTTGTGTAGAATGCATTTAAGTTTTATTATTATAATCTGCTGTAGCTGCATATCAAATAGATAAGTGGCAGAATCTGAAGTGAACAAATTCTGAAAGCATATCAAAGGCAAAGATTCCTTTGTTTTGAGTTCAACTCCTGGTGATTATTTGGGCAGGTAAAATTCAAAATCTGAATTTATCCTTGTGCAAGAATTAGGCCTAGGCCAAGTTCTAGCAGCATTTTTCACTAAAATGTAGTTTTAACTTTAAGTTTGATTTTCTTACATAGAAAAGAGTGATTTTAAAAATATTACACTGAGTCTTATAAATATATTCAAAGGTTTTTTTTTTTAGATCAAGGCATGACGAATAATAGAAATTAATTAGTATGAGTTGGTAAATATCAAATTGAACAAAGTTTATAATGCTGTACACATATGAATCCAAGAATGGGAATATGCTATAGGTATTTTAAAAGCTGCAACCTACACAAAAACCAATGGTAACACTAATGGGATGTATGAATAGAATTAGAATAGAATGGACTACTGACGTTAGAATTGAGAGGTACTTGTACTAAGCCAGCTCAAAATTCACAAAAATATGTGCAAGCTTTTAAGTTGTCCAGAATACTTAATTGACTAATTAATAACAAAATAAAGAGAGGGAGAGCAAGAAACAGAGCTTATTTTGAAGCTCTGGCATCTGTACGCAGTTAAATCTTGAAACGTAATATAGCAAGAGAGTGAATTTTTATAGGATTTTTTTCAAGCAACATCTTATCAAAACAATATACCATAATGGGTCAGAGTGCAATTATTATATAATGTCCTTTATAGATGGCATTTTCTGTTTTTTAAAAAATGGAACATGGTGAGGATAACGAGCTTCAGTAAATAGCTGTTTGCTTGATATTATCCAATTTGTTTATAATAAAATGCTAAATTTAGTTTATGCACTACAGCTAATCTTTGTCTAGTAGCTAGTTCTTAGTTGAAGCACCCACATGTTACGGAGTTATCTTTTTGTCGAATTTCTGCTTTTCTGCCTTGATTGCGATAGAGCAGTCATGATCTCATCTTCACCATGTGAATTATAAAGAACGTTTTTTTAAAAAAGCTGCTTCTTCAAATAATTGGTTAGCCTTTGGGGTTATTTGTAGAATTGCTGAAGTCTAGGAAGTTTTGCAGCTGTGCTGTGCTACTGTCAGTTTCTTTAATTTAATGGTAACGATTTTTGCTTATAAGATTGCATGTATTCTGAATTTGGCCTGTTTGCTATGTAAGGAACAGTTGTTGCTTCTACACTTTTCCTAAGTTATATCTGTTACAATATTCTAAACAAACCCAGGCTATGCACTGGAGTAAACATTATTCTGTCTCTCCATATTGGATAATGCCCTAATGGGACAGGCCTTCTTTAATATACTTGCAAAAGCACTCTTTATCCAAAGAGTAGTGTGCTTTTGCAGATGTATATGCTTATTTTTACTGGTGAATAGAAGTCTATGATTATATGAAACTGCTGATACGACACACCAAAATAACAAATTAAGTGTAACTATGTGTTTTCTGACAACTTTGACAGGAAGGTTGTTAGTGAACGGTGCTATGTGAAGACATTTTTTTCTCGAAATCTAATTGTTGAATAATTGCCCAAATATGTTGATGATTTATTTAAACAACTATATGTGCACCTAATTCTTTTTTGAGTTAACAATGAGGCAAGTATGAACATTTATATTTGGTGCAATACACATTCTGTACACTTAAAGTAACCTTTTCTTTTAGAAATGCAGCAGGGTACAAAAATCAGTGTATTTTATTACACCATATAGTCTTTTGCATTTTTGACTAAAATAATTTTATCATGTCTTCCAATATAAATTTGGTTTAAAATAAGGCAAAATGTAGAAACAGTATACTGTGGCAAATAATTTGGTGTAGTATGCTTGTTTCAGTCAGTAGAAACTACAGCTTATTAGCCTGTTATGGCATGAATGCCTCAAATGCTTCCGCTATGCTGAGAACAATTATTTATCTAAACATAACACGAGAATTAAGAATTAAGAGGAAAACCACTGAAGCTGATATTTGACTATAAAAGTATTTTAGTGTGGTTTCGTTTTTGAAAATGTTTTCCTTTCTTCAGTGCTGTATTTATATGTAAATGTGAAGAACAAAACTCTTTATATAATGTCATATCAAAAAATTAATTTTAAAGTTCTAAGTCTGTATAACTGCTTTTGTAATTTCAAACAGGAGAGTACATGGGAGTAGACAATATGTGGTACAAGTCTGACTTGAAATCTAAGCCTTCGGTATATTGGATCTCTTTCTCACACAATATAGTTTCCTTTTGACTATACTGGTTCTATGAACCACTTTTAAACATTATGTATTAAAATGCTTAATTTCTATTTCCACTGATTTATTTCTCAGGCTTAAGTTTCTAAGATTTTATTTATATTAATTTATTTGTATTGATAATTGCAATTAATAATATACATTGTGAACATTTTTGAACTTGTCACAAACACTTATGGGCCTTATTAAAATGGCAAGTTTTAAAAGTTTAACATTAGCTTTATGATGAACAATCAGGGTTTTTGGTAATTCTTTACAAGTTTACGGCACATGTTTCCTTGACCTTACTATAATAGTTAATGAATTCTCTTTTGTTTAAGCTGAGAGATAAATGCAAACTTAAACATTAGGATTAAGAAGAAAAATAACTATAATTACTATGCTGGATATAGTTGTCAACAGATATAATGATACCTGCAATACCAATAGTCCTCAGGTAACGACCCTTATTGGACTGGAATTTCTTTTGCTATGCAAAGTCATTAAGCAAAGCATCACATGACGGTGCTGCTTAACAATGGCAGTCCTGGCAGCGGTTGTTAAGCGAAGGTGTGTGATTATGACTTGTATCCTCCTGCCAGCTTCTCCATTGACTTTGCTTCTCAGAAACGAGATCGGAAGGTCGCAAATAGTGATCACATCTCGTCAAGCTCCCACCATGATCCATTCCCAGCTTGGTTCCTGCCAATCCCAAGCCTTGATTCTTCCAAGCCAAAGGACACTTTCAGGGGATCACTCAGCAAAAAGAAGCCAACCAAGCTGTGTCTTGCTCCTCCCACCTGCCTCTATCTTCCCCTTCTCTGCCTCATCTTGTAGAGCATAGTTGAGATGAAGGTGCTGTTATATTCTGCAATCCTTTGTTAACCATCATCTTCCTCTCCTCTCCCCTGGGCTGGCTAATGATGGCTGGCTTCAAGCCTATAGCACCAGGGATGGGGCAGCAGCAAAGGGCAATGGCAGAATAAGCAGCATCTTTATCTTGGCCATGCAGTGCAGGGTAAGCAAAAGGGCAGAGTCAAGCCCAGTGCTCTCAGAGCCCCTGTGCAGTGGGGCTTGAGGCCAGCAAGCCCAGGGGAGGGGAGCAAAGAAGACCCAGATCAGCTGAGGGTGGGGACAGTAAAGTACAGTGACATCTTCATCTTGGACATGGTGTCTAGGGCAGCCGAAAGGCTTAGAGATGGGGAGGGGGGAGACAGGCAAGTGAGAGCTGAAGCAGAAGCTGTTCACACAAGACAAGAGAAAGTGAGCTTGGGAAGCTACAATGTAAATGTAGAGCTACAATGTAAATGTGAGCTGGTCACCAAGCATCCAAATTTGGATTCCATGATGATAGGGACACTGTGAAGGTCATAAATGCAATGCTGGTTGTAAGTCCATTTTTTCAGCAGTGTAGTAAATGGTCATTATCCAAGGACTACCCATAACACGTTTTTAAAACTTTTATTTCCTTTTAAAAGAAACCACGTTTCAGAAGTTCCCTGTAATGTTATTACATCAATATTTCTTATTTTGCCTACTTAGAAAATGTTTTTATATCTAGCACAATATATCTGCAATATAGTCTTATCATTACCCACTCAAAATTATTGCACAAGGAACACCTTAATTTTGCAGAACTTGACGGTTTTAAGTAAGCTGAACATACTCTCCGAAGTCTTTTTCATTTCAATGAAAACATCTCCAGTCCACTTAAGATACTTTTTTTCGCTTCCTCTTCAGTGATAAAGAATTTTTTTATATTTGGAATTTGGAATCTGTCCTCGCGATTTCAGTCGTCTGACTGCTTCACGCAAATGCTTGGGTTGCAGAGGTGGTGATTCTCCCCACTTTTCACATACATCTAACGCTGTGCAAGACAAAAGTAAATCTGTTATGCTAGCTGCCAAATCACTGGATTAGAGCTGTGTGTATGTGATAGCAAAATCCATCATATTTCTACATGCATTTTAGCAAAAGCAGTTACTGCGCATCTATAGAATCATTACTTACTTCTACAACCTGCTTATTTTGTGCAGTTTAGTGCAGTGTACATAATGTTTTTGCCTTCTGTTTGTCTCACAACAACTAACATAGGAGGGGGGGTTAGGCTATTAAAAATGTGACTAACCCACTCCGTCAACTTAATGCCCAAGGAGGATTAGAACTGTTTCTAGTCAAAAGCACTTTAAACGCTGCACCGGCCTCAATGTCCCAAACTCTTAATAGAAAGCCTGTGAAAATTAACAAAATTAGTTGCTTCTGCTGCACAGCATACTTCATATTTACACACACAATTTTGTAAAATAATAGAGGAAATTTTTTTCTGTTCGTAAGCAATGGGTGGAAAATAAGTGAAAGCACTTGTAGGTATATTGTATTATTGTTATTACATAAGAAAAACTATCTGAACACTAATTTTATTCATTTACACTTAAGTTTCCCCTTTGCCAACTAAAAAAATCAAGCAAATATACAGCTGATATTTGTTTGCCTTGATTTAACAATTTAAAAATACTGACCTGTTATGTATTAAATAGCAATATACATACTAGGCAATATTTAGGAGTAAAATGCTGCATAAAATAGCAATAGGCAAAACTTGATGTTCTGGTTTTCTGACATCGATATAGCTATAACACAATATCCGGAAGACATTTTTTACCACACAACTATTTACAAGATGGATTACTAAAACTAAATAAAATATATACGTGAAAGAATAGCTAAATTGCAGTAATTAGCAAGCTATGTCTTCAATTAATGGAAGCTACAAACAATTAAAAACTAGACTATTCTTACACTTACCCTCTTCAACTACTTCTCCAACGAAGACTTTAGAAATTCCTGACATAGCGATAACAACGTTCTGAGACACGGAGGTTCCAGTAATTGACTGGATCAGCTGAGAAAGGAGGAAGCAATTCCAGAGAATCCAATTTTTTAGATATTTCTTTTACTTCCAATCCTGAACACTACTGTGTATAATAGGATGTAACTCATTTCCCCTATCATCCAGAAGCCACAGGTAACAGCCCATGGATAGCAAAATCGCTGGAAAGGATAACACCTTTTAAAGTTTTCTGAGGTTTGAGAGTGAGAATGGGAACAGAAAGCTTTTGAAAGCAAACCTGCTCCCTACTTAAGTCCTTAAAATCCATTAACTCCCCCACAGCCCAACTTTAAACATTGAAAATGATGGTTTTAAGGACAGAAATGGAAGAAACTATTTCCAGTTCCCACTTTACTTTTTAAAAGGAAAGCCCAGCATTTCACACTGAAAAGTAAAAAAGGCAACCATTTTCAACAGCTCAAACTTAAGGTGCTGGAAGGTTGCAGAGATAATTCTAGGGTCACATGTGAGTTTCCCACCTCAGTGTCAGCAGCAAAATTTTATGGTAAATTGATAGTGAGACAAGTTACTCATGCACAATAATCAATAGACATCAACAAATCTGTGAGGAAAATGGGTGGTTTCTAAATGTGATAACTAACTGGGGTCTCGGGTGCTCATTAAGCTTGGTTGTTATAAATAATCAACCAAATAAATAAATATACATGCAATAAATCAATCTTACCCGTTTAATAGCAGCCTTAGGGAAAGCTGATCGTCGATACATCTCATATCGATTTAGCTGTTCTTCAGAAAAAGAGGAAACCAGAATTCTGTGGCAAACAATTACAGCACTTACTTAAAATTACAGAGTGAGAAAGTTAGTGAGATTGTATAGCATTCTATCGATAAACACTGAATTAAATCTAGCATTTTTATTTTAGTAGTGGTATTTCCTGAATTTTGCTCTAAACATTCTAGTTAAAAAAAGGGTAACTTTGCCTATTTTTTCTAGCCTAGAAGCCTTTCAGTACAACTTCCCACAATGTCTAGAAGTTCCCATTCACAGGTAACCATTGGGCTTCAGGGGAAAATAGAAAGAAAAAAAAAAGCAAAAATATATCCTATTGCAGTGCTGCTTAAACATGCTTCCCACTTTTAAAAATTATGGACAACCCCCAAAGAGCCTTCTTTTGTACATGTTTTATTTATTTTACCGTATTGAAAATAAAAAATGATGCATCTATAGAATAATTACTGCAACATATTATAAATAATAATGATAGTCTTTGAATTATGACTCCAATTGGAACTGGAGTTTCCCAACTAAGTGATGAAGTTGTGAAGCAATTCACTCTGCAAAATCTTTTCTTTTTGGAAAGGAAAAATGCACATATGCAAATTAATAAAAATAGTTCAAGGGGGAAAGTACAGCCTAATGCCAAGTCATAATTACTATAAGTCATTGACCAAAAAACCCAACAACTTTGCGCTGATAGTTCAGTGGAAGAATTCTTGCCTGCCATGTGGGAGGCCTGGGTTTGAATCCCAGCCAATGTGGGGAATTTCCCTTTTTTGAGAGAGCCAGTTTGGTGCAGTAGTTAGGGAGCTGGCTAGGAATGAGAGACTATGAATTATAGTCCCACCTTAGGCACAAAGACAGCTGAATAACCTTGGGCTAGTCACTTTCTCTCACCTCTAGGAAGAGGCAATGGCACACCACTTCTGAAAAGCCTTGCAAGAAAACTGCAGGGACTTGTCTAGCTTATTATTATTATTAGTGTATGGTGTTGTTACATTAGTCAAGAGACCACAATGCTACTACAGAGTAGTAGATTGGCTGCCAATTTCCCAGCCCTGTTGTAGGATATGCTCACACACTTCCCAAGCTGTACCACAGGAGGGCAAGCTGGCTTTGCACCAGAAAGAAAGACAGGCAGCTCTTCCTGCAGTGTCATCCTAGGCCTCCTCCCTTCCTTGGAGGTGCCTTATAAATAGGCGCTGCAACCGGGAAGATTTAGAGGCAGCAGGAATCTGACTGCCTGCACAGAGCAGCAACTCATCTCAATGTAGTACCTATATATCTACTCACATAGAACATGCTTTTGAACTGTTAGTGGACAGAAGACAAGACAAGGGACAGGAACTCACACTGACACAGAATGCTAGCACTTGAACTGCTAGAGCAGAGACCACTAAGGCTCATATTTGTCTAGGACAAATGAGCCCTGAGAATCACACAAAATTGAATGGAAGAAAAAAAATGGCAAAATGTCTGATATCACACTGAATGTTCCCCTAAACAGTTTCCATTAAGTATCCATTAGATGACAGTCTTAATTTCTGGAATTCCCTGACCAAAAAAAGAACAACAGCCCATTTTTTGCCTTCCTAAAGAGAAAACAGAAAGATACACCTTTTCTCTACTCATTTAGCATTAACAAAAGCATGTAAATGGAGAAATACTCACTGCATTTTTTGAATCTCATCTTCATCAACTTTATTTTTTTTCTCTTTTTTCTCCTTTATCTCTATTTTTATTTTCTTGGCTGCAATAGACTGTGATGTAGAGTCCTCTAACTCTCCAGGGATCAATTCACAAGCTTCTTTGCATTTAATCTAGACAGAAAGTTGATTATAACTCAATTATGTTTACAAAAAAACAAGCCTTTTTCTGAGTCAAGCTCAACTCCTAGTTAGTTGATGTTCATACAGCAAAGCAAAAGTGGCTTGACACCACTTCCTGGATGCTTTCAAACTTTGTTAATTTTAAGCATCCAATAATTGTACTTATAAAGTATAGCTGTTGAACACCTAGTTTTTGTCCAACTTTCCATCATAATACTACCAGCATGATACGTAACATAAAGGTCTGCAATTTGATAAAGCAAGCTTTTGAATATTTAACTATTATTCCTAGCCTCTTCAATTATGATAATTCATATATTTGTGCATCTTCTATACACTATGCTTATCATCAGTTATAATTCAAACAATGAGGGGGAGTGAAAAATCTGATGAAAATAAATTGGTGGATACAGTACTTGATTTTATGCTAGAATCGTAGTAAGAAAAGTATAGTGGCTAAACAAATAGAACGAATACTCAGTTATCATTTTTCATGTTTTACTCTCTTCCTATACATGTTACTGAAAAGTCTGATCAGTCTTTTACAGTGTCATGTTTTGCATTACCTTTTTTAAAGTATATCTTGTTAAACATAGGTTAAAAGAAAATGAGCAACTCAAAACACACCTAGCAACATTTAATATTTGGGCATGCAAAAAAGTGCTCTAACATTTTGTATTAATTATTTACCACAAGAATCCAAATAAGGAAATCAGTTTCCAAGATTTAAAAAATTATGATTGTGTAGAGATACACACAATAGTCTAAAAGGTAAACAAAATTCACCAGAAAACAGTACCTATCTACTATCTATATATCACTAAAACTCCAATTCCTGTAACCTTTAACTGGGTGAAGCAGTGGGCAATAATTTTTGAACCGAAGTAAATTACTTTGGGTTAGCTTACAGCATGTGCCCAAAACCTGGAAATGGTGCATCATAGGGCAACCATTTTTGAACCAAGCTATTTTAAATGGTCTAACTTACAGAATGCGTACAAAATCTGGGGCCTGTAACTCAGTGGAATTGAAATGTGGCAAATTTTATAACATATTTTATGATATAAAAATGATCATAGACATCTGAAAACATTTCCTGTGCTGATGTTTGACTGCACAGTTCAGTATGGGCTATTTTCAAGACCGATCTTTCTGTCAATGTATGTCAGTGTATACACTTTCCAGTGAAGGCAGTACATTAGAAGCTCCGTCATTGCGAAGGAAAAACGGGATAACGAGCTTCTAGTTCTTGTTAAAGATGGAACTCTAAGGAAATAGCAGGCGAGGAAAATCCCTGTTACTTCGGGGCAGCAATCACTGATGGATCAGCAAGGAAAGCGAAGCCCCGTTTCTGCAAATTGCGTTGCCAGCTTTTCCCTCCTCACCTCTACAATCTGTACTTCCTCTTTGATGTCGGCCGTTTCTTTCTCCTGGCGTTCCGCCACTTCTATAGCAACGACGGAAGACTCGACGGAAGAGGGGGAAGACACAACAGGCAGAAGACCATCCTCTTTACCAGACTCCACAACCTCAGCCATACTAAGCGGAAGGATTGACGCGTGTCGCGCCTTGATGACGTATTAGGGCGGCACTGGACGCTTTGTTTCCATGAGAACGTACCACGCCCCCAATAGGCGAAACTAGTAATGCGGACTTTTGTCGCTGCTGTTGGAGAACCAAGCCTTGCGGGCGAGGTTGAATTCGCGGATCCCAGGCGACGTCGTAGCGGTCTAACCGACAAAACAATGCAAAATTGAGCCCGCCTTTTGTTGCTTTAGTATCCAGCAGCAATATATGCCAAACAAAATGAAAGGTAAACTAGGGCAAGGAATTCCAAAATTACGAATGCAAACTATGCGTGTAAATTGGAATAAAGATCGATGCAATGCTCAGTACTCTATTCACACAACTCACTAAGCAGCGGTGCGGTAACATGGTGGGATTTGGGGGTAGCGTTTATATGAACCCCACCAAAGCTGATTTATACAGTTAAAAATAATGATAATAGGTAAATGTTTTGGGTAAACCCGGATAATAAAGCATTCCCCTGAACCCATGTTTTCCCATTTCTTCAAAAAGCTATGCACAAAAGGTAAACTAAAGCATGTGACTTTTTAAATGGCTTTAAGGTAAATTGAAATATCATCAAGAAAATTATGAACAAAAAGAATTATGTACTGTGACCCTCCTTATGTTCATGGCTGCATTAATTGTTCCAGTATTCTTGGGTCATTGCTTCAAAACAAACGAGGGAAATTAAAAATAATAAGTTCTTAGTAAGAACTAAGAAAGTCAATGTAATAATGTCTTTTTATAAATCCCGTATTTCCAATTTTGAAATGAAAAATCTGCACTTCTTTAAAAAAGGCATCTGCTCATGTTTGAATATATTACTTGGAGGTTCCTTAATCTTCTCATCCTAGATTGCTTCCCTTTTTTTCAGCACAAGCTTTCCAAATATAAGACTTTAAAATAATATTCATTGATGCAAATATACCGTATTTTCCGGCGTATACGACGACTGGGCGTATAAGACGACCCCTGACTTTTCCTGTTAAAATATAGGGTTTGGGCTATGCTTGCCATATAAGACTACACCTCTTCTAACATACACCAAATAAAAATTAAAAAACATCAACTGGCTCACCCACAATGTAAAAGCAGCTGTGCTAGACCCAAAATGGCCCCTGCAACAAGCAGGAACCTCACACAGCCACAAAAAGCCCCAAAAAACAACTTTCACACTTTACACACACAAAATTCCACATACAGCTTTGTGAGATTTTGTGCGTTTGTGTAGTTAGAGTGAAACACTACAGAAACACACTAAATCTCAGAAAGCTGCACAAATATTATTTTATATTTTTATTTTTATTATTTTTATTATTTTTATTTTTATTATTTTTATTATTTTTATTTTTATTATTTTTATTATTTTTATTTTTATTTTTATTTTTATTTGAAAGCTAAATTTAAAACTTCCTAGCCTAAAACTTAGACCTAGCCTTTAAATGGCTAGGTCTAAAAAAGAACAACCAAAAAAACCCCAATTAACTATTTTTTTAAAGCTCCCATAGGGGGAAAAAACCTTACCCAATAGAACAGGGGTCTCCAACCTTGGCAACTTTAAGACTTGTAGACTTCAACTCCCAGAATTCCTCAGCCAGCTTTGCTTTGCTGGCTGAGTAATTCTGGGAGTTGAAGTCCACAACTCCCTGCCTGCTTGATTGCAGGCAGGGAGATTTAGTTGCTTGCTGATGCAATGGATTGCAGGCAAGGCAAGCGTTGCGGCTAGCAGCTAAGGTAAGCAAGCTGGAGGGGGGGGGGAAATTTTGCTACATAGCAATTAGCAGGCAAAAATTAGCAGCTGGGATGGCCAGCGTTGTGTAAAAGGAAAGTTTTTCCCTTTTACCCGGGGCTTGCGTGTAACTCAGCTGACTAGCGGCAACTCAGCAGGCAATTCAGCTTGGCTCCTTAGAGCCATTTAAGGCTCGTCAAAGCCTTTCGGGATGGTCTGCCTGGTTACAGGAGAACGACACCCGGCGTATAATACGACCCCCAACTTTTGAGAAGATTTTTGTGTGTTAGAAAGTCGTCTTATACACCGGAAAATACGGTAGGTTGCTTAAAGCTTTATTTCTGCTAGGGAGAATTTTTTTTTCTTATCAACTCATACCATTCTGTGTCTGCACAACTCTGACAAACCACAATGCCTAAGCTAAAACTAAGAATGACACATTGGGATAATACACACATCCTGCTTTTTCTGTTACAAAGATATCTAACTACAGAGGATATGTCCTCAAAATGTCAGCTCCATCTAATTGCTGACCCACTGCTGAAGCAGCCTGAAGTCAGGTTTACATATTCCAGTGTGAATGTAAAGTATTTTCTTTCTTATCTTGTCAATCAAGACTGCCTGGAGGAGGAACTTTGGCTTGATATGGCCAGGTTCAGCTTCAACTTCGCATGTCTGCTGTGAAACCACTCCATCCTGTCTGGTTGCTAGGCACTGTGTCACCATTGTTATTTGGCTGTGGCTACAAGGAGATCAGCCATCTTTGTGTCTGTAGCCTACTTCTTTTTCTTTTGCAGGATTTAGATATTACAATGCTGATCTCTGGGAAGACAGCTATCCTGCACTGTAACTTTATATTTCCACTATTAAAGAAAATAACCACAAAGGTCCAGAGAATTTGCATAGCACCCTCTCTCCCCGAATATGCATAAGGACTTAGTTTGATTGACAAAACAGTGTGCAGGTAGTCCTCACAACCACAATTGAGTCCAACATTTATGTTGTTAAATGAGAAATTTGTTAAGGGAGTTTGTTCCATTTTACGATTTTTCTTGCCACATTTGTTACATCAATCACTGCAGTTCTTAAATTAATAATACAGTTGTTAAATGAATCTAGTTTCCTCATTGACTTTGCTAAACAGAAGGTCGCAAATGGAGATCAAATGACTCTGGGACGTGCAACTGTAATTTATGTCAAGCATCCGAATGTAAATCATGTGACTATGGGGATGTTGCAATAGTCTTAAGTGTGAAAAATAGTCGTCACTTTTTTCAGTGCCGTTGTAACTTTGAACAGTTACTAAATGAACTGCTATAAGTCAAGAACTACCTGTACTGTCTTGAAACTTAAGCTGAAGAAATCAATCTCTTTTAGAAGAGAGATCAATATTTCTACAACTTGAACATTTAAAAAAGGTGTAATATGTAGCTTTGCATGTCAACAACTTTGATGTTCCCGTTGGTAAATAAAGCAAATGCTAGAACGTATTCTAATCAACTATTCTGATCACTCCCACAGCCTTGTTATGGGAAAGTATTGCTATTGACATGGTAAACTGATCTTGAGTTTCTAAGACAGGACTAATCTAGTAAGTAAATGATTCTAAAAAAATAATTTCATAAATGGTGCTATTTAGAAGTTTTCCAAATTAATACAGATTAGGATTCTGATTTCAAGATGCAGTAATATGGCTGAACATTAGATAGCAATATCTATGAAAACTTTTCATAAAGTTAATACATACTTCAGTTATTTTTCACTGTGAGAGGTATATTACATTCATGAAGTTGATAATCCTGTATTGAATTTTTTTTAAAAAAAATTATTGGCAGAATGCCCAGAATGTACTGCATCAATTCATTTTTTCCTGTGGTTGGGGACATTGAACATGACTGTAATTTCAGATGGGAAAAACCAGAAGTCTTTTATAGTATTGACTGATGGAGCTGTCTAGACAGCAGTAGCACATGGCTCTGTTTTAGGCATGCATTAAGGGCACATTCAGTCCCACATTCTGAAATGTGAGGAAAGCACTGCAAAGCTGCTGTGATAAAATCATTATGTCTTAGCTTATTATGTGAATCAATCCACTATGTTATACAGTAATGGCTCATTTTGGTATTAAGGATATGAATATGATTAGGTATTTTATGATGTTAATTGAGTTTTGTTGCTAAATGGGAAGTGTTTTTGAGAGATGTTGCAGAGGTCTGAAATTTAATAACAAACTTCTCTTTTCCCAAGTTGCAATTATGTTTAAAGTAGTTTCCTCAATTCAGCTATGCTTCTTTTAAAGCCTATTTATAATGGAAGTGAATTTCAAATATGCATTTTGAATAACAGCAGTTAGAAAGCAAGTTAAACCCAGGCAAAAACTGTTTTACATGCAATCAGTGTGGTGATTTTTTTAGTAAGTATTGATGACATGCAAACATTGTAAATAATTTATTGAGTCCCCATTTTCTAATGAACATGTCAGTTTGTCATACCCAAATTAATCTGAATTAAATTAATCCAATATTCTGCATTCACATAAAACACTGAATCTTTAACTAACCCTACTGATTGTGACTAGGTTGGATTTAACATATTTTGCATACATGGCAAATCTCTATTACTGATAAAAATAGCTGGGTAGGAATAAAGTTTTCAACAGATCTACCTGCTGTCTCCTTCCTTCCATCCATTTGTGACTAAAGCACTTTTAGTACAATATCTAATTTCAACTACCCATATTTGTCCTAATCAATATTAATATTAAATATTGAAAGGATTGGCTTTTAAATATTGATTTGAGTTTTCAGTAACACAGGACATTTCTGGACTATTAATCTTAAATGGGCATTCTGACAGAGTCTGTTCCGCCTTTCACTCCATCCAACTGATTTTCCAATTTTTACACTACTATTTTCATCTCCCAGACTTGCTGATGTACTTAGGAGCTTGAAGTTCATTTAGTCGATTTGTTTTCCTTCCATATAATGAACTGCTACTGGAAATTGGATTTCAAAGAAATGAGCTTGAATTGAAAATAGCTAAACTAACCTCTGGCCATGAGATTACATTAAATGCTCCACCTTCTAATGGGACTCAGTGGGCATGAGCCTTTGTTTACTGCACTAAAAATATGTTGATAAAAATGTTCTGTGACTTACCTGACCTTGGTGAGCAAAGTCGAAAACTGTTGCTCGGTTGTTCTCAATATATCCAGATGCAGCGAAATATCTAGCGTACGTATCGCTGCGCGTTTCTCTACAAACTTTGCGTAGGTGAACTTAGTTACTTGAGAATAGTCATCAGCTAAACATCTTCACTGGAAATTCCCAGCTCCTTATTCTTAAACGACGAAGAGTTGGCCTTTTTTTTTCTTTGAAAATGTTCTTCTTTTGTTGGGAACGACCTTTTGTGCTTATTCGAGTAGATCCTTTTCCCCGCTTAGAGTGGCCAAAATGACGCGAATGCTTACGGAACTGCAATCGCCGGCCGTCCCCTTTTACCGAGTTCTACCACATCTCCGCCAGCGCTACTCGCTGTTAAGAGACAGCCGCCAAAGAGCGCGACCGACCTCTCTGCCTATCTCGGCTTCATTAGCCGGACCGGGGCTTGTCGAGGCTCAGCCGGGAGGTGTGGCCTTTTTGGCCCCGCCCCGGAAGGACGCGCCGGCCGGGTTGAGGCAGCGGCGGTAGCCGAGGAGGACTAGTAAAGATCGGGGGTTGGTTTCCCGGCCCGCGTCGGGCCATGGGGAAAGAGCAAGAGCTGCTAGAGGCCGCCCGCACTGGGAACCTGCCCGCCGTGGAGAAGCTGCTTTCGGGCAAGCGGCTTAGCTCGGGCTTCGGCTCGGGGGGCGGCTCGGCGTCTTCGGGGGGCGGCGGCGGCGGAGGCGGCGGGGGGCACCCGCTTTCTAGCCTTCTCAGGTAGGTGCCTGGGGTGTGGCTTGCGGAGCTCTTGCGAGTGGCCGGAGTGGCGCTGCCGAGGTTGGCTGCGGGAGCCCGTGTCAGGCAGCTGTTTGCCTTTTAGGAAGCTGGGGGTGTGTCCCGGAGACTTGAGAATGCCCGGCGGTGCAATTGACCAGAGGTAGAATCTCCGCCCCCAAAAGTCTCACGGGGGTCGCGCTGGATAGTGGCCACTCGCGTGTTGACTCAGCGTCGTGTTGGGATCTTCTGGGGTGGGGGGCAGCGGGGGAAGGTCTCAAACCAGCGCAAGGAGGAGAAGCGAATTGAAACTGGTTTGGAGGTTCTGGAGAAAGCCCGGGGTGATTCTCGGGTCTCCGGATTCCCTGAAGGAAAAGGGCTTTGACTCCGGCTTTCCTATTAAGGGGGCCAGAGCGTTTGCCTTATAGGACGATCTCTGTGACTGTTGGTTTGGGGAGACGCTTGTTAAAGTGTTGAAACCTTGTAGGTTGAGACTGTTGTGTGTGATAAGGAGGGAGTCCTTTTGTTAATTAGTGAAGCCTCTTAGGTTGCTCCTGCCTTCTTTTGTATGTTTTTAATTAAACATCACAGACATTTTCGGTATGCAGTTGATCGTCTCAATCTTCAATTGAGGATCGGGTTTGGATTTAAATTAGGTTCTGTCACTGTTACCCTTGTGGTTTATTTTTTCTACTCGTGGATGACTGTTTTTAGATGTCTGAGAAAAAGAATAGAAGATATGCAAATGCATGCAAAGAGAAGGAAGCATAGGAAATGTGAAGTTCACAGGTACAAAAAAATAGAAACAAAATCGTACTAGAGTTGTGTGTCACTGCCAAGGTTTCCAGATCTTTGTAGTGTTCCTCTGTTTTGTTTTGGTCCAAATCTTTGTAGTATTTGTTCCTTTCTTTTCTTTTCTTTTTTCATTACCCAAAGGATGGTTTTACTTATACAAAATAATTTTCTCTTATGCCTATTTCAAAAAACTGGCAAAGTTTCTCTTGATACATGTCAGGTGTCCCTTGAAGAGTCTGTATACTTTTATGGGAAGACTTTGCTCTACATATGTTGAAGGGACTCAAAGACTTTTCAGTAATGCAGTTTCATATCTAGTGACCTTTTTGGCTAATTAAAGCTGTTATCAAGTGTAAAATGAATCTTTGTGGTTCTTGACTTTTATTCTGTGTTTTATGCATAAACTCTAATATAAAGAATAGTTGCTAAAAATGCACAAGTACATATCTGGAGGCTTGGGGGCCTGACCGTAATAAAAATAAACTTTTACCAAGTGAACTTTAGAGAAAAAAGATCAGTTTAGACTATTTGCCTAAACTGTGTCTGGATTTCCATGCTTCACACTATCGGCTTGTTATATATTGCTTAGTAATTTTGTGATTGAATGCAAAATATTGCAACTTGTCTTTGCCTTCTGTAATTGTAAATTACAGTGCTTGGCAGTTGAATTTCAAATACCACTTGAGTTCATACACTGCATTAAACTACAATACAGGGTTTTTTTTTGTTTTAGCATAATATATTTTATGATCCTAGCCATTTTGTAAATCATGGTTGATAACAATATATTCAGAGACAACCATTTGTGGCTTATTAGGTAAGGTACAGCTAAGTGCAGTATGTGTACTGCACTTACTGAATATGTAACTATTCAGTCACAGTAGCAAATTGTGACACTAGTTACAGAGAAGCTGCTTCCTATACCAGTTGAAGTACAGTTAATTGTACATGTTGCCTGAACGTTATACAGTATGGATATTCCCCACAGGTGCCAGATTATTCTGTGCTTTAATATTTCTAAATCTTATTTCCTGAAATGACAGTGATCTGAAGGTCTTAATAGATGCTTCTCCACCTATGACTTTCCTAGGTTCCCAACACCCTTAAGCAGGTTTCCGATCATCCTATGGTAAAAGTTCCAGTCCTACAAACAATTAATGTGAGTAAACAATTGGACTCATTAGAAGAATATCTTTGCATTTGAAATTAAATGCATGTCTGTTGGAATTGGCTAGAGCCTGTGATATGGCATGTGGGCATACTCTGTTTGGAAGCATGGTTTGAATACTGTTTCTGGAATGTATGCTTTAGAAGGAATTAACATTTGTCATGTCTGAGAATTTGGCAGTAAATTATAACTTACTGAATTTCCTACCAAGCTTTGGTGAATCTGTGGATTATTCTGTTATACCGAATACACAGTGGGGCTATTATAAATGTAGACCTGCTGGAAAGGCCAGATTGCTTTTAGGAAAATATTAAGTAGCATCCAGAATGTGTGTTGGTTCTTCAATAAGAGTTATTGCTAGAGGAAAGGAAAGATTTTTAATTTACAAATATGGCCAGTATATTTAACCATAGAAACACCAATCAGATTGAAGAAAGAATTTATGGATGTTCTTTGTATCCTTTATAACGATAAAGATGTTACCATTCTCAGATTTTATATGACTCATAATAATGATTTGAGCCATGATGATGCAGTGGTTAGAATGCAGTATTGCAGGCTAATCCTGCTGACTACCGACTGCCATTTTGGCAGTTCAAGTCTCACCGGCTCAAGGTTGACTCAGCCTTTCATCCTTCCGAGGTCGGTAAAATGAGGACCCAGATTGTTGGGGATATGCTAACTCTGTAAACAGCTTAGAGAGGGCTGTAAAGCAATTATGAAGCAGGATATAAATCTAAATGATATTGCTATTGCTAAGAGGATTGCCAAGAAAGAAATATGAATCTTAACCCATTTGCTATAGTTGAGATAGGATTCCAGACACCAAGGCTCTGCATGGGAATGTATGACTGGCTTTTCCTTGCTAACACTAAGGTTGGACTGGAACGTTGAAAAAAACTTCCCAGAAGAAAGCAAGGGCAAATTACTTCTACACTTTTGCCAAGAATACAGCATATATGTAATATTAATCCCTGTTCAAATAGTATATTACTGAAATAATTAGTTACTTCGTGTAATATTTTAATAGAAAAAATATATGGTCATTAGAAGCTGAGGGTCGTTGGATATGAGATGGGTGGCAAATAAATTTCTTAAATAAATTAATAAAATAACACATAATCATTTAATATTTCACTGTTCATGTATCTCTCCTTCAGTTATTCAAATTAAATTTGTTTCTTCAAGTCAGTCTTGACTCCTGGCAACTATATGAACAAGTGCTGTCTCCTTGGCAAAATTTTCACAAGTGGCTTGCCATTTTCTTCTTCCTAGGGGTGAAAGAGGGTGACTTGTCCAAAGTTACCCAGATCGTTTTGTATTTTGCCAGGTCTAGAACTTGCAATCTCCTAATTTCTAAGTTGGTGCCTTTACTTCAATGGTGAAATCCTCCCTGGTTTGTCACCGGTTTGCTGCCCGCGCATGCACGATGTGCGCCAAGCATGTGCTGTGCATGTGCAGTGTGCACCAAACACATGCTGTGCATGCGTGCACATGCTGTGCGTACCAAATACACATGCAGTGCGCACCAAATACACGCTGTGCATGCATGCATAGTGTACACCAAATGCACACTGCATGCACAGTGCGCACCAAACGCACACTGCATGCGTGCACATGCACAGTACACACCAAACACGCTGCACACGGAAAAAGGTTTGGGAAGGTAAGTAGAACAGCGAGGGGGGGAAACAGCTATGCCGTGTGATTTAGATTCACTAGAAAGCAGGATTTCCTGCTTTCTAGCGATTTTAAATCGCGCGGCACAGCTGATCGTCGAAAATATCGGTTCGGACCGACCGGTAGCTTTTTTTCACTACCGGTTCACCCGAACTGGTGCGAACCGGTAGGATTTCACCACTGCTTTACTTGCTATACCAAACTGGATTTCTTTATTACTACTGCTTCATAAATCATGCTCAATTTGCAATGGAAACAACAGAAAAAGAAAACAGAATTGCAGTGATATGAGATTTCAAGTGAGTTTGATCACCAGAATAGCTTACTTATAAATAAAGAGTGCAGAACCTAGGAATTTGCAAAATAAAGAGGTACCTGAAATAACAGTTACTCTTATGGATTTTCTAAATGTGCACTTCAGAACTAAAAGTTTCATTATTTAGGAGCATAAAGAGGATTCTTTTCAGTTAAACTGAAACTTGGAATACTATAATGTATGCTGAGTAAATACTATGTCGGAAGAATGGAAGTGAGATTCAAAAGATTAGCATTCTCATCATAAATACCTAAGCGGTGGAATAATTTAACTGGTATCAGGAAAAAGCCATAGACTGGCTCAAGCCAAAAGCCGGAAACTCAATTCCAGTCCATGGGCTCGTGGTTGTTTGTTCACATATTTTGTTTAGCTTGCTCTGAATGTGATTGTGCTTTTCAATTTATCATAGTTACAATTCAGCAACATTCAAATACGGAACTTTTTCTTTGGGTGGCTCACCTAGTGCTTTTGTTGATTGTTTTCTTTTTTGTACCAGGCAATCTCTCTTTCATTGCAACATAACTAAAAGTATGCTATGGATTAAATAAAAATAGGGGAACTTGCAGAATTGCAAAGTCTTAGCTGGAACTCTTGCATACTACCTAAGCATCTTTTGGACAATTCTAAGATTCTAATCTTTTAAATTGGATAGTCATATTCTTGATTTTATTCATGTTATTTCAAGCCAAAACAACATTAATAAACTTATTTTGGGGTTGGCCAGGGGTATTATTTTTAAATAAGACTTTGAAACAGACATTGTATACATGTTTTCCAGCCCGAATTATGCCTGCGTATAAAGACTGGAAAAGCATATCACTTCTCCTTTCTCTTTTAAAAGTGTGTACATTTCAGTTGCAAAACTGTAAAGCTGTAAGTAGGGAAATGATCTTGCATTCTCTTAAAATATCTCTAGTTCAATTCAGCAAAATAGTATCATGCTGACCAACAGTTATTTTCAAGAATACCTTCAGGTTGATTTAATAAATTCATATCATTGTGTGAACATTTATTATTTGGAATTTTCTGTTAAGGATTACATTTTTTTTTCACAATACTTTCGCAAATGGTGGGAAGCAGGGAACAGATTGAGCTAAACTAGAGCCTTCTTTATGCTAGGTATCTGAAATGTTTTGGTACATTTTGAAGTAGAACAAGAGAATGTTAATGAAAACACTGCTTTTTAATGCAGTACATTTATAAAAAAATGTTCTGACTGATCTACAAAATTTAATCTTCTGACATAATTAGAACCAGGAAAAATATTTTCCTCATTCTTTTCCAGAAGAAGGAAACTGAAAAAAACTGTAAGACATTTTGTCAATCTTCAGTCACATTGCTATTTTAGCTACATGAATTATGTATAGCTTCACTTGTTCATAAAATTATTGTGCTTGGCCTATTACTGGTAGAAGTGTGATTCATCATTAAAAGATTGGTTGAGTGATTTTGCCGCATTTCAGATTTTAAGAAGCCAATGATAAATTATATAGATTAACATGTTTTCATAATAAAACTAAAATAGAGGCTGATCTAGTGAATTCAGAGCTTTCTAAGAAAGTAATATATAGTAGGGTACTGATATGTAATTTTAAAGAGTTGTTTCAGGGAGTATGTTAGCATAAGTTAATGTAATTCCCATTTTTACACACACACACGTTAGCCCTTAAAGTAGTCGTGAGGGCTTTCCAAAGATATAGCAGTTTTAGGGCTTTGAAGAGAGATGTTTCCCTAGTGCTGAGCATACCTCAGCAAGCATCCCTTTTGAATGCTTGGCTCAGTATTGGCATAAGCACAGTTGTTGTTCTTTTTTTTAAAATGTTACTCTGCTGAGTCAGATACCAATAGTGCCCAGCATCTGTAGGGTGGAGAGAGGTTACAGTCTTCTGCTGGCCAACTGTTAAGGCCATCTCTGTAGATCAGAGATGGAGGATATAAAAGGAACTGTTTTTCTCTCTGGATAACATATTTGATACCCGTTATTTAAATATACTGTATTTCCTCGAAAATAAGACAGGGTCTTATTTTCTTTTGACTCCTCAAATAAGGGCTTGGCCTTATTATTGGGGGTCTTATTGTTTTGGGGGTGCTGGAGGCGAAAAGCATGGGACTGGATGTCCCATTGCTGCCATCGCTTCCCCTCCCTGTTCTTCACGCCGACTGAGCAGCCCAACACATTCCACTCCACCCTACCCCAATGGCAACAGCTGCTTCCCTTCCCTGCTGTCTCTTTATCGAGAGGGGTGGCAGGTGGGGCAGGCGAGAAGTGAGATGCGTGGAGTGAGATGTGGCTCCCCTTGCCATCTCTTTTCTCCCCCCTTGCCAGGCATGACAGGGCTCCTGCTCCTCTCTTAGCCACCCTCCCCCTTTAGGGATGCAATTTGGGGGTGGCAGGTAGGGCGGATGAGAAGTGGGATGCATGTCTTACCTTTCCAGCTCCATCATGTTCCTCACTGTTGAGTCCAGTGAAACACGCTGTAAAAGAAAACCTCCTTGCAAGTTCAGTCAAGCTTCTCGAACTCGCGAGAAGGTTTTCTTTTACAGCGTGTTTCCCTGGACACAACGGCAAGGAAAGCGATGGAGCTTGAAAAGTAAGATGCGCGTCTCATGGCCCAACACACCCCACCCCACCCCAATGGCAACAGCAGCCTGGCTGTTTCCCTTCCCCGCTGTCTCTTTATCGAGAGGGGTGGCATTCACAGAACTCTGAGGACATTGTGGGACACAGACATGCTTTCTAAATAGTTTTAAAAAGAGTTTAGTAAATCTTTAAAATGAACATGTGAAGTTTATGTGTAATACTACCGTGTTTCCCCGAAAATAAGACATATCTGGATAATAAGCCCAATCGGGCTTTTCAGCGCATGCGATAATATAAGCCACCCACACAAAATAAGCCCCCCCCACCAACTACTTACATGTGTGCACAGCTGGTCCCACCATTTCCTCTGGTTCTTGCTGTACATCCAAAATGAATTGAGGAGGCGGGGCTGAAGTGGGGGAAAGGGGCATATGCCCTCCCCTCCCTGTTCTTTGTGCCAACCAAGCAGCCCAACACGTCCCACTCCACCCCAATGGCAACAGCAGCCTGGCTGCTTCCCTTCCCTGCCGACTCTTTATCAAGAGGGGTGTCAGGTGGGGCGGGGAGAAGCAAGATGCATGGAGCTAGATGTGGCTCCCCTTGCTGTCTCTTCTCCCTACCCCCTCGCCGGGCATGCAGGGCTCCTGCCCCTTGCTTAGCAACCCCCCCCTTTGGGTATGCAATTTGGGGGTGGCAAGTGGGGTGTGCGAGAAGCCGGATACAGGTCTTAACTTTCAAGCTCCATCACTTTCCTCGCTGTTGTGTCCAGGGAAACATGCTGTAAAAGAAAACCTTGCGAGTTCAATCAAACTTCTTGAACTCAGGTCTCAAACTGAGAACCCATCACAGTTGTGTGAATGTCCTACATTGACATTAATAAAAGAATTATTGACTTAAAGAAGAGGAAATACAACTTAGAGTAACCTTTTCCAAATTAGTGTCATCTTGAAATGTTAAGACATTTTTCTTACTTGAGGATGATGAGACAAAACTACAAATGACAACTGACTTAGATGAAGAAGCAATCAAAATTGACCTCAGAATAAGTGCCGAAAAATCAAATATCATGTATGTGAAATCCACTTCATAGACATGGGGAATCACACGTGGGTCATAGCAACTTGAGGAAATAGAAAGTTTTACCTGTTTGGATAGTGTAATTGCCTGAAATGGAGATGCAGAGATGGACATCAAGTACCACATGGGAAAAGCAACACCTGTTTTCTAGAGCATGAATAAAATCTCTATAGTGATCCTGACAACCATTTATGCCAGAGACATCTGGAAGGCATCAGCGAGTATTAACAAGAGACTTGATGTCTTCCAACAAAGATGCCTTCACTGTATCCTAAAGATTTGTTATTTTGACCATGTTACTAACAAAGAAGTCCTCCAAAAGAATTTTTCCTGCAAATTACATAACATTGTAGCAAGTGGTGGGATTCAAATAATTTAACAATCGGTTCTCTGTCCTAATGACCAGCTCAGTAGGCATGGCTCGGTGGTCATGTGACTACGTGGGTGTGGCCAACTCAACATCACTCACATTGTAACACCTCAGCTGTTACAATGTAATAAGGGTTAACCAGAGAGGCAGTTTCTGTAAGCAGGGCAGTAAAGATTAGGCTAGAAACAACAGCAGAATGTTTCCTACCTGCCTTCCTTACAGGATTAGCCCTGTAAAGTGGGAAAAAAAACAAAATAAGATTTCTTTCAACAACCGGTTCTCTGAACTGCTTAGAAAGGTAATAACCAGTTCTCCCAAATAGGTGCGAACTGGCTGAATCCCACCACCGATTGTAGCACGCAGAAGACATGCAGGTCATATTCTCTGTATGGAGAACAATCAAATCCACAAGATGGCAGTGAACTGGACATACACACACACACACGCGATGCTAAATGATTCCAAATTTTCTAAAAGTTCAATTAGCAATATATAAATTTGCCTACAGTGTGTATTAGGTCAGTTTTGCAATTCCAATTCAGTCTTACAGTAAGTCAATCATGCAAAAAGAAAGAGAGGAGGAGGAAAGGAGAGGGGAGGGAGGGAGGAAGAGAGAGTGTCTCTGTTATCGCTTGCTATCTTATTTTTTCACCTGGAAGTAGAACCTTGCCTTGGTACCAGAGACCAAAAGCAGTACTGGTAGGTCATATAACTGTATGCATGTGTCACAGTACACAAAAAAATAACCTTTCCCCTTCCTTCAACTGCTAAAGAATTTGCAAAACTACTTTTCTTTTAGCTGTCTGTAACTAAGCAGGAAATAAGCTATATAAAATAGATGCAAATACCCAAGTATTTAAAAAGTCAGGGAATCTTAGAAGCCTCATTCATCCAAAGGCAATATTTTAAGACGGTCCCACTGGATTAGGTTAAATACTTGTGAGTGAAGATGATGAGTTCTACAGGAACCAGGGAACTAGGAAGCATAAATGGTTTAAAGGGGGAAAGTATGAATTTAAAAAGTTAAAGAAATGTCCTTGAGCAGAACTTTAGAGCTGGAACACATCTACCTTTAGCAGGAACTAATCCAATAAACTTAAACATGGCATTTGTTTGATAGTTCTCTGTGCACTTATTGATTGTAATAAAAAAAAGATAGCACAGTGTACAAATTCTTAGAACAAAGAATTGGAGCATAGAGACTGATGTGATAGGAGACATCCATATGGTAAGCTGTTTTAAATCTTATACTTGAAAATTGGAGAGTACACCACAGGGATGCTGTTTTCAATGGCATCACTTTAAAGCAGACTTCCTGTTTTGGACTCTGTCCAAATATGTGGACTTTAGCTCAGCAATTTTCAGCACTTGACATTTGGAGAACATCTAGCTTAGTGAAGATTGTTTTAAGGAATGTATTCCACTTCTTAGAATTTCTGAATATATTGAATGGCAATGACAAGTTGAAGGATTTGTATAATTCCCATCTGAAGTACAACTATTTCAGTTGATTATCTCTTTTTAAATATAATCCTCATGACCCTCCCCCCTGACCCATCCCCAGATCTTCTGAGGGGCCCACAAAATCAAAATTATTTGCCAGGCCATGTTGAAATATAAAATAATATTAAAATCTCATTAAATGATCATGACAAAGAGTAGCAGCAACAACAGCCTCAATTTTAATTTTAAAATACAGTAAATAATGATAGGTAAAGGTAAAGGTTCCCCTTGAACATATGTGTTAGTCGTTCCCGACTCTAGGGGGCAGTGCTTATCTCCATTTCAAAGCCGAAGAGCCAGCGCTGTCCAAAGACATCTCCGTGGTCATGTGGCCAGCATGACTTACACTAAGGTGCACGGGATGCTGTTATCTTCTCACCAAAGGTGGTCGCTATTTTTCTACTTGCATTTTTTATATGCTTTTGAACTGCTAGGTTGGCAGAAGCTGGGACAAGTAACAGGAGCTCACCCCACTACATGGCACTAGGGATTCATACTGCTGAACTGGTGACCTTTTGATCGACAAGCTCAGCGTCTTAGCCACTGAGCCACTGCGTCCCTATTAAAATAATGATAAAACTCATACAAATAAAAGCTCTTTGACGTTATTTTAAAAAGTGGGATGGGATCCTGAGAAAAATACTGTATATAGGGAAATGACTTCTACTTTTAAGGCCATCTGCCTTTAGTCCATCATGGCAATATATCTGTGTCTTCTCTAGAGTATGATTTCAGTAAGATACTTCTTTGAGAATTACTGTAGCTGGAAGATTATCTGAAAATATAACAAAAATGTTTTTGGCTTAGGCAAGTTTTTAAGGCATCAGACTTGATTTCCTTCCCTCTCATGAGAATATAAATTCAATTCAATAAGACTCTAAATGGCCTTCCTTTTAATAATGTTTTACTTGATTACTAAGTGTTTAATGATTACTTTCATTTTACTTCCATTTAACAGCAATGGAACAATTATACTTTGCTGGCATCTCTACAACCTAAAGTGACATAAGTTAGCACAAAAAAGGGGAAGGAGGGGGAGAAGGAGAAGTGGCCTTCCTGAGAATGAATATAACATAGTCTGGAAGCTGTAGGTTCTATAAGGCCAGTTTGTATAAGACTTACCAACAAACAAGCATACAAACTGATCATACAGTCCTGAAATCTGCTGGTTCCTCTCGCAAGTAAGCAACACTGATAAACTGTGGACATGTTTTTTGTGCAATATGTTATTTAAATAATGGAAATTATCTTGTTCCTCTCCACATAAGCCAAAAAAAGAAGCAAGCTATTTTTCTTTTCCTTTTTCTTCCCTTTTAACTTGTAAGAGGAGCATGTACTATGAATGAGTACAATTCTAGGTTGGTGGTTAGTCTTCTACTGGTTTCTTGGTTATTCCTTCCATTATAGTTAAGGGAAGTGGCTAAGAAGATGCCACTGCAATTCTAAGCAAATGATTTTGCTAACCTTCCACATGGGGCACTTGGAACTGATAGCCAAGGAAGTGGGTGGGGGGATCCAATTTATAGGGAAGAGAAGGGAAAAGAAAAGAAACCAGGCCATAGCAACCAAAGGTTCACAAGGTAAAATATACAGTATATAATAAAAGTATACAGTTAAAATATTAATAAATATTTAATTAATACAGAATACAAATAAAATATCGCCAATCTATAATCCCACCAAGATATATCACAGCCCAAAAGCCCACCAGAGGAGCTTCATGTTGAGCTGCTTCTGGAATGCAGTCAAGGTGGAAGCCAATCAGAGGTGTATATTAGGAGGCCCGTCTGAATGATTGGCAACACCAAAAAGCAATGTTGGTGAATTGCATCCCCTTTTTCCTAGAGTGAGAAACTCCTGGCAGCTTCTACCAAGTGGCTCAAACTGGCCAGAGTTAATTTCAATTGGAGGATATAGTTCTGTATGTAACTCTGTGCCATGCCATGTAGGGTTTTATAGGTTAGCACCAGGACTTTAAATTGTGACTGGGAGTATATTGGTAACTGGTGTAGCATCTGTAGCATTGGTGTAATGTACTGCTATCAGTGAATGCTTGGTAACATATGGATTACTATAGTTAAACCAACTGCACCCTCTGAGCAGTCTTTAAAAGTGCACCATGTACAATATTTTATAGTAGTCCCAACAGATAGTGATAAGGGCATTGATCCTCCAATCCCAGGGAGGGCTGCAGTTGGTATTTCAGCTGAAACTGGATAAAGCAAAGACATCCTTGAATATGACCTCCACCTGCTGTTCTAATAGGAGTTGCAAGTGCAGGAAGACCTTCAAATTGCAAACTTTTGCAAACATTCAGGGTGCAGGGAGTTGTTACCAGTATTGTCTAACGGAGATAATTACTTGTCTATTCCTGTTTTTTCATGCTTTATCAGTATATCTGTATATGAGAGTATCCATCTACTTATGTAAGACAGATATCATTAGGTTTTACAGAAGTTCAGAACATATGGAGTTAAAAGCTGGAAGAGAGAAAAACTGCTGCAAAATATTGAACATTCTCAGAGGCTATATGAGTTTTTATAACTTTTAGGGAGGAAATACAACCAAACAAACATTAAACAAGGCATTGAAGATTCCACTTGTAAGGTTTATAATAACAATGCTGCTTTATTTCTTTAATCTCTGCTTCGTAATATTGCAATTAATTATGACTTCTCACTCAGTTGGCTTGTCCGATATTCCACACCCTGTGTAGCTAACAACTGTTAAGTAGGGCAGGCCTGTCTTAGCTGTGAGAAATGTCGTAAGTGTTGGTTGTGCACTGATTTACTTGTGTTTTGTTTACATTTACATTATTCTTTACCATATTAAGATGTCTGTATTTGCAGGCTCCAAACAATGACTGCCAGTTTATGAAAAATGTAAGAACTTTATGACATAAACAACTGACTTCCATTTGTAACTTGTAATAGGTCAGAAATATATTTTTTAGAAATTTTATATTCATAATTTGAATTTTTAATAATTTTAAAATGAGAAACATTCCATTTTTATCAACTAATAATCCTTAATTCTCACTTTGAGTGGAGGAGGCCAATAGCTTGGCAAAGCCCTCTTTTTGATGTCAGAAATCAAGAATAAATTGGACAGTCTTTAAATCTCAGTGCCATGCCAGGTGTACAATTCATCAGAACTTGATGAATTAACTTGCTAATTGTTAACTTGACATAGGTAGGGTTTGGTTTCATGAATACATTCTTCATCTTCTTCCCAACTTCCTTTCCAATCAAGCATATATTCTTTTTTTTCCCTTTAATTTATTCAAAACATTAGCTTGCTGTGACATTTGGGCAGGCAGTAATTATCACTAACTATATAAACTGCCTCCAAACTTTGGTTTGAAATGTGTTGCTAAGTGAAGGAAGAGGAGGGGATATGAAACCTGTGTAGTGGTGTTATTGACAAAAATAATGATTTGATTAACACATTTTAACTGTGTCCATGTAATAAGAGGAATACACCTTCATTGCTGTGGTTTTGCTTGCATCTAGTTCGTTCACTATAGTTTATCATAAGCATCAGGAAAGGCAATAGGATTAAAATTGTTGATGGCAGGAATTATCAAAATTATTGATATGGACCAGTTTCTTCTGAATATGTCTAATATAATTGGCAATTTTGATTGTCAGTTATCCCTAGTCATTTGGCTAAATAATACATGTGCCATCTGGGAGAGAGCATTTTATTGAGCCAATATTTTAAACACTGAATTGAACTGAAGTTTATGATAAAACATTTAAAATAACTGTTTCATACAAATTGATATTGGATGTAGTAGACTGGATGAGTTTTAACTATTGAAACCTCTAAGTGGTCATTTGACAGGCATTCAACTTTAACTTAACTGTGGATGCAGTTATACTCCCTTTGAAAATTCATCTTTGCTTTTTGGAGCATTGAATACTGGTATGAAAAGAACTTTGCAGAATATTATTTCTCAGCGTTCTGTCAGTAAAATAAATCACAACATCTCTGGGCAAGTTCCTCTGTTTCGCTACTCGGGAATTAACCCTGTAAATCTTTTGGAGCATTCTTAATTGAACAACATAGCGCTTTTAGATTTTATTTATTATTCCGATTTATGTGCTGCCGTTCTCCCGAAGGACTCAGGGCGGCTTACAGAACAACAATTGATAATACAAACCACAATACAAATTAAAATCTCAATTAAAACCAAATTAAAATTATTACAGTGTACAAACCCCAGCGGATCAGTCCATTTGGTGAAAGAGCCACGTCTTCAGTTTGCGGCGAAAGGAGAGGAGGTCGGGAGCTGTCCTGAGCTCGGTGGGCAAACCATTTCAAAGGGTCAGCGCTCCGACAGAGAACGCTCTCCCCCTGGGGGCCGCCAGCCGACATTGTTTGACTGATGGCACTCTGAGGAGGCCTGCTCTGTGAGACCGAACGGGACGATGGGAGGATGGCAGGAGATGGTCCTGCAAGTACCCCGGGCCTAAGCCATGTAGGGCTTTATTGGTGAGCACTAGCACCTTGAAATGAACCTGGAGAGCCACTGGCAGTCAGTGCAGCTCGTGCAAGAGAGGTGTTACACGAGAATAATGAGAAGCCCCCGTAACTGCCCGTGCGGCTGCATGCTGAAGATTCTTAACTGTTGAGCCAAACTGGCTTAATTATTTATATTCACATTCTATACATATGTCATTTTAACTGTTCACCGCCCTTCGGGAGAAGGGCGTTATAGAAATTGAATAAATAAATAAATAAATAAATTCTGGACTAGATGGAGCCTTCAGGTGCATCCCAAGGGCAGCCCTATGTAGAGGGCATTACAGTAATCCAACTGAGAAGTAACAAAGGCGTGAGTGACCGTCGCAAGGGCATCTCGGTCTAGGAAAGGGCGCAACTGGTGCACAAGGCATATTTGTGCAAAAGCCCTCTGGTTACAGCCATCAGGTGATCATCCAAGGACAGCCAAGAGTCCAGGAGGACACCCAGATTGCGAACCCTATCGGAAGGAGTAAGAGTCTCCTGTCCTATCACTAATGATGGAACCTCTAGATCCCAAGATGCTGGCATCCACAGCCACTCAGTCTTGGAAGCGTTGAGTCTGAGTCTGTTTCTTCCCATCCAAGCCTGCACCACTTCCAGGCAGCAGGATATCACAGAAAGGGCATCCCCAGGGTGGTATCATCCTCATATTGGTGATACCTCACCCCAAAACCATGAATGATCTCACCCAGTGGCTTCATGTAGATGTTAAAGATCACGGGGGAGAGAACCAATCTCTGAGGCACTCCAGAAGTGAGGGGCCTCTGGAAGGATTGCCCAAACAAACTGTGAGCGACCCAAGAGGTAGGAGGAGAACCACCACAGAACAGTGCCTCCTATCCCCAAGCCCCCGAGTCGCTGCAGCAGGATACCGTGGTCGATGGTATCAAAAGCTGCTGAGAGGTTAAGAAGGACCAGGATGGAGGAACAACCCCCATCCTGGGCCTGCCAGAGATCATTCACTAGGGTGACCAATGCCGTTTCCATGCTGTGACCGTGCCTGAAACCAGATTGGTAAGTGTCGAGGTAGTCTGTTTCCTCCAGGAATTGAGGGAATTTCTGGGCCACCACGGACTCAACAACCTTCGCTAAAAAGCGGAGGTTGGAGACTGGATGATAGTTGTTAAGGGAGTCAGAATCCAGGTTAGGCTTCTTAAGGAGGGGTCAAACCACTGCTTCTTTATGTGCAGTGGGGAAGACCCCTTCCTTTAGCGAAGCATTGACAACAGCCTGGATCCAGTCTCCGGTCACCTCTCTGGCTGCAGAAACAAGCCAGGAGGGACAAGGGCCCAATAAACATGTGGAGGACCCCAGCCAGCCCATAATCCTGTCCACTTCATCCACCGAAACAGGCTCAAACCCAACGCAAATGTTCCCACCAAGACTAGCCCCGGTATCCTCGGTGGACTCTGCCCAGTCAGAGTCCACCCCGGTCCAGATCTGAGCGATTTTATGTTGCAGAAACTGCAAAATCCTCAGCTCGGCCCTGCAAGGGGTCCTCCCTCGCTCCATAATTGAGGAGAGAGCGGGTCACGCTAAACAGGACTGCTGGGCGGTTTTCTGCAGATGCAAGGAGAGCGGCGAAATAATGATGTTTCGCCGCTTCCATTGCCACAAGGTAAGACCTAATATGGGTTCTTAGCTGCGTTTGGTCAGATTCCGATCGGAAGGATCTCCAACCACCCTCCAGGTGTGTTTTCCGACTCTTCATTTCCCTGAGCTCCATGGTAAACCATGGAGCCGCCAGGATCTGTGTCGGATCAGAGGCCGCAAAGGCGCAATTCGATCCAGGGCCCCCACCACAGCCTATTTCCAGGCCGCTACTAGTTCCTCGGACGAATCGTGGGTTAAGGACGCAGGAAATGACCCAAGCTCCATCAGGAACCTTTCAGGTTCCATCAGGCTCCTGGGGCGGAACCATCTCACTGGCTCCAGAACCCAGCAGTGGGGTCTGGCGACAGGAAAGTCCAGCCTAAGGAGGGAATGATCGGTCCATGACAGGGGGTCGATGGATAGAGTCCCTTTCCCCCAATGATTTATCCACTGTCCAGAGATGGTGCTAATATCTGAAAAATTATAATGGGGTAAGATTTAAGGGACCCAATTTTGTAAAGTCTCTATTTTTGTATGAGATTTCCTGCATTTTAAACCTTTTTATTTCATAACTTGAAACATCATACCAAATGATACAGTGGTACTTATTGCCTCTGTCCTAAATTAGTCCTGAAACCTAGATTCTCAAGTTTGATAGGATGTTTCCATGCATAACTAGAGCTAGAATGCCAAAGGCATTCTGTGAGCTGTCTGAGCTGGCCATATTCATATATGTCTTTATTATAGCACCTTTGGGATTTCTGCGGTCTGCTTTTCAGAAATGTTCAGAAATTACAACAGCTTTGCATAATTGATTGGAGCTGGGCGTTGGGATCAAATAACTCATCTGTTAAAACAGTTCCATTACTTGTCTATTTCCTTCTACAAAGTGACTGCTATAACTTGTAAGCTTTTGGGACTTAGTGTGAGGATATTTGAATGATCATATCCTCTCTTGTATATTTTCCTGTGCTTGAAATTCTAAGGTTCTTCTTCTATTTGGGTTGCCAAATAGAAGAAGAATTTTTGCCGAAATATGAGAGTGGGTCTTCTTAAGCTTTGTAACTTCCTGATAAGTGAGTTCAGACAAGTTTTATCTTTTATCCTTCTGATGGTATGCTGTATTTTTATTTAGTTGAAACTTTCTGGAGTAAAGAGGTTTGTTGCTTAGTTAGATTTAATATTCTTTATTTTTTGTTTTATTTATGAGTATTTAATGGATTGTGAAATACTAAGAAATATTATTGCTTATTTATTCAGCAAGTTTGTGTGCCTACCCATCTCACTCAGTGTACCTATGAACAACAACCAGTAACAATTAAACAAATAATTCTTTAATATGTAAAGGTTGAAAAGTTCCTAAATTACTGGCAAGCTTTTATATTTACTTTATAATTTCTGTAAAGTCATGTGACCATATTGTGAATCACATGCAAATAATTCAATTGAATAATTTTATATAGTTCGCGGATTTCAAATTGCACATCAGGTAGACATGTCCAAGCAACTTTTTTTTTTTACAGCTGTGGAGCCGCACTCTCCTCCCATTTTTCTCTCTTTAGAGGTCACAGCGTTGATAAAGCTGACATTTATTTTTATTTTTAAAGGACAAAGCAAACATGTAGAGCCATGATAGGTAATAGAAGTTAATATTTTTGAGTCTATCTGTTGATGACAATTTCCTATGGAAGATTTTAGCTTGGAATGTAAGAGATATGTAAGAATGATAAACAACATGATTTAATGAAGGGAATGAAGCAAGGAAAAATAGATACAGTATTTATTGAAAGTAAAACAAATGGGAAAGATGGATTTGAACAGCAATAGTCTGAGGTTGTGTAGTAGAATTAATGAATGGAAGTAAAGCCGTAGTAATTACAGGCATATGTGAGAGATATTGTAGGCTTGATTCAGGGCTCTACAATAAAGCAAATATCGCAATAAAGCAAGGTACTCATTCAATTTTTCCCTTCAAGTATATATAAAAGTTACGTTTATGGAACATTATAGTCTATTAAGTGTCTAATAGCTTTATGTCTAAATAAGAGAATATACATACCTTAATTAAAAATAATTAATTGCTACAAATGCTAATCTGAATCTTCAGCGAGTTATTGTTCTTCTGGTGGAGGGTCTTTTTTTTAAAATGCAGTATCTGCAAACTGCAAGAAAGCAAACTGCAGTGAAATAAGGTATGCCTTTATGAATGAAAGCTAAATGTATGAATTGGCTTAGATGGTAATGGGTACATATGGAAAGTGCATTTTGTAGCTTGGTGATAATTGCATGGGAATGATGAATGATAATGAAAAAATATGAGCTCTGGAAGAATTTTGCAATATTTTTATTAATGCTTTCCATTAAGTGATATGACTGAATAGATGCAAATATGACATTTGATGCAAATATGATAACTGGTTAGAATGGAAGAAAGAGAAAAAAAGAAGCTTTAAGTTTGAATTGTAGCTTTCCAAAATGTAGTTAAATGTCATAAAAGAAATTACATACAAAAAAGAAAAGAAAGAAAGAAATGCTATAAATGATGAAAAGGAAGTCACACCTGTGGTGAGAATATGGAAAATTGGCAAGACTACAAAGGTGTAGATGATGTAACTGTAGAAATGTTAAATTGTGTATGTAGCTTGCTTATAGAGTGACTGTGCATCTTGTTTTAATGTTTGTGAAGATTTTATCTGCATCTGATGATTATAAGAATGCTGTTATTTTTCCCTTCTGTGAACAGAAAGATAATGAGAGTAAGTTAATTTCTATTAAGGGAATTAGTTTATTAAGTTTGCCTGGGAAAACGATTGACAGAATTGTAGTGGAAAGCATATGAGAAGTGATTATAAGTAAAATGGGAGTGCTTTTCAGCTTTATGCTGGGCAAGTTTATTAAAGATTTGCTGGTTGAGATAAAATGTCTAATAAAATGGTTAGAATTATGGTATGTTTTGAATGTATATACAGTTGAAGATTGGTTGATGAATTATGTAAGGCTAGTGTATAATATTAGTAAAGCAGATATAATAACAGAATGGTTAGCAAATGCCTCAACATTAAGCACAGAGTAAAACAAGAGTGTGTAATGTTTTTTTGATGTTTAATGTAGTTAAGGATAAAAATATGGGGTATGCCTATGATAATACTAGAGATGTATTGGTTGGGAATATAAGTAATCCTCAACTTATGACAATTTGTTTATCATTCAAAGTGAAGACATTACTGAAAAAAGAGACTTAAAATTGGACTTCGTACTTACAACCATCAACATGTCCCTGCAGTTACATAATCAAAATTCAGGTGCTTGACAATTGGCATATATTTATGACAGTTGCAGCATCTGAGATTCATGTGATAGCCATTTGCAACCGTCCCTGATGGCTATCAGGAAGCACTCAATGGGGGAAGCCAGATTTGCTTAACAACCATGTGATTCACTTGACTGCGGCACAGATGGAGTGTAGCTGGGTGGTACCATTTTAGAGGCCTAAATTACCTTGATCCACTGATAGATAAGGATATCATTTTGATGCAAGAGACTTGGACCACGGATGGCCTTCTGTTAAATTGGTTATCACTCGCATAAGTTAGAAGCAAGGACAGGCAGAAGCCCAAGAAGACTGGAGGGAGGGCTGGGTAGTTTCATCTCTACCAACTTGAGAGCAGAGCCCACTCTTATTGCCCCATTAAAACATATGGCTATGGTCCTTCTCCTCAGTCCTGGATTCAGTCCTGCTCTTAATAATTAATGTTTATCTTCCGCCATCATTAAGAAAAGCTGAAATCACTGCAGTATGGATGGAGTTGGAACACTATATTAGTAAACTCCACATAGACCATCCAAAAGCCAGGATCTTACTAGGGGGAGACTTCAATGCTAGATTGGGACCAGATGATTATACACTATATATAAAATTTTATCATTATCTACCATCAGAGGTTGGAGGTTCCCATGAAAACCAGCTCCTCCCTCACCCGATGAGAGCAAATTTCACTGGCCTCTGTCTTGCAAAGATGGCAAATAAACTCAAACTTTTTATATCTTGGGCTGGTGACTATCCTGGCGATATTACATTTATGCCAGGATCCAAAACCAGCACCATTGATTATATCTTAACTTCTATGAACTTATTACATTATGTAGAAAATGTTAAAGTCCTACCTTACCTGGAAAGTGATCATCTACGTGTGTGTGTGTGTGTGTGTGTGTGTGTGTGTATGCATGTATGTATGTATGTATATGTGTGTGTGTGTGTGTGTGTGTGTACAGGTGATATCTCGGGTTTCTTCCCGTGTAATTGCAAACATATCTTTAGAAGGATTGCAGCGACGTTTCGATGAAATTTCATTCATCGAAATATATATATATATATATGTATGTATGTATGTATGTATGTATGTATGTATGTATGTCTATGTAAGTTTTGGTTGACAATCAGAATACAACAACACTGTCAACCAATCAGAATACACCTTTGCCTCTTTTCATAGAAAAACGTCAGTTAAGATCACACAGTTTGCCCATAAGCACCAAACAAAGAACATCAGCCAGAAGATTACGAATGTGATTTCGTCGAAACGTCGCTACTATCCTTCTAAAGATATGTTACAATTACACGGGAAGAAACCCGAGATATTACCTGTACACGTACACACACACACACACACACATATATATGGAGCCCTTCATCTGGCAGATGCCCTTCGGGGACCAATTTATTCCTGCAATTTCTCCAGCAGGCTCAACAAGATGTAGGGTCAAATGGACCCAGAAACTTGACCCGAAAGTGAGGAGAGCTCCATCAGAGGATAATCTTCAAAAACTTGACCCAGCCTTTATTACAGCCAACCCTTCCCAAGATTTATTAGAATTATATAAAAACGTAGTTCATAAGCTATAACCACTACTAGTACATGACTGGAACTTCTCAGCTAAGAGGCCCTGTATCGCTTTCAAACCATGGTTTGAAAAGGATTGCGTAGAAGCCAAGAAAACTCTCACCTTGGCTTATAAAATATACAAAAGCGAGACTGGGAATGGTAATAAAAAAAGTCTTAAACATCTTATTACTCTCAAAAAACAATATAAGCAACTGATTGCTCTTAAGAAGAGACATGACACAAGGTCCTCCTAGGAACAGCTTATTGTGGTAGCAAAGCAAAAGAACTCTTCTCTATTCTGACATCTAATAGCTAGTCATTCTGACAGAATTGATACCCCATTAGATGTCCATATACTTCCTATAACCTGGGAACTTCACTTTTGGAGAATGTATGAAGACCTCTCCAGCGAGAGTATAAGGTATACAATGAAGGATTTACCTGAATGGCCCCTGGTATCAGAGTCCAAAATCAAATAACTCATTGGCCAACTCAGGACTGGGAAGGCTCCAGGAGCTGACTTCATTACTGCTGAATTACTAAAGAACAATTTGAAGTTGTGGATACCAGTTCTGGCAGTGCTATTCACTTATATCGACTCCACTCGCTATGTCCCAGAAAATTGGGGCTTGGCAATTGTCTCAATTTTTAAAAAGGGAAAGAGAGATGACTCTGCCAATTACAGACTAATATGTCTGCTAAACATAATCAGCAAACTCTACACCAAACACCTCCAAGATAAACTAAAGGAATGGCTGGATCTTGAGACTTTGATCGGGTTTAGAGAGGGGAGAGACACCACAGATCAGTGCTTAGTTCTTCATTATTTCCATTGATATGGAAAAATACATATCAAATAGACCTGTATCATTATACGTCAGTTTTATAGATCTCAAGGCTGCTTTTGATACGGTTATCAGGACCAGGCTATGGGAGAAGCTGGAAGCTGCCTCAATTGACTACAGGGTTTTTCATCTATTACATGCCCTACATACTAAAAGATCCCTCAAGGGGAGGTGTAATATGGAAGGGTCCCTTTCAAAGTCAGTTAAAACTCAAAAGGGGGTTAAACAGGGATGAATTTTGTCCCTCCCCTGCTTTTCAACTTTTACATAAATGACATGGTAAAATGGATAAACAAACCAAATCACCACCCCCAAAAAATAGGTGACCAAAGCATCACCATTCTGCTCTATGCAGATGACTCTGTGATCCTCTCCAGGACACCAGTAGGCCTTAAAACAGCCTTGCGAGCCCTTCTCCAGTATTGTAATTACAATAAACTGGACATAAATTATGAGAAAACAAAGATTGTGGCCTTTGCAATAAGGCCAAAACTTTATTCATGGTATCTACTGTAAATGGCCACAAAATAGAGCAGGTAACCACCTTCAAATACTTGGGGGTGGTCATTCAGACCAATGGTTCAAGAAAAGCACATGGAATATATACGGCTGCCTTGGGCCAAAGATCAGCGAGCACCATTCTTAATTTTTTCCACACAAAGGGAGGATATTATGTCCCTGCTGCAATTAAACTTTTTCTGGTCAAGTTTTTCTGGCTAGCACAGCTTCTTTATGGGACCTTGCTTGGACCGTCAGCTTCATGTTTTACATCATTAGAAATAGTTCAATCCAAGTTCATTAGATCAATTCTTCAGATACCGTGTTGTGTCTCAAATGCACTTCTGTGCCTGGAGACAGGATTGACAAAAGTCAAAGCAAGAATCTGTATAGCGTCCTTAAATCTCTGGCTAAAGCTTAACCTCTTTCCACAAGGTCTTGCTCCATTAATCCTCCAAGACAAATTATCTTCATCATAGATCAAGGCTGTTGAGTCCAACCTTGCCAAACTAGGCTTCTCCCCAGCTTTAATGCTCAATATGGACTATGATCTAGCAAGACAAACCTTGCGACAAAGGCAGGTGGACTTAGGGAAAGGCAGGCGGACTTAGGGAAAGCTCTGCTGATTCTGGCTCCAGATGCCATTAGATGTGTTGTTGCTCCTGCCAGCTATCTTAATCAGTTGGAGTCAGCAAACCACCGGAAAGCATTTGCACTTGCATGATGCCATGCACTTCCATCGGCCGTCCTGGAAAGTATGAAAGGATATCATTCATGGAAAGACTCAGGAGAGGTGGAGACTGTGGGTCACATGCTCCTTAGATGTTCCTTTTATATGGAGATTAGAAAAAAGAATTCTTTCAATATCCTGGCCGTTCCGACAGTACCTATTTTCAGTGGCTGCTTAAGGATGAACAGTCCATAACCAGAGCACAGGTGGCTAGATTTTGTGCAGCAGCATTGGAGATTCGTCACAAACACGTCTCTTAACCACCATAGTGATGTTATATAACAATTGTGGAAAACCTTTTGCACTGCTTAGTCATTTTCCTTTTAGCGTTGAATCTACAATGGGCCACATAGTTTAGAGATTGCAACTATCATATAGTCAGACCATGTATAATTGACACTGGATTTTACTATAGATTTTAGTTGTTATTTATTATTTTATCTTAGAATTTTTAAGTGTACATATACTGAGTGCTTTTATTTGTTCTGGTCTCTGGTCTAAGATTATAATAATAAATTGTTGTTGACTGCAGCACAGAAAGGCTGAGTGTGACTCACTTAACTGCACCACTTGGTGACAGACATTCCAGCCTGAATTTTGCTAGTAAGTCAAGGACTACCTGTATGCATCTTTACATACAGATGATGTGCCTAAGAACCAAACAATTTGCAATGAATATTAAATTGCATGAGTCAACAGATAATATGGATTTGAAAATCAATGTATCAAGGCCAAAGACAATCATATTTGACAGAGAAAAAGGAGTACAGTACTTGTACATTACACATAAGAGTCAAAATATTTTACAGCAAGGGACTGAGGTTTTATAACATTCAATAAGATGTACTAAATATTTGAAAGTTCAGGGACAAATTTTTAAGATATGCAGAATGTTGGCATGAGGGACTGGTTCATATCTAGAAGGAATGAATGTTGCACAAAATAATATATACTTAGAAAAAAAGATTGATTCATACTTCCGTTTGAAGTAGTATTTTTTGTTGTTGTCATTAGAATTCATAGTTTGGGTTCAAGTATGCATAATAAGGTCAGTTAAAGGCCTGGGCAAGAGAGAAATGGTTTTACCAGGGAGTCAAGCACCCATTTCCTGGTCTTTTGCACGAACTCAACAACCTGGTCAGCTATTGAGCAAAAACTAGTTCGTGCTCCATCCAATCCTGTCTTCAAAGAAATAAAAAATGACCAGTGGATGATTGTAGAAAGTGTTCCACTGCTGTAAGTACTTGGTCAGCATGAAACAATCTTCAAATCCTAATTAGCTACTGGATCTAAATTATCTCCACTGCTGCTTGCTTGGCTTCAAGGAAAGGACCATTTATGTATTGTAAGCCTTACCAGTGCTGTCTTACCAGCAGAACTCACAGGTCACAGGTAGGATTCTGGTGTTCCCCAGAAGGGCAAATCTTAGACAATTAAACATGATTATGGCCTTTTAGATCTCAGACTGAATTGCTATGATTAAGTGGTAGCTGACTAGATTAAATTTGTTTTGTGAATATAATGAACCGCTTCCTGTGTAAACAATGTATTTTGCTTAAGTGTTGGATTGCTGTTGTTATTTTTCCAGTAGATTTTATGATAATATTATGGCTATGCAAGCTTTGAAAATAGTTAGGAAGATATGTTGAAGTCCACAAATCTTAAAGTTGCCAAGGTTGGAGACCCCTGGTCTAAGAGATTACAGTCAGCACCTCAATTGTACCAAAACCAGCATTGGGAGCCAGTTCAGCTTGCAGAGCAGACATCTTAGGTGGGAATACTTTACCCTGTGGAGCTTGATTATCTTACTCAGAAGCTTCATCTACATATTGATAAGTAATGGGGAGGGAATAGAGCCCTGTGGCAACTCTCACAAACTCCATATCAAATGAAAAGTTAACAGTGCAAAAGAGTTCTTCCCATTTCCATGTCTCAAATTTACACAGATTTATCAAAATCTTCTGGCTCAAACAATGGTTTCTTGAGAAAAAGATTGCTTCTTTCAAACAGATGAAAACATGTCCTCCCTCAAAGTAGCATTCACTACTGCATAGATCCAACCACATGTTGTTTCTGGAGCACCTTAACCAATGGACATATTTCTAAAATACAGGGAGTTAAATTCACAATCTCAAGGACTCTATCCATTTCATCAGGACTAACAGGCTTAAACATTTCCCAGGTAACAAAACAAGATTGTGACTCAGTGAGCTCTGTATGGTATGAAGAGGCAGAGTCCAGCTGAATAAATCTAAATCTGATCTGACATACTTTGAATAGTCCTTGTAATGGCCCCATAAATGGAATATTGGCTCACCCATTTTCTGGCTCAATGTTAGTATAAATATTGTATTTATAATAAGCTTATTTTGTACTTCCTCAAAGCTATTTTCCACAATGTGTATCTTTAGTGTCTATAAATTATTTATAACTAGCTATGTTAATTGTGAATTTTGATACAAGAATTCTGTTAACACAGATAATAATCCTGAATCTTGTTCACTTAAAGGGATGAAAGATAATTTTACTAGAGAAAATATTTGAACCTGCTGCTAGAGGAGGAGTTTAACTATAATAAACTACAATTGATTTTGTTTGCAGAAACTGTTAAATTAGAAACAATCCAAATTGTAGTTTTTGGTTTTCCACCGCTACCTCACAGTGGTTATTTTATAATGAAGTGAAAACAGATTCCTGAAGAGTAAGCTTCCAGCAGAAAAGTGGACAAAAACTTAAAAAAAACTTGAACATTTAAAACTATATTCTTAATATTTGACTGGCCTGAATCTTTAGCAGCAGAACTAACGAGGGGCTTGATCGTAAGACAACAAAAGCCAAACAAATAACTGAGGCAAAGAATGAATCCATTATTATGTTCAGAATTCTGAGGAAATTCACTCCCATGACACTGCTATAACCCAAGAAAAAATTGCTTGTTGATTTTACTGAAACAAAGTTTGCATCAAATAAACATTTTTGCAGGCATTTAAACTGTCTAGAACTGCAGTTCTAACATCCATATTAATGCAGTCCTAAAATCCAATATTAATTATGTATGTTATGCAGTCCAGTATATCTTTTTTCCCTTCCATTCAATTGTGTTTGATATTCAGAGCTTGCGTGCACAAGTCCCTGCAGATTTTTTTGGCAAGATTTTTCAGAAGCCATTGCTTCTTTTCTAGGGCTAAGAGAGAATTACTGGCCCATGGTCACCCATTGACTTTGTGCTTAAATCAGGACTAGAACTCAGAGTCTCCTTTTTTCTAGCCTGATGCCTTAACCACTATATCAGACTTTCTTTAGTAAAACTCTTCAGAGTCAAATACAACTGAGTTAATTTTAAGACCTTTCTGAGCATGTCTGAATATAGGATTGCAGTCTGAGTGCTTCTTGGAAGTAGTGTGTGTAGCTTTTTTCACCGAGTTTGATAGTGATCATTCCTACTATGTTGTATATTACGGTAGTCTTTTAAAAATAATTTGCATATCCAAGTAGAAATTCTGGTTTATAATTTTTACATTTAAAAAGAAAAGTACGATTTGCGTTCTCCAGTGTGGTTGTGGCATCAGCCAGACATGGGTTGCTACAGTCGGATCCGCCTAGAGACTGAGTCATAGTTTTTCGGCCATGCCCCTTGCTCCTTTCTCTGAAGCCCAGTTTCAACTCAGTAGGCCTGAGAGAAACATCTCTAGGCATATTCGGCTATTTCAGCCCATGTCTGTTCAGATGCCATTGGAAATCAGTTTTTCGGCTTCAATTTTTTCAAGCTTCTTCAGAGCACACCAGTCTACTGCTTCTTTTCAAAGTGCACCAGTCTACTTCTTTTCAGAGTGCACCGGTCTACTTGCTAGGAAACTACCCTTACAATAGTTCGGAACGCATCGGTCTACCAGCCTGCAAATGGGCATCATTTTGTCAGCCAACCCTGAGTGACTTTGTCACAACCCTCTCCCCCAAGGTGTGTGTTTTTAGGCAGTTACACCACCAACAAGGCATTGGCAGCTCCTGCTTCTTACGACCAACAATCTAAGGCAGCACCTCTGGGTAGCAGCTCTGGAGTCTTGCCATTTCGTCCCCAGCTGCCTACAGCGCCAGTCAGCTGTAGCGCAGCTCTTTGAAGTGCCGCAGAACACCGCAGGGCCTTCTGAAGTGTCGCGGAGCATCGTCCAGCCGTTTTTTTGCCGCTTCACCGAGGGGGAAAATGCTCGCAATAGCGAGCATTGCATCCCAGGGCCTGGATTGGCGGCAGCAGAGCATTCATGGAGCGTCCTCCCTCTGGGAGCCTCTACAAGTGGCCAACTGGTCTAGCCTCGCTACAACCTACGGCCATTAGCACTGAGTGCTGGGTGCTGGCACATCCTAGGTCTGACCTAGGCAAGCTGCCCTTTTAAACAGAGCTATTCCTGCTTGCGAGTGTGCTGGCTAGCCTGGTTTTTCTGGCAAAGCCGCCACCGCTTGATTGACATGAGGTACGTTCATGGCCTGTACTACAAAGGACGCCATTTTGACATAGTGAGTACGTTGTTTTTTTTTTAAATAACAGATCAATTCTTAAAAAGAGAGGTGGCTGGGACTTCCAGGGGCAGAAAGGGCTCCTGAAAATCCCACAAGGGGACTTAGGAGTAAACAACCTTCCAAAGCAGAACTCAAAGATCTTAAGCAGAGACAAAAAGCCTTGGAAAAGCAAATCTTCAAGGCTGCCCTGCTACAGGCTTCAATGGCCCATCACAGTGAGTCTGCTGTCCCCCATCAGCCTCAAAGTCATGCTTTGTCTCCTTCAACACAGGCCTGGCCTCCAGAGGGTGCAGGAGAGTCCTCAATACATCCAGCCCTGCTAAATAGTGGTGAGCAAGGCCCCACTAATAATCCCTTTGATTGTCTGCTAGCACCTGAAGTAACTGCAGACCTTGGAGATGAAACTGCCTTGGTCAATCAACCAAGCACATCCGCCTCTACTGTCAGGCCTAATTTAGACTCTTTTAACTGAAAGCATCCAATTGCTTAGTGACCAAGCCATTGCCAAGCGCATAGTGGCAGCCTTTCAAGGGCACCATTCTGAATCTGTAGTTTCTGAATCATTCTCACAGGGTCGTGTCACCCCATCTGCACCCCAACAAGCCCTCAACAGCATTCACCTACTGCTTCCAGGGTTAATGAGGATTTCACTCTTGAAAGGGACATTCACTGATTTTTCAAAGGATGAAGGCATCTGTCCTGACACCCCTGCTTTCACGGGGCTTTTCCCCCCAAACTGGTTCAAGTCCTTATTGCACAAGGCACGAACCATGGCCTCCTTGAAGGAGGAGAATGTCTCCAGGGAACCACAGGAACCCCAACGGGCAGAACCAGGGTATTTTCTCAGAACCAATGCTGGAACAACTTTACATTCCAGCCCCCCAATTGTTCATGGATATTGTTCAAAAGCAGTGGTTGAGCCCAGCAGCTATTCCCACACCTAGTGGGTCTGATAAGAAATATTATTCCGTAACGCCCAAGTTCTCTCAGCTGTTACAGGTTCCCTCGATAGCCCCATTGCGGCTCTATTTTCTTCCTCATCTTACCTGACGGGGGATACATCTGTAGATCTTCGACCTGAGGACAAGAAATTCGATCTCTTGTTTAAGAAGAACCACCAGGCCACTGCATGGGCAATCCAGGCGGCTTTCTCCACTTCCTTCTTCAACCTAACATCCATCCTGTGGCTCCAGCAGCTGCAATCCAGGATACCTCATACTGAGGCCTGGCTTCACCAAGACCTCCACAAAATCATCGCCACAACTCAGTTTTCTGCCAATGTGATGTTAAACGCCACCAAATATGCATCATGGGCACTGGCTTCCTCGGTGTCGTCATGAAGATTGCTGTGGCTTCACCAGTGGCCAGCGGAATTGCGGGCCAAATGGTGGTTGGCAGCAGCGCCTTATACAGGGTCTAAGCTATTCGGTGAAGTGTTGGATCTGCTCTTCATCAAAACCAAGGACAAGCACAAAATTTTGCCTTCATGAACTAGATGGGCTGACAAGAGATCCACTACCCCTTACAGAAAGCAGTCCTTTCATGGCTATACGCAAGGGGGCCCTTCCCAACCATATTACTCACAAAGACAGACCCACCAATCAGATTGTCAATCCTTTCGTGACAGATCCTGGCAATTCAACCAGTCCAAATGTCCTTTTTGAGGCTCTGGCTACCACCAGGCCAGAAACCACAAATGACGCCGCCCAATCCGCCCAAAGGAGGCCGATTGACCCTCTTCACAGACAGGTGGGTGCACTCAACATCGGACAACTGGGTCCTGAATTCGATCAAATTTGGACTTCCCCTGGAGTTCCTCTCCATTCCCCCAAACCACTTCGTATTATGCCTGGTCTCCCACAAAAACACCAAACAAAGGCTCATGGAGCAGGCCATTCAACACCTCCTCGAAATTCAAGCCATAGAAGTGATTCCAGAAAGCCAGTGGAGACAGGGCTACTATTCAGTTCTGTTCACAGTATCGAAGTGCTCGGGGTGTGTGGGTGGAGAGCAATTCTAGACTTAAAAAACCTCAATACCCACCTTGTCTATCGGAGATTCAAAGTGAGTTTCCTAGCATCCATACTGCAGGGGATTCGTCCTGGGGATTTTCTGGTCTCAATAGACCTCATGGATGCCTACCTCCATATTCCCATCCTGCCAAACCATTGCAAGTACTTGAGATTCTGCTATGTGGGCAGGCACCTCCAATACAGGGACATGCCATTCAGCCTGGCCTCGGCCCCCTGGTGTTTCACAAAAATCTTGGCCGCCATAGTGGCTCACCTGCAACAGAAACTGGTAAGGCTACAGGCATACCTGGACGACATCTTAGTCCAAGACCCATCCTTCGATAAAGCTCAGAAGGATCTCGATCTCACCATTCAGACTCTACTCAGTCATGGGTTTTTAGTCAACTACAAGAAAAGCCATCTGGTCCCAGTCATCAGAATTATTCATCTGAGTGCCATCATCGACTCCGCGATAGGAGAAGTATTCTTCTCGCTGGAGCGGAGGACCGACATCAGGGAACTGACTTCTCGCATTCACAAGAACCCCAAGGTTCTCTTAGCCACCTTGTCCAAATTGTTTGGCAAGATGGTATCATGCATGCAGATAGTTCCCTGGGCGAGACTTCATGCAAGGCACCTTCAGTGGTTTATGCTCCCATTCCAATGAGTGCAAACCTCTCACACCTTGATCATGGTCAAAGTTCCACTACCAGTCAGAAGGTCACTAAATTGGTGGATTTCACCAGTACTAGACAGAGAGAGTTCTTTCAGGGAACCCCAGAGACTCACTCTCATGACAGACACCAGCCTGTTTGGCTGGGGGGCTCACTTTAACTCCCAGGTGGCGCAGGGTCCCTAGCCATCGCAGGACCTCGCCAACCCAATAAACTGGTTGGAGTTGAAGGCAATTTGCCTGGCCCTCCAGCACTTTCAATTATCCCTGCAGGATCTTCATGTGTTTGTCTTGATGGACAGTGTTGCTGCAAAAGCACATGTCAATCGCCAGGGTGGAACCTGCTCCAGACGACTCATGGAGGAGTCCTTTCGTCTGGGCAGTTGGGCCGAGAAAAACATTCTCTCCCTCCAGGCAGAGCACATCACAGGGACATCAAATGCTCAGCAGACTATCTGAGCAGGACAACGGTGGACAACACCGAATGGCAACTCCACCCAGACATTTTTCTGGAAATTTGCAACAGGTTCGGAACACTATCCATAGACCTGTTCGTGTCGTGCCTGAACAATCAATTCCCTTCTATTTCTTGAGGTTCCCATCTTGGAGCAGAGGGGTTCAAAGCTCTTCGATGCACATGGCCCCCTGGTCTCCTCTACGCCTTCCCCCTGCTACCCTTGATACTAGCAGTGGTTCAGAAGGTCATTTCAGACAAGGCAGAGCTGATCTTAGTGGTTCCTCATTGGCCCCGTCATCCCTGGTTCACAGACTTTGTCGGCCTCTCCATGTCAAGACCCTGGAGAATCCCCTCGGGACAGGATTTCCCTTCACCAGGGGATCCTGCTCCATCTGGAGCCTCAGTTGCTCCAACTGACTGCCTGGCACTTGAGGGAGTCTCCTGAGGTGAGACAATTACTCTGACAGGGTCATTCGTACCATTCAGACGGCCAGACAACAATCCATGGTTCGTATTTACAATGCTACCTGGGCCACCTTCTCCAAATGGTGTGCCACACGTCGCGTTGAACTCTCTCAGCTTCTGTTCCACCAGTGCTCAAGTTTCTACAGGATGGCCTGGACCAGGGATTGGCTCACAGTACTATCTGGAGGCATGTGGTAGCCATCTCCATGGTATTGTCAGGTAACATGGAGGTGCCCTTAACACCCCAACTGGTTATCTGTAGATTTCTAAGGAGAGCCAGTAATTTACAGCCCCCAGCTATTAATAGATATCCCACCTGGGATTTTCCCAAAGACCTCAGGGCCCTTACTGATCCTCCCTTCGAGCCCCTCAGGATCACCAGCCTCAGGCACCTCACCATTAAGGTTGCCTTCTTGATAGCCATAATGTCAGCTCAACTTATCTCTGAGATGGCAGCACTATCAATCAGAGAAGATCTTTGCATATTCCATTCAGAGAAGGTAGTTCTGAGGCTTGATCCATCCTTATTCCCAAAATCAGCTCCTGGTTTCACAGGGCCCAGGAGGTAGTTCTCCCAAATTTCTTTCCATGACCATCACACGAATGTAAGTGGCATACCCCAGATGTCAGAAGAGCCCTCAGGATCTATATTAAAAGGACAGCTCTAGCCAGGTGGTTCGAGGCCTTATTTGTCTCGTTTCAACCAACCTCACTAGGATCAAAGGTATCCTCAGCCATTGGTCGCTGGATCAGGGTGTGTATCGCCTCAGCCTATCAGGCCCAAGCAATTCCGGTTTCCAGGCGCATCACCACCCACACCACCAGGAGTGTGGCTACCATTGTAGCCTGGTCTATGCTGGCCTCCCTTGAGGAGGTCTGCAGGGCAGCCACCTGGACTACTCCTTCGCTTTTCATCAGGTATTATAAGCTGGACGTCTTTTGCATCAGGGGAGGCATATTTGGGAGGAGGGTCCTGAAACAGGTACACCGAGTTGAGGTCACTCCAGGCCCTTTGGTGTCCTGCCCTTAGAACTGCCAAGCTTTGGTATGTCCCATGTCTGACTGATGCCACAACCACACTGGAGAATGGACGTTTGTCCTACCTGAATGTCCTTTCTCAAGGTGTTGTGGCATTGGCTAGCCCCTCCCTTCTACTTGAGGTCCTGGAGATGACCCTCCTTTAAATTTGACAGGGTTTTTCTTCTAGATAGTGATTTCTCTGCAGCTCTGTCTTTGCCGAAACTGGGCCTCAGAGGAAGGAGCAAGGGGCATGGCCGAAAAACTATGACTTAATCTCTAGGCAGATCTGACTGTAGCAACCCATGTCTGACTGAGGCCACAACACCCCGAGAAAGAATGTTCAGTCCAGTCCAGTCTCTATATTTTTGTAGCTATGTGAAGTGTGTGTCCCTTTTATATATCAATCTGTATTTCTCATTTCTGCAGTGATATAATTTCTTCCTTATACATAGTTTGTACTAATGAAAGGATTATTAATTTGAATTACTGTGTTCTTATGGTGACACAGGATGGATTCTTCTTTTCGTATTGATACACAATTTGGTCTGGATTCTTTTTCCAGTTGTTATAGAGAATGTGCTACTTATGTAGAATTATTATAAGCAGATTGATTTTAAGTAAAAACAAATTTGTCCATCCATATAGTCCCTGATAAGTCTGGCATTTCTAATTTGGCGTTTCCTTTAGCTGTTTCTTGCATTGTCTGGTCTTCTACCTTCAAAGCATATTTATGTTTTGGGTCAAATGGTTTACATTTGCGTGCATTAGTAGTTGCTTCCATGGTCTTTGATTACTAGTCACATGTAGTGTGTTAATGTCCAGATTGAAGGCAACAAATAGAAAGCAACTAAAAATAAATTCACAGAGATTTGGCTCATCAATGGAGCACACGCACATGCACACTCACAGTTCCGAACCAGAGGTGGGTTTCAGGAGGTTCTGACCAGTTCTGGAGAACCAGTAGCGGAAATCCTGAGTAGTTCAGAGAACCAGTAGTAAAAATTCTGACTGGCCCCGCCCCCTTCTATTCTCTGCCTCTCAAGTCCCAGCTGATCAGGAGGAAATGGGATTTTGCAGTAACCTTCCTCTGGATTGAGGTGGGTATGGAGATTTTATAGTATCTTTCCCTTGCCATGCCCACCAAGCCATGCCATGCCACGCCCACCAAACCACACCCACAGAACTGGTAGTAAAAAGATTTGAAACCCATCAGTGTTCCGAACCGGTAGCGAAGGTAAGTGAAACCGACTACTGCTACCAAGTTATACATACATGCAATTCACAAAGTTTTGGCCTGAGAATAAATATAGTCTTGCCTAGATACCAAATTACTAGCTCAAAAGTTCTAGCTCTCCTCGTCTTATATCATATATAAAACCTCGTATATATCTTATACCATCGACCATGGTATCATGTTGCGCCGGTTGGAGGGACTGGGGGTGGGAGGCACCGTTTTACGGTGGTTCTCCTCCTACCTCTCCGACCGGTCGCAATCTGTGTTGACAGGGGGGCAGCGGTCGACCCCGAGGCGCCTGGTGTGTGGGGTGCCGCAGGGATCGGTCCTCTCGCCCCTCCTGTTCAACATTTATGTAAAGCCGCTGGGTGAGATCATCCGTGGTTTTGGGGTGGAGTTCTATCAGTACGCTGATGATACGCAGCTGTACATTTCCACCCCAGACCACCCCAACGATGCCGTGGAAGTGATGTCCCAGTGCCTTGAAGCCGTGCGGGCCTGGATGGGGAGAAACAGGCTTCGACTCAACCCCTCCAAGACCGAGTGGCTGTGGCTGCCGGTGTCCCGATATAGCCAGCTGACACCATCGCTGGTTATTGGGGGCGAATCATTGGCCCCCACGGAAAGGGTGCGCAACTTGGGCGTCCTCCTGGACCCACGGCTGTCTTTGGAGGATCACACGACAGCTGTGGCCAGGGGAGCTTTCTATCAGGTTCGCCTGATACGCCAGTTGCGGCCCTTTCTAGATCGGGACTCCCTACGCACAGTCACTCAGGCACTCGTCACCTCTCGCCTGGATTACTGCAATGCTCTCTACATGGGGCTCCCCTTGGGGTGCACCCGGAGGCTCCAACTAGTGCAGAATGCGGCCGCGCGGGGGATTATGGGAGCGACGGGACGCTTCCATGTGACACCTCTCCTGCGTGAGCTGCATTGGCTACCGGTGGACTTCCGGGTGCGTTTCAAGGTGTTGGTGACCACCTTTAAAGCGCTCCATGGCTTAGGACCATGGTACTTACGGGGCCGCCTTCTGCCGCCAATAGCCTCCCACCGGCCGGTGCGTTCCCACAGAGAGGGTCTCCTCAGGGTGCCGTCAGCCAGACAATGCCGGCTGGCGACCCCCAGGGGGAGGGCCTTCTCTATGGCAGCCCCTACCCTCTGGAACGATCTTCCTCCAAAACTGAGAACAATTGCTGACCTCCGGACTTTTCGTCGGGCCCTGAAAACTCATCTCTTTCAGCTTGCTGGTCTAGCCTGACCCCGCTGAATTTTTAAGATCTGTATTATAGGGTTGGGTATTTTAAATATTTAATAGTTAATGGTTTTAATTTTTAGCCAAAGTTATATGCTTTTTTAAGAAATTGTTTAACTTTTGTGTACTATTTTTATTTGGCTGTTCACCGCCCTGAGTCCGCAAGGAGAAGGGCGGTATACAAATCTAAACAAATAAATAAATAAATAAATATCAACGTATTGGGTTTTTTTTCAACAGTTCCAGAAATATTGGCTTATTGTAGTTTGCTAGCAAGTTATAGTGTATGCACCAACAGTCTCTTCCCAGTTGTTTCTCTCACCTGAGCAGGATCAGCATACTTCAAGTTCCATTGGCTAAGTAATACCAGTTGGTCAGTCCTAAGTTCCTTGTCTACTATAGCATGCACCTATGAAGCATTCTCCCTTCAGAAATCAGGATGACCCCTACTCTGCTAGTTTTTCTTAAGTTCTTAAAGAATAGCTCTGTGCCCAGACCTGGAGATTTGAGTTTTTACAGGGACTTGTTTCTTGGTTAGTCAAGTGACCATGATGAGTATATTATTCTCAGCTGCTCTTTATTTTAATTTTTGTGTTGTTAGAAATTTTTATTATTTAAATATTGTTGGATGTCCAGAGTCATTTGATGAGATGGGTGACCATACAAATTGAATTAATGAATAGTCATAAATTCTTTGATATAGAAATCAGGTGCAGGCTTTTCTCTTTGAATTGATGATGAGTGAAGAAAAATAAGATAGTAGCAAAGAATCATAAATTGTTTAAATGAGAATGTAAAGAAGAGAAAAGGCATGTTTGTGGATAAGGCCACTAGTGGATTATAGGAAAAATAAGAGTCATGCTATGTAAATATGAGGGTAAAGCTATAAATGGTTATTACTCATGGTAACTATATATTTTAAGAGCCAGTTTGTTTTAATGGTTAAGGCATCAGGCTAGAAACCTAGAGACCATGAGTCCTGCCTTAGACGTGAAGCAATTTCCCTTCCTCCCCCATGGTCACTACAATCTGCAACAGGCAGATTTTTCTACACAGCATTATTTCAGTTCTTATGTTGAGGACAGGCCATATTTGGTAACATAAGATTATTCCAATGGCTTTGCCATTTTTGCATGCAGAAAAAGGATTATTCAGTTCCAATTTTGCACATCAACTCTTGTCCACTGTAAAGAAAGTGAAGTAACTGACTTTCTGTTCTGCCAACTAAAAGGACTTGAAATTGGATGTAAAGGACAGAGGCCATTTATTTGGATAAAATTAGAAGACAGAAAGTGATTGCCCTCTTACTCAACAAGACAAAGCAAGTTTTGGAATTATAAGAAACTGGTTTTGTGAGTTTAGCTTTGAAATCTGCAAGACAACAGAACTACACAAATAAGTTGGAAAAAAGCATTATATACTACTTTTTTGAAAGACAAATATATTTCTTCATGTTATATGAGTATAATTGGTTGATATTGTAGCACAACCACATTATCCCCAAATTGTTATCATGAATTCACCACAGTTTTAAACCAAGTATATCAATGTATGCTGATTTTATAACTGTTCTTGTGGATAATGTAATTTTATTACATTACATATAGCTGAAATAGCAAACTAACTTTATATAAGGCAATAAATAAATCAGGATTCTGGTTGCATCTTTTCCATCTACTATTAGCACATTTTATGTAAAGGCTTAAGCTTTTGTGAGCTGACCTCATAGCCTAACATGGTACTCTCCTACAATAGATAGAGAAATATGTCAAAGATGCAATCCCCATTTCCCCCAATTTTCTTTTGGGTAAAAGAATGAGAAAAATATTTCTCCTGGTTTTAGAATTTCTATAAGGGTTGTTTTTTTTTTTTTTTGTTTTTTTTTTTTGCATTTTAGGAGGAAAAAACCTATAATTACCCTGAACTCTTTCTTTGGGTCCCTGTAGTTGAGTTTTGGGCAGAGGTCTGACAGACAAGGTGTGTTCTCTAGCTGTGATCTGTTCTGCACCAACTCTGATATGTAAATGCTATCGTGTTGTTACTAGTACAGTATGTGTGTGATAATGAAGCAGGACAAGTTCTTAACCCTCAAGTATAGAGGTCAAGGTTAAGAATTCTTACATGTTTTGGCAACCTATTTTACATTTGAAATGTTTAAGAACTTAGTCTTGAATATTTTTTCTTTTAGTGTGTTAGTGAGATCTACAAACTGATTATAAGTTTTCTTTCACTTACAACTGGTTGCTTAGCTGTTCAAAGTTATGACAGCCCGTCCTCCAAAAGGTGCTCATGATCCGGTTCCAAAATTCTGACAGTTGTTCCCCCCGCAGTCACATGACCACATTTCGGGTGCTTGGCAACTGGGCCACATTTATGACCATTTTACAACAAAGATGATGTAAAATATTTACAGATGTCTTGCATTCACATGTACACATTTCACAACATCTTTGCTGAAAATGAATTCAGAGGTTGGTTGAAAGATCAACCAACCTCTGGCAAAAAAAAAAAAACCAAAAAAACTAAAAAACCAACCTCTTGATATTTTAAGTTCCTGAGTGGTTTCCTGGCAAATCTAATGTAGAGTACATATGGGAAATGCCCCAAATCTCATAAAACCTTAACAAGGTTAAGTAGATAAGTTTTCTTGAAAGAAGAAAAGCATTCATTCCACAATTCCATATTATTGAAAGTTTACTTCTTTGAAGTAAAGATACATTCATAGATATATGCTACTATAACTCTTTTGAAGGCTTTTTGAGGAATAATATATGTATCCTTCCATAAGTATCATCCAACAGATGTTATAGAATTGTATTACTGAAATGAAATCTTTATTCCTAAAACAACTTTTATTTCTTAAACAATATAAGCCTATAAAAATAATAAATTGCAACCATGAGATATTTTTTACCACTCATATTGTGTTATTATAAATTATTAACCTAATTTAATCCTTCCCCCTTGCTTTGTCTTCTTCCTTCACTTCCTTATTAAATACCAAATTATTATTCAATATATTTTTTCATCTTTTAGATAAGAATATAAAACAAAAAATAATTAAACTAACCTCTACTTGTTTGGAAAGAACTTTCTCATACTGTGTCTCAGCCAGGAGCTAATTACTTAGTTTGTTTTTTAAATGTTGGTGTCATTTTTTATGGTGCTAAAAACATCTTGAATTCTGAAATGCTGCTTTTCTCCTGTAAAAATTGAAATGCTAATATTAGAACATTACCCACATCAAACAAGACTAGAATATTAAGTACTATTCGTGCATAGTATGTAGCAGTGTAATTTGCAGTGAAACCTGATTAAATCTTCATTCAGCTGATGAGAATTTGTCTGTATTAACTTGGAAATTCAGGGCTTAAAGTACTTAATAATGTCATTTCTCCTTAAAAACTGTATTTCCTTAATATCCTTGTGGGTAAAAGGAGTTGCTTTTTAAAGAGGTTCTTGATTCTGTTCTTCATTTTTAAAATTAGCTTATACTTAGGCACTATGAGTTATTTACTTAGTGGTTTAGTATTGTTAACTTGTAAGAAGCTTATAGTGTGTAAAATCAGTTGTGGACACTACTTGATATTTATTTTACTATGGATGACTAAGGAAGGCATAAGAATACTAAATATCATCTCATTACAAACTCATCATGCCTATACAGGAAATTATGTTTTTCCACTTTACATAATTGTTACTTTTGCAATAAAATAATGAGAAAACAAATAAGCGTGAAATGAGCAGTATAATCGCTTGCAAATAATCTGTGCTCATGTTAGTTTTAAATTCAAGCATGGTAATATTTGAGAATTATTACTCAGTACTAATAGTTATTATTAGCACTATTTTCAAAGTACTAAAAACAGAATAGAAAAGGTAAAACATTTTAATAGATTTATGCTGCAATTAATAAAATGCAATTAAGTCTTTAGTTTGAGTCATTTTTGTATGTATGCATTGTGGGGTTATCTTTACCTTCCTATATGCAATATTTCAATGCTATTATAATAAGAGTTTATTAAACTTTTAACACTCAGATTCTCAGCAATCAAACAAAAATACAATAAAATCAGTAAAGCATAAAAGATAAAATATTTGTCAGGACTTCACAAAAATTTGAATTAATGTATTTATTTCAGCATTTTTAATTTTAAGATATTATAATGCCTCTTTTGGAATCTGCCTTCATGAATTTGAAGGATAGGAATCAGTAACTTATGTTTCTTTATATTATCCTTTATGCAGAGATACTTTGTGAATTTTATTGCAAATCTAATACGAACCTTCTAAGAGAGGAAGCCTGATTTGAAAACTTATTATGAAATACAATGATATTGTGTTTGTGTGCTACTTATTTTTAAAAAATTAGTTATTTGCAAAAGCAATATGAGATTTCCAGATATTACTATACATGAATTATACCCAACATTTTGACTGTATTGTACATTTTACACCCATTTGTTATTACAGAGATTTATCCAAGCATTTCCAGTAGTATTCTAAATTATGTCCTCTCACAATAGATGCAAACCCATTGATAGTTAGTTTGACTTCTAGTGTTTTAAAAATAGCCCTTCTGTATTTTGACCTGCTTTTAGGATGAAATGTTTTTTTCAATTTTTTAAAAATATACATTGATCTGACTTTAAAAATGCATTTATTATGACTATGAACATTTTTCATTGGTTACTAGCTGTGTTAACAGATTGAAAAAAAGATGAAGATGAAAGATTCATTTAAATAAACATGTACAATAGAAACAAAAACAAATTATCTAGCTTCCCTACTTTTTCCTTTGTTTTATGTACTGCTTCCTTGCAGCTTGTGCTACTTGTGGACCAATTCACTTGAATATTGCCTGATGAGTGTGACACATACAAATAATAACCATTGAAATAGTAATAAAATACTGATTAGATAATCAGGATAATCCATCTCTTTATGTGATCACCAATTTTCCTTTGTTTAAGTTAATATCAAGTTAATACTGTGTCTTAGATTGTGATTACACAATACACTTTTTTAGTGTTGTTCACAGGAAACCTATCTGTCTGGTACTGTTTACGAACTATACTTTGTGTCTTAATGTGTAACATTTATTTATTTACTTTTGCTTTACAGTATCTGGAGAGGACCAAATGTGAACTGTGTTGACAGTACTGGATACACTCCATTGCATCATGCTGCTTTGAATGGCCACAAGTAAGTTTCCTGTGTCTGAAATAACTTTTTAAACAACCAGGCTATTAAAGCAGCTAAAACTAATAAACCCTGTAACACTTTACAAATAGTTTCCTTCGAATATCATAAGTAGTAGAGCTCGACTTATCAGGATTATGCAGTGCATTATACCATATTATATATATGGATTTATTCAGAGATGTTGATATTTTGATATTCTAGACGTGACTGCCACCTCCTCTTTGAGCAGGAGTCGTAAGTCTAGGAGAACCCCCAAGATGCGAATCAGGTTCATCTGGGGTAGTGCAATGCCATCCAGAATTAACTTAATTAAAGTCCCAAATTTTGAAGCTCTGAAGGTCCAAAGCCATTTGGTCTTGTCAATGTTCATCTGAAGATTATTGTCTCCATCCAGGCCCCCACAGCCTCTAGGCATCGCAAGAGGGAAGCAACAGCATCACTTGGATCATCAGGGGTGGAGATATAAAACTGAATAACATCAGCATACATACGTGTGCATGCTCATACAAACTGCAGTTTCTCAGTTCATCTTCATCAATCCAGAAAGCTTTTCTTTAGAGAGGAGAGGCAAAAGACTTTTCAAGATTCATTTTCTCATGCTTATTACACATTGATTATAGTGGGATGACAAATTTTGAAATGTAGCTCTTACGTCTGCAGCCCAGAGACACTGACAGTTGGGTGGAATATATATTTAATAAATTATTATAATCTTTAGGTTACATGATTTAACAGGTTTTGCTAAAATCCTAAAATTTCTTTAGTTACTTTGTTAAGAGTCTAGTTTAAAGCATCTCCCAAAACTAGGTGTCCAGATTCTATCTGAACATATCCAAATCCACAAAGGATTCTGTTTGTACTTTTCATATTTAGTTTGTACTTAGCTAGTACTTCGAGACTCTATTACAAACTCTTGATGCCAGTCAAATATCCCCAATTTTAAATCTGTGCATCTGTCTTGCATCTATCTACTTCTTTCTCTTAAAATCTAATCTTTTGTCATCATCAGTCAGTACCTTAATTTCTCAAGTTTATTTGACTGTTCTGTCGTCTATGCCACTAGCTATCCTAGGCCCGTGATGGCGAACCTATGGCACGCGTGCCACAGGTGGCACTCGGTGCCATATCGGTGGGCACGCAACCTCAGTTCCCGCCACCTGATTTTGGGGCTTTCTGGGCCACCAGAAGTAGGGAAACAGGCTGTTTCCAGCCTCCAGAAGGCCTCGGGAGGGTGGGGAAGGCCCATTTTTCACTTCTCCCAGGCTCCAGAGCTGGCAAAAAGGTTAGCCATCACTCTCCTAGGCAATGCTATGTGATCTGCACATTTGACAAGCATTCCCTGTAGCACCTCATTCAAGTCCCTAATAAAGATGTTGAATACATGGCCAAGGACTAAATTTTATAGCATCCCACTTAACTTTCACTGTGGTTCTTCTTAATGAATAGCAATTAACAAAAACCCAGTGTGAGTTTTCAAGCAGCAGTGTATTCATTTAATTATCCTTCTAGCCAGCCAAAATGTAACTAGTTTGCTAATCAGAACTCTACGGCCTGTTTTAACAAATACTTTGCTGAAATCAGAAAATATTGGAACTGCTTTAATAATTCTCAACTGAAAGTAATACTTTTCATCCCCAATAGGAAAACAAAATTATTAGACTTAATGTTGCATTTTAGTAAAGTTTTCCTCTTTCATGGTTTTCCTCTTTTTATGAACATGTTCTTTAGGGTTTTTTTTTAATTGAGCAGCAGATTATATCTCTGGGACTGAAGAGTACAGTACTTGCCTTTCACATCTATATCTATTCTGTGCTGGAGAGCTGTTATCAGTATGTTTCTCAGTCCTTACATTGACTAGAAAGTTGTTCTTTACTGCCATTTAGACGCTATAAAAGAATCTTTTTCCAGAGTAATGAACAGACAAAGCAGCTGTGAATTCTGTGTGTCCTTTAATAAACAGTAAATTCAGTGTTTTATTTTCAGCATTTGTTAAGATTTACCTCTCCTCCACTTAACACTATCATTGGCCAAACTCAGACAGGTTCTTTTAGACGTGCTATTCTTCTTTTGTTTTTTGTTTATCCAATTCTGTGCCTTCCTTCTGTGCCTTCTAGACATTAGCAGTCTAGAAGAACAGGCTCTACAGTTGTTCACTTGCAGCTGTGTAATCAACATAATTTGCAGTTCATTTGCATCTTTCAGAAAGAATGAGCATTGGCTACTTACATGCTTTAATTTGAAAAAATAGTGATGTTTCCTGATAATTCCTTTACACAGTTGTTTCTACAAGTAAGTACAAGTGAACAAAATATGCTGAAACAGTGAAATCAAAAGCTTTAACAAAGATTAGCAAGGGCCATAGGAACCTTTGCAAGTGTGCTATGAAGATTATGTAAAACATCTATTAAAGTGCCTCAAATCTTTCAGAGGTAGTGTCTGCCTCTGCTGGTCCTAAGGAGATGACTGTGGCTTGTGCTTATCCAGTTATTTGGACTGAGTTTGATTTGATTACTTCCAAGGAAATGGACAGTGTCCTTAGGTTGATGATTCTGTTACCTACAATGTTAGGTTCTATCCCTCCTGATTGGTCAAGGCATCCAGAGAGGTGACATATAGATAGGTGACATGTAGCTAATCAGTGGTAAATGTTTTTATAACATTTTTATAATAGGAGGTGGTTCCATGTCCCCTGAAGGAGACAGTGGTTTGCCCCTTCTCAAGACATTACTACTGGACAAATTTTTCTCAATCTCTAATGTTCCCTTTTTGAGGGATTCTATTGAGGTGGTACGTCTATAATTTCAAAGGGCTGTAGAGGAAGCAAATTATCTGGACCTGTTACAATTTGGTTTCAGGCTGGGATACTATATGCAATTGATCACACTTGTGGATTACATCTGGTGGGCTTGGAATGAGGATGGTGTATCCATTTGACCTCTCATTGGTTTTTAGTACCATCAATCATAGCATCCTTCTGGACTGGCTGAGATGTTGGGAATAGGGGGCCTTGTTTTTTCAGTAGTTCTCTTTTCTCCAAGGAATGGTTCCAGTTGGTGTGTGAGGAGGAGAAGAGGTCTGTCTTTAGGCCTCTGCTTTTAGAGTGCTACAGGGCTTAATTCTCTCTTTTATTTACCATCTTCATGAAACCTCTGTGGGAGATAATTGATTGCTTACGTCAACCCACTAGCTAGACCAAGTTAAAACAATCAACTCCAGAGCAAGACTAAAATTACTTTTCTTGAAATCAGCTGTGATAGCAGAATCATGCATCTTGTCCTGCTAGTTCAATAATTTGGGGGGTTCTGTCTGAGCCATAATATTGAGATACTATCTGTCTGTTGTAGATTGAAAATATGTCTCATACAGACACAGCCCATTGTCTGGATAGCAGATCATGTGTATCTCCATCAAGATCATCTTTATTACTTTCTACAGCATGGGTCTCATTGTACATCTGTGATCTGGACCATCCAAGTGGTGCTGGGAAAGTGTGTTACCAGTACCTGGAAACTGTAAAAGTCTGGCTGGCTGGAGAAGATTTGGTTTCATCCCAAGCCTGACAGGACTGAATGTCTGTAGTTTTTTAGGGCTACCACATATCTGTTGATTTACCATACTTTCCTGGTCAGAGTTGGTACACACTGCTGGTCCACTTGGCCTCAATGGCAGCCTGAATAGCAGGTGGCAACTGTAACCCAGAGAGCCTCTGCACAAATGTATTTTATGTGCCAGTTTAACTTTTTCTAGATCAGGAATCATTCCTTATTCCTTTGCTGCCTCCCATTTCCAATGTGTTCTACATGGGCTACCTTTTCAAAAGCATTTGAAAACTTCAGCTGGTCCAAAATACAATGGCAGAGGCACAAGGGATTGCACTGAAATAACATCTATGTAAACTGATGCTGCATGAGCTGCATTGGCTTCCAATAGACTCCTGGTTGAATTTAAAATGCTGATTATCATTTTAAAAGCTTGACATGGCATAGGGGAAAGCTACTTGAGGGACTTCCTATCCCTAATGGTTTCTGTTCATCCCTCTAAATCTGAACCTTGGTGAAACAGTCCTGCCAGATGGGGCTTTAGAATTGTGCTTTCTCTGTCATGATGTCTGCCTTAAAGGAATAGCCTCCTCTTAGAGATATGGATGCTGTTGGTCGTAAGGAAAACAATCAAGACATGCCCCTAGGGTTAGGGTGATAATGAGGATGGCATGATGTATTCATTCTATGGATGTGAATCTTATTAGGGCCTCAGCACTGTCTGTTTTGCTTTAATGGCTCTTGGTAATTGTATTTTTAGTCTTGTTCACCACCCAAAGTTCCTTTAGGTAGATGGGTACCATATTAGTTTATTAAGAAAATAATCAAATAAACTGTATGTATAACTTATACTTGGAAAAAAATAATGTTCATTCTTACAAATTACATTTAAACAAACTATCTATAAGCAGACAAATTACATTTGTCTGCTTATAGATAGTTTGAATCTATACAATACAATAGAATTCTTTATTGGCCAAGTGTGATTGGACACCGAAGGAATTTGTCTTCGGTGCATAAGCTCTCAGTGTACATAAAAGAAATAACTGATAGATCATTATCATAGTCTTCATAAAATACATTCATCAGAAATCATAAGATGCAACACTTAGTGATAGTCTTAGGATACTAAACAAGCAATTAACGTAAATCATACTAGGAAACTAAATAAAACAATATAAATCATAAAGATACAAGCAATAAAGTTATAGTCAAAAGTAGAAAAGGAGATAGGTAATAGGAAAGATGAGAATAATAATAATAGTACACCCTTACTAAGTACTTGGAAGCTCCTAATGCTTGACCCTAATCTATATAGATACATTTCATCAACTAGGTTGAAAGTTACCTCCCAGAGTAGATGGCAGCATTATTTTCTTTTGGTGGATGAACAATAGGCTGTTTTCACATTCTAGTTCTTAAGGAACCCTGGTGAATGTTTGAATTTGGAAATGTTTGTATACTGATATTTTTATTAACACATTTATCCAATTTACTATTTAATTTTGATTGTCGTATCCAGAATTCTTCTGAAATTTCATGGCATTATTCCGTCCTCAGGGATGTTGTGGAAGTTCTGTTGAGAAATGATGCATTAACGAACGTGGCTGACTGCAAAGGCTGTTATCCTCTCCATTTGGCAGCTTGGAAGGGAGATGCTGAAATAGTGAAACTACTAATACACCAGGGACCCTCCCACACTAAAGTAAATGAGCAGGTCTGAATACGTTCCTCTTTTTGTGTTCTTAATGATCTTACAACGTTTGTTATATTGTTCTATAGGAGGGAGGGAATACAGCATCTACAAGAGTAAATTTGTTGTTTGACATCTTGCTTGAGAAACAGCTAAAGGTTAAACAACTATTATTGTTCAGCAACTTTGAAAAATTGTATCCTGAAAGCTGTATTTTTGGTTGATCAGATTGAGAACTGTAGGAATGAATAATGACTAAATTGGTTCATATTCAATGGGAGGATTTTAACCATTATTCCTATACCCCACCCTGCACTACGATTTTCTGGACAATTTGAAACTTGATGTAGTTGGTACATCAGTTTATTTTTGTGGTGAACCAATGCTAAACAGCTTTATTCTCTTTTTGCCATATTTTGTAGTTAGTTTATACTGCTTTACTACTTATGCTTCATAAGCTAATCTTGTGCATTTAACTACAATACAGCTTTCAGACATTAATAATTAATTTACTAAAATGTTGTGCTCAAATGGAAGAAAAACAGTAATTATTTCTGTTATTTAAAATGCTGCCATTTCACTTATATGATTGAAAACTTTCTTGTGTACAAATGTGGACATATACACCTCATAGTGCTAGTATTGATTTGGAGACCAGGTACACTCTTACAATATTGCTCCAAATTAAACTGGGACTGGTATATGGAAAAATAGAAATAGTGGGAATACTAGTAAGTTTTCTTGTGAAATTATTTCACTTGCATTTTTAGTTGTATGTATGTATTTATTTATTATGATGTCTACACTGCTGAATTCCTATTCCCAGAGGTCAAAGTAGCTTACAGAAAGCCAAAACAAAGGATCAAAACTTACCTCACATTAAACATTTAACAGACATTAAGTGACATCCATGGAGTAGGCTAAACCTCCACTTCCACAAATGCATTTTCTAAAAAGTAAAGTTTTCAGAACCCTTTTGAAGGTCAATAATGTTGAGGAACACTGGATATCCAGCTGTAAGTTATACCACAGAAGAGGTATCACCAAGAATGAGCCTCCAGGGGTATCTTATCTATATAACATTTTTCTTGTGAAAAGTAAAAATTTTTAAAGCTATGTATTCACTTCTGATAGGAAGCATTATCCATATTACACTACTACTTTAGGCCAAATTGCAACCCATCTAGGACTGAACACCTTGTTCAGAGTTAAAATTAAAATTCCATCTCTATAATAGTCCCCTGACTGTGAGACTTATTGCCTGTGTTAACAAGTAGCTTAACATAGTCTCTTACAAATATTCAAAGAAATTCCTTTGCTGGCTAGTAATTTTTTTTGTGATTGAATAGCCAAATGTACACATTCAAAAGTTTTTTAATGTTGTTTGGAAATCTTTTTTGTCAGATATTGTTTATTGTGATTCTAGGTAACAACTTTGTCAGTCATTTCAATGTTAACATTTTAAATTTTATAATGCCATTTGCAATTCTTTAATAAATTGGATGAGGCCATATGAAAATGAAGGCTCTTGCAATCTATAGCTAGCATGAGGCCAAATATTTGTAAGATGTCATAGTGAAGTGTTAAATAGAGAATTTAAGATTTTTAGTTGAGCTTTGCATGTTGATCAACTATTGACAGCTGGAATGGCTAGTTTAATTAAATGCTTTTCATTGGAATGAAATATTGTCATGTTCTATCATTTCTCCCCTTCAGAGTCACTCACTGCTTTTTTACTATATCCTGCCATTTCATCATCACATTTTCTTTTCCTCTCCTTTTTGTAGAATGCTCTTGAGATCAAAGAACTCAAAAAGTACGGCCCCTTTGACCCTTATATCAATGCCAAGGTGTGTACTTCGCTGACAGGATTTCACTATATCATTACTCCAAGTTGTATTTTTGTGCTTTCAGAAGCCTTGTCATCTAGTTAATTGATATTGCCTATTTGGGAATGGCCATGGAGGACTGAAAATGCAACCTCTTTAATGTGAAATTTGTATTAAGCCATGTTTGATTTGGCTGGTTGGTAAAAGTTTACTTGATGCTTAACAAGGTCTACCAGTGTTTTTGACTTGGTAGATTTGGGGTACTTGTTGATTCCCAAATCAATAATAGCATTCAAATATATAAATTCAAAACATTCTGGTATTGTTTCTCTGTTTAATAAGAAAGGGAATAATACTGATTATGTTTATGGTGTACTGTCCAAAAAAGGTATGCATTCTTAGCAATACTGAACTTCATTTTGCTAATAGTGATGATGCTACATAACACATAAGAGAACTATTTTTGTTAGTTCTTGTATGAGAACAACAATGCCTTTATTGTCTGTATGGATGTATTCATGTATCCATTTGTGTGAAAGTATGTACATTTTCCCCTTATTTCACTCGTTCCTTTTTCACATCTGATTGTTTCTTTAACTGAATATGGCCCATTCTTCTGCTTCTAGTAATCATAAGGAAAAAACAGAAAAGCAAATCTAAAAATACTGAAAATCTTAAATTACTTCACAGATAATCTAATCTAATATTTAGAAGTATCTTGAGTGATTCCTTGTTATAATGAATCTCAAAATATTTGTTGTAAATTATTATTTTAATTTTCAGACCATCAAATTGGAGCAGCTTAAATATTGATTTTTTTAGGTCTAAATCAAATTGGGCTCCATGGATATGCTTTTAAATATATTAAGATTATGAAAGTTGGAGATAAATAGGGTGAATTAGTTTAAATTACATGCTTTTATAGATTCAGATCACAATGAATATACTCTGTAAATGTAGGGTAAACATTAATGTTTGATATGGTAAATAATAGTCTGCATTGTACTAAGATTCATAATGTATAAGTTTTGGTGAGGATTGCAGCATCACTCTGCTTTTGCTCAATTTTTCCTATATGTCTGTGACAGTTTTTGGACATTAAAGATGTTTCAGAACTGCCATATTCTGTCTCTGTATTTTTCAGTCGAAAGTAGATAAACTCAATGATGAATGCTGAAATTGAAGTGCTTAGACATTTAAATCAGAAATTGAAAGAACAGCAATAGCACTTTAGACTTACATACTGCTTCACAGTGCTTTTTCAGCTCCCTCTAAGCGGTTTACAGAGTCAGCAGATTGCCCCCAACAATCTGGGTCCTCATTTTACCTACCTTGGAAGGATGGAAGGCTGAGTCAACCTTGAGCCTGGTCAGATTTGAACTGCCAAATTGCAGGCAACCGGCAGTCAACAGAAGTAGCCTGCAGGACTGCATTCTATTCTGCCACCACAGAATAATGTTTTTAAAATCACTGTAGAAAACTACCAATTTAAATAACTGATCGAATTGTTTTTTCTTTTTGATAATTCATATATTTATTTATTATAACAGTTGAAATATTTGCACCTAAACAAAGGAGTGTAATCACTTTTGTCATAATGGATTTTTATTGCAGAATGTGTATCTATATTTAGCTAGGAAATTTATGAAATTTGTGATTGCCTTGGCTATCTCTATACAAGTTAGAACATTAAACAATATAATTTACTTAAGTACCAAAACTGGAATCCAAAGAACTCTAAAACTAATTCTCTATATCTGAATAGATCTTTTTAAAAATTCCAAACTCTCATATTTAATTTGTGTGGTGTTAAAAAATCTGTACCACAGATTAATAATAATAAGTCACTATCTACTTATGAATATACCTTAGATTTACAGAAACAAGAAAAAGAAGATACTCTTGGTGATACATTTTTCCATTAAATGAAAAAGAATGTTGCTAGGAGTTATACATTTCTATAAATTATCACACACTATATGACCCATTATAATATACACCTCATGATAAAATGTTACAATTATGATCCACAAACCATTTGATCATTTACCTAGAAAAGTGGTACCAAACTGACTGAATGAAGTTAAATTTTAATACAGTAATTATTTCAGGCAAATGTCATTCTTGCTACATGTAGTTTCCCACCACTTTCTTTGCAGTATAGAGTTTGTGGTGCTTTTTAAATGATTTCTTAGTTGGTTTTCTTCCTTTCTGGGTGGAAGCAAAAACATGATCTGTAAACCATCAGTTTCTCTGAATATGATCTAAGTAAGTAATAAATCAAACCCTAAAATGCCAAAAGTACACAAAAATGCCCCTTGTTCTATTCTCTGTAATCTTTAGTAGAAATACCAGCAACAGCAAGGTGAAGATATAGAAGAAAGTGCATACCTCTGGCTTATTCATTGTTTTGTTTCCGCCAAGCCAGATCCCTCTGGAAATCTGGAGAGCATTAATGTCTATTTAAATAAAAGATATTTTAAATCTTAAAAAGGCTGAATAGGAAAGTGAGATAAATATGTTTCTAGAAGGCTATTTTCTAAGTCTTTTGTAGGTTAGTATTATTTTTAATTACTGAATACTATTAAAATCAAACGGTTTAAACTATTCCAGCCATAGAAGCATATTTCTTGGAAGGCTAAACTGCATAGAAATGAAGATATAATAAAATTCGTTTTTTAAAAAATACTTCTGAGAGTTATGCTGATCTTCTCTATATAGTAGATCAATGTTTCTCAATCTTGGCTTGAAGTTGTGTGGACTTCAACTCCCAGAATTCCCAAGGCTGACTGTGGTATTCTGGACAAACTGGACATTATGCTTTTTATTTCACAAAACATTTTTTTAAAGTTCTACTAGAAGTTTTGGTTGGGATCCAGTTTGGTATAGAGTTTGAGGCATCCATTGAGTTAGAAACTGGAAGACTGTGAGTTGTCATCCCACCTTAGGGGCCAAGACCATCGGGGGATATTGAGCCAGTTATTTTCTATCAATCCTAGGAAGTAGGCAATGGCAAACCATTTCTAAAATCTTATGAACAAAACTGCTGGGACTTGTCCAGACAATTGCCAGGAGTCAATCCTGACCCGAAGACTCGTGTCCACAAACACAGAGATTTTTGCTACTTCATATAAGGCACAAGAAAACTAGGGGAAATGCTTATGAATGTTTAGTTTGTGATGGCAGGCATTTCAGTATAGAAGAGGAATGATAGTTAAACAGTGGACTTCGACAAATTGTTAATTAGACACTTGTGCATTTTTTCCTAATTGAATTATATATGTACATTTGTTAATAGTTAAAAGGTACTTTGATCTGACTGTCAGAAGAAGCCCCACTATAAACCAACTACTGAGATTAAATGTATACATATTCAAAATGATTTAACAGTTTTGAATACAAAATGCGTAAAGGAATAATGATATATAAAAACATTGTATGATCATATATAAAAATTGTAAATATTTTTTCTACCATTAATATAGTTAAAAATTACCTCACTTTAAGTCACTGCTTTATCCTTCCCCTCAACTATTTCTTCATAGAGTTTCTTTGGGTTTCTTTGCCAATTATGATTACGGTCTTAGTTTTATGGGCTTCTGTTTAATATTTAGTGCTTTTAATACAAATTATTACTTTTGTACTGTACCAATTGCAAATCAAGTATACATTGGCAATTGTTAGTTCATATATCCATGAAAAGCATTCCTCAGTCTTCAAGATAAATGGATCAATGGGCAAAAGAAGAGCTGTTTAAGCACTATTTTGACTTTCAGATGCTGCTACCATTTCTTTTCTCCTTTTTCTCTTAAAAATTATAGAAATCAATCTTGAACATTTTTGCATTAATAGGTTAAAGCTTTTGAAAATCAGGGAACACTCTGGGCCATCCTTTTAATGAGTAGCAATTTCATCCTATTTTCTAATGAAGATTCTTCAGATTTAAGTTCTGTCAGATGTGCAGCTATTTGGATACACAACTGGATTTGAACAGTTGTAGATTACAGTGGTTTTGAAAAGTGGCATCCAAACTTGTTAGAATAGAATAAATAAAAATAATTGTTGCCACAAACTTGAAATCGAACATGGGCTGTATAAAATTTTGCATTTCAGAAGTACCTAACTTCAGGTGTTGAGCAGCAAATTTAATTAATGATTTGGTTAAAAGGCAAATGAGAGTTTGATGGCAACAGTAAGATATTAATCATACTAATCTTTTTTTCTAAAAAGGCTGGCCTTGTTTCTCCCACAAGAAAAGCAACAGTAGGCCTAGTTATTGGTGGGATAACAAAAGGTCAGGTAATACTAGGGCTGTAGGTTAGACTGTGCAATTGGAAAAAAAAAATTGGAAGATGACAGTGGCAAAATACTTCTGTACTTTGGCCAAAATCCTGTATCTATATGTCCATAAAACCCCTAGGATTTGAGCTCAATTTAGCCGAGAACTATCTTTAGTCCAGTTGATATCCCCACCCCCACCCCGATGTTTACTGATATGGTACATTATGTATAGTTTGTAATATAATTGACTAGAAGATACCACTGTTCTTCATTATCTTTCATTAAACCCTACATCTTAATTATAAATCCTGAACCATATGCTTTCCCTCTATTCATAGTGAGATTCTCTGCATGCTGCTGAATGATGCATTACCTCATTTAGATCACCTTCACTATAAATCTGTTTTTCCTTGGCAAATGTTTGGCTTGAATTGTTTCTTTGCCATCATTGGAAGTGTCCTCCTCAATTTTTCAAACGTTTGTGCATGTCTGCCGTTGTTCATAGTAACTTTCATTTGTACATTCCATGTATTTGTTTTAAAGCAGTCTGACTGTTCATCTATTTCCTTTCTGTTTCAGCTAGTTTTGTCATGTGCCCATGAGACATTGAACATTGTTGATGTTCAAAAATAAATCACAAACGTACCTCTGTTATATTTTGTCCAGTACAGTACAACTGTTAAAGTTCTGATTTGTTTACTTTTTATCAGTTGAAACATTTCTGGTGAAGCCAGGGTTTTGTTTATGTACATTTAGCCATTATAATTACACACAGTCTCTCTCTCTCACACACACACACCCCGTTTAAATGTTTAAATTTTTAAAGACACTAACAGTTTGAATGAAATTTTTGTGTCCATTTACATATCAAATAGAATCTTAAAGTACTTAGGTTTACACCTTGGGTTTAATCCAGTGCTATTTTATACTTCAATGACTTCCCAATATTACTTATGAAGTCCAATTTCAAAAAAGCATTTGGTCACATGAAAGAGCTGTTTCTTGACAGATAATTAGTTTCCATAAATTGATAATATTAGTCATAGTTTCCTGATAGCAGCAGACTTTTCTATAAAATAAAAATTAAATGTAATAACAACATAATGTCAGATTAATTAATAAAAGGTGAATTCTCAAGAGAGAAAGAACACAGTTATGAAATGCTATATTATTAAGTAGTTGGTTTGCAAAATGTAAGTTTGTAGACATTATAGTAACTTTTGTTGAATGGATAAGTAATGCTTGGTGAGTTTTAAAAATGGAGAACATTATAGAACAGTAGAATTAATAATCTCAAAACTCAATAATAGATATTTCATCTTTTTTTTTCTGTAGCAAATGTCTGAATGTGTGCACATATAAATAACAATGAGACCTTTGATGTACTCACTAAACCACTGCACTGGAAAAGAATTGGAAGAGTTTTAATACACTTATGTTTAAAACGAATGTTCTGTTTATTATAATTGTCTTTAAACTCTAATGGTTTTTATATTTATGTAATCTTAGAATAACGACAATGAGACAGCATTGCACTGTGCAGCTCAGTATGGCCATACGGAAGTGGTGAAGGTTCTTCTGGAGGAGTTGACTGATCCTACTATGCGCAATAACAAGTTTGAGACTCCTCTTGATTTAGCTGCTCTCTATGGGAGACTAGAGGTTGTGAAGATGTTGCTTAATGCTCATCCCAATTTATTAAGTTGCAATACTAAGAAACACACTCCCTTACATCTGGCAGCTAGAAATGGCCATAAAGCTGTTGTTCATGTACTTCTGGAGGCTGGCATGGATAACAACTACCAGGTATTTATTTAAATTTGTGTGTGAAGAATTTCAACATTAAAGTAATGTTTCAGGATCAGATTTAGTATCACAGCTCCCTGTTCAATAAGAACTTTTCTAATCACTGTTTTACTTCATCATATGTTTTAAAATCCCAATTATATGCTGCTCAGAATTGGCAAAACAGCCTATAATCCCAGCAAATACAAAAGATTGTTAAATAAGTTTATTTTGAATTCATGTTAAGTTTGAGATTTAATAGAATTATGCTTTGAAATTGTTTCAAGTTTAACGGGATCTGTTTTAGTCCAGACATCTAGGTTTCTTCTAATTGTAAGCTAGACAATTTGTGGTGCTTGAATCCTGTATTTTCAACTGGATATTGTGGGGGGTTTTTTTTGTTTGTTTCAAATTCAAAGGGAAATTCAGAGGGTTTTTTAATTAGTTGTAATTTCTTATTGATTAATTTTTAGAGTGATCAGTCTGTGTTTTTAAAGAAGCTGTTTTTTAAATTGGAATAAACAGCAAGAAATACTGCAGATAATTCTATTGTTTTTGCAAAGTGATCTCGACTCAGTGCCTGAATGGTCATCTATTTGGCAACTTCAAATTTCGATCAATAAATGCTCTGTCTTTCATATTGGTAAACATAATCAGAATGTCAAGTATATAACATTTAACTGGTATTTAACTAGCTGATGACCCTCACTTTGTCAAAGATCTATGTGTATATCTCTCTGACAATCTATGCTCCAAAGTTCACTATAATAGCATTGCTAAAAAAGCATTAAGAGTTGTAAATTTAATTTTGCACAGTCTTTTTTCCCTGGAAATATTGTTTTGCTAATTAGAGCTTATAAAACGTATGCTAGACCAATCTTAGAATATTGTTCAACTGTTAGAAATCCCCACCATATATCTGACATCAGTAGAATTGAACAGGTTCAGACGTATTTCACGAGAAAAGTCGTGCACTCTTCTGTACACAATAGAATTCCCCATCCTACCAGGCTCGAAATTCTCGGTTTGGATAACTTAGAACTGCATCACTTGACCTAGATATTGCATACAAAATGATATGTAGTAATGTTTTATCTGTAAATGACTTTTTTTGTTTTAATCGCAATAATATGTACCCTAACAACCGCTGTAAACTCAGTGTAAATCGTTCTAAACTTGACAGTAAGAAATATGATTTCCGTAATAGAGTTGTCAAAGTCTGGAATAAAGTCACAAATTGACTTCCGTGGACTTTACATCATACTTAAGTGGTCAGTAGAGGGGGCATGCATAAGTGCACTAACGTGCCTATCGTCCCTGTCATTGTGGGGTTTTTTTGCTCTCATTTTTTTTTTTGACAAATTCTAATAAATAAACAAACAAATAAATAGCTTCTGTTTCAATGATGGATTGCTACTGGTTCGCCCCAGTTCAGGCAAACCAGTAGCAGTAGCGGGAGGCTCCGCCTGCCCACCCACCCAGACATCATCAAATACACTCTGCACATACGCAGAAGTGACGCACGAATGAAGAGATAGCAAAGGTAAGTGAAACCCACCACTGTTCTGTTTGTGAAGCAGCTACCTGGACGTACACTTTTATCGTTTTCTGATGGCATTTTCAACCCTTGCTTGTTTTACAGACAGAAAAAGGCAGTGCTTTGCATGAAGCTGCTTTGTTTGGCAAAACAGATGTGGTACAGATATTGCTAGCTGCAGGTGAGGATCTTTTTAACATATTTTTGGATTTCCTTTTTTGTTGGTGGTCTTGGTGTTGTAAACATTTAGCAGGTTTAAGTATTGTTCTTAAGAATGAGCAACATAAGTTAATTTGAATCTTTCACCCTCCTTTTTCAATTGCTCCTTCAAGCTAAAGCCTCATGAAATTTAAGTATAAACTAGGAAAATTAACAAGAGCTAAGTGGGAATTGCTAGAACCTCTGATTTGAATTGGAGATCAGGAGGTTGTATACTCCAAAAACGTATATTCATTTCCTTTCTGAAATTATTATTTGCTTTCACTGCAATTGAATTGTAAGATATAATTTAACATATATTTATTGCTTTATTATTTTAAGTATTCCTATTCTGCTTCATTTACGTATAGGCTTATGTGCTTCTTATTAAAAAATACAATAAAATAAACTTGTCTTAAAATTATAATAAAATAAAATATAATTAAAATAAAAGCACTTCCCAAATTAAAAATGTTTCTTCTAAAATTAAGGGCTTTCATAATGCATAAGGGCAGCTTTAACCAATAATAATAATTAATGAGCATAAATGTAGGGCCAAAATGTACATTTAGGAGGAGGAAGTGATTAAGACAAGTTACATTTGTACCACATTTTGCTGTGTGAGTATATGCAACATTTCTGAATTACTGTATATAATATCAAGTTTCTCTCTGTGTTGAAGGCATTGATGTGAATATAAAGGATAACAGAGGCTTGACCGCTTTGGAGATTGTCAGAGAACTTCCTTCTCAAAAAAGCCAACAGATAGCAGCTCTCATTGAAGGTAAATAATTAAACATAAAAGAACAGAGGGCAAAAGTGGAGAAATAGGAAGCACACAAACATCAGACACTAACGGCCATAAAATGTGTGAGTTGTTTTTCAGTTAGGCAATTTCTAAAAGGCCTACATTGCTCAATTAACTACAGTGTGGGTACAAAGAAAACTAGATTGTGCAAAATTTTCCCTTATTTTTGTACTTCCTGAAAATATGGTATTAAGTTGATAGTTTCCTGGTTTTTACTTAGTTTGATCATTGTCTCCTTAGCATTGTATTTTTATCCCATTTCAAATTAGTTATGGATGTAATGCATCCCTTGTTTATTTTTGAGATTTATAACCTCCAGGTCAGACACTTTGAAAGTCATCTATATAGCAAAATGCACAATAGCATTAAGTAGGCAGAGGAAGAAAAGTAAAACAGAACCATTTTCCAGCCATAAGTTGTTTGCAGATTAATGCATTCTTAATAGATGAGTTTGTAGATGGAGCAGTGGTGGGTTCTACCGATTCTTGCGAACAGGTCGTGGAAATTTTGAGTAGTTCGGAGAAATGGTACATACCACCTCTGCCTGGCCTCGCCCCCAATCTCTTCGCTGCCTCCCGAGTCCCAGCTGATCGGCTAGAAGGAAAAAATCAGGGCTCACTTGACAAAGAAGAGGAAAAAAAACAAAACACCTTAGCTTTAAATTGAGAAGCCAAGAAGCCTCCCAACTGATCAGCTAGAACCAATCCGCTCCTTGTAAACCGCTCAGTGGTAGTAGATTGGCAATTGAAGCCAAGCTGCCTCAAAGTGGTTTCCCATGTTCTCGGTGGTGGCAGAGCGGCAAAAAACTGTTTAAACTCTTGCCACGGTGCTTCAAAGGGCCTCCCTACAGCTGATCAGTGGTAAAAGGCAGTGTGGTGGTAGACCAGTGCGCTCCAAAAACAAATGGGTAGACTGGTGCGCTCCAAAAACAAATAAGTAGACCGGTATGGCTCTGCAAGCAGTTAAAAGCCTGGTAGACCAGTACCTCCACTAAATCCTAAATAATTGTTTGTCACATGACCATCAAACCATGTCCACAAAATAAGCCATGCCCACAGAACCGGTAGTAAAAAAATTTAAAACCCACCCATGAGATGGAGTCATTTTTAATGATGGACTAGTGAAAGAATAGTGCAAATGCATTGGGATTGAGATACAAAACAGGGAATCCCACAGATCTTCCCCACTGGCCATTTAATACTGTTGTGGAAGCGGCCTTCACTAATATTTGCATGAGGAAAAGAAGAAGTCTTTGCACTTGGAGAGAGTACAGAGGACAGATTTAATATTATGTAAATCCAGTGTCAGCATGTCAAAAAGAGGTTAGCAGAAGTAAGGGTTTTTTCCCCCTATTTCCTTCCCTTCCACTTTTCATTTACTTTACAAAGGCCTTCCTGAAAGGAATGAACTAAAGAAAAACGGAAATCTAAGAAGATGGGATAGAGTCATGATCCATTTTTTTTAAAGTCCTCAACTTAAGGGCAACTTAAGTTCAGTGATCATTTGAAATTATAAATTTCTACTGAATGGAGAAACATCCCCTGACAGAAGTTACAGCTGTTGCAGTGCCTCGTGATCATATGAGCAAAATTTGAGCAAACTTGAGCATAAGTGTGACCTCCTTATGATTGAGGGCTGCTGTAAACCTCTTCCCCCCACTCACCTATCTCTCCCACAAGTCAGTGGCTCATTTGGTTCACTAGCGCACATAACATTGCTGCAACCCTGGAGGCCTCAGCCTGTTCCCTACCTACTTCTCCCACCCCACTATACTCAGGTCCCCTTACCTTTGCCTTTTTGTGAAGCTACTGTCAGGTATGCCAAGCCAATGCAAGTCTCTGCCAGGCAGCTAGTGAACATGTTGTTTCTGAAGGCTATAAAAGAGCCTTTCTAACCTTTAGAAACATCATGTTTGCTAGGTTAGAAAGCTAGTGAACATGAATGTTTTTGAAGGGTAGGAAGAGGCTGGTGCTTTTCCCATCATTGTTCTGAAGGCTATGAAGACCCTCAGGCTATGAAGGTTCTAGCCTTCAGAAACATCCTGTTTCTTAACTGTCTGGCTACACCTTCAGAATAGTTGCAGTGTGTTAGCCTTTCTACCCTTCAGAAATATTGTGTTCCTGGCTAGAAAGCTGTTTCTGAAGGGTAGAAAGGCCATCCTTTCTGAGTTTCTATGTTAGTTATCATTCTAGCCAAAAAGCTAGCAAGGACTACCTATATTAGCAAAATGACAACATTGTATTCACCCATACTAAATATCCAGAACGTATCCAAATATATGAAAAATAGATGACTGTATTTTGTTTTTTAAGACTTCAGGTAACAAGTATCTTACATTGCACCTTATTTCTGTTGTTCTTTTATTTGTTCAGACTGTACAACAAGAAAGAATCTTGCAACAGCAGAAGAGAAGACATCGCCACCTTTAACTGCTTCTGTTGAAACTTCAGTTCGAATACCTCAAGGTAAAATATGAAATGTATTAAATTATTTAATAGCAATTTTATAAAAAATTACAGCTGCAACAACGAAAAACTAATTTAAACTAAAACATAGTGCAGAGAAAAAAAGAAAATAGAAGATAGAAAAGGAAGAAAAAATAAGAATATGGGGGGGGAAAGGAAATATAAAGAAATGATTTATGCTTTCCCCACAAGTATAAACAATTATCATCTTTTCTTAAAATATTCAACAAATGTTCTCTTCTTTCCATAGCTCGGTTCTTATCTACAACTAATTCCTTAAAAAACTTATTTCAGTTCAGATAAACTCTCACTTTTGAGAAGACTCATATAGTACTGTTTCTACCTGAGCTAATTTGGATTATAAAGAACATTCTGGAATGGCTTCCACAATATTCCTACATCATCTCCTTCAGGAATTTAAAACAGATATTAAAAATAATGTGAAAGAAGATTTTTAAAAATCTAGTGTATTTCATTGGTGATCTGTAGGGGTCAAGTACTAGTTCTCTCTCCACCTCCATATTACCTCGTCAAAATAATTGCAGATGTGGACAAAATATATTATGATTCCAGTTCCCAGGCCATATGCAAAGGTGATATATGAATTACAAAATTATGGAAATAATGAAATCCATCTTTTATGCCTTTGGCATTGTGGAAAGGAATGATTGTAGCCAGGATTTCAAAGAACAGAGTTTGTGAATAGGATCACTTCAGCTACTGAAGATATATAGAACTGTTTCTGATTTAACATGTTTGCTTTCTATAGGGAATGTGGAGAAAGCAGTGACAGACTTAATAACAGATGTTGATGGCAAGCCAGAAGAGTGTCCATATGAAGTACTGTACAATGCAACCTCCTGTCATTCTTTGGACAGCCTAGCCAGTGGAAGATCCTCAGACAGAGATTCCGTGAACAAGGAAGCGGAGATGACTGGTATTAAAGCGACAGCAGTGAGACCAGTATGTAGCCTGATGTGTGTTATCTTTTTCTTTTATGGAAAATAGGCTGGGATATAAGTCCAGGCCTTCAAAATTGCAATAAGTTAATAGCCCAGTTCAGTGGTGGGTTGCTACCGGTTTGCCCCGGATCAGGTGAACCGGTGGCGGCAGTGGGAAGCCCCGCCCAGATGCTTCTGCACATGCACAGAAGCATCGTGCACACATGAGCAAACCGGTAGCAAACTAAATTGAAACCCACTACTGGCCCAGTTGTACAGTTTGGAAGTGATAGGAAATACTTAAGGGCTTTGGTTACTGACTACTTGGAGACCATTTGCCCTATTATGAAATTCTCATAGGAATTATTCCAAATTCACTATGTGATGGTTATTTGAATTTGGGTGAATTTCTACCACTATATATTTTGCTAGCTCAGTTTAACCATTCCGGAGCAAGGGGAAAAAAACCTTGTCTAGAATGTGACTTTCCTTTAAACATTTTCTCATCCAGTTTTCTCCCGATTAAAAATCACTCTGCCATAATAACCCTGAATATTAGATTTGTTTGCGCTGTTTTACTATATTAATTAGCCAGCAAATCAGTTTGCCATGGAATTTATGGATTTAATCCAGCAGGGGGAGCTTGGAGGCTTTATAGGCTAATTAAAATAGCTTAAATTACTTTCTCTGAAAGCAGTCAGCTTTATTGAAATAATCCACCAGAATTACTAAGAACAGTATTGGATTTGAGCATACTATGGAGTATATATACGATATTGTTATATCCATTCATAAGTGAAATATGCAGAAAATGTATTGAATGTGGGAAGAAATACAAAATGGGACATGTTTACTTCTTATCTCTCCATAGCAGTTTTGAAAATGTGAATCCAGATTGAGAGATTTGTTAAATAAATTCTGGCTTCAGCATTCCATTATAAAAATCCTTCATTTGGTCAGTGTGGGCTATTACCATATAGGTTTGTTTCTTTGGCTAGCACCACTTGGTTTGTAGATTCAAGTCTGATATTCTGTGGCTTCAAATATGTATTTGTATGTGTATATATGTATATATATGTATGTATATGTACATGTATATGTATATGTATGAATCTCCAAATTGACTGAATCTCCAAACTCAACATTAAACTCTGAAATGTTATTTCTGTTTTCGTCTTAGGTTTTCTTACTGCTTTTTTTTAATCGTTTTAAATGTTTTAACCTGTAAAAATGAAGTGTTTTAATGCTGTGTGTGACCAGCTATATGCTAAATAAATAAATATGTATATGTATATCAGGGATGGGTTCTAATTTTTTTTTATTACCGGTTCTGTGGGGGTGGCTTATTTTGTGGGTGTGGCTTGATGGTCATGTGACAATTATTTAGGATTTAGCAGAGGTACTGGTCTACCAGGCTTTTAACTGCTTGCAGAGCTGTACCGATCTACCCATTTATTTTTGCAGGCATTGATCTACTCATTTGTTTTCTTTTAACACTGATCAGCTGTAGGGCTGCCCTTTGAAGCCCGGTGGCAAGAGTTTAAACAGTTTTTTCCCTTTAGCCATCAGCTGGGACTCAGGAGGCAGCAATAGATTGGGGGTGGGGCCAAATAAAAGGTAAGAATAATGCGGGGGGGGGCAGAATCAGTTTGGTGACGTCATATCATCACCGCTACCAGCTCGGCTGAACTGGGAGGAACCCATCACTGATGTATATCTATGTACCTTTATTTTAGAAGTATATTTGAAGATTGAAACAGTTAATGAAACAGGTTTAAAGAGAAATATAGATGTTTTTACATATGCAATATGTGCATATATCAGCAGCTTTTAAAATGTCTTCTGAGATCAGTAACTCAATATTAACAACATTGATTGATTAACTGATTAATTGATTACGTGCCATCAAGTCAGTGTCAAATCTTAGCAACCACATAGATTTTTCTATATGACAAACTGTCCCTAACTTGGTCTTTCAATGGTGGAACCTTCTTCACTGTAGCTGACTACATTTATCTTGCTCCTGCTCATCATCATCTTGCCTTTCCTTATACCTTTCCCAGCATTAGATCCTTCTTTAGAGGTTCACATAATGTATCCAAAGTAGCATAATTTGAGCCTGACCATTTTCTCTCAAGTGAGAATTTGGGGTTGATTTGTTTGATTTTTTTGGCTGTTGATGGTAATCTCAGGAGCCTACTCAACATCAAAATTCAAATGCATCAATTATCTTCCTATCCTGCTTCTTCAATGTCTTCCTTTTGTCTTCTGTAGAGTATCACAGCATTGCTTGTACGATTCTGAATTTTGTAGGTATAGATACATTATGGCATTGGAATATTTTTTTCTAAAGCTTTTATGGTTGCTCTATCAAGCACTGCCTACCAAGTCTGTGAAATACTTATTGAACAATAATTATGCCATTTTTGTTATTAGAGAAGTTGCATATCAAATAGTTAGGACATCTGTGTGGTCCACAAAGTCCAAGGGAAGATAAGTGACAAACTGTACATAATGCAGGCTCTTTTGTATTTTATAATGATATTGCATGTAAGAAGATAAGGCACAATTTGTATCCTGAGGCCGCATTACGTGTTTCATCATTTGTATGAAATCACTTATTTGCTTTGCTACAGTAAATACATTAAGGTTGCATCGAAAATGAATTTGAAATGAGGCATTGATGAGTTTTTTTTCAAAATTATAGAGAGAGCGTCCACCACCTCCTGCAAAACCTCCCCCTGATGAAGAAGAGGAACATGAAGATAAAAAACATGATGCATCCTCAGTGGTAAGTATCCTTATGTGTCCTCCTTGATGTTATTGATGTGGAGGGAATATCAAAACATTAATATATTTAGAGGATAATGTGACATTTATAAAAAAAATATTTATTACCGGGTTTCCCCAAAAATAGGACATGTCCCAAAAATAAGGCCAAACCTAATTTTTGGGGCAGGCATAAATATATGCCCTCCCCCAAAAATAAGCCCTAGTGAAGGGGTAGGCGTGGCCAGCATGGGAGGCAGCCCTTCCCTTCCACAGTCACCTCCTGGAGGTTCAGCCCCTTAATTGGTGCCTGCTGATCAGCTGAGCCAGCGAGGGCTGTACAACTCGGCCCTGATCTCCAGAGCACCTCCTCAGCAGTTGCCCTCCTCCCCTTTTTCCTGCCGATCTTTCTTTACGTGGGATCGCAGCACAGACACACATCCCCAAAATGCTCCATCCGAAGCCTTCAGCCTTGCAATTCTGGAAGGGCCATCTGTGCTGCGATCCCAAAGAAAGGTGTGTGTGTGTGAGAGAGAGAGAGAAAAAAAGAGAGAGATCCGATCCAACCTCGGAGAGTTATCCAGGGCTGGCAGCAACGTTCTCTCCGTCTCCCTCCACTCTCTACACAACACACACAGAGGTCCCTCACTCCCCCAAACCTCCCAAGGCAGCCACATCCCTTCACTAACCTGCTTTCCAGCTCCATTCTCTACCATCAAATGCAGGGCAAGAAAAATACTCTGTGGGACTACGGTAAAAACATCTTCCAACTTCACAAAAAATTTTTTTCTTCATGAGAAATTGGAAGGTCTGAACTATTGTTTTTTTTTTTTTACCATAGTCCAACAGACTACATGCAGGGGAGAATGGAGCTGGAAAGCAGGTTAGTGAAGGGATATGGCTGCCTTGGGGGAGAGGGGGAAGGTTTGGCATGGGTGGCCTGGCCTTCAGGTAATCCAATGCGGGGCCTTGGGGCAGCTCCACTGCCCCTGCCTTGCTTTGTCCTCCACCCCACCACCCCCTTGCTTAGTTCTTCTTTGCAATGTGCAGCCTCTCACAGTAAGGAAAATTGCAGGCAATTCTCGTTATTGTGAGAGGTTGCACGTTGCTTATGGGCAGTGTGCAGTGTTGCATCTTCTGTAACATTGACAGGCAGGCCAGGGATGTGTGTGGAGGGGGCCACCCGGTAGAGCCTTGAAAGCAGAACTGGGGGTAAAGGGCTCTTGGCCTGCGCGAACGGCCACACTGCGGGAGCCTCAGGCCAGGGAGGCAGCAACCAAAAGCGGACAGAAAGGGATGGTCTCTTCTGGAAGGGGGAGCGAATATACGTCCCTTTGGGGGCTCGGACGAGCATATTACACCGATGCCATGACTGCAGGGCTGCGGGACACTTTGGTTTCCTGAAGACGTACCATCTGGTCCGACGGCAGTTCTGGTGGCCGCATATGCGACAGGACGTGGAAGAGTATACCCGAGGCTGTTCCGTCTGCGCGGAAACGAAAGCGCGACCTGGCAAACCGCTCGGCCTCTTACACCCTTCTGCCAACACAGTGATCTCAGGGGTGTCCTCGCCCCCCTCCGCCATCCCAGAGCTGCGGGACAGGGTTTGATGAGGGTAGCGCTCATCAACCAAAATCCCTGGACAGACCGAGCGGCCGCTGCCCAGCACAGGGGGACGGGAACGGGACGCACGGGTTCAGGACGGCAAGGTTTGGCTTATTGCTGCACGCCTCTTGGCCGGTTTATCTCAAGGGGCAGGGAGGCTGCACAATCGGAGCGCTTGGAGAGGTGCGGACGAATAGGCAGGTGGATTAGGGGAAGCACCGTGTTAGGCCTTTAAGTGGGGCAGGCCTTCAGGGAGGAGGAGGCAGAAACTGCCATTCCACCCACCAAGGACAGCCTCCCTGCTTGGAAGTGGAGGGCAGGGAGGGCCCAGTGCCCAGCGACCAGGAAAGGCTCACACTCAAGAAGCTCTGGCCTCCCCGGCCAGCCATGTAATGCAGACTCAGCCACCACTGCACAGCGGGTACTTCCACCCAGTGCTTCACTCGTGGCAGATGATGGCCGCCGCCCTCACCGCCTGACATCTCATCTACCCAATCTTTCTGGTTGCCCTCTACTGTTTCTCTTGATGCTTTTGCAGCCTCAATCAAGCTGTGATTCTTGCCATCTCTTCTCTTGCCGGGCATGGCAGGGCTTCCTTCCCCTTGCTTCTCTCCCACCCCATCTTCCACTCCCAAATTGTGCCCCAAAATAATAAGACCCCACCAAAAAATAAGGCCAAGCCCTTATTTCGGGGTTCCAAAAAATATAAGGCAGGATCTTATTTTTGGGGAAACATGGTAGTAGTTTTAACTGCCATATCAGTAGGCTTTGGACAGGATTTTATGCCATGGCCTGGTTTGCATCTGGCAGTCCTTTAGAGTATTTTCGATTGATATATATGGATAGTCTGTAGGTATCTAATATTACTCTAAAGTGGAGAATTTTCAGTTGATATATAAATATATGCTACTTAAATTGTTCGTCCATTTTTTATTTGCTAGAAAATTTTCCTTTTGAGAAAAAGTGCTTTTTTTGCAATTAACCAATTGTTTTATTCATTAATAATAAGAGATGGAATTATTATTAATTTATGCCTGTGTCTGATTAGGGTTTGGTCACCAAGAGAAAAAGTAGAGGGAGCACAGCTGATGAAGAAGAAGAACATCCTTATGAACTCTTGCTAACAGCAGAAACAAAGAAACATGTTACAGTAGATAAAAAAACAAAAGGTAAAGCCTGTTGTTGCAAATTGTACATAACTACCTTGTTTCCCCGAAAATAAGACCCTGTCTTAAATTTTTTTGAATTCCAAAATAAGCACTTGGCCTTATTTTTGGGGAGGTCCTGTTATTTTGGGATGCATGAAGGAAACCATAAGAAATGGCAGGGATCGGCTGTGCATGCGTTTAAATATTTTCAGGGAGGGCTTATTATCAGGGGATGTCTTACTTTAGGGGAAACAGGGTAGCTCTCCCCAAAACGAATTTTGGCCAGAAGGCGAGAAACTGAAATATTCTAGCTTTTCTTTTAAATTAGAGAGATTGACTTGTTTTGTGCGCCCAGCTAGCAATTTCTTTTTATAAGAATTTGATTAAAATATTCTTCCTTCTGTAGCTTCCTGGTAACAGAAAATGACTCAAACTTTTGTTGTATATTTATTGTAGAAAATCAAGGTCTATGGTTAATGTAGCCACTGTATTTTGTAAGACACCTCAACTATTTTGGAAATTCCTCCTTGTTCTTCCAATTTGCGTGCTCATGCATATGTACTTTGCTCTTTTCATTTTGCATAGTTCCTAGCAACTTCATTCAAATGTCAATCTTACTGATCTATGTAAAGTGTCCATTGTCCTCTCATATTACTGAATTCTCACATCTATAAGAGCCAGCTAATGTGATTTGTTTGTGAAACGATCTTAGTTCTTTGCAAATTATGCCTATTTAGTTTAATATTTTCTCCAGGAGAAACTAATTCATAAGTTGTATAACTTTTCTAACTTCTTTAGTTCATAAGTATATGACTTCAATAAGCAACTGCAATACTAAATAATGAGAATTAAACTAATCTCTTAAATAGAACATTTTTGATTTGCTTCATAAAAATAGCATGACTTCTGAATCATACATCTTCATTTATTAAAAAGAGCATTATGTTAACAGTAGGAGAAAATGATCAAATTTGGAGGATTCCCATCTGAATTTAAATCATACTTTAATATTGTACAAATGAGTTACAGAAAGGCTTCAGTTCTCATGATTCCTCATTCTCTCACATAATTACAATATTTTATTATCTGGAGCTTAGTTCTAAAATATAGCTAAAATTTACTGTTTTGAAATGTCACTGGACAACTGGAAAGGTCTTTTTTGAATCTCTCTGCATCCCACATATCAATTATACACATTTTTACAGTCATCAATGGAAACTTTTTGAACTTAGGTAGTTGTTTTTTTTAACAGAAAGTGCTCTCTCCAGTGTGTATGTTCCTAGGTATGATTTTTCATCTCTTCTCATAGTTTCTTTTACACTACCACATCATAGCAACAACATCTGATTCTCCTCCATATTCATTTGTTTAGCTGAAGCCAAATTCTTGGGTTTTTCTTTTTTTTGCATGTGTCTTCCTCATCTGCACTTCTCATTTCAAGGAAAATTCTATTCCCAAAAAGTTGGGTGAAGAAAGTAATTTAGAAATCAACTTACACTTTCCCAAATAGATTGGGGCCTGCACAAGTCCACTCAAATTGCCCAAAATATATTCTTTCTGTCTAACGTGCATTGAGGACAGTCATATTATCAAGAACTGCCTTTGTTTCCAAAAATTCATCAAACCAACTATTGATTTTTCCTACCTGCATTTTTACCACTACATCTTGAGTTACTGCTAAATCAGTACTGCCAGTTTTTAAGAACATCTCCCAGTATGTTGTTCTTAGCAACTGTTCTTACAACCCTCTGATCTCAGGTCCTCAAAAAATATTAGCACTAATTGTTCTTGGCCTAGTAACTGTGGCATCTTCAGAAACATCAGAAGTTTTGTCTGAGAATGCTCTTCAGACTCCAGTACTTCCAGCACTTCTTTATCATTTACCTATAAATAAGAATTCACATCATGCACTGCTTCTTTGAAATATTCTAGGAACTTAGATTTTTTTTCATTGGAGTTCTACCCCATGCAACATAATATTATCTAACTTATTAACTCTTGAGGCCACCCAACTCCAAAAAATTTCTCAATGGCTTACAATGTTTAAAATACATAATTTAAGAAACATCACTGAAAATTATTTGTGACTCTTCCTATTTCCTCAGTTTTTCCTGCCTGAGTACTGACTTCTAAAAAGTTCTTGCTATTGATGCCTCCAGCAGAAGTGCTTGACATAGAAAGCACCATTTCATAAGTATATGCATTGCAGCAGTAGACAACCTCCATCAGATCTGTCACTTCCTGTGCCTATGGAGGATTGTGAAGGGTTGTATCATTGACATTTGTTCCCATTCTCGGGCTTTCACTGAACAGCAAAGAACAGATTGTCCTGATTTTAGGCTTCAATCTGGGAACAAGCCTCTTAAGAAAGCAATTAAGCAGTGTTGAAGATCTGATTCATTCCATATTTTGTCCATTTATAAATGTAAGGTTTGGAACAACAATTTATTTTAGGAACCAAGGAAAAGTGTTCATTATGGCGGAGACCTGGGGGAAAGGTAATGGAGCATCTAATATAGTGGCTGTCCCCTGATAATCCTAGGTTCAATTGATCAAAAGATCATGGATCATTTTGAGCTCTGAATCCCATCTTAGAGATATCATTGAGTCCAAATGAGCAACAACAACAAAAGGACAAAACCAATATACAGGATAATCTTAATTCTTGTTGTCTTATTCTCAACTCAGAAGTTCAGGACCAATTGAAAATTCTGTAGCCATAATTCTAACACAGCTCCAATACTGATCTCTCTGATCTAGTAGAAAAATTACCTGTGCTGGAATTATACACCATCAGTAAGAGATCATTCAAACTAATACAACTTAATCTCAAAGGACAAGATTAGAGACAAATTAACTGTTTTGCAGTCACATTATTTCAGAGCAATGGTGTCCTCACCAGCTTGTTTTGGTATGGAGGCTCTTCCTCAATTCCAGACTCTTGTACCTGCTCTTAAAATGCTGTGACTTATAAATTGACAGGCACTAAATTGACAGGCACTAAATTATTTGGTTAACTCTCTCTCTTTCCCAATGCAAACACACTGAGGTAATAGTCACAACCCAATTTCTTGCCCTTGTAGCTTGCTGCTCCTAAATGCATATAATTCATTAATTGTAATATTATATTAGTTATAATACGATCTTATAATAACTTCCTAATTATAAACTATCATCCATCCTCCCTTCTCTGCATTGTAATTCTCTTAGCAAAGTACTGCAAAATGAGTGACAGGTCAGAATGTTCAAAACTTTACATAGAAGGCTCATGATGCCCTCCAGATATGATTACTATTCTTTTGAAAGGCAAACATTAAAAGGCAGAAAGAATACTCAGGCTTCCCACAGGGCTCTGAAACATTGTGTTGCTTTTGCATTCAGTTTACTATTGCACTCTTCTAGTAAGCATACTTCAAAATGATTTGAGAAAAAGACATTCTGTGATGGCCCTCCATCCTGGAAGAGTCACAACCCACATTTTAAGTAATATGGTTTTGAGGAATTGACCCAACTTTGCAGCAGATGGTAAAGTCTCACTTTTGGCTTTCGGACTCTAATGAAAGGCTGTTACCAATACTCCCACCACCTTCTGGGATTCAGTTGTAGGTAGCCATATCTTCTTTGGAGATAAAAGATTATAAAACTGGTGCTGCTGCTTCTGCATGCCAGGAAGGCTCACCAACAGTCATTAGATGCAGAGTTCAGAGCAGGAAGTAGCATTTTCTAAGTATAGGTAGTCCTCAACTTACAACAGTTTGTTTAGTGACCATTCAGAATTACAACAGGACTGAAAAAAAGTGACTTATGACCATTTTTCACACTTATGATCATTGCAGAATCCTCATGGTCACATGAATAAAATTCAGATGCTTGGCAATTGACTCATATTTATGATGGTTGCAGTGTCCCAGAATCATGTGATCACCTTTGGCGACCTGTTGACAAGCAAAGTCAAAGGAGAAACCAGATTCACTTAATAACCTGTCAACTAATTTAACAACTGCAATGATTCACTTAACAAATGTGGCAAGAAAAGTCATAAAATGGGGCAAAACTTATTTAACAAATTTCTCATTTAACAACATAAATTTTGGGCTTAATTGTCATACGTTGAGGACTACCTGAACTAGCAGGTTATGTTTTCTTGATGCTGGAACCTTCAACCTTATGATTGAGAAGTAGGCACAACTGCTTTAAGGTCTTGTTTTCAGTACTGTTCAAACATGATATAACTACTGTGTTCATTCCTATGCATTATTCTTTGGCCTCCAAACATGTTTTATCAAGTCAAAGATTGTTAATACTTTTTTTAAAAATTTAATTTATAACATAGCCCATTTTCTCTTTCAATCCTGGCACTATGGAAAGACTTTTTCAATACTGGTGGTATGGAAAAGTGCACTCTGCACCAGTGGATAAGGAATAGTAGAAGCATGAATCATGAATGAAGGTTTTATTGCTCCAGAGCTTTAAATTTTGTCCATTTCCAGCTACTGAGAATGGCTGGTGAAGTACTGGCACTTTTTAGGTGAGAAAGAACTGTCTCTGGTGCCTTATATCTCAAAAGATGATAGGAAAATGATATTTCAGGAGGAAAAGAACTAAACAACAAATCAATATTTCCAGGTATGGTAGCGTTGGCCTGGAACAAGTATTATAGCCATAGAGGGCACCTTAAGGAGATATAAATTTCATATCTTCTGGACTGAACTACAAATGGTCAAGACTGAACATTTTCTGTTTACAGTGTGAAGGCTTGTTTAATGAGAATAAATCATGATAACCCAAATGAGGTCCAGAAGCACAGGGCTGCAGTAAAAATAATGGACCTCTACTTACATCAGCAGCAGTGTTTCTGATTTCAACATAGAAAATGAAATTCCACAGTTCAGCATTGCTTGCCTGGGTATCTAGAGTGCATCTTGTCTCAAAATCCAAGGTGATAATTCTTCCTTAAAGGTCGGATACACAGTTCTGAAGACACCCATCATGTAAGCCAGTTCCTTTAATCATGTGGATACCGTAGCATGTCTTGCTTTTAACAATAATTAGCTAAAGACAGATTTGTATTGCAAATATTAAAAATATTTTTATTTTTAAATTCTTAGGTGAATCATCTTCAGGTGCTGCCTGTAGTGTCCAGCCACAGGTAAGACAGATATGATTTTAAATTAGATTATATCCAATATGCCAATAGATGTTCACTCATAGGAACTTTATCTTCTTCTCCTTCTTCCTCTGTCACTCCTTCTTAAGTCTGCTATGGAAGGACTTGGCTTCTGGAGTGTATTTGAGAAGTATGTGGAGAAGAAAACTCTGCTCTGTTTTCTGAAAACTGTTATTGTAGAAGTGGGCTTGACGCTATTTGACACTATTTCATGCAACAACACACATATATACAATGCAACAGATACATGTGTATGAGTGAAAACATTTTAAGCTGTAGAATTAAGAAAAGTCATTTTAAAATTATCAGACAGCACAATATTTATCGGACGTTTCAAGTTCAAGGAACCTCCAGAATAGTCAAAACATCCTGCTTTGAATTTGAGACAGCTGTTTGCTGTTGAAACAGGGTGTTTTCAACTCAAGAAAGTTCAGAGGCAGCATGGTTCAGATTTAAAACACTTGTGCAAAATCCTGCTGAGATCTATCAAGGTATATGTTTCCATTTCCTACATTTTATAGCAAACGTTGAAAGAGAACTGAAATTGTTTAATGCTGAACAATAATAAAACTGATAAAATTAAAATTCTAATTAAGAAAAATTGAATACTTTATACAGTGAATCAGAAGTTTATGTGCTGTGAGAGTATCTTAGCAGCATTGGGACATATGGTTTATTAATAGGTGCTATGCTACTGACAAAATAACCTTCATTTTTATGCATTTCTAGTATATAAACCAAAATTCTATGTAAGCCTACATAATTAGCAAAATGGCTGATGCTTCTTTTTTTGTTCCCTTCTGGGTTTGTTATCTTTCCAATTGTTGTTCTGTCTTCTATGGTTTTTTTGGGGGGGGGGACTTGTTTTTTGTATAGTTTTATATTTTTAACAAATGGTAAACTGCCCATAACCATTAAAGTTGGGTGGCATATAAATTTAATAGGTCACACAGTCAGCCAGATGTTTAGATATGAGATGATGATGAAACAAATATTAAATGTAGTAAGTATCTAGACCAGGCCTGCACAATTTGTAGAAGGGAAAAGACTACATCAAAAAATTAAAAATAATTGTGGCTACAAAGACTACCTTTGACTACAAGTCAGCTGTCTTGTGGCTGGCAGAGCAGTGACAGTGCTGTAGCTGGAAGGCTCAGTGAGGCTTGGAGTCACTCATCAGCATGATTTATGAAGTGGCAACAGTGGCTATGTATGATGGCAAAGAATTTGAGTTTCTGAAAAACACCAGAGGCCACAAAAGGCTGTTTGGTGGACTATATTCAGGCCATGGGCCATATGTTTTGCAGGTTTGATCTAGATTTTCTGGTTGAAGTAGTATATAGCTAAAATTATTGATTGTTTTTGGTTTATATCTAAGGAAAAAAATTCAGAAGTTATATAGATATTTAATTCTTTGTCTTTTTTTAAATAGAATGATTTATTTTAAATGTATTTATTAAATATTTTTATGATACAATTATAGTAAAGTGGAATTAGTTGTTGCCACCAAGAATTTTTCCCTAACCTTGTTTAAAATCTAGCAATTTCCCATCACCCCTGGCTAACATGATCAGTGCAGAAGAATGACTGCAGTTGTACCAAAATATTTGAGAACCCGCCGTTGAGATCAGCATATTAATTCTGATTGTGGTTTTTTGCAGTTTAAATATTGCCATTTGTCAAAGTTTGTACTAAACATTTGAAAATATTTGGAAGCATGATACTTAAATAGGCATATGCAATTACGTCTAACTTACATATTTTTATAAGGTTAATTTTTGATAAATCATAACTAATAAAATTAATTACATTTTACACCATTCTTTGCAGATGTGGTCACGAAAAGGTCTGTCTTCTCAGGATGGTCAGTGGCCACTGAATTGCCAAGCTTCTTCCGATTTTTCTTCTAGCCATTCTGAACAATATCCAAGTCCTGAATCTCAGTTGGTTGAGATGCCAAAAGGTAGGTAATAATTCTGAGTCATTCCAACTTCATAGAAACCTATACCAAAAAAAAAAATGGTGTTTGCTTTTTAAAATATGCAAGAATCCTTTGATCTAGCTAGCATGACAAAAAATTTTCAAATGTCCTTTATAGGCCTTTGCTCATGCTGGGAGTTATTTTTTTGTTTGTTGTTTTGCTTTTGGAGATGGAAAACAGAGCCATAGTTTCATTACAACAGTGACCGCTTTGTTGGGCTTCATAGCTGCCTCTGGAAGAATGAAATGTTTCAGTGTGTGATACACACTGTCAGCTGCTTTTCCACCCTCTGATAGCAGTGTTGCGAAATGTTAACACTGTTTATAGATGCCATATTGAGCATTTTGTGCAAACAGTAAAGTGTAAAGGCATTTTATTCATCTTTTCATATATGTTGCTATTAATATATTATCACAGCAAATCCATGAAAGCAGACAAGATGTTCCTCTTAGACACCATAATTCCTCTGGAAACTTGTCATTTACACTTTGATGGGAAAGATTTGACAGTCAAAGGTAGCTTAGACTGTTACATTTCCTCTGCTACACACAAATCAAGACAAGAATCTTAATGTAAATCTGGTCTGGATGTAATTTTGTTCTGTAAAATGCTCTTAGACCAAAAAAGTCTTGTTCTTCGTGATTTTGAGTAAAAATAAACGCAAAAATATTTCTGGCACACATGCTTAAAATACTTTGTATCTCTGCAATAAGTGATTTTATAAAAAGTATTTTCTTAAATATTGAGTAATTTTTAAGCTCAGAGGAATAGCTGCCAATAAACATAATTTTGTCAAACCTCATCTAGAATATGTCCTGTAGAAAAATTTAAATACATAAAGCAAATGAGCTTAATGTTATTAAATTATATCAGCCACAGCTTAATATTTTAGAAAACACTAACGATTTAGCCTTGTAAAAGCTCATGTTAAATAGAAGCAAAAATCCTTAGAAATGACTATATAAGGTGTCTCATTGAAAGAACCTTTTCTGATTTGTTCTGATTTGTTCTGATTTCTTCATACTGCTTAATCAACATAGGCTTCAATTGAATCAGAGATAAGTACTTTCTGATTTGATTTAGGAATAATGAGGCACTACTGAATCATTGCAAAATGCAACATAACTTTGGCCAAATAGAGCCTACTAGAGTAATTTTGGATTTGAAGTTAATTTGTTTCATATCTATGCTTGTATGTCCAATCTAAGATAAGTACCATAGAAAAAAGTTTCTCAGATATTCTCCAATGAGTAAAATACCATTGTGAAGAACCTACTGTAGGTTGCATAACTTGGCTTTTATCAATATTAAATATTGGGCAACACATTAATGATTGTTGTTCAGAGTGGCTCTTTGCTATAAGCTTTTACATAATTTACACCAGTGAATAATTCATGCTTTAATCAGGTTCTGATTTTTGATACAATATATTAAAGCATGAGTCTAGTTATAATGTTACATCTCTGCTGCAATACATATTGCAAGCTGAAATTCACTGCAGCAGTAGAAGAGACCATTTTATGTAGTGAAATTAGTTAACGCGAAGTGAGGCTTTAAAGGAATTATTGCTGTTGCAAAAGGAGGTGAGTTCAAGTCACCAGGGAAGGAAACAGCTGTTGGGTGGAGGGGGGAATTTGTTCATATTTGCAGGTTGTTTGCAGCTCATCTTTCCCCACCCAGCATTCTGTGCCAAGTAATAGGGAGTGTTGCTCTAAATAACACTTTGGCCTTTATGGAAATATGTTCCAGGAGACTCAGCCTCTCCCCTCCCCCCCTTTGCTGGTATAGTTAGCACTTCTCCAAACCTTATATAGCAAGGGCTGATTGTTAGTGTTAACAGGAATAAAATGAAACAGAGTGGGCTGCCAGATTGCATAAATCAGGCCACTGTTTAGAATTTCATAAATGCTCCAACTTTGGGTAAAATCTGAGTACTATGAACAATGCTGTTCTTTCTTCTTTTTTTCTTTCTCTCTCTCTCTCTCTGAGGGAGAAAAGCTAAAATCCTATTTCTCTTGATCTTTATGTGTTGGGTTTTATTTTGGTGGGGTTTCGTACCCTTTTGAAGACCAAAAAAGGTTCAACAGAAGCCACAGCCAAGCAGATGTCCAAGATGCCCAGGTACTGGATCAGTTCTCAGGTCTTCTGCATGGTTCTTCTCCTGTATGTGACATAAGTGAGGACCCTTTGAGACTCATTTCTGCTGTGAGCAAAGGAAGTACAGAGGGAACTGCTATGCAGCTGGAAAATGTTGAGGCTTCTGGATCGGAACAGTCTAATACTGCAGACCAAAATAAAGTGGTCTATTCAGCCATACGCCATATCCGTGACAAGTTGGATTCTGGAACTTTGGCACATCCTCATTTGCCACAGCACCCCGGTAGTGCTGAGGATGGAGACAAGAGCAGTGTTGTGGGAAGAGTTCATCCAGGAAGCAAGTCCAAAGCAGACCTCAAACTTAGCCGTAGCTTATCAAAATCGGATTCTGACCTTTTGACCACCTCACCAACAGAGGACGATACTATGGGGAGCAGAAGTGAATCCCTTTCCAATTGTAGCACTGGGAAAAAAAGGCTGGAGAAATCACCTTCCTTTGCTTCCGAGTGGGATGAGGTAAGACCAAGCTGGATTTTTTTAAAAAAAGTAAAATAAAAATTGCTGCAGGAATTCCGTGGTAAAAATGGATCAGGGATGAAAGAGTAGAAACAATGATTATTTATCCTAGTATCAAATTTATTTGGTAGATAATTAAAATTACACCTATGAATTGAATTCAGATGTTTAATCTTATATGATGCAGAATTTAGGGAAAGTTATGGAAGTATTTAGTGTTGTCTAAAATGGTATTATTTATTCAGAAACAGTGTCACATTAGAATATGTTTCCAAAGATATTCTCTCTAGAATAGTTTGTGGGAAAAGGTTGGGTCAAACTATATATCTAGGGCTGCTTTATATTAGTGAGAAGGCTTCAGTAAAGTTGGGGAGTACCTGGATGTTTTTGAACCCTCTCTTAAAATAGTTAATTCCTAGGATTAATGGGAAGTCAGCATAATATATGAGAAATCATTCCTTAATAGAACTTTGTTCTGATAAGAAGTCAGCAGAGATTAAGTGCTATTCTTCAAACAGCACTAAAGCATTCCCTGCTTATTCTACTCTGACTTAAAACAAAGTTGCCTGAGCATGCAAACTGCCTTTTATAGATCGGAAAATCTATTATTAAGCAGTTAAGACTTAGTTGGGGAAACATTATGCCCTGCCAGGTCTAAAAAGAATATTAAAGAAAATCCATTAGCAAACAAATTAGGGAGGTTAAATTGTGTGGATTATAAATTGAAAGTATGAAATCATTATTTATTTTTATTGTGTAGTGCTGGGATACTCAATTTTTAAGAGGTCTTTTGGAGTACCATGGGTGCAGAATATTGCAATTGCAACTCCTTAAAGTTGGGGCATTTTTTGTAAGATTGCACAGCTGCTGTGCAGTCCTAGGGAAAGATGTGTATATTTTAAGGTACACACATGTTTTCTATGTGACCCTATATACTTCAGAGCTCTTTTTTGCAACTGAATCAGACGTATTGCACTAACTGCTATTTATTTAGAGTGAAATGATATTCTTATAATAAAAACATTAATCTATGTACTAAATTGCAATTCTTACATAACATTTTTCATTTCAAATATGTGGTGGTGTATACCTCTAACCAGCTCAAGTGTTGGGAAGTCTGTTTCACATTACTGCATAATATTAATGTTATGCTACAAATTACATGATTTGTGAATTCAGCAGTCTTGTTCTGGAAACTGTTGCTTGCATTGTAGAAACAGTATTTCTGGTTATCTTGAGATTGTTACTAAACCCAGTCTAAAATTATTGTGACGAAATAAGTCTGCCAGAAATGTATTTATTTTAACTACTTTAAGATTTTTCAATCCAAATTACTAAAGTGCTTACAGAATACCATTTTAATATTTCTATAATGCTTAGTCTGCTTTTTACAATTTTTTTGCATATATTATCTTTAAAAAATTTGGGGAGGATCAGTAATTATATACCCTAACAGAATAATTGCCTTTTGTTCCATTGGTATTTTGTTGATAACTTGAATTGTAACTTTATTTGAAAATTTGAATTATGTAAGTTTAATATTTATATCAAAGAGTAAGCAGCAATACTAGAAATATAATGAATAATCATTGCTATTAAAATATTTTGCAATTCTTTGGGATACTTATAGAATTGTGCATTCTACTCAGAGGGAAGATATAATGGGATTGTGGAACTAAAATGCAGATTTGGAGAATAGTAGATTATTAATCTGGTTATAATGCAGTGTTTGCATGAGTATCCGTAATAACTGTATGAAGGCTATTGCTTAACGCATTGTAAGCCTCCCTGAGTCTCCGGAGAAGGGCGGCATATAAATCTAATTTTAAAAAAACCCTATATTACTATATATTACTATATCTATAAGCAAGGCAGTAAAGGAGAGACGTGTTTAAAAATAAAGATACAAAGAAAGTAACATAAAACAAAATAGAAATAGAAATGTCCTATTTCTAAATGTTTTGCGGATGAATTTTTATGAAACATCTAATTTCAAGCATGAAGTGAGACGGTTCAAGCATTCTGGGGATGTCTCAAGCTTGAAATAAAGACATTTAAACTCTGAAACACTTTCAAAATGCAGGATGACTTGTTTTGTACTCAAAATAGGGACACTGTGACATTTTCACACTTCTAGGAGTTTATTATATTGGTATGTATATATTTATACCAATATGCCATCTATTATTTAGATTATATCCAATTTACAGTTGCAAAACACAGTGATTATAACAATATTATTTAGGACCATAAGATCCAGTAAAAAAATCACAAATTTTTATTGCCTTCTTATTAGCAAGATTTGGGGGCATTCTGCTCTAGGAGGGCAGGCTAGAGGGGGTGGTGTTCACTTGGCAAAAGTGGAAAGTAGAATCAGTAGAATTTCTAGGCTGCAGGAGTCTAGAGCAGTATGGGCTCTAGAGTAAGGAGTCTACAGCGAAGAAGGCCATCCAGTAACTCTCCGTTCAAATCCTGGGTGTATGTAGAAAAATGCAACACATCCTCCTGACTAGCACTTATGGGGTGAGCAGATTCCAAGTGGTAGAAAATAAGAATCCCATTTATTAGTTTATATTAAAGCAAAGTGATCAATCAGTGTCTTCAAGCCTAGTGTTATACAGCAGTTCAGATATTGGGCTAGGACTAGAGAAACCAGGTTCAAGTATCCTCTGCCAAAATCACTGGATGATTTTGTGCCAAGCACTCACTCTCAGGCCAGCCTAATTTCCAAGGTTGTTTCTTGGAGGGTGGACTACTGTGTGCACTACCTTGAGCTCATAAATGAAAGAATAAATACATTGGTCATTCAACCTTGCAATTACATGGAATTAAACAATGTTCATGTAGCTATAAAATTAGTTATTTTTGTCATTTTCTCTTTAATTTGCTGTCACAAATGCTACAGTTTTATTATAGATTATTTAAAGTCTGAAATTCTGTAAAATTGCTCATTATGTTTCTATAACCTGATCTAGTAATTAATGCCATGTAATGAATCCATTGCTTCTTTAAGGTATTTTCTGTAGGGTAAGAGAAAAACATATGACATTATTATAATCAAACATGTACTTAGACATAACCACCCGTATGTAATAAAAATAACTAAGATTTTAAATACATAAAAATGATTGCTATGTATTACCATAGGAGTAAATACAATTTTATTTCACCTTTGTTTAATTGTGATTTCTCCAACGTTGTTTACTATTCTGTAACTCTTATTTCTTGTTATTAAGATGCTAGGCTGGATCAATCATGCTTAGATCAATCTTTTTTTCGGTTGATAGTCAAATTCTCTTTCAGCAGGACCATGTAGCCATACTGGATGTTTCTTAAGTAAACTCTTTTTAGGGCAAAACAAAAATATATTATAAATATTATGTATTGGATAATACAATTGATTCCCCCGCCCCAAAAATATTATAACCCTAGACCTGAAATACAAACCAATTCAGAATCAAGTGGGAGGGAGAAGCTTGCTGTAGCTGTTCATTTTTCTTCTTTAGCAGAAGAAGCTACATGGAATCAAAGATACTTTCTGCTGATGTTTTGAGTAAGATAGATGGAGTTGAATTGATTCTCAATAAGTTCCATTTTCAGCTAGTATTGTATCATTTCTCACATTTTGTTGAAGTTAGTATGTTGAATGACATTTTCAACTATTTACAAATATAGAAATATGAAAGCACAAAGTAACACATTAGCTAAGAAAAGCTGTTTAGTAGCTGATTTCACTGGAGAATAAATTAGAAGGAATGAACTTGAATGAGTTAGGCTATGGATAGCATAAATATTTGAGTGCTTTTAAACATAGCTGAAGGCTAAAGTGATAAATTTGTTTTTGTAATGTGTTTATAAATATTCAGTACTCCCCAAATCAATCTGCAGCACTCAAAGCACATTATATTTTAAATAAAACAGTTCTTATTCTTCTGGAAGATGGAAGTGAGATATGTCATTCTATGCCAGGATGTAGCCCAATTTTTGGAAATGTATGCCTATCTATTATAGGACAGCCTAAATAAATTTATTCAAATAGTTAATATCTATTTGAAATGATCTTCTTTTGAATCCTAAATATGCCTACACTAAATATAAATCATTTCAGGAAAGTCTAAGGACAACGATGTAAAATAAAATATTTACAAATAATGAAACACTGCAGAAATAAGAAAATACAATTTGGTTTTTCAAGATTCAAAGGTGAAATTGATTGTATTAGCCTTGATCATTTTTCTCTAGGTGTTCCCACTTTATAATCCTACTGAGATGGTAATATTATTCTGGTCTAGTGGTCTAGTGCTTTTATTATTAGAAAGTAATTAAACCGTAAGTTATGAAACAGGACAAGATTGCTTGCATCAGATTTATGAGGTATTTTCTACAAATACTGTTCCTTTTTGTAGAGTAGATTTATCATTGTTTAATATAAATTGGTGAACTGCTATACATGTACATATACAAATAATTTGCATACTGAAGTACCTAAACGTCGAGGGTTTTACTTTGGTAGGATGTCATGCCTTCCCCCTAGCTGTCCTTGAAGGCCAATACAGGAAAATTCCTTGGAGAGACAGTGGCTGTGTGACTCAAGACAAGCAAAAACAACAGAACATCTGCTTCCCCCTTGCATGAATTACAGAGATTCATATTAGACATATCTCACCATTATTACATAAATACCCAGGGTGCACAAGACAAATCCACACCTCCCTGCTGCTTTCATATATTAATCCTGCTATAACATACGATGTTGCCAGGTTCTGCGCAGCAGTGTTTAAAATCTGTCAGACGAAGACTTGCGCGATAAACTAGTCCCAATTAGCATCTAGCTTGTCATACTAGAGTGCTCCCTACTGTGATAGATTTAGCCAGCCACGTGCTAACCTTTATGCTCCTCTACACCCATCTAATGTTTCTACCCCTCCTTTTAGATTCCTTTTTAGACTTTGGGGTTTTTAAATATTTACTTTCTCTTTTATGTCTTTTAACTTTTAATTATTTTTTAGACTCTAATGTATTTTCTATGCTTGCTAATTTAATATACTTCACTCTTCTTATGCTGGCCTTTGACCATAATAAAGATCTGATTTGAATAATTAACAAATTATTTTGAGACAACTCAGTGTATATACAAGAGATTTATAAACATCCGGGAACTTGCTCTCTAAAACATTTGTGGAGCAGCTCAGGGAGTCTGCCCTGTGCTTTACATTGGACACATGCAGGATTGAAAACTGACTGACCCTGCAGAAAAACAATCCATGTGCCTAAAATTCTCAGATACATGAACTTTCCAGTCACTGGTGAAGTACCTATCACTATTAGGTTGCCAAACACCAGAATTTTTATTGCAGAGAAATATAATGCAATTGCTAGAGTTTAGTGTTGAGATGCTTATGCCAAGCCATTATGTGACATAGGATTTTTTTTTTTCACTGTACCTCACAGTTTATGTTCTTAAATTGTGTCATGTCAGATTCAGGCCATTCTCATTTAAATGCCACCTTACATTTATTCTTTCCTGTGATATTCCTGTTCTCATCTTGGTTGTTTTCTTTAGGTTGTATGTACATTTGACTTTGTTATTATAATGCATTGGTCTCTTTCCAGCTTAATTATCTGGGAGAATATTTTTATTGCTTTCCTCAACCTTTGCAAAGACACGTGAACCCATCTGTTTAATGCAGCAGTGCAGGCATGCCTCAATATGCCTATATGCACCTCACTATGTTCTGTGAGCTGCACTAGTTGTCAGTGACTTTTGGGTGCAGTTCAGGGTGTTGATTATCACTTTTAATGATACCGAGCGATAGATGGATGGATTTTGTTCCATTCAATTAGGGTCATTAGGTTCTTACTGACTTAGGTTTTCCTCATGATAATATACCTAACTTATCCTTTTGGCTAGCAGCACTGTAACTGTGTCCATCTCCTTTGCTATTGGTTGTGGTCTTCTCTTTCCTTCCACCTTTCCTTCTCGAGAGAGCTAGGTCTTTGCATAATGTGTCTGAAGTAGGATAATTTGAGTCTGGTCATTTGTGCCAGAATAAAAGTGCTTGGTTGTTTGATGAGTCATTTGTTTGGGTTTGAGTTTTTGTTTTGGCTATACATAGCAATGTCATGAAACTTCTCTAACACCAAATTTCTAAAGCGTCAATACTCTTTCTGTCCTGTTTCTTCAAAATCCAGCTTTTGCTTCCAGACAGTATCACAAAGAATGTCATTAGTTGCCCTATTGTGATCTTTGTGGATAGAGGGACATCATGGCATCTGAAAACCCTGTAGCTATTCTACTGAGTTGCTAGTCTGTAGCATATTTCTTGATTACCTGTTTCTTTGATGTTGAAGGTTGATTGTAAAACACAAAATGTACCACTTCAATACCTTCAGTATCAATTCTAAGGTTAGTTGTTGTATTGAAATTAGTTTGGGCTTCTTTATACTGTATTTAATTTTAGTCTCCTTTTTTCTCACTCCGCTCCTGGCTTTAGTAAGAAGTTGCTGGAAGAGTAGTATTGCCAGCATAGCACATAGTAATTGATGTTTCTTCCTCCAATATTAAAATCATATTCATCTTCTTCTAATCCAGTTCCTTTAATATACAGTATATAGGTTGAATACAAGTAGTCCTCACTTAATTTCCATTCGTTCAGCAACTACTCAGAGTTATAATTATGTTGAATGAAGGGTCTTATGACCCGCTCTCAAAGTTCTGACCATTGAAGCACCCTTGTCACATTAAAAAAATTTGGGCCCACCCACATTTACAAGCATTTTTTTTTTGGCTACCTAACTGCCTACCCATTGCTCCCAGTTGCATCTACCACCCAGCTTTAACAAGCCCTACATCCACTACACCAGGGGTAAAATCTAAAATTTTTTGCTACCAGTTCTGTGGACGTGGCCTAATCAGTGGGTGAGGCTTGGTGGTAAGGTGACTGGGTGGGCGTGGCCAAGTCAGTGTCACTTCTTTGCCCTTTTTTAACCTACAAAACACAACACAACACAACAGGTTCACCCACAATGTAAAAGCAGCTGTGCTAGACCCATAATGGCCCCTGCAACAAGCAGGAACCTCACACAGCCACAGAAAGCCCCCAAAAAACAACTTTCACACTTTACACACACAAAATTCCACATACAGCTTTGTGAGATTTTGTGTGTTTGTGTAGTTAGAGTGAAACACTACAGAATCACACTAAATCTCAGAAAGCTGCACAAATATTATTTTAATTTATTTTTATTTTTATATAAAAGCAGCTAAATTTAAAACTTCCTAAACTTTAAATGGCTAGGTCTAAAAAAAGAACAACTAAAAAAAACCCAATTAACTATTTTTTTTAAAGCTCCCAAAGGGGAAAAAAACTTACCCAATAGAACAGGGGTCTCCAACCTTGGCAACTTTAAGACTTGTGGACTTCAACTCCCAGAATTCCTCAGCCAGCTTTGCTGGGAGTTGAAGTTCACAAGTCTTAAACTTGCCAAGGTTGGAGACACCTGCAATAGAATGTGGAAGGCAGGCAGGCAGATAGAGCTGCTCACCGATGAGCTTGATTGCAAGCAGGGAGATTTAGTTGCTTGCTGATGCAATGGATTGCAGGTATTACAGCAAGCGAAGCAAGGCAGGCGTTGCGACTAGCAATTAAAGTAAGAAAGCTGGAGGCTGGGGAGTGGGGGGGAGGGATTTTTGCTATCGGTTAGCAGGCAACTCAGCTGGGATCATCAGAGCTTGGATCATCAGAGCCATTTAAAAGAAAAAAAAGGCTCTGATGATCACACGGCTCAGCTAGGCATGGGGGGCGGGGGCAGGGATTTTTGCTACCGGTCCTCTGAACTGCCCGCCACCATCACTATCTACTTGCCCGAGCTGGTATAAATTGGGAGCATTTCACCCCTGCACTGCACCATATGCCACTACTGTACCGGCTGGGGCAGCTTTTTTTGCATCAACTTCTTTTGTGCTCGCACCCTGCTAAGAGAATACATTAATGCCCTCCTTTAGCTCAACTGCCAGGGCCTCTGTTCATACCTCACCCAAGGCCTTTGGTGGAAGAAGTCTGGCTTGTAAAAGAAGGCCCCAGCTGAGCCAAGGTGAAAGAAGGATCCTTCTAGCCAGCTCTTTCTTTTGGCCACTGGTGAAAGAAGTCCCCAGCAGTGCCAGTGAGAAAGATCTATTTGATGGATCCTTTTGTGCCAGCACAGCCAGATTTTTCTTTTGCAAAAGGCAACTCTGGGCAGGCATGAACAGAAGCCCTGGCTTGTACACAGATAGAAACCCTGGGTGGGACGTGAATGGAAACCCTGGGTGGAGGGCAAATGGAGGCCCTAGCTGACACACAGACAGATACCCTCAGTTGGGCACAAGGGAAGTCCCAGCTGCACCAGTATGAAAGAAGGCTCTGGCTGGTAAAGTAGTAGTGCATGGTGCAGTGGTTGCAGCAGTGGCAGGACTGAGTGCACAGCAGTAGTGGGTTGCTCCCAGTTCGGTCCGGTTCTATAGAACTGGTAGTAAAACCGGCGGGAGGCTCTGCCCAGCTACCACAACGTCGTCATGGGTGATCTGCACACGCATGCGTAGAAGCGCGCGTGCTCCTCCTGCAAACCGGTAATAAAGATAAGTAGAATGCACCCCTGGTGCACAGCAGCGGTAGCTGGTGGCCACAGATAGGCAGTCAGCAGAGATGGGAGTGGGTGGAGATAGGCAGGTAGGAGGATTCAAGATGAGGCAGAAGAGAAACCTTATCAAGGCTCAGAGCCAGGAGGTCCAAGGTGGGATGGATCTTCGCCATCAGTGAGATGTGATTAATGATGGCAATTGGGACTGCTGAAATTCTCATTGGTAAGCAATGCAGCGGTCACATGGCATTGCACTATTACTGCACCACTTAGCGATGGAAATTCCAGTCCCAATTATTGTCATTAGCTGAAGATTACCTATATTACTTATACACTATCTATTTGGGAGAGTATATACCCTTGCTCAATTTGCCAACCTGGAGCCAGTCTGTTTCAGCATGTTCTGCCCATTTTATAGCTTCTTGACCAGTATATAGTGTGAGGATAGGGAGATGTTCTAAGCTTCCGATTTTTCTAACCTTCCACAGCCTGAAATGATTAACACGTTCAAAGGCCTTTCTGCAATTAATAAAGCACATACTTGATTTCTTTTTTAGTATTCTTTGATTTTCTCAATTATCCAGCAAGCATTAGCAATAATACGTTATGTTCCAAGGAACTTTTCTAAAGCCAGACAGAATATCTGGCATCGCTTTTGCCATATAAAGTTCTAATTTATATTGGATGACCCTAAGCATTATTTTGCTAGCATGTGACCTTCATGGCATGGGGCCAGGTTATTTCAGGGACTGCCTACCTCCTATGATTTCTGCTCTTTCAGTAAGATCAGGCGGAGTTGGTGTGCTTTAGAGTATGTCTTTTCTGTCGTGGTGCCTGCCCTCTAGAGCAATGTCCTGTAGATATTTCTTTTAATTGTTTTTCAGTTTCAAACTGTAAGATTTACAGTGTCATTCTGGATTTGGGTGATTACCAAATCTGTAAGAACTGTGGTAAATGCGGTGCTTCTTCCACGCAATGGGCTAGGCACAAGGCAAGCTTGGATTTTCATTTAAAATCTGGACTGTCCATCAGCTGTCAGTCTTATCCCAGTGCATTTTGCTCTGCAAACTCAAATACAATAGGTGCCACTCAGGCAGAGAGATTACAGCCTATCATCTGCTCAGTGGATAACATAGAAGAAACAGCTTGAACAATCATATGGCTCACTCTCATATCACTGTCACTCAATATTACTTTGCATTAGGACTTTTTTCACTTTGGCTGAATATTTAGAAGGGTTCTCTGGCCGTGTTGCATATTTAAGATGCCAGGTCTGCTGGTTTGTGGTGAATTACAAATAAATTTCCATTATTGTGGCAAATGTGTGCTATAATTTAAGTTTTCCAATCACAATGAGAAAAGTGATGGCTAGAAAATTGTGATCTCTCTAGACAACTAACCTGGTTGTTACTTCTCATGAGGAGCATACAAGGTAACTGACTCACCGGCTTGTTGGCTTTCTTGTAGGACTAGAGTGTGGTTTGTCAGATAATTTCTCAAATCTTAAGTATAGTGTTTCAGATTTCTGAAATTGTAGAAACTGGTATCCTCAAGTCACCCTATTCTGGAATATATCCCTGTGATTTTAGTTGAAGTTAGATAATCGTTCAGTGTGGAATTTTTTGCCATTGAAAACAGATATTTCCAATGGTAAACTTCATGGACAAAAAGGAAGAGTGCTTGCAGTTAATAAGCTTGAATTATTTCAAAAAGATGAGCTTCTTGTTGAAACAATTAGAAGATTCCTTCTCATGGAACAGCAGGTTTTTTTTTCAGATAATATACATCATTAATTTTAGGGCATGGAAGATACAGTGATAGGACTTGTGAAATTGATAACAATACCTTGCAGAGAAATAATTTCAAAAATTCTGCTGAATTTAGAGAATTTTATGAATATGCATAGGATGACACTGTGAATATCTATATTATAGAGATAGATAGATAGATAGATAGATAGATAGATAGATAGATAGATAGATAGATAGATAGATAGATAGATGATAGATAGATAGATAGATATTTTAAGTTTCATTTATTTGCAATACATTTAAGCACAGTGAATCTGTTGCACTTATTTTAACTCTGAATTCTTAGATTCCTTTCAAGTACAGTCATGTGAAAAAGAAAGCACATCTTCCTTGAGTTCTATGGTTTTACTAATGTAATGTAATGTAATGTAATGTAATGTAATGTAATGTAATGTAATGTAATGTAATGTAATGTAATGTAATATATAATATAATATAATATAATATAATATAATATAATATAATATAATATAATATAATATAATATAATATAATATAATATAATATAATATAATATAATATATAATATAATATATAATACAGTATAGTATCGTATCGTATCATATCGTATGGTACAATACGGTACAGTACAGTCATAACAACATTCCTTTCTCAGAAAGTCAAGGACAACTTGCCCTGCCCCTGGAAGGCTGGAACTGGGAGGCATCTCCAGTTGGGACGATGTTTGATTGGACCATGTGATGGACTTGTGGGTGTTGGGTAGGGACTTGAACTTTTCTTTGGGTGGGGAAAATCTGGAAACTTTCAAGATTCTGGTTTTCCTAGATGTGCCAATATGACATCTCTAATAAAATGTAACTTTGAGGAAACTCAGAGTTTTCTTTCGTTGGGGGTATTACTTGGAATCCTGACATTAGGACATAGTAAAAATTATCTGGTTCTTAGCAATTCTAAAAAGTAGATAAATACAAACTCAGGTGAATAAGACATGACATAACACATGACATATTATAAAATGTCATTTAGCTAGTGAAAGTACATTCTTTTTTTTTAATATTAGCTGTTTATCAATTTCAGCTATTACACAGATCATTATGTTTTTTATCAAATTTTTTGATAATAGTTTTTAGAATTTTCATTAGAGTCTTGTAATATAATTGAACATAAAGCAGAAATCATTTGTTAGAAATCTAATCTATTGTATTGATTGATGCCAATAGCTGTGATAAATAAAGAAAATACAAAGTTCCTCAAAAAGAGAAAAATATAGACATTGCTGTTCTTGTACAGATCAACAGTCAATGGCTTTACTATAATAAATTCAAACTCGACTAATAAACATTGCCATCTTATGGTAGAATAGGGAAAACACCTCCTTAAAAAAACTGTTCCTTTTATGTCCTATATTAAATATCCCTCAAAGCAAGAACATTGAATATTGGGGTGGGTATTTTTTAGATATGTAAATATTAAATAGTAAATATGGAGATAAAGTTATAGGTCTTTAAATATTTTTGTCATTCTCTTTGGATGAATAATTCTGACTTTCCTAAAACCATTTCCCTGATTTGAATACTTATTGCACAGAATAGTATAAGGAGTAATTATTTTGATTCTATATTATTATTACTATTTTAACAAACATTACTAAGGTTTCACAATCATAAATAAATTTCCTACTACCCTGTTGACCCAAATAGCAATGAATGTGGTGTTATTCAGGTGTTTCTGACCCTTTGTGACCCAATGGACATCATTTTTTAGTATGCTTTTCCAGTAATTATGCCTTTGAATTCTAGCTGATTCACATCTTTTTTTTTTAATTTAATAAAGTTAGAAGGGACCTTGGAGGTCTTCTAGTCCAACTTCCTTCCTGCTTAGGCAGGAAACCCTACTCCACTTCAGACAAATGGTTATCTAACATCTTCTTAAAAACGTCCAGTGTTGGAGCATTCACAACTTCTGCAAGCAAGTTGTTCCACTCATTAATTGTTCTAACTGTCAGGAAATTTCTCCTTAGTTCTAAGTTGCTTCTCTCCTTGATTAATTTCCACCCATTGCTTCTTGTTCTACCCTCAGATGCTTTGGAGAATAGTTTGATTCCCTCTTCTTTGTGGCAACCCCTGAGATATCAGAACACTGCTATCATGTCACCCCTAGTCCTTCTTTTCATAAGACTAGACATACCCAGTTCCAGCAACCATTTTTTATATGTTTTATACTCGAGTCCCCTAATCATCTTTGTTGCTCTTCTCTGCACCCTTTCTAGAATCTCAGCATCTTTTTTACATCTTGGTGACCAAAATTGGATGCAGTATTCCAAGTGTGGCCTTACTAAGGCATTATAAAGTGGTATTAACACTTCATGTGATCTTAAATCTATCCCTCTGTTTATGCAGTCTAGAACTGTGTTGGCTTTTTTTGGCAACTGCCAAAACCACTGCTGGCTCATATTTAATGATTGTCCACTAGGACTCCAAGATCCCTCTCACAGTCACCACTATTGAGCAAAGTACCACGTATACTGTACCTGTGTATTTTGTTTCTCTTGCCTAAATGTAGAACCTTACTTTTTTCATTTTTTCATTTCACATCTATACAGAACGTAGTTTTGATATATTCCTTATGCACATATGTAATACAATTTATTTGTAACTTTTCCAGTAATGTTTAAACAAGGCCCATAGATAGGAGAACTACTAAATTAAATTGGCCAAAAGAGAGACGAGTCATTGGTGCTCTCCTAGCTTAGTAGCTTTCTTGCAGATATTTCATTACCCAAACTAGATAACATCATTAGTGCTAGTAAGGAGTGGGGTTCGCTCTCTATTTATATTCTAGTGTTTGGGCAGGATTGGGATAAGTGTATCTATCCTTGCCTTACTTGGTTAAAAACCCTACTCTCAATGGTTTTTGATAGCATCGACCATGATATTCTTCTGGATTGGCTCAGAGAATTGATAGTGGACAGTATAGTGTTGTGCTGGTCTGTCTCTTTCATTTAAGGCCAATTCCAGTTATTATTGATTGGGGAGGATTCTGTCCACAGATTGATATTACAGTAGTGGCCAAAATTGTGGAAACCTTTTGGGAAAAGTGTATTTTCTAAAACTATTATAAATCAACGGAAAGCTAATTTAATCAAGAATGTAATACAATAACTTTTATGAAGGATTTGCTATTAGAATAGCAGTTACAGTATAAAGAAGAAAAGTGAAACACATAGAAAAAAATGAGATATACAAAAATTATCACCTCAGTTAATACTTAGTTGGGTAACCTCTAGCATGAATTAAGGTCTTACAACATCTTCTCATGGAGTGAACCAAGTCTTTTAGTTCTGCAGCTGTTATAATGTGAAACCAAGATTGAATGATTGCTTCTATTAACTGGGTTTTATTGCTGGGTCGCTTCTGACTAACAAGTTTCTTTAATCGGCTCCATAGATTTTCAATTGGGTTAAAGTCTGGGCTATTCCCAGGCCATTCCAGCAGTGGAATATGATTATCTTGAAACTCCAAATAAAAAAAAGTGGTGTTATTAGCCATCAAACCTCAAAAATACACTTTCCCCAAAAGTTTCCACAATTTTGGCCACTACTGTATATATTGTTTACATCTTGACAGTTTTGTCTCTCTCTCTAACATACACACACAAGCATGCACACACACATACACACACAGAGAGAGCAGGGGCGAAATACTCCGAAGTTGTTACCAGTTCGCTTCGCTACCGGTTTGCTGTGCATGCATGGTGCACGCCTAACGTGCGCTTTGCACGCTCATGCGGGGTGCATACCAAACGCGTGCTTCATGCGCATGCACTACCACTGCTGAAAAAGAAGGATTAAGAAGCATTTTCTGAGGTAAGTAGAACAGTGAGGGCGGAAGAACAGCTGTGCCATGCAATTTAGTTTCGCTAGAAAGCAGGATTTCCTGCTGTCTAGCAAATATAAATTGCATGGCACAGCTGTTTGTCAGAAATACCGCTTCGTCCGAACTGGTAACATTTTTTACTACTGGTGCACCCGAACCAGTAGCTTTTATTACTACCGGTTTGGGCAAACCCGTCTGAACTGGTAGCATTTCACCCGTGAGAGAGAGTGTCATATTTGGCACAGAATTCTGTTCCTTGTTCTTATGGCATGATAATAGATTGAAAATGATAGCTGGATAAATATCAGATACTGTTATTTGGATTGCTAGTGATCAGGGACCATGGGTTCTGTGTCACACATCTCAGGCCTGTTGCAAACTTTTTAAAATGCTGTATATGTACCTACAAGGAAGAAGTTTTCTTTTAAGTATGTAGCTTGTGTGTTAAGCAAATAGTTGTCTTTTACCTTAGGTGTTAATGGAAGCTCACTGACTGGAAGAGGGTCCGTTTGAGTTTTGGTTAGAACAATGAACAGGAAGAATGTTGCTTTTTTGCTCTTCCAATTATTACATCAAAATTAAATTAACCTGCTGAGAGAGAAAATCCTATAGTTTTTACTTCATAGAAGTTCATCAAAGTATGTTCTAGTCCAAAAACACCTCTGAAATAAATTAACAAGAACTGGTAACTATTTAATGAAGGAAGTAAAATAGAAAAAAAAAATCCAAAATATATTAACTAATATGGCAGATTATTTTCCAGAAAAGAGAATGTCAAACTTCTTCATTTTCTTTCTTCCTTTTTTTCTGTGGATGGGTGGGTGGTGGCTTTGAATGAAGCCTTTTGGCAAGTGGCCATATTTCAACAAAAGGAAGAGCACAGCTGTTGTAAATCAATGGATTTTTTTTTAGATTTAAATGCTGCAGAGCTTGCATGTTCAGGATGCATAATAGGATTTATCAAACAGACAGAAGATCAGAACTGTTACTTTTACCAAAATGGACTATTTACTTGGACCTTTAAAATCAGCTAAAAATGACTCTGCATAAAAAGGCCTTAAGGTTATCTGAGCTTCATAGTGTTTGTAAATCTATGCCTTGCTTCCCCTACCGTCCTTGAAATGCCCTTAAAAATGACAAATGTCAGAGATATCGGAATGAATTAAGTATTAAAAAGATGTCTCAAGTTGGCTACTGGCTAAAGAAATGGGGTTCCACAAGATTTTGAGGTTTCACAAGGTTTTTCAGTTACGATAATTTCCTTTTGCCTCTTTCAGATACTACTATTATTGTGCTACTTAAACAGAGTATTTGTTTAAACATAGCTTTACTGCCTTGTCATTTCCAAGTACCTTACAACATTATAATATTTTTATGTAATTTAAAAAATGAAGTAAAATATGTCTTTAATGGAAGGTTACAATTTTAATAACTCTCATTTGAACTATTAACATGTAATTAATATAGAGTTTGCATGAGAAAAATGAGAAAATGGAATCATTTGTCTTGCTTGTCCCAAAGGTGCTTTTTTAAAAGGCAACTGGAGTTTCTTTGTTTTTTCCCCTTGAAGACGTTTTGCTTCTTATCCAAGAAGCTTATTCAGTTTTGACTGAATGGTGGAGAATAGAAGGATTCCTTGCAGTCATCTGGTCATTAGCACTCTCTTTGAGAGTCATTGAGGCCACTTGGAAGTTTATCTGTGCCCTCAGAGTCATTTGAAAAGTTCAAATGCATGTGGAACCTTCTTGGAACTACTGAAAGTTCCAAAGATGAGGATGAGGCTATTGGATGAGAAGCTAAACTTCAAGGGAAGAAAACAAAAGAAGTCCAGTTGCCTTTTGAAAAAGCATCTTTGGGACAACCATGACCTGAATGACTTTGGATCTCCATAGACATTTGTCTTGCTTCCAGATGTATTTGGCATGAGTTAAAAAAAACATATCAATTTGCACAAGTTAGGCTTTATATTTTCTATTTGGTTTACCTCCATTTGTAATCTTGACACTATTTTAGCAAGGCTGACTGGGCAATTAAAGCCCAACATTTTTGGAATGCATGAGATTTGGGAAGGCTGTGTAAAATCAGAATTTCAGATAGACTGGAAGCTTCAATAAAGAGACAAAAGAAAGAAATTCTAGTTTGATGAATAAATCAGTTCACAAATTTTGGACCCAAATCACAATATCAGCTATCAAAAGTATCATGATACTTTTAAGTTAAAACTATAAAATTTGACAGTATACAGTACACATGTAGGCCAGCAAATATGTTTGTGCACAAAGTGAGAATAAGAGAATGAGGATAAATTCTAGATTTATGAGAAAGTACATGTATGTATATCTACTTACATCTGTATAAACACCAAACAGAGTCCATGAAAGTCCTTCTGATAAGCTGTCATCAAAATTTCTCATCTTTCTTCATCACTCTCTCCACAAAGCAAGCCTTCAATTTTGGTAGAAACTAGATTACATTTGTTATAATCAAACTGAGAAAGAAATGTCTTTATCTTTTGCAATCTATTTCTATTACTGTACTGCAATAGTTGCATACTATTTTGTAAGGCAAACCATGGCAATGTGGATAAATGTAATTGCATCATGTTAAAATATAATATGGGTTTGGTTTGGTTTGGTGTAATGTGTAAACTATGCTGTTGGAGAGATGCACGTGAAGTCGGCCAATTGTGACATTCAAATTATGTCTGAGCCAGAAGAATGAGGGCTTAAGGTCAGGAAAGTGCTTAGAATGAAGCAAAGAAAACTTTTTTTTTAATGTGAAATTATGGAAAACTCTTCTTGTCCCTTGCTTTATATTTTCTCTTAAATAGAATTATATTTCATTTGATTGAATTCTTTTGGAAAACATGTTTTGCTCTTTCCCAGCAGTTTCAGGAGCAAGTGCCTGATGACTCCGAAGTTCAGTCTTTCTACAATGTAAGAAACTCGCAAAGCTTTGTTCTGCTGGGAACCAGTCTGGTGCTACGGTTGCTTAGTTGTGCAATTAATTTGTGCTTTCTTTGTGTTGGTGTGTTTTCTTCACTAGTTATGAGGGTCCCGTGACATTAGATGCTTGCAAAATTTCATGTGGTAGGGATCTGAAGCTTTTTTCTAAACCTCTGCGAGATCCACTTAATTCTGATTTTGTGCTTAGTATTGTTGCTTTGTAGAATCATGGAGAGGGAGAGAGAGAGAGAGAGAGAGAGGTAAAAGACATTGTGGGTCTTTCCCACTTAGAAGCTAAATTTTGAGATGAAAGGGGCTGGTTAGAAAGAAAAAGGGTTTGATGTCCGTAGGCCTGCAAGTATTAGAAACATTTCCAATTTAATCTCAAATCCTATCTGGAATGTGTATTTCCAAATTTAGTTTTCCTTTTCCATATAACTTTTTGCATCTAAGAAACAAATCTCTTGTTTCTACTGTTGTTACAGTGCATTTAAACTTGGAGAATATTTGAAAATTTCTGAGCATGCAATTGATGTGGTTCTTTTATTGGTTTACATTAGACTCTGTGGGAGGTCCTTGGCCTTCAAGACTGCCTGTGGAAGTACTTTCCTAATTTTTTATTTGTCTTATTTAAAAACCATTCTAACTACTTTTTTTTTTGGAGTTCTTAATGGTTAGGAAATTCTAGATGGTTTATTCAGTCTGACTTGAGTGGTCTTTCTCTTCTTGATTGTTGAAATATTCTCCAGTATGCCTTTTTAAAAAATTTTTTACTTTCACTTATTATTGCATTTCTTTGCTACCCAACTTCCAACAACTCTGGGTGGTTCACAAAGCTGCTACTTTTTGTACATTTGTTACAATTTATGTTAATGCTTTTGCAAGCTTTTAGTTGAAGCAACTTGGTATTGGGATCTGTGCCTTGAAATCTCTCCTTAGCTGTAATAGTGTGTTCTTTGTAAGTAGAAGAAGGATTACATATTTTGAACATTCAAAATGATTGTTCCATTCATATTTCTAACCAAATCATAAATGGGAATTCAGTAGTTAGCTTGGAAAGACCTTCTGTAGACTTCTTTCTCTAATACTGACCATACATACATTATTTTTGAAGATGACATAAAAAGTTTTTTTTTGAACAAATAACTTTTCTTTTGCAATTAAAAGTTTCTCTACTCCGGTTGCATTTTTTTGTGAAAAAATGTTTACTAATGTTTAATATATTTTTCAGATTGAGAAAATCATGAGTTCCATTGGCGAAGGCATTGACTTTTCACAGGAACAGCAAAGAATGTCAGGTACTATTTTGAATTGTAGATAGATATGAGTGAATTTTGTCTCAGACAGTCACCATTATTTATGTTTGCATTCAAAAGAAAAAAAAAAACCCGAAGGCCAATGCAATAAATTTAACCTATTTGGGAATTTTAGATTTGCAAGCAATGTTTCTGTGTTTGGTGTTCTCCTATTTCCAAGGTTCCAGATAAAATATTTCAAATAACTATTCTGTGTTTCCAGATTGGAGATATACCACAAGGCTTAATTTAATTTAATGAAGTGCATTACTGCAATCAGATACTGTATTTTGTACTAAACACTTTGCACAACAGAAATTAAAATGCATGTACAAATGAGGGACAAAAATCTATCCAAAAGCCCAGATTGCTTCCCCAGCACTAGCTGTAATATTTAGAAAAGCTACATGTTCCTGAAGTCTTCTCCCAGAAGGCTGCCAGAAGAAAAAAGCTGCTTAAAAACATCTGTTTGCAGTTTTCTCTGGGACAGCTGGCTTTACTCATCCCTTACTTTCCTTTTTAGATAATTCTGGATCAGTGATTTTAAATGGACTTTCAGCTGTAACAGTTGAGATCTGCCTTTGTTTGTTTCTCTCTTTTCCCAAAAGGGAAAACATGGGTAAGCAAGGCTCTAAGGAGCTGGCATTTGCTTCCAAAAGGGAATAGAGGGAAGACTTTCAAGGTGGATGGGATGGCGGTTGCAGATCAGAGAAGATCAGGTGGATGGGATGGCGGTTGCAGATCAGAGAAGAGAGAGAAAATTTTGCTTGTGGAAAAAAGTTTCTTCATCTGTAATTTACAAATATGGCTAGGAAAACAGAGAATAAAGAGAGAGAAATAAGGACAAAACTTATTAAATATGAGCCTGAGTAACTGAGCCTGAGTAGCGTAGGAGGCAGCAATTAACATCCAGCTGCCTGTTATTCTGCGAGTTCAATCCTAGCCAGGCTCAAGGTCGACTCAGCCTTCCATCCTTTCTAAGATGGGTAAATTGAGGACCCAGTTTGTGGGGGCAATAAGATGACTTTGTATAAAAATACAAAAGTATGAAGGCTATTGCTTAATGCATTATAAGCCGCCCTGAGTCTCTGGAGAAGGGCGGCATATAAATCAAATTTTTTAAAAAAATGCAATGAAGCTTGATGACTTTTATTAGATCTATTACAGAATAACACCTTATGTGTATCAGATGTAGTTCCACTTAGCATAGGAAGAGAGTTGGGCCAACATTTATCTAACCTCGATTGGAAATGGATTTTGATGGAAGTTGAATAAAAACATTAATGAATCATACTGGATTGTATGAAAGGCCAATTTAGTCTAATATTATGTTGTCACAGTAGCCAACTATGGAAGTCCCACAGACAGGACATAAAGTACTGAATTTCAATTTTTTAACTGGCCTTGCACATGAAACCAGTGGTGTTGAGAGAACACTTTAAAGGATTTATTTTAAGCTTCTTAATACCTAGACTTGGTTCTTATTCTTTTTGTGTGTTGCATCTCTTTGAGGATTTGGTAAAACCTACAAACTTTTCAGAAAAATGTATTTCAATGCAACAAATAAAATGCATAGCTGCAGGTTGTGTTAACAAGAAAACCAATAATAGTCAAATACAATCAAAATATTAATAGCAGATGTGTATTGTAGTAACATATGTATTTTAGTCATCCATCTCATTATCTAAAACTAAATTTCAAATAGCAGTTCATGAAAATCAAATTATAATTATTCCCATGTAAGTTTACAGACCTCCCTGAAATCTACTCAAGTTATGAACCCTTCTAGGACTTCATAATTACATTCCCCATTTCAATAGTACCAAAGTATATCACAATTGCTGACATGAATCTAGCACTTTCTGTTGATTTAGATGGCCACGTGATATCTTCTATCTTTCTATTAGGCAAGCATGTCAGTATGTAACATACAGCTTCATCACAATCTGAATTTCTCCATCTTGGAGATTCAGCTTCAGCTTTAGAGAATATATGTTCATTCTCTTGCAAATGGGCACATTTTAGAGATTTTTTTTCTTTTTCTGGAATAATAATTCTCCAAGACTGTCATTCTGAACTATAGCAATGAACCATTATCCAAAGACTGAAACACAACTATCATAGCTGCAAAGTTCAACCATCAATCTCCAAATTTTTTCTCAGATCAACAAAATTAGCTTCAAGAGAATAGACTCATTTCCTGAAAGCTAGGAACACATTAAAGTATATTGACAACTTATGTCCATCTGGCAGATAACAATAACTATGGCATTCAATACAATATACAGGATAATGCCAGCTATTCTGTTATCAAATTTATATTGATTCACAGCTCATCTTTATGCTGAAATTGAAACTGTAATGTTAAGCTGTTTTGTCACAGGAATTCTCCCTCTGGTACTAGAGTTCTCTCTATCTTGAAACACCCTATTTCTATAGTTGTAGGTAGGTAGCTTTATGCGCATGATGTTGCAACCAGTTAAATGAGAAATTTTTGTGTTAAAAAAAGTTGACTGATATTGAGTAATTTTTAAGCTAGAAAATGATATTTATTTGAATAAGAATAAAGATCATAACTCTCATTGTATATTAGTATCATTTAATAATCTAGAGAAAGAATATAATAATAACATTTTCAGTAATATATGTTAATATAATCAGTATAGAAAAAAATACTCTGAAAATTTCACTTTCACATAATAGTTTATTAAGAATTTTGGCACTGCCCTTTGAAAAAAAGTCCAATCTCAAGTGGAAGAGCTACTGCAATGCATGAAATGCCCTCCCCCACAAAAGCCGAGGAAGATAATCAGCCTATATCTGCTTCAATTGAATACATATTTACGTAACTTTTGAGCCAAAATTGTGTTCTGTACAGTCCATGTAATGCTTTACTCTAGGTACCATAGTCATGTAGGAGTTATAAATTACTCTGGTTCTCTTTAAAAATGTACCATACTTTTTGGAGTATAAGATGTACTTTCCCCCCCTCCTAAAAATGAATGAAAATTGTGGTGCGTCTTATACACCAAGTGTTGCCAAAGCCCCACCCACTCACTGGCCCCCATCCTTTGGCCATTTTTGGCCTCTACACGTCATGTTTTTGGCCTCAGCACGCTCCATTTTAGACCGATTCCAGGCTGCGGGGATTGCTACAGCACATCACCACTGATCACCGCTTCTGCGCGTCACATTTTTGTCCTCCGCATGCCCCATTTTTGGCCTCTGTGCCTCACATTGTTGGCTGGTTCCAGGTGGCAGGGATTGGCAGCGGCACCTGGAACCAGCCGAAAATGCGACTCATGGAAGCCAAAAACGGGCCATGTGGAGGCCAAAAATTTGACATGTGGAAGTGGCGATTGGCAGCGATGTGCTGTGGTGATCCCGGCAGCCTGGAATGGGTCTAAAATGGAGTGTGCGTAAGCCAAAACCCCAATGCACGGAGGCCAAAAACGCAATGTGCAGAGATGGCGATGGGCTCAATGGATGCTGGTAGGCAGAGGCAGAATTTTTTACTCTTGTTTTCCTCACCAAAAACCAAGATTTAAATTATAAGTTTTTATGATAAGTCAGGAATGAAAAAAACCAAAAAGAAAAAAAAAGCCACAAAATATTTAGGGATTTCAGCTTCAGTTTATTTAAAATGAAAAAAGGTTGGTCCATAAGAGATTTTGAAAAACCTCTTTAATACTTTAAAAATAGCCAGAATTGTTTAGCTTATAGCAGACAATATGGAAGTTAAGTATGTAGTACTGAGTGAAGAAACAAATTCAATGTTTCATCTGATTTCTAGACCCCAGAAATGATTCAGTGAACTATATCTTAATAGAACAGCCAATACATTATTATTCTTCCATTTACTGATTATGTGCCATCAAGTCATGTTGATTCTTAACAACTACATAGATTGATTTTCTCCAGAATGATCTATCCCCAATTTGGTCCTTCAGGTCTTCCAACAGTGCACCCATTGAGCCCATCGACTTACCTCTGGCCATCTTCTTTCCTTTCCTTCTACCTTTTCTGATACATTGTAACAGAACAACCCATATAACGCTTTAAGACTTCCATTACAGAACTGAAAAACTACAGATCAGCCTCCTGGTAAAATTAGTTTATTAAAAATAGTAGAAGGGATATTGAACATATTATGGAATTGCTTCAAAATTTATTCAGTATACCTCTGAATATTGTTGGGGAGCACAGTTGATGACAAAGATTGTTGTGGTTTCCTGCTTGGTATTTTCTCAGAGCCATCTATTTAGGAACTCTATAGAACAAAATGCTGAATTAGAGCTCTGATCCAATTCAGAATGTTTTTCATATTGTCATAGGACTTAACTGCCACCCTGCAATGTGAATCTTGACATATAGCTTTCAGTTAGAAGTTTTTATTGTTCTATACAGTGCATACAGTGGTATTTTTTCATAGGAATTTCTTTCTTTTGAGACCTGAATATACTCTAGGAGATTTTTTTGCTATAAGAATCACATTTCCAGAAGAATCACATTATTATGTATAATGCATGGCTAACTGAAAGTATTTGCATGCTCATAATAACACAGCATTGACTGAAAAAAATTGCATGAAACTGTTAAACTTGTTGGTTACAGTATATGTTACCATATATATGTCACCAATATTTCATGTAATAATACAATGCTTTATTTTACTTCCTGTACCCAGACTGATATTAACAAATGTGCTCAAACCTAAGTATATGCTATTGTCTTCTGTTGAAGTTCAGTAATTATAATCTTTGGAAATTTTGGGAGGCTATTGCCTACCTACAACTTTTCAACTTGTTTATAAATGTATTTCCATATTTTTTGGAGTATAAGATGCTCCATATATAAGACGCACCAAAGAAATCTGCCTCTGCCTCCCAGCAAGTTTGCCTCATTACAGCAAACAGCAAATAGCCTGCTTTACTTTCATTTTAGTTTTTAGCATAAACGAAAACATGCTAATCATTTGATTAGCACAAGAAAAAAAAATCTGCTCCCAACAATTTACCTCCTTGCAGCAAGCAGCAGAGGCCCATGCAAAACAACTGAGAACAAAACGGCTGAGAGTCTGGAGGCCGATCCAATCAACTTGTGCTAATTAGGCTGTGCTGAAGCTGAAACAAGCTGTTTCTTCTTGCTGCTTGCTGCAAGGAGGTAAACTGCTGGGAGGCAGAGGCCAAAGGTTGGGGGCTAGTGGGTGGCTGGGGCTACATTTGGTGTATATGATACACCTAAATTTTCACCTCCTTTTAGGGGGGGGGAAAGGTACATCTTATACTCTAAAAAATACAGTAAGTATCTCACTTTTGCAGCTATTCTACTACCGATGGTATTTCAGATTCTTTTACGAATAGATAATATGAGGGAGGAACATAAAATTCAACTCACATTCTATTGCTCTGATACAGCTAAGCAATCATACAGAGCATTCCAAGAAAAACAGCTTTTTTCATACAGTACTTATCAGTGGAGAAATAGTTTTGTGTAATTTGAGGCATTTGCTGGAATTTGAGAACTCCAAGTAATACAGAGCAAGTACCTATATCTTAAAATGTATTATATCTTGCCCCGCCTAGGTGACCCAGAGTATTACACATTCCTTTCAGATTATATTAATTATTTCATGTAATTAGCAGTGTCTAGTACAACTCTGAACTGTTAGATTTACTGGACTGAACTGAATTTCTCAAATGTATGGTTCCAGTTTTGATTCCATCATTAATTGTTTGGTACTTTCATCTGGACTCTTCTGGAAGATATTAATATTTGCTATGAAAGTCACATCTTTTCATATCATAAGTCGATTCAGCTTCAACTGTCAGCATGCATAAGCAAAAATAGCATCATTGATGATTAGAGAGAAAATACAATTTGGAAAATGAATGAAGGGCTGGTTGCAGCCCCCGCTCCTTCAAAAGTGTAATCAACACATAGAAAAAAAATAGATTAGGAGAACTGTATTTTCCAGCTTTATCCCCGACATTCTTCTCAGTTCTTTCAGAGGGTGCTTAATCAGGAGCAGCTGAATTCCCACCAGCACTGGAACATAAATTACCTCCAATACTTATTACTTTATGCTTCAGAAATACCAAATTGTTTAGCCTTATATATAACGTTGAACATTGAAAATGATGTGGGTTTGAATGAGGAACTTGCTTGTGTAACTGGTAGAATTTGTTCTTGATACAGTTTCTACAGTTGTGCTTGTTTCTATTTTTTTTCTTTTCTTTTAATGAGCTCATGGAATTACTACTACTTGCTAGAAACTAATAGACCAGTAACTGACAGTCTCCTTTTCTTTATGAGTGGATTACTACATCTTCCCTGAAAGTTTTTGCAAATAGTCATTAAGCCAACTAGGATTTTGGTGAGACCACCAAAATGCTGGAAGTTCAAAAGTGTCAAAATGCTGTAAGATTTAACTATCTCATAAGATTTAATTATCTCATTAGATTTCAGCAATTTTTCAAAATGATTTACAGGTGGCACTTAAATTAAGACCACAATTGGGATAATTTCCATAGCTAAGCAAGGTGGTTGTTAGGTGATTGATTTTATGACTCCCCCCCCCCAAATTTGTTAAGTGAATTACTATAGTTGTTAATTGAATCACATAGTTATTAAGTGAACCTGGCTTTCCCCAATGATTTTGCTTGTCGAAAGCCGGCTGGAAAGGTTGCAAATGATGATAACATGACCATGCAATGCTACAACTATTATAAATACATACTGATTCCGAAGCATCTGAATTTTGATCCTGCTATCATGGTGATGTGGTGGTTGTCATTTTTGGACTGTGGTTGTAACTTTGCATAGTTGCTGAGTGAATGGTTGAGAGTTGAGAATTACCTTTTATATTTTTCCCCCTGTCCTTGCAAGATTTTATTATGCTTCCATAAAAATTGCTCATCACATTATTCCACTTGGCTGTTTAAAGTGGAGCATCCTTTGAGTCCTATTTCTAGATCAATAACCTAGGTATTTTCCCATTTTGCTTAGTACAAATGAACGTACAGATCTATGTATATTTCTTACAATAATTAATATTCTTACGATAGTTTAAAGAAGAAATTTTCCAAGAATTTCATTTGAAAGATATGATGATTTTCATGTTCTTCACCTTTTGTTCTCTTTCCTCACAGGGGTGGGGTGGGGGTGGCGGAATAATTTAATCCATTTATTCACAAATTTGGGTGTCATAGCCCAGTACGGGAATAATTTTATCTGTGCATTTTCCAGATGTAGATTCTAATTTTTTTTTTTTAAGTCACTGGTGAATGATCTGTTTTAATACCGAGAAAGGAAATTGGTTCTTGGATAACAAAAAACTTGAGTGGGATCTGACTTGTCAGATTTTCTTCATTATCTTAGACAAAATAAATAGAGTTCTGTCAGCCCCAAACAAGCCTTGAAATATCAGTTAAGAGCTAGCAACTACTGTATATTCAAGAAAGCAGATCTATTCTTGAACATATGAGTCACTCTGGGATTGAATGATAGCCGCAATAGCTCAGGCATTCTCTTGGAGCAGAACAGCACTATGGGTGGGGGACAGGGACACATGAGTATTAGAGGTTCCAGAGCTGCAAATCTCTAGAGGACCACATAGCAATGAATGTTTTATGTATGTTTTCACTGTTATCTTAGCAATTATCTTTGTCAATATGCACTGAATATATCTATTGTGCTCCATTCTGCCTGTACCTCCCTGCCTTAACTTATCATCCAGCCCAAATCTAAGTTCCTCTGTAGCAGTGGTAAAATCCCACATTTTTTACTACCAGTTCTGTGGGCATGGCTTGGTGGGTGTGGTGTGGCTTGGTGGGCGTGGCAGCGGAAAGATACTACAAAATCCCCCTTCCCTCCCCACTCCTGGGGGAAGGATATTGCAAAACCTCCATTCCCACCCCACTCTGGGGCCAGCCAGAGGTGGTATTTGCCAGTTCTCCGAACTACTCAAAATTTCCGCTACCGGTTCTCCAGAACCCGTCAGAACCTGCTGGATTTCACCCCTGCTTTGTAGGTATATGTCAGCCCTGAAGCAGATCTTGATTAGATCTGTTTTGAAGATAAGATTAGGATTCTTGTGCAATATGGCCACCATCTTTGCCTTGACTGTATTTTTGAACCCAGTGAAAAGAGCAGGTTCTTAATTGCCATTTGTAATATGATTTTATTGAAATTGACTGACTGATTTCAATAAAAGTATTTTAGAGTTTTAACAAAGCAGCTGGATTCAGGTTTTTGTTGTTGTTTTAATGTGAAAACAAATGGTTGTCATGAGTGGTAATAATGTGTTCCTCCTTTGTGCTACCTATGGATCCAGGTTGTAAAACGCTGCATCTGGTGGACCCTTCCAAATAGAGAATCTTCTAGTTTAGGAATCCAGATTCATTGGCCTGGATATATTCACAAGCTGCTTACCCGTATGACAGTCTGGTGCTTGAAGATGTAAGCGGGGTACATAACATCAAGATAAATTGTTGCACAAGCCTCTTTAGACATTACTGCCTCTTTTCTGACAGGTTTTACATTGCTGAATTTAGCATTCCAGCACTTTCATTGTAATCAGATCCATCTTATTTGACTGAAGAAGTACCAGAAGAGTAGCTACATAGTCTACATTTGGAAGCAGATACATAATTTCAGCTTCACTTCAGGCATTCATTTGGGAGGAGTAGTGGGCATATTTGAATAATAACTTCTGTTGTGAATTGAGCTAATACATAATGCTACATAATATGATGTTGCCAATTTCAACAGTAGAATTTGCTCTGCTGGGTAAATTGATTACTCTCAAGGTTTTGCAAACAGTGATGTATTATGGCTACCTTAGGTCATTTCCTAGCACCATTTGGCCTGTTGCAGAATGAGGCTGTTTATTAACAGTCTAATTTAATTTTTTTATATTACTGACCTTGGGAAAATGCTTCATGTTTACAGGTATTTTAAAGCTGCAGCAGTCATTTTTAATCTTATCACTGGCATAAAGGATTTCTTTGTCAATAAATAAGAGAGCTTATAGTCCTGCTTTGTCTTGGGACTTCCACTGTGATTCCAAGTGAATTGCAATCCTCTGATGTCTTCTAAGGAAGTCTTTTTTTCTTACCAATTGAATTTTGTTGAGGAATTGGAATAGTTCCACACTGCCTTTTAATTGATAGTTCTAGGAGTTCTCCACCTGAAAATACCTGTAGTTGGGAACTAAAAATGTGGTATAAATATGGTTTTGTTTATTTTTACTTAATATTCTGTACCTTACATAACTATGAAACATAAATTAATACCAAAACTATTAATGCAGTTTTAACTATTTATTTAATGTTATACAGTAGTGGCCAAAATGATGGAAACCTTTTTGGGAAAGTGTATTTTTGAAGTTTGATGGCTAATAAGACCACTTTTTTTTTTTTTTTTTGAGTTTCAAGATAATCACTGCTGGAATGGCCTGGGAATAGCCCAGACCTTAACCCAATTGAAAATCTATGCAGCCGACTAAAGAAACTTGTTAGTCAGAAGCAACCCAGCAATAAAACCCAGTTAATAGAAGCAATCATTCAATCTTGGTTTCACATTGTATCAGCTGCAGAACTAAAAGACTTGGTTCACTCCATGAGAAGATGTTGTAAGACCTTAATTCATGCTAGAGGTTACCCAACTAAGTGTTAACTGAGGTGATAATTTTTGTATGTCTCATTTTTTCTACGTGTTTCACTTTTCTTTATGCTGTAACTGCTATTCTAATAGCAAATCCTTCATAAAAGTTATTGCATTATATTCTTGATTAAATTATCTTTCCATTGATATATAATTTTATGATACTACTCCAAAAAAAAAAAAAAAGTGGTGTTATTAGCTAGTTTTAGAAAACACACTTTCCCCAAAAGGTTTCCACAATTTTGGCCACTACTATATGTGTGTTTTATTATCTATTTTATTATTATTTATCAAATATGACTCCCTAAAGGCTTTCAGAAAACTTTGTTTTCTAAGTTTTCTAAGTGGAGGTTGTTCCACATCATTGGTACCATAACTAAACAGTAGTGTGTCTGGTCTCAGCACCCTTCACATCACAAAAATGGGGCATCTCTAATAGTTTCTCCTGGGACATTTTAATTTGAACAAATTAACTTTGGTTAAAGAAGGAGGTCCTTAATGCATCCTGGTAAGTAATTGCATACATATGCAATTTGAAACCTATTGATACCAGTGGAGGGCTCACATGATCATTATAATGAAGTAACAGTTATGAGTGCCAATAATTAGTAGGCAATCATCTGCACTTTAAGTTAATTGCAGGTGGTCTTCAAAGTTTGCTTCACTATGGAAATCCAACCAGGTTAAATATATGCCCCATACTATACATTCGCATGAAGTTGCTTAACATCCTTTCCCTCAATACACTCTTATGATATCCATTATGGTGCAAAGATATGTTTTATATCTGTCAGCAGGGGTGAAATGTAAAATTTGTTACTACCCGTTCTGTGGGCGTGGCTTGGTGTGTATGTGAGTAATGTGACTGGGTGGGCGTGGCCAAGGCCAACTTTTTTTTTTTTTAACTTTTCAAAGCATTTTTTCTAATGCTTTGAAAAGCCTCTGCCGATCAGGCAACTCAGCTGGGATCGTCAGAGAAGCTTTTTAAAAAATACCTCTCTGCCAATCAGGCAACTCAGCTGGGATTGTCAGAGAGACTTTTTAAAAAATACCTCTTTGCCAATCAGGCAACTCAGCTGGGATCATCAGAGAGGCTTTTTAAAAAATACTTCTCTGCCGATCAGGCAACTTATCTGTCAGAGACTTTTCAAAGCATTTTTTTAAACCACCTCTTCAGCCAAGAGGTTGCAGAAAAAAATGCTTTGAAAAGCCTCTGACTATCCCAGCTGAGCCGCGCGATCATTAGAGGCTTTTTTTAAAAACTTTTAAAAGCATTTTTTCATCAGAAGAGGTTTGAGAAAAAATGTTTTAAAAGTAAAAAAAAAAAGCCTCTGATGATCATATGGCTCAGCTGGGCATGGGTGGGTGGGCACAGAGATTTTTGCTACTGGTTCTCCAAACCATCCGCCGCCATCGCTACCGGATCGGGGGATCCGATCCGAACTGGGAGCATTTCACCTCTGTCTGACAGCCATCTCTAAATGCAATTGACCAGTTATTCCAAGATGTCTGTCTTCCTATGCAGATGGCATCCTTTTTATTATCTAGAACTATTGTACAAACAACAGCCTTTTGATCTTCACCTGGTTTCTTTTGCTTTCTCATGTGGCCAAAGTGTGGGTGGTGTTGCAGAAAATATACTGGCCCTTCCAATATTGGCACGTAGTTGTAGGCATGCAGAGTGTTCTGCAGACATTGGGCATCTGCTTTGTTGCCAGTTCCACGTTACAAGATGTCCTAATTGACTGCTATAATTGTATGGTGAGGGAAGCAGATGATTGATTAGCTTTCATTCCACAACAATGGCTCCTTAAAATTAAATAATGATAAAATGGATACTTGAAATGGACGTGGCTGGGTTGCATTTTTATAAGGCACAAGGAAGTATAGGTAATCCTCAATTTACAACCACAGTGGAGCCCAGAATTTCTGTTGCTAAGTGAGACATTTGTTAAGTGAATTTTGCCCCATTTTTAGGACATTTCTTGCCACAGTTATTAAGTGAATCACTGAAGTTGTTAAGTTAGTAACACAGTTGTTAAGTGAATCTGGCTTCCCCATTGACTTTGCTTGACAGACGCTCACAAAAGGTGATTACATGACCGCGGGATACTGCAGCCGTTATAAATGTGAGTCAGTTGCCCAGCATTTGAATTTTGATCACGTGACCATGGGGATGCTGCAACGGTCATAAGTGTGAAAAATGGTCATGTCACTTTTTCAGTGCCATTTTTACTTTGAACAGTCACCAAATGAACTATTATAAATTGAGGATTACCTGTACTAATTTTTTTTCTTGGAGGTATTATTTGACATAGAAATCATGTAGTTACTTCCCTTTCCCCTCTGTTCATCATTTCCGGATGATGAATCCTGATTCATCATCAGGATTCAGAGAAACTGTTAGCTGGTTTACTTGAATGAGCAATGTTTTTCTTAGAAAAACCAGAATCTATTATCTCCATTGTAGTTTGTTGTCTTTCTATATTTGTAAAATGAATCCGATGATATTTAGGGTCAACTTCCAGCATGCTGAGCTAGTTCCCAAAATTTCAAAAGTTGTGTATAAAGTGATGTAAGAATTACCTAGCATTCAAACCTGCGTTGTTGTGCTGCATCTGATTGGTCCTCTTTACCTCCATCTTTTTAATCAAAGGTAATTCTGTTTCACTTCTCCTTTTCTCATCCCTTTGGTGTACCTCTTCTTTTTTACTTCCCTTTTTACCACTTCGCGTGTCAAGGAATTCAGTACTTCTGCATACATATAATTCTTTCTCAGGGTTAAGTTTTATTTCTCTGCTGAAGTGGACCTTCATTTATGAAACATATGTGATAAAGCTGTTTGTTATGCCTAGTATCAGACATAGAGAGCCAGTTTTATGTAATGGTTGAAGTACCAGTCTAGAAATGGGAAGACTGTGAGTTCTAGTCCTGCCTTAAGCTCAAAGCCACCTGAGTGACTTTCAGCCAGTTACTCCATCACGGTTCTAAGGAGGGAATGGCAAACCATATCCAAACCCTTACCAAGAAAATTGCAGAGATTTGTCCAGGCATTCCCCCAGGAGTCAAGGCTGACTTGGAGGCACCTCCCCCCAATAATCAGACATCCAGATTTTTTTAATTAAATACATTAGGACTTCCTAGACAGATGTCAACACCAATATTATTATTGATCTTGATTTTATTTTACTAAAATACATGGAAACCTTTTGCTGAACAAGTTGTGGACATTTGTTGCTTTCCACTGGGATATATGTTTTGTGTACTATTCAATAAAAACTTTCCCCAAATAGATGGGTTCTAAGTTTTCCTAAAGTATGAAATCTCTCCCATCACAAGCAATAGCAATAGCACTACTGGTAAAACACTTACATACTGTTCCATAGTGCTTTACAGCAGGAGTTCCCAACCCCCGGGCCGCAGACTGGCACTTGATCAACAGATACAGGAAACATTTAACCTGCTACTAATGGAGGGGTTTTTTTAATTTATTGAAAACTTCACATAGTATTCCAGTGAAGACAGTGAATGTTGGCTCAGAGTGTTGAATAAAAACCTGATAGAGTACACTATTTTGTGTTTATTAACCAGAATTCTTTATGTATTAATTAGACTTGGTGAAATTTAAATCATACCCTTAATCACAGTATTGTGTGATTACAAATAATTCTAAAGAATTTACAACTTTCACTGCTGGAAACTTCTAACACTACATAGAATTCATATGGGAAACTGCTAGTAAAGTACATTTTGAAAGCATTTAAACAATTATTTTAGAAGTCCTTCTAGATCAGGTTTTATTTCAATTTGCATTCTACAACTTTAAATTCCACTTTATCTAATTAAGTTTGACAGCAGTGTTTTCCATTGTGGTAGCCATCTCCTGGCTGCATGAACTTTCCTGTCCGAAAAATAAAATTAATATGCATCCTGTTCATTATAGTTTGGCGTATGTCAAAAAAGTATTAAATAGTCCCTGCAATAGTCTTAGTCCTATCATGGTTTACAGCCATGAATTTAAATAATAACTACTTTTGCTTGTCAAAATCATTCTACCTAAAGATTAGGCAGTTACAATCCCATATGATATATTTGCACAGGAATTAACCGTTATAGTTGGTTTTGCATCAACATCATGGGACAAGTTGTCCCTTTCACATACATCTTCTATATGCAAACATTGTGCATCTGCACAATTCTCCTTGTAATGGTAATACAGTTGTCTCTTTTGCTGATATTCAAGACAGTGTGCCTAATACTTTGCTAGTCTCCTCTGAAGATTATAAAATCTGTTATCAAAGTAGGACCGTTTGATGCTGTCAGTGCTTGTTCTCTGTAAGCAAGCTGTGTCCCCCCCTGCCCCCCCTCACAGTTTTGGAAAGCATACCTTTTATCCTTGTGTTACATCATCACACTTAATAGACGCAAAAACCTTATTAAAAATTCCCAGCACAGCGGTTTTCACATACAAGTACACAAGGTTCAGTGGACAGAGATAGCTTTGTATGTTTCTGTCTAATCCCCCTTTACCTGCTTTCAACTGTACCTACTTTCTGAATCGGGATGTTTCTTCAGTTTACCCCTGATAAATTAATCCTAACAGATTATGTCAGCTTTACGCTGTAAAACCAAACGGTATAGCTCAGGCTCATTGAATCCCTTCTGTACATTTAAAGTAGGTATTACGGAGGCTTATGTTCCTCTCCTTTGCCAGCTTCTGTTCTGAAATCTGATCACTGCTTCTGCTGGGAGGGGTGTGGGCACGAGGAGAGAGGGAAGGGCACAGCCACTGGGAGAAGAAGAGATGCAGCAAGTGTAGAGCTAGCTTAGCCGCCTTTAGACAAAGCAGTCTGCTGCAGCTTTTTGAAAGAGACACACACATGCCTGCCTGGGAAAATAGCGTGGTCCTTTTGCCTGCTCATGGAGTGGAAAAGAAATTGTCCAGTACAACGAGAGACTCTCTGAACAAGACAGAGGCTGCATCTTGAATTTGGGGAGTCAATCACCCTTTGGCCAGGCTTTATCAAAGAAGGGAGGCGGAAACCTTTTCTGAGCGCTGCATCCCTGGTGCTGCAGTATGCATTAAGAAGGCAGGCCAGCTCCCGGGTGCTCATTAACATTGCTTAACAGAGGATCTTCTCTGCAGGCCAGTGCAGCAAGATTTCGAACCCTTTCCAATTGTTCAGAGAACAACCAGCACTGCATTGTGTAGGCATCACAGAGAGGAAGGAGCAGGGGCTAGTTTTAAATGTGCAGAACTTCAAATAACCACAGGGTTCAAAGGCTGCAACCTGAGTGTCATCACCAATATTGTGCAAATTTGTCTTCGAGGGCGGGCATGCTAAGAAGGCTGAGAAAATACTGCGTGGTTTGCATAGCAATTTATCTGAGGATTGCAAAGCTGTGGGATTTGAACTTTCCTGATTACATCAAGTGCCTCCAGTTTCAGCAAAAGAGAGTAACAAATTCCTAGACTTTCCTAGGCGTAGACAAAGGAAGAATTACTTTGCATAGCTTCTAATTGTGGTTTGCATAGCAATTTACTCAAGGACTGCAAAGCTGTGGAATTTGAACTTTCCTGCTTACATCGAGTATCTCCTGTTCAGCAAAGGAAAGTAACAAATTCCTAGACTTTCTTCTTTTATAGAGAGAAAAGAAGAGCTATTTTGCATTGCTTCTGTTGGCCTTTGAAGAACTTATTTCTCATTAACTGGCTGAAAGGAGGTGTCAGAACGTATCTGATCCTAACTGCTACAGAGGACGGGTGGGGGGGTGTTCAGCAGTTGTTGTTTTTTTCCCTCTTAAATCCAGGACTTTAAAGGCTTTGTTCTGAGAACTACTTGTTTATCTGTGTGAGGAATGTGAAGGTAGTACTTGCATTTTGCAGAAGAAGATGAAGGGCTGGCAAATGAAAGTCGACAAAGAATTGTCAGGAGCAGGCTTTGGATGGAAAATGAACTGAATCTTTTCATTTTGCTCCAGTGTATTCATTTCTGCTCTAATCTGAATGTTGGTGCTGATTCCTAGCCCAGTTCAATCAGTACAGGCTGTCAAAATGTCATATATCTGGATAGGTAGTAAAATGACAGTGGCAGGACTTCTGAGCTTAGGCTTATCAATCATGCCTCTGCTCCTTGTAATAAAATAACAAAGAAGAATCCTTATCATGGTTTGCCTGTTTCGGGACTGTTGGGGGAAAAAAAGTATATAAGTCTCTATTCTTCTACTGCAGTGTGTGTGTGTGTGTGTGTGTGTGTGTTTGTGTGTGTGTGTTGTCTTGCATGTCTTCTTTGGACAGCTGCTCATTAATCTGGCTGATGTTGCTTTTCCGAACTCCTATTGTGTCTGTTTGCTTCTTTCAACTGCATGAAGATGTATTTTCTCTCTAACTGCTTTGCATCTCCAGTGCTAACAGTTTTCCTTACTATTGCACAAGGTAATGAATCTGAAGTAATGCATCTCAAGTTGAAGTTGCATGAATGCGTCTGCTGGGCTAAGTGTATTTGTGAGCTGGATGCTCTTGTTACTAGCTCTGACTTGGAATGCTTTGCTCTGCTTTGGAAAGTTTACAGCCCCTGCAGATGAAAGAGTGAGCTGACCAAGATTCTTGTGAGGCTTGGAATGCGTACACCTGGCGAGAAGCACACCTCAAGCCAGGAAATCAATGCATGTAATACTTGGACCACAGGGACAGTTATAAACAACCTGGATTCCGAGTTTTAAGTATAACTGAGAGTCAAATTAATGCTCTAGATTGAACAGGACAGAAGCTTATTGTTCATGGTCGGTGTGCGGAAGAGGAGCTGCCTGCCATCTAATTGTGCTCTGGCCCTGGTTTGGCTCCTTTATGATAATGACGATGATGTGGCAATGCCACTTCTCTTCCTCAGAGTGCCGCTGCTACCGCCTTAACGGGTTTTCCTTTTTCAAGCGTCTGCCGATTCCTCTTTCATCAGGTTCACGGATGCTGGAGCAGAGTGTTGGGGAGTGGCTGGAGTCCATCGGCTTACAGCAGTATGAAAGTAAACTGCTTCTCAATGGCTTCGATGATGTCCGCTTCCTGGTGAGTAACTACCTGACAATCTGTGACAAGGGATTTGTTGAACAAGTTCATTGATTTTGGAAAAACATATTCAAATCTCTATCGAGAAAAGTATAACATGGTTATCTATCCTACAGGTATATTTTCACGAAGTTTGAACAGTCCTGACTGACGATAAATGCTGGACTCTTTTTTAGATTTGTTCTGTAAATTTGATGTTCAAGAGTGATTCTCATTAAGGATAGTTGTACAGAAGTAGGGCAAGTGGAAAATTGAGCTGTAACCTTCAATGGAGATGCTAACATATCCAAACATATCTGAATATACTTAGTTGCTTGTTTGGTAAATGCCTGCCATCTTCAAATATATACTGCATGCTAAATACTATGAAAACAAATATATCTAATCTCCAGTATATTGTATACCTTACTGTGGATGTAAATTTATTTCCTTTTTTAAATATTCTGTCTTCATTGCTAAGCCTAATACTTAAGAACAGCATTACTGAGAGAAAAGAAGCTTTATCCTTAGCCATCTTAATTATGATAAAAAAAAATACACCATTCATCTGCATTGGTATTCATTTCTTGTGTTAAAACAGAATGTCATTTGTATAGTTGATATTGCTGAACATTAGTTATCAGCATCTGGATAATTTGTAGTCATTCATTGGCACAACAGAAAGGAAGATTACTGGGAGATAATGTGATTTAATATAATTGCCTTGTCATCTTTTTTACATTTAACCATGGGGAAAGTATTGTCAGATGGTGAATTATTAATCTTCAGTATATAAAATACACATTTGCAAGTCCTTCAGTGTAGAATATATTTAGTGAAATTCCATCTTTGAAACAGAGGTTTCTGAATTACTTGGGGGGGGGGGGAATAAATTAGAGAATATGTTTCTCTTTGAATAGTAGGTTTCATACAGAAGCCCAAAATATATTTCTCAAATTGGTTAGATTTCTACTTGTAAAACTCTTTGTTATTCAAAAATATCTAATTAGTTCTGAAACTGAGAAACAGAAATCTAACTACAAATCTAAATTACACTATAATATTTTGCAGAACACTGCTTTAATTTTGGCTATTTCTGTGGTCAAACCATCACTTTAGAAAGTGGTAGGGGACAGAATGTAGTATTATCTGCTAGTTTTGTAACAGATTATGTCAAGGTTTTGCCTTCCAATTATCAAGTTACATTTGGATAAGCATACTGGAATGAAAATATTTTCATTTTGTTTATGACTGTTCTGTTGTGTCATGAAGTTTGATAAATGATGCCAAAATTGGGATAGGTGAGGAGATGTTAGAGGAAGACATCTAAGTTTAGTTATTGTTTATAAAACTTTTGTATGTATTTAAATCTATTTTTTTAACATTTGGTGAGTTTAAACAATCTTTAAAATTCAATTATTGTGTATTAGCTTTAGAGCACACATATTTATCAAGACTCCAGTTGTTATAGTAATTTTCCACTTCAACACTATAGAATATTTAAGTTTTTTTGTGAAAAGGATGAAGAATATTTCTATTTCCTATTAATACATGCACACATACATACACATGCACTTTTCCTAGTTATTATTTGTGCTGAAACCAGAAGAGATGTTTGCTAGTCCTAGTGAGTAATCTTTTAAACTTTTTAAAACTTTGGGAATCTATATACTCTACACTACAGTGTTCTTTTCGTTTTCAGATATTTAAAGTAGAACTAAATACAAATGAAGAATTACACAAACCCAACCTTGGATTTTCTACTTACTTTCATATCATTGGTGTTCTTCCTTGCATGAATCATGGGCATGGATCCCAACTGCCCATATTAGAGACATTTATTATAGATGCTACTGTTGACCAAAGTGTTCATTCTCGATATTGTTAATAGATTTCAACAAAGAACCATTATATCTTTTTAAAATAATTTATATTGAACCATAATTAACAAATATTATTTTATGGACTGGGTACCTTAAGTTAAACTGGGGGAAATGTTCTAGAAAGTTATGGTCCCTTGTTTCATATTTTGTCAATCTAATTTTTCAAGGTTTTGTTAGTGAGTTTAGACTTTTATAATTCTAAAGGATCGGCACAAAGGAGTTAAATTAAATCTCACTGATATATAAGGTAACTAAGTACATTGAGTAATGATTTTCATTTTGCCAGATGGCTATTAAGCTAATTGCTTCAGCCATAATATAAATTATGTTAGGTTCTTTTCATAGAATGATAAAACATAATTCTTTTTTTTTGTTGTTGATGTAGATAAAATTGCCTAAAATATGTGTATATTTTGTTCTTAATGTTGAGAAATTTCTAACTATATCAACATAGTCAGTAGGATTTTTTTTTTTTGATTTACAAGAAAAAACAGAAAGGAATTCTTGAAATATTCTGCTTTATGTTGAGATTAAAATAGATTACTTTCCACTACTAATCATTCCAATGATAATTTTCAAAAACTGGAAAATAAATTAGAAAGAGTTTTGATTCCAACAAGATTAAAATCAAAAATAATACTTGGTAAGAGGATTGGGTAAAATGCATTTTATATAATACTCTGTAAATATTGCATATCATGGACCTTACGGTTTCCTGATAGATGTAACCAAATTGAGAGTGATGTTTCTAGAGCAATTACTGCGTTTCTTAACATGAAACATAACCTGTTAATAGTCCTTGGTTTGATCTTGAAGAGTAATGAATAGGTTAAATCATTCACAGTCCATTTAAATTAGGCAATTCATATAATAAGTGCGAAAATTAAATTCTGGAGTCAGCTGCCCTTTTCTCAATGCTAGGGAAGAATTACGGTTTTTATAAACAGATTAAACAACCATAAACAACCATGGTTTTTGTAATATACCACATTCCTTTCCCATTCATGGATAACATTGGTAACAAATGTATTGGGAAAAAGAAGGAAATATCTTGCTAAGCCCCTATTTGTTGTATAACATGCAGACACTATGAGGGAGACCTGAAAGGCTAATTCAGATGTTGTATTTGGTAGAAACAATTCATCAAATTGTAGTCATAGAATGAACTGTAAATTATATTTGTCATTTCAGTCTGGTATTTTACCAGTTTACTTAGCCAATCTATCACTCAGTGCAGGCTTATAAACAACTTTTTGTTTCCACCAATGGAACATCTAATGCTGGTCCTAAAGGTATTGGGATAGTAAAAGAATCCAGAATCCATTAAAAGAATGCACATTCCATCTGTGCAACTCTGATTTTCAGCTTTCACAGTAGAATATACAGTCTGGGCAGTGGTTGATCTGAGGATTTACATAGCTATAAATTTTAATCTCCTGGTTGAACTCTTGCAATGCATTTTACACGGGGTTTCCTTGAAAGACTATTCAGAAATAGAGTAAGTACAAAATGCAATGGCTTATGTGTAATTGGTGCCAGATGCCACAAACATGTTACACTTGTGCTTGCAATGGTTGCCATAATTTTCCAGTGCAATTCAAAGTGCTGCATTTAACCAAAGAGCTCTAAATGGCTGGGTGTCAAGATACTTTCAGGACACCCACTCCAAGCAGAATCCAGGCAACAGCTTGGATGAAAAATATTGGCATTTCAGTAAAGGAGAATAATTGTAGCTCAGGGTTAAAATGATGGGTCTTGGGTGCTCTCTGAGCTTCATAGATTTTATGCAGACATTTCATTACCCAAACTAGATAACTTCAACAATGCTAGTAAAGCGTGGGGTTTTCTCTCAGTTTATATTAGGTAGGGCATTCTCTGTGGGTGCTCCTACCCTCTGGAATGAATTACCTACCAAGCTCCGGACGGCTCCTGATCTCCGCTCCTTTCATCGGGAGCTGAAGACTTGGCTGTTCAAGCAAATAGGCGGACTCTGATTCTAATTAATTTATCATTAATTAGTTATTTGATTTAAAATGCGATTTTATTGTACATGTTTCTTAACTTGTGTTCGCCGCCCTGAGTCCTTCGGGAGAAGGGCGGCATATAAATACATGTAATAAATAAATAAATATTCTAGTGGTTTGCCCTGTCAGTGTTAATGGGAGTGGCCTTGGATGTCTTACTGCCCCAATATAATACCAATGGCAGTTGGTTGAGCCATTTACTGTTAACTTGATGAGTAGTTTCTTGTTTGGGGTATTATTTGCTTCTTGGTTGATGGTCTGATCTTAATTTTGGAGTTAATCTATGCTCATTTGGGCATAAAAACACTTCCCCACCAGAAATCAACCCCCAGATGTATTGTATAATGAAGTATGGAGATAGCGTCAAATGTCATAAGACAATACTAGCATTGCCTTATTCAACCATAACTGCAAAAAAGCTTCTCTAAAAGTTATTGTAATGAAAATTCAAAAACTGAAACGTTTTATATAATACAGTATGCTACCACATAGGTCTTCTTCATATAAAACTTAGCAACCGGGTTGCATTTATAGCTGGTTCCAGCATCCTGTATTCACATGACTATGATTTGTGTCATTTTTCTGTCAGAAAACGGCAAAAAAACCCTGCCCATTGAATACGCTGGATTTGCCTTAAGTGTGGTTCATTTAAAGACCATGTGGTTTGCTTAATGACAGGTGTCTCAATAAAAATTGAGTCATTTCATGGGACTCATTTAACGACCACCCAGACTTCCAAGCAAAATTTCAGGCCCAGTTGTGGTCATTAAATGAAGACTATTTGTAATACAGTTGGAGCTGGTTAACTTTTTTGCAGTTATCTGTTTTATTGTTTTCCTTGTTTTATTTTCCACCTTTTTCCTGAAAATGCTCTGCTTACTAATTCTGGGTTACTCTACTAATGCTGACATATACAGAATATGTATAAATATGTATTTTCTTTTTTTGATTAGACATAATAACATGCTTATAAAATTATAATATAAATATTCAAAACAATCAAAATTATAAAAATGGAAGAATTGATTAATGTAACGTCTATTCTAAAGCTTATGTGAAATATTATATTTAGAATATAATGTTCAAAAAATAAGCTATATATAGTTCAATATTGGATGGCTGGAATAAATCTTTTTATCTCTTAAAAATACATATATAGTTGCAATATTTTCTGTGGATAATATACTTACTAATTTTTAAGATGTTGATGTTCACCAAAAGAAGGACAAAGAGGGCATGAAGGATATAAAATGGCTTAACTTTTACATGTGTGAATTTCTTTTAAGGTTTCAGTATGGGCCAAGACAACCAAAGTTTGGATATGCAAAACCGAGTACCATCAGCTATTGCGTTAATAATGAATTTCATATTTTTATATTCACTATATACATGATTCAACTATTTGGAAAAATCAATAACTCTTTTTCTGTGTTCATTATAGTATTCCCTTAAATCCACTGTTACAACTGTCATGAGAAGTACTTGTTTAGTTTCGTTTCCCTGGGTTTGTTTAATTTGATAAATTGTTTCTAAGAAGGTTGGATAGGAAACAGAACACTATAGGTAATACTTTAGCTTGTCTTCACTGAAGATGGACCAATACTAATTTTAACAGAAGTGTTCCTAGCTGTATAGCTAAAGGAATGTATTTTCCCTCCTGCTGTTCTGACAGATGACTAGCCAGTGTAAAATGCTAAATGGCTTGCCATTTTACCTTTCAAAGTGAATCATATTTCAAAGTGAGGACTTCCACCATTCACAAAACCAGCTAATAACTATAGCATGCATTACTTCCTTAGGCCAAATAGATGCAGCAAAATTTTTCCCATTCCTAAGTAATTTGTAATACAAAAAGCATTGTTACATACATTTTCTAATTAAATGTTAGTTTTGAGGGATAAATACATCCAACTAAAATTTCAGATAGCAATGAGTGAGATGGGCACTCTTTAGAAATGATTTGGACAAACTGCCTTTGGTGTTACGTGAATTCAGCTCCTCTCTGCTATTCATTAAATTAGCCTTTTCTTTTTCCAAGCTTCTATGAAATCCTGAACAAAAGGGGTAGCTTTTTAAAGAAAATTTCATTTTAATGTTTCCAGATATATATGGAAGCCTGAAAAAAATAAAGGCTGCTTTAATGAACATAAAGAAAATGCTCAGATGAACCTGAAGCACTTCTTTGAGTCATTTTCAAAGCATGTACATCACTAGAGTCCGGACTATCTCCCAATTATACCAACAAGCAATAATTATAATTTTAAAAGTCGTCACTCTGTTCTTCTCTATTGCCTACTGAATATGCCCAGAAAAAATTATAGAAAAATTAGTACAGATTTTTGTAAGGGGAACATTTTCACAACATTTTCTAACAGCTTTAGTTGAAGCCATAGAGATGTTGATTAATTGAGGTAACTGTATTTTTATAAACTGTTTAGCAAAATATCTTGCTGAAGCTTCCCTTTAAAAATAATTATGGTAGAAGAGTATGCTAGCTATGCTCTTGGCAAAAATACAGGAAATGAATGCTGTGTCAATGATCTAGCTAGCTGAATAATAAACAGGGTTATATGACAGATCCAACCTTTATTCCTCACTTTTTCTAGACATATTTGGAGCAAAAAAGTTGCCCGGACCTGAATAAACACTACATTCAAAGCTTTATTCCAAGCAGAAATCAAATGGAGAGTATCCAGGGATTTATTGAAAGATGTCTTTTCCTGCTCTGGGAAATGTTCGCAGGAAGACATTGAGCACTTCCTGTGTCTTCAAGTAGATGGCAAAGAATCAAGGTTTAGCCCCAGAGGCTTCTCTGAAGAATCCAGTTTGGGTAATATATTCTTAAGAAAGCAGATTCATAAGTGCTTCCTGGCTGTCTGTGACTGTATGGGAGGCTTCAGTGAACCAATTTTAAGCACCATGTGGAAGTAACAGCCAACACCAATAGCCAAATGGGTACAACATACATAATACATACATACATACACTACAACAATACACAATAAAAAGTAGTAATAATAATGTAGTTCAATTAAAAGTTACAATTAATCACAATAATGATTACTTTGTTTTCATGTTGTTTCAAAAAGCAAATGCTTGTTGCCAAAACGAAGTTATATTTTGGTCCTTGGCCTGTGCCACGAAGATTCTTCCCTATCCCTGAGGATTCCTGTGCTCTGTTTAATGGCTAGCACATTCTTTCAATGGCCACACCATGAAGAGCAGAGTGCTGGTCATTAAGCAAGGCTGTCCCACTTAACAGCTATCACAACATGCATCCCTAATGGGCAGGCTCTATCACGCTTGTATCTTGAGGACTACCTGTAATGATTCTTGCATCTAATAATAAAAGATCTGATACTCCTCTGATGTCCAAAAGATTTCTTTTTACAGTTTGCCAGAATTTCAGTGTTAAATCTTGATATTTCTACTCCATCAAAATCTAGTTTCTTTTGGTTCACAGCTCTGACATTCCATATGCTAATACAGTGGTTCTCAACCTGTGGTCCACAGATCCCTTGTGCAATGTCATCACAAGGGGTCAGCAAAGGCTTGAAGAAATGTTATGATTTAAATCTTGTGTTAAGTCTTGGGGGGCTGTCGCCACATGGTCTGTGGCCATAAAAGGTAGTTAAAGGTCGTCTGTGGTGAATAAAAGGTTGAGAACAACTGTGCTAGTATCCTTGCAGCATTGAACTTTCCTTTTTCTCTGACCATATATACTACAGGGACAGATTCCATCCAGCTCACATGCTGTGTCTTCTCTTATTTGATGTAGGAAGCTCAGCAAAATTATTTGATCCCATGCCAGGCCATGGAAGCATGCCACTTCTTTTTGCATCCACAATGAGAGTCAAATTAAAGCTATCCATTTCACCACATTTTCTCTAATTAAAATCTCATAAAGTATAATACTGGATTTTTTTCTCTTAGGAAAATTAAATATGCATATTTATTTTTTTAAAGGCACAAATAGCAACTGGGGAAAGTTGAATCAGGACAACATTGGGAAAGCCTCATCAATTCTCACAACTGCTATATGTAGAAATGTAGAGGGTGGAGAAACATTAAAGTCTATTTTGGACATATGATGAAAAGTTTTCCTATTGGTTCCCCAGGTTCTTTACACATTATTTAAACAAGTCATGTTATTTTATTTATTTGTTGTATAATATATTTTTCCTCCTCCTACTTTCCCTGCAACAACCTGTGAAGTGGGTTGGGCTGAGAGAATGACTGGCCTAAGGTAATCCACCAGCTAGCTTTCATGTCTAAGGCAGGACTAGAATTCAGTGTCTCCTGGTTGCTAGTCTTAACCACTAAACCAAACTGGCTCTCTTATAATTTCCTATTTGTCAAAATAAATATTTAATGCTGAGTCAAGGAATGGTAATCTGGACTGATTCTTTTCCTGTGTTTATCCCAGTTTTAATATATTGTTTATTACATAATCTCTTATAAGCTGTTTCTCTTTGTGTCAGTCCAGAGATATTTGTGCAAATCGCTATGGTTATGCTTCTATAAAAGAGGAAACCAAATAATAAACCCTATAATTCAGGATAGGCAACTGGTTGATAATGCATATCCTAAAGTTTCAAGCTGGAGTAGTACAGTGTTTCTTAAACTTGGCAACTTAGAATTTGTGACTTCATTTCCTAAAGTAGTAGGTTGAGAAGAGGGTAAAATTTAACTCTGTTTTTTTTATTAGACTATGTAAGATTTGTTGTATGTCTCTGTCATTTAATACCTTATTTTCAAATTTTACTGGTATTATCTGGAATAGAATATTAAGAATATTCATTGTTATGGCTGCACTTTTAAGGTTTTTGCGAAGTTGAATTCTGTTTCATAGTAAGTCTTGCATTTATTGGTCTTAAGCAAAATTTTATTTCTAACTATGTCTTTTTCTTATTCTCTGTAGGGATGTAATGTTATGGAAGATCAGGATCTTCGGGAAATTGGTATTAATGATCCACAACACCGCAGAAAACTTCTCCAAGCAGCACGTTCCCTTCCTAAGGTTAAAATAGTCTATGTTTATATACACAACAAAATGTTTTAACGTCAGTGTAATGATGGATAGAAAAGCAAGGCATTTCTTAAAGATTAAAATAGAGTTTATTTTGGTCACAGACTAGATTTGAAAATAAAACACATTAAAAAAAGAACAAAATTTTAAAAACTTTTTAGAAAAAGTTTAATTAGTGTTAAATATTTAACTTAAATTAAGTGAAATACTTAAATTTCTAAGTAAATTTGAGATTATGACAGGTGCAGGGCAACTGCAGACTTCAGGCTGTTTTCATATAGGCTTCAGCCTAATGACAGCAATAGCTGTCTGTTGCTACCCAGGATCATTCTGAGCTTCATGCATAGAAGGACCTTTATTTATTTATTTATTTGTTTGTTTGTTTGTCCAATTTATATGCCGCCCTTCTCCGTAGACTCAAGGCGGCTTACAATGCATTATAGCAATAGCCTGCATACTTTTATGTATATACCTACTTATTAGGGCTTTCGCCCCCCCCCCCCCCCCCCCCCCAAGCAGTGTTGTTCTATACAAAGCTGGTTTATTGACCCCACAATCCGGGGCCGGGTCCTTTGAACTGTTTTTCTCCAAGCTCACTATAATACTATGGTAACCTGTTTATTCAATATTGTCACTTTTTGAGAAAGCATAAAAGAACTTTCATGTAGGTCAAATTGTACAGTATTGTGAAGAGAAATGTTTCCCCTGTCCAGTCATGTCCAACTCTAGGGTGTGATGTCCATCTGCATTTCCTAGCTGAGGGATTTGTCTGAAGACACTTCCATGGTCATGTGGCTGACATGACTACATACTGAGGTTCAATTACTTTCTCACCAAAGTGTTACCTATTTATCTATTCAGATTTGCATGTTTTTGAACCGCTAGATTGATAAGATTTGGGGGTAAGAATGGGAGCGCACCCCATCACACAATGCTTGGGTCTTGAACTGCCAATTTTTAGGTCGACAGCATGTTAACTGTTGTAGCAAAGCATCAGATGACCATGCTGAATATTTCTCTGGTTGAATTGTTGGGAATTGCCAAGTTATACCTATTCATTAAGGGCCATTGGAAATGTTTCTCATATATGGAATAGATTGAAATAACATGTTTCCAAGAGATGAGTGCTGGCAGGTTTTACCAGTCATAAATGAGATTTTTCTCTTGATTTTTGAATTTCTCCCTAAATGATTTCTCACTAAATGGCAAATGTGATTTTTGTACCCTGGGCATGAAATCAGATTTATATAGCTAGGCTATACATAATCTGGGAAAGATAGTAAAAGCCAGTCTCCTTGAGGGGACAGGTCAGCACTTTGTAGAATTAAAGACAGTGCTTTATAATAGTCTGGGAATAGCTAGCAAATTAGTACAGTATAATAGCTAAATCATCTTTCCAAGAAAACATAGGGAAGTTTAAAGGCACAATCTGATCTTTACCAGTTGTGCTGTATATATATTGGTTTCCACAAGGCAGGATTTGGGAGAAAACAAAAAACCATCTAGTCAGTGTAAAATCATAAAGAGTTTGTCATGTAACTTCCTTCTTAAATCAAGGCCTTTTTGAGACAGTAAACCTGGAGTAAACTGGAGAATCAAATAGTTTCTTACACAACTCTGCATACATCTTATAGAATTAAAGGATACAATGAAAAGTTGTTGCAGCTTAAAAGGTATATTTTGAAAATAATGCATAAATAAGAGATAGCAACAAATCATATCAGACCCTCTAACATGAGTTTTCTATTGTAGGGATTTTGTTCATAACATAACTAGAACAGGAATGCATGGCCATAGACATTCACATGAAAAGGAAAACTGCTGGAAGCTAAAACTGTGTCTCTATGTGTATATTTCGTGAAAGGCTACAGCAGCTGGCATTAAGTGAGCTGGAAAACAGGGTATCTTCAAACATAGCTTGCCCAGAAGACTGGCAGAAAATAGTATAAGAAGTAATTACCCCACCCCACACACTTAAATTTCTCATATTTTGCAATTATCCTTTCCTCCAATATTTATGTAGATCCAAATTTTCAAAGCAACATACAATGGTATCAGATTTGGGACATGGCAATTCATGTGAAGAATTTATGATCCAGATTTTCCTTTAGAGCCTAAAAAAATTGCTGCTTCTTTCAGCAATGTTAGACAACTTCCTGGTCTTTAGGCAGTAGTAAACTATATTGTATTATTGCACAAATCTGCTTGTTTTTCTTGAATTTTAGAAGGCTGTAGTTAATAAAAGTAAATGCAGCTGCATTCAGTTCCAAAGATATAATATCTCAATTTTAGCCACTTTGATGAAGAAGATATTGGGGGGGGGGGGGGGGGGGAGGGGGAGAGATAGAGAGATAGATAGAGAGAGAGAGAGAGAGAGAGAGATTGTGAGTTTCTTTAGGTCCAATAGATTATTCAATAGGTATATCCTCACAAGTCTATTTTTACTCCAGAGTTAAAAGCAATTGTTACAACCATCACAACTATTGTGAAACAATATTAACATTATCTAATTTCTTTTCCATTCACACTTTAGGGGGCATTATTATACCATACCCACGCTAGGAGCCTAAACAAGCACTGTAGAGAGATTTTGAATAGAAGAATATATGTACGTGTTGTCTGATACAAAAGCTATTTGGGTAACATCTTGGAACTGAAAATGAACATACTGGCAAAACATTAAACCTCTTCCCAACAATTTTGCCTTCCAAAACTGATACTCTTTATGGAAAAGAGGAAGAGCCATTGAGATCCAATTAAAGTAAATCATTTGCCCAATGATTTATTTCCACTTAGTACAAATTATTTATATCTTTTGTTCAAAAAGCCTTGCATAGTTGAGTCCAGCCTAGCAGTCACATTGAAATATCTAAAATGCTTTAAGGATTGTTCAGTTATAATGCTCTACTCTTTGTCTTCTTCACAGGTGAAATCTCTAGGCTATGATGGAACTCAACCTTCAGTTCCTGCATGGCTCGATTCTTTGGGGCTTCAAGATTATATTCAGTCATTTCTGTCGAGTGGCTATAGTTCTATAGACTCAGTGAAAAACCTCTGGGAGCTAGAATTAGTAAATGTAAGTCAATATTTAATTGAATTCCAGTTCAGATCAAAATTTGGACATTCACTGTGTTAGGATAAACTTTAGCATTATAACTTTTTGAGGGAAAGACTGGAGAGCCATAGTATGATAATCTTTTGTAACAGTATATGCTAACTTTGCCCGTCTCTGCAGGTACTCAAAGTGAATCTTCTTGGCCACCGTAAACGTATTATAGCCTCTCTGGCAGACAGACCATATGAGGAACCCCCACAGAAGCCACCAAGGTTCTCTCAGTTAAGAGTGAGTTTTCATGTTTCAGTGTCTGCTCAGTAATAATTTATTCTGTGAAGAATAGTACCATGGTTGGGTTTATGAATCTTATTACTCATTCAGATTCTTTTTTTTTTTAACTAAGGAAGGTTTACAAAATAAATATATTTTCCTTAAAAACATCTCACTAAAAGTGGAATTCAGAGTGCTAAATTTGATATATGAAACTTTATGTGGTTTGGAATCAAGGTAATTCCAGGATTGCTCACTTCAGGGGTCCCCAACCCCGGGGTTGTGGCCCACTACTGGGCTAAGGCCTATTTGAAATTTTTGGGCAAGTGTGCACATGCATGCATGAAGCTCCAGTTGCTTGAGTGGAGGATGCTTGTGTTAGGTGGAAAGGTCCACTCGCGCGAATTGAGGATGCTTGAGTGGAGGGCGCTTGTGTGCTCCATTTGGGGACTGCTGGCTTAATCAAAGGCACCTCTTACTGGTATTCTAGTTCTGAGAAGTACAAAAGGTGAGACCAGAAAGCTTCTGACCTTGCAGAAGTTAGCAAAAACATCGAGTTTTTCTGAACATTTTCAAGGAATTATTGTTAACCATCAATATTTCATTTGTATCTATTGGTTCTTGACCATTTTGATTTGTTTTGATAGTATTTTACTATTTTGTGATATTGGTGGGTGTTTTCTCCCCCTTAACTATGGATGTTTTAATATAATTTATATTGCTATAAGCCACTGAGAGCCTAGGTAGGTGATCATAATAATATAATATATATATAGATACTACCAAATACTTGGTATGCATACAAAAGACTTTGAAAATAATCAACAAAACAACTGTTGTTTAAAAATGACAATTTTTTGAATTTCAGTGCCAGGATTTGATATCCCAGACATCTTCACCTGTGAGCCAGAGTGACTCCTGCACAGGGAGGTCTGCAGACCTCCTGCTGCCTTTGGAAGATGCTGGAAAGAAGAGACATGAGAACATCCATGATATTGCATCTTATCCAAGAGCAGAAAAGTTTAGGACACAGGTCAGAAGAATCTGAGCCCTTTAAATCATTTTGATAATTTATCTTTGGAGAGTATTGTATACTTTAAGAAGTAGCAGAAAACCAAAAACAGTTATACTACAGAGCAACAACCTTCATAGAAAGAGTGCCCAGTCTTGCAGTATCTATATCAATTTCTCTAGCTGGAGAGTGGGGCTATAACAACAAGATATACACTGTAAAAACAAAAGCAGTAATCTGTGTGTATTTCCAAAAGATGTTTGGAGAGGGGAATGACTAGTTCTGAATATTTTCTTGACAGTGTCTGGGGATGGGAATGATTGATTCTTTCCTCCTCCATTGGAGTAGCCAATTAACTCAAGTCAATTTCTGTCTCCATATCTTGTATTGTTTGGCACTGGCACTGTGCCTAGAGGCAATTATAGTTCATCAAAAGGACCAGGTATTATGTGATCACAGGGTTGATAATTATACAGACGAATGTATGTTTTAGTTAGACAACAGTTGTTAAAGTAGCAGTTGTTAAAAAGTTGTTACAGTAAATTATGACCACAGTTTATCAAATTATCCTATCTCAATCCATTCTGTAAAGCAACGGAATAGGACTTTTAACAATTCCTTCCATAGCACATATACAGCACCAGCTAAGTCAGTAATTACACTTTTTATTTATTTATTTTGTTTATAAATTTTATTGGCCCTCCAATTTACCACAGGATAACTCTGGTTGGAATTTTTATCAATAGCCTAAAACTTTGAAAAATTTAAGAATTTCACAAAGTAACATCATACTTATCTTTGTTGAAGTGTTTGAAATCCTAAGCCTTTAAGTAACGATTTTTATTTAAACATTTTAGTGTGATTATTTTATATGCTTTTTGCATAGCTGTAGATATTTTTATACATAAACAGATGTATGTGTGTGTGTGTGTAGTTATATTTAGATATATATATGTGACTTGAAATAGATGTAATATATTTGCGATCTGTGTAGCTAGTTTCTTTATTAATTAGTTCCTAATGAAAAGTTTTGATTTGAGCAGTTTTGATCTAAACAGGCATTTCTGTTGTAGGAGGAACATCGCGAATCGAAGCTTACACTCAGACCTCCTAGTCTGGCAACTCCCTATGCTCCCGTCCAGCACTGGCAACATCAGCCAGAGAAACTTATATTTGAGTCCTGTGAGTATGAAGCCAATGTAAGTATATTCTTGATTTTTGTACCACATTGCATCATTTTGAGGTCCTCATAAATGTTTACTGATTGCTACTTAGTTTAGTCAAGTTAGGTTTACTAAGCGTACAAAGTTAATCTCAGCTGATGTGGCAGAATTTCCAGCTAGAGTAAAGAGGGAAACGAAGAAGCGGTTTAACATGGAGCCTCCATGAGAGGACGTGATAGAGGCCAGCTATTGAAGCCCTTATCTGCCTGTTCCCAAGAGAATGCAGTTAGTCTGGCAAGATTCTTCTAAATAGAGGAATAACAATAATTACTATGGCCTACTCATGGAATTGTTCTGTTTCTTTGTGCTGACCTTATATGTACAAATAATTATACTACCAAGTATTTACTATTTTCCTGCTTTAAACAGTATCTAGGGTCCATGTTAATCAAAGATCTTCGAGGAACAGAATCTACACAGGATGCCTGTGCAAAAATGAGGGTAGGTATTTAATTTATAAAAATTCTTTTGATACCAAGGGAAAAATAAATTATGTAATGTGTGACTCCATAATTGAAGATTCTGCTCAGGATGGAGACTAAGCTTATTAAATTCAAATACTATTTTAGTTTCATTATCCTGAGCTACCATTTGGTCCTACTGTTTAACAGATTCAGGATAAACTTTTAAAGTATTTTGAAGTCTCTTTTCAAGCCCTGGTCACTTGTGACATTTTTTTAAAAACCCAAATTGTAACAATTGTGTTCCAGTAGCAATAACAATCTTCAAACACAGATTGTTTGGTGCGGATCCTCAGATCTGTAATTATCTTAACTTGACTCCTCTCAAGATTATCCAGACTACATTTTTAAGGGCTTTATTGCAAGTTCCTGGCATATTGCAACTCCATTAAGACCAGAGTCTGTTTTAATTTCTATAGAAGTGTGCATGAAGTGCTGCCACTTAAAATGTTGGCATAAATATTCTTTGGAAGCTTCCTAGCCCCCTTGATTGTACAAGTTTATTTTTCAACAATATGGTTGGTAGAGAGTAATTTCAAAAAATTTGCAGTATTTCTGACCAGTTGAAGTTGAAATAGCAAATATTTGACATAGATTTGCAAAATGATTTAAATTCTAATTTCATCTCAATTACAGTGGGCTTGTATGGAAAATATTTTTCAATTGCCACTTTGTTAATATTTTATTTCTGTCTCACAAGAGACTTGTAGTTTAGCTATTGTTGATATTTTTTTTTCATTTCTGCTGGGAGATTTAACAGCATCATCTTGCAAATGCCCTGATGGGGGAAGTTAAATCAGTACTTTGAATCAGTACTTTATGCTGTTTCTTTTATTTGACTTTGACTATCAAAGGTTTGATAGTGTTTTACTAATAAATAGTCATAGAAGTTCAGAAAAGGAAATTATTCTTTTCACCCTAGTCCACAGGTCAACTGCAATTTCTAAAAGAATTGCAACATTGTTAAATTGACATTGTTGTCTCTCATGATATATTACAGTCTGCCACTCCATTTTAGTTTCTTTGTGTGTGTCAGTGTTCTTTGACTGTATGTATGTATGTATGTATGTATAAATTTTCAGAATTTTAACTCAATAATTCAAATTTTGTTTTCTTTTATTATGTAATATTTCACTGCATTCCAGATTTCAGAAATGCAACTCTATAAAATAGCATTATTGCAAAATATCTAATTTATGAAATTGAAAATTTAAACTGAAGTGAGAAAATTTGAAATCTTTTGTGCACATGACTTCCATTCTTCAGGAATTATTTAATCTGTGTCTACTGTTTTTTCTCTCTTTTATAAAGAAATCGACTGAGCATATGAAGAAAACCCCAACAATAATATTATCTATTACTTATAAAGGAGTGAAGTTCATAGATGCTGCTAACAAGGTATGAAAATCCTTGCATTCATGATCAGTATTCCGGCCTTAAGTGACAGATGATAGTGCTATAGTAGCATGAACATAATATTAATCTATTCTGCAAATCCTCAGACCTGATCAGTAAAAAGACAAAGTATTCTGACAAATTGTAACTCAGTGCTGCGATGGGCGGCAATTAATTAATTAATTTTTTGTAAAGATTGTCAGACTGATTTTAAGTGCTGTCTCTTCTGACGGAGTTGCACAGCTGTAACTTGTCTGTTACACTTGCTATTAGACAACTCAAGCTAAAGCATTCTGCTTCTACCCTGAAGCTTTGTCAATCATATGCAACCTCCACCTGTGCATATTGTGCCACAAAAAGGAGGTTTCAACTGCATATCTAGGTTACCTTAATAAAAGCTTGCAGGGCTATGGTAAATGGTGTTAAAATAATGTGCTGAAGTCCCAAGTCCAGTCCCACAATAAAATTGGTAACCCAGCCTCTCCTGAATACCTACATCATTTACAAGTGTAGTTTTGCAATGTAGACAGTATTGAGATATATGGCTCAATGGTTTGTAGAAGGAGAAGGCAAATTTCAGCGTGAGCAGTGTGTGATTTTTATGCAAGTACAAAGTAACACAATGAAACTTAGTTTTGTTAATATTTACTTATGCTAATTTCACTATACATATTGAGCAAAACAACTGTTTGTGTATGGCAGAATGTAATTGCTGAACATGAAATTCGGAACATCTCTTGTGCTGCCCAAGACCCTGAGGATCTCTGTACATTTGCCTATATCACTAAGGATTTGCAGACTAGTCACCACTACTGTCATGTCTTCAGTACCGTTGATGTAGTAAGTAATATAACAAACAGTATTTTGTTTATGGAGGCTTTGGATTCTGCTTAATGATGTTCATCTGTTAAGTCACTTGGCTGGAATGAAATTGTCTATGAACAGGAAGTAAATGCCAAGTGATAGAATGCAAGAATATAAGCAATATATATGGCCCTTCTTTTGAAATTGTCTCTGGATACGAAAGGACCAAGTGCACGTTGTGTGGCCAATATATTTTGTCACTACTTTCAAACAAAATATTTAAAAATAATGTTTGCAAGTAGTGACTGTTGTTAAATGAGGCGCCCACATAATCATCTTGCTAAATGACCCCTACTCCTGCTCTCCCCAATGCAGTTGTTAAGTGACCAAGTGGGTCATTAAGTGGAACACTGGGTGCTTCACAAATGATGAAAAACCCTGCCTGCCTCACAGTGCCCTAGGTTCTATTTTACCGTACTATCAGTCTTTCAGCAATAAAAGCAGTACTGATTACATGTATATTGGGGGTAGGATTACTTTTTTCCCTGGGCTCCAATAAACCCCCTGAAATTGTTTGCTTTGTGTATTTTTGGAGGCGCTCAAGGAAGTAGGAGGATAGAGAAGGAACAAATAAAATTGACTAAAGATTTCTATAGCTGGTATATTATTATATTAATATATATATTATATTTATATTATATATTATAATATATATTACATTATACTATCTTATATATTATGTCATATTATATTTATTTACCATTTTTAAGAACCACCCATGTTCCTCACAGAGGGACTGTTATTTCTTCATGCAACATCAGTTTTTCCTTCCTACTCTGCTCACAAGGTAGGGTGCTGAGCAGTAGCTCCCTTTGGAACAGGAGATTGAATTTCAATGTGGCCTATAAAAACATTCTCAGAAATAATATCTAATAATATTTTATCCAACCCTTTTAACTGAGCTATATTGGAATTGATTGGCTGTTAAAAATCAATTTTGATGGTGCTGTTCATTCATATTGATCAAAAAATTCAAATCCGTAGTGCTCAGACAGATACGATTTCTGCCCATAGGTATCCATTCCAAGCCACAGTACAAAATTAATGAGTGTGCAGTTTCATCACAATATAAGCTCCACCTTTCTATATTTATTTCTTGATTTCTGATGCAAATACATGATTCATTGGGACGGGGGGGGGGGTTTACAACAATATCACTTGCTTCCCATGTATACCTCCTCCCATATTGGGATATCTACATCTTCTATAAAAAATATTGCCATCTTCAGCAAATTGTATGCTGAAATGTAGATTGGTTCAACAGAATTGAACAGCTGACTTTAGAGACAGTAGGGTATCTGCCAAACCTAACACATCACATATATGTCTTTCAGATGGATACCAGAAGAATTTTACATGCACTTAACATTTACTGAAAAGAGGAGCTTACTGTTAAATAAATAGGTTCAGCTGAAGATTCAGCTGAAGTTTGTTATTAAAGGAATCAAATGTTATAGGGTGGCTAATTGGAAGTGTACCCCAAATTCTTTCTTTCATTTTTAATAATAATAGAAGATTCACTGTAGAGCTTCAGGTTTAAGACGTACAATATAGAGGATGTTCAGGATTAAGAAATTATTTTAGGTATTTATTACTGGCTGCTAATATGAAGGATCCACATACTATGAATGTTTCTAACGTGTCTTACAAAAAAATTGGAGCGGAGCTCCAATTTTTTTGGTTGACTGAATATAATAAACTGATAATGAATATCAGATTTAAAGCCTAGATTTCCTAGTAAAATACAACAGATTTTCTGTATTTTAAATATTGTATATCTTTTGTTTCTTTTTTCCAAGAATCTAACATATGAAATCATTCTGACATTGGGGCAAGCATTTGAAGTAGCTTACCAGTTGGCCCTTCAAGCTCAAAAATCAAAATCTCCAGCTATTTTGACTGCAGAAATGATAGAAACAAAATCTTCAAAACCAGTGCCTAAACCTCGAGTCAGCATGAGAAAGTCAGCAGTATGTATATTACATATTTTTGTTCTTTGCGATAGAACTATGCAAGAACTTAAGTGATGTCTAAACTTATCTTCCCACGTCTATCTACTTTCTGTTCAAGACTATTATTTTTTTTAGCTTTTATTTCAGCAAATGCTCTAGAACAGCAGCCCGCAACATTTTGAGCACCAGGGACCATTCCATGGAGGGTAGTTTTTCTGTGGACTAGGGACACATGGTTTCATGTATGGTGTGGATTATGCGCTGATGGGGCTTCACTCGCTTGCACTGCCCAATTCCTGGTGGGCTACGGCCTATTGCCGCTCTGCGGCCTGGGTGTTTGGGACCCCTGGTCTAGAGCAAGGGTGGGCCCTCTGTAGTACACAAGCTCTTTTAGTACTGTCACAACTGAACATGTTTGAAAACCCACAATGTATTGTTCTTGGGAGGGGATTGTCTTAAAAAATGTAATATTAGAATTGGCACCCCCTCTCTGTGTTTTGCAGCTTTTCAACTTCCAAAATATCTTGTGTGCCCCTTGACCACTCAAAGCTTTATGGGATAAAAGTATTTCTGTGCTTGAAACAATTTTGAGTTCAAGGTAGATTGTTCCAGCCATTCTGAGCATTTTGAATTTAAAAGCCTATTTCAAGTTTGAAATCAGGTTCAGACTATTTGGGGCTTCCAATTTCAAATTCAGATTCAAAATGGAAACATTTTAAACTTGAAATATTTATCCCACTTCTAAAAACGTTGCCTACTCTCCCGTAGAGCTATTTCAGGTAAGTGAACATAACCATCAGTCATCAAACAATAGGAAGAATACAAATTACTGCAGAAGTTGAACGTTATTCAAAGTGTGTTTAAAAAGCAAACATAGCAACAAATATCTCTCTGTGCAAATTATGGTTTTTTTCCTTTTTTTTCATTCTTACTTGATGCATATAATTTGAGAGCAGAGATAGGATCAGATTGTCCTTGAGTTCCTATATATTACCAATGTTGGCAGAATAAAAATGCTCTCTCTAAAAAGCATCATAGGGAAGAGTGACCTATTTGATCACTGGCATATTTTCTCATTTTGTGACCTGATAAAGTGGATTTATTAATCCAGTCTTAGTTTAATTTCTCACATTTTCTATTTTTCTACATGAAATTGCTAATTAGCAGTAACATGAGAAGTTACAAAAATAGTAAACATTAAGTAAAATGTTGTCTTTATAATATCTGTGCTGTAAAGTTATACTTTTGTTTAATTGCTGTTGCTCAGGCATCTCTACATTTCCCTTTAACATGAATCTATGTTCATTGCAAAAATTTCTTTGGCTTTTATGTTGGCAATATCTATGTCCTCAAGCTTCGTATAAGTTATGTCCTCAAGCTTCCCGTTATCCATTAGGAACAACAAATACAGAACTAATGACACACAAATCCTATTTAGTTTCTATTCTTTAATATTCCAAGATTATCCCATTAATGGTCTTTGTTAAATTAACAAGAAAATAAATCTTCTGGAATTCTAATCCATAAGATTTCTTTCTTGGTGCTGTCCTTTCTTACCTTCTGTCTGTGTTTTGCTTACTCCCATTCCTCAGGTGCCGCTCCCTTCTGATAGTCGCTGTTGTTACTGTCATACCTGTACTACTCACCGTCCTTCCTATCTACCGCTGCAGTCTGTTAGTCCAGGAGCTAAGGTCTTTACCCTTCTTGCAGTCAAGTTTCTAGTTGTGAACCTGTTTAAGTACATCAGATCTTCTTCAGATTCCTTCATTACTTAGCTTTGATGCTCTTTATTCCATTCTGGATTACAATTCCACTTTACATTATATAAGGCAGATTTTGAGAAGCGTGCAGTAAACAACATTTGGACTGATCAGATTCAGTTTGGCAGGGAAAAAAGTTCTGTTGCTAGAGAATAAACTATAAAAAAATGAGTACAGTAGATTGTAGGAATGTTTTGTTTGAAAATCAGTTCATTTTTTTTAATGAAGTGCAACTAGATCATAATTATGTTTGAACAAACTTTAACTTGTTCATATTCTTAACTTGTTCATTATCTGAAATGAGCTGATTCTATTTTTGTTTTATGGAAATTGGATACCGATTTTTCTGAATGACTACATATATCCCATATTCATGCACACATATTACGCTTAAATGCTAGAGTAGCTATCTTCATTCACATCTGTGTGCCTCTGTCCATTGGTTTAAATTTGCACCTAATTTCATACTTCCAAAGAAAACAGGTTGCCTGAAATGTTCTTTCTTCTCTAATGTTCTGTAGCTGGAGCAATCTGAAGAGGACCAAGACTCCCAGACCCATGCTGGTGTATCCTGGGTAGTTGAGCCCAAGCAGGATTCCAAGAGGACCCTCAGCACTAAGTATGAGACTACTATCTTCTGAAAACAAATCTACATCCAACCAGTCTAACTGTGCCTTTCCAGTCTGATCTGCCTGCTGTTCTAAACCTTCCTTTCCCCCCATTGCTGGCACTAGGCATGGTGCCACCAGAGGCAGCAGGATAGGATTATCATAGACTAAACAGCTTTTTGTATCTGCTTTCTACTGAACACTGTGAATTCTCCTAAAGGAAACAAGGGTAACACACAGAGAGAGTCAGCTGTTTTTAGATGTCTTGAGAGATGGGAGAAATGAAGCCTGTGGGAGTTCAGTATATGGATTTGGGAAAATCAACTGGTGTTTTTGATTTTCTCTTCATGTTGACACTGTGAATATGGAGTGGATTAACACTCCATAGGGCTTTTTTGTTTAGCATTCTTGTTACTGGATGGTTCTGCAACTTTGTTCTCTTGTGTACATACTGCTGTAATCTAGATTTATATCTCCATACTAAGACATGGTCACAATTGTTCCATGTAGCATTCTTTTACCTGTCATCTCAAAAGACACTAATTACTGTGATATTGTTTGCAAACCTCTTGCTCACCTGATTTCGCATGAATCCTGTTCATACACTCTACTGTTTCTGGATACTGGAATGTATGGTATAATGTAAAAGGCAACTCAGCGCCATGATTCCCTCAATTAAGCACTTTCTTTTTTCCTAGGAGTCAGACTTGATACAATGTTAAACAGGAATGTTTCAGCTCTCCAAGTATTTCTGATCAGTCTGTAAGATTTACTGGTAAAGCTTTCTGTTCATGTTAAGCAATCCACTTACAATTAACTGATTAATCACATTTCCTAAACTTTAATTAGAGTGCATCTTACAAAGATACACACTAGTTGCTATAAATAAGGATCAGAGGCTGATAAAGTATAAGATCGAGGCAAATTGTAGGAAAAATGAATGGCATACTTATGTTGTATTAAACACAGTTAACAATTAGAAAAAAAGATATCCAGAGTTTTCAAAATATTTGTAATTCATCTTTCTCCAGGCAGGCCAGTAAATAGTATCTGAATTCTTATCTCTTTTCAATACAAATTTTATTTAGTTTTTAAACAAAAAAATGCAAAGGTAGATTCAATTTTAAATTACTATTTTTTCACTGAATGCTTGTCTTCAAAGCAGCAAGCTTTGCTATTATTGCAGAATTAAATAGCCACTACTATTTTGGACAACAATTCCAAACATTCAGTTTATTTTGCGAGATGGAATCTAAAATCATTTCTGTTCAGATGATGTTTGACATTTGCCTACTGTCCTTCAAATAATTTGTTTTCACTGAACACAAGTTTTCCAGTGATAATCCAGACACTTCATATTATTCAGAGACTGTAGAGTTACTGCGACTGAATGACCTTATGTAAATTACTATACATTTCTCACATCTGAGGTTTAGTCATTGACAATAGTATAAACTTCCCTTGGTTGCATTTTTTAATGTATAAAATCATTCAATCCCTAGCTTTCTTTTCATTAATATTGTCCCCATTTTGTTTGCCTTCTGCCAAGCTGAACTACAGACATCCACGTTTCTCCATGGAAATGTAGTAAATGAGCAGAGCTCTAAGAAGCAGTGAAATCCTGGAGGTACGAAGATCAACACCCGGCTCTGGGTTGTGTCCTTGGCTGCTCATTAAGGACTTCCAGAGTTGAGTGAAAAGAGTCCCAAGCCACAAGTTGATAAAAGCAATATGCATTTTTAGCAAAAGAACAGAAACTTCTGCAGTTAAAAGACTGATGCCATGAATTTTAGTTTGAAATGTTTTTGTTTCCTTTATATTGTGAAATCCTCAATTTCAGCATAGCATTGATGGAATTGAACAATAACTGCTAAAACAAAACATGAATATGCCTGTCTTATAATATAGCTTTACAATATCTGAATATTAAATCATATATTCATACTTGGCTTGGAATAGTAATAGGCAAATTCCCAGCTTGATGCAATATTAAATTTATTTTGAGGTACTAGCACCTAGACTGAAAATTGTTCATTCTTAAGTTACAGTAATAATTTAAAAGCGTATCTAACTTAAAAGAATCAGAGAAATTTAAATTTTTGACAGTTGAACTAACCAGAAGCCTGGTATAAGTAAGCATACTTAACTGCTTCACAGCAATACAGCTGTTTTGTGAAAGTATTTTTTTCCCTCCACACAATTTATAATAATGACTGTGATTTCTTGCATCTCAATCAAGTAATCTATTTTTTAAAATGTGATTGGATTGTACTCTGTGGTTTGAGATTTTTTAGAAGATTATTCACTGATTAGCACTTTTTATACTACTTGATAATTTAAGAATGCTCATTTAAGTTCATAATTTAAGTATCTTATATAACAATTACGGAGTATAAAAAAGTGGAGATCACGGGCATTATGCTACAACAATTTATTTCCTTAATTCCACTTAATTCAGCAATGACTGCTTCAGATAGAAGCTAAACTAGAAAATGGGTTATCTTAAGCATTCACAATCTTGAACTGGCTTCAGTTCTGACTGTAGCTCTATCCTATCCAAGAAAAAGATGAGGAAATAAATGCAAATAATGCTTTGGTGGATATGATATTTTGCTATACCCTGTCACTGTGTTAATGATTTTCTTCAATTTTTGTTACTGCTGTATCATTAAGATGTAATTTAGTCTTACTCTATTTGGTTAAAAAATAGGAGGAAAAAGTATCCTTATCCCAAATAGTTGAATTTGGGAATAATTCACAGATGAATTTCTTGAAACAGAACATTCCTTTATATGCATATGTAAAAGATATGCTGGTGTTGGTATAAATATTACTGTACCAGTAAGTCTGTTCTTAAAGAATGCAAATTGCATTTTTGCAAAGGAGGATAGGATAGTTAGCCTTAGAACATATTCGCAAAAATGATGAAAGCTTCCAACTTGCTTCTTCCAGTAATTTGGTGCTTCCTTTCTGAGTTTACATGGACATAGCAATATCCATGGGTGCATCTCCTGATTAAGCATTCCTGTTAAGAAGGCAATTCAAGCCATTTTGGACTTGAGTTTTCCTACAATTTTAGCTGTTTCTAGACTCCAAAGTATTTGAGACTGTTGTCACTCTGTGATGTTTTGTAGCACACAGAAAAGAATACCATCTATTGCTGGCACTGAATCTGTTTATTGGTCCTTTAAAATACTATACTTACTGTAAGCATTCATTTGTGCTGAAATAACACCTTGCTAGAACGCCTTTTCAAAAAGGATAACCTAAAATTAAAGGCTTATTTTTACTTCATTTGAGTCCAAGATGAGAACACTTTATAAATGCTATGATGGATGAGCTACTGCTTATCTTTTGAATGAAAAATCCGTTTATGAAAATCTCCTGTAGGATTTTTTGTTTTTTGTTTTATATTTTTACACACTAGTATCAGCTCGCAGAAACTGGCCTTTAGACTTTCTTAGCTTGTGAGAGAAATTCTGAATTTGAGGTACATGACAATCTGCCCAGCCTTCTTTGGGAAAGAACTCTAAGCAACTTCAAGCAGTGAGCTGTGCTATTCTTGCAGACAGGTATCTAATGATACCTCACTTTTTCAATACCTTCTTTGCCTGTGAAAATAAAAAAGCTGGGTGATATTTCACTCCTTCACTGCCTCTGTTTGCATGATCAGTATGAATGTCTATCGGCAGGATTTTCTGCTATGCTTGCTTCTGAAGAAGGCAGGCAGATTCTTCGTAATAGGCAGTTTGAATATCAACACTTTTATGCTAATTGTGATGTATGGCAGTGGGACTGATTTGTAATAAAATGTTATTTAATCTGTCTTTGTATTTTGATACTTGAACTATTTCCTTTTTATTTTCTGTATATAAAAATTATTCTGTCTCTCTCTCTCTCTCTCTCTCTCTCTCTCTCTCTCTCTCTCTCTCTCTCTCTCTTTTTGTGGTACCAAACATAACCAATTTGTGCAACAACATAGACTGACCTCACTACAACAAGGCGAGATTGTAAATATTTCTGAGCTTCCAGCAGTCGTTTTGTTGTTTGTTTTTCATAACTGTATGAGTTAGAACTGAGTAAATTAATAAAATTAGACATCTCTGTATGGGTTGTTGTGGTATATTAGTCTTACCGAGTATTTTAAAACTACAGTTTTATATTAACAGATGTTTTGTTAAAAATATTGAAACAAATTCTAATCATAGGAATGGGATATTAAAGTTACTTTTCACAATTGAAATAACATGTACTAGCTAGTTTAAAATCACAGGACAACATTTTGAGCTGTTTAAAGGTTTACTGCAGCAAACTTGGCATTGTCAGTTTGGTATTATTAGCTGTACCTTGCAACTTCAGTGATCCAGTTTGGAATACAGCAGCAAAGAGCAGAACAGGTGCTACATTGATCACATTGAATTATGCATCAAAGTACTGTCTGAACAATTGCCAGTTTGAATCTCCCCTCTCCTTGCCGTCACATGATCTGCCTCGTTAAGTTGTTAAGAAGAAACTTTCCCCGTTTCAGACTTTGCTCCTGGAAGCAGCAATTTCTTCAGTATTTCCGAGTAGTATGGACCAAATACCTGTCTGTTGTGATGAATCAAACTACCAAACCTCTGTCCAATTTCCAGTAGTTCTTCCTGAATAGGAGTAAGGCCTTGAAGTAGATTCTTAGCATTTTGACCACAAGGATACAAACAGTGTCTAAGAAAAGTCTGAATCCGTTGCTCTGTGGAAATTAAGAGAGATTTGGAAATAAACTAGGGTGCTATAATTATGACTGCACCATTTGGGACCCTCACTGATTGTTAACTGCAAAGTTATAAAGAAAAACTCAGGAAAGTGTCAACATTTTAAATAGCTGAGATTGTACAGTACACTGGTGGCAAAATAATTAAAATTTATGTGTTTCAATTATATTTTAAAACTCAAAAATATTTAAATTCATTTGCTGACAGCTTGTGCATTTGGTAAATTAAAATTTTTTAGACATATTCTACATCTCAAGTAGTACATTGATTAACACCAATCATAACTGTAATGTAAGCACTCCCTTGGAAATAAAAGATAAATTTATCTTGTTATAAATGCCAGGCGCTGTATATTGGATACATATTCGGCTATCTTACTGAGATTTTCACTAATTTATTAAAACATTGCTTCAATTTAACAATATTTAAATTAGAGTTAAAGGTATTTCAGTTAACCCATCGAAGCATGGGCACAATTCCTAATTGACAATATTAAATAAACCAGCCTGAGCCCAGGTCCCTGGGCTCAGGCTGGTTTATTTTAACGCCAGGTCTGTGATTAACAAAGCTCCCCTCAGCTGTGAACTGATCGAGGAGAAAAATGCGCACCTGATTTGCATTTCGGAAACCTGGCTGGGCTTGGAGGGAGGTGTCCCTCTGACTGAACTTTGCCTGCCAGGTTTTTGGGTGCTACACCAACCGAGAGCGCAGAACAGGGGTGGGATATGTGTGTGGCAGTTGTTATTAGGGAGGCCCAGGCTCCGCGGGAGGTCCCTGTTCTGCAGATAAATGGATGTGAGTCCCTCCTCATGAGATGGGGCCCACAAGGGCAGTTGGGCCTGTTGATTATGTACCTATCGCTCAGCTGCGTATCAATGGCCCTGCCCGGGCTGCTCGACGTCCTATCGGGGCTGGTGGTTGAGTTTCCCAGACTTATTGTGCTGGGGGACTTCAATCTGCCTTCTCTGGGTTGGGCGTCAGGAGCAGCCTGGGAGTTCATGGCTTCCATGGCAGCCATGGACCTGACGCAAATAATTCAGGCCCCAACCCATGTGGGGGGACACACGCCTGAGCTTGTTTTTATCTTGGAACAGTGGCATGTGGAGCTCGGTGGGGGAATGCCAGTCATTTATCCTCTGTCATGGACCGATCACTAACTCCTGCAGCTGGGCTTCCATTATGACACCTTCCGCCGCTGGGCTGCGGGACCGACCACTTGGTTCCACTCCAAGCACCTGATGGACCCTGAGCGGTTCCAGATGGAGCTTGGGCCGATACCTATCTCTCTTTCCCACACCCCAGTTGAGGCTCTGGTGGGTGCTTGGAAATGGGCGGCCTCCAGGGCCCTTGACTGTGTCTTGCCTTTGCGGCCTCTGATCCCAGTTGGCCCCTTGGTTTACTGAGGAGCTCCGGGAGATGAAGGGGCGAAGGAGAGACCTAGAGAACTGTTGGAGGTCCAGCCGTTCAGAATCTGACCATGCACAGTTAAGATCCTTCACACAGTCTTACCTAGTGGAGATGGAGGCGGCGAACTGTTTTTACTTCTCTGCCCTCATCGCATCCGCAGATAATCGCCTGGCCGCTCTGTTTAGGGAGTCACGCTCCCTTCTGAATCGGGGAGCGGGGGATGACCCTTTGCGGGGTTGGGCCGAGGAGTATAGTCAGCATCTGCTGGACAAGATCGCTCAGATTTGGGATGGTTTGACTGTAACTGGGCAGGGTTGGATGGGGGGGGGGGGAATGGGAGGAGTTCGATCCTGGGACCCCTGAGGAAGTGGACAGGATCATGGGGAAGCTGTGTGCTACCACGTTTGTTGGACCTGTGTCCCTCCTGGCTAGTTTATGCAGCCTGGGAGGTTACATGTAACTGGATCCGGGCAGTGATTACTGCATCCTTGGGCGAGGGTAGCTTCCCCGCTGCCTTGAAGGAGGCAGTGGTGAGGCCGCTCCTCAAGAAACTTGCCTTGGATTCAGCCATTTTGAACAACTTTTGTCCTGTCTTCAACCTTCACTTTATTGCAAAGGTGTTGAGAGCATGGTGGCACAGCAGTTTCCGTTGGCCCTGGAGGAAACAGAATACCTTGATCCGTACCAGTTGGGTTTCAGGCCCAGATACAGCATGAGACGGCATTGGTCGCGCTGGTGGATGATCTCTGGAGGGCCCTGGCAAGGGATATTCCTCTGTCTTGGTCCTATTAGATCTCTAGACGGCCTTCGATACCATTGACCATGGTATCCTGCTGCGACGCCTCGAGTGGTTGGGGGTGGGGGGGGCACTGTGATTCTCCTACCTCTCAGGGCACTCACAGTTGGTGTTGGCGGGGGGGGCAGAAGTCGACCCTGAGGCTCCTCACTTGTGGGGTGCCCCAGGGATTGGTGCTCTCTCCTCTTCTGTTCAACATCTATATGAAGCTGCTGGGGGAGGTCATCCGTGTTTTCAGGGTGAGGTATCATCAGTAAGCTGATGATACCCAGCTTTTTATATCCACCCCGAACCAGCCCAGTGATGCCCTCGACGTGATGTCCTGGTGCCTTGAAGCGGTACGGACCTGAATGGGGAGAAACAGGCTTCGGCTCAACCCTGTCAAGACCGAGTGGCTGTGGGTACCGGCATCTCAGCTCGAACAAGATATTCCATCTCTGATTATAGGGGGTAAAGGGCGTGTAACCTGGGCGTCCTCCTGAATTCATGGTTAAAGTTGAAAGATCATGTTATGACTGTGACCAGGGGAGCATTTGCTCAGGTTCGCCTGGTATGCCAGTTGCGCCCTTATTTGGACCGAGATGCCCTACCCATAGTCACTCATGTGCTCATCACCTCCCGTATTGACTACTGCAATGCTCTCTACATGGGGCTGCCCTTGAAGACCACTCAGAGGCTTCAGCTGGTGCAGAATGCGGCTATGCGGGTAGTGATGGGAGTGTCCCGACACCTTTCCTGTGCGACTTGCATTGGTTGCCGGTTGCCCTCCAGGTGAGATTCAAGGTGCTGGTGATCACCTATAAAGCCCTACATGGCTTAGGCCCGGGATACTTGGTGGACCATCTGCAGCCAGCAACAGCTTCCCATCGCCTGGTGCACTCTCACAGGGAAGGCCTACTCAGGGTGCCGTCGGCCAGACAGTGTCAGCAGGCGACCCCCAGGAAGAGAGCTTTCTCTGTAGGTGCACCCATCCTTTGGAATCAACTCCCTCTGGAGCTCTGGGTGGCCCCCGACCTTCGCTCCTTCTGTCGTGGGCTGAAAACGTGGCTATTTCATCTAGCCGCCCTAGACTGATGGGGTTTTTAATAGAACTCAATGGGGTTTTATTGGATTTTTGTCAATTTTATCATGGACTTTGTTTTTAACGGTTTGTTTGCTTTGTTTATTGTTGTGAGTCGCCCTGAGTCCTGTGGAGATAGGGCGCCATATAAATCCAATAAATAAAATAAATAAATACTCTTCTCTGGCAATTTGTATTAAAAATGGCATTCAAACTGCTGCTTCTTAAGAGAAATAAATTCAAAAATGTTTTTAAAGTATTTTGAGTATTCTAGAAACTTTCTTTTATACTAAACATTCTACATATTGAACCTATATTTTGTGAATGGCATTCAGGATTCAGGGTTTGGAGTTGAAATTCATAACATTTTATGTTCAAATATACTTGCATCAAGCCAAACTTGAATAACTTACCAATTAGAACCCGTACAGCATTGTTTTTATCTCCAAGGTTCCTAAGCTGGCCTTTGAGTGAAGCAGCCTTATCAGTACAGAGAGCAGGGTAACCCAACTGATTAAGTATGGCATCTACTTCCATGTGTATTTGATTGCTGATATCCATCAAGGCATTTTCTGATCTAATCATACAATAACAGCAAGCATGTTAACTATGTCAATTGAAATTTCAATGAAGAGAAAGATTCTTAACATATGACAATGAAATCAGTTTGATATACTTTCTCAAAATTAAGTTTCTGACAAAAAGTGTATCAAGATTGGGCACCAATTAATTAGAATTAACATATTTAGTATAATCCTCTTGAGGGAGCTACTATATGTATATAATTTTCTTAATGCTTGGTTCCAAAATTCAAATTGTTGCTTGTCCAATGAATGCCCTTTAAGATATGTCTTCATTATTCCATAAAGACTGATAAATTGTACCAAAGTACTTGTGGGATTGCTGTTGCCTACCACATTTGACCATCTGATGCATTCCTCCCCAAAGAACCTGCTAGAGTTCCACCTTTTGCAAGCTAGGAGGGACAGTCTTGAAAATGTTTCTGCTTTTTAACAGGAGTGTCTGCACTTTAGCATAGCCTTCCCTTCCAGAATTTTGTCTGCCCTATACTTGTTATCTTTACATATATTATTAACATATTTTTACAGAAAGTCTTATATATTGGCATTATACATTACCATACTGTGTATATTAGATTCCATTTCTTCATATGCAGAGAACATTTTATTATTTTGAATTGATGAACCGTAAACCTCAATTACAGTGGTGATAAATCAGAGAGTAAGTTACAATAAAGCACAGAGCATAACGTAAGTAATCAGGAGCAACACAACTTCTTTTTAGTTACATAGTGAGTTTTGATTTCATTTGTGTGCTTACTTGTAGCCGTTTCTATCAACCCAATAGTGGGGAGAAATCACTTTTAGCACCAAGAATGCAGAAATCTTTATAAAGGTGATTGATTAGGGGAATAAATGTGGATTTACCCCAATCCAAAAAACTGTAGAATATCCATGGTTCTCAAATAATTACAGAATATCTTAAAATTATACATTTATCTCTTTCCTGTTAACATAGGTTAGTGGACAAGATTTAGGTAGGCAAGAAAGAAAACAGTAGAAAATTGTTCCCTATTGTAAACTAGTCTTTTGAGTAGCATTGTATACAAACCAGGCCACTATGGTTTGTTCAGCAAGCTTTGGTTTAGTACCACATTGAGTCCATAAATAGTGTGGAGTGGATGTTGGCATGATCAATTCTAGTCTTGTTTATTGATTGCCTTGTTAACCAGCCTTGCCTACCCTTCTCCATAGAGTATCACAAGATTTTAGCTCATTATAACCTGCAAAAGAGGGGGCTAGGAAATATCATTCCTGTCTTCAGAAAATATTAAAATGGCTTGCCTTATATCAGGGAGACCTTCCAGAAGAGCTTTTATTACTCTTTTCAGCCTATTGCCACATCCTGGTGAACTGAATAACTCATTTCCACATATATTGCTGCTCACTAATAAGACTGAAGCAATAATGACTAGCTGATTCACTTCTACTTGTAGAGCATGCAAACGTGCTTTGTCCATCAACATAGTCTACAAAGAAAGCATATTCATGAAATCACAAAAAGTAGAGTCTGGAAGAAATCTTGGAGATCACTGAATCCAAGCCCCTGTTTAGTACAGGAATCCAATTTTCAGCATCCCTGACAGGTGAACTTCTAGCATGTTTAAACACTTTTCAGCAAAGAATTCATATTGGTTGCTATGTTTTGAGCCTTCCAAAAAATGCAAGGCCCAGAACTGGATGTAGTATTCTAGCTACACGTGGTTTAACCAACTTAGAATTTATAGGGAACAATTTTGTTTTCTAATGTTGACACTATATTTCTGTTTATGCAGCCTGGGATTGCTTTTGTTCTTTTAAAAACATTTTTTTGAATAATTAAAAGTTTTTAAAGCTAATTCTTCCATATTAGTTAAGATCAGATCTAGAAGAGCCAGTACCCTATGGAAAATGAAACTCAATGGAAGAATTTTGAAAATTTGGACATTGGCTAAGTTTTTCCCAATATATATCCATATAGTTATAGTCCTTCATTATGATTGCGTCCATTATGATTGCATCTCTTCTGAAAGTTTTATAATCTGGTCCAGAAGACAATACTTAAATCTTCTGCCAGGGTTAACTGTCTGTAGCATATTTCCACCACAGCTGGTTGTTCTTTCCCTTCCTATATATTCTTATCCAGTGCTCTTCATTGATCCATCGTGGTGAACTTCTCTCATAACCATTTAGCTGTTGTGTGGACATTTCGAGCACATTAAGATTAGAGTTGTACTTTGCTGAATTAAGATTATGCTTCCCTAACTATTTTTTAAATCTTTCCTGGTATTGAGAAACAATTCTCTTAAAAGGAACATCTTACCTCAGGATAGTGTTCTCTTCCAAGCTCCCAGTCCAGCAAATCCATATACGCTTGATTTAACACAGCAGTGGGACTATGAATAAATGAGACTTTTCCAGCAGACATAGGAGAAGTGGCAACAGGGGGTCCATTGGTTCCAGAGGTGGATGAAGGAGGAAGCAAATCAGAATTTGATACTTTGGTTACGGCCTTGTGTAGCCAGTCAGTTGTATAAGCTAGACTGTCTGCAGTAATGGAAAATTTGGAAAAGAAACAGGGCTGATTTTTTCAGTAATTTCTCTTTCCTTATTTTTTGGATAGATGCTGATTTTATATATCAAGTGCACTCCATGAATTCTCACATTTTAGTAATTTTCATTTCAGTTTGTGAAGTAATATTCTTAGCATTATATCTTGCCTGTATTTTTTAATTAATCAAGTTTAACAATTCAATTTATTCATTTTTTTCTGAAAAAGATGAACTAGCTTTTTCTGGCTATTCCTTATGAAATTATCTTTAGAACTACTGGAGTTTACCCACCTGACAGGAGTAAAAAACATACAAACTCACAGTAGCCAAATGTAACTTGACAAGAGGATGTAATAGAAGATAGGGCTCTAAATATTCTCTTACCTATTTCTTAAAATGTTAATATCCTGTATTTATCTGTGAGTAAATGCTGACAAGGGCCTATAGCAGTGGTTCTCAACCTTCCTAATGCCTCGACCCTTCAATACAGTTCCTCATGTTGTGGTGACCCCCAACCATAAAATTATTCCTAAAACCATTGAAAATATGTGTTTTCTGATGGTCTTAGGTGACCCCTGTGAAAGGGTCGTTCGACCCCCAAGGGGTCGTGACCCACAGGTTGAGAACCACTGGCCTATAGGGTTTGGCTCTGAGAGCTATTAGTTTACAAGATTTAGCAAATGTCCATTGCTCACTCTTTGATACCTGCCTGGTAGTTTGTTCAGGAGTTCCTGAAATTTTTTCCTTTCATATTGCACAGAGTGCTCCATGAGATGGGGTCGAAGGCTTTGTATGGTAAAGTTGACCATATCCATTTTCATTAGGTTCAGAACTCGGAAAATCTCTCTGTCATAGGTAACAAGAACAAAATCATTTTGCATTGTAATTAAATCACAATTTCTAGCAATAAGGAATGCTTTTCTTCTGTCATTGGGCTAGAAAAGAAAATGCTGTCCCATCCTGCTGGTTCATGGTGACTGTTTTCCTTTTATCAGACAAGCAAATATTCTTTTGTCTATTGCATGGATGTTGGGAATAAGCCTTAAATTACTCTGTTAAGCCTCCCTGCATATCACCTAATCTTTCTGATGAAATGTAAATGTGAGCCTGGCTCCATATTTAGCACCTTGACTAGAACCAAATTCCATACCTTTGAGTGGAGTTGAGCAGCCAATAAATTTAATTAATTAAATAAATAAATTTAAAGCAGTCGATGTGAATCCTATATTCAAAATAGATATATTCGTTTCAGTAACTAAACTTGGAAGCAAATTGTTTCTTTTTTCAGAGCTGTGCCAACATAGGAAATAGAAAATTCAGGAGTGCGGGCCCACAGCTATTGTTGCATTTAGCACTATCATTTAGTTCCTAATCCATATCGATGCCTTGCTTTAGGAATAACAACAACAGACTGAAACTCAATGTTTGTTTTACTTTCAGGCTTTGAAAAGTCTAAATTGAACAAACAGGTATTTTTCTGTGCATCTTTTCTTACTCCTAGATGAAAAATGATGAACTGCAAGTTTCTTTATACAATTAAAATTGTAGGAAATTGTTGCTCTAAAATAACAAGATTATGCATCCTACATCAGTGTAATTTTAATAACTAATGTATGACTTGTACAGAATTGTATTTCCTCAAAACTCAAACCCACCTGAGCAAATGAACTGGATCTGCCATGATTCGCAGACTTTGTATTTCTTCATCTCTGATAGGTGCACAGAGCATTGCCATGGTGCCTAAGATATATGTGGTGAGCTTGGCGATATCCAAAGCTCCATGCTCAGTTTCTTGCTTTATCAATTCGATGTCTAGTGCTTCTTCGATCTGACTTTTTAAACGTGTTTGTCGTGGCAGAAGCAAAGACAGCAGAGTCTATAAATCAGAATGGAGGAGGAAAGGAACATTTGTAAAAGCAAATGTCCAAATTGATTTTAACTATTCAAGCTCAATAACATACATAAAAATATGATGGTTGAATGAATGGTACGATGCCTCTAATATTCTAAATCACCAACAGATGGCAGAATTGATATGTTCTTTAGCTTCTTCATTTTACTTGGCAGAAAATTGCTGTGAGAAAAGGTTGTGTTGCTATTTTTGTGAAATGGGACCCTATGATGAATATTGATCAGATTGAGTTTTAGACAGCTGGAGTAATTTTTCCAATTGAAATTCATCACCAAATGCAGGTTGTTTGTTGGTATGTGTAGTTGAGTGCAGGGCCAAAAGCTGTAAAGATGTGAATCAGGAAGACTTATTTATGTGATCAAGAATGAAGTGGTCTGTTGCTATGACAACAACAATTTTCACAGAAAGGTTGATGGACTAACTAAGGACAGTCAGCAGATCATTGAAAAAGAAACTTCTATCAAGCTTGATATTTCATAATAAAACGAGAGTCAAATTTTGATGTTCCTCCTTATTTCAAGATGCTGATTCCAAAGAGAAAAGCTTCAAGAGTTGAAATTTGCCAGCAGAATTTCACAACATTGTTCATCTGATGAAACATGGGCTCACCAAGAAACAAAGTATCAGCCCATGGAATATCATTGCAAAAATTCAGCTAAAGAAAAAGAATTAAAATGCAGGCTTCAGCAGGAAATTTCATGGCTACACAGATTTTTTTTTGAGACAAACTCGTATCTGTTTCTTTGAACTACCAGCTCACAATGCTCTATTGCAACACTCAAAATTTTGAAACAATTCAACAGGATTCAAAACCCCAAGGAAGAATTTTTGCTGCAGCATGATGATGGTAGGCCTCATACTTCACAAGCCAACTAAAAGGCTTTGAAATTAGTTGGATCTCATTGTGTCCCTATCCATCATACAGTCCATTTATGGCCACCCACTCACAACAACTCTGGGCAGCTTACAAACAGTAAAAACCCAGTAAAGAAAATAAAAAACAATAATCCGCACCCCGCTTAGCAACAACACAGAGTCAAATGAATCCTTGATGGGCTCCACTCCACTCTGAGTTTTCCAGCCTACTTGGCAAAACCAAGTCTTCAGAGCCTTACAAGAGTGTAGAAGTAAGGCCCAGTCTAATTTCTGCACGGATATCCCATAGGGAGGCAGTTACCACAGACAAGGCCTTTCTTCTGGGTCCCGCCAGATATGCACCATTCCTCGTTTCCCTGCTCTAGTGGATCAGATGGATGAAATTGGCAAGAGACAGTCCCTAAGATAACCCAACACAAGCCATGAAGGGCTTTAAACGTGACAACCAGCACCTTGAATTGCATCCAGAAGAAATCAGCAGCCAATGTAGCTCCCTCAGAAGTGAAACATATGCACACCTGGATCTGTACAAAACCGTGCAGGCTGTTCCGTTTTCAATCAATTGGAGCTTCCAGATGCTTGTCAAGTGCAGCCCCATGTAGAGGCATTGCAATAGTAAAGTCAGGAGGTAAGTAGGTGTGAGTGACCATGAGCAGGGATTGCTGGTCCAGGAAAGGGTGTAACTGGCATACTACCTGTAGTTATGCAAAGGCCCTGCTGGCACAATTGGCACCTGCTCCTCAGGGCAGGAGTTGTGAGTCCAAGAAAAACCCCAGATTATGCATTGAATCTGTTTGGGGCAGTGTGCCACCCATCCAAGACCAAAGGTGGTAGCCCATTGCTTCCCATCCAGCCCTTAATAACTTCAAAGCACCGTAAGAGAGGTCACAGTATTGCTTAACTTACCATGGGCTGAGACATAGAGCTGAGTGTAATCAGCATATTGATGCTATCTCAATCCATGGTGACGGATGATCTCACTAGTGGCTTCATGTACATGTTAAACAGAAATGGAAAGAATATCAAGCCTTCCAGAACCCCACAAAGTAGTGAAAAAGGCCTGGATTTCTCGTTTCCTATCAATACTGAGAGTGGCAACAGAGGAAGAAAGTGAACCAGGACAATAGACAGCCCCTCCACTCCCACTCCCTAAAGCTGCACCAGGAGACCATAGCTGATGGTATTGATGGCCGCCAAGAGATCAAGTAGAGCAAGGATGAATACACTACCCCGCTTCCACTAGTTCATAAAAAAGCACGATGGATGCCATTTCCTTTCCGTATCCAGGCCTGAATCATGACTGGTACGGATCTAGATAATCCATTTTATCCAGAAACCTCAGGTGCTGCTTCTCAACAACCCTCCCCAAAAGGGAAGATTGGAAATAGATAAAAAATTATCCAAGAGGGTGGAATCCAGCAATGATTTCTTAAGAAAAGGGCGGCATTTAAAATGTTGGGGCACTACCCTCTGCTGCAGGGAAGCATTAATCAGTGCCAAAATCCCCCTGTATGTCATTTCCCAGGAAGCTTTCACAAGCCAGGAAGGGCATGGATCTAAAACACAGTTGCTTGCTCTCATAATCCCTAGGATCCTGTTCACTTCTTCAGGAATAGCAGGATCAAATTGTTCCCAAATAATGGCAAGAACTTGCCCCAGGTGCTTCCACTGGACCAGCAACTACCCCAGCATCTAACTGGGAACGAAGCTGAGCAAAGATACCATGTGACTTCCATCTTTTCTCAAAATTTAAAGACTAACTTTGTGGGCATCTCTTTAACTCAAAAGAAGAGGCAGAAAGGGCTGTCATGGCCTGGCTGAAAAGACAAAGTATGAAGTTATTTTGTGACAACTTTAAGAAGCCTGTCAATCATTAGCAGAAGAATGAAGTGACTGATAGTGATTATTTGGAGAATAACAATCTGTAACAAAAAATTGTTTTATTTCAAGAATTATTTTCCTGTTTAATTTTAATAGGAATATTTTAATTAGTGAAAGTTATGGAATTGAAGGCATTACTTTTCATCTCACATATAATAGTTTTAGATACAGCAACATCTTAAATAAAAAAATCATTTGAATTAATTTCTTTCTAAGTTAATTTTATTCTCCATGCAGGTTTCAATAAAGTGCCAAATAAATGTGGAACAAAGATATCCTCAAAAGGTTTGCAGCAGCAAAGAGGCTGATACTAACTTTCACTGTTATTTTAGGCAAATGGCTAGTCATAAAAATGTTCTAGTATAAAAAGAAATCATTTTAAAAAAACATTCACATGGTTAACTCTTTTTCAATAGTTCTATAATTCCGCTGCTGCCTCTGGTGAAGTGATAGCACTAACTTCAAGCCTTTTAGGGGAGAAGGTACAAGTGCTAAGTTACAGATAGTCCTTGTTTAACAATCACAAATGATTCCAGTGAAATGGTTGCTAAGCTACATGGTCACTAAATAAACCATGTGTTTAAGAGAGATGCTGGAAAGATTGCTGGATGCTGCCATCTCATTTAGATAAAGTTCTCACGTGCAACAATGCCAGTGTTACTCTGACTCCAGGGTGCATTGTTATCAAGTACAGAAATTTGGGGGAGGGAGGGTATATCAATAAAATAATTTTTTACCATTTACTACCATTGTATTTATGAACAATTGTTTTCCAAGGCAATTGCTAAAGAACTTATAACCACAGTTGTTAAGCGAATCATGTGGTCATTAAGTGATTTTGGCTTTCCCCATTGACTTTGCTTGTTAGAAGTTGACTGAGAAGATTAGAAATGGCGATTGCGTGACCCAGGAGCACTGCAATTGTCATAAATACATGCCAGTTGCCAAACACCTGGATTTTGATCACTTGACTATGGAGATGCTGCAATGATTGTAAATTTGAAAATTATTAATAAGTCACTTTTTTCCTTCTATAGTAACTTCAGTCACTAAATGAGTGGTTCTAAATCTAGAAGTACCTGTAATATTTTTTTATCACAAAAATCAATTTGTTAGATATGAATAATAACATTCCCACTCCCCTTTATAATTTACTTCTTTGATTTCTTGAAGTAGCTTGACAGCGTGAGAATAGTCTGGTGGTACTTTGGAGAGTTGTTCTTTCAGATTATCCCAAAAAGCTTTGTGCACTGTTTCTTTCACTCTGCTTTCTAAACTGTAGTGAGATAAAAGTACCTGCTGTTAATATTTTTTCTACCTACAATATTGTCTGGAGGCCAAGTTTCATATAATTTTTTACCCATTGATAAATATCATTTTTCAGTCCAATCAATATTGTAAGGAAATACTAGATTTCAACAGATGATCCTATGAAATGTAAAGAGTAGGTACACATAAAATATATTCTGGAAAATGTAACAGGGAAGCCAGTTCAAATTTTCCTCCAGACAGCATGAATACAGTCGTCTGGGGAACACTGTCTGGCTCTTTCAAAGAACTATCAGTCCTAAAAGATAATAAAAAGAAAATTCTCTGTCCTAGGAGAATGCCAAACCACCATTCCAGATTAGTATGGATTGAAAAACAAATGGCGGAGTTCTCCAAAATATTCCATTCCCAGAATGGTAGAGTTTGCACAATGGTTTGTATTATATCTTGAGAAGGTAAAGTGAGAACTAATAATATGCTACACATCTTAAATAAGAGTGGTCCATAAAGTTCATTTAGACTAAAGCTTTATTAAAAATCAATTCTCTGAATCGTGCAAGTAAAAACAGAAATGTATTGACACATAATCAGAACAATAAAAAAAAATCTACAACATAAATATTTAGCCATCAGTTTCAACTTTCCCATTTTGAGTCTTTATAGTAAATGTCAACCTTCTGCCTCTTAATCATAGCCTTACATCTTTTATCAAAATTGTTTATGAAATCTATATGTAATTTTTCAGTCACCAAGTGTTCTGGCTACGTCTTGGGTTTATGCAACTCAAGTAGCCAAACCCAGCTTAACGTTCCATTAACAAAAACAATTGCTTATTTGGCAATAAAATAATCTAGATGCTAATGAGGTTAAATGAAAATCATATTAAACCATATTTGCTAAGAATGACAAACAGCAGATTTTTCCCCCAACTACTATGTGAAGACCTAGCTCTATTGGGAAGATTCTAAGACTGGAAAAGGTAGAAAGAAAGAGGACAACCACCTACAGGACTCAAGTTACAGTGGTATTCAATGCATCATTAGAAAACCTGAAAAACCAAGTTAGAGAAAGATCATCACGGAGAAAATCTATCTGTATGGCTATTAAGAGTTGACAACAACTTGATAGTACATAATCAATTAAAAAATATAGCTTTATGCAAAGTTAAATGAAAATTTTTGAGAACATGGAGAAAATAAAACCTACCTGTTTGGTGATAAATTCACTTCTTGCAGTTTGAAGTTATGGTTGACAACAATTTCATGGGCTATTGTCATTTTTGAGACTTCATTGGCTGTTTCCATGAGCTCTGAGATAGAATGGATTTGGGGAGAATTGGCTGTATATAAAAATAAAATAGAATGGTGCTTACTTGGGCCACCAATCAGGAATGTTTTTAAAGACATATGCTATTTATAATTAAACAATGTATCTTTTTTTTGATGCAAACTCTGCTGATCCTTTCCACTTCCACTGATGCAAACTCTGCTGATCCTTTCCACTTCTAAACAAGCAAACAAAAGGGGTTTTTTTTGTCTGTAGAAGACTCTGAGAAATGATAATTATATAAACATGAACTAAAATATTCCAGTTTAAAAATTAATATAGGATGTTATTAGTAATTTCCAAGTATTTCTAATATCACAATCATAAACCTCACAGAAAGCCATTACAAAGTTCTTCAAAGAACAGCAAATTATATATGAATGTTGCTACGACTCAGAATTGATAGTGCTTGTCTAGAACCAAAGATCTGGGATCCAAGGATAGAACAAAAATTTATTTATTTATTTATTTATTATTTGGACTTGTATGCCGCCCTATTTCCAAAAGGACTCAGGGCGGCTCACAACATAGAACATATACAGTCCAATCCTTCCTTTTAAAAGTATCCAATAAAACTATAAAACAATAAAAACCATTAAAATCCCCTCTAAAAATCCCCTTCAATCCAAGCCGGCCAGGCGAAATAGCCATGTTTTAAGGCCACGGTGGAAAGAGCGAAGGTCAGGGGCCACCCAGAGCTCCAGAGGGAGCGGATTCCACAGGGTAGGTGCACCGACTGAGAAGGCCCACTCCCTAGGGGTCGCCAGCTGACATTGTCTGGCCAATGGCATCTCAAGGAGGCCCTCCCTGTGGGAACACACCGGGCGATGGGGAGCTGTAACTGGCCGCAGATGGTCTGCCAAATACCCCGGGCCTAAGCCATGTAGGGCTTTATGCGTGATTACCAGCACCTTGAATCTCACCCGGAGGGCAACCGGTAGCCAATGCAGGTCCTGCAGGAGGGGTGTAACATGAGAGTGTCGAGCCACTCCCATCACTACCCGCGTGGCTGCATTCTGCAGCAGCTGAAGCCTGATTGGTCTTCAGGGGCAGCCCCATGTAGAAAGTGTTGCAACAGTCGATCCAGGAGGTGACGAGCACATGAGTGACTATACATAAGGCATCACGGTCCAGGTAGGGGCACAACTGGCGCACCAGACGAATCTGAGCAAATTCCCCCTGGTCATGGTCGTAACATGATCTTCCAGAGTCAGCCATGAATCCAAGAGGACGCCTAAGTTGCGCGCCCTATCAACAGGGGGCAACACCTCACCTCCTATAACCAGCGAGGGAATATTCCCTTGAACTGAGATGCCGGTACCCACAGCCACTGACCTGGCAGGGTTGAGCTGAAGCCTGTTCCTCCCCAAAAATATTGCTTCAAAACCCAAAACTGGACAAAACTAAATATACAGATAGTAGGGATGGAACAATCTTTTCCTGAAAATTTTGAGAATTACCAGAATTAGGGCAGATAAATTTAAAATAAAGAAATTTCTTCAAATGAAATTATTTCAATAAAGAATCTGTAGACTCTAACCTAGTTTCATTTTTTACTACAACTTTTCACCTAATGAAAATATCAAAAAAGTAATAGTCATTTTGCTGTGTGTTTGGAGTTTGAAAGTTGAATAACTTGCATGCATACCACTTTCTGAAAAATTGCACAAAATATTAAGTCTCAAGACCTTTTATTTCATTAAATTGCTAAATTAAATTGCCTGAATTTTGCTGCACCAGTTTTTATCTTGGAAATGTCTCTGTGCAGTCTAATCCAGGTTTATTAAAGCACAATTTGTGCCACTATTTATGAATTTGAAACAATTTTGGGAGTAACATGCTATTTTGCTGTAAATATTAATATTTGATTTTTCTAGCATTTGGTACAAATTACACATACAAGATGGGATGTTAGGTGGACAGAGTTTGGGAATGTCTCCACCCTGGGTTTCTTCATGCTCCCTCGGTTTTCTGGAACTACAATCTGTGGTTTGAGAGTCATTGCAGTCACTTGAAGTAGTCTCTTTAGGATTAGGCATCTTGTTTCTAATAGGAAAAAGATATTCTTTTAGAAAACAAATGACCATCATACAGTCTTTAATTTACAACAGTTCATTTAGTGACAGTTCAAAGTTAGAACGGCACTGAAAAAAGAAGATTTATGACTGTTTCTCAAACTTATGACCATTGCAGGATCTGCATGGTCATGTGATCAAAATTCAGCCACTTGGCAATTGACGGTTGCCATATCCCAGAGTTATGTGATCATTTTTTGCAAACTTCTGACAAACCAAGACAATGGGGAAGCCAAATTCACTTAACAACCCTGCTAACTTAACCACTGTGGTGATTCACTTAACAATTGCAGCTGTAAAGGGGGATGAAATTTACTTAACTGTCTTGCTGAGCATCATAAATTTTGGGCTCAATTGTGGTTAAGTAGAGGACTACCTGTATTCTTTTCTCAAACAAATCACAACTGTGAACTTATTACAGCAAATACTGAATCAGCGTGAAACTTGGGATGGTATCCCCCCGTGGTGCTTTCCTTGGCAACAAACAGGATCACTACTCAACCTTTTTTTCTTTTTAAAAACAAGGCAAGGGGCATACACCATTGTGCAAAGCACAGCCTCCAAGATCACTCCATCTTCGAGAAATGGGATGGGATGGGATGGGATGGCAAGGCAATTTCAGTTCTCCCTTCAAACGTTTTCTGACCAAACATCCACCCGCCGCCCCTCTCTCTCTTTGGCCACCTCTCTGACAACGCCTGACGCCCTGAGGCGACGAAGATGACAGAGAGCCTCAGGAAAGCGCTGGGCAAGGCAGGAGAAGCGCCCGTAAGAGGCTGAGCGGTGGCCCCCTCCCTCACCTTCCCCGGGGAGAGCAGGGAGAGACGAGGCAGGGGCGGGCGGCGGTGATCAGAGGAGAGGAGGTTGCGCGGCCGGATTTTCTCGGCCGACCCTAAACAGCCAACAGAGTTTTCAGGGCGAGTTTCCGTTGGGCCGAAGCGATTCCAACGGAATAGAACCAACCACCTGCCCGCTAAGAGGAGGGGGGGAGGTTTGCGTCTGTTGAGAAAGAATCAAGTGTAAGTGGTAGGCGCTAACGGTCTTTTCGCGACAATAAGACAGTAGCGTTTCTTTTCCATCTTCAGATGGAAGGTCAGGTCCATAAACTTTCTTCTCCCGCCTTTGAATTTCTCGGGAGGACGTGCCGCCCTCCCGCTCGCCGCTCCTTTTTTTTTTTTTTTTTTTTTTGAAAAGAAAGGTCATTCATGTCTCGTGAACAACGCGCAGGACCGAACCAAACGTCACAGAAATGGGAAGAAGCTCATAATTCCAGAGAACCTGAAGAGAATTTCAGTGAGGTGAAATACTTATCGGACGTTATCACAGTGCCAAGCTACTCTAATTGTTACTCCACACAAACATACATTTTGTCAGAAAGCAGGGTTTTATTATAGCATAATCGGAACCCACCCACCCCCCTTTTCATCCCCCAGTGAGATGCTCCAAAAAACGGCCTGGGAATCTCAATGGGAATATCCATGGGGGAGTCAGTGGCGCCATCTAATGCCAAGATCTGGCTTTAAATAGTTACCAAAAACTCTTGAGACTAATGGAAAACACTGACATCCCATAATATTCTAGAGATGCCATAAACAAGTCTGGATATTTCCATGCAGTAGAAACCTCATCTAGAAGGAGAATGAAAATTCTAAGGGAGTTTGCCAAATGTTGTAAATATTAATAATTCTGCAGGAGATGTATTGCAAATAGTTGCAGGAGAATAGTCCAACATTTTCTCATTGGGGCTGCTGAGGGTTAAATTGGGAAGCTGGACAAAAAAATCTCAGAAAAAGATAGTAGCAAACAGTTTCTATATAGTAGCCAAGAAAATCATGTTTAAGTATGGTCACTAGGAACTGAATTGGATTTTCAGAATTAATACAAATTAGTATAATTACTGCATTTAGGTTTTAACAATACACAATGAATCAACAAATTACCTAGGAGATGTTAATTAGATATCAGTAGGAGTAGGCATGATGAAAAATACTTCCCAAATGCGTTAAAATTTTTACATTTCACTTAATCATTGTAAGACCAAGAAAACGAAAGGAATGCATTTCAGCTGAGTAAACATTCTCCTGTGTATTTTATAAATCCATTCTTTCTTTTTTTGGCTCTTAAATTATTGTTCTTCATCTCATGCTGGCTGAGGAATTCTGGGAGCTAAAGTCCACAAGTCTTAAAAGTTGCCAAAGTTGGACACCCCTATTATACATTTAGATTGGTAATTTTTAATGTGTTCTTCTATGAACTTCACCTGCATGCTCTCTTGTGCTAAACTGCCTGTAATCCATATGAGTATTCTGTAATAGATTTCCATTCTCATGAGTGCTAGTTTAGAGAGATGACACAAACAGCCATAACACATTTATGATAGAAAATGACATGCAAGAATACTGTTTTCTTTAAGGGAGGGGTTATTATTTATCAGCTTTTTATTTAGTTGTATTTAGCAGATATTTTATCTGTGTCTCATAACTGGGTAATCTGCCTCTAACACCAACCCTTTTAGCTATCACTATTGAAATAATGGGCTATCCTCATTTTCTTAAATTAATAAACCTCAGCTTGGTGGATTTTGGATGGAAAAAAATATTTTATTTTATGCTGCCCATCTCATCTAAGTGACTCTGCACTGTTAAATCTGTAAAATAAACCTTTGTATAATGTTTGCATAAAATCTCATTCCTATTTTTACAAATGTGTAACATACACAGGTGTAAAAAGAATCCTATTTGGGTTTCACATACATTTTACTATAAGCCCCTTTCCTTAATTTGTCTGTTAAATTTATGAAATAGAAATAGAATAACAGTGTTGGAAGGGACCTTGTAGGTTATCTAGTCCAGCCCCCTGCTAAAGCAGGAGACCCTACCCTATACCATTTCTGACAGATGGTTGCCCAGTCTCTTCTTGAAAGTTTCCAGTGATGAAGCACCCACAACTTCTAAAGGCAAGATGTTCCATTGATTGATTGTTCTCACTATCAGAAAATTTCTCCTTATTTCTAGGTTGAATCTCTCCTAGATCAATTTCCATCCATTATTCCTTGTCTGGCCTTCAGGTGCTTTGGAAGATAGGTTGACCCTCTCCTCTCTGTGATAGCCTCTCAAATATTGGAACACTGCTATTATGTCACCCCTGGTCCTTCTCTTTGCTAGCCTAGCCATGCCCGGTTTCTGCAGCTATTCTTCATATGTTTTAGTCTCCAGTCCCCTAATAATCTTTGTTGCTCTTCTTTGCACTCTTTTTAGAGTGTCAACATCTTTTTTTTATAGTGTGGTAACCAAAACTAGATGCAGTATTCTAGGTGTGGTCATACTAAGGTTTTATAGAATGGTATTAGTACCTCACGTGATATTGATTCAATCCCTCTGTTAATGCAATTTAGGATTGCATTGGCTTTTTTAGCTGCCGCCGCACACTACTGACTCATATTTAATTGATTGTCCACTAAGACTCCAAGATCCCTCTCACGGTTACTGCTATTAAGCCTTGTTTCATCCAATTTATATGTGTACTTTTGCTTGCCTAAGGGTAAGACTTTATTTTTCTCTACATTTAATTTTATTTTGTGAGATAGGGCCCAGTGTTCAAATCTGACAAAATCCATTTGCATCTTGAGCCTGTCACTAGGGTTTTGGCTATACCTGCAAGCTTAGTATCATCTGCAAATGAAAAATGCTAATTTATAATATGGTAGTCTCCCTAAGTAGAAGTGTTTCCTTTCTACACAGCCTCACATTAGAGAGACAATCCACAGTTCTTTTCTCTCACAAAGCTAAACAGAATCATTTATCCAATCCTTATCTAAAGATTAAACAAGCTACGTTCTTGTGTATATTTGAAGAGGAGATGCACAAAGGAGTAATAACACAGATCCTTTGGAATCCCCTTATCAATGCCAATCTAAAAGTTGTTATGGTTCCTTCTCACAACTGTCAGCCCAGCTCTCAGATGGGTCAAACATTCTGCCTTTCATTTTTGTTTTCCTATATGGCATGCTTTCTCAAGAATTGTGAATTCCTTGTACAAAGCCAGAAAAGTGTATATCTATAATGACTGATGAGATCAGTAGATAATCATGGACATACAGTACATCTCTCAACTATAGAAAACAGTGCTGCTGAGATTTACTGCTCTGAAATGTATATTTCTATTTCACAGAAATAGAACAGATGGAACCATATTCCACAGCTACGTATAATTAAAATACAGGGGAGCATTGATTTAGAACCATTCATTTAGTGACCCTTTGAAGTTACAATGGCACTTAAAAAAGTGACATGACTAGTTTTCATACTTACAGCCATTGCATCCTCTCCATAGTCAAATGATAAAAATTTTGGTGCTTGATCTGGCACATAGTTATTATAGTTATTCTGTGCTGGGGTCACGTGATCACAATTTGTAACCTTTTCCAGCTGGCTTCTGATAGAGTCAATTGGAGAAACCAGATTCACTTAACAACTGCAGTGATTTGTTTAGCAATTATGGAAAAAGATCATAAAATGAGGCACAACTCACTTAACAACTGTTTTGCTTAGCAACATAAATTTTGGGTTCCATTATGATCACAAGTCAAGGACTAGCTCTACTCTACCTTAGGCCAAAAATAATTAAGTCAGCTATGTTGTCAATTGAATGTGAGCTTGTAAAGAAGTTGACTTTGGGAGACTTCCGTTTGTAATGAAAAAGCCAGAAAAATAACACTTTAAAGTGAATTGCTCTAAGTATATTTGCACTTATATAAATTCTTTTGTTTTTAACCAAAACATATATCTTGTGCAAACTAAATCTGTTTTCACAATTGCCTAAATTTCAGTTAGTGTACTGTACAGGATTCTATATCAGAGCTGCAATACTCCAGCTAACTACTAGATGACAGTAAAAACCAGGAAATGATTGTTCTTTGCTACTATCTAGGTATCATCTGGGGCACAATGGCTCAGTGCTGAGGTTACAGGTTCAAGACGCGAGTGCTGTATGATGGGATGAATTCCTATTACTTGCCCCGGCTTCTGCTAACTTAGCAGTTCAAAAGCATGCAAATGCGAGCAGATGTTGTCTAATTGGGTCAATTGTTTCCACTGTGGTATAGTATTTCCACAGCACATTGTCCTCTCAAAACCCTGCTGACCACATTATTTTTGCAAGCTGGCTGTTATAAAAATTAGCATAAAGCAATGTTCTATTTATTTATTTATATCCCACCTTTATTATTTTTATAAACAATTCAAGACAGTGAACTTACCTAAACGTCCTTCCTCCCCATTTTCCCCACAAAAACTGCTCTTGAGGTGGGTTGGACTGAGAGAGGATGACTAGCCCAAAGTCACTCAGCAAGTTTCCATGCCTAAGGCATGACAGGAACTCACAGTCTCCTGGTTTTTAGCCTGGTGCCTTAGAAAAGTGGTAGTAGCTTTTATGATTGATGAAAATATAGGTTTTGAAATCATAGTATGTATATGATAGTGAGCTGTATAACTTGGATCCAGAAAAAACAATGTATGAACTAGAAGTCCAATTCTAGGGCCATTTATATCCTGATTAATGGAACATGCTTCAGACTTTAGAAGAAACTTTAGAATGCTTATTTGTTTGTTTAATGTCAGTAGATGACAACATTTTTTCTGTAGTTTCCTGTAACATGAAAACTCTGTCTATAAAATATAATGAAGTTTGTCCACAGAAAAATCCATCTGCGCTCCATTCCTCTAACAACTCATAGTTTATTAGTTAGGATGTATGCATGTCCGTATATACAGTATGTATGTATGTATGTATGTATGTATGTATGTATGTATGTATGTATCAATCCATTTTTTGTGGCCGCCCATCTTACACAAAACGATTTCAAGATGTTACACATGATGCAACCAGGGCACAGGCTCCCTCTTTCCAGGCGATCCCCAAGCCTATTGAAAGAACTGTTTTAAGGGATTTGCAAAAGCCACAAGGTTTGATGTGGTCAAGATTGCTTGTTTTAATAATCCTATATTCTGTAATTTAAAAAGGTACATTCCTCTCACATGCTTATTGACATAGTATGGTATAATTTGTCTTGACTATAAATTTCAGTGTTTTTTTTAAAAATATGGCTAATCTGCCAAGAATGCTGAGAGTAGTACATAACCTGGTTTCTTGGGTGGCGAAGTAGCCTAAAGCAGCTTTACCTGGCCTGATATAATTCTGCACTACAGTTTTCATCATTCTTAGTTAGGTTAATCAGTAACCTAATACATCTGAGGAAGCTGGTTCATGGTGCTCCTTAAAAACTGTTATCAGTATCCAATTTTTTTTTAATTATGTAAAAAAGAAATTTGATTTTAGATACCATCGTGTCATGTATATGTATATGCAACAAGGTTTCTGAATGATTAGCTTTTCATTGCAACTGCACAGAAACATAATAGCATCAAAATAAATGCATAAGTGGATAACTGAATGTCTGGTTTTACTCCTTTCATTTGTGTTTTTTTCCCTTCTTTCTATGCTATACAGTTTTCTTTTGGGAGAAAAAAGACATAATTCAGTGCTCTGCTAACATCCAGAATCTCTTTTTTTCAGAACACTACAATGCATTTCATAGAGGAAACTCAGAAATAGTCTGGAAGTTATTCCTTGGTTGAGCAGAGCTGGAACTGAACAAAAAGAGGTCATCCTGTCTGAATCCCCTCACCCTCCGAGGAATGGCAGGAATTTCTCCATACTCTATAGGCTGGGGGAGTAATGCCCTCAGTGCATGGCTGATTGTTTTCACATCTAAAGCCTGTGCAAGGCCCCAGCTTAATGCCTGTCAAATTACAGGGGTATTAACCCTAGATCTCTCAGAGTGAATGGAAATCTTGAATGCTAGGGAGCCCATGGAGGGGGCAATGGTCCTACCTTTTATTTTGCGAACAATCTTCCTTTGAAGTGAATTGAAATTGAGCATTAATCTTATTCCTTCAGTAGGGCCGATAGGTCCTTGATGATCTCTCTGCTTCCATTTAATATACTTTCTTGATTATTTATTTCTTGAGCTGGTCTGATGATTAATACACCAGACATAGCATACCATACCATTTATTTTTCTAAGTATGTTATTTTCTGTTTCCTTCTCCATAATTTTTGATTGTACAGATGTAAAGGAATGGGCATGTCCACTTAAATTTTTTCTATCAGTATAGTAGTTTGATCCATGACAACCCAGAAATTCAATCTTATAATTTCTATTTGTAATAACTTGGTAGACTTTAATAATTCTGTAAATAGTTATAATAAAATTTCAAGAAGTCAGGTCTTTTTCTTTCTTTAACTTTTAGCAGATTTAATACGTCGAGTCATTTAAGGAAGCATCAACTGATACAGATAGTTCTTGACTTATGACCACAATTCAGCCCACATTTCTGTTGCTAAGTGAAACATTAGTTAAGTGAATTTTACCCCATTTTATCATCTTTTTGCCACAGTTGTTAAGTGAATCACTGCAGTTGTTAAGCTATTAAGACACTTGTTAAGTGACTCTGGTTTCCTCATTGACTTGCCTTGTCAGAAGGTTGCAAAAGGTGATCACATGATACTGGGACATTACAACTGTCATAAATATGAGTCAGTTGTCAAGTGTCTGAATGTTGATAACGTGACCTTGGGGATGCTGTAATGGTCGCAAGTGTGAAAAATGGTCATAAGTCACTTTTTTCAGGGCCATTGTAACTTTGAATGGTCACTAAATGAATTGTAAGTCAAGGAGTATCTGTATTATTGTTCTGAATGGAAGGTCATACTTGATACATGAGAAAGGTAATTTCTCTTGATTTGCAATAAAAGCCTGAGTATTTCTTCTTTGGTGGACCTGTGACAAAGCAAAGCAATACTGAAATAAGATTCATGTTTTAATGCAGAAGACTCTTAAAGTGAATATAAAAATAAAACATTTTCTTTTAGGTCTGTGGAATGCCAACTTGTTTGTTGATACCGTGTTTCCATGAAAATAAGACCCTGTCTTATACCTTTTTGAACCCTGAAATAAGTGCTTGGCCTTATTGTCATGCGCTCAAAAGGCCAATTAGTCTTATTATCAGGGGATGTCTTATTTTGGAAACGGTATAATTGTAAAGATACATCAAGCAATTATTTTTTTTAAATGTATTGTGATGGAAAATGTACTCTAAAATCAGCAACCTGTAAGATCCAGAGAACCTAAGGATCCAGACAGCCCAAGAGCAATAGCTCTAGTGTTAAATCAATCTTACATAGAATTTTGATCAAGCACAGCTTGAGTGCATGAATACATTAGTAAAATACCTCAGTTAGGAAAGAAGGACTTTATAGTTGATAAGGATACAAGAATATTCTCTGTAGTGGGAAAACATTGTAGATACATTTCTTCTAAGGCAATACAGTTACAATGAAGGAAACCTTCAGGAAGATAAGCCACTTTCTGGATTAATTTGGCCATGCCTGTGAGAATTGTCTGAACAATATATTCATCAATGCCAGAATTCATTCTACTATGTGGCAGCAGGGTTAGCTTAAATGGACAGCAAGAGTCTTGTTAAAATCTGGTTTCAGCTTTGAAGAGCTTTGGTCTGACAGCTTCCCTTTCATGTCCCCTTCCAAAGCTCAAACCTCTCAGTCTATAAATCTTTAGGCTCTCAACCCAAAGAACCTCCATTGCACATATAAACATACTTGGATTTACCATAGCTATTCTCTTCTACTCATAGAGTAGCAACATTAAGAGTTGCAACTGGCTAAATGTATGTTCCTGTCTGAATTTGGTGTAATGTATTTCCTGCAGGTTGCTCAAAAGGAAATGTAATTCCTCTGTAGAGCTTGAAGATAAAGAAAGACAACCTGGGAGAACTGTGAGTAGAAAAGTTTAGATATTGATTTTAATACGCTCTTTTGAGCTTATTAATGAAATTAATTTAATCCTCCCCCTACTAATCTTGTTTGCAAATATTTCATCTTCAGTTTTCAAATATGGGACTATAATATACATTATGTGCTTTGTTTATTGTTTATATCCAGATTTGTCTCCTATGCTTCTGCTTCTCTGTTTGGGTTGTTTTGTGCCTTTGAGGCAGTTCTTGATTTCTGGCAACTGTCTGAGGTAGTTTTTTTGGAAGTGGTTTGTCCTTGCCTCTTTCTTAAACCTAAGAGAGGATGCCCACTCAAGGTCACCAAGCTGTCCTAGTGCCTAAGGCAAGAGTAGAACTCACAGTCTCACAGGTTCTAGCCTGGTGTCTTAACTACTATACTAAACAAACTTTCTATACTTCTTCATTTCTCTATATGACGAAGTAATAAACATCCATGGCATTAGAAGAACAAAGTTATCTCTTTGTGCACTGAATAAAAAAGGAGCCTGTGTACTGCTTATTTATTCTATTTTTATATTTTAAATCTCCCATGAAGTAGTTTTTCTTTCTTTCTAATCTTACAAAAAGCCTGAGAGAGTGGTGGAGAAATAGAAAGAACCTTAGGTGTAATCAATAAGATTTACAGTAAGCACCGACTTCAATCTACCTATTCTCAATAAGGCCTAGTGTTCTGTCTTGTGTGGTAGAATCCAGCAGTTAGGACAGAAGTTGATGAAATTCGTAATGGAGAAATTGTTTTCTACTGGTCATAATTTTCTGTGCAATGGAATTTTGCTTTTCTTTTGGAGAGAAATAGACATCACCAGATAAGATGAACATTTTTAAGATTACTTCCTCTGCAATATTGAAATTTTATGGTGGCTACTTCTATGCAGCAATAGAAGTATCCTATATAGCACATAAATTATTGTATTAATGCTGTATAACTGTTTTAAGAAAATTAGGGAGAACAGGAAGAAATGGAGTTAAGAATCAAAATAAAACTCGTAGCCTTAAGAATTTTGTATTTCTCCTCTTTCAAATGCTAGTTCTGGACATGGTTTTCATTTCTTATCAGTCTAAACTATCTTTCTCTGACTGGAATGCTAGGAGTTGCAAGCCAGTGCATGTAGAGAATACCAAGTTAGAGAAGGCTAGCTAAAGTGATATTCTGAAAACCATATGAATTGAATGCTAAGAATGTATATAATTTAATTGTTTGTTGTTCTTTTCCAATCTTCAGAAGATTTGTTGCCTGGGTTGGAGGGCAGGTAAATCTTTATTCACACAGTATGTCATTAAATCATGTGATTATAGCACTCATCATGTGAGCACCTACCAACTGAGATGATGCAGCACACACAGACTTTGCTCCTGCAGGCAATTGTGAGGTAAATAAAGGTCACAGGATGGTATAAAACTGGAGTGGCAGCTTAGCTGTGACAAGAGATAGAGACAACTTGGTCATGTACTGCCTGCCTTGCTGCCCTTCTTAAGGTACTGAATTTTGTTACTTAATCAGTATCAGATCTTAACTATTAACATCATGAGATTTTAATGTCCAGATTTTGAATTCATTGCCTTCAAAGCAACCTTAGATGTATCCAAAGTAATCTTTAGACCAATGTACACAGATAGACACCTACTAGGTCTTATTTTTGCCTCAGAACAGATGATGTGTGATCCAAAGGTGGAAGATGTAATTATGAATCCTTTTCTATGGTCCAATCAATTTTTGGTCCAGGTAAAATTGGGAGCCACAGCTTTGGATCAATTAATATGCTCTGCACCAGGTGCTTTATGGATCCTGATAGATTGTAGCAGCTCTTGTGGATTCTTCTAGTAGCCTGTTTGAGTCAAGCTATTAAATTAAGTAGAACTAACTATAGAATATGTGTGACAAATGCTAAAATTGGGATAAGTAACTTAAACAGATTTCTAAAGACATTTCATCTGTAGCCATTTTCACTGGATGAAAGTTAAGCATAGTGGAAAAGATAAAGAGTCAAGCTCAACTGCTGGACACAACCAAGATGTTTTTCTGGCTTCTAATCTTCCAGGAGTTTTCTGGTAGTCTCCCACTCAAGAACAAAATTCAGTGATACATTTCTAAAATAGGGTTGCAGTAAAACAGCACAAAGAGATTTTCTCTTTGTATTTAAAATGTTGTTGTAGTTGTATGCTACTATAATTACTGGAGCAGCCAATATGGTGCCATAATAAGTTGAGTTTGGATTAGGGAAATTGTATGTTTTGGTCATGGAGCAAATAGTAACTTTAGAAATATAATTTTCATCAGAAACCTGAACTGATTTTTTTCCTCAGCCCTGCAGATCTGACTCCCCTCCATGACAGTACATAATACGCAAAGCAAAAGGAATGTATTGTACAGAAAAGTTCTGTCTCGTATCTAGTAAATCCTTTTCTGAGCTTTCACTGGTATGTGGCAAATAGTTTAGGAATATTTGTTTGGAAATATATTACTGTCCCTGACACACAAATATTGAAAAATGTTAATGTTTGTCAGAAATTACTTTAAAAATCTTTACATGACTAATAACTGGTGTATTTCAGGTTGTATTAGTTTAATCAACTAAATTAAGCCCACACATAGATTGAGTTGGTGTTTTAGCAATAGAGCTCACAATGGTAGTCAGAATTATACTGCAAAAATACTTCGTGTCTTGTGGCAGTCATCAACCAAAAGTAACAAATAATATACTAAATCAAAGTTAAAACTTCACTATTTTCATAGCACTGTGGACGAAAATCTCAAATATGAAACTATTTCTATTTTTAGTAATTCTGTTTCAATCTTAGGCTCAAAGTAATTGGAAAATATTAACATGTATATTTATGTATTTCATTTACAATATTGACATAACTACTAAATAATCACTTTGAGCAATATTCCTTAACTGTAGAAACGTGGGAAATTCATATTCTGCAAGAGTCATGAGCCATTTTTAGTTCTAGTTTAGATCATGGAAATAAATATTGCTGAAATATGAAGTATTCCATTCCTTTAACTCCTTCCAGGGTTCCTTGGCTAGAAAGTTAAAAAAAAAAAAGCACTCATATCATACAACTGTCATCAAAATACCCCCAGTTCCATTACTACATGCAAGCAATTGTCTGGGAATAAGCTCTTGATTTGTTTTTAATTCTGTTTTTTGTTTGGTTGGTTTTTGGTTCCATGGAGTGATGTCCAATCTAAGGAGAAGGTAATTTAAGTTTTCCAGTATTATTTCATAGCTCTGAAGCGTATGAAGCGTATGCTTGAGAGCCGTTTCAAGATCCTAGGTCCTCACTGTTTTGGCATTAAATCCAGCCTAGGATTGTTTGAAAATCATTATTTTCAACTACTGGTGGGAATTGTGTGAACAGCAGGAAAGTTACAACAAAGCCAAAAACTGAGCAAGGATCTAGCCAATGTTAAATTTAGTGAAATTAAATAAAATATACCCAGTAATAAGATTTGCTATTTAGGCTATGGGCAATTAACATGTTTAGCTCCCTAAAATATAAGCTTATTTTTGAAGTGGTGTATTTCTTTTGAAGTGGTGTTGTACAGGCAAATGCCAAACCATGGTTATCATGGACAGATAACAATATACAGAAAAAGAATTACTAGCATACAAAGAAATTTATATTCCAGTTACCACCAATCCAATACAGAAGCTAAAGAACCCGATCAAGACAACCCTTAGTGACCTTATCAAGAAAGGACAAATCACAAAAGAAGAACAATGATGGATTGAAAGCAGTGGACCTGTCATTACACATTTCTATGGACATCACAAAATACACAAGCCAGATATACCTTTCTGTCCTATTATATCATTACCAGGGATCCCAAAAAAAACTGACCAAAAAGCTTGGACATCTTATATATATATATAGAGAGAGAGAGAGAGAGGAAATATATCAACTCCCAACTAGGTGCCTCCCCAAAAAAATCAGATGGTTTCAATGTCACAGAACTCTTTACCTCTATAGACCCAGAATTAGTGAAAGAATCCATGCCAGCATTATTACACAATATACCTGACCTGACCTAATAAAATATTGAAATACTCAGAATCATGGACCTCATCAAACTTTGCCTATCACTTTTCAGTTTGATGGATAAATACAGCAACAAATCAGAGGAATACCCAACGGATCACCATTCTTGGGATTCATAACAAAAACTGCAATGCAATGTCTAGAATGTATAGCACACCCATGTAAAGATCCCATCCAAAGTATGGCTCTAGTATGTAGATGATGCTTTTGTCATGATAAGAAAGGAATAACTGGAGAAGACACAAAACTTTCAGCAATATCTTCTAATGAATAAAATTAAGAAGGCAAGAAGAAAACAACACACTTCCTGGATATCCTCCGCAGCAGAGGCAATGATGTCATATTAGAAACACAAGTTTATCATAAAACCACTCACACTAACCGAATACTCCAAAGTAACAATCCAATCTTTCAGAAAATAAATAATGTAAGAACACTATTTAGACTAGCACTAATACATTGCAGCAATCCTGAACATCAAAAACAGGAAATAGATAATCTATACAACATTTTCCAATAAAATGGATACCCATGCAACTTTATGAAAAAGTATCAGACCACTATAGCACAATCAACACAAACTGTGAAAAGAATAATACTGCCATACATAAAAAACATAACCAACATACTGTTACAGTCATATGGCAACCAACTAAAACCCACCAAAGCATCCTAAATAAACCAAAAGACCCAATAGCACCAGTAGAAAAAAACAGGAGTCATCCACGATATCAAACGTAAGCCATTATATAGGACAAACAGACAGAAGTCTAGCAGACCAAGCCAAGTCCAGCAGTGCAGAGAATTTCTGGAAGCCTGGTACTCAGCAAATCAGCAATCAACAGCCTTACATTGAGATACCATTCAAAGAGACAATAAAAAGCCAATAGCCTAGCCAGCAATCAACACCCAGATAAGCAGAGATTAGCACCAAGATTAATATTGGAGAATCAAACAGTAAACAGCAGCAAAACCAAGAACACTTCCATGAACACTTGCAGGGCAAACCACTTATATATAAACACAGAGCAAACCCCACTCCTTTCTAGCACCAATTATGCTACCTAGTTGGGTAATGACATGTCCACGAGAAAACAACCAAGCTCAGAAAGCAATAAGGACCCCACAGTTCAACCCTGAGTTACAGATATTCTCTTCTATTGATAAAATAACTGTGTTCACAGACAATATACTAAGCCATGTCAGATTCTATGAGTTGTTGTTTATACAGTATAGTGCAATAGCACTGTAAAATTTGTGTCTGGAAATTCATTCATTATTGCTATAGAAACAAAACTAATTTTGACCCCAAAAAATGATATAAATACCAATGGTAATGGTCCTCTTCATGTTTTGTCCCACTTCTAATGAGAATTATTCCAGTTAACTAATGAAAAGACTGTATATTTTCAAACTGATCACAAGCTCTTCTCTAGTTGTTTAAACTATATAGTAAGATAGCTGCCCAAGTGAGCATGCTCAGGTTAATCTCCTGCTAAAGAAAGCCTAGATAACTGTATTCATCTCTTAGCAATTTGATATTGATCCTGTATATTTCAAGGACTTGGTGGCTCAGCGGACTAAAGCATTGTGATTAACACCATCTGTCTGCAATTACTGTAAGTTTGAATCTCACCAGGCTCAAAGTTGACTCAGCCTTCCATCCTTTCTAAGGTAGGTAAAATGAGGACCCAATTTGTGGGGGCAATAAGCTGATTTTATATAAAATACAAAAGTATGAAGGCTATTGCTTAAAGCATTGTAAGCCTCCCTGAGTCTCCGGAGAAGGGCGACATATAAATCAATTTTTTAAAAAAATATTGGAGAAAATGCTGATTAAAATTGTTCAGAGTGACCTAACACTACTGTTGCATTCAAATCTACTATATAGTCAAGTCTCAATCTTTCTCAGGTCATATTTTGGCCAGAAGTGGATTAAAAAAACATGGGGCATGTGATTAAAATACATATACTATTAGAACAAACATTGAAAATTGCAAAATAGAGGTAACCTTAACCATGGCATTTGCTGCTTTTATAGTTGATTAAATATAATTTTTGGGTAGTAAAATTACAGGGTTATACAAAGTCCTATGATTTTATTTTAAAGATTTTGGTTGTTTCCTAGAGACAGTGTCATAAGATTTCAACTTTCTTTTAAAAATGGCCCCAACCCTAAATACACCCTTGAGTAAATCTCATGATGTTTATGATCCCACATTTTCCAATCTTCAGTTACAACTAGAGAGTACCTCAGCAGCTATAAAGCAAATAGCTGTAATTAATAGTAACAACTATGTTGATAAACCAGTCTGTACTGGAGGGAGGGGGGGTTGCTTATTTTTTCTTGGATACTTGGAATCAGCAGTCCTACACTCAATACTAATAAGAATTCTCTCCTATATAAGCAAACAGTTTAGTTAAGAAAATATTCTTAACTAATCAAGTTGGTTATTTTCAATCATTAGTTATAATTTCTGATCACAAATGATTCATATTTGTATGAAGTGTTTTTGAAACATATTATCCTCTAGACAAACCGGAACCCCCACTCCTCTCAAAACATTTCCAATTCCTTTTGAGAAGTGCAGTCAGCTTTCCATTTCACTTGATGCAAAGCAGAGATCAAGCACATACTTACCCTTGCACTAAGCATTGCTTAAACACATGTTTTTCTTTAGAGCTTTGACAGTTATATTAAATTATTAGCCATCTAAGTAGCAGCAACTCTGGGTTGAAATTGGCATGCCAAAACCATGTTCAGTGCAAAATTATAAAAACAAAGGGTGTGATCTTATCTTTTTTTATGACCAAACCATGAAATAATTTAGCAGCAACTGTGATGCAACAACCCAGTCTACTCATATATTGACTAATATAATGGTTTACATTAATTCTGTAAGAGAGAAGAACAGCCACAGCCTTTTAAACTTAAGGAAGAGACAGACTTATGATGAAGGAGCTGTTTGATGAACTGTGACCTCAACTTCCATGCTCCAGTTTAAAAGATCACACATAGCAGGATCAAAGAAATTTTGCACTTAAAATTTTATGCAGTTGTTCCCAGCTCAAGATCAGTGGTCTAATTCCATATAAGACAAGTTCATAGATTCAACAGAAACATTGTTTATATGATGATTCAGTTTATTTCTGACATTAGCTGCAATCTGATTTCCATGTTAAGAATATAACCCGTCCATTAAATAGTGAGCTGCATTCCCTAAAGAAGGAAGGGCCAAAAGAAAAACTAAGTTTGATTAAAATAAATTGTGCATAAATATAGTTAACATGATTTTGTAGAAGAAAATCTTGAGTGACTATCTCTTGCTGTTCTGATTTGAATTAATAATATGATACTGGAAAAGTTATCACTTTCATACTCTTCAAGCATACTTATTTATAATATATTAATTTGAAATTTATTACTGTATATGTATACTGAGAGCCAGTTTGGTGTGATAAAGGTTGAAAATCAAGAGTTACAGTCCTACCTTAGGCATAAAACCAACTGAATGACCTTGGGCCAATCATTTTCTCTCAGCCCTAAGAAGGAGACAATGGCAAAGCACTTCTGAAAAAGCTTGCCAAAAAACCTCCATGAATCAGACATGATTGAAAGGAAGAAAAAATATATTGCACACAGTCTTGTTGATCACATATCGTATTTTTGGATTATTTTACCAAAAGGTACAAGAACCACTAGTATGTATTTTTATATAAACACTTCAGTTGCAGGAAACTTTAAAATCAGGACAAGAAGGAAGCAGCTTTTGATGGCATATGTCACTTCTAATTTTTCCTTTTGGAATGTTTACCTTCCCATTTCGGTCAAAGACTATACTTTGTAGCCACATAACTATGGATCGCAGTTCACTGCTCATGAAGCATTTACCTTGTAAATATTACACTCAGAAGATTTTGATCAACTTATTAATTTTTCTTTGATAACTAGAGTTACTACAATTGGAGATTGTGAGTTGTATATAAGTGAATGTTCAATATTTATCAAACCATAAAATCCAGGATAGATAGGAGGGAAACCCACAGAAAATAAAATTTCACAAAATCAATATATTCTAATTTGTTCCACATGTACTATCTTTCTTTTTCTCTGACTGTCCTAGGAGATAAAGGCAGACATAGTAGGGGAGGTCGTCTGCACTGCAATTCTTTGCTAACACATGGCTCATTCTGCTCACTAATATTTCCACACCATGAGCCTTAGCGGCTCAGATTAGCACTATCCTGCCCTGAACATGCCGATGTTCCCATGTGATTCCTTGATCCTGTTCTTTAGTTAGTGGTGTAGAATTTAACGTCTTGTTAACTTCTTGTTAAAAGTAGCTTTTCTTGTTTAAAATAAGAGGGGTCCTCATCTAACTTTCCTTTTTCAGACACCTGATCCAGACTTGCTCTGGAGGTTATCCCAGATATGTTTGTGTCAGAGGTGGGTTTCAGCAGGTTCTGACCAGTTCTGGAGTACCGGTAGTGGAAATTTTCAGTAGTTCGGAGAACCGGTAGTAAAACTTCTGACTGGCCCCATCTAATCTCTGCCTCCCAAATCCTAGATGATCAGGAGGAAATGGGGATTTTGCAGTAACCTTCCCTTGGAGTGGAGAGGGAATGTAAATTTTACAGTATCCTTTCCGTGTCACGCCCACCAAGCCATGCCCACCAAGCCATGCCATGTCCACCAGGCCACACCCATAGAACCAGTAATAAAATTTTTTGAAAACCACCACTGGTTTGGGCCCAGAGGTGTGGTCATGCCTTCTTCCTCCATTACTGCCTGGCATTTATCGCTGTCATTTATGTTGTGGACTTGCCAGATCTCTTCCCTGCTTCCTTCTTCCTCCACATTCCCATTTTTAAAATCATACTTAAACACAATGTGATGAGTACCTGATACAATCTTATCTTCATGGTGCATTGGTTAGCTAAGCCCTGTATCGGTGGTTAGAATACAGGTAGTCCTCGATCTATGATCACAATTGAGCCCACAATTTCTGTTGCTAAGCAAGACAGTTGCTAAGTGAGTTTTGCCCCATTTTATGACCTTTCTTGCTACAGTTGTTAACTGAATCACTCTTGTTGTTAGTAACATGGTTGTTACGTACATTTGGCTTCTGCATTAATTTTTCTTGTCAGAAAATTGCAAAAGGTGATCGATTACATGACCCCTGGACACTGCATAAATACATCAAATTTTGATCATGTGTCCAATGGTTGTAAGTATGAAAAATGCTCATAAGTCACTTTCAGTGATGTTTTATCTTTGAACAGTCACTAAATGAATGGTTGTAAGTTTGAGGACTATTTGTATATAGCTTGATAAAACTTACCAGGAGGGCATAGGTATCTCAGCTGCAAAATTAACATTCTTAATTTTGCTTCAGTCATTTGGTGGTTGTTGGTTTTATGAAGTCCAGATATGGTCTTCCTACTAATCACCCCTCCCAGCCCACTCCTATTTTTCTTCAGTCCCCATGACCATTCATTTATTCACCAGTCAAGCACAGTGTCTCACAGCAACATACCTTAGGGAGAAGAAAATGTCAAATGCATAAGGATTTGTTAAATATAGCAGCTGTTCCTATAGCAAAGTAGTGACTTTCACATTCCCAGGGTCTTTTGGCCCCACATTCAGCCCCACCCCACCCCCTAAAAATAACACGAGGAAGAGGGAAAGGTAACAGAGGGCAGATTTATGTGGAGTTAGAATTATGCAGAGGTCAGGCTGAAATGTGGAAAAGAATTGAGATCAAGGTACATGAAACAGCTTTGATTTCTGCACCTTTTCCACTGGTAAGGACTACAGTATCACCAAAGTTATATGTTAGTATCTGATTTTTTTTAAAAAAAGCCAACCTGGAAAGGGGATCCTGTTGGCATATCTGCTAATGTGAGTAAAACAGTTCAGCACTAAGCTGAACAGAGCATCAGTGAATCAACAATAGCGATTTTATAGAAATAAAGATAATTGTAGACAATTAGATGATTGAATGACATTTTTGCCCAATAGAAAGAGGGCTGAACCTTTTCCTCGGTATCAGGAAAATGGCCTATATCTATTGGTATAGCTCTGATTATTTCATACAATTTTTAAGAAATTGTAGTTTTCATGCAATATTGTTTCTCAAAATGTTATAAATTATTTTTAAACAGGTTATAGTTTTGGGCAACCTTTGTCACTAAGCCTTCTTAGATTTACTGAAAACTAGGTTGGCATTTGAGGCTATTGCACTACGTTTATTATTTAGTACTGAAAACATTTTAAGGCTAAGGAAGTTGTCTATGAAGCATATTTCTTGCTTTTGGTACTACAGCTACTGCTCGCAAGAAGTTTGATCACTAATTCAAGATTTGCATCTTTCAATTAGCTTTTACTAACTTGCTATCTGCAAAATAATATGGATAATTTCTATTGGTAATATAGTTGTGGAACAATGGAGAGGATTTCTATAAATACTAAAAACTTATGTATACTTTACATACACTTAATTTCTTGAAGTAGTACAAAATGCATATATATGTGTAATCTTTGCGCATCACTATTTCTTACAAGAAAACTGTTCCAGAGAGCTAAAATCAGGAGCTATAATTGTTTATCAAGATTCTCCTGCTTTCTATTCATCTTAAGAACATTAACTTCAGATAAGGGTGGACTCAGAATATCTATCCTTTTCAGAATCAGTATTGCTTGAATATCATGGAATGGGGAAGGCAATTTATTTATACTTGTGGATTTACTAGCAGGGATGATGTTACTTAGCTTGGTTAATGAAAGTTCTGCAAACAAATAATCAAACTCAGAAAATACCAAGGACTCCTCATTATGGAATCAGATAATGCTAAGTTTGGGAACAGATTTCTAATATATGAAATCTAATTAGCACTGGGATATTTTTTCTTTGAAATTCTGGATATATACTTGGTAAATGTATTTTACGTTTGTTATTTATATTGTAGAATACCTACAATATAATTCCAATAGGGTTGGAATCTCAGGCTTTTGCCTCCAAAAGCCTTTTGTATCAACCCATTGTGTCTTCACATCCTGGCCTCACTTCCTTCTTTGGACTAGCAACTAAGTACAGGAGTGCTACTGCCACCATTACCTTCCAATGGGCAGTCACCTAAAGTCGTCTTCCTGCCGTCAAGATTTGTTGGAGATAAGTTTCTCATATCTTGTCCTGCCTTTCTGGTGATTAAAAAAAATAAGTGAGAAAAAAAATTACCCAATCTTCTGGCCACATGTTTTAGAGGTTTGTGGTTAGAGGATTTTAGCTGTTCCTTTGAAATCAGATCAATCTCACAAGAAATAAACAAAATCATGCGTCATTACAAAAAAGAAGAGATTAAATTAATATCTTTTAAAATTTAAATTTTAAAATGCATTCATTCAGAGCTGCAGAAAAGGAATTACAGAGTTCTTTTGATCAGGATCAGCAAGTTAACTGACTATCCACAAGAAAATTGCCAAAGAAATGCTCCAGACAGATCACAAGATGGCACTGGTCTCAAACAAACAGCAATTTATTTGACAGAATTTCAAAGGAGATCAGAATAATAAAATAATAAAATAATGCTATAGGAGTTCAACTGATTATAGCTTATAATAAATGTATAAATATTAATAATAATCTCATGCTCAAATTGAATAATGGTTAAAGGCTGAAATTACGGAGTTTGTTAGCATGAATGGAAAAATAACAATAAAAATACACTTGATTCAGCAGCACACAGAATAAAATATGAACTCAAATTTAACAATTTAATTCAAATCTTGGCTAGATCATCTATCAAAATAGAGAAATAGCTATTTTTTTCTTTAAAGCAAAAAAAAAACAACAACCCCAAACAAACAAACAAACAGACTCAGGATTTAAAGCTTTCCAACGACTTTTTTTCATATGTCCTACAGAGGAAGAAATGGTTGATATCTGCTTTTGTATCTGTCATAAAGGACATCTCTCCCTTGGAAATGCACTGAGATATTTGGGCACATGAGACATAGTCTGAGACTATGGATTGTTAAGGAGACCATATTCATAACATGGTGCAATTTATATTTTTGACACATAGATCAACATAGTTAAAGATCTTTTCCCTTAAAATAGGTTTCCAGATTTAAAATATTAAAAAAATGACTGTTTAGCTTTCTTCAGTTTGCAAACTGTGGACAGACTTCTATGGTTCCTTAAGTTACAGCAACAACAACTAGTTAATATCAGCTACAACAAAGTCATGTTTATATCAAACATTATACCACCTTCAAAGCGCTCCATGACTTAGGACCTGGGTACTTGCAGGACCGCCTACTACCACCAATAGCCTCCCACCGGCCAGTACGCTCTCATAGAGAGGGGCTCCTCTGGGTGCCGTCAGCAAAACAGTGTCGACTGGCGGCCCCCAGGGGGAGAGCTTTCTCTGTGAGGGCACCTGCTATCTGGAACGAGCTCCCCCCGGAGATACGGAGGATCTCGGATCTGCGCACCTTCCGCCACGCTCTTAAGACCTTTTTATTTCACCAGGCGGGCCTGGCCTAACCTCTCTTCTTTTTTAGCGTTAAATTTTAATCTGTTTTAAACTATGTGGGGTGTTCTAATTCTGTCCAGGCCAAATTTATTTAATTTGAATTTAGTTGGGTTTTAAATTTTGTATACATGTATTTTTATTGTTGGCTGTACACTGCCCTGAGTCCTTTGGGAGTAGGGCAGTATATAAATCCAATAAATGTAAATCTAATCTAAATCTAAAGAAGCATTTATATTTTGGTCCAAAAGTGTAAGCAATGGTTTCTGAGAAAAGGTTCTGCTTTCTGACAAACTGGAGTGTTTATGTAGGTCTACGCTATCTGACTGGCCTCTCCTTTCCTGAAAGGTGCTGATTGCACAGGAAGAAATAACATTATCATTGCCATCCACTACTCAAGAGTTTTGGCATGAGTTGCAACCTTTTTAAAGCACCAGCCTCTTGTGTTCTTGGTGACACATAGGAAAGAGGATTAATAATAAGAACAGCAACCATTGTCAGAACACAAATAAATGTGCAGTGCCAATATGGTTTTTAATAGAAAATGCCAACAGGCATTCTGGTGGCTACAACATAATCTCTGTAAAGGAAACCAGCCTACACCCTAGAAATGGACCATGCATCCTAAGAGAAAGAAACCATATGGAGAAAGTTGCTGTAAGAAAGTGTCATAATTGAGGTTTTTAACTGAAGGTCGAATGAGGAAATCCCACAAGATTCTTTGCATTGTTGAAAACTTTCTTGGATAAATGGTTTTTAGTCATGAACACATACAGTGGGGCAAAAAAGTATTTAGTCAGCCACCAATTGTGCAAGTTCTCCCACTTAAAAAGATGAGAGAGGCCTGTAATTGACATCATAGGTAGACCTCAACTATGAGAGACAAAATGAGAAAACAAATCCAGACAATCACATTGTCTGATTTGGAAAGAATTTATTTGCAAATTATGATGGAAAATAAGTATTTGGTCAATATCAAAAGTTCATCTCAATAGTTTGTTATATATCCTTTGTTGGCAATGACAGAGGTCAAACGTTTTCTGTAAGTCTTCACAAGGTTGGCACACACTGTTGCTGGTATGTTGGCCCATTCCTCCATGCAGATCTCCTCTAGAGCAGTGATGTTTTGGGGCTGTCGCTGGGCAACACGGACTTTCAGCTCCCTCCAAAAGTTTTCTATGGGGTTGAGATCTGGAGATTGGCTAGGCCACTCCAGGACCTTGAAATGCTTCTTACGAAGCCACCCCTTCGTTGCCTGGGCGGTGTGTTTGGGATCATTGTCATGCTGAAAGACCCAGCTATGTTTCATCTTCAATGCCCTTGCTGATGGAAGGAGGTTTGGACTCAAAATCTCACGATACATCGCCCCATTCATTCTTTCCTGTATACGGATCAGTCGTCCTGGTCCCTTTGCAGAGAAACAGCCCCAAAGCATGATGTTACCACCCCCATGCTTCACAGTAGGTATGGTGTTCTTTGGATGCAACTCAGCATTCTCTCTCCTCCAAACACGACGAGTTGTGTTTCTACCAAACAGTTCTACTTTGGTTTCATCTGACCATATTACATTCTCCCAATCCTCTTCTGGATCATCCAAATGCTCTCTAGCAAACTTCAGACGGGCCCGGACATGTACTGGCTTAAGCAGGGGGACACATCTGGCACTGCAGGATCTGAGTCCCTGGCGGGATAGTGTGTTACTGATGGTAGCCTTTGTTACGTTGGTCCTAGTTCTCTGCAGGTCATTCACTAGGTCCCCCCGTGTGGTTCTGGGATTTTTGCTCACCATTCTTGTGATCATTTTGACCCCACGGGTTGAGATCTTGCGTGGAGCCCCAGATTGAGGGAGATTATCAGTGGTCTTGTATGTCTTCCATTTTCTAATTATTGCTCTCATAGTTGATTTCTTCACACCAAGCTGCTTGCCTATTGCAGATTCAGTCTTCCCAGCCTGGTGCAGGTCTACAATTTTGTTTCTGGTGTCCTTCGACAGCTCTTTGGTCTTCACCATAGTGGAGTTTGGAGTGTGACTGTTTGAGGTTGTGGGCAGGTGTCTTTTATACTGATAACAAGTTCAAACAGGTGCCATTAATACAGGTAATAAGTGGAGGACAGAGGAGCCTCTTAAAGAAGAAGTTACAGGTCTGTGAGAGCAGAAATCTTGCTTGTTTGTAGGTGACCAAATAATTATTTTTCACCATAACTTGCAAATAAATTCTTTCCAAAACAGACAATGTGATTGTCTGGATTTGTTTTCTCATTTTGTTTCTCATAGTTGAGGTCTACTTATGATGTCAATTACAGGCCTCGCTCATCTTTTTAAGTGGGAGAACTTACACAATTGGTGGCTGACTAAATACTTTTTTGCCCCACTGTATTCTGACTCTCATTGTTTTATCTTAATATGTGCTTCCATTTTATAGAATAGATGACAGAAATCATGAAAAGGACGGTTGGTAAATTTCTTCTCATGTTAAAAAAAGTATGATCAAAGTTGAGGCACACACACACACACACACACACACATATACACACACACTACCTCTGACTATTTTGTTTGAATTACTGACAATGTAAGTAAATGACTGTTCATTGAAACAAAATGCGATTCCTATGTGAATTTGCTGAGTTTAGGGATCAGGACTTCTGGAATTGGGTCTCATCAATATGATGATGACATCCTGACTACATATTCATTTCATGCTTAATATTGGTAATGCCCAATGTGATGAACAAGAAGGGGTAATGCTATATAATAAAAAATAACCTGACAGTCATGCATTCTTTTTGCAGTTCATTTATAGAACAAACAACAATGTAGAAAAATCAAAACTGTTTCCTTTATAGACATTCTGATATATTCATATACCGTACTTGTTGTCCATCAACAACTCTAACCTCAAAACCATTTTGATAAAAGTATACTGAGATGATTATACTTGCCTATTAGTAGAAACCCCTGTGAAGTAGGAAGACTACAGTGTATCATCTTGTGAATCTTGGAGAGACACTCAAGTTATGGAGTATGGCTATGCTGAAATTTCAAGGATTGCAGTGGTTTTCAGCTCATACAATAGTTGCTCAATTGTTGCTGGGATCCAAACATCTTTTTCACAGCAGCCCATCTGTTGTGAGAAATGTCACTTAATTTTTCCCAGCATTTAAACCACACTATGATGTTTCTGGGAAAATTTTCCTGGAAGAATTGGGTGGTCAAAGTAGTAGCTGCAAATACAGAAAAGTTTTCCAGAAGGAGGGGGAACTATTTTAAGATAATGCACATTGAGGAAGTCAGACTACAGAAATTCATGCCTCTGAATATTCTTTGTCACAGCAGTCATGAATTATTTTTTAGCTTACAGTATTAGGATATGCATAATAGCTCCTGAACCAAAATTAAGTAAATGTATGGCTTAAAGTATCTCTTGAAATAGTAAGAAAAAGTTTTTGGCTGGTGCAATTCAAACAAATACCTCTCGAATAAAATAGTGTAGTATCTTTTCCCTACAGTGACAGGAAACCATGACAGGAAATGAGTTAGACTTACTAGAATTTGTCAAACTGTAGAATAGATGCACATTCTTGCATTATAAAATGTTTTGAAGTGATTAATATCAAACCAGCCCACCCAACTCTAAATCAATACACTTATCTAATACATTTAAATGTTCTAACAGCTGAAGGTATCAAATAGTTTATAATAAACACATAAAAAAGATAATAGTAATAATACAATTTGAATTAAAACATGCCCAATAAAATCAAACTAAATACAAAATTAAACTTCAGTTAAAAGGCCTGGAAAATAGTCTTCCCCTGGCACCAAAATGATGCTAATGTGGGTGCCAATTGAACCTCTCTGGAGGCAGCATTCAATAAATGGGGTGCCTCCACAGAAAGGGCTATAGAGAGCTATCTATCCACCTTCGAAAGGGACACCTGGAGGAGGCTTCATTAGAAGATCTTAAGGTCTGGATAGTAAAATAAAGGAGAAAGTGCTCTTTTAGGTAAAAATGTTGTATTTAAATAATTCTGGATTTAATGGACACACAGGATTTCCTCCTTTCTATTCCCATTCTTAGTTTGCCACATGTACTGCTTTATATATGTCAAAATGTAAAACATAACCCTACCATATCTGTGGGTCTCCCTCTTCATTTTAGTGTCAGACACTGTTCATCTGTTCAGACTTAATACCTAGATATCTCAAATCCCAAAATGTTGCTGCTAGAGGAATAAATAGATCATTTTATTTATTGATGTTAGCTATGTGCACTCTTTATTAAAGGTAACTCAAGGGTAACAAGATGATTCCCAACCCTTTAGTGAAATTCCAGTGACATTGTTTAATGTGAAGCTAAAAAGATATGATTACATGATAAGTAAAAGAACCCAGAAGAAATAAAACCTGGTGCATATAAAATAATAAAGCAAGCTTTCATTAGGAATGGGATTCCTCAGCCAAGGCACCAGAGCCAAAAAGTCTTAAGCAAGGATCTTTTAACATAAATATGCTGCGTGCTGCCTCTGTTCTATACCCTGCAGCACAGTTAAATAACCCACTGAGTTGGGGCAAGTTACTGACAACTAATTTTAGAATGTTAGATAGGAATATTATTAGCATTGTATTTGGAAAGGGTCTATATTGTTACAAAATAATAAAGATGCCTAATCCTTAAGTTTATTTGACTTTGATTCTCAAACATTTATGTATTGGCCTCCAGTAATAATACAAATTTCTGCATATATTAATGTTAGTATTAGAACAATATGCAATTGAGGTGATCCAGTAAAGTTGAAGGCAATTGATTTGTATAAATTTACATTGTATAAATAATCTTTTCCACTCTTCTAGGGATATTCTTACTCTGTTTCTAAAAACTGTTTTGTTTTTCTGCTGCTATTTCTGTCTCCATCCTATCTTTGTTTTTTCACATCTCTCAGGTCTTAGAACACCCATTCTTCCTGCTATTGATTCTTCCTGCCTTGCTATTGATTCTAAAGAACTAAAGTCAGCCGGGAGTTTAAAGCTGCATCTTGAGTTAATCAGCACATGATTTTCAACTTGCTGAGGTCAAGATTCTAATTTCATATGGATTATAGTGGCAACAAGATCTATATAATCCATCTGTAGTCTGGTTGCTTTGTCTTATAAGTTCCTGCAGCACATCCTTATGCTATCTGATTAAACAGCTGATCCTATTTAATTCAGCAGCAGGACATCAGTTCTGATAACTGTGAAACACAACCCTTCAACCCTATTGATAAGCCTCTTTGTTATACTGTGCTGAATAAGGAACATGACATTTTAAATACTGTATGGACTTTCAAATTTCCCAGAAGTATGACTTTGTGTAGACTCCTGGTCTCAATTTTATATATCATGCTGTGTACTGATTTGTTTGCAATTTCTACTAAAACTATGTATCCCAATCTTCCACATTGAAAAATACAATTCAATTTAAAAAATCTTAGTTTAAATAGCAAAATGAGAAGGAAAACAGTAAGATAAAATAGTCTATTGAACAATTAAAGTATATTGAAAGGCAGAAGAATGGTTAGATCATAAATCAGACATGATGGAAAGAGGAAGACTTTGACCATTTTGCAAAAAGCCAACCTTTGGGCAAGTCTGAAGAACCCTTTTAGATTTTTTTCAGTGTAACAGATTGGTACAGGTGAGCTGCACATGTTGTATCAGATTCCTCACAGGTGCTGGCATTTTTTATACAGTTGGGAGAGCTAAAAAGCTAACTATTTGCTTTTTATAAAGAAATTATAAATTATTGAGTACTAATCCTTCAATAAGATAAGGGAACTTCTTGGGAAAAATTGAATTGGATCTGATGTAATCATTCAGCATATTGCACAATTCAATAGTGTATCACTGTATTGATGAACCATTACAGATTAATGGAGACCTACATGGAAATTGGTATATAAATCTAATAATGATATTGATAAGAAAGTCCCTCCATAACATACTTATATGTACAAATCTATGCTGTGTAAGACTATGGATTAGCTTTTTTCATAGAGAGATTGTTTTGTGGACCATTCTGACACAGGAGTCTGTTATCTGACATTATATATTTTAGATTTACCACCTGAATAAAAAATTATAGCTTGCATCCTGTTGAAGAGTTATAAAGACATCATAGATTTGCTGTCTTTTATATCATTAGGGTTTATGCGTTGAGCTCTCCTTACATATTGCCCAAGTTTATTTATCCTTAAGTCATTTTCAGAATTCTTTGTGGAATGAAAAGCAATATTAAACTATGAAATAATACTAGGAGAAAACAATCTAAACATGTACTATCTCTCCACTAGACTTTGTAGCCTAAAAAGCAAGACATCGACAAGATCCGCCCACGATATTTCACTACCTGAAACAGTAAATGATAATTTCCTTTCAGTCAAGGAATGTAGTCAATCTATGTTATTTTGGTATGCAGGAAAGAAAATTACCTAAACTTTTTCTTGGGAATAAAAGTATCACAAGACCCAACAATAATTGAAAAGGAGGTTTATTCTGCAATTTATCTGCTTCATACTATAATTTCTATAGCGCTTTGATTGAACTACCATTCTATATCAACCTGTCCCAGCCTGATATCCTCCAGAAATGAACAAATAGGAAATTGGAATCTCAAGACACCTGGTGATTCAGTCATATGGTTGTACATGATACATGGCTAACTTCACTTGTAATTACCCTTTTTTTAAACATGGATGCTATCATATAGTGATAGTTATAGCAATTAAGCCAAATGTGTCAGGTTTATGACAGCATCAAATGCAAATTCCAGCTGATTCTACAATTAAATAACCATTTCTACTTTATTCAATAAAATATTAATTTATTAAAGATTAAAATTAGATTTTTGAATACACAGTACAAGTTTTATGGAAAAAATATATACTGCCTTTGTTATATCTTGGGAAATCATAGATAAAATTATTTCCATATCTAAATGATAGCACTTTCCACATTTAATAAGGGCTAATATATTTCATAGCTCTGATTTGAAGTCGGATTATAAGAATTAGCCATAAGACAACTAAATTCAGAATTTTCACTTGAGTCAACAAATTACCATATTCAGAGTAATTATATTTTGTACACATTAGGTGAAGACTTGGTTTTCTTGAGGCTGAGAAAAAAAGAGAACGTACTGGAAGTTCTTGAATTAAGACTATTTGTTTAATGATGGTTAGAATAGAATAGAATAGAATAGAATAGAATAGAATAGAATAGAATAGAATAGAATAGAATAGAACAATAAAATTTTCTATTGACAAAGTATGATTTGACACACAAGGAATTTGTCTTGGTACATATGCTCTCAGTGTGCATAAAAGAAAACATATGTTGAAGTTGCAGTAGTACTGAAAAAACCTACAACCTACCGGTATTCTCAAAGTTATGACTATGGTACTATCAGTCATGTGATTATAATTCAGGCACTCAGGAATTGGCTTATGTTCATAATGATTGCAGAATCCTGCGATCATATGGTTACAATTTGTGGCCTTCCCAGCTGGGGGGACAACGGCAATCAGGACGCAAGCAGGGAAAGTTGCAAATTGAGATCATGTGAGATCTCACTTAAGACCTATGCCTATTCACAACAAATTTTCTAACCCATTTGTGATTGTAAGTCAAGCATTACCTGTACAATCAGCAGCAAGGTAGATGGATTCAATTATAGTGATGATGGATGAACCATTGGAAGACCCAAAGGACCAGGTTGAGGACAAAGAAAATCTATTTATGCAGTTGACACCAATTTCATGCCACATCACTCTCATCACCAGAATTGGACTGTAACAATCCAGAGGAACAGTAGTTCGCAGCAAAGAGGCACAGAAAACTCTGTTCATCTAAGTGTTCCAGATTTTGTAGACTAGATTTAATAGTCCTAATTTAACATCTGAAATCATGGTTAGCAAGCTATAATGCATGTATGTGTACATTACACAGCACAGAGACACAACTAGATGTTTTAAAGCATGGTAAATCATACTTTATTGCTTGTTATATGATACACAATCAGGGCATCATCTATCCTCAAAACTTATTTTTGTGTATTTCTACATACTCATTACAAGACTACATTTTCTCAATTTAAAATTATTTCCCTAGATTCTACCCTGCCCCATTCAAACAAAGGGAAATTCTTTAGCTGTCTCTACAGAGTGTCTTCAATTTAAGACCACAACTGAGCCCAAAATTTGTTGCTAAGCAAGATGGTTGTTAAGCAAATTTTCCCTTTTTTATGACCTTTCTTGCCACAATTGTTAAGGTGAATCATTGCAATTAAGTTAGTAACAAGTGAATCTGACTTTGCCATTGACTTTGCTTGTCAGAAAGTTTCAAAACATGACCATAGGACACTGCAATTGTCATAAATAAGAGTCAGTGGTCAAGTGTCTAAATTTTGATCAGATGATCACGGAGATGCTGCAGTGGTCTTGACCCTTAAGTGTGAAAAATGGTCATAAGTCACTTTTTTCAGTGTCATTGTAACTTTGAAGAACTTCTAAACAAACTGTATAAAGATACTTTTTTTCCCTTAGAGACCAAAAGTTCCCCTCAAAAATTTTCTCTGCAACCTGGGGACAAAACTGTAACCTTGCCTTGAAATGAGCCATTACCAGGGAGAAAACCTATAATAAAATAGGGTAAACAATCACCCCTAAAACTAATAATGCAACAAGCAAGAAATGGGAGAGAGGAGGCAACCTATCTGGTTTCCATTTCTGCTTGCCAATACAAGAAGACAGGAGCAGTAACAGGATCAATACCAAAAGATGCAGGCTGGTATCTGCTGAAATGTAATTTCACCGGATTTTTCTGACATTTCCCCATTTCATTAAAGCACCTCTTAGCAACCGAACTTTGCTGAACGAGGGGCGTCGTGGGCATTCTGCTTATGTTCGGAGATCCTCTCGCGCATTCACTAAGCCCAGCGCGTGGAAAGACCGAGGCCAGAATGTTACTTCCTATTTAAACTTCCCCAGAGCGCGTTTGATTTATGATTTATTTGACAACCCAGACCGCTCTTCATAAAACAGCCAGGGAATAGAAATCCACCCGGGTCCGGAAAAAGGAAGATGACAGAAAAATCGTCAGTGGTTCATTCGAGACCAGGTTGGTACAACGCTGTAAAAATCCTCGGTGATTTAGAGAGGGGTTTTCCCCCTCCTCGTTTCTTTCTTTTCCCCATCCCCCTCCGCCAACAGTGGGAGAGAGAAAGCCCTTTGATCCGCAGTTGCTTTGCTCCTGCGAGTGCAGGAGCACTCTTTGCCTTCAGACTAAGCACCAAAGTTTTTTTTTTTTTAAGTATTACAGGTCACGGTATCTGCAAGCTGGTTTCTCCCTCTCTCTTCCCTCTCTCTCTCCCTCTCCCCCTTCCTTCTTAATACTCTTTCTGAACACAATCCCCTTTCTCATGCCCCTCCCCTTTCCTCCTCGCCCGGCAAAGGGGCTGTTGGGTCTGGAACTCGCTCGGGAGTTTGCATTGATCCATTGATTGCACATGGTCTCTTGCCTGACCTCCTTGCTCCCAGGGAAGCGGTCTCCATGGCTACTGGCCCTACTCCCCCAGTGGCAGACTGTAAATTCCTGCAGGCAGAGCTGAACAGAGCCCGGACGGGTGGGAGGGAGTGAAGAAGGAGCAGGCGAAGCAAAGGCAAATAGAAAGAAAGAGAGCAAAGAAAAAGGGCGTTGCTTGGATGGACCTTTACAGGTCTTCAGCATTGGACCACGGCCCTTAAAAAAAAAGGGGGGGGGGAAACTGCCGCTCTAAACAAAACCTACAACTGGCTACGTTCCTCCTTGAATAAAAGAGGCAGCTGAAAAGGAGGGCGATCAGGTCCGCTCAAAGAGTGCGCGGGTTTTCCTCCCTCCCTTCCTGTGCTAGTAGCATCAGAGGAAACTAGACGAAACCCCCGAGCAATTTGGCCATCCTTGCTCCAGAAGCCGCCTTCATACACCGTCGGAAAAACCGTTCCTTTGTTTTGTGGGCTTTTCTGGGTTGGTTTATTTATTTTTTTTTGTCTGTTAAAATCTGCGTGCGCCTTCGAAGCATCAGCGAAAACTTCCCGGTTCTTGGCACCAACCTTCTGCACAAACGCATCGGTTGGAATGGGGGCCCTGGAGATCCTTGGATTGTGCCTGGTTCTCTCCTTTGGCAACACTGTGGCTAAAGCTAGTCAAGGTAAGGCGAATCCCAACCCTGCCCCGACCTCCTCCAATCTAGACGGACACTCGTATTTTCTTATGTACGCGGGAGCGAGCGCTCCCATAGGCGCGGAACTATTCCTCTACTTTTTAAATGTTGGATTTTGGCCGTGAGATTAGTAAACCTGGTGCCCGGCAAAAATATGCCTTTTAACTGTTGAATGCAAACCTTTCGGTTTAATCTTTCAAAGACTGTTGTTTTTAAAGAAATCTATTCTTCGAATTGCTTTTAAACATAAGGAGGAAAAAGGAATAGTTATGGGTGTGTGTGTGTTATGGATTTCCTTCCCAGCTAGAAATCAGAGTGTTGTTATTTGCAACTTCTGCTCGGATTTCTACTTTTTTTCAAGGTTGATAGTATTTTAGAAGCAATTACTTTTAAGATTAAGATGGGGCATAAAACTTGAGGGAATGTTTTTGTGAGGTAAGAGTTTGCATGTAATGCAACTTCAGATGTTAGATGCAAAGATTCTTGGCAAAAGTATGTGCTTTAACTTAATTTATCTTGAAATAGCATGGCTGATTTTTAAACAATTAAAATCCAAACAATTTGTTTAGATACTTTCACTTCCTAAATCAGTAACATGTCATATATTAATGATACAAAGTGGATAATTATGATACAAATGTGTTAAGAAAAATATTTTAGCTTTATAGTTTGTACTGTTTTCTTTTATAAAGTGGTGAGAGTTTTAAGATTATTTGCTACTTCTTTAGCAGTATCCTTTTGAACACTTTAGAATCTTTTTTTACAATAAAAATGTGCAAAGGGTGTTTTGGTTTTATTTCTTTTTCTTTGCAGGCCCACTAAAAAGGAACTACTTTCTTGTAATGTTTTATGATTTTAGTTTAGAAAGAAATGCTTAGGTTTTGATTTCAATTAGCTTCAGTGTGTACATTGCTTTCATATTCTTATCATAATATTTATTTATTAAAGCTCTTTGGTTTCAAATTCCATTAAAGCTGTGGCCAGGTTTATGTAAAAACAGCATAGCAAAATTCCATCCTGTAGTAGAAACTTGACGGGTACCTTTGGGAGAGGGGAAGGAACACGGGGTGGATTTGGGCAAGAGTCTTGCAGGTAAAACATCTTCTTTGTTACATCAGTTTTCAGTAGAGGGCAAGAATGACATTTCTGTGAAATTTTGCAGATCCATTTTAGCTGGAACACTGATTTTTTTAAAAAAATACTTCATTCTCATTTTTAAAACATTCCCAATAGTCTCCTTTAATGAAAAATACTTCCTACTGTTTATTTCATTGTGCTTGGAACAGTCATTTATCATACAGGACATATAAATTAATGTTATTTAGAATACTGATCATATTAACTTTTTGGGGAGAATATAGCTATAACTAGAATAGGGGTATTCTATCATTTGAAATTACTATTTTTCCTTACTATATGCATCTGGTATTCTCCATAAAGGCTGGGACCACATTTCCTCAAAGTTTGGCAAGCATGTCCAAATGGCTATATAATTTTGAGAAAGACTAGTTGAGAAAGACTAGTTATGTAAGGATTTGATAGTCTGCATCCATGCAAAATAAGTTGCAGAATACTAACCAAAAATCTTTTAACAAGTGCAGGGGAAAAAAAATTCTTTCCCAAATCTGTCAAGGCAGCAATGAGGTAACCAATATATTGAAAAACCAAAGCTGCCAATTAATAAACCATGATAATGAAACGTGTTATGATAACCCAAAAAATTCCAACCTTTCATACATATGTTCCAATAAGCTGAGAGGTGCTTCTGAGCAGCAGCTATATGTAAAGCTGAAATCCATCTGATACTGAGATGTTCCTGTCTCTTTGCTGTATTCTGTTCTTCCATTTCAACAAAATCTGTTTTGTAGACCCATGCTTGTTACAGGAGATCTAACAAGTGGTGGAATATGAAAACAATAATAAATAAAAATGTAGTTTTCTACTTGGTTTAGATAACTACAATGAGTCTTACTTTTTTGAAGAGTGAGCAGGTATAATTGATACTACCCTATAACAGCAGGCATGGTATATTTCAACTACATCTACTGTATGCAATATTTAAGGACCAGCAGTTGAAAACTGTGGGGCCAAATCTGGTCTTGCACTGGGTGTTTATTTTTCATGCTGCCTATTTAGAACCAGAGCAAATTTACAGGAGGAGCAATGTGTACAAGCATTTTGTCTAATTTAAAGGAATGTGATAGAGAAATTGTTTACATCCTATTTTCATAATTGCTTTATAGGAAAATTACCAAGTGATTATGCATTTAAATTGCAACAATGCTCAATCCCATCATCCAATAGCATCAGAACTAAAATCATTATTATTGATGTTTTGAGCTTTAATAAATGTTACCTGCATTTATGTGGTTTTCAATTTAGATTATTAAACTACTTTTTGCTCCTATTCATACTTTTTTCCTTCTTTTCAATCATTTTCAATCAGATTCTCAGAGACTGCCTGCAGTTTTCTTGGCAACGTTTTTCAGAAATGGTTTGCCATTGCCTCCTTCATAGGGTAGAGAAAAAGTGACTGGTCACAATATCACCCAGATGGCTTTGTGCCTAAGGCAGAACTAGATCACTCTATTTCTAGCCTGTTGCTTTAACCACTACATCACACTGGCTCTCATTCATACCTCCATTATGGTTTATTTATTGGAAGCTTAATCTGTAAGACAGCAACAGATTCATCCTCCAGGCCTGTTTCAAGAGAAAGCAGGAAGAAAATGAATGATTTGGCCTTAGGGATGTGGCAGACATAATTAATAATATAAATCCATATAAAGTCTGGTTTTTATAAATACTCAACAGGAGAGGCTAACAAAGTGGTAAACTGCCAGCACATTCTGTTTTCATAGAAACAAACTGCTCTGAATGTGGACTAGTTTGGACATTCACAAATATAGAAAATAAGAAAGTCAGACTAAAGTTAAAGACATAACCCAGTCATTATCTTGAGTTATGTTTTATGCTTTGTCCCATACTTTATATGTGAACTTGGCTGTTCAGTTGAGTTGTAGTTCTCAAATAAAACCTGATAGATTGTATGCATTGGAGTTTCTGCAGAATAAATTGCATGAGGAGTTTGGAACCAACTTCTCTGGAGCCAAAGCCTCATCTGGAACTGAGTGGAACACACACACACACACACACACACACACACAGAGAGAGAGAGAGAGAGAGAGAGAGAGAGAGAGAGAGAGGGAGAGAGATGTATTGTTTTGAGAGTTTCTGCCACTGAAGACTTAACAGAGGTTTTGCTGTTAAGGTTCCATCTCCTCCAATCTGAAAATAAATTTTCTTTAACTTTTTGGGCAGTATTATTTTTCTAACGCAACTCTGCTTGTAAGATTTATTACTATTTATAAGCTTCCAATTTGGTCACTATCCATCGTTCAGAAATAACTAATTCAGTTGACATTTGAAAAAAAATCAAGTTTTGATGCATATTAATTCATCCCTTTAATGCTCAATTAAATGTTTTTGGAAACAACTTAGAAAATTGTATGCCTACTTACTTGGTTTAGCTCATAAAAGCAAGATGGATCCCAGAGAAAGACAAAGCAGTGGCTAGCCCTATTGCAGCCGTAGCCTATCCTGTGACCTGGATGTTACCCTATAGCAGTTTTTCTCAATCTCAGCTACTTTAAAATGTGTGAACTTCAATTTCCAGTATATGCAATTTAAAGATATTAAGGTAGAGAAACACTGTATTATAGCAATAAAGGGGCAGGTGGGGGTGAATTGTTAATAACATAGATTTCTGGAGGGATTATACATACTTGTTTGTTAGGCAATGTCTTCCTACAGTTGTGTTCCACTCCTGACAACTTTATGCACACATCTGTGTAGGATTTTATAGCAATACTATGGTAGCAGCATACCATTAGCATTTGACAAAGTGACTAAATTAATAGACCAGCAAAATTCTGTGGACATAGTATATTTGGATTTTAGTAAGACATTTGACAAAGTAGACCACAACCTACTTCTTGGCAAGTTAGAAAAATGTGGGATAGACAACCTCACCAACAGATGGATTTGTAACTGGCTGACAAACTGCAGTCGATGTGTAGTCCTTAATGGAACTACATCTACATGGAAGGAGGTAAGCAGTAGAATACCTCAAGGTTCTGTCTTAGGCACAGTAATCTTCAATAACTTCATAAAGGAATATAATGGGAACTCATCGAATTTGCAGATGATGCCAAGTTGGCAGGAATAGCCCACACCCTAGAAGATAGGCTCAAGTTCCAGAAGGATTTTGACAGACTTGAACACTGGACCCTATCTAACAAAATGAAATCAAATGGTGAGAAAAGTAAATTTTTATGCTTAGATAAGAAAAACCAAATGTATAGGTATAGAATAGATGGAACCTGGCTCAATAGCAGTAACTATGAGAGGGCTCTTGGAGTCCTAGTTGACAATCACTTTAATATGAGCCAGCAGTGTGTTGCATCAGTCAAAAAAGCCAATGAAATTGTAAGATGCATCAACAGAGGGATAGAATCAAGATCATGTGAAGTGTTAATTGCTGCTTTATAATGCCTAGATTAGACCACACTTGGAACATGGCATCCGATTTTGGTCACCACAATATAAAAAAAGATTCTGGAAAAAGTGCAGAGAAGAGCAACAAAAATGATTAGGCGGCTGGAGGCTAAAACCTATGAAGAACAGATGCAGGAATTGAGTAAGTGTAATCTAGCGAAAAGAAGGACTAGGAGGCGACATGATAACAGTGTTCCAATATTTGAGGGGCTACCATAAAGAAGAGGGGGTCAACCTATTGAGCACCAAAAGGCAAAACAAAAAGCAATGGATGGAAACTAATCACAGAGAGAAGCAACCTAGAACTAAGGGGAAATTTCCTGACAGCAAGAACAATTAACCAGTGGAATGGCTTGCCTTGATAAATTATGGGTAATCTCTCACTGAAGGCTTTTAAGAAGAGATTGGACAACCATTTGTCTGAAATGGTGTAGGGTCTTCTGCTTGTGCAGGGGTCCGGGCTAGAAGACCTCCAAGTTTCTTCCCAGTTCTGTTATTCTATTGTGTTCTGTTCATTCTTCCAGGATTTATTTTTTTAACTTCCCAGCCCGGCATACAGTTCTAAGATTTTTCTGGTGATCTCCCATCAATGTAAGTCTGATCTTGCTTAATTTTTTGAGATCAGCTAAGGATAACTAGGTGCTGGACTAGAGACTGTCTAACTCAGGGGTGTCAAACTCAAGACCCGGGGGCCGGATCCAGCCCATGGGGTGTTAAGATCTGGCCCCAGGGCCACCCTGGAAACATCAAAGGCCTCTGGGCCACGGCCCCTCTGCCAGTGAAATTGGAGCTTGGGAGGGCCACATGTGGTACCCCCACACAAGTGACATTGAGCTGGCTATGCCCACCCTATCCACCCCCATTCCCCCCCACCCCCCAAGGTCAAACACAACCCTGATGCGGCCCTCAATGAAATCGAGTTTGACACCCCTGGTCTAACTACTGTACTACCTTGTTCATAATTTTCCTACTTTAGCCTAGGTCCTGTTTTTTATTTGTAAGAATACACACTGGTAAGTTTGAAAACAGTTTGATTCTGTAGTGTTCCTTTATTGTTTACATAAGCTCTCTTCTATTTTGCCCTGATAAAAAGCTATTCTTATGTTTATAACTTTTGCTAAACTTAGTATGGTTTGGTTATTTGAGTCAGCTTAGCATGTTGGTGAATTAAATGGTGTGTCTTGTAAAAATGGGAATGGGGATTTTGTAGTATCCTTCCCCTGCCATGCCCACCAAGCCATACCACACCCACCAAGCCACGCCCACAGAACCAGTAGTAAAAAAATTTGGATTTCACCATTGCTGTAAACTAACATTCAGGAACAAAATGTTTAGCTGATACATCTTATTCTGGTCTGGTTCATTCCAGTATATTGGTTTACAGTCCCCAGAATTTGTTGCTAACTGGTTTCATATTCTGGGGCTAACTTCAAGGGCAATCCTGGTTGGAGAAGGCTGATTCATTATTTATATGGCATTAACACATAAATCTTCCTAACGCAGACCTTTGTGCCAGATGTAATGACAGAAATGAGACCTTAGACATCTGATTAGCCTTTAAGAATGAATACCTTAAGCAAATGATAAGTCATGGTTAAAATAATTAATTTGCCTGTTCAAAATCTTAACAGTTTAATGCATTGTCTGTGTCAATGAAGTTAGAAAAACTCAACCTCTCTTTATAAACTGTATCTTCCCAGAGGCAGAGGTGTATAACATGATTATACAATCAATGTTGTAGAGTGTTGATGGTTTTGGCAGATAATGGTCTGGATTCTTTTAAAGTCTGACTCTACCTGCAGGGCCTTAAAATGGGATGGTGATGATGGTATGGGGTGTGTAATCTTAAAGAATAATTCAGTTGATGTAAATACATAATGGTCTTTTTCTTTTCCTCCACCTCCCATGAAAACTTCTCCCTCTTTCCTAGTTGCCCTTAGAACCATAGAAGGTGATGCTCTCCTGTAGTCCTAAAATATTAAATATATAACTGAACCATCTCAATATAAACTGTTCAAAAAGAATTGACTGAAGACACTTAACATTCCAGTACTTAAGTTTGATGAAGGTGGTGAGGTTGGGTATCAAAGTAAAAATCTTTTTTATAAAAAGCAACCAAAACTTAAATATTTAGACACCTTGGATCTTCCTGACCTGATCTCCTGAGTAACAAGTTATACTGTTTTTAAAAAGGCAAATTTTAGAGAAAATCTGCATAAGAAAAATCTTCAGAATAATCTTTGGTTTTAAGGTTATAAATCCCCTGAGGCTTATGATTATGGGTGACAAAGTGTAAGCTTCATATACTGTTGTGTGGTCTTTGGCATAGTAGCATCTAAGTAAGAAAACTTGTGTATCTCTGCTTTATTTAATGGATGTCAGTACTTCAGGAATGACAACTACTCAGGAACAACACCTGAAACAAAGATTTCCATTTTATAAGAAAAAAAGAAAAAAACTTCTTTCCACAGAACTGGTCTCTGGTGCCCAAAAGGTTGGGGGCTGCTGCCCTAAAGGGCTTTAAAGGTGAAAACCAATACTTGAATTGGACCCGGAAGCAAACCAGCAACATCCAAAAACAAATAGGCTAGTTCTGTGGATCAGAGGGGGCAAGGTTTTGTGTGCTGCCTGCATCCCACAGATGGGGCTTCACTTGTTTGTGCAGCCTGGTTGCTGGCATGCCATAGCCTGTTGCTGGTTTACAGGCCGGTTGGGGCCCCCTGCTTTATGGCATGGATCCAGGCCAAGGACCCCTTCAGTCAAGGAATTCCAGTAATCACGGTCCAGGAAAAGGGCCTTTTCTTCTGTGGCTCCCACCCTCTGAAACTTCATGCCCCTTGAGGTGAGATCCACCCTCACCTTCTTGATCTTCCAAAACAGCCTCAAAACCTGTCTCTGCTGGTTGGTCCGGTTAGTTGACTAGGAAGAAGATCCCACCCTCACTCTTATTTTATTCTGCTATATATGTATATACATATATTTGTATATCTAGTCTCTCTTAATTTTAATATTTACTGTTTTAATGTTTTGTACTTTTGCTTTTATGATGTTGTAAACTGCCCAGAGTCGCTTGACAGTGAGATGGATGGCATGTAAATTTAATAAATAAATATAAATTTTAAAAAATCTGGCCCTCCTGGACTTTCCAGAAGATTTTAATAGCATCAATCATGATATTCTTCTGGACTGGCTTCAGGGTCAGGAATGGAAAGCCCTGTAGTTCTCCTCATTCCTCCATAGCCACATCCAATCGATATTGGTAGGAGAGGTTGAGCTCTAGGCTTCTACAATGTGGAGTACTTCAGGACTTGACCTTTTCACTCTCCTTTTTAACATCCTCCTGAAACTGCTGGGGAGGTAATTTCTCAATATGGGATCTGGTATCAACAGTATGCTAATGATACCCAATGATATATTGCCAACCCCCATCAGACAAGTCATGCTCTGGCTGTGCTGGCCAAGGGCCTGGAGACTGTGAGGTTTTGGATGGAAAGGAACTGGCTTCAACTCAACCCTAGAAAGATGGAATGACTCTGGGTTTTTGGCACCCCCAGTCCCAGATGATTCTTCGTTTTTGACTCTGGATGGGGTGGAAACTCTGGACTGAGTTGGTGCACAGTTTGGGGGTCCTCCTAGACTCATGGTTCCTGCTCAAGGACTATGTGGCAACTGTGGCTGGGGGGGGGGACTTTGCACAGATTCATCCGGTGTGCCCAGGGGTGGGTTCTACTTACCTTTACTACCAGTTCGCAATGGGAGCGCACACGCAGAAGCTTCTGTGCATTGTGCAGATCGTCAATTATGATGTCTGGGTGGGTGGGTTATTACCGGTTCTAAAGAACCAGACAGAACCAGGAGCAACCCACCACTGGGTGTGCTCCTTGTGCATTTCTTGGACTGGGAAGTTTTGCTCATGTTCACTCATGCCTTGGTCACCTCCCATATAGATTACTGCAATATGCTCTAGATGGGACTGCCCTTGAAGATCTCTTGGAAGCTACAACTGGTCCAGAATGCAATGGCATGCACCTTTATGGATGCCCCTAGATCTACCTATCTGAAACTTCTGTTGCATGCACTGCACTGGCTTCCAATTTCCTTCTGGAATCATTCAAAGTGCTGATTATTACCTTTAAAGTCCTATATGGCACAGAGCCAAGTTTTTGGGGAACAGCCTTTTTTAAAGAACTTCTGCCCATTCTGCCAGATTATGGTATGCTCTCTTAGTCCTGTCCCTTGGCACCTAGGAGCTAGTACATGTGCGTTTACTAGTTTGGGAGACTCACCCTATGGAATCCCCTTCCCTTGAAATGCCGTAGGCTTCAACCTAGCCTTCCAACACTGAAGATTTGGCTTTTCCCCAAGTGCTGGGATAGGATGAAGTGATTACATATCATAAATTTAACTTGGTGCCAGGTTTTAGTTTTTTATGGTTTTCATAGTTTTAACATTGTTTTGATGTTTTATTACTGATATTGTTTTAATTTTTGATTGGGAGTTTCCCAGAGTTTGGTATAAGGCAGGCAGCTATATAAATGTTGTAAATAAATGAAAGAAACACCCCCCCTCAACATCTCTTGCCTAACTCAGGAGGGATTATAAAATCTTGGCCTCCCTGGGTGTGTAGTCCTTGCTGCCAATCACCAGAGGTTTGCTCACTCTGATCATGGAAAAACTGTCAGCAGAGTAACTTACAACCAAGCATGGATCTTTCTAAAGATTGAGGTAATGTAAATAAACTTATAGTAGAAATTTAAATTGCAGTAAGGGATTTAATATTGCATATTTCCAAAACTCAGGGTCTGTTCTGATTAAAATAGATCACAGAAGACAAAGAACACAACACAATTGTGATGTCAGTTAACTTTATCAAATGCCCTGTTGGCTCTCCAAACATTTATACTTACCTGGTCCATGGTGTTTTAGGCATGTATATTTCACAGGATCTTAATGTTAAACCATGCAACAAGACTTAATGATAGAATTTCATTTCATGATTGATTATTCATAGGAATGTAAATTTCAGAATAATGCCCGAGTCCTTTTAAAAGGGTAAAAAAAGAACTAAACATTGTGTTATTTTTATACACTTCAAAGAGATGCCAGACATGTAAGCTTGCCTTCTGATTTATGTATACAAAGCCAGCTATCTCTCAGTAATCACACCCTATACCAGGTTTTCCTTACTGTACATAATTTGCCTAACAAGGAGCAAGGCATGTCCCAACAAAATGTACTTCGGCTCAAGTTGTTTTATTTTATTTAGCAGAGTATATGAATATTGTATGTAAAAAGGATGCTCTGGGTTCTGGATCTCGAATCCATTCTGTGAAATGGAACAGTGATTATAGGTAGGTAATCCTCGGTTTACAACCACAATTGAGCCCAAAATTTATGTTGCTAAACAAGATATTTGTTAGCTGAATTTTGCCCCATTTTACAATCTTTCTTGCCACAATTGTTAAATGAATCGCTGCAGTTGCTAAGTTAGTAACGTGGTTATTAAGTGAATCTGTTTTCACCATTGATTTTCCTTGTCAGAAAGTCACAAAAAGGGATTATATGATGCCAGGTCACTGTACCCATCATAAATATAAGTCAGTTGTCAAGCATTTTAATTTTGATCATGTGACCAAGGGGATGCTGAAATGGTTGTAAGTGTGAAAAACCATCGTAAGTTACTTTTTTCAGTGTCGTTGTACCTTTGAAGAGTCACTAAATGAACTGTTGTAAGTTGAGGCCTATCTGTACTGACTGTAGTTTAACAATTCTCTGAATAATTGTTGGGTGCATATTTATTTAACAAATTTATATGCCACTAATTTTACTGTCAAGAGATACAAAAAAAAAAAAAGGAATACATGGGCTGAACTGATCCCTTTTCTGTCTCTTCCTTTGGTCACAAATCCTTTCCTGATCAACTGAGACTAAACAAATTGTGATTTGCATAAATTATCCAATTTGAATGCCAAGCCAGAATTGTGATTTCAAAACTGGGTTTGGTTGGTGTATATTTGCTAGTTCAAATATAACATTGAAGTTCATCATAAACGATGGATCATCTGTGGATGTAATTCATGCTTGAATCATTCATTATTTGGATAATTATTTAAATTGGGGTGGACAATTTTTGCAACTAGCAATTATACATTTGGTTAAGGAAGTAAATATAATAATATTATATTGTAGATATAATAATACAGAAGAGGAGAAGAGCATAAGTTTAAAATGTTCAGACTGCTTTTTAACGGATTTTTTAAAAAGGTTGACATATTTTAAAGTAAGGAAATGCAGGGTGTATGTATGTGTATATTGTTTTTTCCCTTTTAAAAATGGATGAAAAAACACTGTCAAATTTTATTTTGTTTTGTTACTGAATGTAGTGGCATGATGAAGGGAGGAAGGGAGCTCAACAGACCATGAAAAAGATGTTCAATACCACAAGCAAGCCAAGAGTTGCCCACCCCTAAATGGATCTCATGTACATTTAGGGCTAGTGTGTGTGCTTACACTCAATTCTCTTTAGAAATGTTCTAGATGACAGTTACTATATCCAGATATGGCCACTGCCTTGTTTAAATAGGTTGCATTGAAGGCAGGGATAGTCAAGTTTTCCTGTAGGCTTTTTAACTTTAAATGATATGGTGTGCGTGACATTTTCTTGGAAATAAAAAAGAAGTCAAGAAAACAGATCATAAAGATTGAGCAAAAATCTCTAATAATACATTAATTATTCTAATATGATATTTTTAATGTATTATTAGAGATTTTTGCTCTAATTTGTCATTCCCTTGCATAGTGTTGCAAGGACAACACTTAAAGGATTTTGATTTTGTTACTATAATGCAGTTATGTATACTACTAAGTGGTGCAGCAGCAAGAGGATGAACTCAATAGACTAAATGTCCCATTCTAGCTCTGTTGCCCATCTAATTACAAATACATAGGGAATTTTCAGTGGTGGGGCATGTAGAGCCTTGACCATGTCACTTTGATGCTGTGAATCCATTACGTGCTATTACGGAATGTACTCGTCTGCTTGTAACTAAGGGAAAGAGATGGACGCCAACATTAAAGTCTTTGAGGAAAAGGATAATCTTACCTAACATTTTATATAGATTGCCATGCAATGGCCCTCACTTTTTACCAAGTCTCTTGTTAATCAATATTAATGACAACATTGGGATGCCTGGAATACTGATAATAAGAATTTAGAAAAATATTAGAACGTGCAGAAATGGATAGATTAACACTTAAAATTAAGGAGAAGAAGAAACTGAATACTTTTTAACATAGGATTTGTTTTATCAATTGCTAACTGGCAGAAACAGAACTTAGAAATTTTAAATCATAATGATTAATTACATAGGGTAGGTTCACTAAAATGGATAAGCAAATACTATTTTATTATGTAATCATTAATGTTATGAATATTATTTACTATTATGATTATTTCTTAAAATTAATTGTACTTAGCAAGTTGTTTATGTAAACATTGAATTTTTTATGTTTAATAAAAATCTTTTAAAACTTATTTAAAAAAAGAACATAGAAAAAGAGTAAAATTGGAAAAGGGTCTTAAGATGGGCTCTGTAGAGAAGGTGCACCAAATGTCAAAATCAGACTGGTGTCTCATATTTATTGTATGCTGTAAATACTTCTATTTTTTTCTTTTCCTCCTTTACAGATTTTCTGTGGAAAGAAAAGGGAAATGAAAAAAAAAGGTAGAAGAGCTTATGTAAGACAACGTTGCTAGACTTTCTGAAAATAAAATTTCAATTGAATACTGCAAATTTAAGCTCTTACTTTTAAACCAAATCTCAGAATTCACAGTTCTCCATATTGGTGGGAACGGTAGCCAGCAATGGGTTAACTCCGTCTGTCAGCTGATAGGACAGAGTCTGCAAGTTGTTAAATCATGCCTTTTCCTCTTGCTTCCCCAGCTTTTAGACTCAGTCTAGCTTGGACAAGATGCGATTCTTTGCGCTTAACATTCCAGACTGCTTAAAACATACTTTTACCATCTTAAAACTTCTGGATGGGTCCCAGCTCGGCTGGTTGAGCCTCCCCTCTAATTCCAGCATGAAGGGCGATTCAGCCCTAGCCCGCTGAAGGCCACATGGCAGCAAGGAGACTGCCAGATGGCAGATCTTCCTGGGCAGCGCTAATGAGCTTTGCTCCGAACTGCTGACCCGACAGAAGGGCTTTTGAGGCTTCAAAACCATTTGCCCGACATCAGGGAGTTGCCTGATTGCAGCGAGGATGAAGGCAGCGCTTATGAGCCTGGCTCTGTGGTGCTAGCCTACAAGGCATGGCCAAACAGCTTTCATGGCAATTTGAGTGTCAGCAGAGTAAGACCACGCTGACCCAGGAGTGCGATACGAGCAAAGGGTGCCAGAGCGCAGCTGCTCCCAGACATTTAAATCCAGCCAGTGTTCACGAGCCAAGCTCCGCGATGCTGGGCTCAGAGGCCAGGAGGTTCCAACCACCTCAGGACAGGGGGTTAAGAGTCTGAGTGGCAATTCCCCCCATGTTAACAAGGGACAGCTGCAAGCCACGAATCTGCTCAGCTCAACCGACTTCGTAATCTGTTGCCCTTGCTAGGCCTCTCAGACTAATCAGCACAGGCGGGCGAAGCAGCAAGGCCTTCCAGGCCATGTCTGCTACTCCATGTGCTCCAAAATGGCCACCGCTTGTCCTGGGCACTCAGCGCGCGCATTGGCAGATCCAACAGCCGTGACTCAGGGCATTAATCAGGAGGCAGGGCCTTTGGGTTCTAGGTCCTCCAGGCAAACTAAAGCTATTCAGCCCCAAAAGGGCAAGCCACCCAAGAAGGCCTCTAAGGCAGTGGAATGGGATGCCAGGCAGAGACATAAGGCCATTGAAAAAAGCCATAGAGAAAGCAAAAAAAGAGGCAGATAAGTTGAACAGAAGCCTGTACATCAGGAAAATCAGAACTGTCTGATATTCAGGAGCAATTGCATCCGGCTGCATAGTCCCCAGATGGTGACATGGAACAGGCCATTGATCTGCCCAGCAACACTTAGTTGCTGTTTGGCTCAGTGCCAGCACCCAATCTACCAGATCCATCTTGGGAGTAATCTATGAGACAAGGGGTTTCCTTGGGTGAGGCAGCCTTCACGCCCACCGCTGCAAGCCTTCGGCCTGAGCAATGCTCTGAACCACAATTCCCGCCCGGCATGGATGCCTTGATCTCTGAGGCAATAAGATAGGGCACCGCAGCCAGGTTGCAACAGAGGGTGGCATCACTAGTCTCTGACTACATCAGGCCCCACGAGTTCCATCAAGGACCTCAAGTGATAGGGGAAACCCTAACATCCCAGGATCTGAATTATTCAGCTGCTTCTTCCAGCCAGGCTTCTCGGTCAGGAGAGGAGTTGCAGAGAGATCTAGACGTGTTGGACAGTGAAGGCCCTATGCCTGATCAGCCTGCCTTTGTGGGACTCTTTTGTCCTCAACTATTTAAATCTCCATAAAGCTAAGACTACTACCCAGCACGGTACTGTCCAGACAGCCCCAGTAACTGCAACGGGGTCGGAGGATCTTGTAGACCCTCTATTTGTGGAGCCTACCATTGAATCAGAGGAAATCTCAGCTTGTAGGCCCGTGATGGTGAACCTATGGCACGGGTGCCACAGGTGGCACACAGAGCCATATCGATGGGAACGCGAGCTCTGCTCCGACACGCATGCGTGCGCCAGCCAGCTGATTTTCGGGCCTTCTGGGCCCACCAGAAGTCAGGAAACACACTGTTTCAGGCCTCCAGAGGGCCTCTGGGGGGGTGGGGAAGGCTGTTTTTGCCCTCCCCAGGCTCCTAGAAAAGCTCTGGAGTCTGGGGAGAGCAAAAAACGGGCCTACTGGGCCCACTGTGCCATCATGTGCCAAAAACGGGGGGAGCACGGGGGGGCGGGTGCATAGAATTATGGATGTGGGCATGCGTTCATGTGACCCCACCATGCTCCCCCCACTTTTGGCACGCAATGGCAAAAAGGTTAGCCATCACTGTCCTAGGCTTTTCCTGGACATTGTGCAGAGATAGTGGACCTCTACCGGGTCAGGACCATCCCCCAGAGACCTGGAGAGGTGCTTGTACAACATGGGTGCAGACCTGGCTAAGGTCCTGCAGGTCCCTACGGTTGACGCCCCGGTAGTGGCCCTGTCTTCACAGTCTGTCTTAACAGAATCCCTGGAGGAAAACCTCCATCCTGAAGACAAATGATCAGAGCAGTCATTAGTAAAAGCACACCAGGCGGCTGCCTGGGCTGTTAAGGCATCCACAGCGGCCCCATTTTTTTAATACAGCTTCACTGGTCTGGTTGAGGCAACTGCAAGAACGTCTGCCAGCTGCTGATACAAGGTCTCAACAAGACCTCATTAAAATCCTGGTGGCAATGGAATTCTAGGTGGACGCTACGCTAAATGCATCTAGATTTGCAGCTAAAGCCATTGGTTCCTCAGTAGCAATTTGGTGTCTCCTGTAGCTATGCCAGTGGCAGGCCAATGCCAGGAATAAGTAGCGCCTGACATCCTCCCCATATACAGGGGATAAATTGTTTGGAGTCTTCCTGGACCCTATTCTAGTCGAGTCCAGGGATAAGTGCAAAATTATGCCGAACATGTCTCAAAGGACATGGCTCCTTATTTTTAAGATTGTCCAGATTATAGTTGACCTATTTGCCACCCAAGACAACTGCCAACTCCCAAGATTTTTCACCAGGTTTCTGATGCTGGGGGCAGAAGGAGTGGATGCTGTATGCAGTCTATGGCCCTCAGGGCTGCTTTACGCCTTCGCTCCTCATCTGCTGATTCTGAAAGTCATCAGGAAGCTACTGGAGGAGGAGGCGGAACTTCTACTTCTGGCCCCGCCACTGGCCAAGATGGCCTTGATTTGTGGACTTAGTGAGCTTATTGGTGGCTCAGCCCTGGAGGATCCCTCAGGATAGGATCTTCCTCAGCCAGGGAACGTTGGTCCACCTGGACTGTCAGTGGTTCCAACTGACCGCCTGGCACTTGAGTGGAGCCTGCTGAGTGGGGACAATTTTTCCTCCAGGGTCATCAAAACGATTCAGGCCTCACGCAGGGCTTTCACCAACTGTATCTATAATGCCACATGGAAGGCCTTTTGTGGCTGTGCGCTAAATGAAGCCTGGTCCCCATGGACATTTCCATGGCCCACATCTTGGACTTTTTACAAGACGGATTAGATGATGAGATGATGATTAGCAGCCCTTTCCTCCATTTTGACATGTGGAGCCAAGGACTCCCTTTCTTAACACCCAGTGGTCTGGCAGTTCTTCAGGAGTGCCATTAATCTTCGACCTCCCATGGTACACCAGTTCCCCACATTGAACCTAACCAAGGTCTTAAACTCCCTCACCCGGGGTCCTTTCGAGCTTTTGAGGGAGGCTAGTTTACACTACCTGTCATATAAGGTGGTGTTTCTAATCGCCATTATGTCTGCCAGGTGAATATCTGAGTTGGCGGCTCTGTTGATCAGGAAAGACCTTTGTGTCTTCCATTCTGACAGAGTGATTTTATGCCTGGACCCAACATTCATTCTGAAGGTTAACACATGTTTCCACAAGGCTCAGGAACTGATATTACCCAATTGCTGTCCTGATTCAGTCCACCGCTTGGAACCGCATACCTTAGATGTGCGGAGGGCTCTCTGCATCTATGTAAAAAGGATGTCCTCCCAAAGGAAGACAGAATCTCTTTTCGTCTCTTTCCAACCGGCCACACTAGGTAACAGAGTTACATTCTCGACCTTGGGGAGATGGATTAGGGCGTGTATCGCTAAGGCCTATAAGATCCAGGCCTTACCATTCTGTAGGCACATCACTGCTTATTCTACCAGGAGCGCGGCCACTGTGGCATCATGGGCTACACAGGCTTATTTAGAGGAGGTCTGCTGAACTGCTAGCTGGTCATCTCCCTCACCATTTATTTGTCCAGCTTTATATAAACTGGACACTTTTGCCATGGCTAAGGCAGCTTTTGGCAGGCAGGTACTCCAGAGGGTCCACACGGAGCAGGGGACACTGGACCATACAGTATTCTCCCAATAGGACAGCCAGCTTTGGTATGTTCCATTCCTGGCTTCTGTTCCCACCGATATGGAGAAGGGGCATTGGTCTTACAGAGTGGTGGGTTCTACTTAGCTTTACTATCAGTTCAATCGTGCCTTGCTTCTGCACATGCGCAGATTGCTGATGACCACATCTGGGGCAGTGGGTGTGGCCTCCCGCCAGTTTTACTACCGGTTCTTGTGAACCGGCCCAAACCAGGGGCAACCCATCACTGGTCTTACCTGATATGCTCCTTCTCAGGGAGGTGGGAACAGCAGCCAGTCCCACCTGGATTAGTGTCCAGTCCTGGGGTCCGGGAGGGGTACATTTTATTCACAGCTCACCGTGTCAGTCTGTATCGATGCCTTCGTCAAAAAGCTGGGGAAGCAAGAGAAAGAGGTGTGGTTTCACATCTTGCAGACTCAGTCCTATCAGCTGACAGATGGAGTTAACCCATTCCTGGCTGCTGTTCCCACCGCCCTGAGAAGGCGTGTATTAGTTAAGACCAACGCACCTTCCAACCAAAATGCATATTGGCTGAGGACATCTCAAATGTATCACTCCCTTCCAGTAACCTGTTATTCCCCATCTGGAAATAAGAGTAGAACAAGAACTTCTGTATTTCTTACCCATGCTCTCAGTATCTTCCAGGCAAAGCTACTATGTGTTATCTTATGATCAGATTACTTAAGTGCAGTACAAATTGCCTTAGAAAACTCTTTTTTTCCCCTCCTCTCTTGCCATTTAGCCAAAAATACTATACTACAGTATCTGAGGCAGTTAGTACAATGGACTTTTCTTAAAGACTTATATGTTTTAAAGCTTTATTTGGGTTCCAGTTAAACACTGACAGAAGTTCCATATAGATATTTAAATATTTAGGAATATCTATTCTACAAATCACTATTAGCGATTTGTAAAAATTCAGTGTTGAAGAGCAAAATGTAATTTTTAGCAATACCTGCAGGAATACCATACACCAAAAGTGTCTTTTCAAAATTGAATTTCTGGACAGCCTTAACTTCAGTGTGCTTGCTATTGTTCATTAAGCAAAAAACCAATGCATGAATTTTAGAAGAACGGAGAAATTGTTTTGAATTGTTGAATTGAATTGAATTGTTGAATTGAACAAAACAATTGTTATGAATTGTTTTGGACTGGCTTATATTTTTATTTTGGCAGTCCAGTTAGTATCCTTTCAATCCTACTTTTCTCTCAGACTGGATTTTAGATTTAAAACTGAATGATTAAATAGCTGAAACTGTAGAATATGAATTTTAAGAATTTCATTCAACAGTAATTTAAAAGGTGACAAATATTCTGCAAGATGTCCTAAATTCACCTTGGGATTGGTCAATAAGGCTAATAAATTTATTGTGTTCTGATATAAACAGGAAGGCAGTCTATCCTCTAGATAAGGTAATTCTTTAATTGGTGAGAAAATTGAATACATTATTTCATTTAATTACATTTATTCATTTTATTAGTCTATAATTTTTTAATTTTAGATGATCTATTAATTGGAATAATCTAATCTGTAAAATGGGATATAAATCTGAGAAATAAGACTATCAGTAGATAAAAAATTGTGATGGATATATATATCCATCTGGTGGAGATATATATATATATCTCCACCAAAATTAAAAACAATCCTTATAAATCTTGCCTATTGAATAACCATGGAGTCCTGTCTTTGTGTCCTGCCTGCTTGTATAGTTGTAATTACAGTTGGATCTTATGGGAAGAGAATACTGGTCCTGACACAGTGTTGGTTTGTTTTTATGCTAACTTTGGTTTAAAAGAGGATTAAATTTCTTCACTGACATCATCAGTATCAGGGCTCATCCAATGATACCTCCTTTCTTTCGAATGCGAAGTCATCTAAATATATTGCTATACAATATAATAAACTCAGAAATACTCTTCTCTGGCAGTAATTAAATACAATAAAGAATGGTATTGTCCTTGTATTCTGTTTTTCAGAGATGCCTTGTTGATTATTTGTATAAACAAATTTGTATATAACAAGATGTTGTTACATTTATTAGGAGACATTCCTCTGTGTGTGTGTGTGTGCTGGTGCTCGCGCAAATGATTGTTTCTGTTCTTGTTATCTGGATCTGTCTCCCATTCAACCTGGGATATACTATAGTTTGCTTAATATTTCAGGTTAAGTGATACTTTTAGATGGACACTCTGTGAAAATGAATACAGCACAGAAGAATTTATATGATGTTTCAGAATGTGTCCAACCTGCAGTATTGTATTATTGCTTAGTTGTCTAGTACTTTTGTTTGTACCATGGATCTGCTCAGTAGTATTTATTTATTACAAGTTTTTTTCTAGGCCTTCTCCTTTAAGACTTTTTCTCAGTGTTAGATTAATTTTTCCTTTGGACTGCGCTTTTCCTGTTCCAGTTTATTTATTCTCCTTTAACTACCAGTCCCAACTGCTTTTCACAGTTTCCTCTTTTGCCAAGTATATTTATGCAACTGTGTGGACATCTTCCTAAGATCCAGCCTGAACACAACCCAACTAACTACAAGCCTTGTTCTTGAAACTGTGAAAATCCCCAAAAAGATGCTTCCCAATCCCCTTTTAAAGTGAGTTTTGCAAATATATAGGCCAAGACTCATGCACTGTAATTTTATTTACTTGGTTTTACTCTTCTTTGCCTGTTTTTTAAATTCCTAGTTCTGTTCCTATTGGGATAAGTGGATGTTTAAAGTACACATAGTTCTAGAGAATCTCTGTCCAAGAGTTGGATTTTCCAAAGACAGTCAAGCTAAGAAAAAGTATATCTGTGTGTGTGTGTGAAAGAAAGGAGGGGAGCCTCATTTACTCACAATGAGGTTTTTTCCCAGAAATGAATGTTACATTAACATAAGGCAACTGTAGCTATGTCATATATATTCGCAAAACTTTGACTTGTCCTTCCTAATAACTCAGAAGTTTGTTTAAGACAATATTTCTCAATCCTTCCCAAGCTTTAAGATGTGTGGATTTCAACTCCCACACATGCTGGCTTGGGAATTCTGGGAATTGACATCCACACATCTTAAGCTTCCAAGGTTGAAGCAACATGGCAGGATTCATCAGTATTAGTCACCAATCATCGGCCCTCTAATGTCAGCCATTTTGATTTCTTCCCAGTATTCTGGACTTTCTCTACATCGACCTTCTGACTCTGTGGGAAATTACAACACTGATTACGAGTTGCTGTAGGCTTTCACTGCTGACATCAGTCACTTGATTACAAACTGCCCTACAGAGAACTACTGCTGAGAATGTTGTTAGCTAATGCATTTGCATAGGAGACTTCCTGCCAGACATGAAGCTAATTCTCTAACATGAAAGTTGCAATTTTTCACTTCTTTAGTACACTTGAATAAATAACTTTATACACATGCCGAAATGCATGCATATAATATAAGTGTAGATAATTGGCTATTTATAGAAGAGAATATTTGTAGTGCAGGGTTTAACTGTGGGATCCTTGGTGTTTTCTGAGTTTGGTTGTTTTCTTGCAGATGTTTCATTACCCTACTAAGTAACAACATCAGTTACCTAGTTACCTGATGTAGTTATCTAGTTGAGTAATGAACTGTCTGAAAGAAAACAACCAAGCTCAGAAAACACCAAGAACTCCACAATGGGCTATCTGTTTTGATATATTTTATGTCACTACAGGATAAAATGCAATTTACCCTTACATTGTAAGATGAGGCGCACTATTAGCTACTGTCTCCTGCTATAAATTAGACTAGTATATCTGAACTTCAAAAAGTCAGATGAAAGTCAAATTATTTTCCTTCCGGGTCATTCTTGTTCATTTTTCTAATCCATTGGCAAGGCTGTCTTATTGAAGGGAGAAACTTGTAGGACCAGCTGAACTTGGCTTTTGATAATGCACTCACTTTCACTCTCTCCTCCTTAGTTGTTTACAATGTCTTTAAGCTTTTAGCAAAACTTTTGAGATGCTCCCAGTTCATTTCTTCTATAGATCAGGTTAGTCTTTGGTTTCTCTTGATTTCATCTTGTTTCTGGCTTGTTTCATCTCTCAGTACATGTGGAAAGTACACGTGGAACTTTGAAGTTAAAAACTAGGAGCATGGATTTGAAAATGGACAGGATGCCAATATAGGGATTAAGGGCATCACTCTGACTATGGGATGCCCATCCTGTCCATTTTCAAATCCATGCTCCTAGTTTTTAACTTTGAAGTACCACATGTACTTTTCCAAGTGCAATTTAAACAATTGCATGTTGCTTCTCTGTTCCTCACTTCATCACCCTTTCTCTATTTTTATATTAAATTTCTATTTATAGAACTCCTTTAAGCAGGATCTTATCTGATTCTATTCTGGCAAGCATTCATAGTGCAATAGTTAATAAACAATAGTTATATGATGCCTTCTTTTTGAAAAAAGCCTTAAGCAGCTAAAACAAATGTATAAATGTACCTAGAATAATCAATTAAAAATATTGCCTCAAAATTTTAATATCTAAAGGCATAAAACTATCCCATCTGCAGATGAATTTGTAGATTCTGATTTTAAGTCTCTTAACCACAATGGCCAAATTCAGTTGGTCCACCCATTCCCAGTATGAAGAATGTCCATATTGGGCTGTCTGGCATCAAAGAAAGATAACAACACTAATTCTAACAATACTGCAATATGGCATTTTACACATTTCTTAATATATAAACATGTCTTAAGTAATACTCTTTTTGGATTATTGCTATTGATATATCCTTTAGATATATATAGAAAAATATTGCTCAAGAGTTATATTGTATATTGTAGATAGATGTACTACTAATGATTAAGATCTGATACTTCCCAAATTTCTGCTTTTGCTGAATTACTGTAAATGTGAAGTACTGTAAATATGTCTGGCAAGTTTCACTCTTCTGTCTGCAATAGCATCAAGCTTCTTTTTTTCCAAAGCTGTGATGCTCACCGCTAAGACATATTCAGTGCAAGCGTTGATTTGCTGGGAGACAAGATGCTACTGTTGATATTAAGTTCCTTGCCAAAATCTGCAGAAGCTCAAATCTACCTTAGACCAGAAAGTGGAACCTGTGGCTATGTGGCCAGAATAAAGTGCTTTGAAGAGGAAGGAAAAGGTTAGAGGGTGCTGCACATCTTGCTGGGACTGTTTAGTATTTAACTTATGAACCTTCAGCCATAGCCTTATTCATGGGTTGCTGGTGTAATAACTCTAAGGGCCTGGAGCCTCTCCCATTTAGTGGCAGGCTGTCTATGAGCCCCTAGTTTAATTTAGAAAAATGTGGTCACTGAGTTTTCTGTATAGTCTTGTTTGGAAAGCCTGATTCTATTCCCAAGGATAAGAAAATATGACTCAGTGCAGAATTTATTTTCTTGTGGGCTGCTGCCAGTTTTCTCTTTTATTCACACACATTTTAACTAATAAAAAGTCAGTGCTAATATGTATACTATACAGACATACATACAGTTCATGAATATAACTCACGGAAGGAAACTCTATAGCTTACATCATATTTGTTTAGATACAAGCACACTTCCTTGAAGAATCTGGCATTCATAAACAAAGCTTGTGAGTGCTGATAGCTGAAAAACTAGTTAGCATCCACCCACAGAAATGCTTTCTGGTTGGTATATATTTGAAATATATATATTTGTATATTTGTCTTATCACATACAAGCACTAAGGTAGAAGGGATGCCATGCACCTTGGGCTTTAATAAAATATATGGAGCTGAGTATCACAAATTGTTCTTTTAATAGATATTTAAAATATAAAATCTTTTTTTTGCAAAGCTTATTTCATTAAGCTTGCAGAAAAATGCACTTATTAGTTATTAAATACTTTTTTACTACCTCTTCTCTTCTTAAAAATATTGTTTTAATAGCCCCTATAAAACCAAAAAGAAAATGAAACTAACTAAAGGGAAACTAGAAAGGTCAGATTCTCCTAACGGCGGGCATGGCAGTCATGCCTAGGAGTGACACAGCCTTCCTCCAATGGGACCGGGTCTGCTGAAATTCTTTAAGTCCCGCCTCTTCCTGTATAGTCCAGTTTTTCGACTTGGTCTTCTCTGGGACAGTCGTGTCTGTAGTTTCTCGAAACCTTTTCGATCTTTGATCAGGAGAATTTCCTTTAATTTATTTATTTCCTGATCGGACTTTGTCAGGAGCGAGAAGGGCTTTTGCCTGAAACCGCTCAGAGCGGCAGATCCGTTTCATGCAGCGCCCACGAGCTTGCTCCGTAGTGCTTGCTGAGCCCCCGATTCTATTTTCTTGTGTTTTTGGCATGGGTGGATTGCTGCTTACAGAACCTTGGTTCTGCAGCTAATTTGGCGTGAAGTAATTACCACACCTTTTACTATTGCGCCAGGCCAGACGGCTAGCGATTTCTGCAATACCCACGGGATTCTTCAACTGCAAGTATTTGGGGCTTGGATTTAAAAGGTTTATGATTGTAGTGCCTTGGATTTGTGGTATTAATCCTTAATTAAGACTGTTTGGGGTCTAATTCATTTCTGATTCATTTCTGGAAGCCTGAGTTTAGAAAAAAATTCAAAATGGCTGACGCTACTGCCTCCAAGGCTTTTCGCAGGTCATCCAGAAGGAAAAGACAACATGAGGCTGACTCAGGTCAGAGTTGCTCATCCCACCAGCATAAGTCCTCTAAAGTAGCTCGCTCATCTGCTTCAAAAGGTTCAAAATCCTCCAAAGATGAGGAAAGACGCCACAGGCTATAGAAAGAGCATTTCAAAAAGCTCAATCTGACAATATTAATGCCCCAAGCCTTTCTCAGGCTTCTCCCTCTTCTGCAGCTGCCCCTGCCACAGCTATACAGCCTACTGTCCTCTCATACTCCTTCTCTATCTCCAGATAGATCTTTACATGTGTGTTCAGGTATGGCTGATGCTTTATCAGTTTTTCTGGTTTCTACAACAGAATCCAGCCACAACTTTGGTGAGGCTCAGGATATATCTCAGGCTGAACCAGTCCATATAGCTTCTGACTCGGGGGGTGGGGGGTGGGGGGTGGGTGAGCAGTCCAAACCAGACCAAGTGATTCCAGAAATTTCCCCTGCTCTTGCCTCTCTTATTTCTACTGCCATTCGCCAAAGCATTGTGGAAGGCCTTTATCAGCGGGCTCCGTCTGAGGCCTCTGACTTGGAGAGTCATCATAGCCATTCACATAGACCACAATTATCCAGAGATACTGAAATTCATCATGAAGTTCGTAATTCTTTTTTTTTTTTTAGTTTGATTTATATGCCGCCCTTCTCCCAAGACTCAGGGCGGCTTACAATGCATTAAGCAATAGCCTTCAAACTTTTGTATATTTTATACAAAGTCAGTTTATTGCCCCCACAAAGTGGATTCTCATTTCATCTACCTTAGAAAGGATGGAAGGCTGAGTCAACCTTGAGCCTGGTGAGATTCGAACTTACAGTAATTGCAGACAGCTGGTGTTAATCACAATGCTTTAATCTGCTGAGCCACCAGGCCCTCTTCTCATTCTGACAGTCAGGATTCCCTATCAGAAGGTGAGCTCATTCCAGATCAGGAACTTTCTGAGGATGAGGGCCTGGAACCAGACCAACCTTCCTTTATAGGCCTCTTTAGATCTCAAATGTTTAGATCTTTGTTGTTTAAAGCTCAAACCACTACTCGTCTGGGTGTTCCTAGTTCTAGGTCTGACTCAACTGCTTTGGCTTCTGATCCAATTACATCTGTTTTTCTGGAACCCACAGTCCAGACAGAGGTCGTCCCAGCTCCTAAATTGTTCTCAGATGTAATTCAAAGGCAATGGTCCTTTCCTAGTACTGGTCCTCTCCCTAATTCTCTGGACAAACATTTCTACAATTTGGCAACTGATTTTTCCAATATATTGCAGGTTCCTGCTATGGATTCACCTATTGTATCTTGTTTCAGGCCCAGCGGAAGAAGCCTTACGCCCAGAAAATAAGAGGACAGAGAGAAATCTCATTAAGGGACATCAGTCCTCTGCGTGGGCTGTGCAGGCTTCATTTACGGCTTCATTCTTCAACCGCGCAACTATCCTATGGCTGAAACAACTCCAGGAGAGAATTCCAGCAACAGATCATAGATCACATCAAGACTTAAATAAAATCTTGGCAGCGATAGAATTCTCAGCTGATGCCACCCTCAACACAGCTAGGTTTTCTGCTAAAGCAATTGGCTCTGTGGTGACTTCCAGGCGCCTCCTCTGGCCCAGGAACTGGCAAGCTGATCAAAGGGCTAAATGGCATCTGGCTTCTTCACCCTTTCAGGGTGACAAGCTGTTCGGGGTCTCTCTGGAACCTCTTCTTATTGAGACTAAAGATCATCACAAAATTTTACCTTCTCTCTCTCGAAGGTCTGGGGCCCGTCCATAGGGCTCCTTTCGTTCGGGTTCCTTTCGTGGCCACGAGTTCAGCTTCTACCAGCAGCATCCCCAACACCCTTTCCAAACAAGGGGATCTCAACAGCAGGACTCTCAGGTTAGACACTGGTATGGGTTCTCTTCCCAGAGGCCATTTAGAAGCTCCAGGGGGTGCTCCTTTTGCCGGACCCGATAATTCCCCCTCAGATTCCATGATTGGTGGCAGATTATCTTTTTTCGCTGACAAGTGGGATGCCACTGTTTCTGACGCCTGGGTTAAGAACACTGTTTGATTCGGCTTAGCTCTCGAGTTTCGCTCCAATCCCCCCCAATTGTTTTCTGCGTTGCTCCCTTTCTTTGGATAAACTCAAGCGAGCCCATGCAGATGCGGCTATTGAACATCTCTTACAAATTAAGGCCATTCAACCTGTCCCCTGTCACCAAAGGGGACAGGGATTTTATTCCCGGTTATTCCTAGTGCAGAAATCTTTGGGGGATTGAAGAGCTATTCTAGATCTGAAATCCCTGAACCGGTATGTTATTTACCACCAGTTCAAAATGCAATCTCTTCAAACTATCCTACTAGCCATTAGACCTGGCGATTTAATCTCTTCTATTGATTTAACAGAGGCCTATTTGCATATCCCTATTCTCCCTGCACATCGTAAATTCCTCCGTTTTTGTTACAATGGTCAACATTTTCAGTATAAGGGCCTTCCATTTGGCTTATCCTCAGCGCCTTGTGCATTTACAAAAGTTATGGCTGCTCTCATCAGCCATATTTCATCTATCCCTGTTAGGATACTTTTTTACTTGGATGATATTCTCATCCTTTCCCAGACTGAGAATAAGGCTTGCTGGGGGAGCTCACGGTTTTTCCATTAACTGGAAGAAGAGCCATTTAGTTCCTTCTACCTGTCTCCAACATCTGGGTTTGATAATTGATACAGTTGCCTCCCAGGTTTTCTTGTCTGAAGACCACCAAGATAGCCTTGCTGGTCTTGCCTGCCGTTTTATTCGTCAACGATCGGCTTCCCTCCTGGGTTTGTCAAGTTTATTGGGCAAAATGGTGTCCACTTATGGTATAGTACCCTGGTCTCATTTTCATAGCAAGGAATTGCAGTGGCTTCTTCTTCCTTATCAATAGAATCTCAGCAATCCCTCAACCTTCCAACTTGCTCTTCCCATGACTGTCGTCGAGTCTCTCCGATGGGGGATTCCTGAGGCAGTCTCAAGAACTGCACCTTCCAAGAACCTCACAGAGTGGTCATCATGATGGATGCAAGTCTAGTAGGCTGGGGGGCACATCTAGGACTCGCATAGCTCAAGGCAGGTGGTCCTCTCAGGAGACATCCCTCAATATCAACCTTCTGGAACTGTGGGCTGTTTATCTTGCCCTTCGGAGCTTCGAACCACAGGTTCTAGGCAGGGACGTCCTTGTCCTCACGGACAACATCACTGCCAAAGCACACATCAGCATTCGCGGGTCCTTCTGCAGGAGACTCCTCGCCTGGGGCACTGGGTGGAATCCCACCTAACATCTCTTCATGCAGAACATATATCGGGGATAGCCAATGTTCAGGTCGATTCTCTCAGCCGCACTCCAATCAATCTGGCGGAGTGGAGCCTGCACCCTCTTCTGTTTCAGGAGCTGACCAAACAGTATGGCACTCCACTAGTAGATCTGTTCGCTTTAGAACTCAATCATCAATTCCCTCGTTTCTTCTCCCAGTTTCCCTCTCAGGGAGGGGAAGCGGTGGATGCCTTATGCAGCCTGTGGCCATCAGTAGGTTTACTCTACATGTTCTCTCTGTTCCCTCTTATAGCCAAGGTGATCTGGAAGCTCCACAGGGAATGGGCAGAACTCGTCCTCCTGGCTCTGCACTGGCCTCGACACCCATGGTTCGCGGACCTGGTGTCTCTGTCCATTGTCCATCTCTGGAGGATCCCCGATGATGAGATATCGCTCCTTCAAGGACGGCTGGTTCATCCAGACCCTCAGTCCTTCCAGCTAGCCATCTGGAGATTGAGTGGTTCCTGTTGACAGAAGCTCTGGTCCCTCCAGAAGTCATCACTACCATCCAAGCTTCTCGCCGCAAATCTACGACTCGCATCTATGACGCCACATGGAATGCATTTTCCAACTGGTGTAGACGGCTCAAGATCGTTCCTACCTCTGTATCTGTTGTTCAGATCCTTAGATTTCTTCAGGAAAGATTCTCTTCCTGTCTCTCGCCAAACACCCTATGGAGAGAGGTATCCGCTATTTTCTATATTCTGTCCTACTCTTTAGCCGTATCTCTCTCCAAGGAGCCTCTGATTCGCAGCTTCTTACATGGAACTACAAACCTCTGTCCTCCAGTGATCCACAGATTCCCCACGTGGGATCTTAACAAGGTCTTGTCTGCTCTCACCGGACCTGCTTTTGAACCGCTTCATGAGGTGGACCTCAAATTTCTCTCATTCAAGATTTCTTTCCTCGTAGCCATACCTCTGCATGACGGATTTCAGAGTTGGCAGCCCTGTCAATCTGTAAGGACCTGTGTATTTTTCATGCAGACAGGGTGGTCCTGCCTCTTGATCCAGCGTTTGTTCCGAAGGTCAACTCAGTTTTCCACAGGTTGCAGGAGCTTGTGCTTCCCAACTTCTGCCCTTCCCCTCAACACCGGATAGAACGAACATGGCACACCCTGGACATTTGCAGAGCTCTTAAGGTTTACATTGCTCGCACGTCTTCTTTCTGTTGCACGGAGGCCTTATTTGTTGCTTTCCAGCCATCGTCCATGGGTTCCAAGCTGTCCGCTACGGCCATCAGCCGATGGATCAGGGCTACCATTGCTTTGGCTTATTCTGTCCAGTCCTTACCAATTTCTTGGAATATAATGGCTCACTCCACTAGGAGCATGGCCACGTTGGCAGCCTGATCCACCCGAGCTCCCCTGGAGGAGGTTTGCCAGGCAGCCACCTGGATTTTGCCTACTCCATTCATCCATCATTACAGACTGGACGCCTACACCTCGGCTGATGCGGCCTTTGGTCAGAGAGTATTGCAAGGAGTACACCTGGAGAATGCTTTCCAGATCCAGCCTACACTCGCCTTATCGGACATTAGCTTTGGTATGCCCCAGGCATGACTGCCGTGCCTGCCGTTAGGAGAATGGGGGTTGGGCTTACCTGATATGCCCTTTCTATATCAGGCGGGCACGGCAGTCAGCCCCTCCCTGTCTAGGCCATTCCCGGGCATTGGGGGTGGGTGGCACTTTCATTTGTTTTCCTGCCTTTACAGACACGTCAGTCTGCTGATCTACCTCATCTCAAAACTGGACTACACAGGAAGAGGCGGGACTTAAAGAATTTCAGCAGACCTGGTCCCATTGGAGGAAGGCTGTGTCACTCCCAGGCATGACTGTTGTGCCTTCCTGATACAGAAAGGGTGTATCAGGTAAGCCCAACGCCCATTTCAAAATGGGTTGGTGTAGTAGAGGTTATCCTTCAAAGACTGCGATCTCTTCAAAGTACAAAACAAGAGATAAATCTGCTGGTATTAATCCCAATGGACTCTGGGGAAAAAAGTTGTTGCTGACAAGGTAGGACTTTTATAAAAGAGAAGAAAAAATGTTTTCAAATGGATGCTCTTATTGTCCAGATTTAACTAAACTGCTTCAGTAGGAGAACATTTGCCCAGTGTTGACTGACAACCACAAATCTTATGTTGAGGTACATGTTCCACTCCAGTGTCTGTTATTCAGGAACCACTAATTGTATGGATTCGTTTTACAGCTTATTGTATATAAGAACAGAACCGCCAAATAATTATTGCTTCTTTGGCCATAACTATTTGTTTTAACCAACAGGACAATATTCCATTTTCCTTCTGTAAGTGCCTGTATTTTTAAAAGGTGCATGATAGGCAAAAATTTCATAGGATAATGTGCTTTGGAAATCTTGAATATTCTACTATTGAATATTCTACTATTGAAAGACAATTTCATGGTTCAATATGAGGAAGATAAAATATAGCTTAGTTTTGATATTCATCAGAGGCTTTGGTGTGTGTGTATGTTTGAATGTAAGTACACATTGCATAAACATTTATACAGTGTATTCATATTTGTTACTTTACATTAATCACAACCCTGGATAACTGACACATATCCCTGGTCATCAGTCAAGAATTAAAATCTGGCCCAAGCCACTAGAGACACGAGAAGATTTACTAAGAGAGGAAAACAAAAACCAGCTTTTGGTTGAAACATCCATTTTCTGATGTAGTGGTTAAGCTACATTGCACACGGATAATTTTATCAGATACCATGACTAGACTGCTAGTTGGCATGTGATGACACTTGGCACGCCAAGATTCATAATGCTAAGATGTACATTCTGTTGAAGTCAGAGTTAATTGTTGGAGGAAAATCCATAGCACTTTTATCATCATCCAAAATCAAAAACATTTTTTTCAGCACCTTGGTTTGAATTCAGTGGGGTGTAAAAAGGGAGCTTGTCTATGTCAGCTATTATTTGAAAAAATACAGGACACTGTTTTAAGATGGGAATATGTTCATGTATTAGACAAAATAACAAACTGTCGGAGACTAATGTCTGGGAACATAATCTGTGTACATGACAGTGTCATAGAGTAAAGAAGCATTTTCCTATTTCTGTTGCATAAAAAAGTACTTTCTTTTGCCTAAATCTTCCAGTCAACTTCATTAGGTGATGATCCTTAGCATGGAATTTGTCTTCTTCATAGATGCTGCACATTAAGTTGACTCCCCTGTGACCCTAATCTTTTTTCATGATTAGTTACAGACAGTTTTGAATTCATCAGTTCATATACAGTGTTAAAGTGTTTTCTGTCTTCCTATGCAAGTAAAGATTCCACTTCTTACTCCTTCCATTTAGAAAATTATTCATTTGTTTTTCCTCTTTTGAAAAAGCCAATTAGTAATTCATAACAGGTCAGCTCCTTTTAACCCCCTAAATACTACATTCACTGAAAAGTCTTTGATGAGAAATGTCAAAAGCTTCTTGAAAATCCAAGTATACAGTGTTGAGGGGGTAATCTTTCTATGCATGCCTCTATCACTCCCAGCAAATTGTAAAAATTGGTGAGGGGATTTTCCTTTGTGGAATCCATATTGATTTTATGTTGGTAAGCTTTATTCCTTTATGTATCCAGGTATTGCTATTTTTATTACCTGTGATATTAGTTTGAAAGAGAAATTATATTGAGTCACCTATATTTCCTCAAACTCTCCTAGATCTTTTTTTAAAAAGTTCCATTATTTATTTTTGAGTCTTCTGGTATTGCATTGCATCTGAGTGACAAGTTTGCATATTTTTTCTAGGTAATTTTTGTTCAGAATTTTATATTTGAATCATAAAAGAACTCTTGAATGTTTGCCACCAGGACACAGTGATTTGTCAATGGTGTCATTCTTCAAGTTGGCCTAGAATTTCATCTCTTGTTACCTTAACGTTGGTTTTTTTGCTTCCTAAAAACATCAAGATTTGAGATCATCTTGTTTAATAAACCAAGACAATTGTATTTGAATTTGGAATAGTGTTGTGCATTGGATGAAAAGTAATGAGGTCTCCTCATTACTTTTTGATTCCTGATGGTTCCATATTGTTTCCTTGTCAGTGCAATAGAAATGATTTGCCATTGCTACTTTCTGGAATTTTTTGTTTGTTTAAAATTCCCAGTTTAGGCAACATCCTTGCTCAGCTACCACAATCAGGCAAGGTTAGTTAGGCGATGCCATTTGTGTCAAGTAATGTCTAATAATATACCTGCAGCTGACCTCTCTATTAATTCTCATGACCCCTCTCACCTTGGGTTTTGTTTTGTTTGCTTGACCAGGCATTCAAATACCCTCTGGGAGGAAATGGAAGACTCTTTAGTCTTAAACCCACACTGCAAGCTGCAGAAAGTGAATTTATAAGAACCGAGCCATAGCAGCAGATAAAAACCTGATACGTACGAACGTTGTTGGTCTCCTTCATTCCAAATATCAGTCATAAGTACCAGCACAGAGCCAGAAAAATTGGGTTACGTTTTTACACACTGTTGTTTAATTGATTGGCATTGACAATGAGTTGGATATTGAAAAGAGAAAGATGTAAACTTGGGTTTCCATATCAAGAAATTGAGGTATAGGATATTTTGGCAGTTGGTGAATATTATTTTGTAATTCATGCATGTTTTTTCTATTCCTTTTTAAGTATGCCATAAGGAAGGCAAGCATTATTGTACAAACTTTTTGCTAAAACTATGTAAGATTATTGTTCAGCAAGATTCATTATGAATTTCAAAGCTGCTAGCAATCTTTGGCAAGCAGGGAAGAATATATAGTGTGCTTTGGCTAGGAGTTGCTTATTTTGTTTTTCCCCTACAATTATTTCATTTCCGAGACCTCATTTCTGAATTTATTTGCAGTTGGCGTTGAGCAATTTAGATTTGCCAGTCTCTGTTAAAATGTTTTATATTGCGTAAACGTAGACTAGTCCTTGAAATAAACACTATCTTCCCTTTGTTTCAAAGTTGTAGCTGCCAGAAATGTTCCATCTGATCATACTGTACATGTGTGCTTCTTCTTCCTGTGCTTATCCGCTATCGAACATTGGCGATCATGTTGGCGATCCTATTTTTATCAACAGCCACAAGAAAAAGTGCTGCTGAGTTTTGTTCAAACCAGTCTCTTAGATTTTGAAGTCATAATGTTCTTCTTCTGCCTGGACCTTGTTTGCCTTCAATCTTTTCCTGGAGGATTAAGTGAAATATTTTTCCAGGTGTCGCATCACATGTCCAAAATATTTTAACTTTCGCTTTTTAATGGTTTTGATGATTTCCCTTGGCTTTCCCAGGTGGCTTATCACTTCCTCATTTTTGATTTTGTCAACCCAGCTTATATGTAACAGCCACCTGTAAATCCACATTTCAATTGCTTCTAGTTTCTTCAGGTGGCTTTCTGTCAGAGACTAACTCTCTACTCCGTAGAGCAGGATAGAAAAGATGTAACATTTGACAAGCCTGATTTTCAGTCTTAGATTTATTGCAGACTTCTTGCAGAAGACATTTTTCATTTTGAAGAATGTTGTTCGAGCTTTCTCCTTGTTTTTACTTCAGTGGTCATGTCCCAGCTTTCATGTAAATTAGAACATGTGGACTAGGGACATAATAATAATTATTAATGCATTACAGTTAGTAAGCAAGAAATCACTTAGAATTGTTTAGGCTTTATATCAGTATTTACTGGCAAAGTTTTCTGACTAAAGCTCTCAATATGATTTTGACCAACAATTTGAACAACTGCTCAGTTCAGTTTGGACTGATCTGGAGGACATTTGATTTGATTCAGTATAAAATTCAATCTTTGAACCTGTTATCAACTATAGTTTAAAATCCTGACATAACTGGACAAAGTTTTGAGGCATAAGCAGTCTTCCTGAAGGAATAAAGACTGCTAAATTCCTGAGAAATAGGTGAAACAGTTTAAATGCCTTTATGTCTATTTTTTTAAATTTTGCCGCCATTCTTTTTTCTTAGATGATTTGAATAATATGTGGATACAGCTGGCTCTTTGCTGTTGAATAATTTTAAGAAACCTGTGTGAACAGTAATTGGAATTTTTAAAGCAGGAAGAGCCTTTCCGTAGGGTTGGAAAAACTTTCTTCATTTGAGGGCTCAGATTCAGAAGTGATTGAGGCAGAATTGAAAATAAGGAGGATCAAAAGCAAATAGACCATTTCATTCATTGATTTGTTTTTCATTCATCTCTCTTTTATTCATTTCCCTTTCGCTGCTTCTCTCCCATAAACCAGATATAGCCATTCATATGAGCATGAATACAAGGTGACACAGAAAGATCAAGTAACTCATGTGGCCTATAGTTTGCCTGCATATACTTTATAGCAGGGTCCCTAATCCCTGGTCCATGGATTGATATTGGCCCATGTCCTGTTAGGAACTGGGCTATGCAAGTGATAGATAAGCGAGCAAAGCTTCATCTGTGTATATGCAGATTTTAGTTTGTATGCAAAACCACCACTACCCGCTCTCCGGAAGACAATTTTTCTTCCAAAACTGGTCCCTGGTGCCCAAAAGATTGGAGGCCATTGCTTTACAAGATATTTTCAAAAGTGGATTCATTACATGGATTTGGAAGGAACAGTTTTGAATTGTAGAATTATTGGGCAAAAAGTTAGAGTGGGCCACAGGAAACAGGGCAGTTTTGAACCTTGGCGATTCTCCTGAATTCATGGCTTCTATTAAAGTAACAAGTAGTGGCCATGGCAACCTTTGCACAACTAATTGCTGGCCTTTCTTGACCAAGAAACAGTGACTCATGTCATAATTACCATGCAATTAGAGATATTACTACTGTAATGCAGTCTATATGGGATTGTTTTTAGATGAATTGGAAACTCCAGTAAATACAAAATTCTGCTAACGTACAAGTAGGCTTAGCAACATGTTTCTGTAGCTGCATTGATTGGACCACAATTTTTTTTTCAAAAGTTTTGTCTCCTCAAAAGCAAAATATATTCTCAGAATGACTGTATCATGCAAAAATCTTGAGAAATATGAAATTAGCTTTTAATGACTATAATATATTCAATTGCATAATGTTTCCAACATGCTGCATGAGTTCAACAGGGCTAAAAGGGTTTTGCTGCTGATTTTTGTTTGAATTCAGTGTCAGATGCATCTTGCTACAGTGTCAGCCAGCAATGATAGATTCCAATTGTCCTGATAGCATTTTTCCATTGTGGCAATGACCTGGTTACATGTTCTTGTATGCTCTATGAAGTTTGTCAAGCAGCCAATGTAGTTTGGTGCTCTGTAATTGCCAAGAAAATTCTAAACAACATCCTTGAATGCTTTTCAGGTGATTTCCTCTGGCCCCACTAACAGATCTTCAAACCACTCATCATTGATGATGTATCTGATCTGTCAACCAACAAGAATGCTTTCCTTAATCTTGGCATCAGTTATTCTTGGAAACATCTGTCTCAAATAATGAAAACCTTCATCTTTCTTGTTCATTGCTTTCACTAAATTTTTCATCAGTCCAAATTTTATATGATGTGGAGCCAAAAACACCTTTGTCAGGTCAACAAGTGGTTCATGTGCCACATTTTTCTGCCCTGGAACCAAGGGCAGAGTGGCCATTCCTTTTTAATATACTGTAATTCTCCTGCATGACAGTCCCATCCGCATATGTAACAACAGGACTTGGTATATCTGAGCTGCATTCCGAGTAGCAGAGCCACTACTCTCTGCAGATGTTCCAGTTGTATTTGGTGTACCGGATGTGCTTCAACTACAGTTCTATGTTTTCATATGTTTCTTTCGTGTGCTTTCAATACCCAGCAAGTATTGAAAGGTATACATTGCCATTGTGTAAAAATAGACAATTTCTATAAAAAAATATGTGATAGGTTAAATTATTTTCATGATTAGCAATCAAAAATCTGTAAGATACACCCAAAAGTGTTCAGGAAGTAAAACCTTTGTTGTTCAATGCTAGAATCTCCTTCAAACAGTTGCTGCTGAACTATAAAGATCTACATGGGTCAATGTGCTTACAATACTATTGTCTAAATTAGATACTGCCTTTGTTCTTCTTGGGAGAAGATGCTGAGACATGAAGTCTTGAGGGATGACCCCACACTATGGAGTGGCATTTTGAAGTTTGTGGAGTCCCCCAACCTGTTAGCCTTTCAAAAGTTCATGAAGACTATTGTTCAGTGAATATTTGGTGATTAATGGCAGACAAGCTGGATATTTTAATAGGATCTATTTTTGTAGATATAAATAAATTTAGAGATGACCTTGGGATGAAAGACCATTAAGGAGGGACTTTGAGAAAGTGTTTCATAATTGTAGAAGCAAGCATGAGAAAACAACTTAGAATGGCAGTGCCTTAATTGTGTTAGTATAAAAGGGAACAAACAGAAAATTAGACAGGCTTGTGTAATTATACGGTATAATAATAATAAAGTTACATTCCTGGGGTCCATTGTATGTGTGGGGTCCATTTCCTGACCTATCTTGAAAGCTTACAGTAAGATTTTATTGTAATTTATGGGATTAGATGATGTATAAGGATATTGGTTTGTTTGGTATATGTTGATATAATATGATAATTGTAAATTGTCTGGATTCTTTCAAGAGGACATTACAGAAAACATTGCATCAATTAATCTAACAATGGTAGCTCTTGGATACTTCAGCTGTCTGATGCTAAATGATCAGGTAATGATGTATCCTCATTTGGGACAAATTAAGCCAAGTACATCATACACATATGCATAAGCTTTTTTCCATGGTGAATTGTATAATTTTGGGGGTGTGGATATGGTGGATGCAGTTATTTGGCAGATGCAGAATAATTTTGGAGTCTAATACTTAACAACACATATTAATTTAAAAACACTGAACTTAAAAACAAATCTATTCCACTAGGACAGAAGTGGGGTAGATGAGTGTCAGGATCATGGAAAGCATATGTAAAAGGAATAGTTCTTCTAACTTGTAACCTATCACTTGATTCTAAAACCATAAAATTAAAAAAACAAACAATAAGAATGATAGGGGTGCATTTGACTGGAAAAGATTGAGGAAACATTACATGGTGGGTTTATATTAAATGAAAACTTTAGCAAGCATACACTGTAAAGGACCACAATACCCTCCACTAGATCTAATTTAAGATTCCTACTCTTGAGAGAAACGGCAAAGGGCTCTGTAAATGAGTATGATTTTCTGATACTTTAATATTCTTTCCCCAAAACACTATGATTAGATAGCCATGGTAAAACTCAAAAAGTTCAGGCTTTGATTATGTCACATTCTCCCCTTTCCTTTGCAGATATTGATGAATGTGTTGATGGGACTGACAACTGCCATATTGATGCCATCTGCCAGAACACTCCCAAATCATACAAATGCATCTGCAAATCTGGTTACACCGGGGATGGGAAGCACTGCAAAGGTAGGCAGAGCAGATAGCACAGAAAAAGAAAAGATAAAAGGGAAATCCAGCTATATTTAATTGCCCAAGCCAGAAATTAACAGGATGTGATTTTAAATGAATTTAAAAATGACCTGGGATTAAGTACCACTAAAGTTGCAAATGGAAAAGAAACACCCATTGGGTTTTGAGGAATTTTTATTAGCTGGGTGTTGCCTGTAGTATTGTAGGTGTCTCTACAAATGTGTTTATTTGCTATAGTTGGGACAATTGTGATTAAAAACAAGGGCTATTTTTTAAAAAAAAGTTTCTTTAAAAATTATTTAGCTAAGAAAATTAATTATTTCCCTATTTTCTCTCTTTCCTTTGGAAAATCCATTCATCTTTGATGAAGTACTCATCCAGCTTCCGTTCAAACATAGATTAGGTAGAATCTTGCTTCATTTTATCTAGGTATCCTGAGATCATTTTCTCTCAGTGCTCCATAGCAGTTGGTTGAAATACTTAATGCAGTTGAGGGAGAAAGAACGATTTACTGAAATTAATTCTGTGTGACTCCATTAGTAATTTTGATGTAAACAAGTTGTCTACTTTATAATTAATGTTAAATATTCATGTCCTTTAAATGATCCTTGTATCCTATTTTGAAAGTGAACTATCAGGATCAGATTCTAAATGATGTAAAAATTGGAAATTACTGTTGATTTCACATTGTGATGGTATTGTATCCATAATCAGGGAAGGTGTTAGCACATCAAGGTAGTCCAGACAAAAATGCAGATCAATGAACACTAGCTTTATTTTTATTTTAAGGTTAAATTAAAGAAGCTTGCAAGTACTCAAAGTATTCCTCTCCTTTCCTTTTACTCTCTGGAAAACTGGGGAAGATCCCTTCTGAAACACCCTCTCTGTTTCTATGGACTGAGACACCTTTTGCATGATGATTGTCTAGCCTGTGGATCTTCCTACTGTCTCCTAAAGTCATTCCAACGGACCGTTACCTAATGTGAAAGAGAGAAAAATACAGTGCTGTTATTTTGGAAATTGGACAATGGTAGTGGCAATCTGTATTTGTAGCAGCAGTAACAAGCAGAGTTTAATGACTTTGTAAGAATTAGCTCCAGCCACTGAGTATAAGTAAGAATTTAGCACACAATAATGGGGATGAAGAACAGCTTTGTCTTTATTGAACTGGGGTATAATTTGTTAAATAAATAAATCATTAAAGTATTGTCAGTGTAATGTACTGGAACATCTACAGTACAGACTAATAAAACTCTTGTGTGAGTAACATTTAAGTGAACAAAACAGCACATCATAGGACAACAGTTTTTGTACCGATACTTCAAAAGGGCTAATGTATAGGATGCACTCCAAATCCAGGACCTATGACTCCCATGGGATTGAAGTTTGGCAAGTTTGTGGTTGCTCCAGTACTGCTGCACTGCTATGCCATCCTCCAGAGGTTCAATAGAGTGGTCCTGCCCTAACCCTCCAAAGGCTGGGTTGACTGGCTTGCCCTTCAGATGCTGGAGACTAGCCCTCTAGAGCAGGGGTGGGCAACTGTGGCCCTTTTACAACCTGTGGACTTCAACTCCCAGAATTCCTGAGGCAGCTTGGCTTGGTTGTCTCAGGAATGCTGGGAGTTGAAGTCCACAGGTTGTAAAAGGGCCACAGTTGCCCACCCCTGCTCTAGAGGCTAGGTAGACTGGTCCTATTGGTTGCTGGAGGGCAGTCAGCTACAATTAGGGGGCAGAAAATTGGAAGCTGCTCCCATCCTACTGTTTTTTTGTTTTTATCCTTGGTCATTCTGTTTCTCTGTTTAGAGAAGAAATATCTCTACAACAATTACCCAGAGAATTGTCTACTTCTACTTCCTCTAATTTTAGAATAGATTTGAATGAAAGTTGAATGAAAGCCACTTTGGATGAAAGATGATGAGAACACTTATTGTGGCTTCCCCCGTATTCCCATGTTGAAGCAAGGGCAGTTATAATCCTAGATGAGACTAGGAAGTTTAAGACTTCACAGGTTTCACAACTGTGTGGAAAGTTGAAATTGTGTTTGGCTAAAGTCTGTTATTCTTCCCATTACAGGTTTTCTCCATCAGTATGAGGTGAAAGGGCGCATCCCTGTTGTTCTCAATTTAGTCATTTTATAAATACTTGATAGGAGCTTTGTGAATTTTTAGTTCTGAAGTTCTTCCTCATCACATATATTCTTTTTTCTTTATTCAGATGTTGATGAATGTGAACGTGATGACAATGCTGGCTGTGTTCATGAATGTGTCAATATCCCAGGGAATTATCGATGTACCTGCTATGATGGCTTTCATCTTGCACATGATGGTCATAACTGTCTTGGTAAGAAATTTACACATTGTTTAAAATGCTTACTTTTAAATGTTATAACTTTTAACACACACACACACACACACACACACACCCCACATCCTGTTTATGCTAAAAGCTGCATATTAGCTACTAAGTGATATGGTTGAATGCTTGAATACTTTTCTGATTCTAATGATTCCATGCCATCATACGACATTAAATAGATACGCTAGTTATTGTTCTATAGTGTTTATTGATTCTACTCCCTACAGAGAAATGCAAACTGCTCTCAAGTGGTTTCCTCTGTTATTGTCAGAGGTCTGTTTTGTAATTTCCACCATTTCTGAGAGTTCAGGATTGTGATAGCTGGATTTATTTTGCAAATATTATTTTAAACAATGGCCTAGTAAAAAATAGTTTTTTATTATTATTCCAGTGGGGGGAATGAAGATAAAATGGTGAAGAAAGATGGTAAATATTGATGTCTGGCAGTTAACCCATCTTCTTACTTTTTCTTCTTACTTTACTGGATTGTTACCCCATCTTCTTATTTTTTACTAGTAAAACACTTCACTTTTGAGGGTGTAAAATGAAAAACTACTAGATAAATAGAGCTCAGATATGTACTTTATTATTACTGTAGTGCATAGCTCTGTATTTTTATGTCAACTTTACCTGCTTCATTCCAAGTCAGAATGGATTTTTCCCATGAAATGTTGTCTGCTACAATCCTCTTTATTCCTAGATAGCACATGGATGATTTCAGGTCTTTATAAATCGAAATGCAGGCTAAAGTATTTGAAATGAATTAATAAAATGCTCAGAATATTCCAGATTTTGGAGAGTGGCAAGTTGAGGAAGGGAAATTAGTAATGGATGTTTTATTTTTTCCTAAAAATTCAAGGTACTTTATGTAATATAGTTGGGAAAACTATATTACATAAAACTATATTACATCTATTGACTTGTGTCGATTTTCACACAGAGGAAGTTATGAACATTCAAAGTTCATCATCAGCACAGCCTTGATTGTAAGATTTAGCTTGCCCTGAATGTGTATCCAGCTGCCCTAACCCTTTTTTAATTATACAACCAAAAACAACAACTTGGGAGCTTTGCTCTCTAGAAATGTGGTATTGATTGTTTTGATTTGCTTCTGGGGATTATGGGATAATAGTTATCTCCTCATTAGAACAGCAAAGCAAGTCCTTAGTAAGTGCCCCTGAGCATTTGCAAGTATTAGAAAGGAATGTTTGGCAGAAATTTCACTTATATGGGCATTCACATACTTACATCCTTTTGAGGCATATCATGGGAGCTCATGTGTCCCTGAGTTGTACATTCCTTATCTTCAGCTCTTGTTCCAGCAAAACAACGGTGCAAGGTTGCTATTGGTTTTCCTGGATGTGTTCAGAGACAGCATTCCTAGAAGCTCAGCTTGTCAGGAGCAAGTCTTGGCAAGTTTTGGATACAGGTAGCTAACAAATGAATTGGCTGCCTCTGTGTTTGCCTGCTTGCCAAAGCTACTGTCAGCTGTTTGCTTAAGGATAAACAAAATCACTGAACATGTAGTCACAAAAAAGAGAAGAGCTTAATTATAGACTATCAAGAATGTTTTTCTTCTCCCACCCTTTTTTATTTCTGAACTTGTTAGGATTAAGTATTGCTTATATTTTTCTTCTGAAATTGGAAATGTATGGGCTGTGTATATGAAGTTGCACTCATACTGAGTCAGATGGTAGGTTGGTTTTTTATTTATTATGTTCTTCACCTCCAATATCCAAACTAATAACTTTTTTTATATCTGAATTCAATCTCTGGGGAAGCCTGTGTTGAACCAAGAACCTCCTTGCAAAGCACATGCAGGAAGTACAGGTAGCCCTTGATTTACAAATGTAATTGAGCTGGAATTATGATCTTAATTCATTGCAATGGTAAGTTGAGGCATCACTTTACTGGACCCAATTTTTTTTGACATTTTTAGATAACAGTGTACTCCAATACAAAGTGTAATCATATGCAGTGATGCAAGTATGGAATAGTTGAAATAGTTTTGGTTTTGGTTGCCACGATGTAAAAAAAGATGTTGAGATTCTAGAAAGAGTACTGAGAAGAGCAACAAAAATAATTAGGGGACTGGAGACTAAAACCTATAAAGAATGGTTGCTGGAATTGGGTATGTCTAGTTTAATGAAAAGAAGGACTAGGGGTTACATGATAGCAGTGTTCCAATATCTCAGGGGCTGCCACAAAGAAGAGGGAGTCAAGCTATTCTCCAAAGCACCTGAGGGCAGGACAAGAAGCAATGGGTGGAAACTAATCAAGGAGAGGCACAACCTAGAACTAAGGAGAAATTTCCTGACAGTTAGAACAATTAATCAGTGGAACAACTTGCCTCCAGAAGTTGTGAATGCTCCAACACTGGAAGTTTTTAACAAGAGATTAGACAACCATTTATCTGAAATGGTATAGGGTTTCCTGCTTGAGCAGAGGGTTGGACTAGAAGACCTCCAAGGTTCCTTCCAACTCTGTTATTCTTCAAAATAGAATGGTTACTGTGGATTTTCAGCACTTACAACAACAAAGATAAAGACTAAGCTAAATATAACACCAAATATTACTCTAGACAGAGATTTAAAAATGCCATTATATGTAGGCTCATATATATCTCATTAATATAATTGTAAGCAAGAGAAAATAAAAAGTATTATTTCCATATCCTTTTATTGAAGAGTTCTAGAAGTTTCTCATTTTTTAGAGAGTGTGTTGTCTTGAAAAGTTTAAGAAACTCATTGTTGGAATGCCTGTCATAATAAATTGTTTTTGCTGTCAGGCTTATTTCTGGCCTCCAACGCTACCGCAGTACTTTCTTTACTAATACTTTGTTTCTTTCTTCCTGACAAGGACCATTCTTCACCAATGTCCCCCTCCCCATTTTGGAGCTGCCTGCTTTCTGTAGCTACAGTATGTTGACATATGTTCTCTGCAACATCCTTCCATTTTCTGCAGCTCAAGTCAAAATTGTTTTGAAAAACTTTAACGCTTTAGCACCCATGTCCAACTGCATATTAGGAAAATATTGTTGTAGAACTATCTTTTGTTGTGTCTGGATACACAAGTGTAAGTAAAAACAGGAGCAACAGCTGGGATTCTTCAGAGTTATTTAAACACTGACATATCACCAGTGAAATGCTGCCCCTCCCACTCCCACTGCCCCAGGGTCTCATGTTGAAAGATTGTGATCTCCAAGTTTTATATTTCAAACACATTTGAAGGGGAAATCGCTGGTAGGAGAAGCAGCTGGCTTTGGAATCTTGCTCTCATGTAGTAGATCTGTACCATGATAGGGTGATAGTGGGACACAAACTCATCCACCAAAAAAGTGGGAAATTTTCCAAACCTTGGCAATTTTAGGGGTTTATACAGTATAGAAGGGAGCTCTGTACATGCCTGCATTTCTAGAACATAATACAAAAAGAGTGTAATTTCTCAAAGACTATTTTCCTTCTTGGTCAGACTGCAAGTTTATCCTAAAAGACAAGTACACAACTTAAGAGATCCATGTGTAGCCCAGGTGGTTTAGTCTTTATATAGGCTCATATTTGCTACTGATTATACAGACAGCTCATTCTGATTCACTGTTTTTGAAATCTGTCTCCCTTCTTTCCATTTACCAGTCACTTGTAATACTACAGTCAGTCCTTGACTTACGACCACAATTGAGCCCAACATTTTTGTTGCTAAGCAAAGCAGTTGTTAAGTGAGTTGTGCCCTGCTTAACAATATTTTTGCCACAGTTGTTAAGGGAATCACTGCAGTTGTTAAATGAATCGTGCAGCCATTAAGCGAATCTGACTTTGCTTCTCGGAAGCCAGCTGGGAATGTTACAAATAGCAATCACATTACTGCAGGTCAGTTCAACCATCATAAATACATGCCGATTGCCAATTGACAGATTTTGGATCATGTGACCATTGAGATGCTGCAATGATTGTAAATGTGAAGTCTGGTCCCAAATTGCATCTTTTCAGTGCCATTGTAACTGGATGGTCACTAAATGAATGGTTGTAAGTTGCAGTTGAATGTATTTAAAATCATAGCACTATTTCATATGCCAATTTTAAATATCTTTAGTAGTTAGCATGTTGTGATATATATTTTTATATGAAACTCACAGAGACCTCCCACCAATTACTCCTCAGTTTAAGCTAACCAGGAGCTGAATTAAGAAAGCAGCTAATAAATTCCAGTCACTTATTCCCACTTATCCCCCAGTGGTCAGTGAAATAAAAACCGGTTCTTCATTCTTCACAAAAGAGAAGCATTAAATGATTTAATTTAATCCCACTTCTCCCCCCAATAATGTTCATCCATGTGTTCACATATATTTCTGTCTATTTATCTTGTGGGTTGCAAAACATTACTCCTGATACACTGATGCAGACCAAGACTGAAAAAAAATCTATTAACAAATGCTTTTAAGAAGCCAAATGCATTTAACAAGCTTTTTGCCCACTATGCCATATCAGCAATGTAGAGGAATCCTATTGAAAGAGGAATTTTAGTAAATCCCATTAAACGTGTTTTCCATCAAACTTGAAGGTTGTTGCATGATAGGAAACCAAATGAAAGACACATTTTAGAAGAAATGCATTTAGTGGTTTATTCTATAATTTGGGATTAACAAGAAGCTGTGTCGAGAAGTGTCAAGAAGTGAAGGATATGGAGAAAAAAATGCAAAGAGATTTTTGAAGGTGTTGTGTACAGTCTGTGGGATCCATAAACACAAGTCCAGTCAAACCTCCATTGAATAGATTCTTGCTGATTACATAGACATATCTGTCTAGAAGTGCTTTTGCCTCAACTGCCAGTATATCCAGGGTGTCCTGTTACATCTTTTTATCTTCTTTCTCATCGAAACAAGGTCCACCTTTTTCTCCTTTGCTTTCTCTATGTTTACTCAGCTTGTCTCTTTCAAGTTTTCTGTATGTTCAATCTGGCTAATTTTAGATTCTTAACCTCTGAAATTGAGAATCAGATTATCCATTCCTGTTTCCTGTGTATGAGGTTCTGAGAGGGCATTAAAAGTTTTTGGTTTGTTTGTTTATATGCTTCTTATTTAATCCTGAAAATAAACTGCAACATGAGCCAATGTGGATTGCTTAAATTTGGATGTAAGTTAAAATGTATTGTTAATTTAAATTAATTTTTTTACTTCCACTTTTATTTTGCCCCCTTTGCAATGTGGTCTCGACATGCTATAGATAAGCATTTCCTTTGTTCTAATACAATTTCTGAACTATTGTATTAAAGGATGCCTTTTAATGATTACATTGATTGTTGACCTCTTACTGCACTGGAGAATTTAGTTTATTTAACTTATTGAGTCATTGGGGCAGCTGTTATTGAATTAAACATTTTACCCGAGCATATATTAATTCTTTTAGTTTCCTATTTATCATTCACTGCAATCTGTCTGGCTTAGGATAAATAGTTTTCTTTGTACTGTATTGACCTTTAATCATTGGTATAATGAATGATACTAGATATCAACCTCTGTTACAAAAGCACATAAGAACAATTAACTCTCTTGAGGTTTACTATGGAAACTCTTCTTCTTGGATACTCATTATCACCTTAATCCTTTGGAAGAATTTAGAGAAGCAAGCATTCAGCTGACTATCATCTTGCTTATGACTCAGTTCCTTGAAACAAATCCCATTTATTCCATGGTTACCTCTTATCTACATATATATAAAAGCGAAAACCACTCACGCCATGATCACGAAATCTCCAGAACCGTAAAGCCTACAAACTTGAAATTTGGCACGTATGTTCCTCTTGGCTTCTAGGTGCTCACTAAGAAAGGATTTTTCAAAATGACCATCACATCATTAGTATTTCTTAAATACTAATGATGTGATGGTCATTTTGAAAAATATTATTAACATGCTCTGATGCTAATTAGTTAGACGTTCTACTCCCCCTCCCAGCCTGAAAATAACTCTAGGGAGAATGGGATATTTATTTTATTTTATTTATTTAATTAAATTTATTTTATATGATAGGGGAGGCTTCTGTGGGGCAAGCCTGAGGGAGAGAAGCCCAATCACATAATTTCATAGTGGAGCACGGGTATTCAGCTGCTTTACATATAAGCATGCAAATTATTGCAATCTTAGTGGAAAACCAGACCTATCCAAAATAGCATGCATCCATGTCAAGCACACAGATTCATCACTCTCTCTCTCCCCACACAGACATACACCTGTGCCTCTTTGAAAAATCTCTTTGCATGGTCATGGTTTCTTTTGTACAGTTTGGGGTGGCTCAGAGGAAAACAGGGTAGCAGGATAATGACGGAAGAAGAGTACAGAAAACTTTATCTCCGTCAACTTTTTACCATTATCGTGTTTCTCCCAAAATAAGACATCCCCTCATAATAAGCTCAATCGGGCTTTTGAGCTCATGGCAATACGGCCAAGCGCTTATTTCAGGGTTCAAAAAAATATAGGACAGGGTCTTATTTTTGGTGAAACATGATACTCCACAATTTAAAGAGCCAGGCTGAATCATCTTTTACTTTTATCTTGTTATTGTAGTTCAGTCTATGTATCAGAGATTCAAATATTATTTTGTCTGTCTTTTCAGCTAGGCTTCCAGTTCTTTATGGTTTATAAGTGTGTGAACACCTTATCTTGTGATAAGGGAATAAATAGCATTTCCAGTAGTGTAGAAAATATCAGAACAGATGCAGATTAAAAAGTCACAATTTATATATTTATCATCTTTCATCTCTCCTTACTGACCTTGAAGTGGAGAACCATGAACTATAATTAGAACTGACCAGGGATCACTGTTCTTACCAAAGATTAGAATAGAATATATACCTTACATGAGTAATAAATTTGTGACAAAGGAGGGTATTATCTGTTGGTTCTAATGGAAAAGTCCATAAGAAACTTGGGGATAGAGATGACCAGACTTTTAAACATACAATTATAGTCTGCACTGAACTGAATTTCCAATAAGGATCATTTAACATTTTTAAACATAAATTTATATCTTAAATTGCTTAGGACACTGGCTCTCTGGATATGAGATCTTGGCTCTTTTTTTCTGTTCTGGTCTTCTTTTAAAAAAGTAAAGTATCACTCCTAGTAGGGAAGCCCAAGCTTCCTACTTTGTTGATACAGAGGTGAGCAGCACATCTAATAGTGTATATGAGTTAACAGCAAATTAAATGAGATTCATAGTAGAGGGACAAAGTGTGGAAATAAATTCAATGCCAAAGTAAACTTTCAAACATTCTTTGGAAAGCCTGCTAGTCCATTCTTGATTAATATAGGTGTGAGTCATCTTTTGGTCATTAATTTATGAAAACAAGGGTGTCAGTTCTTGAACAGGCTTGGAAATCATCAATTCTCTGACATATTCACTTTCTTTCCCCATGTTCAACCCTGCTACATGGCTTTGAGATTGAGTGACGAAGGAATGTACTACGTATGTTAACAGGGATTATACTTTCCAGGAGAATGATATCCAGAACAATAAACAAGCAACACTAAATTCATGATACCATAGACTGAATGCCATTCTTTACATTAGCAATGGAAACAGTTATCACATTATAGGCTGTCCTCGACTTATGACCATGGTTGAGCCCTAAATTTCTGTTCTTAAGTGAGACAGTTGTTGAATGAATTTTGCCCCAATTTACAACCTTCCTTGCCATGGTTGTTAAGTGAATCACTGCATTTAAGTTTGTAACATGGTTGTTAAGTGAATCTGGCTCCTCTGTTGATTTTGCTTGTCAGAAAGTCGCAAAAAGGTGATCACGTGACCCGGGACCCTTCAATAATCATAAACACAAACCAGTTGCAAGTATCTTAATTTTAATCACATGACCATGGGGATGCTGCAAAGGTCATAAGTGTGAAAAACAGTCATAAATCACTTTTTTCAATGTCATTGTACTTTCAAACGGTCACTAAATGAGCTGTTGTAAGTCAAGGACTATTGTAATGAAGCTGGCACGTATACATTTCCTCTTGACAATTGGTTTGATTGATTTTTGTGTCATTAGCATGTTCTTTGCTTGCCTTTTCTTCTTGTTCTACTAACTAGCATTATTGCCTTCTCAGATTTGCATGCATGACATGGGCAAAGTAAATCAGACCTAGTCTTATGATTTTAGCTTCTAGTGATGCGTCTGATTTTATATGATTTATCACTTTTCTTTTAGTTACTCTGGCTGTCCATGGTATAGACAATAATTTACGCCAGCACCACAATTCAAAGGCATAAATTCTTCTTCAATCAGCCATTCTTAGTGTCCAACTCTCACACCCTTACATCATTATAGGAAAGACTATTGCTGTAACTATCCTGCTTTTTGCGTTTATATCAATATCTCTGCTTTTCCAGATCTTATTCATGTTAACCATTCCAGTGCAGCCTAAGGTATACTGCATTTGATTTCAGGAGTAGAACTGCCATCAAGAACAATGTTGGATCAAAGGAAGATAAATTCCTGAACTACTTCAATTTCCTCCTTGTTTGTGGTGTTTGGCAACTGGCCCATCTTTGCAATCAATTGCAGAGTTCTGTGGGTCATGTGATGACAATTTTTTGCCCATTCAGAAAAATGGGTTCACACTATCAAGGAATTTGCTTAACGACCACGGATTCACTTAACAACTTGCAAAAAATATTGTAAAATTGGGGCCTTGACATACAACCATAATAATTCTCCAATTGGCTGTCACGGCAGTCATGGATGGGTGCGATTCGGGAGATGACCAATGGGACCGGGTCCACTGGAAGCTAAACTCCGCCTACATCCTGCTTGGCTCCAGTTTTTCGATTTGGTCTGCCAAGGACTAGTTGTGTCTTTTCTTGCTCCTCGCAATTTACTTAGATTTCTGGTATTTTGGATTCGGAACGGCTTTGACTTCTCTCCTTTCTCACTCCCTTAAAAAAAAAAAAAAGAAAAAAAAGAAGAGAACGACGATCTCTAGCGGCTTGCCTGCCGGCCGGCAGTACTCTTTCTAGCGCGAGCTCGAGTTCGCTCAGCCGCGCTCGCCGCTGTTCCCGCCCAAGGCCTTTCACCGGCGGAGGTGATTGCCGCGCCCCCCCCACCCCTCGCCTCTCCGACGGGGATTTCGCTGCGAAGCTAGCGGCTTGAATTCTAGGCGATGGAGGATCGCAGCGCGAGCTTATTAATCCCTCTTCTTCCTGGATCGCCCCGCTCGCCACGCTTCAAATCACGCTGTAACCTTCGGGTTAGCGACTCAGGGAGGAACCTTTGGCGACGAGGATTGCCCTCGCAGCGATCGCAGGTATCTGGGGAACCCCGGAGGGCCTTAACGTTAGCAGGGCGTCGCAGTTAGTGCTCTTGCCACGTGGCGGTTTTCAAAATGGCGGAATCCCCCAGAACGCGTTCTTCCCGCCAAGCGCAAAATAAGGCCAAACGCCCCAGGGAGGAGGATGTTGAAGAGGGGACTTCCAAGGGGAGAGCTTCTAAATCTCGGGCTACCTCCAAGCAGCCCTCTGAACGCCCTATCGCCCCTCGGCCTTCCAAGGACGAAGAACGACGTCATAAGGCCTTAGAAAGAACCTTCTCAAAAGCCCAGGCCTCCTCCTCCCAGGCCTCTAATACCAGCCATCCAGGGCCTTCTCAGGAGGCCTCTTCCTCCTCTGCTACAGCCAGGCCTAATCCTGCCTTATCCCCTGATAGATCCACTATTGAGGAGGCCTCTCTTGTACATGAGGTTGAATCTGTCTTTCCAGTCAACCCTGAGGACCTTGAGGGCTCTCAACCTGATCCCTCTGAACATCAGACAACTTCAGAGCAAAATGTGGAGCAGATGCCTCAGTCTCTGGCCAACATTCCTCCAGCCTTAGCTGCTCTGATCTCTCAGGCCATCAGTCATGGAATTTCCCAGGGCCTTCAACAGAGGCCTTCACCCCACTCTTCTGCTCACTCATGTGCCCATCACCAACCTACCTCTCATTCTTGTCAGGCTGATCCGGAGGAGTCCGTTGATGTTTGTGAAGCAGGAGATTCTGCCAGCCAGGATTCCCTTTCTGAAGGGGAACTCATGGCAGATAACGATCTCTCAGATGATGAGGGTTTGGAGCCTGATCAACCAGCCTTTATAGGCTTATTTAAGCCTCACATGTTTCGTTCCTTGCTCTTCAAAGCTCAAACAGTTACCCGCCTGGGCATAGCCTCTTCTTCTTCTGGCACACCTTCCACGGCCTCTGACCCTACAGCCTCTTTGTTTCAGGAACCTACTGTTCAGAAGGAAGTGGTTCCTGCTCCCAAGCTGTTCTCCGACGTTTTACTTCGTCAATGGTCCTTTCCTAGCTCAGGCCCAGTGCCCAATAATTTGGACAAAAGGTTCTACAACATGGCTCCTGAATTTGCCAATCTCCTTCAGGTTCCTTCTGTTGATGTCCCGGTTTTGGCTCTATCTTCCTCTTCTCCTCTTACAGGTCCTCCCGAAGAGTGCCTACGCCCGGAAGAAAAGAAGGCTGAAAGAACCTTGATTAAAGGACATCAAGCTTCGGCCTGGTCGGTGCAGGCATCATCTGCTGCATCTTTTTTCAACGGAGCCACTATCCTTTGGTTAAGACAACTCCAGTCCCGTCTCCCCGCCTCGGATCACCGATCACACCAGGACTTGAACAAGATCCTGGCGGCTGTCGAGTTTTCGGCAGATGCCACTCTGAATGCAGCCCGGTTTTCGGCCAAAGCCATAGGAACTTCTATTACCTCTCGGAGGCTTCTCTGGCTTCATAATTGGCAAGCCGACATCAAAAATAAATGGCGCCTCGCTTCTTCACCGTTCTCCGGAGACAAGCTGTTTGGTTCCCAACTGGACCCGCTCCTGATCGAAACCAAAGATCATCGCAAAATCCTGCCTTCACTGCACCGTCGCTCAGACTCTCGATCTCAGCCCTACTATCGTGCTCCCGCCTTTCAAGGCCCGGACAACTCCTTCCTGCCACAAAGATCTCAACATTCCTTCTCTTCCCGAGGTCCTGCTGCTCCGGAATCTCAGGTCAGGCAGGGGGCTCGATTTGGGTCTAGGCGGCCCTTTTGAGGGAACAGGGGCCGTCCCTTCAGGTGGTCCCATTAATCCTATTCCGGATTCCGCTATTGGGGGTAGGTTGTCCCTTTTTGCTAGTCAATGGGATGTCACAGTCTCTGATGCCTGGGTTAAATCCACCATTCGCTTCGGCCTCTCCTTAGAATTTCAGTCCACCCCACCGGAGCTTTTCCTCCCTTGCCCTGTTTCTCGAGATCCCCTTAAGCGGTCCCAGCTCAATTTGGCCATCCAGCACCTGCTCGATATTCGGGCTATCCAACCGGTCCCATCTGACCAAAGGGGCTCCGGCTTCTATTCTCGCCTCTTCTTGGTGCCTAAGGCTTCGGGGGGCTGGAGGGCTATTCTTGACCTCAAATCCTTGAACAAGCACATTACCTACCGTAGATTTAAGATGCAGTCTCTACAAACTATCCTCCTCTGCATTAGGTAGGGGGACTTCATGACATCAATTGACTTAACCGAAGCCTATCTCCACATTCCAATTCGGCCAGCTCATCGTAAATTCCTCCGATTTTGCCACAATGGTAAACACTTTCAATATACGGCTCTTCCATTTGGGTTATCCTCCGCCCCTAGAGTTTTCACTAAAATTATGGCCTCTCTCATGGCTCATATCTGCGCCATCCCCATTAGAATCCTTTATTATTTAGACGATATTCTTATTCTTTCCAGGTCTCATGACCAGGGTCTTAAGGACCTCAATTCAGTGATCCAAATTTTGCAGCTCCATGGGTTCTCCATCAATTGGGCTAAGAGCCATTTGTTACCTTCTACCCGCCTCCTTCATTTGGGGGCTTTGATTGATTCTACCTTGGCAGAGGTCTTCCTCTCGCCTGAACGTCAAGCCAGTTTGTCCTCTTTAGCTAGTCGCCTTAGGCGGCACAGATCAGCTTCCCTCTCCGACCTGTCCACCTTGCTAGGTAAAATGGTCTCAGCTTATGGGATCGTTCCCTGGTCTCGCCTCCACAGCAGAGACCTCCAATGGCTTCTTCTTCCCTTCCAACGAAGTGCTTCTGCGCCAACTTCTCGAAGAATCCATCTTCCCTCGACGGTTGCAGATTCGCTCCTCTGGTGGACTTCGCAAGCTGTGTCCAAGGGCAGCAAGTTCTTAGAACCCCAGAGGGTTGTCATAACCACAGATGCCAGCCTCTCTGGCTGGGGGGCCCATCTGGGAACCTTCATGGCCCAGGGCCTGTGGTCTTCTCAAGAACAGACCCTCAGCATCAATGTGCTCGAACTGCGGGCTGTCTATCTGGCCCTTGTGAAATTCAAACAACACGTGCGGGGTCGGGATGTCCTGGTCCTCACGGACAATGTCTCAACAAAGGCCCACATCAACAGGTTGGGGGGAACACGGTCACGCTTGCTGATGAAAGAATTGCTGCGCCTGGGCCTCTGGGCGGAGAGACACCTAATTTCCATTTGGGCAGATTACATCGCCGGGAAGGACAACACCCAGGCCGACTCCCTCAGTCGATCGGCGGTGGATCACACGGAATGGAGTATTCCCCTCTCCCTCTTCAGTCAGGTGATGTCTCGACTGGCTCTTCGCATCCCACTCCAACCATCTTCTTCCTCGCTTCTTCTCCCGCTTTCCTTCCCCAGGGGCGGAAGCGGTGGACGCCCTTCGAAGTCCCTGGCCCCAGGGCAGCCTTCTGTACGCCTTCCCTCCTCTTCCTCTGATCGCCAGGGTGATTCGCAAGCTGCTTCAAGAGAGGGCGGAGCTCATTCTCCTCGCCCCTTATTGGCCCCGGCGGCCATGGTTTGCGGATCTCGTCTCCCTGTCAGTGGCTCCTCCATGGCAAATTCCAGACAGCCAAGTCACGCTGAAGCAAGGGGACCTGTTCCATCCAGATCCTCAATCGTTTCACCTGACCGCTTGGAGGTTGAGTGGCGCCTGCTAGCCAGATCCCACGTGTCTTCGGACGCTATCACCATCATCGTTGCGGCTCGCCGACCATCTACTTCTCGGATTTACGATTCAACCTGGAAGGCCTTCCTCAGATGGTGCAACAGGCACAAGTGGGAGCCCTCTTCGATTTCCGTTGCTCAACTTGTTGATTTCCTACAGGAGGGTTTCTCTTCCGGTCTCGCCCCAAACACCTTGCGACGCCAGGTGGCAGCTCTTTCATCTGTCCTCTCCGGACCCTCGGGTACCCCTTTGTCAAAGGATCCCTTGATCAGGACCTTCTTGAGGGGCGCAACAAACCTCCGCCCCCCAGTCATCCACAGATTTCCCACCTGGGATCTCAACAAGGTCCTTTCAGCGCTCACCAAACCGCCATTCGAGCCTCTTAGGGACGTTAACCTGAAATTTCTTTCTTTCAAGGTCTCGTTCCTCGTGGCCATCACTTCGGTGAGGCGGATTTCGGAACTGGCCTCTCTTTCGGTTTGATCCGACCTCTGCATATTTCACAAGGACAGGGTTGTCCTCCGCTTAGACCCAGCATTCCTTCCGAAAATCAATTCAATTTTCCACAGGGCCCAGGAGCTCGTGCTTCCAAATTTCTGCCCGTCACCCCAGCATCATTTGGAAAAAGTTTGGCACACCCTCGATGTCCGCAGAGCCCTGAAGATTTACTTGACTCGTACTTCAAGCTTCAGAAGAACAGAAGCGCTCTTCGTTTCTTTCCAGCCTGCCTCCATGGGGGCTCGTATCACAGCCACCACGGTGGGCCGTTGGATACGGGCCACTATCGCCACAGCTTACGAGGCCCAATCCTTGCCGGTTCCCCGGCGCATCACAGCACATTCTACCCGAAGCGCGGCCACATCAGCGGCTTGGGCTACTCAAGCCCCACTGGAGGAGGTTTGTCGGGCGGCTACTTGGACTTCCGTCACGCCCTTCATCCGTCACTACCGGCTGGACACTTACGCTTCCGCTGACGCCGCCTTCGGCAGGAGAGTTCTTCAGCGCATTCGACCAGATCCCTCCCACTAGGACATTTGGCTTTGGTATGTCCCATCCATGACTGCCGTGACAGCCAATTGGAGAATGGGCATTGTACTTACCTGATACGCCCCTTCTCGATGATGCTGTCAGGGCAGTCATCCCCACCCTGGTCGTTTCTACTGGAGGGGTAGGGGGAGGGTCGGTCTCCTCACTTCTCTATTTTATACCTTTAGACACGACACGTCTGCTGGATACCTTCGCCTCAAAACTGGAGCCAAGCAGGATGTAGGCGGAGTTTAGCTTCCAGTGGACCCAGTCCCATTGGTCATCTCCCGAATCGCACCCATCCATGACTGCCGTGACAGCATCATCGAGAAGGGGCGTATCAGGTAAGTACAACGCCCATTTACAACTAGATATTCAATCCCAATTGTGGTTATAAATTGAGGACTCCCTGTATTGTATCATTTGAAAAGGAGTAATATATTTATTTCCCTCTAATACAGCAACGTGCACCACTGTTTCATGTGTCTGGAACTTATGTACAGATTACTTGTGTTTCTCTACCTATTTTATCTACGCAGTTGCTCTGAAAATACTTAGGCTTAATTTGCATGTTATCTTGGTAGAGTGAATTGAACCCAGTAGATTCCTGTATAACTTTTTCTCTTATAATAGTGGTTATTTGGGAAGAGAGAGTTCATATTTGACCTGGCACCTTCTGCTTGGTGCCTCCTAGAAATAATAGCTGATGAAATTTCCTATGCTGCAAACAAACAGATGTGCCAGAAAATAGGATACCCTCAAATATGTCATATTTTTATTATTCTACATACTATTTTCCTTGTTCTCACAAGACATATTCCTTTAGATCCTTATGTTTCACACTGCTCTGTTAGGGGCCCCTTTGCCTGTCTTGTCTTGTCTGAGTGACTTTAAGTTCTTTCCCAGAGTGGATGCATTTCTCTTTTTAAACAGACCAGAGACTTTGAGTGCAATCAGGTAGCTGTGAACTATGCACCTCTTGGCAAGGTGAAAATCAGGTGAAAACAAGATTTTTTTCCTGATAATAAATATCTCTTTTTAAAATCAGTATTTTACTTCTGATAGAATTGCTTTAATACTAATGGATTTTAGAGAATGCTGACTAGGAATGTTGATATGTTAAAAATCAAGATCGTCTCTCCAGAAGACTTTAACTATGCAAATCAGTGTTTTAAATTGAGCCTAGAAAACAAAGGCACTTGGCAACCAGTTCAAGTCTTTCATCATGGGTCTGATGAGAACTTGTGATCCTCCCATGTTATTTCTGTTCTCCACCAGTTTGTGGCCAGGTATTTTCCTAAGAGTTGGGAAAGAATTCCAGATAGTATTGGACTTTGCTTTTGCATAGTGAATCAATATCAATTATGCAAAATTATGATATAGGCAAGATAGGTTATTTATCAGAAATAAAGCAACATAAAATGGAAGAGCATGAAAGGCATCTAAAGCTGAACATAGCAATAGTGTGGAGTAGAGCCGTAATATTCCTGTTTCCTAACTTCAGTGTGGGAAGGAGAACAAGTGGGTTTGATAACAAAACAAGGGTTGCTTTTTCTGTAGATTATAAAGAAGTTTGTCTGAAATTCAGCTATTGGATAGAATAATTTCCTGTATTTTATCTTGCTTTATCTCTAATAAGATTCTGAGTGACCTTTAACCATATTGAACCAGGAATTTGGTTAAATTAAATTGCTGAATTAAAGCGTCTTTTGATGATTTAAATTGTCTTTAAGAAAGCAAGCATTAGATTGAGAGTCTTGTAGCAGCTAATTTAATTGATGACTAGCTTGTGAATTGAAGATAAGGAATAGCAGTTTATTGGTGAGAATTCTACAAAAGATTATATTAACCTACAGTACTTAATTTGCCTAAGGTAAAATTATCTTATTAAGATACCCACCATTAGAGAGTACTTGCTGAAGCCATCTGATGCAATATTGCTATGTATTAATCTGATTAGAGATACATTTTCAGTTTACAAATGTTTACAGACACATACATATATGCATATATGGTGAATATTTGTAAACTGACAAGGATATCAAGGCAGCATCTTGAAGTTTGTGATCAGGATCTTATTCATCTTCCTAAATCTATCTAAACCACGTAAAAACTATTCACATACAAATAAAACTGTAGAATTTTTGCCACACAATTATTGTATATGTGCCCAACTTTGATGGCTTTTGCCTGTCAAGATCTAAACATTCATGAAAAAGACATGTGTATGATCATGGTGCTGTTTAAAATACTGCTACGCAACAAACCAGTCAGAGGTTGTTGTTTCTTTTGTTCTAAGCCTTTTATCTATAATCAGGTCTTAAGTCTTCCTTTGAAACCATAATAAATGTTCAGGCATTTTATTTTATTTTTTATTGTGAAACTTAAGCAGCAGTTCAGCCTGCATAGTTGCGGATAAAATTTTATTAGTTAGCAATAGTCTTGTCTGTCTGCAAGAGGCCCTGCATGACAGTACACTTGGTTTTTGTGTGCCTGTGAGCTGATATGTGTATTTTAATTAACCTCTTACACATTTGTTCAGATATTCAGGTCTGTTCATGTTGTCATCGACCTGCTATTCTGGCTTTTCCGGAGTCTGCTGCATGGCCCCACCGTTGATGTCCAAGGGGCTCAGCTTTCTACTTAGCTGTTGGGATTTTAATGCTTGAGTTCACAGAGGTTTTCTTTGGCACTGAGCTCCTTATTTCCTCTGTGTGTTTTGAGAAAGAGGCTGGCTATATTTCTTTTCTATTCTCTGACTCTGGTTGTTGTGAAAGAAAGGGCACTTTCCTCCAATTTGGTGCAAGTTTAGCAGTCTGTCCACTTAGCTGGCCCATAATAAGTCAGAAAAAAGTTATGTCCAATAATTTGCTAACATTTTTATTTAATATTTGGAATCTTGCTGATTAAAAATATAAATAATCTTATTTATATTTTTAGTCAGCAAGACTCCAAATGTTAAATAAAAATGTCAGCAAATCATTGGATATACTTTTTTTAGAGTGGACAATTGTTGGGTTGTTAGATTTAATGTTCCAATGCTGTTACGTGCAATATTCACTTAAGGTTTATTGCTCATTAAGAAAACATTGAGCTAGTTGTAGATAACTTCCTGAAAAAAGGAGTTGATTTTACTACAGTCACCAAGATCCCAAAGTCACGATGTGAGAAAATATGTTAATCAATAAAGAAATGTGATTCTTGTGAAGGAAATAGCATTCATAGACACAAAATATATTTATAAAATATATTTGATCAGTGATCAATAAAAGTATTGGACAACAAAATTTCAATTACATAGTACAGGTAGTCCTTGACTTACGACCACAATTGAGCCCAAAATATCAGTTGCTAAGCAAGACAGTTAAATGATTTCTGTCCCATTTTAGGACCTTTCTTGCTGCAATTGTTAAACGAATTACTGCAGTTATTAAGTTTGTTACTAACTTAACACAGGTTGTTAAGTGAATCTGACTTCCCCATTGACTTTGCTTGTTAGAAGATTGCAAAAGGTGATCATGTGACCCAGAGACACTGCAACCATCATAATACCTGCCGGTTACCTAGCATCCAAATTATGATCACGTGACCATGGAAATGCTGCAATGGTCGTAGGTATGAAAAACGGTCGTAATTTAAGCCACTTTTTTCAGTGCTGTTGTAGCTTTGAACAGTCACTAAACAAATGGTTGTAAGTTAAGGACTACATGTACAATAAAAACTGAATAGCGATAGAAAAATAATTGTGATGAGCAGCAGCAACTTTTAAGAATTTTGGGTAGAATAAATGGTATACACAATCTATGGTAATAGGAGCTGTTAAAAACAAATACAGGTACTCCTTTACTTATAACCATTTGTTTATTGACTGTTCAAAATCATAAGTGCACTGCAAAAAGTGACATGAGGGTTACTCTGGTGCGCTGCTTGGAGAGTCCAAGCGTGGGTTCAATTCCATCTGATTGGCCAGATAATTTTTTTGGCCATGCCTCTTCTGGCAGGTCGAACTCCCATTTTTCAACTCAGTCGGCCTAGAGAGACACGAAATCAGTTTTCCCTTGCAATTGGAATACAAATAAAATAAATTAAAAAACCCACAAGTTTGTGGAAATCGTAAGGTTGGAGAAGTGTTGCTGAAGTGCTGCAGCGAGCGTGGCTTGTTATTCCGTGCCGAGATCAGCCACACAACCGAGGACATTGCTGCTTTGCCAAAGGTATGGATCACTCGCAAGATAGATCATCCTTTCGAGACAGGGCTAAACAGTCACAATCCAGGCGACCCTTTCAGGGAGCCAGTAGCCGCCCTTACTGTCGAACAAAGTGACTCCCAGTCAGGGATCCCCATTGGCGGTCAGTTAAAGATGTTCGTCAGCCAATGGCAGGATACCACTACAGATGCTTGGGCATTACAGACAACGAGGCTCAGGGCTCACTCTAGAATTCTGCTCCAACCCACCAAAAAGATTCATTCGATGCCCTGTTCCCAGGAATGCCACCAAGAGAGTTCTGCTGGAAGCTGAGATCCAGCATCCAGCATCAAGGCCATCGAGCTGGGACCAGTAGAGCAGAATGGTCTCTGCTTTTATTTGGTCCCCTTTTTGGTTCTCAAGAGCTCGGGGTGGGAGTGGGTGGCAGACAACCATACTAAATTTGAAGGAATTCAGTGTACACGTAAAGTACAAATGGTTCAAAATGCAATCCCTGCATACCATACTGCGTTGCATCAGACAGGGAGATCTTTTAACATCAATAGATCTCAAAGAGGCATACTTCCATGTACCCATCAGAAGGTTCCTCAGATTCTCCTATGCAGGACGCCATTGGCAATACCGGGCACTTCCCTTCGGCCTCAAGAACCTTCACTAAATTGCTGGATGTGGTGGGGGGTTATCTTTGGGTGAGGCCCATCAGACTGCAATGTTATCTGGGTGACATTTTGATCCAGACATCATCCTCATTTCAGGTAGAACAGGACCTTCAGATTATGGTCCAAACCCTTCAGAATCATGGTTTCTCCGTGAACTGGGAGAAAAGTCAAAGGATACCCTCTACCAGTCTGATACATTTAGGAGCAGTGATCAATACCAACACCTGTCAGGTTTTCTTTTCTCAGGAACGCTGATCTAGCATAAAAGCCATGGTCGATCAGGTCAGATCTCTCAGACTAGTACCATTGATTCTTCTTTCCCAATTATTGGGAAATATAATTTCATGCTTGGTGATTGTCCCTTGGGCACGATTGCATGCATGGGCCCTATAATGGCTCCTGCTTCCAAGTCAAAGGTCAGGGCTCAGCAATTCCACTGAATGAATCTGGGTTCCTCAGAGCGTGCTTCAATCCTTGGATTGGTGGACATCAGCAGCCATAGAGAAAGGCTGCCAATTCAAGGAACCCAACCAAATAGTCATGACATCAGACGCCAGTCTTTTTGGCTGGGGTACTCACCTGCAGTCCCGAATGACTCAGGGTCGGTGGTCACTGGAGGAACTGCAAAACAACATCAATTGGCTGGAACTAAGAGCAGCGCATCTGGCGCTATGCCAATTTCAAGAGACGTCAGGTCACCAGGTGTTGTTGATGGACAACATGACAGCAAAAGCACATGTGAACTGACAAGGAGGCACACGCTTCAAGGTACTGATGCGCGAAATGGGGGAAATAGGTCTTTGGGTGGACAGGTACCTACTTTCATTATGAGCAGAGCACATCTCCAGAATCTCCCAACATTCAGAAGGACTGGTTGAGCAGAACAACCATCGACCAGTCCAAATGGTGCCTGCACCCAGACCTATTTTGCCAGCTATTGGAGAAATTCGGTCATCCAGCTATGGACTTATTTTCCAGCCCAACTCCCGAGGTTCTTTACCAGGTTCCAGACCCATGGGGCTGAGGGGACAAACGCCCTCTGCTGCCCATGGCCTACTGGACTGTTATAAGCCTTCCCTCCAACCCCTCTCATTCCGAGGGTCGTCAGGACGATCTTGGAGGAGGAGGCGGAAGTGCTACTAGTGGCACCTCACTGGTCAAGGTGCCCGTGGTTTGTGGACCTGGTGAATCTGTCCACATCGTACCCATGGAAGATACCTCCACACACGATCTCCCTCAGCCAAGGGGCCATGAATCAGCCGGACCCCCCCCCCAGTTGGCCATTTGGCACTTGAAAGGGAGATTCTGAAGATGGGACATTTTTCTGGCAAAGTAATTTCAACTATTCAAGTTTCTTGACGCCCCGCAACCAACTGAATATACGAAGCTACGTGGACATCCTTTTGCCGCTGGTGCACCAAGGTGCAGCTGGTTCCCACGTTGGCTTCAGTCTCAAGGGTACTAGACTTCCTTCAGGAGGGATTGAATAAGGGACTGTCCACTAACACCCTCCACAGGCAGGTTGCCACCTTGGCCACAATCCTGAAAGGCGAGGGCATATACCCATTCTCTCAGCACCCCAGGGTGTGTAGTTTTCTGAAAGGGGTGTCCAATTTACAACCCACAACAGTTCATAGATGCCAAACTTGGGATCTGTCATTGGTGCTGCAGGCACCCCTCCTTTCGAGCCCTTAGGGGTCACCAGTCTCAAACTTTTGACTTTCAAGGTTGCCTTTCTTATTGCGATCATGTCGGCAAGGCGGATCTCGGAGTTGGCCCTGTCAGTACAACAAGATTTGTGCATTTTCCATCCTAATAGGATCATGTTACTCTTAGATCCAACATTCATGCCTAAGATTAACTCTTGGTTTCATAGGGCCCAAGAGGTTATGTTACCGGATTTTTGTCCAAATTTCACAAATCCTCAGGAACAGTGATGGCACAACTGGACATGCGTAGAGCACTTCATAAGTACATCAGCAGAACTGCTTCCTTCAGAAGGACAGAATCGCTGTTCATTTCATTTCAGCTCAGATCTATGGGCAAAAAAGGTGTCTCTATCCATCATTGAACGCTGGTTAAAGGCGTGCATAATATTGGCCTACGAACATCAGGCAAGGCCTGTTCCAGGCTGTATTATGGTTCAACCAGGAGTGCAGCCACTACGGCCGCTTGGGCTACGCAAGCTTCCATTCAGGAGATTTGCAGGGCAGACATTTGGGCTTCCCCTTCACCATTTATCAGGAATTAAAATTGGACACGTTTGCCTCAGTGGAGGCAGCATTCGCAAGAAGAGTACTACAGAGGATTCTTCCGGCCAAGTCTGTTTCCTACCCTAGGGAGATTTAGCTTGGGTATATTCCACGCTTGGACTCTCCAGGCAGTGCACAGGAGAAGGAATGTTAGACTCATCTGCACATTCATTCTATGTGTGCTGCGGGAGAGTCCAACCCCACCCTGGTTCCATATGGCTCCAGGGTTCAGGAATGGTCGGTTTCATCATCTTGGCTGTATCCTCTGCAGATCCATGTCTTCATTGAAAAACTGGAGCTCGGCAGAGAGGAAGAGGCATGGCCAAAGAAATTACAATTCGGTCTCTGACCAATCAGACGGAAATGAACCCATGCTTGGACTCTCGCGCAGCACACATAGAACGAATGTTAATAATCTGGGAAGACAGAAAATTAAGAATAGATATGGTAGAAAAGGCTCAGAAATTTAGTGAACAAAACATTGGAGAGGAATTAGAAAGTAGAGAGGAATTAGTATTCAAAAATCAAGAAGAAAACAAATCAAATCGAGGATCGGAAGAGCAGTTAGAGACCAGAAACCAATACAGAAAGGGTGTAAGAACAAGACAGCAGAGGGGAGTAGCACAAAAAAAGGGAAGCAGGAAGGGCAAATAAATAATTTAATGGAGGAAGAGGTGAATTTAGTATCAATCAATATAAATGGATTGAATGCACCAATAAAACGAAGACAAACTATTACTAAACTCCAAAAATTGAACATGGAAATAGTATGCCTACAAGAAGTGCACATTCCAAAAGGGAAAAGTGGTTTTTGGGAAGCCCCCAAACTAGGGAAATTATTTGTAGCATTGGCAGAAATAAAAAAAAAGAGGGATAGCAGTTTATAGAAAGGAAAGGTTAAATCCCAAACAAATGTATGCAGATAATGAGGGAAGGACATTAAGGATTGAAATCTCAATAAAACAAAAAAGAATATTACTTGTAGTCATTTATGCACCCAAAATACATCAGAGAGAATACTATAATAAGTTACACAAAAATGTATAGTGAAAGGGAAGAATTTTATTCAATACTCAAAAAAAAGGATTAGGCCTGTTTTTTTAAAAAAAATGGAATGAAGAAACTACAACTCAAAACTTATGGGATACAACAAAAGCTTATATAAGAGGTTTATCGATAACATACACAATAAGGAAAATAGAAATAAAAAGAGACTAATTAAATGTATTCCTACATCCAAATTTATAGTTTTGAAATTATTGTCAAAATCCTATTCAGGTTAGAACAGATAATAATTGAATTGGAACTTGATTTCTTAAGCGATTTTAGAGCTGAAGCTAAAACCCACTGTAACCAGTCATCTTGATTATTTAGTTATTGTTCTTTTAGCTTTTATTTTGTAAATTTTATTTTTTCTTTTTTAAGTTGAATTCTGATAATTGGCCATATTGTAATGAAAGACTGATCGACTGACTGACCATTGAAGCTTTGCATAACTTGTATGTATGAAAACATGTATTTTCACTAGAAAGACTAGTATGTATGGTATATTTAATTTTGAATTGGCCAGATTTTTTTTTTGTTGCATTTTTCTTTTTCTGATGAGGAGTATTATGAATATAGCTTACATGTGAGACTGTAGAGTATAAATGCATAACCCATGTCCCCATGAATGACAAATGGCTCTTGGTCACTTATTGTAATGGTATGTGGAAATGAAGAACAAGGGAAGAGAGACTGCCTAGGAAACAACCAGACAAGAGAGGGAGGAGCTCCTAGTGACTTAATGGTTAGAAGAAGAAATTTAAGAAGGACCTGCACTAATTCAACAGATGGTTAAAAATGACAGCAGGAGATTTATACCTTTAGTAGCCTTATGATAAAATAAAATTAGTTCATTTAGTTGTGTTTCCCATCTGGCCTACCTGGAGGGACTGAGATTTACCCAGGATCAGATATATCTTCTCTCCTGGTTAAAAAAAAAGGTTTGGTAATTATAGAACAAAGAGAAAAATCCATAGAAAGAAGCTGGAATAAGAAAAGAAATAGGTTTTCTATCTCTCCAACAACCTCTGCAATCTTTAAGAAATTATATCCAATAATTTGAAGCAGAGGAACATTCTCAGGAGACTTCTATTTCTATGCAATATGTGTAGCTAAGAATTTGCACTAATTAAGGAGGAGCAGAAAGAGTGTTATTGCTACTTTATGCTAAAACTTATATTTTTTTAATCTCTCTGTGTTAATTATAGAATTGTCTTTCATCTTTCACTGATATTTCAGGTTGTGTTCATGTTCTTTTTCTTTACAAGCTCTTGTGATCTAGAATAATATTTTGCAAACTGCACTTTAAAAAAATGGAGGCAGAAAGCTCTTCAGTTGTAGCAGACCCACACCATCTTGTGGCTTATTTCTGTCTTAACTAATTCATAAGCCTGTTTTCTAGGGCAATTTGTTAATTATCTCCTTTCATGTTGAATGTCTACACTTTAATACATAAAAGTGTTGTGGGATTTTATTTGGTTTTTTGCTTTGCCCCCCTTTTTTATCAAAATATTTCATTTTTATCACTTGCAAGATCTCCCAAGGGGGAAGAAGGGCTAAATCCTCTGATAATCAACCTCTTCACTATATGTCCAGGAGAGGGCACTGTAAAAATGATTTCAGATAGTGCATTTGGACTTTTTAATTGGCAAAAAAAACAGCACAAGCTGTTACAGTCCTGTCTTTTTTGCACATCAAGATTAGGAGACAAACACCAGGTGAGGGTCCCCAGAAGGTAAGTGTGGCAGCAGGAACTATGGTTTTATCTTTACCTCAAAGTAGACGTAGGATCAGCTTTGTGAAGAGATAGAGGGTGTAGAAAATTAGCATCCACTCCTCTCCTAGAAGAATGAAATATTCTAGGAAATATTTAAAAAGGCAGAATATTTCCCCTAAAAGAGAAATAAAAATCTTAAAGGAAACAGAAACAAAAGACCCCAGCTCCCTGCCCCAGCAGATATTTTGGTACCAGTTTATCTACAAGACAAAAGACTGAGCCAGTCTATCTACAAAATAAAAGTCCTCAGCTCCAGGATGATGGGATTATCCTTCAGGGCAAAGACATTCAGCCACAATAGGAAATTGCCCTTCATTGCATCACACAGCAAGATTCAACCAAGCCTTGGACACAGACAGCCTACAAACTTAGCTAAGACTCCTGCCTCCTGGGAATCTGACAGCCAATAGGATACATTTGTTGCACAGGAACAGGAAACTCAAAGGCAAGGCCCAAGAGAGTGTCTCTCTCTCTCTCTCTCTCTCTCTCTCTCTCTCTCTCTCTCTCTCTCTCCCCCCCCCCCCCCCCCCGTGTGGTCAGCTACATAGGACTTCAAACCCATGTGGTCCTGTTCACCATTAAACCATTCTTCCAAACAATCTCCATGTTTCCAGTTTCTTTCTCCCCACTTGGAATTGAATTCAGATGGACATTTCTTCCTACAAGGGTTTCTAGGAAAAGATTGAGACCACTAATGTTCTAGTCCGCTGGCTTTAGTGATAATTTAAATGAGTTTTATCATTGGATATTTAACTTACTGTGAAACAATTTTTTTATGGATTATCTACATTTTTCATTCAGATTGTTGTACAACTGTTGTTAAGAATTACTCTTATTTATAGCTTTCATTTATTAATATAAATTGGAGGACCAGATTGCAAAAAAGTGGAGGAGAGAATGAGGGTTTTTTATTATTATTAATGAATTCTGTATGAAATCTTCATTGTTCCAAACAACAAAACATCTGTTGAGTTTTGGGGACATAAAACCAGAAAGAAGTGGAAAGTATTTTTTTTTAACTAAGATATTAAAATTGCTGTTTATTTCTAGCTTCTTGCACAGAAATATATAACTTCTCTCCACTAAAACTCAAGTCCAACTAGAATACTTCAGGTGGTTAGAATCTAAACAGTACTGTAGAATGTTGCTGTTTGTTTGTCATGCTTTTTCTGAAGGAATTCTTGTTCATATTAACTGTCTACTTAGAGAAACAATGTTAATCTAATTGGATCTTAAGAAATAGTTTAAAAATGTCAGTGTGAAGCCTTACTTAAATCTTTTCTTTTTCAGTTACGAGAGTATTTTCATTGTTTATTTGAAAATAATTATACTGGTTTTGTTCTTGGCAATTTTGCTATCTGCTGCTAAATATTATTATCAATTACTATTTACTGTCTGTTGCCTGCTCGTCTGAGAACTATGATATTCTCTTGAATAGATTGAACATTAGGAATCAAATCAGTAGACTTAGGCGTTAGTTAGAGAGTCTCCATTGCGATACGGTACATTTAGTTGTAGTTAGACTTAAGAAGTTGATTGGCTAGATTTGTTTTAAGTTTGGTGAATCTGCATTAGGTAATGAAGTCATCCGATACTGTTGCAACCTAGGGGATGTTCTTCACTCAGGAGAGTCTGGCTTAGTGGTAGATAGGGTTATTATGCAGTTTGCTAGTTTGTGACTTAATAGTTGTATGAACCCACCCTATTGATGAACTTAAAATTTTCTGAGAATCCAGTTATGAAGGGGTACTGAAGCCATCAGCCAAAATAACAGTACTGAAATGTGCATACTGTGTTCTCCAAACCTCGGAGTTTGCTGAAACATAGTTCCTAGCATTCCTCCCTATGCTTTATGGGATTGTTGAAAGATGATAATCAACAATCTCTTTGAATGTCACAATCACCCAATCTTGCTTTATTGAGAAAAAAAAAAATTTTATTCTTTGGCTCCTAGTTTTAGTTTGCAAAAGTCTGGAAAACCACTAAATAGTAGCAAATGGAAAAGAAAACATAATCATTGTTGGCATATTGTAGTCATCAGGATTTGGATTTCTACAGTTCAGATCAAATAGCCTTAACTTCATCCAATGCTAACCATTTTCACTAAAGATGCTGAGAAAACGCCCTTGTAAAACACATCATGTGGAATATCTGTTCTAATATTCTTTAGGACAGGAAACACATTGTTATTTGACAATTAGAAAATAAAATTAGAACAGCAATTCCACATGATGTGTTTCAGCAATGCCCTTCTCTATGCCAAAGTGCCATTTGCATGCTTATAAAGAAGCTTAATTGCACAAATACTCATTTGTTATTGCTAAAAATAGCAACATACCACTTTTTTTTGTCACTTTAAGCAAAAATTGGTAAGCACTTAAACCAGTCTACACAGATCTATCCTGCGTTTCACTAAAAATAAATTTTACCAGAAGGTGGAAGAAATAATATGGAATGTCAGAGACTGGCTTTATATATTGTTGTATTAAAAGGTGATGTAAAATATGGCATATACTTGATCCATCTGCACTAATTTTAGATTTGTTTTTCAATCCAATGCAAGTAGCCGGATTTGAGCTAGAAAGCTTTAAAGCAGTTTGTAGGTAGGATATTCAAAAGAACACCTTGTGTATGAAGTTGTCTGGAACCAGCAGATTTTATTAGAGGTCCTGCTCAGTGATGGGATTCAAGTAATTTAACAACTGGTTCTCTACCCTAATGATTTCTTTCAACAACCAGTTTGCCAAATTGCTCAGAAAGTTAACAACCGGCTCTCCCGAAGTGGTGCGAACTGGCTGGATCCCACCACTGGTCCTGCTGTATGTTCCAACATCATAACATGCTAAGTAATTAGATATACTGTATGTGACAAGGTTTTTTCTGTAGCATTTCTTCATCATGTTTCTTCATTATAATTTATTACAGGATTTATATCCCAATTGTTTTAAAATAACTATTGTATTTCTTCCCTTCTGAGTTTTTAGATAGTAAAAAATGATTTTGCTAGCCTTGCAAGACATTTTATTGTCTTGGCTTTTTTAAAGGAATGTTTTGTTCTTTTTTAAAATTTATTATTTTTGTGTGTGTTTTTACTGTATCGTACTATCTTTTTAAAAAATAATAGTAAGCTTCAGACTCTTACTATTTAATAATAGTAAGTTTCAGCCTTTTCATTCTCTCCTTGGTTCCCAAATAGATGTGGATGAGTGTGCAGAGGGGAACGGTGGCTGCCAACAAACTTGTGTCAACATGATGGGAAGCTATGAATGCCATTGTCGTGAAGGCTTTTTCCTGAGTGATAACCAGCATACCTGCATCCAGCGTCCTGAAGGTTGGTCCTTAATGTTTTTATTTTTGCTTATCTATCTCTGTTTTGGATCTCTAACTTTGTCATCAGCTTTAAAGAAGAGATGGGAAATTACAGTTTCTTGTATTTGAGTTGGCCTTGCCTGTGGATGGAGAGTGCCATTACAGTCCTGCTTTTAAGTTTTGGGTTTAGCATTTCTCCATGTGTGATGTTCTACAGAAGTGGGCCAAACTGGTTGATAATCTTGGTGATTGTCTCAACATGTTGTAAAGACACCAGATTGAGAGAAGCTATTTATGCTCTGAGTTGGCTGCTTCTCAGTCCCACTTCAGACAGTGATCTCACTTCAAACACCCTATTATGATTGAAGTAAAACACAAAGCATTCACTCGAATTGGTATTAACTACTGTAAATGGAGTAGGACACAGTGGGTTTATTTTGTTAGTCTGAAAACTGATTTGTGTGCTAATGAGACAAATTTCAATTCATATGAACTGCAGGTTTCATTATCCTGATTCAAGTAACTTTTCATCCAAGTATTTTTTTTTTGTTACTGTTTCAAAATACTCTTAATTAACATATGATTGTAGTCATAGTTAGACAATACATTGCTGGGCAGTGGGCATTCCTATATTTAACTCTCTTATTTTTGGTGACATTTGTAATAACAAATGAATTTTCTGACCAGTTAATCTGCTAAACATTTGGAATTTTTGAAAAAAAGAGTCAAGTTTACCTGAAGCATCAGGTGTCAAAATTTTCTTTGATATTTTAAAAAAATGTTCAGAATTCTCAAAAGCCCCCTTGATAATTTTTTTGGCTTAAAGACAAAAAAAATTAAACATTTATAACAAATAAATAAATAAAATGAATGACTTCCGGTTTGCGATCGCCTCGTCGCAGGGCGGCTTGCTCGTTCGGCCGCCGCCCCCGCCGCCTGTAGAGCCGCTTTTCTTGCTTAAAAGCGGCTCGGAACGCTCCCCTTTCGTAATAAGGGGGAGCAAGAGTGGGCAGCAACAGGTTGAGCCCAAAAAGTGCAGCCAGGGAAGTCTTTTAGCCCTGGTAAGTGCCTTTTGTTGGGGCTCCCTCTTCAAGCTGCTGGACCTCCGAGCGGCGCGGGACTTCTGCCAGCCAGAACAAGACGGGGAGGAATCGCAAACGAACGAAGCTGATTTCCAAATGATTGGCAACTAGTTTGGTGAGATCTGAAAAAATTTTTCTTGATAAGTACAAGGTTTTTAAACGACTTCTCTAACTCTGAAAAGCAAGCTGTCTGGGCGTAAAAGTGCTTGAAAATGGCGGCTGATTAAAGCAGAGTCAGTGAAAGCGGAAAGAAGAAAGTGCAATAGGAAAGAGAAAGTGTGCCTGCCTGTAATTGGACTGTGTTTATTCATAAGTTTTACAAGTTCTCTATTGCAAAAGTTAATGGATTTTGCTCCTTTTCTGTAAAACTGGGGAGATCAGGAAAAGGAGGAAGATTTTTCTCTTTTTTTTCAAGATTTAAGTTTTGTTCAGGCATGGCTTCAAAGAGAACGGGGGGGGGGATTCCCCCACACATCAGACAAAGGAAAAGTCAGCCCCAGTTTCAAAACAGCCAAAACAGTCACAGGATAGTGAAACAGAAGACCTGAAAGCATTTATACACAAATACTTGGGAGAGCTTTCTGGTCAAATGAGTAAATTGGATGAAAGGATGACTAAAAATCAAAAAGAAATCAAGGTGGTGGTGGGGGAAGTGAAGGAGTTGGTGGAGGAAAAAACTGAAGAATTACATCAAAGCGTGGCTAAAGTAGCTACAGTTCTTACTGATGCTTTACTGGTGATTGAGAAAAAAGTGGAGGATTTAAACCTTGAAGTAGAAGCTAACAAAAAAGATGTAAAGGAACAGATGTTTAAGGTGGGGGTGCAGAATCAGAGACTTGAAGAGGAGGTTACCATGCTTCAATTCCGGAATATGGAGTTTGCTATAAGATTAAGAGGCTTAAGGGAGAATAATCGCGAAAACCTGAGGGCAACCTGTGTGGAGGTGTTGGCGAAGATTTTAAAAGTTGAGCCAGAGGTGATTGATAAAAGAATTGATAAGCTGTACAGAGCTAATTCACGTTTGGCGAAACAGAGGAATCTGCCAAGAGATGTGGTGGTTTACTTTACTGAGAGGAAATTGAGAAATGATATTTTGCAGTGTTCTTTCCAGACCACGGTTCTGCATGATGGCAATCAAATTGGGGTTTATAAAGAGTTACCACCAAAGATGCTAAGGGATCGGAAAGATTTTGGCTTCCTGGTGAATGAGTTGAAAAGGAGGCAGATCCCGTTTAGGTGGGATGTTCCTGTTGGTATCGTTTTACGCTATGAGGATGTGAGATATCGTATTAATTCTGTGGAGAAGGCGGAACAGTTCTATAATAATGTTTTGAAAAAAACTTCAATATCACCCCGCTCTTCTACACTTTTACCTATTGAAGATATCTCAGTTGAGAAGGCTCCTCAAGAGGGGATGTTAAAAGAAGGCCAAGAAGTATTAAGGGAGGAAATTCTAGGTGCGGTTGGAGGTGTTTTAGAAGATTCTTTAATAGAACTTCCTGAGGTGAAACCAAAGCAATCTAGAGCTACAAGAGAGGTGGAGCCTGATCTGGACTTGTTGATGCAAGAACCTAAGGACCAACGTATAACTCGAGCTGCAGGGAAGCAAAGATTGGAGACACACCAGGGGAAGATGCCACAGGAGGAGAATGGAACAAAGGGGAAAAAATTATATTCTGAAGCTGTGGGAGGGGCAAGACCGAAGACGTCGGCGGTTGGCGAGAGTCTTCGCGAAATGCTTAAAGGGCTTCGACCACTTTCAGAATGATGCTTAGAATTCTATCATGGAATGTGAATGGTTTGAACTCACCGCAGAAAAGAAGAAAAATATTCCACTACCTGAAACAATACAATAACGATGTTGTATGCTTGCAGGAAACTCATATTAGAACCCAGGATCAGAAATTTCTAATTTCCAAACTTGGATCACATTTTATATCTTCCAGTGTTGCTAAAAGGAATGGACTTGTTTTTTATATTTCTAAAAGAATATCAGCTAAACTTATAGAAGCGGATGATGAGGGGAGATATATTGCAGTTGCAATAACTGTACAGAATTGTACGATGCTTTTAATTGGTATCTACACCCTGAACCAGCAGCAGGAAAGTTTTTACAAAATGTTGAATGATAAAATATTGCAGTGGAATTATAAATCCTTTTTGATTATGGGTGACTGGAACGGGGTGATTGATGCAACGTTGGATAAAAAGACATTTGCTAAAAAAGGAAATAAGTTACCACAGACTTTTTTTTCATTGAAAGAAGAATTAGAGTTGAAGGATGTTTGGAGAATTCATCATCCCAAAGAATTGGATTTTACTTTCTTTTCAGATAGACACAAATCTTTTTCGAGAATTGATTTTATGTTGGTTACTACGGACTTACTTACTATGGTGACTAAGACAAAAATATTTCCTAGAACTTTAACAGATCATAGTCCAGTATGGATGGAGATAAATTTGGGCAAGAGAGAAAGGAGATCTTGGCGTATGAATGAAAATATATTTAGACATGAAAAGTATATTACGGACCTTAAAAAACAAGCTAAAGAATTTTTTGATATTAATTTGAATAAAGGTACCCCTATTGAGATAGTATGGGACGCATGCAAGGCCTATATGAGGGGAGTACTGATACACATGAATTCTAGATATAGATCAATACGTCAAAAGTCAAGAATAGATCTGGAGATAGAGATAAAGGAAAAAGAGCAACTGCTTATTAAGAATCCGACTGATGAAAGGCTACTATTAACGATAAAACTTTTGAAAGATCAATTCCAAGTGTTGATGGCTGATCAAACAGCAACTAATCTGCAATTTGCTAAACATAATACTTTTTGTAATGCTAATAAACCTGGCAGATGGTTGGCTTATACTTTGAGGAAAAAACAAAATTCTCGCACGATAAATACTATCGAGTATAAAGGGAAACGAGTGCATCAGCAAAATTTAATACATCAAGCTTTTTTAACTTATTATTCTAAATTGTATCAAGCTGACAAAGTTAAAGAAGATCTCATCGATAAATATCTGCAGATGAAGAGAGTTACAAAAATTTCTAGCATACAAAGTGATAGACTGGACCGACCTATAACATCGGAAGAGATTTTATATGCAATAAAACAATTGAAATTATCTAAAGCTCCTGGGACAGATGGTTTGACGGCAGTATATTATAAGACTCTGCAAGAGGAATTGGTTGAGCATCTTAAGGACTTGTTTTGTCATATTCAGCAGGGGGGTAAAATACCCCCCTCATGGAAGACGGCCTTTATATCACTGATACCTAAAGAAGAAGAATCTCTTAAACCTGAAAATTTTAGACCAATATCTCTCCTGAATACGGATTATAAAATTTATGCTAAAGTATTAGCCAACAGACTGATGCCAGTTATTCAAGATGTGATTCACGAAGACCAAGCAGGTTTTATAGAAGGAAGATACATGAAGGATAATGTCAGGCAGCTCATAGATTTGTTGGAATATCTTGAGGAAAAGAAACAGATCCCTGCGGTGCTGGTGTTTTTGGATGCGGAGAAAGCCTTTGATCGAGTCAACTGGGATTTTCTAAAAAAGATTTTGCATAAAATGGACTTCGGGGTAAAGTTTATACAAGCGATTTCTGCAATTTATCAAGAACAGACAGCACAGATTATTATTAATGGCAGCTTGACTACCAACTTTAATATACAGAAAGGGACAAGACAAGGTTGTCCATTATCTCCATTACTTTTTATTTTGACTTTAGAAGTGCTGTTGAATGCTCTACGGGACTCGGACAAACTGAAGGGAATTGTTGTAAGGCAAAGAGATTATAGAACGAAGGCATTCGCAGATGATCTGATTGTTACCCTAACACGACCTTTGGAATCAATTATACAGATGAAAAACATTATAGAGGAATACGGTCTGGTTTCAGGTTTTAGCCTGAACCAGAAAAAGACTAAGATGATAGTCAAAAATATGTTGGAACCACAAAGGAAAGAGCTTGAAAGGGTGGCAGGCTTTCAAATAGCTTCAAAGGTGAAATATCTAGGGGTTCAAGTTGCAGCAACTAATAGAAAACTCTTTCAAAATAACTATGAAGAACTTTGGCATAAGATTCAAAAAGATCTTGATATATGGAAGAAGCTGCAACTCTCTTTGCTTGGTAGAATAGCAGCAGTTAAGATGAACGTTCTACCTAGATTCTTGTTCTTGTTTCAAATGATTCCGGTGCTCAAAAATGATAAATTCTTGATGGAATGGCAAGCAGGTTTAAATAAATTTATTTGGAATGGGAAAAAACCAAGAGTTAAACTTAAGATTATGCAAGATGCTCGTGAAAGGGGTGGCCTTAAAGTTCCAAATCTACGTTTATATTATGAAGCTGCAGTATTAACACAAGTTGGAGATTGGATCGGAACAACTAAAAGAGAAATTCTGAATATAGAAGGCCATGATTTGCAGTTTGGATGGCATGCATATTTACTCTATGAAGATAAGAGAGATAGTGTATTCAACAGGCATATTTTAAGACACGCTTTGCTGAGAGTTTGGAAGAAGCACCAGCTTCAAATGGATTATAAAATACCTTTGTGGTTGGATCTTGGGCATATTATGCCAAAAATAAAGTCACTCGGGGGGTTGTTGTACAAAGAGATACTCTTTAATGATGGGGGCAGTTGGTGTTTGAAATCCTTGAATACCCTGTTGGAAGATGGAGTGAATCTAACTTGGTTGCAGTATTTTCAACTTCAAGCAAGATGGAGGGAAGATCAGAAAATTGGACTAATGTTACATGAAGAAGATTTGGTGACTCAGATGAAACGTAAAGGGCCGATGCATATTAAACGAGTGTACAATTTATTGTTAGAAAGAGACTCAGAGAGTGAATTGGTTAAAGACTGTATGATAAAATGGGCACAGAACTTTGCAGAACCAGTAATGTTGGAAATATGGGAAAAGATTTGGGTCCAGAATGTTAAATTCACACAAGCACAGAACTTGAGGGAAAATTTTTATAAGATGTTTTATAGATGGCATTTAGACCCAAAAAAGTTATCATGTATGTATCCAAATGTTCAACCTAAATGTTGGAGGTGCGATTGTTTGGATGCAACATATTTTCATATTTGGTGGACATGTAGAAAATTGAAACCATTTTGGATTAAACTTTGGTGGGTAATGCAGAATATTTTGAAGAAGAAGTTGGAGTTTTCTCCTCAGTTTTTTTTGTTGGGAATAATTAAGGGCTGTTCAGTAATCGATACTAGATTAATATTGCATATGATTACGGCAGCCAGATTATTGATAGGTCAATATTGGAAGAAAGATAAGGTGCCTACTATAGAGGAATGGATATTGAAGATGTCTAATTTGGTAGAGATGGCAAAAATTTCTGCATACCTAAAGGAAAGGACCCATGAAGCTTTTGTTAAGGAGTGGAGGAAATGGGTAGAGTATATGAAGAATAAATACCAAAGTAAGAAGTTTCAATTAGTGCTCAGTTGAATTAGAATTTTAGTTATTTAAGTAGTTTAAATGTAAGGTATTGAATATGAAATATCTGGTTTATTATTACCAATAAGAGTATTAAATAAAAATATTATTAATTGTCAAAGAGAAATGTATAAAATGATATGAATGAAGAATGGAATAAGTTTAACGTATTAATGTTTGGAATTATAGTAAAGGTTATATATTGTTAGCATGAGATGATGATGTTTAAAATATTTTTCTAGATTTTTTAAATATGTTTAGAGAATTGAATATGAAATATATTTTATGTAATTGAATTTACAAGATGCATGTTTAGATTAAATGTTAAAGAGAAATGTATATATAAAGTATAAAATATTTTATTAGATTTTTTAAATATGTTTTGAGAATTAAATATGTAATTGAATTCATAAGAGATTAATTGTTAAAGAGAAATGTATAAAATGATATAAATGATATAAAGGAGGTTAATAGATTTTTTTATGTTAAAAATGTTAGTATATGATGATGATGTTTAAAATATTCTACTAGATTTTGTAAATATGTTTATTATGCTTAGAGTAAAGTGTTAAGTGTTTTATGTAAAGGGATCTCACTTTTAAAGATTGTTAAATATGTTAAGGTTGATGTTTGTTAAACAGCGGAAGTCAAGGGGGGGAGGGAGGGATAGGGGGGTTAGGGTGGGTTATGTAGGGGGTTGGGAGAGGGAGGGGGGGTTTTATAAATGCAATGTAAAACTTTTTCAATAAAAAATAAATAAATAAAATGAATGTAAATTTCAGAATTGACTTGCTTTTATTGTATACTTGCCCATCTTTCTTGCAAAGCACTACATCTTAGTAAATCACTGTCATCTGTGTTCTGCAGGTTTGCTTTGACATATTCATACAAGTGTGCATGGAAGCTTAATGCAAAAATTTAACACTTAGAACCACGTTTAAGAGAATATTTTTTGTTTTGCAAGAAGGAAGGATTTGAGCTCTATCCCAAATGTGACTCAATTTTATACTTTGTGGTGCCTGGGAGTAACAGGAATTGTAGTCCAACACCAAAAAACCTGGAATAGATTAGTTGTTATACGTGCTTAGGAGCACCCTTCTTTTACTGGTACTCTCCAGATGTTTTGAAAGTCAGTTCTTGGAATTTTCAATCAGCATGGTCTTTGAAGTCCAATGGCACTATTGTCCAATGTAGCTAGCTGAAAGACAGCAAGCTGAGGAAGACTGATTAAGAGGAATTGTGAGGAGTGGGGAGGAGGCTATAGTCCATTTTAATGATGGCATTAAAACTATATCATACTATGAATGTCTACTTTTTAAAAAGTCCCATTAAATTCTGAAGCCTTCAGTAACATTCAGATTATCAATGTTGTTAATTGGTTAGGTATTTTTCCTTTTCTTAGTTGTGCATTACAGCTACCAGTTTATTTAAGCATTTTAGAGTTATGATTCAGTCATTTCTTATAAAGAAAAAGTAAATCAGCTGGAATGGCCATTTCTTGTGCTATATCACAATAATATATGTGGCTTAAATATTGCTTTTAACAGAATAACAAGAGTTGGAAAGGACATTGGAAGTCTTTTAATCCAACCCCCGATCAAGCAGGAAAATGTTTACCTGCTAACAAATTGTAGGGTTAATAATATGCCTAATACAAATGCAGAAGTTGAGCCTGAGAAAAAGTGATATGTCAACCTCCCACACTGTTTTTATTGAGATTGGCTATGATAACAGAATTTTGTGAATCTGATAGCTGTACCCCTCTTTTTTCTTATACTCTTGTGACTTTGTCTGAGCTGCTTATGAACCTATATGTCCTTTATGTTTTTCTTCTCATCACCTGGGTGATGGAACTCGTATATCAAGGTCATTTTTTCTACCTTGCCTTAGGCAGATATCTTCAATAAGAAAATGTAACCTTGTGGACCTAGGACTCATGTCTTCTCTTGGGAAAGCTCAACTGTACTTCACTGATTGGAAGAGAGATAGCCTGAAGAAAAAATAATTCTGGGAATATATAAACCAGATGTATATGCACAGTGCTTTATATTTTGGAAAAAAGACTTGGTATCTGAAGTGGTGAATTGATCCTTGTTATGAATTGTCATCTGAGATTCATTCTGGTCTATGCACTTAGATAAAGTGAACAGGAGCTCTCTGTGCCACTTGTGGCTTGAATATATGTCTGTCCGGATTCTTTGGGGTGATTGGGAAGGGAGAGAGGCTGCACCCAGGAAACTGTCAGTTCCTCCTTAAGAGAGAAGGATCATACCTGATGCTTTAAAGGAGACAGTAGTGCAGCTCCTTTTGAACATTTCTCCCTTGGATCTAGCTATATAAGACAACTGTCATCCAGCCTTCTCATTTACAGAAAGTTATTGACCAGGTGTTGGGCTTCAATTACAAAGTACCCTGGAGGAAGAGAATTGTCTTAATACCTGTCTTTCAGGATTCACATCTGGATGTAGGATGGAAACAGTGGTGAATGATCTTTCTTGAGACTTGGATGGGACAAGTATACTGGTCTAGGTCCTATTTCGTTTTCTGTCATGTTTGGTACATCAGCCATTACACAAACTATTGCAATATATTTTACATGAGCTTATCTTTGTAGTTAGTAGTAAATATATCAGCCTTTGATCTGGCAAATCAGAACTGTTGCATGTAACAGTATATACACCTGTGTTAGCTCTCAAGTATTTTCAGGTGGAAGCAACCCATTCTATGCTTTTGTTCTGGTGGGAGATGCTTACTATTCCTCATATATATAGGATGCAGGTTCCACTTCATGGGACCTTCCCACTCTCTTAGCTCAGTTGGCATCTCCCTCATATTTTTCAAAAAGCTATTAAAATGAAACTTTTCTATAAGACCTTTCAAAATTAACATTGCTATGATTAAATAAGAGTTGACACTAATGTTTGTTTTTGTCTTTGCTTGTTATTTTTACTTCTATTATTTCTATGTTTTTCTATGTTTTATTTTTATATATTTGGGACAATTTAATACTTACAGCTTACTTTTTATTATAAATCAATTCTGATTGTGCAATATATAAGTGTAATAAATACTTAATTTTCCCTTTACTTATGGGTGTATAATTGTAGATTTTATTCTTCAATGACTTCGGAACATGGATCTGCCCTCCCAGAGCTACGTCTGCTTGGAATCTTACCTGGATTCTGTTTTCTTTCTTCTGTTTCTTGAATAAAGAACCAAGAAGACCATGACACAAGAACCCAGCCAAACCAGAATGACTTCTTAGCACAGGAGTCCCCAAACTTGGCAGCTTTAAGGCTTGTGGACTTCAGCTCCCAGAATTCTCCAACCAGAATTCTGGGAGTTGAAGTCCACAAGTCTTAAAGCTGCCAAGTTAGAAGACCTCTGTCTCAGCTCTTCAAATGTAGGAAAGCTCAATGGCTTTGTTTTGGAGTAAAATTTTATTCACCTGGTTCTACCCACAAAAACTCTTGACCCCCTGAATTTCCTAATTATAACTTCATCTCAATTGCTGTGCTATAAATGCTGTGGGAAAGCAGCTTCTGTTTAATATAAATTTTCTGGCAGACAGTCTTTTGCTATAGATGTCATTTAAAAAAGTTGCAGCAAAACCAGACAAGCTTTTTCATCCAGGCATCAAAGATCTTGTGGGTCTCTTTCAAAATAATGCCAAATAGAGGCAGCTTCTGAAGTAGAAGATACTAGAGAAAAAAAATCTTACAATAACAATCCATAAAGCTTGCCTCTTCTTGTCTCTTCTTGTGTCATCTTTGTTCTCTATCCTGCCCCCCCCCAGTGTTTGTTTTCTGTAGTTTTAAATAACCTCCTGAAAAACAAAAACAAAAAAGACGCTTTGTTCTTGCAATTAAATTTACTTTGGCTGTAGAAGATCTTGTTTTGAATTTAAATCCTTTCTGTTCTCCAGTCCATGTGTTTTTCTCCAGTGTAGTTGTTTATTGTGGTAACTTTGTTCTTTTGAGTTCTCCATCTGTGCACCTGCATTTCAGACTTCAAAGTAGTTTTAATGGATTGATCCATGATAAATTTGAAGTGACAGGCAATGTTATTGAGCTTATTCCATGATGATAAGGGCAGTGAAACCAAATCACCTCTCTGCTTTTATTATGCCTCTGCCAGTTTTCCTTCTAATAAATAGCTGCCCGGCACATCATCGTTCATTATTAACTGTATGTCCTGAACATAAGCATCAAGCAACATATCTTTAACCATCTTTTATTGGTATATACTAAATATATCGGGGAGGGGGGACTATTTTTTTTTAAAAAAATAATGACTATATTTCCTGTAAGGTCTTCCAATTTTTTATGGCTAATTAAGACGTCAAATTGATGCTCATCAGATTTTGCTCTAAATTATTGTTCACTTTCATTTCATTCTTTACTTTATTCCCTATTTGTCAACATAACTTTTCAGTTTCCTCTTCATCTTGCTTTTCTTTTTTGACTTTAGACAGTATTCTAAGGTTGCAAGAATAATAAGTACAGTGTTTCTTAAATGCATCCTTTGTCCTTTTACTGATTCAACTATAATTTGATTCAGATTCCCATTGTTTCCCATTCTGATTATTACTGATGAACAATGCTTTCATTTCTAGTTTTCCTACCCAGTTTAAATCTGATCCTTTTCACGTCGTTCAGTTCAGTTCAGTTTTTTTAATTAGGGCATATTACATCTATATTTTTGTTCATTTTTACTGCCTTCCTTTATTGTCCCATATTAAGTTTAAACATCTCATAACCTTTAACTTGTTCGTGATCTTTCCCTTTCCTACATCCCCATTGTTTTCTGTATTTCCTTATTCCTGCTATTTATCAAATTCTGAGCATTTTATGATCCCTTTCCATCATTATCTCTTATAGTTCTTTATGCATAGGAATAAAAGATGCTTTGATATTTACTTGGTCTTTTCCTTGGTATCTTGTTTTGATTTAATGTCTTAATTATTATAAAATTATAATGTTATAACTACAGTGCTTTTTTAAGAAAAAAAATCTTATTTTTTTTTTTTAAATTTGTTTTATCAACAGAAATAAAATATAAAACAGAATAACAAAAAAGACCCATACATCCAGTACTAACAACAACAAAAAAGAAAAAAAGATTGGGGTACAAAAAAGGGGGGGAAATGACCCAAGTATCCAATAAATTTAATATATATATATAAAACCCCAGTCAACAGGTTAGAGTCAAACTAAAAATTACACTAATACTCAGATCCCTCTGTTAACCAACTGTTATTGTATTTAACATGTAGAAAGTCCACAAATGGCTTCTAGTCTCTTATAAAGTTGTCTAATCCATTGTCTCTGATCAAAGCAGTTAATTTTGCCATCTCTGTCGAAGATGGCGAATTTTAATATCCATTCTTCAACAGTGAGCATCTCTTTTCTATTTTTAATTTTTTTTAAAAAAGGCCATCAAATGTGAAATCCCATCATCCTCTAATCCCTTTCCTATGTAGGGATTGCTACAGTTCAACAAATGATTATTATACAATTAGGACAGGCCCCGCTTTCTCCACTTCTCTTCTCTCTCTATACCAATGACTGCATCTCAAATGATCCATCTGTTAAACTACTGAAGTTCGCTGTTGACACAACAGTGATTGGTCTCATTCGCATATAGACAAGAGGTTAAACAACTAGCCTCATGGTCCGACCAGAACAATCTGGAACTGAACACATTCAAAACCGTAGAAATGGTGGTGGACTTTAGGAGAAACCCTCCCATACTACCACCTCTTACAATACTAGAAAACACAGTATCAATAGTAGAGACTTTCAAATTTCTAGGTTCTACCATATCTCAAGACCTAAAATGGACACCTAACATCAAAAATGTCATCAAAAAAACACAACAAAGAATGTTCTTTCTGTGTCAACTCAAAAAGCTCAAACTGCCCAAGGAGCTGCTGATACAGTTCTACAGATGAATTATTGAGTCTCTTATCTGCACCTCTATAACTGTCTCTGGTTTGGTTCTGCAACCCAACAGAGGATAATTAGAACTGCAGAAAAAACAATTACTACCAACCTACCTTCCATTGAGGACCTATATGCTGCACGAGTCAAAAAGAGGGCTGTGAAAATATTTACAGACCCCTCCATCCTGGACATAAACTGTTTCAACTCCTACCCTCAAAACGACGCTATAGAGCACCAGAACAACTAGACACAAGAACAGTTTTTCCCCGAACGCCATTACTCTGCTAAACAAATAATTCCAACACTGTCAAACTATTTACTAAGTCTACACTACTATTACTCTTCTCATCGTTCTTATCACCCATCTCCTCCCACTTATGACTGTATGACTGTAACCTTGTTGATAGTATCCTTACGATTTATATTGACTGTTTCCTAATATGATTTGATGCTTATTTGTACCCTATGACTATCATTAAGTGTTGTACCTTATGATTCTTGACGAATGTATCTTTTCTTTTATGTACACTGAGAGCATATGCACCAAGACAAATTCCTTGTGTGTCCAATCACACTTGGCCAATAAAGAATTCTATTCTATTCTATTTCTCATCACCAATTAGGACAACTAGACAAAAGTGTATAGTCATTGTCCACTGAGCAATTTTGAAATAATATAAGCCCTCTAAAGCTAAATGTGCTGTCCTAACAAGAACAGGTTTTTGAACATTTGTATTGCAGTGATAAACATTTAGATGCATACAATTTATGTTGCAGTGTGAATATCAAGCAACCTTTTTTGTGTGTCAATTCACAAATTAATTTCTCTCCTTGATATCCCATCATTCCTCCTTCATTATACAAAACCACTTTACATTTTTCATTCAGTTCTCTGCTTTCTAACTAACTTCAATCTTCCAGGATTCTAAGCCTCTACAAAAGAAGAAAATTTCTGTTGCAGATATTTTTTATTCATAATACACGGAAGAAGTAGCAAGAGATAACATTCAGAAAGAACTACAGTATAGGTTATCCTAAAACTGGTTGCTTAACAACGGTTCAAAATTACAAGGGGCCCAGAACAAGTGCTTTATGGCCTGTTGTTCCCCCAGTCATATGACCGCAATTCAGGTGTTTGGCATCTGACTCACCTTTCAGTGCCCCACAGTCACATGGCTGTGATTTATGGATATGTGGCATTTTTTGGCATTTTTTGCTGATTTCTGAAAGAATGAGTTAGCAACCATGGCATTCGCTTAATGACTGCAAATTTACTTAATGACTGCTACAAAAAGTGCTGTACAATTGGGTTTGATCGCATGGATGTCTCAACTTATAATGAGCCATGATGGCACAGTGATTAAAATGCAGTACTGCAGGTTACTTCTGCGGACGGACGGCTGCCAGCACTTTGGCAGTTTGAGTCCTACAGGCTCAAGGTTGACTCAGCCTTCCCTCATTCTGAGGTCAGTAAAATGAGAACCTAGCTTGTTGGGGGCAATATGCTGACTCTGTAAACTGCTTAGAGAGGGCTGTAAGGCACTGTGAAACAGTGTATAAGTCTAAGTGCTATTGCTATTGCTACAATCATAACATATAGCCAGAAAACTGGTCCCAATTGCAGTCATAAGTTGAGAATTACATGTATGAATCAAAATATAGTATTAGTCAAATAAATTTCCCACTTTAATTCTGTGAAGGCTCAGTTTTCTCATGTTTTTTTATTTTCACCAAATTGACATCTGATCTCTATATTTTACAGTAACCAGCCTTCCTTTAAACCTGTATTGTCTTGAGTGTCAACAAACTGAGAAGGGAGTGAAGGTAGCTTGTACAGTCTGATTGAACTGACACAGAATTTTCCACATAGCATTCTCACATAAATTTTCTCAATTTTGTTGTAACCCTTTCATGATACAGAAAAGCAACAAAAGGAAACGAAAACCACAAGATCCAAAATGTCAGAACTCCCATGAAGTGATTTCTTTGGTAGTATTTGCAAAACTGATGAAATTTAGTGCTGTTACTTTAATTATGACCTCAAAGCTTGTTTTCATTCCTTGGGTTTTTTCTTAATGCTTCTTTGTTAGAGAATATGGTAGACAAGGGGGAGCTCTGGTAGATTATTTTATTGTGTGGGATATTAAAAAGAAAACACTATTTTTCCACAGTAGGACAGAAGTTTGAATAAAAAATCCTGAAAGCAGTAGTTCCAATTTTGTACTCTATAAGCCTTTTCTTCTGAAGAATGTTCTGAGCCAACTTACACAAGTGCAAAACATCTATTTAAAATATATTCCCAGAGGCAATAAAAAACCAACGAACCAAGGCCTTTTCAAATAAAAGACATTGTGCTAACTGCTTTTTCCTCATAATTGTGCTTAGACTTTCTTAGTTCCACATTGCTTCTGAATAGGGAGAAACTGAGGTACAAATTAGATCTTGACTATATGAAATTATAGTGATCAATTTTATGGGATATTGATAAAACGCCATTCATACGTAAAAATATAGCAGTCCTCAAGTTAGGATTTTAAATCAATTCTCCCCCTTTGGTGCCTTTGAAACAGTGTGGACTCCTGGCAACTGCCTGGACTAGTTGTTGTAGTTTTCTTGGCAACATTTTCAGAAGTGGCTTGCTATTGCCTTCTTCCTAACGCTGAGAGAGAGAGAGAGACTGGCCCAAAGACATCTAGCTGCATTTTGCCTAAGGCGGGACTAGAGCTCCTGATTTCCAGCTGGTGCCTTAACCACTACACCAAACTGTCTTTTTTTAAATAAAATACATGACAGTGTTGGAGTAAAGCAACTGTTACATATACATTCTAAGTCCAAGGTTCTTCACATTTAATCATGTGCACATGTTGAGGAAGGAATTCAAAATTCCAATCACATTTTTAGTCCTTACATATCTTTCATATCTTCTGGATTTTGTGCTTGAGATGGGAAAAAATAAAACTTTGATTTTGGGTTTTGCTGATTACACATTTGTTGTTATAGAAGTAGCTAAGTACGTAAAAGTAAAAAGTTGATGTTGTAATATTACTATTTTATTCTACTGTGCTAAAAAAGTCAGTGCTTTTATTTCTCCCCACCCTTTACCCTACACTTCTTTCTCTCCTCTTTTCCCTTTCTCATTTTCCTACTATTTTAATTTCATTTGTATTTTATACTTTGATAAGTTTAAAATAATTATTTTAAAAAGGAATTTTGTGTGTATGTGTGTATATGTGTGCATGTGTAATATTTATATATGATATATTAAGATACCTTTACATCAATATGATAACAATATAGAATATGGATCAAACATTAGTTATATCCCATCTGATTTTCAAACCAATCACTATTTCCTATCTTCCAGAGAGGGGTATAGTTATAAAAAATGCTGTTGAACGAAGATATTCTAAAAATAACTGTTAGGATAGATATAGAGATATAGAAAGAGATGAATGTAAAATGTTTCATTTGCAGTTCAAAAACAACTGGCTTAGGAATTTCCAAACTTTTTCTAGTCTTATTAGTAGATTAGAATTTGAGACATAGCCAGTGCATCTGTCCCAAGTACTAAGTACCAAGTATTTTAATTTCATTTGTATTTTATACTTTGATAAGTTTAAAATAATTATTTTAAAAAGGAATTGTGTGTGTATGTGTGTATATGTGTGTATTAATTGAATATGTTACTGTTAATTAATTTTAGACAATTGAAATGTTTTTGCAAAACACCAGATATTTTAAAAGATTGATTGGCAATAAGCTGAATTAGCCAGATGTCTTCTTCAGTTTCTCTGGTTGCTCTTCTCTTTGCTGTAAAACAGCATGAGAAACCTTGGATTTCCAATATGATCATGAAAGGAAGAAATCAGTTGTTGCTAACTAGATACTGATATTAAGACATAGGCATCTCTTAACATGAGATGTCTCTTAGGGATAATTAGAAGAGCATTCAGAAGCGGCAGTTTTAATGCTCCAGAGGATTCAGTTTTGACCAGTAAGCAGGCTTCTATTCTGCTTCTAAGAAAGTGAAATAATAGAATAAATGTTTTTAAAAAAATTCAAACCACTTTCCAGAATCCATACCATGCTTCAGTTCTTCTTGATTGCATGGTTCACTTCCTTTAAATTCAGTTTGATGCCTTTTATACCAAATGCTCTATTTTGCTTCCTTCAATCCATACCCTACTTCCTTACTGGTTTAGAAAGTTGCAATACCAGGATATAGACAGTTATAATGGCAATGTTAGTTAGGTTTAGAGAGAAGAGATTCTTTAAAAAAAATTTTTTTTAAGTATAAATGTTAAATATCTTCATGTTGGGAATTAAAAATGAGCATATGATATTCACTGAAGTGCTCTTTTGGGAATGCATGGATCCTGTTAAAAGAGCTGCTTTTGTCAGCAATTCTCTGGCAGTTAAAGAACTGAAAACGCAAAGCTGCACGCTTAGCTCCTGCTAAGAGATGTTGTCATCTGCCAAGACTAACAGTAGTAGTCAGGAATGAAAGAGATCCAGATTGGTGCTGACATCCTGTGAAATCTGAGTTGAGTTAGTTCTGCAGCTATCTATTTGATTTGGTTGTGTCTGTTAAGTCTTCCTAATAAAATCCCTATTCCTGTTGTTGTAGAGTGAAAATGTAATTTGTTCAGCTGTTGCACTGACTGGTTCAGGGTTTGACTATACAGATATTTAACCTGACATCCTGAATCAATTCCATATCTCCAATGTGAGAAAGGACAGAGAGCTTTCAGTGCGAAATAATCTAAGAAACAGAAAGCTATATGATAGAAAGACAATATACTAAGGATTGCGTTGGTGTGATATGTGATATCTTTGATCAGCTGTTTTTTCTGTTCCTTTATACTTCCTTCTTTCAGTTTGACACTGCCCAATGTTTGAGAGTGAAAGAAAAACTATATTCTGTATTAAATAATATATAAACACTGAAAATAGGAATATGAAGAGCATTTAGTTTGGTGAACAGGTAGTCTTCGACTTACAATCTTTTGCTTAGTGACTGTTGAAGTTGCACTGAAAAAAATCCCCTCTCCCCAAGTTCAAAGTCAAAACAATTCCACAGCCTGAGCACAAATCACCAAAGCCAAAATCCAAGTCCAAGTTTCTAGAAGCAAAGTCCCAAGTCTGAGAATAGTCCAAATCCGGCAGCAGAGTCAAGATCTAAATCCACATTAAGAATCATAACAATTGAACAAATGTGAAACAAGATGCAGACAAATTGTTCTCAGCTTCGCTTTACTCCATGTGCCTGGCTAAATAGCCGCTGCTTGGTGCAACTCAAGAGGGGCAAGGCTGCCGCCTTATGAGTAGCCTTCCTGACCTCCATTGTGCCCGCCTCCTCTCAGTGCTGCACATTCATGGATCAGGTGGAGGAGGCAATTTCTTCTCATCTCTGCTGGCCAGCTACAGCTGCACACCTCCTATCCCCCTGCCCCCCAGGCCTCTGAGCTCTCCAGCTATAGCTGCACCTCTTCTTTTCCTTGCTCAGTCAGCTGTTCATCTGGCCAATCCTCCTGCAACCTCTCCATTCCGCCTGGCCTCTCCACTCCTGGCTCGGAACCCTCTACAATGTCTTGGCACTTCTCTGCATCCCCCTCTGACATCCCCAAAGCTGGTACTTCATCCTTGTCCAAGCTGATGACCAGGAAAGTCGTTGCACTGATTCTGCTCAAGTAATATTTTTAGTGCCTCTTGACATGAAATAGTTTCCATTTTTTTTACTCTCATGTGTCTTGGAATAATGATTATCCCTTTCATTAATTACTGGAATCTTTCAAGTATTTTCCACTTTACTGAAATGTTCTCGACATTATTAAGTTGGAATACATTATTTTCTCAGGTGTGACTCCTGATGGTTTAGAAAGGGGTGTCAAACTCAATTTTATTGAGGGCTGCATCAGGATTGTGTTTGACCTCAGGGGGCCAGAGTGGGCATGGCCAGCTTGATGTCACTCTTGTTGGGGGCCTGTGGTGGCCCGAGTACTTTGCCAGCAAAAACAGGCTCCTGAACTCCGTTTTCGGCTGCCATGGCCTCCTGCAACCCACTGCCAGTGAAAATGGAGCTCAGGAGGGCTATGTGTGGCCCTCCCAAGCTCTGTTTTCACTGGCCGAGGGTTGCATGAGGCCGTCGCAGCTGAAAACGGAGTGTCAACTCACACGGAGCTTGGGAGCCTGTTTTCTCTAGCAGAAACACCATAGGCTGGTCCTTTGCTGTTTCCAGGGTGGCCCCGCAGGCCAGATATAAGTACCCCATGGGCTGGATCTGGCCGCAGGACCTTGAGTTTGACATTCTTGGTCTAGAATATAGCCATGTTCATTAGGCAACTATGAGTGTTTGATACCTTGTCTTTTTGTCTAAATGGGATGATCAGGCTAACGGGCAATAAAAATATGTAAAGAGAATGTAATAAAAACAACCACATGAAACATAATAAAGTATCACTAAAATTATTCTGTCTCTGAACGAAGTGTCTTTCTGCATCACAGACTGACTTTAGTTTCACTCCTATGGTAGGTCTGTTATACTCACAAATACTTTTTATCTCACTTAGACCCTAACAACTGCCTTGTGCAATGAAGTAGGCAGGCCTATTCTCATTGAGAGTGGGTCCGGCGGTCATGTATGGGATGTGCTCATCCGATGATGACGATCGGGTCTAATAGCTAAGAAGCTCCTCCCCTTCCTTCTGCTTCCCAGCTTTTAGACTCGATCCGATCCGATCAGTCACGGCTTGAGCTATCTCCATTCCATCCTATTGTAATTGCCTTGACAATTTAAAATTTTTTCTTAATTTAATTTATTTTAGTTATTTTATTTCATTTAATTTGATTTATATCACCTGCCTGCTCCTCGTTCAGGGTTGAGCAAAGAGGCGCGAAGGGCTTTGGCCCGACTCCGCTTTCCACCTCCTAAGGTGGGGGGGGGAGGCTTTTTACATCTAGCCTCCCTCAGGCAGCGTGTTTACTAGCTAAAGCTTGCCGCGCGACCTTTCGCCAGCCAGTTCGGGCTGGAGCGCCGATTTCAGCGCGGGCAAGCAGGTGAAGCGCCGAGTCGTCGCGCTTTAGCGGAGAGCTCCGGGAGGCGCTGGAGGTGTGCGGCGCAGTCCCTCTTCGCTTCGGCGAACGGACTTCAGCGCCTGGATCCTGCCCCCTAGGAACCGCGACAGGGCGGTTTGCGCTGTCGGCTGGCAGCCGGGGAAAGCGGCTTCGCCTGGAGGCTTCAAACGCCGCTAGGAGGCAGGGCAATCCGGATTCCTCCAGGACTCTGTAAGTTGCCCTTGCGGGCACTGTTTGGGGGGAACTGCGTTCCTGGTGGGGGGGGAGTGAGGCTTCAGGGCCTAACCCCACGCTTCATTCCTCCCCTAGTTCCTTACCTCGTGGCCGGCCGCCATTTTGAAGAAGAACTTTTCACGGCCGCCATTTTGAAACCAGTTTGGGCCTTCTGGCCTCTGGATTTTAGCCATGGCCTCCAGGAAAGCCAAGAACAAGAGCCACTCCATGGCACAGGCTGCTCAAGAATCAACCCCCATGCCTCCTAAGAAGGCCAAGAAATCCTCCCACAAGTCTGCTGATGGGAGGTCTAAAGAGGAGCTCAGGCTCCATGAGGCCATCGAACGGTCTATTCAGAGGGCCCTGGGGAAGACTTCCATTAAGGATTCTAATGTGCAGGCCCAAACAGTAGTCCATCCACCTAGTGGAGGGACCCAAGACCCTAATCCTTCTCAGACTTCCTCCTCCAGGGAGCCTGATCCTGCCTCTTCTGTTGCCCCTCTGGCCCTTTCCCCGGATGGGGAGGGCCTCAGTCAAGCTGAACAGAGACCCATCAACCAAGCCCTTTTTGGCACTCAGGACCCTACTCCAGCTAGGACCCCCCCTACCTCCAAGGAGGCCTCTCCTCGGGATCCTGCCCCTTTAATTTCTGAAGGGCAAGACCCAGATTTACAGATTAATCCGGCCTTAGCGGCATACATCCAGCAGGCCATTCAGCAGGGGATACAGGCTGATAGGCAGCGCAGGACGGCCTCCTGGGTCTCTGAGTCCCCCTCCCAGGTTGATGTGGAGGGTTCCCTATCTTCTACCAGAGCTCCTTTGGCTGCTGTTTCACATTCTCAGGTTTCCTCAGGCCATGACTCTCTGGCGGGGGAGGAGTTGCGGGACTTAACCTTGTCTGATGACGAGGATTTATCCCCAGATCAGCCATCTTTCGTAGGACTATTCAAAGTCCAGATGTTTAGGTCCCTTTTGCACAAAGCTAAAATCACCACTGGCCTAGGGTCCTCGCAGGCCCCGCCTTCGGCTGGGGAGGGGACCTCCTCCTCTGTTCCCCTCTTTGAGGAGCCCACTGTAGAATCAGAGGAAATTCCGGGGCCCAAACTGTTTAAGGATGTACTCACCAAACAGTGGGTGGCCCCTTCCTCAGGTCCCAAACCAAACTCTATTGACAAACGTATATATAATCTGGCCCCGGAGATTTCTCCTTTACTACAGGTTCCCAAGGTGGATGCACCGGTAACGTCCCTGGCTTCCTCAGCATATACTACAGGACACCGGAAGAAGGTCTGCGCCCGGAAGAACGGCGCATAGAACACTCGCTAGTCAAATCTCATCAAGCCTCGGCCTGGGCAATGAAGTCCTCGTTGTCAACGTCCTTTTTCAACAGGGCGTCCATCCTGTGGCTCCGCCAACTCCAGGAGCGTCTACCGGTGTCAGATACACGATCCCATCAAGACCTCACCAAGGTATTGGCGGCCTTAGAGTTTTCAGCGGACGCTACCCTCAATTCTTCACGCTTCACAGCTAAGGCTATGGGGGCTTCTATTACCGCTAGGAGGCTCCTCTGGCTCCAGCACTGGCAGGCGGACACCAAGTCAAAATGGTGTCTGGCCTCCTCTCCCTTCGAAGGCCCCCACCTATTCGGGGCTCCGCTGGAACCCCTCCTGGCTGAGTCCAAGGACAAGCGCAAGTACCTTCCCCCTACTTCCCGTAGGTCCGAACATCGTCAGTTTCAGTCCTTTCGTTCCTTTCGGGGATCAAAGGGTAATTTTCACGGGCGCAGGGGTCCTAGGCCCTTTTCCCCATCCCAATCGCGGTCATCCGACCGCCAAGGTCCCCACTCCCAAAGAGGTCAATTCAGGCGCCCCTTCCAGGGAGACCGAGGCCGTTCTGGCCGCAGGTCCCGCTGATGGTGCGCCAGGTCCTCCCAATGGGGGCCGCCTGGCTCTCTTCGCCAGCCAATGGGAGGCCATGTCCTCGGACGCCTGGGTCAGGGAGACGGTTCGGGTGGGCCTCTCCCTCGAATTTCTCTCCATGCCCCCGGACCGATTTCTACCGAGCCCAATCTCTCGGGATCGGGCTTGTCAGCTCCTCATGTCATCGGCCATTCAGCATCTTCTCGAGATTCAGGCTATCGAACCGGTGCCGAAGGAGCTGCGTGGACAAGGCTTTTATTCCCGCCTGTTCGTGATCCAGAAGTCCTCGGGGGGATGGAGGGCAATTCTAGACCTAAAATCCCTAAATTGGCGGATCCCCTACCGCCGCTTCAAGATGCTGTCGCTCTCCTCCATCCCCGAAAGCATCAGACCCGGGGATTATCTAGCTTCAATCGATCTCACAGAAGCCTATCTACACGTTCCCATCCACGAGGACTTTCGCAGATTCCTTCGCTTCAGCTATGCGGGCCGTCATTATCAGTATCGAGCCCTCCCATTCGGCCTATCCTCGGCTCCCCGAGTTTTTACCAAAATTATGGCCACGCTAGTGGGCTACCTCTGGACCCTCCCCATCCGGGTCCAGGCCTACCTGGACGATCTCCTTGTCCAGTCGACGGCGGAGGATCTAGCGCGTCAGGACTTGGAAACCACCCTCCGAGCCCTGGAGAGCCACGGTTTTTCGATCAATCTGGCCAAGAGCCACCTGATACCCACGACCCGCATACAACATCTAGGAGCCATCATCGACTCTGTGGAGGGCAGGGTCTATCTTTCTCAGGAGCGCCTGTCCAGTTTGCGGTCACTGGTCAGGTCAGTCTCGTCAGGGAGACCGGTCTCCCTCGCGTCTCTGTCCCAACTCCTGGGGAAAATGGTCTCCTGCATCGGGATTGTCCCGTGGGCGAGGCTCCATTGCAGGGCTCTGCAATGGTTCCTTCTACCATACCAAAAGAGACACCTAGCGAATTCAGACCTCAAAGTCATCCTTCCCATCAAGACCCGACTATCTCTCCAATGGTGGACATCGGGGGCGGTCCAAAAGGGGGGGGAGTTTTGGGACTCTCAACCTCTCATCATCACCACAGATGCCAGCCTTCAGGGCTGGGGGGTGCACCTGTCAACCTTCATGGCCCAGGGTCGGTGGACCAGCTCCGACCTAACTCACAACATCAATTGGTTGGAGTTGCGGGCCATCCATCTGGCCCTCGGTCTTTCAGGACAAAATTCTAGACAGACACATTTTAATTTGGACAGACAACGTAGCCGCAAAGGCTCACATAAACCGCCTGGGGGGGGACCCGTTCTCGACACCTCATGGCCGAGGCAGAGAGTCTGGGAGCCTGGGCGGAGGCACACTTGAGGTCCCTGTGGGCCTCACACATTTCAGGGGTGGCAAACATCCAGGCGGACTGGCTGAGCCGGGCGTCGGTGGACCAGGGGGAGTGGAGCCTGGATCCCGACCTCTTCCAGCTGATCACGAAACGGTTCGGCCAGCCATTGGTGGACCTCTTTGCCACTCGGCACAATCGCCAGACAGTGAGGTTTTTCTCTCGGTACCCGGAACCGGAGGTGGAGGCGGTGGACGCTCTCTTCAGCGAATGGCCTCCCGGCCTCCTCTACGCCTTCCCTCCCATCCCTCTCATTCCCAAAGTCGTCAGGAGGTTGCTTCACTTTCGAGCAGAGCTTCTGTTAATCGCCCCCTTCTGGCCACGCCGCCCCTGGTTTGCGGACCTCCAGGCCCTATCCATGCAGCATCCTTGGCAGCTTCCAGCGGACAAGGTCATCCTTCGACAAGGTCCTCTCCTCCACCCGGACCCGGGCTGGCTTCATCTAACCGCATGGCGGTTGAGCGGAGATTGCTGACGTCTGCCAGGGTTCCAGACCCAGTGGTTACCATCATCCAGGCCACCCGCCGCCCCTCCACCATGCGGATTTACGATTCAACCTGGAAGTCCTTCGCATCCTGGTGCTCCCGTCGGTCCATCACCGCGGAGTCGGCTGGCACGGTGCAGGTATTGGGTTTTCTCCATGAGGGATTCGAAGACGGGCTCGCCCCCAACACTTTGCACAGACAGGTATCCGCCCTCTCCACTATCCTGTGTTGTGGGGCGAGGGGTTCCTTGGCCTCTCGTCCACTGATCCGCCTGTTCCTCAGGGGTGTGTCCAATCTCCGCCCCGGTCCTGTCCACCGGTACCCTACGTGGGATTTACCACTTGTTCTGGAGGCCCTCACCAAAGCTCCCTTTGAGCCGCTCCGGGAGGTGGGACTCCGTTTTTTGACGTATAAGGTCTCTTTCCTCCTGGCTATTACTTCGGCCAGAAGGATTTCGGAATTGGCAGCCCTATCCACCAGGGCGGACCTCTGCGTCTTCCACCCAGACCGTGTGATCCTTAGATTAGACCCCACCTTCCTCCCCAAACTCAACACTCCCTTCCATCGGTCTCTGGAATTAGTGCTTCCTACCTTCTGCCCTCATCCCTCTCACCCCTCGGAGAGGGTCTGGCATACGCTAGACGTTAGGAGGTCCCTTAAGCTTTATATTCGCAGGACTTCCGAATTCCGGAGGTCTGAGGCCCTGTTGGTCTCCTTCCAGCCTTCCAATATGGGCCAGAAGGCTTCTTCTGTCACCGTGGGCAGATGGATTCGGGCTACCATAGCCACCGCCTATGGGGTTCAACATCTGCCAGTGCCACCTAGGATCACCGCCCACTCCACCCGTAGTGCGGCCACCTCGGCAGCCTGGGCCACCCAGGCATCATTGGAGGAAATCTGCCGAGCAGCTGCTTGGTCCTCCCCGACTCCCTTCATTAGACATTACCGGTTGGATAAGTTTGCTTCGGCGGAGGCTGCGTTCGGGCGGAGAGTCCTACAGCAAGTCATCCGTAGACCCACGCCATCGGCTCCTTCTGCTCCCTCCCACTAATTGATAGGCTCTGGTATGTCCCATACATGACCGCCGGACCCACTCTCAATGAGAATGGGCTTTGTCTTACCTGAAAGCCATTTCTGATTGTGGTGGGTCCGGTGGTCAGCCCCACCCTATATTCAGAAGCCGATGGTCGTGGTCCTGGGGTTGTTCCTTTCCTCTCTTACAGCTCGCCGTGACAGTCTCTCTACAATCGTATCTCCTCGTAAAGCTGGGAAGCAGGAGGAAGGGGAGGAGCTTCTCAGCTATTAGACCCGATCGTCATCATCGGATGAGCACATCCCATACATGACCGCTGGATCCACCACAATCAGAAATGGCTTTCAGGTAAGACAAAGCCCAGTCTCTATGGATCCTAGTATTCTTCAGCATACTCAGGGCATGATGCAGACGGCATGGCCCTGTTGGCTCTGATTGCTGCTTACAGTGGGTTGCCAATATGAAGAGATGAAGGCTAAAGCCCAGAACTTGGTGTCCTTCAAGTCCAAACAAAGTATAAACAATCTAAGGATGTGAGTCAGCAGCACCCTGTTTTGTTCACAGCTTAGTTAGGTCAGACAGCAATATTTGTAGTTAATGCTGCTTTGGCTGATTCCCATTATTGAGAAAGCCTGAGAGGCTTTTTGACTCTGCTGAGGAAACAACACTGGAGCCTGTAGCATCTTTGATCAACAAATTAGGGATTTTGACTGAGAGTTTCTGGACTGCTGATATAATAAGGAGAAGGCATAGCTAAAGGACATAATAGGGAGGGTTCATTGTTCTGAGAGTAGATACACAATGAGAAAACTACATACTAAGGGTTGGGCATATTAAGATATTGGTACTGGTTAATCAGCTCTATATACAGGATATCTCACAATTTTAATTTAATAGGTCAATTAATATCTTTAAATTATGGCATAACGTGACTACAGTATACCAAATGATCTCTCAGTGAACTGTTAGGAGATAATTTTCATTTTTCTTTTCTATTTCCAGAAATTTTCCTTTAAGGCAAGATTTCCAGGGGATATGGATTGACCGCAGGTCATTTTTATCTTTAAATCAAGATAATGTGTTTTATTCAGTATATGTTAATTCATATATCTGTAATGAATTAAAGCCTTAGTTTTTTCTGAAACCAGTGAATCTTAAAAGTTCTAGTTCTAAAAAGTGACTGTATTTTGAACGTAATTACAGTCATCTTAACAAAATGGCTACAGTTGTGTGCAGTTCCTTGAGGGTAAATCCTATTGAATTTTAAAAAATTTGCTTTAGGTTGATCAATAAAGAGGTTAGCTAGGCAAGAATGAACTGTCAACATTATATATTCTTATTACTATTTCTTGTTTCTTGTGTTGTCTGGGTAGCTTTTATGTTGCTTCTTTTCTCTTTTAGAAGGAATGAACTGCATGAACAAGAATCATGGTTGTGCACACATCTGCCGTGAGACCCCCAAAGGTGGCATTGCCTGTGAATGTCGACCTGGTTTTGAGCTCACTAAGAATCAACGAGATTGCAAATGTAAGTGTTTACCTGGGGAATCTTTGTCAAAGAAGTAGCAGTTGGTTGTTTTAGAAACACTAATATAGAAATAGTGGATCTTTGCTAGAGGCATACTTATCATAGAGGAGGACATCATCGACTGCAAACATTACTTTGTTGCACCCATACAGCCAGGTGTATCCTCTGAATATGTAATACGATGTTCACATGAAAGAGGGACAGTTTTCTCATAAAAGAAACCTTACGTCTGCAAGACTTACCTTGTGATGAGATTGTATATAGATGCTGCTAAAATAAATTAATTGATATGTTTGAAATTTTGTGCAAATGCACTTGCTATTTTAAATTCCACTAAATTGAAAGGATTATGGCAGGAAAGAAAAAGTTAAATGCAGTGTACTTCTTTAAAAAGTTTTCATAAAAAATACAAGACACAGAGGCATCATAGCTTGACCATTTTTGAATAGGAAGCATTAATGGATTGTTTTTCATCATTTCCCTCCCCAAAACTAACATCTATAGCCTCTGTTTGCATTCCGATCTATGACATATCGCTATCATACCCATACAGATTTTCAAAATCCTAGCATTCCCTCATTTCAATTTCATCCCATATTATTTTTCCCCCTGTTGGTATTGATCTAGGTTATTCATGTTATACTTCTGGATGATTTTATGAGTGATTTTGAAGCGCCTCAAGTTTTATCCAGTAATTCTTAATTATTTCAAGAAATTTGGCAGCTTGAACCTGTTTGGGCTTTGTTTGCATAATACATTGAATGCAAACCAGACTGCAACATTTTAGCTTAGTGTGATGTATGAACCCAAGCCACTGGATTAATTCAATAAAGGTGATTTAGTTAGCTCTGCATTATGGTATTATGCAAACATAGCGTTTTGGTTCGGCAAGTGTGATAATAATGTTTGGAATTCTTTCTTTCTTCTTCTCTTACACCTCTCAGTGACTTGCAACTATGGTAATGGAGGTTGTCAGCACACCTGTGATGATACAGATCAAGGTCCAAAATGTGGTTGCCATATGAGGTTTGTGCTACACTCTGATGGGAAAACATGCATAGGTAAGTGAGAGCTACATAAGCTTTGCTTCAAAGCAAGCATGTGAAATCATAATTTAGGGTATCTTAAAACAACTTCAGTGTACAACATTTCATTCAGATTAATCAAATACATTGTCATCATAATTCATTGCCTCTGATCCTCATAAAGCTATAGTGCAGATAGAAAATAAGAGGGGAAAGTATCTACCTAATAAAATAGTACCCATGTTGCCAGATAGTAAAGCATCATTGGGCTACACAGCTTAAATTGATAATTCATGGTCTTTGATCCACCATAAATTGTTGGGCTTAACAGCACAATAACATGATAGACATCAGTTACTTCCGCCATCTCACCCTCCAACTTTTGATAGTAATGGTTTTGACCTCTGAAAGTATAAGAGTTCCTACTGTTGGGTGAATCTGTCAACATTAGGAGAAACAGAACTGAGCTCAATCCCTCTCTCAGTACAGAAAAGGTTGCCAATTTTATATTGTGTATTTTTATTGGCATCCACTTTCTCTCCTCGTCCCATACATGCATTCAGAGAAAGAAAATTCTCCTGATGAAAATGATAGATCAAGGTATATCATTTGTTTTATTTCTATTTTTTTTACTATAAATTATACAGGGATGGTACAGGATAGTTTCTTTAAAAAATCTGGCCTGTTCACAGACCAAACAAAATTGTGGCAAGAGTACTCCGCTTCTTATTCCACATAGAAAGACAGACATCCTCTGGGCAGTCTGGGAGATACTTTTCTCCTTAAGTGGTCACTATTTGAATGTACATACAGTAAGTACCTTTATGAAATGAAATAGACAAATTCAAGGATTTGGTCTGTGTGAGTTTTACATATCTCCTTTTATAAATCTAGTTATACTATTTCTGTATAAATAAATTATTGTAAAATATTCATTTTATATGCACTGTAAAATCTGTAATATATTTTGCAATGTTTTAAAATGAAGAATTGCATCATAGAATTCAGAAAAGTGCAGAATCTGAAGAGTTATTCGGAACTGCTATTTCAATCTGAATGGTTGAAAGGAAAAAAGATAATACAGATTGTCTTCAATTTATAACTAATTGCTTAATGATAGTTTAATTAACATCCTCCAAAAAAGTCAGTTACAACCCTAAATTTGAATTTAAGGCTTTGTCCTGTCCCTATGGTGACATGATCATAATTTGAGTATTGAGCAGTTGGATTGCATTTATGACTGGTTGCAGCATCCTGTGGTCACATGAATGTGATTCATGGCAAAAGAAACCAATTGGTTAACAAGATTTGCACTTACAACTGCATAACATCAATTTAAAGATGTCATAAAACTAGTCATAAAATTAGGTCCAGTGATGATTTGGCTTAAGACTGCAACAATTTATGGCAGAAATTCCAGTCCCAATTGTACTTGTAAGTTGAGGACTACTTGTATTTTTATCATATGTATATATTTTAACAATAAATGCATCAAATTCTTATTCAGAATTGCATGTGCATGCTTGCTTATTCTTTATTTCTGCTTTTCTGAGCTGGGCTGCAAAGAAAACATTTGTGTGATATTTGTTGAATTTTATTATATTTATTTAACACGTTTAGTTCTCAACAACAACATAAAATCCATGCTGAATTGCACAGATCTATCACATAGAGGATATGAGGAATCCTGATTGTGGAATGACTGATAATAATCTCTACATGGAGAGTTTTTCAGATTGATTCTCTTTTTTCAGTGTTTGTCATGTATGAAATGTCAGATTGACATTGTTGAAATGTCAGATTGACATTGCAGGAGACTTTTTAGTACAGTACTGACTTTCGCTGTTCCAGTTATTTGAAGTTGAGTGCTCAGAGGACCAATTCAGTCATACTCTGTCTCTAAGAATCATACCAGAAGAATGATGAGAGCTTCCATTGTTTTTAAGAGCAGAACGGCAACTTTTAAATCTGTTTTATAGCTGCCATATCAAGGGAGGGGAGCTTAACACTTTCCTCTATGGTATTTTCTCACTGGAAGCCATTTCTTTTCTCCTGTTACTCTTCCCCTATAAAGAAAAAAATAAATGTGCAAACTGTAATTTATACAAAGCATTTTTAATTCATCTTCAAAAAAGGAGACATCAAACTGCGGTAAAGAGTTCATGCAGGTGTATACATACAGTAACAGTATTTGCACACTACATATATCTGTATTGTGTCCTTGCAATATCTGAATATGGGGTTAAAGATCCATTCAGTTTATTGAAACTTTTCCCCAGGTAAACTAATATAGTAAGGTAACTTTATGTTTTTTTTAAAAAAGCTATAAATATGAAAATGTCATCATGGATCTTGCACTGCTGTATTTAGCTAAACAGAAAAAGTATCCCTGGAATATTTTGAACAAAATCTTCTAAATGTTTTTATAGAATTGACCTCTTAGCTACGAAGAAGCATTCCTACTTAGCTATGCTTCAAATTTTACAAACAGAATATAGATTTTTTTCCCCCTGTTGGGAATATTAGCAGATGGGATTGTACTCAGTGGGTTTAGGAGTTATAATAAAAATTATAATAATGAACATTTTCTTTTAATTGGTAACAAGAGTTAGTTAAGAATTGTGCACTTTTGGAATTTGTAGTTCATATATCAAACTGTTTTTAAAATAGGTTGCTTCTTATTTCTCAGAGCTAAGTCAACAGAGAAGGTTCAATATAAGTGGGAGTACACTCGTACTAGGCCTTTCTTTACTGATAGCTCGATCCTATCCTAAGAAAGTCCCCAGTGGGAAATTGCCAATAATCGCTATCCTCATAGATCTAGTTAACAGAAGTCTAGATGTAAAATTCTACAGGTTCAATCAGGTCAAACTGGATTTGACTTGATTGAGCAAGGGAAGAAAATCCTGCATCCTTTCTTTGACTCCAGGTGCCTGATTTCTAAAACATTTTTAAAAAAAATACAATATAATTCCTGTTCATATGACTAATCAATAAATATAGCTTAAAATTATTACATTTGTATTTGTTAATTTCTATTTCACCTAATATCATAATTGATTGCATTTTCTGATTTCTCACAAATGTATTCTATTAGGAATACTTACATCAAGGGAATCATAGAATTGTAAACGTATTGAATGAATCTTATCATGTTCAAGGATACCATGTTCAAGGCAGGGGTGAAATGCTCCTGGTTCAGACTGGATCACCCAATCTGGTAGCGATGGCAGTGGGTGGTTCGGAGAACCGGTAGCAAAAATCCCTGCCCCCCCACATGCCCAGCTGAGCCGCGTAATCATCACAGGCTTTTTTTTAACTTTTAAAAGCATTTTTTTTACAACCTCTTCAGCCGAAAAAATGCTTTTAAAAGTAAAAAAAAAAAAAGCCTCTGATGATCGCGTTGTTCAGCTGGGATCATCAGAGTCTTTTAAAAACATTTTTCTACAACCTCTTTGGCCGAAAAGGTTGTAGAAAAATGCTTTTAAAAGTAAAAAAAAAAAAAGTTGGGCACGTCCACCCAGTCACATTACCCCCCACCAAACCACGCCCACGGAACCAGTAGTAACAAATTTTACATTTCACCACTGGTTCAAAGTACTATCCTGGTTTGACTATAATATCCTCCGATCTCTTGGAAAGAGTTGGAAAGCTATTACTAGAGTAAAGCAGGCTATTCTAACTAAAAAAATTGACATCATAAAGGTTCAATCTGAGAATAACTGTTACAGTAAAACAATATGATTGGGTACTTTTGTATAACTTTTGGAATAATAATACTGGAGAGCACACATGAATCTTTTACAGGCTTCTGATGCCTATGCATCTTAAGAGATTACTTTTATGAAGTCCCACATAAAAAGAGAAAACACTGTAAATGTTTCTCTTTTTGTTCTGTCTTAATTGATTTGAGAACAGTTCCCCTCAACTGAATCTGCTGTGTGGTCTGAGCCTCTGGAAAAATACATAATTTCTATAGCAATTTCTTGCTGGAACCTAGACCTAAATTAGGCCAGCCTACGTATACTCTATGCCTTGATAATATGCAAGAACTTTTACTTAACAATCCATGTAATCATACTTAATTACACTAATCTTGCCCTGAAGATTAGAATAATATAAGAGCTTCTCTGTAGAAGTAGTAGCTGGAATACAGCTGGCTTATATTTCAAATCATTCATTTAGTACTATTATTTTGGTTGCATATGGACAGTTTTAGTCCAGAGGAATTGTCACCTGGATTCTAAACAAATATATTTGGAAATAAATCCAAGTAATTTGACTCAACCTAATATAAATTTAGAATGCTGCCTGAAAGACCTTGAATATGGACCAAGATTCATCTTTAGTTTTCTCTTATGAAATAATGCTTAACTTTTTTTCTGTTTCCTTAAATGAAATTCTAATTATGTGTAATTTTTGCTTCACTGATGATATTGTGTTTGAGCCATTCCTTTCTTTTTGGCCATGTATTATTATTTTTATTTTTTTGTTCATGTTCATTGGTGGTTCTTATTTTAGATAAACCATCCACTCTGAATGCCGTAACTGAGTTCATACTAATGCTAGCAGACAATTCCTTTCATTTGTTCTGCTTTCAAGAGATTCTGTATCAGTGCCCGTTTCATTATACTGCTTATTGTGTTTGATTTCCAGGTATAGATATTATAATGCAACAAATGTGCAATTGTAATATCTATATTGTAGCTCATTTTGAATTGCTTATTTTCCAGAGAATACCCATTCTGGTGGGTTTTCTTCTTTGTTGGAGTATTGGCAAAATCAAAACTGGAGTGTGCCCTTTGTAAAGGTGGTTTGATGACTGATTAGTACAGTTTTCATTCCTAAGAAGTAATAATTATTTGTCAGGTTATACTTCACTTTATGTGAAAAGTATTTGACAATTGAACTTCTTTGTGCTTCCTTCATGAATAAATATACTCAATCGGAAATCTGACCCCTTTATAGCTTAACAGGATCTCACCCACATGCTGAATAACTTGGAAAACACTTTAACCTGATTTTCACAATGAACTCTGGGAAAAGCCCTCCCTCAGGTCCATAAATATGAAAGCCTTAATTTTCCTGGAGATCAGATTTAGATTCAGCAGTCATAGATGGTGACCTCCAGGTTCTTTAAATAAACAACAAAGATGCTTCTGGTCTGTCTATTCTCTCCTAATTGGATATGGAGGGAATTTGCCATCTGGGACAGCTCTTCATTGACCTGAGAAGCTGGCTACATAATTTGAGTTTGTCTTTGGTTTTTGCCAACTATATGAATGCAAAGGAAAGAAGTAACAGCATCCCACTGATGTGTACTGTAGTGTATTTTCTGCTCATTGCTGCTCTGCATGGAAAACACTGTTGAATTGTGCAGTCAGGGGTTATTAACAAACCTCCAGCCCCACTCTCCCAGGAGGAAAGCACAGGGATAGATTTATAGCTAGGCAAGGGGTTAAGATACTTCTTTGGATATTTATAACTGCCCTTTTTCATTTAATAATTATAATTTCCCCTTCTGAGCCTTCATTTCCACTGGCATCTTTCATCATTTCACAAGGAATAAAGTTTCTAAATGCAAACTCACTCCCTTGGCCAAGCACTTTGAAATTGAATGTGGTGTATTTGAAGAGTTGACCTGAACAGGTTGTCCAATACAGGTCCCCTTCAGATCACACCAGGGCAGGAAGTGCAATCAGCTTCCTTGAATGACAGTTTCATTAGGTTGTGGCTGGCATTTTTCATTCCTCCGCCCAACTTTTTAATGCTGCTTTTAAAAATGTAAATGATGAGTAACTTTCTCCTTTTAGGCAGAGTCAGTCCTAATGAAGGTTGCCTTATCCTTAGGGTCAACGGCTAGAGAAGAGCATACTCCTAACTTTTAAGTGTCAGCTATTTATCTTTTGTAAAAATTATTAGGGAGTGAAGTGCTACACATTCATCTTGTAGACAGCTAGCCTCACACATTGTGCAGCAGAATGGAAAACATAAACTTATAAGTGTTTCACATATCGATGGTACTAATACATCCTTTATTTAATGAATTTAAATCATGCCTTGTCAGAAATAATAAAGGATGTAGCTTTTGGACATTTTTGAAAGACAACTATATTTATTCTACAAAATATTCTATAGACATCCCAAAAGGAGTAGATTTGACTTACCCAAAAGTAAGTGTTTATGAAGATTCTCAGTCATCCAAGTCATAGTTGTATCAAAAGTGGTTTTTATTTCTGAAAAGGCAACTGGACTGATTTTTTTTAAGGAAGATGATGTTTCACTTCCTATCCTTGAAGCTTTATCAGTTGTATTGGATGGTTTGGGAGATGGAAGGACAGTTATTGGCAGTATCAAAAAATCAGCCTTTTCAAATATAAAAATTACTTTTAATATATCCAAAAGTAAGCACACACTCATCTGCACTATGCAGGTATATTTTTAGTCAATATTGAAACCTGAGATTTGTGAAACAGAAGTTTAAAAACAAGTATAATTTCATCTAAAACAAATTGAAACTTTCTTCTGTCTTTTAACTGATCAGAAGAAGCTCCTGCCTCTTTATGAATTTTGACTTTGTTTGCACTCCATTGCCAATTCGGATGCTTTAAACCTTGAACAATTTTTTTTTTATTTAGATGATAATGAGTTAGTTTGTATCTGTTGGATGTCTTCAGTAAACCTGTGTCTTCAGGGCAACTTCAGGGAAGGTTTCTTATAAGATACAGCTAGCAAATGATTTATGCTGGCATGCATACCTGCATGCCAAAGTCAGCCTCAACTTCTGACTATTGCCTGGATAAATCCTTGCAGTTTTGTTGGCAGCATATTTGGAAGTGGTTTACTGTTATCGGTTCCTTCTTCCTATGGCTGAGGGTAAGCGTCTTGTCCAAAGACACCCAACAGATTTTGTACCTAGGGAAGTACTAAACACGTGATCTCCCGGTTTTTAGCCTTGCATCTTTAATCACAAAATTATACCAAGCTGGCTCATTACACACAAACCAAAAATAATATTCTTAGTAAATAACTTTTGGCCAATCACCACTTGCCTCTTACCACTTAATGAATAGCTTTTCCAAGAAGGACCAAAATTACCATAATATAGTGCCTAAAACAACTTAGCCATACTATGATATGGCATCAAATGCTTCAGAGATAACCTGCATAACTGAACGACACACATCAGTTCTCAATATAATTGAGTATATATATTTATATAGATATAGATATAGATATAGATATAGATATAGATATATAGTGTGTATACACACGCACACATATATACATATACACACCTGCTGATCAGATTTGCATGAATCCATATTTCATTATATGATTTTTCAAAGCTTGTTGTTTTCATTTTTAGTCAAAGCCATTCCCCCTATTTAAGATATCTTTTAGATTTTGAGTCATTTGCAACCCACTAATAAGAACTGAATCTATTTCTTATTGTGCATCAATTCATATGCAAAAAAATTATAAATAAAATTATTAACTACAATGCCCAGAAAATGGCATATGTTATATGTTCAAATTTGCTGACAATTTCATCAAAGGGTCTAAAATTCTTGATAATTATGGATGCAACAAACTCTTTCTAGTGAGAATTTAGCATATTGACATAATTTCTAAGTTAGATTGGTGATTATACTGGAGACAGAATGCTGTGAAAGATGTACACCCAAAAGAGCAGGTGATGTTTACATTATATGTAGAAAAGGCATTGTTTTCTGGAAAAACTGACCATATAGAAAACAGTCTCTTCATTGCTGCAAAAGAAAATCCTCAAACAGTGGCCTACATTTCTTGGGAGCTAAGAAAGTAGATCATTAGCAATATGATGATGAGGCCCTTCCCTCCCCCCCAAAAAGTTCTATTTACCAAGCACATTAGATTTTATGAAGCAATGGAGGTAGAATATCAGTGTCCATTTTTCCATTTTCAGGGAACATCTGTCTTTTCTCCACAATGTTACTTGACTCTGGGATTTGGTTCTCATTAGATCTAACAAGACTGCACTCAGACGCTATGACTCTCTTACTCCCTTTGGAATAATTTGTTCCACATGTGTGGTTTGCACTGCCCAGTTGCATGCTCTCTTCTGCTGCCAGCTTGTTGAGCTGTGGGCTAGGCTTGTCCAATTAGCTATTTCTCTGTGAACTTTGCAAGTGTAAGGCATTAATGTGGGTCATCTCTGAGATGCTCCAGAAATGGCAGATAATTTCATGAAGTTGGTCTCCTAATACTGCTGCAAACCTCACTTCTCCATTAATTTAAATCAGGATAAAATAAAACAATTAGATCTGCACAGGTTCATTTCTTAGGTGAGTATTCAGAACAGTCATATGAGAAGAGTGAGCCCTTCCCTTTCCTTCCCCGCTACTGAACAAATTCAAGACAAATTTGGCCTTTAGTTCCAACAATTCCTGAAACCAGGATTTGGGAATATTTGGTTGAACTTGCTATATGTAAGTAAGTATAGCAAAGTTGCTGGACATATTGCTTTTATTTTTACCATATTGATATGGTGTTATTGAAAAGTGATGGTAATTTGGAAACCTATGAAAGCCTGTTCATCATTGTATTATAGATCATAGAGTACCTTACTAATGAATAGTCCCTAGGAATCAGATCACTTATCTAGTATATACAATTCTCAGAGAAAATATATGAATTATCTACTAGAAACAGACACCTTTCAGGGCTCTTAGATGAACTGACGCATCTTAGATGAACTGATGCAACTCTTTAGATGTATATCAGAAGATCTAAAGCAGGGGTGTCAAACTTGTATTGTCATGGTGGCATCACGTGACGTGATGCCACCATCCCCTTTCCCCTTTGCTAAACTGGGCGGGGCCAGCACATGATGCATTCAGCCCACTTGCCACAAGTTTGACACCCCTGATCTAAAGTAATGGTGGTTTGAAACATGCATTCCTGTCCTTAGAAACTCTATTACAAAGATTAGGTGGGCTATATTAAATTCATTAAGGCTACAGTTCTATATATTTTATACTATGTAGACTTATTAGAATTAGGTTAGAGTGTAATTTTTCATTTAGAATAATTAAATTTGGTGCAATTTCTTTTTAAGTAAAATGCATAGGAATAGGTTAGTAAATACTTTAAAAGATAGTATAGCTGAAAGTTTATATAAGTAGCCTTCATTTAGCAATTATACACCTTTGCAGGTCTGTAAAACAATTTAAAGCTGAAGATCATAAGCACAATTGTGATTTTACTGTGTGACTGCTTAGCTTAATGACCAATTATGTTTGGTAAAAGAGAACTACCTATATTTATGTTTGATTAGATTAGATAAATCAATTAATTTAGCTTGCATCGAAAGAAATAAAGCATTGTTACTAAGTGCTATGTGAATTCACTTTCTTCCCTTTTCTTATCATCCTTTTTCTATTGTTCCTTTTTTATTTTTGAGTCTTTGGGTAGAAAACCCATTTTAAACTGCAGTAGGAGCTTTTTTCAGCTGATGAATCGGGTGGGTTCCACTTACCTTCGCTACTGGTTTGCAGCGGGAGCATGTGCGCATGCACAGTTCATCTGTAATGATGTGGGTGGGTGGAGCCTCCCACCATCGTTACTACTGGTTCGCAAGAACCAGACCGAAACGGTAGCAACCCTCCACTGTGATAAATGTATTAGAATTCTATTTTTAAGACTACCATATCTGGTGTCTTCAGACTGCTGCTTAATTCACAAACTGAATTTGATTTGTTACTAGAGGCTTCATAATAATTTGTTCACTTTGCTATTGTGGACAGTCAAATTTGTTTTACATGCATGCAGCTTTCTACCCACAGGTATTGATCTATCTTTTGATAAAAAAGAGCTTTTTCAAAGCTGCATTTACATTTAGCTAGAAAAGACATTTAAATACTAACAGTATTGAATACTAATTTCTGTCTCTTGTCTACATCTTTTTCTTCTCTGCATATACCCTATAAAAACCCACTGGATGGTTTTTAATAAAGTGAGAGTTATACTAGTGAACCGAGTGGAAAAATATATTGTTGGTGAAAAGGAAGGAAACCATTATGAAATTGATCCATTGGCCAAATGAGTTGGTTTTAGCTAGAATTGTATGCAAAGTTGGGGAACTCGGGAAGGATATCATTGAAAATCTATGATTCAACTGTTCTTTGGGAATATTTACATTTTTAAGAAGCCAAACTCCTTGCTGGACACTGTTTCTAAACCACTTTTTTATAATGTTAAACAGGGGAGAGGCACCTTCAACAGCACGTTACCCCCCCGACGTTTTCTAATGGTAAATATTTTTGTTCTATATCTCTTTGAGGACTTTTAACTATAGCCACATCTTCTATTTGGGAATAAAATAACCAGGCACCGCTGTCTTACTAACCTGCATGCCTCACTTCATATTGTGGAGAATAGGTGGCAGCTGCATTAACCAGAACAGCAGTTATTACTAACTATTTAACCTGCTAGCTTCTGCCCTTTCTAAAATACATTTTTACTCTTGAAATCTGCATGGCCCCAGCTATTGAGAGAAATGTAGATAGGCCTGGAGTTGTCCATACAATAGAGAAATACCCAGCTAACAAGATTATTCAAGAAGGAACAAACCAATTTTGAAATGTGTGTGTGTGTGTGTGTGTCCCCTTACGCAGTTGCTTGCTTTGCTTGTGTTCATAGCTGTTCTTTTGCTAGAAATTATAACCGTGCGCTCTTCAAAGCTAAGGATCAATGAATGTATTCTATTACTTGCTTCTATATTGTAGGATCTGTAAAACCCATTAAAAAATCAGTTATTATCTGTCTTTCATCACTGCAGACTTCTGTAATAGAAGATTAGAAGTTATCATGCCATTAATGGGACCAAAGCATTATTAACATAAATGAAAAGAAGTCAACAAGGGATCAGTAACTATATTGAGAAATTGCATTAGAAGGCACTATAGCTCTGCCTATACTTCTAATTGTTATGCTTAAACTTAATATGAGATCTGTGGCAGGTAGATGGAGAAGGAAGTCCATGTGACCTGGTCTTCAAAACCAAAAGAACCTTCAATTTTTTTTCATTTTATACTTTCAGAATATAAGAGTTACTTATCCCTGTAACTTGTGATTCTCTTTTTCTTTGTATCTAACTGCCAAACACAGAATTTTTTACCCAATCCTCTAACAGACAAAATTATGAAATCACATATTTCCTCTCTAAATCACTTTCCCTGTCTCTTTGTGTCTCTTTGTGAATTATCTTCCTCCCAAAATGCACCTTTCCCTTTGTTTCCCTTTTCTTTTTCCTTTCCCCTTCCCTTATGATTACTGCAGATGGTAAAAGTCTCTTAATTTTTTTCCTACTCCCAGGCAGCATTCCTGAAAATAAGATGGAATTACACTTGATGATAGGTAGTTATCTTTCTTACAAGTTGGCCATGTTTCATATCCACAAATCTTTTAAGGATTGCCTTTGAAATAACTGTTTATGATAGAAGGAAGCTAAAGCAAGTTTCAAGTAATATATTGCTTTAGTTATACTTCCTGAAATTGAAATAGAGAATATGTATAGAATGTTAATTATGAATAAAGATGAATATACATGTCCCAGGATAATGTTGCAAGATCCAATCTGAATTGGTCATAGAGATCAGAGGTTTTGTCTTTCGAGCCTTCACACTCCTTTCCTGAGGATAGGCTCCAGCTTGAGTCTGAAAGCTTGGAAGACAAAATCTCTGGTCCCGGTGACTGACCCAGATTGGATCCTGCAGAATACTAATTCTCCATGTCTGGTATCACTGTAATACTTTGGATCTGTCTTAGAGATATCCTATTTCCTGCCATGAGCATTTTATCCCTATCCTATTAGTGCAATAGAATTAAATAATATTTGGCTGTACAATGTTAAACTGGTATTTTACTCCTTCCATCAAAACCATCCAACTATCATTACAAAATGTGTGAATTCTATTGTGCCTTGCTTCCCATCACGTCAGAGGCACATTAAACAAATAATGGGGAGGGTTAGTTGTTTCAATATGCCTTTGGAAACTTGTCAGCCTTGTCTGCCATCTTTCTGATACTGTCTCTCTAAAGATCTGAAAATAGTGATGCAAGAAATGCCACGAAGTCTATTTGCAGGACTTGCAATTAAGTGCCTTCTGAATGGAAGCAAGGAGTCTGGAATTTTGCACTTATTGCGTATGTAAATGAAGAAAATGAAGTGGAGAAAAAATAACGAATAAAAGCATAGTTTTGACTGAGCTCTTTTCATGATCCCAACGTATTTATGATTTATTTTATTCAATTTGGATTGACCTAATGGGGTATAGAAGGAGGGGGCATAGGAAAGAGCCAAGATATGACAAACAGACTATCTTAAGCCAAATCCTTCCTATTCTTGATGTGATAACTGTGATTCACTGATGTTTTTCCTGCCTGCTTGTCACGTGCAGAAGCAAAGCACAAATTGAACTAAGTGATCTCCTCATTGTACCTTTTCTGGGCTGCCTAACTTTACTGCTGTATTGGTAGTTAATTGGACTTCAACTTTTGGGGATGTATTATTTCTGGGAAGTAATACATAAAAAAACCAAAAATAAGCAAAAGTGGCAAATTAAAAAAAATATTTTTGCTGTATCTTGGTCTAACCTTGAATCCTGGATTTCCCAGGTGGTCTCCCATCTAAATACTAATATATTTAACTTTACTTAGATTTCTAAATCAGTAAGGAGCAACCAGGTGCTGCTGCTTGCTAAGGTAGTATGTAAGAGAGAGATATAAGAAAATCAGTTAAATGTTTTATTTCTGCTTATGATTTTGAATTTTTTTGAAGTTCTTTTATACTGACATCCAGAACTCCACAAGACTTTAATGGCTATACAAAATTAACAGAACAACAGAGACCTTTGGTCTTCTAGTCCAACCCTTGCTCAAGCAGGAAACCCTATAACATTTCAGAGAAATGGTTGTCCAATTTCTTCTTAAAAACTTCCAGTATTGGAGTATTCACAACTTCTGAAGGCAAGTTGTTCCACTGATTAACTATTTTAACTGTCAGGAAATTTATCCTTAGTGCTAGGCTGGTTCTCTTCTAGATTATTAGTTTCCATCCATTGCTTCTTGTTCTGCCTTCAAGTGCTTTGGAGAATAGATTGACCCTCTCTTCTTTGCGGCAGCCCCTTGGATATTGGAATACTGCTATCAAGTCACCCCTAGTCCTCCTTTTCATTAAACTAGGCATACCTAATTCCTGCAAATATTCTTCATATGTTTTAGTCTCTAGCCCCTAATCATCTTCTCTGCATTCTTTCTAGAGTCTCAACATCTGTTTTACATTGTGGTGACCAAAACTGGATGGAATACAGATAGTCCTTGACTTACAACAGTTTTAGTGACCATTTGAAGTAACAATTGGTACTGAAAAAAACGGACTTATCACCGTTTTTCACACTTACAACCATGCAGCATCCCTGTAGTCAGGATCAAAATTCAGATGCTTGGCAACTGGTTCATATTTATGATAATTGTAGCATCCCAGGTTCATATGATCTTTTACAGCCTTCTGATGAGCAAAGTCATTAGGAAAACCATTAACAAGAAGGACTACCTATATTCCAAGTGTTGGAATAGACATTATAAAATGGTACTAACCAGGGGTGAAATCTAAATTTTTTTGCTACCGGTTCTGTGGGCGTGGCTTAATTAGTGGGTGGAGCTTGGTGTTAAGGTGACTGGGTGGGTGTGGCCAAGTCAATGTCACTTCTTTGCCCTTTTTAAACCTACACAACACAACACAACACAACTGGCTCACCCACAATGTAAAAGCAACTGTGCTAGACCCAAAATGGCCCCTGCAACAAGGAGGAACCTCACACAGCCACAAAAAGCCCAAAAAACTAACTTTCACACTTTACACACACACAAAATTCCACATACAGCTTTGTGAGATTTTGTGTGTCTGTGTGGTTAGAGTGAAACACTACAGAAACACACTAAATCTCAGAAAGCTGCACAAATATTATTTTATTTTATTTTATTTTTATTTTTATATAAAAGCAGCTAAATTTAAAACTTCCTAAACTTTAAATGGCTAGGTCTAAACAACTAAAAAAAAAACCCAATTAACTATTTTTTTTTAAAGCTCCCAAAGGGAAAAAAAACTTACCCAAACTTACCTACAGCCAGTTTTGCTGGGAGTTGAAGTCCACAAGTCTTAAAGTTGCCAAGGTTGGAGACCCCTGAAATAAGAAGATACAAGGCAGGTAGGAAGGCAGACAGGCAGATAGAGCTGGTCACCGATGAGCTTGATTGCAGGCAGGGAGATTCAGTTGCTTGCTGATGCAATGGATTGCAGGTATTACAGCAAGCGAAGCAAGGCAGGCGTTGCGACCAGCAGCTAAGGTAAGCAAGCAACTCAGCTGGGATCGTCAGAGCCATTTAAAAGAAAAAAAACTTCTTTTCTTTTAAATGGGTCTGATGATCCAACCTGAATTGCCTGATTAGCAGGCAACTCAGCTTGGCTCATCAGAGCTTGGCTCATTAGAGCCATTTAAAAGAAAAAAAAGTCTCTGATGATCGCATGGCTCAGCTGGGCATGGGGAGCGGGGGCAGGGATTTTTGCTACCCGTTCTCCAGAACTGCCCGCTGCCATCACTACCTACCCACCCGAGCTGGTCCAAACCGGGAGCATTTCACCCCTGGTAACTAACACTTCATGTGATCTTGATTCTATCCCTCTGTTAACGCAGCCTAGGATTAAGGGTGGCTTTTTTGCAGTGGTGAAATCTAAAATTTGTTACTACTGGTTCTGTGGGCGTGGCTTGGTGGGGGTAATGTGACTGGGTGGGCGTGGCCAATTTTTAAAAAAACATTTTAAACCATTTTTTCTACAACCTCTTCCGTGAAGATGTTGTAAAAAATGCCTTCAAAAGGCTCTGACAGTCCCAGTTGAGTTGCTGGATCAGCAAAGGCTTTTTAAAAAAAGCCTTGGATCATCAGAGGCATTTAAAAGAAAAAAAGGGTTTTTTTCTTTTAAAAGCCTTTGACGATCCCAGCTGAGCCACACGAACATCAGAGGCTTTTTTTTTTTTTAAACTTTTAAAAGCATTTTTTTTGGCTGAAGAGGTTATAGAAAAAATGCTTTTAAAAGTAAAAAAAAAAAGCCTCTAATGATTGTGCGGCTCAGCTGGGCATGGATTTTTGCTACCCGTTCTCCAAACCACCAGCCTCTATCGCTACCGGATCGGGTGATTTGGTCCGAACAGCAGCACATTTTTTTAAAGTACAAATCCTGTGTACTTTAGTTGTACTACATTCTGAAGGAAAAAGATGCAGTGGTAAAGGCAACTATGCATTAGTTAATGAATGGGTATTCTTCACTTAAGCATCAAATGAAACAAACAAAAGAATAGAATCAAATTAGAAAGAGGTACTATGGTGCTAAAGTATGGTGCTAATAGTAATTACATTTGCACTATTCTGTTAATCTATATGTTATATTGAGTTTGTATGACTTTGGTGATTCAGGAGAAATGTAATAATTTGCATTGCTCAGTCTAAAATCAAATTCTGGTGATAAATTAGACTTTAAAAATCTAGTCAATCTAATTATGGACATATTTGGGAGTAAGGAGCAAGTTAATAGTGTGCTGACAAAATTGTATAGCACTAGAATTTGGCACGCATGCTAAATTTCTACAAAATTTTATTTTTAAAAAGTTAGTCAAAATTCTTTTAAGGATTATGGTTTATTTGTTTCATGAATGAGTATAATCCCTATTTAATAGAGCTAATTTAGGAGAGAACTGTTACAGAATGGCATAAAATTTGAGACAGTTTCAGTGATCAAATATTTGGGGAAACACGTAACTAGGTGAAATGTTTCTTATGAGACTGGACTACTTTTATGTGGTTATATAAGTACGTAATGAATGTATATAGAGATCCCTTAATCTGAACATTAGGATTCAGTCCGTTTGAATAGGAATGTATAGCAGGAGAAGCAACAACCAATGTTTACGATGTATGCTGTAGACTACAAAAATAGAAGATCTGGACTAGATTATAGAACTTTCTGAGAAAAGAAAAACAGTAACAATTGTTCTGATACCTCTTGAAAAAATAATTCAGTCAAGACAATTACTAGACAGAATTTCTTAATTTCTTCATAAGAGTACAGAAGAGTTGCATACTCTCAAAAATAAGATGTAGGGAATATAATTGCATAACATTTTAAGAAGGAAAAGAAGAGATTTAGGAAATCAAGATTTCCTAATTTAGTGAAATTGAGAATTTTCATTTGGGTGAGAAAAACAAAAAAAAATTTGAAGCATGAAGTGGTATTGGGTAGCTCTAAATACAAAAAGGATCTGGATGTCTTAATGATAAATCGAACATGACTCAATAGTATGATCTAGTTGCAAATCTGACAGAGATTTTGTAATCATGAATGGCTATACTAAGAGGTTTTAGACTAGATAGTTTCCAAGAATATTTTAAGATTCTATGAACCTGAACAAAAATGCAAATGGATGTAATTGCTCTGTTTTAGGGATAGGCCTCTTTAAAAAACATAATATAATCCTTTCTTTCTATTCTCAAAATCAAGCATACTCAATCTGTCATTTGTGAAACTATTATTTAAGGGAGACCAGTTGCAATGTTCTGTTCCATCATTGCATTCTGGAATAAGAGATGATATATTTAATAAAAATTTGTGCGAACCATTGATACCCAGATCATAAACGCTTGCTGCCTTGATGTGGATGTTTGCCATTGCAAATAATTGGGACAGGCTTAAAAAGGGGGATCTGTAATTTTTAAATCTCAGAGAAGGTGTACTGTATGTATGTATATGTGGATGGCTAAAGAAAGAAACTTAGCACATTTCCACATTTGCTGGGAAGATGGAGATGGAAAAGCAGGCTTAAAGGTAGAAAATTGATCCGATTTGCTTCACCCCTCCTGTGCCACTTTTGTCCTCAAAAGGCCTCTTCTATACCACTCTTTTTCAAGTAGACTCTGTTCCAATATCATAATCTAGAGGAGAAAAATACTTCTTTAAAAAATCAAGTGTCAGCTTTGACTTCAATGAAGAGCTGTAAGAGAGATTTAGTAGATAAGTGAAAGGATAAATCTTTTTCTCCACACCCATCAATTCTTCTTTGAAAATATCAGCCATCTCATTGGCTGCCCTATAACCCAACTTTATATCCTTTAGATGTGTTGCACCCCAGTTCACATAATCTCCGAACAGAAGCTTGATACAATAGCTCCATTTATTCCTTATAAAATATTATTCAAAGCTCTTTGGGCTCAGTTGTAATGATAGTGCATATTACAGGTAATCCTTGACTTAGTCATAAATCAATAACAATTGAACCTGAAATTACGATCATAAGTCATTCTGGTTGTTAAGCAAGTCACCATGTGACCAGACCCGAGTTTATAAGACTTGTTGTGGTAATCATTAAGCAAATACCATGATTAAGTGAATGCCATGGTCATTAAGAGAGTCTATTATGTCCAGTGGACTTTTTTTGGGGCTGGAAACCAGAAGTAAATACCAGAAATCGGCAAAAAAAAAAAACCCCATCACAAATGGCAGTACTGTGACAAGATGCTGCAGAGATCATAAAGATAAACTAGTTGCCAACCATCCCAAGTGCGATTACATAACTATGGGAAGGAGTTCAGCCATCGTTCATTCAAAATTGGGTCATAAGTACCTTTTGAAGTGTCTGTCATAACTTCGAATCGTCACTAAGCAACTGGATGTTAAATTGAGGATTACCGGTTTGATTGTGCATTCTTCTCCCTATACCTGTCTTGGAAAAATCCAGGCATTCGTTAAGAGTAGAAGTGAAATATATTTATACTTTTATAATAACTATATTACGAAAAACTTTAAAACGTTAATTGAATTAATATATTTTATTCTATTAAAAGCTTTCAATTTTCAAATGTTTGGATTTGAGCCTAAGTGATGTATTCAGATTTTTTTTTATTTAAGCCAAGGAGTTTTGCCTCTAGAAACAGTGCCATCATTCCATAAAACCAACTCTTAAGACATGTTATTCCTATATTAGAAATCTTTGGAGAACTGCATATAACCGATGTTTGAAACATCTTTTCAAGATACTGAAAAAAATCTTAAATGTGCGTATGCTTTAAAATATTTCTAATTGGCTTTTGATCTTCTTTCAGAGACCTGTGCTGTTAACAATGGAGGCTGTGATAGCAAATGCCATGATGCAGCCACAGGTGTACACTGCAGCTGCCCCATGGGATTCATGCTTCAGCCTGACAGAAAAACTTGCAAAGGTAAGATGTAGCCAAAGTCTTTATCCAGTAAATGGATCTGATGCAGAGAAAAGGATACACTTGTGCCTTCAATTGGTATTAATTTTTCATTGAGAAGAAACTGAGGTTTGTAAGAGCCATGGTGGTGCAGTGGTTAGAATGCAGTATTACAGGCCAACTCTGCCCACAGTCAAGAGTTTGATCCTGACCGGCTCAAGGTTGACTCAGCCTTCCATCCTTCCAAGGTCAGTAACATGAGGTCCCAGGTTGTTGGTGTCAATATGTTGACATTATAAACTGCTCAGAGAGTGCTATAAAACGCTGTGGAGTGGTATATAAGTTTAAGTGCTAGTGTTATTGTTTTTAGAGAACAATCTGGAAAAATTTGCTGAGAAATAAGTGACACTTCACAAATGGATGGAGTCTGTGTTCTGTCTCTGGCAGTTCCAGGGAATGTGACCTTAGTTAAAAAACAGCCCTCTGCTGAAAGCTGTCTAACCAGTTTACTGATTCCAGATCCCATTTGTTTCCATTATTTTACAGAGCTCATTAACTCTAAGATGCTGGAGTTGCAGGAAAACGTAATGCCCCAGAACTGTATTCTCTGTGACTGGGAGTTTATTACTATTCAGAGCTATTTTATTGCTAATACATTTCAATGATAATAACAATAACAGCATTGACAATTCATCGTGCTTGCTGAAGTTGGTTGGATTGGGGCAAGACAAGGGAACAATTTTCAATGATGTCTGGCTGAGCTTGTTTTCTGGGATCCATCAGCTTTTAACAAATCATTTTCTAGCAGTAAATTTTCTGGCATGTGCTACAAGTAAAAATATTTCTTTATAGATAGTAGACACTTTATAAGCGTTTAGGGAATTAAACAAGGCAGAGAATATGTTCTTTCTACCTTTTTTGGCAAAACAATTCTAAAAATTACAGCTAAATTTAGAATATAATCATTTGGCTCTTATTTGAAATTAATTTTCGGAGAGATAATGGATTGATTCTTTGTTGTCTTCAGTGCAATCTTGTGTTATCCATCTGAAAAGGATATAGACAACAATAAATGAGAGGTGTTATTGTCTGTAAATTCTTCTTTTGTAAATTATCACAGCCTATTAAGTAGGTGCTTTAAATTATTTTAATTTTTAAAAGGTATATTGTTTCCTTAATCTTTTTGTGATCTTATGTTCACATAACTGTTATAAATAAGCTTTGTCTAAGAAAAATGTGATGAATATTGCAATAAATAATTCTGTGTAGTCACATTTGTATAGTCTACAAAACTATATATTTACATTTTATTATAATTAAAGCTTTTTTCTCAGCATTAACTCTGTGAAATATGTTGGGTTGAGAGAGAATGTGAGTCACTCAGGGAGTTTCAATAGTTCATAGAGATTTGAACTTGGGTCCTTCCAATTCCAGGATCACCACACTCCTATACCACAATCTCTTCTCTTTCTCCTCTGCATTTCTTTGCTTAGAACAAAATTATGAATTCTTCCTAAATGCAACTGGCCAATATTCTTGGAAATCCCCCAAACACTAAAGCAGTTTCAGAAAAGCTGCATTTTGGATTTAACCTATATTAAAAGAATCTGTCCAGGTCAGTTTAACTTGGTTTGGAAGTTACCGTATTTTCCGGCGTATAAGACGACTGGGCGTATAAGACGACCCCTGACTTTTCCTGTAAAAATATAGGGTTTGGGCTATACTTGCTGTATAAAACGACCCCTCTTCCAACGCACACCAAATAAAAATTAAAAAACATCAACTGGCTCACCCACAATGTAAAAACAGCTGTGCTAGACCCAAAATGGCCCCTGCAACAAGCAGGAACCTCACACAGCCACAAAAAGCCCAAAAAAACAACTTTCACACTTTACACACACAAAATTCCACATATAGCTTTGTGAGATTTTGTGCGTTTGTGTAGTTAGAGTGAAACACTACAGAAACACACTAAATCTCAGAAAGCTGCACAAATTTTATTATTTTATTTTATTTTATTTTATTATTTTATTATTTTATTTTTATTTTTATTTTTATATGAAAGTTAAATTTAAAACTTCCTAGCCTAAAACTTAGACCTAGCCTTTAAATGGCTAGGTCTAAAAAAGAACAACTAAAAAACCCCCCAATTAACTATTTTTTTTAAAGCTCCCAAAGGGGAAAAAAACTTACCCAATAGAATAAGGGTCTCCAACCTTGGCAACTTTAAGACTTGTAGACTTCAACTCTCAGAATTCCTCAGCCAGCTTTGCTTTGCTGGCTGAGTAATTCTGGGAGTTGAAGTCCACAACTTCCTGCCTGCTTGATTGCAGGCAGGGAGATTTAGTTGCTTACTGATGCAATGGATTGCAGGCAAGGCAAGGCAAGCGTTGCGGCTAGCAGCTAAGGTAAGCAAGCTGGAGGGTGGGGGGGATTTTTGCTACGTATCAATTAGCAGGCAAAAATTAGCAGCTGGGGTGGCCAGCGTTGTATAAAAGGAAAGTTTTTCCCTTTTAAACGGGGCTTGGCCATCCAAACTCTGGCGATCAGGCAACTCAGCTGGGGTGGCCAGCCTTGTGTAAAAGGAAAGTTTTTCCCTTTTACACGGGGCTTGCGTGTAACTCAGCTGATTAGCGGCAACTCAGCAGGCAATTCAGCTTGGCTCCTTAGAGCCATTTAAGGCTCGTCAAAGCCTTTCGGACTGGTTACAGGAGACTGACACCCGGCGTATAAAACGACCCCCGACTTTTGAGAAGATTTTTGTGTGTTAGAAAGTCGCCTTAAACGCCGGAAAATACGGTAACCAAATTGAGTGTATATCTTTATTTGAACTATCATAAAATTCCAAGCAGGTTGGATTGATTGGGTAACAAGCACCTAATCTGTAAGTACCCTATAGCACAAAGAATTATAGACCTCAATTTACGACCGCTCATTCAGCAAGAGTTCAGAATGATACTAAAGAAGAGATTTATCATTGGTCCCCAAAGTTACAGCTGTTGCTGCAGCCCTGCAGTCATGTGATCAAAATTTGCCCACTTGGCAGCCCCCCTTCATTTACAACCACAGGGGTGCTTCAACTCTTCCCCCATCTATCTCTCCCCATCTATATTATTTGGCTCCTGCATTCACGATCCCTTCCACCCTAGCTGACATTTGCCACCTTCTTGTTCCTGCTCCTGACTGAGCATACTTAGTCTGGCTCTTCGCAAAGAAGTTGCTGGCCACATGAGGCTTTTTTTCCCCCTCAAATTGCTGATGGCAGTTTTCTCATAAGACCTGGGAATGATAGGCTTATGTGGTCAGCAAGTGCCTCATAAAGGACTCATGCCTCATCAACAGTGGGAACAAGAGGAAGGCGAAGGTCAGTTGGGGCAGGGAGCACAGGGCAGAGGGATCTCAGAGCACAGAGTGCCAGAGATCTTGAGCTTGCAGAAGGTGGCAGGGATCTCGGAGTGCAGAATGGCAAAGGTGACTTTGGCTGGAACTGGGATGGCTTCGGCTTCACACCACTCTACTGGGCCAGACTGGGGCTGTGCTTCATGATGCACTGCATTGAAGCTCTGGGACTTCTTGCAATCCCAGAGCCCTGGTGCACCAAGAAACCTTTTTGCGCTGCACTGTTGGGCCAGGTTGGGACTGTGATTTTGAGCATCAAGGAGACTCTGGCTTCTTGTAGCCCCAGAGTACAGCATGCCTGGAAGCTCTTAAGCGGCAGCATGTCAGTTAGCCCCTGAGCCATGAAGTTCTGAGACTGCTTGTTGCCCCTCAAGGCAAAGTAAAGGGTTGCCAAAAGGCCAGAGTTGTGGAAGGAGTTAGGTGGGTGGGTGGAGTTGAAAAGGATGTAGTTCCATATCTTTCCAGGTTTTGGGACTGGGAGGCATTAAGCCTAGGAATGACTTGGATTGAAGTGGGTACTTAAATAATAACTTGTTATTCTTGGTTAATAACAGCTAGATTGCTGGCACTAAGTGATACAGCCATATGACTGCATCTTGCTTTATGACCACATCACTTAACTATAGAAATTTTGAACCCAATTATGGTCATAGATCAAGAACTATCTATATGAATACACATCAAACAGACTTAAATTGAATCTGAACTGAGAAATCAAGTCATTTGACCTGCTCCTCTTCTGTTGAATCCACATTTTATGACTATATGGTATTCATTCAATTGTCACCTTTTTTTGTACCTAAAGCATGTTTTGCTGTGTTTTTTGCCTCCTTATTACAGATATAGATGAATGTAGATTGAACAATGGTGGCTGTGACCACATCTGCAGGAACACAGTGGGCAGTTTTGAATGCAGTTGTAAAAAGGGATATAAACTGCTTATCAATGAAAGGACGTGCCAAGGTAAAGTCTTCTCATATCTTGCTGAAAATAATAATGAAGCAGTTATTTAAATAGGGAGATAGAGCTTAGTCACATATGAAGCACTCTCAATTTAATTTCTTTTTTGATAGTCAGCATAAGAAATTTATATCTATGAGGCTTGGATTTCAATGTTTCATAGCTTTGACTTTGCTATTTTATATAATAAAATATAATGTAAAATATAATGTACATTACATTATTATAATGTAAAATACAATGTAAAAATATTAGATTGGCCCTACTGGATCAGATCAATGCTTATCTTAGTTCAATATTTTGTTTCTTACAATAGCCAACCTGATTGCTTTAATGTGTTTACAAGCAGGAGATTTTTTTGCTGTTGTTCCATTACAATTTATTATTTAGTGATAGAGTGCTCTCAACCTGGATGTATCATTGAATCATTATAGACTTATTATGATAATGTCCTAGTCCAAATATTTATCCATTCTCATTTTAAAGCCATCCACGATAGTGAATCTCCTAATTTCATAGTGAAATTATGTTCTATGTAAAAATGTGCTCTTTTAAGTCTGTTCTAAATTTACTTCTAATTGGCTTCATTGGGTGACCCCTGAAGCCAGTATTTTGAAAATGCTATCCATCTTCTCCATGCCATATATAATTTTAGGGACCTTGATCATATCTTTTCAATTATTATTTTTCCAGTCTAAAGAATCTTAAATGTGTTTGCCTTTTCTCATAGGGAAAATATTTGACCCTCCTGGTCCTTTTGGTTGAATAATGGTTAACAGTGTTGGCAGTTTTATTTTCATTCTCATTCTTAATGAATGTCCCATGGAATTTGTCTTTTCACAGTTGACACACACACTGAGTCAGTATTGCCATTACTCACTGTAAGCCCAAGACTTTTTCCAGGTTAGTTAACAGACAGCACAGACTTAATCGGTGCATATGTAAAGTTAGGATTTTTTCCTCATCATACATCATTTCGGAATGATTATTCATCTATTCATATAATTATCCTCAGGAGCCCTTCATAGCCACTTTTTTTAAACCATCCTGAATATTGGAAGTTTGGAAATTTATTGTATATCCTTAAGTCAAGATCATTGATAAATAAAAAACACAGATCCCAGTATAGTCTTCCAAGGCTTCCATGTCCCCCCCATTGAGAAAATTGTCTGTTTATTTCAACATAGCATCTTTTTCATTCCTTTGTCTAATGCTTTTGCTTGTTTTCTGGTTAAAATATAAAGACCTTCTTTATGTTTCCCCCTTAATACTAATAACAACCATCTTCATCCTCTGTCTTTAAGACATTAAGGAGAGATTTGACCTTACTAATTTTAATTTTCAGACCACATTCATGCAGCTGTGGGGCCTTGCTCCCTAGAGCCAGTCCCAGAGCCAATAGCAAATGGTGCTGCCCCTATATTTTGCTGCCTCTACAATGCACTTTCATCATGAATCGGTCCATGCTGCACTGCTGTTCGGAAAACTTTCAAATGCAACATTCTAAAAACCTTGAGGATGGCTCCTTCAGTTGAAATTCCATCCATTGTCATCTATCATGTGGAAAGCATCTTACACTTGGCACACACAATACTTTAGTTACTCTATGTCCTGCAATTTTTTAATCAATTGTTGATTGACTGAACTTTATTTTAAAAATCCTTCATGTTTTAAAAATATTGACCACTAAATTCTAGCAAAATATTAGAGCATTTTGTATCTCATGGCTTCAATAGAGTACAGGCAACATGTCCTTTGAATGATCTTTCTAGTGATGTTCCTTAAACCAGGCAGAAGTTATTTAGTTTCAAGGCTTTATGAGTCTCAATGTTACTCATCAACATGGCCATGCATTATTGCCTATATGCTGTTGTAGCAGGATAAGAGGGAAAACACAGTTTCCAAAACAGAGGGTCAAAAGCCAACCTTGGACTCCCTCATGTGCAGATGATGATGAGATAGGAAAACATAATTTGGATATGGATAGAGGGCTGTCTTCACGTTCTCACACAGGGCAAAGTGGTTGTATGAATTTGCTCTCACTCTTTTTTTTTTCCTCACTAGATTTTTTTTCACCAGTTCTTTTTCAGAATTTTGTAATCAAATGCAACTGTGTTGGACCCTCATAGCAGTTTCTCATTTACACATATGCTCAGTGCAACAGCACTGATATTATATCCATTTGGTTTATAACATACTTTGTGTTTATTACAGTTGACCTTTAGGATTAAATTTAGGATTGCATCTCTTTGGCCAGTTTCAAAACCACTGTTCCAAAGCATATATATTTAGGATACCTTGAAATTGGCTTTATTTGTTATTTGTTATGGCCTGAGCATAAATGTACATCAGGGTGATTGAAATCCTCAATTATTAAAACTTCTCCATTACATGCCTCCATGATTTCTTTTACCACTTCAGGACTTTTAGAACGGTGATAGGCAATAATATAATCTACAGATAATAGAGGTTTTAACCAGAAATTGCAATCAGTAAAGATTTTGAAACTTAATTTGTACCCTTATTTTTGGGCTGAGGAGGGTCAAAGAAAAATCATTGTGCCAAAGTAAATAGTTAATTGCTACTAGAATGACATTTCCTCCTAATGTTTTCCTAATCCTGGGCAATTTGGTAAAGTTTTACACTTTCTGGTTAGTAAAAAAGCAAAATAATCCCAATCTCTAGGCGTACTACCTACATATTTGTTTATTATTCATTCATTCTTATTACACCTTTATTATTTTTATATATAATTCAAAGCGGTGAACATACCTAACACTCCTTCCTCCTATTTTCCCCACAACAACCCTGTGAATTGGGTTGGACCGAGAGAGAGCAGCTGGCCCAAAATCACCCAGTCAGCTTTCATGCCTAAAGTGGGACTAGAATTCACCATCTCTTTGTTTTTAGCCTGGCGTCTTAATCACTAGACCAAACTGGCTCTCATTTATTGCAGTGTATCTTATGCTCTCTTTTCCTATTCCCAGATATTGATGAATGCTCCTTTGATAGAACTTGTGACCACATCTGTGTAAATACACCCGGGAGTTTCCAGTGCCTGTGTCACAAAGGCTACATGCTGTATGGACTCACCCACTGTGGAGGTATCAGTGTGATAGATGGCGATGTATGGAACATTATCTCAGTCACTTTTTTGGTGCCTTTTTTGTGAATCTTCATCCTGCTGCCTCTCCCAATGAGTAACATCATCTTTCTTCTTTTAGGTGGAGCCTAATATCTCTGACATCCCCAAAAAACGTAGTTTAGTTTGTTGGCTTAGGTCAGGGGTGTCAAACTTGACGCCTGCAGGCCAGATGCGTCATGCGCTGGCCACACCTACTCCTGATTTAGCGAAGGGGGAGGGAAGTCAAAATACGTCACATGATGACAACATGATGTTGCGAGTTTGACACCCCTGGCTTAGATGGACCTGGAACCTGATTATGCACAATATATTTGGAGAACCATGTTACTCACAAATTTATCTATTAAAACTTTTGTGCTGCATAGTTAGTATTTACAAATATAGTATTTATCATCAGAAGATTTTGCTATTAGCTAGGACAAAAAATTGGATAATAGATTATAAAATTTCAGTAACAGCTAGAGTAATAATTACTACCCAAATAGTGTTGGATGGGAGTGGCTGATCAGGTATTAGACAACACTTCAAGAAATTAGGATGAGACTATTCAATTGAGGCATTTGCTCTACATAAGGAGTAATATTCCATATTCTACTGTATATTCAATGATCCAGGATTCAACAAACTTCTTGGCATAAGAGAAAACAGAGCACAGAAACTCTTGTTGACCTAGAGTTTTCTCAACAACTTCATGTAAAGGTTAAAAAACACAGGGGACAAATAGAATCTCAAAGTATGCCATAAGTCAGCTTTCCAGAAACCAAACATCAGTGCGTAGCACGATTTTTGGGAGCATTTAGTCAACTCCCTTACTGACTAAACATCTCAAAATACTGTGATCAATAGCCTGAAAGCTGCTGAGAAATCACCACAACTAAACCATGATTAATGCCTGCTATTTAGTTGCCAGAATAAATCATCTACTAACATGATGAATGAATTCCTTACTACAGCCAAAAATCATAAAATAGTCTACAAGATCTGAAGTATTCAGACAATAATACATATATAATAAAACAGACAATAACATAAAGTCAGTAAGAGATTATATACGACAGCTGGAGGAAAAGGTGGATTTCAGTTTTGTTAACGTCCTTCTTATCTCTTGCCACAATCAGTGTACAGATGGGGAGAAAAAATCTACATTTAACTCACAGCAGGCCTCCAATCTGCAAATAATGAGTAAAAAAGGTGAGAAGGAATTTGTCTTAGAAAAATTGCTGAAAGGGTGATAATTTATCTATTGTATAAATCCCTTTAAAATTCATAGCATCACAGAACATGCCAATTGCTCCACTTTTCCTTGAGGCGCATAGTTAGATCTTATAAAAATAAAGTGTATAACTCAATAACATGTAAAATCCTATTTATTTTGCCACACTTATTCTCATTTTATATGGTTTATTCTTTATCAGATATTTGCAGAATTGGGGGTGGGGAGGCAAGCTGAAATGATAATTGTAAATCTGGAAGGCATTATTGACTTTGTCATTGGCTTAGATAGTCTTAAATAATTATAAATAAATTAGGCAAATTAAGGATGATATTATTATCACTGAGTACTGACTAGGTGGATATGCCCCCCCCCTTCTAGCAACTAAATTGGCAGTGCTGAAAGTCCTATACTGAATTAATTAGCATAAGATACAGTAACTATAGATCTGAAAGTTAAGAAAAAGTGTACCTTGCTTCAGAGTTTACCAAGACTTTCCTAATTATAACAGTTAACTAAATAATTTTTTTGGCTAATCTAATGAGACATTTTTAAGAAAGCATGTTTCCTCTTTCCTGTTTTTAATGGAAGATTGTCGTCTACTACTCAAGTTAAAATTTTTCTCTCTGATTCTAAATTCAGAAGAAAGCATTTAGAAATTATTGACTATTTTTCCTGTAGATGAAATTTTGTGGAGCTATGATTTATTCATACAGTGTAAACCATAACTGGCTGCATTCATACTACAGTACATGCATATTGCTAAGCCAGATACTAAGCCAAAATATTACAGCATATTGGTTGGGTCTAGCTAGTATCTATTAAACCTTCACAACCTTCTTGGTTTCATTTCACAAACTTGTGAAATGTGAACTATCCTCTTTACTAATTAGCAAGGAGAAGATGACATTCTGAATTTAGGACTCACTTGGAGTAAAAGAAACGAGTTACATAAAAGAGCAAAAGGGGATGGAGCCAAGCTGAAAAATGCCTTGACAATGACATATGAGTCAGCACTTAGCCTATTCCAAAGAGCTGGGAGCAAAGCCGTGACCTGAATGTGCCACGTTGTGTGGGAATATGCTCTGGCAAAGCTTGGAAGGAAAACTGAAATACTTGTATGCGAAGCTTTCAGAACAAAGTGGTCCTTTATGGGTTTTTTTTCTTCCTTTCTTCTGCTGCTGTTGTGTTGTGTATTTTTCCGTGTCAGACCTTTAGCATTGATTTCCATGGTTGCAAAATTATGTGCCGAAAAGTTTCAGGAATGCTGAAAAAAGGATAGCATTGGCAGGCTGGCTAATGCAGCTGTTTTTTTGAACTTCAGATCTCATGCCATTCTATTTTCTCTATTTTTCTTTGTTCTTCATTACATTTGATCTCAGGAGTGACATTTAAAGTGGCTAACTTATCACTAGTTGCCAATTCTTTTTCTTGGCAAAACAAAGATGGCACAGGTCAAAGTGATTGTCTATAACATGGTTTCTAAACCTTAACAACTTTAAGAAGTGTGGACTTCAATTCCCATAATTCCTCAACCAACATGTGGTTGATATATCTTAAAATTGCCCAAGGTGAGATCTACATTTTTAAAATGCTAACCACTACATTGATTAATAGGAACATGTTTTGGTTGTCAGTTAGTTGGTACTTCTCAAAACTTGTCAAAAAAACCCTGAATTGCCTTTAAAATATGCTTGTCTCTCCTTCAGGTTTAGGGTGCTGAAATGCTAAAAAAAAGATAGAACTTCTGAACCATAATTGTGGTATAGAAAAGTAAATATAAAATGTAAAGAAAAGTGAATAAATGATATAGTTTGCTTGAGACAGGAGGATTTTATAGAAAATATAGCTCCTGCAAGCAAAAAAGGGAATAAGAATAACTTGTAACTCACCAGATGCTAGGGCAGTGATGGCTAACCTTTTCCAGACTGAGTGCCCAAAGTGCATACGCGCTCCCGAGCCCCCAAAATGCAATGCATGTACCTCCCATGCATGTGCTCCACCCCGTGCATGTGTGTGTGCCCCCCATGCTCCCCCACTGTGCATGCATTCACACCGCCCACGCATGTGCAGCAGAGCTGAACTGGGGCAATGACTCATGTGCCATCAGAGAGGGCGCTACGTGCCACCTCTGGCACCCGTGCCATAGGTTTGCCATCACGGTGCTAGGCAGTTCATCAGATGTTCTTGCAGATGTTCCTATGTGGACACAGTTGCATGAGAAGGAGGTGCAGAAATATCTAACAGTGAGTTCATATTTCTTATGGCCCTGGATTAACTTGTACAATCTCTGAAAATATTACATTCTAATACTTCGATGACAAGATATGTCCAGTATTTCTGGGGGTTTTACAGTTCGGAAGGGTACCCTAGATGAAGATCTCCTTTTCTTTCATCTGCTTTCTTCTATTTATTTTTATATAAATCAGAGGCAATAGACCTCTGACAAAGTTTTCCACAAAGCTCTAGCTTGGCCTGCCAAATTAAAACATGCTTTGAAAATGTTTCTCTACCAGTTTAATCCTGTCGTTTTGTGTTACAAGGCAAAAAGTAGAAAAGATTAAGTAATATTAGAGTAAAGACATACATCATGTTTTAGAGCAATTTAAAACTGCTTTCATTCCATTTAATCCAAGCATATGTCTGGGAGATGAGAGGGACATATCCTATTACCTTCCCAAAAGACTACTGTGGATGATCTTGAATGATAGGTTCTTGAAATGATCTCAAGATCTTCAAGGCAATCCTCATTGCCCCATATTATGTAGCCTCCAGAATAATTTTGTGATTAAGATGAAGGATGATTTTCATCCTATATTTGATTCTCTAGTCATTTAAAGACTAAGAAGAAGGGAGAAGCGTTTTTATTATTATATTATATTATGTTTTCACTTTCAGGTTTCATGGAGAAGGAGAATAATGAAGAACCAGAAGTATAGAAATATGCCCAATGCTAAACATAATTTGCCCATTAGCTTTCTCTAATGTAATGTCCTCCAGATGCATTGGGCATGACTGTTGCTAGAATTCTGGAGGTCATCAGGATGGAGAGGGAAAAACTGCTGCATAGAACACAGTATACAAACACGTATAACCCCTTAGGAAGGCAGAGGAAGTGTTGTACAATACATTCATATGTTTGATACAGGGCCAAATGTCCCCTGATCAGTACTGAATGCAACAACCATACAGTATACTAAATCTCTATAACTATAGATTACTGTAGCATGCCTGTAAATTCATCAGAACCAGATACTATGGCAGATATCCAAAGGATTGTCTTAACTTATAACAATTTGTAGTAGCAAAACTCATAGCTATAGTTGTCTCCATTCCTCTTGTTAGCTTCCTGTCCTCTGTTTCCAATTCCTTATCAGTCTTGTGGGTAGCTTGAAATAGGATTATTTTGCTTGCTGCTTTTATAAAGTCTCCAATGGTCCAATATGTGTAATCAATTAAGTAAGCAGTCAGATCTCTTCTGAATGACAAATGGAAGCAACAACATATCGTTTCTTTCTTGTAGTTGATAATGTTTTTCTTTCTCTTAATCTCAATAATTCTCTTTGTTCCACTTACTAGCCTCAGTTATAGTTCCTGGATTAGACCTAGGAGTCATACTGATTATTCCAGTCAGAAAGTTTGTTTTATGGATTTCAAATAGTTTACTAATCATACTTCTTTGTCTTCCTACAGATATTGATGAATGTAGTGTCAATCAAGGAGGCTGCAAGTTTGGATGTGTAAATACCCCAGGTAGCTACGAATGTACCTGCCCTGCAGGTTGCAGACTTCATTGGAATAAAAAAGATTGCATAGGTGAGTACTATATAGAAATGGCTTGAAATCATACTGCCCTCTAGTGGGAAAATTCTTTTCAACAGGATAGGTTTTTAACTGGAGTGAAAATTACCCTAACAGAGATTGTTGTAAACATTGGTGATCTCTGAACATCTTATCCATTGCTGTTTAGAATCTTTAAAGTATTTAACACTTGAAACAGCACAAAAGATATGTAATGCATGGCATTGGTCTCGGATTTGAGTATCTAAAGCTTAAAGATTATCAATAATAGAATGGATATTCTATACAGCAGTTTCAGATTGATACCAGTAAAATAGCTTATATATTTGCCAATTTAGATACCACCCATCAGGAATTTTTGTTTGCTTAAAAGTCCTATTTTTTTTTTTTAATGGATTGGACATTTTCAGTCTTTCTTTTTCCAAGCCTATTGCAACAACAATTTAAATGAAAGATAAAAATTTGCAACCACTTTTGTGTTGGGAAATTCTAAATTTCTAAAGTTTCTACAATTTGTGGTTCAGGGCCAGCAATGCATTCTTCTAGAGGTTACTACATCAGCCATGAGCTGAACGAGCCAGAGCTCAACATGAACAGACTTGTTGCCATAACCCATGGCAGAGGCAAGTGGAGATAGCAATAGTGCACTGATGCTTATTTGTTTCTGCTGGAGATTCAGGTGTGGCTCTGCACTGTAGCCATCCCAGTGGCAGAGTCTGGCTGCTCCTCTGTGAATTGCACTCTCATCTGCATAGTGCTATCAATTGATGCTTGTTCTTCAGAGCTGGAGATTTGTTTGGCTGGCACAGTATCTCCACGAGCCATACTTACCTGCAACAAGAATGGCAAGAAGGAAAGCTGCTCCCTCACCTGTGCCTCCAAGGCTCGCTTTCTACCAGGTAAATACTCAGATTGACACATACATACACACACATAACTGTCATGTGATAGCTTTGGTGCAAGATTTTTTAGAGCATTATTTTGCACAATTAGGACTCCTATGTCATACACGTACCACCTTTTATTTAATCATTGATGCATATACACTACACCCATGTCTTCTTTGTTTTCATTTTTTTACTGCAGTTAGAACAGCCTGTTCCATACCTTAGTTTTGTGGTCTCAGGGTTTTTGCAATAGTTTTTCAAGGTTTTCAACTGATGTTTGGTTTATAGCAGGTACAAGAAGTTGGTCTTATTGTGTTAGCATTGAATATAATGTATAGGTAGTGCCAGTGTCCGTATTTGTCTCCTTCAACAGTTCCAAAGTATGAAATGGCAACATGATTCATTGCTGTCATTGACAATTGAAATGGCTGAGACTGGGAGATGTCCACCACTTTCAGTTTCTCACAGCATGCCCAGCAGTGTTGTGCTTATACAATGTTCACCTGACACTTGGGATGAGATGACTGCCAGTTTTCTATGCCCTGAATAAGAGAAGATCACACGTGTCTATCTCAATTCAGTCTGCTTCCCAAACAAAACCCAGGAATATTTTTATTGCCCTATCACTATTTTCAACCTGAAAGTATTAACTGACAGTGCAGGCCTTGAAACTGTGTTAAGAGCTGTGCAGAGAAGCATGAAAATTGCTTTCTGTGTATTTAACACAGATCTATCCTTGTCTTGGCAAGCATTGTGATCTGACTCATGAATACCCTTGATCCTAAGGCTATAAAATCTGGGAACCTGTTCAGGTTTGAACCCCACTCTGCCACAAGCTGTACCTCTTTTATGTATTCTTATTAAACCAGGCTCTTTGAAGCATTGTTTAATAATGAAAATAATATAGTTATGAATCCTGGGTCAAACTGGGGTACATTCATCAATGGGCAAGATTTGGCTTGGGACGATAGTTCAAAACAGGCTCTGCTGAACTTGCAAGTATAGATCCATGCAACAAGCGTTAGAAGTATCTGACCCTAGACCTCCACACCTCTAAAGTTTTTTTCTTTGCAGAATCTGACAACAGCTACACTGTGAGCTGTGGGACCCCAATTCTGCAACAGGTGCCTCAACCAAGATCCAGTAATGGTAGCCATCCCTGCATTGGTAAGATGGAGTCTTGAGCTCTGAGAGCTCTAATGCATTTGACTCTCCAAACTTAGCATCTGCCTTTTCTTTTAGAGGCTGTTGCTGCTCCAATCAAACAAAAGGCTTCTTTTAAAATTAAAGATGCTAAATGCTATCTCCATCCACACATGAAAGGCAAGCAGGATGATACTGGCAGGAATGGAGGACTAGGTGAGGTACTCTCTCTGTATGTCTTTGGCAGAATCTTCAATTGGAATTATTTACAATCTTAAGTTTTGTGAAACCAAGAACCAGTTTTTCAGTGACCATATCTACACAATATTTCCTTGATTCCCTAATCCAAAATTATGAGGAAAGCAACACATTAATACATACATAGCAGGGGTGAAATCCAGCAGGTTCTGACAGGTTCTGGAGAACCGCTAGTGGAAATTTTGAGTAGTACAGAGAACCAGTAGCAGAAATTTTGAGTTCGGAGAACTGGCATATACCACCTCTGGCTGGCCCCAGAGTGGGGTGGGAATGGGGATTTTGCAATATTCTTCCCCCAGGAGTGGGGAGGGAATGGGGATTTTGCAGTACACTTTCCCTGGAATGGGGTGGGAATGGAGATTTTGCAATATCCTTCTGCCACATCCACCAAGCCATGCCGCACCCACCAAGCCATGCCCATAGAACTGGTAGTAAAAAAATTTGGATTTCACCACTGATACATAGTGCTCCATGGATCTTCCAACCCCTGTAAGCAAATAAATCACGGAAGGAGCATTTGCAATTTATTTATTGTCTATTTATTATAATGTCTAAACTGAGCTTTTCCACTTGTGGTTTATTCCATACTTTTAACTTGTTAGAATTGGGTAGAATTGAGAATTAGTATTTATTTCCACTTGTGAGAGGAGCAAAAAGAAGTGATCGGTCTTAAAAAATAGCAGTACTCTACTTATTTCTAATTAAGGCAACATTCTTTGAATTCTGACAAGGCAATATGCATTTATAGCTAGACTCTCCTAAACATTGTCCAATCATGGCACAATCATTTATGACCAGAAGACTGTGCTTTCTGCATTATAATTAACTGCATAAAACACTAATTAAAAAGCAAAGGGAGAATGAGAGTGAGATTGAAGCTTGAAAAATCTTGCATGGGGTCCTGCTGAAAATAGTTCCAAATGCATGCTATAGTAGAAGGTTGTTGAGGGTTTCCTTCACCACGTATACTGAGAGATGTTTGCTAGAGCTCTGGGGTCCATTAGATGCCTTCCTATGACTTTTTAGTCCTTTCATCAGGAGAAGGAAGAGACGTTTTGCTTAGTGTTTATAGAAGAATATGCTTGTGAAGGTTTTGAAAATATTGTATGTTCCTTAAAGAATACTGACATTGGTTCTACTAGGCGGGTCAGCCCCTTGCTCAGATTGCCAAGTGTCTTTCGTGAACCTAAAGTGTGATTCATCAAAGAAAGGCAAAGGACGCCGGACTCGCAACTCTCCCAACAAAGAGGTGACTCGCATCACCCTGGAGTTTGAAGCTGAAATCAAACCCGAAGAGATCACAGGTAGAGTAAGTGACAGAAAAGACTGGAAAATGGGGAGCGGGATTTGAAATTCACTTGGCATCATCATCATCCAATAGTAGTATTTATATGTATTTATATATGCATGCACTTGTAATCTGTAAAAACAAAAATTTAAATATTCATATTCAATATTACTGTCTAAAATCATATATGTGGGTATAAATAATAAATTCAGAATTACTTAATTGATGTTTACAACTAAATGAAAGTAAAATAATGTTTGATGGAAGAGATTTAAAAAAAACGTTGCTACTGTATTCATTTTCCAGTCAGTTCTATTTCACATATTTTTATTGGTCTAAGAAAAAATATTTTTTAAATTTTCCACTGTTTTTGTATACTAAACTATACAATTACTTCTTATCATTTAGTCATTGCAAGCCAAACTGAAGAAAAAATTACCCAGCCTAGAATTAATCATAGCTTATTGTATAATTTTTGTAAAATTTCTAAAAAAGATTAAATCAAAAGAGTAATTAAATGAATACTGTCCCCAGATATGGTAGTGCTTATCCATTTGATTACAACTTTCCAATGCAATCTAGAAAGCCTTTGATAACTATTGTTCAGCTTTTTTCAACCTTGGCACCTTTAACTCCCAGAAGCCCACACATCTTCAAGCTGCTAAGATTGAGAAATACTGCTTAAAAATACTGCTAATAGTTAAATGTTAAAAGAATTCACTAGCTTTATGAATTATTGTAAAGGTTTTTAAAGACTGCCAAGATAACATACAGTGTTTGATAACTGCAGAAGTTCCTTGATTTTAAATGAAATAAATTGACAGTACTCTTGTGTATGTTCTTGTGAGATTTTATGAGTTTTAAATGTCTTCCAACTTTTAAAGCAAGAAAAACAGTGTGATAAAATGGCAACCCCCACAGTGATTATTTTCAGAGAGCCCAGCCACAACCATTATGAGACATTCAGTGAGCGTAACCAGATATAGATATAGAAAAAGACCAGTAAATTGCTTCCACTGTTCAGTTCAAACTGCTAGACTGAAAGACAGAACCTCAATATATTCTGAATGTTGTTGGATTGCTGTTTGCTGTTTGAAATCAATAGCAAACACCACTGGTGACGCAGTGGTTAAAATGCAGTATTGTAGGCCAAATGTGCTGAGTGCAAATAGTTCGATTCTTACCAACTCAAGATTGATTCAGCTTTCCATCCTTCAGAGGTCAGTAAAATGGGGACCCAGATTGTTGGGGGCAATGTGTTGACTCTGTAAACCACTTAGGGAGGGGGGTAAAGTACTAAATACTAGTACTAAGTACTATTGCTATTGCTATTGAATGCAAAATTTGCTCTATTGCTTTACTGTCAACCTTTCCCTGACATGAGATTGCTATTGAATGAACTGATATGAAGAAAGAATCGAAAATTATCTTCCACTTGACTTTCTTCATTCCACTGCTAAAAGATGATTTAATCTCCTTCATTTATCTTTAGCTAGCTGCAATCTGAACTGTGTACGGCAGAAGATTGAGAAAAAACTGAAGTTAGCTATCAAAGCCTTGAAGAAATCCATAAACCAGGAGCGATTCCTCATTCGTGTCTCAGGAATGGAATATGAGGTGGCCCGGAAGCTGAGCTTGTCTCCTGAGAGGCAGGAGAGTTGTGGGCCAGGACAGCAGAGGCTGGGATCCAAGTGTGGTAAGGAGGGGAAAAAAAGAAAGCACCTATGGCAATGGGGAGTGAGGAATGAAAGAATTGAAGAGCTACTTGCCAATTAACTACAAACGTTTAGTGCTACTTTAGTGCTGCTTAAATATCCTTTTTTCAGCTTTTAACATCTATTGCAACTGCTTGTTCTTCTGGAGGAGAGCTAGAGTTCTTATGCTCATTCTTTTAAAAGCTTAAGCTTTATTATGGTTCGCTAGGCACTGGGGAGCATAAAGTGCCTTCCCTTCAAAACAGATAAGTGTTAACTTGAATATTGTCTTTTTACCTATGTCACTAGTACATTTGCCTCTCTCTTAGTTAGCTGCCTGCCAGGAACATACTACCATGGCCAGATGGAGCAGTGTGTCCTTTGCCCTTCAGGGACTTTTCAGGAGAAAGAGGGCCAGCTCTCCTGTGACCTTTGCCCTGGGAGTGATGCTTATGGGCCTGTTGGAGCAACAAATATAAGCGCTTGCGCAGGTACAGACATGAGCTGTGGTAGACCCTAAGATTAGAACTAAAGTTCAAGATCCTAATACATGGGAGAATTTGTAGAACAGAAGTGCCAGGAAGACGGGTTGTTAGTGGCATTATCACAATCTCAAGAGGTGCAGTAGGTCAATGGTCTAATGATGCTGGAGATGGTCTCTGCTCCAGCAGTTCAAGTCCTAGTACTGTGTGGCAGGGTATGCTCCTGTCACTTGCCTCAGCTTCTGTCCACCTAACAGTTCTAAAGCATGTTCTATGCAAGTAGATAAATAGGTACCACTTCAGTGGGGAGACAAGCTAGAGCTCTGTGCAGGTAGTCAGATTCCTGCCTGCTCTGAACCTTCCCAGTTGCAGCATCCTTTTACAAAATTACTGCAGGGAAGAAAAGGAGCCAAAGATGCTGCTGCAGGAAGAGCCACTCCTCTTTCTTTCCGGTGTGAAGCCAACTTGCCCTCCTGTGGCACACTTGGGAAGTGTACAAGTATGTCCTGCAATAGAGCTGATAAATTGGCAACCAAACTACTACTCTGCAATAGCATTGTGGTCTCCTGGCTAATGTAACACTGGCATACGCTAATAATATCAATAATAATAAAGATGCTCAGAAACAGTATTGTAAGAATACCGTCCACACTAATAAAAAACCTTAAACCTTTATGTTATTTAAGAAATGTGCCCCAAAAGCTTAGAATAACAGCTTTTGCAATTAGTCAGCACTATTGGTGTTGCAAGCTTGCACAATATCTCAGTATCACCTCAGAAGAAAAAGGACTCTCAAAGATAACTATTAAATCATACATTTTGCTTTGTCTCCAGCAAAGTGTCTTGCCCTGGAGTTGATATTTACAAGGGTCTATAGATGTTCATACTTTTCTACAGGGTGTCCTGATTTTCTGAAAATGGACAGAAAAATAATTGCTGCCACTAGATGCCCCTAGAAGAATAACAGGGAGGCAAGATGTGTTGTAGGAGTCAGAGCATCTTTCTCATCATTTTTTTCAAATAATGAATGCATTGACAACAAAGCAGTCAACAAAAGTGCTTGTGAAGCTGAGGCAACCAAATAACTATTATCAGCTTAATAACTATTTTGTCCAAATCACATCCAGGATTTCGATAAAAAGCTCTGATAATGGCTTGTCTCCTTACACTGCCATTATCCTGATCCAGGACTGAAGCATAGAATTGCTGTAGATAATTTCTTGGATGCTGGATGGCTCCCCTAGTCCTGTGTATGGTTTCATATATCATAATGCCTCTTGCATGCAGCTGATTCATCACATTACAAGCCATAGGTGAAAAGAATGTACTTCATTTAGTGCAATTCATGTCTTTTTCTCCTAAACGCTCATAGGTCAATGCCCTCCTGGACAGTACTCTGTAAATGGCTTTAAACCCTGCCAATTGTGTGTACGTGGCACCTATCAGCCTGAAGCTGGCCGAGCATTATGTTTCCATTGTGGTGGAGGGTTGACCACCAAGCATGATGGAGCTTTTTCCTTCCAGGATTGCGATACTAAAGGTATGCCTGTGACAGCATCAGACTAGTTTAACTTATTTCTTTTTCACTTAGTATTGCTTCTGGATTCCTCCTCCAAAGTCATCTCCTTAGATCTACATCTTTCTGCATGGGGAAACCATGCCCCTCCTGGCTTTTTCAGGTGGCTAGATGGTACACGAGCGACTGGTTCCAGGAGGCTTTCAATGCTTCTTGAGGGAAGAGGTGTTTGGACCTGCTTTGAAGTAGGTGGTTGTGGACTTTTTTGAAGAAGCTATTATGGTAGGCCGATGACATTAAATTACACATTGTGATTCTGGTGTTGGAAGTTGTGAGGATCTGGTGGAGCAAAATAAGTCAAATTAAATCTTATCAATATGGAGTTGCTAGTGGTCAATACACTTCTGGGCAATTAAACCCAATAGTTATTCTAGACAAAGTTGTGTTCCCTCTGGTCGTTTTGGAATTTTGAATCCTATCCAAATAGCAGGATTTAGGAAACCTTGGGTAGGAGGATCATAGTGTTCCAGTTATAATAACTGGAGCAGAAGGCCCTGGCCTAATGCAATGCACTTTACATAGAGCTGCTTTTGTAGAAGATCTGGTAGAAGAAGCTAGTATAAAATGTACTAACTGCATTTGTTACTCGTAGGTTTCTTGGCTTAATTTAAAGTGGTGGTTTTTATTTAAAAAACTTGGAGTAACACTGACATATATTGGACAATGCTTGTTAGAATTAAAACAGCCTGTTCGGTCCCATCTTTGACAGAGAGACTATTGAAAAGTCCTCTTCTTTCTAAGGCAGTGTCCTCCAAGCTTTTGGGCACCAGGGACCAGTTCAATGGAGAGAGGCTTTTCCATGGACCAGAAGGAGTATGGTTTCATGTGCTGCCTGCATCTCACAGATGGAGCTTTACTTGTTTGCGTGGACCAATTGATGTCATGCTGCGGACCGGGGGCTGGGGACCCCTGTTCTAAGATATGCGGGAAAAATGATATGCTTTCTCTAGGAGCTGTCACATTGTAGATATCTCCTATTCCCCATGCCATCTCCATTTTTCTGTAATTCCTCAAAAAAGTTAAATATTTTATATCACTGTACCCGCTGACTGGTTATGAACATCTATTTACAGGAGTATTTTATTTTTCTGATACTAAATTTGAACTAGTTGTTCATTATTATGTTTTTATTTTATTTTTCTTTGGTATGGTGGTGTGTGCTTCTCAGAGTCCTTTTGGTTTGACATAATTATAAGTTTACTTTACTTTATTGTCATTGCACCTCATACAATGAAATTAAATGCTATCTTCAGTGTACATCATAACTATAAAAATAAAACACAAACACACATCCTTCACATTCTATACAACTGAATTGAAAACCCAATATTGCATTAATACAGTAGAATTCAATATAGCTACTGCCCTGGGATAGAAGCTGTTTTTCAGCCTATTTGTCCTTGTTTTTATTATCCTGTACTGTCTGTTAGATGGTAATAGTTCAAAAAAAGGATGCCCAGGATGAGATGTCCTCTGGGCAATGACGTTAACCCTCTGGAGTGCTCTCCTATCTGTTACTGTGCAATTGGCACACCATACACAGATACAGTAAGTTAAAATACTCTCTGTGGTGCAGCAGTAGAAGGCCACCAGCAGTTTTTCATTCATTGTTGTTTCCTGAGAAGTCTCAGGTAGTATAATCTCTACTGGGCCCTTTTGACCAGTACTGCAATGTGAGTGCCCCAGGTCAGGTCCTCTTTTATGATAACCCCCAGAAACTTAAAACTGGCCACTTGCTCCACTCGGTCTCCATTGATAAGCAAGGGCTGGATGTCTGATGTATTCCTTCTATAGTCCACTATAAGCTCCTTGGTCTTACTGGTGTTAAGGACCAAGTTATTGTCTTCACACCACGAAAGCAACCGGCCCACCTCATCTGATAAGCAGACTCATCCACCCCAGAGATTAGTCCCACCACTCTTGTATCATCTGCAAATTTAATAATAGTGTTACTACCGTGAGTGGGAATGCAGTTATGCACATAAAGAGTATAGAGTAAGGAACTCAGTACACAACCCTGTGTTACTATAGAATACTATAGTGCTGTAGAATGAAGAAAAGGAGAGAAAGAGAAGGCATTCTGTTACTGTATTGTATTTACTGTTGAAAGTAAGTTTTTATTTAAAAATATACTTATCCAATTAATGTTTTTTCTATTATATTTAAACTGATTTTTAAAACTTTTGTTTAATTTTCAGTTCAATGCTCTCCAGGCCATTATTACAACACCAGTGTCCATCGCTGCATTCGTTGTGTAATAGGCACCTATCAGCCAGATTTCCGTCAAAACTATTGTATTGCATGCCCTGGGAATACTACGACAGACTTTGATGGCTCAACTTCTGTATCACAGTGCAAAAGTATGCTTTGTCTTGTAAGAGTTGTGTAGATTTTGGAAGAACAAAATAAGAGTTAATTTGTATAGATGTGACTATCTGAAATTATCTATTTTCTTGACTTTCTATTTTTGTGTATGTTACATACCCACAGACACACACTCCTACATTATATTACACTCACAAGGCAGTGCTGCAATCTCCTTTGACCACCAGTTTCTCAGCTGATATCCCAGTATTTTTTTGTTTTCTTGCAGACCGTCAATGTGGTGGGGAACTGGGAGAGTTCACTGGCTATATTGAGTCTCCCAATTACCCTGGAAACTATCCTGCAAATGTGGAATGCACTTGGAACATCAACCCACCTCCAAAGCGCAAGATTTTAATTGTGGTGCCTGAAATCTTCCTGCCATCTGAGGATGATTGTGGGGATGTCCTGGTGATGCGGAAAAACTGTAGGTAACCCTATGCTTCATTGGGACCATACAGAATATAGCTTTACAGGATCAGCTTTCATCAGATCCCTGTTATAGGTATAGATATAGTACCACCCTCCTTCATCTTCACTGGAGAGGAAGTAATGAGCAAACGAATAGCTGATTCTTCTAGCATGTCCTAAAGGGTTTAGTGTTTGGGTCTTTAGTATCTACATTGAAACTCATGCCTTACAGAGAGAACAGCCTTCCAGGTACTGATAGTCAGGATTTGATTTTTTTCTGGATTGGAATACTTATAATATATAATACTTAACTTATACAGTTAAACTGGGAATATAACGAGATTTTAAAAAACCTATTTCAGAGCAATCCATGAGTATAAGAAGATTTACTAATTGTCATTGTATTCGGAAAGCCTGCATCCTTCAAGAGAATTATTGTGGGAGTCTCCAAGTACATGATGGCGAACCTATGGCACATGTGCCAGAGGTGACACACAGAGCCCTCTCTGTGGGCATGTGCACCGTCACCAGCTACTCTTCCGGTGGGCTGTTTTCAGACCATTTTTCTGCCATTTTTTGGGGCTTTTTTCAGGCCCAAAAGAGGCCCAAAAAATAGCCTGAAAAAGGCCCATAAAATGGCAGAAAAATAATCTGAAAATGTCCTGAAAAATGGATTGAAAATGGGCCAAAAATAACCTGAAAGCAGCCTGAAAAATGGCCGAAAAACAGCCTGAAAATGGCCAAAAAAATGGCCTCAAAATGACCCGAAAAATGGCCTCAAAAACAGCCAAAAAGGGCCAAAACACAGGCATGTGCGCACCGCCAGCTGGTGTTCGGGCTTCTGGTGGTCCGGCGCATGCGAAGACCAGCTGGCCTGTGTGTGTGCTGGAAACCCGAAGACTAGCTGGCCAGCTCACGCATGTGCACCAGCCATCTGCTCTTTGGGTTTTTGGTGCTCCGGCACACGCATATGCACCTACGTTCTGGTTTTGGTGCTCAATGCCGAAAAGATTCGCCATTGCTGCTCCAAGTGCTCCAAGTTTTCAGACAAGATCTTTATTGTGTAGTATTTATCCCTTGCTCACAAAATTATATACGAAATTGACACATGAACTTTGAATTGTAATCTTCGTGTCCCTTTCCTTCCGTCATTTTTTTTCCTCCAGAAAATCTGTTAAAACGGGAAGTACAAAGCAACTATACCGTATTGTGTTTGCATGAAGGGTAGATTGTTGTTGTTGTACTGTTGTTATACATACTCAAATTTAAAACTTTGTGGTATTAAATCCCCAAAAATGTCTTCAGGTGAATGGGTCTGCCCTTATTTCAGATCTACCAGTAAATGCCCTTTTAAAAATTTCAACTAAAGATAATACAACTTTGTTAAGATATGTTTCCTTTAAAAAAAATAAATTGGAATTCAAATATATCTTTCCTTTAATCTCTCAAAGGTAAGGATCTTTAGCAAAAGGAAGAAAAGCCTTTCATTACTTACATATCGTCCTTCATCCCTGAGGATGTTTTAATGCTTAATATTTGATTATGTAAAGAGTTATGTAAAGAGTGATTCTAAACGATGTATGAACATGATCTGTTTTCTTTTACAGCATCTCCATCCTCCATCACAACCTATGAGACATGCCAGACTTATGAGAGGCCTATAGCATTCACTGCAAGGTCCCGAAAATTATGGATTAATTTTAAAACCAGTGAAGCTAACAGCGCCAGAGGGTTCCAAATTCCTTATGTCACATATGATGGTAAGTATGAGGAAGTTATAGAGCTATGCTATGAAATCTGATCTTTTCAGCACGTAGGTACTTTGGGGACCTATGCTTCCTAGTCTTCCTTCTGATGCCATTTGATGATAAGCATGGATATCTGAAAAACTTTCACACATATTCACACGCATCCAAATATATATTTAAATCTAAAACCTTTGCAGTATTCATGCAACATACATGGATACTGGAAAGCATGGGTGACAAAATACAATTCTCCAAGTAAGATTTCTGGCAGTAAAATATTGTTTCAAATATATAAAAAGTTGAGTGCTTCAGACCAATGTATTAATGTAATTAATGAGAATGAGTGTAATTCTAGCCTTTTAATATCTGGAGGTGGGGAGTGGGGGTTATTAATCATAAAAGTAAACAAAGCCAAGATCTGTTGTCTTCCTTTTAATTAAAAAAAAATGGTATGTATTTCAAAAAATCATAAATGTCCAATAGCTATGATATAATTTTCTTGAATTGTGACAGCTATATGGCAAGAGTCTTCAATTGAAGTTCATGTAGCAAGCAATACAATATCAAGCTTCCCTCTATTTCTAAATATCTACCAGTAGTTAAACATGCATTTATAAATAGCTGTTACAAGCCTGGGTTTTTTTGCAAAAAAAAATTAATGCCAGAAGGAGGTTCTCAAGCAGCTTGGTTGCTGACCCATATATAAAAAAAATGTTGAACTGATAAAAGATTCTTGTTATCTTTTCCTATAGTCTCAGTAACTCTAGAATTATGTCTGGAACTATTGTCTAGTTTTCTGCACCATTTTTTCCTTCATCTTTCTCTTGGAAATGCTTGTCTTTAGATCTTGTAGATGAGTTTATTGATGTCACTTTCTCTTTCTGATCACAATGATTCACCATGAAATGAGTTCCAAATTTTCAAGAGCATATGGAAGATTTTGTCCAGGATGATATTTATTTTATTTTATTTTATTTTATTTTAATTTGATTTATATGCCGCCCTTCTCCGGAGACTCAGGGCGGCTTACAATGCGTTAAGCAATAGCCTTCATACTTTTGTATATTTATACAAAGTCAGCTTATTGCCCCGACAAACTGGGTCCTCAATTTACCCACCTTAGAAAGGATGGAAGGCTGAGTCGACCTTGAGCCTGGCTAGGATTGAACTCACAGAAATTACAGGCAGCTGGTGTTAATTGCTGCCTTTAGTAGGAGGCATTAGCCCCCTACGCTACACAGGCTCGGTGTTTCCAATGTGTTCCAATATGTTTCCAATCCAGTTCTTCAGGTCTTCCAATGTGCACCTATTTCTGCTCTAATTTATTCCGTGCACTTTGCAGCTTCTTGTTCTTTTTCATTCTTTCCTTTAATCTTTCCAAGCATTATAGACTTCTCAAGAGAGCTAAATCTTCCAATAATGTATTGAAAATATAATTTCAGGCTGCTCACTTGTCCACGAGTGAAAACTCTGGATTGAGTTGTTGTTTACCTGGCAATCCAGAGTCCCAGAACTTTTTTTGCAATTCCAAAGTTTAAAAGGACAATACTCTTTCAATTCTTCACAGTCCAACCTGTAGGGAAGTGTCATAGGGAAAACCATTACTATAATGTATCATGGCATCTGAATATCTTTTCCTCATTGCTATTCTACAAACTGCTAGTTAGAGATGTATTTCTTTATTCCCCCTTCCCTCCAAATTCCTCGGGGCAACTCTGGAGATTATCAAAATCTTTTTATGATTCATTATACAGTACAGTATACAGTACAGTACAATGTATTCAAGTACATTGCACTTCAAATAAATTTACTGGCTGCTTTTCTTTTCTGGTATCTTCCTGACCATTTTACCCAATAATGCAGAGGATTATGAACAGCTGGTAGAAGACATTGTCCGGGATGGCAGACTCTATGCATCTGAAAATCATCAGGAGATATTGAAGGTAAGGCTCTTTTTTACTGATAAGGATTTGAGTCATTGGTATCGTTTAGCATCCATATGCTTATGTGCATTGTTTTCTATACATCTTAGACTTAAAACATATTTGAAAGTGGGACTAATGCTATTTTTTTATTAGAAAACTTAGAGAGCTCCTTGTAATGCAAGGAGAAATATAAATTTTGCTGAGTCTACATTTTAGAAAATGGCTTTTAGTTACCCCCTTACCCCCCCCTTTTTTTTCAAATACAGCTGTAGAAGTTTTGAATGCAAATCCACATTAAATTGTGTGAGGAGGGGCTTTAATGATTTCCTTCCTGCTCCAGCTTTTTGCCAGAAATTTTCCTTCCCCTTTGGGGAAATAGTAGCTCGAGTAATTGAAGAAGTTATAGAAATACTTCTGTTTTTACTTAATTTAAAATATAACAGAAGGTACACTTGTAATAATGGCATTGCACTTATGCTTAACATATGTAGCTGACTCTTCGCCCTCCCCCCCCCCCAAATAGTATACTAGTGGAAAAACATAAGGTTGGGGGATGTGGCAATTTGTCTCCTTACACACAGTTTGAAACTGAACCATATTTTTCAAACAGAATGAAAATACTTTCTATTCAGAATGGAAGTATTTTCTTTCAGAAAACTTATCATTCAGCTATGCCAGGGGTTGGCAACCTTAAACCCTCAAAGGTCCTAACTGGAATCCCCCAGTTCAATTCCCCCACCATAGTGTGTCCTCCTAGTGTGATGTCCTTTTGCCTCTACCTATCCTAACCAAAAGTCCTATCAGTTGGAGCTGACCAGAAAACCCGCCCCTTGCCTTGGAGTCTCTCCCTGGCACCCCATGCCTTCCCCCCCAACCCAACCGGAAACTCCTCTCAAAATTGTGGCGCCGACCAGCAACAAGGAGCCGCAGCAGAGGGATGAAAGAGCCACATGCAGCTCCAGAGCCGTGGGTAGCTGACCCCTGAGCTATGCTTTTCAACCTTATCACCAGAGCTCAGGATTGGGGAGTGTATATATCTGCATTTAGAATAATTTTACAAAGCTTTAATGGAGATCAGGAAAATTAGCTAGTTAATATATAATTCAAATAATTATTCAGTTTGTAGAATGTTCTCCATACTCATGGATGTGGAGAAAAAAATAGATATACATTGAGAAAATTAGAAACAGTGGGGAGGAAATTAATTTTGTATTCTTGGACCTCACAGAAACTCAAAATACCAATATAATATATGCTCCCCTAAGCTGGCTACAACTTGTAAAATATCAAAGGCAGCACAGCAAATCACAAAATATGTCAAAAACCAGTCCATTGCTGCCACATCAAAATAATTATAAGAATGATCCCTGAATTAATGTATTAATACTAGCAAATATAGGGACAACTTAGGTGCTAAATAGGAACAGATGAAGTCTTCCATATTTCTCCCCAATAACATATTGTTGAAGAAATGTGTGCCATAGTATTATCATATAATGATTCTATATTTTTTCTAGCTACATTATTAGATATGGATTAATAGTGTTGTGGCTCATTATAACATACAGCATGAGTCTGGATGGATTTCATGGATTTTCTTGCTGCTTGGTTTGGAATGGTTTGATGTGTATAAAATAATCTATTAGATTAATGGTTCCATTATGGATTCCATTCTCAACCTTGCTAGTTACAGTATATAGCAAAAGTAGTACCAGTTTCTCGACAGGCTATCTGTTTGTCAAACATTCTATGGACTATTACAATTCTTGTGGTTATATCTAAAGTTGTCACTCACTTCCCTTGCAGGACAAGAAGTTAATCAAGGCTTTCTTTGATGTGTTAGCTCATCCACAAAACTACTTTAAATACACAGAAAAACATAAGGAAATGCTGCCACGCTCTTTCATCAAACTCCTCCGCTCCAAAGTTTCAAGTTTTCTTAGACCTTATAAATAGCCTCATATTTTCACCAACCTTCCAGGTTTCTCGACTGCCAAGAAAACTTTTTTTCTTATGCTTATTGTTACTTTTCGGTGATCTTTTTCTACAAATAGAAACCCGCCATCTTCACTATGCAGATGCATCTAACTCTTGGTCATTCCTTGGCTTTTCTTCAAATCAAATTTACTGATGATTTGGCCATGGAAGGAACAGCTGGCCACAAGGAACTAAAACCCCTCCCTTGTGTTTCCATACTGAAGTCTCAGCCTGTTGAAATCACCCACCACACTAAGTGATACACTTCACAAAAGTCCTCTGCTGGGACCCGTATCTCCCAGTCAGTTCAGCTTTCTCACATATATGTCATTATGTGTGGCTCCTTGTGCTATCAGGCAGCTGCTAAAGGGGCTGCTTGGGTACATTTCTCTGCATAAACTGTTTCTAAAAAGAAATACTTCTGCTATCATTAGATGCCTCTGCTTCTGGGACACCAATGAAATGGGAAGACTCTGAGCAACTGCTAAGCAATGAATTGATCCAGCTGAACACTTTTGTAAAGAACCGAGAGCAATGGACACCTGGAATGTGGAAGGTTCTGTCTTATTTATCAGACTGTTATGTTTTTAATTGAAAAATGAATCAAGCAATCTTGCAGAGAGGATCAAACCAGATATATGGGGGAGGGGATACAATGGATATAAATCATAAAAAGGTATATCACAGAAATGTGAAAGGAAATTGCCCTTGTTGGGAATGGCAAGTGTGGTGACTAGAAGAGCATCATTTCATGATGGATTTTGCTGTTGACAGCCTAGCCTAGCCACCTACTCATACAGAATAATGTCTGGAAAGGGGGAAGGGGGAGCAGAGAGCAGACGTTGGTGAAAATGAGATTTTCTGATAAGATTTTCCCCACAGACATTTGTGCTAAGAGATCAGACTTCTTGTAAGCTCTGCCAAAGAGTAACTCAGTGATAAGAAAGCAAGTGGTGTGAAGGGCAGGAGTAAGTGAATGTGCACTAAGATGCTCTCCTTTCTACCTTTTTCAAATTATTAAGTGCAATCATTTTGAGTTGTCTTTATATTATTTAGAGGGTTTTTTCTACTAGAAACTACAATATTTATACCTGCCTGAGAAAAGAGGATGTGTGTGTACAAGAAACAGAAAAGAATCCAAACATGGAATTGGGAGAATAATGACTAAATGTAACTACATTTTCAGCTCTTGGAATTTTATTTTCTTCACTACAGTAAACTCCAACATAACTCCTGAAGATAGAGTTTGTGTATGTGAAATTATGCTTTGATAACAAGCAGCTCCTAAAAGTCAATTCAATTCAATTCAAATATTATCAAAGGCATCTTTAAAGAATATATCAAGAATCATATACTGGAATCTGTCCCCATATTAAAACTTTTTAACACATTCACCATGCTACTTAATCTCACTCTTTCTGAAATTTAGCTTTGTATAGATAGAAGAATGTTTGATTCTAACATATTATACAGAGATCACTAGGTTCTCTTTCTGATGCTCCAATAAGCTACAAGGTCTGTAAAAAGGTCTGGAATCTTTTGGGAAATCATAACTTTTAACTCAAAGGTTTTTTTCCCCTTCCTAATTCAAAAATGTAGCTATGGATTCTTAGTGAGGAGGGAAACGTTTTCTGCACCTACTCAGAGGTACTCTTGTCTTCTCATGTTACAAAGCTGAATCCTGCATTGAATTTGTTTTTTAGAGTAGCTCTTGTTGATATGAAATCATGTTGAGTGTTTGTTTCTTGTTCATTTCAAATTACATAAACTGACAGGGCAAGCTACCCTATATAAAAAGAGAGCAAACCCCACTCCCTTCTAGCACTAAGGATGAAATGGCTGTCAGTAAACAACCAAGTTCAGAGAGCATCAAGGACTCCGCAGTTACATAAACTTGTCAGTCGAGCACTGATTCATATTCAAGTGCAAATGCTAATGATGAAAAGCAGTCTTAAATCTAAAATCAGAATTATGGAAAGTGGCATGCAATTATAATCAGTTAATATACAATATTGCCGATTTTCACCAATATTGCGTGCTGTGGATTTTCTACTTCTTATTTTTAACCTCATCCAGAATCATGAAATAGTTCTACCAATATTTCAGCCCTGAAACAGAATGTAGTGGAACCTCCAGCTAAAGGGAAAGGGGCCCTGCCAGGGGGAATAAAGAGACATTCCATCTTGGGGAGGGGTGGGGGGAGAAGGAAACGTTTAAGATCAAACCCTTAGATCTGTATCTGCCATTTCCCAAGGGAAGGTAGGCAGTTTGGCGCAAGATACTTATAATATAGGTGATGAACAATACCTGCTTGAGCCTATCCACAAGTGCTTATGTTTGCTTGCACCCGACACAGAAGTGGTTTTGATGTAAACACAATCGTCGTATTTTAGTAGGTGAGATTCCATTATTATAAATGCTAATTGGATGCAACATTTTCTTGAACTTACAAGCATTTGTTTATTTTGTGGAAGAGGTCAGAGATAGATACTCAAGTCAGTTATTTACTTCAGAGAAAAATAATAGAGATAACCAGAAATGGGGGACAGCTTTGAAAAGAAAAAAATGTGTTGAATTTTGCTTTGGATTCTACCTGATTTCTGTTATGAGATCTATTTTGCCTGTACCAATATGTAAAAAGTAAAAAAAAATGACATCCATCTCGAATAGGAAATATAACCAGATATAAGCAATAAAGCTAAATTATTTATAGTTGCTGTGCCATATGCCATCATCCAGTATCCCTTGAAAAATAATGAAAAAAGGTGTAGTTCATAGTTATTTGCACTTGATGAAAGAAATTGTATCTGATTTGTAAAAATAAAAGTTTGCATTTCATACTGCCCATTTAAATTATTAAATGGAATTTCTTGGTGTTTCATTGACCGTTCAGATTTTTTCACCATTGCTTGTAAAATGGCTAATGCACATTTATTGCTGCTTGAAGTTCTGTTTCTCCCTCCCTTTTTGTTCCTTTTTCTCTTTGGAAATCGGCCAATTTTTTTACACTAGACAATTTGTAGTCACCAACAATTGTGGGTTCCAAAGCCTGGACATAGTATTTGCACTGTGAAATGCATATTATTGCCTGTTATGCATTTCTCTAAAAAATAAAAAACATAACTTTTTTAATACAAAGGCAATTAAAACTGTATAAAAATAGAACAAATGGAAAACATGCTAATAGTATGAATGAAAACAATTATTTGTCTTTTCCTGTACCAGGGATGGGGATCATTTTTAAATGTTTCTAAGCTGCAACTCCCACCATTATACACTGTTTATAAAGGCTGGAGGTAGTATGAATCACAGATGTTCAGCAATATTTTCCAGAAAAAGAAATTTGGTTTGTTTTCAGGTCTTACTGTATCCCTCAGTAGTAGCTCATAGGGACTTTACAAAACCATTTGAAGAGAGAGATCTGGTAGTAGGGTTGTTGACCACTTCATATTCAGGGGTCTCTGACAATCATGGCCAACTCGCCACGGGACAAGAGGTACACAATATCAAAGAAATAGTGGAACACAATCATTAAAGAAAGGATGCAAAAGGAGGGACAGAATGAAATGTGAATGACAAAACTTTAAAAAAAATATTTTGAATAATTAAATTGAATTGTTAAATTGTCCCATAGTGAGTTGTCCTGCAGTGAGTTAGCCATGGCGAGTTGGCTGCAGCGAATTGGCTGTGGCAAGTTGTTCCATTCCATATAGGAGGGATTCTTCAAGATGTGGTTGGGATACTTTAAGCACCAGTCAGAAAAATATTTTATTTGGCAGCCCTCATTTTGCATACTTCTGGCAATTTATTCCTGTATGAAAAGCTGAACACACTTTTTAGACAAATTTGTGATGGTTAGCATTTAGAACTACTTTTACTTTTATATGATGTACAGTATATGGTTTTAAATTGATATTTCTTATTCATTTCTCCCTGCTAAAGTATTTGGAGCCTTTTCTACAAAAATAAACAGGAAAACATGCTGGGTAACACAAAGAACAAATTTCCTCCAGCATCCTTTTTCATAATGCTCATGCAGAAAACTTTAGGAAACTAACAAGTGGGATTGAAGGCAATAACATTTTTTATTTCCCAGCAACTATAATTCAGAAACATATTAATTCTAGAGGTTGGATGTAATTATAATGATTTGGGATTATTTGATAATACTTTTAATATTGTTGATAATATTTGATAATACTTTTCTTTTACAGTAGCATTCTGTATTTTCCAATAATTGTAAATCAGAAGAACATTATTTCTAAAGGCTGGATATAACCACCATGATTTGGGACTATTTGATTATGCTTTCCCCCCATTAATCTGAAGTCTACACCCTTGTCAAAATTACATTTATTTGCCCATCCCTTCAAATTCTATATAGTCTTTACTATATACAGTAGAATTATGGAGAGAAATTCTGGAAATTTCTACCTTTGCCGTGATTCTTTTATTCTTTCATTGCTACAGTGCCAATGTTGAACTATTTTTAAAAGCTGAAGGATCAGTTAGTTGCAAAATCTTTCTGGCTAATTAACTGCGTGGGGACCTTATTGCTAGTATATTACTATACTTCTTAGTCAAGAGTGTTTCATTTTGTTGTTCTGGCATACCAAATTGCTAAAATGTGCAGACTATTAGAATCATGGGGCAAAAGGACCTGCTTGTGGGTACATATTAAGAAATAAAGTTCATGTAAAATGAACTTTGTTTGATTTCTGAAATCTTGGCTTTTGGGTATGGTCTGGAAGAGAGAAATTTCCTTCTACATTGTTGTTTTTCAGATATTTGTAGTAACTGATAAGTAGGGTTGCTTCTAATCAAAATGGCATTAGTGTTTCACATTTCTTTCTCCTGGGGTTATTGTTAGGGCTACATATTTTGGTTAAAAAATCTGAATGAACACTAGATAGATAAAGTACTGTATGGTACAGAAGAATAAGCTCTACTGTCCTTATTTGCCAAGATTTTTGCTGCCAACCTTTGGTTGACAGCTAGTTGTGGTAACAAGGTTAGCAGAAGCAGGGAGTTAAAACTTAAGGAGTTTAATAAGCTGACAACCTCTTAACAAGTTTTGCATTAAACTTGTTTCTATGGGAGGGAGCTGACCGTAGAATAGATGGTACAACTGCTGTAAATCAGAAGTCCAGGCTTCTGCTCTGTTTCAAGATGTCTCTCTCGACTTCATAGAGAACTTTATTTTTATACAGTTTTACACAAGCAGATAAAAGGTAGCACAGCAACAGTATTCTGATTGGATAAAAGTTATTCACCCCCCCTCTCAAGTTGCCATCTTCTCTAGGTGAGATTATATTATATCATCCTCATCCCAGCCAATTATGAAGTAATGCAGTAAGCAGGAAAGCCCACAGATCACCAGCCAGCAGTATGCTGCTTCAGCCTGGTACTGTGACCCTCGACCCACTGACCTACAACAACTTTAGCTCCTTTCTCCAAATAGTCAAATCTCTATCACAACATCCTTCCTCCTTCGAGAATCAAGTTTTTAAAAAGTTTTTCATTGCTGTTTGCAACGTTTATAAAGGACGGAATTTCAAGAGGACCCAGCAGATGGCAGCACGTAACTATCTGAAGGAGATGGGCGGTTCAAAAATGTGAAAAATAAATACTTGAATGCGGTTCAGAGTTCGAAGTTCAGAATTGTAGGCGAGACTAGAATTCAAAAACTTCTCAGAAGAGGTTCTTGGGAAACCACTTCCGTGAGTTGCAAAGAAAACTGCAGAGACCATGCAGTCTACGTCAGTAAACCAACAGGCGTTAAACTCGGGTATTGTTTAACGGGCATGTAATATTTCAGCACAGTCACGGGCAAGGAGAAAATACTTTTTAACCTCCAAAGCTTTTTATAGGCAATTAGGCTGGTTCTGAATGAAAACTATTTGCATTCTGTTTAAAAAGCATGGCTCAGTTTCTAACCGTGCCTAAGAAGATAAATTGCCACGTCTCCCAACCTTCTAGTTTTCCACAACGGTTGTATACCGTTCATCTCAACGCAGAATCGGCACAATTAGTGAGAAGCCAATTTAACAAGTAAGCAGGTCGATCGAACTTTTAATTGCAAAGAAAACAAGCCGTTCCGGATCTCCTACGTCTGCGAGTTGAGCTGCTGCGTTGCTTTCCACCCGGGAATACGGAGGTTTACGCATTGGAGTCCCATGCGGGAATTAAACCAATGAGACCAAGTTATCCGTTTTTACTACAATACTCGGGGGGGGGGGAGAAATCCCACCAGCAAGTCAACGATTTAAAAAAGTGCAGTACAATAAATCTCGTTGTACTTAAACTGATTAAAGAAAACCATGCGGTTTACGAATTTTAGCAATGTGACCCGGATGCGGAAATCCAGAAATGGAAGCCGGACTTTCATCTGACTTGCATTTGGTTGGAAGGCTCTGCCGAAAGCCGGAGGTGCAAACGAAAGGGCAAGTGGCTTCGCCGCGGCTTCTGCGCATGACAGGAAATGCGGCTCTTTAGCTGAACGGCGGCCTCTGCTTTCCTTTTCCGGAAACTTTCTGAAACCCCGGAACCTGGATAGAAGACAACGAAGAGTCGAAGAAGGCGGGCTTGAGAAAGTGGCATACAGGCTGCGGGGCCGGGAGCTGTAGAGAGGCCCGGTGCATGGCGGTCAGGCGGCGGACTCGGCCCTCCACAGGTCGGTGCCGATAGAGAGGCGGGGATGAGGAAAGATGCACAGCCCTGGCTATTGGGGAGGGGGCTGTTGGTGGATTCCTTTCCCCTTCTCCTCCTCCGCCGACACAGATTTTTGAATCTGTTCTTCTTTTTGAATTTTGGAAGAGGAAGAAAAGAGATCCTCTTTAGGAGCGCGGGTGCTTTGCGCTGCGCGATCTTTCACTTTGAGATCCTATCTTGGGGTTTGTCTGGGTCCCCCCCACCCCTTGCGTTTCAAAGCCCTGCCAAATCCGGCTTCCAGAGCTTGTAATCGGCGTGCACAAATCAGAGTGGAATTGCCTTGAGTGGGAGGGGAAGCTGCATCTGTTGGGTTTTTGCCTGCGGGAATAGAGCTGGTGGTTGCCAGAGATGCCAGTTTTTTGTCTGGTCGGTCAGTGCCTTCTTAACCCATCACCTCGAGCAGAAATGCAGTGATGATCCTTCGACATCAATGCCCTTCTTTCTCCAAATCTCGAGAAAAGATTTTGCTGGTTGAATCAGTCCAATCAACCAGAAGAAAACAGTTCTTCATGGAATCCTCTTAAAACTTGTCCAGCAGAGGAAAGTTTTTGGTAGAAACTGTCTGATGGCATCATTTTAGGAAAGCACCTTACATGCTTCTTGGTTCAAATATTAAATCTGGGTTCACAGAACATGCAAGACAAAATATGGCTGTTGGTGGTAGGTGGTGCGCTTTGCAATTTAATGGGTGAATCCAATCAACCATGGTTAAGGAATGCATGACTTAGTTTCAGGGCTTCCCAAATATTTTCCTTCCTTACCCAAAATCACTTTTCAGAAAGCTAAGGTCAAATGTTCCTGTTGTGATTGAGTAGCGACACACAAACTCATTGACCAAAGAAAAAACACTTTTACTCAATTTTGGATGATTTTCACAGGTTTGGAAAGCGCTAGCTTAGGTTTTGTGTGAACATTACCAAACTCTTCCACTTTGATTCAGGTTTTCAGGGCTATTTTTGGTACATACTTAAAGCTAATAGCCACAGGATGGTATGCTCCAAATTCCTGTTAATTATTTAGAAATTTCTTTTACATAATAATTCTCTCCAAATTCATCTGGTTCCATTTTTTTTTCTCTTACAGGGCTTATTTTAAAAATGAAAACTTGGATTATTTCTGATTTTTTATTGCATTTTTAAATTAGAAAGTAAAGATGAAATGATATATTTTAAAAGGCACAAAGCTATTGTAGTTGTTCAAACAGAATATGAGAAAAAAAAGAATTGATTCCTACATTTAGAGAATTCATTTTTGTATGTAAAAATGCGAAGGATGGCACCTCAGTGATAGATCATATACTTTGAGAGCAGAATTCCTGCCCCACTTTTGGGTAAAACTGAAAATGTTCTCTGAAAGCCTGCTGAGACTCAACCACGCTGCATAGGCAAAAATGAGCTAAATGGACAAAATGTAACATAACTGCTAAAAATTACAATGTTATTATTTCCCCCCCCCCTTTTTCCCCCCAGGAAACCTGCTTTCTACACTATTAGAAAAATTGTGGAATATGAAAGCCCAACATATAATGCAGGTTTCTTCTAAAAATGGCACAGTTTATATGCTTTGGTTTGCCAATCTATTACTTGAAGCTAAATGCTTCAAATAATTCAACCAAAGATATTTGAGCCTTCAGCGTTCTTACAGAATATCAGTTACCCTTAATTTCAATCTTAATAGTATCTGTAGAATTCATCTATAAACTTATTCTTCTGTGTAAATCCAGAGCTTTAGTTCTCTAATTTTATGAAATGTCTGGCATATTTGCTCCAATAACTCTTCATCACGTGATAGATTTAGAGACTGACAACACCAATTGTTCTTCTTTTACTTACACAGTACCTCTTCTTGTATATTTTATTATTTTTCTTGCTGTGCTCATTAAATTCTTCCTCTGTGCTATGGTATGTTATTTATTTAACTGTTGCATGAAGAAGATTCACTTTTTCATATCTCCATTTCAGTTGGCAGAGCTAGAAAAAATCTTGCTGAAAACTTGGACAGCTATCACCTCACAAGGTGCTTGTTGTGGGGAAAATAAGAGGAAGTAGTATTAGATATGCTCATCACCTTGAGTTATTCATAAAGTAATAAAGTATTACTTTATTAAAGTAATAGAGTATTACTTTATTAATAAATTAATAAAGATGGGTTAAGAATCTAATAAATATAATCAGAAATAAAATAGAAACAGTGGATCCGAATTTTCTGATTTCTAAAACTTCCCACCTCCACCTCATCCATTCTTGAACCTTTTACATAAAATGTTCGTTTGTATGTTTGAAGAAGATAATACCACGCTACTTCTATTTTGGAAACCTGAGACTGGCAACACTTCTCTACCATTTTTGTTAACTAAATATGCATATCTGACATTGTGTTATTAAATATAATGAAAGGCAGTCACAAATCTAATTTTGAAACTGTAGAGGGAAAAAAATCTGTTTACATCACTGGAATAGATTGTGAAGAGGGGTGCTTGATAGTTTGGAGAAAACAAGACTAAAGGGAAATAAATATGAAATCACTGTTCATATTCCTGGAGCAATATTATGTGTGAAAAAGGCCCGTCTATCCCAGAAAAACAAAGTAAAAGTATTAAGTAACAGGAAATAAGATTCTAGATGAATTCCCAGTGTAGTTTGACAGTAGAACTATCAATGAAAACTGTAAAATCTTTGCTGGATGTGTTTAATAGAGGCCAGATAGCCATTACTTAAGGATGTTTCAATTTAGGTTTGTTGGCCTAATTGGTTTTTTCCAATTTTACCTTTCTATGCCAAAGACACTTTCTATAAAAATTATTCAGACTCTGAACTTTTCTCTCTGCAGGTTTAAAAAGAAGTACAGGTAGTCCTCGACTTACAACAGTTCATTTAGTGATTGTTCAAAGTTACAACGGCACTGAAAAAAGTGAGTTATGACCATTTTTCATACGTACGACCATTACAGCATCCCCATGGTCACATGATCAAAATCCAGATGCTTGGTAGGTAGTTCATATTTATTATGGTTGCAGTGTGCCAGGGTCATATGGTTACCTTTTGTAACCTTCTGACAAAGTCTATGGAGAATCCAGATTCACTTAACAGCCATGTTATTGATTTAATAAATGCAATAACTCACTTAATAACTGTGGTAATAAAAGTTATAAAAATCATATAAATAAAATTATAAAAGTTATAAAAATCACTTACCAACTGTTTCATTAAGCAACATAAATTTTGCGCTCAGTTGTGATAGTAACTTGAGGACTATCTGTAAAGCATAGGCTTAGGACAAGCCACCTTTATGCCTGGCTTGCTTAATATTCACCTTGGTGATCTGTAAAAGTTCTTTACTTGTTATAAAGCATGAAACCCCTGATTGGCCATGTAAGGTAAGGTATCGTTACTTTTCTCATCTTGGTTTTGTTCAAATATCAGGTTGTATCAGGCAGGGGAATCTGCCTAACAGAGAAAAAATTCTGGTTCCAGTTACATATACATTTATTTTAATTTACTTTGTAAATCCCTACTTACCACTAAAAGTTATATATGGTACTTACTATTCTATAAGAGTAGTTCTGTGCAATAAAAGGAGACTCATCTTCTCCAGTATCTAACATTGGCTGCCAGTGTATTCTGAGGAATACAAGAGCGGGGCAAAAAGATAACAGTTCTTTTGTTGTAATTGTTTGTTGTATAGCTAAGGTGCATTGCTGTTTCCATTTGATTAGTCTTGTTAATCCTTTCTAATGACTTTCACCCAAGTTTATACTTACGCTTAACAGTAAGTGGGAACAAGAAATGTGTACACAAATATGCATACCTTTTCATTTTTATTATAGCTGTGTCAGTGGGAACAACTTTCAGTGTTGAATACATGACTAAGGAGCTGCTACCCGAACAAAATGGAGAGCTTGAGTCTGCAGGCGATGACCCTTTCTGATGGGACAACAGCCTATGTTCAGCAGGATACAGGTGGTGAGTCAGTTGAAGGCAGTGACAGCTGTGGCCAGTGAGACTGGGACAAAGCAGGAACCCTAGGATCAAAACATTACACACAAGGGAGAGTGAAAGGCAAAATAACTTGGATAAATATTTCATTAAATATATGTGCTTTATGTGTATTAAATTTTAATAGTGCAGGTAGTGCTCAACCTTCAAACTTAATGGAGCCTGCCTATTATAATCCTAAATGGAGACGGACATTAAGTGAGATAGGCTCTCTTAACAATCCCCACTCCTGCTCTCCCTAATGCACTAGCCATATAAGCGCATGGGTCATTAAGTGGAGCATAGGGTGCCTCAGGGCTGTGGAGAGGCCTAACACAATCCCAGGACTACCGGGCCCAGGCCTCTTCCACCTCCTGTGTTCCAGTTCCTACCCCTAGGGTTCTCGACAGCCCTTGGGCCTGCTTCCTCTCCTGCATCCCTGCGTCCCTGCATCCCTGCAGGGTTTGGGCTTCTTCTCCATCCCTTAATAAATAAGAAATTTTCTAACATGCTTTTCAATCTACCAAAGAAAAAATTAATTTCACTCCTTTGTTTAAACTATTATAAGTTTTAATAACTGATTGCAAATATACCTGGCACAAGAGTACATTTTTATATATTTTAAGTGGTGTTAGGATCTTCTTTACCTACTTCCTTATATGGAAAAATATATTTATTGATAAAGATAAATGCATAAAGCAAGAATTCTACTAATGCTGCCTCTGAATTTAGTATCCTGGATCCCATATGTAAACAATGATAATATGTTTCAGAAGAAATAATTCTAACATAACATATACGATTCTAATTCATGCTCCTTAATAAGAAGTTTTAATGGCTATGTAGCTAAAAAATTTAATCTTGCTTCCTAGAAAATTGACAAGTGTTACAAAATTCTTGTTTCAGAAGAGAAATTAGTTGAAGGACAAGTGATTGAACTTGAAGATGGATCTACAGCTTTTTTCCAAGAAGTAACACTGCAGAAAGGTGAAGTAAAATTGCTGATGTACCTCTTGTGGTCTCTTTAAAGCACTATGAGGAACTTGTGGCCTTCCTAAAGTTGTTATACTAGGATTGCTGGAAATTGTAATTCAGCATCATCAGGAATCCCACAGGTGTCTCGTCCCTGCTTTAAGTTCCAGTCTGGCTTCTACCAGCACCTTTTTAAACACTAGCAGAACCAATACTGTAAGTTTTCAAACTGAGCAAATTTGAGGGAGTTTGGAAATTAAGATAGGCATCTCTAGAACTTATTATAGTAAAAGTAACATAATTGCTCAACTACTCCCACCAACCATCAATATCGGTATTCCTTACGGGCAGTTTGTCACACTGATTTATTGTTTTAGAAGATCTCATTTTATCTTTTTAGAAATTTGTATTTAAACAAAACAAAAGGTAGCAGGCTACAAGGAAAACACCAGCTTTGACTTTATTTCTAAGAAATAAAAAGGAATATTAAAGCAGTCTTAGGAGATAGAAGTGGTGAATGGGTACAACTGTGTATGCATATGCTTAGAAAAAAAGAGACAATAATAAGCAGACATATGGGGAGTAACTTAGGGACCTAACAGGAATGGTGAGGAAGAGGCTCATCAGTTTGTGCTTTAAGTGGCTAGCTATGCCCTACATGGCAACTATTTAATGCAAATGCTATTAGTTTCAAAATTCTAGATGTGACTCCTAAGTAAAGTGGTAGGGATACCAGTTATGCTCTCTGCATACTTACCTACCTATCATCCATCCATCCATCCATCCATCCATCCATCCATCTATCTATCATCAGTCATGTTTCTAGACTGTCCATCTCCCTCAAGGAGGGGTTCTGGGAGGTGTAATATAGTTGCTTTACATGTATCTTAGAATTGACATCTAATGCTATAGAGGTATACAGGTAGTTTTCAGTTAATGATAGAAATTGGGATCAGAATTTCTATTGCTAAGAGATGCAGTTGTAAAGCATGATGCTATATGGCTTCATCGCTTAGTGATGGCACTCCCAACACACCATGTTGCTATAATTAAACAAGAACTTTGGGTTGTTAAGGGAGTCCCAGATGGCTTGCAAGCGGGCAGGTAAGGGGTAGTGCAGGTGTGGTAGGGGTGGGGTGGCTTCTAGATGTAGGAAGGTGCAAACAAATTACCAGAGTAGCTTGCTGACTTCCTTGCCAACCTCCCGCTTCCCCCCTTGTAGAAGCTGGCAGGGAAGGTTACAGATAGCAGTCATGTGACTATGGGATGCTGCAACTGTTATAACAGTGTGAGCCAGTTGCCAAATGCCCAGATTGCCATCACAAAATTGTGGGGGCATTGAGACAGGCAGAACTTTGAGGACCAGAAATAAGTAGATGTCATTCAGTGGTGTTGTAACTTTCAGCAGTCGCTGAACAAGTAGTTGTTAAATAAGGAGTACCTATATAGTGTAGGAATTAAAAAGTAATGCAGTTGCGACTGACAGAATGCGGGTACGGTAGTGTAAAAATCACCTGGAAAAATGGCTTCTGATTACAAACGGAGGGTTTTTTTTTAATGCCCTCTGCACTAAAAAGAACAAACAATGCCTTGCACTTGCTGGTGCTTTTGTTTCTACATCTAAACAAATTTAGAGTCAGAGTCAGAGAAAGAGAAGAATAATTTTCACTGAGTTCATTTAATTCAGCGTTAGAATGACTCTATGTGCACTTCTCCATTCATATTATTATTAAAATATTTTTTTAATATATACCTAGCGCTGAATTGACTAAGAGGGTTTACTTCAAAACAAAAGAAGTGAACAGTGATGGGGATTCTTAATCTTGTTAAGCTTTGCTTCTGTTGTGTTGCATGAAAGAACTAGGCAAGTTGATTTATTTGAGATCACTTATGTGCCTGTGTATATTCGTATTCAATATATAGAATCGATCACATTTGAAGATGGTCAGCCTGTTGCACTGGAAGATGGAACCATGGCTTTTATACATCACACTCCCAAAGGTAGATTTCAATCTTGTTTTCAAAAAATTATCCATAAAAAGCAGAAGGATTATAGATGTCATTGTGTGTTGCTTTTTCCAAACAAAACAAAACAAAACAAAACAAAACAAAACAAAACAAAACAAAACAAAACAAAACAAAACAAAACAAAACAAAACAAAACAAAACAAAACAAAACAAAACAAAACATAAACCCCAACTCTCCTAGATAAAACATTTATTTGTGTTGGTTACTTTTATTCTAGATCCGTGATGGCGAACCTATGGCACGGGTGCCACAGGTAGCACGCAGAGCCATATCGGTGGCACGCAAGCTCAGCTCTGGCACGCATGCCTGCGCCAGCCAGCTGATTTTTAGGCATTCTGGGACCACCAGAAGTCAGGAAACACACTGTTTCCAGCCTCCAGAGGGCCTCTGGGGGAGAGGGAGGCCATGTTTGCCCTCCCCAGGCTCCTAGAAAGGCTCTGGAGTCTGGGAAGAGCAAAAAACGGGCCTACCAGGTCCACCGTGCCATCACGTGCCAAAAGCGGGGGGAGCATGGGGAGGGCATAGAATTATGGATGTGGCCACACGTGCGTGACCCCACTGTGCTCCCCCCGCTTTTGGCATGCGATGGCAAAAAGGTTAGCCATCACTGTTCTAGATCTTCTGGGTAGCCTACATCAGGAGTAAGATATTTTATCTTCTCTTGCAATTCCTTCTTCTCTCTCAGAATTTTTTCTTAATCACTGAAAAACCACAATTTGGTGGCTAAGTTATGGGCAAACCATGGTTTGGATTAACCAGGAAGTTGAGAGATGAAAGGGAGAGTGTTTCTTTATTTGTTTCGGTTCTGTGGTTTGGAAGATTGAGAATATGGCAGTGTCATTTTTTCCTAATCCATTTTTTACAGCCATAAATGATAAAGTACTCATCTATTGAAAAAAAATGGTACTATTCTTCAATTGCTTCTCAACCAAATCATGAATGGACAGAATAGTTCCAGATGGTCTGCTCCATCAAAGCAACATGATCTTTTGATTTCATCCATCTTTGATTGTGAATTGCAAGATCTTTTGATATGTAACATTTGAGTTCTAAAGTATAGATTTTACTATTGATGACCTTAATCCTTAGATTTTATTAGCTGTAAATGATCAAGGGACAAATACGTAGTGATTAGAGCTGACAGTGTTTATGGTCCACTTCAGAGGGTTTTGACCCCAACACCTTGGAGGCCATCCAGCTGGAAGATGGATCCACAGCTTTCATACACCGTCCTGTTCCCACGACAATGGATGGCACCATCCTGGCAGTGCAAGAAGATGTGGGGCTGGAGGAATTGGCAGTAGGGAAGAAAGATGATGCTTTTGATTTAGATACTGGTACCCCTCTGAAGGATTATGCCAGCAAGGTGAGAATATTTTGCTTTTCTACGAAGATTTTAAAGCATAACATGATTCAGAGAATTATATTTTTTAGGTGTATACAGCATGGTCCACCACTACAAAAAAAAAACCTGTTGTGAGCTGTACGGATAAACCCTGCCATCTGAAGTCAGGTGGCATTGTTCTAATTAGCTAATTTGATAGCTAATTAGAACAATATGTGTTTGTACTGATGAGAACTTTGTGGATGTATCTGTATATATATTGACTGTTTTGCTAACTTGTACAAATGTTCAAGTGCCACTTCAGCTATGATATTATAGGTACCATTTGGATGGGAAAGACTTATCTCATCTGATACTGCTATGAATTCAATGTTTTGTTGTAAAATCAGAAAGAGATATGCAAAAACTTTAAATATGGAATGAAATGAAATGGCACAGGTACAATAGCCTAGTGGACACATGTAATAAACGAAGATACTACTTGGATATTTTGTGGATATCAGTATCAAGCATTACACCTTTTTTTTCTTTTAACCATTTAGATTACATAAATATAAGGGATTGTGCTTGAAACAACTATATATTAGGCTGTGAGAAGCAGTATATTTAGATCATTTTATATTTTAGTTTGGTTTTGAATATGGTTATTCATCTTCAGTCTTCAAACTTTATAGTGGAGTGAAACACATAATTCTGCTTCTCCTTTTTTCAAATAAAATCTATTTTTGTATTTGCTTTATTCTGCTATTTGAGACAACAATTCAGAAAGTTGCCATTTATATCTGGGAAGTAGCTAAACAATATTAGATATAATTAGGTTAAAAACCCATTGGCATTGTTTTAGTGTACTTATTTAGTGGACACTTATTTATTGTCCATATTGACTTACAATTCAACGGATACTATTTATCTTTCCAAGGCATGGTGTCAGTGTGTAGCCGCACATTGTGACAGTCTGTAGTACACACAGGTTTTCTGGGCATTTACTTGATATTTTTTTCTCAACCAGAGTTTACCCTTCAATCTTTTAGATCCATTTAGGAGACTGTCTAAAGAGTGCTCCCATAATTAGGGGGAGAAATGAGGATTTATTTATAAAATTTTGACTCAATATTACTGATAATCTCTAAGCTTTCCTCCCTCAAATCTTTACATCTGTAAGTGGCATCATTTATCTTTATTTTAATTTTTCTATTCACTGTTTTTAAGTATTGTTGACTTTATTCTGATGATTTCATTTAATTCTTCACATTTCCTTTGGAAATCATACTGGACTTACGTGAGAGAAAAATAGAATAAAAATCTAATAAAATTAAAGGAAAATGTTTCTGAAAGTGGAAAACCATTTATTTCCTGATGTTGGAAAATGTCCAAAGCAATAACAGCTTAATATTATGACTTGCAGTTGCCTATTAGCAATGCCAAATATGTAGCGTATATATTGTTATTCTAAGACAGGGTTTCCCAGCCTGACCAACTTCCGGTTGTATGGAATTTAATTCAAGCGTTGCTTAGCCAGAACAGCTTTTTTTTTTTTTTTTTTTTTGAAAATTCACAAAAATGAAGTCTGCCGATATGGAAATTTCCCAGGATACATGGTTTTAGAATGCAAGACGATGGTAGAAATTGTTATGATACTGATTTTAGTTATTAGTGATATGAGTTGAGGAACTAAGCCTGAGAGAGAAGGACTCCATAAGATGGCCTGATAAATTGATGAGACTGGCAAACTACAAGCCACAGACTTTGCACCAGGCAGTTTCATTTTTTTAATCATTGTGTGACACTTTTCAGGCTCTCTGGCTCAACTTCAGCAAAAGCTCCCTAACATGCCTAGATAAGAATCATTATCATATACAGGTAATCCTTGACTTAGAACAGCCTGTTTAGTACCGTTCAAAGTTACAACAGCACTGAAAAATGTGACTTGTGATCGTTTTCACAGTTAGGACCTTTGCGGCATCCCCATGATCATGTGATCAAAATTCAGATGCTTGGCAACTGGTTCATATTTATGACCGTTGCTGTGTCCCGAAGATCACCTTTTGCGACCTTCTGACAAGCAAAGTCAATGAGGAAGCCAGTTTTACTTACCAACCGGGTTACCAGCTTACCAACTGCAGTGATTCATTTAACAACTCTGGCAAGAAAGGTTGTAAAATGAGGCAAAGTTCAGTCAACTAATGTCTCACTTAATGACAGAAATTTGAAGTTCAGTTATGGTCGTAAGTCAAGGAGTACCTATACAAGATGTCCACTTTATCTGTACGTGTTATCCCTTTATTTAAACGTAAACTTTTTATATTAACCTAAACCCTCACTTCCCTGCACTGTATTTATTTATTTATTCAATTTCTATAGCCGCCCAACTCAACCAAATGACTCTTTACCAACTCGATTCCAGAAGATCAGAAGACAACCTTCATTCAAAACTGTTACGTTCTTCCCCCTTTTCTTATTTTACAGAAATGTAACAGAACTCTTTTTCTTCTTGTATTCATGAATTTATGCTCTGTACCATTTGCTCCTCTTGTGTTTTAAGTTACAGTCTTTTATCTGCTCTGGCCATCACCAGATTGGCCCATAGATATTGATTAGGAATGTACAGTTATCCAGATCTAAAGCAATAAAAGTACTTTGGAGCATGTTAGCTATACCATTAATGTCTCCTTAGAAAAGGGTCTTACGGCAGTCATTTAGTCCCAGGAAATCACACATTTGAGTTAAAGAACTGTAGTACCCCAACACAGCCTGCTTAATGTCAACTTCTTAATAATTACTATTACTATCATCATGGCTTTGGATAGTCAAAGTCATTTGCAACCTTTTTAGCAAAGTAGAGAAGATGTGCGTTAGCTTACTAACCTGGGTCATACCATAACCATGCCACATGCAATTTCCTGCTAATGGAAATAATGTTTCCTTTTTCAGTATCTTTATGCAGTGTGCCAGCAATACAAAGCTCAATTTGACCAAAAATATTTCCATTCTATATTATATATTTTTTTCTATATAGGTAATCACCCCTTACTATTCTAGTCAGAACGGCAAACACAACACAATCAATTGTGTTTGGAAAAAAATCATAAGATAAATAATAGTTTTCATCAAGATTGAGTTGAAGAACATCCCAAACTGAATATCGTCTCCTTCAGAAAATGTATGACTCCATCAAAAGTCATACATTTGGGTCAGCTTTATGCATCTTTCCCAACATGTTTCTTTTATCTTAATTTTGATTATCAGCCTGCTTAGAAAATTGTGTACAATACGTTAGCTGATTATTGCTAATGGGGAGCTATATTTCCCAAAGATCTGAAAGGTATTAATAAAAATTGTGTATTACAATAGAATAATGAATATTATTGAATATTGTACATAACATGCACTAACACTGAACTATAAGTGCAGTTTGCTTTTAGAGAATCTGCATAATTAGTCATTATGATTTGATCTGATGTGCAGATCAAGCCACTACAGCTTGTACAACAAATTATAGTTTAAAATCTTGGTTTACAATTATGTGTGAATGCAGCTTCCCACTTATAAAATAGCATAGAGAAAGACCTACCTTAAGGCAAAGATGGAAACTAACTTTGTACACACATATATTCCCATAAGAATAAAAAATAAGTATGAAATATTCTACAAAAATGGCTTAAAATAAAAATTTAAAATCCAGATCTACCTACTTTAGACATTGCAAACATCATTCGGATTTTGATTTTTTTTTTCTTTCCTAGCAAGACTTCCAGAAGGAAGAAGTGCAGAGCACTGGAAATGGACCAAGAACTCCTGACAAAGCTTATTGTTGTAGATACAGTGGGTGTAGTCGCCTCTTTACCACATCCCATCACTTGAAGGTAATTGTTCTTTGTCTCGCCACAATTCACCCGAAATACATTATGGCACTACTAGAAAAACTTATCTACCAGGAAATCATGAACATCATCATCAACAGGGCACAAGCCTGCAGTATATCTGATAATGTTGAGGGGAGAGACAGGAAATAAGTAGTTGAAGACAGATATAATCTTTTGCTAAAGGCTTGCTCTTAGTTTACTTAGTAGAATACATTTGATGTAAAGCATTAGTAGGATCACAAGTTATTCATCCACTTTCTACATTAATTTTACTTGAAAATAGTTAGCCTTTCAGTGTATTTATTAAATTTATTTTTTATAATTCAAGGTTGTGTACTTAACGCGCTCTCTGCTATTTTTCTCACAATATCCTTGTGGGGTGGGGTGGGCTAAGAGAGAATGACTGGCCCAAAGTCACCTAGGCAGCTTCAATATCCAAAGGAGGACTAAAACTCATGGTCTCCTAGTTCCTGTCCAGCACCATAACCCCTGCATCAGATGGTCTTAATCTGGTTTTTTATGTATTTCAATATTTGTAATTTTAAACATAAATGTAAAACTTGCTAATTGAGCTCTGTCCTTGCTTTATAATATCTAGTTGAACAAAACTATTTTCAGAACATTTTACAATATTTAAAGCCAGTTTGATGTAGTGGCTTCTACATGTAAAGCCAGTTGGTTCTTGAGTTCTAGTCCCACCTTAGACACAAAACCAACTGGGTGACCAGAGCCAGTCACTTTCTCTCAGCCCTGGGAAGGAGGCAATGGCAAACCACTTCTGAAAAAGTGCTTTGTCATCTTCTTAAGAAAGAAAACTGCAGGAACTTGTCCAGGCAGTTGCTGAAAATCAGAAACGCTTGAAAGGGGGGGAAAAATACAACTTTTGAATCGGGAGTAAATAAAATTGATGATATGTGCAAATGTTCCTTGGATTTTGAAAACATTACATTTTATGTAATACTATATTCTACTCTCATTTCAGACTGACTGAAATAGAAATTAGCAAGCAGGGTTGAATTTAATGGAATTGATTTTAACTAGCAAATATTAAAATACACATATCTTATGTATTTGTTTATAATATGGACTCCTTAAATCCTTCCCATCCATGTTGAAACTTTAAAAGTAGAAATTCATTGTTGAAAGGAAAACCAAAAAGTCAAAACACCATAACAGAATAGAACTGAAGAACTACTTCTGATAGCACTATATGAGTGCCAGCCTCTTCTGTTCTCACTGGTCTAAGACTAGGCTTTTTCCTTTGTTTTACTAAAGGTTCATGAGCGTGTCCATACAGGCGATCGTCCATACCAGTGTGATTTTACAAGCTGTGGGAAAACTTTTGCTACAGGTAAGGTATTTACTGTGAAGCCTTTAAAAAAGCAACATTGAAATTGTGTTGCTCTGATAGAATTACTCATGACTGAGAATGAAGATGTAAACCTAAATGAGAATGAAGATGTAAGCCTAAATAAGAATGAAGATGTAAACCTAAATGAGGATTTAGAAATTCACAGACCATTGAACTATAAAGAGTCATGAAAAAAGTATAAATTCAAGTTAAAGCTGTAGATGTGATTATCTTCAGAGTTACATAGTTACAGTTTTAGATTACTATGCTTTGTGCACTGCTTTGTGATTGTGCTTAGAACACAAATTTTACCCTAACAGGATACAGTCTAAAGAGCCATATGAGAACCCACACTGGTGAAAAGCCATACAAGTGCCAAGAAGATTTATGTACCAAAGCCTTCAAGACTTCTGGAGATCTCCAGAAACATATCCGAACACATACTGGTATGTCCTGTGGGCATTATTGTTTTAAGTTAGGGCTAGTAGAATCTGAAGTTTTGGAAGAACATAAACGATGCTATAAAAATGTGCAAATAAAGTAGCTGTATTGTTACTGATGGTGTTATTTACTTTAATTCTTTAAATCTTACATTTTTTCATAGCATATACTTATAATTTCAATAAAAAATTCAATAAATAAAATAAATAATGTTCCCTGCACTCTTGCATCTCAGCTGATTCCCAGATTTAAAGTAAATGTGTGAGGGGGAAAAAATCAAATACTTAGAATTTAGGATGAGGCAGATGGAAAGATGGTAGTGGCATTGGGGTTTGTCTTTAGTAAGTAATTGAAGAGGGAGGATATGGGGGCTAATCGTCTGCTCTGGCTGTAGGCTGTGCACCAATGTTCTACATCATTCATTCATTCATTTACTACAATTTCTATGCAGTTTCACTTCCAGAAATTCTGAGTGAATGGTTGATCCCAAACAAGGTGGCACTTAAGAGTAGAGAATATAAAAATCTCGGTGAACATGTCAGTAGTTTCTAAATATGGCCCCACTAATCACATTCATTCTGTAAAATAAGACACCGATGGTCAAATGTTCTTCAACCTTACTTTCTGTCTTGGTGGTTAGCGTAACTAGTGAGGCACTGTTTGATTTATAGTTTTCTAAGAATAATAGTTTGACAGTCTAAATTGTTCAGCTAATGTAGGTTCATGTGCATTTTAATATTTGGCTGTGCAAAATTAAATTAAAAATATAGTGAGATCAAAGATGATGGCCAGACAAAAAGATATACCATTTATAGGTTAGTCTTCAATTTATAACCATTAGCTTATCAACCAGAGTTACAGAGGCACTGAAAAAGGTAACGTATGATCAGTCTTTTCACTTATAATATAGCATCCCCACAGTCACATGATCAAAATTTGGGTGGTTGGCAACCAACATACATTTACTATAGTTTGCAGCATATTAACCATAGCATTGGTTAGCATAGCAAAACCATTGCCATCTGTGAGGCTCATATCACTCAGCCATTTGTGACCTCAGCTGGATTCTGACAAGGAAAGTCAATGGGGGAAGCTGAATTCACCTAACAGCTGTGGCAAAAAAGGTCCATAAAATTGAATGTGACTCACTTAAAAAGTACCTTGTTTAAGAACAGAAATTCTGGTCCCAATAGTGGTTTTAAGCCAAGGACTAACAGTATAGTATGTTATGCTTGAAAGAGGAAATGAAATAATCTTATCTTGAATTTTCTATGGCTTTTAATGATTAACTAAGGATTCTTCTATCTGGTCTCTCCCATCAAGGTGAGCGGCCTTTCCGATGCCCTTTTGAAGGCTGTGGCCGCTCTTTCACCACCTCCAATATACGCAAGGTCCATATACGAACACACACAGGAGAGCGACCATATATGTGCTCAGAGCCCAACTGTGGAAGGGGTTTCACTAGCGCCACGAACTATAAAAATCACATGAGAATCCATACAGGTAAACTTTAAACTGTCTTGATTTTTGTCTACTTTACTTGTTTTTTTTTTTGTTTTTTTGTTTTTTTTTTTTTTGCTGGTTATGCTTTTGAACTGTGTTAGTTACATATAGTTTTCTTTGTTATATTGTGAGCCACTTGGTTATTTGCAATTGGGTAGGGTCAGCCAACATAAATCCATCCAAGGACTCTTTTATAGATTCAGCACATAAAGAATGATGCTGTTCTTGTTCATCCTGTGAGATGACCACAAAAAACAATAGATTGTTAAGTTAATAAAGTACGGCTATTGGAGATGGATCTGACTCTTTTTTCCTTGACCACTTAAAGCAGAGATCTCCAACCTTGGCAACTTGGCAAAGCTGGCTAAGGAATTCTGGGAACTGAAGTCCAGAAGTCTTAAAGTTGCCAAGGTTAGAGACCCCTGGTTTAAAGTAAATATAGCTATATTGAAGTTCACAGGAAGAAGTGAAAGATTTTCTCTCCTAAAGTGCTGCTGGACCTGATTCTTACTTTGAAATTACAACTTGATAATTTTTACTGCCACTACCTTTATTACTGAACACCTTATTCTAACCTTAGTGTGCAAGACAAGGCTCTTCCACTTTTCTACAGATTAAAAGTCAAAATGCAAAAGTTTAAATAATTTCAACAATGATGTAAGAAGATCACAAGGAAATTCAAAGGAGAAAAGACCCTGAACAGAGCCTGAAGCATCAATAAAGGCTGAAAGCAAACCCCCAATTCTAAACTTACCGTATACAAAGATAAAGAAAATAAGACTTAGCACAGTACTGAAAAGTTAGTTTAAACTCCTAGTTATGTGCTACATGTTTCAGCTGGATTCCTGAAGCAAAGGTCCTCTGCTTCCTTTCCAGGAGTTTTCCAGCTGTTTGGTGATTTCAGATATTATTCAACGGCTGCAAGGAATTATCGCTAGCCCCATCCTTTTCCCACTGACTTCTTCCTTTGTTCCTTAAAAAGCAAAATGTTTTCTAAATCTAGCCAGAAAATGGGCTAGAATAATCTGACTTGTATGTAACAAACATCCATCTCTCACTTGTAGAGTTTGGATTATAAATCTGCAGTCTAACATGTAGATTACATTCACAATAATCCTAAATGCAATCTTGTGCATGTTTACTTGGAAAGCAATCCCATTATGTTAAATTGGTATTATTCCAGCAGCAACTTCAACCTTTAGGATGTGAATCTGTGAATAAAAAGTTGATTTTGCTGTGAATCTTAATTTTGTTCCAGGGGAGAAGCCATATGCATGTATGGTACCAGGCTGTGGAAAATGCTTCACAGAATATTCCAGTCTCTACAAACACCACGTAGTTCACACACATTGCAAACCATATACTTGCAACACCTGTGGCAAAACCTATCGGCAAACTTCTACTTTGGCAATGCATAAACGTACTGTGCACGGGGAACTGGAGGCCATGGATGACAGTGAGCAAGCGCTCTATGAACATCAGATGGAAGGTGAGTAAACAGATAAGGTTGCCTTGTAATACTTGTAATTCTCCAATTTGCTGGCATACAGCTTTGTTTTCACTTTGTGTTCAGTTTTCTTTGCCTACAAAGCCATTTGAATGCTCTCTCTTAATTGGCTTCTTCCACCAATTCTTCTTTCTTTGTTCTCTCAGATACCATAGTGAATAACAACAGGCCTCCATTGAAACGTCAATGTATTATTTCTATGAAGATGGAAGATGAAATTCAGGAAGATTCCATGTCATCGGCAGCAGCTCTTGTTTCTCAGGATGGCGTAGAGCAAGTATGACAGACAATGGGAGGAGGTATTCTTGGGCTAGGGGTATCCAAGCCAGATCAGTGGAAATAATTGCAATAGAGAATTATTCTCCCAGAATTTTCTAATTCTAAGTATTTCATCAACTTATCTGCCTACAACTTGCACAAAACTTTTTATTAATCTTAGCTTTAGTAGCAGACATGTTAAGGATTTTGTGGCATCTTAAATGAAAGCAGAGAGGAAATGATTGGATTACATTTTTAGTACAAATTAGAGGATTTGTTAAAGCATTTCGATTTACCATGAACTAAAGCTATATTCTGGTACAAATGCTATGGCTGTGGTTGTCACTTTTGGAACGGGGATACATCATATCTGGAAAATATTTTGCTTGGACATAGTATCAGAAAGAAATCTTTTAAATGTAGCTGCTATACCCGTGTGATGTTTTTCAGCTCAGAATAGTAACTTTTGGGACACCAGTATCTCAAGATTCATTCAAAGCCTGTCTATGATCAGCACTTGGCAGTGCTAGCAACAACTAATGGTACTCATGTTGCTGTTCAGGTAGACACATACTATTTGGAGTTCCTATCTCAATCATGGATAGTATATCAAAAAATCCAAATGTAAAATAGTTACTGTACGCATTAAGTATTTTATGTAATACTTAAGTATTAACAACCATGACCTTTTAATAATGTATTGGGAATAATGTAATGCTTTCATTATTAAGTCACAAGGTGACTTAGTATTAGCTGCCATCTAAAATATGGATATAGCATGAATTACCCTAAAACTTCTATTAGGTAACATGTTTACATTTCCAGGTTCAACTAAGTTTATAAGTCAAGGAATACCTGCATATTAAGCTATATTTGATATTGCTTTTAATATGAGGCAGATCAAGTCCTGACAAATGTAAAAATATCCAAGCAGGAAAACACATTCCATCCACTGTGTCTCCCTAGTATTTCAAGGATAACATCTTTGTGCAAGAGGGCTCTCTCTGATCTTCCTTTTAGCACATGAAAAGATTAAATGTTTAATTTGACTTGATAAAAGCAAACTGATAGTTCATTTAACTTTTTGAATAGAAAGCCACCTAAAAGCAATAATTACAATTAATTGATAATTAGTACAACGATTTTGCTTCAGCTATTAACTCCTGCACAGAAATATTCTGTTATCTTCGCTTGGTGAGAAGTGAATCAACTTAATAATCCTTTGAAGCAAACAGGTAGCGACAGATCTAGGTGGCAGATTTTTGGAACTAGCAGCATGCTCCAAAAGCTGTTAAAACGGATTGCTTGAGAGTTCAAATATTTACAGAACTAGTCACAGTTCTAAGAACATAATATTATTGCAAATGAGGCTTTGGTTTTAAGGAGACATTATCTGGTTTCAAAAAGAACTGCAGTATTAGGAAGATAGCATGGGATATTTTAAAAAAAAATTTTTATTGAAAATTATTAAAAAATATAGAGAAAAAGTATAACAATATGGATAGAATTGCAGAGAGTAATATAATACATATAGAGTTTTAAAGTATCAATTTTCGCCTAGAGAAAGTACAAACCTCCATTAACCAACTCATCAAAGAAAGAAAAGTTTATCAGAAGAAAGAATTCTCAACTGCCATACAATGCTCCTATAAATATTTACCCATGTTCACATTAAAGTTAATATTTTCATTCTTCTTAAGATTTCTTTTTTTGCAGCCAAGCATACCACTTGTCCCAGCTTCTATATGACCCCCATTCTTGTCTATCTCGCAAAAGTCCAGTAAGCTTGTCTGCTTCTGCACAGTTCATGATTTTTGTGGTTAACGTAGCCTCCGATGGAATATTTTTGGATTTCCATTCTTGTGCAAATGAAATCCTGGCTGCAATGATGATGTGGAGACCGAGATACCAATTAGATTTGTTTAAGTTCTCTGGTTTCATGCCTAGTAAAAACGTTTCCAAGTTCAAATCTATCCTACATCCTATGATTTCTAAAATCCATTTTTGAATTCTAGCCCAATATTCTTTTGCTCGGGGACAGGTCCACCAGCTATGAAAATAAGTTCCCATAGCGGCATTACATTTCCAACAAACCGGAGACGTTCCCGGGAACACCTTCAATAATCTAGCCGGGGGCAGGTGCTATCTATACAGCATTTTGTATATATTTGCCTTATAGGAAACCGACATTGTTAATTTTAAGGTTTTCCCAGCATAGGATATTTAGAGGAGGTCTCAGGACATTCATCTGTAAATTGGTTAGATCACTGGAGTTTACCTGAATTCAGATTTTTAGTGGGACATGAGCCAGTGGTGCAATGCATCTGCTGAAAAGGTAAATGGCATTTTTGGGATGGATTATCAGGAGCAGATTTCAAATCCCAGGAAATTATTATATTCCACCTGCTCTGCATTTGGAATTATGCATCTAGTTCTGGGCACAAGATACTGACCCATTGGTCCAAATTCAGAGGAAGACTACCAAGATAACAAGGGAATTGGAATCGAAGTTCAGTGAGGAAGGTTTAAGGAATTGAGAATCTTTAACATGCAGAAGACAAGACTTACGGGTTTTCAGATATTTATACTTCATAGTTTAGGAGGGCAGAACATCAAACAATAGATTAAAGCTTCAGAAAAGTAGATTCAGGTTAATATTATGAAGAATTTCCTGAAGATAAGACAGTGACTCAGTGGAGTAAATTGCTAAAGGCATAAAGGTGGCTATAAGACCTCAGAGGTACCTTCAAAATCAGGATTCTTTAAAATCCCCATATAGTAAAGTTCACTGGGTTGGCTTACCCATATTCTAAACATGCTTGCCAACTGGGTTCACACGTCATGTTAAGCCATGATATATTCAATAAATTACAGTTGGCTGGAAATATATAGAACTAGCCATTTTGTGTGAGAATGATGAAGTTGAGTTTCCATACACTAAAAGACATTAGAATGGGTAAACTGATTTGCATATAGGTATGCAAAATATTATTAAAACTGAACGATACATCTATATATTATGTTCCTCAAATATATCTTTTTATAGTATTTTCCCACTCTGCACTTTTTATAGTTCCACATAATTCAGTATGTTTTTTTCTTTGCTTCCTCCTTCCCTTACTTCTACTTCTGCATATAAGCATTCCAATAATAACCACTAATAAACAGCAGCTCTTGTCAGTTTAAACAATTTATATAAAGCAAAGCCAGTAACTGTTAATTTGGCATTCAGTGTTTTTGCTTTAAAATAAATTTAGCACATTTGGTTCTTTTTTGTCATACTCCTTTCTACCAAAACCAAGCTGCTTCCACATCCCTACTTTATCTTAGAGCCAGTTCACACCACAGACTAACACTAGGAGAGGGTAGAAGCCTACAGCTAAATTTATCTTTTTGAAGAAAATGCCAGCTCATTTGAAAAAGGCAAATGATTCTTATTGCATTGCAGGTTTGATGAAAAAAGGAGTCACTCACCACTCCCATCCTTCCTTTAAGATAGTTATTCTTTTAAAACAAAATAAATTTCAGCAACTATATTAGGAAATCATTGCTATATGAAGGGGTTATTTGCTTCTGGTGTGTTTTGCCTCTTACCTTACATATTATATAAATTCTTTGAGCAGATATATTTTACAAGAACCCGTTTGAGCAACACTTTGAATGGTCTTATGGATTTATCTCCTCATTAGATACAATTCTATTAAATGGAATATATTTGAATATATAGATCTGAAAGTCATTTTTTGCTTCACCTGTTCATCATCTGGCCTCCTCAACCAAGCAGATGCAGTTTTTGAATACTAAAAAATGCAAAGAGATAGTTGAAAGCATTATTGGCCCATATTTCACACTTTTCTGAGAGTAGTAGAAGAGTGTTGTACAAATTACTTTGAAAATTGCGAGAGTTTTCAAAGCAAAAGTTACAGAATCAAACATCAGAAATCATTTTTCTTCCTTAACTCATTCCTGCTTGTATTCTTTATCACTCCTCCAACTGCAGGTTCAAACCAATTTGAATGTTTGAAAATCATGTGCTATCATTTTCTTTTCTAGTTGGAAATGCAACAGAGCCTGGAAAGTACAATCAACATGACAACTACAGCAGTTCACCAAGAAGCTGCAACTTTGAAAACAGCTACATTGAAAAATGGATGTTGAGATTTTATCTTCAACACTTGACAGGAGTGAAGAGCTATGTAGAAACAAAGTCATTGGACAGACAACAGATTCTACAGGGGCCTGCAGTTCAGGAGTCAGATGACGGGGAACTAAATGCCCATTGGACCTGGAGAGAATTTTTAAGAATTGTTCTCTGCTAGTCAGTAGATATTGATAACTGACAAGAACAGATTATGAAGCAACATTTTTGCCTGACACTTTTTAAACAAATGGACCTCTGATAAGCTTTAAGAAATCAACCCATCTGAGATAGGATTTGTCTTTATCATTTGGATCTTTTTCATTTCTGGTACATATTAATGAAATGACCACTTTTGGATTAGAAAACATTTAAAATTGGACTTTTATTGGATTTCACCAACAAGAACTTTTATCATTTCAGAATGTTATAATGTATGTGTTTAGCGATGAATGTCCAGAAAGGGATCACAGCTACTCCATATCCTAGAGCAGTGTTTCTCAACTCAGCAATTTTAAGATGGGTGGACGTCAAATCTCAGAATGCTAGGAGTTGAAGTCTACATATCTTAAAAGTTGCCAAGGTTGAGAAACACTGTTCTAGAGAAGTATCAATATAAAAGCAATGAATTGTCTTCTAGATAGGAATATCAATGGAAGTTCCAAGATGTATGGCTATGGGGACAAGCAATAGTATAATGGAAGTTTTCCTCTTCCCCCACCCCCTTCACCTCCTAATATACCAGAGTTATCTCTAAATCTTAGCAAGAGTCTAAATTGACAGGTAAAAATCTACACTGAACTTGGGGGTATATTAAATTGGTTCTGTGTAATGTTTTTTTTTCTTTTACCCTGAAGAGATAATAGAAGGTTTGGATATGTATTTAATAAAAAATTGAAATTGTTTTTCTATTTTCAATACTGGTAACAGCTTCAGCTTTACCATTCTATTCCTCTTTTAATCCCATATACTTAGTTTATTTGTAAAATTAAGTATATATTTTCCTGCCCCCAGGAATCCTAACAAGATCAGGAGGGGATTTTAAACTTGTTCCTACCACTAGTGATTAATGTAAAAAAAACATGTTTCCTTGTTGCTAATTAATAGCCAAGAAACAGTAATTTTTTTATCAAGAATTGTAGTGGTGGTAGAGAAAAGAGACTTTTCAGTATGCATCCAATCCTAATGAAAATGGTCATTTCCCAATGGTAGTAAGTGTTATTTGATTATCTATAAAAAGTAGTGAGGTTTTGTGGGCCACACAGAATCAGACTACAAATTGCCCACATGTCCCATACAGGATATGGTATTCTGCCATCAAAATGCATGCTATATAATCGAAAAGAAGAAAATAGTTGTGTCCAGTAAGCTTGCTAGACACAGAAGATTCTTTTAAAAGCAGCATCTATTATGTTTGCAACTGATGATTTTTTACATTACTGTCTGCTGTAATTCATGAAATAATATTGTCCTGCTAAGTGTATGGAGATTATCTCCTATTCTGCTGCTCAGTTACAAGCTTTGACATGTACAATGCGATTTGACTTTTCGGTAGGACCTCATCTACTTTAGGCTTGTATCCTTGGAAATATTCCACTATACAATTGTGAAACTTTACTCAGCCATTGCCCCTTTCTTTTGTGTTTATACTTGATCTCAGCACTTAATTCCAAAACAATAATGTTACAGTATGTGGTTAAGCTGCAACACTGAAATAGAAATTGGCTTAAGAAAAATGAGTGTTCCTCTTTGTGCACTGATTCTGACAAATCAGAACTTTAATCCCTTTGAGAAGGAGGTCAAAGAATAAAGAGAATTAATGAAGCTGTTGCCAAATCTCAAATCTTATTTTTCTCTTTTCATTCTTTATTTATTTTGGGTAGTAGTCATAACTATCTTCACAACTTTGGAGAAAAAAAATGATAGGTCCGAAATGCACACATTTTTCATTGTACTTCTCACAATACCTTTCTACTTTCCCTTTAAAGGAAAAGTGGAAGAGGCACTACTGTTAGGATTTTCAACACCAATTTGATTTTAAGATTTCCCAGATAAGCATTCTGCAATACAACCAGTAAATTTGGAAACTGGCACTTAGCTGCTGCAGGGTTAAGAACGTGGATCTATCCTAGGTGAAATGATGCAAAGCAACCAGTGAGGCAGGAGCCAATTTGCCAGCAGTGGGCAGTTGATAAATGCTCAGCAACAGACAAATTAGCTGGGTTTTATTTAACTGAGCAGTTGATACCTATTAAAAACAAAGGCATGGAACTTACTAAAATGGTTAGAACATTCAGTTGTGGATTATTTGGTAGATGAAAACCTTGTAGGCAAAATAATATGGTTGCATGAAGTAATATTTTAATCTCAAAAAGAATTAGCTTTTCTACACATATTTCTAGACCAGAAAATGAAAAGTACTTGCAGGCTAAACTAGTAGTTAATTTTAGGAGATTCTTAAAACTTCTTCAGCTTTCTTATAAAGGCACAGACAATGTTGCAGTCATATTCAAAGCTAAGCTGTAGTTTAAATCTACTGAATTCTTCAGGTTGCTTTGCTCTGTCCATCTCTGCCTAGGGTTGGAGCTATGTGACTCCACCTTAAACATAGTTTGCTGAAGTCTAAGACAATAGTATTTGCTAAGCATGAATTGAAACTGGATGCAAAGTTTTAATTGTGGAATGCAATTTTTACACAGCATTTCAGAACTGCAAACCAAATTGGAATTTTTGAAAGTTATATAATTTGGAAGATTTAGTTTTCCCAATGTCTGATTTTAGAATTTACAGCCTGGGCAGAAAAGCTGTATTTTATCCAACATAGTATCATATATTTCAAGGTGAAATGCAGAGTACAATGCTAATCAGTCTTTGAACAGAAAATATGAAGGAATTCAATGGGGCTTCCTTGTTTTTCCAAAAGTCCTGGATCACACTATACCTGGACTGAATTTTTAGGAAAAGAGAATTTACCCCATTCATTTGAAGTCAATGATTCCATGTAGTTACAAATTCTGATGTGATTAGAACAAATTGGACTTGTTTTTTTCTTGCTATTCTTGCTATTACAGTGTGATTAAAATATTAGAAGTGTTATTTTCTTCTATAATTAATAACACTATTAAATATGAAAATATTACAAGCATAAGTGATAAATTTAGTAAAATGCGACTTAAGGAAAAATAGGCCATTGCTAATAAACATTCAGAAAGAACTTGCAATTTTTGGAAAAATAGACTTACTTTAATAATGTAATTGCGACATTATCTAGAGGTTTTCTCCCAGCCTGACAAACTGTTTTGCTGCAGTGACTGATTCAAATAAAAAATATTGTAAATATATTGTATGGCAGGAACCCCTTTAAAAGGATCGTCAGAAGATCACAAAAGGTGATCCCATGACCCTGGGACACTGTATCTATCATAAATATATGCCAGTTGTCAAATGTCTGAATTTTGATCACATGACCATGAGGGGTAGCTGCTGCAACATTGTAAGAGTGAAAAAATGGTCAAAAATCACTTTTTTTCATTGCTGCTGTAACTTTGAATGGTCATTAAATAAATGGTTATAAATCTACCTATATAGGATTGTATTTGCCATTCCCAAACAAGCTGGTACCATAAACAGCATCTTAGTGTAGACTTAATGGTATTACCTGTAGCAAGCAAGATTAAAATATTGTTTTTAAATTGTATTTTCATTGCCTACATAGGTACTCAGTATGCATTTTTCACAGAAAGACAATTGCAATCTACTGGTAAACTTCAAAATGTAAGCTTGAAGGACTGAACGGCTGAATAACAGGAAACAGATTTCTCCCCAAAGTGATGACTACAGCTACTACCGTAATACTTCATTCCTACAGTATCTCCAAAAACTTATTTCTGTTCTTTTCTATCCTCCTCCCTGCTGTTGCTCAAAGATTGACTACTGAGCTTGCTTAGTCCACCTAGGCTGCACTTCCATCTCTCCCCACCTTTTTCCTCTACAGTTTTTTTTTTGGTGGTTTTTGTTACCCTCCCTCATCCCATTTTCATTACCTTTTTCAGACTGCCTGTTTCTGAGTTTTATTTGAATGGTATCGTTTTGACTGTATAAGCAACAGCAGGCAAAAGACTTCTTCAGATACCCATCACCTTAAATTCTGCCCAATTTTAGTTTCAAGCTTGGATTAATTCAACAGGTTATATTGTGGTGGTACAGTGGTTAGAATGCAGTACTGCAAGCTACTTCTGTTGACTGCCAGCTGCCAGCAGTTTGATTCTGACCATCTCAAGGTTGACTCAGCCTTCCATCCTTCTAAGGTCAGTAAAACGAGGACCCAAATTGTTGGGGGTAATATGCTTTCTTTGTAAACAGTTTAGAGAGGGCTTTAAAGCATAGTGAAGTGGTATATAAGTCTAAGTGCTATTGCTATATTAAAGTTAGTGAGTTTAAATCTGGAGTAAGCACTCACACAATCTGGACATGAGGGATGCTAGAATCTTGCCCACGTTGGATACTTCCTTGGGGTTTAATGAGATGAGAAGGGTTTTTTTCCTCTTTGTATTTGTTATGTCTCCAGATGACTTAGAATAACTTTATTGTCACTTTAAATGTACATCAAACAGCATACATTAAAAAGAAATTTCATTGCATACAGCTTTCAAAGGGCCCCCACCTCTAATATACACTACATAAACATGACAACACAAACACACATGCATATACTCACATACCCACATATATGACACACAGAAACAACACAGTCCAGTTCCGCTGTATCCATGTACATGGCGAGAAGAACGAATGTTGAGAGTTTACCGGACGGATGGCATAGGATGACTGAGAAACAAAACAGACGTACCGGGGAGAAGGAGGCCAGCGAGGCGGCTTGAATCACCAGGCGGAGGCGCTACAGCTCCAGAACTGGCTCCGCCGACTGCCCTGGACGGTTTGAGCGCTTCGCCGGGAGTTTCGCGACCGCTGGAGGGAGGTTCCTCCCCGCTGAGCGAGCAGATTGTGTGCCTGGTGCCCTGCCCTGGAGGCATCATGGAGCTGCGGACGGAGCTCTTAAAATCGATCTGGTACGCCTTCACGGCTTTGGACGCCGAGAAAAGCGGCAAAGTCTCCAAATCTCAGCTGAAAGTGAGTAAAAAGACCAAAAAAAAAAAAAAAAAAAAAAAAAAGTCAGCAGCCCGAAAGAGCCTCTGAGGCGCGGGCGGGAAGGGCGTTGAATCCTGCCTGCCAAGGCGAGAAAGGCGGCGTGCTTGGCAAGAAGAACTCGCGGCCAGTTTTGCTTCTGCTAGCTTTGCTCCAGGGCGCGCGTTTTGTGGGTTTGGAGGCGATCTGAGGGCAAAATCAGATTTATATTTTTTTAAAAAACACCTCTTCAGGAAAAAAACGGGGGGAAATTAAAGTTGTATTTATTTTTGTGGCTTTCGTGGAATCCTGTCGTTTTGTAAAGATCCGTTGTTTTTCTTTTCAGTCGGGGCGAGAGATGTCAGTTGCAGAAATTAAGTCTTATCTTCCATCCTGTTTTTCCTCCTTTGCTCCTCTAAAGTCTCGGTGAGGTGTTGTTGAAAAAAAAAATCTGGGTGTAAAGCGCAAATGTTGTTATGGTTCTATGGAAACTGGCTTTGATAATCCTATGCAGAGCAACCGCGCTGCAAACATTGCTCCTTCTTTCTTTCTTTGACAGAAAGTATTCGTATTTGTTTCTTCCTCCCTAGGTGAGCGCCAAAAATGTTACATGGAAGTAATAACACTCTTACTTTGTTTAGGGGGTGGGAGGGGAGAAAAAGAACATTTCCCTCTTGTATTATAACTTTCCAATAGTAGCAAAAGTGATGCTTCCATGTAAAATTTGGGAGGGAGGTGGAATGTCAGGTGTGGGGAAAAAAAGATGAGATATAAATACATGCAAGAAAAATAGGGCAAATAGAGCTCTAGTTTGATGCAAATAGGGTGACACCTTGTGAAATCAGCGCTAAGGAGATGCATCTAAATGATATAAAGTGGCTGTCTTTCCTTATTATTCTCTTACATAATGCAGCAGCTGAACCAATGGAAAATTGTTTGGGCATTCTGGACCATTTTCCACAGTGCCAAAAGAATGCAAGCAGTGTGCAGCTGCCCCAGTGTTTAGCACTCCAGAGAACTCCCACACTGCTGATCTTTGGAGTTACAAGGCGTTCTTGCAAGCCTTTGCACCCAAAGGACATGTCAAATGTGCTTTTTCAGATGCAAAATGCTGTTTTAAAATGTCTACAGAAATTTGGTCTTGCATTGGAGTTTGCGATTGGGTTGTGCTTCTCTCCAAAGATTTTTGTTGCAACTTTCTCTAGTTAGATTTGACTAGGATTGTCAGAATGTGACACTTGGGCAGATCTGAGAGCAGAGTCTTGAATGTGTTTTTGAGGGCCGTCTTCAGTTTGTGTTTATTAGTCTTGCAGAGTTAAAGCAAGGCATGAAAGGGTGAGGCTTTAAAACCACCAATTCTGAGCCATGGCTCCATTACGTCATTGTAACTTCATGGAATAGTGCTGACAGGAATGATTTTGTATGCTTGTGTTAGCAAGCTAGCAATATCCATTCATTAATCTTAATGCTGTAAAGTAGGTATAACCATTTCAGATGTTGTAGTTGGAAGACTTACTTGATATTTTTGAGCCTGAAGTAAAACTCACTACATTATGTGACCTGGTTTATTTTAGATTACATCTGTCTTTCTTATATCGTGGATCTTTTTTATTTATTTATAATGCAGTTTATATGCTGCCCTATCGCCAAGGACTCAGGGCAACTCACAACGGTAAAGATGCACAGTTCCTCATTAAAGACAATATCAAATTAAAATTCCAATTTAAAACAATTTAAAATTCATTAAGAAGCCCCCCCATCAGTCCAGGCTGTGGAACAACCAGGTCTTCAAATCGCGGTGGAACGAACGAAGGTCAGGGGCCATCCAGAGCTCCAAAGGAAGTTGATTCCAGAGGTGGGTGCGCCCACAGAGAAAGCTCTCCCCCTGGGGGTCGCCAGCCGACACTGTCTGGCCGACAGCACCTGAGGAGGCCCTGTCTATGGGAATGCACTGGGCAATTGGGAATTGTCTGTGGCTGCAGGGGGTCTGACAAAGGATCTCTTAGTAATATGCTTTCCCAAATTATCTGTCCTCCATATGCTGAGACTTAAATCATCAGTTGAAATAGTGACCTGTGCCCGGTGTCTTCAGAAACATGGCTTGAACATTCACTGTGATTTATTTTATCTAAAATGTAGTAACATTGCTAGAGTTATTAACAACAGATCAAACAATCTTTATTTTATTTGTAGGCAATGGGATTTTTTATTTCAGGAAGTGTGTGCAATATATAGACCTATTTAAATATTTATAATAGTTATTGAGCAGGAATATTTTTAATCTACCATTTTTTATTCACTATTGAAAATGTTTTTTTAAAAAAAATATTGTTTTATAGAATTAAAAACCAGGAGACTGTGTGTTCTAGAGCTGCCTTACACATGAAAGTCAGATGGATGACTTTGGGTCTTTCTCTCTCTCTCTTAGCTTACAATGTCAGGTTCAGGCAACAAGCCATTTTGGTCAAATTCTTGCCACAACCACTGGATCAACACTTGATTGATCTGCAAAATAAAAGCAGATCCTGCACTTGTAGGGAAATGCTGGGAAGAAAAAAATAGGTTAAATCCGAAATCCAAATTGTAATTAACTTTTTCAGCAGATTATCTGTAGGAAGCATGCATTTAAATTTAGAGCTCTTTAGGCAAGTTGCAATTAATATCTTAACAGTCCTTAGTGCTTTTTCTTTTTTAAAATCAGAAGAATATAAACAGATGCTGAGTTCTATCATCAAATAATATTTATTTAAAAAAACAAGAAATTGCAGCGTGCAACACGTTACATATCTCACGGCATCTTTCTGTTTCTTATTTATATGCTTTGACTGTTTTTATGAGGCCTGTACAGCAGTTCAGAAGGTGCTAAAATGGGGTTATTCACTATAGATAAGGCTATCAATGGCTACTAGTCACGATGTGTGCCCTCCCTGAATTTGGGGAGAGTTGGCTTTTGCACACCAGCTGTTGAGGAATACAAATGGAGGTGGTGATGCACCCATGTTTTATTGCTAAATCTTAACTGCATGAGATTACATATCTAGGCTCTTTGTGGTGTGTTCCTTCTCAACATTTAAAAACTGTAGTGAGTGTCTCAGAGATGCTTCCTGTGGGGACACACATGATGTTTTTAAAGTCATCAGTAAGATTTTTCTTCCTGTTTTAGTTATAGAGGGCTCTTGCTTTTCCAGTTGTCAGTGCTTGCTCTTAAGTGTGCATATCTGCAGAAGTTTGTGTATTGAAGCCCATCTCCATAGACTGTTGATGAGTTTGAAGAACCAGGGATGAAAATGATCAAGGAGTAAATATGGAGTTTTGTGATAGTCATAGTGGAATCACTCCTACCCCATCTCTATCTGACTGCTTTTTTGCAACATTGAAAAAAATGGTTTGTATTTCTGCAGCATTCTTTTAATAATTAGAAATGGAGATAGTATTCTACAGGTGGGCATACCACAGACTTATATATAATATTGCCAGGTTTCTTTCTTCTTTCCTCAAAAAACTGAAGAGGAAATTTTCGCTGGTAATAGGAGGTAGCATATTGGACTAAGTAGCAGCAATCAATTTCTTCAGGTTGTCTGTTGATAAATTATATTTTGTGACTGTAACAATCCTCTTGTGAACTGTCTGTTTGACAGCTGTTTTGTGACAGCATCCAGATATACTGTCATAGTTTCAAATGTGTCCACTGTCCCCAGAAATTTATCTGCTCATGGTACGGTAAAGTTGAAATTAATTATATATTCTGCCAATGTGTCATCTGCTTGCACTGACCCATATTTTTTAAAGTAGCCATCTTCCCTGATTTTCAGAGATTTTTTGCTATTTCTGTAACCATCCAGAATTATTACCTGTTCCCACAATTTATATAGCTTGAGAACGTTATCTCCTAATTTGTTAGCACATCTACCATGAAAATAATGTCAGTTATTTGCCCACTCAGGATGGAAGAATGAGAGCTTTTCTTTGTGTTGGAATTAGTGAATGTGGCTTGAAGCATTTTCATGCAGACTCCAACTCAACATTCATTAATTTTTCAGACGTTAGACTTGTACCTCTCCTACACTGCATATTTCCAGAATCCTTTTCATTGTAAGAGTTTGATCAAGAGATTAAAAACTTTTAAGGCTGAAATTATAAGAAAATATTTAACATAAAAAGTACAATTGCATTCACAGCTATAATTTTCAATAGAAAAATAGGATTTGTAAGCGCAGAATGATTTTGTTGGCAGTATGTTTTGCATGTTGCAACAAGATAGGCTTTACTTGATCTGTTCCTTTTTTCTTTTCTAAATCATTTTACAGTCTGTATGTTTGAAGGTTCTGATTTAATCTATGAGTACCAGGTAAAATATTTTACCTTGTAGCAAAATTATGATGGGAAAATTAAATATGGCTCTAAATTAATTCATGCTCTTTTTACATGCTTTAATGGACTGAATTAGAGTTAACACTTAATCTAAAAATATAGTTCATTGGGTCTGCTATAATTATGTTAATTAAAAAAAAAGCATTTGAGGAAAATATAGAGCCCAGTTTGCATGAAATGATAACTCAGCTCTTTGAAATTGTGGCTTAATTTGAATGAGAGAGTCAGCTGATACATGTTGCCTAATTGCTTCCTCTTGCAGCAAGGCCCAGCTAAGTAAAATAGACATCCATCTATCCATGGATGTCAAACTGGAGGCCCGTGGGCCTCCTGCATCATGTGCAGCCCACACTAGCTCCACAAATGGAAAAAACATAATGAAACATCACGTGACGGCAACATGAGATGGCGAGTTTGACACCCGTGAATTAAACCTTGGATTTAGATTTTCACATGCTGGGAAAGTAATGTGCACTGAGAACTCTTGTTTGGATTCTCCAGATTTAACAAAGAGAGGCATGCTTTCTTCACTAATTTGTGTGCCCATTTTCTGTAGCAGTATCATTTTAGAAGTAGCAATGTCCTTTCTTCACTATCTCAGAGGGGAAGAATAAGATGCTTCTGCTACCTGTTGTTTTAATAAGGATGTACAAGAATTCAATGCCCTGCTCGATTCAAACGATTATTAAACAAAACATTTCTGCTATTAACTTCTTAATTTATACATTCATTTGAATTATTTCAGAATAATAATTATTGTATTATTTATTTAATCATATTCTGAATGCAAAGAATATTAGAAGTCCTCAAATTGCACCAGTTCATTTCGTGACAACGGCATTGAAAAAAGTGACTTATGACCGTTTTTCACAGTTACAATGTTTGCTTCATCCCTATGATCATGTGATCAAAATTCAGATGCTTAGTAATTGGTTCATACGTATGATGAGTGCAGTGTCCCGGGATCATGGGATCACCTTTTGTGACCTTCTGACAAGCAAAGTCAATGGGGAAGGCAGATTCACTTAACAACCAGGTTACTAACTTATCAACTGTAGTGATTCACTTAACAACTGTGGCAAGAAAGGTCATAAAAAGGGACAAAACTCACCTAACAAATTCTCACTTAACAACAGAAATTTTGAGGCTCAATTGTGGCGGTAAGTCAAGGACTTGCTGTATTTGTAAAGTATTGCAGCACAGTGGGGATTACAGTAATGTTTCCATATTTCATAATAAAGCATAAACCATAAAACACTAAATAAATAAATAAAGCATAAACCATAAAGCACTAAAAATATACTCCACTTCTATCAACCTTACAAGGTAGATCTGATAGGAAACACAACTCAAAGGGATGATTCTACATTATTATAACCTTACATTAAGAGAAATTTTTGAATCTGACAATATTTCTCCCCATCCCCCTCTAGAAAGGGTTCTTCTGAGCCTCTTATCCCACCCCCAGTCCTGTTGCAGGCTACCTGATAGTTCCCTTGACTGCATCTCTGTCCTGTCTCTCAAGGTTATTTTTAAATGCCATTGCATATTCTCACTTTTTTTAAACAAATCAGGAGCGAATCTGTTTTTCATTGCTTGGACTATTACAGAAGCAAGAATAAGCATGCTTGAAGGATAAAATACAAGAGGAGAACTATATATGTCACTCTGAACATAATGGAGGAACTGTGGGACAAAAATAATACATCATACATACATACTTACATGTTGGTCTTTCTGAGCCATGGCCATATAGCACAGAGCCACATGTATCCATAGGATTATAATTGATTATGATTATCAAGCGTTGGCTTGATTCAATCAGTCAGTACAGCTTCTGAGTAGAAGTTGAAGTAAACTGATATTACAGAGTTGGTGATAGCAAAAGAAAATCTGCTTTGCTTAAACATTTCAGATTGACTATTTAATCTCAGCCTATGCTTTCACTGTTGATCATATCTTTTGTGTTCTTCACTTCCCCTGCCCTTCAGTTTTGAGTAATAACCAATCACAAAGTAGGGAGGACAATATGAAGATAGAAGCAGCATTGTTCTGGATGAGCCATCCTTTGAGAATCTCATTAACAGTATTCTTTGTTAGGAGAATGTCCACAGATGTTAGCTTGGCTCAGTAGCTGATCATTGGTTGTGACTGCCACTGCTTGTAGCCCCCCCCCCCTTCACCCTAAATCTTTATTTGCAACATGAGAATTTAGGATGGTTTTTTCAAAGTGTTCTAATACTGGCACATTGCCTATTGCATAGTTTAGCATTCAGGAAGAGCTACCCATAACTCTCTAGATTAGGCTTCATTACATGCTGAGCTTCTCTCAACCTCAGGAGATTCTGCACTTTTGCAGAAAATGTGGGGGAAGGTTTGTGTGGTCTGAAAATGGCCTCCTAGAACAAAGGCTCATGGAGATTTGATCTGTCAGGTTTGGCAGCAGATTTTAGTACCCAGATCAGAAGCAGCTTTAGCTTCTTGTTTAATTTTATGTGGGAACAGACGGAGACTGCAAGAGAAAAGTGTAATTCTAAAAGCCTGATCTGCCTTCATTCTAATAATACCTATGTATCAGTAGTCCTTCACAAAAAAAGAGATCCTTCCCTCACCAAATGTAATACCTGCAAGTTCAACTGTGGCTCAATATTGAAAGTGCTCTTCTGGCATACAAATAGGTATATTATTCCTTCATTTAAAATACCAATAGCAAATGACTGAAAAAGGTTTAATTTGTAGAGCTGGTACTGGTTGTACACTGGAAGAACCTTAGTTTTTATAAAATTATAAATGTGCTGACCTACTTTTCATTGCAAACATAACCCCAAAATGTGAACATGAAACATTCCTACATTCTCCAGGTAGTCCAATAATTTACAATAATTTTATGGTTATTAAGTCACTGCATTATTAAGCAAATCACATAGCTGTAAATTTGAATCCAGATGATCTAATCTACATTTTTGCTGGAAAGTGAGCAAAGAGTCACAAAACACAGTCATATGACCGTGAAATGCTACAACTAATCATAAATGGGAATTGGCTGCCAAGTCCCGAAATGCAATCATGTGACCACAGAGATGGCATGGCTGTCATAACTTCGAGGATGGGTTGTAAGTAACTTCTTTTTGACTTCATTGTGTTAAGCAACCACATGTAAATCAAGGACTACTATACTGAGTAGGTACTCTACTCAGATCCTGAAGTAGAAGATAGGCTACTGGGAGTTCTGGTTTTCTCATGGAATGGAGATGAAGTTTGATGGCTTACAAAATATGTTTCAGGTGTATAATCTATTTATTTTATTTATTTGTATCCCACCTTTATTATGAAGAGGTGCGCTATATCTCTTAAGAATGTGCTAGGAAAATCACCCATTAGGTGGGCTTCTGCTGAGATCCTACTTATCTAGTCCATAGCTGTTTACTTCCCAGTCTTTAGGGAGCTATAGTCCATGAAGGAACTGCAAGTGATCCATTATCTGTCAATTTTATATTATTTATTTATTTAAATGACCATGATCTCTGAAGATTATTAAAACTTTCAAGATTTAGCCTTCTTTACTTTCAAGATTTCAGGCAGGACTAAAATCTGGTGAGACTTGATGATCATGCCAAATTCCATCCATTTTAATCTTTTTATATTGCTATATGTGGTGAAGGGTTCCATGAATGCCACCTCGGGCAGTTATATATCTCATGAGTAAATATGTATCTCATGGAATATGTACCTACGACATCAGTGCAGGTTAATGTAATAGCATTCCAAAACTTTTGTTGATGACATAAATAGTGGTTTGCAAAACGAAAAAATGGGAAAACGTCTGATTTATTCAGAATGGAAGTGGCTGTTCAGGTCCTCATGTAAAAGTCTTCCCTGTTCCCTGTTACTAACTGTTCCCATTGAATGGAAATGCTATGGCATGAATTCTGCACGTGGTTGTCCCTCAACAATTATTCCGCTTTCAGGCATATTTATACCCTAATCTTCCTTCAAGGAGTTCTTTGTTCTGCATGCGATATGATCCTATTTTTCCTTACACCAACCACATGAGTTAAAATTCTTCTCATAATTTCCTTCTTCTCAACTTTGTGATAAATCTATAATGCTGGTTATTGTTGATTCTGTTTCACAATTATAGAACTCTGTTTCGTTAAGGCTATTGCTTAGCACATTGTAAGCCGCCCTGAGTCTCCGGAGAAGGGCGACATATAAATTGAACCAATAAATAAAATAAATAAATAAATAAATGTTTGGGAAAGGATAGGTGGCTAAACTGCACAATGTCCCTGTTGGCAGTTTGTGATGTTTTTATTGCAGTATGGATTCCTCATTCCCCTACTTAAAATCCAAGCAGGGGTATCCAGAGTAGGGGTCTCCAACCTTGGCCACTTTAAGCCTGGAGGACTTCAACTCCCAGAATTCTTTGCTGGCTGGGGAATTCTGGGAGTTGAAGTCCTCCAGACTTAAAGTTGGAGACCCCTGTCCTAGAGGTAGAAAGTCAAAAAAGTCAAAATGGGGATCATGACCATGTGATTGAAGTCCAGTCCTTTCTTAATGTCCATTGAACATGCAACACATATAAAATGTCAGGACCTTGGTTGTACCATTGCAGAGATATTCTTGACTATTTTTACTCCTGTGGACAATTCTAAATCCAGCGCTTTGAAATCCTTATCAAGGTGGCACGTAAACTTTTGCAAAAGGGCAGTAAAAACAGTTTATATAAACTAAATGTATTGAAGATTTCTGAAGAGTGTCTTTTATCCTGACAATAAAGTGATACTTCTTCCCTTTGATTTACAGAACTCTGGAATCCTATCCCTTCAAGAAAACAGCAGCTTGTCACATTTTAGCATTTGAGGCAAACTTCTGGGTTGAAGCCAGAGGATTGTTCTGGACTTAGCAGTGTCTCAAAGCACCCCCATCATTGGGAAGAAAAGTTGTTGGCATTCTCCTCTTGCATTAAATATTCAGCCTCGATTCATGCTGGCACCAGTTTTAGAGCCTGGTTCTGTGCCACACAAAATTCAAATATAATTCTTCATTCAGCCTAGAGAACAAGTCCAGTATGTTAAAGATCAGAAAAGTGGCTAGAATGCTTATCTACCACCTGCCTGAAGCAATAGAATTAGATCCTTCTACCCTGCCCTTAGCCCAAATATGTGGAGGGATTTTCTCTGCAAATCAGAATTAGCATTTTTTAAACATTCCTTATTCACAGTGGACATTGGGTGCAAATCAGGGTTGATGATGATTCTATCTATTCAATCATGTCCAATTCTCAGCGATTCTATGAATCATCTCTCGCTACATTTTCCAATCTTGTATGGCTTCTTTCAATTATTTTATCCTCTGGTTTGTATATAACCACCATGTGTGTTTTTTTGGTGGCCTTGTTTCCTTTTATCACTGATCATTCCAAACATAATTGCCTTCTCAGTGATTTCTTAACATGTAAGTAAAGTGGAATGTTGTGTTTTTTGCCTTCCAGCAATATGTCTGGTTTTAAATTCATTCTGGAATAGGTAACCTGTGACTTCCTGTTTCACCTGTGACTTCCCTTTCACCTTTCACCTATGTCCAAATCTGGATTATCCTCTTCTCTTGTCATTGATTTGAGAAAAAGAATTTATGCAGTGAAAGGCAAATCTCTTAATTAATGCAGTTTGTCACTGATGCAAAGTAGATGCTATGGTCTTAATTTGTCTCTAATAAGTGGTGGAAAAACAGGATAAAGGAAGCTGGGTGAGAAGCTGCGCACTAGCTCTATCCCAGATGTCTGTAGACCAATGCCACAACCTTTATTTCAAAGATTCACTAATACTAAAGGAAGTATTCTAAAGATTCACCAATAATAAAGGAAGCCTGTAAAAGTTTTGATTGATATTTGTTTAATATGGTTTTGCCTGATTTGGAAATTTGAAAAATAGAATTTTGGTTGCTTGGAAATTTTCTTTTTTTTTTAAATTGAAAAAGTTTTACAATACAAGTTTATCATTCCCCCCCCCATTTCCCCCCCTCCCTCCCTTCCCTTCCCTCCCTTGGCTTCCCTTACAAAAAAAAATATTGTTCTTATGTGTCTATCAAGATTAAACAAAAGTATAGGTGAAATCCAAGTAACATATCAGATATTTTTAACATTAAATACTAATTGATCCCCCTTATTACATATCCCTAAACATTAACTAATCCCTATATAACATATACATTATAATATTCCAGTGTCATCCTATATATAAAATAAAATTATTATATCTAATATATACTGTAACAATTCTTTATATAAAATAAAATTATTCTATCAAATATATGCTGTCAATCCAACATGTATATAAGCTTATCAAATATTTTTTAAAAATTCTCTTACATATCAATATAGTAGATATAGTGAAACTAATTATCTAGGTTAATTATCCCCCTTCATACATTAGAAAGTAGTCCTAAGTTTCCCCCAATTACCTATCCTAATCTCTATATTTTCAGTCAAATACTAAATGATACTTCTTCGTTTAATATTTCTTCTGCACATAATCCACCCATTTCTTCCATTCTTGAGCAAAAACTTCATGGGTCCTATCTTTTAAATATGCAGAAATCTTTGCCATTTCCGCAAAATTAGCCATCTTCAAAGTCCATTCTTCTCTAGTAGGTACACTATCTTTTTTCCAATATTGTCCAAGCTTGGAAATTTTCTTAAGTGTGTGTGAGTAGATCTTTGCTCTAAGCCAATATTGAATTAATAAGAGTCTTGTCTGTTTTTCTCTGCTTTTTTTGTTTCAACTATATTTGCCCAAACTATTGTGTTTCATTTTACATCTTTTTCTATTTCCTTCCACCTTTTCCACCTTTAGACTTCTCTAGAAAGTTATATCTTCACATAATGTGCCCCAAAAACAGTAATTTGAATTGGTTAACTTGTGCCTTGACTGATGACTCAATTAATATCTTAAGTGATCCATTTTGCTTTCCTAGCTGTCTATGGTATTTCCAGGAGTGTTCAACAACAAAGTTGAAAGCATCAGTACTCTTCCCAGCGCACTTCTTTAGTGTCCAACTTTTGCTTTCATAGAATGCCAAAGGGAAAACAATTAAATGTAGAGTTATAGCTTTCAGGACATCATGGCATGTGAACAAATTTTCATGGCTTGTTCTACCAGGTGCTAGTCTGAAGTCTATTTGACTGCTTAATCCTTTACAGTTGACAGTGGAACTTAAAAGGCAGAAACTGTCTGTCTCTTCCATATCTTTCTCTTCAATTCTAAGGCTGATTGTTCTACCTGTGGTCATTTCTGACTTTCTCAGTTATCCGGCGTGAATCAAAAATAATATCTCTTATTCTTTGGCCTTTTCTAAAACCAGTTTGAGCATATGAGTTTCCTTTTCCTTGTAGGATTCTAAACTGCATCGAATTGTTTCATTAGCACGTGAAATTAAGAATATTGTACAATAGTTTGCATACACTGTTAACTGTCCCTTCTTTGCATTGGTATATTGATTGACCTCTTCCAAAATATTAGTAACTGTTATCCTCCAGGTTTGTTGACATGGTTTAACTAGAATGTTTGCTGATTTTACATCCATTGCTTGCCATGTTTCTGTAGATTTTTCATCAATTCCCATAATCTTTTAGCTTGGTAAAGAACTGTATTCTGATCTAATGTCATCTTCTAATACTAGAGGATCTTGTAAGTAAGGAATATATTCAAATATATCTTATTTGCTAATAACTCTATTCTGTAGAATTTTAATATATTCCTTCCATCATTGTTTGGCTGTTTTTAAATAATTTATTGCTTGTCAGTTGGTGTCTTTTAGCATACCAATTTGTGGTTGGAACCTCCTGAGTTTGGAGATCTTTTGGAAAACTTTCCTTGGTTTTGTGTGTGTGTGTGTGTGTGGCTTTTATCTTTAATATGTATATAACATATGCAATATAACATGTTGTTATGTTGCTTCTTTCTCTTCTAACAGCTCTGTAATATGCTTTGTTAAGTTCCTTCCTGAGATATTTGTCTTTCTTGGCTTTGACTACTCTTTTCTTCTTGGCAGTTTCCATTGTTTGTTCTGATACCCAGTTTGCTCTACTCTGTTTCTTGGGCTTTGGTAGTCTTCTTTCTATACTCATCCTAAGCACAACTTTGATTTTATTCCATATTTCCTCTGGTTCCCTATCAATGAGGTGCAGGAATTTAAAATTGAGTACAGAAATAGCCTTGAAGAAAGCATGCAACAGCCATTACAAAAACATCAGCTTAACTCAGAAATATATAAACGGTGAAAAAGAAACTCAAGATCACCTCGCTTTGATTCTCTTTGGTATAAGTGGGAGGGAGAGAGAAATTCTGTATGGTAGTCCTTGGGTTGTGGCCATTCTTTCAGAATCATTTGAAATTATAATTGCACAGAATGAATGGTAGTTACACCTGGTCATCTGAGTTCCAGCCATTCAGTGCCCCTCACAGTCATGTGATCAGAAATTAAACGCTTGGCTGCCCACCTGCATTTATGACCATTGGGTGCACATCAATTTGCTCACTCATCTGTCTCCTCCCATCACTGCCCTTTTGGCTCAGAGAGGATGCATGAAATGAATGCATTAGTGGACAGGGAAGGTGTGTGGGTGGCCAGCAAGGCACAGCACAAGTGCAGAGGAGCTGGGGGGACGACTGCAGATGAAGGAAGGATGAGAGTTACCCAAGCCATTTGTGGTCTTTTCTGCCAGCTTCTCCATTGACTTTGCTTGTGGGAAGTCAGCAGGGATAGTCACAAATCACAATCACATGACTACGGGATGCTGCAACTTTTGTAAGACTGGTTGGCAAGTGCCCAGATTACTATCACGTGACTGTGGCAGTATTGCGACAGCCAGAACTTTGAGAATCAGTCATAACCACCACACAAAGTTACAATTGTTGTTGTAACTTTAAACAGTGGCTGAATGACTGGTCATTAACTGAGGACTACTTATATTTGAAGACCATATTAACAATAAGGAAATAATGAATTGGCAGAATCCCATGATAAATTATACTCTTGCTATATTTCAGTTTTCTAGAAGATCATACAAATCAACACTTTTCCTCAATACTGTTACTAATGTTGGCATTCCAGTCTCCCATTACAAGCAGCACAACTTGCCTGCACATTTTTATCTATTTTGGATTGAATTTGACCATAAAACATGTCAACTGTTCTTTTTCTGAATCAGAAGTTGAAGTGTAACCTTGGATAACCCTCACATTAAAGAGCAACATAGGAATATAATGTGCCAATTAAATGCTAAGAAGAAGCTGTTCCACAGTACAGAGCTATAAATGAAAAATATCTTTCCTAGCATTGTTTTCCACCCTTACCTCACAAAAGTGGAGAATGGCCCAGAGATTTTCTCAAAATGAACTTACTGGATTTGTTGAAAGGTGCTAGAGAAGGCAGTCATGCCAAACCTGCACTTTGAATTGTACCTGGAAACCTAATAGCAACCAGGGCGGAGCCTATAGTACAAATGTCATATATTATTAATGATTAATCCCAGGGTCAGGCACAAGGAACCAGAACAACTCCATGAATAGCCAAACAGTTTCTTTATTGTTGAGCTCCTATTTTACAAGAATCTTGCCAGGCTAACTGCATTTCCTTGGAGTTTCATTGAAGATAAAATCTTCAATGGTTTGATCTTTGCCATTTCCTTCTACGGAGTGACTCCATGTTGGAACACCTTTTTATGGCACCCTCTCCTTTAGCTGGTGATTGCACCAGAGCTAATGAATAATTGTATTTTGTACCTGAGTGTATCTGGTCATCTAAGGCAACCCCAGAAAGAGTATATTGTAATGGTCTAACCATGTAGGTAGCTGCTGATGTCGGCTGTTTCATAAAGAGAAGGTGTTGTTTCTCTCTCTCTCTCTCTCTCTCTCTCTCTCTCTCTCTCTCTCTCTCACACACACACACACACACACACACACACACACACACATGAAACAGGAAGCTGGTATGTGGCAGAGCATAGTGTCAGCATCCAACATCACCTTTTTTTCCTAAGAATTCCTTTTGGTCCCAAAGTGTCCCCTAAGTTTACTCAGGAAATAAAAACAACAGGTGCCAGTAGCCAGCGCTTTATTTGGAAGTATGTTCACTAATTCAGAAAACAAAACAAAATAAATCAAACAAGATAGTATGGAACATCCTGTGAAATGAAGTGATGATAGATAGGATGATAAGTAATATTTTGACCAACGGCTTATAACTGATCGTGTCTCCTCTGGCAGTCATTTTCCCCTGTAATCCATTTTGCAAAAGCACATTTTTTTCAACATTCCAAATATGCCCATTAGCTCAAAATAGGTTGGGAAAATTGTAAGGTTGCACACATTTTAAAACAGTCTGGATGTTTCAGCAGACTTCTGCATGTTGCTATGGGCAGTTTGGCCATGAAAGTGGAATGTAGGGTCATTTTAAGATTGCAGGACCTTGGATAGTTCCGTGCAGACAATTTGTTCGATAAAAATTGGAATGCAGTTTGGCCTTTTATCCATCTTGATTACACAGTCTATTCCTGCCTTTATGAAAAATGGAGAGATTTTAATGAGACAGTTCCCTGACCCAGAACCTACCATGTCACTGCTTTTCAGCTAATTCCCAGCCTGACCTTTCCTGTGATTTTCTTTAAGGTAATCTGACTCATTGGATGCTATATTAGGGGTTTCTGGATGCAGAGTCCTCCTGACCGATAGACTTCAGCTCAAAATTGTTGAAAGGTTCTTTATCTGGATATATCACCTCTGTAGCTATTTTGTCACTAAAGATTTATAGTGTCTTGAAGCATCATCTGACTGCTGTCTGTTGTTATGCCAGTGTGGCAGTATTGGCTGGAAAAATGTCTTGCAAGAACTCGTTAGCAGTCTTTTTCTCTCTTTAGCAGAGTCTTTGTTGCTACTCAAGGTTGGTGGGGTCATGACATACTGCATGAAAGTTAAGTCCTTTGCGCATTCATGCCAAATGCTAGGTCTCACCATCTAGTGTGTAAAGGCCTCAAGAACTCCTTTTAAGTCTTATCATTCCTCATTGCTTTAAGGTTTCGGGAAATGTCCTGTGTCTTTGCTCTTTCCTATCTTCATAAATAGGAAAGGCAAATGAAGAGAAGGACCAACTTTGTAGAGCCATCACATCAAGCATTTGCCTGAAAATGCTATAGTGGAACAGTGGGCAGCCCCTACTCCCTCCAGCTGTCATCAAAGGATAGCTGTACTCACTTGAACATGAATAAAGCTCTGTATGCAATTCAGGATCCTGCTTTATGATCGCAGGTCATTGTAGAGCCGTGGTGGCGCACTGATTAGAGTGCAGTACAGCAGGCTACTTCTGCTGACTCCTGAATGCCTGCAATTTGGCAAAATTTCAATTTCCCACGGAGAGGGCCCACAATTTGGGTGTCCTCCTGGACTCACGGCTATCTTTAGAAGACCATTTGATGGCTGTGGCCGGGGGGGCTTTTATCAGGTTTGCCTGATCCGCCAGTTGCGTCTCTTTCTGGATCTGGATGCCTTGCGCACAGTCACTCATGCCCTAGTCACCTCCCATATGGACTACTGCAATGCTCTCTACATGGGGCTCCCCTTGAAAAGCACCCGGAGGCTCCAACTGGTCCAGAATGTAGCCGCACGGGTGATTATGGGTGCATCTTGTTGCGCCCATGTAACACCTCTCCTACGCGAGCTGCACTGGCTCCCGGTGGTCTTCCGGGTGCAATTCAAGGTATTAGTTATCACCTTTAAAGCGCTCCATGGCTTAGGGCCTGGATACTTATGAGACCGTCTTTTGCCACCAATAGCCTCCCACCGACCAGTTCGTTCTCACAGGGAGGGACTACTCAGAGTACCGTCAGAGTACCGTCAGTCAAATTGTGCCGACTGGCGACTCCCAGGGGGAGGGCCTTCTCTGTAAGGGCTCCAACCCTTTGGAATGAACTGCCCCCTGATATACGAAACATCGCTAATCTCCGTGCTTTCCGCTGTGCCCTCAAGACCCTGATGTTCAATCAGGCAGGGCTAAGCACGTTAACTGGGAATGATTAAAATATTATATAATTCTGGGTTTTATTTATTTGGGCTAAACTATGCTATAATTTTAATTATCAATTTTATGATGTTTATGTATCTTTTATTTTTTCTTGATTGTACACCGCCTGCGGGAGAAAGGCAGTATAGAAATAAAATAAATAAATAAATAAATAAATAAATAAATAAATAAATAAATAAATAAATAAAAAAATTGAATCTTACCAGGCTCAAGGTTGACTCAGCCTTCCATCCTTCTGTGATGGGTAAAAAGAGGACCCAGATTGTGCGGGCAATATGCTGACTCTGTAAACCACTTAGAGAGGGCTGTAAAGGACTATGAAGCAGTATGTAAGTCTAAGTGCTATTGCTATTGCTATTGTAGAGATGTGCTTGCATTTTAGCAAACACAATTACAATTCCTTGTATGATCCCTCAGCTGGATGTGTAGTATTTAGCTTTTACTTAAATGATGCCTACTCCCAGAAACTCTAGGTGGACAAATACCATAGAAAGCCCTCAATACATAAAAATTTAGGAACAAACAAATACAAACACCATGAATTTAGAAGCCTAACCTCCTCCTGTGTAAGGCGTAGACCACTCAGATAGATGTGGAAGTGGCACTCAGTGTGTAACTCTATGTTGTACCAATTTTCAAGTCTTTGCCTCTTCAGATCAACTTTGGAAGAGGGCTTTGCTTCTTTGGATAATTCTTTGAACACAACTAAGGCATATAGTATATTTAAATGGATTGCAATTTCATATACAGAAAAATGTGGTGGGTCACTCTGACTGTTAAATAATTTTCTTGATTCTTTGCGGATGAGGCTCACAGCTGCAATTGTTTTGCACCTCTTTCACATGTTCCCTCGATGTTTCTTTCATCTCTAAGAAAAAACTTTGCACTTCTCTCACTTGGCTGCTATCTTGCATAGCACATAATGTAAGTGCGTATAAATACTTCTAGCAGCAAATAGCTGAGTCATCAAATCCTGGCAAGACTGATTGTGAGTTTAAAGGCCTCCTGGCTCTGGGGATTTTCCATTTTTAGTTTTGCAGGGGGTGCACTTTCCCAATCAGTTGGTACATCATTTTGGGGTTCTTTTGACTTTTGGCTCCTGTTAGGAGCAGGTAGGAGCTGTAGCTGATGTGTTTGTGTTTTGCATGGCTTCATCTTCATCTTCTGCACCATTCCTAGACTGGTATGTCCTGCTTATGATAACTTCTGCCTTAGTAACTTCCTGCATGGATTACTTCACCTTGCTCTACTTGGGGCTGCCCTTGAAAGAGTATTTGGGAGCTGTAGCTGGTTTAGAATGCAGTGGCATAGGCAGTTTTTGGCATTTCTCATAATGCCCATATACTGTATTGGCTTCATGAACTCTATTGTAGTAGGCTTTTGGATACAGTTCAAGCCGTGTCATCTATAAAGCCCTAGTGGCATCGGATCAAGGCTAATTACATGACCACCTTTCTCCCATTGTTTCTGCTCACCTCACTAAATCTAGTAGTGAGGCCCTGCTCCAAGTACCTTCTATCAAACAGTGCCGTACTATTAGACCCTGGAGTCATGTCTTGGCAGTGGCAGTCTTGTAGGATAGCATCTCATTTGTATGGCCCCATCCTTATTAGTTTTTTGCAAGGTTTCCCCAGGCATTTGGATCTTGTGAGTAGAAGAGTAGAAGTCTGCTGTTGATCAACTTGTTTTCCATTGTGATGGAGTTATTGCTTATTTTTGAATGTTAAGGATTATATGTTGTAGGTTTAGGACGAAGGACTCAGGGCGGCTCACAACATAAGCCACCCAGATCCTTTGAGTGAGATAGGCACCTATATACATTATAAAAATAAAAATAGCCCACAATTGATGTTAACATTTATTCTTCATATTTTTGATTGTACTTTACCTTTTACTTTTTAAAGAAACTAGATTGGTAAATATCATGGCTTTGTCTCTTTCCAGGCTGCTATGGCAAAAATAACAATTTTGTGGCATCTTAATCCATTTTGACAACACTGGAGTATCCAGCATATAAAATATTTGATCTAATATGTGTTATTAAATAAGCCTTGCTCACAAAAGCTTATTATTCTTCAATGTGCCATGACTCCATTATGTTAAATGTTTTAAGAAATATTTTATTGAATTTGTCAGCAGTATTCTTTTGTAATAGAGGCCATAAAAGTTAGTTAAATAAATTCATCATAAAGAAAATATTTATCCAACAGCTATAAAAATAAATCAGCTTTATAAAATATGTTTATAACCATAAGGCAATAAACAGACTTACAATATAAGTGGAATTGGTTTGGTGGAACAAAGAACAATTGTGAAAATTCAGCTAGTGCCAATATTTTGAAAAGAGCATTAGTGTTCACTGCTTTATATCTAGAGCAAATTAGGTTTGTTGATGGCTAAATGAGTGTTTTTATTAACAAAAACTACCAATATAAAGTCAGATGGAAGTAAGATACAAAAATACTTTAGGTCTTATTCCTTATTCCTAATTTTTATTTAAAAATTGGTCAGTCCAAACTTTAAACACGCATTTAAATATATAACTGACTCACAATGACAATAATGTCTATGGAGATTCTCAATCATCCAGGTCATGGTTGCTACTTTGGGCAATTTGTAAGTAGCCACATCTGCTATCATAACCTTTTTGTGAATAGATAATAGCAACCTTTTTGGAAAAGCGTGCAGAACATGTTTTGTGCCTTAAATGTGTTTCTGGCCAAAAAAATTGTGACTTACCTGAGAAAGACTTAAGTCTGATCATTTTTTATATGCATTAAGCCAGAGGTCTTCAAACTTGGCAGCTTTAAGACTTGTGGACTTTAACTCCCAGAATTCTCCTGGCTGGAGAATTCTGGGAGTTGAAGTCCACAAGTCTTAAAGCTGCCAAGTTTGAAGACCTCTGCATTAAGCAGTTTGGCTTAAATGTCCTTTTAAATCTATTTCCCATAATATCCAGGAGTTCTCCCAAAGCCAAAAAATTACCTGAAATGTGTTTTGGGGTTTTTTTTGCAGAGTTTACTATGTCCAATACTTTAGGAAAACAATGAAAATGTGTATGGGCAAGGTGAAGAAAGCCTGCAAAGTGGGGGTAGATTTTTGACAATTGTGACAAGAACAATATAACTAACTTGATTGATCACTCTAGGTCAAAGTTCTATATAAATGTGACAATATCACATGGCCTTACTTGAGTCCAGTTGCCTGAATTGTTTTCAGCTCTTGTTATCTAAAGATTAAGATAAGACACTTGCAGCACAATCCTACCCATGTTTACTCAGGACAGGAAAACTGTGTCAGCAAAATCTACCTAAAATTGTAGTTTTTGAGATGTAAATATTTATTTGATCTTTGCTTTATTTTAACTAATAAAATCTTACTACATAAAGCTTTTTCTTAGCTGAGAAGATTTTTTTTCTTTATTCCAAAATTGAATCCATCTATTTCTGGTATCAAATGGAACTGCATTCTGTTAGGGGTGGGTTAGTAGATACAATGGCTACGGTTTTGCAAGATTTTGATTGATCATAGTTGGTGTTCAGTCTCTCACAAGAACACCAAAGCCATATAGGATTGCCTCAAATTTTACGAAGCTTCAGTCTTACCTGAAATCCTGCATGCTCTCGTACAAGATTTAGCCATTTCAAAGACTTTTAAAAATCTGATTTTATTACTGTTTCTATAAAATGTTTTCATTTTTTACCATTTCCTGGTAAAATAAATATATCAGTGTTTTCTGGCCCCATTTTGGCAAGCCTTTTTAATGAAGAAGCCCCTTACATGCATTCTGTGCAAAACACAAATACTGTATTTTCCTGCGTATAAGACTACTTTCTAACACACAAAAATCTTCTCAAAAGTCGGGGGTCATCTTATACGCCGGGTCTCATTCTCCTGTAACCAGGCAGACCAACCCATAAGGCTCTGACGAGCCTTAAATGGCTCTGAGGAGGGTCATCTTATACGCCCAGTCGTCTTATACGCTGGAAAATACAGGTACTTTCTTTGATAAATTAACATAAATATAGGCCCTGCAAATCGCAAATGAACTCCCAAATGAGTTGAACCTCTGTAAAGTGTGTTCATCCATGTGAACTATTCTATTGTTTGGTTGCTGAGAAACCACCTGATTCCCCCTCTCCCCAATCACATATTTAGAGTGGCTGGAATTTGGAGTAGCGCTGTCATCACAGAGAATACCCAATGTCAACACTTCTGCTTGAGAGATCTTTAAGCCTGTTATATTGCAATCACTTTCTTGGGGAATTAGTCCAACTGAACTCTATTAATTTCTGAGAGTGTACATAGAAGATTTCACTGTGAGCATGTTCCATGTAAATCAAAGGATTCTTGATATATTAATGAAATAGTATTTATTGGGTGGGAAATTTTAAAAGTTGTACTCCACTTTATATTACATGAATAATTAAATGGGTTCACGGATTATATTGTCTTATGGACTTGTGTGTAAAAATATTCCTTTTACTTCCCAGTGCTGTAAATAGTCAATTGAATAAGCGTACAGTACGGCTTGCTTACTTGAAGCACAGAAGTGGATTGGGACCTTATGAACTCTGAAAGTCTTGTGCATTTTTAATTGTAAATGCAAACTATTCCTTTGTACATATCAGTAGAGAATTTTGCAGAAGGAAAGTTCCATTTGATTAATTCTGGTCAAGCTTGACCGTGACATATTCCTTCTGGCAAAATAAAATGGAAAACTTTCAGAAGAACCAAGATGCTCTTCCCTCTTCTCTTCATCCTTCCTCTCATCTCCTCTTCAACTGGTGTTTTGGTCACCTCCCCACTTGCATGTGCCTGCACAATTCCTGTTTCCATTCAGGGTCTGCATGCTTTGGCAGTCAACCCAGTGTTGAAGTTGGAGGGCTTTTGTTCAGTGCCTGCTTTTCCAAAATCATGATCTTCCTGTTGTGGCCCGCCAGCAGCCTATGTGGATTGTTGCTGATCCCAACGACGAGGAGGCTGGTGTGGTGTCGCGCCAGCAGCCTGTGCAGCTGGCGCTCGAATCAGACAGCGAGGAGGCTGAAGAAGATGTGCCAGAGGCCGGGATTCAGCCAGGGCCTTCAGAACCTCCAGAGGCTCCTTTAAGTGAAGAGGATGAAGTGGAGGAGCCTCTTCTCAATGCATGAGCACACAGAGCTGCCAAAAGGCAGGAGTGATTACTCAGGAGGAGGTCTCCTCAAGAGTAAGGTTTGAGGCTAATTGGCCACTCCCTTAGCCTATTTAAGTTTGCACACAGCTTGTAAAAAGCTGCAGGAAACAACGTGTGCTCATCCGTTCATTCGCTGATCATTGAGTTTGAATTTTCTCCAAAAACCTGGCTTCTGGGCTTTCTGCCAACTCTAGTAAGACTCTATCTTATCTGTGGAATTTCTTGCAGGTTGTTAAGAATGTTTTTATTAACAGCCTGCATTTGCAAAAGACTGTGTTTTGAAGTAAACTGAGTTTTCTTCAGAGTTTGTGTGTGCTACATTCTTTGGCATCCATAGTTGGAGCAGAACACTTCCAAGGAACCCTGAATGACCTCTCGTGGAACACTAGGGTTCCACACAGTCCTGGTTAAGAAACCCTGCACTAGGCTAAAGTATTGTAGGCTAGTTTGTGGTTCATTGCCTTTTATGAGCAGAGCCACGAGTGTCTTCACACAGTTGTTATAGAACGTCTTCTGTATGTAAGGATACAAACCAATGATGAAATCCAATTTTTTTTACTACCGGTTCTGTGGGCGTAGCTTGGTGGGCATGGTGTGGCTTGGTGGGCATGTCTTGTTGGGCGTAGCAGGGAAAGGATACTGCAAAATCCCCATTCCCTCACCACTCCTGGGGGAAGGATATTGCAAAATCTCCATTCCCACCCCACTCTGGGGCCAGCCAGAAGTGGTATTCTCCAAACTACTCGAAATTTCTGCTACCAGTTCTTCAGAACCTGTCAGAATCTGCTGGATTTCACCCTGATACAAACCCATTTTAGTTGAGAGAAGGAAGTGGTTAAAGTACATTGTATACATTATTTTACGTTCAAGGTTGTATATTCTGTTGTTATAAGATGTTAGTGTATGTTCTGCTCTAAAAGTCTTGAATACTTTACCTTTGCTCAGATTTTGAAATAAACAAATCCTTAACATAACTTTAAGGGAGAAGGGACTGCAATAATTTGTTATCTAATCTGGCCTTTCCCTAGTCAATAATATTAGGGGATGGAAATATTTGCAGATATGCTAGTTGTTCATATGTCTGTTCAGAAATAGGGCCAATTATAGTTTCAGTAAGGATGTGAGAATGAAAACCACTAAGTTCATCCTGTTTAGTATGTGAATGAGGCAATAATTTAAAGAATAAACAAACAAGCATGGTGTCCCATATTGTGTCTAATTCATTACTGAATACTTGTTGTTCCCTTATTGTCCTAGGTGCTTTCTCACAACCTCTACACTGTGCTTTGTATTCCCCATGATCCTGTAGCTTTGGAGGAGCATTTCAAAGATGATGATGATGGCCCAGTATCAAGTCAGGGATATATGCCATATCTCAACAAGTATATCTTGGACAAGGTAAGCCTTTTTTCTGTTTCACTCACTTTGATAGCCTGAAGTTCAGCCTCTCTGATACTTTAGATAAGCTGATAGTTCCAGTTTTTGCTGGAAGATTAATGTCTTCAAGAATACTTTTTAACCAGTTAGTTCTTTGTTTTTACAATCACTTTGCATATACAAGAGGGAATATAATCTCTATTCCGTAAAAAAGGAAGGCTTTAAGGTCTCTCCATCCAAAGGGGTAGCATGGTTACATGTTTATGTGGCTTACCTAGAAGAAAAATGGTAATTGAATGTGCTCTTGTCTCATGTCAAGGCAGATTTGTTATTCTGTATCACAGGAATTTTTCTGGGCTCAACAATTAATTAGCACATTGTTGGAAAGCCCTCTATTCAGAAATGTGCTTTAAAAAGTGCAGCACAGGTGTGAAACATGACCTATAGTAGTATACCCAAACTTGATGCGCTCACAAAGTGTTGATATATGAAATATAATGTCTTAAAGTTATGCTTACTGGGAATTACAGGAGATGTAATATAATATATTTGAGTGCAAGCAATTGGAGAAAATTGATTTACAACAATAACAGAGAAAACTGGAAAATTCTGGGTACAATTTGCTTAAGAATTAGTATGTTGTCTTTATAATGTGTTAAAAATATCATGTTCCTGAATCTTCTGAAATTCCAGAAAGATCTGGAATTACTTTGACCACAGTTCCATGATTATGGTGGGGTGGACTTGAAACTGTTCAGACTTGCATCTATGCATGTTTCATATCTCTTTCCTGTTCTTCCTACAGCAGAAGAACAGTCAGAATTATAATTTCAAATCTTTACGATACCACTTTTTTAAAGTCAGAAAAATCCCATGATTATCAAATCTTTATCTTTTGATAATGGCAGCCACGCTAACTGCATGCTACAGATATATATAATTGCAGCAGTTTTTGCAGAATTCCATATATCCTGTTATGGTCTAAAGTTCAAAGTTATTAATAGTATGAAACTCAGCAAAATCAGTTTATACGCAGGTTGACGATAGAACGTTTCCAATGTTTCTTGCTCCATCCCCAGAACTCTGTATACATTTTTTAAAAAAGGATAAATAAGGAATGCACAAAACAAACATTTAAACGGACAAACAGGGAGGAGGAAGAAGAGGAATAAAGCCTGCATGGTGCATAAGAAGGAGGATAGAGAGAAAGTTGCATTGTTGTGGGGAGGCTTTATCCTCTTCAGCCAAGGATCTAAAATAGTTGATCTATGCAGCTTTCACTTGGATGATATTGTGACATATTTGAAAACTTGATTTTGCTCCCAGATCTCAGGGTAGGGTACAGCGGTGAAATCCACTTACCTTCGCTACCGGTTCGGGAAAGGAGCGCGCTATGCACACGTGCCTCTTCTGTGCATGCACAGAGGGTAAAAAATGGGCTGTAATGACGTCCTGGCAGGTGGGTGGAGTCTCCCGCCACTGGTGCTACTGGTTCGTGTGATCCAGATAGATCCGGCCAGATTTCACCATTGGTAGGGTAGCTGTTGGTAGCTTCTCTGAGCTTAGTTATTTTCTTGCAGATGTTTCATTCCCCAAACTAGATAACATCATCAGCACCAAGAACCCTTCAACCCTGAGCTACAAATGTTCTCCTTTATCCATAAATTGTGTTAAACTGTGGTTTGCTTAGTGATGGTTTATTACATAAGCTACAGTTAGTTAATGCTAACTCTCCATCTGGGAATGAGCTAAGCCCCACAGTAAAACCCATCAGTCCCTTTTTTGAAAAGAAAAGACAAGGGCACAGCTGGCTCCCTATACTATAGTACTTGCATTTGCTCTACTGACCACGTAATCTCTAAGAGTTTATCTTTGAGAGAGAGTGATTGCATTAAAGGAATTCAGCCTACTTCTTTAGTGGCATTCTGATGTTACAGTTTGAAGGACCTTTCTTTGGGAGCAAGATCTGTGGAACTCTCTTCTCCATAAGTATTTTTAAAATAACCCTGTTACTGTTTTGGAAAGGTACTGAAGAAGCATGATTTGACAAAAAAAAGGGGGGGGGGGCAGTAAATTAAAAGTTGTAAAGTCATTACATGTTCCCTACTTTCTCCTATTGTTTATAGTATGGCTATGGTATGAGATCTGGATCAACAAAATTCATTTGCCTTGAATTAGGATTGTGGTATTATAATATTCTTATCTTTGTCTTCAATCAGCAGAGAAAAAAACTTTTACATAATTCATAATTGTGAACAGAGTGAACCAACCAACTGAAGTGTGAAATAGTCAAGGAAATGCATAAAAAATTAAAATAAATTATTTTGGAACTAACCTATTCATTAACCTAGCACTAACCTATTTATACTCAGCACTACTGAGGAAGAGATGTTGTTTTAAGTTGAGTACAAAGGAAACTTCTTTTTTGAAATCTGCTTCTGTTTTAGTATAAAAGTTTAGAAATATAAAATATCTAGAAGGCCAAGAAAGATCAAAACGATAATAAGTGCAGAATGAGTGCAGAATCCTTTGCGTACAGTACCATGAAAATCCTGTTTTTGAAACACTTTCTACTTTTCTTTCAAAAGGAATGGGTTTCCAATTTATGTTTTTGAGGGAAGCCTCAACTGTGGGGATCCCAGTAATGAAAAGACCACTGTTCAATGATGGGACAGATGCCTTTTTTATGTAGAATATCCCAAATACGGTATGTCCATGTAGAGCCCCATGATATCATGGACAGTTGTTGCTGTTGGCAACTTCAGTTGATGCAAGTTAACCACAGCAACAGCATTATCATTATATAATTTACTTTAAAAAAATCAAATGAATTCCCCAGCTGCAATTTTTTGGCTAAAGATAGGTCATATGGCCAAGGGAGGTGCCATTGGTAGTCTCCTTCAGTGTAAGTTCACTTTCTCTGAGTTTTGTATCTTCTAAGGCTGTGATGACGAACCTATGGCACATGTGCCAGAAGTGGCACATAGAGCTCTCTCTGTTGGCACTCACACTGTTGCTCTAGGTCAGATCTCTGTGGCGTTTCTTTCATGAGCTTCTGTTTCCCCGCAAACGACAAAACAGAAGCTCGTGAAAGAAAAAGTTCTTGCTGCGCTATCAGTGTTGGTAGGCCGCACCTCCCGCTGGTCAGCTGGTCTTCAGGTCTCTGCTGCACATGCATGCATGTCTGTGCAGGCACGTCCACACAATGCACACACACCTTTCATTTTGGGCATGCACGCACGTGGTTTGGACACTCGGTGTCTAAAAGGTTCACTGTCACTGTTCTAAGGGTTCAAAATTCAGGAAGAGCAGACACTTTTAAGCTGTCACCACAGTGAGATTAGTTTATGTTTCTATTGATGATGCTCCATCAGAGTGGGATATGTGGGAATTGTCTTATGATGTGTGTGCCAACCCAGGATTTTGGTTTTGTACCAGCTGGAAGTCCAAGGAAAGGAGAAGAGGTGAACACTGTTATCCATGTTAAGAGAGCTTTAGATTCTTTCTTACCATAGATAAAGGACAAACTTGCTGAATGCCCTGCTGGATGCCATTTATGTCCCATTTCAGTCAATAGCTGAATATATGCAGAGAACTAGCTTATATGAACTAGGCCTATTTAATGGTATGTTCGCTGGCAATCACCCTGGAATGAGTGCAAATATCTGAAATAGTGGAGTCGGACCACATTCAGAGGTAGATAGTCATTTGGACATTGGATTCATAGATGCAAGATAAGCCTTTTGCAAAAGTACCTTCATGAGAGATGGAGGGAAGGAGGGACAGGAAACATCACCAGAGACGCCATCTCCCCATATACAAACTAGCTTCTGAGCAGTTAAAAAGTATAATAAAAACCTCTCCCATGCTGGTATGCATCTACACAAAAGACATCGACATAATTTACATAAAAGAGTGCAATCTTCCTTCCTTCTCCATACCCACCACTCCTTCACAAGCACAGAGGGCCCTTTACTAGAAAGAAAAAGAGAGCCAAGAGCCTACTTCTTCCCTCCCATGGAAGCAGACTAAAGACTCAAGAACCTTAGTGGTACAGCGGACTAAGTGCTGTTATGTAGCACTTAGCTGCCAGTTGCCTGCAATTTAGTGCGAGTTCAAATCTCACCAGGCTCAAGGTTGACTCAGCCTTCCATCCTTCCAAGGTAGGTAAATTGAGGACCCGGATTGTGGGGGCAATAAGCTGACTTTGTAGAAACACCGATTATGGGGGGCCAAAAGCCCTAATAAGCAGGTATATACAAAAGAATGAAAGCTATTGCTATAAGTGCATTGTAAGCCGCCCTGAATCTTCGGAGGAGGGCGACATATATATTGATCTAATAAATAAATAAATAAATTACCTCCACTTTCATTGCAATTAGCATAGAACATTGAACTACTTCCCTAGAAAGAAGGAGAACATGTGGGTTCCATACTACCATTCTGTAGATTGTTCCATCGGTGGAGGAGGAGCAAGAGTTAAAAGTGACATGGAGAGTTACTGCTTCTTCAGTAACTTCTTCATAGCTTCTTCAGTAACTTCTTCATAGCTTCTTCAGTAACTTCTTCATAACTTAATTATGTTAAGTCTAAGAAAGGCCAAGGGAGGTTATGTTAAGTCTAAGAAAGGCCAAGGGAAAGGCCAAGGGTGGTGGGAAAGATGTCAAGAAGAAATTTAGAATTAGGATTACAATAGGTATAAGAGGCATCTAGGCCCATGGTGGTGAACCAGAGGGCTCTGTGTGGCAGCCAGAGGTGCCACACAGAGCCCTCTCTGATGGCACGAGAGCTGTCGCCCCAGTTCAGGTCCACTGTGCGCATGCCTCCAGCCGGCTAGCTGGTCTTTGGGTCTCTGCTGCATATGCGCAGGGTGCAGGGCAAATGTGGGGGGGCTGCGTGTACATGCGTGAGGGTGGGTTGTATGCACGGGAGCCGCATGTGCATTGCATTTTGAGGGTTTGGGCATGCACGTGCTTTGGGCACTCGGTCTGGAAAAGATTAGCCGTCACTGACCTCGACTGTTACATTGACAGAGAGGACTCAGCTGACCAGTGCAGCTTTAATGCAGTTGCAGTAAAAATGCTTATTTAGTGGTGCCATGTCTACTACCTGAATAGATTTTTTTTTTGCCTCTAATAAAGTAGTAGTCTGACACGGTTATCAAGGACATGGCAGATGCTAAGCAAGGGGATAGTGTACAGGTTGTCCTTGACTTACAATCACAACTGAGCCCAAATTTTTTCCTAGGTGAGTTTTGCCCCGTTTTATGACCTTTCTTGCCAGAGTTGTGAAGTGAATCATTGCAGTTGTTAAGTTAGCCACACGATTCACATGCTAAGTGAATCTGGCTTCCACATCTGACTTCGCTTGTCAGAAGGTCGCAAAAAGCGATCACATGACCATGGAGATGCTGCAATGGTCATAAGTATGAAAAGTGGTCATGGGTCACTTTTTTCGGTGCAGTTGTAATTTTGAACAGCCATTAAATGAACTGCTGTAAGTCGAAGACTACCTGTATGTGTGGGGCCTAGAAATCCTAAATGCATCATGAAAAGTAGGTAAAAAACTGGTGTAAAGCATAAACACCTAGAGCTGTCCCAAGAATGAAAAAAAAAATTAAGCAAACAAATCCTAACCTCAGTGAAAGAGCCCATCAGTGATTGTATATTGCTTTATTTGAAGGCAGATATTTTTGCATAGAGGAAATGAAAAAAGCACCCAAACCAGAAAGCTGGTATAACATTGGGGTAAAGAGATTAAATTGTGCATCAAGAAGGCTCAAATCTGCATCGTGTCTCTAACAAGCAACCACCAGCTATAATATAGTCACCTCCCCCACCTCCACATCATGACAGATAATATACACTGATGGCAAAAAAAGAGAATACAGCATTACTTTATGTCCTTATTTATTTATTTGCCAACGTTAGCTACTACACATCTCACTGTCAGAGATTAAATATTAATATATTTATAATTCATAGCTCAGCCTTCATGCCCTTTGGAGAGGCAATGGAAGGGATGTTTATTTCTGGATTTGGAAGTTGTATTAAGGAATTGGCACACATTTGACAAGCAGATGTGTCTGATTTTTGCTGCCAAATTTTGGTAACAATTAGGGGCTTGGAACTATCTGTGAGCTGTGGGTTTCTCACCCCATTTGGGAAAATAAGTGGCGATTATTTGTCTCTCATTCATAAAAATGAATAACTTTCCTTTTGCAGGTAGCAGAAGGAGCTTTTGTCAAGGAGAGCTTTGATGAACTTTGTTGGACACTGACAGCAAAGAAGAATTATAATCCAGATAGGAACGGGAACAGTGTTGTATCCCATGGAGATGCTTTCAAACTATGGTGCCTCTTTAACTTTCTCTCTGAAGACAAATATCCTCTTGTTATGGTCCCAGATGAGGTATGATTGCATTGATTTTTTAAAAAATAAAAAATTGTTCTTGCTTTGGTTATATTATTATAGTGATTATTTGAAACTCAGTGTTGTGGCATGGTAAGTATCTGCAGCTAATTTATCTAGATATTTATACATAGGTTTGCAGATCTGTAATATGCAATATCTCGTGATCTGATAAATTACTCTAATTTGCATTTTGTGCTTTCGGATGATAATTCTTTTGAAAAAACCCTCCTTAACTTAAATCATCTTGATTTTGTTATGGTCTCCCTCTGAAGGGTTTGCTCCTCACTCTTGTCTCATGTGGGCCTATAATTTTTAGCTTTTTGTTTTATAAATTTTGCAAAGATATCACTGTACATTTGGGTGCAGCTGATTTATTTTATAAATCAAAAACAGCAGCTTGGAATACAGATGGCTAAGTTAGTGTATTTCCAATAACTAGTTTTTATTGGTAAGTCTCTTATATTGCATTTTAAGAATAAGTTATACATTGTAAGGAAAAAAACCCTGATAGAAATCACAATTTAAAGATACAGTATATATTTAAATTCACTTTATGAATGGATACATGAGTAGAGAATATATGAATACACTAAACTATCAAACAAACTACTTAAATTGAAGAACAATTACCAGGAAATGTGTAGTTTGAGGCTTCTATTAAGGTTAGTCATGCATATAGATGTCCTCTGCAACACCATGTGTATGTATTTGGGGACAGAGATAGAAAATCACCTAGTACGCACAATGACAGGATGTGGGATGTATTTTGAATTCTTTTCTTTTATGCATAAAATAGCTGCTGTGGGTTGCAGCAGCCATTCTAGACTCACTCTATGTAACCAATGGGTGGGAACTAATCAAAGAGACAAGCAATTTAGGAGAAACTAAGAACTAAGAAACTTACAACTAAGGAGAAATTTCCTGACAGAACAATTAATCAGTGGAACAACTTGCCTCCAGAAGTTGTGAATGCTCCAACACGGGGAGTTTTAAAGAAGATATTGGATAACCATTTGTCTGAAGTGGTGTAGGATTTCCTGCCTAAGCAGGGGATTGGGCTAGCAGACCTCCAGACTTCCAACTCTGTTACTCTACTCTACTCTGCTCTGCTCTGCTTTACTCTCTATCCGAAAAGAAAATATTATTGCATCCATGTTTTCCTTTTTTTCTGGAGATTGAAGCAGAGTGTATGTGGAGGAAAGATTACCTCCAATTACCTTGTAAGATAGGTTTGTCTCAGAGAAAGAAACTAGCCTAAAATCATCTAGTACCTTCTGACTTTGGGACTTCCCAGCTCCAGTTCAATCTCTTAAGCACAATGCTAATTTGATTCTATAATGAATTAATGACTCTCTATCACTAACTCTCTAAAATGGTTAAGTGTAGTCAAGAGATGCTGTCCAATGAAGTAGAACTACTAATAATAGTATAAAATCTAAAATCCATAGGGCTTGCTGATAAGAGGAAAGTTTTTTTTTTATCTAATGTATAACACCTCACTTCTTTTGGCCTCAAATCCAGCTGTAGATTAGCCAGAAATAAACGTATCATCTTCCTGGCTCTTGTACTTTCCCTCATATTGTCTAACATCTGCAGGTGGATATAGTCAACTTTCTAGAGTGCCTCATCCTACTCCCCCCACCTTCTTCAGCAGAAAAAAGCATTGCATGAATATGAAGTCAGCAGCTAAGTTTCCTGTTTCCACCAAAGTATTTCCTGTTTCTTTAAATTGGTAAAAAAAAAAAAAAAAGGTCTTGGTAAACTAGAGTTGTTTGGAGTCACATTTCAGTTAATATTTTGTTTTGGAGAGGAAAGTCAACATCTTGGAGCAATAGTACCTTACTTTTGTTGATGTTGCAGTTCTGAACCCAAAGAACTTAAATGCTCTTTCCTTCCCATTCTAGGTTCAACTGAATTGTGGTAGGCTTTCAAATGTGTGCTAGATCAGGGGTGTCAAAGTTGCGGCGTCTTGTCACATGACATATCAAGACTTTCCCCCTTTCGCTAAACCGGGGGTGGGTGTGGCCAGCGCATGACCCATCTGGCCTGCAGACTGTGAGTTTGACACCCCTGTGCTAGATGGCTGAGTCTTGTGAGATGCATGGGGGAATCCAGTCCTGCAGTATTGAAAGATGCACCAGGCTAGTGCTCTCCGTGTGAAGAAGTTATTTGAATCTTCCCACAACATGGCTTCAGCATTGTATTGCTCAAAACAATGCTATCTTAGGGCAAGCTTAAGTGATATGATGGGAGAATACAAATAACAACTTCCTGTAGGCAATAGTAGACAGCCAGACCTTCAATATCAGGAAAAAAAAAAGTGAGCCCTTTCATTCATTCAGACTAGAGTTGGAAGGGACCTTGGAGGTCTTCTAGTCCAACCCCCTGCTCAAGCAGGAGACCCTATAACAGTGATGGCTCTCCTTTTTGCCATCGCGTGCCAAAAGCGGGGGTAGTGGGGGAAGGATTGCTTGCGTGTGTGCCCACACCCATAATTTAATGCACGCGTCCCCCCCCCATGCATGCACGCATGACCCCTCACTCTCCCCCTGTTTTTGGCACACAATGGCACGGTGGGCCCGGGAGGCCCATTTTTTGCCCTCCCCAGGCTCCAGAACCTTTCTAGGAGCCTGGGAAAGGTGAAAACAGCCTCCCCCCTCCCAGAGGCCCTCTGGAGGCCTGGAAACAGCCCATTTCCCGACTTGCAGTGGGCCCGGAAAGCCTGAAAATCAGTTGGCCAGCACGCACATGCGTGCTGGACTGAGGTAGGGCAACGCTCGCATGCCCACAGATATGGCTCTGTGTGCCACTTGTGGCTCCCGTGCCATAGGTTCGCCATCATGGCCCTATAACATTCAGACAAGTGGTTGCCCAGTCTCTTCTTAAATACCTCCAGTGATGAAGCACCTACAACTTCTGAAGGCAATCTGTTCCACTGGATAATTGTTCGGAAGTTTTTCCTAATTCCAGGTTGCTGCTCTCCTTGATTAGTTTCCATCCATTTTTTCTTGTCCAGCCACCTGGTGCTTTGGAAAATAAGTTGACCCCCTCCTGTTTGTGGTAGCCCCTCAAATACTGGAATACTGCTATCATGTCCCTCCCTAGTCCTTCTTTTCTCTAGACCTACTATTTACTAGTTACTATTTTTGAACCAGGTTTTGCCTGATCTTTACTTCCACATTTTGTTTTTCCAGCCTAAGTGTAAAATCCTGCTTTTCTCCACATTAAATTTCATTTTGTTGGATTGGCCCCGTTGTCACCCAGTTACAAATTCATCTTGTGGTGATTTTGTCTATCCCACATTTTTCTAGTTTACCAAGAAGTAGGTTGTGGTTTACTTTGTCGAATGCCTTGTTGAAATCTAAACATGCTATTTCGAAAGCATTTTGCTGATCTACTAATTTATGCACTTTGTCAAAGAATGACAAACCTGTGCTGGCTTTTAGTTTTATATATATATATATAAATATATATATATATATATATATATATATATATATATATATATATATATATATATATATATTGTTTCTAGATGTTTGCAGATCTGTGTTTTGATTATCTTTGTTAGTATCTTTCCAAGTATTGATGTTAGGTTGATTGGTCTGGTTTCCTGGGTTTGTTTGTTTTTTCTTTTTTTTCAAGGTGGCAACCACACCAGTTCTTTTCCAACCCTCAGGTAATTCCTCAGTGCTTCAGGATTTTTAAAAGATATGATAAAATAGTTCTGAGATAACATCTGCCAACTCCTTCAAAACTCTGGGATGTAATCTGTCAGGTCCCATGATTTATATTTGTCAAGATCAGACAGGTCTTCTCTTACCATTTTCTTATTTATTTTAATCTTTATTTCTAGTCTGTTTTATGGTTATGTTTTTGGTAGATTGAGCTATAGTTTCTTTTTGCATGAAGACTGGTGCCAAGAATGAGTTAAGCAGCTCTGTTTTCTCTTTACTGCCTGTTACTTCCTTGCCATTTCTCTCTTTAGTGGGCCGACTGTTTCCATGATTTTATTTCTTATTATATATATGTTGAAAGAAACTTTTTAAGTAATCTTTGACTTTGGTTGCAAGTCTTTGTTCATTCTGAGCCTTTGCAGATTCAGGCAATTTGCTGATATTCTGCCTTAGTTATGTGTCCCTTAGTTATATTGTCCTTTTTGTCTTCCAGTTTACCAGAGAGATCTTTGTGCAACCATGCTGGTTTCTTCTTGGATTCTAAGAACCCGACAGGGTAAACCCTGTTGGCTTCTTAGAATTTGCTTAACCAGTTGATTTGCTAAGCAAAGTCTGCTTGATAGAATGGTTTGATGATGATGACATGTAATGGAGACTTTTGAGTGTTTAAGTTTATATTGATAGTAATCTTTTGGATACATAGTACTAAAAGACAGGGATGACGGTTTGAAATAAATATGAAATATAACCCCCGATAAATTTAGAAGAGCTAATAAAACCAGCTTAGTTGATAAAGGCAGGTCTTCATATTATGTTATGGTTTAGCAGTTTTCCAGGGAGAAGTAGGCTGTGCAATCACACACATCAAATAAGTGAGTGCTTACTATGTCCAGTGGTGGGATCCGGCCAGTTTAACAACCAGGTCGGTGATTGCTTTTAACAACTGGTTCGGTAATCGCTGCGTGTGTGCGCGCAGTTTTGACAAAACTAAACTTCCGTGTTACTTCTGGGGACTAACACAGCTGAGGCGTAGCAATCCATTCTGCAGCACAAATCAGCAGAGGAAGATAAATGTAAGTAAAGCGCACAAGGTGGGATAGGCAGGCCGACCTGATTGTCGGAGCTACCAACACGCCTGAACCGGCTGAATCCCACCCCTGACTATGTCAGACATATGATTACAATTGCTCGCGTTATAAAAATGTGCAATTACCAGCATTGTGAGGAAGTTATATTGAATTTGAATATGATGAAAGAACCAAGGAAGTGGTGAGTAGACCAGGTCCTTGCACTCTCTCTGGGTGAGGAGAGGACAGGAGATTACTCATATCTGTTCCAGATAGCTGCTCACTACAAAGAAACTGCAGGATAGTTTTCAATGGGTTTGAATGCTGGCAGACGACAGGATTAGCCATCTGCCTGCAACTATGGCAGAATCTATTAAACGGTACTGACTGAGTTTGCAAACCTCACTTTCTAATCATTTTCAAAAATTGTTCATAAACTACTTCTAAGCTATTAGAAAATTTCAGAATAACAAGTTTAAAATGCTGGGTGAGTCTATCTTTAATTCTGAATGAAATAAAAACTTAATTTTAAAAATTTTAAAGTATCTAAAAATTTAGCAAAATTTTAGACTGAGGAAAGCTATACAGACCTGCAAGATGGTTATGGCAATAAAAAACTGAAGCAGAATTTTGAAACATGGGATCGGAAAATATCAGCAATGTCAGTATGTCTGTTTCTATGGATAGACTGAGTCCTGTATCTTTTTATTTTTACTTTCTTTTTTTCTTGCACTTTTTACTCCTCTCTGTTTTCTATTTCTATTTTTTCTGGTCTACAAAAAAGTGTGAAGCAACTAGCTTAGCACGTCAAGATTGGAGAGGCCAAAGTCTTTTGTTAAGAGTAGAGGAAAAGAAAGAAACTGGCAGTTCAAAAAGGGCAGTGACATATTTAGAGGAGGTCTATCACGATGGTAAACAGTCTGGAAAGCAAACACTGTGAAGAATAGTTAAAGGAACTAGGAATATGTAACCTACAAAAAGGAATACTAAAACTATAGCATTCTTCAAATATCTTAAATATTGGATTTATACTCTGTTGCCTGGAAGTTGGCTCCAGAATCAGTGCTTAAAATTAAAAGTTGTTAGACATTAGAAAGTACTTCCTGACTGTATGAATTGCTAGCCAGTGGAACAGACTGCCTCATGAAGTGGCAAGTTGTGCTTCACTAGAGACCTTTAAACACAGCCTGGTCATCTGTCAAAGATGCTGTGGGGGATCCTGCACTGAGCAAAGGGTCTCTATGGTTTCTTTCAGTGCTGTGATTTTTATACTGTATACATTTGGGAAATTGTTCTATCCGTGTTTCTCAACCGCAACAACTTTAAGATGTGTAGATTCAACTCCCAGAATTCTAAAACCAGCACACTAGGTAGGAAATTCTGGGAGATGAAGTCCACACAACTTTAAATTGTTGAGATTGACAATACTGACTTACTGGATAAGGCAAGAAGTTAAAGCCCAAGTAGTACTATTTGAAAAGGGAGCAAATTGTAAAGAATGTAGCTCTATGGTGGCTTTGTATGCTGTATATGGAATCATTCTCCCAATCATAGATGGGCCTGGAAAAGAAGCCCAGGCAAAAGTAAAGGGAGCTTTGTGCAATCTGTGTAGTCTGCTGTTGTAGGCTGCACCTGCTACTTCAAAGAAGGAAAAGAGAAATAATCACATGACTTCCTTAGTGCTTGAGTAAACTCTTAAGGCCACAAGAGCAGGATTTGGATTTTTCTAGCTTTTTAGCTGTTAGACTAGCTTCCAGTGTGCATATTACATTTCTAAGTCAGTGGGTAGGATTAATACCAGGTGGCAAAAAAACAAACAAACCCCAAATCCTTAACTTTAAGCACTTCTACATAGCACTGTTTCCATTTCCCATTCCATGCAGACTATTCTAAAGTTGACCAAGCCTATCAGTGCTCTCTATACCTACTAATAAATGCAGGTTGGTATACATACCTACTTTCTATCCTTCTGTAACTTTTCTTGACTTCATGCCATTAAAAAGCCTCTTTGTAAATCCTCCTTTCTTGGTGATGTGCTGATAATACAGTTGCCTTGGGCTTGACACTTGGCTCCCAGTGAAATATCTGAGAGTGATTTTGAACCTGATTTCCTCTTGCTAGTTCAACAGCCTGCCCATGTCCCATCACCATGTCACTTGTGAAAGAGAAAGTCTACATGAATGTAAAAGGACTATATTGTTCCAGAAGTGGGATGTTTGGCTGTTGTTTTACCCTGATGTCACTCATTTTTTTTCAGGTGGAATACCTCTTGAAGAAGATATGTACAGCTATGAGCATTGAACTTAATAGTGGGGAATTGGATGACTATTTTTCCCAAGAGACCCAGCAACAGAATGGTTTGACAGTTTGGCAATTTCTTGATTTGGTAAACTCTGGCCGATTACTGCGGGGAATTGAGCGTGAGGCCATTAGCATGGCCATTGAAGAGGTTTACCAGGAGATCATTGGGGATGTGCTCAAACAGGTAAAGAATATCTCTTAATTAGAAGAATTGAAAAATGGCTTTAATAAGTAGATAAAAAATAAACTAGGTAGGTCTTTGGTTATTCGGGTGTTCTCCCGCGTAGAATTGGATGTGTCTTGGTGACGTTTCGACGAAGTCTCATTCGTCATCTTCAGGCCGGTGTTCTCGGCTTCGAAGCAGAGAACACCAGCCTGAAGATGACAAATGAGACTTCGTCGAAACTTCGCCAAGACACATCCAATTCTACGCGGGAGAACACCCGAATAACCAAAGACCTACATATAAACACCCGCGAAAACCTCAGAAAACAAAATAAACTATGGCACTACCAAGTTAAGAATAAGGCCACTGAAGGCACTGAATCAGTAATGACTACTTCATTTCCTACATTATGAGATTTAAAATGAGACACCAAGCTATCTTCTGTCCATGTGCTTCTGTTAAGCATCTGGCTCGGATTATGAAAAATTATGGTTTGGTGGTAGCCCTTTTCTCTTTTGGAAAATCCTTGCAGTCTTGTTCCCCCACATTTGCTGGGTATTCTGGTTATCTATTGAATAACTATCAATTGGATTAATTGGATGGAAAATATTATCAAATTTATGACAGTAATAAGTGAAGAAAACTATGGGCAAGAGCAGGTAGTCCTTGGCTTACAATTCATTTGTGACTGTCCGAAGTTACAATGGCACTGAAAGAAGTAACTTACGACTTTTTCACAACTGTTGCAGCATCACCATAGTCTCATGATCAAAATTCAGATGCTCGGCAACTGACTCATATTTATGACGGTTGCAGTGTCACACCTTTTGTGACCTTCTGACAAGCAAAGTCAATGGGGAATCCAGATTCACTTAACAACTGTGTTACTCACTTAACATCTGCAGTGATTCACTTAACAACTGTGGCAAGAAAAGTTGTAAAATGAGGGCAAAGCTCATTTAATAAAGGTTTCCCTTAGCAACAGAAATTTTGGGCTCAATTGGAGTCGTACGTTGAGGATTACCTGTAAAAGAAAAGTGAAACGCCTAGTTGGTTAGGGACCAGTGAACCTGCTTTGATTATGTGCAGCCTCTTATATCTCATCAGCAGAAAAAAAATCACAAGGAAGAGAAGGCTGGAGCTGATAGTGGAGCTGGCTTGCAAGAGAGTACCTCACTCTCCCTTTGTGACCGTTATTGCACCGGAAAGCACTCTGATTGTTCAATTAGCCATACACACTTCCCTCATTGTACCAGTAGTTAAATAGCATGATGCACCACCCTTATCTGTTCCTGTTTGGCTCACAGTCAGGAAATAAAGTTTGTTCACAGCTTTGGATTTGTTCCTGCTCGTATTTTTAAAAAGGCTTATCTGGTACATGTAACTGAACCCTAAGACCACCCCCAATGGTTTAAGACATCTTGAAAGGATGTGGATTTTGAGTTTTGATTTGAGGGTTTTAATTTGGCGATGATTGAGATCATCAATCCTCCACCTTGCTGCCAGCATCTCTGGACAAAGAGGAAGGAAAGCGAGTCAGCATTCCTGATAGTCACAAATCATATGAGCAGGAGCAAACCAGGGTGGAGGAGAATCAGTATATGGCACAGAAGAAACAAAGATTTGCAGCACAAAATCCCATGCAAGGTGTTGATATTTTATTTTCCCCCATTTTCATTTATCACTTGAGAACTACTATAAGGTATTGATTGTCTAGATGGTTTGCTGTTCTATTGCAACATACAGTATGCTGAAATATCTTAAGTAGTTAAATAGGCTGTTCTTACATATACAGAAAAATATAATGGTGGAACAGCCTGAAACAATTTGGGCTACAAATAGGGGATCTCTCTTCTGAACAGCCCTCTATGTACGTATAACTCAGAACATAAGGAAATTAATCTAGGTGAGTGGGTGGGGGTTGGTTTTACCTTTCAGCCAACGGTGTTGATTTTCTATTCATGAAGAATGGTTAACAGAGAAGAACATCCAAACATGGAACCAGCTCGCTTCTTTGCAATCCAATTTGCCACTGAAGGATTTTGCTTCTCAATGGAATAGGGCCGTGATGGTGAACCTATCACACATGCCAGAGGTAGCATGCAGAGCCCTCTCTGCTGGGACGCCCATGGTTACCCCAAGTCAGATCTCTCTGGTGTTTCTTTCATGAGCTTCTGTTTCCCTGTAAATGACAAAACAGAAGCTCACGAAAGAAAGAGATTTTACCTCTTGACACACTGTCAGTGCTGAGATGCCCCTCATATGTGTGCGTTCATGCACGCGCACACACCTTTTAATTTGGACATGTGCACATGCAAAGTTTGGGCACTCGGTGTCTAAAAGGTTCGCCATCACTGGAATAGGACAAGCACTATTTTAAGAAGTCTTGCATTGCCATGCGATGCATAGTATCCACATAGTTGCTTGATAATGTGTTAAATTGCATAGTTCACAGCCAGCCCACACTGTGGATGTGCCCTGGATGTGATTTGGCCTCTTTTTGTGACATAATTTGTTGTTAAATGATCTTTTGTAAAGAGTTTTTGTATAAATCTTTCATTATAGTGTGTGCTTTTCCTCTTCATTCCCACTACAGGGCTATCTGTGGAAGAAAGGCCACCTAAGAAGGAACTGGTGTGAGCGATGGTTTACCCTGAAACCCGGTGATCTCTCATATTATGTGAGTGAAGAACGTAAAGAAAAGAAAGGGAGCATTTGTTTGGACAGAAATTCATGTGTGGAGGTAATTGGACATTTTTATTGCAAAAGAGCATATTGGCCTTTTATACTTGTAATGGTCACAAGTATAATATATTGTTTTATTAAGCGATTAGTAATGTATGTTAGCCTGATGCCAGTGAGCAATTGGTCCCTCACATGTATGTGAGGAGTAGTGCTTTCTCTTCCAGCTTTAAGGCAGGTGTGAATGTGATGTTCTCCAGGTATTCTCTGATCTTGAAGATAGTACAATGTGTAAAAGCCAAAATGTAAATTTCCATTAGTTCTACATTTCTAATAAGTACAAGATTTATATTTTCAAGAGTTAAAAAAAGAAAGGAAAACATTTTGTTCCCTAAACAGCACAAACTTTCTCCCCACAACAACTTTCTTCCACTCTACTCTAAACAGCAATTGCTTTTACTGAAAGGAAAAAATAAGCAGTGATTCTCTTTTCCTATCAACAGAAATATCAGTAATGACTGAAGCCTAAAATCTCATGCAGCTTGGTGGTATTTTGTTCCTCCATTTTGATTTAGCTCTTCAAAACTTTTTAAGGTGATCTAAATTATCAATTACATCAACATTTACAGAGTATGTAAATGTATACCAGTTGGCCATGCAATGGCTCAACAGTTAAGATCCTGGATTTGTCAGCTGGAAAGCAATAGCCCAGGTTTGAGACCAGAGCGTTGCATGATGGGGTAAGCTTTCATCCTAGCTCCTGCTAACCTAGCAATTTGAAAGCATGCAAATGCGAGTATATAAATAGGTACCCACTTAGGTGGGAAGGTAGCACTCAGTGATGTCATGCTGACCACATGACCATGGAAATGTCTTTGGATAGCACTGGCTCAATAGCCCTTGAATGGAGATGAGTACCACCTCCTATAATAGGCAACAGCTAATGGAGTAAAATCCACAGAGCCTCTTACCAATTGAAAAAGAATTGTGTATTATAGACAGAAAAGCAACTACTAAAGTTCCTGGTTTACCAACACAAAGATGCCTCCAATAAATAAGGCAAAGGAGGCAAGGACCAAATAAAACATCCTTCAAATTAATTCTACTACCTCACTGGAGGGAAGGTGACTGCAGAAATTTAATGCAGCTGGAGTGGGAATTTGAATGAATTCTGCTCTAGTATTCACAAAACCAAGAGACAGATTTCTGACAATCCCCATCTCTTTGCTTTAAGAGAAGTAGGGAAGTAGTAAGATGACATGCACAACTGGCAAGTGGGGCACTTCTGATTCCAAATTTATTGTCAGCCCTTCAAGGTAGACCAGACTAAGAAACCAAGTTATGAATGCAAATGCTACTTTTAATATCAGGTAGTTATAATGAGAACCAGTTTGGTCTTGTGGTTAAGGCTCAGGCTAGAAGCCAGGAGACTGAGAGTTCTAGTCCCACCTTAGGCATAAAGGCAGGAGGGCCAGTCACTGTCTTTTGCCCAACCCACCTCACAAGGTTTTTGTTGTGGAGAAAATAAGAGAAGTATTGTTATATTAACTGATTTGAGTTATTTATAATAATAATGTGCAGAAAATAAATATATAAAGAAAATAAAAAGATCACAGAATTTTGCAAATCTGAATGTTAGTCCCCCCTCCCTCCCTCAGGAGCCTTTTTCAAATTACATTTCTGCTTCAGACTCATTTATTTTATCTGACTGTTGTTTGGTTGCTGTTCTTCCTCCACCTCGGGGTTATTCCTTCAGCCCATTACAATTATGGAACATAGAATTATTTCTGTGGAGGCACCTTGACTGGAAGGAATATTAATATTCCTACTGATCCTTACATATCCAAAATAGTAAACAAGCTGAAGATATTCAAGGCATAGATAATTCTAATCAAACAAATCAAACAAGCACCACAATCATTGCCTTTTAAAATTCTGTCTATAAAAACATTTATTTACAAATTTCTTAAATCTAGAAGTCTAAATAGAATTCCCAAGGAGGTAGATTTTATATTCTGGAAACTCAAATATCCAATTAAATGGGCGTTAACATTTCTGAACAGTTGGCAAATATTAATAATTACACTGTCCATATTGTTCTCAGAGAATAATTGACAGTATATTTTTGATAGTTGTGAGCTTTTAACTTCTGTCACTGGACAATGTATAAATTATGAGATCAATCTTGCCCTGTTAGCATGGTCACAGCCAGCCTAGTTATTGCATTTTATATCATTTACAACTATAAGAAGTAACTAAAACACAAAAACATGCTTCGCTAGAAATCGTTCAATATGGGAAGAAAAATTGTTTCATATGGGAAGAAAAAGATATATTTTATTTTAAAAATAAAGGAAAAAGCACTTTAAAATGCACAGTTCTATTCAAAGATGGCAGAAATATCTCAAAATAATTTCAAAAAGTAACTAAAAATTATAGGAAGCTTGTAATACAATTTGTAGATTGGAATTCAGGTCATTAGACTGAATAACAGATGCCACTATAAGTTTATTAATCTTGAGGTACCACAAGGATCTCAATTATTTTGCTATAACTGTCAGCCTCATCAGGTACACCAGACCAGAAAATGATTTCACATGAAGGCTAAACTACTTTTATTGAATTAGTTATAATAAAAAATCATGGAAGCCTGATTGTGTTGCACTTTCTCCCCGTTCATACACTCAAGCAAATTAGGGATGCTTCTCTTTGAGTGACTTCTAAATGTTATATCTTTGCTCTTGTTAAAAAATGTTTCAGTTCCTATTTCCTACGTAATGTTCTTGAACATTTCTGTCTAGGTCACTTTCCTTATGGTAATAAACCAATTTAGCTATCCCCCTCCAAATGCAATTTGCATTTCTGAGAAACTCTCAGTTCTGAAGGAAATATTTGGTTATCAGCATATTATTATTTTTGTCATGTCTTTTACATATTCTGGCTAGAATTAAGAGATTGACAAGAACTAGGAATTGAATATGGACTCTGGCATGTTTATATAAAGGTGGAGAAATGAGGGGCAAATTTTCCATTAGAAAAAAAAGAGGATTCAAAGAGGAATTTGAATTGAGAAACATCATTTTCTAAGATTTTCCCAATTATTCTACTCCTATGATAAACAAGAGTATCACATCTCCTAATCTCATTAGGAGATTAACATGGTGATGTTAATATGCTTAAAGTTGTCTCAATGAGCTAAAAAAGGCTTATTTGTGTGGCCTATCTGCAAAATCGTAATTGGAATGTGGTTGTTCTTAATTTGGGAGACGACATAGGAAAGGGGACCATCTTCAACTAGGTTGGAAGTAACAGATTTTGTGCTTATTAATAACGAAGTCTCCACTGTTGCACTTGAGTTTATAGCTAAATTTTAAATTTCTCTTCTTTCCTGATTCAAAGATTTTGCCTGATAAAGATGGGAAACGTTGCATGTTCTGTGTGAAAACATCTTCACGGACCTATGAAATGAGTGCCTCAGATACCAAGCAAAGACAGGAGTGGACATTGGGTGAGTTATTCTCATGGTGCTTTGCATTGCTGCATCCTGGTTCTCCCTTAAGATGATCTGAGATGAAGAAGTTGAAACTGCTTAATAAGTCTGTCATTTTTTTAGGCAGACTTCTTTATGGACTGGCCATCTTCTTGTAGAGCATGACTGAACTTAATCGGATTGCTAGTATTTTTACCAAAGGTTAAAAAGCATCTGTGCTTTAGATTTAGTGTCAATGTTGGAACTAGCTTCAGATTTGAACGCAGGTTCTTTTAACAATGTTCTTTTGGAGTTCTTTATAGAGATCCTTGTGGAGACCCCAAATTAAACAAGTATGAAGTAGCTTTTTTTGCCTCGATTTGAAATAAAGTTTCCTTGGGAAGACTGTTCTGCAGTAGATTGCAAAATCATTTAAAAATAATATAGTAATCCTATTAAAATTCTATTACAACAATAAAAATTAATACAAACTAAAAAAAATGTTTCTCAAACTACACTGAGTTGTGTAAACTTATCTATTCACAGTGGCCACTTTTGCAGCTCTGGAATCTGTTTTGGCAAATTGCAGCATTGATCTAAAACTTGTGATTGACTGATTTTATATCATGAGGCAAAAGGTCTTCCTTAAGGTCTATGATTAAGAGAGCAAAAGGTTGGAGCCCTGTTGACGCTTCTGTTCCTTTGGCAGCCATCCAGATGGCAATCCGTCTCCAAGCAGAAGGTAAGAAGTCTCTACACAAGGACTTAAAGCAGAAGAGGAGGGAGCAGCGGGAGCAGCGAGAACGAAAGAAGGCTGCCAAGGAAGAGGAAATGCAACGCCTGAAGCAGCTTCAGGAAGAAAAGGAGCGCAAACTGCAGGAATTGGAGCTGCTCAAAGAGGCTCAGAAGCAAGCAGAAGTTTTACTCCAGGAAGAAGAGCAACAGCGCCAGCAGCAACATGAGGAGATGCAGAAGATGTTGGAAATTCAGCTCCAGGAAGCAGAACAAGTACGCACACTCAAAGCAGACCCTTGGGAGATACATAGCCTGTTAAAGATATTATATCAATCAATGAAGCAGAAATGATTAGAATCTTATGCCATTTTTGAATGGCTTGCTCAGCTCCACAGCTTCTTCTCATGTAAAACATGTTCTTGGGGACATTTAGAATAAATTTTCTGGTTGAGTTAGAATGCATCTATTTGAAATGCAAACAGTCATGGAAACTGGCCTTACTTAACTAAAGTTGAACATTATAATTTAATTGCCTAATAACTGTAAACATGGCCTTCTTATGATATCCCTAAATAGCTAAGGTCAGACAAACAGATGGAGAGTAAAAGAGGAGCGGGGGTGGTGGTGGAAGTAATGGGCAAATATGTTGTATGATCACACAGAATGTGGTAAAGGGGGATATACAATCTCAACCAGTTTCTTATGTAGGCCTAAGGAAGCAGACTAAATATTTCTGGCTTATTACTGTACAGGTTGTAACATGCTTCTTAATAACACGGTGAACTGGTAAACTGCTTGCCTTCATGGATAGATTCACTATAAACATGGACCTGCCCTGAACTACTTCCTGTTGTCTTGACATTTTAAGGCAGACAAAGCACTAAAAGGAATTGTAGTGCATCAGGTAGTACTCTGACTCTGTATGAAATGAACAGTAGCAGAAAAGAATGTTAAATTTGTACAGTAAAACATTCTGAACAGTCATGTCATCCAATTTAGGATAACAGTGACCTCTGTCTGCGAAAAAGGGTAATGCAAAAGCCTTAAATGCCAGCATAGCCTAGTCTAGCGTCCTAAATGTGGGATTAAGAAGTCACTTGCTCTCATTCAACCTACCACATAGGATTGCTGGTTTGGGAAACAAGAAATGGAGGAAATAATGCAATATAAACTCTTGATATTCTCGAGTGAAGGTGTGCTATAAATCTAACAATTAATTAAGGTTCTTTGATCTAGGATTGAGTAATTTACCTGTTTTAGATAACGCTATATCATTTGCACAAGTAGGCATATAGATTCAGCTTTAACACTAGAGGCCCAAGGAACCTCAATGAATAAGAGCATCCTCCATCAGTTTTGACTGGTCTTACTATTGCAGATTCTCTTGGGCAAAGATAACTCTGCCACAAGAAGTCCAAATTCAGTTACTGCAAAGTTCAATGTATGGGTTTGCCTTGTGGCTTTAAAGAGGCTGAAGCTATATCAGAATTCTGTCACTATATTTAGTGGCATCTCTTACTGGGCACTAAAAATTGAAGACTGTGTATTGTATTAGTACCTGATTTGCTGCTCAGTCATTTTCAAGGATGTATTACTGAAAGAGTTCAGAGAAGAGCAACAAAGATGATTAGGGGACAGGAGGCTAAAACACATGAAGAATGGTTGCAGGAATTGGTATGTCTAGTTTAATGAAAAGAAGGACCGGGTGACATGATAGCAGATTATGAAAGTATTATATTAAGGAACCCCCAATTTCCATGTAGGTTTCTTAGGCCTTTTCACTTTAAGAACAAACCCTCCTAATTGTTCTCCTGAATGCTAATATTGAACCAGTTGTTGAGTGTAGGTGGCCATTCTCTTGTAGGATAATCTTCTGGTAGACTTTAGGTTGGGCCTTATTGTGGAGTGTTTACACTCAGCATTAGAAACCTACTTACTTTCCTAAGCATTCTTATGATCTTATCATCTGCTGTTTTTAATGGTTCCTTTGAACACTTTTACTAATTTCTATGACTTAATGACCTTAAAACTGTTATAAAACAATTCCTGCAGAAGATGTAATTACATAATCATTAAAGGTCAACATGAACTTGATAGCACATCATTCTTTTTTAAAATCAAAATTGTTCATACCATATATACTTGAGTATAAGCCGAGTTTTCCAGCACATTTTAATGCTGGGGGGGGGGGGGGGGGGGAAGGCCCCCCTGGGCTTATATTCGAGTGAGGGGAAAAAATGCCTTTTTTCCTGCAACCCATTTTGGCTTCCAGGGGCTGCAGGGAGGCTTGCTAAGGCCAAAATGGGGCATGGGGGGGGGGGTGCCTAGCAAGACTCCCTGCAGGCCCCTGGAAGCAAAAACGGGCTGGGGGGGAGTTCAAGGGAGAAAGAAACAAAGAAATCCTCACTGTTTAGGGAGATCCCCAAGTGCGCTGAGCTTGAGTTGAGAGCTTATTGTAATAGGCTGGCTGCTAGCTATCCTTGCTCAGGCTAAATTAATCAATAGTGGAGCTCTAAGAATGCCAGATGAGAAGGAGAAGAGAAGGGAGAAAGAAAGAAAGAGAGAGCGTGGGGAGGGAGGGAAAGGTAAACCCTTTTACTCATACTTCATCCTCACTATTTAGGGATCCTAAATTCACTGAACTTAAGTTGAGAGCTTATTGTAAGTGCCTGCACTAGCTATTCTTGCTCAGGGTAAGCTAAAAAAGTTTCAAAATGTCTCGCTTTTCTTCCTCTTACCAAAGACCTGGGGTTCTTCACAGAAAGGGAGAAAGGAGAAGGGGAGGGAGAAAGAAAGAGAGAGAGAAGAAAGAAAGAGACAAAGAAAGAAAGAGGAAAAAAAAGAAAAAGGGAGGAAGAGAGAGAATGCAGGTATCTCTTAACAGAGGCTTAAACTTGCCTGAAATTAGATCAAGCCCTACATCCCTTAACCCAATGTATCAGATTAAATTGTTATTGAATTATTTTTGGTATATATACTACATTCTCTTGTGTAATTTAGTTATAGTGTAGTTTACACTATGCGCTTACAGAGCTAGTTTACTGTTTTTCTTTGAAATAAATATTCAAAAACATTTAACCTACTGATGCCTCAATTAATGTAATTTTATTGGTATCTATTTTTATTTTGAAATTTACCAGTAGCTGCTGCATTTCCCACCCTAGGCTTAAACTTGAATCAATAAGTTTTCCCAGTTTTTTGTGGTAAAATTAGGTCCCTCGGCTTATATTTGGGTCGGCTTATACTCGAGTCTATACAGTACATCATAATAATGTTTCCATAAGTTTTGCCCCACATGATATATTTGGAGGCATGACCTGTTTAATTTTTTTTATATACATATCATCATTAGTGACTTATATTTGCCTTCTCCAGATATGGTGGACTCGTAATTTCCATCCACCATTATAATCTAATAACCTAAAATGTGGCAGGTTAATGGGTGCGTGTGGGTTATATATATGGAAAATAACAACATTGTTGGTGTCCAAATAAAACAAGAGACTTTACCAGTTACCAACTTCACCAGCTATTGCTGAGGACTAGGCTGCTTTTAGCCCCGTGCTGTTAGCCAGGATACATTCTGGCTGCTCACTGCCTTTACTTCACCCACCTGCAGGCTCGGGCTTCCATGCAAGCAGAGATGGTTCTGAAGGAGGCAGAGGCAGAACGTCAGCGCAAGCGTATCGCAGAGCTGGAAGACATGCAGCAACGACTCCAAGATGCTCTGCAGCAGGAGATTAAAGCTCGTCAAGATGAAGAGTCTGTGAGATATGAACAGGCCAGGTAGCATTTGCTGAATAGCACTGATATTCTGGGAGGAATTGGGTTAATAAGAAAAGCAAATAAGACAAAGACAAAAGATTTTGCTGACATTTTATGTATTGAATCTATTTTTACGACATTCCTACTTTGAAATATCTCAAAGGCGGTATATAATTATGTACCTAATTAAAGTGAAGGAAAGACATTGAAATATTAGCAAATGAAATTATAATAAATAAAAACATTAGGTGTAAAAGATGCAGGTGTAAAAGATAGGTGTAAAAGATATGTAACAAAAACATAAGAAGAAAGGTGGTAGGAGCCTTGGTGGTGCAGCGGACTAAAGTGCTGTTAAGTAGCACTTAGCTGCCAGCTGCCTGCAATTACTGCGAGTTCAAATCTCACCAGGCTCAAGGTTGACTCAGCCTTCCATCCTTCCGAGGTAGATAAAAAGAGGGCCCCGATTGTGGGGGCAATAAGCTGACTTTGTATAAAAAAGAACACTGCTTAGGGGGGCCCGAAACCCCTACTAAGCAGGTATATACAAAAGTATGAAGGCTACAGCTTAACGCATTGTAATCCTGTATAACTTTGTTAGATTGCTGGCAGAGGAGGAGGAAAAACTGAAGCAGTTGATGAAATTGAAAGAAGAGCAGGAAGAATACATTATCAAGGCCCAACATGAAAAGCTGGCTCTCAAGCAAGAAATGGAAAGCAAGAGCAAGTTTCTGGAAGAAACTAAACTGCAGTTGGAAGAAGTCAGATTTAATAGGGAGAGGATGGACCAAGATGTCATGGTAAGCACTGGAGCTGTGCCTGTTTTTTCTTCTTTTGAAGTGGTTTTATTATTTTTTAAACCAAGGGTTTTTATCCCCTATTTCATATCCTATAGCAGCAATTCCCAATCTTTTTGATACGAGGAACCAGTTTCATGGAACACAATTTTTCCAGGGAGGGGGAAGGAGCACACAACCTAGATCCCATGCATGCACAGTTTTGCTCGCTCATAGCTCATCTCCAGTTATGCTGCCTGGTTCCTAACAGTACACAGAACGGTACCAGTCTGTGACCCGAGAATTGGGGACCCCTGCTTATGAAACATGCTATTCCCAGAGTGAGGCAAGCCTCCAGTCTTCTAATTTTCCAAAAAAAAAAAAAGTGTTAAAATCTAGCTTTACCAATAAGCTTGAGGGTCTAAAAGTATCATGCAGCCCTGGGGATGGCTGGTGGCCTGAGGACGCTCCCATTCCCTTATTAACTTCCTAGACTTTTGAATTTTGTACATTGAGTTTTATCTTTACTTGGAAGTTTTCACCTTTTTGTTCGTGCTTTTATATATGTATTTGTGATTTTATTAAATGCTGTAAAATGCCCCGGATTATTTAGGTGAGACGGGGCATGTAGAAATTAAACAAACAAACAAATACATACATACATACTGTACATACCAACTTACATATAGGCTGACCTTCCATGCCATTCTGTATTGCTGTAGCTAATATTTCCATTTTAAACACTTCGCTCAATATTGAAAAAAAATGAGGTTACTGTATCAAAACATTCTTAGATTTTACACTTTTAAAGTGTTAATCTGAGTGCTCTTACAAATGCTGTTGCTAGTATTATGTTATTAAAACAACCAAAAGATTTTTACATTTTTATTTTTAAAATATTTAAATATGTAATTTTAAAATATTATTATTATGCATTTGTTTACTGTCAATTAATTTATGCAATCTAAGCTAAAGAGTTCCCAGGCAGAGAGCAAATACACTATAGAAAAGATGATATCAGATGCATATCTCCACTGTAATTGAATGTTCAGATAGTAGTTTCAAAACCAAATTTCATAAATAGTTGTCGGATTGATTCAGCTGGTCAATCAGAATGATTCAAGTTGATACATATATTGAAAAATCTGCAACTTAAACAGTATTGTTGTAGAGGTTTGAATTAATTCAGTAAGATTGATATGATTCATTGAATTGATTTAGTGAAACTATTAGAATTAATGTTTACAAATCTACTAAATGCTGCTATTTTTCTGCTATACAAGTGGAGTAGTTTGGCCAGCCATACTTCATGGAATTCATTACTTCCTTGGTACTTTCAAGTACTGAGTACTATTACTACAGATATTTGTATTTGTTTGTTTAACTAAATACTTTCAAGTACAGTTTTTTTGGGAGGGACAGGGGCTAAACTGAGAAGTCAAAAACAAATGTTCCAGAAAAAATTACAGTCAAATTACCTCCTGTTATGCCAAGAAAAATGCATGGGTGCATTCATGTAAATCATCAGAATTTGAGCTAATTGAAGGTGATTTTACTTTAATCTCATTGTGAGTTAACAATGTTATACCACTAGATGGCATGCACTAACCTGTTACAGTATTCTGTTTTTAAAAAATTAAAAGATTTTAAAAAATGCCAAGATCTCAGAAATCAGAAATCTCAAAAAAAAAACCACCCCATCCTTTTATACAGATTTGGCCATGTAATCTTTAAAATTGAAAATAATTATTTAAAAGACATTTTAATTCTAATGTTTGTAGTGCATGAAACTGGGTAATTATGCCCACCACTTGAAAAAATTGCATTATTCTACTCAAGAATAGTTTCAGATTTCTTTGCATTTTCAATAGCATCTGCTGTATAGAATTAAAGAACTGTAGCTAAGCATACTCATAGATAAATGTGGCTGCAAATTGAGATAGAAGATCAGATTTTTCCCTTAGGATGCTCCAAAATGGGTAAACTGATCTAGTGTCAGCCCTTCAAAAGAGAACCAGATCAGGAAACTCACTCCACATGATCAGAACCAGTGGTGGGTAGCTCACGGTTCTGTCCGGTTCTTTAGAACTGGTAGTAAAAGCAGCGGGAGACTCCGCCCACTCACCTGGATGACATAATTGACAATCTGTGCATGCGCAGAAGTGTGCGTATTCCCGTTGCAAACCGGGAGCATAGGTAAGTAGAACCCACCCCTGATCAGAACTATACTTTATTGAAACAGGTTATTATATTACAAAATAATCTTGCCAGTTTATTGTATTTCTGCATCTTTCCCTCTTCAGTGAATCAGGGAGGAGTCTTTGGAGTATCTTCTTAATACTGTCAGCTTTCCCAGAATTTAAAGAATGCTTCCATCCTGTTTATTTACATAATGACTTCTGATTAACTGCTTCAAGGCTATCTCCTTGGCTATCTACAGCTAGTTACTTACATCATCTGATCTCATCTAGTTGGTTTACTCACTGTGTGAATAAAAAAACTCATCAGAGCTCAACACAACCCTAGTTTTAATTTCCCTGATTTTGATTATGTCGGTAGAATAGTGGTTTTCAACTTTGGCAGCTTGAAAATGTATGGATTTCAACTGCCAGAATTTCCCAGCCAGCATGTTAACTGAGAAATTCTGGAAGCTGAAATCCACACAGCTTCAAGTTGCCGAGGCTGAGAAACATTGCTGTAGACTAGAGGATGCTTGATGAGAATCCCATTCCTCATGAGGTTTGGCCAAAGGGGACAAAAAAGAACCTTCTCTGCAGATACTTGTAACCTGTGGAATGTCCGCCATTAGAAGCTTAAGAAACATGCCCTCACTTCTAACATTCAAAAAGCTTAAAACCTCCAATTTTTAAAAATGAATTCGGCAACTGAAGCAAGAATGGGTTTGGGATGAATCCTGTTCAATGTTAAAGACATCATGAATTTATAATACTTGATTGGGTAAGCTATTTTTGATATATTGATCATGTTAATTTGTTGTTTACTCTATTGTTACCTATTGCATGTCATTTGTAAGCCCTTTCAGAGTCTGGTGATTCAAGAGGCATCAAACTTTTTGCAGTAAGTAAACAGTCCTTGGCTCCAACGGGCTGCCTTGCCCTTTCCCTAATCTTCCCAACACTCTCCTTTTTTTATTTCATCCTAGCAACCAGTGTCCTTGGATTTTTCCCACTCTCTTCCTCCCTCTGAAATGCTTCTCCCAAAGTATGCATGTTTCAGAGTTGTGCCTGGATTAAACATGTCCGGTCATGGACCATTCAAAACTAGCTGTTCTCTGCATGGATCGTTCTGTACATATCTACTTAAATATTTTTGTAAAGAAAATATTTCAAAGGTTTTAAAAAATGTGAGATAGAAATAGAGCTCTTTAAATAAGTTGCCATGACCACTTACCTCAGGACAATTCTTCTCCCTGTGCCCAGTGGTGGGATTCAGCCAGTTGCACCATTTCGGGAGAACCTGTTGTTAACTTTCTGAACAGTTTGGTGAACTGGTTGTTGGAAGAAATCATTAGGGCAGAGAACCGGTTGTTAAATTATTTGAATCTCAGCACTGCCTGTGCCTTAATGGGGCATTTTCTATTTACAGATTGCGAAACAGAGTCCTGCTCTTTCTCTGTTTCCCTTCTTAATAGATATTCCAATTTTAAAAAAGCTAAGAAATAGTTAAATAACATAAGAGATTAGCTGATAACTATTTTCTCCCTGTGAAATTCTTAATACAATTCTTTATAAAACTTTGTTTGAAAAGAACCTGAGAATTGTATCCCAGAGTTTGTGATGATCTTTCAAGGAGACAGCCTTTTTTGATTTAATTCTGGCACTTATAACACTGTTGCCTCAACAAATTCCTACAGTTTCAGTTGTTTCAGTCCTTTTCCTGTTAGCTAGAAGTGATTACAGAAAGTGCTCTTAATTGATTAATTATGTCTTCATGTAACATTCTAGGCCATTTGCATTTTCAGTAGAAGAGGATATACCATATTTTTCAGTCTATAAGATGCACTTCCCCCCCACCCCCAAAAGTGGGTGGAAATGTTTGTGCGTCTTATAGAACAAATGTTGCTGAAGCCCTGCCAACCGCTGGCCCCCACTCTTTAGCCTCTGCCTTCCAGCAGTTTGCCTCCTTGCAGCAAACAGCAAATAGCCTGGTCAGCTTCAGCACAGCCTGATTTAGCACGAGCAGCTGATTGGCAGTTGGATCGGCCTCCTGGAATACCACCGATCAACTGTTCCAGGCTGTGGGGATTGCTGCAACCCATCGCCAACATCACCACCCATCGCTGCCACCTCCTAACACCACTGCTGCTCGCCCCATTTTTGGCCTCTGGATGCTCCATTTTCAGCACGTCCGCTTTTCAGCCCATTCCAGGCGGCGGGGATCGCTGCTACTGCCTATCACCACTGAACGGCATGTGCGGAAGTCAAAAATGGAGCACACAGAGGCAACAAAGGCGGTGATGGGCAGCAGCAATCTCCGCAGCCTGGAACAGCTGATCGGTGGTATTCTGGAAGGCCGATCCAACCACCAATCAGCTGCTCATGCTAAATCAGGCTGTGCTGAAGCTAACCAGGCTGTTTGCTGTTTGCTGCAAGGAGGCAAATTGCTGGGAGGCAGAGGCAGATTTTTTTTTTTGTCCCCAAAAGCTAGCTGTGCCTTATGGTCTGGAGCATCTTAATAATGCAAAAAATATGGTATACAGTTCAGGGTTGTACTGTGGAATCTCTGATGCTCCTGTTTACTTACAGACATTTCATTACCCAACTAGGTAACATCAGTGTGAATGAGTGTGGGCTTTAGTTTAGTTTTCTCCTTGGTAAGTTCCTTGATAAGAGTATTGTTTTCTGCTAATTGTATTTTTGTTGCTCAATATAATATCAACTTTTTTTTCAGTAGGTGTGATGACTGCATTCAATTGGTTCACGATTTATAATTCACTAAGTGTTTACCAATTTAATTACGTAGAAATTACACATATTTTATAGCACCCAAATCTCTTTTTTCCCCTCTTCCATTGCAGATAGCCCAGCAGAAGCTCCAGCAAGCCAGCACCAATGTAAAGCACTGGAATATTCAGATGAACCGACTGATGCACCCCATTGCTCCAGGAGGTATGACCGTAGAAGTATTCAGCTATGAAGCAAATTATACAACTGTAGCCAGATGCCTTGTTTCAAGCTTGCAAGTTAAGCACACACAAATTTATAATTATCTGGCTGCCAAGGAATAATCCTGTGCTTTTTGAATAGACATTGTGTTTGTGTTTGATCTTCTTCCAGAATTTATGACCACAATTGTTTTAAAGATTATTTGTTCTCTTCTACAAGAGAACAAATATCCAGGTTGAAGTCCGGCAATCTGGAATATTCCATTTGTTTGTATGTGCTTTGCTATTATTTCCTACCATTGCTAAATTCTGCTTCAAGAGAGGCAGTTTATAATTTCTAAAACACATGCATTCTGTGTACTTGGGGTAACAGTGATGGGCATATGCCTAGTAATTTTTCCCTTAACTTCTTAAAATAAAAAGGAATTTGCCATGTGCTTTTCTTTTCCGGTTTATAGAAAAGCGTACCATGACAAGCGGAGGATTCCCTGGCTTTAATCCTGCAATCCTGTCCAAAAGAGAGTCATCTGTCAAATTGAAACAAAATATGGAAAAAAAGAAATCTGATCTTGAGACGAATGAAAGCAAAGAAAATGTAAATGGAGAGACAGAGAAGCAGATGCCGATGCCAGAAAAAGACAATTCTGGCTCAGAAAACCCTTGTTTAGCTTCAGAAGAAAAATAAACCCACTTAATTGAAATCTAGGGACCAGAATATAAGTGTCATGGCAGCTTAATGATTATTATAGTTTATAAATAGTGAACATATGTAAAGATTGTACAGGGAAGAATTGTGATGATCTCTGCAGTTAAGCCACACAGTATCCTGGTGGTTCGATTTGTGTGCTAGAGTTAACCCTGAAGGTCTACACATACACATATAAATATTGCTTCCTGATTGAAACTTCAGAAGTATGATTTAAATATGGAATTATGGTTTCCCCAAAGCATGCTCTATTTGGTTTCAGCAGATGAAGAAGAGTTCTGGTAATGCTGTATCCTACTATGCTATTAAAACAGTTTAATACAGTTAGTGGTCACAATAACCACTGCTGTAATATGGCAAGAATTCTGTCATTCTCTCTAAAAAAAATAATAATTGTAAAATATATTGTCTGAACAATTGAAATGTGTTATAAAAATGGAGTCTTATTCTTTTTGGCAGTGTCCTTAGTTAATTATTTGTGTCATTCAACTAACCTTGTATTATTAGTAAATTGAAAGGAAACAATCAGAGTTTATGTAATTTTTGAAAATGTTATGTCCCTAATGTTAATGAGACAAATCAGCATTTAATAGAAAAGGTTACAAAGATAGAAATTTTATGTTTGGTTTCATTACTCTGCCGATGTATTCCAGTATGCAATACAAACTTTTTAACTGAACATTTCAGTTGAAGTTCCAAATTAAAATATCCTAACAAATGACTATCCAGCCTGGAGAGGAGAGGCCATTGTTTTCCTTGATAAGTGGCTCCATCTTATTTAAGTTTCCATAGCTAATATTAAGAAAAATGAATCTTAAGAGCCAGCTAAGAATTATTTTGAAAGACAGCAGGCAATGCAAAGCAGATCTTATTACATAAAGGTCTGCAAACATTGCTACTATGTGTAAAGATAAAATTCTAATCCCTGGCAGGTTTTTAAAATTTCAGTTGCTTCATATTTAACTAAATCACAACAATCTGGAAAATAAAATACAAAATAAACACAATCTTATTCCATTGTTATATGATGGAGAAAGATTCAGAGAGTAACTTTAAAAAAGTGGCGAGGCTATTGTTGCTTATAGCATAGCAAAATATCCTCCTTTATATTATTGCTCTTATCAAGCAAGGTATTGAAGCATGATGAAAATATTATAAAATGTTTCGAATCAGAACAATTATTATGTATATCCTATGAGTAATAATGACTTGATACACATCTATCAACTTTAAAAAACAATTTCCAATTCCTTCAGAAATAATTGTACTCTGAAATTGTTACATTAGATGGCAGCAGCTATTTTTTTTTGGCTGATTTTACAAAGGTGAGAGTGTCTGATCTAGTTAGGATTTTGATAGTTCATCAAGAAATTCAGGAATTGTAGATGAGACTGGGCAGTTGAAAAAAAAACATCCATATAAGAAGAAAAGGGAAGTATTGTACCTCATAAATGTAGACTTAGTATCTATGACAAGTGTGATGGTAAATACTTTCTAAATTGTACAAAGGTAATTGAATACTTTTTAGGGAGAAAATCTTTCACATGATAAATTATAGGAAAGATGATTTCTAATCTAATGTTCACCTGATCATATTAACTTTGTAAGTGCAAGGACAGCCTGGCACTTTAGCTTGGCATAAAATAGATTGAGAAATCAGTCTGCTCATTACAGATAATTGTTTTGATTATGGTGATGATGATGATGAAATAGCTGCTGGTATATCACACAACATTTTGCAGCATTGTAGGTCTTTCTTTTTGTGTTTGTCCCTCTCAAATAATTCAAAATGTACAGTATTTGCTGTTTAGTCTTTTTTGCTTGATTTTCCTTTCTGTACAACACCTCCATGTTACAAATATATGGAGTATGACAGAAGCCTGTACTCTTTCCTATAGCATCTTTCAATTTTTAAGGTTTCTGATCTTATTTTGATGCCTGAAGTTTGGTTTGCCTGTTAGCTTCTCAGTGGCTAGGCTAAAATGTTATTGGCTAATTCATGCTTAATGTGTTGTGTGAATCCAGAGAATAGTTACCTAAACAGTTGGGTTAAATCAGTAAATCATGTTTTTGGTTAGTATGTTACATGAATGTAGTTAATGTTATTCAAATTTCAATAGGTAAATTAAGTCAAAAATGGAGGAGAAAAAAATTATTGGAATAGAAGCCTAATTAGGGATTACCATTCTATAAATTCTATAAACCAGGAGTGATTAACTTTTGGTTGAGGCATAATGTTTTGGGGGAACAAGGACTGTAGTGTACAGAACAATGATGTACAATGGGAGAGATGGTGATACAAAGTGGGAGATAGTGCTTCATTCGACAGAATTTTTCTTCGGTTTGGGAAGGTGAGTATTTGGAGAGTTTATTTTCATATGTAATCTACTTCAGGAGTTAGAAAACACAAATATATGTTTTATATTTAAAAACAGGAAATTGTGTAATGTTTGTTATTGTCTGAGTAATTTTGGTTTAGGCATGTAGCAACTACTACAGCATGCTGTGAAAGAGTCTGGGATCCACAAGAGTTTGAAGTGATTTGCTGTCACATTACTGCAGGCCGCTCATATCTGCTATGGTCAATATAAGCTGAGTAGTAGCCAATGTACCTCCCACACCTATGCAGAATTTTCTTTCAAATCTCAGTTTGTGGTTAGCTACTTAATAATGAAAATGTTGAATCCTTTCATATTACAGTAGTATACTTTTCAAAGTGGCCAGTATGGTGGTTAAAACAACACAGAACAAAGAGCAAAATATTCTCATAAAGTAAATTAAACTTCAGCTAATTGTTTAGAAACTTTTCTGCCTGTAGCAAGAAAAAAACAACACCTGAGAACCAGGTGAATTTTTGAAAAAAACTAAAGCTCCAGAAATAATCATTTTCACCAGGTACTGCTACTTCAGAATTTCAGCAGATGGGTATGTGAAAAATATGACAATTTATGAAGCCTAATTACAGGATTTTGGTTGCTTATGTATGTGGTTAAATTGGTTTAAGTCATTTTATTTCCAAGGTCTTCCAAGGAATAATTCAGAATTTATTTTCTATATGACTGGGAAGAATATGAGAGACTTAAGACATAAACTGGTTTTGCAGTCGAGCACAATTGTTAATCTTATTTCACATAATTGAAGTACAATAGAACTGCATCCCAAGGAAGCTTTTTTTTTTATTAAAGCCAACTTGGGCTAACAACTTTTTTCCATCCAGGAAACTGTAAACTGTTGTCAACTTCTATCCCAGTTATCAAGCTACATTCTGGAGCAGAGGTCTTTAAACTTGGCCACTTTAAAACTTGTGGACTTCAACTCCCAGAAGTCCACAAGTCTTAAAGCTTAAAGCTTAAAGTTTGGGGACCCCTGTTCTGGAGTCTAGATTCTAGAATAATTTAAGAACATCCAGGCCTTTTATTAAGTTGGGTGACCTTGAGTCAATCACTCATCTTTCAGCCATAGGAAGGCGACAGCTCACTTCTGAAAATCTTGTCAAGAAAACTGCAAGAGGACTTGCAGCTAATGCATGGGAACTGTCAAGTAAAACATCTACAGAGGACCAGGGTGGTGGAGGCTACACTAAAAACAAAAAACAAAACATGGTTTCAAAATAACTAAAATTTAAGTCGGCATTTCGAGACTTGTAGCTATTTGCCGGACACAAGATAATAAATTTTCAAACCGGTGTTTTCATTTTTATTCATCTACAACTCCCGTCGCCAGGAATTTGGGAAGATAAATCCGAACGGAGATTTAGAATTTCAGAGAGGGGGGAAAAAAACCACATACACCCCTCTTGTTAGATTTAAGACACAACTAATAGCAGCTTGTTCTAGTGACATTCAACTATTCCCAATTTTTTTCCCCTTGTGCAGTGGGAATGTGTGTGTGTTTCCCACGCTTCCTTTTGGCACTACTTTTAAAAGAACTCTTCTCGTTGGGTACAGCCTGCTTGATTCGTCATTGTGCGGAACCGATTATCCTTCAGGGAAGAGCCGAGAGTCTTTTAAACCCCGGTTAAGCAATCTTCTCCGCCCTCAGGCAGTCCTGTGACACGCACGCACAGACTCAAGAACGCGGCTATGCGGGGAAAGGAGAAACACCCCCCCCCCCTCCAGTCCCGGAGGAACAGCAGCCGGGGGCGGGCAGCAGAGCCGACTCGATTGCGAGAAACAAACCTTCCTCGTAGAGGGCGGGAACAGGCTTGGGCTGTCGTCGTGGCGATATGCTAATACCTCCCTCGGCCCGCTAGGCGAGCCAATGGGACCCAAGTGCGCGGGTAGCGTCAGGCTCAGCCTGCGTGACGTAGGGAAGAGTGAGTCGCTGCTGCTGCTGCTGCTGCTGTTTGGGCCCCGCGGGACGGGGGAGGGCGTGAATGACAAAAAAAGTTCTGCGGAGCGTATGACCCGGGAGCGTGGGCGCCTCGCCGCCGGCAGGTGAGCTGTGGGTTTACCCGGGCAAACTCGGCGTGAAGAGAACCCGTAAAGAAGGTGACGCGCTCGGGTTTTGTTTTTTTTTCCCGGATTCGGCGTGGTGGGCGGCCGAGGTACCGCCGAGCGGCGTTTGAGGGCGCTTAGAAGGCCCCAGAACCTCGTACGAGACTGTGGGCGCCGGCCGTGTCCAGCCCCTGCTGAGCCGAACGGCCTCAAGTTTCGGTCCGGTCGCTTGGCTTTACGTCCGCACTGAGGCGTGCCCCCCCGCTCCAGCCTTGAGAGGTCGCTGGCCTGATGCTCGCTGGCCGGTGAAATCGGGTACATGAGCAGCCCCAGTCTCCAGCCGCCGCCTTCTGGCTCCGGGAAGCGCAGGATCCGGGACGAGCGCTGAAGGGGATCGAGCGGAGGCAGAGCCGCTTTCTGCTTTTCAGAGCGACGCGGTAAATAGAAGAGCCGGCAAGGATGCCCCTAAGCATTTGGGCCGGAGAAGACAAGGGACGGGAAGGGGAATAGAGTTTCCTTTGCTTTGCGGACTTTCGCCGCCTCTTGGCTTGGTGGTAAAGCGGGCGGGACTCGGGCCTGCAGTGTTGCCTAAAAAGAGGACCCAGCCGGGCTGCCCTTTCAGAGGGTTCTGCCATCTAGGCATGGCAGGAATAAGGGTGGGGATGTAAGGAACCACCTGAGTCCTCTAGGTTCTCTGCATGCTCCCTCAAGGGAAGACAAGAGCAAGGTGTTTCGCTGCCTCAGGTAGAAAGGTAGATGGTCTGCAAGGTCAGGCAGTCAACCATAAATATATTCTCTCCCATTGATAATACAAAGCACAGCGCTCATAATAAATAAATAACAGGTTGGTATCTTTTCAAAGCAACCATAATTGGCTTTCTGAGGCAGCGGATGATCCCAGCCCTCCCTACAGAAATTCCCAGAAAAGAGGACAAGCAAGCAGAAATAAGCATCACTCTTCTCCAGTGGTACTGAGCTCAGTCTTTCCCCATTATGTTGTCCAGAGCAAACCTGCCCATATGGTTTTATACTTCAGTGAAATAGGGCATGTTTTTGACAGTCCGCTTCAAATTTTGAAATGATTGGGACTGGAGGAAGAGTAGGAAATGAAATGGTAAAACATAGGTAAAGCATTTTCCCAGAAAATCCTCCTGGTCATATTTCCTTATCTGGTAAGGAAACTAAATTGAAACAAGCTTGGAGAGCAAACCACTGCCAGAAAAGGTTTTTCCTTTCTGCTCTTCTCCCTGACCCCATAAGAGAGAACAGTTTAAAAAATTGATGCCTTAACCTTCATGTGTATAATTGTATATATAATCCTAACTAAACTGAACAGTATTTATTTTTTTAAAAAAAGTTATCCTACATCAAATTGTAAGAAACTTTTTGCTGATATTCAAATAGCAGGTATACACCCAAAGCAAAGCAGCTTTCACAATATGAAACTACATAGTTGAAGATAATTGAAATTACTTTGTTTTAAACCTGACACGGTATTTTTTTTGTTTAACTAATGCCAGATATCTCAGTGATACAGAATTGAACTTTGAAGGATCTTCGTTATTTCTTCTCCTTGCCCAAGTTTTGAAGATGAATGCACAGTGTACAGTAAAGTCTAATAAGTACTGTGCTTCTCTGATTGTTCATATTAATTTTAAATAATTAGTTTTAATTTTATTGAAAATATATTTTAAACCAATGTTATGCTTTGCAGTTCTTAAGATGAGAATTACGATAAAGTTATCTCAATGAATTTTTTTATGTCAAGAGCATACAATTATATTAAAAAAATAATTAAGCTTGTTAATAATAGTTTTTGTGAAATTCTTTGGTTGTGCAAGTAGATCACTTGATCATGCCTTGACATCAGGTACATCTAAAGATAGATGAACGTTTAGGAATGTATGAATTATCTGAGTATGGATGGAGGTAATCAATACGTCAGCTCTAGTGATGGACATGAAAAGCATATATATGAGAGCAAGTCCCAATGAGTAGAGCAGGCTAACCTCTGTGAAGATAGGCACATAAAGGCATTATCTCAGGCATGTTTCCAGATGCACTGTTGCATAGCATTGCAATAATGACTTAAGGAATGAAATAATTGAAAGTTATAATAAACATTTCAATTATTTCAAATAGTTTCCCCTGCATAAAAATTGCTAACATAAGAATAATGAGGTACCTATGGAAAAGATATACATGGGTGGGTCTGGAAACACAGAGATTCCAAATATGATTCCTGGTTTACTGAAACTTTAAATCTTTAATATTTACATCAGGACATCTGGAGGGCGTTACATTGAAGAAAACTGGTACTGGAGTAAAATTTGCACAGGAAGGAATATGTTAAGCAAACATTTTGCTAGACATTATAGTATTTCCTATTTCTTCTTCTTGGTTTAAGGAAATCGTTTGTTGTAGTAAGGAAAAGAGAGATAACAAAAAGTCAAGTGCCAACCTAAAGAATAATGGAGTTCTAATATAGTGCAGGGAGGGGCATGGTCTTAGTAGGCATCTGGACTCAAAACTAAACAGAGTTGAGCTGTTTAGTATGTGGATGATATATTACCAAGAATATCAGGGCTGTAAACCAGATTGGAAAAAAAAAAACCAAGCTAAATGAAAGAAAGAGCTAAGGGTTCTATTTTCTTTCCCAGTAATAGTTGCAAAAGATAATTTCAGGAACTCTCCTCTAACTAAAAACCCTATGCTTCATTTTGTTTATGTATACAGGTAATGACGAACAGGAATAAACATACGGTAGGTTTGCAAAGATGAATGTTTCATCTTGTGCCTGATAACATGCAAACAAAGTATGGGGATTAGTGTGAAATTGAGATTCCTGTTTAAAATGTAATTCATCTTAAATGCAGGAGATGCAGATATAAAAATATAGTTTTGACTAAGATTGGAAATATTTGTTCTGTCAATTGCCCAAAAATAAAATGTTCTAATAATAAAGGTAAAACTTGTTTTCATAAGTTCCAAGACTGAAATTTAGCTCACATCATTTTTTTGTTCTAGTAAATAACTAGTATCTGAAAATAAAGGTTTTTCCTCTCTTGAATTTTGTCAGAATCTTAAGAGGAGCATTGTCTACTAAGTTCTAGATTACATAGTTCAGATGAAAGCAGTTGTACAATTAAGAGGTTTATGCAATTGTAGAATGTGGGTAGCAACACTGTAAGGCCATTGGGTGGCTTTGGGTCAATATTTCTGTTTTAGCGCAGTGTACCTCACAAGACTATTGTTATGTAATAAAATAGGTTTTATATGGCACTTACATGTAAGTGCATATCAAATTCTTTAAAAAGTAAATATAAATTTTTTAAATCCTCCAAAACATCAGTTTAAAGCATAAATTTAAAATATTTTCGTCTAGCCATATGGGCAATGTGTCTCATCTCTTTGCAGTTACAACTCCAAATATTAAAGTTACTCATCCCTGCTTTGATAAACTGTTGACAAAATTTAATTAAGAATGTTAGGAACCACTGACGTACTCCCAATAATGTCTCCAGAGTTTATCATCGGGAGTTTTTACTCTCCTTTGAAAAAAACGTATAGATCTCAAGTTTAGGAGACTAGAATAAATGATGAAGATTTTTTTTGCCCCAATTTGTTTCTAGTTACATTTGAAAAAGCTACAATAATTTAATCAGAAAAACTGTATAACTTGGGGATAAAACAGGTTAAGGGATATTATATACTTTTGTTTATTTATTTAGCATATGGAAACCTACAATATTAAACAATATTAATATACAATATTAAACATAGCTTTATTTAATATCAGTGTTTGTGAACAAAAGTTGATTAAATCTAAGCATAGTTTCAGCACTTAGTAGTATAGTCTTGTTGGAGGGTGGGAAGGTTTATTTAATAAAAAATAAATAATGACAGAATGGCTATTTTAAAATTTCCCCTTGTATATCTTAGTGTGCAGCTTGATAAGTGTTTTCAACTAGTGTAGTCTATTTAGATCTCTGTCTTACATTCCCTCTTAATAATGTTACCAACTGCTAACCTATGGAGCTTTTTTTCTTTTTTCTCTTTATAGTTTCTTTGTCTTAGTCCCCATCACAATCTTCATTTTGCTTAACTTTTAAGACTGAAAAAATGTCTAGAAAAATACTTATTTAAATATTCTGACATTTTTCTTGATGCTAATATATTTTTTACTGCACCTTTTAGTTTAAGCCCCCTTTTTTCCCTGATGAATAGGAATGCTGTTACGCGGGCAGTTGTCTTATATCTGTATAAAAGGTAGCAACACAAAACGTGCATATACACACTGACCCACCCCTCTATGTTGCTTATTGGTATTTATTGGTATTTTTTTCTATTACACACACACACACACACACACACACACAAAGAGTACTGTGCAAAAGTTATGCCACTATTAGATTTGTTGTTGTAGCAATGGTATAATGAACATATATAATTATTTCTCAGTCTCTTTTACAATACAACCAGAAAATATAGGAAATTTGTATGCAGTTTTCAAAAATAGGAAAAAGGCAGAAAAAAAGACTAAAGTGGCAAGTATGAATTGTGACCTCCCCTTACACTTGAGCAACAACAGCAGACACCTGGCTCTGTCACTGCTAACACCTATATGTGCCATTTTATTTCATGCCAAATTGACTCCATAATACTCTTCCACTGATCCTCAGTCCAGTCTTTTTGAGTTTTAGCATATCTTAGCCTTTTTACCCTGTTTCCCTTCAGCAAAAGTGGTTTCTTGGTTGCTACCCGTCTGCAAAGACCATTCCTGCTTCACACAGTAGAAGGGTCAATGTGGCATCCCAATAAAGCTGTCAGATGCTAAGCAGGTCTTTGCTGGACTTCCTCCGGTTTCTCAAAAAAGAAACTGAGGAACTTCTCATCAGAATTTGAAAGTTTCCTTGGCTTTCCAGTTCTTTTCTTTTTGTCCTTGACTTCTCCTGATTCTTCTGATTTCTTTATAACAGCATGAATACCACATCCTGAATATCCAGCTTGTTTGTTGATTTCCCTTTGGGAATATCCTTGCTGAGGCAAAAGTATGATTTTATGTCTGTCAAATTCTGTGGCCTTTGGCATTTTGATTGGAATGATGTGATTGAAAGTTGATTTTACTAGAAAGCTTCCAATGAATTACTCTCATACAACATGTGATTATACTGTATGTAATGCTCAAGAATATCTTGCCCAGACTAGTCTAATAGACCTTTTTGCATAGCAGTCATTTTGGCATGAAATAGTAGGGCACATACAGGTGCTAGCAATGAGAGTACTTAGAGTTCCATTCCATTTAGATTTATGGGAGATAGGTGTATGCTGTTGCTCTACTGTAAAGGGAAGTCACGCTACATATTTACCACTTTAGTCTTTAGAAGCTGTTTTTTCTGATTTTTAAAAAAATACTACATACAAATTTCCTGGATTTTCTAGTTATATTTTAATAAGGAGACTGGGACATTAATATATATGTTCATTATACCATTACTACAACAGCAAATCTAATGTTGGTCTAAGACTTTTGCACAGTACACACACACACACACACACAAACACACACACCCCTTTTGTTATAGATGCCGGTAATATACAATATCACAATTTTTCTGTCCTGTTATTATTTTGGCAGGTTTCAAATTGTGCTACTGTAAACTTTTATCCTGCACCTCATTATAAAATGCAGATCTGGATAGATATATATAAGGGGTTGAGCTTGCTTGTTTCTTTGCAGATGTTTCATTGCCCTAACTAGGTAACATCAGTGCCATGTATAAATGTTTGTAAAGATTATTAATGTATTATGGAGTAGTCCTCTCATTTGTTGGCTAGTAACTAGTATGTTGTGGTTTTTAAGCAAGATTAACTTGAAAGATTGATGTGACAAAGTGCTGAATATCAAGTTATTTAGAGTTGTGCACTGATCTTCATTCAAAACATAAAATGTGATTTGCAATGTGCATAACTCTGATATAGCATCTAAAGTGATCAGCTTAAAGAAGCTGTATCTTTTTTCTGGGCTTGGCTGGCTGACCTCCACTGCTAATGCACAGGCCTGGGAAAATATACATTTGGTTTTAAAATGTTCTGATAATATTCCAGATCTTTGTGCAGCCCTAAAGTTCAGCACAATGGAAATCCCTGATTGGTTATCACACATTTGTAGCTCTGGGATATAGTCATACTTTTTCAGAATAGATTAGTATCTAATTTTCTCTCTGATAACCTTGGTCCCTCAAAGGAAATAACAGATTTGCTTGATTTTTACTTAGTTGATGTGTAATTTACCATAATTTAAAAGTTGTTTTATATATATTCGTAACTAAAGATGCTTTATTTAAAGGTTGGGTAAATGTAGGCGGTTAAAACTATAACCATAAAAGAAATTAAAAGCTTTACTGTAATACAGGGGTCCCCAAACTTGGCAGCTTTAAGACTTGTGGACTTCAGCTCCCAGAATTCTCCAGCCAGCTATGCTGGTTGAAGAATTCTGGGAGTTGAAGTCCACAAGTCTTAAAACTGCCAAGTTTGAAGACCTCTGCTTTAATATGTTGCTTCTATGTTTTAACCGTAGTTTTTGGGGAGGGTTTTGGGTGGATTAAAAAAAAACCTCATCTATTTCCTATAAATAATTATTGAATTATATTACTGTTACAGAATAAAAAAATATTCAAACTATTCTATTTTCTTGTAGCAAATATTTTTATCAATTTGTTACAAACTTATTAACTAATGATGTGCCACAATTAAGTTACACTGGATTCACACACTGAAGTAATTTATAAGGTAATTCGTTATCTTATAAAGAAGGAACCCAGTTCATTACTTATGGTTATAATTATTGACTTACAGCTTTATATGAGTTAAATCTTCTATCATGTCACTTCAATATGACTTATTTAAAATGTAATCAATGAAATGTTAAATAATGGCTAAAGTACTGATATGCAAAGAGAAAGGATGAGGGAGAGAATCAATGAGGTTGCATTTAACTGGGAGGAAGCCCATTTCATTTAAATGAAAAATCATTTTTGATAAACATATACAGTATAGCATATCACAATTAGAGCTGCAATTCTACATAATTTTCTTAGAATAAATTCTGCTTTGTTCAGTATAAATTATATATCTTTAAGATTGCTTTGTAAATTTAATTTTTGGAATATCATATTAAAAATACATATGTTTAAAACTTTTGAAATAAGATCATCTATGAAAAGAAGGCAGGGATATAATACCCTTAATAATTATAGGAAAGAGTAAATATAAAAAGACTTTTCTACAGGTATAAGGATTGCTCTGCCAGTTATATTTGCATTTTCTGCTTAGTAACAGGATAGAAACCCTCTCTTAGGAGGATAGTTTCTTTTGAATAAGTTACATTTGCAAGAATACAAAGCTGACATTTACACATAGAAGGAATATTTTTCTCTTTAATTTAAAAAAGTAAATGTAGCTTGATTTAACAAAATAACGAAGTTAGAAGGGACCTTGGTAGTCTTCTAGTCCAAATTCCTGTTCAAGCAGGAAACTGTATCAAACAAATGGTTGTCCAATCTTATCTTAAAAACCTCCAGTGTTGGACCACCCACAGCTTCGGGAGGGAAGCTGTTCCACTGATTAACTATTCTAACTGTCAGGAATTTTCTCCTTGATTCTAGGTTGGTTCCCTCTTTGATTAGTTTCCATCCATTGCTTCTTGTTCTGCCTTCAGGTGCTTTGGAGAATAAGTCGACCCCTCTCTTCTTTGTGACAGCCCCTTAGATATTGGAAGACTTCTATCATGTCACTTCTAATCCTTCTTTTTATTAAACTAGACATACCCAATTCCTGAAATTGTTCTTCATATGCTTTAGCCTCCAGCCCCTAATCATTTTTGTTGTTCTTTTCTGTACTCTTTCTAGAGTCTCAACATCTTTTTTTAACATTTTTTTTTACATGTTAATGCAGCCTAGGACTGCATTGACACTGCTAACTCATATTTAAGTGATTGTCCACTAGATCCAAGATCGCTATTAGTATTGAGGTAGGTATCACCTATTCCAGTGATGGCTAACCTTTTTGCCATCATGTGCCAGGAAGGGGGGGGTGGGGAGGTTCGCACACATGTGTGCCCACATTCATAATTCTATGCGCCCCATGCATGTGCGTGTGACCCCCCTCACCCCGCTCCTGGCACACGATGGCCTGGTAGGCCCGTTTTTCTTTTTCACCTGGCTCCAGATCCACTCTATGTGTCTGGGGAGGGTGAAAACAGACTTCCCCACCTCCTCTCTAGGGGTCTCTGGAGGCTGGGGACAGCAAAAAAGTCACGTCCTGTCCAACTGGAAGTTGGGAAACGGGACTTTTTGGGCCTCTGGAGGGCCTCCGAGGGGGTGGGGAAGGCTGTTTTCACCCTCCCCAGACACATAGAGAGCATCTGGAGCCAGGTGAGAAAGAAAAACAGGCCTCCCCCTGCCCCCCAGGTCTTCCAGAGGCAAGAAACAGCCTGTTTCCCTATTTCTGGTAAGCTCAGAAGGCCTGAAAATCAGCTGGCCGGTGCCAGAGCTGAGCTGGGGTGCCTACTGATATGGCTACACATGCCACCTGTGGCATGCGTGCCATAGGTTCGCCATCACGGATCTATTCTATACCTGTGCATTTGGTTTTTCTTGCCTAAATGTAGAACATTACTTTTTTACCACTGAATTTCACTTTGTTAGATAGGGCCCAATGTTCATGTCTGTCAAGAGCCTTCTGTATCTTAAGCCTATCTTCTGTAGTATTGGCTATTCCTGCGAGCTTTGATGAATTCCATCTATCCCCCCATCTATCCCCTCATCTAAATCATTGATGAAGATATTGAAGAATACTGGGTCTAAGGCAGAGCGTTGAGGTAATCCATTGCATGCTTCCATTCATGTAGTGAATATGCTTTACTACTCTATATGATTGCAAGAAAAAAGTCTATAATATTGTGTTGCCCAAACTGTTATATTCTGCAGAGATTTATTTGGAACTGGTAGTACAGTCTTTGTTATGTGCTGTGATTCTAGAATATGGGCAGGCTGATACGAATTAAAATGCTTCTTTAGCCATTATGTTTCAAACTATTTGAAGCTTTAAACCTAAAACCAGCACATCCTCTCATCCCATTCATGTCGGAGGCACCATTTGGGTGCTTCCGGGTTAAAAAAATTAGCTGCTGACATCACTATTGCCTGAGGGATGCTTGTGTGGGCTCTTTTCATGTCCCTGTCAGGGAGCTAGAGCAAATGACAGGAGCTCACACTGCCACAAAGCAGCATTTGGGGCTCAAATGTGGGCTGGCTAACAACTGCATCCTAACCATATCAGCCACTTTGCTCTTTAAACCAGTACATGAAATACAGAAACATGTTGGAAACCAAATACAGCTGGTATAATATAATGTTGGCATGATATAACTACTACACTCTCAGCAGTATACAAGCAACATATTCTTCAGCTAAAACTTTCAAACCATTTTCTAGAAAATTTCAAATATATTGTATCATTATAATCCTTTTCAACATTGTTGGTGCATAGATAGCTAGAACAAAATCTTCCTTTGGATAGGATTACAACCGGTATACTAGTCTAAATTAGTAAGCAGTATTGCTAGCTGCTACCTGAGCTTCCCATTAAAGTGGAATCCAGGACAACTGCCAAGCTGCACATTTGGTCCTTCAGGGAAATTCTAAGATTAGTTGTGAGCCTTCATATACAATAATTAATTTCTTTACCCAGAGTACCTCAGTTTTGTGTAATTAAATTTGAATAACTTATTCTTCCTTCTCCTTTTGAAAGCTACTATTAGGCTATAGGTGTTATTTACAGTACAGATAAAGAAGAATGTTTTCCAGTTAAAGTTTGATTTAGAAATTATATGTCTGATTGTGGAACTAATTTTATTTTGTTGTTGTCAGCCATTCAATCATGTCCAACCCTTAGCCACTCTATGAATTGGCACTCTCCATGCCCTTCTGCCCCATACAGCCTCTTTCAGATCTGCCATGTTCATCCCAGTGTCAGTCTTGTGTCCAGCTAGTGGGTACTAGGGTGGCCCCTTCTCCTTTTTCTGCTGATCACTTCCAGCATGATTGACTTTTAGAATGAGTCACCTCTCATGACATAACCAAAGTAAAGTAGCCTCTATTTGATGATCTTGGCTTCAAGTAATATTTTTGGGAGGTTTGGCCTAGGACTTCTTTGTTTGTTATTTTGCAGCCTATGGAAGATGTGTAATAGTCGCCTCCAGCACCACAGTTCAAAGGCGTCCACCTTTCTCCTATCTACCTTTTTCAAGAGTCCATGTTTCACAGCCATAAGTAGCAGTTGGATAAATTGTAGCATTAACTAATCTGCATTTTATTGTGAGACTGATGTCTTTACTCTTCCAGATGTTATTCATACCAAACATTTCAGTTCTTCCAAGTGCTATACATCTTCCAATCTCAAGGCTGCAGTCACCACTTTGGTGATCTTAGAGCCCAGGAAGATGAATTCCTTTAGTGTTTCTCATTGTCAATCTACATTCTGGCCTGTGTGTGCTCTAGAGTTATCATTGCCTTTGTTTTCTTGATATTAACATGCAGTCTAAATTCTTTACTGTCCTCGCTTTCCATGAGCAATGTTATATCATCTGCATATCGGAAGTTGTTGATATTCATATCACTGATTTTAACTTCAATGGTAATTCCTCCAAATGTGCATTTCTCATAACTATATCAGTCATGTTGAATACTATAAATTTTATAATATATATATATTATTTAATTCTTATTTATTAGTTTTATATTCTACCCTTCCTTAAGGAGCTCAGAGCACTGTACAAAGCATTTCCTCCTTCCTTCTATGACTGAAGGTGGACTCCCCATTGCCCGTCCAGGACTGTGCTTACTGCATTATATTGCCCTTGAATTTTTGTAATTGTTCTAAATATAGTTCTGCTTTTAATTTAATTTTAAATCACTATTTTCATTTTTTATTTTTTGTTGAAAAATTGACATTTTTTTTGAAATAGGTAGAAGTAAAATATAAAATAAATGTGTACCTATCTGTTGTTTTCGCCTATTGAGAATATACTTCATTGCAGAATTCTAGTGTGGGAGACAACATTTCTTTGAAAGCAAAAAAAGATGGTTCAGTAAAATTTATGAGGTGTCAGGTATGAAAGATGAATAGAGTGCTATCATATTTAATTTTATATCATCAACAATAAAGCTTAGTTAACTGGTAAGTAGTTTATTTTTAGTATAGTAAGAAAAGAAATTTTTAAAATTTAGTTTCTTCTCTCTCTCAGGGTTGAACATATAAATCTAGGCATTGCTGTATCTTTGTGTATTACATAGATACAGAAATTGCCAAAATGAAATAGCCCAAGGGCTTCTTTACATCTTAAGGACTTGTTTGGTGCCTTTTATGAATTATTCTGCATAAAACTAAGTATTTTAATAGTTGGATTTTAATACATAGATTGGAACTGTAATTTCATGAATAAATTAGGGTGAACTAATTAATATGAACAGGATTGATGACTGAAAGAGTAAGAAATCCTCATATGGCCTTAGCTTTAGAATATAACAGTTTTTACTCAAAACTACAGACGTAATAAATATAACGTTAATACTTTTCTGGATTTGTTGCAACATTTGTGGCACCAGCACTACACTTAGCATTCTTGTCCCACAATAAATATGCCGTTATGCAGCATGAATAGGATTGCATTTGCTACAGTGGAATATGCTGCAATGCTATATAACAGTAAAAAACCTTACCGTACATATATATACTAGGAAGTAAGCCTTACTGAATATAGTCACATTTATTTCCTAATAAGTATATATAAGATTCAACAGTAAACTTGTTCTACTTTTCCTGATTATTGTTATGCTTAGAGTGGAAATCTATTTTGCTCTTTTGCAGCTTCCCTTTACTGTACTGGGAATGTTCCTTATGCTGATATGGTAACTTCAGAGTGGCAGTCATCACAGGTGAACAAAGGTAAAAATAATTCCTTATTAAAGAATATAATTTACAGTTTATACATTTCAGTTTTGAGCTTATGTGTATTTGCATATTGCATATTAGATAGCTATTTTGAGAAGTCAAAGCAATGCATGCAGAGATTCACCTTGTAAGAAGCCTAAGATACTAGCACTGGATATATATATTTAAAGTTTAATTGTGAAATACATTCATGGGTCAGTGGATGTATATTATTCTTTTCAGTCTCAGCACAGTGGAGTATGAGTTAACTCTTGAGTTTTTACTAGTATGCTATCACTACTCACTTTTGATGCTTCATCTCTATTGCTTGTATTTTATTTTTTATTTCTATATGACTTGATGTTTAAAAATAATAATTAAAGAGTGGGATGAGGTTTGTTAAGGGTCATGAGCTTGATACCAGTAGCATTTTGTAGAAGACTAAATTAGCCTATGAAATTATTCCAGACAATAATTTTATAAATATTGTGTAATTTTGTAAATTATTGTAAAATTATTTTACAATAATTTTATAAATACTATGCTGCAAGAAAAAAATAACATTTCAAGGATTGTTATAGGTCAGTGATGACGAACCTATGGCACGCATGCCACAGGTGACACATGTAGCCATATCAATGGGCATGACAGCTCACCTCTGGTGCGCATGAGCGCGCCGGCCAGCTGATTTTCGGGCGTTCTGGGCCCAACAGGCTGTTTCCTGCCTCTGGAGCGCCTGGGGGTGGGGTGGAGAAGGCCCGATTTTCTTTCTCTCCTGGCTCCAGATCCTCTCTATGCATCTGGGGAGGGCGAAAACAGCCTTCCCCACCCCCCTCCGAGGTCCTCCAGAGGCCTGAAACGGCCCATTTTCCAACTCCCAGTTGGACAGGAAGTGACATTTTTGCTGTTCCCAGCCTCCAGAGCCTCTCTGGGAGTCTCAAAAAATCACTTCCTGTCCAATCGGGAGTTGGGAAATGGGCCGTTTCAGACCTCCAGAGGGCCTTGGAGGGGGTGGGGAAGGCTGTTTTCGCTCTCCCCAGATGCATAGAGGGGATCTGGAGCCAGGTGAGAAAGAAAAACAGGCCTACCGGGCCATCATGTGCCAGGAGCAGGGGGGAAGGAAGGTTGTGCACGCATGCGAAGGGCGGGATGCATAGAATTATGGGCACTCATGTGCGCAAACCTCCTCCGCCTCCCCCCACCCCCGGCTCACAGTGGCAAAAAGGTTTGCCATCACTGTTACAGGGTCTTGGAACTTAAGTGTTTGATGCACAAAATCTGCACCATTAGGTTGGCTAAAGTTGTAATTTCTAAACAGAAAAATGAAAACCTTTATCAAATAAATTATGGTATACAATTTCATTCCTCTTCTGCATTTTTTAAAAAAAGAACAGCATAGAATGTTGTAATGGTTTACTATATTGTTAGGTGGATTTATCAGTTGATATAATATGGCCAGTGTAGCACATGAATACACTGCTCAACAAAAGCAAAATCTGGATAAAAGAAGCAGGTACAGTGTTCCTAGGATTGTGTGCAGTTTTGTCTTAGTTATGTTGGTCTTACAGGTTTTCTGACCTGCTAAGAACATTAAATTCTGTGGCATATGAAGATTTGTTAGCTTGAAGCAGTTATTGCGAAAATAAATAGCTATCCCACTTAGTGTGGATTTTTGCTGAACAGCTACATGATAGCTTCTTGACACAAATTCAGTTATACTATCTACATCTTTTTGTTTGAATTACTACTTTTATATAAAAAATCTCTTCGAAGCTAGAATTTAAAAAAGATTATCTGGGCATCTATTTATTTGTTCTCTTTGCTAGTTATAAGGGAAATCTGATTTTTTTGCCACTAAATTACTATCAATTAATTGGAAATATAAGTGGATTTGGATGTGTATTTAAATAGAAGATTACATTAATATATTTCTTTTGTTTGAACAGTGTCAGTATTGGATCAAATAATTTTCCTATAATATTTCATGTATGTGTTCTGTATTAAACAGACAAAATAAAAAACTGTAGTGGTGTCCTAGTCCTATTAATACTTTGGAAATTAAGCATTCAACTTTCTATAATACTTTTTTGATAACATATTTAAGTTCTTGATAATGTTTTGCTTATCATAATGGCACCCCGTTAATGCCATGTAATAGGGTGAGCTCCCATTACTTGTCCCAGCTTCTGCCAACCTAGCAGTTCGAAAACATGTGAAAAATGCAAGTAGAAAAATAGGGACCACATTTAGTGGGAAAGTAACAGTGTTCTGTGTGCCTTTGTTGTTTAGTCATGCCGGCCACATGACCATGGAGAGGTCTTTGGACAGTGCTGGCTCTTTGGCTTTGAAATGGAGATGAGCACCACCCCCTAGAGTCGGGAACGACTAGCACATATGTGCGAGGGGAACCTTTAATGTTTTGCTTCTAAAATAATTTTCTGGCATTCTATTAATGTCAATGTAATATTAGCAGTAGTGACATACAATATGGTAAGAAAGATGAAAGATGATGCATGGAATGTTGTTCCTCTTATAGACTTCAGATTTATGGAATACCGAAAACCAATATAACACTTTAAACTCTGCAAGAACATTTTTCCTACTGTGTAAAGGCAAAACATGCTTGAACTACTTGAAATTACATCTACAATTTGCCCATATCTATTTCTCTAAGCTAGTTGAGTGATGTTACTGGCTAAATAAATTTATAGAAGAATGTATGTATCATATCTAACAACAATTTTGTGAATGGCCACTATCAGTACAAGTTAATACTGTCTTTTCAACATTTTATTTTAGTATTATCCTGCCCATAAAAAATATCCTGCCCATAAATATAGAAAAAAACCAAATTGGATGTGTATTTAAATTCCTATATTGGGGTTATATACCACAAATCTGTATTCCCCAAAGCATATATTGCAATCGGTATGTTGGTTTTAAGATTACAATATTGTGTTTTTTTTCCCTTCTGAAGTAACAGATTAAGTAATTTGTCTGGAAACTGTATCCACAACTCTTTTCTAAAGGAGGCTGTCATTATGTAGGATCTGTATATGCAGAGAGCAAAATTTTTCAGAGTTTAAGAAATGAGCCACTTCTTCCCAACCGTTTTAATGTTGGTTGTTACATTCAAAAGACAGAAAGGAACACATCACTCAGTTTTTTGTTTGCTATCCTAATTCTAACCCTAATTTGTTATCCTAATTCTAACCCTTTATCCCTGAAATATTTTTCAAACTCTTAATTAAAAAATCTAGATGCTTTTTTTCTTGTAAGAAAAGTTCTCAGTCATAGACTGAGAGAGCTGGAAAGCATCATTTAGACATTGAATCCAATCCTCTGTTCAGTGCAGGAATCCAAATCAAAGCAGTTGTGACAGATAGCTGTATACTCTTTGTTCGAATGCATCCAGTGATGAGAAACCTACTTCCTCTCTGCTCTTTTGGTGCCGCTATCGAACAGCTCTTTCTTAAAAAACATTTTTCTTTAATGGTTAACAAGAATATACTATCCTGTAATATAAAACTATTATCCCATGTCTGCACACTAGATTAACAACAAATCTTGGTCTTCTTGTGGTTGAGTTCTTTTCTTAAAGATTGTTTTCAAATTCAGTTTTCTCTTTTTTTCCCATGATACATGTCTTAGTCATTATGATCCTACATTTTTTTTCTTTGAAACTCTGTATGTATTCCATGGAAATCTGCATGTTGCATTCAGGAGCAGTTGCGAAAACATCCAATATGTTGATTTGAATTTTGGGCAGAAAAGACAGAATAAAAATATTACAGATATTATGCTTTATTCATTCTTAAATACCCTAGTATAACTGTACATAGTAATCTGCAACTTTAATTACAATTTTATATTTAGCATACATACCATCATTTTGTTTGCACTTACTGAAATACCAATTTCAGTAAATAAGAAGTCCTTTGTACTAGCAACAGAATGTACTGGGATAATTGAGTAAGCAATGATCATTTTAATTTTCAGACAGACAAACAGTATTAATGTCTATAGAAACGTTTTGCAATCTATTTTTAGTTGGTTGAAAAATTGAATAAAATATTCATTTAGTAAACAAATCTATTTAACATTTTATGTAGACAATCCCATAGCAAATGAGTAATGCACACATCTTTAGGTGACCATTGCATCCTTAATACCCAGTTTGGATATTGCTTATCAATTCAGTAATATTAAATACTTGGTGTCTGTCTGTCTGTCTGTCTGTCTGTCTGTCTCCTTTCTTCCCTCCCTGTGTCTGTCTGTGTATCAATGAACTGATCTAATTGAAGGTAAACTCTTTCAAGTTTACCTTCTGGTAATTTCTGCTTCTGGTAATTTCATGGACATGCCATTTAGTTTTCTTTGCCTATAATTATAGAATCCCCAAGCTATCCAGATATTAACTAGGACCTTATGATGCTTAGCTGCTGAAATCACTTAAGGTTGGTATATGCTGCTATCTGCCAATTGCATATATTTTAAACTATGTCTGGGAAATAGACTCCCTTTTATTTGTAGTTTTCCTTTGAGACCTTTAATGATGCATATTGAAGAAAGCAGGATGGATGGATTTGTGGTTTTTGTTTTTGTGTACAAATAGGTAATGTGATAGATTAAAAATGTCTTTATTTAAATTCATAGTATATTTATGTATCACCAGATACTTGTATTTGACAAATTTAGATCTTATTTTTCCTTCAAAAGGTCAAGGCAAGATGCATTGCATTCCCTCTTCCAGTTGTCCTTAAACAAAAAAGGTAGGTTGAGCTAAGACATAGTGACTAGCTAAAAGTCATATAGTAAATTTCTGTCAGAGATGGACTTAAACCTGGGTCTTCCCAATCTAAGTTCAGTGTCCTTTGTACACTATATTCTTTCTCTCATGGAACTCTTAAGGATAGTTTTTCTTGGTTGCAGTATTATAAGGCTATGTAAATTGTTCACACATTTATTCACTCATTTTTGTTTATACACTGAAAATGTTGTTTTCATTGTAAGACATGATGGTGCTGATATAGTTGGTGAAGGAGATAAGAAATAATTGCTGTGATAATTCAGTTATTCTTAATAATTTGTAGAAGGGCAAGAATCTTGGTAAAGATTTACTGGAGGAAAAGATATGTTTTTTTTAAAAAAATGGAGCAAAGCAAGGAATAACTACTACAACTGTGTAAGGCAGACTAAGATACAGTAGATGAAGGTTGTTAGATTACCATAATGTAGGGATGGACAAAACTGTGCTGGTTTAGAGTTAGATTGCTGCCTTCCAATTCAAATACCATTAGTGTTAGCATAACAGCCCTCCGTGACTTTATACTGAATATGTGTACTAATAATATCACGAATATTTAATTGGTAGAACTGGGGGAAGTATGTTTCAGGTTTTAGGCTATCTATAGAATCCTTTACAAATTCAGGCAAGATTTTTGGGGACAGGCAAGAACAATTGTCAGAACAAAAGTCTGTCAAATCTTTTATTTCCTGAACCACATGATCTTTTTCTCATCCTTCCAAATTAACTTTCTATCATTGAAAAAATCCTGGAAAGTTGATAAGAGTACTTCTGAATGATCCTCAGCTGGGAAGCTGATAGTAATGAAAGTAGTGAAAAACAGAAATGAAGGAAAACCATGGACTTAAATTGTTTAAACATGGACTAGATCCTGATTAAAGACTTAGGATCTGTTTCAGCAGGTAGCAGGACCTGGCTGTCTGTGGGCTCATTCCTACAATTTCCTTATTCTGGTTTGGAGATGGTTCACTTATTGGTAGTTCAGGACCTTTCCTCACAGTTGAATCTCCATCTTATTGTCAGCTTTCTTCTATGGTAGGCTGAAGACAAATCAAGAATATAATGTTTTCCACTAAAAACAACAACAGTAAAACATTGTGTGTCATAGAGAAAACCTCACAAATATCAACATTCTGCAGGGTGATCCTCTACACATCCTCATTCCACATTTTCCATTGTGGGTGTCCACAATGAGATCCTATTGCCAGAAGAAAGCTGGCAATGAGATCAGTGGTGGGTTTCAAAAATTTTCGCTATTGGTTCAGTGGGCGTGGCTAGGTGGGGGCATGTGACTGAGTAGGCGTGGCCAACTTGATGTCACCAACACCCATGCCCACTCAATCACATGATTCCCCCCCCCCCCAGCCATGCCCACAGGAAAGGTAGAAAATTTTTTGGAATTTTCACCTATCTATCCCCACCCTCCCTTTGCCAGCTGTCCCTGTTTCCCCTCCTTTAGTGGCCCCAGCCCTAGCCCTGCTTCCTCCCCCACCACCGTCTTTTTATTTATTTATTTTTTAATTTGATTTATATGCCGCCCTTCTCCGAAGACTCAGGGCGGCTTACAATGCGTATTCAGGCTGCTTACCTTCCATGGTAGCTGGTCCACAGTCTGGAAGGCACGCTGACCAGAGTTTTCAGTGGCCCCCAGCCAGCCACCACTGCTGGAAAGCAGCTGGCAAAGAAGCCTCCCAGCCACCGCCTCTCTGAGAGCCGCTTTGCGACTGTGGCAATTGGCCAGAGGCACTGAAAAGTACCGGAGGTAGCGGAAAAAGCTGCTGCTGTCGCTGCCATGTTCTTCAAGCATGCTCATCCCATTGTACTTGCAAGGCAATGGGATGCGCATAAGCGAAGAACATGGCGGCCATGAACATGGCGGGCAGGATGAGCGAGGGGTAACTGGGGGACTGGTTCGGGGGTGTGGCCAGCCAGCCATCGCTACCGGTTTGGTGACCTTGGCCAAATTTCCGCCAACGGTTCACATGATCCGGTGCGAACCGACTGAATACCACCTCTGAATGAGATGGAGATACAACTGTGAAGAATGTGTACTACTCATATGCCTTCCAAATCCCTTTGGTGCTCTGCTTTCACTCAGAACCTGGCCCCAGGTTGGCTTTGGGCTTTCTCAGTAATGGGTAGGTAGAGAATACATACAAGTGAAATTAATGACAAGAACAGCAGTGGCAGCAGTTTGGCCTTGGGGCAGACAGATAGAAGGATGGATAACCACCACTTTGGTAAATGGAAGTTGCAGTAGCATGGCATGCCATCAGATTGTAATGCCCACTCTTGTACAGTAGCATTGAATTGGATTAGGCTCTCATGCTTTACTTTCCTTAGAAGGCATCAGGTGTTGTAATGAACAATATAGTATGGTGCTAAGAGTGTGCTACTTGTAGGATGGGTGAAGGATGCCTAGGAGCATATCACTTTAGGAACAGAAAGGTTTTGGAAGCAAGATTTCCCACTCCCAATGGGCCCCATTCTACATCCTGAAGATGTAAAGATAAGAAAACAAAGCTCAAGTTTGGTTCTTTTTGCTTGGAAAAAGCGGTATGCAACATCATCTCTTGCTGCAAACACTGTTTCTTCCTAGTCCAGATGAACCAGTTACCAAATAGAAAATTTGCTTTTTTCTATGCAGGGACCAGTTTTATTAACTTTGCTGCAGAATTGTGGCAACAGTATTAAAGTTGGGGCAAAGATATAGGAAGTAACATACAGTAATTTTTGTCTCAAGAATAGGAGAAAAGCAAATCCATAAGCATGGGTGCGTAAGTACCTTATCTGGTCTTGGAAGCTAAAGAAGGTCAAGGTTGGTTAGGACATGGGTGGGAGAATAAAACAACTTGGAAGAAAACAATAGAAAATCACTTATGTATTGTTAGATGTATGTGTCCAACTCATCTGAAAAAAAACTTCATTGATCTACCTTATAATGAAAGGAAGCATCTAATGGAATTTTTTGAGGTGGTAAAAAGCCTTGCATATTTGGTTCTATAACAAGAAAGATTGAGAGCCCATTGGTTAATTTGCACAGCAGTTTACAAGAAGTATCACTCATATGTCTGATGATTTAAGTGTTGTGGTTCAGATTCAATAGATGTAATGTTGGCCTCTGATTGTCCAATTGTAATAGAGTAACGTGAATAGAGATCAAGTCTTAACAAGTATAGTTAGATGAGCTCCTTCTCCTTAAGACAGATAGAATTTTTTCTGTCACTAAGTGATGTAGTTGTAAAGAAGAAATTAATACTCTGACTTAAAAGCAGCAGGAGCACCTAAAATACTTTCTCAAGTACTGCACATCCAGGCAATAGAGGGGCTTTGGAGATTCTTTTTGTGTTTCTTTCTCTCAGATGCTTTCGAAGATGTTGTCTTTGCTGCTGTGCCTGTGGAATGGATGGATGCTTGTTTCTGCTACCCACAATGCGTCTACCATCCCTGTGAAACTGTGGGCTTGTTTTCCAAAAGGAGGAGCATCTGAAATAAAGTTGACATGCCGCATGCATGGATTATATGCCAACAGTTCCAATCCCGGAGTGTTCCAGAGCTTGTACATATTCCATGCTGCTTCAGACTCAGTCAGCTGCCATTGGAGAGATTTGGCTAATTGTACTGTAAAGGCCAGTGGAGAAATTGGACATTTTTGTTATGACATGCAAATGGACAGTTCAACTTTTCATATACCTGTTTCATGCCGACCTTTGCCAATACATTTGGAGTCCCACAGAACTGGAAAGAGCGTAACCCAGAACAATTCATGTGACATTGCCCTAATTTCTGCTGCTTTATGGAAATTTGGTGCACCCTTGCATCTGAGAACTATTGTTGGATCTCAAAATGATAAATTTCTTAAAAATCATTTGCAGCTATCCTTAATTTCACCTTCTGGGAAAAAAAACACCCAAACGATTGTTAATTGGGAATCACATGACTGGGAATTAAAGGGAAGAGACTTAATTAGACAGGGACCTCCAGATTGGGTAGTTCCAATTAAAGGAACACATTGTGATCAAAGAGCATCCTCTGTTAAGTTTAAATTCTATGGTCATATTTCCATAATAGAAAAAAATAGTGAACAAGGGTTGTATCAGTTAGAACTAGGCTTTCAAAACAAAACAGTTCTTCAATTTAACCCACTGATCACAGATCTTCTTTCGCTGCGCCATATGAGAAATCCAGTTATTGGATCTCATGTATTAAAATTAGATCAGCCTGAGCAAATAGTTAAGAACCCACAGACCTCTCTGAAGGAGGTACAGATTAATTTTGAAGGTTTGAATGTGTCACAGAAAGTGCCCCAGTGTTCTCCGTTTCTTGATATTAGCCACAGAGGTTGGATAGAATGGGTTAAAATGTGGGAAGGAGTACACCATGGAGAAAGAATAAAAAGGGAATTGTTAGATTGGCTGGGTCCTCTGGGGGCAGGAGTTTCTTTTATAGATGCAGCCAACATAGAAGTATTAGCTAATAAACTTTCATATTCCACAAAACAAATAGGAAAACTTACTGCCCCATTAACCAAATCTTTCTCACAACTCACAAAACAACCACAAGCTATCAGTAAAGTGCTTCCAGTCTGGGAAACAATTTTAGAAAATGATAACATACTGATAGTCTCTGGGATTCAGTCTCTCCAAAATAATGTTTCATTGGCTTTAGCATGTGGACAAGCTCAGGTAATCACCCAAAATGTAATCATGGATATGATTCGAGAAGCTAAGGCAGGAAAAATTCCTATGGAGGTAAGCAATTTAATTCGACCGGAACTCACACCAGGTGAAATTGCTTTAGAAGCTTGGTGGAGACTGCTAAATGCATCATATGATTCTACTCAAAATATATTGCGGTTATTCTTAATAACTGTGGAGGCCGCTCAGATTATTCCTATCTATCCAATAGTGCCCCTGGGATTCCAGATTGACAGAGATTTGGTCATGTATTCCAGAGATTCTAATAAATGGGCACACTTGAGGGATGGTGAGTGGCGAAGCGTTAATGTGCAGGGCTGTGTTAAAAAAGAGAATTTAGGCTTTGTATGTGATGATAACAGTTTAGAAGAGCACCATGAATGCTTTTCTCCTCAACTTATAAATAACTCTCATTGTTCTTTTGATGTAGTCCAAGAAGAAATGTCTACTGTTGTATATACTGGCAAGGGCTGTATCTGTGTTAGAACTCCATGCGAATTTATAATCATTAATAGTGTCATCATCCAGCCTATGCTGCCATATATCAATCGTTGCTTTTGCAATATTAGCGTGATTGTAGGATGTGATTTCCAATTTCGTGTACCTGTTTGGACTGTGCAGCATATGAAAGCCTATCCCTCTTTATATAAAGAAATATTTCCTATTTCACTTGGACTTGGCCTTTCTACTCTTAAAAATCTGCTTTCTCACCCCTCTCTTAAGCAGGAATTACTGAAACTCAGAGACATGGGTGAAAATGCTGCTCTTGAGATTCACCACAACAATCAGGAAATTGCCCAGATTGTAGCAAAGGTTACATCAGCTGGAGACCATGCCTGGTGGGAGGTGCTCTTGGGATGGTCACCAAGTGCAAATGGAGTACTAAATATTGCTCTACACCCTATTGTGATGATTTTAATCTTTCAAGTAGTATTGGTGATTTGCTTATTGGCATTGGTTGGATGGATGAAATGGCAAGCAAGTAGATTACATTATCTACAGAAGCAGATAGTTTCCACTAAAACAAAGATGTGATGGAAATACTTGCCAGGCCACCTGCCATGGAAAGGGAGACATTGCTGTGTTGTGTCCTTTTGAAGGCCATACTTATGTTCTTAGTTTTAGTTTGTTTCTACTTACTAAATGTTCAATTGTTAAATGTTTACCACTTTTAGAAAATAATATTTGTTTGTAAGGGTTGTGTGATAGCTTGTTGTTGATGTTAAGGAAAAGTGAGTGTCTTAGTGCCCAAATCTCTTGGGTACCCAAAACCAAAAACTCCTTGTGTCCCAATGCAGTCAGGATTGCTATTTACAGCTTTAGAGTTGAAAAATCATATATGTTTCAGTCACTGCTCTATTGGTAAATGCCCCAATTCAATATTTAGTGCTCTTCTTTTCTGGAAATAGCTTGGGCATTTTTACTTTTCTATTTGTCATGGAAAATCTTGATATCCTTCTTGGCAGAGAGATGATTCTGCTGGTTGAAAGCACCAAAACCCAGTCTTCCATTTCTTTCTACTTCAGATGATGCTTTAACACAATCTGAAAAAAATGACTTAATTCTACCATTGAAGAGCCTTCTTATGCATATGCTAACTCTCAATAGACACTGCCTGACAGCTTTTAGGTCACTGCACTCATTCTCTTTTAATATCCTCCTTACGTCAGAGATATTTTGGTTGTGATTTTATCTATTACTGCTTCTAATAAAAATGTTATTTTGTTCCAGTGTCTACTTTGTTTTAATTCTTGAGAATGCAAGGTTTCCTATTGAATACTTACAAGTGATCAATATTTAGACCCCGATGATTAAAATTGATCAGCACCTCTTACCCCTTTTGATTCACAGTAATAGAGGTAATTAACTCCGCAACTTTCCTAGCGGTTCACAAATGTTTTGAGGGTTATAAGAGAGTTTAAGGAAAATCTCAGCAATTCTTACTGGCTTTATGCCACATAAAAATGATTGGATGAAGGGCAATTATTTGGTTGCTTTGGCTAACTGTCTTCCTTATTCTTGATGCTGTGATGAAGTTTGGTTCTAGAGATTTTTTAAATAAATGCATTCAAACTTGGTTCTTTTAAAATATTATCTGAGAAATTTAAGGTGATAAACAGGTTTAGACATTTTTGATCAAAATAAAAACATTGGATATATATCTAAAGCTGCGATGGAGTTACTAGTGAAAGTACAATGGATGTTTTCACATAATAGTGACAAAAATTATATCCATGCATTTTAATTTCTCTTTAATATCTTTAATATCTAAAATCATAAGAGTATGTCTGATTTGCTTTGGCCATGTCATGCGTGCAAATTTATTGAAGGCAATGATGCTAGGAGTGGTTTGTGGAACAAAAAGAAGGGGAAGCATGCAACAATTGAAGTTGTGCTTGATAGAGTAGAGTGGACATCACTTGCCTATAACGTCACCAAGAATCAGACATGATTAAATGGTTAAAACAACAACAGCTTTATCTCATCATTGAAACAGTAATCTAGTGATCATCTGGATGCCTCTTGTCATATTAGTTTAATAATATAAATCCAGGTTATATCATTATATGCAGAAGTCTTAAAAAAAGCAATAATGAGCAGTTTTCTCTTAAGAAAAAAATCATGCTCAGATAAATAGGTTCTGTATTATCTTACTTTATTGCACATATTTGCTAGGAGTAATTTATCTAATAAATAGCTATTCTTCCTGAATCTTCAATTATTTTACATAGTGCAGAATTACATGTGATAAAGAAGCTTTGTTCTTAGAACGTAAATTGTAATTCCATAACAGTGGCCAGTGTTTTGTGAATGTAATTGGTACCATTTATCAGTAATATGCTTCTGCCATTAGCATGTTGTTTTGTGACCTGAGGTCCTTGGGAAGTTTTCCAGAGGTTCTGCCTATCTCTAGCAATAATAGTGGTATATAGCAGCATTTCCTGTTTTGCAAGTCTGTTCTGCCAATATATGGGTTGTCTGCCAATTAGATACAGTCTGTCATTGGATATGATCTAGGACAGCCCTAAGACCATGGTGGCAACTGCTATCGTTTATAAATAGGAAAATAGTGTACTTTGTGGAAAAAGTTGTTTTTCCTTTTAGTAATTCAAGTATACAAAGCAGATATCTATTGATAACTTCTTTTAAAATGAGTTCTGGGAATAAGTTGCTGATTGATGCTTATGTAAACGCAATAGGTACAATGTACTACTTTATTTCCACTGATGTGAATAAAAATAGGAATACATGTCCTAGAATTATACTTGTTCTCTGGAGGTTTAGAATCCTGACCTGGATCACTCCGTATGAGGATTTTTCCCTAGTTTGAAAGCAGCTTCAGACCCCAGTGATCTTATAACTCTGACATTGTTAAGAGCAAAGCCTATTTATTTCTGGTTCAGAGACAACATATAAAAACTACACTAAAATAAATTGAAATTTGTCACTATTTTGACTACTTGATACATGCTTTATAAATTAATATCGTATTCTAAAGATCTTTGAAATATGAACACCTGCATCACTATCTCCCAGTCAAAACAATTATTACTATGTTTTTCTTCAACTACATGTTCTATAGAGCTTTAACGGAACTTACAAGAAGTTAAGAATTTTGTGGATGGTTTGTAGTCCCACAGACTCCATTCTGGATTTCAGATTGTATTCTTGCCAAGTTCTCATTTCACTTTTTCAAGGCTGTTGTATGCTCAGGAGAAGTTACAAGGATCTGCAAAGATTTTACAAAAAATGAATCAATCCTGGCTGCACTTTCTTATTCCTGCATTGCAGCAACACTATTGGAGCTGCTGCAAAATAGTTGATATTTGCATTTTTGTTTCCCAATTCATAGTAACATTTTCACAGAAATCAAAGGATTAACACTTTTGCAGCTGGGTAGTTTTCCCTTGTATCCAGATTTTTTCCCCGATTGTAAAAAGTGTGACAGGCAAATGCATGCCATGTGTATTAAAATGTATATGTGGGATAGAATTTCTAATAATTCATTTTTAAAATATGTGGCGAAGATGAAGAGTTTGTTCAATGGTGAAATCCAATTTGTTTTATTACCGGTTCTGTGGGCATGGTGTGGCTTGGTGGGCATGGCTTGGTGGGTGTGGCAGGGGAAGGATACTGCAAAATCTCCATTCCCTCCCCACTCCTGGGGGAAGGATATTGCACAATCTCCATTTCCACCCCACTCTGGGGCCAGCCAGAGGTGGTATTTGTCGGTTCTCTGAACTACTCAAAATTTCCACTACTGGTTCTCCAAACTGCTCAAAATTTCCTCTACCGGTTCTCCAGAACCTGTCAGAACCTGCTGAATTTCACCCCTGGTTCTGTTATTTCAGAAGCTTTGTAGCTCAGAAGCAGGGCATTGACTGAATTCTTTTCTCTCCAACCCCCCAAGTGTGGTGTGTGTGAGAATTCTCTTTCTGAATTCTCAAGTCATTGAGAAAGAACACTAATTAGTTGATGGTTTCATCTATTCTTCATTTTTCAAAGTTTATTTCAAATTACTTTTGAGGGGTTAGGGAACAAAAAAAAACCAAACCAAAACAAAAAGAAATTTGACATACTGTACGGAGGTTCTACTTATCAGACTTCCATTCAGGATTGTCTAGATTTGTTTTACTGTCTTTTGCAGCTGAACTAGGCAACCTGAATGTATATGAAATCACAAACAAAAATTTGGGGAATAATGCATCATATAATAATATAGTAGCTTAGCTTTTGAACTGTGAGACAATATATGTTTTACCGGTTCTGTGGGCATGGTGGGCAATCTAATGTGAATGCAGGAAATCCTTTATTTAGTCTTCTGTAACTTTTCATCTACAGGTAGGGATTTTTTTGTTTTGTTTTTGAAGACTGCATAATTGCTGAGTTGGAGGTTAAATAAATGCATTCATTTTTTTAACACAACACATTGCTCATCATATGCACATGTCTTCTTAGAAATATTGATAAAGGTTATTAGAAGGAGAAGAAAGGCATAACACTTGTATCTACTTCACATACACACATGCACAACACTCATGCTATCTTTATTTTCTTCTTTATTAAATTATCAAGGATTTTCGGCTGGATTATTTTAAGGGAAGGAAAGCCTACGTTGCCTCCCATTAATCTGAAGAGGGTTGCTGAGAGGAAGGACAAAGTCACAAGGTTTTGTCTTTTCTCCTAACAACTTGGCATATCAATTGCTGGGTTTTTTTCTGCAGCATAGAAATCATAATGTTTGGCCTATTGTACAGAACTGTAAAGAAATCCTAAATAGTATACAGGCAGTCTTCAATTTAACAGCGGTTCATTTAATGACCACTGAGTTGCTTGTGTAAGATGACAGTTTAGCATTGTTGGTAACTTACTCTTGAGACTAGTTCACTGTAATTAGAATCCCAGTGTTCACATTACTCCTTATATCATTTATATGCTTTAGTGCCATAATAAATTTTAGCCATAATAATTGTAGAAATTCACTGCAATGGGACTATCTGTTCTGTTGGACTTTAATAGACCATAGTTACTGTAAATGCTGCTATAAAGATAATGGGAAGAACTACTTGTCCAGGGGTGTCAAACTCAGATTGTCATGGCACCATCACGTGACGTATTGGGACTTTTCTCCCCTTATTAAACCGGATGTGGGCATGGCCCGGCCTGCAGATCAGAAGTTTGACAGCCCTGTGCTAGTCAGTTGAAGAACAGCAATAGCCAGCATCATAATGATGTCTCTGATTCTATATGATACAGATGGTCAATCTGTAGTCCTTCCGATGATGCTGAACTCCAGCTCTTGTTCTCTGTGGTGAATTCAAATTGTTCAATAATGTTATACTGTGCTTTAAAAAAAAAAAAGAAAAGAAAAACTACATTTCCTGCCAAAGCAAGAAAAATGCACAATACCTTCCACTTGACAAGTGTTTATTAAAGAAAGTTTAGCACTTATTGTACATATTTGGATTTTTTTTAAACATACGGTATATAGTTAATTGTTTTTTAATAGCTAAATTCTAAAAAAAAATAAAAGTGAGCATCTTGAAAAATGTGTTCATTTTTTAAAAAATTTCTGTTTATCATACATAAATTTATATATTTTCTAAATAAATAAAAATAAACCTTATCAGAATAGAAAGCAGGTGACCATGAATTCTAGTTCTGCCTTGGCAAGCCACTTCTGAAAATCTTGCCAAGAAAACTACAGGGACTAGTCCAGGAAGTTACTAGAAGTCAACACTGATTCAAAGGCACAAAAACAAACAAATCCTATTGCAATTATTTTGGTGATGTGTTCACTGTTGCTTCATCTGTTTGTTTTAGTTATTAAAGAAAATGTATTATGCACATTATGCACTATAGGTAGACCAGCTGCATATGTACAATACTATTAGCCAAGAAATTCTTAAAAATTCAGCACTTCAGGATTCAGTATGGTGTTCAGAAGTTGCGTATCTGGCTGGTACAGCTATTGGAGGTAGACCAAACATATGGCAATCATTTAGGATAAGAACACCTGCAGTTTATTTTTTGCTATTGGCACATGAAATACCCATTCTGTTTAATATTATGTGTTCCTTTCTGCTTTATATTTTATTTTTGTCAGAAACATTTAATGGGGGAGTGGTGGGAAACTAAAGATCCAGATAGCTGAAAGGGGACATTCTCAGCTTTATTGCTCTTAAATTACATCTTGTTCACTAGTCGTAATGTTGCTGCTATAGATAAAATTTTCAAAAGCTTGAATGAATCTCCCTGAAGCATTTTAACTGTTGTTATCCCAGTATTGTTAGCTGACAGTAGCAAAAACCTTTCTTAGCCTGCTGACTTTTTAAAGTCCTTTTTTAAAAAATTTCATGTTGTATACAACCAAAATGCCTTACAGCACAATGTTCATTTATGACTGCTTTATTCTCTGCTTCAGTTGCTTTTTTTAATTACTTAAAATTGTTAACAGCTGCTTTCTTATATGTTGAGTTAGCTAGATGTCTGGTCTTGCACTTATCTGAAATAGATAAAGCTTTTAAATGAGTGTTAATTTCACAGGAACAAACCCCTCTGCCATCTTGGGAAATTAGTATTACCCCCATTCATGACTATGGAATTCTGTGTTCCTTTGTGACAATAGCTATATGGGTGCTGTATTCTGTTCCAAAACATCCTGATTAGAGGTAATTCTTTTAGAAAAATGTGAAATAGATATTGTTGATGTGGCCTGATAATTTCAGGAGAGACCTGTCTTCAATTTGAACAGGAGTTTGGAATCCTTTACAGTTTTACTTTCACAATGGATCACATATTAGGTACTGTGTCATACATGTAGCTGCATCTGTATTTTTGACCATGAGAGATGCAACATCCAGTTCAGTCACTTGTATGTAGACTTCTAGCCACTCTGTTAGAACAGGGTATATACCATTACGGAAGTAATCTACACTTTATACCCCTTTATAATTATAACATCTATCCTACTTTGAGTCTGTGGTGCCATATTTTATCATGGTTTTTACCTTTAAACTTTATCTTGTATATTGTATTGCCCACATATTGCATATACCCATATATACATATGCACACACACACACACGCTGATGTTTTATTAAAACTTATATTTGTATTTCTACGTAGGTGTTTTATTAGTATTGTTTATCAGTGATTGCATGACCTCTGTAGATCCCATTTGCTAATGAAAAATACATGTAGCATTATGCTGATTGGACGAATACATTTCCCAAGTTTAATGTGGCTCTGTTGAGTTGAATTAAAATACCTATAAAGAGCTGTAGTGGCACAGTGGTTGGAATGCAGTACTGCAGACTACTTCTGCTGACTGCCAGCTCCCTGCAATTTAGCAGTTTGAATCTCACCAGGCTCAAGGTTGACTCAGCCTTCCATCCTTCTGAGGTGGGTAAAATGAGTATCCAGATCGTTGGGGGCAATATGCTGACTCTGTAAAACACTTAGAGAGGGGTGTAAAGCACTGTGAAGTGGTATATAAGTCTAAATGCTATTACTATAACTTATAATCAGTCATATAGTAGTAGTACTAATATCTCATTTCTTAGTAACCAGTTGTCATTTGGAGGCTTGTCATGCTTTGTACAGTTATGACAAGTATTCTGAAGAAGTTGATTAGTTTGTTGTACTGATTAATAAGTATTTTTCTATGTCTAGTTTCATCTCAATCTACTTTAATATGCATTAAATGCTCGTCTTGAAGATGTTGCATTCATTTTATATAGCCTTTTTAAATCAAGCAATTGTTTCTAAATCATTATAATGGTTTCTCTTTTATATGTGATATTTGCAAGTGTGAAAGGTGAAGCCAAAAATAATACTGTATGTGAATGGAGCCTTAGTATCCATTACGAGACACCATCTCTTTTTCCATAACAAAAGAAAATCAAAATAATCATCTGAGCCAAAGATTAAAGAAGTACCATTTTTGATCTCTAAAATAGATAATTTATAAAGCTACAGTAAGAGAAATAGTAAACTTATATCAGCTATTCAGATAAACTGTATATACATATCATTTGAAAAGACAAAAGATTCACATATAAATCTACTAGTTGAATACCCGTGCTCCGCTATGAAACTATGTGATCGGGCTTGATAAATCGACAGAGTTTGAAAATTAATGAGTAGTTACGATCGGCCTCTCCTCCCCTTCCCCCTCAGGCTAGCCCCACAGAAGCCTCTCCTTTCTATCCCCTTCTCTCCCTTAGGCTTGCCCCATAGATCCTCTCCTCCCCCCTTCTCTCCCTCAGGCTGGCCCCATAGATCCTCTCCTCTCCCCTTCTCCCCCTCAGGCTTTCTAGCCCCTTCTCTCCATGAGGCTTGCCTCACAGAAGCGGTCCTATAGTATCCCATTCCCTTCAGTTTTATTTTCAAGTTGAGAGGGGGAATAGAACATCTAACTAATTAGCATCAGAGCATGTTATAATAATATAGGAAATACTAATGCTTGAGGGTCATTTCGAAAAATCCTTTCTTAGTGGGCACCTAGAAGCCAAGAGGAACATATGTGGTAAATTTGAAGTTTCTGGAGATTTTGTGATTAATGTGTGGATGGTTTTTGCTTTTATATATATGGATTGAATTAGATTCTTTAAAAATCTTCTGTAAGATCCCAGACTTACTTAAATGGATGTAATTCATGTTTATTACACAGTGCTAAACTAGGATTTGTACTAAACTATTTTTAATTTTTTTCAGATATCATAGTTTTTATTTCTTCTGCTAAAATCAGAGGAAATTGATAGAATACAAGAATAAAAAAACCAGAAATTAAAAGAGAAAATTAAAAAAAAATTGAAGAAGTAAAGTAAGATAAATAACACAAAGCAAACATGAGAAAACAACAGTCAAAAAACTGCAAGGGAGAATGTTTGGGAGCCATATGTGTAACTATCTCTTTTATATATTACTTGTAGTCTGTTTTCAAGGAGATCTACTCACATGTGCGCCCTACCATCTATAGAAAGTTTAGAGTAGTGGCAGGTGTTAGTCTCCCACCCACTAAAGTCTTATTTTTTATTTAGGGGGCATCTTTTTGTGAATAGTGCAGTGCCACATAGACAAGAGTTTAAAAGTATCTTCCATAGCTTTCTTTCTTTTTTCTTTTGCAGTATCAAATCATAGTCCACAGGCCTTTCTCTTCTTTGTATTTGAAATATTAAGACAATTTGCATTGAGGATAGAATTCATATTCTTTTCACATACAAATAGCACCATTATTTTTAAACTTCTAATGCCCTTCGGTGTGTTTTTCTTCTTTTTCATGAAGGTTAGCCGGAACAGCCTGATAGGGGCCCATTTCCAGAGAGACGTGGATGATGCCAGAACTATGACAGGGGCTGCAGTCTTGGCATTGAAGGGAGGTGATCAGTTATGGAACAGCCAAAGGAGGAAATACCTGAAGTCAGGGAAGAAGAGAAGGAAAAGGAAGAGACAGTGATGGCAGTAAGTGGAACCACAGAGCCAAATGAAGGTCTAGGTAATTCAGCACCATCTGCCAGGTATACAGGTAGGTTGGAAAAAGATATTAATGCCTTAGAGACACTTAAAGGAGCAATGGACATGTGTTAAATATTTTCCCCCAATAATTTGTTCTCAGTGGGATGACATTTTCCTTATGATTATAACAAATTTATTACAAGCCTTCATTAATTCCCAGCTCTCAAATATATTAAGAAAATTTCCTTTATTTTTGTTCTGCACACTCAGTGTGCTTTAGGATTTAGAAACCTGGAAGTATGCCTTCTCTTTAGCAGCACCTGCCCTCTGGAATGAGGTTGCCCCTGAGATCTGAGTGCACTGCTGTTATTCAGAAGGGCCTTGAAGACCTGTCTTTTTTCCCAGGCCCTTCGTGAGGGAGAATTGGGACCTTCATCCTTGTCCAATCTGTCATTATTGCAAATGCTAAAGGCGCTACTGAACTGAAAATGTAAATAATCTGCAAGTTTTAGTAATAAAAATCAAGAAAGATAGTGAAAAAAGCAGGGCTAAAAATATAAAGAAGATTAAAATAATGACCACAGGTACCATAGCCAGCGTTAAACTGACAATGAATTTATTGAAATGATAAATTGCTTCTTTTTTTTAGGCTGGACTATCAATAGTAAAGGGACCATCAGTAAAGAAATATAAGCATTTAATAGAGTAATAATGAAGGCCTTGGAAAAGACTTTGTATGCTGAGATGTGTGCATAACTAGAAGGATCAGAATTGTGAAGATGATAATCTTCTCCTTCACACTCTATGGAAGAAAAAGTTGGACTTTAAAGAAGCAGGATAGAAATGTTGATGATTTTGAAATTTGTTATTGGAGAATAGCATGGATAGCCAAGAAAGCAAAGAAATAAATACCAAGGATAGTGAAGAAAATATACCCTAATTTTCTCTTGCAACACTGATTGAAATTCCTGCAGTTTGATCACAATACACAAGATACATAGATGATAGATTAGATAGATAGATAGATAGATAGATAGATAGATAGATAGATAGATAGATAGATAGATATAGATAGAGTGAATCTACTAAGTGTATCAGTACAGAGTGATAGTATACAGACATTGTCTTTTACCTTTTATAGTTGAAAAGCAGTTGTTCATATTATAAAATCATTTGCTTGTACAAAAAAAACTCTGCTGAATTTATTGTCATGCTACATTGCACATTAGGATATGAACATATATGGGTCAAAAGATGCATTACAGCAAGTTTTCAACAAAAGTTGAAAAGAATATGAAAGCGTAAATATGATTCTGAAAAAAAATACTTTAATACTTCAAATGATTGCAGGACGCTGCAACCTTTATAAATGTGAGCTAGTTCCTAAGTGCCCAAATCACAATCATGGGACCATGGGGATGTTGTAATGGTTGCAACTTTGAGGACTGGTCATAACTCCCCTTGTTCAGCACTATCATAAGTTTGAATGATCACTAAATGAACATAATCAGAGGACTACCTATACTTTCTCAGGTTTGATAATTACAAAGGCAAGGTAAATAAGCAAAGCAAAAAGGCCAGAAATTTGTACCAGATCGTACTTCATTGCAAAATTACAATGTAATACCTTCTCCATTCTGTTTCCTGATAGATCTTTCCCAGAGTTCTTCTCCTTCTTTGTTGGACCAACTCCAGATGGGCTGTGATGAGGCAAATTCAGGAAGTCTAAATGTGGAATGCAGAGTCTGTGGTGATAAGGCATCAGGGTTTCATTATGGGGTACATGCATGTGAAGGCTGTAAGGTAAGGACAACAGAGAGATTAGATATAAACTTATGAGAGGTGTGGTCCTTGGTGTTCTCTAAATTTGGAAGTTTTCTTGCAGATATTTCATTAACAAACTAGGCAACATCATCCGTATTAAAAGGGAGTGAGGTTTGCTCTTATTTTTATAAACTAGTGGCTTGTCCTGCCAGTGTTGGTGGGAGTGTGGTGGCTTCATGATTAAGCTGTTGTTTACTGTTAGCTTGATTGTTTGTTTGTGTTGGTAGTTCCTTGATTGGGGTATTGTTTACTTCTTAATTGTTGGTCTAGTGTTAATCTTGGTGTTAATCTCTGCTCATATGAGTGTTCATTGTTGGAAAGGAGGTGTTTTGGGCTTTTTGATTGTCTCTTTTGAGTGGTATATAGATGTTTAACTCTATGTGTTTGTTGATGGCCAATTTATCTGAATATCAGGCCTCCAGGAATTCTGTGGCGTTTTTGGATATTTTTGATCAAGGATTGCTCACAATTTTCCAGTTGAAACTATGGTCGACTCTGTCCATGTGTTGTGAAATAAATGAGTTTTCATCATGTCTTCGGTCTGCTAGTTGGTGTTCACGTGTTGTGTGCTATAGTAGTCTGTTGGTGGTTTCTGATACGTTTTGCTATATGGCAGTGTTATGCTTTAAGCTTTCCATAGCTTGTGTTGGTTGAGCTATGGTGTGTTGAATGGTCAGGCATTCTTTGATAAAGCTACAGGGATATCCATTTTGTTGGAAGATATTGTATAGTTTCCTTTTTCCAATGTTCAAGGTTGCTGCAGTGTGTTTGCGCTTGTTTAAATAGACAAGTATCTCTTGAGTAGCACCTGGGTTGTGTGGGCAGTTTTTCAATAGACTTGTGTTTCTAATTTACCATCACTGCCTCTGCTGTTGAGAATATCTAGGAAAAGGAGTGTATTGTTTTCTTCTTGTGAATTTTATTCCTTTGAAGATGTTTATAGTTTTGTGTGTTTTTTCTAGTTGGTTCTTTTTTTATTATTAGCATTAATGATGTTGCATAATTTGGTAATGAAACATCTGCAAGAAAACAATCGAGATAAGAGAGCACCGAGGAGGCCACAGTTTAACTCTGAGCAATAAATATTCTCTAGGGTGGGAAAGATGGAACTAGAAACCGTGGAAGTCCCTTTTTTTGTTGTTGTTCTTATTTGGCATTGAATCTCTTCTCTCTCAGAATGTAGAGATCGCTTTTAGAAATTAGGCCTGGCTGTGTATATGATCACCGAAGCAAGACCTTTGTATGCATAGAGATGGAAAGACTCACAGATTCTCACAATGGAAGAATGGGTGGTGAAGTTAATGGAAATAGCTGAGATGGCTATTAGATTTTGTCTAACTTTGTTTCTATGTGGAAACCACTTTTGGACTTTTTCTTAGAAACCAAAAGAAATACTATACTGATTTTGGGATTTGACAGCTAGAATGGTTTATTAGTATAGAAATATAATATTAAATTTTAGATCAAACGGTTAAAGTATTTTATATTTGTAACTGAATGAAAGTTGGAAGTTACCTTTCTGTTTCTTTACTTTTCTCCTTATTCCTTTGTACCTTCCTCTTCCATATTTCTTTTCCTTCTTAATTTCTTTTTTTCTAAGGTTTTTATTATTTATTTATTTTAATTATTTAGAGGATTTGTATGGCTGCCCACTCTTTCAACAAAAGAGCAGCTTACAAACAATAACAATCAATATAAAAAGAATAAAAACAACAACCTCCCACCCACCGCAGCAATAACAAGCAATGAGCCACTTGATAGGTTCCAACCCACTTTGGACTCCCCAGGCCTGTTGGCTGAACCAGATTTTCAGGGCTTTGCGAAAGAATGTTAAAGTGGGGACCAGTTTAATCTTTGTGGGGATGATGTTCCAAAGGGAGGGAGCCACTGTGGAGAAGGGTCCCAATAGATGTACCTCTTTGGGAGATGGGACCCGCAACATTTCCCTGCCTCCCCCTCTAGTGGGTTGGGTGGATGTAACTGGGAAAAAACAGAGTCCTTCAAATAACCTGGTCCCAAGCCATGAAGGGCTTTAAAGGCGACATCAGCAGCTTGAACTGCACCCAGAAGCAAATCTGCAGGAGAGGTGACACTTATGCATACCTGGGTCTGCATAAAACCATGCAGGCAGCTGCATTTTGAACCAATTTGAACTTCTGGATGCTTTTCAAGGGCAGCCCCCTGTAGAACATGTTGCAATAGTCAAGACGGGAAGTGAGTAGGACATGAATTTATATTTTATTTTTTGTAGAAATTTAATGAAGTATTTTTTGTTAAAAGAAGAAGCTAGACCTGGCTGAAATACTGCAGGGCACCTATTAACAGATTCTGTTCCTCATGGTTTCCAGGGTAAATGCTAATAGTACCTTAAATAATACCAAAAAAGATGAGACAGCAAGGATGTTGTGAAGTTGGGATTTATTGATTACAGAAAAGTCCATCTGGTGGTCACCTGTGAAACTGCATGCCTGCTTCTTCTTTTTATGTATTAAACATATTTATTTAGGTTCTCTCCCCCACCTCCCAATCATTATTTTCTGCTTGCATGCATATTTTCATCTTAGAAGGGGGTTTTTTTTGTAATATGTTTAAGGCATCTATTTATTGCTGAAAATATTGTCTTAAGATCTAAGGTAATAGTAAACCTGGCATTCTGAAAAGGCTATTAATATCAGAATGAAACATCTTGTTTGTTTCCAACATCTGTCTTATCACTTACCAACAGGGATTCTTTCGTCGAACGATCCGCATGAAGCTAGAGTATGAGAAATGTGAGCGGAATTGTAAAATTCAGAAAAAGAACCGAAACAAGTGCCAGTACTGCCGCTTTCAGAAATGCCTTTCACTAGGCATGTCACACAATGGTGAGATATCCCTCCTCCTGCTCTGGGTAGGGGTGAAGCATAGAGTTATAGTGAAATCAGTAGAAATATATATTTACTATAAAATTTAAGAAGCGGTAGAAATTTGAGGAATGCCTTTCTGGATAGACTTCTACTTTGAAAAACGATATATTTAAAGCATGGGTTTCTTGCATAGTATTTTAAAATACTTTTAAAAATTACAGTAGCTAATAAATCAATATCAAATAAAATGAGCACTAAAAGCTCAAATATCATTTGAGCATAAAATAAAAATATGGTCTGTGTGTCCCAAAATATTAGTCCCTGAAGGATTACAGTCCATTTGCATTTCCAGAACAAAAATAAAATTGGTTTCCCTATGAAATCTATATAAAATTATTCTAAATAATTGCACGTCTTTGTTTTTTTCTTAAAGCATTTTGAGAGTGTTCGGTATATTTCCGTGCGTTGATGCCTATATTGCATAAAGAAAAAGCTAAATTAAAAAATTCTAAGGTATTTATATGAAGGCACACAGTGATTATACTTGTTGCAACTAAGCAAAATTTGTATAGTCAGTGTCCAATTGGACAACTGTATGGGAATTCAGTGAATGCTGGCCCTCATTCAAGGTTAGATGGCACTGCAGTAAAAGCTCTGCTTTTGACTATGAAACGGTTAACATCCTACAATAACCTACAATGTGTCCAAATTGTTGATACTGAACTGAAGACACATAAACTAGCATTTGATCTCCTGATCCTGACTGATATATAGGCTGACAGGAGGCAGAATGATTGCATTTGCTTTAGGGCAGTAGGTAGTACTTTTCCTCCCTGTTTGCCTGTGTTTAGCAATATGTTTGTACTGCTGTGCCATAAATTTGAAAATGCCTACTAACTCAGCCTTTCAGTCAGCACAAAAGCACCCATCCAGAAGAATGGAAAGTTTCTTTCCACCAAAAAGACATGCCTTTGCTTGCCTGGAGAAGCCTGCTGACATAGGATATGCTACCTTGCACTCCTCATCAGCATTGTACTTGGGGAGGTAATTATCATTAACTGTGTCACCCTGCATGTGTTTACTTTTTTTGTAGAATGCCCTTAGAAAGATATTGCTATATTTTTGGCTAAAAATGAAATCATTTAAAATGAAGCCTTGTCTGGGAGCAGCAGATGTAGGCATAGTAACTTGAACAGTAAATTAGAACCAGATGACCTCCGTTCAAATCCCACTCAGCCCATAATGTTCATTTGTGACCTTGAGCTAAAGTCTGTCTCTCAGCCTAATATACTCCTCACAGCTGTTATGGTGATAAAATGAGGAACATTGTGCATATTTTTCCTAAACTCTTTGAAGAAAAGCTGGAATATATATAAACTGATATATTTATATTTGTCTTTTTCTATAATGTTATGTTACAAACCAAAAACAGTTTTAAAAGATACGATGGCATGTTAATAAAAAATAACTGTTCTTAACCTTTTTAGCTCAAGGCTTTTAAGCCGCCTGCTTTGTTTTGTTTCTTTAGCCATTCGTTTTGGCCGCATGCCAGAAGCTGAAAAAAGGAAGTTAGTGGCAGGACTGACAGCTACTGAAATCAGCTGCCAGAATCAGCAGGTGGCTGATCTGAAAGTCTTTTCCAAGCACATCTACAATGCCTACCTGAAAAATTTCAACATGACCAAAAAGAAAGCACGAGGCATCTTAACTGGAAAAGCCAGTAGCACCCCTGTGAGTACCTCAGTTCCAGAGGTCTATGTAGTATACTAAGCAAGGAAGTCATTCTTCTCAAAATAAATTAGTATATACCCATTTTTTAAAAAATGCTATTTTTTTAAACTGAGTAGTATTTAAAAGATTTAGGTGAGATTGATGTGCTATAATTATAGATAGCAGTAATTAAATGAACTGCCAGCAATTTACATTCCGGTAAAAGCTATATTATAAAACTGCATTTAAAACTTTTATTAATAGAAATGACCAACAAATATAACCTAACTTAATAGAAATCATATTTAGGTTTCAAAAGCTCCACAAAGAAACTTCACAGTCCTGTGAAAAATTACAAGATACATGTTAATCAGACCTCTCATGGAAGGCTTTTCCACAGGGCAGAGCATCCCATGAAAGCACTTCCGGGCCCCCATTCTTCTTATCTCCTGCCTACAGGAAATCCTAAGTATTCCTACCTGAGATGACTCCACAGTTTAGACTGATTCTACATGAAAATAGTCTTCGAAATATTTGAAAGTCAGATTTTTTTGAGCTTTAATAAAGGCATAAATTGAATTTTAGTATTATTATTTTTATATCATTCCATATTTTCATATATAATAAAACATAATGATGTCTTTCAACCTGGTTTGACTAAGCTACATTTACCCAAAGAATCTGGTTCTCAGTTTGTACATTGTATTCTGTTGATTAGCACAAAAAGGGGAGGCTTTAAATGATCAGTAGTGTAAATAATATGCATTGTTACACTCTGCCTGGCTATTGGCAGGTTTCTCATTACCAAATCCTAACTTTATATGTTGTTCTTCATAGCCTTTTGTGATTCATGACATGGATACCCTATGGCAAGCCGAAAAGGGTCTGGTGTGGAAACAACTGATAAATGGGATGCCACCATACAAGGAGATTGGTGTTCATGTTTTTTACCGCTGCCAGTGTACATCAGTCGAGACTGTGCGGGAGCTCACTGAATTTGCCAAGAGCATTCCTAGCTTCATCAGCCTTTACCTTAACGATCAAGTAACTCTCTTGAAATATGGGGTACATGAGGCCATCTTTGCTATGCTTGCTTCTATCATGAACAAGGATGGACTTCTGGTGGCCAATGGCAATGCTTTTGTGACACGTGAATTTTTGCGCAGCTTGCGTAAGCCCTTCAGTGAAATCATGGAGCCCAAATTTGAATTTGCTGTGAAGTTCAATGCCCTGGAGTTAGATGACAGTGACTTGTCCCTGTTTGTAGCTGCCATCATCTTATGTGGAGGTGAGCGATTAGAAAAACATTGAGCGAGCGGGAGAGGTAATTCATTTTTAGCTAGAGATCACATTCAGAGCACTTGATAAATCATTCTCTTGTCAGTTTATTTCACAATATTGGGTAGCAGTTTCACAGTGTATAATTTTAATTATGTCAGAAATCTAGTTGATACCTTTCAAAACTTTCCTGCTATTAATAATAAAATGAGAGTAATATATGTGTAGATATAAAATCAATTTAATATCAGTGATATTAAATTTAACAGCATAATAGGATGAGTAAAAATATTATCAAATAATTTTATTCAATACTAATCAAAATACTATTATGATCACAGACCAGCATATATTTACCACTAAATTTGTTAGATCCTGCACTTCCTCCAGAACTTCAAAACATCATATATAACATTTCCTCAAGTTTTTCCATACAAAAACATCCTAGCAAAATTGGCTGAGAAGGCCCAAATAGCCAATTGAATTTTTATTACTGAGGGTGAATCTAGGACTTCCCACTCCTAAAAAGTACTGCTACATATATTGCTACTGATGTGAAATTAATATAGTGTAGTCCAATCATTTAACTCTTGCAGATTCTTAATTGTGATATAACCAGACTGTAATAACTGAACTGGGAATCCTTAAGCTTCTCTGACACTATTTTAGCTATAACTGTAGAAGAAAATTATCTTTTAGAGGGAGAAAACATTGTTCCCATCATCTTCAATCAGCTAAGGTGCCATATTGCTGATCTTTAAAGAAAATGATAACTTTAATATGCTCTTGTTTATAGAAAAAGAAAATGAATGTTACTGTCAGGGAACTTGTTTGTAATAGTGATAAAAACAGTTTTAAAAAGAAAAACTTCCATACAAAAAATCAAGTCTAAGATGATTTTTAAAAAAATTCAAAAAATTTATTCCTCTATGAAGAAATGGGTGGAGTACAATCAATCATGCTTTTGTGTTTTGCTTGAAATGGATTTTGTTCTCAAATCTTGTTGGTTTTCTCAATTTCTTTGCCATCTTTTATATTCAGCAGCATTATAATTTTGCCCCTGAGGCTATAGATATATTAAAGCCTAGGAGAGGATATTTAGTATCAGTTAATGTTCCTCTATGAAAGAAGCTCCCTAAGCATGATACTATGAGGCAAGGTAGCCTGACATTTATTTCTTAAATATTCCTGAAGAGAAAAAAAAGTAAAAATATTGAAAAAAGTAAGTCACGAAGTCAGATGTTTTATAAATAACTTGGTGTATTTGTTTTCTTGTAGACCGCCCTGGCCTAATGAATGTTAAACAAGTGGAGGCAATACAGGACAATATTCTCCAAGCTCTTGAGTTCCATCTACAAGCTAATCACCCAGATATTCAATACCTCTTTCCTAAGTTGCTGCAAAAAATGGCTGACTTGAGACAGTTAGTGACTGAGCATGCACAGTTGGTGCAGAAGATCAAAAAGACAGAGACAGAGACTTCTCTGCACCCTCTCTTACAGGAAATCTACAAGGACATGTACTGAGGAGCTTATATTTATCAGATAGGTGAAAGCCATGGAATCCAGCAAATGCTTGTATATTAGCAAAGAAATCCTTGCGTCTTCCATTTCTTCACTAGAATTATTTTTACTAGATGATTGGTCTATATGGTGGCTTACAGTGAAAAATTGGAAATTTACCACTGGATATAGACCAAAGGGCTTCCGTTAACATACAATAAATTTGTAATTTGTTGCTACAGTTCAGCTCTTAGCACTATTTCAGAGCTGCTGAGGCAATTTATACGCAACCTGTAAATTGTACTTGAATTGTTATATTAGATAAATATGAATTGTGCCCAAATTATTATAGCAAGCAGTACCTTGAATTGGCAGTTACAGAAATAGCACTTCATCGTATTCCTGTTACGTATTATTTTTATATTTCAAAAAGTTTGGCTGGCCCCAAGTATAAATTATAGGATACTACAAGGAAATTATGCGAATATATAAATTTTCCAAAGAAATATCCAAGTGTTGCATGAAGAGTATGAATACTCCTTGCAGAAATTCTCTTACTGGAAAGGCCTTTAGTTTTTAACCTCAGTGAACAAAAACAGATGATGTGTTCTGGCTGAAAGGCTTGTATTCCATGTGGATTTTTACATGCCTCTGCTCATTCTATACTGCAGATTGTTGAAGCTCTTCATGAATTAGTACAGTGCTTGCTTATTTACATAGAAAAATGGGCTTTCCTCTCCCTCTCTGTTCAGGTACTCGCCTAGTAAAGAGCTGGGTCTGAAAAAGAGTGGGAATGGCATTTTCTCTTGGATGATAGCTGCCAAAACACATTTGCATCCTTCATTTCCGCTAAAGTAGCTTTAATGTTGTCTAAACTTTGAGAAAAAAAGAATCATCCTGATCACCTGAGTGACCAGGTTCATTTTGGAGAGGGGGAGAATACAGTGTAAGAAAGATTTTAAAAGGCAGCAGTCAGATTCCTGTGAAATTGGGGTGATTAATGGATGGTAAATAGAGTCAATAGTATTTTATTTTGTGATCTGTGGTGCAACTTCTTATCATGTCCTTTCCAAGAGGAGGATTCCTAATAATTGCACTTGTATCTTTCCCACAAGCACAAACACATTATACACCCTTTTGTAATTAGGAATACAGGTAGTCCTTGACTTACAACCACAATTGGGACCAGAATTTCTATTGCTAAGCAAGGTAGTTGTTCAGCGAGTCACGCCTGATTTTGTGACTTTTTTTTTTTGCCACAGTTAAGTGAATCATTGCAATCAGTAGGTGCTCTGGCTTCCCTCATTGAGTTTGCTTGTTGGAAGCTGGCTGGGAAGGTTGTAAATGGCTGTCACATGACCCTGGAAGAATGCCACTATTGTAAATGCATGCTGGTTCCCAAGTGCCCAGATTTTGATCATGTGACCATGGGGATGCTGTAACCGTCATAACTGGAAGGCCTGGTCATAAGTTATTTCTTCAGTGCCGTTGTCACTTCAAATGGTCACTAAAGGAATGGTTATAAGTCAAGGACAACTTAATTGTTTTATGGTAAGCTTTCTATGTTCAGAAAGCATTTAACAATTCTTTGTCAATGGGTCTTGTCAAAAATTCATGACAATTTACCATACTTTTTGGGGTATAAGACGCACTTATTTCCCACCACCCAAAAGAGGGTGGAAATGTTGGTGCATCTTATACACTGAATACAGCCGTTTTTGGCCTCCTGAAGCCCCACCCTGTGCGTTCCATTTTTGCAAAAAATGGGCCCATTTTTCGCAAAAATGGGGCACACAGAGGCTGTTAGAGGCCTGCAGAGTGCTCCTGTGGGCTGGGGAGGGCAAAAACTTTTTTTTCTTACTTACCTCTTCAAAATCTTGGTGCGTTTTATTCACTGGTGCATCTTATAGTCCGAAAAATATGGTACTATTTTCTAAGCATTTGACTTGGGTTACAATACAATTTTGGTTCCTTTTTCTTTCATGATTGTTCCTGCTTTATTCCATAGGTGTGCCAGACAACTTTTGTTAATATATCAGCATAGATCTTCTTTACTATAGAAGTTACTTGAGTGTGAGGACTTTGTCACATTGTTGTGCCAGTAATAATGGAGTCATTATACCTACACCATGTTGATATAATGTGGAGTTTGTTGGACTTCTTTCTTTTGTAACTTCCAATGTGTCCTGACTGAGTGCAGAATAGATCAACATGGTGGTTGAATGTGGTATTAAGAGCATTGTCATGTAATTATGGTAATGTTTTTCTTGCTACATTGTTAAATGGATTCTTAACTTTCAGAGAAGAAAAATTATTATAAAAAGAACCATGAATACCAAAAATAGTACATCTACACATTTTACACAGCAGAATTTTAGATGATGCAAAAATTGCTTAAATTGGCTGGTTGTCCTGACATTTTAGCTCAAATCATGTAGATTTTCTGCTTGTTCTATATAATACATTAGTTTTTCATTACTGGATTTGGATATAGAAATTGACAAAGAACTTTCAGTCTTAATTCATGACACTAATAAGTAATAATGTTTTCAAACTAACTTTTTTTTTAAAAAGTGCCATCATTCTTTGGGGGAAAGGAGCAAATGAAGCAGTGTTTAGCAAGAGCTTTACATGGAGGAAGCGTCCAATTCACAGTATCGATTAAAACAGGAGTGTCAAACTCGCAGTGTCACATTGTCATCATGTGATGTATTGCAACTTTTTCCCCCTTCAGTAAACCAGAGGTAGGCATAGCCAACGCATGATGAATCCGGCCTGTGGGCCGCAAGTTGACACTCCTGAGTTAAAAGAACCATGAGGCAAGTGATAAAGTTTCCACCTATGCCACTGCCATGGGGCGGGGATGGCAATTGTCAAAAACCAGTTTGATCTTGTACAAATTAGCTTTCTATGCTTTCTTTTATGCTCTTAGCTATTTAAGAAGGAAAAATGATCTGTTTTGCTGAGACACAAATAGAAAGAAAAGATACACTTTAGGAACATGTACTCTTGCTTTAGCAAAATACCATTTTTAGCCTAACAAAGCGTAAAGTTACCATTTAGGGATGAGGACTAATTTGCAAACAAGCATGTACTTTAAGTGAAGGAATCCCAGCTTCTGGTTAAAGTTAGGACTTCTGTAATCACTGTAAACAGTACTGAGATAAGGCAACTTTCTATTTTGCCTCATTGGTTTGATTATTTAGCTATTCTACCCAATTAATATTCCATTATGACTCATAATATCTAATTCGGTAGATCCAGAGCTTGAATATCTTTTAAGAAACAAATGCTTATTTTTTAAAAAATAATTAAATGGAAATTTGACCTGGACAGTCATGTTGGCTAAATTTTATAATCTAGGTAATTTACTACCAACTTTTTAACAAAAACCAGAATGAATTTTGCAAGCTGTAGATACTCTTGCAGCCAAAGCACATGTTTTTGGTAATAGACTTATGTTTAACAACTTGCCTAATAGATGCATCTAACTAGGATTTCTGATTAGATTGATGAAGCTAGTGAAAAATGTATTGATAATTTTCTCCACTTCTTTATGTCTGTGGTTGCAGAAAGTATCTTGTTAGAAATACATTTTTACAAATATTAATCCTTTCTTTGCAAGAATCCAGACAACTAGAGACAGGTAAAATATGTTTTGCTGGTGGTAATGCTTTAAAATACTTAAGGGACCGTGTACACATCTATGCAGAAATAAATTATTTGGAGATCGTTTTGCAGCCATAATATTCCTCAGTTAATTTTTCTGCTTCAAATGTTTTTTTCATGTTCCAATTTCAGACTGCCAATACTATAGTGCTACGTTTTTCTATAATTGAACCCATAATAGTTATATTTTGTGATCTTCATGCATAGGATAGTTCCATTAATCAATCTGACAAGATAGCTACCATGTATAACTAGCCAGAATGTTGTTTTCCTTGCTAACTTAAGGGGAAGCAAGGTCCCTTCTTCCAACTCAGCACAGATGTATAGCATTTGCTTTTGTTGTATCTCTATTTCCAGAATGAAATAAGTGGGAAGTTCTACCTCTACCTTGCAGGAGTGATGTGAAATGTGTTTTATTATGAGAATTCATGCTTTTGGAGCCACAGGTGGGCAAATCACTAAAAAAAAATGGCTTGTGATTTTTATATTTCAGCATCTGCCTTAGACCTTCATTTTAGCCTCTCTTACTGAAGGCCTCTTTTACCTGCATCTTGCTGTTCCTCAGGAGATGCAGGACAAATATTTGCAGCACTAAAAGAGTCTGCACCTTTTTTCTTTTTTTGCTGAGAGTGTGATGGCAGAACAATGTAGCAATCCTCAAACTGAAATGTATATTTTTGCTAGAAGTTCAAATTTCAGATGTTTTAAAACAAATAGGGACTGACAATATAAAAAATAGAAATAAATATTTAAGAAACAATTACAATGTAGCTTTTCTTTTACTTACCGGTATTTCTAACCTTAGCTTTCCTGAGGACATAGATTAATTTTTCTGTAACAAATTTCACAGAAATGCTGAAAAGTATCTCTCAGTCACAATGTATTATGCAATTTTGAGTAATGGTAATTTTTAAACTTAAAATCGTTTTAGGGCAAAATACATTTCTGGTCCTTGGGGGTCTTCATTTGTTTTACTCTGAATGTGAACCTTTTAAAAAAAATACTGTATTTAAATTGAAATATAAGCATACTGAAACACAAAAACAAATTTAAGATATACTTTTTGAAGTACAAATATAAAAATGATTAATTTTGTCTCTAGCATTAATTTAGACTTTCAGGTATAAAATAGATCACATACCTTAATGTTTTCCTATATGCAAATATCATGAAATGCCATTAATTTCAGAATCTTGTGTTTATACACATAGATCAATTTGCATGTATAAAGCAGCCTTCAGTAACCCACAAGAGACTGTCAGTGTGACATGCTGTTAATCCAAACCATAACATTTAATTACTTTGTTTGTGTGGACTTTGTTCAGTTCAGTACACATAGTCTTAGGCCAAACTAACTACTATTTGAGCTCAGACATAAGAGCTGATAGGTATGCTGACACAAAATCCGAAAAAAAGTACTTATACAAATGATATTTCATTGAGCAAAGTAGGTTATACTTCTGAAAAAAGATACATGTGATTTCAAAGCATGATGCTACATAATTGTGCAGGTTATTTCATATTGAAAATTTTTTGAAAATATTGCTTCATTCATGTAAAATACTTCAGTTTTCATTTTAATAAGACTACCGTATTTTCCGGCATATAAGACTGGGCGTATAAGACGACCCCTGACTTTTCCTGTAAAAATATAGGGTTTGGGCTATACTTGCTGTATAAGACGACCTCTCTTCCAACGCACACCAAATAAAAATTAAAAAACATCAACTGGCTCACCCACAATGTAAAAGCAGCTGTGCTAGACCCAAAATGGCCCCTGCAACAAGCAGGAATCTCACAGAGCCACAAAAAGCCCAAAAAAACAACTTTCACACTTTACACACACAAAATTCCACATACAGCTTTGTGAGATTTTGTGCGTTTGTGTAGTTAGAGTGAAACACTACGGAAACACACTAAATCTCAGAAAGCTGCACAAATTTTATTTTATTTTATTTTAATTTTTATTATTTTTTTATTTTTATTTTTATTTTTATTTTTATTTTTATATGAAAGCTAAATTTAAAACTTCCTAGCCTAAAACTTAGACCTCTCTTTTAAATGGCTAGGTCTAAAAAAGAACAACTAAAAAACCCCCCAATTAACTATTTTTTTTAAAGCTCCCAAAGGGGAAAAAAACTTACCCAATAGAACAGGGGTCTCCAACCTTGGCAACTTTAAGACTTGTAGACTTCAACTCCCAGAATTCCTCAGCCAGCTTTGCTTTGCTGGCTGAGTAATTCTGGGAGTTGAAGTCCACAACTCCCTGCCTGTTTGATTGCAGGCAGGGAGATTTAGTTGCTTGCTGATGCAATGGATTGCAGGCAAGGCAAGGCAAGCGTTGCGGCTAGCAGCTAAGGTAAGCAAGCTGGAGGGGGGGGGGATTTTTGCTACGTACCAATTAGCAGGCAAAAATTAGCAGCTGGGATGGCCAGCGTTGTATAAAAGGAAAGTTTTTCCCTTTTACATGGGGCTTGCCTGTAACTCAGCTGATTAGCGGCAACTCAGCAGGCAATTCAGCTTGGCTCTTTAGAGCCATTTAAGGCTTGTCAAAGCCTTTTGGGCTGGTCTGCCTGGTTACAGGAGACCGACACCCGGCGTATAAGACGACCCCTGACTTTTGAGAAGATTTTTGTGTGTTAGAAAGTCGTTTTATACGCCGGAAAATACGGTAGTTTGGCAGTGGATCTTTATCTAACTAAATGGGGCCTTATGGTAACTGTTCAATCCCCTTCTAGTTTAAGCAGTTGTTAACAATGGCTTTATGAAATCCATTGCTTCCGATGCATGAAAATGTTTGTTACGTACGTTAAATTAACTTCTAAGAATATCCAGGACTCCTCGTTTAACTATGCTTCTTTTTTAATTTGGAATTTGGAATTCAAGCTTACAGTGCTTGTAGCTATTTCACATAAATATCAAAAAGATATACATAATATAGCTACTGTGTCTGATATTATCTGATATTGAAATATATAGTGATCTATTTGTATGTTCCATATGCATTGGCTCTGTGGGAGTGGTTTGCAGGTTCTGAAAAGAAACATGAGGAAAATAAGGAAGCATGAGGAGAAAAAAACAAATGGAGAAAAGTAATATTTTAGTTTATTGATGAGTAAGGAAAGGAAAGGTGTCCCTGCAGATTTTATTCTGCTAGTCATTTCCAACTATACGGGGTGGAGTTCATCACCATTTCAAGGCCATGCTGTTCAAAGACATTTCTACGGTCATATGGCCAGCATGATGTCATGGAACACTGTTTCCTCCCCAACAAAACAGTACTTATTTATCTAGCTGCATTTGCATGCTTTCAAATTAGGCAGGACCTAGGCGAAGAGAGGCAATCACACCTGTCACATGATGCTGTCAGGTCTTGAACCCAGGCTGTCAGCTTCCCAACCAAAAAATCTAGCATCTTAACCGCTGAGCCATTGCACTACCTTTTTGATGAGTAGAGTAACCCATGTCCAGTTAAAGAAGACTTTTATGCATAGAACCTAAGCACATGCTGATTTAATAGGGAATATAATCAGTGGTGGGTTCCTCCTAGTTCAGCCCGGTTCTCCTGAGCCGGTAGCAGTGACAATACAATGTCACCGAACCGGTTCTGCCCCCCCCCCCCCACTTATTCTTACCTTTTATTTGGCCCCATCCCTAATCTATTGCTGCCTCTCGAATCCCAGCTGATGGCTAGAGGGGAAAAAACTGTTTAAACTCTTGCCCTAGGGCTTCAAAGGGACACCCTACAGCTGATCAGTGTTAAAAGAAAACAAATAAGTAGACTGGCGCCTGCAAAAATACATGAGTAGTTCAGTGCCTGCAAAAATACATGAGTAGATCAGTGCCTGCAAAAAATAAATGGGTAGATCGGTACAGCTCTGCAAGCAGTTAAAAACCTGGTAGACCAGCACCTCTGCTAAATCCTAAATAATTGTCACATGACCATCAAGCCATGCCCATAAAATAGGCCACACCCACAGAACCGGTAGAAAAAAAAATTAGAACCCACCCCTGGATATAATTAATATATTAAATACATTAATAAGAAACTGTGTGGTTCCTTTCCTACATTCCCATTCTCATCTCATAATGAATTATTCAAAATAGTGCCTATAAAGTCTCTGAAAAATAATAGTAGAGAAATGATATGACCGGATGTTTCCATTAAGTCCACATGAATCAAACTATTGGTATGAATAATTTTATTATTTTTCAATAGGTTGAGAAAGAATGAATAGTATGTGTAGCCTATTTCTTTTTTGCGCAGGCTAAGGAATAAGCTGACTGATTTTCAGTGGGATAGGTCAAGCTGATTAACACCTTTTGCACTCTTCTGTTGGTTGGCAAGAGAAGGAACTGACCGGTTGATGCTGTTTCTTATTCTCATCAGTGTTGTCAGAGATGAAGGGCATCTGTATGACTAGTTTGCAAATGCTTTGAAGTAATAGGGGAATGGAAACACTACCATGTAGAAGTGCCCTAATTACCCAGGATATGTTCTCTTCTTAAAGATTATTCTTTTAATTATGAACCATTGAAGATATAAATAGTAATTACAGAAATGAATAAACACTACTGACTAGTTGCTAAAAAAGCATTTCTATAAGTTCTTACCTAGACAGTGTCCTTGTATTTTTAAAGATCCTGATATTGGAAGCATTTCATAGATTTGCTTCAGCAACTTTAACAACAGCTGCATAAGATCCGTATTATTCTGTAGCAGATATAAATTGGAAGTTAGTGACTAGTTAGATTTGAATCTGACAAAAATGCTATGAACTAAGTCACATTCTCCCAGTTATATATGCATGCTTCTATACCCCAAAATGAAAATGCTTACCTTCCAAACATGTTTCTAGCAAGAGAATGTATGAAGCATTTTGAGTACAAAAAAGTGCCTTAAGAATCCTAAGTGTTATGATATGCAAGTTTTGAACTGGAGGTTTCCAATTCATTTTCTTGGCTTTACCACATGTGTGCCAATAAATTTACATCACAAAGATAACTACAGCTGAGGTCTCATATATTTTGAATGATGCTATGGCACTGTGGCACATGGAGCCATATCGGTGGGCACGCGAACTCAGCTCGCCAGCTGATTTTCGGGCTTTCTGGGCCCACCAGAAGTCAGGAAACACGTTGTTTCCAGTCTCCAGAGAGCCTCCAGGGGGATGGAGAAGGCCGTTTTCACCTTCCTAAGGCTCCTAGAAAGGCTATGGAGCCTGGGGAAGAGTGAAAAATGGGCCTACCAGGCCCACTGTACCATAAGCGGGGGTCGTGGGAGGGTGGTGGTCACGCACACATCTATGGGGGACGGGGCACATAGAATTATGGGTGTGGACATGCATACGCATGACTCCCCCACGCTTTTGGCATGTGATGGTAAAAAGGATAGCCATCACTGTCCTAGCAATTTGTCTATTTTAAATATGATTGTTCTGCTTTCCCCTGCCATATTTTTAGCAGTCTAACATCCTAAATTCATTTCTTTCTGGCAAGAGAGCACTGAATCCATGTAATGTTTGATTACTTATAAATGTGCAAGCAGAAGAAGTATCCTAAAATAGCACAATTGCAGGATATACCTTCAGGGAATGATCTAATCTAGTTTCAAGTGTTCATTCAAACTGCCTCTCTCAAAAACATTTACTTTTTACCAATCAAATCAGAGAAAAATTCTTATTTATGCCAATCAATATAACTTGAAACATTAATAGATTTGGAAACATTGAAAGTACAAAATGCTGTTACTGCAGAACTACATAAATGGGAATAAAATAATAAGTCAGGTTAAAAGACATGAAAAATGTGTCCAACCTTTCAAGACCCACCTGCTTCTAAGAAGGTCTGTGGGGTGACTTGCTTCTTTTACTCCAAAAGACTCAGCAATTATACTAGCATCTAAAGACGGATTGAAATGATGTCAGAATAATAGTATTTCTATCTACATTGGAAATTGGGTAGAATCTTTAAATAGTTTGTGGTTCATTTAGAAGCTTTGCAAAGGGCTTCTACTGTCTTCAAACAGTACTTTTAAAAGAAAAGCTACTATTCAGAGAAAGACTCTGAATAAATGGTTTAAGATCCTTAAACAGATAAAGTCTTTGTGTTGCATCCATCCTATAGAAATCTACTGGAAGTACAAACCAGATTAGTTTATCTTGGTAATCTTGTGTTTCCAACTTTTATTCTTCATTTCCCCATCCCCACCCCAGGATAGGATGACAGTGTTGCATTATATCTCTTGTCTTATAGGGCTAAGAGTTATTACCTAAAAGCTCTTGTGTATTTTAACAAAACAAAAGAGATATTTTGGAACATTTTAAAGACTCATTTATTCCACCCTTATACTTATGTTCATTCCTATTCAATTTTACTATCAACTATGAGTCAACATTAAAGATAATCATAATTTGTACTTTTTTTCCAAGATACATTTCAGTTGAAAAATACAAGTTTCATGGTTGATTAAAATTAGGTTTATGCCATTATTATTTTTGAGTATCAAATGAAATATTTCAGACACTGAATACTTATTTTATATTCGGTTTTATTTTTATAACTTTAAAAGAGTATATTCGGTTTTCTTGGTTCTTCATTTACCTTCTTTTGCCAACCTTCATAGACTCGCTCAGCCCTGTTTTTCTTTCCACCAAACTCATGTTTTCAAAATTGAAAGATTAGCTATATTTTCTTTGTGATAGAATCTGTCACAATAATAGGTAATAGATACATGCACAAGATTAAAGAGGCTTTTTCATTGTTTCCCTCTAATTGATATATGCCAGCAGCGCCCCTCTATATTTTATGTAAAACAAACAGTGCATACTTTATGCAAAAGATTAACACAAATTTGTCATCAGGTCTCAGAACAAAGACAAAGTAATAAAGCATTTATACCTCCCAGGACTGTGTTTCAGATCTTAAAGTAACCATTTTACGGGGGTGGGGGGCAAGATTTTAATACCATCGAGTGGGAGGTTGCTGAACTTAAATACATCAAAATGTTTCATTCAAGGACTCCCCACTCCCTTTGCACTTCACTCCAGTTTAAATCCTCCATCAATCTAGCCATTCCATGCAACCAAGTAATTGCTGTTCACAAAAGCTTGTGATTTCTAAATCACAATTTGGAAAGATGCTACCAAAACTTTAATGGATTTTTGCCACCATAAAGTTATACAACTGTCCTACAGTGTGTGTTATTTTCACTATACCTTGTTCATTCATTTTGAATGGCTGTCCATCTCAAATTCTTGATTCTGGGCAACTAATATTATTTAAAATATTTAAAAACCATGTAGCAAAACTATAACATATATAGCAGCTCAGAAAAACCAAACAACATAACCATGATATCGGCTTCTTCACACATTTGGGGATTGATGACAAAAAACAGATTTTCAAGGCCTTAAAAAAAACCAACAGGATTGTGGTAAGTCTGATTTCCAGAGGGCAGATGACACAATCAAAAAGCCTCTCTTCTAGGATTCTGCCACATGACGCTCCCTGATGGACAGGATCTGGAGCAAGCCTGACCTGTTGGATTTAACATAGCACGTAGATACTGTACAATCATAGGCAGATGGTCCCACAAATAAATCATGTAGGGCTTTAAAGGCAACAATTAGCACCTTGATTGAATTTGGAAGCATACTGGGGACCAATGTAGTTCATAAAATCCAGGCTAAAAATTGTGTGTGTGTGAATTGAAATTTATAGATATGGGTAATGAACACCTACATAATGTACTGGGATTAGGAAGGAGATGCTCCGAAGTTTTTGAAGTGGTGGTTAACTGCAAAATATTTGGCAATTTCAGCTTTTAGAGAGGTTCACACTTCTATTTTGTTTCCATTCTCTGCCATCTCCCTGATGAGATTGGTCAAGCAGCTTAATCAATAATTCTTTGGAAAACAACTATGCCTTGATTTTCTTGCTTGGCCAGAGACTTGATTTATCTATATGCTCTACGCCCACTCACTAGTCCCTGCTATAATCTTGGTTTTGCTATACTAGTATTGCCTTAAAAGTAACTATTTTTTTTGAAAGAAATCTATAACTACTGTATTTTGTTTTGCCTAACCTGTACATAAAATTGTGACACGATATTTTTGTTTGAAACAAACCTGTTTGCGTCCTGTTTTATTGTAATTTGGATTTAGTTTGGTAAAAGTCTACTAGAGCAAACTACTACTCTGCGAAACGTTATGGCAGTAAGTAGGACTTGAGAACAACAGAAGTTCAGGATGGAGGAGCCCCACTCGTAAACACCATCAACCCCTCCCTCCATATGCCTCCTATGCAAAAACACGTCTGGAGTACCTGCTGAGCGATTTATCTCCCCTACTTGAGTATCTTGTTCGCTGAGATGCCGCGAAAGTAACCTTTTCAAAAAAAAAAGAGACGAGCCACTCCATTCGACAGTTTAAAAAAGAAGCGGGGTGTGTCCATCCTCCCTTCTCCAATGGGCTCTTCTTGCTAAACCCCTCCTCTGTCATAAAGTGCCTCTGGGAAGGGGGAAAGGCCGAGTAGATTTGGGAGTTTCTGCGTGTGGCTGGAAACGCGATGGAGTCTTGGAGAGCTGTAGGAGGAGGCGCTCGCCAGGCCAGCAAGAGGCCTGGATCCAGTAGGATCCCATGCAGGTAAGGCGGTTTTGGAGAGCGATCTTGAACGCCGCCTGTCCTTCTCGGCTAGATCGCCTGCAAAGCGGGGGAGCGGGGGGGTCTCGTGCAATGCGCGCCCTAGCAAAGTAGCGCTTTGCACTTTTCTAGTTGCTGTAGTCCGGTTTAGCGGGCAACCTTTGCGGACGTCAGAGAGATTGAGGCTTAGGCGCTATTAAGTAACTGGCTGGAGTGTATTGAAAATGACTCCGCAACACTCTTGCTGTATTGTATCGGGCCCGGCCGCCGAACGATTCCTTCGCCAGCTGGAAGCAAACTTTTTCTTGCTTTTGTTTCTGCTTGCATCATTTCCCGCCGAGCGTCGCGCTCGGGGTGGCGTGCGCACGCAGCCTGCAGTTCCACCGGGTTGCTTCTACGGCCTGCCCGATTCTGCTTGTAGAGTCGGCGTGAGAAATGGGGGACTGTCTTTCTGCTGTCTTATGATCTCTGACATGGCGCGGCCTTCTTTTTAAAAACGAGGTCCCGAAGAGTAAAGGCACGCCTTTTTGATTCTAGGAAGCACCCACACGAAAATGGAGGGCCTCTTCCTGTATTTCTTCTACTTGAAATGGAAAGCGTATATGCTAGCTAAAGCCACACTTGGCTTTAACTAAAGTTAGGCGGGAATCGCCCATTTTTATGGGTGCATATGTAGGTTGCTGCTGTGTTAGTAACTTGTTAGTGATAATGGCCTCTTAGCCTTGCGAGTTTGAGAAATACCAGCTAGGCTTGCAGTGGCGGATTAAGGCTCCCTGGTGCCCTAAGTATAAGATGTTTTAGTTTAGTTTTATTTTATTTTATTTTACAAATCTTCATTGGTTTTTTATTTTCTTTCTCAACTTTGTGATGCCCGCTTTGGGCCTGGTTCCTTAAGCACGTGCTTAGTCTGCTTACCACTATAGGCTTGCCAGTATTTACTCACCCTACCCCCACGGAACAGCAGGAACAAAGAGTTGGAATTGCACTCAACTGCCAAACAACGCCCACTGCTCTTCCTTACATTACCTTGGATCAGCATTCCTACCGATTGGTAAATTTAGTTTCTAGGGATAAGCAAGTTCTTAAAAGGGAAAAGTATGTAGCTCTTTGTTAGATTATGAAAATTCTTGCAAAACCACCACTACTGATTTCACTTACAACCACCTATTTTCAATACATATTAGCATTAACTACGAACAAAGAAGTGTCTATTTACAGAATAACTTTCCCCAATATGAGCTTCCTTTAAAGGAGCTGAACTTCAGATCTCATAATTCTTTGCCTAGAGGAAGTAGGGGTGGGGGAAAACCACTACTGTTATTCATGTTGGGCATTGTTAATAACACAATTGGTTAATTTACAACTGTAAAGCCTGCAATTATATGTTGGTATCTTTGTGTAAAGTTCACTGTGCCCATCATGGTTGTGCAGTGAGCCTCATCATGGTGCTTTTGATATTTGATTTCGTCTCTTTTTAAAAAAAAAAAAAAAAAACCCTTGCTATCACTGTCTTTCATTGCTCACCCCACAAACGCACTTTTTTCCCCTACAACAATACAGCAGCAAAGTTTGGGAAAGCCTTACAGATCAAGTGGGAACAGTTTCCCCATTGCTTTTGCTAATTTCATTAGAACACAGAGAAGAGATGAGAGTAATTAAGATGGTTGTGTAATATATTAAAAAGGAAAAGTTTGGCCCAGGTGCTGCAAGCTGTTTTTGAGCTTGTTGAGGCCACTTTCCCAAATCTGTATCCTGAACCCTAAAGGACTCAAGTCCTAATTCAGCCAATAAAAAGGCATGGAAAAAATTTGTAAACCATTTTGAGTGCTATATAAACATGTGGAATATAAATTTAATAGCTAAATAGTGTTCAACAAAAGCATTTAGGAAGATTTTTGTGTGCAAAGATACACATTTCAGAGATAACTGAACTGGTGGAATGAGAATTTGAAATTAAGTTATATATTTGCTTAACTGCATGGTCACCATCTCTAGATTAAAACAAGACTGACAATGGGATTAGGGCCCAAAACTCTGCAGACGGAGGTTTCTGCTTCCTTGACCTCTCCTGTAGTCACCCACTTTTCCATGCCTTTTCCCCATTCAAATAATGACAAGAAGTGATACATTTTCTTTCTATCTTTGATCCTCTACCAGAATGTTAGGGTTTGGAATTATAGAAATGGAAGAAACCTGAATTCTGTCATTTGGTTTATGTGCGGGAAACAAAAACATCTCTGGCAAATCCTGTATATGCCCACACTTTGAAGAAATGCCAGCCAGGCAAATGTCACATCTTATTGTAATCAATTTATCATCCTTCTTAATAGAAGGAACATGGAAATGTTCCTTCTATTAGGAAGCTTTTCAAAGCATTTTGTCAGCCCCTCCATATAAACTAGACAGAAAATGCAACCATATGAGCTAATTCTACTTCATTGTAAAGCTAAATAAACAGAACCTTGCAAGTTTGAAAGTATACATCTCCCACCATTTTTAGCCTGATTAATTTAGACAGATATTTCCTAAATTCTTTCAGACTGATAAGCAGCTGTGGGCATTTCCCCCCTTTTTATTGTTTCCTAAGCAGTATATTTCCCCTTTCAAGGTCATTCCATATAGAAGTAAATATTCAAACAGAATCTAGCTTCCTGTAATTGAATACCTTTCAGATGACAGAAAATAATGAGGGATTTTGTTGTGTGTGACACTTTTTAGTGTGTGTTGCTCTTTATAATGAAGTTTCTGGATTGGATATCACAAAACCATCAAATGCTTTCAAACATATATACATAATTAAAAATAAAAATTTAGATTATGCAGTTGGCATTTTTGCTATACTAAGGCCAAATACTTATTGAAACATTGTTGCTTTAGCCTGCCATTTCCTCATTTGTGGTAAGCTTTTAGTTTACTTAACAGTTGAGTATTAAAATATATTTTTGGTGCAGTAATTTTGGTTCTGAACCAGCAAATCCATATATGTTAAAATATTACCTCTTTCATCTCAGATACTAATTTTCTTTCAACACACTCTTAAGAATTAGAGTCAGTGGCTTTGCTGCGTTTATCAAGTCTATTAAATATAAATAGAGCTATATCCTTTGAATGAATGCTTTTGTGAAATCATCCCTTGGCAGTCAAAAGATGGGAACTGGTCTTCCTGTAAAAGTTTAACCTTGCTGGCTTTCTTGGAACATGAGCTTAAAAATGGCATGTTCCCATATCCTTTTTAAAATTCCAAGTGTAACATTGAAAGATGCTTCATAGGCCTATATTTGGGTAATGGAATCTGGTTTCATCAGGAATTTTATTTATTCTCTTCTTATCAGATAATATTCTCCTTGTATTGTCTTATCACTTCATTTTTTTTCTGTTTTCATTTTACCAACTATTAGAGATGGTGTTTTTGGTAAGAATTACAGATAATCCAAAATGGAGTAAAGAGTTTCTCCCCTCCCTGTGTCCTTCCTAGACTTCTAGTTAATGGAAAGTAGAGGGGAAACAAGACTAAGGTGTGATCTGCAGCAAATTGGAATTTTTTTGTCTTCTCCAGTTCTTACAGAATGAACCAGTGGTGGGATTCAAATTTTTTTACTTCCAGTTCTGTGAGTGTGGCTTTGTGGGTGTGGCAGGAGAAGGATACTGTAAAATCGCCATTCCCTCCCCACTCCAGGGGAAGGTTACTGCAAAATCCCCATTTCCTCCTGATCAGCTGGGAGGTAGAGAATAGATGGGGGCAGGGCCAGTCAGAGGTGGTTCTCCAAACTACTCAAAATTTCCGCTACCGGTTCTCCAGAACTGGTCAGAACCTGTTGAATACCACCTCTGGAATGAACCATATGTGAATGATGCACATTCATGTCTGACAAAATGCGAGTTGATAGCTATCAGAGGTCTGGTTTAAATGGATAGCAATGAGATAAGGATAATTATTCATATTGCTATTATTAAAAGCTGGTTGTAATAGTTTTACTAAGATACTGGCATCCAGATGGCCCTCTTAAGAATTGAATTCTGATTCACATTTTCTTATTATTCTGCATCTAGGAACTTCGCTCGTGGAGCATGTAGATGGGGTCAGAACTGTCGATTTTCCCATGATAGGAAATCTACCCAGATCTGCAGGTATTTCCAGAATGGATTCTGTTGCTATGGAGACTGTTGCAGGTAAATATTCTTAAATCATATCACCTAGATAAGGAATATTAGTGGTATGGAGGATGAAAAAAGAAATTTGTTTTAAACTTAGAACAAACCACCAAGTTCTGGAAATTCTGCCAAATCTTCCTGGGGCAGCCCTAGTTCACCAGGACTGAAATCTGATTCCTTTGGTTTTCCATGTTTTGATCAAAACAAAACCCAGGGAGAATATGTGGAGCAAGGCTGATATATATTACTGTCTTTTCTTTTCCTCATATTAGCTCCCTGCATTCATATCCTTAGCTTTCCACCACCAATATTCACAGTATCTTCACTCTCCTCAGCAACTGCAGGTACTCTATCTTTCCACCCCTTGCCTTTTTTCCTTGTATTTCTCTGCATCTTACTTTCATCCATGTTTCAGAATACTTTCTCAATTTCTTTTAATTAACAAAACTCAAAAAGGCTTGGCCTATGTTCCACATCAGCCACAAACTTCTAAAATAGTCCTCTAACCCCTGATGCCTTCTAGATGCTTAGATTACTGCTCCCGGCTGACAATGAAATCTATAGAAATATCCTCCAATTTAGCCCTCAGTAAATCTCTAGGCATGTCAATTCTAGATAGGAAATAAAAGATTTGCAAAGCACTAGTACAATTTGCTTAGTGCCCTACACGTGAAGGACAGAAGAACAAGTCGTCTGTTGGAAATGTATTCAATATCTCTTAGATCTGTGATGCAAGTTCTGATGTAGCATCCAGCTTTTGGTTTTGCTTTTAGTGAACTATTTCAGTTTAGGTTAACTTTCCAGGATTTAACAATGTTACTGGTTTGAATTTTTCTCTGTTGGCTAATGCTTGACATAGTGAAGATTTTTAGATGTTGCATAGCAGCAGAAAATTGATTTTAAATACTTTACTTTAGAAAATTTGAGGGTGGGGATGGGGTAGAGGAAGTTTTCATATTACTTTATATTGCAGATAGTAAGTTAAGATTATAATGGCTTGAAAGTCAAAATAGAAACTTCAGACTTTCCAGTCAACATATTATGGGTTAGCAATCAGATTTTCTCCTGGCTGCTTATATTCGGAGTTACAGGGCCTGATTCACATATTATGCTAAGCCTTAGTTTATTGAGCAAGTTAGAATGACCTACTTTGCAGATACTACTAAGCCATGGCTGGCTGACACATCTTGTTAAGCACAAATCATACCTAGTTTATTTTAAAGTATGAATGTGGATTTTGTAGTCCTTTTTCAAAATGCATGTTAAAGATATACACTAAAGTATTAAAATGAAATGGTACTCAGAATTCCTATTCTGATTTACCTTGTGAATTAGGCAAACAAACAGTCTCTTTAAAGGGAGTTGTAGTCTTACACATAGGGTTAGCATATCATTTATTCCTTGTGCTGAATATTTTGATTTTCAGAGGGCACAGGGTTAGAGCCCAGTTGTCCAATCCATGCATGGAAACAGTATGAATTCACAGAAGGCACGAGGATCCAATAGGGGTAAAAAGAGAAAGAGTAGAAAAGCCCCTTTCAAGTTTGTGTTTCTTCTCTTTCTTGCTGCTTTAGCTTTCCTAGTACTCTGAGCAACTTTGAGAAAGCACTGACCCCTTCTCTAGCAGGAGTATTTCTAAGTACCATTTGGCAATCATTTTGTAGAGCTATAATGATTCCTGCTTGGTTGGTTATGAAAAGGCAGTTTCATTTCCCTGAAAGTACAACAATTTGGAAACTATTTAGCATATGATGATAACATGGCAGAGGAGAAGTAAACATACATACACACTTCACATAATTATATACAAAATGTATATGGGGCATGCAATGGCCTCATAATTGGATGTCCAATTCAGCTGTCTAGGCAATCGCCTCTGGCATCTTTGTGCAGTTCTTCTAGAGAACCAGAGAATGCACATCATGGGCAATCTTGCACAGTATGGTTAATGTTCAAGACCTAAAATGGACACCTAACATCAAAAACGTCATCAAAAAAGCACAACAAAGAATGTTCTTTCTGCACTAACTCAGAAAGCTCAAACTGCCCAAGGAGCTGCTGATTCAGTTCTACAGAGGAATTATTGAGTCTGTCATCTGCACCTGTTCTGCAACCCAACGAGACAGACATAGACTTCAGAGGATAATTAGAACTGCAAAAAACCCCCGATTACTACCAACCTGCCTTCCATTGAGGACCTATATACTGCACGAGTCAAAAAGAGGGCTGTGAAAATATTTACTGACCCCTCACATCCTGGACATTAATTGTTTCAACTCCTACCCTCAAAACGACGCTATAGAGCACTGCACACCAGAACAACTAGACACAAGAACAGTTTTTTCCCAAACGGCATCACTCTTCTAAACGAATAATTCCCTCAACACTGTCAAACTATTCACTAAGTCTGCATTACTATTACTATTAATCTTCTCATTGTTCCTATCACGCATCTCCCACTTATGACTGTATGACTGTAACTTGTTGCTGTATCCTTACTGTTTATATTGATTGTTTCCTAGTATGATTTGATTGCTTATTTGTACCCTATGACTATCATTAAGTGTTGTACCTTATGATTCTTGACAAATGTATTTTTTCTTTTTATGTACACTGAGAGCATATGCATCAAAGACAAATTCCTTGTGTGTCCAATCACACTTGGCCAATAATGAGTTCTATTCTATTAATAGTTTGCATATCAGCACCGTAATTGCAGCAAGGAGAATTTGGAAACTATAGTGCAAGGAGAGATACGTTTGATATGCTCTCAGTGAAATACTGCTATCACTCCACCTCACTTGCTATTCAATATTTCAATAGCTACCAGCATATCTCAGAAGCTCCAGCCTTCAGCACGTGTGGTACAGAGTCTGCATACCATGGACTGGAAGAAACTGGATTGTCAAGAAACCACCAAGGGTCAGAGCCAGCCATCTTGCCAGAGGCTTCAGTCAGGAGCCGGAGAGGGTCTTGGCATGAGTCTGAGCCAGCAGTCTTGGGCATGGGGCAGTTGCAAAGAAACTTTGAAAGCATGAGCATGTCATTTGATGAGGAAGATGAAAACAAGGAAAAAGCTTTTATCCCTAAGCGTCCACCAAACTGGGCTCTCAGCAAAGAATTTGTCCCTAGGGAGACCAGTGCAGGTAGGCTTCCAGCAGAACTACTATATATTTTATTGGAGTTTTCACAGAACACATCGAATTCCAATACGAATTTACAGCTTAGCATGTGTAAAAGCATAGTACTCGTGAGATGTTGCATATCTTGGGCTCATCATTTCAGATGATCTTGTGATTCTTTCTGCATTTTCTAGCTCTTTATTATTTGACTGCTAATATACTTTTCTCTGTTCAAGTATGTTCTCAATATCATCTTCTCTAACTCGGAGATTCCATTGTTTATGTTCCATTTGAGCCATGAAAGCCACTTCATAGCCGTGTTTTGTTTGAAGATCTTCAAACAACCAAAGTTATATGGAAACTACTTTTCTGAGTGACTCTTGTGCTGCAAGAGTCCATTTAAGTGACCACATAATTGGGTAACTTTAACAAAGACTTAACATACATATCTTAAGTGAAAAGCACTATATTTTGTATTAAAATAAAAGGTGGAGGCCAAGAACGTATATAAACCACCCATCTAAATGGCCATTTAGTCTTTCTACCACCATTGTGCAAAAAGTTCTTTTGCTCTTCCTGCTACTTCTTAAAGTTGGTAAGACTTGGGGGTGTGATTTTTGTGATTTAGACTCATTTGTAATATTACATAGAATGAGTTAATGGGAACAGATTTTCCTGATTTGCTATATTCCTGCGTAGTTTCTAGCTCCCAGGAACTGAAAATTGGTTCCACATCCCTGAAGTCAGAAAGTGAATCCACCAAGGAGACTGCTTCTGCTTCTTTCCCCTCAGAAGAGTCAAAGGTAGGTGGAAGAGCTGAAGATCAAGAGAATAGATACTATCATCTAAAAGCATGCTGTTTTCTTTGAGTATCCTAGGGCAACAATTTTGTTACATATTGGTTGCATATGGAATATACAGATTATTATATTGGGGGGACTAAATAAAGAACTATTGCTCCCATGTATTGAGATCTTAAAACATATTTCTTTGACAATTCATTCTAGAGTGCACTCTGTTGATGGGAATAATGTCTCTAGAAATCACTGAACTGAACTTCTTAGCTAGCACGACTGGTGGTTGGAATTAGTAGCAATTGTAGAACATCTGCAGGAACCAATCTTGCCTCACACACACATCCTGTTCCTCTCTTTCCGTCTGCATTTGCCTAAAAACAAGTTCTACAGGCTATGAACAAGTTGCATTAGGCAAGCTTAAGAAAGGGAGAAAAACGGAATGGGTAAAGAATAGATCAAAGTGACGGAAAGAAAGGAGAAAGTGTGATGTAATAGGAAACAAAGGTGAATGAGAAACGATGATATAAAGGAAAACAAATAAGGCAGTACAAAATATATTGGTTTTTTTTTTTTACAATTATTCCACATTTCTTTGTGTTAAAGTACATTTATTAAAACAAAGCCTAATTGGGAACTTTCCCTAGCCTTATAACTTTTGGTTGGAGTTCATTGAAAATTGCAACAATACAATGTGGGGCAACAGTTTGCAGAAAAAAAATTCATCCTATTGAAGGCTACTGTTCTCTTGTGGTTGCTACTAACTCCCTGGGCATTTAAATATTAACATCTAACTATTTATATAACCTTTGCCTAATCTTGTCCCAGCGGTTCTTTTTCAAGAGGCAACTGGACTTTCTGGACTTTCTTCTCATCCAAGAAGCTTCTTCCGTTCTGACTGGATGGTGGGGAATGAACTGTTGAAAGGACTGTGTATTAGACTGAAGATAGATGATGATGTATCCCTCCCCCTGTGTTGAGAGAGGGCTGTTCAATTTGGACATAGTTAGCCTCAACACAAGGGAAGGGATACAACATCCAATCTATCATATAGTCCTTTCAACAGTTCCAAGAAGGCTCCACACCCATTTGCACTACTCAGCTGACACTGACCACACAGATAAACCTCCACATGTCCTCAACTACTCTCAAAGAATGCAAATGACTAGCTGTCTGGATGAGAAGTGGAATGTCTTCAAAGAAAAACCAGAAAGTCCAGTTGCCTCTTGAAAAAAGCACCTTTGGGACAACCGTGACCTGGATGGCTGAGAATCTCCATAGATACTCTGCTTAATCTCTTTGAAGTAGCTTTCTTTCTGTGGGCCAGGCAGAACTGCTAGTTAAGATGAGGTTTGACTGCATGAGTTTTGCCCCAATCATTCTCCTATGACTCATAATTTTCTTTTTATCTAAAGCTCCAATAAATAGATAGGGAAAAAAAGTTCTAAATTTAAACTTGTGAAAAAGCAATACAAAAAAAAAAAGGATCAATAGAGTGAACAGCCAAGATCTGTTTGGTCTTATTTTGTTCTTAAATGTCTTGATGATCTTTTTTAGGCAGCTGGTAGTTCAGAAGCAGCAACAGAAGCTGCAGTGGAACAGAGCAAAGATGTGGTATGTGGTATCTGCATGGACAAAATATCTCAGAAAATCTTACCCGAGGAACGTCTGTTTGGCATTCTTCCCAACTGTACCCATGCTTATTGTGTGGGCTGCATCAGGAAGTGGCGGAAAAGCCGAGACTTTCACAGTGCAGTGATAAAGTAAGCTTTGCATAATAATTTCAGGTCTTACATAAATGGAATTTATATGCAGGTTAATGTCTATTCTGTTGCCTGGCCAGTACTGTGTACCGTCTAAGCTTGCATTTCCATTGTCTATCATTCATGGTGCATTCCTTTTCCTGCTGCACTGAGTGACTTGGAAGAAAAGAGGGATGCACAGGAATTTTGAAATGCCATCATCCTGTACACTGGCAAAATGAAACCACAACAGCCCAGAAACAAGCGCTAAAAAGAAAAGGAGAAGCTTGACTCTGCAGTGCTTTCCTTAAGTTTTATGGGATGCAGTATCCCCGTGATGGCGAACGTATGGCACGTGTGCCAGAGATGGCACATAGAGCCCTCTCTGTGGGCACGCATACCGGCCAGCTGGTCTTCATGGGCATCGGAAAACAGCCTGAAAAATGACCAAAAAACAGGCTTGCGCACACTGGCCAACTGGTCTTTGGGTTTCCGGTGCTTCAGCGCATGTGAAGACCAGCTAGCTGGTATGCATGCACATGCCGGAAACCCGAAAACTAGCTGGCTGGCACACTCATGTACACTGGCCTCTGGGCTTTGGATTTCCGGCACTCCTGCGCATGCATATGCGCACACACGCACACACATTCCAGTTTGGGCACTCAGTGCCGAAAAGGTTCGCCATCACTGCAGTATCCCATATTCAGGAAAAAGAGCAAGTCCTCCATAAGAATGATGATGTTAGATGTAGACCTTATAATGCCCATGATATACAAGGGCCTTATGGCCAGAGAGGCATAATACAAATCGTAACTGTTTTTGGTCATAAAAAATACGTATAATGTTGGTTCCACAAATTATATTTTAAATGTGTGAAAATAATGTATAACATATGCCAGGAAGACTGAAATCTAAGGACATGATGAGAAATCATCAAACATGAGGACAATACCTAAAAATAATTCAATTCATTGCACCCTCAACAGCAAGTATAATTGTACTAATTAGGGCAAACCCTCAGAACTGTCTTTGCCCAATCACATTAGCCCATCCCACCCAGTCAGGTAGGGAAGGTATGTTGTGTCAGTTAAAAGAATTACAGCTGAAAGGGCCTGGGAAGAGAATCTCTGTAATTTCTCCTGCCTTTTTAAACACTCTTCCAACCACCCCAGGGGTGAAAAAGGCCCCATTCTAGAAAATACTTGGTTCTGTCATCTCACTTGGCTGACAGAGGAGCATGCAACTATGGGGCTGGTTAGTGCCCTGAAAGCCTCACCCTGCCTTTTAATTTAACTTTCAATGTAAACATTAATTACCATTGCCTCTTATTTTAAATTTTTGTATTCAATTTTTATGTTTTAAACATTTTGCTTGTATGTCGCCTAGAATCTCTCTTGTGAGGTAGTTAGGGTTTTCCTAAATATTTTTATTTTTCATATTTCTGAATTGCCCATCTCGAAGATGGGCAGTGTACAATGCTGTGTGTTTAAAATATAAAACAGCATATATCAAAGTTAAAAATTTAGGAGGCAACAGTGATGAACTACTATTAAAATTAGTTAAAGCGCAAAGGGAGTTCTGCCAGGAGTCCATGGCTATGTGTTCCTCTGGGCTCCTCATGTGAGGCTGCACAGCCATGTTTTAACTCCTTTTCGGGAAGCCAGAAGAATGGGTGCCTGTTTCATCTCCAGAGGAAGAATATTCCACAGGTAGAGAAAGTTCTCTTCCTAGAGACCGCCAATTGGAGTTCTTTAACTAACGGGTGGGATGGGATGGGATGGGATGAAGACAGTTCTACAGGTAACGGGGCCCATGCCATGTAGGACTTTATAGGTCACAATCAACACCTTAAATTGGGCCTGGAAGCAAACTGGTGTTAAGTGTAGTTTGTAGAGTTGAGATGTTGCATGCCCTTCTTTGGTGCCTAAAATTGTCTGTATGGCTGCATTTTGTACCAGCTGAAGCTTCTGGATACTTTTTAAGGGCAGCCCCATGTAGCCTGTGTTGTGATAGTCCAAACTGGAGATTACCAGGGTTACAAGTGATTAAGCAGACAGCCCTCCTGTCCAGGAAAGGGAATAACTTGTGCACAACATGAAGCTGAGCAAAGGCCCTCCTCGCCACCCCTGTACCTGCTCTTCAAGCAGGAGCCATGAGTCCAGGAGGAGCCCCGGGTTATGCATTGGGTAGTACAGGCTTATCTAAAATCAAAGATGATGAACTTCTTGATAGAGAGGGCCCACCCATAGCGATCTTACTTGTTTGGCCCAAGTCTGTTGTTCTTCCAGGCTCCCACAGTTGCCTGGTACCGCAGGGACTGAGATATATTGCATAACTGGGTAATATCAGTGCACTGGTGATACCTTATCCCAGGATAAATTTGCTGCTGCTTCACTGTTAACGATAGCAATGCAAATTGAAATTCTGAAGACACCTGCTCTTGTTTAAATCTCCATGGTTGAATTACAATGACAGATGAATTATCTACTGCATCTTTATCATTGTATTCAATTTCCAGAGGTTGCCCAGAGTGCAGAGTCACGTCAACTTACTTTATTCCCAATAAATACTGGGTTTCTGATACAGAAGAGAAGGAAAAACTGATTGAGAAGTTCAAGGCACGGACTAGGTAAGTAGTTACCTGTCTGATGAGTTACGTAATGTTGATGCTTGAGGTTCAGATAGTTGGAGGTCTTGTGATTTTGAGTTATTGTTTGCCTTTTTATTCCAGCTATCCTTACAATCTTTTTATGCTGCTTTGATAGCACATTAATTTTGTTATTGTTAGCTGTCTAGAGCAATGATGGAGCCCCTATGACTGACTGGTCATTTAAAAGCTCAAGACATTGTGGCTTACCTTAGAAAACTGAATTGGGATGGAGTTCCTCCTGAATTTCCCTAAAATGGTTACTATATAGAAGGTTTCATGTACTATATATACATTTGTAACATTCCTGTCACTGTTAAAATGTTGCCTTATGGCAGTGACCCCAATCCTGCCTGTTGTTTTTCCAGAGAAGTGCAGTGATCTGTTGCAGTGATTAAGATGCTGCAGGGAAGCACTGAGTTTTATTCAGGGAATAAAGCAGGGAGCAGGGAAACACTGCGTTTTATTCTTGCTGTAGGCACAAAAGCCAGCTGCATAACCTTGAGCCAATCAGTCCCTCTTGGCCTTGGGAAGAAAACAACAGCTAAATGCTTCCAAAAATGCTTAGAAAATTGCAGTGTATTTTTCCAGGAATCAGGTCTGACTCGGTGAAAAAAACCAACTTTTCTTATACAAAAATTATTTAATTTAAAAACCTAGGACAACAGTCAGCTTCCAAAATCTGTGATTCAATCGTTAAGTTCCTGGACTGGAATTGTAAAGACCCAGGATCAAATTCAACTCAGCTCTGGAATCTTGTTAGATAATTTTGAGTCAATCACTATGATTTAAGTCACCCCATTGCACAAGATTTTGGTATATTGTATATTGTGAGAGGAAGTACTATGTAGAGAATCCTAAGCTTCTGAAGGAGAAGCAAGATATGAATAGTTGTGTTACGCCTACATTTTCAATGCAGGTAGTCCTCGACTTACAACCACACTTGAGCCCAGAATTTATGTTGTGAGAAATTTATAAAGTGAGTTTTGCCTCATTTTACAACTTTTTTGCCACATTTGATAAGCGAATCACTACAATTCCTAAATTAATAACATGGTTGTGAATCTGGCTTCCCCATAGACCTTGTCAGAAGGTCTCAAAAGTGGATCACATGACACTGCATACTGTCATAAATACGAACCCGTTTTCAAGCAATTGAATTTTGATGTGATCATGGGGATGCTGCAATGGTCATAAGTGCGCTGGTCATGCGCACAAATGGTCATATGTCCGCCTTGGTGGCGCAGCGGACTGAAGTGCTGTTAAAGTAGCACTTAAGTAGCACTTAGCTGCCAGCTGCCTTCAATTGCTGCGAGTTCAAATCTCACCAGGCTCAAGGTTGACTCAGCCTTCCATCCTTCCAAGGTAGGTAAAATGAGGACCCGGATTGTGAGGACAATAAGTTGACTTTGTATAAAAAAGAACACGGCTTGGGGGGGGGGGGGCGAAAGCCTTACTAAGCAGGTACATACAAAAGTATGAAGGCTATTGCTTAACGCATTGTAAGCCACCCTGAGTCTCCAGAGAAGGGTGGCATATAAATCGAACCAATAAATAAAGTGTGTAAAAAGGTCATGTCACTTTTTTCAGCGCTGTTGTAAACTTCAAACAGTCGCTAAACGAACAGTTAAGTTGAGGACTACCTGTATTCCCACGTGTTTGTAGGCTATTGCTTGTGGGAAGTTCAATTACAAATTTGTAACCCTAACCCTAACTCAATTCCTGAGCTCTTTGGTTTTTGACCTCCTGTTTTAATAATTGGGAAGAAATTGTTGATAGGATTATTTTGTAATTAAGAGTGTAACTCTGTTTAGCTGATAGTGAGTTGCAGTGTATTGCTTTTGTACCTTGTCTACAAATTTTAAAAAAACATGAAGGGAGACAGCTGCTGCTTTTGTTCTAATAATTATTTCATTTTTCTTAGCAAAATACGATGCAAATTCTTTGTCCGAAGCAATGGTCACTGTCCCTTTAAATCAGAATGCATCTACATGCATGAACTTCCTGGTGGCCAGCTTCCTGCTGCCAGGCTGCGACAGAGGCCTAACCGACGGAATCGGCCACACTTTGTAAGTGAAATTATTTTCATATGGTTGAGATAAAGTGAAACATTTCAGCTATTTGCTGAGGAACAACATACCCATTTCAGAGCTGATTCCAGGCAGTTCTGCTACACAGCCTAGCTCAGTGTGGTACTCATAATTGTCAATCTCATTCCAGGCTGGGAATTCTGGAAATTTCAAAGACATCAAGGTGGACAAGGATGCATCATGGAAATACCTTATTTTGACTTCCATAATGTTGCATTGAGCCTTGGGCCAATCTTTGTTACTCCACATAGACATTTTGTTTTCCTAAAAGTTGCAGATGAAGTTGGTACTACTTGAAAAGCATCATTGCCTTAATTTGTCTTTTAAAACTCTGCCAGTATTTTCAATCCTAAACCATTTTCTGGCAGACTGGTGGAGAGATTTCATATCAGCGTGTTATTTATTTATTTTTTCTGTCATTTGTCTTCCGTATCGCAGGTCTATAATCCATCTCCATCTGAGAGCTCTGATGATGACGATGATGAGGATGATGATGTGGATTTGTGCCTTATTCAGTGGGCTCTTACCTTTGCACTGTTGCACAAAGATACAAACTTTGACTTTTCAGACTACCTCTGGGATTCAAGTGATTCTTCTGATTAGATGATGATGTCCTCTTCAGAGGCCATGTGTAATTGGTTCCAGGAGCAGTGTTGATGAAATGTAAAGTGGTGCCTTGGAGGATGGGTGCGGGATGAAAGATGTCTTTAGTATAATAAGCTTAATGGCTTTTAGTTTTCTGTCTGATGTATTACAATATTTTTACTGTAACCCATAACCTAGGAGAACACAATGCAAGGATTCATTCTATATTGGGAAAGGCCTTCTAATCCACCAGGCAAGATATTCCTATCATCACTGTCAGCACATGATGTACATCTCACCAATTGCACTGCTGTTGCCCTAACCTAGCCTTGCCTTAATTGTTGCATTTTCTGCATTCCCACCCATCCTTATAGCTGATCACATATTGGATTCCCCAATGTGTCATATTACAACCTTACAAGTGTCTTATGGAAGGATGCTGAGATCTTCTGATTTTGCATGTATTCTGAAGAAGTCATGTGATCACCAGTGGTCATGCTGCTGCTTATTTGTTTCCTCAGGAAAACTGGTTTGCTGAGCAATGCTATTTACAGTAGGCAGTATCTGCAACTCACTATTGTATAGCAGTGCTGCTGGATGTCTATATAGTAGGCCTAATTTTGGGGGGTGGGAGGGGCGTGGGAGGAAGTATAAATCTTGAAATTTTAGTATTGGTGCAGTGATCAATTAGCACTGGAGGCTTATAATTGTAGCTTAAACCCTTATAAAAGGGATTAGTAAGCCCCTATGTATTTTTTAATTCCAGAAATATCGAGATCATGAAATAAAAACATAAATATGCAAACATTTGTTTTAGTGATTTTTTTATATCACATTTTGTAGTCTACATCAAAGACCTGTTTTCAAGAAATGCAAAATATTCTGTCTTTTAATGCCTGTCCCTTCCCCCCACTTTGCTGTCTTGTCTCTTTTCTCAATATTAAAATACGCTCTGTGGAAGCGATGACAAAAAGTAATATTTCATAGTTCTAAAGAGCACTGAAAATGATTTGGAGGAAATGTACCAATTCATTAAAATAGTCTGATTTTTGGTCTGGCTTCCATCAGAACGTGAAAAAGGTAGTTGCTTTAAGGAGATGACTTATTAAAGGATAAGTAAAATGACTGAAAGCAACAGCAGCAGTTTTTTCCGGATTTGTAATGTAAAGCAGAAATGTTCCTGTGCTTCCTTTAGGTCTGAAAAATGATTCTTCCAAATCATTTTTGAAGCAAAGAAAGCTAGCACAATTGGATATGTGCAAAAAAACCCCAGAGTTGAATATAAAGATGCATTATTCAAAGCTGCTATGAAGTCTACTGGCTAAGAAGAATCTTGGGGTCATTCTTATAAGCTATATCAAAATATGTTCACTAATGAAATAGTGCTATAACTCCTCTTTCCCCATAGATCGTTGAGCAGCTTCAAAGAATGGTCTGTAATTTAATTTCTTAAACTGAGGGTTTAGATTCTTCCATTTGATAGAGATACTGCTGCTCATCATCTCTCCTTGAACCAGTACAGTATGGCCTTAAATTATATTCTTCTAAAATGAAATTTCCAGTCCTCATTCTAGATTTTCAGTATCCACAATTCCCTGTAGTGTTTAAATTTGCTCACTACTGGCCTAGAGTGCTTGATAGATTGCCATCAAGTGATGTTTTTAAATAGAAGTTTTCAAATGTGGCAGTTTTAAGATGTGTTGTGCTCCCAGAATTCCCTAGTCAGATCTAAACATGTTAAAGTTGCCACATTTGAAAAATGGTTTTGTAAGAAGAAATTTGATAGAGTTGTGTGTGTATGTAGATACTTGTTCATGATTGCTTTTCCACTTGAATATGAAGAATTTTATGCCACATTATTTCAAAGATATTTAAAGGTTCCTTCTCAATGTTCAAAAGTGCCCTTTCTTCATTTACTCCAAAGCAGTGTTTCCCTCCCTAGTAACTTGGAAGTATGGACTTCAACTTCCAGAATTTCCTGCCCAGGAATTCATTTTTTAAAAATCTGGTTTTCCAATTTCCAATGATTTTCTCTCAACACTTAAGAGTGTGCATTCCTACAGTGGGACCAGGAAGTTGCTCATCCATAAAGCATATGTGGGGAACCATACCCATGCTATGACTTGTGGACTTCAACTCCCAGAATTCCTCAGCCAGCATGGGAGTTGAAGTCCACAAGTAAAAGCCATAGTTTCCCCATCTGTCGTAAAAGAAGACATCCTCCCATTTCAGGGCTTCCTCCCACATCAAAACTATAAGTTATGTATAACCCTGACTCTGCCTCTTAAGATATCTATTAAAGAGGAAGCTCGGATATCCTTCCTGGTGGATAGCCACGCCGCGCTTTTAAATGTAAAACTTCCCAAGTAATATTCAAACATGAGTTCCAAAAAGTAAGAGCTTTTGTATTTCTCTCTGAAAGTCAATTTCTACTACTGAATGATATTAGCAACTTTTCACTTCCATGTCGAGCAAAACTGGTTGGAAGCCCTAGCACAACTAGTGCTTAAAGCAGCCCCCCACCCCACCCCCCATGGCAACTTTAAGACTTGTGGACTTCAACTCCCAGAATTCCCCAGCCAGCATGACTGGCTGGGGATTTCTGGGACTTGAAATCCACAAGTCCAAGTTTGGGGGCCCCTGGCTTAAAGCAATAGTGCCAAGGAACCCCTTAACTACATAGTCTAGCATAGACTAGACATAAACATAGTCTAGCACAGCGCAGCTCAGAGCATAACATATATAGTTTGTTAGTATATAAGCATGTAACATAGACTATACAGTATAAATTTGGCAAATTATGAACAAAAAAACTACACGCCTTACACTACGTGCCTTCGGAGCAGTTCCCTTCTTACATATTGAGTGATCTGGTGTGTACCCTAGAGGAAACAGATTCACTCTTCAAAAAAAAAAAAAGAAATAAACTATGTTAACGAGATATAACTCAGTGGAAGGAAGCGTCCCTTTCTGCAACGGTAATAAAACGAGTTGGGGATCCGCTTTTATTTGGCTTTCCCTTCGAGAAGCAATAAAGGTAGATCTCGGAAGTCTGGTCTCTGTTTGGCTGGGGAGGGGTGTACTCTGCCCTTTTTATATCTCTGAGGTCCTCGCTGCCCCGCCTGCCGCCAATCGCATTGGAGAGTCTCCCTTGCGGAACTGGAGCGCGGGAAGGAAGAAGACCAGGACTGAAAAGGCTTGCGGGGCTGGGTGGAAGGTGACGGTGTGGCGGAGGGGAGGGAGGAGGGGTCGCGCAATAAACGCTGCTGCTCTTAATTATTATTATGGATCGTCGCACAATCGGCCAGATGTTTAGGCTGGATTTGGCATATTTATTCACCTATTGAGTCCTTCCCAAAAACCTGGGTTAGTATCTAAACCAGGGGTCTGCAACCTTGGCAACTTTAAGACTTGTGGACTTCAACTCCCAGCATGCCTCAGCCAGCAAAGCTGGCTGAGGCATGCTGGGAGTTGAAGTCCACAAGTCTTAAAGTTGCCAAAGTTGCAGACCCCTGGTCTAAACAATGCTGAAGGTATTAATGCAGTATGTAAGCTGCTTTAAGTAAAAACTGCCATTTGCAATTGACTGATTTTTGTCAATGACGATAGTATTCAAGCAGATGTTTTGGGGTTGCTCTCAGGGCACCTATCACAATTGGTATACTGTTTTTTGCTTTCTTTTGCCACAATTGTTCTCCTGGTATTTGCAGGTCTTTGTATATTGTAATCCCCCTCCCCCCCCCAAGTCTTTCTCTTTTGCTGTCTCCAGGCATTGCCAAGGCCGCTTTCTAGACTTTTTTGTCTTTCTTATCAACAGTTGTTATGTTTGGGATGTGACGTGGCTGGTTCTTTCTGTTCGTTATCATTATTACGATTGTCAGCCAGATTGTGATTGTGGTATGATTGAATTTGGCATTTTTATCCACCTATGTAGCCCTTCCCAAGGATCTGGGATAGACAGATGTTGTTGTTTGATGATGTTAAAGGTCTCGTTGCAAGATGTAAACTGTTCCAAACAAAGCTGCCTTTGCAATTGACTCATGGTGATTTTGTCATGTGGACAGTGTTCAAGTGATGTTCCTGTTATTTTGGGATTGCATCCAAGCCGCCTATTACTATTGATACTATTGTTGCTTTCTTTTGCTACAATCATTCTATTTCAATTTGCAGGTCTTTGTATTGTGTTATCTTCTCCAATTCTTGGTCTTCTGTTCTGTCTCCAGGTACTGCCAGGTCCACTATCCAGACTTTTTTGGTTGTCTTTCTTGTCAACACTTGTTAAGTCTGGGTGTTATGTGGCAGCTGCCTGTCTGTTTGAATTGTAAAGTCCAGGAATAATTTAGCTTCTTCATTTGTCATGTGGTGTTTATAGTCTGCCTGTGCAATCTTTTTGCAGCAGCTGACCGGGGGATCCACTGTTCCTTCAGCTTCTTTGCAGAGGTGGCGCTTGCTATCTGTTGCTGTCTTCTCAATTCCAGTTTTGTATGCATTTGTTCTTAAGGCTTATTATCATTATTGCTGGCAGAGGAATTCTGGTAGTGGAAATCCCACATCTTAAAGTTGAGGAACATTGGTTCCTCAACTGTTCTGGTACATATGATTTTTCTCAGGTGAATACATTGCTTATTTTTCTAGGTTTATTTCATGCCATTCGTGTCGAAAGTGAGATAGCTTATGGACCTCAGAAGAGTAATAAGATGGCAAATTATAACAACCTAAATATACTAACATAATAAATAACATACGTAGAATAATCCCATCCAGAAAAGACTAAGGCAACTTCCAGACATCTGCTGAAACAGGTCTTTATGTCTTTACAAAAGATGTGCACAGTCAAGGCCAGTCTGATATGGGACTATTGCTCCAGAGAACTGAGAATGGCTAAGAATGTCCAGCTCTATTTTCCTTGCTGATGATGTTCTATTAAGGGTTGGCGGAGACTTCTCTTCTAGGTTCCACAATATGGGCAGAAAGACAGAGGAAAGATACCCTGCAAATTTAAACTTTGGGGCAAAATAAATGTGCTTAATATGAGTGTAGTTTCCTGAATACCTTTTCATAAAACTCACTACGTTGTTTCATACATTTCTATTGGCTTCTAAAGATATCTTTGAAAATGCTATTGCTAATGGTGGTTTTGGTTTTCCAAATTTTGAATTGTACCATTATGCATTTGACTAGTATTATGTTGTGGGGATATTTGTGTAAATTATTCTTTCTGGGCCCATGTAGAGTGTTCACATATTACCCTGTTTTGGTTTAAACTATGATAAATATACTATATCTCATGTTACTATGGTATCAGTTTGAAAACTGTGGTATAGGAGGTCCTTGACTTAACAATAGTTCATTTAGTTATCATTTGAAGTTACAACAGCACTGAAAAAAAATGACTTATGACTATTTTTCACACTTAACAGCTGTTGCAGCATCCCCATGGTCACATCATCAAAATTCAGATGCTTGGCAACTGACTCATATTTACCATGTTTATGAACCAGTCATGTTTGGGACCTTTTGACAAGCTGAATCAATGGGGAAGCCAAATTCACTTATAGACTGTTTTACTAATTTAACAACTGCAATGATTGTGTGTATTTTTTATAATTGTATATACTTATATACAATGTGTGTGTGTGTGTGTGTGTGTGTGTGTGTGTGTGTGTGTGTGTATGAATTTGATCAACAGGTCTATCAACATGGCAAGCCCTATGGCTTCTTTGCTGTGGAGATTTGATAATTCTTCTCGACTTCTTCTCTGTGCACTGATGTCTGGACAATGGGGGGCCATGGCTGCCTATCAAACCCTTCAACGGTCACTCTCTGTGGAAAAAGAAAGACAACATTTCAATTGGCAGATCTTCACTGAGAAACTATGCTCTCAAGAACCAGTGCTTGAAGAGCCCAACAAGATTCTTACCATGTGAGTTAGGCTTATTTCTCATTAGAAAGGTGAGATAAGGGGCCTATTTAGGGATTCTGAAATGTAATTTTCCCCTCAAGAACCAGCGAAGATGAAGATTAATATGGTAGTTCTATACCCCTTCCTCCTTTCTTGTCTTCCTCCCTTTCTAAAGAAAAGAAGTTCTTTTATAATGTGGAATCCTAGAAAAACCAGAATCCCACATTACAGATCCTAGATACATTTCAGTTTCCGGTCTATGCTGCGTATAAGTCACATGTGAGCTTGGTATGTAAGATTCTTAGTTCTTTATATTTTGCAAGACATTTAACTAGTCAGCAATTGATAACTTGTGGCTCTTCAAATACTGTTGAGTTATAATTTCCAGCAGACCCAGACAATATAGCCAGTGATAAAGGATGTAGTTTAATAGCAAGAGAGGGTCCAAAATTCAGTAGAGCGGGGGTCCCCAACTCTGGGTCCATGGAATTGCACCAGTCTGCAGCATGTCAGAAGCCAGGCCACATAAACAAGTGAAGCCCCATCCACAAGATGCAGGCAGCATATGATATCATGCCCCCTCCAATCTGCAGAAAAACCTCTCCATGGAACCAGTCTCTGGGACCAAGTTGGGGGCCATTGCAGTAGAATGTCTATACCTATCAACAGCATAACATGGTGGACAAGGGCTGTTCAACACATGGCAGTAACACACTGTAAGATTGGTGACAAACCCTAACAGTTCCTTAAAGCCTAGATTCTCAACAGAGCCTCATTAGGACATATATATTGAAAGGAAAAGGAGTCATCCAATTACAGAATCTTGGGGACTGGATATGTGTGCTCTAGCACCTTATTTATCAATAACTGTTAAGGCAGAACCTCTTTGATTCCTTTTTCTAACTGAGTAAATGTTATTCCATTTTTGCCTGTTGATAAAAAAGGTGAATACTAATATTTTATGACCTGCACTTTTTGCATTCCTAGCTTCAGAGAGAATTCCATTATAGTTGGTAAATCTTGGGTTGGAATCAGATACACCCAGATTCAAATCTTTCCTCCATCTTGAAACTTATTACACATTTTACTAATTCAAACATAATCTGTGATCTGATCAATCTGTACCTCACAGGTTAGATGTTATAAGAATGAAATGAGAGGATACATTGATGTGCATTGCCTTGAGCTTCTAAAGGAAATAAGGGCTTCTGGGGTAATAATAAATTAAAAATATTGCCTGTAGGGCGCTGAACAGCGAATTGCACTGTCTGTGTTACATAATGAATGTTGTTGTTTTATAGAAATGTGTTTTTGTTTTCTATCTTCTATATCATTATTTCAGGAAACCAGTATTGACGCTGCTTCCAGTGTTGTGCCAAAGAAATCTCTTTTCCTTGTTGCTTATAGTACAGTCTACAGTGCCAAAAGATTGCCTCAGCTGTCTGCTTCAGGCCTCTAGAAAAGATCCCAATCCAGATTTATGGGTACAGAGATTAAGGGATTTACTACAAGCGGGGATGGAAGAGAAGAGCTTTTTGACCCCTGTATTGCTATCCAACGCATGCCAACAGCAGCTGAAACATTTATGCCAAAAGATGATGCCCCATGCTAGCAGCAGTGCTAATTTAGAAAGAAAATTAAACTGGTTTGTTAAACTGGAAAATCCTTGCTTGGTGCCCGCTGGAAACACTTTTCAGTCTGGGTCTCAGATTAGGAAAAAAAGAAAAGCATCTGAAGAATCTCTGAATCTTGAAGAGGAGACTCGGAGGAAGAGGTCCCAACTGGAAATTAATTTGGATACAGAAGTTTCTCAACCACAACCACAGCCTGAACTGCAAGATGTTGGAACAGAAAGCGCTAAGAATGAACTCGTGCTGGATACTTTTGGAAATGAAGATGTTCACTGCCTAAGCAGCGTCAATCAGTTTTCTTTCAAAGAAGATGAAGTAGAAAAGATAATTGTCGGCCAGAGTTCCAAGCATGACACTGTAACAGATGTTCCTAGTCATATGAAAGTATGTAAACTCTTCTAAATTCTTATGCTCTCTTGCTTTGGTGATGAATTAAGAGTACAAACGAATTTCCAGTGAGGCTTTGCATCCATGTTTTCTTTCAATGACAACTAGAACAAGCCATATGTTTGTAAGGAAGTTTATAAAAATAGCAGGATTGATACATATTTTTATGCAGATGTGCAGTTTGAACCAGGAGTTTCTGTCTCTTTTTCAACTGCTGCTTCTTATCCTACAACTTCAGTAGAATATATTAAATCAACATTATTTTTAAAACTTTAAAACTTGCGTTAATAAATAGCTTAAGTTAGCATACCCTTAAGTTTTAACCCTGGTATCAAGAGTGATTCATTTTTCTTCTGTATTTTAGAACCATATATCAAAGCTTAAAGAATTGCTAGAGATGCAGTTTGATGTAAGTATTTTTCACTGAATTTGATATTGGGACAGATGGTCTGTATTCTTCGCAATCTCTATAGTTTTTTTCCCCTTTCAGTGTTCCAGTGGAACTGCACCTCCTGAGCTACAGCTTCTGAATGAGTGTACTCCAGATCAGGTTAGTAGGGTGACAAATTATACTTTATGTGGAGATTCATAAGTTGGTCTCCACATAAGAGCATTTGATCAGACTTCAGGTTTTTATTGACACCAAACAGCTAACCTTGAATCCCGTTTGTATCCGATCCAAATGCAAGTGATATTGTGGCAATGGATTACTTGAGCAATACGGTGTCTCTTTTCCTTTCCTTTAGCTAGAAGATTTATGTTCACTGCTCAAACTCTCAGAATGCCCAGAGAATGAGCTTCTGCAGTTCTGCTGCTGGATAGTAACGCTTTCACCTGAACTTGGCTACAAGAAGGCAGCAATACTTGCTGAAAAGCTTTTCTTACCTCGGGTATGTATTGAGAATCTGAAACAGGTAAAGAAGAAAAGCCTTTGGTTAAAACATCAATCATTTATGGATTTTACATTCACCTCTGGCAATTTCGTGGTAAAAATATCCAGAACTCCTATATTGAGAAAGCGGTAAAAAAAGTAATTCCTTGAATGCTCATTATTTTGACCTTCTGCATAAACCGTGATTACATATTTTATTGTGTTATTTTTCATATATTTCGATCTCATCCTAAATCATACTGTTAAAAATTATTTGAAAAAGTCTGAATAAAAGCCAAAATAGGCATTACATGGGATAAGTAATAATGTTCCCATTGATATATATCAGGCGAGTATTATGTCCATCTGCTGATAATGTCTAGCTTAGTAATACATCCTTTAGAGGTCTCTGCACACCTACTTCTTACTATAGGTATATATTACATATTTATTTAAATTGTAAATATTCTTGGTTTTGAAGACATAAATTAATACATCCTTGGATAGATTAATAAGTAGGAAATGGGAAAGAGAGAGAGATCAGGAAAAGAATGCTGGAACATGCAAAGAATTTAAACTGCAGAACTTGTGGAAATCCATTAGGATAAGAAAAAGTCAGGAAAAAGAGAAACTAAATGAGGACAATTTGTCTGGTAGATGAAGATATTCTCCCTGTATGTTGCCATAGAATGATTCCCTCCCCCCCTGCATATTACTGTATATGTTGGAGGACTATTGCTTAATAACTAAATATACAAGTTTTCCAGTTTGTCCATAAGTGATAAACACTAAACTATAATTTGAAAAACATATACATAAATTAATTAGCGTCAGCTCTAAATACATTTACAAGTTGCTGCCTTTATGCTTAAAGCAACAATCTTACTGGCATCTACGTGTATGGCAACATTTATGTGCATGCCAATATCCCCTTCTCATTTTCCCACTTCAGGGGAATGCCTCTTTATGGATTACTTCTAGTAAGGTCATTCACATATTGACTTCCACCAGCAAGCAAAACAATCTGAAGAGTTTTTTCCTTCCTTTCAGCATCTCTTATTACACAGTGGCTTAGTTAGCATAATCATAAGCATATAGCACCAAACCCCAAACAAAATAGGTGAATTCATCAACACTAATTAAATAGTAGCGTAGTACAGTATGTAAACCTAGCCAGTGTTTATTATTCAGGCAATATTTATTTTCTCTCTGTCTTCTTGATCTGTAGGTTCTTTTGCTGACTGAGACAGCTTCCTGGCCTCTCACAACTGCCCTGATGATGTTCTGCTCCAAATATCCTCGCCCAGTCTGTTGCACTTTAATTTCTTCTGTTGTGCAAGTTCCAGGGCAAGGTGAATTTATAATTCCTCTTTAAATAAGGTCTACTTGGTTTTGCCTGAGACTTAATTTATTGTGAGAAGTGAAATATCCCTTCCAATAATAAACTCAGTGTTTGCATGCTGAAAGATTGGAATTAGAATAAAGTTTCACTTGGATAAGTTTTGCAACATTCATAAATATAAAATGTGAGATTATAAAGAGCGGGATACTGGCCCAATGAGGATGGATCTTGGCCTCCTATATTGCATGGGGTGTAACCCAGAGGTGTCCAGTATTGGCAACTTTAAGACTTGTGGACTTCAACTTCCAGAATTCCCCAACCAGCCTGGCTTGCTAGAGTAATCTGGGATTTGAAGTTCAGAAGTTGCCAACGTTGGACGCTCCTGGTGTCAGCTGTAAAAAAAAAACTGTAGTAAACAGGGAAATGGAAATATCTTTCTTGAGACTATCTAAATTGAAATTTTCCTGAAGGACTTGAGGCTGCCAGAAAGTTCAAGTCAGGTACATCTCTAGTAGGATATTTTTAGAATCTGTAATCTGATTTTACACTTTTGCTACAATGTGTGCAAGAAAGAGAAAACAAATGACAACAGCGATTAAACGGCGTTTAATACTGAAACACCGATGATTTAATTTAATTTTAAATTTTTTCTAATATTTGTACTATATGTGTTTTAATTTGGCTGTTCACCGCCCTGAGGAGAAGGGCGGTACATAAGTTGAAATAAAATAAATAAATAAAATAAAATAAACCACAGAAATACCTATTATAGAAACTTCATAAGAAAGCTAATAGGATGAAAATTCATAATGAGCAAAATTGTGTGAAAAATAAGAGGGCAAACTTCAAAACAGGAATGATGAAAGACAAGTAAATAAAATGGGCTAATTAACAAATGAAATTATTACAAAGCAAATACCTTTCTCAAAACAAAACTATTATTAATTCTTCACCTACAGTTCTTATTTTGTCTGTTCCAAGGACTAGGTTTTCTCACTGATAACACCCTAACAGTAAAAACAAATTCTATTTATTTGCACAGAACGTATCATTTTGTCTTCTATTGTGGCTTCTCCATTGCGACTCCTTGGTTATGTGCTTAATATAGGGAATTTTCGAGCACAAACCGATCAGCTGGGATAGAGATGCACTGCAATATTCTTTGAATAAATGAAATCTTTTCTTTAAAAATCCTTTGTCCATAAGTTTGATCTAAAACAATTTTCAGTCTTGGAAACTTGCAATTGGTTAAAGCACTGGGCAAATTAAAATGGCAAGATATTTACTGTACTGTACTCCCTGTCATATCTTTTAGAATACATTTAGGTAATTTTCAAATCAGATATTTATCTTGTAAAGTCATCCACCCATTATTGTGCCAATTCAAGGATATTGTTATATCAATAATAGCTGGATTAGTAATTGGCAAATGCTAATGGCAACTAGTAGGTCCTAGCCAGTCTTGCCTGATCTTGGAAACTGAGTGTGATTGGTCGTGGCTGGAATGTAGATGGGAAATCAACTGGGAATTTCAGGGTTATTGGTAAATCTGGGATATTGAAATAAATCCCAGATGAATGCAGTGGGAAACCATTTCCTGAATGTTAGTTTTTAGGAAACAAGCTTGACTCTAATGCCTCTCTCCATTTTTGAGATTCTTGAATGATATAAAGTGAATTTCTGAATTCTTGTTTTTTGCAGGCCTTGAACAATTGAGATTGGTATGCAAGCTAATTGAGGAGTGTTTGGAACCAGAATGTGTGAGGCTGGTGTTCAGGTAAGTGGAAACACAAATGTATACAGATAATCCTCGGTTTACGACTATACTTGGGACTAGAATTGCAGTTGTGACCAGACCTGATTTTATGAAAAAATTATTGCAATCATTAAGTAAATCCTGCAATTGTAGTCTGAATCACTCAGTTGTAATTATGAACCCATTATCCTGAATAAGCTGGGAAGGGGGGAGGGGGCTTTTTTCACCATAAAAAGTGTGCTGAAAAATGTAGCTTATACTGGAGTATATATGGTATATGAAGCCGCCGGGTGAGCTCATCCTCCATCATGGGGAGAGATATTATCAGCATACTTCTCCCACCTGAGCGAACTAAATGATGCTGTAGATGTTCTCTCCAGATGCCTGGAGGCTGTAGGGGACTGGATGAGGAACAACAGGCTTCCACTGAGTCCTGATAAGACACAGTGGTTGTGAGAAGGAGCTTCTCTGTCTGGTGATTTTCCATCTTTGGTCTTAGTTGGGGTTGAACTATGGAATCGATGTGTAATCTGGGACTCCTCCTGCTCCATGGCAGTTATGCTAGCTTTGGGTTATGTGCCAGTTGTGCCCCCTTTCTGTGCAAATATCCCATGGATGAAACTTTCCTTTTGTAGTTAAAGAAAAATTCGTATTTTAAATTGATTTAAAAGATTTTAATAATATAAAACTTATAATTCTAGTGCATCTTCTGTAACCATTTTCATATGTGAACTTGAACTGGTATGGGTTAACAAACCATGGTTAAATGTGATTAGTGCAGATTAGTTTTTTGATTTGTGTAAATTCATAATACTGAAGGGTATTACACCATCTTCTACTAATTTAGGTAATATTGTTAAGAATCATTTTTAATAATTAACATAGTCCTAAATCTTGGTAACTGGCAGAACATCCATCTTTTATTATGTCTTTCATTGTTTTAATTTCCCCCATCTCTTTGCAGTCATATTATAAAAGTGCCATGGACAGAAGACATTCTCACAGTTGTGCATTCTTTGCTAGAAAGACAGGTGATTGTATGCATTTAAATCTTCTTAAATTTAAGTAATTGAATAAATTGTACCATGGAGTAGCTAAAGATTAGATCTCTCAAATCTAGTATGTTGTAGTTCTCTAACAAATACTAAATGCAACAAGTCCAACATGTAAATATATACAGTAATGCAAAGCAGTCACTTGATAGTGAGATGGGCAGCATATAGAATTTAATAATAGCATTTAGGCTTATATATCACCCTGTAGCGCTTTATAGCATTCTGGACAATTTACACTGTAGAAATATTATTTTCTATATTGTCCCCAACAATCTGGCTCCTCATTTTACTGACCTTGAAAGGATGGAAGGCTGAGTCATCCTTGAGCCTCATCAGGATCAAACCTCAAGCTGTGGCAGAATTTGCCTGCAATACTGCACTTTAATCACTGAACCACCAGGAGTCTTATATAAATGTAATAAGTAAATAAACACAAGTCTGGATTAGTTTAGCATCCAAGGAACCTTCCCTGGGTCAAAAATGTACTGGCCTGGGGGAGAATTCGACTGTATAGATTGGTGTCATATTCCCCAAGCAACTGGAACTTGCTTTAGGGTACTTAATACCTGTTTTACCCCTCAATTTCTGTCGTCTTCTCTTTTCAGGTAGAATTGTCTAGTGAGCTCTTCAATGTGTTGGTCCTTAATCTTTGTCAGATGGCTCAAACGTTTGAAAGTTCAGTACATTATGCAAAACTGATTCTGACTCTGTTGACCAAATATCAAAATGATGTGAGTAATTACCCCCAAATATGGATCATCCCAACTGTTGCATATTCTGGTATCGTTAATGAATCTCTTTTTTAGTAATTTATATATAAGCGTATGGAGTAATGCACTTGTTTCATTTACTATTTAACATTAGTTTTTATCTCTCTTGAAAAAAGACTCCCCAGTTATCCTCAGTAGTACGGAATTGCAATTCCTCTTGAACTGTGATTTTTTTAACAAGGAAAAAGTCTACTCCTGGCTACTCCTACAGTTCAGGAACTGGAATGCAGGAAAATGGCAAGAGTTATTCAACAAAGATAAAGCAGGATTTATGACCTATACTATTATGAATTAGCTTGTATTTTGTTTCCCTTTTCTAGATCACATTGGGCCACCAGCACCATTTATCATGTGCCCTGGACCTTAACAAAACCATCTTAAAGAAATCTCTCCAGGCTGCATTAAAGAGAGTGACTTCCAGGTGAAAAAATGTAAGGAGCCTTTCGTTCTCCTGCAGTGGCTATTGAATCAAATATACCTTAAGACTTTGGGACAACTCTGCTTTTTTTTTTTATCAATTTGCTCAGTGCAACTCATACTTAAGTTAAAATTTAAGTATGCTCAAGATTCAAAATAGATATGTGCATTGCCTTGGATTGGTATGAGTTACCTTGAGGTAAGATATAGAGCCTAATATACATTTTATAAATAAATAAATAAAATTTCATGTGCACGTTATTTTTTTTTTCATTTTTAAATGAAACTAATGAGAACATATAGACAGTGAATATCTCAGGTTGTCATTCCATTGATGTGGCTAGTGATCTGTCTGCCTCATAGTTGATTCTAAGGAAACACCTTGAATTGCCTCCAGGAGAAGCCAATAGTGTTGAAAGAGTAAGAAAGGCCAGGTATCATCTGGTACATAAAAGGGAAAGCTGAGGAACACAAGAGTTTCAAACTGTCTGCAACTGAGTTCTTTTTTTTCACTAAACATTCTCTTTATTTGTATGAATGTTTCACTTCCATTATATACCAGTCTGATACTTAACAACCAATCTTAAATTCCATATTCACATAAAACGTCTATGACTCAGACCTATTCACTGGTAGGTTGCCCCCAGTTTGGACTGGTTTGCAAGAACTGGTAGTAAAACCGGCGGGAGGCTCCACCCACCACTGGGGATGTCTTCATAGGCAATCTGCGCATGTGCAGAAGCATTGCATGCGATTCCGTTGCGAATTGGTAGTAAAGGTAAGTAGAACCCACTCCTGGACCTATTAATATGCTTTCTCTATCTCAACAAACATACAGTAAACTAATTTTCTCATATTCAGCTTTCTTTACAACTTTGAATATGGCAATGGACTTGGATTAAGACAGAGGCAACTGGCCTGAAAATTCAAATGAAATATATTTTGGAATAGTGAACCTTATGGTATTTAAAATGTGGCTTGTCATGTTTCTCAATGCACATTCATCTTACGTGTTAACAACCCAAAAGACCCATTGTTCCTCTCATGAGATTAAGTGCCTTATTTCTTGTGAGAATTGAATTCCTCTTCCCTTTCCTGATGACTGAAAAAAGTCAAGATGAAGACATTTCCCCCTTCCCTTTGCTACCTCCCCTTCAATGTGGCAGCATTTGCTCAACTAGGCTTCCTCTCTGAGCTGCAGCAGAGGAACAGATCAGGTCTTATAGGAAGTGGGTCAGAGGTGGGATTCTATTGGTTTGGACTGGTTCGGGCGAACCAGTAGCTCTGACGATCAGCTGGGAGCGAACCAGTTCGCTCTGATGATCAAGTGGGCCCGCCCGCCCGTTCCTGCGCTTTACTGACCTATGGGTAAGTGCTCATAAAATCGAACCGGTTGTTAAACCGGCAGGATCCCACCACTGAAGTAGGTTAATCTAATAAGATCTTAGACCGTTATGGTTCTGGGAAATGGAATTCTTCTGTAGAGTGATTGGAGAATTGAGCCATTGTAGGCTCAATAAGAAAGACATGAAGTATGTCTTATTTTTTCACCCACACCAGCTCTTGAAGTTTATTGTAATTTCCCTTAACCTGCTCCTTCAGCTATATCATCCTACAACTGGTGATGCTGCAAGTGCTGAGCAATTGCCAGCACTCCAGTGGCTCGAGTCCAGCTTCATGGGATGGGGTGTGCCCTGTCTCTTGTCTCTAGCATAGCAGTTTGAAAGCATTGTTTGTGAATAAATAAGATAGGTACCACCATTTCGGGGGTGAGAAATGCCGGCTGTGTTCTGCATGGGGAGTTGGAACCAGCACTGGATCTGCCTGGATGCAACAGTGGAAAAGTGGTGGAGGAAAGCCCTAGATGAGCCAACTTCCTCTGACAATGCTGCAGATCAGCCGGCATGAAGTAGTTTGCCCTCTTGTGGTGGACTGGTACAACAAACAGACTAGTGACTGTCCTGCTGAGACTTCTACCAATTGTAGCATCCTGGTCTTGTATGCCATATTATGAATGAATGAATGAATGATACTGCAACTTAGAGATGTGTCTTTGGGGATTGGGGGTGGTTGACAGTGTGTTGTGCTGGTTCTCAAGCCCTTGGCCTCTGCTTTGTACAGTACAGCAGGACTTGGTACTTTCTCATCTGTGTTACATCTACAGGAAGATGCTGTGTGACCATTAACTGACAGTTTGGGGTATCAGCATGCAGATGATGCATAGTTTTATATCTCCGTCCTGGGTTGTCTAATGCTTTGGAGGTCCTGTCTCAGGGTCTGGAGACTGTGGATGTCTAGCTAGGAACAACGGGGTTCAACTGTTCCCTAGTACGATTGAGTGACTCTGGATTTTAGAGCTCCCAGAGGTTCTCATGACCTTCTCTCTAGCTCTGGGTGGGGTCTATTTGAGAGTCCTGATCTTGTGACTCCTACTTGAAGAGCAGGTGGGAGCCAGCACCATCAAAGGTCTTTGCATAACTAGGGGTTGTGCGCCAATTGTGTTTGTTCCTAGAATGGGAGGTGATGGTCTGGTCACCTCCCAATTTTACAACAGCAATGCGCTGTATATGGGGATGCACTTGAAGAGTATTTGGAGCTTCAACTGGCGTAGAACGTAGGGCATGAGTAATTACAGGGACTTATCATTGCTACTGTACATGGGACACCTCTACTCTGCCAGCTGCATGGGTTGCCAGTATGCTTCAGGATTCACTTTAAGGTACTAGAGACTAGAACTACAAATCAATTTGAAAAATTACAACCACAAAAGACAAATTTTTTGGCACTGTCAGGTTTGCCATCATTTTGATAAAACTCATTTGTTAATAACTAAATTGCCTTCAGATTTGCAGTATTCTAAACTGTTTGTTCAGACATTCCCATTAAAAATGAATATAGAGAGTCATTTCCTTACCCAGGGTTATGAAACACATGGGACAGGTGTGGTGAAGTGCAATGCAGATTTCAGTGAATATTTTAAAACAGATTAGGCATGGTTATTAAATATGCTACATAATTAATATACTTGTGTTGCTGATGCTGTTTAATAAGTGTATTTTCTTCTCTTGCTTTCTATCTCTGATCCAAATTGGCTCCACAACCTAAATTCTCAGTTTTCTGTAGTAATGGATCAACAGCACTGTGATAAGAACAGAACAGTTGCTATATAAGCTTTGAAGAAACTTAAGGAAAAAAACAAAAGCTACAGGCTAGAAACTGATGAGAACAGAACACTTGATACATAGTTTGAAGAAATTTAGGGGGAAAAAATAAGACAACAGGCTAGAAACCAAGCTAGTCCCACTTTAAGCACAAAGCCAGCAATGGCAAAGCATTTCTGAAAACATTGCTAACAAAACTGCAGGAAGTTGTCCAGGCAGTCACTAGGAGACAGACTGACTCAAAAGCACCAAAAAAGTGGGGGGGAAGCCTAGGTGAAAACACTGGGATTTGTATACATTGCTTGAAAATGATGAAGATGTTTAGAGAATATTTGAATATGCCAGTAATTATTGCAGTAAAATAACCTTGCAAAAGAGCAAGTCCTATTGAACACAGTGAGACTTAATTTCAAAAAAAAAAAAAAACATGCCCTGTAATGCCCTCTAACATTCTCTATATGTTTATTCAGATATATTACTAGTTCGGTCTATGTCTACAATTGATAACATCTGTTTTGTAATGGATATATTAATAAGTGTATGCCTTTCCATCTGTTACTTAAGAACAACGTAGCTTTCTATGAACATCAGTAAGTATGAAAACCTGTGCTACAGGGATGGGTTCTACTTATCTTTACTACTAGTTCCTAACAGGAGTGCGTGCATGCGCTTAATCGTCAACTAATTGACATCCAGGCAGGTGGGTGGACCCTCCCGCCATTTTTACTACCGGTTCTAAAGAACCGGACAGAACCGGGAACAACCCACCACTGCTGTGCTACCAGAATTAACAGAATAACAGAGTTGGAAGGGCCCTTGGTGGTCTTCTAGTGAGTAGTCCAACCTCCTGCTCAAGTAGGAAACCCTATTCCATTTCAGACAAATGGTTCAGCCTCTTCTTAAAAACCTCCAATGTTGGAGCACCCATGACTTTTTGAAGCAAGTTGTTCCACTGTCATGTTGAGTTAATAACTTGATGTGGTCTGGGGGAGCAGCTTTAAGCCTCTTTTATATTTCCAGTCCAGTAGAGGTATTTCTGCTACCTTCTCTGATTATACTGTGAGGATTGGTTCAGATTAGGAGAGATTGTGATTTATATAGACATCATTGTTACCTACAGAAAAGAATATATTGCTTTTCTGGTCCTAGCCTTTTTGAACAGGTCTCTCAAATTTTGGGTCCTACTTTGAACAAAGCTGCAAATTGTCTTTCGTGATTAGAGAAGGGTGGTCAAAAGCGATAAGATTAACTTTATACCATGTTTTCCCGAAAATATCACCTATTCCAAAAGTAAGTCCTAGCTTGATTTTACATGTGTGCCCAATATAAGCCCTACCCCCCCAAAAAGCCCTAATTAAGACTCCGCCCACTACAGGGTGCACGGATAAAAATTAAGCTAGGCTGGGGATGGGCAGGGTGGAGCTGTCCTACTACTTACCTTCGGATAGTTGTAGCCAGGCCTCGCATACCTCAACCCATTTCCTCTGCAGCCACCAAGGCTTTCCTGAAGGCCTCTATAGCCGATAACAGAGCTTCAGATTAATCCAGAGCTCTGTTATCAGCTGCAGAGGCCTTCAGAAAAGCCTTGCTGGCCGAAGAAGTTCTTGAAGGCCTCTGACAGCAAAAAGGAGGCCGGAGGCAATGCACGCAAGTGAGATGAGTCAGTAGACGACATCTCCTCTGAAAATAAGACCTGGTGCCTTTTTTTGGTGGCAAAAAAAAAAAAGACAGGGTCTTATTTTGGGGGAAACGTATCATTTTTAAAATGAAAATAACAATATTCACATCTAGCAAAATTCTTTTGCGGCTTTGTATGCTGAGGATTTCTTTGTTGAGGGTGTTGTGTCCCCGACCCCACGTACACACACACAAACAGGCGTTCCGGAGTTAATGGCAAACCAGCCGGCAAAAACCCAGTGGCTGCCTGCCAAGAGTTTATTAATTACAGGGAAGGAAGATAACGACTCTCCACTTCTGGCACATCAAAGGTAAACACTCAATATTTACAGTTCATTCCTTGAAACAATAGTCTAGTGATACAGAATGGCATGGAAGCCTTCAGTTTTGTTCGTCACAAGGCTTTGACTGGCCACCACGCTCCCTTATATATCCTGTGGGGTGTGGTCCAGTGACTCAGCTAAACCCTGGCACTCCTTGCCTTCTGTTGGGCACGTTTCTCCCTGCGTCACTGTCGAGGATCCAGCCAGCACTTATCTCCCTCGTCGCTGTCCACCTGTGGCTGCGGGGATGTGCTTGGCTCTGGGCCTATCTCTTGCCCTTCGGTGTCCTCCAGGGGCATTGCCAGAGAGGAGGGTCCTGGAGAGGGAGGTCTTGCCAATTCCTCCCTTTCATTCTCGGAGTCCTCTTCTGACGATGACACAGGCTCAGGCAACGGAGCCACAACAGAGGGGAGTATGTACTTAGACAAGTACAGGTAGTCCTTGGGTTACAACCACTTGCTCAGCAACCATTCAAATTGACAATGGTGCTGAATAAGGGTACTTAGAACCAGTCCTCAGAGTTTTGGGAGTTGCAGCATCATTCTAGGATCACGATCAATGGGCTTGGTATCTGGTTCGCAATTTCAATGTTTCTGACATTCTGTGTGGGTTTCCAACAAGCAAAGTCCACAGGGAATTCAGCAGGAAGTCAGACATTGCTTGTGCTACTGCTACTTTTTCACTTGCCCATGCTCTGTTGTGCCTGCCTACATTTTTTACCTGTGGTCTGTAGCAGGGGTCTCCAACCTTGGCAGACTTCAACTCCCAGAATTCCCCAGCCAGCTTTGCTTCTGGGAGTTGAAGTCCTCCAGGCTTAAATTTGCCAAGGTTGGAGACCCCTGCTCTTTAGGGTCTATGATAATCCCCAGCAGTACCCACTATCTGCCCGTACATTTTAGAGCCTGCCTGTAGCTGTTGTGTCCATTTGCCCATGCTCTGTAGTGCCTGCCTATCTGGCAGCACCTGTACACCTGTCTGCCTAGTATGCAGTGGTGGGCTGCTGCTGGTTAGGACCGGTTCTGGTAATTTCAACCAGGGCTGGCCCCACCCACCCACCCTGGCGCTATCACGTCCTATATAATTGGTGGTTTTTCGATGCTGCATGCGCACTCACATTTGCGAACCGCTTGTTACAATCGGCAGCAGCCCACCCCTGCTTGTATGGCATCAGCCTATGGCATCCCACCATGGTACTCAAAGCTGCTTGCCTGGGATGAAGGATGAAGCGCCTTCCCTGCCAGCTGCCTTATCCGTGCATCCTTTTTCAAATAGTTTTTGCATACCTAAATACATTTCTGGTATCAGAACTCAGCTGAGGAGACTAGTACATGAATTAAAAAAAAACATTTTCATTTCTTTCTTATATATCTCATTTTATCCTTCCTATTTAGCCCAAGCTCAATTCTATCTCCATAGATGCTATAATTAAAGGGACACAATTTCAGAAAAAAACCCCCACTTTTTTTGAAACATATACAGATTTAATTATGCAGTAAAGTGTTACATAAAATAGCCCATGTCCCTTTCCAAGCATAAATTTTGCTCATACAAGGAAGAACGCTTGCATAAACATGAATAATTTTAACAGCAATTTAAATATATATTGTGTGTTAAATTTTACATTTGTGAATATATTAAAGCATCCATAGAATGGATGAAATTTGAAGCTTTTTAAAGAAAGAACCAAAAGAACCTCAGTCTATGTGATTTATTCACAGTGTAGTTTATCTGTACGCACTCTAGTTCATTCCAGATGTCTATTTTTGTTTTGTTTGGTGTTTCATTTGATTTTTATACTATTTTAAGGCCTAAGCTAGTTTTTGTCTCTTACCTCAAAATAGTGATAAAACAAACCATTAATTCTGTTCAGTAGTATAGGCACAAAGAAGAGTCTCATATGAAGAATTGGGACTAAGTTGTCCATATCTAAGTAGTTGCTAGGCTGTTTATCTTCACAGAGCAGCAAACTGGTGCAGATATTTCAGATAATGGCACTTACTAGACTTAAAATATCAGCTCTTAAAATTACAAATTAGTCCAACGCTGAGGAATTAAAGATGTATCCTAGAAGAGATCATAATTCTAAAACCAATGAAATTCTCCCCGTTGGAATCCAGGTGTGCAGAGTGAGAACTAATGAAGTTTATTTTATTTTTCGACCCCAAAAGGTGAAATGAGATTAAAAGGAGATGCTTGCATATTCCACAGAATCTGAAGGAGAAAGTGTTCCAATGGACTCACTGGAATGTTTGTCGATATTTGATCTTAATGGAAATGTTCTGTTGACATCTTTGCTTGATCCGGGCATGTTCACTATGGAATATATTGTGTTCTGTTCTTCGTGCAAACTTTGAGCAGCGTTGCTTTCATGAATCTGAATACTCACAAGAAAAGAAAAACACCCTTTTAAAATTAATCTCTTAACTAACCACATTCCATTTTAAATACTGTACAAGGAAATATGTATAGGCATTTGTATTTATGTAATGGACTTGTAATTTAATGTGTGCATATGTTTTGGTGTAGCCAAACTAAAATGTTTTTAAAAATAAGTTAGTTGAAGTGCTGTCAAGTCCTAAGTCTTGCTGGGCCTTGACAGAAATCGAAGTGCCTTCCTCTTCCCATTATTCTATAAAATTACATTCCTTAATTAAGAATAAGAGCAATTGAAGGCAAGTATACCTGTCCCAGGATAATGTTGCAGGATCTAATCTGGGTCGGTCACTGGGACCAGAGGTTTTGTATTCTGAGCTTTCAAACTCATGCTGGAGTCCATTTTAAGGGAATTTCTCTCTAGCACAATGAGCTGTTCTCTGGTATTTATAGTACCGGTTGCATGTAGCATTTAAAATATTGATTGGGGTGTGTTGATGGCTGACTTTTAAGTTGTTAGCTATCTTTTGCTTGAGCTGCCCAGCCCTTGCCTTCAAAGTACTTGATAGGCTGGTGATAAATCAGCATTCCTGTTAACTCACGAGGGGCCTGTTTCCCAGGCATCGATCACATCCCTGGATGTTTTTGTGCCTGCTCTTCCAACAACCTTAGTAGCTGCGAAGCTATTGCAGCTTTTGCTGAGTCCCTGTGACCAATCTAGTTCGATCCTGCAATATTTTTTCTGTTCTAAACTTATTCAGTATGTTGCTGTAAATTTAAGTGAACAAAACACAATGATGCTACTTTCATTTCTTTCTGTGAAAACAGATTGAGTGAGAATATGTATGTTATTAAGGAATTCACAGAAAAGACAATTTACCAGCATTCCAACAGCAATGAATTAACTATATTTTCTATAGTTATATCAGTGATGGCTAACCTTTTTGCCATCGCGTGCCAAAAGTGGGGGAAGTATGGGGGGTCGCGGCTGCGTGTGCCCACATCCATAATTCAATGCGCCCCACGCATTCGCACATGACCCTCCCACACTTCCCCCTGCTTTTGGCACGCGATGGCATGGTGGGCCCAGTAGGCCCATTTTTCCCCCTCCCCAGGCTCCAGAGGCTTTCTAGGAACCTGGGGAGGGCAAAAACAGCCTTCCCCATTCCCCCTGGAGGCCTTCCGGAGGCCAAAAACAGCCAGTTTCCTGACTTCCGGTGGGACCGGAAGGCCTGAAAATCAGTTGGCTGGTGCGCACATGTGCGCTGGAGCTGAACTAGGGCAACACTCGCGTGCCCACCAATATGGCTCCGCGTGCCACCTGTGGCACCCGTGCCATAGGTTCGCCATCACGGGTCTATATTAAATACTGAGTAATGAGACATAGGATTGCATGATACTATTTTTCAGTAACTCTGAGGATAACTGTTAGTAAAGTTTAGTATCTAGTTTGAAGTTTAATTCTATACAATGAAAATTGTTCAGATTTCAGTAATCATTTGGACATAATTAATGAATTTATTTTTTTTCTTGAAAGAATTACTGCTTTAATCCAAACCCAAGCCCCAGAATCTTTACACAAGTATTTACAAATATATGAGCTGAGTAGGATGGTAGCAAAGCAAATAATTGTAAAAACTGTAGTACTTGAATGATGAATTTTCTGCAAGGAAGAAACTGTTCACAATCAAACATTTTCCTCACATTGAAGGGGGTATCTTACCTGTAAGGATATTACTTTACAGTTTGGGTTATCATCAAAATTCACGTCATCTGCCAGTATTAAGAAGAGAGTCTCATTTTAGTATATACAGTAAGTGTTCCTGCCTTTGGGCCAATTTACATGCTAACATTTTAGCTGAGCTTCTAAACACCATGTGTACAACTAAAATTAAAATGGGAAATGGATCTATTTTATGGATACATCTGTCATATCCATGATGATGTGTAATTCCTGACTGGATATAAATTAATGAACACACTTGTTCCTGCTTGTGTTTTCAGTTTGATGAAGGTGACACACTCAAATATTTGATTCAAACTTGCATTTCATCTTTTTTCTGCACTCTGGATTTCAAGTTTGAAAGTCCTCTCGGGAACTGTGTGGAATATAAAATGAAATGCTAACCTCCTGACCATGATGCTTGGAATAAATTGATATTCAGCATTAATAAAGATGTTAATAGACCATATTTATGTTTTGCAGGATAATTAAATATTAGCATCCACTTCTGCAACAAATCATACTGATGGAGATGGTGCCATATGTTTTACATCCATATGAATTTCTGGATGCATATCCACATCCGGTTTATACATGAAGATCCTAATCTAGGAAGAAAATCAGCCTATGAAAGAAGTATGGGATTTTCCCTATATCTGTGTTATAGTATATTCTATAGCAGTGATGGTGAACCTTTTCAGCACATCGAGTGCCGAAAAGCGAGCATGCATGTATGTCTGGGCCGCAACCTGGAAGAGGAGCTGCCCAGGGTGCATGCGCGCAGCCAAAAATGAACTTCCGGTTTCCGGTGCACACATGCGCACCAGACAGCTACTCTTCCGGGTTTTTTCTGTGCATGCATCTGCGATGATCAGCTGGCAGGTGCGCATGCTCGCGCAGGAAAACAGAAGACCAGTTCTTTAAGTTTCCTGCACTTTCCGCACACAAAAAGGCCAGCTGATCATCGCGCACGCATGCGCACCAGAAACCCAGAAGACGAATGGGCGATGCCATGTGCGCCAGGCAACATGGCTCGACGTGCCACTTTGGGCACACATGCCATAGGTTCGCCATTTCGGTTCTATAGCATTGTTGCATATTGCAGAAAATGGATTAAAGATGGGCATTATTAACTGAAAAAAACCCTGATTGCTAAGTGTAGGATATGTGAAAACATTAATGGAAATGGACAAAAGAAAGACATGTTTTCTCTTTTCTTTAGATATATATCTAAAGAATATATATCTACATATCCCATTAGAGATATGAAACTTGTAGCCTCTTTCAGATGTTGCTACAATACCCAGCAGATCAATCTCTAGCCTAGTCAAAGTTGTGGGATGTGGATGTTGTAGTTCAGCAACATGTGGAAGAGGCTACAATTTCATCTTCTTTGCTGACACATATGCATCTGGCCCAAGCTGAAAAGCTGTTACAGTTTTTCTGCACTTCATCTCACCTGAAGCCAGGAAGCATCCAGCACAAAAGAATCATAGTATGGAAAGATTCCTGCTGGAAAAATTCATAGCGCTCAGAGATAAATAGCACTTTTCCAAGGTCAAATCCTTTCCATGTTTTTATTGTTGGAGCAGTTTGTATTTGCATTAAGTGAATCCAAAACAATATGAAAGAACATGACTTTAGATATTCTCTTCTTCCCTCTTTATGTTGTGAGAGATATACCTTGTACATACCCTGCAGGTCATAGGATCTTGGCAGCAAATTCTGTAGTTTTCTCTTCTACTAATAGTATATGAGACAATAGAATGCAGGGGTGGAATTCTACCAGTTCGGGCCGGTTTTGGAAAACCTGTAGCTCTGATGATCAGGTTGGCCCACCCTCCTGCCCTTGTGTTTTACTTATCTTTATCTTCTCAGCTGATTGGCACAGCAGAGCGGATTCCTGCGCCTAAACTATGTTACCCCAAGTGGTAACACAGAAAAACTGCCCAAAGCATGCAATCACCGAGCCGGCTGTTAAACCGGCAACATCCCACCACTGATACAATGTCTATTGATGCTAATGTATTGATGGATACAGCTAGTCCTCAACGTACAACAGTTCATTTAGTGACCGGTTCAGTGATGTCATATCGTCACCGCTACCGGCTCAGCGGAACCTGGCCGAACCAGGAGGAACCCACCACTGGTAAGGATACTTTTACCTAAAGGATATGCTATATTAGAAACTAGCATACTGTAGTGCAAAGAGAAAAAATATCAGACTCTAGTACTGCCTTTATTTTCAAAATAGTCTGGAATTAATTTATGTGAAAGTCTTCCAGAAGGTCTATTTTTTCATGTCTATAAAATAGAATAACTGTAACTGATAGGTTATGGCAAGGGACAGAGGGCCTTAATTCTACCCATCTCTTAGTCTTAGCTACATTGCATGCTTACTCGGTGGTGAAATTCAGGGTTTTTTTACTACTGGTTCTGTGGGCGTGGCTTGGTGGGTGTGGCAGGGGAAGGATACTGCAAAATCTCCATTTCCACCCCACTCCAAGAGAAGGATATTGCAAAATATTCCCACTCCACTCTGGGACCAGCCAGAGGTGGTATTTGCCACTTCTCTGAACTACTCAAAATTTCTACTACCGATTCTCCAGAACCTGCTGGATGTCACCCCTGTGCTTACTTCTTTTTAACAGATGGAATAATATAGAACTCAACTGATACACAAAAACATCTCTTGGACAGAAGCCCCAGTTCTAGCTATTCCAGCCTCACAAAGGCTTTTTCTGTGTTCACAAGTGACAATACAGTTTAAGCAGTGTTAAAATGAATATGAAACCTCAAAGTCTGTCCAGATAATTTCATCTTGGAATGCAGTTCTCATACTTTCTTAATATCATATGCTGTATCTGCATATGCATAAGCTACATTCATATTCATTAGTATTCTGATGATATGCTATAAAACATGCATGAAAATCTGAGCTGTAGGAAGACAAAAGAAGCGCTAAACATACCTCTCCTCTTTCTCTTGAACACCATGACAACTAATGCGAAGGCAGCAAAAATTGTTACACCAACAGCAACGGAAACCAGAATCCAGACAACCTGATAAACTCCGCAATAATCACAGCTGCATTAATTAAAACAAGTTAATGGTCAATTTGGCAGGTTACCTTTGTACGTGAAGCACAAAGTTATATTTTACATGGCTTTCAGAGGGAAACAGAAAAATGAAAACAACTTGAATTTGGTAGCACACTACTGGAGTGAAAGAAAAAGACCCCCTACAGACACCTATGCTAAATACTCTGTCATGAATCTGAAAACTTCCAAGTCATAAAAAATAAGCCTGGGAATGCTGTAAAACAGGGGTGTCAAACTCAAGACCTGTGGGCCGAATCTGGCCTGTGGGGTGCTTAGATCTGGCCTACGGGGCTGTTCTGGAAACAGTAAAGGACTGGCTTGCGGTGCCTCTGCCAGCGAAAACGGGCTCCCAATCTCTGTTTTTGGCTGGGATGGCCTCCTGCAACCCCTTGCCAGCGAAAATGGAGCTTGGGAGGGTTGCATGCTCCGTTTTCGCTGGCAGAGGGTTGCAGGAGGCCATCCCAGCCAAAAAGGGAGATTGGGAGCCCGTTTTCACTGGCAGAGCACTTGGGCCACCACAGGCGCCCCTGACACGAGTAACGTCAAGCTGACCATGCCCACCCCGACCTCTTCAGGTCAAACACAACTCTGATGCAGCCCTCAATGAAATTGAGTTTTACATTCCTGCTCTAAAATATAACAATCTATTAATGGAAGAGGCAAAATCTACAACTGTATCTTTGCTTTGATAATTAGTTAAAACTAACTGCAGTGTCTCAAAGAGTGAGTAAGTAAATAGATTCCACAGCAATGGCAGTTTCTTGATGAATCTTTTCAAATTGTAATTTAAATGGTCAATACCTTTGTTCATCTTCGCTGGTTGCAGTCCCGTTATCTTCCTTTTCCCGTTCTGAAAATAAAATCATAACAAAAAAGAAACTGAGGTATTGACATTATCATTGCTGTTCTTCATAGATAAGTTTTAGGTTTACCTTTAAAAAAAAAGTACATTGTACAACATCTATTTTTTTTTCTAAAACTCCTCCTTTCTTGCCCATCAAGGTCTTAACATGAGCACAAACAGTCGTAGACTAAAATAGACAACGTACAACAAGTTGTTGTATCTTGATCTCAGATGCTTCTTGGTATGTGAAGGCACTGCCCCCTCACATCCCAATGATCTGTTAGCGCTCACCTTTTTGAACAGTCACCCTGATGTTTCCTAAAGGGATTATATTGAGGTCATCAAGAGCCCCAAACCAATATATCCCGGAATCTTCTGATTGAAGAGCTGACATGAAGACATAAATACATCCATTTCCCAAATCATTTAGAATGACACGTTGATTTGGTTGTGTAGTGAGACCTTTCCATCCTGATCCAGAGAAACTTATGGTCTCTGCAAGACTGCATTCTTTCGTCAGTTCCCCTTTGCACCAAACTTTCTCTGCTTGCGCATGTTGCTGGGAACAAAAAGCCTTGAAACTAAGAGATTCTCCTTGTATCTTGATCATCTCTCGTGGATGATACAGTGAAGTAAATGGCATCCTAGATGTTGGAGATGAGACAGGTATACCAGACAAGAAATGACCTAGGAAAAGAGCAGTTTAAAAAAAAAAAGTTTGTTCTGTCATATCTAGTGGTCTTATGCCTTACTTGTTACAGCAATGAGTATGCAAAGCATTCAGCACAATAAGGAGAATGAAGCATTTGAATAATTAAAGAAATTGTGACTTTTGTGGGGTTCATATGGTCCTTTAGGAATTGTCTCTACATGTATGTGCAGGAATAGCTGTTTTTGAGAATACTTAGGATTTTCAATTCAGTAGCATCTCTATTGGTATCTTCCTTTTAATCGATCTTGGCTGGCTCAGTAAATCATTCAGTGTCTTCAGAAAAAAACAGTAAATACTATTTAAAAAGGGCATTTGGTTAGGTTTGACATCAGGGCATTCAAGTGGTAAAAAAAAGTCAAAATGACCCTGAATAAACCTGGCCCCCCCAACTTTAAATGTGTACTGCACACATAGCACAGGTATAACAAGGATAGGGCTTCAATTGTACAGGGTTTTTTTTTCCAATAGCTTTTCTCTTATAGATGCACCTGTTCAGAATATCAGATTGATGATGAAAATGATATGGGATATAATGCAGGTTACGTTTGTGGATTGTAACAAAAAAAATGGCATTCCGACAAAAATGGATAATAGGATACAATAACACAGCTGCCACAACACATGTTCCTTCTGGAGGAAACTAAACATGGTGATGGGGGTAGGGGTAGGGACAGAGACAGTCTTCCTGAACTATGGATATATTTTAAAGTACACCTATTTACCTGAGGCTCAAGGTGAACCAAAGTATTATCAAATACAAGATTGTCCATCACAAATCCCCATACATGACAGACTCCACTCATATGGCTTCTCAGTCTCTGCACACCAGAGAAAATATGGTACCAGCATCAATGTCAGATCCCTATATTCCGAAAGTCCTTTTATCTGAGAAATGGTTAAACACCTCCCCCACTTATCCATCAATGCTTACCGTGCTCATCATGGTAAACTACCACATTGATTGACTTTACGGAACTCATCTTCTTGCCGCTTCGAATTCCAAACCAATATCTCCCTGAATCTTCAATTTGGAGATTCTTCATGAGTAAAAACATGCAACCATTCACTACACCTTCAAGCATGATCTTTTGGTTTGCTTCAGGAGTCAGATATTGCCATTGTTGTTCTGTGAGGTTTCTTGGATTTTGGAATGGGTATTCATTGGGTTGTTTTTCTTTGCACCAAACGAGGTTTCCTTGCAAATATTCATAGGCACAGTAAGTTCTTATTCTGAGGGAGGTTCCTTGAGTTAGTATGATCTCTTTTGGACTCTTTTCTAGGTTTTGCAAACTTGCAGTAGAAGGACTTGGGAACAAATAAGACGTACAGGGTGCAAAAAGACCTGGAACAAAAGCAGTATTGATAAAGTTGACAGATCAAATAGTCTAACTCAAGGGTCTGCAACCTTAAATACTCAAAAAGCCACTTGGACCTGTTTCCCACAGAAAAGAAAACATTAGGAGCCACAAAACCCTTCCCGTGCCTGATTATTTCTTGAGCGGCCACAAAACTAGCGTATGTAGTTGAATTAAACGTTCTGTTTTCTTTTGAAACTTTTCTTGGATTTATCTATGGTTGGCCTACTGGGGGTTGAAAAGCTCAATAAATCGTGTGCTGGTGGGTGTCGCACATTGGCAGTTGTGACACAAATTTTGAGTGACAGCCGCAGCAGAGGGGTGAAAGAGCCACATGTGGCTCCAGAGCCACAGGTTGCTGATTTCTGATTTAACTCAACCCTTGGCAACACAGGTTCTCCATGGGAGGCACAAAACTTTCTCAGCTTCAACAGAATTGAATGAATGTACATTTGGAATTCTCTGGGACTGGCTGGCCACTCACAGAAAGATGCCCTAATGGAGGAAGAATATACATCCAGTCTATATCTCTTTTATGCTTTTATGCTTTGTAAGTGATGGAACTTACCTGTCACTCTTTTTGAGATGGCCTGAAACCTTTTGCTATATGTGAGTTCAGCTCAATTACAGTGTTAAAGTAAGCAATGCTGAATCCCAAAAGGTTTTTCTCAAAAGACTGTCTCAAAAAGCCTCGGCAAAACACAATGTGTTTTTAATGCATTACAAATCTTAATTCAGAATCTATTTGTCACTTACATGTATGCAAAACCAACCTGTCTTTCCCTCCCTTCCTGCATTTCATCCCAATTTAAATCCCACATCAGTGTAGTCAGTAAACTTTATGTCTCTGTTGAACAGTGGCCCTTTAATAAAATGTGTCCGTTTGGAAAGATCTGTCTAGTCATTACTGGCCATGTATTAATAGGCATTCTTTTGACAAAAGAATGCCTGTCTTTAAGAAAAGAGTATTTGTTGATAGCACTAAGTCTTTTACCCAGCCTGAAAGTACATCTAGCTAAACAGATTTTGACCTCTTAGAAAAGTGGCACAAAGAGTATGACATCCCTTTTGTGACCTCAAGATCCCTGCAGTTGATGGGGCTAAAAAATGTCCCCACTTTGTATTTTTGACTGAGTTTAAGAGGAGAAGTGGGTATCTTAAGACTATACAGTAGATGCTAACTCATCACTTAAAACGTCTGAAATCCACTCCCCAAATCATTCCTGGCTCTTCACATGTTGTATGGATTCGGGAGTAGCCCCTAAAGTCAATAGAAGTTGCTCACCTATCTTACCATCTCAGTATAAATCCCTAATCTTATTAGTGAAGTATAAGAGCAAACTCCATACACCACACATGGATTAAATATTAATGAAGCCTGAGTAGGTATATGTAGAATTGGGTATTTTCCCATTCTTTCTGGAAAAAATAGGAACAAAACATAACATTTGTTTGCATCAAGAATAGAATAGAATAACAGTTGGAAGGGACCTTGGAGGTCTTCTAGTCCAACCCCCTGCTTAGGCAGGAAACCTTACACCACTTCAGACAAATGGTTATCCAACATCTTCTTAAAAGCTTCCAGTGTTGCAGCATTCACAACTTCTGGAGGCAAGTTGTTTCACTGATTAATTGTTCTAACTGTCAGGAAATCAATTACCAATTATTAGAAAACGGATAAGCAGAGCTTCACAATATAATTGAACTTCTATATTGACCAAGAAAAGATAGTATTCAGTATCATACCTGTGAGCATCAACAGTAGTTGCAGGCCTGGGAAACCTTCCATCTTGTAACTGATCTTGAGCAGAGAAGGCTGTGGGTAAATGTGCCCTTGCAGGAAGGAAACAAATTCCCTTCGTCATTGTCACTGTTGGTCTGGAGCTGTGTGAACATACTTTACAATGTCAATAATTTTAATGTTGGTAAGTCGTCTGACGTGGATTGCACCCAGCTGCATCTGAACATGTGTGCATCCAGATTCACACATGTGTGATTTTTGAATAGTGGAGTAGTGGTGGAAATGTTCATTACTTTAAGATACTTTTTAAACAAACAAATCTGTATGCAAATAATAGTGACTGCCTCTGAGTAGCTCATTCATTCATTCATTCATTCATTCATTCATTCATTCATTCATTCATTCAGTATGACTACTCATCTCATATATGACTCTGAGCTGCTAAAAAGAATAAAGATATCAAAAATATAAATAGCAAATAGAAAAGCCAAGATGAAACCAACCAGCATGGTTGACAAGCTCAATTACACAACCTGAAGCCCAGGCTTGGCAACAAAGCCAAGTTTTTCAGGCCTCACAGAAAGTAAAATTGAGGCAAGTCTAAACACTGGTGAAATTATATTCCAGAGGGCAGACGCCCCAACAGGAAAAACTCTCCTCAAGAACCTGCCAGGTGTACTTCCCAGTAGACAGGACCCTGGGCAATGCCCCCCCTCCCCAATGAATCTCACAGGATAGGTAGATACAACTGGGGACAGATGCAAGTAACTCGGCTCCATCTCATGTTGGTGGCTATGTTCCAGAAAATATTAAGGTTAGGGTTTGTTTTTATATTTAATTAAATATAGAGGTAATATAATTCTTCTACAGTTGTGTATTAAATAATTTCCTGCCTCTTTCATATTCAAAATTACAGTTTGGGAACCAGTTTCAGATATCTATGCGTGTGCATCCAGGGGCTTTGGAGGTTACTGAATGCTTTTCTGGGACTTCTAATTCTACAGCTTTATATTAGAGAAAGATGCTTTTGCTATTTGCCTCCTTAGGCATCAGATTCATGATGTAATTTGTCTTATTCCATGTTGCCCATATTTGTGCACTCATAAATATTACAGGGAGGGCTTCATAAAGGTTTGTGAGGTGTGAATGTGTGTTTTTGTAGGATTTGCTATTTGTTATCACTAATTTATGAAATTAGCTTATAAAGAACATATTGTGGTTATTACTGATATCCAAAAGTTTATGTGAAAGATAGTGGATGTACATGAACATATATGATGTGGGTGAAGTGACTGTTAGCCAGGCAACAAAATTACATTTTTTGGCTAATATAAGGCAAGATCCAAATTCAGCCCTAGCATTCATAACAGTCTGTAACATACATCATCCAGATGGTTTTTCCTTCTGTTATTTTACTGCATGAGGAGAAAAAGGGCTCGGCATTTGATTCTTACCTTATCAGAGGAAATTAAGTTTGTTTTGTTCCTGTGCTGCCAATGAATAACTAAGCAAAAACGATACTTCGGACAAGCAGGGAAAGCATAAACCACAACCAAGAGAAGAAAGAGGGTTGTCCTATTTTTATAAGAAAGGCTATTGTGCAACTAGGAAACAGGCCTTGGACGCTGGAAATGAGATTGGACTTCCACATGCTGAGGCAGAAGTTTCAGTTAATTATATCCCCCCCACCCCCCCTACCCCGCAGCAATTTTTGAGCAGGCAGTTCAGTGGAAGGGGTTCAAGTCACACAGTCACAAAAACCTTTCCTAGCTACCAGGAACATTTTGTTCTATTAGAATTAGAGTTATTGAATAACTCTGAAAGGGCTTGCAATCTTGGCATCCTCCTTGATTCACCGCTTGTCTTTGGTGGATCATCTAACGGCTGTTACAAGGGGGGCTTTTGCACAGGTTTGCTAGTTGCGGCCTTTCCTAGACAGAGATGCCCTTTGCACAGTCACTCAACTTCTCATTGTCTCTCAATTGGATTACTGCAATGCCCAATGGGGGGCTGCCCTTGGGGTGCATCCGGAGGCTCCAGCTAGTCCAGAATACAGCTGTGTGGGTTGTTACAAGAGCTTCCCGTTACTCCCGGGCAACACCTCTCCTGCACGAGCTGCACTGGCTGCCGGTGGCCTTCCGGATCCGCTTCAAGGTGCTGGTACTTACCTATAAAGCCCTGTATGGCATGGGCCAGAGGTACTTGCAGGACCACCTTCTACCGGCCTCCCACCGGCCTGTGTGCTCTCATAGAGCTGCCCTCCTCTTGGTGCTGTTGGCCAGACAATGTTGGCTGACGACCCCCAGGATGAGGGTGTTCTCTGTGGCTGCACTGACCCTCTGGAATGGGTTACCCACCAAGCTCCGGATGGCTCCCGATCTCCACGCTTTCTGTGCTGGCCTGAAGACATGGCTTTTTTACCAAATTCCCTGACCGATTATGGGGTTTTAACCTGGGGTTTTTAATTTGCATTGTTTCTAGAATTTCACTATTGTTGTTTTTATTATGTGAGCCACCCCGAGTCCCCCGGGAAAAGGGTGGCATATAAATTTTAATAATACATAAATAAATAAATAAACTTCCGGTGGTGCCTCCTTCGTTGTCAGCTGTCTCTTTAAGACAGCCGGCCTCCCGGCGCGTTAAGAGCCGCCGCACAGCAGGCAGGCGGCTCGAAAAACCAGCTTCTTAATTGAAGGAGCGGGGAGAGCTTCTGGGGATGAGGTTGAGCCACCTGAGTCACCCCAGGAACTTCTCCTTTGTCCTGGGGAAGGCTCAGAGCGATGGCTCCCTATCCACCCCCAGAGTATGCTCCGCGCCGAGAGGGATCTCCGCTAATTAGTTAATTAGCAGAGCCAGACGTCGTGAGCAACACCACGACTGAATTGACAACAGAAAAAAGCTGAATAAGAAAGAAGGCAAGTCTAATGCAAGTATGATTCTTTTTACTGATTTTTTGGAGGAAGGAAAAGAAAAGGGAAGGAGAGGATGAAGCGTGAAAGTGCTTTTAAGATGGCGACGGGCTCTGTTGGAAGAAAAATGAGAGTGGAAAGTGAAAGCAGTGCTTAGTGCTGAGAGATTTTAAAAGAAACATTTTTATATTGAGAAGAATTAAAGAAACAAAGATTGATTTAAATAGATTTTTTCTGTTTTCTTTTTAATTGAAGTAAGAAGAACCTTCTTGGTCTTTATTAAAAGTAAAGTAAAGTAAAGTAAAGTAAAGATGACTCCCAAACCTAAAGGAAGGGGGGGCTCCCCCATGAGCCAGCTGAAGGACAAAGCTGAAATGATTCATCTGCATGGATTGGCAGAGGGGGACTTAAAAGATTTCATAACAAGTTCTTTAGTGAGCGTTGTTGACAAAATTAAAAATTCACAGAAGAATCTTGAGGAGTTGGTTTCTGGGAAGTATGATCAATTGAGTCAAACCATTACCAAAGTAATCTCGGATCTTTCAAATGTGGTGGTGGAAATGGGGGAGAAAGTGACTGAGATCAGCAGTAAATTTGAATCTCAGATACAAGAAATACAAGAAAAGTTTGTGGAAGCTGAGGTTCAAAATCAGAACATACAGAAGGATATCATTATGCTTCAAATTAAAACTATGGAATCAGCAATTAGATTAAGAGGTATAAGAGAAAATAAGAGAGAAAACTTAAGATCAATTTGTGCAAAGGTTTTTGCTGAATTACTAAAGCTAGAAGATGAGATAATTTTTGGCTGTATAGAGAAAGTTTACAGAGTCAACTCACATGTAGCTAAACAAAGGAATTTGCCCAGAGACGTTGTTGTTTACTTTACTGATAGAAGATTGAGAGATGATATCTTACAAAAGTCCTACTCTGCCAGAGTGCAAGTAGAAGGTATACAAATTAATATTTTTAAAGAGTTACCACCGAAGGTCTTAAAGGACAGAAAAGAATTTGCTTTTTTAATTAAGAAATTGAAGAGAAGTAATATCCCATTCAGATGGGACTTACCAGTTGGTATAATGTTTAGATACCATGGTGTGAGATATTGTTTGAATACTATTGAAAAAGCGGAACATTTTAATAAAAATATCTTTAAGGGTGCCCCGGAATATGCTAAGAATAAGAAACAAGAAAGAGAGTCTGCAAAAGGTAAACAGAAGGAAGAGATTCAAAGAATGTTAAAAGAAAAAGGAGTACAAGGTGGTTCTCCAGAGGATCCCATTATGGACCTTTCAGATGAAAAAATTGAGCATCCCAGTGAATCCAGAGCAGGAGCACCGGACCTTGTACTGCTGGAGCAAGATTTAAAAAATATTACAATCCGAGATGAACAGCAGCAGAGGTCCAACGCTCCTCATGAAATGGGGGGTGATGCTAAACAACAGGAAACAGAAGTTAATGAGGAAACTCGATTGGAAGATACTGTTGAGTATCGTGAATTGTTTCAGAAGTTACAGATGCTAACAGAAAGTATTGACAGATTTGGAAATAGGTTAGAAAATTTTTAAAGTTTATACTGAGTTGGATTCATGGATTATAAAGAGTTCATCCTGAGTCAGAGACTTATAAAAATTTTATTACAAAGTTTATCCTGAATTGGACTTAACATCCTGAGTAAGTTTAATGATCTGTTCCCCTCTACACACACCCACAAAAACACAGCCAGTCGAGGGTTAAAGAAGCACTTGGCACACACCACAGTCCTTATCTCCAACTTGGCAGCGATATTCACACCGTCTGCCAAGTGCTTTAACTGTTCACAGAAAGAAAATCACATACGTAGCTTTGCCAAAATCCGTTCTTTTAGCAGCTTCAGGCTCCAATGACTACCAGATTGAGTTTTGTTCGTCACAGGGATCATTGACCACCACCCTGTCTTATATAGTCTCTGGGGTGTGGTCCAGTGACTCATTGGTCCTGTGACTCAAGTCCAGTGACTCAGGTCTATTCCCTCGCACGCCTCCTCAGCTGCTGCAAGCGCTTATCTCGCCTTCATTGACGTGCGTCCAGGAATGACGTCTCTCCCTCACTCTCATCTGAGACACCTGTTTCCCTACTACTTTGCTCTCTTTCAGCTGGCACCTGAGACGGTGCCAGAGGGGGGGGGCTGGGAGATCTGGCTGGCTTCTCTTCCTCATGCTCAGAGCTTCCTTCCTCCAATGGGATAGGCTCAGAGGACGGGGCCACAACACTTAACAGATTGCTGCAATAGTAGCAGCGATCTGTTATTACCCTATTATATATATATATATTTTTCAAATTTATCATCTAGGAGAAAAGAATGGAAATGAAAACATCTTACAACCAGAAGGAACGAATAGCAAAGGGCGACAGGATTTGAAAGAGCTTTAAAAGAACATCTGGGAATGCAGTTTTTAGATCTTTTTTTTTCCCTCTCTCTCTCTTTTTTTCCTTCAAGGTTTGGAGGAGCTGCATTGGGTTTTTTCTTTTAGGTGGAATAGTATAAGCTAGTTTGAATGATTCTACCTAGAGGAGTGAATATCTTCGTGGTTGGATATTATCTATATAAAGTCACACGGGGGGTTTATGTGGAATGCTTTATTTTGCTGATGGGGGCAGATAGAAGACGAAGCTTATTGGAATTGGATATATGCGGAGAAAGAATATTTAACTTCAATCAAGATGAAGAGAAGATTGAAATTTGGATTATGGAAATAGAAAATTTCTTTTTGGATATAATTGTATGATTATAACAACATATGCATAATTATATTATATTGCATATTTTATGTTTTTCTTTTTGCTTTTTAATTAAGGGGAGTAGTTGGGATCAAATTATTTGATATGAATATGCAGGTTATATTATGTTTTATTAGATGGCGGATTGAGTTTGGCATATGTTTAGTAATGTTAATACTAATGGTTTACAGAAAGGTATAAAAATTTTTAAATTGGCTTGAATATTATAATGGTTATTATTTTTGGGTGTTTTTTTTTACTATAATATTGTTAACTCTAGATAAATATTAATGTCTATGGGCTTATTGTTATATTTCTCTTTTTCCTTTTTCCTTTTTTCTTTTTTTTTAAATTCTTTTCTTTTTTCTTCCTTCAAAACTTTTTTTTCAACTTAGAATTTTTTATTTTATTTTTTATTTTTATTTTTAATTTGATTTATATGCCGCCCTTCTCCGGAGACTCAGGGCGGCTTACAATGCATTAAGCAATAGCCTTCATACTTTTGTATATTTATACAAAGTCAGCTTATTGCCCCCACAAACTGGGTCCTCAATTTACCCACCTTAGAAAGGATGGAAGGCTGAGTCGACCTTGAGCCTGGCTAGGACTGAACTCAGAGAAATTACAGGCAGCTGGTGTTAATTGCTGCCTTTAGTAGGAGGCATTAGCCCCCTATGCTACACAGGCTCCTTATTTGAATACATAATAGTTTTTGCTTTCCTTTTTGTTATAAATTTTTGCTGTCTTTCCTTAAAAAATATGTAGCGGAAGTCAGGGGAGGGATGGGGAGGGAAGGGGTGAGGGTGGAGGGAGGTTGGGGGGAATGGGAAGGTGGGGGTGGGGGGGGGAAATGAAAAAAAATTTGTATTGTAAAACTTTTTCAATAAAATAAATAAATAAATAAATAACCACACAGAATTGGCATTTGGAGGACTTGTTGTTGAGGCATGGACTGATAGAGTGAGTCGTCTGCATCGATCATCGCCCTTCCCAGGTTTTCCTGGCAGAGCCATTTCTAGCTGCTGATTATTGGGGGTCAGCATGATGGAAGTTGCAGTCCAATAAATTAGCTTTGGGATGTAAACTTTCAAGGATAACAGTGAATGTCGCCCACATTTTCCTAGGAATATACGCCTCACTGAACATAATAGCACCTACTTTTGAATAAAGAATTAGGCCTGCAAGGTAAATGGGGGTGAAGATATATGGAGTGTCAGAAGAATAATTTGGGGGGACTTCCTGTGGCTCCGCAATCGCCGACGGAGCTCCTTTTTGGAGCTCCAGCCCCGAAATCCTTAAAGCCGCTAGAACAGCGCAAATCAGCTGTCTAGCGGCTAAAAATTCTCCTCCTGGGAAAAGGGGGGAGAGAAGAGCAGAGGGGCTTGGGTAGAGCTCCCCAAGACCCCCCCCTTTCTTCTTTTTTAGCCTGGAGGCTGAAGGGTGAGAGCTCCCTGGAAACCCTTCAGCACTCCGGATTAGGGACGTGCCTGCCTGGTTTGGCAGAACAGGGTGTCGTGATCACACCAGCAACATAGGAATAAAGATCCGAAGAATATTTCTTAAAGATTGCAAGAAATTTGGATTCTGGATGCTGGCAGAGCGAAATCAGGACAGCGGGATTTGCAAGTATGCAAGTAAAAGCTTTAACTCCATATGAAAAGGGAAGGGAAAGATGGCGCTAAGGAAATAGAAACTTACCAGTGAAAGTGTTTGTTAGCCCCTGCTACATTGTTTAAGGTATTGGACTATATAATAATAAGAAGATTTAAAGGGGAAGGGGAAGAAGACAGGAAAGACTATGATGGGGATTTTAACTAACATATATTCCTCAAGATAGTGGAAAACAATTGGACTCTGATCTGACAGTTGAATAAATATAAAATAAAAATTGAAATATGGCTGCCATTAAGGAAAGAGGGGGTGAGTCAGCAAACACACAAATTGGGACTTTAAAGGATTGACAAGAAACTTTTGATCTCTTTATTTTGGACATAGTTGACATAGTTAAAAATACTATCCAGGAGTGGAAGTTGGAATATTTTAAGGATCTGCTGGCTGGGAAAGAGGAAGAAATCATACAGCCTAATGTGATTTTGGAGAACAAAGATAAGGCAGTCAGAGAAAAAATGGAGTCTAGCATTTTGGAAACAGAAGTTTTGGTGGAGGCTTCCACACAATTAGTTGGAGCGTATCAAAAAGACTCATTATTGCAGACTGCAAAATACTATGAAAATTTTTGTTTTTATGGACAGAGTCAATTCCTAGAGAATGAAGTGACTGATTTTACAAGCAGAAAAAGTGGAGATGGGGGTTTTAAAGCGAAGGGAATAACTTTGAAAGGGGAATGGACACAAGAGACACCAGTTGCAATTTCAACCTCAAAATTTCTTGAAAATAAAAGCAGGGGGATAAATAATGCTTCAAAAATTTTCGAAGATAAAAATGGGGATGAGCCATGCTTAACAAGAAAGGGTCATCTAAAAAGAAGGATTGGAAGAAATACAGAAAGAAAGGAAGAAGGTGCGATGAAGGTCATACTTGGTAGATTATGGATGTTTGGTATAAATGTTTAACTAAAAAGGGACAGTTTCTTAAGAGTTATTGAGTTATTAAAATGATCAACTAAAACTCAAGTGATACTTTATTGAAAACTTTGGAATTTATATAGATTTTCTAGGATTATATTTGATTGATATTTTACTGAAGTTAAAGGTTTATTAAGACATTTTAAATGTTTAAGATGACAACAGAATCTCTAAAAGGTTTATATGTATTGAGGGATAAGGTTTAATTAAAACTGGATAGCTTTTTAAAACTTATTGCAGTTCTAAAGTGGCTAGCTTGAAAATTAATGGATGGGTTCTTAGTATTAAGAAATTTTATATGCTTAAGGTGAGATATTAGAAGTTTTAAAGGCTATATATGACAAAATGTTTATGTTTGAGGTTATTCAGTTCAATGGTTAATAAAACATGTCTCAAAGACATGTTTTAAAGAATTTCTTTTAAGTTAATGCTATGAGAGAACTTATAAATGAAATGTTGAAGAATGTTAATTAGGGGAGTTAAAGAATGTGTGGGATTTTTCTGGAATTTATAATAAGGTAGTATATGTTAGCTTAGGTTTGTTAGATGTTATGTCCTGTTTTTGCTCTGGGAGGTCGGGGGGGGGAGGGGTTGAGAGGGAGGGTTGTGGGTGTGGAGGAAAAATGTGTTTTATGATTTTTAATAAAATAAAAGACAGGTAGATGAATTAATAGAGAAGTACGGAATTTGGGGGAAATGTTATAATAAATGAAATGGTATTAAGACATGATAAACAACTGAGGGTAGAAAGAGGATATAAAAGATGTACTAGATGCTATATTTTGTTGATTGACTATATATTGTTTATATGTTTACTTGTTTGTAGGTTTGTATGTTTGATTATAAAAATAAAAAACTTTAAAAAAAAGAATAATAATAATTTGGGGTTCCAGCTCGGGCCAGGATTGCACAAGAATAAATAAAAATGAGTTCTAGGCAGCTGTGAGGAAAGAAGAAATATTTATTCCTAAAAGCAGAGAGTTTGCTTTTAAGGGCAGCTGCAGAGAAATGGGATACAGTAGCAGACATTAATAGGAGGAGCTTGTCCCGGAAGTAGAAGTAGAAGTGTCTACCTGCTGATTCGAGAGTGACACTTGAGGTGTGTGTCTGTGTCTGTGTCTATGTGTATATGTATTCTTGTGTAGACTTAATTTAATTAACTCTATTGTGTTTGCATACATTATCCTTTGATATGTAGATTGGGTAACTTATTTGAGAATTTGAGGAAGTTTGGGTAAAGGATTTCCCCCCATTTGCTTTTTTTACTTGATTAATTTAGTTTCAGCTTGACAATTGTCAATTAACTAGTGAAGGCGCTGATTCTCAGACCATTGTAGATTCTGTTAATGTTTTAAGGGAAGATGAAAACAATATAAAGAACAAAATATATTTGGATATAAAACTTCTCACAAGAGCTAATATAAGAATCTGAAGCTGTCATGTAATCATCTTGCAAATGACAGTTACTGAGATTTGAGATGCATAATCTTTTAGTGAAATCTCAGAATTTCTGCTTTATGCTAGAATTGGTTCAGGGGTGGGATTTTACCGGTTCAGACTGGTTCGGGTGAACCAATAACTCCGACAATCAGCTGGGAGTGAACCGGTTTGCTCTGATGATCAGCTGTGCCCGCCCGCCTGCCCTTGTGCTTTACTTTATTTTATCTTTGCAGCTGATTAGCTCGGCAGAGCGGATTGCCGCACTTCAGCTGTTTTAATTCCCTAGCACTAATACGGAAGGTGGTTTTGTTGAACTGCACACGCGCGCAAAGCATTCGATCACTGAATCGGTTGTTAAACCGGAAGGATCCCACCACTAAACTGGTTGGAATAAAAGACGGAGGTTTCTCTTCTTCCTTTGTGGACTGCTGTCTAGCTGATGGCATATCTGGAGGTTTGTTTTCAAATCATTGAAGGAAGGAAGGTGGCAGACAGCATGAGCAAGAAAAGGAACCCAGACTGCTTATTCTGTCCATTTAAATTGCAAGCATCTTGACACAAGGCATGAATTAAAAGCATTTGGATGAGATAAATGCGATGAAATAAACTGAGGAGATATAGATATTTTCTAATGGTTGCCTGGTGCTCTTTTCTAGGACTATCACCTCTATTTGTGGTAAAATTACTAAGATTTTAATAGCTCCAGTTACAGGAGCTAATAATTAAAGGTGTGGGAGTAATACGTTAGGAAGAGAAAGACAATTCAATGCACAAGACAGAGTTTATCCTCATGTCTTGTTAAGTGCAGCAAGATTCCCTGCCAAACAACTTCAAAGATTTCACAGTAATGTTTTCCCCCTTCCTCCAGCACAAGTCTTGCCGTACAGCCTATGATATTTCATTGATAATGTGGTGATAACTGATAATGTGGTGAAGGGGCTTCATTTTGGCTTCTTCAGACTGTTGAAGACATGTCTATTCCTCTCCAGTAACTGGACATTTTCCACCATGGTCATTTTAGCTTGGACTCTAAGGAGACAGCCAGATTTCTGACTTCTGCTGAATGGCTTTTGTATAATGCCTGGCTGGTCTTTTGGAAAGCACTGATGGGCTCTCTATATGCATAGTTTCCCGCTTTTTAAATAAGAATACTTTTAAAAAATCCAAGCAAGGGAGCCTGATTTTATCTTCTCTGTGTTGCTGTTCCTATCAGAAATGAACACTTTATAGCATCACTGCTGCTTTTGCTGAGAAAATCAGCTTTACTTTATTCTGTTTGATTACTGGAACATGGGAGGGGAGGAAGAAGTGCCATTTTGCTTACTTCTATGCTACTGCCTACTTCCCAGGCTCTTCGTCTGCTTACTGCCTGTACTGCCATTACTCGGAGCACCTCATGATTAGGGATATTTGTGCGAGACTGTGAAGAGGCTGAGAAAGTACTGGATGGGGTAATAGATATAAACAGTCAAGAAATAGCAAGCAGGTTTGTTGGCAGCCTAATTTAAAATGCTAACTCAGGTCAGATGACAAGAAACTTGGGAAGAAGCATTTCAAATCAGAGATTCCCCCTTAATGAATTTCCTATAAATGAAGGTTGGAAATTCCTCTTGCAGTTTTCAAGATTCCATATTTATCACAAGAGTAGCATGAAGGATATCTTGCTCAAAATCTGCATGGTGTCTGGAGGGAGTACTCTCTCAAAAAGTGAACATGGTAGTTCCAATAGGCAGACTAACTTTGATTTCATTGTCATGACTGCCATCTTGATTTCCACCACCAAACTCTGCAGAGACTCCTAAAAATCTGGGTTGCTTTTGCTTGCTCTGTTTTATAGGGCCTGACAATATAGAGTTGGGATGAAACTGACAAGAGTTCTCTCTGGCTTTTTTTCACCTGATTAACAGGTCACAAACATAGTCAAGGGACTTGAACCAAAGTGAGAGAAAATTGCTTGATGATCCACACAATTCTTTATGCACTAGTGACTCATCAAAATATTAAATGTGTGACTACGGAACAGCTCAGCTGAACAATTGCATTCTTGGTAGATGGGCAATACCTTCCCACTTTAGTCTGCATTCACTCACCTTGTATTCAATCTGTTAACCAAGCTGCTTTTTTGGATAGAAATTTAGCATTTTTCCAGAAGAGTAATGGAGCTGCATTCAGAAATAGCCTGAAAAAGCCAAAATGCACAGAACACATCCATGCTGGCAATCTCTTTCTTGGGTACCTTGAAAGGGGGCTAGGCACACTCCATCCCAGGCCCCTTCTACTCTCATCTAATCCTATGACCATACCGCTAGGTTAAGGTTAGCAATTGGTGGTTGGACCTTCCCCCAGCAGAATATGATTGGCAGGGAGAGATGTGAATCTGGTCACTTTTCTTGACCAGCCTCCCTACTGAGGCCAATTAGATCTTGGACAGTGGAGCAGCACAACATATACTTTTCTTCTGAGTATTATAGGAAGAATTATAGGAAGAATGCATATTAACATGGTCATGAGGAGCAACTAATAATATATGTCTGAATAGTTGCAAAAATATTTAGAATATATCTGCAAAATAATAGAAAGGCTTTGACATTAAAATGGCAAGTGAGACTTTTAAACCAAGAAATTGCAGTGTTTGCCTTCTCAATTCACATGGTAACCTGTGTGGTCTATTTGATTATTTTGTTGAATCCAATTATTGTAATTTACAACCCTGTCTTCAAGTGTAAGCCTAGTTTCAAAATAAACCTTGTCTGCGTTATAACCCAGGAACACAAATCCCTGCCTTGCCACAATCTGTAAACTTCCTCTGTAAGGAAATTGCACCATGATCACAAAAAGAGTGCTAGGACAAGGATGGAATAATATCATACTGTCAAATTTACAATCGTCTGAAGATTCACCCCCCCCCCACATTTAAACAGTTGTCTTGGTAGGAGATCCCTTAGACTTCTTTTAATTGATTATGTGCCATGAAGTCATGTTTTATTCCTAGCAACCACACAGATAGTTCTTCTGTATGAAAATCTCTCCTTAACCTGATCTTTCAGGTCTTCCAATGATGTACTCATCACCACTGTTACTGAATCCATCCACCTTCCTGCCAGTCGTCATCGTCTTCTTCTTCTCCTTCTTCTTCTCCTTCTTCTTCTCCTTCTTCTTCTTCTCCTCCTCCTCCTCCTCCTCCTCCTCCTCCTCCTCCTCCTCCTTCTTCTTCTCCTTCTCCTCCTTCCACCTTTCCTAGCATCAGAGCCTTCTCCAGAAAGATGAGTCTTTGAAGAACGTTCCATTAGACATTAGATCTGCTTATATTACTTTATATTTTTAATTTTCCATTTGAATATCTCCATTTGTTTTAAGTTAGTTTGCTTAAATTTATATTAAATAATTATGTAGTATCAGGTGTGTGATTAATTGCATTGTCTGTGAGTGATAAATACTTTTGTGAATATTTTCTTTTTATCTTTTAATTTTTTTTGTAAGCTATAAAAACAATTAGATATTTCCTCCATATTGATGTTGCCAAGTGTAGTTTGCTGTCTGTGTTCCGAACAGAGACACAGGAGGTATGCTGAGGTGTTAGGACTATTGTACCTCAAAGGAAATATCAAGGGACAGGGGCTCACATGCACATTGCTCTTGAAAGAAGCATTTTCTGTCCTGATAGCCACATCTTTGTGGCTTCCTGTAACATTATAGGAGCCTGGCATGCAATGGACATCTATGTCAACAAAATGATTTTGTGTCCTCCTCCAAATTCTCTCTCTCTCTTTCTCCCCCCCCCTCTCCCCCTCCTCTCTCTCTCGCACACACAGACAGACTTCTAAGAATGTACTTTGGGGAACATTTTTTTTAAAGAAAAGAAAAGCAGTGCTCTTTGATTCTTTGTCTGCCCAAACAATAACTTTTTGCTATCGAAGCAAATATAATTCTTGTGACACCCTGTAAGAAACATATTATTAATTTAATTATTACTTACATTTTAATGGATTACAGGTTGCTTCTGGGTAGGAGACAATTTGGTCTATATACCCAGAAAAGAATGATTCAAAGATCAGAATGGAAATTCCCTTTTTATTATTTTGTGCTGAGTACTTGGTGATACGTACATTTTGTTGCAATCTCTTATTTTTCTATGCCATCTTCTTTTATGATAGTAAGAGTGGAGAGAAAGAGAAAAGCTATATTTATTCTTACATGTGCAGTTTGCTCACCAAGATATGGTGCGATTAACAGTATAACTGCAAGGAACATTCATTTCAGATTCTCAGTGCCTTGTTGGCCAAATTTGGCTGTGCATGCCTGAATTGTACTCTTTCTCATCTTGTCATTGGACTTCACCCATGGATACTGATCTATGAATTCTTATTTGTTCTTCTCCTATCAAATTCACTCATGCTGGTTCTTTCCTGTTACGTTGGAAACAGGAACAGGCAGAAGAGTAATAAAATGAAATGAGGCGGAGAGGAACATAAAGCCAATGGCCGTAGCTGTTATAGGAATCATTCTTTTAAAAACAGCAAAAATATGTTAGTATACTGACCCTGCTTTTAAAACAATAGTTTTCATTTTTACCACTGAGATTTAGAAAAAAGACTGAAAAAAGAAATCACAATCAATTGTAAAAATTCAGAATCCAAAAGCAACGCCGACCAATGAGTCATTGGAAGAACTCGTGAGCTGCAGTTGGTTGCATGATTTCAAAGGCACTGACTCATTGCTTCAGTGTCTACATTAAAAATGGCACAGAGGTTTTGTTTAGAATGGCAAGAGGTTCTGTAACAGTAAGTTCTCAGAATCTGTTCAGTTCTTCTTGCTTCTGGTAATAATTAAGATGACAATAGGCGCCAGCAAGTTCTCTGTTTCTGAGAACTTCAGAGGTACCTGGGAGAAACAATAAGTTTGAGTTGGACTTGGCATAAAAACACAAACAAAGCGAAGTGCTCACTCAAGGAGGCACAGTACAGGCAGTCATTTGCAAAACAATGCATAACTGTGAGCTCTTTTATTCTTTCCAGGCTGATCACTTTTTCAGAATAACTGAAAATGGGCTCTAGAATTCTGGGATGTTACTGGAAATGTGAAAATTGATTAACTCTACAGGACCACTAGTAGCACTTCTTGGCAGTGGAACTCAAGAAACCTTTCTTTTGCAAGTGTCAACATGCTTATTTCGGCTCTTCTTCTCTCATAATTTTCAGCCAGCTTTCAGTTTCTTGTATTCAGAATATTACTTCACATTGCATGGGTGTAGTAGGTGATAGAATTTATACCGCAAGATGGCTTTAATGGCTATTAGACAAATTTAGCAGAAGATAAGGGTATGGGTGCTATGAGTGCTATGCATTGCCTAGATCAGAGATAGATAACAGTAGGAGAATGATATTGGTTTCCTGTATTGTCTGTGGGATTTTTAAAAGACTCTGATTGCTATTAGACTAGATAAGGTTTGGTTTAACCTTGTAGGACTCTTTTTATATCCTTATGCTGTCACCTGTGGTCATTGGAAGGTGAAAATGCTGGTTTTCTCCTCTGCTCTCATTCCCAGTAGTTCTCTTCTTGCATCTGGCAATCATTAGGATAATAATAGCAACCACTAATTTGAAACCAAGAAAGCCAGCTACCAGGAAGGTGAGATTGACTCCAGCAGTTGAAGAAGAGCTTTGAAAAAACACAAACACAATAGAAATGAATTAGGCAATGTAGAATGAAAATTTTTATTTAAAAAGGGGACTTTGGAGATTGTTTGGTGAAGACTATAGCTCAGTCACAGAACGCTTGCTTTCCAAGAAGAAATCCTAGGTTCAATTTCTAAGTTATCCAGGGGAAATGGAAGTCCCAGCAAATCCTTGCTAATCAAAAAAAGACAACCTGAAGTATCAGATGATACTGAACTCAGAACATTTTTCACTACCTTTAATCAGTGCTTTCTAGGAAACCTGATAGTAACAGTTATTGGTGTGAGTGAGTGGACTATCTGGTCTTCCAGATAGTCCACTCACCAGTTGCATTCCCAACTGGTTTTTGTCACCTTTGCCACCTTCATTCTTCGTTTTTGTCTATATTGCATCTTTTTCTTGTTTTTAACATTTTTATTTGTAATTGCCCAGAGTATTTTGAAATTGGTCTCTCTCCCTCTCTCTCTCTCTCTGTGTGTGTATATGTAGGTCTTTGGTTATTCGGGTGTTATCCCGCGTAGAATTGGATGTGTCTTGGCGATGTTTCGACGAATGAGACTTCGTTGAAACGTTGCCAAGAATTGCTCCTGGAAGCACGAAGCCGAGAACACCAGCCTGAAGATTACGAATGAGACTTCGTCGAAACGTCGCCAAGACACATCCAATTCTATGCGGGAGAACACCCGAATAACCAAAGATCTACATATAAACACCCGCGAAAACCTCAGAAAACATCTATCTATCTATCTATCTATCTATCTATCTATCTATCTATCTATCTATCTATCTATCATCTATCTATCTATCTATCTATCTATCTATCTATATCTTTCTCTGGGATTTCTGGTTGCACATTAATGGACATGCAGTAATTGTCAATGTGGGTTGCGTTGTGAATGTGCAGGAGAGCCTGGTTTTCAATTTAGCCATTATACTCCCCATACAGTAAGAGAACTCCATAAATCTAAATTGTGGAATGTAATGTTTATCCCATTTGACCATTTCTGGTTTATATTTGGAGTTATGAAGCTCACTGATTTTTCAAACCCACTACCAGGTTGATTGGGGATTGTTGCTCTATCAAAGGAGAAATTGCTTATGAATTCCCTTAATGATAACTTCTCTGCAGGGCATCTGTGGGCTGCTGGGATGTCAAAAAAGTTAAGAGGGCAGCTGTGACCATACCATCTCTTATTGCATGTAAAAACAGGGCAACTCTGATCATATACCAGTAGTCTGAACTGCTACTTTACCTTTTTGGATCCTTCTGCAGATGTTCCTATCCTGTCCTATATATTTCAGACTATGCATGCAGTTAATGCTAAGAATACTCAAAGCTAGAGAATGTATTTTAGAGATGTGCATTTCTATATTTATTTTACATTTGTCTTCAATCTGGCTGGGGAATTGTGGGAGTTGAAGTCCATACATCTTAAAGTTGCCAAGGCTGAGAAACACTAGTTTAGAGTAATGAGGTGCTTTCTTTTTCCTTGATTGTGATGTGTAACAAAAGTTCACCCCATCAATTTTTCTTAGTTTAATGTTATTTCTGGCTGAAATTTTTAAAAATGTCATCAGAGCAGAAAATTATAATTGGGCTCCTCCCGGTCAAATATGGTCTCAGGGTTTAAAAAAATATAATGTGCAATCAAAGCCACACTTTGGGTGTGTGTTGTGTGCACAACTTAAATAAAAAGGGGCTTTGACTGAATGGTCATGGCTGCTACCTGACATTTCTTACTTTCTTTCTTGCTGAAATTCGTGTGACAATTTCCAACAATGTGGAGCAGTGGGGACAACCCTCCCCCCCAAATTGCCCGATGCTGCATATCTACCACAATATTTTTTCTTTCAGACAGGGCTTCACAGCAGAGACCAATTGCCACTGAGGAAAAAATAGCTTCCAAAAAAACAAAACAAAAAAACAACAACTCTGAAGCAAAGGCACCATCTATTCAGTTTCAAAACCTATAACAAAGCAAGAACCTCACTCTCTGTGTCACTGTAATATAAATCAGGGCACTGTGAAATTTTCTCAGATTTTTAGTCAATCCCTCATTCCTCTAGCCTATTAACTTTGAATTGCAGAATGGGAAAAAAAGTACATATAGTCTTACCCGGAGATGCTGTGTAGGATTCTGGGTATCTCTTGTACATTAGAGTTCTCTATACCTGGTGGCAAAAATGCAGCAATACATAATTAAGTCAATAAGAATAAATATAATAAACTTATCATTGAGCAAGATTAAAGTTAAACTGAAAGGGAAGAGGTGCTGAAGAAGAAATTCCCCAGGCCTCCCTCCCACATTGTCTTGGGTATTGGGCATCCCCTTGGCCTCTACTTTTCCACCATGAAATATATACAAAGACTCACAAACTCCCACTCCATTCTTCTCTTTGCAGGTCTAGCTTTTTCTTTCTCTTTTCATTCCTATCTTTGCATAACATAGGGTGGGGAACTATAGCCCTTTTATGACTTGTGGACTTCAACTCCCAGAATTCCTGAGCCAGTCATATTGGTTCAGGAATTCTGGGAGTTGAAGTCCAAAAGTCAAAAGTTTTCAAGAGGCAACTGGACTTTCTGTTTTTTCTTTGAAGACATTTCGTTTCTCATCCAAGAAGATCTTACATGAGAAGCGAAATGTCTTCAAAGAAAAACCAAAAAGCCCAGTTGCCTCTTGTAAAAGCACCTTTGGGACAACCATGACCTGGATGACTGAGAATCTCCATAGACATAAAAGGACCATAGTTCTGGTACAACAGGTTAAATCTTAATTGAAATCAGAATTTATACCGCAAATCCTATTATTTTGAAGATAGCACAGAACAGGTTTAGGACTAAAGACTTACTTGTCAGAACATTCACCTTGACCTTCTGCAGGGTCTTCACAGTCCCCAAGAAATGTGTCATACACTGATACCAACCAGCATCCTGTTTCTGGAGTGGGTTGATGGTTACCATGAGCAACCCTTCCTGGATATTGTCAGCAATGGCAGTGGTGCCATTTCTTCGTTTGAGGAAGGGCAACAAAAAACGTCGGGCGCTGACAACATGCTGGCATGTTTCCTCACTTATGTGCTTACACCAACTTTTCTCTCTCCATTGGTTCTTCTTAGGACTATAGGAGCAATTGATGGAAATAGGTTCCCCTTCCACACCGGAAACCTCTGTAATTATCTCAGCTGTAGACACTTCTTGAAAGAGAAGTGAGAGAAAGAAAGATCTTCTACTTTTGCACAGAGGGACAATTAGTCTGCAAGGCTTGAATCGCATCATTCACAGTCTCATATAAATCCATACATCTAGAACAGTAATGTGTTTTAGTTTCTGCCGTCAACAATTACTACACTAAAATTCTTTCTGATTTCCCTTTTACTATTCCCCCCTCCTTTCCCACTCCTTTTGAATATTCTTCTTTCTCCCAACAATATTCTATGCATCCAACCAAGTCATCTGTGGTCCATGAAATCTGATAGCAAAATAAATTTTCATTTTAATATTAATGTGTAGAAAAAAAGCATTGAAAGTGATTCCTTTCATTTTGCCCTTACATGATTCACATCTTAATCATTTTTCCATAGCTTTATCACTTATATTCAAAATTATAAAAAATATTAAGTCTGCCCAGCTGAAGGAACTTGTTAATCACTTAGCAGAATTCTTACTGAATTGAGATATATTATAATTTTTTTAAAAAAAACCTGTTTAAATGTGTCAGAATGCCCTTCCAGTTGTTACTGGACTCATTCATACAATCCATTGAACAATAACGTATAGCCAATAAATCACATCAGCTACCAATACAGAAAGGCAATTTCCTACCTGACAAGTAGACCAGGAAGATGAGATACAAAAGCTTTTTCATGTTTCTCTGGAAAATCAAGAGGTGCTAATTAAAACAGAAATGAGAGACTTGTAACAGACAAATACTTTGCTTTACTAGACACAAGGGTTGAAGAAGAGGAACTTACGTTGCTCCCTATTGTAGATTAAGCAATGCCTTACCCAAAAAAAATCTGGCATTTGCTAAAAATGTGAACATCAGCAGTGATGAGAGACTGCTATATCATGGAAAGAAATCATGATGACCATCAAGGGTGTCTTCAGTGTTGACAGTCAACTACAAATCATTCATGCCCAAACCTGGAGTCCCCCTGATTAATCTGTAATTACTAATAAGTATACAGCTTGCCACTAGGAATATTAACAGGCAGTCAAATGTGGCACAACCATACATTATAATCCAGAGATTTAGAACACCATTTTATATTTGAAAAATAATTTTTGTGATATCAGACCACTAAGATGTCTCCAGTGTCTTGCTGGCTACTGGCTGGCACTGTCTAAATGAAGCCAAAAGAGATATTTATACTTCCTTGTCTTTTTTCTTAAACAATAAAATTTTCCTACTATGTGCAATGAGTGGGAACTCCTTCAGATCAGTTCTGGAATTGGTTTAGCTATATTTTGGATGTAGGATCCAGTGAAGAGCTGGAAGTATTGAGGAACATAAAGATCCCTGGTTCCTATTCAGTTTTGACGTAATGCTAGCCCTGGATATAATATTAGCAATTCTATGTATTATGGTGAGTTCTCATGTTAAATCAGCGTTTTGTACAGTTTGATTAGAAATAAGCAAAATTAAAAGAGATCACTCATCTTACATAACAGCTTACTAAACAAAGGTATTCAACTAAACTCACTGTCAAGAGTTCGATTCTGACTGGCTCAAAGTTGACTCAACCTTCTATCCTTCCAAGGTCAGTAAAATAAGAACCCATATTGTGGGGGGCAATATGCTGACTCTGTAAACAGCTTAGAGAGGGCTGTAAAGTACTGTGAAGCAGTATATAAGAACTATTGCTATTTGTTTACATAGTTTCAAATAAGTGATCCTGTAGTATAGACTACTGTATATAATCTAGTGGTGTTATATAAGACTACCGCTGTTGCAACCAAAATCTTAAAAATAATCCAATCTGCATACTTATAGATATTTGATATAGGAATGGTCATTGTCTGTTCTTTTTATACTGCATTTTCTTCTGACTTTATGCTTGTAATTCCTCTTCCATGTGTGTATGTACATGTCAGCTGGGAATGGACCTTCATTCCGCTGATGAAATGGACATCTGTTTACAAAACTTACACTATAAGTTTATGTCACAGAATACACCACAACTAATGTTTGAAAATTAGTAAACTAAATAGGTACTTGAGTGCCTTCTTTAATTTTGCTATGGTGGTTAAGCCTGGAAATTGGCTTATTGAGTTTAATTATTTCAGAACTTCGAGAGAGCTTCAAATTTGGGTTAGATGTCATCACTTGGCTTCTTTAGGGCAAAACAAATCACATTGTGGAAAATATCCTAAATCATCCATCATACCAGTAACCTTAGCAACAGTCACTTCCTATGCATATTTTGGTCTGTTTCCTTGATGAATAGGCTGTAGTCTTAGTTCCTCTTCTTTTATTCTCAAATCTTTACCTTCTGTTTGCATGTTCCTCCTGTCTGCTTTAGTTGCAAGTTATTTTTATTCCTATACGCCTTATATTTTAGTTGTTGTTTTCCACTTGCCATATTTAATAGCTTGGAGTATGTTTCAGGAGAAAGTCCTATATGCGCCATTTCTTCAAAGAACATAAACTGAGAACATGCTTTATTATGGAAAATTATTCTGTAGAACTTCCATTTAAAGATTAAAAAAAGGAGAACCAGGCCTGAAAACTTGCCATCCACAGCTTGCATGCAAATTCACAAGTGCAGAGTCGAGGGCACAATCTTCCTGATACCCTGTGATGGCTGTATTTCAGCTTGAACTACAAGGATACTTTCTATTTCTGTATAAAATTAACATGTCACAATGGTATATATGTCTATATTTAATTTTGTCCTCTTTTTTTTTATTGAAAAAGTTTTACATTACAGTTTATTTTTAAAACCCCTTCCCCATCCCACCCCCCTGCCACCCCCACCCTATCCCCCCTATCCCCCCCTTGACTTCTGCTATTAAACAAACATTAACATTCAATATTTAACAATTTTTTAAGGTGAGATCCAACTTAAAAAAAAAAACTATAACCTTATTTTATAACCAATTTTAACCTTAAATAATAAGAAAATTTTTCTTTTAAACCAATATTTAACAACATAAATCAAATATAAAAAAAACTCTTAACTCTTAACAATCTATTTAAAAAAATCTAGTAAAATAATTTTGAGCATCATAAGATTTAAATTGAAGTATCATATAAATAATGTAAATATATAACATTAACTATAATTCCCAATATTCCATATATCAAAGTCAAAGTCAAACAGTACATAGTACATTTCTCTTTAAAATTAAATATAAATTCAATTACATAAAATATAATAAAATTTAAAAATTATCAACTTCAATACATTTCTTTTTTAGATTAATTCTAAATATGGAAAATATAAATTCAGTTAAGTGCTAATTGAAACTTCTTACTTTGATATTTATTCTTCATGTATTCTACCCATTTCTTCCACTCCCTAGCAAAAACTTCATGGGTCCTTTCTTTTAGGTATGCAGAAATTTTAGCCATCTCTACAAAATTAGACATCTTCAGTATCCATTCCTCTATAGTAGGTACATTGTCCTTCTTCCAATATTGACCAATCAATAATCCAGCTGCAGTAATCATGTATAAAATTAATCTAGTGTCAGTTGCTGAACAACCCTTAACTATTCCCAGCAAAAAAAAACTGAGGAGAAAACTCAAGCTTCTTCTTCAAAATATTCTGCATTACCCACCAAAGTTTAATCCAAAATGCTTTCAATTTTCTGCACGTCCACCAAATATGGAAATATGTTGCATCCAAACAATCACACCTCCAACATTTAGGTTGAACATTTGGATACATACATGATAACTTCTTAGGATCTAAATGCCATCTGTAAAACATCTTATAAAAATTTTCCCTCAAGTTCTGTGCCTGTGTGAATTTAACATTCTGGACCCAAATCTTTTCCCATGTTTCCAACATTACAGGTTCTTCAAAATTTTGCGCCCATTTAATCATACAATCTTTAACTAATTCTCCCTCTGAATCTCTTTCTAACAGTAAATTATACACTCGTTTAATATGCATCGGCCCTTTACATTTTATCTGAGTCACCAAATCTTCTTCATGTAACATTAATCCAGTTTTCTGATCTTCTCTCCATCTTGCTTGAAGTTGAAAATACTGCAACCAGGTTAGATTCACTCCTTCTTCCAACAGGGTATTCAAAGATTTCAAGCTCCATCTGCCCCCATCATTAAGAAGTATCTCTTTATACAACAACCCCCCGAGTGACTTTATATTTGGCATAATCTGCCCAAGATCCAACCACAAAGGTATTTTGTAATCCAATTGAAGCTGGTGCTTCTTCCAAACTCTCATCAAAGCATGTCTTAAAATATGACTATTAAATACACTGTCTCTCTTATCTTCATAAAGTAGATATGCATGCCATCCAAATTGCAAATCATGGCCTCCTATATTTAAAATTTCTATTTTTGTTGTTCCAATCCAATCTCCAACTTGTGTCAACACTGCAGCTTCATAATATAGACATAGATTTGGAACTTTAAGGCCACCTCTTTCACGAGCATCTTGCATAATTTTAAGTTTAACTCTTGGTTTTTTCCCATTCCAAATAAATTTGTTTAAACCTGCTTGCCATTCCATCAAAAACTTGTCATTTTTAAGCACCGGAATCATTTGAAACAAAAACAGAAATCTAGGTAGAACGTTCATCTTAACAGCTGCTATTCTACCAAGCAAAGATAGTTGCAGCTTCTTCCATATTTCAAGATCCTTTTGAATCTTATGCCAGAGTTCCTCATAATTATTTTGAAAGAGTTTTATATTGGATGCTGCAACTTGGACCCCTAGATATTTCACCTTTGTAGCTATTTCAAAGCCTGCCAACCTTTCAAGTTCATTCCTTTGTGGTTCCAACATGTTTTTAACTATCATCTTAGTCTTTTTCTGGTTCAGGCTAAAACCTGAAACCAGACCATATTCCTCTATGATGTTTTTCATCTGGATGATTGATTCCAAAGGTCGTGTTAGGGTAACAACCAGATCATCTGCGAATGCCTTTGTTCTGTAATCTCTTTGCCTTACAACTATTCCATTCAGATTGTCCGAGTCCCGTAGAGCATTCAACAGCACCTCCAAAGTCAAAATAAACAGTAATGGGGATAATGGACAGCCTTGTCTTGTTCCTTTCTGTATGTTAAAATTAGTAGTTAAACTGCCGTTAATAATAATTTGTGCCATCTGTTCTTGATAAATTGCCGAAATCGCTTGTATAAACTGTTCCCCAAAATCCATTTTGTGCAAAGTCTTTTTTAGAAAATCCCAGTTGACTCGATCAAAGGCCTTCTCCGCATCCAAAAACACCAGCACCGCAGAGGTCTGTTTATTTTTCTCAAGATATTCCAACAAATCTATGAGTTGCCTGACATTGTCCTTCATGTGTCTACCTTCTATAAAACCTGCTTGGTCTTCATGAATCACATCTTGAATAACTGGCATCAGTCTGTTGGCTAATACTTTAGCATAAATTTTATAATCCGTATTCAGGAGAGATATTGGTCTAAAATTTTCGGGTTTTACAGATTCTTCTTCTTTAGGTATCAGTGAAATAAAAGCCGTCTTCCACGAGGAGGGTATTTTACCCCCCTGCTGAATATTACAAAACAAATCCTTAAGATGCTCAACCAATTCCTCTTGTAAAGTCTTATAATATACTGCCGTCAAGCCATCTGTCCCAGGAGCTTTAGATAATTTCAGTTGTTTTATTGCAAATAAAATCTCTTCAGATGTTATAGGTCGATTCAATCTATCGCTTTGTGTACTTGAGATTTTTGTAACTCTCTTCTTCTGCAGATAATCATCGATAAAATCCTCTTTAATTTTATCAGCTTGGTACAATTTAGAATAATAAGCTAGATGTTGATGCACTTGTTTCCCTTTATACTCAATAGTGTTTATTATACGAGAACTTTGTTGTTTCCTCAAAGTATAAGCCAACCATCTGCCAGGTTTATTAGCGTTACAAAAAGTATTATGTTTAGCGTATTGCAGATTAGTTGCTGTTTGATCCGCCATCAATATTTGAAATTGATCTTTCAGGAGTTTTATCGTTAATTGTACCTTTTCATCAGTCGGATTCTTAATAAGCAATTGCTCTTTCTCCTTTATCTCTGTCTCCAATTCTATTCTTGACTTCTGACGTATTAATCTGTATTTAGAATTCATGTAAATCAGTACACCCCTCATATAAGCCTTGCATGCGTCCCATACAATCTCAATAGGTGTACCTTTGTTCAAGTTAATATCAAAAAATTCTTTAACATATTTCTTAAGGTCCATAATATTCTTTTCATATCTAAATAAATTTTCATTCATACGCCAAGATCTCCTTTCTCTTTTACCAAAGTTTATCTCCATCCACACCGGACTAGGATCCGTTAAAGTTCTGGGAAATATTTTTGTCTTGGTCACTATAGTAAGTAAATCAGTAGTAGCCAGCATAAAGTCAATTCTCGAAAAGGATTTATGTCTATCAGAGAAAAAGGTAAAATCCAATTCCTCGGGATGATGAATTCTCCAAACATCCTTCAAATCCAATTCTTCTTTTAATGAAAAAAAAGTCGGTGGTAGCTTATTCCCTTTCTTGGCCGACGTCTTTTTATCAAGCGTTGCATCAATCAATTTTGTCCTCTTTTTTATTATATGTTTTCTCTTGGGGAGGATAATGCTTATATGATTATTCCTAACAGAGTCCATCGTCTTGGATTTAGGGCATCAATATTGGAGGAACCATTAACATCCCCATACTGAATATACAGTATATTGTCAATACTTGACTTAAACAGATTTCCAGTCTAGCTGTACATCTTTTACTCTGTGAGAGGAGAGGATTTCATTTTATAACTTCTGATTGTGAAGAGTCTTCCCATCCTGCCTCTTTATGTCCTTTTAAAGATATTCAGTGATCACAAGCTTTTATCTTTTTACCTCAGAGAAACATGGAAGTTGATTATCATGTAAATTGTTCTCAGTGCTTTCCCTTATTTTTTTTCATTCAGTTTTGCAATATTCTTTTAGGACTCTTGTCCTCAGCATATTTTCAGTGAATAAACAGCCCCATAAATGAAAAGTTGCCTTTGATTTGCATGTATTGAATTTGAGGTAGAAAAGTTTATTTCTGACCTGTTAACTGGATATCCCCTCAGGTGGCATGGCTGGGGAAAGTGTTAGAACAGAATAGAATAGAATGGAATGGAAGGGAAGGGAAGGGAAGGGAAGGGAAGGGAAGAGAAGAGTTGGAAGGGACCTTGGAGGTCTTCTAGTCCAACCTCCTGCTTAGGCAGGAACCCTAACACCACTTCAGACAAATGGTTATCCAACATCTTCTCAAAAACGTCCAGTATTGCAGCATTCACAACTTCTGGAGGCAAGTTGTTCCACTGATTAATTGTGATTTTTCTGTATTCCTTTTCCTCCTTGCAGCCTCCAGCATCACGTTCCAGGATGTTCTGGAGTGTTCTCCAACCTTGTCGTGTAAACTGCTGAGGAGAAAGAGGCTGCTTGGGAATTGGACATTGATAGATGGGGTCCTTTCCTTCTACCCCAAGAGGGAGCTTGGTTTGCATAATTCTGGATCCAGCCATTTTTCCTATTTGGGTAATTTCCTATATCCCTTTCCAAACAATTTATATCAATACAGTTGTCTTTTTTCACTGCACCAGCTCTGTGAGATGGTTGGGGAAAAGAATCACTCCAAGAGAGCAATCAAACCAACCGTGGAGGCACAAAATATTGAACTGAAATTTAAGCAGCTCTGAAATATAAGGCAGCCTCATTAATCAGATCACAAAAATAATTCTCACAAAATTAAGACTAACAATGGAAGGAAGAATACTGTGTTATATCTATCATTTCTGACAACCAGAAATGATAGTGTTAAAAGAAGTAATTTTGGAGGTTTGAGCCTAAATTTTATAAAGTCTCATCAGGTTAAGGTGAAGTCTTGCTGACTTTTTTTTTATTATTATGGTTCATTGCACAGTCAGTCAGATGTTTAGATTGGATTTGGCATTTTTATCCACTTATTAAGTCCTTCCTAAGGATCTGGGATAGACAGACATTGTTGTTTGATGGTGTTAAAAGTATTCTTGTAGGATATAAGCTGTTCCAAATAAAGTTGCCTTTTGCAATTGATCAGAGGTGATTTTGTCAATGCTAATGGTGTTCAAGTGATGCTCCAGATGTTTTGGGATTGCACCAAGAGCACCTAATCCGTATTATTGATACTATCTTTGCTTTCTTTTGTCATAGTCATTCTACTTCTATTTGCAGAGCTTTGTATTTTGTGATTTTCTCTATTTTTTTCCCTTCTATTCTGCTGTCCCCAAGTACTACAAAGTCCATTATTCAGGCTTTTTAGCCTTTCTTAACAATAATTGTTAAATCTGGCGTGTTCTGTGGCAGGTGCTTTGTTTGAATTCTAAAGTCCCAGAGCAGCTTTTTTATTTTCTCGTTCGCTGGAAGGGCTACCCATATGAGGAAGTATCATGGGTGCCTGCATGTAATGTTAATGCTAAGCGACTGATTAGGTTTAGATTCCATAAAAAATACCCACAAAAACCACAACCTATAGCTAATCTTTCTACTTTCTATGTTACAGAAAGATCTGTGGTGAAAGGGGAGCCGCCTGTCGAGCCCAGCTACATGCTCGACAACGCAGCTGAGGGAAAATGAGAATACAGCAAAGGACTTGCCTGTCGTCTATACGGTGTTGGTGGCACTGGGTGTTAGGTGGCCGTGTACGGGGTGTGTGGGGGGGGTGGCGGACACGTCGGGATCAGGGTTTCTGCATGGCTAGAGCTGCACCGAGCTATTCGGAGAAGAGGAGGCAGGCGCCGCCCTCGTGCTGAAGGAAAAAGACTGGATCTGCCTACGTCAGGGGTGTGTTATTTATGAGGGGTTGTATGCTAATTACGGGGCAGGCTATTTAAACTGCTCAGCTGGGCTGGAGATAGCGCTGAAATCAATCCCTTCTTGGATTTGCAGCATGTACCTAGAGCCAGTGCGCAAATAAACCAGGATTTTTGAGAAAGAGCTGAAGCGTTCATTCCTGTGCTTTGCGGAGTTTTGCCTAGGAACCTGAGAATTAGTCTATCATGGCCTCACCAGTTCTTCAGATTTACAAATTTCATCATTGTTGTTACTTTTTCATGCCAGTGTTTCTGGTCAGCCTGAGGTAGAGATTCTTCCTCTGCAATGAAGCTGAAGAAATAGTAGAATACTTAGTTAGGTGTTGCAAGATGATTGTACAAACTGAGCACAAACAGTGGCATGAAAAGGTAGCAGCAATGATGCAATGGAAAATTTGCAGGAAATACCATTTACTTGCAAGCAATAACCAATGGGATATTATCATATTTTATTTTTTTATTAATGCTATTTGTATAGTTACCATTTCACAAAAAATGATCCCAGGTTGTGCACAATAAAAACAACTGCAAAATCAAAATATAAAAGAACAATATTAAAACAATTACAAATAACAAGAAAGTAGGGAAAACTAATGTTAAAACGGTGCAGCCATTTTATTAGATCACCATTTCCTTGAGATCCCCAAGCCTGCTAACACACTCATGTTTTTTGGAATTTTCAGAAAGTTTGGTTTTCTATTTGAAGACTTCTCCTATGATATACTTTTTGGAAGCTTCTTTCGTGACTTTTGGAGGGGATAGGATCAGGGGTGAAATGCTCCCAGTTCGGACCGGATCGCCTGATCCGGTAGCAATGGCAGCGGGTGGTTCGGAGAACCAGTAGCAAAAATCCCTGCACCCCCCCCACCATGCTCAGCTGAGTTGCACGATCATCAGAGGCTTTTTTTTTACTTTTAAAAGCATTTTTTCTATAACCTCTTCCGACAAAAAAATGCTTTTAAAAGTAAAAAAAAAAAAAAAAGCCTCTGATGATCGCGTGGCTCAGCTGGGATCCTCAAAGGTTTTTCAAAGCATTTTTTTCTGCAACCTCTTGGCCGAAGAGGTGGTAAAAAAAATGTTTTGAAAAGTCTCTGATGATCCCAGCTGAGTTGCCTGATTGTCAGAGAGGCTTTTCAAAGCATTAGAAAAAATGCTATGAAAAGTTAAAAAAAAAAAAGTTGGCCACACCCACCCAGTCACATTACACCCCCCCAAGCCACGCCCACAGACCTGGTAGTAACACATTTTACATTTCACCTCTGGATAGGATCATTGTGTGCCTCTAGGTTAGGGGTCAGCAACCCGCGGCTCTGGAGCCGCATGTGGCTCTTTCATCCCTCTGCTGCGGTTCCTTGTTGCTGGTCAGCTCCACAATTGATAGGGCTTTCAGTTAGGATAGGTAGAGGGAAAAGGATGTTGTGCTAGGAGGAGACTCTATGGTGGGACAACCGACTTCCAGTAGACAGAGGAAAAAGGATGCCGTGCTAGGAGGAGACTCTATGGTGGGGCAACCGACTTCCAGTAGACAGAGGAAAAAGGACGCTGTGCTAGGAGGAGACTCTATGGTGGGGGAACTGGACTTACATTCAGCAGAAGAAAAAGAACGCCGTGCTAGGAGGAGACTATGATGGGGACTTCCGGTTGGCTCCAGAATTGAATGGGGGCTTCTGGTTAGGGCCTTTGTGGCTCTTTGAGTATTTAAGGTTGCCGACCCCTGCTCTAGGTCTTATATATTGTTCTCTGGCAGTATTACAATTCACTGATAAAAGCATCTTTGACGTTTTGCAACATTTTCCTTTCATCTTTCTGTTTGACTAGGGCCAGGAGGAAAGTACTTCCAGATAGAACATTTTTTGAATCACCATCTTTCTGTTTTGACGAACAAGCCAATGGTCAGCAATTACCCCTCCACCGGTTAATCTTCAATCATCTTCACTGCCCATTTACACCTATTTTAAAAACTTGCATAGCCATGCTGAGCCTGTGTAGCGTAGGGGGCTAATGCCTCCTACTAAAGGCAGCAATTAACACCAGCTGCCTGTAATTTCTGTGAGTTCAATCCTAGCCAGGTTCAAGGTCGACTCAGCCTTCCATCCTTTCTAAGGTGGGTAAATTGAGGACCCAGTTTGTGGGGGTAATAAGCTGACTTTGTATAAATATACAAAAGTATGAAGGCTATTGCTTAATGCATTGTAAGCCGCCCTGAGTCTCCGGAGAAGGGTGGCATATAAATAAAAATTAAAAAAAAAATACATTCATTAGATATTTTTGAAGGAACATGAAACATCATCTTCGATTTGAAGCAAACAAACATACATTGGTTATAAATGAGTAAATGAAAAGTAAGCAGATTTCTTCTTTTACTGCAGCACTACATTTATGGTTTATGGAATATATTTTCATAATTCAGAAATGATAATCCATATTTTACTTTCCAAACACTGATTTCTCTTTGTGCTCTTGGAGAAGAGCGGGGTGGTTGCATAGGATTGTATTATAAATTCAGTGGACACTGGCATTGTATTGATTAATGTGTGACCACAGAGCAACAATCAAGGGTGTAAATATGATTAGTATAACAGTGGTGTTTATTTAATTTACCTTTGAAAATTAAAAAAAAAAGATAGTGATAACAGGCTTTATAAAGATTATAACTGTCACACAAAAAAGTAGGAAGAGTTTGTGCCGTCAATTTAAGAACAGAGGCACAGACTCTAGAGGGCAGACAAAGATGGGAAAACAGTAACAGCTGGCAGAGACCAAGGACTGAGTTAAAACTGCAAATTATGGCAAGTAATATGAAGAAAACAGAAGAAGAACTTGCTGTTTTAAAGCAATTTCCTTTATGTCCATTAGCAATATTTATTTAGTGCCATAGCTTAGATTAAAAAGGTAAATTTTGAGAGCTGTACTAACGCAGTTGAGAGATATAAAAGCTATGGAGCTTTATTAATTGTGTAGGGCCTAAAATGCCATCAAAAGCCACTGGGTGGCAGTATGTGACCATAATATTAACAAGTTCTATTACTAAAACTGAAAACTAAAAAAAAAAATAAAAATAAAAATGGGTGTATTATTGCTTGGTTCCCACTCACTCCATATTCCACTCCCCTGACTTGTAGCTGTTGTGTGATTTGAATGGACTCTGAACAGAGATAGTTTTACAGTGATTCTCCAGTAATCTGGATTCTCCACTTCAGGATAAAAACAGCTGTATAAGAAAGTACTGATATGTTTACACAGAAATTTTCCAAACAAGGGGCATGAAGGAAGAATATTCTTTAGAGGGATAACTAAAGGGAAAAAAAAAACCTAAAACATGTTTAATTAAGCTACACAAGGATAGTGTGGGCAACTGACAGAGCTTGCGTAATTTCCATGGTTTATCAAAATCAACATTAGTTGTAAGGAGGGGAAGCGCTAAATAAAATTTCCTGGAAGCATAATAGGGCATTCACCTAATTGGGTGGGTGACAGGAAGTGTCCCAGGTTCAGTGGGAAATTCCTCATTTGTGCATGGAAGTTGCACTTTAGGTAGGCTGGCTTGAAAGAAATCCCCCCTGGATTTCTATAGGAAAGGATTTGCAAGCTCTGCTAAAACGGGCTCTGCTTTTCTCCAGTAAAGCTCTATGTAAAATTCCTCATTTATTTCCAAAAGATACTTTGAAAGAATGTGCTGGTCTGAAGTATCCTTACAAAAAGGCCTATTTGATTTTACTCTGTTCTTCGATTTATATGGCCACCCAATTCAAAACAACCTTGGGCAGCATACAACATACTTAAAATAAAAACAAAAACATCAAATCTCAGAAACAAAACAACTAGAAATGGGGGACCATCATTCAATGCAGAAAAAAAATCTCTTAAAAACAGAGTCAGACTCAACAGCTAGGCTCAATGCCTGTGGGAACAGCCAGAAGTTCAGTGGTTTTGAAAAGGCCAATCAGGTTGGGTCAGACTCAATTCAACAAGTCAGTCATCCTGATTGAAAAGGCAGGTAAGGTATATCAGTTCTGCTTGGGGAAATTCTGTCCTTTTCAGAACTAAAAAATTGAAGATCCCTAGAACCCCCAGCCTTGATGCAGTGGTTAAGGTATCACCTGCTATTTTGACATGTTGGCCCCCTTGTAAAGGACGATCAAAGATTTTGACTTGGAATAGGGTGAGTTCCTTTGCACCTGACACCTTACCCAGGAATTTGGTCTTGGATGAAGTTCTTAAAAAGGAAGCCCTCAGAAGTTTAAAATGGAAGCCTTTTTGAAAATTCCATCCTAGCTTGGTCAGAACTGAAGGTGGGACTGAGATGACTGACCATCACACCTTGCAGACCATTTTAAAAATTTATGTCAAGTACCTTGAAGTTGTTCTTGTGGGTCCTTCTTTGTCCAGACAGGAAAAGCACAAATGTTGAGCATACAGCTATGTCAAGAGGATCAAGGGATTTTGGTGGGACATTGGTAGCCATCCTGACTTGCTCCTAATAAATCCTAATAAATATGTTTGTGTTACATTAGCCTAGCACAGGGTGGGATACTATCTGTAGAGTTTCTAAGCCATGTTTCTTCCATGTTGCTTCACACATTGCCATGAACCAAAACCAAGTTATCTTTTTATGAAAAAATTATGTATTTTTTCCTATAAGTTCTGGTTCAATATGATGAAAGAAAAATTGCTTGTGTTTTAGAAGAGAAAAAAATAAAATACAATGCCACAGTGTAAAATATGATATTCTTGGTCTTACTGAATTATAAAGCTGGCCAAAAATATCTTTATCTTTCACGGTCTACTCCTCTCTCCAGCAGGGCAGCATCATCAGAAAATTCCTCTGCACCCTCTGGATTATTTTTGTTGGGAAAGGGTTGGGGGGTGTCTTCAGGATTGTAGAAAATATCAGAACCAAGTGTAACACTTTCTACCCTCTCCAATAGTGAAAGTCACCACTATGAGAAATTCAAAATATCTGAGTCCCCTGTGAAGAAGGCAGAAATAAAAGAAGGGAATAAAACTTTTTGGAGGAACTGCAAGATGGCTGAAGGAAGAAGTTGAGGTGGCACGTTGGGGAGTGGGGGTGAAGCAAGTGGATGCTCCCAGGATGGCCTTGAATCAAGGACAAAATCATTTAGCAAGGATCTTTCAGGACAGAGGGGTTACAAGTACTGGGGGGTGGGGGTGGGGGTAGATAGAAGATGCGGCATGCCAGGCCAAGCTAACAGTGGAGTTCTGGGTACACCGGGAAGTGTCAGCCTGCAGAGATATGAGCACAGTGGGCCTAGCTGCATTGTAAAGCCAGAGAGGCCCCACAGCAGCCGGCAGCAGCTTAGTAAGAGGCCTGGTGTTTGGTCTGTTCCACATCAATGGGGCGTCCAGCTGTGGCTGAGGATGAAAGAGAAAGAGAGGATTAAAGGCTCCCAGGGCCGTTTCTAACCCGCCTAAGACTTACTGACGGGGCAGTGTGTAGCTTCAAGAAGCCTTCTTCATATGGAAAATATTAGGAAGCAAGCGAAAAAGAGTTTCTATCCAAACAGGGGTGATGTTTGCTCTGAAGAGCCCTAGAAACTCAGTATCAGTTGGATCCAAGTCAAAAAGGCATATGCTGAGACCAATTCCCATCGCAGCCCAAGAAAAAGATTACATATTCAGTGAATTTATGTTCACATTTATTAGGGAGAAAAGGTGGATTTGCAGCCTGAGGCTTAAATCAGCATTTCCTTCAGAATGATCTGTAGCGTGAATATAACATCAAGATGGAATCAAGATTCATTATTTATTTTTCAAGATTCTAGCCCACATGAACAACATCACCCGTGTCATGGAAATCCCTCGAGAGACACCCAAAGTCATCTTTTATGTTTCATGTGGAAAAGATCTGCGTCTCAATGATTTCTCCGTGCCTTGTTTCCAAAGATGCATGCCGGGATCACAGCCTTTGAAATGTCACGGGAATCGCATGATTTGTGTGAAAATATGACCAGGAAACTTGATGTGGAGGTAGAGGGGAGTAAAAAGACAAAAAGCCTGTCTGATAATGAATGGCAGAGAAGGAATATACACAGGCAGGATGAACGGGTGGGTGGGAAACGAATATAAATAGGGAACCAGTGATCAGGGAATGAGGGAAAGAGGCTGGAAGGCAGAGGCTGGGGTAGCAAGGGAAGAGCTGCCTGCTTCGCAGTTGTGTTATTAAGGAGGTCACTAGGTGAGAGGGCCAGGCCTGCAGGAATTGAGGCCCATGCTGCTGCAGGATGTTTGTTATTGGCAACAAATTGCTAACAGAAGTGAGAATCATTGTGCTCCGGGGAAAGGAGGAGGCGGCTGACTCTTGCAAAGCGGGTTTGAAGGGCACAGAGCAGGTTTTCCCCCTCCCCCTTAGGAGCCAGCATGCAGCCCATAGGTTAAAGTTGAGAATAAATAATCTACAAAGCTAGGGTTTTCTATCTGCTGTTTCGGCTGCAGCAATCTGACTCCTGTCCCTTTCCGTCCCCCCCCCCCGCTCTCTCCTCCCTCTCCCCTGTTCCTTCTCCCCCTCCCTCTGTCCCTCTCCAGAAGTTGTTGGTGCTCCGACACTTGAGTATTTAAGAAAAGATTGGACAGCCATTTGTCTGAAATGATATAGGGTTTCCTCCCTGAGCAGGGAGTTGGACTAGAGGACCTCCAAGGCCCCTTCCAACTCTGTTATTCTGTTATTGTCCTTTCCCATGTCCCCTTCCCTCACCACTCATTTTGTTCCAGATGCTCTTTTACGCTTTCCTCTCCCGTTTATTTTGCTCTTCCTTAATTTTATTTTGCCATCATAGCATTCATTCCGTCTTATAAAAAATGCTTCCCTTTCCCCAATATCCAGCTCTTAGCCTATCCACAAACAAGGGGGTGAATTTTCTCACATCCACATTTATGAACTGATACAGAAGTCTTCACATATTTGTTGCCTGATCTTGCAATTGTGATCTCTCTGGCTGCCCCTACAAAATAAGCCAAAACAATCAAAACATACTCAAGCATTATGATTTACCTTTTTCTTATATTGGAGAGATCTTTGTACCATAGCATTTGGCACCTGGAAGGCACATCAGGAGATTTATTAGTTACTTAGTTTATTTTATTTTAGTTTATTACTATTATTACTATTCTATTTGACCTGCTACATAGCAGCATTTAAACATCCTTGGCTGGTCAAACGAACAAACAAGAAATTCATACCTAGTTAGTGCTTGGAAGAAAGACGGCCAAAATATTCCATGGTTGTCAATTAAACTTGAAAATTTAATAAACATCCCTGAAAGCTGTGACAAATTGCTGTACCTTTACTTTTAGATCTTGCTTGCGGATAAAAGAAAAGAATAGACATTCCAACAAATATATGAAAGCAGGCTGAAATGGTTTTGGGAGATTTTAAGTAAAGTCAAGAATAACTAAAGCACAACATTTTATGATAGCAAGAATACAGGCACTTCATCTGTGATATAATATTTATTGCCAATGAACTAGAGATTGAACTTTAATTTAGCAATCCCTCAATTAGATCTGACCTTGCTGTGAGACAATAGGCTGTTCCAATTTCTCGATCTTAGTCTTCCAACTGGGGAAAAATACTGCTTAGAATTATTGCAAAGTTTGCTGAGATAATGTGCAATCTTAGAAGTTTATTCAGGAATAAATCCCATGGATTTTAGTGTGACTTAATCCCAAATGTCTATGTACTTCTAGATAGACATGTAACTTCTTTGTGAATGTGCATAGGGCTGCAGCTCAAGATCACTAAATATTAAGTATTTAGTGAGAAAAGTAAATGTGATATATTCACCTGCGTACTCATACAAGAACCAGCAATACAATTGGAAGGGGATTTATTGGGGGGCACGTGACTCATGAAAGAAATAGTCTCACAAGGATTGATCTTTTCTCCTAATTTTATATACAGTCATTTAAGAGAAAAATCATGAAGCAAACTAAAAGTCATAGGTTGTACAACAGGGAAACGCTGCAATTCTCTTCAATTAACCAGTGGAACTCCTTGCCATCACTTGTTAAGAAAGTTCTTATCAAAAGATTACACTTCCCAATAACATTCTCACATTAGGTCTGTTGTTGCACTACAGAGGTGCAGGGCGTTCTTTCATCTACCTCTTCTGAAGGTTTCTTAAACAAAGTTTTACCCCTATCCCAGAGACAGCTTATAGACATCTCTTTGTGCCCCCATCTTGGAAATCCGTCTCTTTTCTAATCCACTCCCTGGGTAGTCCATGTGGATGAAGGTCTGCTGAGCTGCTGTCTGAGTTGCTTAGTTAAGAACAATAAACAAATGCCTAAATGGAAGATTATTCTTTTAAACCTGACTTCTGCTGCCTGCAAACAGTCCTGAAGCGCCTACCTCCTGTCCCGCTGCAGCCCCTGGCTTCATGCCTCGCTTGAAATCTGATCTCCTTTGCCTTGGAACAGCCAAGTTACTTGGCCTCTGCGTGCACCTTAGCCCCTGACCCTGTCTAGGCCCTCCTGTCCTTTTTCTGACACATGCCAGGGCAAATATTCACCCAAATGCACTTACTACTTGCACATTCTCCAGTAAATTTGCTTAGTCACATTATATTCACCCACACTTAGCGGAGTTTGGATTTTGCTTCTTGGCCATGAATCACTAAGAAAGGCAACACTGCCTCCCCCCTTCTGCCCCCATCACCGACATACCATTCGTATGCACATTGATTGGTTAGGAAGATGCAAATGTGCTTCCTAATGTGTATCTCTGTTCCGTCTGTGCCACAGCCTTATTTATTTATTTGGAGGATTTTAAATCCTGCCTTGAAGGCCATAGTTCTTGTTCAAATGGCTAGGGTCAATTAAAAAAAGACAAACAAGTCTGTAAAACTTGGACGAGACAGGAGATCAGTTCTTTAATGCCAGAAGGATGCCGAAAAGAATAAGCCTGACATTTACTCTACTTCTGGCTGGGTTGATCTCTTGCTGAAATTGGGGGCTCCTGATCTTTTGGCCAAAGGGTGAGTTGAGTGTACTCAATTCTTGGCAGGATATGTTTGATTTTCAGGGTGGATGCAACTATTAGCTTCTGGTGAGCATAAGGGACAAAAATGATCTCTTCGTTTTCATGTTCCTCCTAGGAGGAAGGAGATCCTGTTTCTTAATGTTCTTTGGTTCCTGGCTAATAGATGAGGCTGGAATGTGCTTCCCTTCAGCACTCTTGTGACGTATATCAAACTTTTGAATGGCCTGCTAATTATCACATCCAGATTCTATTTGCACCATTTGTTGGGCCATCCAGCAGCATCTATTGAAAAGAGTGAGACCCAGGAACAGCTTCAGTGAGCAAAGTGCAACATTGTCCCTTGGTAAATAGGAAACTGAAATAATCTTTCCCAGGTGCTTGTCTGGCTCTTGTATTCCGATATCCCAACAGGCCATAAAGAACCGAAACATAAAATAATGAGCCAGGTGGTATATGATGTTATGCATATAGGCATCATGACTACACTTGGCCAGTGATTCCATGTGTTGAAAAGGATGGTCAGGTGTGGTACATATGTGGCCATTGCAAGCTTTTTAATCCCCATGGGCAAGCTATGAATGGAACAGGGTGGCTTCCCTTTGGGACCAGAATAAGAGAGAAAAACGCTTACCCAGAAAAATCTGATTTCTTCCACTAATCAGTGAAAATCCTATTCATGTTTTAATTCATATTTTTAGCCTTTGTGCTGTTATGCCAGAAGACTGATGCTTGAAAATGGTAACACTATACTGTGGGTCTCAAATTTGTAGCTATTCATTCATTTTCAAGATAGAGCCTAACATTTCTACCGTATGCTGACTTCATTTTCTTTGAAGACAATTGTGTGCTTCACAGCTGATTTTTAGATGCTCCTAGGAATCTTTTCACTATGTCTTTTTAAAGTTGAAAATACAGAAAATGGTTGGGTAGTAAAACAAAAGGACCACTCAGTCTTTCCCCTTCATTTCTACAGTAACCCATATAGTTCTGACTCTTAGAGTGATTCCAACAAAAGGCATTTGCACATCTGAAAACACTTAATAAGTTTGAGTTAAAATGCTAACCATCAGTCCTTGATCCAGCAGGAAACAGTACTTTCATAGCATTTGCTGTCCCCACTGCTGATCGCTATCCTGGCATGTTGGCACTGCTTTTATTTATACTTCATATACGTTAAGGAGAGTGACTGATGGATTTTCCCAACTTTCTTCTCTTCACTTTCACCAATGTCTCCTACTGGTGGAAAAGGAGTCTCTGATTAGAGAGTCTTGTTTTTACTTGGTAACATATCCTACATGAGACCTGGCACTCAAGATTTTCTCTGTCTCCCACTAAAAGCAGCATTAATTGAAGTGCAGCAAAGAAGGTGATAGTATTACATCACACATCTTCTTTTACTACATACTTAGAAAGGCACAGAAAGGGAAATCACACATTTGATGCTCCATGTACTCAAGCAACTGAATCGCTTAAGTGCCTAAAGACATAGGAAAGAACATGAGAAACTGCTTCTATTAAAATGCTTTCTGATAAAGATTTGATTCTACTTTCAATGTTATTGGGTGTGGGGGGGAGACTAGAAATCATCTTCCATTTCAACACTCATGAATTTCCATCAATTCTTTCAGTTTTGTTCTAAGGAAAGTTTCAGAAATGTTCTAAGGAAAAAAAATCTGAATAATGTCCAATAAACAGCAATAACTTCAGCAGCAGGGGTTGGAGCTCTCTGGAATTATGCACATTTAATTTTGTTTTTTTTAACAAAATTACTGGCCATCAGGGCTGACAACTCTGGGAATTAAATGTCTATGGAGATTCTCAGTCATCCAGGTCATGGTTGACCCAAAGGTCAACCATGCTTTTTCAAGAGGCAGCTGGACTTTCTGGTTTTTCTTTGAAGACATTTCACTTCTCATCCAAGAAGCTTTTTCAGCTCTTTCTATTCTTCACCATGCAGTCAGAGCTGAAGAAGCTTCTTGGATGAGAAGTGAAACGGCTTCAAAGAAAAACCACAAAGCCCAGTTGCCCTTGGGAATTAAACTTTTAGAATATGGAGTGCACCAGGTCTGGCCTATGTATTAACACAGGAGTTGGCCATACTAATCTCCAGTGGATGCTCTCTCAAAATGCCCAGGACCACGACACAGAAAGAGATGGCGGGGATTCATACCAAAGATTTTGAGGGCCTGCATGTGGCCATAGACCCTGCAGATATGTGGTCCTCCATGTCAGGACAAGCGAGGCTGCTTGTTGAACTCTCCACTGCTCTTCTCCTTGCTCTTCTTCCCTGCCTGTTGCTGGGCACAATCCAATTCTGCAGCAGGAGTTGGGGAAGAGAGTGGATTAAAGGATTGACAGAGGAATGTCAGTGATTCAGCATCTCTCTGTTTGGCAAGGCAGACTTTGGGGAAAGCCATAACATCATGCTTAACAATCAGCATGCTACTGAGCAGAGAGGATGACAGATTTTACAATTGGTTGCACAAAGCCCAGACCAATCTAATTTTGTGCATCATCACCAGTACTTTTCATCCTCTGCGTAAAGATTTCTTAAAGTTTATCTGCAGATCTGCGCAGAAGGAAGAAGCAAGTTTTGCATTAAACACGCACAAAAGTAATGTCTAGTGTTAAGTCGTATGTTGCATAGGCGCACGGCAGTGTAGAAAAATAGGCAGACATGGATTTAAGATGATGAAGATGCTGAATTTTAAGGGGGGGGGGGTGATGGAAAGGCAGCATTAGTTGTGAACTTCTATCTTGAAATACAACTGAAATTAGCATTTTACTCGTCAAAGAGAAAGTATGCAAGTCAGTTCAATCTGCACTTACATTGTGTTTTTACCTGGTGTGGTTTCGGTTTTTACATCGTGATTCACACCCGCAATAAAACAGGGCTAATTGGATAAATTGCCACAGAATACCCTAGTACCCCAAAAGTGTATAATGAGCTGCCCACAGCGATCCGAAATGACGCTGTACGTGCCCTGAAGTGACACAGAAAAAAAAATCAAATCAGGCTGTTATAAGTTTTGCTCCTGCCGGCCGTTTAGTAGAGCCGCCTTAATGCAAGGTGGAAGGAGAAAAGCTTGTGTCAGCTTGGGGGGAGGGTTGGGGGAACAACAGAAGAAGGCCAACTACTCCTTAGGAACGCCCTGCCTGATTACTTAACTCTTTATTTTGTGTTCCCGGGTTTTATTGTTATTCCAACCCAACCCACCCCACCGGCGCAAAATTATCCAAGGAGTCACTTAATCAAACTAGAACCAAATCAGATCGTTCTCGTCCCAATCCCTAGTTAGACGTAGAAAAAAAAAAACTCCAAGGCCTCCGAAATCCAGGAAGAGGGTGGGTGCTGCCGAGAGGACTTTTCCAGGCGGATCCCAGCGATCGGGACGCAGACAATCGCTGTGGCTTCCGCAGTTCTGGCGCTTGGATTCCCCTCGATCCGTTTTCGCGCCCGCCTTCCCCCCCCCCCCTCTCTCTCTTTCTCTCTTTCTCGTCGTCCTTCGGGCTAGTCAAGTGGTGTGGAATTGTCCTTCGCTGGCTCTCGGATTGCCGAGGTGGTTTATTTTCCTTCTCTCGCTGAAAGGAGGGAAGGCAAGAGAAACGAGAAGGAAAGAAGTATTTAGAAAGGGCCCGTCTCTTTCCTACCTCGCTTTAGCAGATTGTTCCCGCGTCTCCCCCCCCTTTTTTTTTTGCTATTTGAAATGTTTTCCACAAAACAAGACCCAGACCCACAGGGATCATTTGTGTGTGGTGTGTGTGTGTGTCTTGGAATATTGGGGAGGGGGGGAGAAGAAGAACCATTTCGGAAGGACCCCCCACCTGCCGGAGCTGGCAGCTGACAAGGGCTCTCCCTTCCCTCGCTTCCATCCGCTCTTGCGCTCGCCGTTTGGCGGGAGCGTTCCCTGCCCGCCTTTTATTGCCTATTCTGACAATGAAAACGTTATTCCCGTGTCTTCAAACGTCTTCTTCCACGGAAAAGTTTTTCCCCCTCTCACTATTTAGAAAAGCGGAATTAATGCGATTCTACCGTTGTTTCTTTTTTCTTTTTAATCTTTAGGGGGGAAATTGTACATGGGCGATCCTTAATTCTAAATCCGTTCTCTCTCTCTCTCTTTTTAATTGTTTTAAAACGCTTCCACATGAGGGAAAGAAATTGTCCTACTTCTTTGGCACATCTTTAACCTTTCCAGTATCTCCTACAAAAAAAAATTAAAATATATTATACATTTTTAAACAGGGAGGTTTTGACAGGTCAGTTTCAAACCCTCCAACCCCCCCCCCCCCCCATCATCTTCTTATGCGGTATTGGAATAAGACAATTTTGCCGCTTGGATTTTTTTGACAGTTAAATTGCAATGTAGGCAGAGAACGGAATAGGGATCCTGTCTCTTTAACTCTGTAACTAGACAAAGACTTTTTCCCCTTTGAGAGCTGAGCCCGGGATCAGAACTGTCAGATGATCTCCCAGCACTTGGGAGAGTTTGCAGAGTCATAATTATATCTTTTAACCTGTCTTGCTCTTTGCAAAAGAAAGGTCCTATTATATTGAAATGAGATTATTAGCCATCAAATACTTTCTTTCTTGGGATTCTTCCCTATTTTTAAAAAAATTCAAATACCTTAACTACTTTGCAATTGAATTTTTATAAGATTTACTTTATACTAAATAAATGTTCTATTGTGGTTATTTAAAAATGTTTTAAATGGGTATTTTCAATATGCAAAAAAAATCTGGAATGTTTGAAATGCTATCCATATAATTAAAGAAAAGGTAAGTTTTCAGAGCACAAGTTATGCGGGTTTTTCCCCCTCTTTTCTTGAGATAAAACCATGGCAAAATGTTTTGCTTCCTGGGATCTCCTAAAAATCTGCTTTGCCATATGGTGTTCATTTTCTCTCCTCCTTTTTTCTTTTAGTTTCAGCCAAAATATAACATTATTAAAAGAAAACTAAATTAACTTAGGTGTTAGGAAAAAGGAAAATACACAAAATTAAAATAAATACAAATTACAAATTTAAATGTGTGTTTTGTGAAGATGGCACATGGAAGACATCATACACAAAGAAATATGAATAGCAGTACTACTAATATTCATATTTTTGAAAATAATGATTTAGGCCAATGAATATGGGATTAGAACACTGAATTTAGTTTCTCCTGAACATGAATGGTTTTGCTACTTTAATGAACATTTTGTCTATAGTCCCTGTTGTTTTAAGCACTGGGCCTCCTTAAGAAGGAACCTAAACAGTTTTATAGATGTCCAATTGAATCCAGTTGATCCTACTGTTAAAAAGCATAGTGTGGCCTGGTTTTGTGAAGGAGGGGGAGATTTCCAACTGTATAAGAATAAATCGTCAGTTTTCATTACATTGTGGTTAAATCATATCCCTGCCAGGACTCTGTAATATCTATTCTAGAGCCCCAAGGGTCTATCTCCTCTGTTATCTTGAGGGTGAGATGAAGTATAGCACCCATGTCCCTTACCTCCTATTTCCCTTCCCAAAGGCTAATAAACATACATGTTGCCGCTGACACTCTATCAGTCATACATAACATCTCATGAACTCCACTGTATGTAAGAATTCAGAGCAGCAAAAGATCCTGAGAGCTGAGAAGGGAGCAGTTTGCTGATCTATATTCTGGCAGAAGTTGCATGCCTGAAAGATTGGTTAGCAGATGTTTTTAATTATTAGCTGCTCTGATGGAAATCCTTTCAAGCTTGAACAGAGGGTTATAAGTAAGTATGCAAAGAAGGAATTATTCTAGATTTAGTCTGAGGATCATAGACATAAAATCTTGCTTAAAGTCAATTAAAATGATTTCATCCTTTCGTCTTCAGCTCAGAGAGAGGACTTGGGTTGAAGGGGCCCAGTGCAAAATACGCAGCTGGGTAAAAAAAACTTCAAGGTGCTCCAATCTCAAATCCGCTCCAATCTCAAATCCGCCAATTTGTTCCTCCCTTCTGGTACTTTCCCCTCACTGTATCACTGGTACTCCTGTCTCTTTCGTTAGCTTTCAAGAAAGTTTGGTTAGAGGGAAAATGAGCAGTCATCCCTAACATCTTCATTTTGTCACATGGCCACTCTAGGAAAAGAGCAAAGGGTCGAAGATGAGCAGAAATCTTTTGGTTTTTTTTTTTAAAAAACATATCCATGATGCTTAACTTGGGGGTGCTTTGGACTAAAGGGCCTCGGTCACATGCTTGTCAATCAAACTCAATCTCTTTATTGTTTTAACTGGTGGATTAGATTTTACGCTGATTTCAAATGGCCCCTATAAACATTTTCATTACCTATGTTTGTTTAGATTACATTTAAGGGAAAGGAAAAGAAATGGAATGAGGAGAGAAACTGAGAGCAAGCAGATGGAAAAGAGGGCATTCTTTATTTTTAATAGTTAGAAAATTGCATATGCAATTTTTGTTTCCTTATCTGAGCAACCAAATCAGCTTTGCTATGCAGCTGTTAACATTCAGAAGAACCTCCTCCTTTGCATTAGGTTACTCTGATAAAAATGGTTCCCATGTTACAGGTTAGAATTGAAGTTAGATCCACCATTTTAAGGTTGCCTTATGAAGTGCTTCCACTAAGTGTTCCTTTCTTCCTTCTTTTTTCACATGACATAGTTGATTATCTTAATGAAATGATTTTCTGATTTTATTTGTTGAACCTGTTAAATATTTATTCAAAAGGGCATCCAGAAAACAAAGCTTGAATCATATTTGACTGGTGAAAAAGGCCAGATAGTCAGCACTCTTCATCATGCCTACTCTTAGGACCAAAGTACCTCTAGTTACATAGTGTTTACCTGGTGATAGTTTGTATGTTTTTTCCCAAGTTTCATAAATATAGGTCCTTAGCAGGCTCAAATATAGGCTCTGTATGTCTTTATGTTCCTTTTTTCTTATGGTCCATTGAAATCCTCCATGCATTTTTAAGGAATGATGAATGGAAATTACTTAATTTGCCATTAAACCTTTTGTAGGAGTTTTATTTATGAAATGCATCAGTATTTGACTCCCATTCTATATCGACAAGAAGCTGCACAATCTTGACTTTTATCAATGAAATGTCTGAGGTGTTAAATACAATGTAAAATAAGTTTGACTCTTTATTGTCTTGGAAGAATTCTGTTTTCATAATTGTGCTGATATGAATGTCTGGGAAATATTTGTATAATAAAGCTTGTGAACTAATATTTTGGCCAAGTAACTGAGGTTCAGACCACAACTATTTTGATTATGCTGCAATCACTAGTCCAAAAACCAGCATTGATGCATGTGTGCATAATTTCATAGTTGAAATGAATAATGTAATTCTAGGGTGTATACATTAATATACATGACATCATAAGTTGAGATATCAAGTGATTTCCCTTCAAACGTATCCATGTTTAATTGAACCATAATTTAGGTGGTCTTCGTGTAATATAGATATAATCCACTCCTTTCCAGAGCCATGCACACACATTTTGCACTTGCAACAATCTTCACGAAATGGATTATGAAAGATTTTTGCTGAAATAGGTTCTGAAATTTGATCCATTCCTGGGGTGCCGTAGTAGTAGAGAACAAGAAGAGGAATATACATATTTTCTCCATGTTTTTTCTTCTTAGCACATAACCTCATGATTCTAATTAGTAGCAGTTATCAAAACACAACCCTATGATTTTTTAGATTTTTAAAGAGAGAGCTACAGGGAACGTGGCTGTAGATCAGGCAGAGAGTCTCGGGGAGATTCAGATCTTTTTCTTCTCCAGTTAGCATTTGGCATCCTTAGACAATCTGTAGGATAGGAGACACCCCCCACTGGTATCCACTTGGCTACCTGAGTTACCTAATTTTAATATTTATTTTATATTACAATATTTGAATTAAAAATAAATGAATTCAAAGCTGTCATTGTACTTCAAAACGAAGTGCCAGCATTCACAATCATATTTCTTTGCAGGAATGTCTTTGATGACCAGATAGATCATGTAGGCATTCTCAGTGGGTGGTCTCATGCCTTGCTGAGGAGTAAACTCACCTTCCCAGAAGACAAAAAAAAAATGCTAGTGAAGTAGCAAACATTCACCAGAGCTGTTGTGGCGCAGAAATTAGAATGCAGTAGTGTAGGCTACTTCTGCTGACTGCTAGCTGCCTGCAATTTGGCAGTTTGAATCACACTGGGTTCAAGGTTGACTCAGTCTTCCATCCTTCCGAGGTTGGTAAAATGAGGACCAGATTGTTGGGGGCAATGTGCTGACTCTGTAAACCGCTTAGAGAGGGCTGTAAAGCACTGTGAAGCGGTGTATAAGTCTAAATGCTATTGCTATTGCTATTAGGCAGTAACAGAAGAACCTTAACATTTTGCCTTTTGATTACTGGTTTCTGACAGATCATGGTAGCCTTATTGTTAGATCAACCATGACATGTTCTAAACAGTTTGATCAGTTCACATAAATTGCATATTTTTATTACAGTATTATTTACCCCAGCTAAACCCAGATTTGCTCTCATGCCTGTCCAATCTCTTCAGGGCTTTGTGAAAAATGAAAATGGTGCCGTCAATTCACCCAGGTGATAACAGCTTTGGAACCTATCACCATCAGGACCTGGTTAACTAGTGGAGCTCATGCTAAATTCCCCCCCCCCCCATATATCTATATATTGTCTTATTTCAGTGAGAGAGGGAGGGAGGGAGGGAGAGGGAGAAAGAGCGCTGGTATATTTTTTTCTTATGGATAGAGCAGCAGCTAAAAGAAGTGCAGTTGAGTGGGGAAATTATGAGAGAAGAAAAGATGAAACAGACATGCTGCTTATTTTTAAAAATTAACATAAAAGAAAAAAGTGCTTTATATATATTATATTATATTATATATATATTATATATATATGTTATTTTATTTTCGTAGGTCTTTATGTCTATCTTTCTTTATGCCAGGGATTTTCCTACGTATATTAAGATGTTTCATGGCCTAATTTTCGGTGAAATCTCAATTCACCAGCTTTTAGGCCTTTTTAAATATTACAGCAGCTATATGCTATCTGTTTGAGTTTATGTGGGAGACTAGAATGGACCCATTTCTGCCTCGTTAGGCTTTGTCAACTAGCCACACCCACTTTTCTTAATTCTGCCCTGTAACAGTCAAATATTTGTTATTTTATTTTCGTAGGTCTTTATGTGTATCTTTCTTTATGCCAGGGATTTTCCTATGTATATTAAGATGTTTCATGGCCTTATTTTCGGTGAAATCTCAATTCACCAGCTTTTAGGCCTTTTTAAATATTACAGCAGCTATATGCTGTTTGAGTTTATGTGGGAGATTAGAATGGACCCATTTCTGCCTCGTTATATATAATAATATCCTATATAATAGGATTATTGGAAAGATGGATTCTGCATTTTAGACAAGTGATTTTCAGGTTCATAGAAGGTCCATTTGATGTCTTCAGATTAAAAAAAATATTTGCAACAAAATTAAAAGATAGTCTAAACTATTTCTCTTCAAAAATCAGTGTAATAGGTATGGTGGTGCTCTTTAATTTTAGCAGTGGAATAGGAATAAGAAGTATCTTAAGCCTTCCTTGACCTAAAATCTAAATCTTCCTCCTATCCCTTTTTTATTTCCCAGGTTTGACTCATATTCTTCATTTTCATTTCTTGGTTTAATAACTTTTTCATAGTAATGCTTTTTTAGTTAAGTGAACTCTAATTATTCCTCATATACACCAGTATTATTGCAATGATAATTTGGACCTGAATCTTGTATGTCTAGTTTTATTATCTTGTCTGCTTCCAAAGCTCATTCATAGACTTTCATATCGTCTTTGGTCAAAAAAATCAAAATGCCCTCAAATGCATAAGGACAGCTACACCATCCACCAATATGTCCCATAATGCACAGAGAAAAGAGGTGGGGCTTCAATCATGCAGTTGCCACCACCGTTTTGCCTTTCTCTCCCCCCCACTAATACTTCTACTTCATTCATTTTTCTAACACTTCTATAGTTTTCCTTCCCATGTAGCACCCATTCAGCAGAAGGCTGAACAGCAGAACAATGTTCTTTAATAGATAACATAGGGAACCATTTGTCACCATCCATATTATTAGCAGTCCATTAAAGTACAGTGGTGCCATCGAAACAGGCCTCTGGAGCAAAATTTCAGACCCCAATGCAGAATTGCCAAACACAGTGAGTTATCCTTCCAGAAAAGCACATTACAAAGCTAGTGAAATGAATTATTTCCATTTCTATTACTACCAAGACTCCTCCCTGTATCTCAGTACTATTATTAAATCTAGAGTCTAAAATTACCTAACTGCAGCACTCGTGCCAGGATTTGTTCTCACTTTTTCTGGAATGAATCTGAATTATTGTTCCTAGGTTGAATACAAAGCAAGAATTGATCCATAGAGTCAAATCTCATGATTTATTGACACATTTGGAGCACTGAGTGTTAGCTATCCAAGTGATTCCACTTCATTTCAGATTAGGCAATTTTACTTCTATTCCAGCCTCACCATGAAATTTCAATTCTGCACAGTAAACTTCACTTCTATTTATGTATAATGAATACTGCTGAACAACTGCCAGAGTTGGCTATATTCCAGACATGGGTGAAATGATTCAGTACATGATTTGAAAAGTCCTTACCTTACATGGCTCATGGAAGTGTAACTAAGCTACTTGATGTAATTACTATTTTGCCTGAGCAAGGTTTGTAAAGATGAAGTGAAATTTTGCAGAAAACCAAGCTGAGAGAGTTGAGGTATGATTTAAAACATCTTTCTATATCTCATTTTTTAATGTTTGTCTCAGAGACACCCTTATTTTTTACTGACAAATTTTAACAGTATTAATAATTACTTTACTACTTGCTCCCTGGTCCTCTAACATTCAAAATTAACAATATTGAAAATCAAAATAAAATATGATTTTCAGGAATTTCTTTTCTGAACTAAGGAATTGAGGCTCTTATGGATAACAGGAGATCAAACCTGATTTCATTCCAATTATGATCCTGAAAGTAATTAGTAGTCTACCTTACCAATTTCTGAATCAGCCACTATATCTATGACTTTAACACTAGCATGATCTGCAGACATCAATAAGTGAATGTTTATTTTCATGCTGCAAACATTTTCAGCTCCTAATCTCTGCATATTAAAAAAATTGTTCTTAAGGCAGTTGGCTGCTTTTGTGGAGAGAAGGGGATCAGCTGCTAAACCTATAAATATGATCTGTTTTTGTTAAAAAGAAATATCTTTGGTCTGTGTCAATTGTAATTGTGACCCAAGATGGTTTTCAGTAAATTAATAATCAATTTTGACTTTCTCTTGGATGGTTACTCATCTGATGACAGTTAAGAGATGCATTGATGCTGACAGCTTACTTGGTTACTCTGGCAGCAGCATGGAGCTGAGGGACACCTGCAGCTATTCCTTGAAGTCAGAGACATTTGCAGGTGTTTACACCTTCTATTGAAGAAAGGAAAGCGAGAGACCCCGTGTGCCGAGGAAACAGTCTCTCCATGATTAAAAGGAGCAAACTTAGTTTTGACAGATTCCAGTTATAACCTTGGATGGCTGTAGCCAGTCTGAGTCTTTTATAGCTGTAGCCAACTTGAGTCAGATCCTTTGAATATTAAACATGAAAAAAATTACTTCAGCTCTAACTTTTACATTGCACATGGCTTGACATTTGAATACAAAGGTGGAAGAAAGTCAGAATCTTTCTGCTTTGGCTAAAAATAATGTCTGGACTCCACCTATTTTGAAAGTATGTTTTCACACCCCTAGTCAGAGCTGCGGTTAAATCTAAAGGTAAAGGTAAAGGTTCCCCTCGCGCATATGTGCTAGTCGTTCCTGACTCTAGGGGGTGGTGCTCATCTCCGTTTCAAAGCCAAAGAGCCAGCGCTGTCCAAAGATGTCTCTGTGGTCATGTGACTAGCATGACTAAATGCCAAAGGCGCACGGAACATGGTTACCTTCCCATCAAAGGTCCCTATTTTTCTTCTTGCATTTTTTACGTGCTTTCGAACTGCTATGTTAGCAGAAGCTGGGACAAGTAACGGGAGCTCACCCTGTTATGCAGCTCTAGGTATTCGAACCGCTGAATTACCGGTTCAGCGGTTCGATTGACAAGCTCAGCATCTAGCCACTTTCGATTGACAAGTTCAGCGTCTAGCCACTGAGCCAACATGTCAAATCTACTATGTGGTAAAGTAGCTGACTTTAAGAATCCACTTTAGAGACAGATCTGGCTGAGAATTTGGTTTCAGGCATCCTCCTTCTTATGTGACATTCCTTGGTTTTAACTGGCCAAGGCTCCCTACATAAAGGAAATCATCAGTCTTGTCACTCTTTCTGTCTTAATAATAAATTCTTACATCTAAGATTCTTTAAGACTGGCGAAAATGCAGCCAAAAAGAGAAACTAATGTCATTACAATTAACAGGAGAGTTGAGAGTGAAAAACTCCAGAAGGAAAGTTGGTCATGACCACCATTCTTCAAAGTGAAACTGTAGTTCAAACTTTTCTCATGACAGATTTTTCTTCTTTTTAGGGTCCAGATAGTTTATCTTTTAATATAGTTATCCTGTACCTCCCCAAATGCTTATTCTTTCTCTTTCTCTCTCCCTCAACCATCGTCCTGATTTCTTGCAATAGCAGATGGGATGTTTCCTGTGGAATAAATGTTTGGAATGTGCCTGTGCTGTTTACAATATTGGCTGACAGGGAAAGGCGAGCGTAGCCAGCCACAGCAGCAGAAGCAGCACCTGATACCGAAGATGAAAATGTTTTCCATCACCTCACATGGGCCAAGCACAGACAGCACAACAGTGAGGTCAGGCATGAGGGATAAGTAGCAAAGTCTGCCTTGAGCCAGCTTGGAAAAAGACACAATGGGAGAAAAAAAAAAGCAAACAACATTTTTGTTTCATTCTCCCCAGGAACTTGTTATTGTAGCAGAAATTGGAAAACAATGATGACATTAGCAGCATTAAAAGAAAGCAAAGTTTTCAAGTTGGAAGTGTGTGTGTCTCTCGGAATATAACAGGGAGGGTAAAAAGGATCTTTTTGGCCTTGTCTGAAGTGGTCATCTGTGGAAACTCAGTTTATATGAGGATTTGTGTGTTGTTACTCCACAGAAGAGCAGCTTAGAATGCACAAAAAAACCTTAAAAGGCTGATGTTATTACAATGGTGTGTTTTTTTTTAAAGAGAAAATGTTTAGCCTCATTAGAAATATTTAAAATTATTTCCAGTTACAGTTATCTATGAAAAGTATTTCATATTAAATAAGATGGTTTGTATAGCTTTTATTTCTTTTCGTTTTTGTAAGATCCTATTTAAGCATTTTAGTTGAAGAGTAATAATATTGGAAAAATAGGGTATTATGAGATAAATTCTACCGCAGAGGTCTTGATATCACTACATCTCTGTTCAAATTCACAATTATTTCTGTTTTATAACAAGAGTTAGTTCAAACATATATGTACAGGATCGTAATATTTTATGAAACAACAAGAATGACAAAACAGTTGGCATAACATCCACATTCGTGTACAATATAGGGATGATCAAAAACTTCTCTTGTATCCAAGACACTAACCTAACCATTAAGTATATTCACAATTCCTTCTTGTATGGAAGATTTATAATATTATATACATATGTATTGTATATACCTACCTACCTACATATATACATACATGGCATTCCGACTAATTCCAGATGCAAAACGGTCAGGGATATATGGGAGCCCTACTACCATGCACTGAAGATAGCGGGTAAGATTTGGAGGATATACTATTTAACCTCTGCTCCTGTCATTGTTCATTACCTGAGCTATTTCCAGGTTTTATATGTATATACAGTGCATGCACAAAAGGGGGAAGAGCTAGGCACTGTAACTGATTCTGTAACCTATACTGATTATTTAGAATGCTTGCCTTCAGAACTATATGCAGTTGCAAGACTAAGCTCTTACAATGAACACCATCAATTTTGTTAGGTCTGAAAGTGAGTAAATTCTGGTTAAAACTGGTCTGCCTAGACCAGTGATGGTGAACCTTTTTTTCCTTGGGTGCCAAAAGTGTGTGCATTTGCGCAACAGCGCATGTGCGCATGCTGATACCCATAATCCAGTGCCCCCCTGCAAGCCCCACCCCTGTGCATGTGTACACAACCCCCTGTACTCCCCCTGCCCCCCATGCATGCATGTGTGACCCCCGTTTTGGTGCTAGCAGGCTTCCCGGAACACTCCTGGGACCAAAAACAGGGCACAGAGAGAATGCTGCAACCCCCCACTCCCCCGTGCATACATGCGTGACCCTCACCCTCCACGCATGCACATGCACCCCCATCCCCTCACATTCGCGTGCCTCTCCCACCCCCTTGCATTCTTGCGCCTTCTGGCACAGACCTGGAAATCAGCTGGCCGGTAGGAAGCTCATAGGCATGCGCAGTGGAGCTGACCTGGGCGTTAGCTTGTGTGCCCGCAGAGATAGCTCCATGTGCCACCTGTGGCACGCGTGCCATAGGTTCACCATCACGGGCCTAGACTTTCTATGTAAACATAAACATAACATGTAAAAAATTACAATGATTAGAATGTCTAATAAAAATTCAACAGAAATTGTTTTTAATGAAAAATTTGTTGCAGTGATTTGCAGTAACATTTTTTCCGATATATTTTGATATTGATGCTCTATACTCTGACTCATCAGGTGATACATACAAAGATGATACAATCTTGTATGCATCTACTGAGTCTGATACTTTGCTTCTTATTACTTCTGGGCCACGTGTCAGTTTCTGTTAAGATTTTGGTCAAGATAAATAAAAATGGCAGACCTATATGGCTCCACCTGTTGGTTAAACATATCATGTTTTATTCTGGTCAAAATGATGTTAGTAAAATGAGATTCTTAATGGCTTCAGGATGTTTAAATTAAAATCATATTATGAATATTAGTATCTCCATATTGTTATTACTACATCCATATTATTATGGGCAAAGGAACAGAGCCCTCTCAATCATTTTACTAGTCTGGTATAAAATCAGGACTCTAGGTGGAGCAAGCACAGATGTTGTGTATTAATTGAAGGTTGGATGGCCAGTTTCTGGCTACAAGACCAGTAACTGTGGATGGTGGATGTGGTTTAGCATTGGCAATGGATAGAGCTAGTATTCCATTGTCTAGCTTTTTGATTGGTAGACTAACAGGAATGTGATTAGGATAGGAAGGAGTGCGCATGGAGAGAATAATCTAAATCATACTTTAGTTAGTTTTTGAAACCGTTGTTTGATGGAGTAGCAGAAACACATTGTACTGAGGAAGGCAAGTGGATGAATAAATGATATTGGAAGAGCTTCTTGGAAGTCCACAGCTTCTACATTAACATTCTACAGTCAACGGATTTCCCATTTATGCCATGTGATAAACAACAGCATGTTAGAAGAAGCACTGTGTGTGTAAGTCTGCATGAGAAAAAGAAAGAAATAACCTTACTCTGGCTTTTGTAACAACTATTCTAAAAACTTTAGAATAATAAATATAAATAAATAGTAAATAAATAATTGGGGTTTTAATTGCAATTTCCTTGTTTATTCAAGCTATATGCTGAACATATATTGAGGGAGGCTAGACTGGAAGAGGATGAGCACGTTTTTAGAACTGAAGGAAGATGGATCAATGCAGGTAGTCCTTATTTAGCAATTGTAATTGGGGCTTGCAACTCTTGAAGTTCAGCAGACCATTTTATCCTTCCAAAAAGCACTTAGAATTGGGCTTTCCCCTCAAGGTTGGGATGGCATGAGATTGATGAGATGAACTAGTTGTGGGCTGCATGTGAAAATTTGCCCATAGAACTTGGTTGTGTTTAGCTTTGGTTTTGGTTTTAATACTTATGATTTTAATATTGTACACAGATCACAGATTTATCTTTTGGTTGTGACATGCCTGCCCAGAGTTTGGTGCAAGATGGGCATGAGTTCAGTGCATAGCTGTATCTATGTTTTAAATGTTGTTAAACAAAGCTGATGTTAAGTAAAATTGTGATTGTTCTAATGATCTTACTTCAATTTTCCTTTGCTTTACAGACTTGCGAAGGTCATAAATGTGAGGAGTTAGTAAAGTTACTTTTTCACCATATTGTAACTGCTATACCATTCTTATATCTGCAAATGCAAGTGACCTTCAAGCTCTGGTCATGAAAATCATGAAGCACAATGGAAAATTGAATTAAGATTAAATATAAAGAGAACTAAACTAATGACAATAGTTACAGCAACCAATATAGAATTAACAATAAAGACACTGAAGTGGTGATAGTTTCTACTTCTAAAGTTGGACCATCAGCTGTAAAGGATTCACTAACCAATAAATAATCTGCATACCAGACTTGGTAAGGCAGCAGTGAAGTCCCTGAAAAAGATATTCAGATGTTATGAGATGTCCATAGTTGCAAAGTTCCATCAGAACTTTGATGGAAATGGTTTCTCCGTTGACTCCTATAGAAGCAAAAAGTTTGGCTTTGAGGAAGCAGGCAGGGTATCATCTTTATTGTTAATGAAGATTCATGAGAATACAATAGATACAAGAGAAACCAAACAATCTTAGAAAAAAATCAGTTGAGAGATTTATTCTCTTTTGAGCACTTTATCTCTCTTGAAAAATCTCTAATGCTGGGAAAGGTGGAAGAAAAGCAAGGAAGAAGATGACCAGCAGCAACCCTAAATCAAACTCAGTTACAGTGGTGATGAGTGTGCTATTGGAAGATCTGAAGAACCAGACTGGGGACAGATCATCCTGGGGAATCAACCAGGATGGCCAGTGTTGACTTGATGGGATGTAATCAATAATAAATTATTGCAGTTGGCAATAATACTGCATAATTTTTTTTTGAAGGTTTTGAATAGGGACAAGCCTGTGTCATTTCATTTAAAAGCAGGTGGTGGAAAAGAAACACACGTTCATCTGAATATGGCTTATAACTTGACTCTAGAGAGAAATTTGTATGGAGTCAGACAATTGGCCATTACTTTAATGATTGCTAAAATGCAACGTGTAATTATATTTTGGGTACAGGCATGCAGTCTTTCTCCCTTTCCTTACATAGAAAAAATGTTTGTCTTTTTGGCTCCTGAAAAGGCTGACATTGGTTAGGGCTGGGAAGGAAATATGTCATTTAATTATAAACAAACAAATGCCAAATGAATTAATGTGTTGCAGCGCTGGTTATTATAGGCTGCACACCCAGTATATTTCCTGCCTTTTGGCTGGTAAGGCCTTTGGGCAAACATCAAAATGAGTTAAAAGGTGGAGTTTAATTCCAAAATTGCACAGAGCTTTTTCTTTCAGATGTCAAGCAAACGCCAGAGAAATGGGCAATGTCGGAAAAACAGAAAGCAGAGAATCTAACAAACCTAAGTAGTCTAATTGCTCTATTAAGAAACAAAATAAAACCTCTTGTCATTGTAAAATCTTGTGCTTTTACTGAGTTAAAGCAGCCTTTGTCCAACTGGTGCCTTCCAGTTCTATTGGACAGCTCAAATCATTTCAGCCAATTGGGAATGATGGGACTTGAACACATTACTTTTTCAGCAAATATTCTGGCTGGGAATTATGGGAGGGAGCTGCTGTCAGACATATTCATCACAAATGACATGGAGGGAACTGATGTCAAATATATTCATTCCAGGGGTAGGTTCTAAAACTTTTTACTACTGGTTCTGTGGGCATGGCTTATTTTATGGGCGTGGCTTGATGGTCATGTGACAATTATTTAGGATTTAACAGAGGTACTGGTCTACCAGGCTTTTAACTGCTTGCAGAGCTATACGGTTCTACCCATTTATTTTTTGCAGGCACTGATTACTCATGTATTTTTGCAGGTACTGGTCTACCCATTTATTTGCATATAGACTTTCATTACTTTTTAAAAATCTGACTCAAAATTTCCGCCATTCTGGTTCACTGGAAAGTTACAGGTTCTTATATTAAGAGGAAGGAAAAGAGTTTTATTTTCTGTATACCAGCTAAATTTTATCCATTTTTTCTGTAAGCTAAAAGTCCCCAAACACTGCCCCTTGATTGTTTAGTTGTAGCTTTCTTGCATACCCCATTGTATTAATAATTATAATTTCCACTTGAAAGCCTATCTAAGGAAAAAAAGGAGCAAACTTACATTGTGTCTTTTTAAAAAATAAACAAACTGAAATGCTAATAATTGGGTGAGAAGATTGCAATTCTTAGTAATCTTACTGTTACTATAATATTATATTATTAAAGTAAATCAGACACTTTGATTTTAAAACGTTTCCTTTTATTAAAAAAGGAAGTAATTTTCATTACATATCTACTTTGGCTCTTAGTTTGTAGGCAGTGATTTTTCCATGAAGGGTAGATGTTTGACCATGACATGAGCTTGCATATGTAAATGATTCTTGTGTGGGAAATTAAATCTGGCAATGTCATGTCTTGGCTGGGGTGGTGCGAAGACTGTGTAAGAAAGCTACGATGAAGATATTTTTCTTTAGTTATAGGCAAGGAAAGATGTGTGTGTGTGTGTGTGCTTTCATTTGTGCGGTGGTCTTGGAAGGTGCTGCTGGCATATGCGATTCTATGTCAACTTTTCTTTTTAGCTTTCTGAAGGAATGAAAATCTGGAGAGATGGTGCTGAAGTAGCAGCCAAAGGCTGTAAAATCTGAGGTCAAAATGCAAAGGAAAAAGTGACAAGGGAAAAGTGAGGTCTACTCCATCTTGCAGGGACTGTTCTGGAATGTGTTTGCTTGCCAGGATATGCAATGCTGAGGAGTGCGTCTTAGCAGCAGTGTTGAGTTAGTAATATGAACCCTATACAAATACCTTCAGGGCAGACAGGTCCATTTCAGGCTGTGTTTATTTAATAAAGAGCCAGTGAAGTAACTGCAATTTCATTGTCAATTTACTAATGCGTTACAGTTATGTTTCTTAACCTCATTGTTTGGGCTCAGAAGCCAGTGATACCCAGCCAGTTGCCCCCTCCACCCGCCTCTTTGGAGCGTAAAACATATTTTATTATGACTAGAGAGCCTTTTGTTTATTAAAAACTGGAATTAAAGACCCTCACCAACTTTCCTCTGTGCACATATCCAGTTAGGCAATTGATTGGCTTATTAACCTATGCAAAACCTCTTGCTTCCATTTTTTAATTGTGTGAATGTCTGTGCATGTATATATACGTATGTAGGTATATGTATACATGCATGTATGTGTGTTTATAAGCCCAAACAAAAAAGACACATCCAAGGTACATTTGCTGAACAAGCTCCTTGTCTTCATGACAGATTCACATTTCAAAATTTAATCTGAGGAGAATGAAAATGAAATTAAAACAAACCCCTATGACCAGAGAATGACTATGTTGATATTTGAAGAAGTTAGTTACATCTTTTGAACAAAAATCTAGGCAATTGAAACAGTACTCAGAAACTGCAGCTCATTCATCTGTTTTACACACAATTTTGCACATAGCTATCTTTCTATGGATCTTGTAACATGTATATACTGTAATGTCAGCAAACCCTACATACTCCCCGAAAAAAAAAGCTTCAGAAAACAGATAAAAGAAAGGACTTCATCTAGTCATGTTTCTTTAAGAATGCCACTGGCATGTGTCCATCACAGTGAAGCATGTGGATGAGGGCATTCTGTCTGTTCAAGAATCCCCTGCCTTTATTTTCTTTTAATATTTTAATTTCTTCTATGAAAGTTGTTTATCATTACTTTCAATTGATGGAATACATTAACTACTTTTTATATGTGTTTCACTGGCAGGAAAACTATTGGAAAACCCTGGTATCTCAATTGTCTTCTACATAGAAGGAGGCAAAAGCTCCTGAGATTCAGTGACAGACATTTTTATCTTTTCAGAAGCAGATTTAATATATATTTATTGTTTTTATTGCTTTAAAATGTTTTTAGTGTCTTAATTGTAGTATACTTTATGAATTTTAAGGTGCCCAGAGTCATTGACTGAGATGGAAAGCTATAGAAATTGAATGAATGAATGAATGAATGAATATAAATAAATAATCTGATTTAAGAGGCAAAGAGGAAAAAATATATTTATATTTTTCAAAGTTTGGTATAGGAAACCTTGCACTGCAGGGGTGTCAAATTCAACTTCATTGAAGGCTGCATCAGGGCTGTGGTTGGCCTCAGGGGGCCGGGCAGACATGGCCAATTGGGTGGGTGTGGCTGACTGGGTGGGCGTGGCTGACTGGATGTGTGTGGCCAGCTTGATGCCACTCCCCAAACTGCTGGCATGTTTCCTCTTCGCATTAGGTAGACTGGGCCAAAACAACGTGGGTTGGCCCCTTACATTTTCCAGGATGGCCCCACAGGCCGGATCCAACCACATCGTGGGCCAGATCTGGCCCGAGGGCCTTGTGTTTGACACCCCTGTTGTGCTGTATTAAAGTTTGTCAGTATTCCATGATTATAAATTGGGCTTCTTCCTGCTATTAGTAGAAGCAATGCTAATTTTGTCTAAAACTGGGATGAAAAGTTTAAATACTCTTCAATTTGAGTAAAGAATTGAAATACTTTACTCAATACTTTTTAAATTCCAATTTTAAGTTCTTGCAGAACAGAACATAGAAGCTCAACATGACTAGCAAAATACTTTTTCCATTTCACTTCCTATTAGATCTTTCGCAGAATTTATAAAATAAAAATTTCAACATTCAATATTCATCCCTGATTGTGACAATTTGTTTCACATCACTTCCACATCCACATTTCATGGTAAATATTATCTGGATACAATCTGTGTACAAAATCTTACAATATAATTTTGCTTTAGGAAATACTGAACAGGAGCTAAGACATATAAGGTTGAAATGATGAATAAGGAAGAACAAACAGATAATATTCTTTGATAGTACAAGCCTATATATGTCTATTAAAATATTGAATTTAGTTGGGCTACTCAAAAGAAAGAGGAAAAAAAGGCCTACAGAGTCAGAGAAATTTATGAGGTTAGGAAAAACTACGTTTTTTGAACAATTATTTCATTTCAGGCGAAGAAGGCTAAGAGAACAAAGGGAATAAGGTTGGTCTTTGGAACAATGGTGTTTTTCTCCCCATCAGAAAAAGGAGGTAAAAGTAAAGATAATTATGGTTTTGCAGTTCTTGTGGCATTTGTATTGTCAAACTGATTTTTTAGGCTCACTGATAAAACTAAGCCCCCACAAAACAAAGAGATTCCTGCTGTAGAGAAGTAGGATCAACAGCTTCACACGTTTAGCATTTTTTTGCTAAAAAAAATAAGAAAACTATATTTCAAGTTTGAAACTGCTTTTTTAATCAATCCCACTACAAATATTATTTATGTATTCTATTAGTTCTTTGTAGAGGAACATTCCTTAAATAAGTGTTGTTACACTTTTTTTTCAAAAGTGTATTTGTATTCCTTGAAGTGCTAATTCAGTTTTCTAGAAGACTATCTGTTGGTAAGTTGCTGATATGTACGGGTGAATATTGTCATGATGTTTGAAAGACAACCATATGATGCTATCTTTTTGCTGACATTCATTTGGCTTTCTCCTTTTATTTAGGAATTGTATGGCTGGAAGCTGTTGCTGAATTGGTTTTTCTTAGACAAGGTAATCTTCATCTCAAAAATTTCAGTGACACTCCAAGGTAAAATTGTATGATAGGGAGGTACAACTTTTTTCTAAATCTGATTTCATTTCATTTGTAATTAAATTAAATACAATTAATATGATTTTTCTCCAGTCATGGAATAATTTTCTCTATTGATCAGATTAAATTTTCCACATCTGTCAGATTAAAAAATGCACGGTTTGGCAAGTCTCTGAGAGCCATACCCAAGAGACTCTGTTTTTGTTCTAGGGCCTCATCCTATGGCTCTTTGAGGTAGATTGCCATATGGGATTAATTAGGGTGGGAAAGAGGAGGGCAGATGAAATCAGACTCTGATTTGTTTTTTGATCTAATATTTGTTCAAAATAATGGGGATGGGTTTTTTGAGGTCATTCTTACACACTGTAGATTTAACCATACAGGTCTTCATTTTTTCTCTCTCATACATGTTTGCATGGAAACTTTCTGGGTCTGGAGTAGTAATCTTTCATACATAGAACAAAACTGTTTTACTAAAATATCTCTCTCCTCTGGGAATGCACAGAAGGCAGTACCTAGTGCAAACAGTTGTCATCCCTTTTCTTACTCTGTTCTTTCATTAACCCACATTCTCTTTCATGAAAAGGTATAATTTGAGTTTAGTAACAGTTTAGTAACAAGGTGGCATGAACATATCTCATGGGATGTCTGGAGAGCTGAGGACTGATGCAGTTCAACTTGCCCAATGATGGACAAGAACTAGACTCCTTCAACAAGACGATGATAGTTGTCTGGTTGCGGAGTTAGCTAAAGGAAGCAAACCTGATCGTGTGAGTCAGGTATGTCCTCCAATTAGAAAGGAGATTCCAGTAATCTCTTTCTAAATGAGAACTAATTGTGAGTTAAAAACCTGTTGGCATCTTGTTAACAATTCTTTGGATCCTTTGGCCACCTGCAGAAAGATCAGTAGTTGGATATCTTTTTAGAATACGAATATAAATGTCAAGTGTTACTAAGACCAGGTATGTTCATAACACACAGCTTAAATAAGGGGGAAAATGCAGCAGTAATACTGGTGGCAAGGGGATATTTAATATTGAATTTGCTCTTTCCCTCCCAAACGTGGAAACTTTTAGATACAATCCGGGCTCTGTGTTTAAGTCATTAAAACATCTTTAAACATTTTCTGGTTTTAGTTTTCTTAGCAGCAGTCCTTTTCCTGGAACGTATTTTATTTTTCTTTTAAGTCTGTGACTTTTTTTTTTCCTTTGGTAAAGCTCTTTGCATTTCCAAGTTGTTGTTTTTTTTTTAAAGTGGGGGGAAGTAATAGGGTGGGGAAAGCAAGAGAACAGGGCCCTTTTTGTGTTTTATTTCTAATCCACAGGAATCCATTTTAGCCTTTTATGGCTGCTGCACTTGCTGAGAGGAATTACATCCTCCGTATGTTATCTGTAACATCGCAAGCCGTGGTTTCATACCTGGGCTTGGAAACACACCAGTGCTTCTGAGAGGATTTTGTTTGGGAACAGGGTGGGTGGTTAGTGTGAAGAAGTCCAGGCAGTGGCAAAAGAAGAAGAAAAAACATAAGGAAAAGTAAGGAGAAAAGGTAAAGAAAGCATGGTGTATTTTGGAGAAGCTCAAGTGTGTAAAGTTCATCGCCCAGACAAACTGATCTTCAAATCAACCAGAGAAAGAATTACAAATATCTTTGATTCTAGCAGTGTAGTACACACTTACAATGGAGATCAATTTGTGTAAAGAAAAATAAGATTGCCTTATTCTGATTTTTAGCTTTGAACTGCATTTTGGGGCGTTTTATTTCTGCACCAGTGACGCTTCAGTTACAGAAAGGAGGATCAGATAGTACTTATTTCAACAAGCAATGCATCATAGCTAAAGTATCACAGCCTGATTAGATGCGAGCACATATTCCTTCCCTAGGTGTTGCTCATTTTAGGTAAAATAATTTAGTCTTTGGTTTTAGATGCTATTAATCAGTCAACGGCAAGATCTTGGACTTACTCTAGACTTTGGCAGGATAAGCTTCAATGCTCTTTACAATACTGTAAATAAAAGCAGATTGTCACTGCTTGGGAAATTTGTATGCCATCATGTTTGGATTGATGAAAGGTGATAATTTGGGAGACAGCACTAATTTTGATTTATGTGAAACATTTATACTTTCCATTAGCACAAATATTGGTCTTTTAAGGCAGATTATAATAAAACTGTCTGTTCAAATAAAAGTACCTCAAAATAAAAAGTCATTTATGTGGTAAAATGTTGCCCTAATCAACAACTAACAGTTTTTTTTTAAAAAAAGGGAAGTTGTGGAGAGGAGATTGAAATATATATATGTCAGCATCCCTTACATTTTCAACCTCTCTATGTGTTCATCTGAATGTACACAAGGATTGGCAACACAAGTCATCCACAGATGGATGGTTTGTGAAAACCCTAGCTGGCAACATATATTTTTATTTTAGCTTGCATTTGTGAATTGAGATATGTGTGTGTTGTTGTTGTTAATCAACCAAGATTATGCATTTAAGATGGGCATATATTTTCTCTACATTAAGAAAATAAATTCAGAATTTAAATAATGATGACTTAAAAGACACAAGTGAACAAAATCAGATTTAAAATATTTTTTAAAATGGCAAGTTTTCAGTATTCTTGCATGAGAGCTTGCAGGATTGCTGAAATATATGATATTTCAGCTTATTTTTGATTTTCATCAAGTTGGCCACAGCAATGCTATGTCATTAAACAAAATTCTTAGTCTTATGGAGACTATTTCCATTTAGGAATAGCAATGGCACTTAGACTTATATACCATGCCACAGGGCTTTACAGCCCTCTCTAAGTGATTTACAGTTTAGCATATTGCCCAGAAAAATCTGGGTCCTCATTTTACCGACCTCAGAAGAATGGAAGGCTGAGTCAACCTTGAGCTGGTGAGAATCAAACTCTGGCAGTCAATAGAATTAGCAAATACATGGACTTATAGTGGTTCAGATATTAATGTCCAGGGTGGGTGAATTCAGAGTGTGATGTAGCCGACTGTCAAAAGGCTGAGAGCACTTTCTTGATGGTAGCTGAGTGCTCTTTCACCCTCGGGGCTTTAGAAGGCCCGTTTTGTTTACCCATTGCCAAGTATTTAGAGAGCCAGGAGTTCTACAAAGATGTCTGACTGCCAACTGTCGTTAACTGCCAATTCTTCAATGTAGTCTGGCTGTTGATTGTTGCTAGTCCTTTGGTTCACACTACCTTGCTATCTAAGGTGCATTACGAGAAAAATATAAGCTTGTCAGATTTTTGTTAGCCAACAATATTCCAACCACCAACCTGATTTCCTGTGCAGCTTCTGATTTTCTGCCTGAACTTTCAATGGGTAAAATAGTACACTCAGGCCTAACTCCTGATACTAGATTTGTCTGCCCAGAACCTTGGCTTCTGAAGTTAACTTTATTTTTCCTGTGCTCTTGCATTCCTGCTTTGTGAGATTTATAGCTGCTATGAAGAACTCTGATCGGTCTGACCTCTTGCACATGTAACTGCTGGCATAGGACAGATCATCTGTCTGACCCAATAATGTAGTTTGCTGAGGGACGGTTACTAAAAGAATTGTATTTGACTATTGTAATGAAGCTGAACTTTATCAGAAGTTTCCATCCTTTGAGGTGAAATGAGTAGTAGTAATAGAACCATCATTTCCTGCCTGGGGTTCTCTGGATATTGAAACTGCAGCTCTCAGAATTCCAGTCCAGCGTTACTTTAGTTTTATTGACAAATACTAAAATTTTTCTCTTTTATTCTCAACATATCTTATTTCTATAGTTGGCCCCTTACAGTGAAATTTGTCACATTAGTAAAGGCATTGCTTCAGTATTATTTGGCATTGCCTTAGTATCAATAATGTATTTAACACTTTATGTACGGCCTTGATATTAGGCTGTTGGACCAATGGAGGTCTTATAGGACAGGGGTTTGTTTCTGTGGACCGGCACTGGTGACTTTGACGGTTTTGGGGGCAGGGGGAATAGTTTTGTGCAAGCAACCTAAAACCCACGCATGCACAAATGAATTTTCTCATGCTCACCCACCGCTTTGGTGACCCAATTCCCAATGGGTCCACAGCCCAGTACCAGTCCACGGCCCAAGCGTTGGGAATCCCTGTTCTAGGAGGCCTTTTATATTTGCAATTAAAATAAATAAGAATTCTGCAGTTAAGCCACTTTAGGAAATGTGTATATAATACAGGTAGTCCTTGACTTATGATCATAACTGAGCCCAGAATTTCTGTTTTTAAGCAAGATTGTTGTTAAGTGAGTTTTGCCCATTTTTAAACTTTTCTTGCCACAATTGTTAAGAGAATCACTGGTTGTGAAGTAAATCTGGCTTCCCCATTGACTTTGCTGGTTAGAAGATTGTCAAAAGGTAATCACATGATCACAGGATGCTGCAACAGTCATAAATATAAGTCAGTTGTCCAGCGTCCAGATTTTGATCACATGACCCTAGGGATGCTGCAAAGGTTATAAGTGTGAAAAACAGTCATAAATTGCTTTTTTCAGGGCTGTTGTAACTTCAAATGGTCACTAAATGAATTTTTGTAAGTTGAGGACTACCTGGACTTTAAAAGTGGTAAATGTAAATACTTATATCAAGATGCTATTATTATTATTATTATTTTAAAAAAATAATAAGATATTGCTAAAACATCTACACCTGTTGAGACTGCATTACCCTTTAGTAATTCAAGGAAAATATAGCTATAGTACAATATTAAAATGACCACATCATGGGGATGCCCCATGAAAGTAGATAATACATGACAGCTCCAGAACCACACATGCAATATGCCAATTGTTGATAAGTAGATGTTTTGAGTGGCAATAAATCAGCAGGAAGAGATCTGAATATGAGTGCGCCAGTGGTGGGTTGCCCCCAATTCGCACCGGTTCTATAGAACCAGTAGTAAAACTGGTGGGAGGCTCCGCCCATTGACCCCAACCTCATCAAGATGCTTCTGTGCATGCGCAGAAGAGCGCATGCGTGTACAAGTGAAGCACGACCCCATTGCGAACCAGTAGCAAAGGTAAGTAGAACCCACCCCTTGAGTGTGCACAGTCTTACTATATCTTACATGTTATATTTTCTATTTATTAGTACAGTCTAAGATATTTTGCTGTTAGGGAAACAGCAAGTTATTTTGGCATCTAAAGCAGAATACTGTATAAGCTCTCTTCTGTAAAAATATAATGGATAGGATCAAGTGCAACTTAAGCTGGTCACCTATGCTTAGAGTAGATCCACTGTAATCAAGAGTCTGATTACATCTGGTTCCAATTAAATAATATAAGATCTGTTCTTTGAAAGCAAGGTGGGTAAGAATCCATCAAAGAAACAATAAATAGGCTAACAATTTATTGCATTTTTATTATACCAAAAATATGCTAAGTGTCTGTCTCTGTTTAATGGCAGGTCCAATCTTTATTTTACATATGTGATATAGTGTTTTCCTGCACACTGAATTTCTCCCTTCAAGCTTATTTAAAGTACAGAACTACACATTTTAAATGTAAAACTCTGCACATTGATGTAAAACACATATGCATATGTTATATATTGGAAAAATTGACTCCACTCTTTAACTTTTTGTTCCTTTCTGATTACACCCCGTTTTCTCAAAACCCAACTGGAATCTTGTCTCCACAGCCACTCTGTGTCTCTTATTCAAGTGATGATGGAAGCAAGGGAGAAAGCACATTGGACAGACATTCCCTACTAAAGCCTTTGTTTGAAGGCCTGCTAATAAATCAGCTGGGACGCGAGCAGACCTACCACACCCTCTTTGCATAGTGTAAATTCTGGCTGGGTTTCTGCCTCCTGTCATCTTTCGCTGGTATCAGGTTACTCCCTCTCCCTCTCTGTGAGTGAAGAAACCCACCTGTGACTGAGGGGCCTGTTTTGGATTCCTGGGAAACTTTAACCTCTATTAATACCTCTAAATTATTTGTTCATATGGTAAAGCACTTATGTAAGCTGATCCTTCATGCCCTCCACCCCTCTCCCTACTGCTCAGAGAGGTAAAGTCCTTGTACAGATGGCTCTACCTGCTCTCAACTCCTCCAAATTCTTCAGTACTGTTCTGTTGTTGTTTTGTTTTGAGCAAAATCAGAATTCTGTGACTGGAGGGAATAAAGCAGAACACAAATACGTTTCCTAAGGGCCATAAATTGCTTATCTTCAGATTCCCTGAATTACCTGGATACTTATTAATGTCGACTAGTGAACCTAGTTTCATTATTAACCAGAAAAAAAAAATAGTTTTAAAAATCTCCCATTAATTCCTGCTTCTAGAATAGAGTTTATATCTTTATATTTTTTTAAACAATCCAACTACATACAATTCAATCTCAGCACCTATAGTTCAGGGGTGAAATCTACTTACCTTCCTTAATGGTTTTGGAATTGCTTGTGGCATCATGTGCATGCGCAGATCATGTAAAAAACACATTACTTCTTGATTAAAACCAGGAAGTAATGACACCTGGGCGGGTGGGCGGAGCTTTGCTCCGCCATCACTATTGGATCACCAAACCACTAGCCAAGATCACTACCAGACCAGGAGATCTGGTCCGATCCGGGAGCATTTCACCCCTACTATAGTACCTTTACCATGAACTGAGACAAAATGGGCCATTGATGATATAGCAAAAATCTGTTCTGAATTATAGCTGAAGAAAGTAGGGGGCTTGGTTTGCCCTGCAGCTTCCACCAGATCTTTTTTAAAGCTGCTCTTCTTTGGGGAACCTGAAGAAAATGATGTAGCTAACAGGCCAGCCTTTCTCCCAATGGTTCCATGTATTTCCTGCTTCACGCAGATCAGTTCTTTGTAAAGAATATAATACTTTTTTTAAAAAGAGAGGCATTTTCATTTGCTACAGTAAACTCTAGCATTCTTCCCTGTTACTAAGGGATAGAAAATACTTCACCACCTATTCAGAATGATGCTTACTAATCAGTCGAACAAATAGAGTGCACATGCCATCTTTGCCTCTCAAGATGGTCCATTGATAAAATAATCAAACATTTCAAATCAACCACTAAATGTTAAAACCAAATAGCTGCTCAAATAATTTAAATTAGCTCCATAGAAACCATAAACAGAAAAAAAAATACGTTAAATTTTAATTCATTATCATTTCAATAAAAAGTGAACTGAAACTAAGTGCTCTTTAAAACTTATTTAAAAAGCAGGCTGGGTGAGAATGAGCAAAGAATTCCATAAATTCTTGAAAGACTTGAAATGGCAGAGAGAGGAGCTGAGATTAGCAATTATAGGATAAATCCTCAACCTCACACTCATTGCACCATTTTCAGAAATTGAATGCTTAATGTTTATGTGCAAAAGAGAGGGAGGGAGGGAGACTGCTCTGGGCAGACCTATCACAATTTTCATCCACTCCTTTGTGGTTCTGACTGACAATTTTGCAAGATGAGAATCCAACATATCCAGGGGTTATCAGACTGGGTAAAGGTAGCCTAAGATTGGCTTGTATAAATTTTCAAATTCTTTGTAATAGGATGGGAGAAATTATTTTTCCAATTAATTTGGATTTGAGATTTTGAAGTTTTCTGCAATCTTGTATGCACTGAATCCTGGATAAGGCAATCCATAAAGAGGCAAAGGAACGGCTGCGTGTGATACAACTGATATATGATATCATTATACAGATAATATAAGTTATAATTTCGTGTTAAAGTGCATGTAACTTCAATGTGGCTTCTACCACTAAGGTCTTGGATAGACAGGACAAGGTTTATTTTTAAATCTGAATTGGAAAGGGGCAGAACCCACTAAATACCCAGTATCGTAGTGGTGCATCGGTTAGAATGCAGTATTGCAGGCTAATTCTGCCAACTGCTAGCAGTTCGATTCTCACTGGCTCAAGGTTGACTCAGCCTTCCATCCTTCTGAGGTTGGTAAAATTTTGGGGAGTACTATGCTGACTCTGTAAACTGCTTAGAGATGGCTGTAAAGCACTTTGAAGCAGTATAAGTGCTATTGCTATCTATATTAATGCTAAGGAAGTTATCTGGGGGATGGTGAATACAAGCATATTTCTGTAAATATTAAGAAAGTCAATGCTCTTACTCAGTTATTTTTACGTTTGCTAGAAAAGACCTCTCTTCCTAAAAGAAATATCAGAAATGGAAAATACACTAAAGTACAAGATGCATCAAGAGGTATAAGGAATTGTGGCCTCTAATGCAAATTTACTATATAAAAATAAGGCTGTGAAGAATGTTTGAGTCTCCTAAATAGCTTCTATTGCCCCCACCTTTCCTCTAGCTGTCTTGAACCTCCAATCAAGGGCTGCCTGGGAGCAATTTGGTGTTTGAAATTGTTGCCACACGAACAGCTGAAGGCTGGCAGGGTCACCTGCCCCTGGTGTCACACTCTGTCATTTTAGATTAAGATATGCAAAGGCGACATGGCTGCGAACTTTTGCTTTGCTGCTGTGGCAATGGCCATCTTCTCGACTTTAATGAGAGGAAGGCATAATTGGAGTCAACTGCTTGATTATGATAATTGCTACTGTCTGGGGAAGACACATTCAAAGCCTTAGCTTGATCAATAGTGCATATTTAGGGTCTGCGCTGTCTGTGCACAAGCAGATGGGTCTGGAGGGAAGTGGCACTCCCTGGCCCCATATTGGCTTTTGACCTTAGACTGACCACTTGTTCACTACAGAATTTCAGTGGGCTGGGGAAAGGGTCAATAGGTTTGTGGTTGTTCCCTGGTGTTCTTGGTGATTTGTCCTGAAGGATTTATCTCCTTAGAGGGAAGGGGTCTTAGAATTTATCCCTTTGCTACAAGCACAGAGCAAGATGTCATATATTTCCCTTTGGAAAACCAACATTTTCATTGTATTTTTTAGTAAAACACTTACAAGACTTGGTGGGAAAAAGATCTTCCCTTTTATGAGTCCAGCTAAGTGAAGAACTTCCGGGTAACATCAAGACAGAAGAAATAGAGGGTTGAAGTCTAAATGTTGTCAATGATCTTCAGCATTTCTTTGTGCTGTGCATTTAGTCTCTCTTGCCTATAACCACTTCTGAAATCAGAGGCAATGCTGACTTGAAGACACCCCTCCCCAAAAGATCAAATTAAAGGCCTGTTTCCAGTATGATATAGATTAGATCATTGTAATGTACTTATACTATACTAAGATCTGCTTTCAAAGACTTCCTGCAAAGAATCTGATCAACTAAATTTACAAAATACCCCTTGCAAATCTTCAAGCATCTTCCTTGGTTGTGAGAGCTGGGCAGTTTGGAGACTCTTCATTATTTGGGCCTTGCAAGCTTCAAGTCTTGCAGCTGTTACGTATAAACTGGGTTAACAAAATCACAAATAAGGAGGTGATAAGCTGCCTGGGAAAGCAAAGGGAAATCATCAAAGCCATTAAAAAGCGAAATAATATTTTGGACATGTCATACGACACCCAGAAAAATACGGCATCCTTCACTTAATCCTCCAGGGAAAGATTGAAGGCAAATGAGGTCCAGGCAGAAGAAGAACATCATGGCTTCAAAACCTAATGGACTGGTTTGGATAAAACTCAGCAGCACTTTTTCATGCGGCTATTGACAAAAATAGGATTGCCAACATGATCGCCAATGTCCGATGATGGATATGGCCCAAGAAGAAGAAGAAGAAGCTTCAAGTCTAGCTTTGCTTGTATGTACCTGTCCTGTACTTATATTTCCTGATGCTTTTTGGGCTGCTGCTGCCACCATTTGTTTTTAGCTATATGGCAATCTGGAAAGCAGCCTTTTCATGTGCAGAACACTTGCTGGGCACCCAATAAAAAATATCACGTGGATGCTCCCCCTCTTTTCTTTAATAAAAGGAGTGACGAAACATAAAGTTACAAGTAAAAGATGATGTTGTCAGCACCACCCCCCCCCCCATAACATGTATGTGAATAAAGACAAGGTGATTGCACTAAGGTGGAAATACCTCATCTTTTCAACACCAAGCTATTTGCTTATTTTGTTTTTCTTTCTGAAATTGCTTATTTTTGAACTGCATTTAGATTTTCAGTATTTAATAAATGTTCTTTCTGTGGACTTTTAAAATTTACTAGGTTCTCTTATGATTTTTATGTTTGTAGAGCATAAATCTTTCTGTAAATAAATTAGTAACATGCCCTTCCAAAAGATTTATCTTATCAGAAGACATTTTCCCCAGTGTTTTGTTGCAGCGTAGATGATTGCACCTGTTTCTAGGTGGGTCAGGTTATTTTGGAAAAGCAGTGTGAAACAGCATGTTATCTGTTCATTTCAAAAGTTTTTGTTTTGATTATAAATCCTTGCAATTGGGGTTTAAAACACTTTTAAAAATATATGCTTAAATTCCCTTAGGATGTTGTCACATGATAAGCATGTTGTTTAATAAGAACATTTTAAATGAATGGAATAACGAGCTGTGGTAGCATAGTGGTTAGAATGCAGTATTGGAGGCTCAATAACTGCTCACTGCAGGAGTCTGATTCTGAGCGGCTCAAGGTTGACTCAGCCTTCCATCCTTCTGAGGTTGGTAAAATGAGGATCCAGACTGTTGGGGGCAATATGCTGACTCTATAAATCGCTTAGAGAGGGCTGTAAAACACTGAGAAGCAGTATATAAGTCTAAGTGCTATCACCATTGTTCGTCTTTATGATAGCCCTTATTTCCAGGAGGATGGTAGATTTTGGAATTTATACTCATAAATGGTTCCAATCCTAGGACATAAAGAAAATTATACATTGCATGCTAATATCTATAACGATAGAGGGATATTGCATTTGTGAATGCAACTCTGTAAAAAGTACATTTTAAAATAAAAGACAGAATAAAGTGCTCAGTTTAATGTTTTCTTTGTTAATATCCATTTTCCTCTTATTTCTTCATGAAGTCTACCTCAAGCACCTTGTTGAGTAGGGGATATTTGACTTTTTGGTCCATGGGCACATATGGAATTTGAAAGATGTTAAAAATATTTTCATCAAATGTTTGCCATATAATAGAAAGCAGTGTATTCCTCCTTCTACTATCTTGACTACTACAGGGCATCCCACACATCCTCACAAAAGTGTCCAGAAGTTGTGCATTGTGCAACAAATGGCATCTAGAGGACTAATTGGTACAAGAGGATGTTATGATAATTATACTGAAAGAACATCTGATTGCTTATTTGGCACCATTTAAGATTTTGCTATTGACTTTTAAAGCCTTATATGGCTTTTCCCTTGGTATCTACTGGATTACCTCTCATATATGGTAATAAATCTGTCCAGCTGTTAAGATCTGCAGGTGGAATTTAAGAAACTACTCCCTGCCTGGGGCACATGTGAAAGGACCTCTTGCTGCATTCTTCCCAGGATATGAAATATACTCTCTTTGGAGTTGCATTAGGCTCCCATTCTCTTGGTGTAAGTTCCATCAGATTTTTAATTGTTAAATAATTTTAGAATCCACTGTAATCTTAGTTTCTCTCTCTCTCTCCCTCCCTCCCACCCCTTTTAAATTTTATTAGCCACCTTGACTACTTGCCAGAGCAGAACAAGTGCTCTGCTGGGTATATATCAAATAACTAAATAGGTTTTCTAAGAATGCCTTTGGGATCTATGTGGTACTCAGATACCATTTTGGAAATATGGGTTATGTGGAGGCTGGGCATTTGCTCTGTGGCAAACTGCTTTCCAATTATTTAATTAGAAGACTTTAAAAAAATAGTATTAGATAGGTCAGGGAGTTTGGAGGGCACCAAGGAACATACTGTCAACCCTGAGTACTAAATTGTCAGCCCCGAGTACTAAATTGAAGATACAGACTATAGAGTTATACATGCTAGTCAACTAACAGCTTGACCTGTATTGGAAAACTGTATTCCATTAATAGGGGCTTTTATTTTGTTAAACCTATATAGGATAATATTATTAAAAAGCAGCATCAATTAGCAAACAAAATCAATGCCCTCCCCCACAAACCATTCAACAAGAAGAAAGCAAAAAGATGTCTTCCTTTTATCTTCCACTCAGTAACCCCCCTTGTATGTTAGCTTTAGCCAGGATGTGTTGCACTTGCAATTTTCCTACCCATGGACTTTTAGCCTTAGCAACATAAGAGAGTTGGCACTGCTATCTTCTCTGCTCACTAATGGATAATACAATGACAGTGTTTGTATCTGATATTATAAGTCAGCCTGCCCAGCCCCTGGAACAACTTTGGAAACAAAAGGATTTCTCTTTCTTTTGTCTCTTGGTGCTCAAATTTGTCAAAGGCATGTGAGAATACACAGCCATCTTAGAAAGCAACTGAATCCAGCGGGAGCTGATCCATTAGGCAAGAGGGGAATTGCCCCATTGAATATATCTGTCCAGTCAATCTCTCCTGACTTGCCCCTTATTTATAATTAGTCTGTGTCAAGGAATTAGCTGTCAGCATCTCCCTTAGTCTCTCATTTGTATTTGCTATACAAATGTGTAGCATTTGTAGCATGCAGGAAAGACTCAAAAAGGGTATGGAAGCAGCAGCAATTACTTTCATGCTGTTCCCATTATAGTTCATAAGCGAGTTTAATATCTTCTGCTGTAGTTGAGAACTTGCTTTCTCTGTTGCCAACAATGAAATTATTGTTCACTGCTGACTCATGTTTATATATAGGCTACAGTAATCTGGTCTCAATTCTCTAGTTTGTGAAATGAGGGGAACCCTTTCCTTCACTTCAGTTAATGAAATGTCTTGGGCCTACTTTAAACATATCTTAGCCATCCGTTAATCATAACATGTCTTCGTGGCAACAGTGGTATGCTCAGAGTTCCTGAAAGTTTTCCACACAAATACTAACCAGGTCTATGACAGCAAATGATAGCAAAAGGTCAGAAAAATAGGGGAGAACACATTATCTGATTCTTGTGAATATTGTAGAACTTATGTGACTGAGTGGAATAAGGCCTAAAGTGGGAATGAAACTCATAAAAATTTTACAAATTATGCTGAGGTCTTCCTGGAGAGAATTGTATGAGATTTGAACAAAAAACAAAACAAAACCTTACAGAGTCATTGAAGAGAAATAAAAGAGAAGGTATGGAAGGCCAACCAGGGAAAACTGGTGGAACCAGCTTAAGGAGAAAATTTCTACCATATTTTGATGGCTTTTGGTCCAATCATCCTCAAAATCTTCCGTCTAGTTTTCCTTTATAGAGTATAGAAACTGACTATTTTTTTCAGATGCCCATGGAATGGTGGCTCTCCTTAACAACTCCAATATTCAAAAAGGGTTAGAAAATCAATCTATTTAATTTTGGGCCTTTTGGGTATTATCCACAACTATATTTATTTATTTATTTATTTATTGAATTTCTATACCGCCCTTCTCCCAAAGGACTCAGAGTGGTGAACAGATTAAGATTTCATTTACATATAAATATATTTTATAAACAGTAAATAATAAATTGAGTCAACTTGGTGTATCTACTAAGACCTTGGCATAAATTTTGATGTTTATGCTAGCCCTGCTTGTTGAAATAGAAAGGTCTTCAGGGCACATCGGAAATAATCTGGGATTATTCGTATTCCAGGTGGTATTTTGTTCCAAAGTGTAGATGCCCCCACAGAGAAGACTCTCTCCCTTGGAACTACTAGATGACATTGTTTTAATGATGGAACTATGAGTAGGCCTACTCTGTGAGAGCGTATTGGTTGGTGGGAGGTTATCGGTTGCAGCAGGTGGTCTCGTAAGTACTCAGGTCCTAAGCCATGGAGCACTTTAAAGGTAAGAACCAACACCTTGAAGCGCACTCGGAAGGCCACCGGAAGCCAGTGCAGCTCGCGTAGAAGAGGTGTTACATGCGAGCACCATGTTGCTCCCATAATTACTCGCGCAGCTGTATTCTGGACCAGTTGGAGCTTCCGGGTGCACTTCAAGGGGAGCCCCATGTAGACAGCATTGCAGTAGTCAAGTCATTATTATATGCCAATAATCTACTGTATATAGGAAATTTGTTGATTGGAAATTCAAGACAAGTTACTAGCTGAGAAGAAGTTGCCTTTAGGTCTGAATGGTCAACCTTCAACCAATGTATAATTTTGCATCATCTAGTGGGAAATATTCTAGCTATCCACACATTGCTCTTTCTTACGTCTTCATAAGTTTGAAGTTGGCTTTTGATCCAGTATTTAAAAAAAGACTATGAGGCATATAGACAATTACGACTATACTTTGGCATTCGTTTTCACTTATTGAGATATTGAATAAGAGCAACCATATCCAGGTCAGATGGGTTATCTTTAGAAGTGTTTTTGCTTCTATTCCCAAGTCAAAAGGATTAAAAAAGAGTACATAATTGCTCCCTTTTTATTTTTTTAAATTTCAGCTAGATTATTAATGTTTTATCTAAAGCTGAGTTTCATTATTATTATTTTTTCTCCTTTGTACTGACCATGTAGTCATTCAATTCATTGCATAACTCAACTTTTAGCTGACGTGCCAAGACCTAGTATCATTTGCTAGTACGGGTAGTCCTTGATTTACGACCACAATGGAGCCCAATGTTTCTGTTGTTAAGTGAGACATTTGTTAAGTGAGTTTTGCCCATTTTATGACCTTTTTTGACAAAGTTGTTAAGTGAATCATTGGAATTGATAAGTTAATAACATGTTGTTAAGTGAATCTGAGTTCCCCATTGACTTTGCTTGTCAGAAAATGACAAAAGGGGATCACTTGGGGCACAGCAACGGTCATAAATATGAACCAGTTTTTTTTTTTAATTTGATTTATATGCCACCCTTCTCCAGAGACTCAGGGCAGCTTACAGTGCGTTAAGCAATAGCCTTCATACTTTTGTATATTTATACAAAGTCAGCTTGTTGCCACCACAAACTGGGTCCTCATTTTACCCACCTTAGAAAGGATGGAAGGCTGAGTCGACCTTGAGCCTGGCTAGGATTGAAATCGCAGAAATTGCAGGCAGCTGGATGTTAATTGCTGCCTTTAGTAGGAGGCATTAGCCCCCTACGCTACTCAGGCTCCAAGCATCCAAGTTGCCAAGCATCTGAATTTTGATCATATGATTATGGTATGCCACAAAGGTTGCAACTGTAATTAAGTCATTTTTTTCAGACTGTTCAGTCTGAACAGTCACTAAATGAACTGTTGTAAATCAAAGACTACCTTGTAATGTTTAAATTATTATTCTAAATTATTTTAAAATTGCGCTAAAACAAAAATGGTCTTATTTACTAACAACATGCTCATTACCTTCACAACTGGAAAATGCATATTGTCCATACCAGTCAAGGACTTCATGTATTCAGGAGGTTTATCCAAGCATTCACTTTTAGCGGAAAATACGCAAAAGAATTAGCCCTTAGAGGGCTTCCAATGCCATAATTTGATTTTTTTTTTAGTCATGATGGCATCAACTATGGCTTGGCCACAATTAATCAGACCTAAGATGCTGATTCTTCTGCTTTATGAAGCCAATTCTGAATCTAAGATAAGAAAGCACTGGAAGCAATATCATCTGAGTACTTATGCTATGCGCTGTGTGTTCCTCAGTGTGTGGTGTAACACTTTTCTTCAATTGGAACTAGGTTTGGTCTCCACAGGGGCTTATATGAAATCCTGCTGATTAAAATGTTGGCCTCTTTGGATGGTTCTTTAGCCCAGATAATACTTTTCCTTCAAAAGTTTATTTCCTTTTGAAAAAAAAGCATAGGTTGGACTTGAATTATTTTGGCCCTTTGTCTCATTCTTTAATTAAATCAAGGCCCATAAGGGCTTTCCTATAGGCCATAGAAGTGAATTCTGGATCTGGACCTGCAGAGATAGGAGCAAAACCCCTTATTGTCCCAGTAGTGGCCACTGTGATAGCACTTTTCTCTTTCCCTAATTATTTTTTATAATATCTAATTTGCCCACAGCCCCACAGAAGAGGGTTTTCATTACCCACACTCAACATGTTGCCATGGTCTTAATAATGCACTGCCATTAGGGTTGACTCTGAACAGATGGGATGATCAAGACAGTTTTGCATGTACTTCTTCACTGTCCTTTTTATCAACCATGGCACACTGAATTATTTATGTTCCTATTAACCTCTCACTTGGGCTGGCTGGTGAGGAGAACATTCTATTTTGTTATCAGTCAAGTCTATAGAAACACCCATAAGGTTCACCACATTTTCTTTTCTTCAACAATTGCTATGAGAAGGTTCTGGATACAACATTGGAAATGACTCTGATTTTTATTTTTGCCCTCACGGATTCTAATTCTATTAACTTCTCATGCACCATTCTTGTTTTTATCAGACTGTTTTGTGATAAGTTTGATGACTTCACCATTGACTTTCCTGTTGCAGTGCCTACCCTCTGTTGCAAAATCTCCTCAGAGTTTCATACTGCTGATGGTATTCAAAAATCATTGAAAAATTGGCTTTGCTCCCAGGTCTCGGGGTAGGATAGCTGTTGAGCTCCTGTTGGTTTGTCCTTGACAGTGTTTTTAAAAGTGTTTTGTATAGTCCTTCTGGGTGTTTGAGAATTTTTGTGATTTTCATGTGTTCTTATTTTTTAACTTATCATATAAGCCACTCACAGTCAACAAACAAACAAACAAACTTTAGCTGAAAGCTCAAACTAGTTTTTCTCCTTTATGTTGTTCTTCCAAATTCATGGATAATATGGAAGGGAGATTAGTTCAGAGAACAACTATTAGGAGCCATGGTGGCGCAATGGGTAGAACGCAGTATTGCAAGCTAACTCTGTCCACAGTCAGGAGTTTGATTCTAACTGGCTCATGGTTGACTCATCCTTTTATCCTTCCGAGGTCGGTAAAATGAGGCCCAGATTGTTGAAGGCAATAGGTTCACAGAGAATTCTGTAAAGCAACAGTCCCCAACCTTCGCAGCTTGGTGGCCTGGCTGGAGGGGAGAGGGGAACTGGCCTGCATGAGCAGGAGGCCAATGTGCACGCACAGCTCAACTCACACACATGGCAGGCCGGCGCACATTGGCATGCACACAGAGCTTGACTGTACATCAAACTGCTCATGCATGTGCACTGGCTCACTGTTTGAGATATGCATGTGTGTATGTATGCTAGCCTGCTGCCAGTGCAGCCCAGTTGCGAATAAACCATGGCCTGTAATGGGCCAAGGCCCGGGAATTGGAGACCCCTGCTGTAAAGCACTATGGAGTAGTATATAAATCTAGGTGGTATTGCTATTGCTAAATATTAGATGGTGTGCATTCTCAGTGGCCATTTCCTCCATTTTTTATGGACTTCAAAGTTACCTAGTCATTTTGAAATTAAGTGTTGTACATAGGTAGTGTGGAATATATTGTGGAGCATATAGTTGAAATGAAGGCACAAAGGGATGCAGTAAATGGTCATATGAGCCTTGGTGACGCAGTGGTTGGAGTGCAGTACTGCAGGCTACTTCTGCTGATTGTCAGCTGCCTGCAATTTGGCAGTTCAAATCCCACCAGGCTCAAGGTTGACTCAGACTTCCATCCTTCCGAGATGGGTAAAATGAGGACCCAAATTGTTGCAGGCAATATGCTGACTCTGTAAACCACTTGGAGATGGCTGTAAAGCACTGTAAAGCTGTATATAAGTCTAAGTGCTATTGCTATACTTAATAGAAACACTACACTTAAGCCATTACCCTCTTTCAAACTGTTAATTCTACATGTACCACACCCACATTGTCTCATGATATATGATCTTATAACAATTAATTATATTGCTAAAAAAATGATGGTCACCAAAGGAGGAATCTGGTGGCTGTACAGAAGCTATAGGGAAATTCCTCAATCCAACATATAATATATCATAGGTTAAAGTTGGCTCAGAAGATTCCCAACCATTTCTTAAAGCCTCAGGCAGAAGAGAAGCAAACTTCACCCAACTGAAGATGTGTGTTCATGTTACATTGCAACATTAAACATTTTCTGTAGTCCAATTAATTCCAAGCTTGTGTTTCTATGTGTGAGCATACCAACGTTTTGCTGCAGACTTAGAAGACAGCCCTCCCAAATGCAGAGATCCTGGTAATCTTCTATCCATTCATGGAGTCATTACTTTTGACTTCTCTATTATTAGAATTTTGGTTACTAGTTTTTAATTAAAAGTTATCTCGCCTGATATTCAGGTTTTCATTCACTGGGTGGATTCAGACAGTCATTATAGCATATCATCCAATAGTAATATTGCTTGCCAATTTGTTCATTTACTGAGCCTGTTTCATGATATACCTCACCTAGTCATTGGGCAGAGGAAGTAAATATGTCAGGTAAGCTCCAAAACAGAATTGATTGACTCAATCAATTAGTACTGAAGGAATCATTTTAGTTCAAACAGACCCAGACTTTTTAGGTCCAAACTAATTTTCCCTGGTGAATTAATTTCTTACAAACTGCCAGAGAATTATCTGCCCCCTCTGAAATCTACAATTGAGATGAAATCTTAGGAAGGCCCCTGAGCAGGGGTGAAATCTAATTATTTTTTGCTACCGGTTCTGTGGGCGTGGCTTAATTAGTGGTTGGAGCTTGGTGGTAAAGTGACTGGGTGGCCAAGTCAATGTCACTTCTTTGCCCTTTTTTACAAAACACAACACAACACAACTGGCTCACCCACAATGTAAAAGCAGCTATGCTAGACCCAAAATGTCCCCTGCAACAAGCAGAAATCTCACACAGTCACAAAAAGCCCCCCCCAAAAACAACTTTCACACTTTACACACACACAACACAACACAACTGGCTCACCCACAATGTAAAAGCAGCTGTGCCAGACCCAAAATGGCCCCTGCAACAAGCAGGAACCTCAAACAGCCACAAAAAGCCCAAAAAACCAACTTTCACACTTTACACACACAAAATTCCACATACAGCTTTGTAACATTTTGTGTGTTTGTGTAGTTAAGAGTGAAACACTACAGAATCACACTAAATCTCAGAAAGCTGCACAAATATTATTTTATTTTTATTTATTTTTATTTTTATATAAAAACAACTAAATTTAAAACTTCCTAAACTTTAAATGGCTAGGTCTAAAAAAAGAACAACTAAAAAAACTATATTAACTATTTTTTTAAAGCTCCCAAAGGAACTTACCCAATAGAACAGGGGTCTCCAACCTTGGCAACTTTAAGACTTGTGAACTTCAACTCCCAGAATTCCTCAGCCAGCTTTGCTGGGAGTTGAAGTCCACAAGTCTTAAACTTGCCAAGGTTGGAGACCCCTGCAATAGAACGTGGAAGGCAGGCAGGCAGGCAGGCAGGCAGGCAGGCAGGCAGGCAGATAGAGCTGCTCACCGATGAGCTTGATTGCAGGCAGGGAGATTCAGTTGCTTGCTGATGCAATGGATTGCAGGTATTACAGCAAGCGAAGCAAGGCAGGCGTTGCGACCAGCAGCTAAGGTAACTGGTGACTGCCTGGGATAAGGCGGCCGCTGGAGCTTTGGACCGCGTTGTACCTTTGCGGCCTCTGACTTGGTGCCGATCCCAATTGTGAAGTGTCATCTGTATGCTGACTATACTCAGCTGTACATCTCCACTCCAGACCACCCCAATGATGCCCTTGATGTGATGTCCTGATGTCTGGAGGCCATGCGGATCTCGATGGGGAGAAACAGACTCAGACTCAACCCCTCCAAGACTGAGTGGCTATGGCTCCCAGCGCCTAGGTATAGCCAGCTGGCTCCATCGCTTTCTATTGGGGTGAGACTCTGGCCCCCTCAGAGTGGGCTCGCAATCTGGGTGCATCCTGGATGCACATCTGTCTTTAGAAGATCATATAACGGCTGTGGCCAGGGGGGCTTTCGATCAGGGTCACCTGATTTACCAGTTGCGTCCCTTTCTGGACCGGGATGCCCTGCGCAGGGTCATTCATGCCCTCGTCACATCCCGTCTGGACTACTGTAACATTCTCTACGTGGGGCTCCCCTTGAAGAGCACTCGGAGGCTCCAACTGGTCCAGAATGTGGCCGCACGGGTGATTATGGGAACGACTCGATGCACCCATGTGACGCCTCTCCTGCATGAGCTGCACTGGCTGCCAGTGGTCTTCCAGGTGCGGTTCAAAGTGCTGGTTACCATCTTTAAAGCACTTCATGGCTTAGGACCCAGATACTTATGGGATCGCCTTCTGCCACCGATGGCCTTCTACCGACCAACATACTCCCACAGAGAGGGATTCCTCAGGGTGCCATTGGTCAAACAATGTAGACTGGTGACCCCCCAGGGGAGAGCCTTCTCTGTGGGGTCACCCACCCTCTGGAATGAACTCCCCCCGGGGATACGTATGATTCCCGACCTGCGCACCTTTCGCCATGCCCTTAAGACCCTACTATTCCAACAGGCTGGACTGGCTTAATAAGAATTTGGATTAGGTGTTTTAATTTGTGGGTTTTAACTGGGGGGCCAAAATATTTAATTTGTTTTAAATTGCTTTTAAATTTTGTATTCATGTTGTTTTACTTTGGCTGTACACCGCCCTGAGTCCTTCGGAAGAAGGGCGGTATAAAAATTTAATAAATAAATAAATAAATAAATAAATAAATAAATAAATAAATAAATAAATAAACTCAGCTGGGATGTCAGAGCTTGGCTTGTCAGAGCCATTTAAAAGGAAAAAAAGGCTCTGATGATCGCGCGGCTCAGCTGGGCATGGGGGGAGTGGGGCAGGGATTTTTGCTACCAGTTCTCCGAACTGCCCGCCGCCATCACTACCTACTCGCCCAAACCCGTCCGAACCAGGAGCATTTCACCTCTGCCCCTGAGGTCTCTGTGGCCATTTTGGTTTTCACCCTTGTGGTTCCATGGGATATGAAAAAAGGCTCAGGAGTTGAGTGAGGGTATAAATACTACATTAATCTGTCAGTCAGTTCCAGCCTATATCACCATGGACTTTTATTTTATTTTTTCCCCTCCAGAGATTAAAAAAAGTAGAAGGAAGGAAGAAGGAATTGATTAACTGAGAGTACTAAAACATGGTAATCATCCCGCAAACCCTTAGAAAATATGCTATCAGCACATAATGATGATAATGAGGAAGGGAATCATTACTCATCTGTGTCATGTGAACAGGGGCATTGGATCAGTATATGACAAACATTTGTACTGTAGCTACCTGAATTTCAACTGTTTTTTAAAAATGAAATGCAGTGATGCAGACATTTCCTAATTGAACAGAGGACCAATGGAGAGGGGAAGACTCCTTAGTGTTTTCTCTTCCTATAGTATCCCTCTTCAAAATTCCCTCATCCCAACCGCCTCCCTCTAAAAACAGCATTTCCATCTGTGGGAGTAAAGATTTGATTTTGAGAGGGGGAAAACTGCCAAGAGAGAAGCGGCCCATCCCCTCACCATTTCTCTGCTCAGACTGACAGCCTCCTGCAGATCTTTTTGCACTGGTAAAACTGTTGAGAGACGTTATGCCTATTTAGATAATGTGCAATTTAGCCTTGAAATCCTTAAACTTCTCATGGAGCCATTCTCCTGCGTAGCCCTTTAGATTTCAAAGTCAGCCGAGACTTCCAAAGTTGGGAGATGGCAATAGCAGATGAGGAGAAAACAGGCTTGATAGATGATAAGACCATGAGGAAAAAGCCATTGTAAGACTCTTCAACTTCTCTTCTAAAATTTCTTTCACTGGTGTTTTCCAGTAGCAGCCAGTTACAAGCAAACCATTGGGTATCTCTTTCCATCATTTCATTTTCTACACCGACTCTTCTATCATATGGAAGAGATGTTCTAAGGTGGAAAGGTCAAATGCCTTTCAACAACCAGATTAAAAAGGAAAGAATTTTAAAAGAGAGAGACAAAAAGTCGTTTAAAAATATGAAAGAAAAGAGGGAAAGAAACAAACATCAAATAATAATATAAAACTCAGCCTTTTTCTTCTCTATCCTGAATGTATGCTGGTGTGGTGCTTAGGGGATTAATCTCTTAAAAAATAAGTGCCATGTGAGTAGACAGGCAGTGATTAAGGTTTTAACTGATCAGTCTGCATCTGACAGCGAACCAGCTATTATCTTAACGGAATCAAACGAACATTCAGAGCCTCTCCTCAGCCCCAAACATGAAAGGAGATGTCATCCGCTGGCAGTTGGCAAGCCGCAAAGGGAGGGGAAAAGGGAGAGAGAAAGGAAGAGAGGGAAGGTAAAACTAGGATGAGGGGGAAAAAAATGAATGAGTGGAAAAAGTAAATGGTCAGATCAAGTCTGGAGGGCCAAAAAGAACAGGTAGAATTTTTGGAGTTGGAATCAGGGGGCCAAAACAACGTGCAGCTTTCCCTTCTGCTCGCTGGTACCATTGGCTAATTTTAGACTCTTGATAAAATGAGTCTTAAGGCAGAGAGTGGCTTACAATGTTATTGGAATGTGAATTAGATTTAGAAGAATTCCAAATGCTGAATCAGATCAGACAATTTCACAGTGATCTTAGTTCTCTGTGGCAGGCTGGGATATAACTTTTATTTTATTTTATTTTATTTTATTTTATTTTATTTTATTTTATTTTATTTTATTATTTTATTTTATTTTATTTTATTTTATTTTATTTTATTTTATTTTATTACACAAACACACACACACACACACACACACACACATTCTCTGCTTATATGCTACCAGTCGTGGGATTATGAATGGTATTTTATTTGTTTCTGTTTCAAAACACTTACCTGCATTTCATTGTTAAAAAGCAAATCCCACAATGGAGAACACTTCTTTTGAACCAATCAGTACCAAACCTGGATTCAGCACACCCACAGAATTTCAGTCCTTTCTAGTTTACCTACTTACTTGCTAAATAACTTCAGTTTTAAACAATACGTCATCTTTCGATTCCCATATAAAAACAATGCCAAGGTAAAAAGAGAAGGACAAGATTTGAATGATTGGTTTATAGAATGGCTTTCCATACAATTCTTTAGAAGAGAAATGTTGAACTGTCTATAATTCTTTGTCATCTACTTCTTGGTGTTCAATTATTATTACCATTATATCCTATCTTTCTATTCAAAAGGCACTTAAGAGCACTCCAGAGGGCATTCTTTTCATTTGAGCAGCAATGTTTAAAAAGCCTTGACAGAATCAGCAGGAAATAAATTATTTGTAGAGTGTGCATCTTCCTGATCTTGAGGTTTCCCAGTTTGTTCCTTAGTGTTATTTTTAATCCATGCTCTGCTCTTTCCTTCATATGTAGTCTTATTTATTTGTATTGTTCATTAGTTTGTCCCATGTCTTATTAGACTTCAGTTGCATTTACAGTGTCTCCTCCTTTCCACCTTACCATTACTGTATTTTTGCCTTCATTAAAAAAAAAAAGCTCACATTCCTAATTGGATTTTGTGTTCGTTCATTGGTACCTTTGTGCATGTATTGCTTTAATCTTACTGCTCTATCTCACTGTAGTTTGTTCATTATTTGTAGTCACTTATTTGTTAGAGGGTTTGTGCTTTAATTTTATTTTAAATGTACATTTCCATGACATGCCAAGCTAGGCTAGTGGGGACTAACCTACTAGTAATCACATCCACTTCATATTCATGCAATTGTTCCTAATCCTGAGGGAAAACTACTTAGAAACAAAGTTTGTTTATAGCTTACCTTGTCATACAACTGTAGTGTGATAGGGAGTTCCACACCTATCCTTTAATTTGTAAGGTTTCATATCTAAGGACAGCTCTAAATTTTCTGTTGTATATAGATAGTTCAAGAAACAATAGTGTGAATTATTGTCAATTATTCTAAGGTTCTAAAAATTTCTGTTGCATAACTTTCCATACATTAATCTATCTGTCTGTCTCTTAGCAGGTTTTTATGCCATTGAAGAGGCAACTTTGCCTATGTTATTATTACCTTTTTAAAAAAAAAAGTATAGGTGTTTTCCTTTTAAGCGGCATCATCATTTAAAGGTATACTAAAATCTCTACAATTATTTATTTGAAATTTGGTTGTCTTTATAACATCAGCAGGTTTATCAAATGCTCTCAAAAAGTAAAAAAGTCCTGTAACAGCTAATCATGAAATTGCACTGATAATCACATTTTGGGTTTTCAAATCACACTTCTCTTTGCTTTTGAAGGTGATTAGCTACTGTGGTTCTCAAATCAACCTGAATCTATTTGTTCTGTTTTCCATATTATCAAATCAGAGTTTGAACATTTTGTGGTTGATACTTGCCCCTAGTATTACTTAGAAAATACTGTATGATAGAGTTCTGTGAACTGAGGATCTTCTTATTCTCCAGTCAATATTACCCAAATGACAAATTTCAATTTTTTCATTCAAATGAAAATAATTTGTAGTTTAGCACCAGTGTATCATGTTTGCTTTTCTTTTATCACTGTTACATAGTTCCCAAATTAATTATATCTGGAAGGAGTACAAGATCTACTTTCCTTCCTTCCTTCCTTCCTTCCTTCCTTCCTTCCTTCCTTCCTTCCTTCCTTCCTTCCTTCCTTCCTTCCTTCCTCCCTCCCTCCCTCCCTCCCTCCCTCCCTCCCTTCATTCTTTTGAAATTGGAGCACTGAATACTATGTAAAGTGAACATCTGTATTTTAATATTCTTGATTTACTGGAATAACATCTGACTGTCTTTCCAATCAATACTCATAAATACCTCCCTACTTACAGTATCTATTATAGATTATCAATTGGTTATAAGATTAAAAGAAGAAAAATATATTTCTGTTGAATTATTCTCTCTCCTTTTTTTTTTTTCGCTTTTTTTAGTCCTTACAATTTACTGTTTGCTTCTGAAAAGCTGTGGACATCTCTGCCTCCTTGGCCTTTCCCACACTCACAGGACCTCCTGCTGCCAGAGTCTCCTTTAAACCAGGGAGGTCTGGCACTCTTGAACCTGAGGTCGAAGATGAGAAAGAAGGAAAGAATGGCCTTCAGGCCAGGATAAGAAACCAGGGCAACAGACTCTTAAAAGTGATAAAGGGGCTTTATCTAGAAGCACTTAAACAAAACCCACAAGAGCCAAGAGAGGAGTCTCTGTCAAGTACCAGCCATGGCCATAGGGGAAACCACAAATCCTTGACACAATAAAAGATACTTCCTTTATATTGAGCAGTTGGTGGAAACAGAACAGTCCACTGTAGGTCAGGCAGGCCCTGGCAAGCTATCCCTGGCTTTCTTACCTTGGCTGTGAGCTTCTCATTCAATGAGCCACTTAGCAAGAGCACAGTCTGGAGAGCAAGAGTCAATGGGCATTGTTAGTAAGCTGCAGATGTGCAGCAGAATAGTAAGGGATGATGCAAGACGGTTATTACTTTTTTGTTTCTTTAGCTCCTTGTTCACTGTCTGTACCCACTTGTGGTCATATCTTGCCTTTTATCTTAACAGCAAGCTCTTCTGTGCAACAACTATTTTGGTTCTGTGCCTGGGGCCAATAAAGAGATAATCTCCTGGTACAGAATGCTGAAAAGTACAGGGGAATTGGTTAGGAGTACCTGGCTGGTTAGAAATGAAGAAAGTAAAATCTTGTTTCTGGGAATGAGCGTTTACTTTTATCAGCAGTAAATGAAGTTCAATAGGATTTCATACAGTAATCATCCCTCCAATCCAGGATCTACATTAATTTATAGCCTCTGCCTTTGAAAAGCTAAAACACTGTATACAGAAGTTCTTAATGTATTATTTTGGAGGACAATTGTGTGTTTTGGTCCATATAAAATTCAGGGCACTTTTGAACATTGGAAATTTCTTTTTACTAATTCTATGTGAAAGCAATATTGCAAAGCCTTTATTTAAAAGACATTGTCCCCTATCTGTGGGAATTTCTGATATAATTCTGATATAATGCTTGATATAATGCCTGGTATATTCTATACCAGCCACTGTGATTTTGGAAGAAGAGTTTGCTCTCTCCTGATACATTTTTTTAAACTATAAATTTTCCCCAAGACTGTTATTTTTTGCTAGTTGTCCGCCTCTCCTTAAAATGTGTTGTGAATTAAGCTATTTGCAGTAAACAAATAACACCATTATGGTTAAGAAGAGCAATTTGTAACTGGGAAATGAGTATATAGTAAAGGATTACATATCATCTTCTATGTAATAATCCTAGTCTGATTGAGGATAGGATAGTTGAGTTTTCTTAACAAAGAAGAATGACAGATTAGTAGCTGATCACTACCTAGTAGTCTACATCATTCAAGCTAAATCTCCTCCATCCCAAAAATGTGGCTGTAATTTGTAAAAACAAAAACCCATATAATTAGAAATGCAAAATTCAAATTTGCAGTAATTATATATTAAATTTGCGCCTAACCTAACATGTAGTTTGGGCCACATAGTATCTTAAAGTAGGACCTCTGTGGTTGAGTAATATTGTGTAAGCCCCCAAAGACAGAGTAATATTCCAGGTATTGGTACCAAATCACAGTTCATCCATTCTATATTTTGCAGACCAGTCTCAAACTGGCTTCAGCTTCCCATCTTCATTCAACATGGTAAGTCTATATTGTGCTTCTAATATTATGCATGCCTCATAGCATTCCTTGACATCTGTTCACAATCCATCAGTTTCACCAGAATGATAAAATCAGTACTGAAGCATGGTGATGCAAGCTCCACCCTTATGTACATACTAATAATATTGTGTCACATATATAAAATGGGCACAGCTTGATTAGCTGGCACTTGCTTAGTGACCACAATTGGGACTAGCAATTTGTCAGTAACTGAAGTGGTCACTAAATGAAACTATGATTGTGCTAATGATCTTACTTCAGCTTTCCTTTGCTTTAAGGCCTATCAAAGTTATAAATGTGAGGATGGTCACAAGGTTATTTGCAACTGTGAATGGTTACTAAATAAATCAGTCATTTAATGATGACTACCTGCATTGTGATGCTCGTTCATTATTTTCCCCCTTTGTCCTTCTTAAACTTTTACTTCTAAAAGAAGCTAAAATTTGCATTTGCAAATTATGCATACAGGCTTCCTTACATTATGGATTTTCAATTGCATGCAGATGGGTGCAGGCATATAAGTGAAGGGACAATACAGGCATGGAGCAGTTTCATCATGGAGAGTAGGCAACTTGCTCTGGAAAGCCCCTTCCTCTATGACTAGCCTAGGAATCAGTTTACTGATCAATTGCAGGCTGGTTAACCTTATTGTAAAGGGTTATTTATAACTATCCTTTAAAACTTTCTGTTAAAAGCAATAGGTGATCATGTGTAAAAACACTTAAGATGGTATAACTGAGCTTTAATTCCACCACTGTAGCTGATCAAATGTGTTTTGCAGGCTTCCTAAATAGTACAGAATGCGTAAAACTGGAAATAGTTGTGAGACCTATAGGCATACATTCAAATGTAGCTTATTATGCCATTTTGATTTCCAACCTCAATTCCCTTCTGCAATCCCTCATAATCATATCCTATACATTTCCCTAACCTTGGCTTGATTATATTTGTCACCCTAATTGGATGGACAACAAAACTTTCATTGCAACTACCTTGAATTAAACATGTTCCCAGGAGCAAGGATTAAGACATGGGGTGAATATATTTAATAGATGTATAGATATAAATTTTGATTCTATATAGAGAGGAGTTTCTGAGCTGTTATTCCTACTTACTCTCCTTCTTGATTCTGTTGGCCCAATGTTACTGTGCCAGGAGGGTCTCGGGACTTCCAGGGTCATGACTGCCCATTATGGGGCAAGATTTATCATTGGCAGGTGTGCTGGAGGATGGTATATTATCCAGGATTATGAACTGTAACAGGATAATCTCTCTAATGTAATTCAAGCTCTTGACATGGCTTATGGCTCCTTAATGTACCTCAGACTGAAGAATTGCAAGAACATTCTTCCCCCTCCCTATCTTGTCAGCTCTTAAATGATTTAGACAATTGCCTGAAGCCAGATCTTGGCCTCCAGTCATAACTCAGCACCATTCAGTAAATATGATGGCGAAAGAGTTTTCTCTGCCTTGTTCTCTCCCCACTGCATTTGCACCTTATCTACCTTAAGGGGGAGACAGCATCTTGATTAACAGCATTTACCTGCTTTGTTATGGGTTTTGGTCTACTTTTATATGTCCTTGACTTTTCAGAATTCACAAGGGTGTCACTCAAGATTTTTATATGAATGTCAAATTGTGCTTAGAGATCTTGGTGCTTATGCATCATCATCAAGCAGTAGCAGCATGCAAAAGTAAGTTGGGGACTAGGTGTTTGTCCCACAGGCCTTGTGCCAATTAGCTGCTGGATATTTTAGGTGCCCTGCCATTTCATCTAATGGAACAAATTAAAGAGGTCTGTGTCATAAATTTAGAGAGCTATACAAAACACAAGAATTAACATTTTAGGCAATGGCTGGGGACTCAGCAGCTAGTCTAGTTTCCTCCACTTTGCTTATATTTCTCATTCCTCACATTCTGTGCCATTGGCTGAGGATAATAAAAGTTGTAGGTCAACATGTCAGGAAGGCCAGTGTTTGGAGAAGGTTGGCTTAAATCACTAAAGAAAATTACAGATCTTGGCATTTAGAATTAACTCTTAATTCTCTTTATTGATAAGTTTTTTAAAATAATAATAATAATAAACGGGCCTGGATGGGTAGAAACAGACTCAAACTCAATCCGTCCAAAACTGAGTGGCTGTGGATGCCGGCATCTCGGATTTCAGAAGCCCCATCACTTTTGATGGATGGAGAAAAACTTGCCCCCGTTGATAGGGCTCGCAGCTTGGGTGTCCTCCTGGATGCTCGGTTGTCCCTAGAACACCATCTAACAGCTGTGACCAGGGGGACCTTCTCACAGCTTCGCCTGGTGCGCCAGTTGCGCCCTTTCCTGGACCGAGATGACCTTCGCACAATCACTCATGCCCTGGTTACTTCCCGCTTGGATTACTGCAATTCCCTCTACATGGGCCTGCCCCTGAGATGCACCCGGAGACTCCAGCTGATCCAGAATGCAGCCGCACGGGTTGTTACAGGAGCCCCTCGTTACTCCCATATAACACCCCTCCTGCGTCAGCTGCACTGGTTACCAGTGGTTCTCCGGGTCCGCTTCAAGGTACTTGTTCTCACCTATAAGGCCCTACATGATTTAGGTCCAGGATATTTACAGGACCTTCTCCTGCCTGCTTCCCACCGTCCTGTTCGCTCACATAGGGCTGCTCTCCTCAGGGTCCCGACGGCGAGCCAATGTCATCTAGCGGTGCCCAGGGGTAGGGCATTCTCTGTGGGTGCTCCCACCCTCTGGAATGAATTACCTACCGAGCTCTGGACGGCTCCTGATCTCTGCTCCTTTCGTCGGGAGCTGAAGACTTGGCTGTTCAAGCAAATAGGCTGACTCTGATTTATTATTTATCATTAATTAGTTATTTGATTTAAAATGCGATTTTATTGTACATGTTTCTTAACTTATGTTCGCTGCCCTGAGTCCTTCGGGAGAAGGGCGGCATATAAATATATGTAATAAATAAATAAATAAATAAATAAATAAATAAATAAATAAATAAAATAATTGATAATCTTAATAATAATAAACTGATAATGAAAAACTTGGTTGATACCTAAGATGCACTTGGTTGATCCCTAGGATGCTGGCAACAACCTGTACCAACCATTAGCACCAGTCAACGGTAGTTGTGATGCATTTTTGAATGTTCAGTTGACTGAGCTTCATATTTAATGAATAAAGATAATAATTCATGAAATACTGTGACCTGTCCATCGAAACTACATGGCTATGGATGAAACATGTAATAGTGATACCCATTGTCATTGGGGCATGTAGTACCAGGTCCAAGAATTTTACAAAACACATCAAGAAATTGCAGCTTCCTGCAATAACATCAGTGGAACTGCAAAAAACTGCGCTACTCGGAACATTGTACATCTTAAGAAGATACTTGGTTGATACCTAGGATGCTGGCAGCAACCCGTACCAACCATTAGCACCAGTCAATGGTATTTGTGATGCATTGTTGAATGAGTTTTATGTTTAATGAATAAAAGAGGTAATGAAATAATAATAATAATAATAATAATAATAATAATAATAATATTGTATTCTTTTGTAATAAGTGTTCTTAATGGTACAAATTTATGTTTCATAGATACTGCTATTAATGTTGTGCCTTGTTGTAAGTACACTCTGATTCCAAATAGTTTTTCTATAATTCTATAAAATGTTTTTTTTAAATCAATTAGTGTATTTGGTCTTGCAAGCTTATATACTCCAGTTCTGTACGTATACAGGTAGTCCTCCATTTACAACAGTTCATTTAGTGATTGTTCAAAGTTACAATGGCCCTGAAAAAAAGAGACTTCTGAAAATTTTTCACGCTTATGACGGTTATAGCATCCCCACAGTCACATGATTTACATTTGGAATGCTTGACAACTGACTCACATTTATGACAGTTGCAATGTCCCGGAGATGCGTGATCCTCTTTTGCGACTTTATGACAAGCAAAGTCAATGGGGAAACCAGATTTGCTTAACAACCATATTACTAATTTAACAAATGCAGTGATTCATAAATATGGTAATAAACATCATAAAATGGGGCAAAACTCACTTAACAAATATTTCACTTAACAGCATAAATTTTGGGCTCAATTGTCGTGCATTGAGGACTTTCTATAGTCTCATAATAAATAAGAATCTAAGGACCATTTTGAAATTCACTATCCCATTTTTTATGAATTGTTATACTTAACCATACTATTGCACATTAATGTGTTAGGAAAAGTGTTCCTAGTTACATGTTATTGGTCTCAGTATGAAACATTGAGAAATGTTGTAAATCAATGCTATAGGCTGTGGTGAACATAATTGTATAAATTCCAGTATTAATTCCTGGATCTTTAGGAATTCAGCTTCTCTTTTTTCTATACAAGTTGGGGATGATACAGAAGTTCTGCACATACAGAAGTGGTAACTTTATAAAGTAGCTGCATATTACCAACCTCCTGCCTTCTCTATAAATTCCTTTAATTTGGGAGAGAATGGTAGGTAGTTGATAAAAGAAAAATGTAAAAAGGAACATAAGAATGAACATGACATGAATCAGTATTATCATAAGTCAAAATTCAAAATCGGGTAGAAAAGGGGATGGGTCTGTTTATGAATAACAGGATACGATAAAACATAGGATTAGCTATTAAACTAGCTTGATAGTTTAAGTAACAATTTAATTGTTGTAATGGATAACAGATAATAATCTGACAGTCTGGTATTATTTGAATGGTTCTTTGTTAAAAAGTAGAAAGTGGATTGTGTTTTTTTGAAGCTTTGCTTTGCAAATGCTTGATTGTTAGATACGTTTACAATTTTCATAGTAGCAGATCAAGTCTTTGTTTAAAATGCATTGGATTACATTCTATAGTTTTGTGAGAAGCTGTTTGTCAGAACTATATATGGAACTTAATGGCGTATAACTTATTTTAAATAACCTTGTATTCCTTTTTTCTTTGATACAGGAAGTAGAGATGCCTGTTATACAGACAGGGGTAGGGCCAAACCATTGCTGGATGTTGATGATGATTGCCATTTCCTTGTGTTGATTGCTGTTGATTCATTTGAACAATCAGTGATTAGTTTAAGATTTGTACCTTGGGCATCCATAAGACTGAAGGTTTCATCAAAATGATGAAATGAGTGTTGTGCTGTTGTGACACAAATTCTGTTTCCTTCACACCTATGTGTGATTCATGAAGCATGAAAGGGCAGAGCTTGTGACATGAAGTTGCTTACATCCTTTACTTCTCTCTGCGGGGATCTCTGATAGGTTGCTTAGGTGCCCAGCTGGCAAATATCTTGTGTGCGCCATCATTTATCAAGCATTTCAGTTCCCATAGGATGAAAACTAGAGCAGGTATGAATTATTGCATAATTTGCTCAGGCACACATGACTTTTCATAGAACAAAATCCAAGAAAAGTCCATCTGCTGTCCATCTGATAGTTTAACATTCAATCCCTATAAATCCCAGAGGACATGGTCTATGATCAGAGATTCTGGGTAATGTAATCCAAGACATTTGGAAGATGCCACTTTGCCTAATTGTTCAATAGCTAGTATGATGGAGAACCCAAGCGTGACATTCTCACTAGGGTTACTTTAACTTGCCACCATTTTGGTTGAAGTTGAAAATAGGCTCAGTCATTCTATGACAAGAGGACAGATGGGCGAGTAAGTGAGATTCTTTTTTCACATCACAAATTGGTGCTTTGGCAGATGCAAAGAATTGAGTCTTCCTCCTTTCTCATGCTGGCAAGTTGGTTAAAATGAAGCAATTCAACCTCAGTAAAACATAGATAAGCTGTGGGTCACACAACACACTAAACCATTTTCTAAATATACACTCTATGTTGAGCCATAAACAAATTGAACTCGTTTTTTATGATTTAAAGTTAACCAACATTGACAGAAACTGAACTTAGCTTTGATATAAATCTATTTCTGAGTTCTTTACTTGAACTGGTTAAGAATTTTAAAGAACATAGCCATGAATAACTGAGTTGATAGAAGGCTGAGGGCTGCTGGATCTGAATTCCTAGGCAAGGGAGTTTATATGTTACTGATCTTTGAAAGAAAAATGAAAGAAAAGAGGAGGGTGGGAAGGTAGGTTGAAGAGCAGTGACAGAGATGTGGATCTTATCATGAGAACTAGTTCAAACAGAACCAAAACAGAAAAGTAAAGGGGAAAAATGTCATGCCCTCACCATCACTTAAAAGAGAAAACAGGCTCAGGGACACAAGGCATGTATGAATGTCTGTGTAAGAAGGAGGGTCCTCTTGAAATCTAGGTGATTTGCAAGTCTTGTTGAAGCATGACGCCCTCCCTGATCCCTGGACTGCAGGCCAGCACACCATCCAGTGAAATTTAGGCAGCTGTATTTACTGTTGCTATTTGTTGTTGCCCTGGCAGCTCCCTCCAGTGTGAATTTTCTGTGTCACTGGCTGAGAGGATTCTGAGCAGGTTTTCTGATTATGTGTTTTTTGTAAAACAAAGAGTGTGTCTGTTGGGGAAGGGTGTGGGAGAGAGCTTCTTGCTGGTGCCCTTAACTCCTTAGTTGCTGGACTGCTGGGGATGGAGTGGTAATGCAAGTAAAATTAGTCAAACAAATCACTCCTTTATTCCTGATTCAGTGAGGCATTATAATAATGTTATAATAAAGACAAAGGTTTATGGACTTTGGAGCCTTGGACATTGGATAAAAAATATAACCTGCCATCTTAGTAGTTCTATAAAACTGTGCTTAAGATTCTTACTGTTGATGTAATATTGACTTGCATATATATGTATGTGTATATATGTGTGTGTGTGTGTGTGTTCTGAATCTCAAAGCTTAAAGGTGATCTTTACCACTAAATAGTCATAATGGGAATAGGGCAGTACTAAAAAGGTGGGTATGACTAGTAATAAAAAGAACGGATTCCATATTAAAGATACAGAATTCACTAGCCAGAATAACAGCCGATTCTGTTATTAGATTGGAGGAAACGATTTCTCTTTTGATATGAATTTATGGTACATAGACTAGAAAGTAAAGAAATAATGTGGCAAGAGCACACCGCTTTCAGGAGTCTTGCTAGAAAAATTACATGGTTATAGTCAGAGCTGAGTTCGATTTAAGATTGTTTTGATATTTTAAAAGATAACAAGTTCCCTAATATTATGGTAATACTAGTGGCCTTAACAATAATTACCTATATTTCTGACATAAGCATTAAAAGGTCTTGAGTCATTTTGGGGGGTGGGAATCTAGCATGGAATAACTGAGATCAGCCAACTATCTGGATTGTCTTGTGCCAGGCAGAAGTCCAATACTCTTCCAGGAACTCCTATTGCCTTTTCTCTTTCTTTTAAATAAGGTGTATTTCTCCACAAATCCAGTATTAGGAGACACAGTCCAAACTATCATTGTTCTCACAGTTCAGCTAAATTATGTCCTGTCTTTGTAAATTGCATACATGTTGCGGGCAATTTCAGAAATAGTTACCAGGGAGATAGGTGATTAAGAAATATGAAGCATAAATAAACAGTGTTAAGATTTACCACAACTATTACCACTACTATTAAAATCTGATGTTGTAGGATTGAGAGAATATGACCAATCCAACATGATCTAATGAGTTCTATAGCAAGGGTTAGAGTTGGATCTTCCCAGTGTCATACCATCCAACGGTATGACACTATATCATGCTGTTTTTCAACAGACTTTGAACAATAGAGATGTACAAAATAAAACAGAATTTCCTCCCTCAGTATCTTCAGCCAAAGAAAATGTACCTCTTTAAAATCCCTTGAACATTAAAGTATAAATTACAAGTCTCTTGTAGTTTTCTCCACATTATGTTTATAGCAATTTTGAAAGGATATTGCTAATTACAGTGCTTTTATGGTATTGGTTATTGGTTATTTTCGATGATAATTCTCCCTAAAAGTTACAGTATTGCAGCTTACTAGGTTTTATTAATTACTCCTTTTGTTTTCTTCTTAAAGAAGCTGGTTTAGAAAACCCAGACACCTCCATAGGCCAACACCGCTAAACTTTTGTAGTGGTTCTACAATGTCTCTTCCCAATGAAATAGAGACTGCCCATTGATATAACTGTATGAACCTTCCCTGACAGGTAATAATAACCCTATTACTTGTCTTTAACTATGAGTTCACTCCATTAACTTTTCATAGCTCATCACTACCCCAGCAATTCCCCTTCATGCACTCATTCCACCTCTTTCAAGAGGATAGCTCTTTTAAAGCTCAATGCATCACATGATATAATTGCCAGTTCAGGGTTTTTAAAACCATTGCATGGGATTCCACAAGTAGTCCGCTATTCACAAATTATTTGCTGAAGAGCATAATTTGAATTGAATGCCTACATTTTTATTACTCTCACACCTTGATATATAACCAAAGTGTAATTTATTGGGGATGACACCAAGATTATAGTATTGTATTTCAAAGCACTACATTTGAACAGTGCACAGAAAGATGAGCTATCAATCAACAGATAATAAGAATGGCAGCAATAGTCACAAATAAGCAGCATACAGACTACATGTGGTGGCAATAACCAAAAGGGCATTGCTAGAAATTGCCATCATAGAAACATTTTTCCAGCCAAGCAGAATATATTAAAAGGAAGATGAAAATTACATCTGGAAAAATAAAATTAAAGAAAAACCCTGTCTCAGGTTATTTAACTAAAATAACAGCTCAGATAAAATGCCTAACACATGTTAGAAATGGCACAGGAAATTTTAGAAAGATTTGGGTCTAGTTAAATAGTTGGAAAGGAGGCTATGGAAACAAAGAAAATGTCGAAAACAAAATAAGGAAAAGAACCTAAACTCTGGAGTATCTAAATTGACAATAGGATATGTCAAGAAATAAGATGAAGGACGAAGTGCTGAAGTGACAAAATGTCTCCATGCCAGAAGAGATTTAAAACGCAAAAACTCAAATCTTGTTCACAGAGAACTAAAGGATACTATGGTATTTGATACAGCCAATAGAGTTTTATCAAGTCATATCTGAAAACTTTCTAATACATCAAGTAATGTAACTAAAACAACAACAATCAGCTACTACAGGATAACAAGGAAAACTTAAGAAACTACTGATTTTGAGGATCATTCAACAGGGAAGGACCATATTTTTTCCTAATTTGCTTCTACTTATGGAATAAATATGAAATGATAAATATTTTTTCCACCCTGTCCTCAAGATATTCTCTCCCGATGTTGCGTAATCCATGGTTGAAACAGATTGAAGTCATTGTAATCTGTTTTACTTTGAAAGTAGTGATGTTGCTCGTCTCCTGACCTAACACAATTTTTTTGCCATGGATACAATGTGGCATTAGCCAATTGTTTGTTTATTTGTTTAATAGATTTACATTCTGTCTTTCTTTTGATTGCTGATAAAACCAAGGATCTCCTTAGTATCTATTGGCTACTGTACTCCCTGCCCAATCTCAGTATATGTTCTGCAATATGTACACATAGACAAGTATGGAAATATAAAAATAGCCTGCACTCTACGCATAACCATAAAATATATTGGCAAATTTATAATTATATGGCAAAAATGAATGCACACAACCATGAAAAAGAATGCTTCTGGCTTGCATAGTAGAAGGGCAGTCCTACATATAACAAGTACATCAGAAAATATATAATAGATAAACTCACTAGTTTCGCTCCATTTTACCATTGTGGAGAGGGATGCAGTATTTTACCCTGACCTCTCCTTTATGAAAACTTCACTTCAGGACGCACCAATACTTGTGCATCTTATTTCAACAGTGAAATACTTTTCACTGTTTCTCTGCCGGTGCACCTGGTATTCTAGAGCCTGCCACTTAGGCTCTGGCTTCCAGAATGGGTGGCCTTGCTGTATAGAAGAAAAAGAAGAGCGTTTCTCCTAGATTACACAGTTAAGAATATTGCAAGGCATTCAGATTTTACATGAATTCAAGAGATGTTTTATGGGACCACCTATAAGTCTGCTGGGAGATCTCCAAGGTATGCTAGGTTGCCAAGTACTGAATGAATGTTCCTGATCAAATGCTGAAGGACCTGGCACAGTTGTGTGCTATGCCTTCCCTGTGGTGGAATGACAACTCAGGTAATAATTATCACCTGCCAATAGTTTGGGTGGTGTGGGACAATCAATCTTATGCTTAGAGAGCAGACTCATGAGCAATATCCAGAATAAGCATTTCATTCATGAGTTTAATCATCTCAAACATAGAACCTCACTCACAACATAACCATAATCACAAAGCCCAAGAATCTTACATCAGCCACAAATAGAGACACATTGTTGCTTAAGTACACACATGCCTTACAATGACAATCTCTTACAGCCATGTGTGCTGGCGAAGTCCAAGGACTGCATTAATACCTAGGAGATTCTATGGCAGAGATGGCTAACCTTTTTGCCATTACGTGCCAAAAATGGGGGGAGTGCGGGGGGGGGGTCACACGAACATGTACCCACACCCGTAATTCAATGCACCCTGCCCCTCCATGCATGCGCATGCGACCCCTCCTGCGCTCCCCCCATTTTTGGCACGTGATGGCATGGTGGGCCCGGTAGGCCCGTTTTTTACCTTCCCCAGGCTCCAGAGGCTTTCTAGGAGACTGGGGAGGGCGAAAATGGCCTTCCCCACCCCTCACAGGCCCTCTGGAGTCTGGAAATGTACCGTTTCCCAACTTCCGGTGGGCCCAAAAATCAGCTGGCCAGCATGCACATGTATGCTGAAGCTCAGCAAGGGCAATGCTTGTGTGCCCACTGATATGGCTCTGTGTGCCACCTGTGGCATGTGTGCCGTAGGTTCGCCTTCACGGTTCTATGGGATTTCAGGACTAGGCCAGGAGAAAAAATATGCACATTTCTTGAAAGAAGAGTGACAGGAAGAAGTTTTGGGGGCAGCCAACTGCCACTAAAAAGGGCTAGGACTGTTGTATAGACAAGACTCAAAGCAGACTCAAGGTAACTTAGAGATAAAACAAGGATAAGGCATCTATGGAGATAGCTTGGTTATATTCTCTGAAATTGGTTCTGGACATACAGCAGCCTGGTTGATAGGTCATAAGTAAGGAGGATGGTTTACAAGAAATATTGGATGCTCCCTTTTGCTTTATCTCCCATATTCCTTGTTCATCTTGACAAGTTACTAAACTGACATTCTAAGGACCCTTCTACAGTGATTCCATCCTGTTTTACCTTGTCTCATATTAGGGGGAATGATTGGCAGTTGTTTCTTTCACTGACTAGTAATGTCTGAAGGGAGGATGAATGAAGACAAATCCCTTTCCTTAACGTGATCTGAAATTTCTTATGTAGTGCCAGCACTGTTTGCTAACCTTGTTACTGTGGGCAGAATAGAGACTGGTAATGGAGATGGCACAATTTATACCAACACATTCTTCTGAAGATTGATGGATTACACTTTTGCGCTGCCATAAGGCTCCTTAACTTAATGCCTTTCAGCGTTTAGGACCGTAGCTCTCATTATTTGAATAGGTTGTGAGCTTCAGTCCAATACTTCTCTGTACTTCCAAGAAGTACTCCAAGATTGTTACTTTTGGTGGTAGATTAGGCATGGCCAGTCTAGAATAAAATTTTCTTTTCACGTAAATAAGTTTACAGACAGAACAAATGTTCTTTGCTCATAAGAAAAGGAGATATTTGCCAACTCAGAGGAAACCCTTCCTCCCTCTTTGTTTGGAAAGTTAGGAGTCTGGAGGGAACTTTTTATTAAGTGAGATCACAGGCAAAGCCTCTTCCTAGAAAGTTAATTCTTTTCAAGTATTGACTTTTGAATTTATTGACTATTCAGCTTCGTTGTACCTCGCCCAAAATCACCTGTTTGATTACATGGGGGCTACATAAATTAGACAAATAAATAAATAAACAATTATTTAAACCAGCAAAACTGAACAAGAAATAAATTGAGAAAAGCTAATTTAATAGATTAATCCTTTACTATGTCAAAACTATGTCAAAAGTTTTTCTTCCCTTTTTTCATTTGTATGTCTGCATGGAATTAAGAGGTTTTCTGCTATATAGAAAAATGTAACAGATACATTGCTGTTGTGAATCTTCATGCTAATTTTTGAATAGCAATAGCACTTAGACTTATATATCACTTCACAGTGCTTTACAGCTCTCTCTAGGCAGTTTACAGAGTCACCATATTGCCCCCAACAATCTGGGTCTTCATTTTACCGACCTCGGAAGGATGGAAGCTGAGTCAACCCTGAGCCTGGTGAGATTTGAACTGCCAAATTGCAGGCAGCCGACAGTCAGCAGAAGTAGTCTGCAGTACTGCATTCTAATCACTGCACCACCACAACTCTTCTTAACATTCAAATATTAGAAGATACAAAGGATCAAAAATGGATCTGTGTAGAAAGCAATTTCAACTCACAAGGGAAGAAAAACAGGAGGAGCCTTATTTTCTTTTAATAGGCATTCTGTGGATATTATGTAATTTGTATTGGAAAAACCTGACTTCATAAACTTCACACATGACTTTTTCTCAGCTTAAGATCTACATTTGAACAGAGTACAAGAGGGTGGGTCCAAATGTAGGGAAGATCATAAAAAGGTTGATATGGACAAAAAATAAAATTAATGCTCTAAGCTCAGAGTAACTTGCACGAATGTATTTATGATTATGTTAAAAGCAACTATTATGAACATCCCCTATTTATTTATTTTCTTTTAGCACGTTATAATTTTTGTAAGACTCTGAGACAGGAGCTGGACTGTAAAAACATGGATGACTACTAGAGGTCAACAAAAAAAAAAAAAAAAAAATAGAATTTCCTATATAACTTTGCTGCCCTCTGGATGTTTGATACTCAGATCTGGGTACTAACCAGGGGTGGGTTCTACTTACTTTACTACTGGTTTGCAATGGGGATGCGCACGCTTTTCCACATGCGCAGAAGCTTCCTGATGACGTTGGAGTCAGTGGGTGGAGCCTCCCGCCGGCTTTACTACCGGTTCTATAGAACTGTTCCAAACGGGGGGCAACCCACCACTGGTGCTAACCAGGAGTGAAATGTTCCCAGTTCGGACTGGATCACCTGATCCGGTAGCAATGGTGGCGGGTGGTTCGGAGAACTAGTAGCAAAAATCCCTGCCCCCTCCCATCCCCAGCTGAGCCACGCAATCATCAGAGGCTTTTTATTTATTTATTTATTATTTCAATTTATAAACCGCCCTTCTCCTTGCGGACTCAGGGCGGTGAACAGCCAGAATAAAACATGGTATACAAAAGTTAAAAACAATTAAAAATTATTAAATATTATTTGGCCGAGAATTAAAACGACCCAATTTAAAATCAATGTCAAATTTAAAAACGGAGGATGGGATCAAGCTAGCCCAGCTAGATGGAACAAATGGGTTTTAAGGGCCCGACGAAAGGTCCGGAGATCTGGAATCCTGCGTATCTCCGGGGGTAGGTCATTCCAGAGGGCGGGCGCTGCCACAGAGAAGGCTCTCCCCCTGGGAGTCGCCAGCCGACACTGTCTGGCCGACGGCACCCAGAGGAGGCCCTCTCTGTGCGAGCGTACTGGCCGGTGGGAGGCTATTGGCGGCAGAAGGCGGTCCCGCAAGTACCCAGGTCCTAAGCCATGGAGCGCTTTAAAGGTGGTCACCAACACTTTGAAGCGCACCCGGAAGACCACCGGGAGCCAGTGCAGCTCGCGCAGGAGAGGTGTCACGTGGGAGCGCCACGTCGCTCCCATAATTCCCCGCGCGGCCGCATTCTGGACCAGTTGGAGCCTCCGGGTGCACCCCAAGGGGAGCCCCATGTAGAGAGCATTGCAGTAGTCCAGGCGGGAAGTCACGAGAGCATGGGTGACTGTGCGTAGGGAGTCCCGATCTAGAAAGGGACGCAACTGGCGTATCAGGCGAACCTGATAAAAAGCCCCCCTGGCCACGGCCGTCATGTGTTCTTCTAAAGACAGCCGTGCGTCCAGGAGGACGCCCAAGTTGCGAGCCCTCTCCGTGGGGGCCAATGTCTCGCCCCCAATAGTCAGCGATGGCGTCAGCTGGCTATATCGGGACGCCGGCAGCCACAGCCACTCAGTCTTGGAGGGGTTTAGTCGGAGCCTGTTTCTCCCCATCCAGACCCGCACAGCTTCCAGACACCGGGACATCACTTCAACGGCATCGTTGGGGTGGCCTGGGGTGGAGATGTACAGCTGGGTGTCGTCAGCGTACTGATGGAATTCCACCCCAAAGCCACGGATGATCTCACCCAGTGGCTTTACATAAATGTTGAACAGAAGGGGCGAGAGGACCGACCCTGCGGCACCCCACAAACAAGGCGCCTCGGAGTCGACCGCTGCCCCCCTGTCAACACAGATTGCGACCGGTCAGAGAGATAGGAGGAGAACCACCGTAGAACGGTGCCCCCCACCCCCAACCCCTCCAACCGGCGCAACATGATACCATGGTCGATGGTATCAAAAGCCGCTGAGAGATCTAATAGGACCAGGATAGAGGAACAACCCCTATCCCGTGCCCTCCAGAGATCATCCACCAACGCGACCAATGCCGTTTCCGTGCTGTGCCCAGGCCGGAAGCCGGACTGGAGCGGATCTAGATAGACAGCTTCATCCAGGAACCGGGGAAGCTGCCGTGCAACCACACTCTCAACAACCTTCGCAACAAAGCGAAGGTTGGAGACTGGACGGTAATTAGCCAAAACAGCCGGGTCCAGAGAGGGCTTTTTGAGGAGGGGTCTCACCACCGCTTCTTTCAAAGCGGCCGGCAGAACACCCTCACTCAAAGAAGCGTTAACAATCTTCTGGAGCCAGCCTCGTGTAACCTCCCGGGAGGCCAGCACCAACCAGGAGGGACACGGGTCCAATAAACATGTGGTCGCATTCAGCCGTCCCAGGATCCTGTCCATGTCCTCGGGAGCCACAGAGTCGAACTCCTCCCAAACCACACCCCCAAGACCTGCCTCGATTATCCCGTCCGGATCTACCCAGTCAGAGGCCAGACCTTCCCGGATCTGAGCGATTTTGTCATGCAGATACTGGACAAAGTCCTCAGCTCGACCCTGCAAGGGGTCATCCCAAGCTCCCGGTTGAAGGAGGGAGCGGGTCACCCTAAACAGGGCGGCTGGGCGATTATCTGATGACGCGATAAGAGCGGAAAAGTAGCTAGACTTTGCCGCTTTTATCGTCACTAGGTAGGTCTTAATATGAGACCTCACCAGTGTTCGGTCAGATTCGGAACGGCTGGCCCTCCAACCGCTCTCCAGGCGTCTTTTCCGGCGCTTCATCTCCCTCAGCTCCTCAGTAAACCAAGGAGCTGGCTGAGTTCGGCGCCGGGTCAGAGGCCGCAAAGGCACGATGCGGTCCAAAGCCCCGGCGGCCGCTCTATCCCAGGCGGCCACCAGGTCTTCAGCCGAATCATGAGCCAGAGTCTCAGGAAATGGCCCAAGCTCCATCTGGAACCTATCAGGTTCCATCAGGCGCCTGGGGCGGAACCACCTAATTGGTTCCGCCTCCCTGCGGCGGGGTGTAGCGGTTAGAAAGTCTAGTCGAAGGAGAGAGTGGTCCGACCATGACAAGGGTTCGATGACTATATCCCCTATATCAAAACCACTCGACCACTGACCAGAGACAAAAACTAAGTCCAGGGTGTGTCCGCCCGTGTGAGTGGGGGCGTGAATTAACTGAGTCAGGTCCATGGCCGTCATGGAAGCCATGAACTCCCGGGCCACCTCAGACGTTTCACCAGCAGATGGCAGGTTGAAATCCCCCAAGACCAAAAGTCTGGGGGTATCAACCGCCACCTCGGCTATCACGTTGAGTAGCTCAGGCAGGGCTGTTGCTACGTGGCAGGGAGCCAGGTACGTAAGCAGCAGACCCATCTGAACTCCGCGATCCCACTTCACAAGGAGGGATTCACACCCGGTTATCTGAGGTACAGTGGACTCCCTCGGATCAAGACTCTCTTTTATGATAACCGCCACCCCCCCGCCCCTGCCCTGAGCTCTCTTTTTAAAAATTATTTTTAAAAGCATTTTTTCTACAACCTCTTCGGCTGAAAAAATGCTTTTAAAAGTAAAAAAAAGCCTCCAATGATCACATGGCTCAGCTGGGATTGTCAGCGGCTTTTAAAACCATTTTTTTCTGCAAAAATGTTTTAAAAGTAAAAAAAAAAGTTGGCCACACCCGCCCAGTCACATTCCCCCCCCCAAGCCACACCACAGAACCGGTAGTAACAAATTTTACATTTTACCACTGATACTAACCAGTGGTGGGTTGCCCCTGATTTGCACTGGTTCTATAGAACCGGTAGTAAAACTGGCGGGAGGCCCCACCCACCGACCCTGTTGTCATCAAAACACTTCTGTGCATGCACAGAAGCTTCTGCCCATGCACAGAAGAGCAAGCGAGCGACAAAGTAAGCGTGCGCACGCGGCCCCACTGCAAACCAGTAGTAAAGGTAAGTAGAACCCACCCCTGGTGCTAACCCAAAGTTTTTGACTCTGGGTCTTTAGGTGGTTTACCTGAGGAAATACCTCAGGTTGTGTACTAAGGAAATAGCGCATCCATTTGTTTTCTAAATAACAAAATAATTGCTAAACTACAGCATTACAGTATTGTGTGCAAAAGCTGACCATATTGTGCTAGGCATGCTATATTAAAGTGTGATTTGTATACTTAGTGTTTATTATATAAACCATAATTGGTATGATTTTTTTACAAATACTGTAGTGCTGATCCGCAAACTATGGTTTATAAAGCAGAGTAGCTGGATTAACACAGCATGCCAAGATGAACCAAGCAAATCACATTATGGCATGAAGGAGGCTGAAGATTTCACAACTAACAAGCCTGCTTAACAGTTTAGTCACCTCATTTTTCAAATGCTTTTCAAGGGAAGCCACACACACAGTGCATTAAAGCAATGGTGTCAGGTTACAGGTACGATAGAGTTATCTCAAAATGTTTCAGATAGGATTGATTTATCCTACTATATCCCAACTCTTTCCCCTGCAGTTTAGTGACAATGTTTTCAGTTTGGCTGGTTGGAAAAATGCTTTACATAGGAAAAAGACTAGGAATGGGAACAATTATGCTACTCTTGGCCAGAGAAGAAAACTGGAAAAAGGAAAACCGAATGAAAAGAAAGCTCAAATGGGGTTTGAGTCATAAGGATTCCCTCCTCCCCAAAAGCAGGAAAAACTCTGAGAAATGGGAAACAAAAAGATGGAGTAGAGAAGTCTGAATTTTACGGCAGATTAAAACCAGGAAAGAAAAGAAGTAAATGAAAAAGGAAGCAGTAAAAAAAAAACATCACAGAGTTTGGGTGTGTGCATATGCTGTTTCACGCAAATGGCATGAAAAAAAGTGATGAGAAAAATTGCTTTGGAGCGGTTGGCAAACTTTGGACCAGCAAATCAGTTGAGCATGGAGGCCAGTTTGAGAGTGGCTAGATTTCAAACGAAGCAGCCAGAACTTTGGCTGTAGACATCTCCAGTAAAGGTTCAGGTTAACTCCACATTGCAAAACTGTGCTTTTAAAAGTGATGGACTCTCCCATTCACTCTTCTTTCAAACAGGAAATGGCAGATTTGGTGTACAGGTAATCCTCAATTTACAACCAAAATTGAGGCCAACATTTCTGTTGTTAAGTGAAACATTTGTTAAGTGAGTTTTGCCCCATTTTATGTTGTGGCCCGTCAGCAGCCTGCGCGGATTGTAGCTGGTTCTGACAGCAAGGAGGCTGGTATGGTGTTGCACCAGCAGCCTGTGCAGCTGGTACCTGAGTCAGACAACGAGGAGGCTGGAGAAGATGTGGTGCCAGAGGCAGGGATTCAGCCAGGGCCTTCAGAACCTCCAGAAGCTCCTTTAAGTGAAGAGGACGAAGAGGAGGAGCCTTTTCTCAATACATGGGCATGCAGAGCTGCCAAAAAGCAGAGTGGCTCCTCAGGAGGAGGTCCTCTCAAGAGTAAGGCTTGGGGCTAATTGGCCACTCCCTTAGCCTATTTAAGGAGGAACACTGATTGAAGCAAGTTGTAGGGAACAAGTTTAGGTCACTCTACTTCGTGTCTGGATTCTCTGCAAATTGCTTCTGGGCTTTCTGCCAACTTTAGTAAGATTGTGATTACTTTATCTTTTGTTTTCTTGTAGGCCGTTAAGGAAGTTTATTAACAGCCTTTGTTTGGAAAACACTGAGTTATTTTAGTAAATTTAAGTTTTGTACAAACTTTGTGCATGCTGTGTTCTTTGGGGTCCATAGCTGGGGCAGAACATTTTATGACCTTTCATGCCACTGCTGCAGAGGTGGGTTTCAGCAGGTTCTGACCAGTTCTGGAGAACCGGTAGCAAAAATTTTGAGTAGTTCGGAGAACCGGTAAATGCCACCTCTGACTGGCCCCACCCTGATCTATTCTCTGCTTCTTGTGTCCCAGCTGATTGGGAGGAAATGGGGATTTTGCAGTATCCTTCCCCTGGAGTGGGGTGGGAATGGAGATTTTACAGCATCCTTCCCCTGCCACGCCCACCAAGCCATGCCCACAGAACCGGTAGTAAAAAATTTTGAAACCCACCACTGCACCGTTGTTAAGTGAATTGCTGCGATTGTTAAGTTAGTAACATGGTCGTTAAGTGAATCTGGTTTCCCCATTGACTTTACTGGTCAGAAAGTCGCAAAAGTAGCTGTCATAAATATGAGCCAGTTTGATCACATGACCATGGGGATGCTGCAACGGTGGTGTGAAAAATGGTCATAGGTCACTTTTTTCAGTACTGTTGTAACTTTGAATTGGTCACTAAATGAACTGTTGTAAGTCGAGGGCTACCTGTGTTACAAACCTGTGAATCTCCTCCTCTCAGGCTGTGGTAGTATTTGCCAGGTTTTGATTGACTCTGCTTGTCTCCCTTGAGAGAGAGTAAGAAGTTCCCTCTGCTCCAATGAATTCTAGCGGAGAGGGGCTGAAAGACATGGTTTAAGATGGACCAGGAAGCTGCCAGGAATCTGGAAGGCGTGCATGAAACCCAAGGGAGGCATGAGACGAATTATTAACTTAGCCACAAAGAAATGAAGAGCAGTCTGAAAAGCAGCAGGTTGAAGAGGATGGGCAGTAGGGCCTGTGAGAAAAAGGCCGCAGTCCCCAGAGAAGCTGCGCATGGAGTTCATCTCTCCGGAGATCTGGGTTTCTTCTTTCTCAACACTTTCACTCATTTCCTTGAGCTGCAGTCAGATATTTATTTAACCTTGCAAGTGAACTGCATTGAGAATGCCAAGTACTGGAACTGCAAGTGCTCTTACTGATGCCGTGTTTACATATGCAGGCCTACATTTGTTACTGTCTCTCATGTGTGTGCTGATACATACACACATAGAGATATTTCGTTCACAGATGCTTGCAGACTAACTGTGTGGGCCCTAAGACATTGCACAAGGGTTGATTCTGGATCCTGTTAGGGGTCATGTGAAACTGTGATTATGCACATGACACACAGGTACATACATGCAATAATCACAGCACTTAGGTCAACACGTTTAATATTTTGTAAGCAACAAATGGCTTTAGAATGAAAACTGTTTATATACTGTTATTGTATTCTTCCGATGCTCTTCTTATTCAACTCTAAATGAAAAGCCTTAATATAAAAAATACAGCCCTCTGAAAGCTTTATGAAAATTCTTTGGCTTGGTTTTTCCTCTGGGTAAGAAGAAACCGAAGGAAAATTTGCTTTTTACATATTTCACATTTCTCTTAAACATACAGTTTTTCAAATCATTCAGAGCAAAATCTGGGCTACCTTTTTGCTATTTATTATTAATATTTATTGATTGCTTTTTGATGGAAGGGGAAAATACTCACATGTACACAGAGAATATTTAACAACTCCATGCCCATCACAGCAAAAAGTTCAACAGAGCTATATTAGTTCATCTTCATCCCTGGGAAATTTATGTAGGACTCAACCTTCATAGCTATAAAGTACTATTTCATAGAAAACAGTGAGAGCCACAAGAGATCCTGCACCCCTGCAGGGAATCAAGTGACAACTTACTACAGGGAGGTTAACAGTCTAGGACAGTGATGGCGTATTGTCATCGCGTATCAAAAACGGGGGGAGCACAGTGGGGTCACACGGACGCATGCCCACATCCATAATTCTATGTGCCCCAACCCCCGTGCTCCCCCCATTTTTGGTATGCAATGTCACAGTGGGCCCGGTAGGCCTGTTTGTTGCTCTCCCCAGGCTCCAGAACCTTTCTAGGAACCTGGGGAGGGCAAAAATGGCCTTCCCCACCCCCCAGAGGCCCTCCGGAGGCTGGAAACAGTGTGTTTCCTGACTTCTGGTGGGCCCAGAAGGCATGAAAATCAGCTGGCCGACTCACACATGCATGCGGGAGCTGATATTACGTGCCCACTGATATGGCTCCACATGCCCCCTGTGGCACCCGTGCCATAGGTTCGCCATCATGAGTCTAGGACAAAGGTATCAAACTCAAGGTCTGCGGGCTGGATCCAGCCTGCAAGTGCTTAGATCTGGCCCGCAGGACAGCACTGAAAACAGCGAAGGACTGGCCGCAGTGCCTCTGCCAGTGAAAATGGGCTTTCCCCCTGAGTTGCCCCAGGAACTTCTCCTTTGTCCTGGGGAAGGCTCAGAGCGATGGCTCCCTATCCACCCCCAGAGTATGCTCCGTGCCGAGAGGGATCTCCGCTAATTAGTTAATTAGCGGAGCCAGACGTCGTGAGCAACACTACGATTGAACTGACAACAGAAACAAGCTGGACAAGAAAGAAGGCAAGTCTAATGCAAGTATGATTTTTTTAATTGATTTTTTGGAGGAAGGAAAAGAAAAGGGAAGGAGAGGATGAAGAGTGAAAGTACTTTTAAGATGGCGACGGGCTCTGCTGGAAGAAAAAATGAGAGCGGAAAGTGAAAGCAGTGCTTAGTGCTGAGAGATTTTAAAAGAAACATTTTCATATTGAGAAGAATTAAAGAAACAAAGGTTAATTTAAATAGATTTTTTCTGTTTTCTTTTTAATTGAAGTAAGAAGAACTTTCTTGGTCTTTTTTAAAAGTAAAGTAAAGTAAAGTAAAGTAAAGTAAAGTAAAGTAAAGTAAAGTAAAGTAAAGTAAAGTAAAGTAAAGTAAAGTAAATATGACTCCCAAACCTAAAGGAAGGGGGGGCTCCCCCATGAACCAGCTGAAGGACAAAGCTGAAATGATTCATCTGCATGGATTGGCAGAGGTGGACTTAAAAGATTTTATAACAAGTTCTTTAGTGAGTGTTGTTGACAAAATAAAAAGTTCACAGAAGAATCTTGAGGAGTTGGTTTCTGGGAAGTATGACCAATTAAGTCAAACTATTACCAAAGTAATCTCGGATCTTTCAAGTATGGTGGTTGAAATGGGGGAGAAAGTGACTGAGATCAGCAGTAAGTTTGACTCTCAGATACAAGAAATACAAGAAAAGTTTGTGGAAGCTGAGGTTCAAAATCAGAACATACAAAATGATATCATTATGCTTCAAATTAAAACTATGGAATCAGCAATTAGATTAAGAGGTATAAGAGAAAATAAGAGAGAAAACTTAAGATCAATTTGTGCAAAGGTTTTTGCAGAATTACTAAAGCTAGAAGATGAGATAATTCTTGGCTGTGTAGAGAAAGTCTACAGAGTCAGCTCACGTGTAGCTAAACAAAGGAATTTGCCCAGAGACGTTGTTGTTTATTTTATTGATAGAAGATTGAGAGATGATATCTTACAAAAGTCCTACTCTGTCAGAGTGCAAGTAGAAAGTATACAAATTAATATTTTTAAAGAGTTACCACCGAAGGTTTTAAAGGACAGAAAAGAATTTGCTTTTTTGATTAAGGAATTGAAGAGAAGTAATATCCCATTTAGATGGGACTTACTAGTTGGTATAATTTTTAGATACCATGGTGTGAGATATTGTTTGAATACTATTGAAAAAGCGGAACATTTTTATAAAAATATCTTTAAGGGAGCCCCGGAATATGTTAAGAATAAAAAACAAGAAAGAGAGTCTGCAAAAGGTAAACAGAAGGAAGAGATTCAAAGAATGTTAAAAGAAAAAGGAGTACAAGGTGGTTTTCCAGAGGATCCCATTATGGACCTTTCAGATGAAAAAATTGAGCATCCCAGTGAATCCAGAATAGGAGTACTGGACCTTGAACTGCTGGAGCAAGATTTAAAAAATATTACAATCCGAGATGAACAGCAGCAGAGGTCCAACGCTCCTCAAGAAATGGGGGGTGATGCTAAACAACAGGAACTAGAAGTTAATGAGGAAACTCGATTGGAAACTGCTGATGAGTATCGTGAACTGTTTCAGAGGTTACAGATGTTAACAGAAAGTATTGAAAGATGTGGAGATGAGGGTGGAGGGAGGTTGGGGGGGTGGGGAGGTGGGGTGGGGGTGGGGGGAAAAATGAAAAAAAAAATTTGTATTCTAAAACTTTTTCAATAATAAAAAATGGGCTTTCAATCTCTGTTTTTGGGTGGGACGGCCTCCTTCAACTCTCTGCCAGTGAAAACGGAGTTTGGGAGGACCACATGCGCCCCCCCCAGCTCTGTTTTCACTGGCAGAGGGTTGCAGGAGGCCATCCCACCCAAAAATGGAGATTGAAAGCCCGTTTTTGCTGGCAGAGCACATGGGCCACCATAGGTGTCCCTGACATGAGTGATGTCAAACTGGGCACTCCCAACCTGGCTGCGTCTCCCCCGGCCTCCTGAAGTCAAACACAACCCTGATGCGGCCCTCAATGAAATCAAGTTTGACAGACCTAGTCTAGAGTATACTACAACTGCAAGAAAGTTTTTCTTCCTTGTTGCAGAAGAATTCACATTGTCTCCCACTCTTCATATTCTGATCGGAAAGAAAGTCACAGGGGAAGACTGGCTACAGACATGTGCCTTAGCTTCCAAATTCCTGGCAAACACACAAGAGGGGTGAGCATCCCATTTTCGATCAGCAGCATGGTTTACCTTCCACTGAAGGCAGCTTGCATCCCCATTATCCTGCGGGTTAGGACTCATCTATTTGTGTACTCCCCCACTTGAAATTAAATTCAGAGCAATAGGCAATATGAGGTCCCTTAGCCATTCTGGGTGATATTTCTGCATTTTGGAAATCCTTCACACTTAGGGCAGAAATCTTGGGTAGGATACCAACTTTGGAAAGCCTCCTTCATGGGATTCAATCAGCAGTGCCTCACATCAGAAAGTACTCACCCCCTCTCCCGTGCCCTCTACAAATCACAGCAATAGCAAACTGTACTTCACTTCAAATAGCTTTTACCTGCAAAAGCCAAAAACAAATAATGGAGGCTTACCAGACAAGAGCTATCAGAATATTCTCCACCCTGTTTGATGGACTTAAAAAAACCCCAACCACCTCTCTTTTCCATAAGAGCCAGAAACAAACAGCCAGCTATAAACAGAGACTTCCAACAACTAGAGAGCACAGTTAACAGAAGCTGGTCAAGATTTTTTCAACAACTGGACAAGGATAGTGCTGCCTGATGGCTTCTAATTCGGTTTCAGTACATATTTCATCATTCTAGATAATACGATGATACATAAATACAGTAAAACGTGAGCCATCAAGACATTGTGGATATTTTGGACTTAGTCAGGGAAGATTTGGTTTCAAATGACTTTGCAACATAGCAGTTCACTATCAGAGCCATTCTTTGTACGATGCTATATTGTAATATTTTATTGTAATGCAATATATAAACTCAGCTATTGAGATTTTGTGACATAGAAAATTGTATGAACCTTGCCAATTGTAGCTTATTCAGAAAAGTAGGTCTTAAACTGATATGTAATCTCAGTTTTTGAGTAACCTTGGATCAGTCATTAAACATATTAATGCAGCATTAATGATCACTAACATACCTTATTTTTCAGAGTATAAGACGTACCGGAGTATAAGATGCACCTTAGTTTTTGGGGAGGGAAATAGGGGAAAAAAGATTCTGCCTACCAGGTATTCATCTGGCTAGTCCTTAGCCTGGTCAGCTTCAGCACATTAGTTTGCTTGCTGGTTTTGAGGTTGGGGCTGGTTGGGGCTAAAAAACAACTTCTAAAGTACAGCTGATAGTTTAGTTTAGTTTAGTTTAGTTGAATTTATATACCGCCCTTCTCCTTATGGACTCAGGGCGGTGTACAGCCAATTAAGAACAAACATATAAAAGTTAAAATTTCATAATAATAATATAAATGGCCATAAAATTTAAAACTAACATATTTGAAATATAACTCTAAAATACTAAAATGTTCTAGGAATCAGGCTAGGCTGGCGAGCTGAAAGAGATGGGTTTTTAAAGCCCGCCGAAAGGTTGGGAGGTCAGAGATTGTTCATTAACTCCGGAGGCAGATCATTCCAAAGGGTGGGTGCTGCCACAGAGAAGGCTCTCCCCCTGGGGGTCGCCAGCCGGCATTGTCTGGCTGATGGCACCCTGAGGAGGCCCTCTCTGTGGGAGCAAACCGGCCGGTGGGAGGCAATTGGCGGCAGAAGGCGGTCCCGTAAGTACCCTGGCCCTAAGCCATGGAGCGCTTTAAAGGTGATTACCAACACCTTGAAACGCACCCGAAAGTCCACCGGCAGCCAATGCAGCTCGCGCAGGAGAGGTGTCACGTGGGAGCGTCCCGTCGCTCCCATAATCCCCCGTGCGGCCGCATTCTGCACCAGTTGGAGCCTCCGGGTGCACCCCAAGGGGAGCCCCATGTAGAGAGCATTACAGTAGTCCAGATGGGAAGTGACAAGAGCATGAGTGACCGTGCGTAGGGAGTCCCGATCTAGAAAGGGTCGCAGCTGGCGAATCAGGCGGACCTGATAAAAAGCCCCCCTGGCCACGGCTGTCGTATGATCCTCTAAAGACAGCCGCGAGTCCAGGAGGACGCCCAAGTTGCGAACCCTTTCCGTGGGGGCCAATGATTCGCCCCCAATAACCAGCGATGGAGTCAGCTGGCTATATCGGGACGCCGGCAGCCACAGCCACTCGGTCTTGGAGGGGTTGAATCGAAGCCTGTTTCTCCCCATCCAGACCCGCACAGCTTCAAGGCACTGGGACATCACTTCCACGGCATCGTTGGGGTGGTCTGGGGTGGAAATGTACAGCTGAGTATCGTCAGCGTACTGATGGAACTCCACCCCAAAACCACGGATGATCTCACCCAGCGGCTTTACATAAATGTTGAACAGGAGGGGCGAGAGGACCGACCCTTGTGGCACCCCACATACCAGGCACCTCGGGGTCGACCGCTGCCCCCCTGTCAACACAGATTGCGACCGGTTGGAGAGGTAGGAGGAGAACCACCGTAAAACGGTGCCCCCCACCCCCAGTCCCTCCAACCGGCGCGATATGATACCATGGTCGATGGTATCAAAAGCCGCTGAGAGGTCTAACAGCACCAGGATAGAGGAATACCCCCTACCCCGGGCCCTCCAGAGATCATCCACCAACGCGACCAATGCCGTTTCGGTGCTGTACCCAGACCTGAAGCCGGACTGGAGTGGGTCTAAATAGACGGCTTCATCCAGGTATCGGGGGAGCTGCCACGCCACCACAATCTCAACAACCTTCGCCAGGAAGGGAAGGTTGGAGACAGGACGATAATTAGCTAAAACAGCTGGGTCCAGGGAGGGCTTCTTGAGGAGGGGCCTCACCACCGCCTCTTTCAAGGCAGGTGGAAGGACACCCTCACTCAAAGAAGCGTTTATAATCTCCTGGAGCCAGCCTCGTGTAACCTCCCGGGAGGCCAGCACCAACCAGGAGGGACACGGGTCCAGTAAACATGTGGTTGCGTTCAGTCTTCCCAGAATCCTGTCCACGTCCTCGGGAGCCACAGGATCGAACTCAGCCCAGATAACACTCTCAAGACCTGGCTCAGTCACCCCGCCTGAACCCACCCAGTCAGCGGCCAGGTCGTCCCGAATCTGAGTTATTTTGTCATCCAGATATTGAACAAAATCCTCAGCTCGTCCCTGTAAGGGATCCTCCCGCGCTCCCGAATGGAGGAGGGAGCGGGTCACCCTAAACAGGGCGGCTGGGCGATTATCTGATGACACGATAAGAGCGGCAAAGTAATTAGACTTGGCCGCTTTTATCGCCACTAAGTAAGTCTTAATATGAGCTCTTACTAGTGTCAAGTCAGATTCGGAGCGGCTGGCCCTCCAACCACTCTCTAGGCGTCTTTTCCGGCGCTTCATCTCCCTCAGCTCCTCGGTGAACCAAGGAGCTAAGTTGGTTCAGCACCGGGTCAGAGGCCGCAAAGGCACGACACGGTCCAAGGCCCCACCGGCCGCTCTATTCCAGGCAGCCACCAGGTCCTCGGCCGAGTCGTGTGTCAGTGTCTCAGGAAATGGCCCAAGCTCCGTCTGGAACCTATCAGGATCCATCAGGCACCTGGGGCGGAACCATCTGGTCGGTTCCGCCTCCCTGCGGTGAGGTGCAGCGGTCAGAAAGTCGAGCCGAAGGAGCGAGTGGTCAGTCCATGACAAGGGTTCTAAGCCTATATCCCCAATATCAAGACCACTCAACCACTGCCCAGAGACAAAAACTAGGTCCAGGGTGTGTCCACCAATGTGAGTTGGGCCCTGAATTACCTGGGTCAGGTCCATGGCCATCATGGAAGCCATGAACTCCCGAGCTATCTCAGATGTTTCGCCGATAGATGGCAGATTGAAATCCCCCATGACCATAAGCCTGGGGGTGCCAATCACCACATCGGCTACAACATTGAGGAGCTCGGGCAGGGTCGTTGCCACGTGGCAGGGAGCCAGGTACGCGACTAACAAACCCATCTGCCCACCAGGACCCCACCTCACGAAGATGGACTCACACCCGGCTATCTGAGGAACAGTGGCCTCCCTCAGATCCAGACCTTCCTTAATAATGACCGCCACTCCCCCACCCCTGCCCTGAGCTCTCGGCTGGTGAAATGCAAGGAAACCTGGCGGGCACATCTCCACGAGGGGAACCCCGCCCTCGCGGCCCAACCAGGTCTCAGTAATACCGGCCAGGTCCGCACCCCCCTCTTGAAGGAGGTCACAGATGAGGGGGGCCTTATTTACAACGGACCTGGCATTGCATAACAGCAGCCGGAGCCTCGGGTCCTGAGACTCCGAACAACCTGGGGAACGGGAATAGCTCCGGGGACCGGGGCACGCAATCGCTCGAAGACAGCGAGTGCGTGCCCCCTTCACATGATACGGTCCCCCGCTCACGCCATATCTGCCCCTCCCACACAATGTTTCTATAGCCCAACCCTCGACAGGGGGCTCTCTAGGAGCCCTCTTACCTCCAGAGTCTGCACCCTCCTTAACACCCAATACCGAGCCTGTCCTTTTCCCATTTGGGTTCCCCCCCAAACCCTCTCCCACCCCCACCCCGGAGCCCCTTAAAATTCTTAAAAACCGATTTAAAAACCCTCTCAACCCCTTTTTTGCCACATGCCACCTCTTGGGGTCCCAAGACCCGTCATTAAGGTAGGCCCTCGATAGTGTGGAGGGCCAGGCCTGCGAGAGGGGGGAATCTCGCAGGGCAAGAAGCGTAGACCTTAAATACATCCGGAACAATATATAAAAAACATAGATAGTCAGAGGGAGCAGCAATTAGAAAAGCAGGCAAAGCACGGAAAATAGAGTTGTGGATGAAAAACAGCTTCAAAAGCACAGCTGATCTTCGGAGGGAGCTCCAGTGGCTAAAGCTGTTCAGCCCCAGCTATGACCTCAAAGAACGCAGCACACACTAAGTCTGTACAAATCTTAGTTTACTAATTAAGGACTACTAATGAGTTTTCTTAGTAGTTGTTCGAACACAAGTACAGTTTAAATCAGTCTTTCCTGAACAAGGGCTATTAATTTAACTTCATTAACAGCCGACAAGAATCCAAAGAATAATAATTCAATTCTGAAGCACAGTATTTCAGATAACCGTAATCTTACTGTGGTTGGCAGAATGCTCTGAAGCAATTTGCAGGAAAACTGACAAGAAAGGAGCAAAAGCCAATCAGACATTTCTGGAATCAAGACTCAAAGGAATATGAACGAAGTTGTTTCCTGCAAATTGCCTTAGTTGTCATCCTTCCTTAAATAGTCTAGGGGAGTGGCCAATTAGCCCCAAGCCTTACTCTTGAGGAGACCTCCTCCTGAGGAGCCACTCCTGCCTTTTGGCAGTTCTGCGCGCTCATGCATCAAGAAGAGACTCCTCCTCTTCTTCCTCTTCACTTATGGGAGCTTCTGGAGGTTTTGAAGGCTCTGGCTGAATCCCCGCCTCTGGCACCACATCTTCTCCAGCCTCCTCATTGTCTGACTCGGGTACCAGCTGCATAGGCTGCTGGCGCAACACCATACCAGCCTCCTCGCTGTCAGAATCAGCTACTAGCTGCACAGGCCGCTGATGGGCCACAACAAAAGCAAGTGAGGCGCAGAAGGGGTAAGAGAAGGCAGCAGCTGTTCCGGGTAGCCATTTTGGGCACTGCATGTGCGAGGTATAAGACGTACCCAAATTTTCAGCCTCTTTTAGGAGGCAAAAAAGTGTGTCTTATACTCAGAAAAATACGATAGGTAAACACAAAGGATGCTACCCAAAATGACAGACTAGTAGCAACCATGATTCACCAATTGCCCTCCAATTTGATTCTGTCTGCAGTAGTGAGACACCTAACATACTGTTTTTACATTTTTACCAATAGAGGGGGAAAAAAGGATACAAAAGTTAAATCTGCAGTGGCCCAATCCCTCATGAGCTTCCCTAATTGCAATTTGCACTAGCCTGCAAAAAATGAAAAAAGAAATATGGGGGCTCTGCAGATGGAGTAGCCTTTTTTCAAAGTTTTTCTAGTTTCCTGTTGGGTAACTGAGGCATGGTTCAGGCATGTTACTCTAGAACAGACCATGGGTACAAATGATAACTCAGAGATTCTGCCTTAGCTGCAATTTAACCCACAGTAGGGGTTCAGACAGTATGCTGTATAATGCCTTAGCATATTGTGAGAATTAGGTCACTGTTACTCTCAGTCTAAGCAATTGCACAAAATTTCTTCAAAGACAGATAAAGGTGGGGAAATCATGAGTGCCACATTAAGCCCTTCGGAAATAAATGAATTAAACAGAATGATATAATGGGGCCTTCTGCAAAGATTATAATGGAAAATATATCATTTTTATTAAAAAAATGAAAGTAAGGCTTAACAGATTTGTATGTCTTTCATTCTTTATGAAAAAAAAAAACCCTCAAGTAGGGGTCTGAAAAATGGAATGCATGAGAAATATAGGATGAGAGTGATTAGGTAATCTCTCTCATGTGCAACATTGCAACTCCATACTAAGCATTGTGTAACAACTGTTCATGGTGAAGTTGCTGCTCAGCAATTGCCAACTACTTTCATATTGCAAGCAAAGAGAAGGAGTCAGATCTTTGTACAATCGAATATTATAAGAATGCTTCTAAAGAAAACAAAACTTTAGATCCGGCACTATTTTTTTAAAAAATGAGTGAAATAACATTAATAGATGGAATTGAAATAAACAGAATGCTATCCAGATGTTACATGTTTATTTAATAAGGAAATGTTTTCCTTTGGTCATAAAAAAACAATAATGCTTTTATTTTAACCTTTTTGGTACCAAACTGGTGGATTTTTGTTTTTCTGTTTTAAAAATGCAGTGAGGTTGTGTACAAAGTTTTTTTTTTCCTTCTGCTTTTGAGTCAGTTTTTGATTCCTGATTCCTACCTTAACTAGTTTCTGTAGTTTTCATGGCAAGGTTTTTTGGAAGTGGTTTGCCATTGCCTGCTTCCTAGAGCTGAGAGAGATGGACTAGTCCAAGCTCACCCAGCTGGCTTCATGCCAAGGCAGGACTATTGGAGATAAAATGCAAGCATCCACATGTAAAGATTATCTGAATAGAAATGGACATTTCCTCAGAATGCAGAGTTATTTCAACTCTGAAACTCAACTGTTCTGGGCTTACCCAGAGATACCCAATTCTATCACTTTCTGATATTGGGATAACAATTAACAATAATGGATATATTTATTGTTTTGTATTTTTGCCAGCTGGAACCTCTTTGATCATATAGTGGCATAACAAAGAATAATAAGTGGCATTTCTCTACTTGTTTGCCTGTGGCCCCTCACAAAGATTAATGGCCACCCTTAATCCTAAATGTAGCTAGAGCTGAAGGCCTTCCCAAGGGTGCTCTGCAGCCTCCACTCCCTGTAGTGGGTGATGTTTTCTCTAGAGAAAAGACTGACATCACTAGACTGCTTTCTTGACTGCTTTCTGTAACATACCCATCCCAGTGGGACTCTTTGCAGGGCTAATAAATACATTCTTCTGCCTAATATTACACCTCTTGACAGGTCAACGGTGCTGAGTTGATTTTTTTTTTTTTACTCCTAGAATGTCTTTCCAGAAAACTGCTTTTCAGATTCAGCGTTTCTGGGACTGTGGCCCCATAATAGCAGACAGTAGACTTGTTCATCAGTCATTGCTCCAGGATGCTAATCCTTTCATAGCCAATACTGATGTAAAATGCTGTTTTTAGGCAATCTATGAACATCTCTCAGTAGCTCACAAAAGGAAAATGCAATGTTCCCCAGGAAGGTATTATGTTATGGAGGGAGGGAGGAACCCAACCATCAGAGGGCAGAAAACCAGTTCTGCTTTCTCTATACACAGACCTTGTGGATTAAGCTATCAACCAAAGCAACTGCACTCTAAGGTCAACAAAAGCAGCACCTGCCCACAGACTTAACGGGTGCAGCAGCACAATAAAAGTCTTGTTTCTTTCATAAGTGCTGTTGGAGCAGGATGCCCAGGCCCTGAGCCAATTTGCTGATCGCATAAAATATTATTTGTGTTCAAAAATCCCAGTAATTGACTATGCACATTTTTTCCAAGCTTTCTGCCAACAGCAGTAAAATCAAAATCCGTCCCAGATTACTTTCATCATGCAAATTCTCATTTTTGTAAACAGGAGTGAAAGGCAGACCCACTGTTTTTCACAGCCAGAACTTCCACTGCCAAGCCCACACCCAATGCATAGCAAAGAGTTGACCGGATCAGAGTGGTGCAAATGGGCATATTAGAGAATGATGCTCCTGGAGTGGGAAGGAGAATTAGAAGAGGTGGGATCTGTCTCTTGAATTTTTTCTACAGGTGCAAAACATCACACTGTTTTATTATACATAGTATGGCTCGAAAGAGTGGCTTTTATCCAATTTATCAATTTTTCTGATTTTTTAATAAAAACACTCAAGATGACATTTAAAGATAAATGTAAAGCTTTCCCTTGCCCAGTCATGGCTGACTTTGGGGGCCAGTGCTGATCTCTGTTTCTTAGCCAAGGGAGCCAGTGTTGTCCAAAGACTTTTCCATGGTCAAGATTCTTTCCCACATATAGTAGTGAATCTTCTTTACATAGTATAATAGCAATTAGCTAAAAGTATATTCTGAATTGCCAGAGATTTGGATCTTACATCAACAAATGGATTCACATTTCTTGCTAAGTCTTGGTTAAAATTCATCACAAGAAACTATACGGGCTGGATTTTTGCATCACGTTAAGGCAAACCCATGCAAACCACAATGTGTCTCATGGACTCAGCCTGTTTCTATAGAATTGGTACTATCAGTTCAGAATAAAGAGTGAGGAATACATAGAATCAGAGAACTTTATTCCAACTCCTTCCTCAGTGCAAGGAGAACACATTTCAGACAGATGGCTGTCCAATCTCTGCTTGACAATCTCCATTTGATAATCTCCAGTGAGGGGGAACATATCACTTCATGAGGCAAACTATTCCATAAACTGAGAGCTTCATCAGGAAATTCCACCTAATATCTCACTCAAATGTACTTACCTACATTTTTAGCCCAATGTTTCTAGTTCTATCATCTGGGACAATGAGAATATCCCCTTTCTCCTCTATCTTACAACCCTTTAGATAACTGAAATGGAGGAGCAATATAGAAGAGTCAGAACAATGGATTTCAGGAGGCATATTTTAATGAACTTAGGCAGAAGGAAGGTCTCCTCCAGTGGCTTGAAATCTCGAAGAAGGAAACTGAGAAGAAAGGGAAATCCTGCAATTTTTCCCAAGTTTCTATCATTTTTGTTTTCCATCCAGTTCCCCCCTGTTGATATTGATTAGATGCAGGATTATGGACCTCTTGTTCCTTCTTCCATCTTTTGACAAATGAAACTGTCAGCAAGAGAGGACAGGAATTGGTTGTAACAGTGACACTTGGTGGAATTAGATTTCCAGTGAATATCAGAGTAGTGGAAATCTCCTATTGTAGCTCTCTCTCCTGTGCTTTTTTGAAAGTTTAGTCATTTGGCAAAAAAAGGCCTTATCCATATCTTCTGCCTGTTTTGGATGCCTACAATACACTCCCACGATGATATCACTTGTGTTTTTCTCTTTTTATCCTTACTCAAATGTTTCCATGCTGATTTGTGAATTTCTGTAGAGTCATATGCTTTCTTTCTGTACAGTACAACACCACTACCTCTTTCTGTTGAGTGAGTTCTTTTGAAAAATATGTTGCCTTCCAAGGTTATGTTCTAATCATAGGGGTTATTCCACCACAATATCAGTTGTTATTTATTCATTTGTTTATTAAACTTATATGCTACCCATCTCATTAAGGCAACTCTAGGTGCTTACAATCATTCAATAAAAATGCCTTGCAAAATATTAAAACAATAAATAGAGATCTTAAATTTACAATTCAGTTAAAATTAAATTGACAAAGATGGAGAAGAAAGCAGCAAGTGCACATGGGGAGAAGGTGGGGTGTTATCTAATCCATTAGCCACCTCCAGAATGCCACACACACTCATTGGGACCCCAGGCTAGTTTCTAGGTCCATTTTCTATGACATCATACTTGTTCTTCTGTGTAGGATGTTTCTGTAGACCTTTCTTTCGTTTTCAGCTCTATATGGATTCATGTAAAAATATCTGAGATTGTGTGTGGTACTCCCTGTTGGTTTTACGGTTTTAGTTTTCTGGTAGTCTTTAAATTGAGCCACGATGGTGCAGTGGTTAGAGTGCAGTACTGCAGGCTACTTTTGCTGGCTGCCGGCCGCCTGCAATTTGGCAGTTGAAATCTCACTAGGCTCAAGGTTGACTCAGACTTCCATCCTTCCGAGGTGGGTAAAATGAGAACCCAAACTGTTGTGGCCGATATGCTAACTCTGTAAACTGCCTAGAGAGGGCTGTAAAGCACTATGTAGGGGTATATAAGTCTAACTGCTATTGCTATTGCTATTGTTCCATCACCTTCTTTTTATTTCTTCTACTTTGGTCCCAGTCTTTGGCAGTATATTCTGTTCCAGATTTTTGCCCCCCTTCACTTTTGCTTTAGATTAGCATTTTCTTGATGAGATTGACAAGGTGCCTGCTGAGCACAGCCTTCCCAGCATTTATCAGATGTAGCACACCTGTTTCTGGGAATTCCTCCTGGTAGTCATACAGCCCATGATTAAGGACCTTCTTGAGGACTTGGAGGAACTCATCATGTTTTGTTTGTTTAGTTCTTTAAATGTTTTTGTGGTCTTTTATTTGATTCAGTTTAGTTTTATTTCTGATGTATGGCTGCATGTGTTGGTGGAGTGGCAACACTTACCTGTAACTCTACTGTGGCAGTAAATTTGTGTTGTGTGTTGTGTAGCTATGTGGTGCTGCAAACTATTCCTGTGTTCCCACTGGTGAGTGTGTGTTTGCAGAACAAAATCTGCCTCCTGCAGTTCTTTTATCTTCTCTTCCAGTAAGGATATAAGCTTACACTTCTAGCAGATGTAATTTTATTTCCTTCAGGAAGAAGACAGATATTGGACATATTTTGCAGATCAGGAGAAAGCTACCCATATTGCTTGTTCTGTATACTCCCTTTACCAAATTCACATATCAAATTCCCATTTGACTCTCTATGAGCTCTGGTCAGAGTTCCTAAAAGCCTAGAAAGTCTTCTGGAGAGCTTTAGTACTTCGATATTAACATATGTATTTATATATGTTGAGATATGTATACATGTCACTCAGGAGTGGGTTCCACTTACCTTTACTACCGGTTTGCGATTGGAGCACGCATATGCAGATCATCCATGATAAGGTCTGGGTAGGTGGGCGGAGTCTCCCGCCGCCATTACTACTGGTTCGCAAGAACCAGACCAAACCGGGAGCAACCCAGCACTAATGTCACTCTTTCTTCCATGAGATTAGGGTAATGAATATTCTTCCTTCCTCTTAATTTAGCATCAAAGTAAACCTATTTAGTAGGCTAAGCTGAAAGACTGAGATTTCATTTCATATCATACAAAATTGAGTTTCTTTTGATGATGCTTTGTTAGATAAACCATAATGGTTAGGTTTACACATAGTGCTAAGCATATCACAATGGTCAATTCCATATAGTATAGTATGAATCCAGTCAGAAATTACCCAGTAAAAGCATCATGGCTGGATTTTAAACCGGGTTTCCCCAATCCAAGTCTAACATTATAATCGTGACTTTACCATATATTAATAAAAGAGGATTTCTGTAAGTCTAATTATTGTATAGAAAGGTGTAATTGTTTTAGAAAAACTCATCCACTGAAAGTCCATCTTGTCTACATTTCTTGTGCATAATGGCATAACTATTAAAGCTAAGGAACCAGTGTTGTATTAAGTATGATAAGCCTACATAAAATATTTGCCAGTAATCCAGATGAATCAGCATTAAAACAGAAAAATAAGGAAGGCTTGTTGTCTCAGCTTTGGCAGATATACTTAGGTGGAATTGCTCTTTCAATTCATATTCTCTGTGCAGTGGAATGTGGAACAGCAAATGAAGGTGTAATTAAGGACAACAGATAGTAGTATAATTTAATCCCCATTTAAGACAAAGTATAGAAGAGACAATTAATATTAAAATAGATCTCCACAGCTTTGGAAAGACAGAACACACACACATACATTGACATTTTATGGTTTTAAATCAGCCTTTTCAAATGTGTTTGTTCACAATTTATGGCAGGCTAGCTGGGAATTATGTCAATTATAGCTTGGCCTGTCTGAAGGACAAGGGGAGGGCAGATATCTAGGTGATCTTGGGTTATGAATTTATTTGGAGGCACAGAGCTCATTCTAAGCTTTAGAGGTTTATGGGAAAATGTCTTGTGGTTGGCTTTCCCCCTACATGAACCTCCTCATCCTTGATAGTAACACTGAAAATTGGGTTAAGACAATCTATCTGAACTTGAGACCCAATCTCCTTGTATTTTCCTCAATCTTCTGGAAAAATGAAATAGATAGCAAATTCCCTGAATGATTTGGGGGGCAGTTTTTACTTCTTGCGTTCCATTCTGTAACATACTTTGACACAAAAGTACGGTTGTTGCTTTCTTTCCTTGTAATTTTACCCAAATACTTTTGGACTGGACCCTCATGCTCAGATTTCTGGAATTCTATACTAATGTGGACTTCTTTCATGTAGAATGCCATTCCTCTTCCCCCTTTGTCTGTTCTACACCTTTTGAATAAGTTATGCCCTCTAATACTTTTATTCACTTGTGAGATTTTTTTCTCACTAGGTTTCAGTAATGCTTACTTAATCATATTCACCTTTCTTCATTAAAATTCCAAGTTCTTCCTGTTCATTCCCAATACTCTGAGCACTTTTACAGAAACACTGGAATCTTTGGGTCATGTAACTTAACCTATTCCATTCTGTATTTGCATACTCATTTTCATATACCTTTGCATCCTGTGCATTCCATACTGTTTTCAGAATTTGGCATTGCTCTATTTTCCAGGTTCACTCTCACACCAAATTAGTTTAAAGCTGTCTTGATCAGGTTTTAAGGTTTCTTCTTGGCTTTTTGTGAATAACAGCTTGTCTCTAACTTATGATATGAAGGGTCAAAAGGAAAATCTCCCAAATAAGGTACTGGGAAATGAAATGGCATTAAAATATCAGAGTAAAAAAGTGATGAGCACTGAAAAATAACAGTTAACCTCCAAGTATATGATGTTACTATGGCTTCCTCCTTGAAAAGTTAGAATGGTGGTCTGCCATTCAAAAAGCAAATCAACATTTAACCATAAATTTACTAGTCTTGGGTAGACTCAAGGTTTACAGTCTTATATTAGAAATAGTTCATACTAAATGTTTCATGTAATTTTGACAAAAAGAATTGATTTTATTCTTTCAACATCTGGAAGATAGTACTCTGTGAAGGATGACTAGTGTTTCTATATGTAAGTGAGATGAATTGCTAGGGTCTGTTGAATGAGTTGCATATGTTTATCAAAGGAAGAGTATAGGTTTTATAAATGTGCAATTGTCATATGTGATTGATGTTTTCTGGGGTGGGGGTTATAGCAAGCAAGAATCATTAGCCCTTTCCTTCCCAATAGCAACAACTCATGAAAATACCCCTCTGCCTAATTACTGGGATTTTAAAAAACCTTAGAAAGTGCAAATTGAGACTTTTAAATTAGTAAATTGTGATATGGGGGAGAAATGAAATGCAAAGAAGAGACTATGGGCCAGATGGGAAGGTGCTACAGGCCACATTCAGCTTATATGTTCAGTTTATCAACTGGGGTTCCCACTTCTGCTACAGCATCTTCCATACAAGGGAAAGATATGAGAGACAAAAGAAATTGCCAAAAATGGAAATTATAAAAATGTTTAGGAACATGAATCATATCAGAAAAATGATGACCACTGTTTGTCTTGTCAGACAAAAGTATATTTGTTTGTGGATTTTTGTTCTGAATTATTTCATGATTACCATGTTACAGCCTGGAGAATTTGGTCTTATCTTTAAATCTCTATGTGCACTACAAGATGAAACAACAACAGCATTTCTCACCTGGACATTCCTTGCTATACCCTTGCTAGAAGGGTGTACTTCTAATATTAATCACTATATTACAGGAACAAAGAGAAAGAAGTTCATTTTTGCAGTTAATTTGAAGCTGCAGTGTAGTTTTTCCAAAACTTCCTTGAGCAAAATCAAAGAGTTTTAATTTCTATAGGTAGGTCTTGCTAACTACTTTTTCTGAGACTGAAGTGTTGATCTATCTGGAGTTGTTAGTCAGTCTGAGCTATAGTGCAAGAATGATGGATCAAACCCCTAAGACTGTTGCCTCCCACTCTGTTTTGTATAGTTTTAGGTATCAGTAGAACAGATTTTTGTTTACAGAAGCTTTCAAAAGTTTTATTTGGATTCTGTTTATTTTAACTAGTCAGTTCAGTGTCTCTTTGTTGTATATTATTAAAGTGTAGAATGTATTTCATAATCTATGGGGTACAAGATAGTAGAAATCCACTTTATAAATGTTAAAATAAATTATGTTGTGTATAATATAATGAATTTAGAGAATTAACGAAGAAGCATATGTTCTCTTAGGAGGTAAGTTTCCCAGAAGTTCTGCAAAGGACATTACCTGAATCATCACTGTTTCAGAAGAGTTCCAGAAGATGGAGGTTTGATGCTTAAATTTCATTAGAATGTAAGAATAGTTCTGTTGGATCAGGACAGACTAGTCCAGTTCCAGTTCCCATAATGATTGGTCAGATATCTGAGAAAAGCTCCTATATGTGTGCAGTGGGATGGGGGTGAGGGGAAGAAGAAAGAAATAAAAGGAGGAGGTTTGACGGGAAGAGGAGGAGACAGAGGGAGTGCAAGAGGAGGAAGGAGGGGGTTTTCTGAGGGAAAAGTTGGAAGGTAAGGATAGGGAGGGATGCCTGGGGAAAAGGAGGCCTGAGAAGATAAGAAAAGAGGCTTAAGGTGGAAATGGAGAAAGAGGCCGGGGGAAAGGGAGACGGAGTGAAGGCAATAAGGAGGATAGGAGAGGCTTCTGTGGGACAAACAGAGGAATACACAAAGGAGCAGAGAGGCAGTGGAAGGAGAGCCCAGCAGGAAATTAGACAGAGAGAGAAAGAGAGAGAGGGAGAGAGAGGGAAGGAGAGAGGGAGGGAGGGTGGGAGAAGGAAGGAAGGAAGGAAGGAAGGAAGGAAGGAAGGAAGGAAGGAAGGAAGGAAGGCTGACTAGGCACATGAATACCATCTCATCATGTGACCTGCTTGCCGGGAAAAGACTGACCATCACCCCACCACATGACTTGCCTGCTGAGTGGAGACTGACCACCATGACATTACATGACCCAGGCCAGTAGAGGTGCCTGAGTGAGGGACCAGTGTGGATTGGCAGCCATACCAATAGGGCCAGGAGAACCCAGACTCCAGCGGCCCTTTGGGGGTAGGGCCGCTGGAGTCTGGGTGCACAAGTCTCCCTCAATCCCCTGTGGAACACTTCTGATTCAGACTTGTACTTTCAGGCAAAGAATTTCCAGGGCTACCAATCATGGAGCATTGTAGAGCTATCTCTCGTTCCTTTCTTTGATGTGGTTTTGGTAAAAATGGTATGAGTTTGCTAAAAAATCAAAGTTGTTGACATCTGGGTGCCCCATACTATTTGCAGAATAAAAACTTGTTTGTGCTGCTTCATGATCAGCTTTGAATTGATCCCTCAGTTTTATCCCTGCTCAGCAACTGAACCAATTTATTAAGCCACCCAGAAACTAGTTTGTTTTGATATCCTACAATTCTGTGAAGTTTGTAAATGAGACATTTTCTTGTTTGTGAAGACTCTTGCTTGGACTGATTCCTAAATTGTAACTGTATCAGAAAGGACTTCCAAGGAGAAAGATGGCTTGATAGCTTGAGTCAAGCTACCATGCGCCCAGGAATTGTTTAGATGGTCCTCAGAAAGCTGAAACAACATACTTCACTTTACAGGTTGATCCCAGACTGTCACTGAGAGGTGATTTTTATCAGTACTAGTAGTCCTCTATGACTATGTCCTCTGGCAGATTTGGTTCAACTTCATGAATGAGCATGAAACAAATGGGTATGAACCAGGTACTGTAAAGTATACAACCAATGAATGGATGGACAATGTGCTATGCAACTCCTTTTTATTTAAGACAAGGAGGTCATGAAAATGAAAATTGGTAGTTTTGTTCAAGGATGAACTGGCAACTTGTAATTGTGAGCAGTCCACACTTGTAAAAAGGGAATTGGGCTTTTTCAATGAATGATTAAAGTGCTACTTGCATATTGTCAAAGGGAACTGTGCTAATCTAATCACAATCCATCTAGTAGTGCCACATCTGTCCAACACCTCCACCTCTTCATTTCCAATCATCCTTAAATAGTACGTAATTATTAATATCTACCAGCCTGTCAGCTAGAGCAGTGGATTTCACTGTCTTTCTATATTAAAAATATAGTGCACGTCTAATTTTGTAGACAGCACTGGAATAAAACCTTAGTGAATATGTAACAGCATCAACCAGGTTTCATTGCTACCGGCCATTGACAATGTATGACCAGTATTAAATATAAACAATTATAGCCAATCATAGAAATAAGTAAGCAAAATTAAGAGGAATGAATAAGAACAGGACATACATTTTTGTAATATAGTCAGACAGATTCTTAGGGTAGCTTGAAAATAGTGTGAAACTATCCTATTTCATTTCATGAATTTTATAAAATTTTAGCCATCAACCATCTTCTTTCATCTGTGACTTTCTAGAATTTCCTGACATTCTTTTTCTTACCAAAGGTACTTTGTTAGGGAGACAAAAAGAGAAAAACTGCATGATATCATTTGATTGCTATTGTTATCTGTATGGAATCACTCATTAACTGGCCACTGTTGCATTATCGTAATATTATTTGGTTTAGTGCTACAGCAGAGATATTAAATAAAATAGTTTTTTAACTTGAGAAATTCCAGATAAGAAAAGGCCATCTGAGCCCTGGAGATGTGCTGTTAATAAATGAAAACAGTGTTGAACTAGAATGAGAAGGTATAAAATAGTGTAATTTCTTATACCTACAGTAACTTTGTAGGTACTCTCTTTGTTTTTTAGACATATTACATACAAAGGCAATAACTTGTGTATGTATTATCTTCCTTCAGACATACACTATTCTGTATATAAATCGCAATAAGAAAAAGAGGGCTATTTTAAGTATTATTTCTGCTCCAAAGCACATATGAGCAGTGTCACCATAAAGATGGTGAGAATGCTAAATGAGTCTCATTGCTTGCCTTGGTCTAATTATATGCAAGGATATACCTATCATACTTAAAACATAACTGGGTGGCCTAGATATTGACATGTGCTCAAATATGACTTTGACAGAGTTAATCACATTTCAATAGCCTTTATAGAGCTATTGTAACTTTTAAATCAGACTTGGGAATACTGTTCCAGATGTTATCCTAAAAGTAGACACTGGAACTAAACCTCCCATCCAATCCAAGGAACTGAGGGATCATGGGTACCTCCCAAACTTAATCTTGGTTTTCTCTCCAATCAAGCCTGTGAATTTTTGGCTCACCTGACTCTTTTAGCAAAAATGTGTTAGGAAAAGAAGGAGAGTCCTAATATTCTCAATGGGGAGGGAGGGAGGGAGGAAGGAAGGAAGGAAGGAAGGAAGGAAGGAAATAGAGCCATACTGATCAGATAGGAAATGCCTCATAAAAGTTGAATAGATTGCCTCTGGATGTTTAAATAATAGCACCTTGGGGATAGCTTGTGAACTCAAGAAACAAATATTAAATGTGGGATATATGTGTATATATATATATATACGCACATGCATACGTGCATATATACACAAAGCCCGTCTATGCTTTGCAGGTGACCAGGATTTAGATGGATTTGGGGTTGAAAGATGGCTTGTTGCATTTCACAGTTCATTCCCAAATAAATCCTGCTGGCTCTTTCAGTTTTTTTCTGGCAGCCTTTCTTCTTATAGAAATATGCTCAGCACGCCCAGGAAGAGAGAAATTCACACCATCCCAGGCATTTAAAACAGGGAAACTGAAAGAAAGTGTACTAGAAGGGAGTGAAGCAACAAAACCTGACCCTTTATATTATTTTTCCATAACTCCTGCCTTGTATTACAAATCAAATGTACCAAAGATACATCAGGTAAAGCGAGCTATAAGCTAAGGAGAGGTAAGAATCTGGCATGAGATTATCTTCATTTTTGTATATTGTATGTATGTGTGCCTGTTCTCAGAAGAAGAAAAAAATGCTTCTACCACATATGGTCTCATTTTGGGGGCATTCTGAAATGATATTTGTGTTGCTCCATTTTCTAATCTGAGCTTGAATAATTCAAGGCCTTGAAAAAAAGCTTCTTCCCTTTTTCCTCTAAAAACAAAATATGGAGCAGAATGCAGAGATAATACACCTTTCTTTCTGGTCTCTCTTCAGATGTATTACAAGTCTAATGAACGGCCCTGAGGGCTTTGTGAATTCTCTTTTGGCACAAAGAGGCTTTATTTTGTTAAGGAGAAAATAGTTTTCTCCTCATGCCTGTCAGGAAACCATACTGGGATGGAAGGCCTGTGCAATTACTTTTTTTATGTGAAGTGGAACAAATATTTGATGGAATGAATAATTTTAGGGGACCTATAACCTCCTGAGCCAAAGAATATTGTGGGCTCTTCCCTTCAAGTGTTCTTGATGGACAGTAGAAAGCTACTGCTATTTGTCCTTCATCATGAGGGCTCCAATAAATATAAGGAGACTGGGATTTATGAGCTTAGATTTTTTTTGGATTCAAGGCCCACACGTTACCCTAACATAGCTGGGGTAGAACTATATACCAACCGCTCTGGAACCTGTATAATCATTTCCTTTCTTTCTAGGAAACAAGGGAAAAGAAAGATCATCCAGAGATGACCACAAGATAAATGGAAGCGCTAAATCACGGAACAACCTAGGATTTCTCTCTGTGTCTAGCTATCATTTCAACACTTTAACAAGACAAGGCTAAGTCTTCAAAGACAGGCAGAAAATTGTTCTGCAAACAAAAGGTTTGCCTGCTTCCTCCGATTTAAGCCTGCAGTTATACCTATAGAGATGGAACTTGGAGACTTGAAAATGGCATCGCTTCTTACTATTTCAGGATAAGGTTGGATTTGGGTTGGATTTGGGCCGGTTGTTGTAGCTGGTTTTATTATCAGTCTGTTGGATATGTACATGCTTTCTGGAGAGTCTTAGCAAATTTTAAACTTATATACGAAGACTGCAAAGCAAAGTGTTTGCCAGCTTTTTGATTACTAATCAAGCAAAGTTAGAAAGGCCTCCTGCTGCAACTGAAGTTTTGATTGGGAGGGGAAAAAAAAAAGAAACCCTAATTGACAAAATCCAGAAATGGATTTTCAACTCTGGGCAAGATCTGAAAAAATAAACATGGTATTTGAGCATCTTTTTTTCCCCCAAGTGTTTCATTTTGTTCTCTTTTCTGAAAGTTTTGCTTTTCATCTTGCTATACAAATATACAAAAATAGGACAATATGAAATGTCACAAATCTATGAAGGTATGTTTGAATATACAAAAGTATATTTAAAAATATGAAAAAGTAGGAATATGCGAAAGAGGAACAAAGGCCCTTGTTTATAGTGACAAACCCTTAGTTTTTGGTAATGCACAGCAATGCCCCTGAAGCTTCTGATAATTTGACCCCAAGCTGGGAGGCCTAAATAGAAGGAATCCAGCTTTTGTTTCCTCCAAACGCCTCTCCCATGCAACCCCATGTATACAATAGCATAACTGGTGAAAACTAGAATGTGCCTTTCTAATTTCACCAAGGGTCAGGAGGAAGGAAGGTTTAGTCACAAGAAAACAGGGCTGTGCATACTTCAAAAAATAGGATTTGGAAGAATAGCTGTTACTTAGCTTTATTTTTAATATAATTTTATTAAAGATTTTTTTAAAAAAAAGATAAAAACTAAAATAAAGCAATATAAGACAAGAGAAAGAAATCAAACTGAAAACTAATGTGAAAGAATGGAAAATAAAAATAAAAAAGAAAGAAAAACAATACAAAAAAGTAGCTTCCAATCTTCTAAAAATAAATGCAATTATCATTTTACCTATTTCTCTATAATTGCAACATAACTCTTTTCTTTCTTAATCTATCATCAAAACCATAAATCATAATTTCATTTTAATGTAAGGGATTTCCAGGAAGAATGCATGTAAAAATTGTGTTTTCTTTGATCAAAAGAAGTCAGCTGCCTGAGCAAGTTGCATCATCTTCCCTACCATTCCTCCATAGCGCAGAATACTTCCATCTTTGTGCATACAATAATGTTGGTGTAATTTTCATATATAAAAGCAAAGTTCCAACGCATTTTCTGAAGAAGAGCCACATTAATGTCAATGAATTAATTCTTTTAAGCACTTGCACTTTTTTCAGTTGGTGCAATAGCTCCACATTGCTCCTAGAACATTGCTCCTAGAAGCATGAAGCCGAGAACACCAGCCTGAAGATGACGAATGAGACTTCGTCGAAACGTCACCAAGACACTTCCAATTGTGATGTGTAATTAGTTTAGAAAAGCTGTTTATATGGATGTTACTCAGAAATACATATGGTTGTTACTTTCTCTTGTTTTTTTTCTTGTTTTTTCTCTTTTCCCAGTATATTCTGTTTGGCTTCATTGGTTTTATATGGAATTGCCTTCCACACATGCAAAACTGCCTAGTTCTAGAACTAAAGCATGCCTTTTAGAATTGGCAAAAAGTTTATTAAGTTCTGTATTTCTGGATTTTGAGGCAAAAAAAAAAAGCAAAACACTTTGTATTTCTTGGAACTGAGCTTAAAAGAAAGAATGGCTAAGAGCTACTCAGTTAGATGGACTAAGGAGTAATAAGAGGTTCAGCCTGATGGGTGGCAACCTGTCTTTTATTGGATAAAGGATCTGCCAGGGAAGTTTTAAATGATTTTTTTTTCTTCCTGATCCATCACAGCCCAAAGGAGAAGGACTGCTTCTGGAGTCAAAAAATAAAAAAAATCTTACATGTAAACTTTGAAAAGCCTCATAGGAGAGGATGAGGCTGTATTCTTCTGAAAAAGCAGTTTTACAGCCTGAAGTTGTTCTTGACTATGCACTTATCCATGAGTGCCCAAGTGAGCCCAGTGGCAAGGGCTGCCCTCTTTCAGCTGCACTTGGTTTATCAACTTTGTCCCTTTATGGTTTTTATGGTTCATGTCCTGGTTACCTTTGAAATTGATTATTATAATGTGCTTGATGTGAAGATGCCTTTAAAGGAAATCTACAAACTGCTGTGGCTCCAAAATGTGACGGCTCAACTTCTGTGCAGGATTTTTTTTTAAATGTAAGCTGCTCACTTTGCAAAATGAGATTTGAAAATTTTATTTAATAAATACATGAGTGATACAGGTCCTCTCTCGGTTGCACTGGCTTCCTGTTGTTTTCCAAGACAGACTCAAATGGCTCATTTTAACACATAAATCACTTTATGGTTTGGATTCTGCCCACCTAATACACCCACCTCACCGGGAGTTCTATTCATCCTTTGAAGGATTTATTGCAAGTGTTGCATAGAAGAGAGGGCTCTCTTGAAGCTTCTAGAATCAGTGCCTGTTCAGAGGTGGCACCAACATTGTAGTATTCGCTCCTCCCAAGACATAGTTTTCATCCTCACTTGCTGATTTTGGGATAACCTTGAAAATCTACTTTTATGAACAATCTTTCCTTTCTTAAACCCTGCATTTGGGGATGTTTTTATATGATGTTTACATTTTGATTGATGTTTTATGCTTTATTGATTGATTGATTGAAGTATTGATATTTTATGTTATATTGATGTTTTAAGGCTGATGTGGTTGCTACTAATGCTATTTTAGTGGTGTATGCTGTATGTAAACCACCTGGGTCTGATGTATCCGAATGAGGGTATAAGTTTGACAGTCAATAAATCAAATAAGAGAACCATAGAGTCTTTCAATGTAATCCATACATTATGCAGGAAGATAATGGTTAGTTTAGGATATTTTGCTAGCTCAGGCAAAAGTGAAGTGGCTTCCTTTGCAAAAGTCACATAGATAGGTTGATTGGCTTGGCATCCATATCATACTCCAGCATTGACAATAGTATATCTGCTAAAGTAGTACCCCAAGTCCAGTGTCTATAAGCCATGGTGTAGAGCCTGCTCAACTCTGCCTTTGGATACAAGGAATAGTCAGTCAGTTCAGGAAAGTTGGTGTACTACTCACTGGAATCTCTTTTTATTTGACCTAATGATAGAGTGGGAAAGCAAAAAGCATGGCCTTGCCTTCTGTCTTTACTAAGCAGCAAGGAAATTCTCATAGAAATCATAGGATATTACCAACTGTCAGAAAGAAGGATTGGGTCAGACAGGATAGAAACTCAAATACTTATCAGTGGCTAAAGTTTACTACATGGGCATGCTATAGTTCAGGGGTCTCCAACCTTAATAACTTTAAGACTTAGTAGCTTTAAGGCTTGTGGACTTCAACTCCCAGAGTTCCTCTGGGAGTTGAAGTCCACAAGCCTTAAAGTTGCCAAGATTGGAGATCCCTGCTATAGTTTGAAACTTCTGATCTGTTTGGTTACAAAACTAATAAATAACTGAGCCTCTCTATCTAGCTGGTTTCCATTCATCAATTGGAGTTAATCTTCAGTTTGAGATTAGCAAAGTTTTCTTTCAGGCATCTCTTAGGGGGTTGTCCTTAGCTCCTTTTTTTGGATCAAAGCAATAATTTTGGTAAATTTTTAAAAAGAATAGATAAGAAGAACAATGCCACTCTCATAATAAGACTTTATCTGCTAATAGTTCATTGCTTGAAAGGATAGCATTGAAGAGAAGTTTGACCAGTGCTTATTATGTAGAAATGATTGTAGATTTGCATGGATAGTCTCAGAAATATGGTGTTTCTCAGAACCCCATAGATTTACCCATCTTTGTGAAAAAAATATTGTAGATCATTGCAAGATCAGTGTCCATGTTTTTCAGGACTGCTTTTTAAAAAAAAAAACTCAGTGAAACTATGAAAATATTGGAATTTGTTTTATTCTTGCAATCTGGTTGAATTTTAAATTTTGGAGAAATAAAACACAAGAAGGACAAACAAGATCTACCACAATACTGTAGTGTGTAATACTCCTATTCTTTCTTACAGCCAAGTAGAATTGCTATCTTCCTCGATATTCTGTTCACTCCCCATCCAACCCAATTTTTGGTACCCCCAATTAAGAGCGTGGACATATTTAATGTCCTGCACACATACTACTCAGTTTGGGGGATATTCCCCAACTGAGGCTTTTGTTCCTAAGTAAAATTGTACTTCTGAAAAGATTGGACTTTTTCCTACTTCTGTGGGTGGATACTTCTAATGTAATGTCTTGCCTATAAAAACACTTGTTTTGTCTGTGTCAGCATTGACACTCACACTAGAACATTGGAAACAGAAAGAATTGTTATGTAGCCATCTGTTTCCTGCAAAATACCCATTGGTAAACAAAGGTAATTAGGATGAGACCATACGTCTCCTCCCCTCTGCAGAATTATTGCCAGTTTCTTGAAAGCAAATCTATTCATATGCATTCCAATTTCTCTCTCTCTTTTAAAATTACTAGCTGGATGGGTTATCGCTATTACCACTAGGGGGCATATTACAGCTTGCATAGCATGTGGCAGCCTAACTGTAAGTTAACAAGAGTAACATAACCTTTCCATTTTTGTTTTTTCTTTTCTTTTCTCCTTTTATTGTATGGGATCATCTCTGGACACCGCTTGTACTTTGATCGCTCCAAAGTTTGGCATCATTCCTACAAAAGGAGAGAAATCGCGAGTGAGAGAAAAGAGGTCTTTGTTCTCCACAGCTGCTGTCATTCTGTAGAAAAATCTCAGCGCAGGTATTAAACACTCATTATTGATCGGTCAGCCGGTGGTCCAGTTTTATCTTCTCATACCTGTTGGAGTGAGGTTATTTGCACTACAAATAATTTGGTTCCTGAGGTCTTGCTAAAGTTAAAAGCACAGGGTAGGCTGGAACGCTGATGAAAAAATGTTGGAGGACCTGCAATGATGGCTCCTATCCAATAAAGCAAGCCTGTACTCCCAGTGGCAGGCTGCTAATGCAATTCCACAGGCTGCGTCAGTAGCACCATGTTCCTGAATAGTCATATTTTCATGTAAAGCAGGGTCTTTACGAGATGACCATACTCCCGGGGCAAGCAATGATGCAATTACTTGAAACACTACTGGACAAGACTTCACAATTCTGTTCCGGCCAAGTTCTTTCTTTCTTTCTTTTTTTAAACATCACCGCACACATTATCTCTGTGCTTTTCTTATAATAATATTCTGCTGTCCCTATGGTGCATGCCAAAACTTACAGATTCCTCCATGCCAGGTTGTTAATATAGCACTGTACAATCACAACTTGGACGCACATCCACTCCTTTGAGATAATGGTAATAGTAATGGCCATGGCCCTGTATAGGTATACTACTTTTCCCAGCGTGGAGTCCTTCAGTTATGTTGGGACTCTGTTCCAGACTAGCTATTGGTCATGCTGCTTAGAATTTCTGGTCCCAAATAGCTGGAAAACATCAGTTTAGAGAAGGCTGACATATACTTCAAAGTAATAGCCTTGTGTGTGTTCTTACCATATTTCTAATTAATGTCAATATTTTTTTCATCGGCAAGTAGGTTTTTTTTTTTAATATCCCCCTTTCTGAGGGCTTTCCTCCATTTGAACATTATCATAGTAGAAGTATTCCCTGGTTATATCTCTTTTCTTCTATGTCCTGTGATATTATTTTCATTACATGTGAGAGATAGACTTAAGTCATCATATAGTTGTACTGGTGTAGATATTGTACTACTTCAGTTAACATCCATCAACATCTGCAGGCTGTGTTAATTCTGTTATGCTTCACTATTTGTTACAACAGAGGAAGTTGGGTGATTAGCAGCCAGTGGGATCACAAATATGTTTACTGACCATTGCAGGCTGATGTGCGCGAAGGAACCCTGTTCCTTTGAGTCCCTGCTAATATTGTCTCCCCACATTCTGCTATTATCATTGTTAAGGGCTGGATACAGTGACACATTAAGCCACAACTAACTTGGGCATGAAACAGTGTGAAGTGCCTAACCAGCCTAACCAGCTGAAATAGTGTAACATTGAAATGTGAGGATCTAATTACAGGTAGTCCTCGACTTACGACCACAATTGAGCCCAACATTTATGTTGCCAACTGAGAAATTTGTTAAGTAACTTCCCCAACCCCACCCCCATTTTATGACTTTTCTTGCCACATTTGTTAAGAGAATCAGTGCAGTTGTTAGTAAATTAGTAACATGGTTGTTAAGTGAACCTGGCTTCCCATTTATTTATTTATTTATTTATTTATTTATTTATTTATTTATTTATTTATTTAGCATATGGCTGGTTACACACAGTATTAAAACACTTCATTTTTACAGGTTAAAAGAATTAAAACAATAAAAAAAAGCAATAAGAAAACCTAAAAGGAAAACAGAAATAACATTTCAGAGTTTAATGTCGAGTTTGGAGATCCAGTCAGTAACTGCCGTTGTTATGCAGAGGAAGTCCCTAGAATCTCCTGGATACCTTCTGTTAGAGCATTCCCTCACTATATGCTGGATAGTCTGTCGAGGGGCCCCGCAATCACATTGTGCTGAAGGTGTCTTTCTCCATTTATACAAGGAGTCGGCACACACCCCATGAGTTGTTCTAATTCTGTTATATGTCACCCATAAGTGTCGGGGTAGGTTAAATCCTGGAGGTATACTATTAGGATTGATATGTTCAGAGATATCTTGGGGGGAATAGCTACTCCGCGTTTCCATCCACTTTTGTGTGGTGTTCTGATGATCGGTCATCAACTTAAGCACTGTCAAGAGTGGTGGGTTTCTTGACTTTAATCAGCATCTTAAGAGATCAGGAATGTATCCATGTATTGGTAGAAAGGAATTCAACAGGATCTTACTGTACTCCCGAATGAGAGCTTCTTGTTGTCGTAAGTATGCGGGGGAAGTATGTGACTAAGAACTGGTAACCAATAACTAGGTGTAGATTTTATGCACCCAGTAATTAGCCTTATCGTATGGTTAAGTTGAACATCAATAAGTCCTGTGTGTGAGCTGTTTATCCATACAGGTGCACAGAATTCTGCTGCAGAGTAGCAAAGCCCGAGGGCTGCACATCGAAGAGTTGGGGCTGAACCTCCCCAAGTTGTTCCGCATAGTTTTTGTAGGATGTTATTTCTGCTGTTAACCTTGGCAGCCATATTCTGAATATGTTTTTTAAAGGACAGTGTCCTGTCTAAGGTAACCCCCAGGTATTTTGGTGTTGCCTCGTATGGGACCAGTTTATTGTTTAGGTATACATTGAGTTGTCTTTTTGCCAATTTGTTGTTAAGGTGAAAGCATGATGTAACTGTTTTACTTACACTTGGGATTAACCTCCATTGGTGGAAGTATGTGCTCAAAGTTATAAGGTCGGCTGTAAGTACGCCTTCTGTAGCTTCGATGTCCTTGTGGCTATATGCTATATGCTTCCCCATTGGCTTTGCTTGTCAGAAGGTTGCAAAAGGGGATCACATGACTGCAACGGTCATAAATATGAACCAGCTGTCAAGCATCTGAATGTAAATCACATGATCATGGGGAGGATGCAACAAGTGGTCGTAGGTGTGAAAAACTGTCATAAGTCACTGTTTTCAATGCCGTTGTAACTTTGAACACTCACTAAACAAACTGTGGTAAGTTGAGGACTTATCTATATTTTCTCTCCACTCACTCCCCAATCAGTAGGGAGGAATCTGGAGGTATTTATTTATTTGTTTGTTTGTTTGTTTGTTTGTTCGATTTATATGCTGCCCTTCTCTGGAGACTCAGGGCGGCTTACAATGCATTAAGCAATATCCTTCATACTTTTGTATATACCTGCTTAGTAGGGCTTTCGCCCCCCCACAAGCGGTGTTCTTTTTTATACAAAGTCATCTTATATTGCCCCCACAATCCGGGTCTTCATTTTACCTACCTCGAAAGGATGGAAGGCTGAGTCAACCTTGAGCCTGGTGAGATTTGAACTTGCAGTAATTGCAAGTAATTTCAGGCAGCTTGCAACTTAAGTGCTACTTTAACAGCACTTAGTCCACTGCGCCACCAAGCTCTTTTGCACCAGGTTGGCAAGTGTTGCATAAGTAAATAAAAGAGAGGGAGAGAACGCCTAAGCAAAGGTCTTGCTTGCGACCGTGTTGCCTTTGTGACTCCAGTCAGATATATTTTGTTTTGTTTTATTTTATTCATCTCGGGTTATGACAGAATGAGATACAGAAGAAGAAGCATTGGGTGGAGCCTTGAGTTGGCAGGCAGCCTTGCAGTCATTTCTGCTGTAATGCAGAGATTGACGTATTGAGCCATTTTTGAGTGAGCAACCATAAAAAAAATGACAGAATGAATGAATAGTTGTATGTTTTTCTGCTGGTTGGCAATATACAGAACAAGGAGGGCAGCAAAACCACAGAAACTAGTCACTTTCAAGGAGAGATTCAACCTGGAAATAAGGAGAAATTTTCTGACAGTGAGAGCAATCAACCAATGGAACGGAAGTTGCCTTCAGAAGCTTCATCACTGGAAGCTTTCAAGAAGAGGTTGGACTGCCGTCTGTCAAAAATGGTGTAGGGTCTGCTTGGGCAGGGGGTTGGACTAGATGACCGACAAGGTCTCTTCCAACTCTGTTAATCTGTATCTGTATCTGTATGCTACACAAGCATGATAAGGACAGCACTATTCGACATTGAATCTGAACAGAGATTTTTTCATATCTGGGATAATTTTCTGCTGACCAAAGAATGAATAGCACTTTAATTCAGCAAGTGAGGAAAAGTCCTGCATTAGCTTCTACATTTGACTGTGATATGCATTTATAATAACGTCTCATATACAAAAGTACTATCATAATACTGTTAATTGTATTCAAACCATCATGGAAAAAGGAAATGGCAAACCATTTCCATGCCGTTGCCAAGAGCCACAGTGGTGCAGTGCAGAGGTGGGTTTCAACAGGTTCTGACCAGTTCTGGAGAACCGTTAGCAGAAATTTTGAGTAGTTTGGAGAACCAGTAGTAAAAATTCTGACTGGCCCCGCCCCCATCTATTCTCTGCCTCCAAGTCCCAGCTGATCGGGAGGAAATGGGGATTTTGCAATATCCTTCCCCTGGAATGGGGTGGGAATGGAGATTTTACAGTACCCTTCCCCTGCCATGCCACCAAACCATGCCACGCCCACCAAGCCATGCCATGCCACACTCACCAAGCCACGCCCACAGAACCGGTAGTAAAAAAATTTGAAACCCACCACTGGTGCAGTGGTTAGAATGCAGTACTGCAGGCTATTTCTGCTGCCTGTTGACTGTCTGCAATTTGGCAGTTCAAATCTCACCAGGCTCAAGGTTGACTCAGCCTTCCATCCTTCTGAGGTCAGTAAAATGAGGACCCAGATTGTTGGGGTCAATATACTGATTCTGTAAACTGCTTAGAGAGGGCTGTAAAGTACTGTGAAGTGATGTATAAGTCTAAGTGTTACTGCTATTGCTAAATGCTTGGATATGCCCATAGAATCCCCAGAAGATAAGGTATTCTCAAATAAGACTTTACCTTGCAAAGGCTTCCTGATTACATCTTTTCTCAAAGCACCCTAAATTGCTAATAACCTAAAACACAATTCTTTCCACATCTACTGTATCTACATCAGTTGATTACCTTTTTAATATTTATAACACTTCTTCCTCTGCCCTAGCAAATTTCTTTGTGGTCCCTTGCCCACTTTTACAACAATTTCACACAATCCCTTTTCTGACAGAGAGCTGAATCATTTTGCTGGGAAATGGATATACACCAAAACATAAGAACAATTTTCTAAATGTCTCCATTTGCAGGGTTCCCCAGTTTTCTGATGTCACTGAGTAAGCTGTTCTGCTTGCTGCATCCAGAAGTTATGAATATTCTGCATAATAATCCTGTTGAATTGTTAAGAATAGTAGGATTCTCCATATGAGCATGTGGAGAGAGGTTATAATAAGACCATAGTTAATAAAAATGTATTACAATTTCAGAGCATTTGATCATCTGATAGAAAATAATAAATACTGATATGAACATAATTCAATCTTTCTGAATCTAATTCATTGGAACTACCTTGCCAGAAAATCGTTACAGCAAATATCTAGATATTCCGGGCCATTTCATGAAGACTACCTTTCTTCATGAAAAAAGAATTTGTTCAATTGATGCAGTTTCCAGGAATGGTATTACTTTCATGAAATTTATTGAAATGATGTCTAGTTACTTAATAAAATATGTTATATTAAGTGGCTTCATTGTATCATGAAATTGACAGACTTCTTTTAACTCCATTTAAAGTGGTTTACATACTACAATGAAAACATTGGCTTGATTTACTATTTAGTATTGTGTGAATCCAGAAATTTGTGGTTTGGAATCATGTTTATTGTATAGTGTGTACTGTAGTGCAAACAAAGTCAGTTGTGATTTATTTCAGAAAATATAGATAAACAACATGGTTTAGCATATTTCTGTGAACCGAGTTGAAATCTGCATCATATCAAATACAAGAATTACTACCTTAAGTATAGAAAAGGACATTATACGAATGAATAGTTCCCCATCCACTTATTTACTTGACAAATATATTACAATACAGTTAATGGACTAGTTGCAGATAGGAATTATTATTATTTCCAAGCATCCATTAAATCTGAAACTATATCACTTGGGCCAATTTATGTCAATGGGTAAAATTGTATAGAAATGGACACAAATAATATAAGTTACATCATTTGCAAATGACATCGTTATGCAAGTGGATTAATTTGCATTAACAATAACATTATATAAATGTTGTAAACTATCATGGAAGTTGCAAAATTAAGACATAATTGATATATATTTAATTGCCAGGCTAGAATGTTTAAGATGCAGTCTGCAATCTGGAGGTATGTCTATAGAAATTTGCCCATTGAAACTAAAATCTGCTGAATGGGAGTCACTGTATTAACTTAGGTCAGATCAACTGGTCCACCTAGCCCAGCTTTCTGTTCCCACCAACCAAATATTTGTTGGGTCCTTCAGCAAGTTGTATTGATACTAGTCTCCTCCTGTTACTTAAAATAAGTAGCCATCATGGTTGATACCCATTGATAGTCTTAACTGTCAAGTGCTATCTAATGTAAAGCTAAACAGGCTGATGTCTATCATTAAGTCCTGTGGGATGTGGTGACTCAGTGGCTAAGATGCTGAGCTTGTCAATTGCAAGGTTGGCAGTTCAGCGGTTCAAATTCCTAGTGCCACGTAATGGGGTGAGCTCCCGTTACTTGTCCCAGCTTCTGCCAACCTAGCAGTTCGAAAGCATGTAAAAAATGCAAGTAGAAAAATAGGGACCACCTTTGATGGGAAGGTAACAGCGTTCCATGTGCCTTTGGTGTTTAGTCATGCCAGCCACATGACCATGGAGGCATCTTCGGATCGCTTCAGCTTTGAAATGGAGATGAGTACCGCCCCCTAGAGTCAGGAACGACTAGCACATATGTGCGAGGGGAACCTTTACCTTTACCTATGTTCAGAAGTCCCTCTTTTTATCTGTTTTTAAATTGAATTATGAAGATTTCAGGATCTAGCATTATAAGAAGGAATAATTTTTTTCCACAAAAACCTATCCCCACCCTAATCTAATATTTCCTCTCCCCTTATTGCATTGTTATTTTCTCATCTTCCAGTGCAGTGACCAGAACATTATTCTAAGCTAAGTTCATATCATAGATTTGTGGAGAATCTTTATGATATTGACATTTTTATTTTCAAGGCTGTTCCTAATGATCCCCAATTTGGAATCTGACTTTTTTTTTTACTATAGTAAACTCAGTCAATACCTTTCATTGAACCAGCATGGCATAATCTATGATTAGTGACAACGGTGATGCAACTCCCTTTCTCTAAGCAGGAAAGAAATTAGAGGAAGCTAAAGCCAATTGCTTGGCTCCGGGTAGGATTTTGGTGAGTGTGCATTTTTAGAGATGTTTAACCTTCTAGGATACTTTGGTCCTCTTCTTCCCATATTTTACTTGAGAGATTGAAACTGAAAAATAAAGTTTTTCTTAGGCTGCCTAGCAGAGGGATCTTTGCTAAGCAGAAACCTAAAATAGTTCTTTAAAAAAACACCTCCTCCTGCTCCCAGGTATATGCCTTCAACCTCACACCTGCCCCATTATTCACAGCTGGATGGTGAGCAACTCCCATACAAAGGATGGCAAATGGGTGTTGCTTTTTGGGAAAAATGTGTGCTTCATTATCAGATAGCTGAATGTGGAGTCCTCAGTCAGAGCCAGTAAATAAAGCGTATAAGGTACAGAAGCAGCAATGGAGGAGATTTCAGCACGGTCTGGCTCCCACATGTGCCGAGATTGTTAGAATGATTTATAGGAAAGAATGCCACTCTCTCCCTGCCTCCCCCCACCCCACTTTGGCTTTATAATAATACATTAGGCTTTTAACCTTTGACCAAAAGAGGTGGAAAGGAAGATTCAGAAAACACCATGGTGTTCAGCTCACAGCCCAGCCTGACCTGGGAAACTGCCTCCCTTCCCTGCCTCCCTCCCCCTCCCCCCCCAGTTGGCCTTGGCTTTTTGAGCTACAAAGGGAAGGGTGCTTCCATAGCACATGAAGGGTTAAGCCAGGCTTTGGAATGCAAGAGTTTAGAGAGAGGCGTCGGCTGCCTTGAGGTCACCTGTGAGGGATTAGCCAGGACTTGCAGACAGTTGTTGTTTGAGGACTGTCTGAGGCCTTAGAAAGGGGGTAGTGGGGGGATGGAGAAGGGGTGGGGGAAGAATAGCCCGGCGGGAGGGATCTTCCTGTCCTGCTGGGATTATACAACTATCAGATGCATTTGTGAAAGCTGAACTGTAAACTCTCTGTCTTTTTTGTTAAGGAAATAAATCCATCACCAGCTTCGGGGAGAAAGCAGAGAAGAAAAAAAAAAATGAAGCGGTCTTCTCAGCATGTTTCAAGGCAAAGGTGGAAGTGACCCGGCAGGGATAGTGCCTTGCACATGCTGGCTAACTCTTTAGACACGGAGGAAGCCTTTGTGGTCCCAGGCAGTGGGGATCCCTTGTCTTCTCCGGATGAAACTGGCCAAGCAGGGTTGCCCAACCCCTCCTTCTCTGGAGGGGCTTTCTGTAGGATAGACAAGGATTATTCAAAGGCTGGGAGGAAGAGAGGGTCCAGAAAGGCCATTTTCTCTAGTGGGAGGGAGAAGCTTCTTTCTGGCACACTTCAGATCTTCTCAAATGGTGCTTGGGGTATCCCAGAGGAAGTGGGGCTCATACTCTAAAACACAGCCCAAAGGAAGCCCACTGAGAGCTCCATTATCCCTTCCTTTAACTAAGAGGCTCTGGGACTGTCTTCTAAACACCTCGTTTAAAGTGATGAGAACAAAAATAAGGCAAGTGTTAGACGTACCAAAGGAGGGTTTTATGTTTTTTCTTACTTTTTTGAGAAGCACCATGTTGTATTTCCCTTTCTTTTGTCTTTTTTTTTTTAAAGTCAGGAGATTGAGGGAAAAAGCATAGGCTCAGGGTGGTTTATCCCCTCCAAATCTATAAAAACCTGCAACCGTTATTCCCTCTGGCAATTTCCCAGTTGGATTATTGCAATGAATAATTGGTAAGGTTGCCTTTACAAATGGTCTGGAAACTTCAGTGTGTTCTTCTGACCCAAGAAGTTAGACTGTCACTGAGTCTGGCTGAACCTCCATTGCTAGTTCTTTGCCATCTACACTGAATATCAGTCTATTCAGAGATCCAACTCAAAATCCTGATTTTGACTTCTAAAGCCCACAACAATTAGGACCAGGGAACCTGAAAGGGTACCTTCTCTCCAATATACCTACCAAGATCTTAAGTTCATCAAATAACATCTTTCTCCAGATTTTCTCACGGAGGGAGGTGAGATGCACCTTTTAAGATGGAGAACTTTTTCTATGGTGCAGCACAATTATGGAAACCCCTCCCCTGAGAAGTTCAACTGGTGCCCACATTATTTTGGCAACAAATAAAGTCTTTTCCATTTTCCCAGGCTTTTAAACTGGCGTTTAATTGTATTTTAATATATACAGTTTTAGTTTGTAAATATGTGCCTTGTATTGCCTAGCATATGTAGTGTTTTTAGTTGGTATTTTAAAAATTTCATTGTATTTGTATTGTGTTTGATTGTAAACTATTTTAACTACTGCTTATAAGGAGCCCCTGCAGATTTTACTCTGCTAATTATTGCCAACTATAGGGGCAATGCTCATCTCAGTTTCAAGGACCATTGAGCCAGCGCTGTCCAAAGACATTTCCATGGTCATGTGGACAGTGTGATGTCATGGAGTGCTGTTACATTTTCACCAAAGTGGTACCTATTTATGTATTTGCATTTGCACGATTTTGAACTGCTAGGTTGGGAGGAGCTAAGGTGAGGATGAGAGCTCACCCTATCATGCAACACTTGGGTCTTGAACATGGGCAGTCAACTTTTCAGCTGACAAGCCCAACTGAGCCATCATATCTCTATAGCTAAATAAATAATAAATAAAGATATCTTTATTTATTAGGTCATATATGTGAAATATTAATAGAAACAGTACACATATCACAAAAGACCAAAGGAGATTGTTCTTCTTCAGAACCTTTTAATAACTACTTCCTCTTTTCCTCTTTCCTTCCATTTTTTCCAGCATTATGGATTTCTCAAGGAAGGTCTTTAATGTGTCCAAAATATGATCTGGATTGACTTCTTTTATGATCCATGCATTTGTTTTCTTGGCTATCCAAGCTTTCTCAGATGCCTTTTTCAACAGGAGATCTCAAAAGCATCAATACTCTTTCTATACTTCTTTCTTCAAATCCAACTTTCACTTTCTGAGTGTCATAGGGAAAACCTTGGCCTGCATGATTCTGATCTGTCTTTGCAGAGATATATAATTCAAAAGAGAGGAATTATAAATCATTGTAAATCTAGAATGTTAAATTTTTAGCAGCAACTAAGTCATCTTAACTAAATATAGCACAGTTAGGCTAAATGTGTTCATAATCATTCAGGAACTCTTATCAGATATGCAGCAGCCCTACGAAGCAATTAAATTTAAAGGTATTTACTTGACTATGGATGAGTTCATACATGCTGCTTATTTACTGTGATCTATTATAATCTTCCAAAGTATTTAATAACAAGTAGGCTTACTTTACTTCTGCTGCAAAGATCTAGATCAGGGGTCTCCAACCTTGGCAACTTTAAGCCTGGCAGACTTCAACTCCCAGAATTCCCCAGCCAGCTGGATGGGGAATTCTGGGAGTTGAAGTCCGTCAGGCTTAAAGTTGCCAAGGTTGGAGACCCCTGATCTAGAGGACTGCCACATAGTAGAGGAGTTATGTGTAGAGCAAAGCTGGCTAGGGAATTCTGGGAGTTGAAGTCCGCCAGGCTTAAAGTTGCCAAGGTTGGGGACCCCTGACCTAGAGGACTGCCACATAGTAGAGGAGTTATGTGTAGAGCAAAGCTGGCTGGGGAATTCTGGGAGTTGAAGTCCGCCAGGCTTAAAGTTGCCAAAATCGGAGATCCCTGATCTAGAGGACTGCCACATATAGAGTTAAGAGTGTCCTGCATTTCTTCTTTATACATATAAATTACTGCACATTCCAATGCATTTTGAGGAAAACCTTCTTTTCCAGGGGATTGTGAAGGATAGAGATGGCTTCTTTATAGGCTTGTTTCTTGTTCGTTTTTATATCTCTGCTGCTACCATCTAGCGGTCATCTGGATTTTTGTAATTTAGATGTGGTATGATAATAGCAGCCACGGATTGGGAACCAAGGAGGATTATCTTTTAAATTTTCTACTTTTTTCTATGACTGATCCAGATTCTCACACTTATAAAGAATATTGGCCACCTTTTTTTTTCTTTTTTTGTAATGTCAGGTATCTCTTTTTTATAATCTGGTAGAAGCAGGATTGAAGCAATTGATGGGCACTTCCACCGTCCCTTTTCTTTCTGATAGTCTAAATCAGTAGAGGGTTTCACTTACCTTCGCTACCGGTTCGGAACTGTGAGCACAGGTGTGTGCGCGTTGCTTCACTTGCGTGTGGCACTTCTGCGCATGCACAGAGCTTTCTGCACAGGCACAGAGCATCTGTGATGACACCTGGGTGGGTGGGCGGAGTCTCCCACCACTGCTACCGTTTTGCCCGAACCGGGGCGAACCAGTAGAAACCCACCACTGGTCTAAGTCTATGTTTCTCTCTTGCACTGCAGGCTGTCATAGATGGATAAAAGACACACACCTTTATTTTGAAATTGTGATGAAGAGCTCATGAATTTAATCCAAGGGCTACTTATAGTTCCTGGTATAATGCCAGTAAGCTTTTGCTCCATAAAGTAAATAGGTACTCTAGGGCAAGAACAATTTTAGGAGAAATTTAACAGCATGAGAGAAAGTTCCTTTCATGTTAATTGGGATTGACTGCTATTAATATTTTCTGAAAAGAAATCCACAGAAGATCCTGAATGCTGATGTCCTGCATAACGTCTGGTTTGGCCTGTAACTGTAATATTTATACGTGTAAAATACTGCAGACTAAACACAGATAGCCTTTATTTTATTATTTGATATTAACTGCTTTTCGGCAGAATCACATGTGAAAAATCACTAAATCTAATTTTTTCTCTGCAGTGTTATCAAGTGGGGGGAGAGGAGAAGGGAGGGGGGGGGGAAGAAAAATTATGAGTTTGTACTTACAGCTTCAAGAAGAAAAAGTAGGTAAAAGTTTTCATGCTAATGGAGCTACATTGCTTTAAAGGGTACAATGTCTAATCCAAAAAGATCAAGACAGAGGAGATGACACATTTTATGAAATAAAGTTGAGGTAGATGATGTCATTAGAAGAACCTTGAATATTGTTGGGTTTTTTGTCCAATTTATTTATTTTATTTATGTGATTTATATGCCGCCATTCTCCCTGAGGACTCAGGGCGGCTTACATAAAACAATCATAAATACAAATCACAATAAACACATTAAAATGAATTAAAATCTGTATTAAAATCATTCTAAAAAGGAAACTATACAACCCCACAATCGAAATATTGTTTAAACAGCCACGTCTTTAATCCATGGCGAAAGGAGAGGAAGTCGGGGGCCGGCTTGAGGTCGGTGGGCAGACTATTCCAGAGGGTCAGGGCTCCGACAGAGAAAGCCCTCCCCCTGGGGGCCGCCAGCCGACATTGTTTGGCTGATGGCACCCGGAGGAGGCCAACTCTGTGGGAGCGCACTGGGCGATGGGAGGAAGGCAGGAGATGGTCCTGCTTTATAGGTAAGAACCAGTTTATCATAGAAAAGCAAAAATATTGGTCTCTGGTAGAAACCTTTTGGTAGGCTAAAGATTGCTTCCAATGATGTAAAAAAAAGATTTCTGATAAATATTTTGACAATCCATACAAAGAATCTGAATCTTGTTGCAAGTTATTCTGAATGAAATGGTTCCATTCTGAGGTGGAATTTACAGATCTGGACTGTAAATCCCAGTTAACATGGGAAGGCAGCAAAGACATACAGAATCTCCTTTACCTGTCCTCCCTTCTTTGCTACTAAGTGGCTATCTGGATTTTTGTAGTCCAGATCTGATAAAAAATATTTTATTTGTTTTTCATTTTTAACATTTTATTGCACTTATATCCTGACTTTTGTTAAGAAGTCAAGATGGCATATGTAGGGCTGCTTCTTAATTTTATCCAGAACAACAACCAGATGGGGTAGGTGGGGGTAGCTCAAAGTCACCCAAAGAGCTTTGGTGACTCAAAATAGACCTGAACCTAGATCTCCCCCAAAACCATCCTTGTACATTTTTAGAGATCTGTGGAAGGAAATGATATTATTTATATCTTTGTCCTGATCCAGTAAACTGGATCAGTAAACTGGGTATTATGTATTTTTATTCGTTGATTGATTACAGATAGTCATCAACTTATAACCATTCATTTAGTGACAGTTCAAAATGCCTTATGACCCTTTTTTACACTTACGAACATTGCAGCATCCCCATGGTCACATGATCAAAATTGAGAGGCTTGGCAGCTGGCTCATATTTATGAGGATTTCAGTGTCCCAGCGTCATGTAATCATCTTTTGTACCTTTCTGACAAGCAAAGTCAATGGGGAAGCCAGATTCACTTAATCACCGTGTTACTAATTTAACAATTGCAGTGATTCACTTAACAACTGTAGCAAGAAAGATCATAAAATGGGGCAAACTCACGTAACAAATGATTCACTCAAGAACAGAAATTTTGGGCTCAATTGTTATCATAAATTGAAGACTACTAGTATATGCCATCAAGCTGGTATTGATTCTTTTCAATCACAAAGATTTTCTCCAGGATGATCTACCTTTACCAGATATTTCAGATCTACCAAAAGGGCACTCATTGCCACTATAACTGAGTCCATCCATCTTGCTGCTTCATTTTCCTTCTACCTTTCCCAGCATGAGACCCTTTTCCAGAGAGATAGGTCTTTGCCTAATGTGTCCAAAGTAGGATAGTTTGATCCTGTTCATTTGTGTCTGAAGCTCTGGGTGGATTTATTTGATGAATCATTAGTTTGTTTTCTTGACTATCCACTGTATTCTCAGGAGTCTTCTCCAACACCCAAGTTCAAAAGCATCAATACTCTTCCCTCTCCTGCTTATTCAAAGTCCATACTGTGTGTTCTTTAGAAAGGCAAAAATATACAGACAAGTTTTGCTTTGTTGGCTCATCAGTCTATACCAGCAAGAGAGGAATACTCTCTAGTGTGTGCCTTCGCCTGGAAAATGTGAAAAATGAATCTACCACAAGTGTTCTCTCAGTGGTCTCTCTTGGCACTCTCTTCATGGTGGAATAGTAAATAAATCATGCTGCTCGGCTGTATTATTCACTTATTATTTTTGATCAAATGTATTGGAATATTGCTTTGCCTTGAATACTATTTTCTCATCTTTAGCTATAATGTGAAAATAATTGCTTTGGATAATTGATGTGTAATTCCAATGATTAACTCTTATTCCTGCAGGTACGTCCAAACAATGGTTTCCAATGCTACTTACAGATGTCATTATATTGCTATTCCATCCTTTTGGAAATTAAAAAGGCAGGGAAAAAAAACAAGAAAAGGCAGGGGGATTAATACCATCTAGGCCTCTTGTAAAATTCTGTCAATAAATTATATATTAAAAGCCTAAATATCTACAATAACAATTCTCTCTTATTTAGTCAGACAAAACTAGGACTTTTTAAAAGTGTCCATCTCATATGCATCCATAGTAGGAAAAGCCCTAAATCCAAAAAAGGTCCTAGTTCTTTCAGTTAAATAGCATCATCTGTTGAAGGGGTCCCTCAAAGTACCCCTTCTCTATAGAAGCATCTACCCTGTGAAATGAGGTTTCCCCTGAGATCCAGAGAACCCTGTTGTTGCTGCTCAAGGGTTTGAGACCCCACATTTCATTCCCCCTGATTTCTCATGCCTGCCATATTGGTTTTATTGAAATTTATTTGATGTAAGCCTCTCAGAGTTGTTGGGAGTTGGGTAGCAAATTTAATGATACACATATGCACAAACCTATTTAAATGCATCTTCCATTTAGGAAGCAGAAACATGATGTAATAAAATGAATAGATTTAAAAATGAATAAATTGAGTTTATTCCTAAATAATTAAATATATTTTATTAATTCTATTTTAAGAGGGTATTGTTATTTAGGCATAGATATTATTATCTATAATCCCACTGTGGATAAGTCCAATTTATACAATATTTAGATTATTAAATGAAGTTCCTATGGAAAAATTCCAGCAACAAAAACTTGCAGATGAACTTGGATTTATCCAATAAATATATTATTGCTTCTGAGTTTTCAGGCATGAGGCTATAGTAATTGATCATCCCAAATAACATAAGACCCAGCATGGGAGATTGGAGCAAAACTGGTATGATTCTCTTCATGGCCTAAATGGCAAACAATCAGGTTATAATTTTACAGTTTTTTAAAAAAATGCTGAAATCCAACAGGGCAAGGATATTCTACTTAGTCTAAAGAATTTCACCCAACTGTTCTTGTACTAGAATCTGTAAATTTTTAATTTAAACCAAAGGGTTCCTTTAAGGAAGAGACAAGTTGTCTTACATTTTCAAGGTGGACAGCTTGTTCAGCGCCTGCAAGTAACATCCTAAATGTGTCATGCTTCAGTGCTTCCTGGTTAATTGACATCTTTTTTTTATTTACACATAATTAATATAATTTGCAAAAGGAAGTGCATGGATATGGTAGATACTGAGCAACAACAGCTGGTGGACGTTGTTGCACTTGTTGGGTGATGCTATGATTTATGCAGATTCTGATGTGAGACTAGAAGTGGCAGTTCTCAGCTGAGAGCTTAATTTACACTTATTAAAATTCAATGACAAAAATATTCACTCACAAATGTAAAGGCTGCCAGACAGAATGGTTAGTCTACATGTATGTTCTAATGCATGCAAATCTGGTGAGATCCTAATACCTGTTGCCTTTCTATAGTAAAAAACTAAAAAAAAAGAAAAAAAAGAAAAAGAACCAAATTTAGACATTGCTCTTACTTTTTGCAATTATTCTATCACTTTTCCAAGAGTTGTCACGCATTCAAATATACTAATTGTTCTTATAGCACTAAGCATGACAATTTACTCAGTATAAGTAAAAAAAAATTAGAATCTATAATCTGGAGATATCATCTAAGAAAGGGAGTATAGAAGTAAGTAGGGCCACAGATATGTATTATTTCAATGGATGTACAAGTAAAATCAGGATATATACATCTAATAAGTAAATATTAATGATGGCACCTCATTCCAGATGCAATATTCAAGTTGAAAAAATGTGGAGAATAACATGGAATTAAATTGGGCACCATCAAATAAAGCAGAACGTGTTCTTTTAGCTTCCTTGATTTGTATAGGTGACGTGTATGGTTGTTGTTGTTGTTAGTTGTGAAGTCATGTCCGACCCATCGCAACCCCATGGGCAACTTTTCTCCAGGCCTTCCTATCCTCTACCATCCCCCAGAGACTATTTAAGCTCATGCTGACTGCTTCAGTGACTCCATCCAGTCACCTCATTCTCTGCCATCCTGTTCTTCTTTTGCCCTCAATTGTTCCCAGGATTAGGCTCTTCTCCAGTGAGTCCTTCCTTCTCATTAAGTGGCCAGAGTATTTCAGTTTCATCTTCAGAATCTGGCCTTTTAAAGAGCAGTCAGGGTTGATTTCTAGGACTGACATGTGTGGTATATTTTATCAATATGTGATAATTGATACTTTAATATTAATTTATATGGTATGTATTTTCATACCATGTTATTTCACTTGAAAGATATACATGTACTAAATACATAAATCTGTATAGCATACAGAGTTGTTCTAAGGATTTCATGAACACAGAGAAGCAATACAGGCATTAAGAATCCCAATGGTTAAAAATCTACCATTTTAATGTATATTAGCAGCCAAGATCATGAAATCAATTAGCAGGAAAAATAAAAGGAATTTTGTTGCATTCTGCTTCATATATATAAAAATATTCATTTGCCTGGTACAAACAGCTTGTAGGTGCAGGTCTACTTTTAATTGCTACAGGGCCAGAGTAAATATTAGATATAATTGTGGGATCAGAGTATATACTTGTAAATGTATACTATTGTGTAATAAAAAAATATGGGGTGTTCAGCAATTAACAAATAGGCATTTCCCCACTAGTAATATTCAGAATCTTCATCAAGTTGTTGCTATTGTGATATAAAGCCTCTTCACATTTTGGCACGGTGATAGCTGCCTGTTGATAGAAGATGTTTTAAGTTGGCAATGAATTATCACAGAGAATTAAGTTTGCAGTCATGGACAAAGGATTCAGGGGCTGGGTCAATGCTTGAAGGTCATAAGGGCCTGGATGAGGGGAGAAACTACCTGTGACTCAAAGGCAGAGTCATTGTAGATCTTTGGCTTTCCAGGGTCAGGATAGTTGACATCTTTGACTCTGGAAAGGATAACAGTTTCCTGGATGGATCTGATAGACAATTTGAAGGTCCTTTTGGATTCACAGTTCATGCTAGATGTGCAAATGACAGTTGTGGTGGTGGGCATTTGCACAAATTCAACTTGTCTGCCAATTGCACACATTTCTGGATTGAGAAACCTGACTCACAGTCAGTCACTCATGCCTTAGTCATCTTCTGTTTGGAATACTGCAACACACTCTATATAGGGCTTCCCTTAAGGCCTTCTGGAAACCACAGCTGGTCCAGAATGCAGTAGCATACACAGTTTTGGGTCCCATGATTCATCCAAGTTGTACTACTACTGCATGAGCTGCAACAGCTTCTAGTTGCTTTACAAATTCAATTCAACATGATGGTCATTACCTGTAAAGCCCTACACGGCACAGGGGCAGGTTATTTGTTGTTCTCCCTGAGGGCATCTACCCTTCTCACTAGATTAGATAAGAGACGTGATGCAGATCCCCTCCTTTAAATGTTTTCACCTGATGAGACCTATGGAGTAGCCTCCTGAGACCTGAGATTTGGTTCCTATCCTTTTTGCCTTTGGAAAACCACAAAGACCTGCCTCTTCTCCCAAAACAATGGGCTAGGATAAGGGTTGAGCTATGTTAGGTCTGCCCCCCACCCCATCCTGGGGAGGGAGGCTATTTTGTGTTTATGTATGTTTGTATGGATTGTTATGAGCCATCTAGAATCATTATATGAGATAGGTGGCCATATAAATCCTGTAAATAAATCTCATTCGTATCCTTCATAACTCATATTATTTGAAGTCAGACAGGTGAAATGTTAAAAAAGTAACTTATGATATAATCTTGCCTCAGAAGCTCACTTGACACGAATTGAACAAGACATTCTCTCTCTCTCTCTCTTTTTGCCAAGGCTTTTAAGTACTTTACTTTGAAGATAGCTTTATTTTTCATAGTTGTTTTGCGTGTTAGATGCAGTTTTATTTTATTTGTTTTATGATTACATTACTTAGAATGCCATCCTTGGAATATTTTTTTTTTGAAATGACAGTTGCTTAATTTACCAAGTCAATAAAATATACATATAACATTTTGCTTGCGCTTTGGAGTCTGCATTCAAGATTAGCTTTCATACCTTATATAAGAGAGAAATCTGATCTCTCCCCTCTGAAGTCAAGGCCCTTCTTTTGTATCGTCTTTTACTGTGGTCACCAGCAAACCTTTCACATCCATTTTGATTACTGTGGCTTGCAATCCAGGATAGTTCAGCTAAACATAACCATAGTTTGGATTGCAAAGATGATGTGTTGCAACAAAACATAATTAAGGTTAATCACAGTTTTAAAAGTAATTAAATTTTGTGGTTATACTCATTTAGCTCCTGCTTTATGATTTGTTGCCGGCTTCCATGACGAGCTGCTGATTTATGGAGGATTACTTTTGCAACCAGCAGTGGAATAGCCATGCAAATTATTGCCAATTAGAAGCAGTTTTCTGGCCAGGCAAAGGATCCCTTTTATCATTGCCAGATTCTTATTAGCTGGGGATGGACATGAAAATAAAACAGGACAACAAGTAACATGTAAGAAAACTGACTTCTGCTTGGAGAAACAGAAACAATGAATAGTGATAAATCTAAAGCAGAGCCAAGAAGGAACAATGATTTATGAAAAGTATGCTTTTGCCCCCACTTCCAATATCTTGCTGCCTCTTATTTCAAAGGTAAACAAACATGGCACTGTTCTGTAAGGTACTGCTTGCTTTAAATCTCCATGTCTTCAAGTTCTTGTAATGTGAGTCGGCAGTACAGAATCTAACCCCTTCTGAAAACCTATGTGTGGGGTAGAAAGGGGAAACCTTGCCATATTCTGGATTTCTGTTTATATTTTTTGGGGCTGAATCTGCAAACTGATGTCAAAAGATGGCTAAATGAATTTGTGGTTGGGAAAATGAGAAACCAAGTGAAACAGAAATTGGCAGATACATCTAGTCCCATGCAAGGGCTCTAGGCATAAGAACACTGAGAATTAACATAGGATAGTGATGTCATAAAAACAGTGCACTTAGGAAAACATTTTATGTTTCCTTAAAGACCTGGAAGGTTTTATGGGCAACCCTGCAACATGGATTATTGGTTTATAAGACCAAAACTAAAAATGGAAAGAGGGAACAGAGGCAAAATGCAGTTGAAACAGAAAATAGAAGCAGAGGTGCATTGTGATGTGTTCTGCAGAACGTGGAGGTTTCACTCATTGTTTTTCTGCATACATGTTTTACAAGGGCATCTTCAGGAGAAATTTAATAAATTGTTCCAAAGAAACTGAGGCATTCTGGGTAAAAAGCTGGGGGGGAAAAGTCTAGGTTTAAAACATTTTTGTATGAGTGAGATGTTTAAGTGAATTTTTCACTTCACTGCTTTTCCATGCCAACTTTTTGAACCCAATCCATGATACTTCACTTTGGGCTTTGACCATAGGAAAAATGCTTCCTGCTATTAGAGCTAATTTGCCCTGAAATTCCTTGTTATACATGACTGCAAAGAACATTGCATTTACTCACAAATAATTACCATTCTTTTTAACTGGTTGGTGCAGCTTCTCACAGACCTGAACTGAAGCAGTCAGTCTGCTGGAAATGTATTGCTTACTATCTTCTTATCATACAGCTGCACCCTATCATCTAGCTGTACGCACCTATTGTAAGGAAAAATGGTGAACATGAGAAAAATCAGCAAGCACTCTGTAAAACTGCAGAGGGAGAGGTGAGAACTTTCCACTGTTTAACCTTGGAAATAGTTTCATCAGGATGGCAGCCTCACCTTCAAGGCTTCTGGCCTCCTCATAAAAGCTATTTTCTGTAAACTGCCCTTCCATTTAGCCTGTGGTTCTGCTGTTCCTTGTTTATTTGGTTTTTACTCAAACATGGCAGCTTGAAAGCCTGGGTCTCCCAAGTAATTTATCTCCCTGTGTCAAATTCAAGTCAAATAAGAAATGTCCAAAGTTTCAAGTATATTTGCAAACTGAAGATTACCTTAGAATTTCTAGGCATATACCAAAGGCCCCAATGTAATTTCCCAGTCTCTCTCTTTCTCTTGATGTGTGTTTATCTAAGTATTGCTACTGCTTTCCTATTTGAAAAATTCAGAAAACAGCACATTTTGTTTAAAATAATTGCAAACATCTAAAGAATACCAACATGTGGGAATTGCTTAATTCAAGCCACAAAATAAAGTGTAATTTTATCGCCCCCCTCCCCACACATTCAATCTGCAATCTATGAAATAATGGGTCTGGTCATCAAAAGGAATAATAAAAGTGAAGGAATAATAAAAAAGTAAAGCTAAAATCTGTGTAGGATTTACAGTTCAGGAGACACAGCATAAAAGAGAACAGAAATCGAGAGGATGAGGAAAAATGTAAATGGCAATTATTAGTTTCTAAATTACGAAGTTCAGAGTACAGCAGGTATTCAGTAGATCATAGAGTTTGATCTAAACACAATAAAAGATCAATTCTTTTCTCTTTCATGCTTAAATTATGGCAGATGGCAAGTGGAGAGAGGGAAACAACAACTACTAAATGCAAGCAAGCTCTGAAAAATGGCCCCAAATCTCACTACTCAAATTCTGATATTTATTATTTATTTATTTATTTATTACATGTATTTATATGCCGCCCTTCTCCCGAAGGACTCAGGGTGGTGAACACAAGTTAAAAAACATGTACAATAAAATCACACTTTAAATCAAATAACTAATTAATGATAAATAATAAACCCAGAATCAGAGTCAGCCTATTTGCTCGAACAGCCAAGTCTTCAGCTCCCAACGAAAGGAACGGAGATCAGGAGCCATCCAGAGCTTGATAGGTAATTCATTCCAGAGGGTGGGAGCACCCACAGAGAACGCCCTACCCCTGGGCACTACTAGATGACATTCGCCGTCGAGACCCTGAGGAGATTTGGTTGTTGAATTTCAGTAGCAGAATTTCATGGGATGTCCATGCAGACTTTATACTTGAATCAGGCATTCTTTAAGTCTGGGCATACCATTCAGATATCTACTTTTGCCTTCAGGTATTTTCTTCTATTTCTACCCACTCCCCCATGATCAAAATTTCAGCTGACTGTATGGAAGAGATACTTCTACTTTTTATATCTCAAGATGTGACATCTTTGTATTAATGATGAGGTCAGGTGAATCACTGTCAACCTTGTAAGGTACTCCAGGCAAAGTATCCCCGATAAGCTGTTTAAACTTTATTGAAAAGTTACATTAGCAGAATATTGCAAGTCTAAAAGTACGTCCTCCCTCCCATCACCTTTACAGCCCAAGAAACAAGAGATTGTTGAGATTTTTTGCCATGTTCACATTACTGCTGCTGGTTAAACTACCTCTTATCCAATTGCTCCCTTAGCTGTGGCTCTTTTCTGGAACTCCCAAAATCACTGCCACAAACATTACAACAGTGAGAAGTTGATGGTAGAATTAAGAAGATAGCAACAGGATGCCATAAAGCCTTCTTGCATCTAACTGCAATAGGATCTGCATTTTCTTCCTTGATATGTAGTGTTGTTCCATTGAGTTGTAGTAGAAATAGAATAAGATGTGTCCATGCAGGGTAGGCATTCCTTTAGTTTACTTAGCAACCTTATCTTTTTTCCTATATTTATTCAAAGGTTAAAGACAAAGTCCTTGGTAATATTTTTTTTCTTTCTACCTATCAAAGGGTTAATATCACTCCCTTTCTTCTTCTTCTTCAGATCCTGATGCAGTTAATTGGAGCTTCCTGAAAGCCTGCATTAACAGAGGAAGCACTAAGAAGACATCTTGGCAGAAAAATATCATTATCAGTTTTGAGTTGCAGCCCCAAATCCTCTTGTGGTCAAAACACAATTCTTTTAACTAAACAATCAAGGATTTGAACACGTGTTGCTGCCATGAATTATCAGGACTAAGGAGGGGCTTCCCCTTGGCAGTGTCAGAAAATGTTAAGAGTCTGCATTTTGGTTATCCAAAAGAAACAAGCTGAAAATGTTGGTGGGGGAGAGGCACAGAAACTGAGAAGTTCTCCTGCAAAAATACCTTTTGAATTCTATATTCACCCCCCCCCCCGCCCTCCCCAGTGGGACTTGCATGGATGAAATCCCTAGTGGAATGTCTGATGAACTCATTGGAATGGAGAGGCCATTATTTAATACCAGACATACAAGCAAGAGATAATATCAATTCAGATATTTTCATGGTTTCATTCTCTAGAATAAGAGAAAGAGTTGGCTGCAAAGCATGCAGCTATTGGAGCAGCATTGTGACAGATTAAATCAAAAACAATGTTTAAACCTCCTATGTCAAGGTTGTCAAGGGCTGTCAAACATGCGGCCCATGGGCCGGATGCGTCACGTGCTGGCTACGCCCACACCCGGTTTAGCAAAGGGGAAAAAAAGTCCCAATACATCACATGCTGCTGCTGTGATGATGCGAGTTTGACACCCCAATCCTATGTTCTTTTGTGCCAAATGCAATTTTTTAAAGGGGTGAACCATTGCAGCAAATGGTACATTTTAAATTCCTGCAGCAAACCTTCCACTATGCCTAAGTTAATTTAATGTAAATGTCCTTGAAATAGATTTAATTGTTATTCAGTGTTTTTCAACCTTGGCAAGTTTAAGATGTATGGACTTCAACTTCTAGAATTTCCCTTAAGAGCCAAATGCCATAAAAGTATGAAGCTTGAAAACACTGTTAGTCTATAGAGCCCTGCCTATTCTTTCCTAAATCTGAATTAAAACTGAAGTTACAATTGTTTTTGATTTTTCCCTATAGGTGGTTAAGGCCAAAAGATAGTGACAATTCAGCTGGCAGTGTTGATTTATCCTGAATTTGTTTCAGTTTTAGCAATACAGAAGCCAGAACCTTTCCGAGTACATTTATCCAGTGTTGTGAGTCAATATGAAAGTGAAAAAGTAAGTCCCGCTAGGTGATGTTGTTTCAAGGAAGGGATATGAAGCATGTTCAGCGGAGATGAGCAGAGACAATTGGAGACAAGCAATCCCACAAATAGCCTGGCCCTGTGCCAGGAAGGACTTTATGGGTGATGAACAGCACCTTGAATTGTGCCCGGAAGCCTAAAAGGAGCCAGTAGAGCTCACAAAGCATGCATGTTACTTACATGGGAATTTTATTTCCTGGGCTTTGCTCCCTCTGAGAGAGGAGATTAAGTTGACAAAATATCACGCTACTGTATTTTTTTATACATGCCTTGTAAATTGAGCAGAAGGGAGATGGGTCAGCTCAGTGGTGGGTTGCCCATAGTTCGCACCAGTTCTATAGAACCAGTAGTAAAACCGGCAGGAGGCTCCGCCCACTGACCCTGACATCATCAAAATGCTTCTGTGCATGCGCAGAAGAGCTAGCGCACACGCAGCCCCGCAGCAAACTGGTAGTAAAGGTAAGTAGAACCCACCCTTGGGTCATTTGTAATAATCTCAGATGGTACTCTTGGTGTATTAAAATCCTTGGCTGTGAAGATAATTTTAGGAAGATTTAGGTTCACTTTTTGGGTAGTTTGTAAGTAAAAATGGTGGCAGTGTGAAAATGCCTAAGTCAGCTGTAGGAAGATAGAAAGGAAAGAAGCTTAGCATTTTATCTTCTATTTTGCAGTAACATCAAGGGAAAGAAAGGTAAGAGATATCTGTGAAATTTTCCTTGAATTGTCCAAAAACTGATGTGGAGCTTCCTGGAACATGGTTCATCAGTAATTTGATTCATATAGTATTTAAACCCTAGCACTGAATAATGTTGTTTGGAAACTTATGTGGAGTACTTGATAATGTATTAATTCGAAGTGATACCGGTAGATGACCGAATGAGTCAAAAGTACTTTCACATTAAAAAAAACCCTTGACCGATTTCCATATTGTTTCTGTTATTCCTTTTGTTAAGACAATATTTTAGCACAATTTACCCAGAGATTTATTTGGTATATCCTGATTTACTTTTAGTCCATTCCTGATGAACAATATTCTCAATTCGGAATTGATGGGCTTCATTGTAGCTGTGCTCAAGATATCCAAAGCATCAAATATGATCAGCTAATTGGAATGTCTAATGCAATTTTTACTGTTCCCAGTCTCTGTCTCCAGTCCCAAAAAGGCATGCAAATCTGTCTGTAGTTTGTCCCTGAAGCCATCATCTTTAGCTGAAGTTCAGAAGCTCAGGTATTTAGCTTTACAATTACCTTAACTCAATCTCCAAGATGAGGGAAGACCTACACCTAACCCTCTGACAGCTGCAAAGAAGCTTCTCATAAATGTATAGATTAAAATATGGCCAGGGACCCACAGGCATTTATGGTCTTCAATGACTACTCCATTGTAGCCTCTGAAATATTGTCTGCAGGTGAATGACAGCTAGGAAAGTATTGACTAGGTAACCTTTGGAATGAAAAGGTAACAAGAGGGACAGTGCTTTGCAGCAGAAGGGTTAACATGGGGAGAGAGTGCGTGTGAGAGATGAGAGAGGATGCTTTTAATTGTCATGGGGCACAAGAAGGAGGAAAGGATTTTAAAGAGATGCAGAAATATTCCAGGGTAATAAAATATCCCCCTTTTCAGTGTCAAAGTTAATGTTCCAGGCCTCAGGTGAAATCGGCTTCTTATCAGAGAGTGGTTTCCCCTTGAGAGGCCTGGCAACGCCATTGCTGAGTGCTGCCACTTCCCCATTATATTCTCAGGAGAGGCGGCTCCATACTTCATTTCGTAGAGGCTGATTATATTGAAAGGTGGAGAGGTACACTTGGAAGTGAGGGGAAAAGTCGGTTCGTGTAAATAATATGAATGAGAAGGATGCTGTTAACCCAGCCAAGGCTGATTTCACTCCTCTCTTTCTCCAGGTGTTCCTTCGTTTGCTCCTTCTCTAATGTGACTTTATGGCTTCCTGACTAAATCTCAGGATAATAAGGGAATAGTACTAATGGTATTTCCATCCCTTCCCCACTGGTTATGCATGTGTATTTATAGTAGTCATGTTCATGTAACCTTCAGGAAGGTTATCTCAGCAGCCTAAGGATAGAAGTTCAGTTTTCTGATGTAGGAGCTTCCCTAACATGATCCAGCAAGCTCCATGCTTCAAGAGATAGGAAACTAGTTTTTCTATCCTTAAACTAAACTCTATAGCTATTTTCTGCACTGGATTGGGTTCAGGGGTGGGTTCCAAATCCTGTCACTACCGGTTCGCTCGTGGGTGCGCTCATGCGGGGCACTTCTGCGCATGCGCAGAAGCATCCAGGCAGGTGGGCAAAGCCTCCTGGCACCACCCTGGCACCAGTTTACCTGAGCCGGGGTGAACTGGTAGCAACCTACCACTGATTGGGTTCCTCTATTTATTAGAGGAGTTAGTCTTTTAAAAGAAAAAAAAATATAAAACAGGGGAAGGTAGAAAAAGTAGTAGGAGATGGCTATGTTTCCTCTTCAAATGTGGCCAGACTTACATTCCAAAATGGGCTCCATTTTGCCCCTCACCATTTTTCAGCTGAGGCAGTTTTCAGCGTGGCAGGAGGGAAGCTGGAGAAGAAAGCTTGGAACAATTTTCTGGGTGCATGAATGGAACCAGCTTTGAATCTAGTCATTAACAGGGTTCATACATCATGCTAAACCACAATATAGTTTGTTTTGTCTTGACTTACATTCTATACAAACCCAACCACTGTATTTCCCATGTGCAGTTGAAGCAGAAAAAACTGGCTAATGTAAACCTGGCTAATGCAATACACCAATACACATGGCATAGTGGAACATGCAAAACCAGCCTTTTTCTGGGTACAGCTTCTTTCAGCAAATAGTATCTATCCTGTGCAATGTGAAAGTTATGTCACAGTATGTTTTGCAAAAGGACCAATACTTTATGGATGTGGCCCAGTGCTGGGTTGCCTCTGGTTCGCACTGGTTCTATAGAACCAGTAGTAAAACCAGTGGGAGGCTCCATTCAGTGACCCCGACGTCACCAAAATGCTTCTGTGCATGCGCAGAAGAGCGTGCGCGCATGTGAGCGAAGTCCCGCTGCAACCCGGTAGTAAAAGTAAGTAGAACCCACCTCTGATGTGACTCACCTCCCTACAATACAGATGTAGAAAATGTGAACTGGGAGAGTGAAAGCATTAAATATTTAGAACTATATTGAGTAAATTGAAACTCTTATAGTAAATGAAGAGAATTATAAATCCACCTCATATTTTTCTCTGAAATTAAAATTATAGGTCGTATTATCTTTTGGGGAATATACACAATACTTGTGTTATCAAAACTGATATAAGTTTTACATGGACAGGTATCGTACTACTAGGAGCAAGAGGATCATACTGTTGCTATTATATTTTCTTTTCTGGAATCGAATATATACACAATCGGTCTTTTCCCTAAAATAACAGGCTTTTCACTGTGTCTCAGATAGTAACATGTGCTTTAAAATTTATTCTTTTGAAAGTACAGGCACAGTGCATATTTCCAAATAAAGGAATAAAAAATGGATTGATGCATTTGAACATAAATATGGAAGTTAACACACAGTATATGATTTACTATTTCTTTTCATCTCAATTATATCTTGTCTTTCAGAATAATGCTTTCCCCATATTATGTGTCTCATATTGTTTCTTTCAGGATAAGCAATGCTATAAGTAAACTTTACATCAACAAAATTCCTCTCTATTCCTTTCTATATTTACCCCCAGCAGCATCTGTAGGAAGCAAAGATGCCTGATGCCATCATGAAAAAAAAAAACACTATTAAGTACTTAGATCATGTTATCATTCCCTGTCTCCTACCCCACCCCTGGAAGGATATGGATGCTTGCTTGGCATCCTTGCTTGTAACATTGCTATACATTACTTCATAGTTTGCTTTTTGTTCTTTAAACAGTTGACATCTCTCTTTTTGAAGATCTCATCAACTTCATACAATCATTATTTTCTTGGTCTTCCCCTTCCTTGCAAGCCATTCATTCTTCCTTCATATTCTTTATATGAGTTAATGCCCACTCATAGACTTTAGGAGACCATAATACTAGCATGATGCTTCTTTCATACTACTCACTTACTTTTGTATTGAATCCCCATTCATTCAGAACTCATTTGCCCATCTCCTCCCACTTGTGACTGCATGACTGTAACTTTGTTGCTTGTATCCTTGCGATTTATATTGATATTGATTGTTTCCTAGTATGATTTGATTGCTTATTGTACTGTATGACTGTCGCTGGGTGTTGTGCCTTGTGATTCTTGATGAGTGTATCTTGTCTTTTTATGTACACTGAGACATATGCACCAAACACAAATTCCTTGTGTGTCCAATCACTCTAGGCCAATAAAGAATTCTATTCTATTCATTCTTGACCCTTTTTACCACAACACTTTTGAAGTATCTCATTCATGCTGAATTATATTATTTTCCTGATTTATTCAATTCTCACTTGTGTATGACAAAATGGGAGAAACCCACAGCTATTTTTTAAAATTCAATCCTTGCAACAGACTATTATTACTCATTCATCTACCAGTATGTGAATGTCTTAGAATTTATCCAGAATGTCTCGATATAAACAAGTATAAATAAAAAAGAAATATATTCTTATTTTTTTTACAAAAGTATTTCTGGGGCAGTTTGAGTAATAATCTTTTGAATGAGGATTCTTGCCCACCTTTGTCTAGGAATCCTTTTATGGTCAGCTACTGGTAATCATGATCCTAACCAACTAGTTTTTATTATGCTTTCCATTCTGCACAATTAAAAATTAGTGAAATCCCTAATACTAATGCTTCTGAACATAGGCTGAGTAATTATCCTCATTATTGGTTAACTACAACCAAAGCCTTTGAATTAGAATTATGCTCTTTAAGTTATTTGAATTTTAGGTTAGCATGCACCTAGCCCATACAATTATCAAAGGAAACATCTTAATGTCAATGTGAAATTTTTAATATAGACATGGCTTTTTGTAAGTTTTATTCGGGCAAACATCTCTAACAATATGTTCCTATTTATTTTCTTTGGAATGTTTAGCATCACCCCTGCCCCTGCGATATTGGAGGACTCTAGACAATAAAGCAGTATACAATATAAAAATACTATAGCCATAAAACTCAAAAATTAAATATAGCAGAAGCTCAGAAAATCATCAGGAAACTCCCCAAGGGTTCTGTGGGGACTCCAGACTATTAAGCACTTGAGGCAAACCATTCTAAGTGGTATTCGGCAGAAATCCAGGGCATGATCCAAAGTTTGATGAGAAAGTAATTTAACATGACAAAGTATTAAATATGTCTTTTATGTTATGCTCGTCTGCTCCAAAGCAAAGACTTTACCAAATGTATGTGAGTTTGGGCTGAGAATACTTGCTACAAACTCATAGTTGTCATGGAAGCTATGGAATTCATAAGCTTCACCACAACCATATTCCAGGACATGGAGGTTGAAGCCCTCTGGAGCCAACCTTGAGGTGAGATCCAGGAGCTTGTGAAGGGTCACTGCTGGATAGCTTCAGGTTGGTATATCAACAGGGCGAGATTGGCCCATATTTCATGTACAGCTATTTATATCAAGTTACCTCTGGATGGTGTTTCCCCTGACTTCTAGATGTTGCATGAAATACCATAATAAGGGAATAATTCCAGCTGACATTGCTTGAAGAGATAAATCAGTGTTTTTCAAACTTGTCAACTTTAAGATGTGTAGACTTCTTCTGCATGCCGGCTGGGGAATTCTGGAATCTGAAGTCACAGAAGTTGCCAAGTTTGAGAAACATTGATTAAATTGTCTATCAAGTAACAAGTACGAAATAACTGAAGGAAAATTCTTTAAACTGACCTTTCCCAAATGGACCTTGACAGAAAATGTTGGAAGTGCAACTCCAGCATAGTTGAAAGAATCAGAAGGAATCAATTTGTGGGAATCTCAAGAACCCTTAGTTTGTGAAGGCTGTAGCAGGGTAAGGCCTAGTTCCATTTTTAACCTTTGTACAGATTAGAGAGATTTTTGGTATAGCAACAACAAAATGTGCTTAAATCTTAATAAAGGGATAAGCTAAAGCACCTAGCCAGTCTAACTGGGATGGTAATTAGCCACTGCAGTCTTTTTCGTTCAAACTTAAACCGAAGCCACCCAAAACATCTAATCCTTCGACCTCCTGAATGCACTACATCAAAAGAATTGGCTTCTGTCAATAGGCTTACTTTTTCTGACAAAAATCTTTTAAACAGCCTCTCAGCTTTTCCATTCTAACTATGTGACCTGCTCAGTGAATTTGCCAAGTTGTTATAATGCTGCAGGTAATTGACCAGTGAGATATCAAAGCAAAGTTTGATAAATTTTAATAAATTTCATACAAGAATCTGAACTGTCAGGGGCTCTTTTGAAGTAAACCTCTGAACTTGTTGAAGCTTTTCACATGATAGCACATGCATACATATATACAGAAAAACATCTCTGCTGCTCCCCCCAACTCATGCCGCCACCCTACCTCATGGTATGTAGAGCAGCTGGCTGCATTGCAAATAGAAGAGACAGCCTGGCTTAGATATATCAAAGGTTATATTTCACTTTGTAATGCAAGTTCAGGATTGTAAAAGGGCAGGTTATGGCTTGTAGCAGTTTCATTTATACTAAGCAATTGTATTTCGGGGAGGGGGAAATTGGTGCAAACATAATGAGGGAAAAAAGCCAGGTTGTAACAACAAGGAAATTTATTATCTGTTTTCTAAACATCATATTATCTATAATGTTTAGATGAAATTATTTTGAGAAGTTCAAATGTGGCCTCTTCACACTTCAGTGAGAACACAAGTCAGAAAGGACGATTTCCTGCTACTTTGAAAAGGCACATTCCATTCAAAACTAACAGAGCCTAAGCACATTTAAGAAAGCTGTGTATCCCTTGGTGGTAGTTTAGGTTAAAAGTCTGTGCTGCTACAAGAACTGCATTACCCCTATTGGCAGCAGAATTCATACAGGCCTGTTCTGGGTGGAAGTGAGGTCATAGTTAGTTAAGAACATACTCCAGGTTTCCCGTTTCTGTTCCAAAGGTTTTCTGCACCAGACATTTGAAGAACATGTCATGACTGTGCCAACATTTGCATCTTCTAATTTCAGCATATCTTGCTATGGTACTCTTTAGGAAGCGTAAAAATTGGCAATGCATATTTTGAAACCTGTTTTTGTTATGACATGTCAGTTAGTAGGAATGATCAGGATTGGTTCCAGGTTTGAGAAAGTCTTGGGCAAAGTGACCTCAGTGGCACTGAAGATATAATTTTTCCTCTAACTCCCCCCCCCCCACTTTTTCTCTTTTCTTTCCAGTTGAGGCTACAGTGATATGGAACTGCAGCTCTGATATGGTGAGGACTTTAATGCAATTGTAAATGTACTAACCAAGGAAAAATTATATGGAATTCGGAAGGCTTATTTCTGATTACACATGCATATTGTCAGGGTGTGTGTAAAAAGTATTTGTTGCTTGTGCAACGAGCAGAGTAGAAACACACAGGGAAGGAGATAAACGTACAGCTCGTGTGAGAAAAATACTTTATATACAAGATAAGATGCAGTCTCGGTGTAGGTAAAACAGTCCAAGGTCATAAACAGTAATATCAGTCCAGTAGGTATCCTCCCTTACCAAAGCAAACAGACTTTAGTAACTCTTGGTATACAGTACCATATAACGATCCAGTTAAACACCAATCAGCAGGAAGACGCAGGAAGCAACAATCAGGGCCAAGTAGGAAAGAACGCTTCTCTGCCCTGCTTATTTATGCACTGTAGCCTTCTTACAGGGTTCAGCAAACCCTGATTACTTGGCTCAGTTGTTTTCTTAAAGTAACAGATATATTGCCTGACCAACAGTTAGGAGTAAGCTACAGGCTGACCCTAACATATATAATTAATTTAAGGTAATTTAATTCAAAGAAGGGATTGCTATATCTCTATAGGGACTTGCCTCTACAGGACCCTCACTGATGCCTATAGTTACACCCCTTTTATTAAGTAAATGGAAGTATGATTTCCAGAATACATGCACAATTCATAGAAGTCTGTTCTGAGGCAGAAGATGAAGCGGCACACTGAACTCAAAGCCATGTGATGTAACATGCATTGGGCAAGGCTTTAGCCCTTAGCATATAATTTTGACACAGTAGGATTGCTGATTCCAGACTTTTGAAAAATACATCCTGAAAAAACCCACGAGGAAAAGGAAACTTGGTAGATGCATTTTTTTTTCCTGCAGTCCAGCTCAACAAACATGTATCTATCACATAGAACTTTTCGCATAGGTAAGCCATCCAGAGTCGCTTTGAGGCAAGCTTAAATAAATCATAAAAATAAAAAAATAACAAAGATAAAACAGCCATCTTTAAGATAGGTACAGTGTTCAAGTAAGCCCCTAGAAAGCCATGACTGAAATTCTGGTAGTCAGGACTGAGACAAAAGAAGAATATAGGCAGCTCGCATGACGATGTACAGCAGGGTTTTTTCAACCCTGGCAGCTTAAAGATGGATAGATTTTATTTCCCAGAATTCTACAACCAGGTTGGCTGGTTGGGAAATTTGGAAGCTGAAGTCCACACATTTGCAAGCTGCCAAGGCTGAGAAATGCTGATGTATAGAATTATTCACAGAATAAAGGCTATTAGAGTACAATAGAGTGCTATTAGAGTACAATGGGAGCTCAATTCCCACCTTCCAATCATCTCTTACACAACATTGTTCTTGACTTCTCTTGAACCCACGAAGGGCAGAATTTAGATTCCATCACAAGCACACAGCAAATTATTTTGAATACTACAAAAGCTTATTTTCTTTCCTCTTTTTTGGGCAAGGAAAGAATCTCTGTGGTACTCTCTCATCCTTTAAGCCAGAGGTCTTCAAACTTGGCAGCTTTAAGATTTGTGGCTGGAGAATTCTGGGAGTTGAAGTCCACAAGTCTTACAGCTGCCAAGTTTGAAGACCTCTGCTTTAAGCCATATGCAAACCATGACAAATTTTTCAGAATGTGAATATGCCCTCATGTTGCCACAATGAAATCAACAGTTATGTTCAATATCCTATTTTAGTTCTGAAACTATGCAGATGTATCCTCCATATTTTTCTTTATTTGCTTAGTGCATTTTTTTTTGTTTTTGCCAAAAGAGACACCATATTCATCAAAACTGGCTTCAGACTGAGGTTAAAACAATCTTTCTGATATATATGGAAGAAGCATCTAGGACAGTGTGTGTGTGTGTGTGTGTGTGTGTGTGTATATGTGCGTGCGTGCCTATCTCTGTGAATGTGTAAAACTATAATGTTCCTAAGCTTCTGCATTACCTTCTGGGTTTATTTGTGTAAAGCTCCTTGTGTCTGCAGCTGTCATTCTTGTTTTGCATACTCATTTTCATAGACTTTAACATAAGCATATCTTCATCTGGGGGACAGCAATCCTTAAAACCTCCTTAGGCTATAATCTTTAATTTTATACTGTGGCACCTTGGAGATATAAGCTAAGGATGAAAACATTAATCAGTGCAATTAATAAATAAATTCATTATCTGCAGATTAATGATGGGCACTTTTCAGTGGTGTGTTGGCCTCTAAAAGGGTGCTCATTGTGGTGGCCACTGTTGTCAATATTTTTTTGCATGTTTCTTGATTGCAGCTGTGTGCTTAAGCTGATCTTCAAAACAACAAATGATTCTCTGCAAATTTTGCTGAGGAAAACAGCTATCTTAATTAAATATCCTCAAAATGCCACTTGGATTGAGATTATGCAATGCTTATTTTAATTGGTTAACTGATTGATTCATCAGTGGGAAGAAAAGCCTCCAGGCAATTAACTGACAGACTGTGCTGCTGCTTTAGCTACCACATAGAAGAAACTGGAGCCACACTTACATTTTAAAAGCAACGGTCTCTGATTCCCTTCCTCAAAATCTTGCTCCCCTAAATCTTTTTCTCCACTGCCACTAAAGGCTGATGCAGTTGCTGAGTTACTATTGAAATGGACCATGCCTTGGCATGTGATACAAGAGATTCTTTAATGGCTCTGTCATCTTTTCCTCACCTGCTCCATTCCCACCTTCCAATCATCTCTTACACAACATTGTTCTTGACTTCTCTTGAACCCACGAAGGGCAGAATTTAGATTCCATCACAAGCACCAAATTGAGATGATCACTTTAATTGGATGTCAACATTGGGATTCTAACTGATTTTTTTTTAATCCCAGTATTTATATCTTGCCATATTCTGCTACTTATGCACATCAGTCTGGGAGATAAGCAAAGAGAAAATATGAACACATTATTTTACTGTAGTAAAAGAAAAGCTGATAAAATGTTACCTTATAGCTATAATAGCTCCAACAGGAACAGGTAAAACTTGTTCATCCAATAAAACAAACAACAAAATAGGAATTTTACTATTCTGCAAAAGGAACTAAGGAGAAATTTCCTAACACTGAGAGCATTTCAACAATGGAATAGCTTGCCTTCAGAAGTTGTGGGTGCTCTATCAGTGGAGGCTTTCAAAAAAAGACTGGACAGCCATTTGTCTGAAATGGCATAGGGCAGTGATGGCTAACCTTTTTGCCATCGCGTGCCAAAAGTGGGCGGAGTGCGGGGGGTCATACGCACGTGTGCCCACATCCATAGTTCTATGCTCCCCCCATGCTACCCCTGCTTTTGGCTCACGATGGCATATGGGCCCGGTAGGCCCTTTTTTCGCTCTCCACAGGCTCCAGAGCCTTTCTGGGAAGGACAAACATGGCCTTCCCCCCCACCCTACAGAGGCCCTCTGGAGGCCGGGAACAGTGTGTTTCCTGACTTCTGGTGGGCCCAGAAGGCCCAAAAATCAACTGGCTGGCACACGCATGTGTGCCAGAGCTGAGCTCGCATGCCCACCAATATGGCTCCATGTGCCACCTGTGGCACCCGTGCCATAGGTTCACCATCAGGGGCATAGGGTCTCCCACTAGAGCAGGGCGATATACTAGAAGACCTCCTAGGTCCCTTCCTACTCTATTATTCTATGTTCTATGTTCTAGTCTCCTTGGGCTGGCAGGAAGGTCATTTCTCATGAGCCCCACTAACATCTTCCACCATAGCTGACTGTTGCACTTTAAAAAACACAAGAAAGGCATTTAACAACCAATTCTAGTTTCCTTAATTTAAGTTTTTCATAGATAGGATCTGGCATCCTGCATCTTTAGGCAATGGTGCCTCCACAGGACAATCCAGAAGATGAGAGGAGAAGGATCATCATTATAAGGCTCAACATGGTAAAATGGAACCCATCACAGTTGGTGCAACTCACAGTTATTCTTTTTTCTGCCTTTTATTAAAAAAAATCTTAATTAGGAGATAGCTGGTTGATGATTTTGCTTTATAAAAAACATCAATTTCAACCGAAATAATGGTGCTTATTATCAAATGTATTTAATATTAGAGGAGAAGTAAATTTTATTTTATTTTGGTAGTCATAATGATATTTTGATTTAAATATGCTGAAAATATATGCGTGCCAAGATTTTCCTTCCATCCCCCCCACCCAAATCTGTATTTATTTTCTTTTCTTTCTTTTATTTATTTATTATTATTTTTTTGGCTCTTATTAGGTAACTACCAGCAGTATTAAGGCATGGAATGACAATATCAAAGAGAAAGAAAATGTGATTGTCTGCTATGTAATTGGCCATCTAAAGTACGTCTCTCCTTTTTCACCCTTATTTTTAGGATCTAAAATTTTCTGACTGCTCCATTGCCTTCAGCATAGCCAAACATAAGCTCAGTCTGTCCCCAAAATAAAAGGTCTGTAGAATTGAGTGGCTAAGTCAGTAGAACCATAGAGGATGGTAATTCTGCGCATTTATATTTTCAGAATTAGGAGTTAGAAATCTAACCCTCCTCTTAATTTCCTGAACTCACAGTTACTGATAAATAATTTGCCCAATTAATTTTAATCAGATTATGGCTCTTCCTATTTGCATTTCCAAACTTTGCCCATCCATGACCCTCCCATAAAGTGAACTTCCAAATCCCCTGTTTAAACATCTCTGCAAGTTTTAAGGCTAGTATGCAGGATAGAAAATAAATCCCCAAAAGCAATCTTTTGAGAGATTTAGAGCACTTCTGCTCAGTGTCTTGTTTGGACATCTCACATTTTATTGTACCTACCAACCGTCTAAACAAACAAACAAGCAAGCAAGCAATTCCATGTATTAAATTCAGTAACTGGCACTGGTTGCTGAGGCTCCTTACAGTATTTCCTGGGGAGTCCACATATTGCCACCTGTTGCTATGGTGAAGTCTCTTTTATCATAAACACTGAATAAACAGCTGCTGCCAGAGAGCCTCTTTTTTCCTTCCCTGGGTTTATTTGGAGAAAGTCATTGCGGAAAAATAAACATTCCATGTTCTTGGGTCTATAGATCCTTGCAACTCAGACCCGAATGCAGCCCTTCAGGCTTTCAGGGCAGCTCAGTTCTGGCTGTTTCCCAGAAGTTAGGACTTCAATCAGAACATTGTAATGTGATTTTTGTAAGTTCTCAAAGGAGCCTGAGAAGAAAGAAACAAGAATAATTGTAAAGTAGGCATCATTAAAACAGTATCTTCCAACTTGCCTCTTCACATAACCTCATGCAATGGAGAGAAAAAACCTCTTCAGCATCCTGCGTCTGTTGTCTTATAGTCAAGTAGTACTATTGACTTTCTTGCAAAAACAATTTTTCTTATTAATTATGTTCTGAAAATGGAACTGATCACACTATCTGAAATTGTGGGGACTCTTTTTCAGGTTTTCAATTAGCCACAGAACACTGATTGTTATTCTCTTTGGGCTTTTTTGGAGTTAGTTAGTTAGTTTATTAGATTTGTATACTGCCCTTCTCCTGAAGGACTCAGGGCGGTGCACAGCCATAATAAAACACAAAATCATACAAAAATTAAAATAAATTAAAAGAATTAAACAAATTGACCTTGTCTACTAAAACCTACGATTTAAAAATCCCATCCAAGTTCGTATTCAGCCAGGCCAGCCTGTTGAAATAGCAGGATCTTTAGGGCCCTGCGGAAGGTATGGAAGTTGGGAATCATACGTATCCCAGGAGGTAGTTCATTCCAGAGGGTGGGTGCCCTCATGGAGAAGGCTCTCCCCCTGGGGGTCACCAGCCTACCTTGTTTAGCCAACTGCACCCTGAGAAGCCCCTTTCTGTGGGAGCATGTTGGTCGGTGGGAGGCTATTGGTGGCAGAAGGCAGTCCTGTAGGTATCCGGGCCCTAAGCCATGGAGCGCTTTAAAGGTGGTAACCAACACCTTGAACCGCACCCAGAAGACCACTGGGAGCCAGTGCAGCTCGCGCAGGAGAGGTGTCACTTGGGTGCACCTAGTCGCACCCATGATCACCTGCGCAGCCACATTCTGGACCAGTTGGAGCCTCCGGGTGCTCCTCAGGGGGAGCCCCATCTAGAGAGCAGTATAGTAGACCACACGGGATGTAACGAGGGCGTGAGTGACCGTGCGTAGGGTGTCCTGGTCCAGAAAGGGACGCGGACCTGATCAGGCGTTTTTATCAGGCGGACCTGATAAAAAGCCCCCCTGGCCATAGCTGTCATATGTTCTTCTAAGGACAGCTATGCATCCAGGAGGACACCCAGATTGTGAGCCCTCTCCGAAGGGGGCAAAGTTTCACCCCCAATAGCCAGTGATGGAACCAGCTGGCTATATCAGGATGCTGGAAGCCATAGCCACTCAGTCTTGGAGGGATTGAGTCTGAGCCTGTTTCTCCCCATCCAGATCAGCACGGCCTCCAGGCAGCAAGACATCACGTTAAGGGCATCATTGGGGTGGTCTGGGGTGGAAATGTACAGATGACACTCCATCCCCAAACCACGGATGATCTCACCCAGTGGCTTCACATAAATGTTGAACAAAAGAGGTGAGAGGACCGACCCTTGCGGCACTCCATACATAAGGTGCCTTGAGGTCGACCCCTGTCCCCCTGCCAATACAGACTACGCCCGACTGGAGAGGAAGGAGGAGAACCACCACAACACAGTGTCCCCCACTCCTAACCCCTCCAGCCATTGCAGCATGATACCATGGTCGATGGTATCCAAAGCCGCTGAGAGGTCCAATAGGACTAGGACAGAGGAACATCTCCTGTCCCGAGCCATCCAGAGATCATCTACCAATGCGACCAATGCCGTTTCTGTGCTGTATCCCGGCCTGAAGCCCGACTGGAATGGATCAAGATAGACCTGTTCCTGTTTAGAAATTTTTATTTTCATAATGATTTGCTCTCTTGAACATGTTGATGCCCCTCCCTTGCGCATTTTGCTTTCTGCAAAAGTAACAAAGCCCATAATGTCAAAACTAGAAATAGGAAGAATGAATCTGAATCTGGAGCTGAAAGGGTTAAAAATAAATAAACAAAGCAACAAGCACAGGAATCTCTACTCTAATTTTAGCCTAAAGCACTGTTTCCCAAGCTGGGCAGCTCTGAGATGTGTGGACTTCAACTCCCAGAATTCTTAGCAACAACCATGCTGGCTGGGGAAGATAATGAGGATCCATGGCTATGTTGTTGCCAGGAAAATCTCAAGGATGTATCCTAGTAGCGACCAGAAGTCAAGCTCAGACTTTTCAAAATAGCACATTTGCATTCAAATGGAGCATGTTCATCTCAAAAGTCTCTGTCCTTTCAATCAAAGGTCAGTCATAATTCTACTATCAGTTTTATACTTGCTAGTCCTGAAACCAGTTGTGGGTTGCTACTGGTTTGCCCCGGATAGGGCGAACTGGTAGCGGTGGCAGCTGGAGGCTCCGCCTACCCGCCCAGATGCTTCTGCGCATGTGCAGAAGTGTCACGCATGTGCAAGCGTTCACACACCCATGAGCAAACTGGTAGCAATGGGTTTTGAAATACACCCCTGCCCAAAACTGATTATTCCAAGGGCAGTGGATGAGTAAACCAGACCAATCTCACATTTTCCCAAGGCCCCAAGACTTCCGCTTGGTATAGCCAATTCAATTCATCTCTTGCCAAACTGATTTCTATGAGTAAAATTCCAATTACACGCTTCCCCCCAAATCTGCAAACTGAAAAGCCAAATAAAGTTACCATCATTTGATCAAGCTGAGCCAACAAAACTTAGAAAGTGATAAAACAGTTCACGACATTGCTCTTCTCCATTTAGAAGATAAGTCTCTGAGGGAGGACAGCCACAGTTTGCACATCAGAATAAATACATATGTGCTCCATATGTTAGTATTCCTGTTGGCAATAGATGGACATGGAAGAGCAGCTTTTATAATAATAAGTGTTCCAAATATATTCATTTCCCCTTTCCCCTTTCCCCTTCCCTTCCCTCAGTGGCATACATTTTTGGATATACCATATTTTTTGGAGTATAAGATGCAGCTTTCCCCCCTTTTCTCTTCCAAAAAGCTTTTTCTCTTCCAAAAAGGGGGTGCGGCTTATACTCCGAATGTAACCCCGCCCAGACTCGCAAATGGAGATTTCAGAGGCTGAAAGAAGCCTCTGAAAGAAGCTTCAGAAAAAAAAAGCCTCAGAAATGAAGCTTCAGGAAAAAAAGCCTCTGAAAGGCTTTTATCTAAAATAATATGGCAAGCAACAAAAGAAGAATCAGTAAAGGTTCTAATCAGTGGTGGGATTCAAGTAATTTAAAAACCGGTTCTCTGCCGTAATGATTTCTTCAAACAACCAGTTTGCCAAACTGCTCAGAAAATTAACAACCAGTTCTCCCGAAGTGGTGCGAACTGGCTGAATCCCACCACTGGTTCTAACCAAACTATGCTAACAAATCTGGAGAATGACACAATAACCAACAGATCGGAAGAAGTTAATCTATATACCAATACCAAAGAAAGGAGATTGAACAGAATACAGATAGTCCTTCACATAAAAGCCTCTGAAAGAAGCTTCAGAAAAAAAGCCTCTAAAAGAAGCTTCAGAAAAAAAAAAGCCTTTTTTTCTGTAGCTCTGTTTTGGAGGCTTTCAGAGGCAAAAAAACCAAAGTTTTTTCAGAAACAGAGTTTCAGAAGTTTCAGAGGCAGAAAAAAAAGCAAGGCACAGAGCTCACAACCAACGAACCTGTTGCTAAAATTCACCTCTGAGAACAGCTGTTTGGTGGTATTCCGGGAGGCTGATGCACCTGCCAATCAGCTTTTTTCTTATTTTCCTCCCTAAAAACTAAGGTGCATTTTATACTCCAGTGCGTCTTATACTCTGAAAAATACAGTAACTTTCACAAACTTCATGTGGGTGTGGGTGTGTGTGTCTGTGCGTGTGCACCAATATGTATGTGCAAATTCACAGAATCTGTTTTGTGTGAACTTGCAAATCCAGAGTTCTTTTACAATTCTTTTTGAGGGATAGTATTACATTATCCAAGTAACAGGGGAGACAAAGGATTTGGGCACCACTACATTCAGACAGAAGTGAGAGATGAGATGTAAGCAAGGGAGACCACAAAGAAGAAAGTTTTATTTGTCAAAGTGAGAAATAAACAGAGCATGAACTAGGGTTTTAGTTGAATGGACAGAGAAAATGGGCAAATTATTGCTGTGTTTTGCAAAAGGCAATGATGTGACTTGATTTGTGAGAATGTGCTGAATCAAGCTGAGAACCGAATTTTGCACGTGATTGTGGTTGCATCTGATTGACTGGCTCAAGGCGGCAATGAGCACACATTGGACCTTCTTGTGGTTGCCACCCACCTCATGGCTATATGAAAAGTTTCTCGCAGTGAGACTAATCTGTAAGAAATACAAGTTTGGGAACCTATATTTTGGGTGGGGGGAAAGAAAGGTTTTAATTGCCAAGTTTGATCCAGACTTATTCAAAACCAGCTGTGGAATTTGGGAGTACATATGGCTTTAAATCTCTTTCCGAAAACCACTTGTTTTTCTTGTTCCCAGATTATAGTGATAGCTTTCATATGGTTGGATGACATGTGTGGTATCTTTCAGCTTGTTCAGAAAGCACTTTCATAAAAAAGATATTGGGTTTTTAATTCCCCAGAGAGAAAGTTTTGGTTTGTAATATGTGAATATAACAGGTTAGAAAGTAGGGGTTAGGACTAAGGTTAGAAATTAGAAGTGTGCATGCGATTCAACTAATTCCTGAGTTGAACTGAGCCCCTTTGGACCAATTGTGTGCATCTATGAGATAAAGTAGGATCTCCTTTAAATGGAGGAGAACAGAAATTGGGCTCTTATGAGGATTTGTAAGTAATCTCAACTGAGACAAAGACAAGGTTCTAACTGTGTTAAAAAGAGATTGTGAAAAGCATGGAGGAACTGAAGCCTTCAGAGCAGCTGAAACCCAACTGAAAAAGCTTAGCACAAACATGGAATCGGTGGAAACCCAAATTCAGTCTGTGTGCAGATCCAGAACTAACATTGCATTTCCCTGCATTGCTAGAGACAGTGGTGAGATTCAGCCAGTTCGCACCACTTCGGGAGAGCTGGTTGCTAACTTTCTGAGCAGTTTGGTAAACTGGTTATTGGAAGAAATCATTAGGGCAGAGAACCAGTTGTTAAATTACTTGAATCCCACCACTGGCTAGAGAGTCATATAAAAGACCATTAATCAGGGACAGGAATGTTGTATATATGAAACTCAGAGTTCAGGCAGAGATTATCAAGATAGGTAAATTAAACTCTTACCACCAAATTGCAATGATAGACAAATTGTCTAAACAAAAATTCAGATGATTACTAGAGAACAAAGATTAGTCAGGGAAATTTACAAATGCTAGACACAATGCAGTCCTGATAGCCTAGATTGCTAATTCATTCTGTTGGGTGCTTGCTGCCTACCTTTGGTGTGCCATGGGGGGCAAACTAGTTTTACACCAGCTCACTAGCAGCACTCAGGTTGCTGGCTCGTTCCAGGCTCCTCCACTGGTCTTGCTTGCTTCAACTCATGTTCATTGCCTTGTGCCCAGCCAGTTCCAGTACCACTTCTGCTCTCTTGCACATATGTACACAGTTAGATTTTCCCCACCAAAGTGTTACTTATTTATCTACTTGCAATATTGCATACTTCTGAACTCCTGGGTGGGCAGGAGCTGAGGAACAATTGACAGGAGCTCATTCTATCTCACGGAGCTGGGCTTGAACTGCCAGAATGCAGACCATTGCTGGCTGGCAGTTCCAGCATTATTAAGCCACTGTACCACCATGCCAAATAGCAGCAGCAAATAATAGCTACAACCAAGAAGATCAGCAGATATGAAGATCAAATTGCACATTATAGGCAGAATCCCCAATCTCCAATTTCAGTTAAATCAGAAATGTTTCTATCAATCCATCCATGGAGAGATTGCAGTCAACCATTAAACCAAAGAATCAGTGCACTTTGGGTGCAGTTATGGGACAATCCAAATACAAGAACGCAGCTTAGATAAAAAAGAAGGCAGATGAGAATGAAAAAGAAGCTGAAATGTAAGAGCTTGTACTAACAGCAGGAACAGTATAGAAAAGAACAAAGATCAACCAGGTAATGATAAAGTGCATAGTTTTTGGTTGAAACATCTGAGTAGCCTAGGGCTACTCATTGCCAATGATTGCAAAGGGGGTGAAACTGAACATTGGTTAACATCTGGAACAGGGGTGAAATCTACTTACCTTCCTTACTGATTTAGAAGTGCACATGCTGCATGCATGTGCTCAGTCCACTTGTGTATGTGCATGTGTGTGCATCACATGCGGATCCCAGACCCTCTGCACATGCACAAACCCTTCTTTGCATGCGCAGAGGGTAAAAAACAGGTTACTTCCTGGTTAAAACAAGGAAGTAATGATGATCGGGCAGGTGGACTGAGCCTCGCACTGCCATTGCTACCGGTTCTCCGAACCACCCGCCGCCATTGCTACCGGTTTGGCCAAATCAGTCCGTACCAGTAGCATTTCACTCCTGATCTGGAAAAACCTACCTGATAATGAAAGATCCAGCAAAAGAGGCCACCCAAACAACTACAGTCCAATTACCTGCTTACCAATAGCTTTTAAATTGCTAACTGGTGTGGTAGTTCATGCAGTCTAACAACATCTAGTTGAAAACAAGCTCTTTTCACCTGAGTGGAAAGGAAACTGCTCACACAGCAGAGGAACAAAAGATCAGCTCCTAATTGACAAGATGATTTTGGAAAACAGAAGTGAAGTCAAGTGCCTAGAAATAACAGGAATCAGTAGAAACATCATAAGCTTTGTGCAAAGCTCAGTCGCACAATGGAAAATACAGAAGTTGGTCAATGGCCATAGATTGGGAGAGGTTAATAACAAGAGATAAATCCCAAGTCTCAAATGGACTTTCTTGGTTTTTTTCTTGAAAACATTTTGCTTCTCATCCAAGAAGCTTGTTCAGAAGTGAAGAAGCTTCTTGGATGAAAACAAAATGTGTTCAAGGAAAAAACCATGAAAGTCCAGTTGCCTTTTGAAATGCATCTTTGAGATAACCATGACCTGGATGATTAAAATTTCCATAGACATCAAGAGAGGAATCTTTCAAAGAGACTTACTATCACTACTACTGTTTATGATTGCACTGATTCCTTTACCAGGAATCAACAATACTAAACAAGTCAAAAACACCTCCCTGGCTATCACCCCTATTTTATACAGATGATTTTAAGCTATATGGAAAAACACTAAAATAGAATTGCTGTTCAACATTGTCCATATATACAGCCAAGATATTGCAAAAGCATTTGGAGTGGACAAATGTGCCACCATCAACAGGGGGAAAATAGTGACAATTGAAAGAATCAAATTGCCCTATGGAAATAATATCAAGGGTTTGGATGGGCACAATTATTACAAATAACTGGACATCTTTCAAGATGACATCAGTCACAATGAAGTCAGATACAGATACAGATTAACAGAGTTGGAAGGGGCCTTGTAGGCCATCTAGTCCAACCCCCCATCAAGGCAGGAGACCCTACACCATTTCTGACAAATGGCAATCCAGTCTCTTATGTGAATACATCATGAGAGTGAAGATCTTAAAATCTAAACTCTGGCATCAAGGCAATTAACACCTCGGTAATTCCAGATAGGCAGCTGGAATAGTGGACCAGACTCAAGCAGAACTAAAAGCTCTGGATAGGAAGGTCAGAAACAATAACAATGAAACATGCCTTTCATTCACACAGAGATGTTGACAGATTCTACGTACCAAGGAAAATAGGTAGGTGTACAATGTTGCAGGAATACCAGACAGTTGACCTTGAGATGCTACAAGGGAACAATCAGGTTAAAGGGGAAGGAGTCTGCAACTGCTTAAGGGCAAAAAAAGAAATATTAAAAGGATCTCCACTAATGTATCAGACTGTTAAATGTGACCGCAGGAGATTTGTATTTTCAGACTTGCAAGGTTCTATTAATGTAGCTTGACAATAAAGTAGAATTGTTTCATCTGGTTGTGTTTCCTGTGTGCTTCACTTGGGAGGGCTGACAGGAAGGGAAGGAACTTTCAGAAGTAAATGGAAAAAAAGGGAAATAAAATTAAAGAGTTGGCAGAAAGATAAAAGGGGAGAATCTCCTGTAACCTTTGGCTTCTGCTATGCTTCAACAGTTTACCTCCTGCCTTTAGCAGAAGCAAGGTTCCCTATTTCTGCCCTATCATTTTTTGGCTCATAGCAATGATGTATAGCATAATCTCATGAATCAGAGAGCTATGAGAACAGTATTAGTTTATGGCTCTTTATCATGTGTAAGAAACTTTTTGGGTGTCTCTCATCCTGAAGCAGGAAATGTATCAATGGGTACATTAAACATATCATGTACAATTCAGGTTTCTGTAAGGATGTGACTGAGTCATTCACTTCTAACTGCAACAGGAAGATTTCTGATTTCTCAGGACTCTTTTCTTTCATAACTTTGCCAGGATTATGATTTCTAATTAATCCCTAGAAGCCATAGATAAAAATCTGTCTTTGTTTTAATGTTACCAGCCTAGGTTGATATATAGTTTCTTTTCCAATGGTAGACTTCTACTGGGGAGATCAGTGAAACTCCCCAGAACCAGATTCAAACAAGAACTCTGAGCTTTTAAGCTTTTGTGCAATGTAAAAAACCAAAAACCAAAAACATTGCTCCTATTGCTTGACTATCTGCTGAGCTCTCCTGATGCCCAGCTTTTTAAAAAAACTATTGTAGTTCAAAGAGAGAAAATTTAAAATAAATTGCCTACTTGCTTTTGTTTGCCCTATAGAAGCACCACATTTTTTAAAAAAAGAGAACCTTTCCTCTCCCACAGACATTTCTCAGAGGTGAACAAGAGGTATAGCAGACAGGATCCCCCATCGAGATGAGATATATAGAACAGGAGCTTGGAATTAACACATACAGACTGTAATTACAACTTCAGGCTGGTGACATCTCCAGAAGTATATTTTTTAAAAAAACTAACTAAATTGATGGCTTACAAGACTTCAATTTTTCCCCCTGTGAGATGATTATAGGTGTTGTGAGAGATTGGTGGTGGCCAGATAAATATATAGATTTTTGGAAAACTTCCCTTCCCTTCCCTTCCCTTCCCTTCCCTTCCCTTCCCTTCCCTTCCCTTCCCTTCCCTTCCCTTCCCTTCCTTACCCTACCCTACCCTACCCTACCCTTCCCTATCCTACCTTACCCTTCCCTTCCTTCCCTTCCCTTCCCTTCCCTTCCCTTCCCTTCCCTTCCCTTCCCTTCCCTTCCCTTCCCTTCCCTTCCCTTCCTTACCCTACCCTATCCTACCCTTCCCTTCCCTACCCCTTCCCTTCCCCTTTTATTTACTTATACCTTGCATTGTTTACCCACACCTAGTCAACGATAGTCTATGATCATGAAAACTTTGCCATACAAAAATGGAATAATATTTGCCAAGAAAACATCAGGCCAAGGTATATATGGGTGGACATTATGAATGACAAAAAGAATGACTTTGACATCGAGAGGCCTGAGCTGGCTGGCAGGAATTTGAGCTATGGGAACCACTGAATGGAAAACTAAGGCCTCAAAATTCAGATCTGTATTAATATTTTCCACACTTAGACTTCCGGGTGCAATGGGATCTCGGACCATCTCTAGAATAATTTTCTTTCCAGTTACTGCTGTCCCTATTGCAGGCGAGGACATTAGTGCCGAGACGGGGAAAAATTTGATTTTAATGCAAGTCCCAGTAATCAGCTATTTGTGATAGAATTTTCTCTGTCCTGGTCTCCAAGGGATGAGAAGCAAGCAGAGAGGGAAGCAGGGTCAGAAATTAGTATGCAGAAATATCTGATCAGCCAAAGTAATTTTCTTTAATAATCGTATTCATACTGGCTGCTCTTCGCTCACTAGAAGAATTAAGTATTTAATAGTAATATATTTCATCTGGCAGCAGTTCCGTTTCGTTAGGAGCTGTGATGCCTCGTTGGGGTGGAGGGAGGGAGGAAGGGAGGGAGGGAGAATGGGTAGGTGGATGGCTGGATAGGTGGGGTGAGGAAGAGAGAAACTGGAATGAGAAGATCTAACCTGAGAACAAAGCTGTTGTTAATAATAGTAGAATATCTATTAGTACACCAAATAGCCACAAAATCTATTTCTGACCAAATGGGGAAAGGTTTGTATTATTCTTTAACTGAAAATGTATGTGCTTGGTTCAGACGATCTGTATTATCATCCTCCTTCTTAAAATTCTTGAAGATCTTTGGTTGAATATTTGAATATTTTAAAAATGGGTACTGGGATAATGATTAAAATGTACAGTTTTGACCTCTCAGTATGAAAATGCAGCTGCTGGGTAATAGAAAAACTCAAGTTGAGCTTGATTTCATGGTCATGTCTATGCAATTTCTTGGCAATAATCCTATAGAAGTGGTTCGCCATCACCTTCTTTCAGGATGTTTTTCCGACTCCCCAATCTAGCCTACAACCCAAGGATTTCTGTAGCCTCTAATGGATCCCACTGCGTAGTTTTTCAGAAACAGCCAAGCTGACCTGCCACCTTGCAGACTGCTGGGATTCAGAGAACGCATAAGTCATGGTTAATATTCCCCAAAACGTTTAGCATGCCATGCCATGGGAATGTGACATTCATTAGACTTATTGTTACCACACTTGGCTCACAGAGTAGGCTTACTCAGGAAACTCCTAAGATATACGCACTGCAACATGTCAATGATGCATTAAATGGTAGTTAGATGTTTTGGTTGTTTCTGAGATTGCAAGAACATTTAAGGGAAAAGTACTTTACTTTAGCTATTTTCTCTTAGTAATTGTTGAAGGTCATAAACATCTCCCTGCTCAAAGCCTTCTTCAAATTGAGCTTGACTCCTGGTGATTTCCTGGCCATGGCTTTTTAAAAGTGTTCGACAGGATTGTGGAAGTGATTTGGCACTACTTTTTTATAGGATGGCTTTTCAAATTTCTCAATCAAGTTTATTACCCCAATATTTCAGGTCTCCCATTCAAATATAGGTAGTCCTCAATTTATAACAGTTCACTTAGTGACTATTCAAAGTTGCATCGGCACTGAAAAAAGCGACTTATGATCGCTTCTCACACTGCAGCATCCCCGTGATCATGTGATCAAAATTCAGGCGCTTGACTCATATTTATGACATTTGCAATGTCCTGGGAATTATTTGATCCCCTTTTGCGACCATCATCTCTGACAAGCAAAGTCAGTGGGGAAGCCAGATTCACTTAACGACCATTTTACTAACTTAACAACTGCAGTGATTCGCTTAACAACTGTGGCAAAAAAGGCCATCAAATGGGGCAAAATTCACTTAACAAATGTCTTAGCAACAAAAATTTTGCACTCAATTGTGGTTGTAAATTGAGGACTACCAATATTACCAGGCTAGGATCTCCCTTAACTTCCAAGCAAGCCCAGGTAGGGTCAGTCATCTCCTATCATCTGCTGAGGCACGTACAGATATTTGGTGATCATTTCCAAATAAACCTATTTAATTAAGGCTTTGCAAATTGGTGAAAGGCATTTAACTTTTTTTTCTCCTGATATGGAACTCAATATAAAAATTTGCAACTTTTGGAAAACAAAGGGGAGTACTTCATCAACAACAACAAAATTGTGCATGATTTTGTACATGTAATTTTGATGAATGGTCCAATGTTTAATCTGTATAATACAAATTAATCCTCATAAATGTACACTTTCAAGTTCTATACTGTATTTTAGGTATTATATTCAGCCTGGAAAAATGAACAAAAAAAATTCAATGACCAGAGAACAGTAACAAAATGTTTGATTATTGGTATTAATATAAACATAATGCAGGACTTCTTTGGTTACAAAACAGCAAACCCAATGGATGAAATGCACTTTTTTAATGCATCTAACAAACATTCTGAGATTTTTGTTGTTTTATCTTATGTGTATCCACTGATGATTTCTTGAGAGATGTTTTTAGTGGCACTGAAATGTCAATTTTATAACAACAGCAATAAAATCATAAAATAGCCACACCAATTGTCATGCTTTCCTCGTCTATTTTCTTCCAGGTGTGATGGAATGAAAGGAATGGAGAACATCAGGCTGGTATCCGAATTCTGCTTGGACACCAACAATTGAAAATAAGTAGAAGAAATGTTTTACTCAGTTACCAGAATCTGTCTCTAGTATTTTACTAAATGATGTGAGATTCAAGACTACTAAGATTCACTGTTACCATATAAGCAGAAAACACCAATGCAGTTTTAAAGAGTACTAGACCAGCCAACTACTAAACCTGACTTATACAAAGTATTTGAGCTTCAGTTCCAGGATCTGTTCTTCCAAAAAATATTCAGGGTTGATTATTTTTAGGATTGACTGATTTCATCTCCTTGCAGTCTAAGGAACTCTCGGGAGTCTTCCTCAGCACCACAATTCAAAAGCATCAACTCTTTGGCATTCAGTCTTCCTTATATGTCCAACTCTCACGGCCATGTATTACTACTGGGAAAACCGTAGCTTTGATTATATGGACTTTTGTTGGCAAGGTGATGTTTCTGCTTTTTAATATGCTGTCTAGGTTTGCCATTAGCTTTCCTCCCAAGAAGCAAGCAAATTTCATGGTTGTAGTCACCATCTGCAGTGACTTTGGAGACCAAGAAAATAAGATCTGTCAGCATGATCTTAGTTTTTTTTAATGTTGAGTTTCAATATGTTGGTATACAGGTAGTCTTCAGCTTATGACCACAATTGAGCCCAAAATTTCTGCTGCAAAGTGAGACATTTGTTAAGCGAGTTTTCTGCAACTGTTAAGTTAATTACACAGTTGTTAAGTGAATCTGGCTTCTCCATTGACTTTGCTGTCAGAAGGTCACAAAGGCGATTACGTGACCCTGGGATACTGCAACCGGTATAAATATGAGTCAGTTGCAAGCATCTGAATTTTGATCACGTGGCCATGGGGATGCTGCAACAGTCATAAGTGTGAAAAATGATCATAAGTCACTTTTTTCAGTGCCGTTGTAATGGTCATTAATGGAACTGTTGTAAATCGAGGACTCCCTGTATTGTGTTATAAATGGGCTGCAGTAATCATAATAATTGCTTGAGGGCAGCAAAATGTTTTATGCATCTCATTGTTGCCAACTAGTGGTTATGTGAATTTTTATATCCCAGATGCTCCAGATACCCCAGATACAGTGTGTGAATGTTTTCAGACTTTGAATGTTGTATGAATGGCTCTGGTGAGAGTTATTTGTCACTTTGAGTCATTGCAAATGCTTGTACATGGTGTATCTGCAAACTGCTTGACTGGGGATGAGTGGAATAAAGATATAACTGAGTTGATTTTTGCAACCAATCAAGAAGGCATGTTCTATCCTACATCTTCAGCATTTTTGCTTGAAGGACTGGCTAAGCTGAGCAATTGCTTCAGTTCTATTATCTGAGTTCACATTATATGTCTGGCCACTCTTACTCAAAACAAACCCTAACTGGCTCGCTGACTGGGTCCCGCTATCTATGACCCACTTAGACAAGTAATGCAATCACAAACATAGTGTAATAATTATATTCAGGATTGCAGACTTTGGCTAGAATGAAGACTGAATTGTGTACTGGCATAGGCTGAATAGCACACTATAAAGCAACTCGGTCTGCTTCTGAGGATGCCAGCTGCACCTGCTAGCAAAGCATCAGTCCATGGTCTTCAGTCCAAAAGCTCATTTACTACTTGGGAGACCAAATTAGTTTGTGCTTGGATTTAGACTACAAACTAAATGTGATTCATTATTTAAGTTTAGTTTAAGTTTGTATTTAAGTTTATGATTTAGCCAAGATGCTTGCAAGACATACTGAATTACAAACTAATTGCCCATATTTTAGCCTTGTTTGTGGTATGAACCAAAGGCAACTGGGTTGTTTGAACCTCATGCTTAATGTTTTATGAGAAACCTAGTATAAATGCAGGTTGAGTAAATTATGGTTTAAGTTAGTCATGGGCAATACACTTGTGCGGCAGAGTAATAAGTAGCAGGAAAACACCGCTTTTGTTGTTGAATGGGTAAACAAGATTCAGACTTCAGCCCTGCCTCAATCATGTAGTTTAGAAGTGCTAAAAACCCTATTGTAAATTGGCAGATGTGTTAACTATTCATATTTATTTTGGAGTTTTTCACATCCCATTCTATTATTTTAATGACTTTTTTCTACTTTGCACAATTACAAAATGGATTTCCTAATTTCTCTCCTAGTTTTACAATTAGTACTCATTATATGAAGTGAGAATTTAATCCACTAGGAGCTAATAATTGTTTTTGAATTAATGTCTCTGAACTATGCATCTGCCCTAATTTCTCTGTGTTCATGCCCTAAGTCTTAATTTTGATGGAAAGTCCTTGATATTAATAACTCTTCGCTTCAAAATTCCAAAGAAAAATAACCGATGAATGGTAGCATCATAAATATTTTGTTATGTAAATAGTTCTTATGCAAAAATGTGTTGTTGTTGGTTTTTTTGCAAAGGAGGTCAAATTGCTTTCTGCCTGTCAGTGTTAAGTGTTGGGGGCAGTGAAGGGGGGGGGGATTCTTTCTCCAAAGCTGTTGTTTGCATTTCAAAGGAAACTGCCATTGGTGCCCATGGAGGCTACTCTTGAAATGCAAATAGGAGTGGGAAACTTTTTCAAGATTACAGTGGAAAGGGAAACATTGCAGTCTTCACCCTAACCATAGATACCTGAGCCTACCCATACTTTACTGTAGCTATAGATGCTATTGATCAAACAATAGTAATATGCATGCATATTTAATTGCATCTCCCCTGTTAATGTTACATCTAATTTTGCCCTAAGGGTTTGCTGATAGATACTCAGAGATACTTATTCATTTGATTTCTATCTGATCTCTCTGCTAAGATATTCAGGATGACAATATAAGATGCCTCATTTTTTTCCCCTTATAGCAATTCCAATGAGGAAGGTTAGACACAAGATCACCTGGTGAAATGGTCTGGCTGATACCTTAACATTACCCTGCATTTGCAAGGATGTCTGATCATAGCCCATTCCAAAACCTTGTTGGAAACATCTAGAGACCCTTCTAAAAAAGGAAAGAGCGTATTTGTTTGTTATACAACTTATTACATTGATTTCTCTGTCTTTACTCTGTCTGTCTTTGTTTAAGGTAGTTAGAACTGTAGCTAATATGACCCACAAGGGTTTACCAACAAAGTAGGTTTACAGGTGAGATGACAACACTTAGTTTTCTGTTCAGTGTAGAAAAATGCATCATTCTCCTTTATTTCTGATTTCTCCTTCATTTTCTCTTCGAAATTGCATCCTAGAATATTTGCAAGAGATTAGTTTTCTCCCGTTAGTATTCAGTTCTCCATAAGATCTTCTTTTCCCACAAAACATTTTGTTTAAGCACTTATTCCTCATTTGTTGTTGTTACTCAGACTCTGTATACATCACACACATACACACTGTACGTATATTTTTTTTTTCCTAGAATGCAACACCACAGTACCTCCTTTTCCTGAATTGGCAATCTTTAGATATATTGGACATACAAGTCTCAGTATTCTCAGCCAGCATAATTCCCGTTGTAGGTTATTTGGAGAGAACCAGGATGGAGAAAGCTTGGTTTGAGATGGTAGTTGGGTAGGAGTTTGGAATAGCCTGCTTAGATCATCTGTCAGATTGCTTGAATATGAATACAGATGTGCTCTGTGCCTGTTTCCTGTGCGTTGGGCTATTTCTTAGCACAGTTCTATCATTTTTCTGAATCCAGCAGATTTCAGGGAGATATCTCAGGAAAAAGGCATAAAAAGTGAAGCAGAAGAGAGCAAATAATAACAAACAAGTTATTATTTAATAATTTAATTACTGCTACGAGGGAATGATTGAGCTGACCGCAATTCCATTTCTGTCCTTTCAGCCAGAAACACCTGGAAGTAGGTTGTGTATGGTGAGAAGATGGAATCAAGTTGGCCGCCTTCCCATCAGAGTAATAAAACAGGAAAAAGATAGCCATATGTACTGTTGGCAGAAGCAGAAAAAAACTTATAATGCACCCAGTGGTGACAGCTGGCAGATCCTAGCTTTCTTAAAATGCAGCAAAAGACTAATGCTCTCTCTAAAGATGGAGTTTCAAAATGAGATTAAAAATGAGACTCGCCCCACCGTACTCTATCTGCTTATAAGAGCCCCTGTTAGGCCTGCCAAACACTTCAGAAATCAGCAGTTAGGTATTATGAGGGCAGATAGCTCAGCAGAAGCTAAGTATCCAGAGTCACCTGAAACTGAAGCAAGAAATGCCATGAAGAATAGAGCCCAGCAACTGGATGGAAGTGGGCAGGCTCAAAGCAGGCAACTCACCAACAACTACGGTATAGATCCCACTCTGACTGCATTTATAACCATACTGTAACATAATGAATTCTATCCATGAGATACTTGGGCTTCTACATACAGGAGGAGGAGGAGGTGAGGATGAGCCTTAAGATAATTTTGAATGTCTGCAGATTTGAGGTTTCCAAAACCTTCCAATGAATGCCTTCATTTTTTATACAGCTGATGTTCTAGCTACATAGAAGTAGCATTTAAGGAACTGAGTTGTCTATAAATCTCTTTTAGCTTTCCCAAACCTATGCTAGAATTTTAAGATGGCCACGCAAGCTTGAAATTCTGGGATTGTGATCTCAGTGAATTGGGGAGGGGGTGATTGTAAAAACTTGATTTTCTTGACTAAATTCTGTGCAATTTCAACAAGAAATGGTGGCTGAGTGCTTTGGGGCATGATTCTATACACACCATTCTCTTTGTCCTCCGGTTTGATTTTTCTCCCCCAACTGTTAATTTCCTGTCCTCATACATAATGCCCCAAAGCTTGCTAATATCTCCTTCTTAAATGTGGGTGGATATTTTAAAGACCAGTCTTCTGAATGACTAGCAGACTATATGATTATTGGGCAAGATGAAAAAAAAATATTTTAATTTGCATAATTTATGCAAATTAAATAAAGATTCTGTCTTTGATGAACAGTACTGCTAAAGTTTTAAAAATATTCATTACATTGAGTCCTCATAAACAAATCTGTGTTCAAAATTTATAATATGGCTGCTTGCTGGGAATTGTCATAGAGGTCACATGGTATTGTTTGCCTCTCCTGATTGGATATCTACTCTAGTAGTATTTTGTCTCCATCTGGTGGTAGCTTTTTCTGTCTAATGTGACAGCAACCTGGTCAAAATCATCAGAAAATCATACACTACCATAATGTATAGTTATAGGAGGATGGAAGAAAATTTAAAGCTAGGAACAGTCACCAAAAATGAGAGTTACTCTTGAAATGTTCCTCAAAACAGAGTTTGGGCAGAAGTTTATATTGTTTATAATTCTGAAGAATCTTTGCTTTGATTTCATCAAAGAACACTTTCATTTTCACCAAACATGAACACACCAATGACATCACTTGTGGCCCTTCCTAGACAGAGATGCCCTTCGCACAGTCACTCAAGCTCTCATTGTCTCTCAGTTGGACTACTGCAATGCCCTCTACATGGGGCTGCCCTTGGGGTACATCCGGAGGCTCCAGCTGGTCCGGAATGCAGCCGCGCGGGTTGTTACGGGAGCTTCCCGTTACTCCTGGGCAACACCTCTCCTGCGTGAGCTGCACTGGCTGGCTGCTGGTGACCTTCTGGATCCGCTTCAAGATGCTGGTACTCACCTATAAAGCCCTTCATGGCATTGGCCTGAGGTACTTGCAGGACCACCTTCTACCGGCCTCCCACTGCCCTGTGTGCTCTCATAGAGCTGCCCTCCTCTGGGTGCCGTCGGCCAGACAATGTCGGCTGGCGACCCCCAGGATGAGGGCATTCTCTGTGGCCGCACCGACCCTCTGGAATGGGTTACCCACCGAGCTCCGGAAGGCTCCCAATCTCCGCGCCTTCCATGCTGGCCTGAAGATATGGCTTTTTTATCAAATTTCCTGACCGATTATGGGGTTTTAACTTGGGGATTTTAATTTTTTTTTAGAATAGAATAGAATTTTATTGTTGTTGTTGTTTTTATCATGTGAGCTGCCCCGAGTCCCACGGGAGAAGGGTGGCATATAAATTTTAATAATAAAATAAATAATAATCATAATAAATAAATCACTGCCAGAATTCAAAAGGCCTTGGGCAATATAGACTTTTGGATACTGTACTGTCAAAGTTTTTTCCCCTTCCAGTTCTTCATTGAAATCTTTCTTTGAAGGTCATTATGGCAAAGATGAAGATTCAGAAATATAGGTAGAGCCAAAGTTTACCAGAATTCCCCCCCCCCCACCGCCCCAGTATTTTAGGAAAGTTATATATTTTTCTTTTTTCCCACTTTAAAAAAAAACCCTGGAATGAGCACTATATTAAGACTTATGTAAAATGTGTTTCTCAAAAGATGGAGAGTAGAGAAAGCAGCTGTTCCTTCCTGATTTTTTTTTCAATGTGCAGTGCTGAATCTGGAGGTCTTATATCTGTGCTGATTAGTTTAGACTTCATAATAGTAGTGAAGGAAGCTATATTCATTTCTAATCTTATAGATTCTCCTAGACAACTGTTTATTGTGAAATCACTATTTTTCCATCCAATTCATTCAGATTCAAAGGTGTCGAGGCAGTGTTATTCTCCATATGTATTTCTCCCTTTCCTCTCACTTATTATTTTTCTTTCTAAAAAAAGTTATGTTCAAGATGAAAACACAGCATCCTTCTGCCATGTAGCACCTTGTACTTTATGGTTGTACAAATGCCAATACTTTTATGTGAAAGTAATTTGGTAGATTATAAACTTTAGGACTACAGACCCCATAATACAATGTTATTAAGGAAGACAGGCAGCTCCTAACACTAATATTTCACTGTTGTTTTGCTATATAATCAATTTTCTAATTGTTGATGACATTTCATTTTTATATGTTTATCCCATTATTTTCTCTACATTTGTGGATATGATAGCTGGTACTGGCGGTAAATGCTTCTCACGTTTGTTTGAAGGCTTTGTCGGGAAGGAGTCTGATTGATAGTTAAACACATTATTTATTTAACTTTTAAATACTTAAATATGACTGCCTCTTACTTTTCATTACTGTAAATGTAAAAAAAAATATTTTGCATTAAATGCTTAGTGAAGAGTATGTTTAATTAGAGGAAAAACACTTTGTTACAATGGTAGTGACCAGAAAGTTTTCTTTTTATTTAATCAGCAATTAAGAACAAGCAATGTAACACAGTTATTTTTAGGTCATACACATATATTTAAGGCCTCCCCAACTTGGTACCCTTTGGGTGTACAGAATTTCACCTTTGTACTTCTAGTCAAAGAAAGCCATAAAAGCAGTGGATTATGGGAGCTGAAGTTCAATATAACAGGAGAATTCCAGAGAGGAAATCTAGGTTAAGAGCATTATGATATTTCATTGGTATTTGACACTGAGAGACAGAGAAAGACAACACATCAAATATGGTGTACACTAGTGGTTAGGATGCTGGATTAATAACAGGTAGACTCACACAGAAGCTGTCTTTGGATCAGTCACTCTCTTACAACACTAGACCAGCAAATTTGAAAACATCAATCTAGCAACCTGTACTGGATCAGTGTGGTAGATTATTCTCTCTATGTGTATGGATGTTTGTGTGTGTGTGTGATTTTTATGATTTTTTAAAAATGATTCTTATGATTTTTCTTCTTTATACTGCACCTCATGTAAAGAAAATGGTAAAATGGAAAAGAGTTACTTTCCCTTTTCTCTTCTGCCCCATTGCTTAGTTCTCACAGCAGTTCAGGATTGCAAGAGAAAAAAACAAGTTTGTTCTAGTTTCCAGTAATCCAGCATAGATTACGAAGTTACTGGAAAAGTAATCCAGAAAAGATTAGAAAAGACTGATTTAACTCTGGAAAGGAACCAACATCATCTGATCAGAGAGGTCAGAGCTGATTTTGAAATGGCACAATGATGCCTTATGAAACATGGTATATCAAAGAAAGTGGAATGCATCTTCTTATTTTTTATGGTTCCAAAGCATGTGGAATAACCCTGTGATAATACTTGTCAGCTCCAAAAAAGACTTCAAAGATTTCTACACTGTTCATTTAAAAAAAAACAAATCCCAATTGTCTGCAAGAAACAACTTTAATTTTGCTTTATCAAGCTTTAGCATTCCAATTTCAGTTCCTTAACAGCCTTCTTAAAGTTTTTGTCAACCAATTCTTTTTACAATATGCCAAACATCTGGCGATGCAATTCAATACGTTGTCTGAATTTATGCATGATAACATGAATAAATTGAATCATAAGATTGGGAAATAGAAAACCCACATTTCATCGCCATCATAGCCACTCTTCTGGACATCTGATCTTGGTCTTAGCCAATCCACATCCTTTTCAATTTTTTTTAAAAAAATCCATAAAATGGGATACACCAATACTACAGATGTCTTATTTTATTACTATTATTTGACTGTATCTTCAAAGGACATAAGTGAGACTTCATTTTTATAAAGCTGTGCTGAACTTTACTTCTTCCTCACTGCTGCTCATATCAATATGCACACCTGGGTATGGACACAGCATTTAAAAAGAGGCCCCAAGAATTTCCTGCTCCTAGAAAGGTTTTCACAACTAAAATCTAGTTGTGTGCCAGGGACCCATTTTCTCTCCATGGCAATTCAGGATCTGCACCCACCAGCTTCTGCTTTTCTCCCATCTTAACTTCCTCAGAGCGCTGCTGCTGCTGCATGCGTGTTTGTGAGCTCACAGGGAACGGTGGGACACGGGCCTTTCTCTCGTCTCTAATGAAACCCTTTAATCATATTCAAATAGGTTACTGTTCAGGGGGAAAATAGAAATATGGATTTGATAGCAATAAATTTCCCTGGCTGGCTAAGCCCAGTTCTTAATTGTCCTGTCCCAGGGCTCGCACATTTCATTGTTCGTTAGGTGCTTAAGTCCCTGCTCTCATTTTGTGGCGGTGACATTACCGCTGATGGCTCTAATACTCTCATAATTTGAAAGGGGATTTGCATGATAGAACGCAGAGTATTAAAAGAAAAAGAAAAAAGGAGAGTTAAAAAAGGAGGGGGTGCAGCGCAAATGGGGGGGGGGCTAGAATGGGAGGACCAGATCCAGCTTTCACTTTAAAAAAGTCACTTTCTTCAAAGTCAAATCATTGTTTTCATTAAAGTAAGGAAAAAAGAGGTTTCTTTAGAATGAGCCTGTCCGGCCACTGGTATTATCCTTATTATGGCTAATGGTTATTAATTATTATTATCCTCTTGCACAGTGTGCTGCGGACGTGATGTCCTTAATGTCCTTGGGACAAAGGAAGAGAAAGGGTGCTGGAATGGGGTTGGGAGGGGAAGAAAAGGCCTTTGCCAGCAGCAACTTGAATGGTAATGGTGTCTTTAGAAACCTATATAGTGCTTCCTGATCTTGAAGTCTTGTAGTTATTACTAATAAGATTGAGATTTCTTTGGCGATTTCCTTTTATAATGGATCCATCTTCCTATTTTGGAGGCAAGCATCAATAGTAGGATTGTAAGCATACTGTATTTGCAAATTGATGGAGATGAACTATAGGCATCAAATTGTTTGATGTCTGTGGTTGACTCATCTCTTTCACCAATGGTTTTGAGGTGAGCCTTGAACTATGAACCTCTAAGGTGAGCAATATTTTTATCGTAAAAAAACAAACAAACCCCAACTTACAATATTGTATGTTTCATGTCTTATTATGTGAATAGAATTATAACACTGGATTTGGGATCCTGTTTGTAGTTCCTGGTTTCTGGAGCTGACAAACTGAACTTCAGCATTTTTCAGATTTTGACTGGATCCTAATGTCACAGAAACAAAAAACAGAAATAAGAGGAGATTAAGAAAATTATGGTTAATGGAGTAGTGCCAATTTTTCTTTTCCAAATTAATGCTGGGTTAAAATTACAAGATGACTGCCAGGAAAATCCAGATCCACACATGAAGGTTCAATTAAACTGATTTATTGCTAAATGCCTATGCAGAGGAATCTTCTCAGCTAATGGTTGGCACCTGCTTACAGTTAAATAAGAATCAATGTATTCAAGGACTTAGTTCTCTTGTGGCTATGTAGGGATTTTAGACTGATCCCCCTTTTCACTCCGTATCCAGATTCAGCTACCCTTTCTCTTACAATGGCAAATACAATTCATGTATTTAAGGTATGTTCATGTGTTATATTCATAGCAATAACCTATGTATAATATTCCAGTTTGTTATGCTTATAAGAGACAAGTTATATTTTTTCTGGTATGAAATCACATTACTTATTTATTTAATGTACTAAATATTTCCTAGAATATTCCCTAAATCTTCAATTAATATTTCTTAAATCTTTTGTTTCTTCTGGGTTTTTTTTCCACAAGGATTTATAAGGAAAGGTTCAATGGTTAAACCCCCAGTTACAAATCAACACGCCTCCATTTTAATCACTTGACACTTGAGGATTTACACACTCAGGTTTGGATACAATCCAACAAATGCTAGTGCCCATTGAATTTAACTGAAGTTGGTGTTTGATTTCTGAGCAAGCTTTTTTAAAAAAATTGTATAAAGAATGTCTGGTCGTGAGCTGCTGCAGACTCCTCTGAAAGTTTTCTCTGAATGTGAAGAGTTATTTTACATGTTAACACAATGCTGAATTACTTTGCATTTCTCCAAACTAAGGTATACTATATCATGGTCAGTCCCAAAGTGTAATGTAAGCACAATTTTGCACATTTTAGCAATGTAAAATGTTGTTTGTAAACCTACAATCCAAACACATTTCTTAAGGAATCCTATTAAACTCTATGGATTTTCCTAAGGTTTACTTCCATGATAGGCAATTTTCCCCACCAAGTGATAAGTTGGAAGTGTTGCACTCCCTCCCCCAAACAGCAAAAATCCCAAAACTAGAGAGATCTTTGATTGCACAACTGTGGCTGCCATCTTGATTTACCACTGAGGCCCAGAAAAAGTTTCTTATGATGACCTTTCTTTTATGGAACATTCTTTGGCATGAGGATAGGTTGACGTCCATTCCGATGGCATTTCAGAAACAGATGAAAACTGAACTCTTCCAGGGAGCACTTGTATTGATGTTGTCTTGCTTTGTTATCATTGGCTAATTGTTTTTATTGCTATATTGCTATGAGTTTTTATGTCTCTTTTATTATATATTGTAAGTTTTTATTACAGTAAATGCTAGCATTTTATGCTGATTAGGCAATGCACATAACTAACAATTAACTGTAGTTATTTCACAGTTCTATGAAAAAATAAAATCACAGTGAGAATGAAGCTAATATGATACGATAATAATATGATTATCATGCTATAAATTGCAACAGTATTGAAAAGTCTGTCTCACTATTTATAAAAACAGATAAGCCTCATTGTAAGCACACTTCTACAGAGAGTTTTAGCATCATTCTTGATCAGGGCAGGATTGGAACAGGTTCAATTTCTAAAGTGCCTTCTATTCTCTCTGCATTTGAGTAGATATTGATCATGTCACTTATGCAATATAGCTAATTTTAAAAATCTATTTAAAAAAATATCACAGCAACCTATCATGTTTGTTGAAAACGTTGATTTTCTGACATCTCCTTTGGACCTAATAAAAAGGGCATTAAATTATAGAGACATGGGATAGAGCAGGGGTCTCCAACCTTGGCAACTTTAATCCTGGAGGACTTCAACTCCCAGAATTCCCCAGCCAGCAAAGCTGAAGTCCTCCAGGCTTAAAGTTGGAGACCCCTGGCATAAAGTCAATGGTGAGATTCAGCCAGTTCGCACCACTTCGGGAGAACTGGTTGTTAACTTTCTGAACAGTTTGGTGAACTGGTTGTTGGAAGAAATCATGAGGACAGAGAACTGGTTGTTAAATTATTTGAATCTCAGCACTGCATAAAGGGCACCTTGAAATAGATATATCCTCTAGAAAAAGTCATAAACCTAGAAATTGGAGCATATCAAGAACCCAGAACCACACTTTATGGTTTTAGCTCCATAGCTGATCCCCTGCATTTTTGCTGATAATAGCAAATTCAAACAGCACCATTTCTCCTGCCAGACCCACTATGCAACGACTTGCTCCTTCATTACATCATCTTGCATAAAAGGGGATCATTCAGACCTTGGTTTCAGCTAAAACAATACTGCAAATTAGCTAAACGTGTGTTCTGGGCATTTTGATCTCCCCCTCCTGCATTTTCCATCTCTTAAGGAACAACGGCTGTGCAGTGCAGATGGGAAAGGCAGCCTAGGGAGGTTGAAATTAAACCCACTCCAAGAGGCAAAGGATTAAATCACTGTCCAATTTGGGGAGGGGGGGATTGAAAAAGAGTGCATGCTTTGAGAACAAAACTTGCCATAAGAAACTATCTTACCAATTGGGAAACTGCTGAATCCCCATTGTCTTCGTTATCTTGGTTATTTAGCAACTTTCAATATGGCAGTCCTCTGCTTCATTTAGATGTCCTCCAATGTTCCCAACAGTAGAAGCCATACTCTGTGTCCACAAGCCTTTTTGTTTACCCTGAATGTCCAATCTGTTTCACCATCTTCTGCCCATCTGACTGTAATGTGCTGATATGCACAGAGGCAACTCAAAGTTCTCAATCTCACTCTATGATGGGACAATATTCCTTTGCAGAAGACCTTGCTCGTCAATCTAAACCTCAACAAAGACATTCTCCAGGAATGTGCTAGAGCTGGAATAATCTTAAATATTTTCATTCATGCCAGTCACATGGGAATTGGTGTGTGTGTGCATGTGGGGGGTGGGTAGAGAATAAGGAGAAGAAAGGGGGGCAACATAGGGGGTTTAATAGGCTTCAGTGACAGCACAGTGTCCACATTGGGAGAAGATTAATGACAAAAATTAATCGCATGACCTTTCTTTCGAGGAGCTGGAGGTGAGGCGAGCCATTAAAGCCTCTTATGTTGTAATTAACGTTTGAGGGGAGAAAAGACTGGCTTCAGAATGGATGTGATCATTTAATTAGGGTTATGCGTCAGTGCCACAACAGGTTCAGAGAAGTCATAATTTAACTATAGCTTTAAATTACACAGTCAGAATGCGGATGGCAGGGTTTAATGGCAGGAGAGCCCTACCACAGCAAAGTAAGAAAAACAGTTAAATAAACACGAGAGAGAGAGAGAGAGAGAGAAAGAGAGAGAGAGAGAGAGAGAGAGAGAGAGAGAGAGAGAGAGAGAGAGAGAGAGAGAGAGATGGTGAATGCAAGACTGAGAGGTGAAGAAGATAATGTGGGCATGGAGATCTGGAAAGTGTCATTCTGTCTTTTAGGGGGTTCCTAACAATAAATTTGAAGCAAGGAAGCCAAATCTTAGAATCCGTCTGGTGCTATTCCTCTGTATAAACTTTCCATGAAATATTATCTCAGGTGTAAATTGACAGCAGTTTCACTGGAATTTAATCTACCTCCCACTAACATAGGAAGGTTATATCAGTGGAAGGCAGTGCAATTATATTGTGATGCCCATGTAGAAAAAGGAGTTGAGGCATATTGAGCCAGAGCCTCCTTCCATATTATCAGCCATTTAACAATTCCAGTTTAGTCAGAATATAGACAAATGCGGTTAGTCAAGAGGCCTACCCCATTGTCATTTCGCTATATTGTAATGTCCTTCTGCAGGATGCTTGCTGTTTGTTTATATCATCTCATGTGGAATGACTAAGAAAGTCAATAAGAAAACTGTCATTTTACTATACTGTGAGGAAGACATTTGGCTCTCCCTAGGCAAATCCTACAAACCGTTGTGCGGTTTAAGAGTTTTTTTCAACATTCATCTAAAACTGTTCTGTCCATTCTAGTGCCTTATTTTTTGTTGTATAGATCGAGCCCAAGATTCAGTTCATAATGCTAACAAATGATTGATAAAGTGAACAACAGAGTTGTACAAGGGTTGGTCAAAATATGTCAAAATGGTGACAATGTTATCTCACCTTCAGTGGATCATGGCCTTTCTGCACAGAAGCTTTGCATCATTCCCAAAAATGTTCTATGCCTTTGCAGTTCCATGGGCTCATTAGTATTTAGTAACTAAGTTGATTTATTTCTGGCCCAGGCAGATAGAAAAACCCTAATACTTCTGTTTGCAATGCTATTGGTCTAATGAGTTTGAGGATGGTCACATTTTCTCTTCTTTGGTGTGAACTCTTGCTTCAGTTTATTTATTTATTGTATTAATTTATTGGTTTGATTTATATGCCGCCCTTCTCCGGAGACTTAGGGCTGCTTACAATGCGTTAAGCAATAGCCTTCATACTTTTGTATATACCTGCTTAGTAGGGCTTTCAACCCCCCCAAGCGGTGTTCTTTTTTATACAAAGTCAGCTTATTGCCCCCACAATCCGGGTCCTCATTTTACCTACCTCGGAAGGCTGGAAGGCTGAATCAACCTTGAGCCTGGAGAGATTCGAACTTGCAGTAATTGCAGGCAGCTGGCAGCTAAATGCTATTTAACAGCGCTTTAGTCCACTGCTCCACCAGGCTCCTAGTTCTAGACCCTGAACAACTATTCTTTTTCTCCACCACTACTCCCTTAGATTTTGTTTTTCTAAACAGTGTGTTTTTCTTCCTTTTGTCTACAGTCCAGCCATATAGCAATATGCAGGGATATTGGGAAACTGCAGGGTTGAAAAAAAAAAAAGCAAGCATGATATGATTTTATGATCAGAGTTTGTAATAGCTTTTTAGTGCAACAGAGGAATGGCATTTCTATAGCCAAGAAGTTATCCTCATATTGATTGCACAGGTGTTTTTGGGGGAAAGTGGGGAAACAACAATAAGTACATAAATGTGTGTGTGTGTTAAAATAGCTATTTTATTTCTGGTTTGTGTGGAATAGATGTTAGAGTCAATCTGAAATTGCTGAGGAGTCATGAGCTTCAGTACATCTTTTTTTAGTCATTTATTGGAAAAGTGATTAGCTCACAGTATTCCATATATTCTTAATGTTTCAGGATCAGTAACAATAAGGATAATTGAAACTTCCTTTTAAAGGGTTGGCAAAATGGAAATAAAATGTTTGTAGACGTGTCCTTAGGATGCACCCTTGGGTGATGCATGGCACTTTTTATCCCCGTCCATCTTCACAGGCTATAAGTAGGATAATAATTTTGTCCTCTTTTACAAAGCTGCCCAAAAGATCACTAAGATGAGTGAATAAATGCCACATTATTGTTTGGTATTCTTCTAATTATACTCAGTCTTGGGCTTAATTCCAGATTTTCCAAATGATTTGGACTACATTCAGCCTGCTGATTTAAATCATGAAGCAGGGAGCTCTGCATTTCCTAATCAAGCACTATGCAACAAATCTGTTTGAGTGTGTATTTGAGAGAGAAAGAGACAACTGAACAGAAACAGATAGACATACACACCAATACAGAACAAATATAAATTAAATATAAATTTTGAAATAAACATAATCTAATTGCTAATATACTACATGTCACTTCAGAAGGAAAAGACTGTGACAACCAGCCAACCTCTGACTTTCCTCTGATTGCTGTGCAAGCAGGATGTGTTGATGGGTGTTTTTCTTACTGTTATTCCTTTATAGTTTTGTATCTTGAAAGTGAGCCTACTCTGTTCTCTGAAAAAGATGTCCACTATCCACCATAGAAAGATGGTGGATAAAATCCGTTGAGATATGTGTGTGGGCTATTGGCTCCTATTTATATTTAGAAATTCCGAGTGGTGCCTGTGGTTTCTTAAGTACAAACTATATAAGCCTTTCCCAAGCTTCTTGATTCTTGATTCCTTCTCTTGACATATTGTCCATCCTTATCCCAAATGCACCTGCAATCATATCCATAATGTATTTTCCTACCTCTTGTGATATCTTCCAATAAAAAAAAAAAATCAGTTCCCGAAACTCTCATTATTTTCTACTGAAGATTGGCTAATAAATCCAATCTCTCTCTCTCTCTCTGTATATAATAATAATAATAATAATAATAATAATAATAATAATAATAATAATAATGGTCTCTTTTCCTCATGGAGCTCTTGAGTCCTTAATACTTAATAGACTTTCAAATGCTGCAATGCAAAAGGAGATTTTTATACCCATGACAAGAGATAATATTATTAAGATTTGCTATTATTTGAATTCTAGCATTTCACAAATTCTGGCTGGTGAGCTATAGATGGGAGGAGAGAGAAAACAATAAAATCTTTTGCCTATGAATTACATCTTCCGGTCTGGTGATTTGTGTTGGATCCCAGAGCACTCTGGCTAAGTTGGGCCTAGCTTATCAAAATGGCATTATAGGTCAACATTGCTGAACAATTTCCTAAAACAGATGTACCGGGGCCTGGTGGGAGGTTCAGCCCCAGGCGAGTTTGAAGCATGACAGGTTCAGATGAGAAAGTTGAGTAAATAGCCCAGTGACTAATGACCAACAATTTAAAGCTTATGATGGAGTGGGGACCAGATGGAGGGGGAGGGTAGAGATCTTCCCCCAGTGGGGCAATAGAAGGAATTAGCAGAGAAATGGATGGCTTCTTTAGGTATTCTTTTTCATGTAATTTCAGTGAAGTTATTCAAGAGAAAGTGTGTCAAGTTTAGTTTTAACATACTTGTCAACCAAACTGCAGATGCCTATTTGCATATTTATATTAATGTAAAGGCAAGTCACTAGTTTATAAAAGGTTATGCAGGAAGAAGATAAAAATGCAGTTCAGATTTACAACTAACCAATTATGCTGAGAAAAATGAATGCAGACATACGGTATGAGTTTTGCCCACAGTACCATTGCGAGTTTAAGACACCTGTACAAGACATATTATCTGCATTGTCTGCATTGAAACTCCTAGCAGATGATTTTGACTAAAAAAGGTCTTTATTTATTTATGGTAATTTATTCTGCTTACTCCACAAAGTGGCTCACTTAGTAATTTCCTTATTTCTGCTGGTCATGCAGCAAAAATGTGCCTGGCCTGAAAACTGAACTAAATATGCTGCTGTTGTCTTTGGGTGAAATGATTGAATGCAACCACAAAAGATCAACATATTTTTATTATGCCATAGAACTAGCTTTCCTCAACTTGATGCCCTCCAGATGCTTTAGGACTACAACTCCCAGAGTTTCCAGACAGCATTGCCTGACACAGAAAGAGGCAGAAGACAGAAGATCCTTTAAGTAGGACAAAGTTGCCGGCTGTTAGATGTTTGCCTTGATCCAGGCAAAACTTAAGCACAGTACACAACACTTTTTAGCTACCATCTGTTGAACTACATGACCTCATAGAGACTTTCAGTCTGTGGCTAGTAACTCTTCTTTGTCTGGAACAGACATGGCCATTTTAGTGAGCAGTTAGAATCTCCATTTTCTGTTTCATTTTTAATTTTTGCCATCATAATTCAACAATGTTTGACATGTTTACCTTTGCCTCTTGTTATAATGCAAACATAGCTACATATGTCTTAAGGTGAGATTTCAGGGGCCCATTCCCAGATTATTTTAAAAATTGGCCTAAAGAATATACAGGGATCTTTACAGATTTTTACTGGAGCTTTTCCCTCTTAGACAATATGGCCAAATTCAATATGGTGGAAATAAATCTCCCTCCATTTTTCTTTTACTGTCTTGCTCTCTTTACATTCTCTACAAAACCATGGAATTCTCTGTGCTTTCTCTTCTTTTTCGTCTTCTGCATTTACTATCCTCTTATTTTGCTTTCTCTGTCTCTTAGATTCAAGGAGCCTGCTGGGAAGAATTTTGGAGGTGGGCCACTACACAATATTCACCCTGTGTGGGCAACACCAAACAAACAGACTGCAAATAAAGTCCGTGCTCTCCCCCACGCGCATGCACAGAGGCACATCTTTTCTCCATTACCTTTGCTAATACCATCTTTCTTCCATCTTGAGCTCAGTGTGTTGTTGTTTTTTTTGTCTCTTTCAACTCCCCTCCCTTTCCCCCTACCCCTCAATTTATTCCAGCTGTGAAAACCTTTTGCCATCTCCTCTGTCACACGGGCAGAGAGGTGAGTGGCAGGGAGAAAAGCTGCTGCAAGCCATGGTGGATAATCTATTCCACATGTGTGCCCTGGCAAGAGCCCCACCACCAGCGCTTGACTGGACAGAACAGCTCTTGCTGAAAGCAGCTTGCGTGGCCATGGATCTGTGTTGGCTCTCGTACTCCGCTTTGCACATAAATACGCATGGGAGCATTGGCAACAACAATACTTTGGGGGTTTAATTATAGCATTTATTGGTTTTGTAGATGAAATCTGAACATTTGGGGAGAAGGAAAGCACTCTGGGAATGAGGCAGGAAAAGCGGATGAAATGAAAGTCACACAAATACATTTTGAAATTTGCAGATTCAGGGAATTGCAACTCTGGCCATAGATATATACTCATGTCTGCATGCACACACAGACACACTAACATGGAGCAAACTTTTAATAAGACCACTGAAGTAGGTAACTGCTTATGAGGCAGACTTTTACTCTTGAACCTACCCCCATTTAACATTAAGGCTGCATATGACAAATGGGCTAGGTCATTGTCTCCAAATCACCTGCTGCTTCCTGAGCAATGGACAATACTATTCTCTTCATTGGCAATCAACCTGATTTATATATATGGAGGAGGAACTTCATGTGAGACAGGACCACAGTTGGATCTTGAAAGGCTTGTGTGTGCCCCAGGAACTTCATAAACTACCTACCAAATAATATACTAGTACAATGTGACTGAAGTGGAAAATCAGTAACTCCAGGGCTAGAGTCTAAACTCTGCTTGGCTTTAGTTAAGTGCAAAGACAAATCAAAGAGAAGGGCTATTTTTGTCTTTGCCCCACCCTCTACTTTTTAGAGTATGGGTCTCCTCATGCCCCTCAAAAGCTAGTGCAGCACTGAGATAGAAAGGGCCATGTGCACTGAAAGATGGAATAGGGGGAGGAAGCACCATCTTGTCCTTTGCCTCAGCAACACAGTTCTTGTCTCAGCCCTGGGGTAAAGAATACGATACTTCCCAAGGCTACTCCAATAGGCATAACAGCTATATTGGGAAACAGAAGAGGTGGTACCATTATTTTAGGCTTAGCCAAAGGTTAGTGAGAGGGGCACATGCCACAGCAAGGCCAGAGTGAAAAGTTTTGCTCAGGCTTTGTTCTAACTAAAGTTTTGTGTTTGTGTAACCTTGAGCAACATTGTTCACATTGTGCAACAGGAAAAGCACAAGGGGTGTGCATGTATGCTTTACTTATTTATTTGTGAGACTTTGAGTTGATTCCGTTTGGAATCTGTTTTCCCTATTTTTGAAACGTCAGCAATTCAGTGTATGTGTCAATGTTCAGACTGGCAATTTAGGCAAGTTCAGAAGCGTAATGGAACACACACACACATGGTCAGATCTGAATATGGGAGCAAGAGGAGGGTTGCAAATAAAAGAGGGTTGACAATAAAAGGGGAAGAGTATTTGTGGAAGGAGAATATATGTAAATCAGTTGTTGTATTGATATTCTGGGTATTTTCTAAAACTTCACAGGGAGAGACCTTGAGTTGCCTTCCCCCCAAAGAAAAGCTTAATCTCTTTGAATTTACCACAGATGTGTGATGGGTTCACATGATTGATGGCATCTGTTTTCTGCTTTATTAAACTTGTTCAGCATGGGATTTGCAAGTGGATTAATAAGCATTAGACAGGAATCTCTGGCAGGCCAGTGTTTTTAGAGAATAACTAAACCAATGGTCCAAAGTGTCCTACACAATGAGATATGGCCCAGTAAATAGCTCTCCTCCCTTGTAATGCTGAATACCACTCTTAATGGATAATGCATGAAATGGAAATCCATAGTAAATTTTTATTTAAAACAAGATCCTTGATCTACAAAGCCCAGATGTTTCTCAGTTGTCCCAAACTGGTACTTCCAGAGGTAGTGAGACTGTAATTTGGGATGGGGGCGGGGGAGAGAATTACCTGATTTAAGTGATACATTATTTGACTAATGGATTCTAAATAAATATTAAAAGTTATGAAACACATATGTATAACCTGAAGAAATGGAAGAATTTTTAAAAATGTAACACCCCCCCCCCCCCCGTAAATATATTACAGCATCTTAGGGGGAAACTCCACACATGCAATTCATGACACCATTAAGCCCCAAAACATCTGTGTCTCTTTTCCTATGTGAACTCAGACAAGGAGCCAGCAACTGGATAAGATTTCCTGACAAAGCAGACACACATGTGTTCTTCACATATGCTGGAATACACCGTTTTTACAAGCTTTTTCTTACACTCAATTAACATTTGAGCAAGGCAGCTGTCGTATGAGCTTTGTGGCCGATGTGGATGCCGCATGAGACTAAAGGAACATTTGCCTGCTTGGTGATATGGAGAAACTTTGCTTAAAGAAACTATGATTTACTATAGATAAAAATTAGTTTCAGAGAAGCCCGAGAGGCAGAAGGAGAAGGTAAGAAATGTCAGGCAAGTTGGGAATGAGAAGGAAACACCCGTCCCCAAGAAAGAGCAGTCTATGGAGAAAGTCACCACTCTTATTTCATTTCCCTTCCCTTGTCTTCCCTCCACACTTCCAAAAGATCAGCTGATCTGTCTGGGTTTGTTTGTGGTGGGTTCCCTCCCCTATTCTGTTAACTATACATTTAAACCAAAAGTGTGGGATATAAATCGTGCATTTAGATAAACAAAATGGTACGAGCCTTTTTGGGGGCGAGAGAACATATCTTACCATGAATTATGTCATAAGCAACAAGAGGCAATAATACCCTGGGGCCAATCTAATGCAGCCAATTATGCATCATGGCATAAAGAAATGCATCATCCCCAAAGAGATCAAGAAGTATTCATCTGCATACAATTTGCATTTGTGGATTTACATTGTGTAGCTGCAATTTTTAAAATAATCACTGTGAGTTAAAGAGAAATGCGGTATATCTCAGTGCAATAGAAACGGTAATGATCTTTGTATCTTCTGATTCTATTGTCCACATGTTCATTGCATAGAGGAAGCCTGAAGGCTCCTGAAGACCATTCTTACAATGAGGTTTTTTTAATAAAGACTTTTTAACACATCCCATCTTAACTGTCTCAAGTGGATTGTCTTCTGCCAAATACAGAATTGAACCACCCATATATCCGTCTCTTTGGACTGGAAGGTGAAGTGAGGAACATTTCCTTTTCTCCCTCATTGCTATTTTCTGTTTCTTTGTAGTGCATCTGGAACCATGATTTGTGAAATCCCATAAAAAACAGAAAGGGAAAGGGAACTCTGCATCAAGGTTGTAAGGTGCCTTTTACTGAGCCATACCTCTTTACTCTATTTAATTCAATATTGCCCATTTAATTCAATATGATGATACGATACAAATAATGTATGTACATGCATCAGAGATCACGATGACAATACGTAACACATATGTGATGAAATAATGGCACATATATTTGTTAGTTTGACATCATTGTTGCTTATTATAGATGCTTTTACACTGCTAGATAGACTTCTGAAATTTCAGACAATAGATTTTCCCAATCTTTCCTGATGATAACATATGTATCTACATCTACATCTACATCTACGTCTACGTCTACGTCTACGTCTACGTCTACGTCTGTGTCTGTGTCTGTGTCTGTGTCTGTGTCTGTGTCTGTGTCTGTGTCTCTCTGTGTGTGTACGTATATTTATTTATTTATTTTTTCAATTTATATGCCGCCCTTCTCCAGAGACTCAGGGCGGCTTACAATGTGTTAAGCAATAGCCTTCATACTTTTGTATATGCCTGCTTAGTAGGGCTTTTGCCCCCCCCCCTCCCCAAGTGGTGTTCTTTTTTTATACAAAGTCAGCTTATTGCTCCCACAATCCGGGTCCTCATTTTACCTACCTCGGAAGGATGGAAGGCTGAGTCAACCTTGAGCCTGGTGAGATTTGAACTCGCAGTAATTGCAGGCAGCTGGTAGCTAAGTGCTACTTTTAACAGCACTTTAGTCCACTGTGCCACCAAGGTTCCATCCTAACATTTCTTTAGTTACACCATCTATACTTATGGTCTTAGGTGAGAATTGACATTCTCACAGCATTTATTACTTCCTTTTCGCTCACTGCTTTCTTGGACAGCAGCATTGATAATATTAGGTTCAATTTAACACTTCAGTATATCACTATCATTTGCATACAAATCTCTAAAGGGATTTGTCCAGTATTCCTTCACTTCAGTTTCATCCCAAATCATTGCTGTCATTGTAATGGAGGTTGATTGTTTAGCCCTCTTTACCAAAGCAATTTTTTCTTTCCATCAAAGCTACACTGCATTTTCTCTGCCTTTCTTTATCTATCCACAACATGCCTTCAACTTGGTATCCCTTCACCAGTTTTAAAAACTGTCATCAAATCAGTTCTGAAAAAAGGGGCTTTATGACTATTTTTTACACTTACCACCAATGCAGCATCCCCATGGTCACATGATCAAAATTTAGAATGCTTGACAACTGGTTCATATTTATGACAGTTGCAGTGTCCCTGGGTCACATGATCCCTTTTTGTGACCTTTTAACAATGGGGAAACCAAATTCACTTAACAACCGGGTTACTAACTTATCAACTGCAGGGATTCACTTAACAACTATGGCAAGAAAGGTGGTAAAATGAGGCAAAATTCATTTAACAAACATCTCACTTAGCAACAGAAATTTTGGGCTCAATTGTGGTTATAAGTCGAGGACAACCTGTACACACTCAGGATGCTAAAGATAACAAGGATTTAAACAGGGGCTTTTTGTATTCTCCACTTAATACTTAATATTCATTGCTATTGTAGCCTTTGATTAGTTTCCTACAGGGTTCCACAAACATGATCCCTTTTAATGACAAGTACAACTAATGGCAACAAAACAAGAGAGGGAAATTAAGGTATTTTGGAGAACGCTGAGTTTTTCAGAAATGCAAAAAAATACAAGAAAATCCCAGTAGGACAAAAAACAAACAAAGAACCCTGATCAAATAAGCTGAAGGCTGAGCATCTTAATAACCAGAGCTGAATATTGGACAGCAAGTATAAAATGGAAAATAAAATAGCAAAAATGGGATTGCAATTTTAGTATCAGTATTTTTATTTGGCATACACACATATCTAATGGAGATTCTGCAATAGCTATGAATGACTGGATGAAACAATGAACACTGTTATTTCTTTAAACCTATACTGCCCATTCCTTTTTCATAGTTCTAAGCAGGTTACAAACATTTCTGTGTAATAAAAACCAAAGATGCTGTTACAATCCAGTTTAAGAAGCTCTTTAGAAAAAGTCTCTGATAGGCTTGAAGTTCTACAATCTTTTCTGAAGTGTAACAAGCAAGGGCCCAGTTTACACAAGTTGTTCCTTGGTGTAGCACCACCATAGCAAAAACAAAGATTTGTCTGTTTTGGAACTTATAATCTTTTGCTTGTTACAGATCCCACTTTATAACACCTACATACAATGGTGGTAAAGTTAGAGCCTGAGGTACAAGTGCTAATGTTAATTGGTGACATGAAGTAAATAGTTACCCTTCTCCCCTAATAGTTTTTACTGCTTTGCTGTTGGTTGGCCCATTCTTGTAATCCAGAGAATTTTATGGATTGCTGTGAATATGAGAAAAAGAAATGATTGCATAGGAGCAGGAAGCATCCTAAATTCCCCTCACCCATGTGTCAATCCATAGTATGTAGGAAAGGGAAGATAATCTTCCTACTAGGAAAAACTACATTACTCTGTAATCCATTCTGAACCTTTCCTTTATTATTTTGTTATTTTGTGTTATTTTGCTGTGTCGCTGCTTCTTTGCTTCATCGATGCTGTACAGACTCTCTGTAGGTTGTAGGGAAAGGATGAAGGAGCCTAAATAAGTGAGCCAAAGATGACAGTCCCAACCAATGCAATGCAGTACAATTTTCTTTTAACAGCTGTATACTGAAAAGAAATTACTTTTATACTGGGCATTTAAATCTCACAAAGAACACTCAGCATCTTGTTCTTGAACTCACCGAGAATGGTTGCTTGTACAGGAGTAAATGCTTAAGAACTGATGTTTTTGGTGGAAAGAACATGTTTGAAAGTAAAACTAGAGAATATGAAGAGAGGCACTGTTCTGCTCATAATAATTCTTAATAAATAATTCATGTCATCTTTGTTAACATCATGATTATGGTGGGTTCCTCTTCCTCCTTGGTTTCTCCCCCCTCCCAACTTTGGTAACACTTATTTCATTAACTTTCTAAAAGTCCCTTTTTGCTGTTCCTAAAGTTTCATGCCTTGTCAAACTTAGCTCAGCTACAGCAGGGGTGGAAAATGCTTATTTCAAATTGCTGCTCATTCAGAGAATAGAGCTGGAGGTGGGGGGGGGGAAGCAGGGGAGAAGGAGGTCTTCCTGGCTGCTGCCTGAAAAGACCCAGAACAATAATACCCCTTTTGTTCTAAGTCAGTGGGTGGGGGTTAGGCGGCAGGAATGAAAGATGAGGGATATTAAAGAAGCAGGTGAAAGACGTGTGTCTTCAGCGGTCTGAGATAAGAACCTGCCCCTTCTAATCTGACTGAAGCTTATTATCTTTCTGCCACAGTCATTACTATTTTAATATTAGATGCCAGAAAAGAAAACTGCATGAGACAACAACCTTAAGAAGCTAGCTTAATGCAGTAGCACATTCAAAAGTAAAGCTGACAAGCCACTGGCGTCAACAAGCCCACTGGTTCCCCTGGGTTTCCGAAAGAGGAATTTGGTCCTTCAGCCACATCAGTTGAAATGTTTATAGCTCATCGTGTGCCTGGGGCAGAGGTAGTGTTCTATGGTGCATAACACGGGTGGAAGTTCCTTGTAAATTAATTTCGTTGACACTGGTCTATTGTAAGACAAGATTTTAAAAAAAAGTATTGGAAGCAGAATGCAAGAGATAGCAAGAAAGCAGGAATGCTGAGAGAGGGGATGAGAGATCTTGTTATTCAAAGGAAGTCTTGCTGTATCTGTAAGAAAGTCACTGGGCCTTAAAAATCAACCACAGGAACCTGGTTTACAGTGTTGTCTGTAGATTTCACAAGACCAATGGGAGTGCTTGTCCTGCTTCTGTTTCCTGGAATCAGGAACAGTGGTCTGCATGCTTGGGTTAAGAAGTTCAAATGCACATATACTCAAGGGAATACTTGTGTGTGTGTGTGTGTGAGAGAGAGAGAGAGAGAGGGGGAGGGGGAAGGAAGGGAGGGAGACGTGGGATATGAACCTGTGAGATGGACAGCAACAGAGAACTGATTGGCTAACAGTTCCTTTACTCAACTACACAGTAGGCTAAATATGGAATATACTGATTGGGTAGGATGCTTAAGCAATAATGTGTTCTGCATTTCTATGACATGCATCCTATGTTGAAAACAGTTAATTAATCTCAGGTATGTTTTATACTGTAGCAGAACGGTAATAGAATGCAAAGTCTAGTTTCTGGAAGAGCTTATATTCATAACAATTTAGATGAGCTGGGGGCAAAGTTTTACAAAAATATTATATTGTTTGAAGACTTGGCACCTAGCTTGTTTGAGAGCAGTGGGTGAAGCCAGTATATAAATGCATCAACTGTATTATGACCCAGTTCCTCTGGGAGTTTAAGTCCACAAGTCTTAAAGTGGCCAAGGTTGGAGACTCCTGGTCAAAGGTACGTTAGTATCCTCTATATTGAAATCAGGAGAAAGGCCAGCTAGTGAATTCATGGCTGAGGTGAGACTTTAACAGAATTTCCTGGCATTCAGGTCACATTCTCTGTGGCTACACTGAGGACTGTATGCATAGAAAGCATGTAGACTAACAATCAGTTACTGAAAAATGTAATGCTTGGTTAAAAATAAATAACTGGGTTTGATTGCAGGTTTGCCTCAAATTTTCATCCCTTTTTTGGGGGGAGGGGGAATAAAAAGCTTTTTAAAAAAATTACGGAAAGTGTGTTTTCTTATTTCTCGCCAGTGGAAAGAAATATAGAAATTAATATTTAATTAATTTCTATATCATTCCTAGAGCCACATATATTTTTGCACCAAACTAATCTTGAGGTGCCATTTTTGGTCCCGTAGTCCCTATCCCTTCTTCTGAAAATGGGTTAGAAGGGGATTGAATTATGTGTGGTGCAATCAAAGGGACAAGGTTTGCTAGCATCATCAGAGTTTTCTGGGGCTGGAGTCCTTGTTTTTTGGTTAGGATCTGGCAAATGTCTTTCCTTATCTGCCCCCACCCTGCCTTCCTCTACAATAGGAGGAAAGTGCTGAATAATTAGTATGTATGCGATACAATGACACAGGATCATACTTGAGGCACACAATTTAAGCCGGCTATCTCTTTTTCAAAAGTAGTTCATCAGTAATTCCAGGAGTCTATTAAATTGTGCCAAAATTCTCCAGGGAAGAGAAGAGGCATTCAAAGACAGGCCCAGTTTTTAAAAATGTTACTGCTGGACAGAACACAGTATTTCCAATGGACATTGTAAATTAATAAATATGATTGAAGTTCAAACAAACAAAAAAAAAACCTTCTGAATGAATGTTGTCATAATAGCTTCTACAATGCTTAGAAATTATCATTCATCATTAACACAAATAATTATCATAGCCACAAATAATATTCTTGATCCACTTGATGTTTAATTATTATGAAAAAATATATATCAAAGTTTCTTTGATGTTCTATGAAAATGAATGTGATATTTGCAAGGAGAAGGCTGTTGTGTTTCTTTGCTGACTACTATTGGTAAGTGAGTGCATTTCTCTACTTTCTCCTGCTGGGAAGCATTTATTATTAGCCTGCTTAAAGACTAATTGGATCTGGTAATTTTTATGGCTTCATATATAAGAAAAGGATATCTATATTTGCAGGCAAATATTTAAGCTGTCAGTGCATTCTGATCCACAGTAAACTAAAGTTAGCAATGCTTACCAGTTGGTGAGGTTGGGAACTTGTCACAGAATTTTATTTGTTCACTTTGCATTTCCTCCTTACTTTTAGCCATCGAACATTTAGGAAAATCTGACACAGCTTTACATTTAAATGTATTTTGTAAGCTGACATTTATATAAGTAGGAAAAAAGGGGGTAACCTTAAAACAGTAGGAGTTCTAGTTTTTAAATTTCTGCTTCCTGAAAACTAATGTTTATTAATTAGCATTGGTGTTAATTTATCACATTAATATTAGAGGTTCAAACAATAATCCTGATAATTATCTGTCTTACTTAAAAGGTTATAGTATATAAAGTACTCATTAAGCTGCACTTTGAGAGGTGACACCATTTAGTTTAAATCTGATATATGTTTTGGTAAAATTATAGCTCAGTCCAACCATCAGGACTACACAGGCACAATAGATTATTATTAAGTAATACCTCCCCCGGCAACTGTATTAGTGCAAATCATTATTAGTACTGATTTCTCTATGACTTCAACATGCAAGTGCTATTATGATCCTTATTGCATTTATTGTTGTAATAATAAATATGACTAGACCTATCAGTAGCTATTAACTATGATTGCTAAAATAAAGCCATCATAGTCAGAGAGTATATATCCTTGATAACCAGTGGCAAGGTAGGGCAAACATGTTCTGCCTAGGACTGGCAAATGTCAGAAAGAGGATAATGAATTGGGTATGACCCTAGTTCTTTTGGGCTGTGCAGAGCATTTGAAACAGACGCTGCATAGCACATAGGAACATGTACAACAGCAAAACACCTGTTTTTAAAACATCAAAACCCCAATTTTGTTTCCAAAGGATGTGTACCAGGGGTGGGTTCTAATATTTTTAACTACTGGTTCTGTGGGCATGGCTTATTTTGTGGGCGTGGCTTGATGGTCATGTGACAATTATTTAGGATTTAGCAGAGGTCTACCAGGCTTTTAACTGCTTGCAGAGCTGTACCGATCTACCCATTTATTTTTGCAGGCACTGATCTACTCATGTATTTTTGCAGGCACTGGTCTACTCATTTGTTTTCTTTTAACACTGATCAGCTGTAGGGTGGCCCTTTGAAGGCTGGCGGCAAGAGTTTAAACAGTTTTTTTCCCTCTAGCCATCAGCTGGGACTCAGGAGGCAGCAATAGATTGGGGTGGGGCCAAATAAAAGGTAAGAATAACATGGGGGGTGGGGGGGTGGGAGCGGGGGGCGAGGGGGGCAGAACCGGTTCGGTGATGTCATATCGTCGCTGCTACTGGCTCGGGAGAACCGGGTTGAACCGGGAGGAACCCACCACTGATGTGTACAGGCAGCCCTCAAGTATACAACAGTTCATTTAGTGACCATTCAAAGTTGCAACGGCAATGAAAAAAGTGACTTATGGCCGTTTTTCACACTTATGGCTACTGTAGCATTTCCATGGTTACATGATCAAAATCCAGACACTTGGCAACTGACTGATATTTATGACGGTTGCAGTGTCCCAGGGTCATGGGATCACCTTTTGTGACATTCTGACAAGCAAAGTCAATGGGGAAACCGGATTCATTTAACCAAATGCAGTGATTCGCTTAACAACTGTGACAAGAAAAGTCGTAAAATGGAGCAAAACTCACTTAACAAATGTTTCACATAGCAACAGAAATTTTGGGCTCAATTGTGGTCGTAAGTTGAGGACTACCTGTAGTTGCTTTAAGAGGATCTTATTTTTTATGTGTGTCCTCAGCTGCCTCCTTTGCTTCCTCATTAGGGTTGCTTTTAACAGCTAGAAGAGAGATGCTTGATATGTTCTCTTGTACATCACGATAACCTTTTTTTCCTAATGCTTTACATTGACTTAAAGTTTGGAATGCTTTGAAACGAGCTAGGCTTGAGGGCATTACCAGACACAGCTTCACTTCTGCATGAGAAGTGAATTGAGCCATTCCTCTTTCCATGCATCTCTGCTGATCAGTTAATGGTCTCACTTCTGTTGCCCTCTGCCTTAGAATCAATTCTTCTATGCTAGTACAGAAAAATTACCACCTGTTGGATAAAGCTTCCCTTTTGCTTAGATAGAAAGGGCCTAAACGTTGTTGGACAGGTCTGTCATGGCTGGACTCAATCTGAGAAAGATTCTCTTTCTTTCTGAACAGTTTCACAGAATAACAGAATAACATCTACCTCTCCTGAGAATTGGATAGAAAGAATTTGCTTCCATGATTATTTATTTATTTATTTATTTATTTATTTATTTATTTATTTAATTAATTAATTAAATTTATATACCGCCCTACTCCCGAAGGACTCAGGGCGGTGAACAGCCAAAAGATAAAATACACATAGTACAAATGTTAAAAAATACTTTGGCCCAAAATGAATTTAAAACACTCCAATTTATAAAACAAATTTAAAAGCAATTTAAAAGGTAGGTTAGGCCAGACCAGCCTGCTGGAATAAGAATGTTTTGAGGGCAAGGTGGAAAGTGCGCAAATCTGGGATCCTCTGTATCTCCGGGGGGGAACTCGTTCCAGATGGCAGGTGCCCCCACAGAGAAGGCTCTCCTCCTGGGGGCTGCCAGTCGACACTGTTTGACCGACGGCACCTTGAGAAGACCCTCTCTACGGGAGCATACTGGTCGGTGAGAGGAATTCTATATGATTCTATATTATAATATTATATATTATAATTCTATATGATTCTAATGATCTAGAGCTCACTGAAACAGCATTGCCAAAAAGGCATTAAGAGTTGTTAACCTAATCTTGCTAAGCTTCTTCTCTGGTAATATTTTACTGCAAACTAGGGCATACAAAACCTTTGCTAGACCTATTCTTGAATACAGCTCATCTGTCTGGAACCCGAACTGCATATCAGACATTAATACAATTGAGCGAGTCCAGAGATATTTCATGAGAAGAGTTCTCCACTCCTGCTCACAACAGAATACCTTATGCCACCAGGCTTGAAATTTTGGGCTTGGACAACTTAGAACTACGATGCTTGCGGTCTGTCCTAAACATAGTACACAAAATTATCTGCTACAACATCCTACCTGTCAATTACTACTTCAGCTTCAACCACAATACATGAGCACACAATAGGTAAACCGCTCCAACCTTGATTGCAGAAAATATGACTTCAGCAACAGAGTGGTCAATGCCTGGAATGCACTACCTGACTCTGATGTTACTTCCCCAAACCTCCATAACTTTAACCTTAGACTGTCTATTGTAGACTTCACCCCATTCATAAGAGGTCTGTAAGGGGCATGCATAAGCGCACCAACGTGCCTACCATCCCTGTCCTACTGTCCCCATGTATTTGTATCCTTATCCTGTATTCATAATCATGTTTACACTATATCTGTTATCTTGCATGTTTGACAAATAATAAATAATAATAAAAAATTATATTCTCAGTGAATCCAAGAAACTTTCCTCACCAAGAGTAGAGCAATATGTCACCTGATTCTGATTGCTGTTCTGCTGGCTAATGAAATATTTACACACACACATACACACACAAACACACCACTAAGTAGGGGGAGAGAATATTTGGAAGATATCAGTAGGCTGATGAACAGCCAATGGAAAAGTATCCCCCTCTCCTTGAAAGATATGGGGACCTTCTCCAGGAATCTGCCACTAATGAATCAAGGCTGATAAAATGTAAACAGTTTGGTTCTTGACAGATTAAGCAGCAAAAATAAATTATTTTCTGCAACTTGAAAGCTCAGCATAAGATTATTTAAAATATGGCTTGAGGAGAAAATAAGGACAGTGTTGTGTGAACAAGGGTGACACTGTGGTTGTCAGGCCATTTTTTCACTAAAGCTAACTAAAAGTGAGGAAAAGGCTTATATGGCCTCATATCTCCACGCCAGAAGATAAATTATTTGGGAAAAATCTTATACCACCTCTTGGTAAGAGATTAGCAACAGTTCAGAAGCAGTTCTATCCAATTTCATATCATTGGCTGGTTTGGAGAGATGAGTTGACACTTCTGGACCTGTGCCATTTGAAGAGAAAAATCAGAGTGAGGCTAGTGTTTCCTTTTTTCACTGTTATAGCTCTGCAGTGCTTATGGGTGGGCCAATTTCCAACGGCAGGAACACTTCCCTCACTCTATCTCCTAGTTCTGAGATGTAACATTGTTTTTTGGTTTTTTGTTAGGTATACAAAGTTTGTATTTGAGAAGAGCAGCCATAAATAAATTGGAAAAGTACTTGACATTTCACCAGCACAGTTTAAAACTTCCCCTCATAGCCGCTACTCAATCAGCCAGTCAATACAATTAACTCAACAAATGCAGATATGTATTGAAATTAGCTTGTGTGTGTGTTTGTGTGCATGCGCTAACAATTCATTTCTCTCTTGTTTGGAGTGGACCTGAAGGAATTTCTGTTGTTCTGGGATAGGGGAAGGGGATTCTTTTTTTTTTCTTTGCATTTTTCTGTTGTTCAGCTGCAAAAAAATCTAACTGACTCATTAACTCTGCATGTGGATTGCCAACATGATCGCCAACGTCCAATGATGGATATGGCACAAGAAGAAGAAGAAGGTAAAATAAAGATGATTTACAAGTCAGGAGTAGAAAGGGTAAGGTGTGGAAGTGCCCTAGTTTTCATTCCAGGTATATTTTATTTGTTTGCTTATTAGAAATAACTCAAGTTGGCGAACATATCCAACATACCTTCCCCCTCTATTTTTTCTACAAAAACAACCTGTAAATTGGGCAGAGCTGAGATAGGGTTGAGCGAATGACTAGAAGGTTGAGTAACCAAAAGTCACATTTCTAGCCTGGTGCCTTAACCATTTCTCTTCTGCCCCTTTGATAAGTGATAGTCACAGTGATGAAGCCACTCTGGCCAAACAACCAGAGCTAGGTCAATCAAGCTAATGGAAGCAGCTATCCCAATCCACCAGAACAAAGAGGAATGTAATAAGCCAAACAGTAGAAGGCCAGAACCAGTAAGGCAAACATAGAGACCTAACAGCAGAGATCCCTGGCTCACAGTGACCAGGAGACAGATCCCAGAATAGTTAGAATACATCAGAATAGTCTCTATTTTATAAATATAAGTAGCTATAAGATAATGATATGATATCAGGTTGGTGTTGACTCCTAAAACCATATAGCTAGATTTTCTTGAACATGATCTGGCCCAACCTGGTCCTTCAGGTCTTCCAATGGTGTACCCTTCATTACAGTAATTGAGTTTATCCACTTTGATGCTGGTTGTCCTCTCCTTTTTCCCTTCAAACTTGCCCAACATTATAGACTACTCCAGAGACCTAGGTCTTTGCATAATGGGTCCAAAATATGATAGTTTGAGACAGGGGTGAAATGCTCCCGGTTTGGACTGGATCGCCCGATCCAGTAGCAATGGCGGAGGGTAGTTCGGAGAACCGGTAGCAAAAATCCCTGCCCCCCCCCACCATGCCCAGCTGAGCCACACGATCATTAGAGGCTTTTTTAACTTTTAAAAGCATTTTTTTCTACAACTTCTTCTGCCGAAAAAATACTTTTAAAAGTAAAAAAAAAGCCTGATGATCGTGCGGCTCAACTGGGATCCCAGAGGCTTTTCAAAGCATTTTTTTAACCACCTCTTCCCTGAAAGAGGTTGCAGGAAAAAATGCTTTAAAAGCCTCTGACGATCCCAACTGAGTTGCCTGATCGTCAGAGAGACTTCAAAGCATGTTTTAAAACTATCAGGCAACTTAGCTGGGATCATCAGAGAGGCTTTTAAAGCATTTTTTTCTGCAACTTCTTCAGCAGAAGAGGTGGTTAAAAAATGCTTTGAAAAGGCTCTGATGATCCCAGCTGTGTTCCTGATCGGCAGAGGCTTTTCAAAGCATTTTTTTGCATTTGCAGAAAAAAATGCTTTGAAAAGTTAAAATAATAAAAAAAAAAAGTTGGCCACGCCCACCCAGTCACATTACCCCCTAAGCCACGCCCACAGAACTGGTAGTAACAAATTTGACATTTCAACCCTGGTTTGAGAACTCTGAATTGATTTGTTCTATTACCAATTGTTTGTTTTCTTCATTATCCAATGTATTACAAGGAGTCTTCTGCAATATCAAAGTTCAAATTCATCAATATTCTTTTTATTCTGCTGCTTCAGAGCCAACTTTTACTTTCATGCAAAATTATAGGAAAAACTGTTGCCTGCATGATTCTGGTATTTATCTTTTCTGAGGTTTTCATTACTATGCTACCAAATTCAAGTATGTCAGTTCTAAAGCTGGTTGTCATTAGTTTGATCCTTTATATATTTAATATTAGTTCCAATTTTTATACAGTGCTCTTTGATTTTCATTACTAGAGTGTCTTGATTTTCAACTTTTAGAGTAATGTCATCAGCATAGCATTGGTTATTTGTTTCTTCCTCCACTTAAAAAAAAACATATTTTTTTCCAATCCAGTTTTCCTCAATATATTAAACCCACTTACCTCCCTTCTCTCTTTCTCTTGCTGAATTTTAAAACTGACATCTCCCTTTGAATGTACGGTTCTAAACTATGTTGGATGATCCAAACATTATTTTGCTATGATGTGAAATTAAGTTTAGCAGACAATATTTTTTAGACTCTGTCAAGTCTCTCTTCTTTGATATTGATATGTAGACTGGCCTCTTCCTATCTTTTAGCTACCGTGTCATTCTCCAGATTTGCTGACACAATTTGGTTAAAACCTTTATAAATTCTTCTTTCAATGCTTGCCAAAATTTTGTAGATATTCCATCAATTCGTATAGCGCTATGACTTGGTAATGAACAGAGTGATGATATAACCCTGTATTTTAGAACTAAAGGTTCTTGTAAGTAGGGAATATGTACATCTCTACTGTACAAAATGTCATTTTATTTCTTCCAGTTTTAATCTTTGAATCAGTTACTATATGTCTATTGGCATCCTTTAAGATGCCAATTTGAAGTTGGAACCTTCTTCTGAGTCTGCAGATTTTTTGGAAGACTTTCTTTTTTGGTGCCTTTACAGAGCTTTGTGAAATTATTTATTAAGGTTGTTTCTGAGATTTTTTTTCGCCTTTCTTGGCTTTTGTTTCTCTTCTCGTGGCAATTTTCATGATTTGTTTTGATATCAAGTTTGCTTTCTTTTGTTTCTTCATGTTTCACAGTCTCTTTTCACATTCATCCTTAACAACTTCTTTCAATTAATTCCACAGTTCCCCTGGTTCACTATCAATGACATTCAAGAATTCAAAGTGATTCCTACATTCGTCTTCAAAATAGTGGGTATATATTCAATACCATATTATGGAAACCTCTTGGCCTTGTTCTCTGATTTAGCTTGACTTGGAAGTTGCATATGTTCCTGGAGTGTCTCTGCTGTTATAACTCAATTCTACTACCTTGTATACCTCAATACACAAATACTTTACCTGGCGATATTCATCTACATTGGTTCTTGGAAAAATATATTAGCAATAAATATTATAAATTAGGGGTCCCCAATCCCTGGGCCACAGCCCACTACTTGGCCTATTTGAAATTAAGGCATGTGACTGGATGGCTGGAGTGCACATATGCATGCACAGTTCAACTTCCATGAGTGGCAGGCCAGCAGGCACTCATGTATGTGCACCTGGCCTGCCACTCATCTGGCCCAGTTCCCCTCCCCCTCCCCCACAGCTTGGCCACCAAACCACAAAAGTTGGGGACCATTGTTATAAATCATTGGAATTGTAGAAATTGGTAACTATTCTCTTGATTCATTTCTGTTTCCTAGGCCTATTTCCAGATTTCCAACAAAGAATAGAATAGAATAGAATAGAATAGAATAGAATAGAATAGAATAGAATAGAATAGAATAGAATAGAATAGAACAGAGTAGAGTAGAGTAGAGTAGAGTAGAGTAGAATAGGATTTATTTGGCCAAGTGTGATTAGACACAAAAGGAATTTGTCTCCGCTACATTAGCTTTCACTATACATACAAACAACAAAGTAATATGATCATAAGATACCAATAGGAGAAGGTAGTAGAAAAGATGGGAAGGATAATAGTAATACAGCCATACTACATGGGTAAATATCCTTAGACATAAAACAGTACTGTGGGACAGGGGTGAAATGCTCCCAGTTCGGACCAGCTCTGGCGAGTACGTAGCGATGAGGGCTGGTGGCTCAGAGAACCGGTAGCAATGGAAGCTGGAGGCTCCGCCCACCTGCCCACCCGCCCCATTCCCCAGAGTCAGGGAATGCACCATTCCCCAACTCCTACTGCTCACCTTTCTTCCGCAGTGGGCTGTCAGGGAAGGCAAGTGCCTGAAAGATACTGGAGTCGCTCACTCTCCTTGAATGAGCTGCTCTGGTCCACATGCCAGCTGTACAAGTCCACATGCCAGCTGCACAAGCCCTGCAGCGGCAGGTTGGATGTGTGCTTGCGCAACCAGTGCGTGGACCAGAGCGGCTCATTCAAGAAGGAGACTGAGCGACTCTGGTACCTTTCAGGTGCTTGCCTTCCCTGACAGCCAGCTGCGGGAGAAAAGTGGATAGTAGGAGTCGGGGAATGGGGCGGGTGGGTGGAGACGCAGGGGAAAAGTAAGGACACGCTGGCAGAATAGAAATTTAAAAAGTTTTCCTACTGGGTTCTGTGGGCGTGGCTTGGTGGGAGGGGGTCTTGTGACTGAGTGGGCTTGGTTATGAGTGACTTTGAGTTGGCCACGCCCATTCAGTCACAGGACACCCACCCCACTAAGCCACGCCCACAGAACCAGTAGAGAAAAATTTTAGATTTCACCCCTGCTGTGGGAATTAGATGTTCAGCAGAGTGATGACCCAAGGGAAAAGGCTGTCTTTGTGTCTAGTTGTTTTAGCAGGCAATACCCTATAACAGCATCCTGAGGAGAGAAGCTGAAACAGTAACATGTAAGTAACATGAGTTCTGCCTATTCCATGTTGAATTTGATCCCAAACAGATCAACCTACTCTTCTTTTACTTCAGTGGGTTGGAGAATAAACCTGAATAAAGTACCATTTTAAAAGGTTGTCCACAAAGTCTGAGTGCTAATATTTGGCCATTCTCTGCAGCAGAGCCAAATACTTCTTTGCTACATCCTTCCTGACTATGAAAGCAGTGCCATTCTTTGATTTTTTGTATCCTGAGTATAAACAGTACAATCTTCTAACCGAAAGTGTCCAATTCCAGGCCATTCCAAGTTGCTGATGCCTAAAATGTCAATGTGCAATTGGTTGAGTTCATCTTTCGCTGTGTGACTCTTGTTCATGCTTCTTATGTTCCAAGTTCACAATGTAATTCTTTCTTTGAACTTTGGATTTTCTTTTCCTGCATGACATTAGCAACTAAATGTTCTGAAAGCTTTAATTTAGCCATATCATAAACATCATTACTGACCTAAGAATATCCTCAGCTCTTCCTCAGTAGCATAGTGAATGCCATCCAACCTGAGGGGTCCATCAACTGGCATTGTATTGTCAAAAGTTTCCTATATCTACCTCTATAATTTTCTTAGTAAAATGCAAGGTAGGTTTAACATGGTCTTTGTCTCACAATATGAAATAATGTCTTTTCTATTATGATTAAAGTGGTCATCCATCTCCAACAACTTTCTATACTGCTGCTAACCCTATAAATCTCTGCTTGTTTTTGCTGGGCAGTTGGGATGGCTTTTACATCTTGGCTGACCCTACTAGGGGTATATCTTCTTGGCATACACTCCTAAAGTTTCTCATTCATCCCTCCCAGGAACCATCCAGTTCCCTCACTGAGGCAGCATGGCAGATCCTGAGGGGGGAACTGTTGTAATTCATAGAAACATAAAATAATGTATCATTCATTAATAAAACAGATATCATTAACAGGTAGATGTTAATATGAATAGGCTATAGATTATAGCTACAGATTATAAATATTGTTTTAATAGTAGAAAGACAAAAAATATTGGTAGAAAAAATAGATTTATGGGGGGGGAATCCATTTTACAAAGAAATATTTATTTTATATTTAACTAATAAAAATGCCATTTTTGAGGTCGCAACCTGTCCTGTATATGTGATGCTATTCTGAAAACAACCTATGGCAATGGAAAACAAGTAGTTTGCTTGTTGTCATGTCATCTTCTGCCATTCAGGTTCTCAGATCAGTGCGTTAAGGTGTTGCAAAGTGCTTGTTTCAGTGTTCTTCATGAGAAAAACAGAGATAAAATCTTTGATCCCATTATCATGGGGGCAAACCTACAGGTTGTACCACAATCCAGTGATTAATATTTCTAATATTTCTTTTGTAAAAGAGCCATGGGCTAATTGAAATTAGGGCCAAAGTCAAGATTTTTATCTTTTTATGTAGATATAAAGCTCTCACCCAAAATATTTTATTAACCATGGAGAAAATATATAGACTCAATGTGTGTTTACCTGGTTACCTTTCTCTGTCATCTCAACATCACACACAAGCTTTCCCACAATGTAAACAGAAGAGTTGAGCATACAGCCCAAGACAATCCTCCCTCCAATCTAAATTATTTCTCTTTCCCCACAGCTGTGTTTGGAAGATAATGGCTTTGGGAGCTACTTATTTTTCAAAAGGCAATATAGTCCTAAAATACAATGGGTATTGATTAGGGGTGAAATCCAGCAGGTTCCAACAGGTTCTGGAGAACTGGTAGTGGAAATTTTGAGCAGTTCGAAGAATCAGTAGCGGAAATTTTGAGTGGTTCGGAGAACCAGCAAATACCATCTCTGGCTGGCCCCAGAGTGGGGTGGGAATGGAGATTTTGCAATATCCTTCCCTCAGAGTGGAGAGGGAATGGGGATTTTGCAGTATCCTTCCCCTGCCACACTCACCAAGCCATGCCCACCAAGCCACACCATGCCCACCAAGCCACGCCCACAGAAACAGTAGCAAAAAAATTTGGATTTCACTTCTGGTACTGATATCCCTTCCAGAAACTAGTCTTCAGACTATGTGATTGTCACTATCTCTCCTTCTTGCCTCTTTTACAGAGATAGACCTAGTAAATGGTTGCCTTGATTATATAAAGGAAAGCCAATTGACATCTGGGTGAATTAGGGTAATCCTGGGAGTTTTCTGGGCTGGACACAAATTCCATAGAAAACTTCCTTCATCCAAGTATTTTGGAAGCAACTATCTAGGAGATATAGAGCTAAGGTAGCATCTTAGTAGTAATCCTGTTCTGATTACTTTCATTTTGAGATTATACCTATAGGTCTGAGTTCCCCAACATTGTCCCTTGCCTTATTCTGTTTTTTAATGTTTAAATAACTTTATTTTGAACAAAATGTAGGAAGAAGCTATCTGGATGCAAAGCAAACATAAAGGATCTCTCTTAAGTCTTATGGGTGTTCTTAGAAATTAAAGTAGTTGCAGAATTTTAATGTGTATCCACAAACCTAAAAAACGGCATAAGTAAGTTCACAGTTGGTAAATATACTAGGGGCCTAGGGAAGTTGCTGGGAGAATCCTCATCAGTTTCTTCTAATGCTTTAGAACCAGAAACATCCATTGTGGCAACCCATTTCACTCCTACAAAGGAGTCTCTTTAATACTATATACAATATATAAGTTTTACTCAGGTGTGAAATGTAAAATTTGTTACTACCAGTTCTGTGGGTGTGGTTTGGTGGGGGGAGGGTGTAATGTGACTGGGTGGGCATGGCCAACTTCTTTTTTTAACTTTTCAAAGCATTTTTTCTAATGCTTTGAAAAGCTTCTGCCGATCAGGCAACTCAGCCGGGATCGTCAGTGACTTTTCAAAGCATTTTTAAAAACCACCTCTTCGGCCAAGAGGTTGCAGAAAAAATGCTTTGAAAAGCCTCTGATGATCCCAGCTGAGCTGGGTGATCATCAGAGGCTTTTTTTTTAACTTTTAAAAGCATTTTTTTTTCATTGGAAGAGGTTGTAGAAAAAATGCCTTTAAAAGTAAAAAAAAAAAAGCTTCTGATGATCGTCTGGCTCAGCTGGGCGGGGGGGGGGGGCAGGGATTTTTGCTACCGGTTCTCCGAACCACCCGCCCACCCGGGTGATCCGGTCCAAACCAGGAGCATTTCACCCCTGGTTTTACTAGGTTTAAGCCTTCCTTTAACCCAACTCAGGAAGCCTGGATGGAGACTGTCAGACAATTGTCCCCAGCCTGCTAAACTGAAATTAACAGAGAGAGTTTATAACAGGTGCTATGTCATGGTAACAGCTAACTTCAGGTCCAAGAAGCCAGATCTGGTTTACAGAGCAGAAATCAAAGCAGCTTTTGTCACTGAAGCCCCCAAAATGAAAACACTGTCCGTAGTGATTTCAAGTTGTGAAATTTATTTCAGAAGCTACATCTCCATACAAGGTGGAGGTTGTTCAGGATGCAGATATATTCAGGAACAATAATGTTTTTGAGTAAACTTTTAACTCTCATTGCAGGCATACACTTTCTGGACCTATTCCTACAGTTTTAAAAGTGATTTTGGTATATCCTTATGAAATACTCATAAGAGTTAAACTGTTCTCTGCCTTTCTTCCTGCCTGCTGTGCTCAGCCTGGACTAGAGACATTTATTGATTTAGGGACCCTTCTCAGATTGGTCCTCAACTGTGTTCATATTTTGATGCAGCCATTTTGTGAATCAACAATATTCATGCAAATAATGTTGCTTTCACATTCAAATATCCATTGATACCAAAAGTTTATAGTAAAGCTAAAGCATCAGGGCTTCCAAAATCTGAACAACCATTAGATGCCAGCAAGTAGATACAGAAAATTCTAACATTGTGCCATCTAGTGGTCATCTGGATTTTGGCAGCTCAAATATGGTAGCTTAATGCTATTTTGCTTTTGTGGGGAGCATCTAAATCTGAAAAGCTGTTTTTCAAATTAAAGTTACTGTCAAGGGAGGACTTTGGAATATAGCTCCATGACCTTCTTTTGAAGTGAAACAATAGGCAGACCAGGCTTCTTACATTTTAAGAAAATTGAAGCAATACATATTATCATCCCAGAGGAGATCTTTATAAGAGCATTTAATTCAGAATTTAAAATAAAATAACAATTGCACCACTGCTCAATCTTCAAAACACTTTTAAAGTTGCAGAACACATTTTTTTTAAAAAAGGAAGCAATTCTGTGTAGATTGAAAATGTTCAGCATCCATAACTATGGTTTAGAACAAAGAAAATAACAAAAAATGAAAAATAGAGGGAGAGGAGAAATGGAGTATCTTGAAGTTGAATGTTGCTAGTTGGAATGTTTCCCTATTTATACAAAGATGAGCATTTTGAAACATTTAACATTCCTTGTGGTCCCTCTTGTCACCTCTATTCACAAGTGTTTTGTCTCACTGACAAGTTCAGAATCTGTATTCCCATGGATAGTAGATGATCAGGAATGGTTTTAGGTAGCTTTCTGCAGTGATGTCAAAAAAGTCAGGATGAATGTCAATCTAGATTCCTGTATAAGCCTTCACTGATTAAAACCTGGAGTCCTGACCACTCAGAACTATACACAGAGGCTAAAACTGCTATTTTATTGGGTACAACTGTTCTTCTATAAAATAAGCTGAAAATTTAAGTGTGTTACACTGGGGCTATAACTCAGATAAAGCATCTAAAACATTTAACACTGTTCTGTGAGGCATCTATTTTTTGCACTTCTAAAACATGTTTGTAAACATGCCAACCTACAGACAGATATATTGACATAGTTAAGATAGTGTGAAGAGTCAGCCAAGAATAAAGCAGTTTTCCCAGAATTTCTTAAGAAATCTCCTGAACATTTGTCATTCCTGCGGTAGATCTGTAAAGAAATGAGGAAATTATAGATAGCAGATGAAATTGCAGGCTATGAGATATTTCCAAGTACAGTATATTTTTCATTGATACTCTGCTTGTCTGGAGATAACTTGGAAAATAAAATTCCAATGTATGTTTATAAATGCATTTTACATAAAGTTCAAACCTCCTCATAATTGATTAAAGGAAGTTTTTATGAATGATTAAACAAAGTATTTTCTAGGCTGGATCAAGGGTGAAATCCAGCAGGTTCTAACAGATTCTGGAGAATTGGTAGCGGAAATTTTGAGTAGTTTGGAGAACTGGCAAATACCACCTCTGGCTGGCCCCAGAGTGGGGTGGGAATGGAGATTTTGCAATATCCTTCCCCTGCCATACCCACCAAGCCACGCCTACAGAACCGGTAGGGAAAAATTTTGGATTTCACCCTTGGGCTAGATTCTCAATGAAACCCACAGTAAAAATGTGCTTGTTAACTGTCTTATTGGTTTGAACAAATTACTAAATTATCCTTATCTACAATCCAAATATCAAACTTTAGAATTAGAAAGTAGTATACTGATATAAAAATAAACATGTGACTAGTGGTGGGATTGAAATAATTTAACAACCGGTTCTCTGCCCTAATGATTTCTTCCAACAACTAGCCCACCAATTGCTCAGAAAGTTAACAACTGGTTCTCCCAAAGTGATGCGAACTGGCTGAATCCCACCACTGCATGTGACCAAGTGACCAAAGCCCTTCCAATTTGAATGTGTGTCCAGTGCCCTAAATGTAAATAACTACAACAGTGGCATTAATCAGTGGAGGAGTAGAAGGAATAAGTGTGTGCTCTATGTGGGGCTGTTCTTGAAGACTATCTGGAAACTTCAGGGGGTACAAAATGCAGCAATGCATTCAATTATTTGTAATTGAGTGCACAATTGAGTGTAATACAAGTTACACTCTGCTTCATGAGCTGCAATGGTTACCAGTTTGTTTCTGGATCCAATTCAAAGTGCTAGTATTGACCTTTAAAGCCCTTCAGCCCTTCCAGATTCAACAGAGAGGGCATGTTACATGTTCCTTTATTTTGGGAACTTTATTAAAAGTCCCTAAGCAGTGGGCTTCTCTGTGGTGGCACCTGTATTGTGGAATCTTCTCCCTCCCTCAGATGAGATTCACCTCATCTCTTCTGAGCTTCTGAAAGTCTTGCAAGACTTGGTTGTATCAGCAGGCATGGGGATCCCAGGGGATGGATGACCTAGTGAGGTGGCTCCACTGTTATTAACATCCCTTCGGCTAGTTTTCATTTTTGCTCAGTGTTTTATAGTTTCTGATGCTTTGTTAACAATTATAATGATTTTTAAATATTGATTGATTGCTTTAACTTGTTGTAAGCTGCCCAGAGTGGCTTGTTCTGTGAGATGGGCAGCTATACAAATTAACTATAAATGAATGGATGAAAGAATGAATGATAAACTGTTTGTGGAGGAAGTTTGGAGAAAGATTGGAAGGAAGGAACAGATAAGAGAAGATGAAAATCAAAGGAAAGAATGAGATGTATCATTAAAAAAATTGATCAGCTTTTCATGTATCCTCATGAAACCATATGGAAGTTTGCATCATCTTCAAAAGGGAATCAAAGATTTGCAAAATTCATAGAGATATGAGACATTCCTTATGCTCTAGATTTCTTGGGCTACATGGGTCTGGGACATTTCCCAGTGCTGAATTAAAGGACTGTGCCCATTTCTATGAGATGGCAAATAAGTACACTGACATGAAATTTGCTTTTGCTAATCCCTCTCTTGTATCTTGGGACACCGTGGCTCAGTGGCTAAGATGCTGAGCTTGTTGATCGAAAGGTCGGCAGTTCAGCGGTTCGAATCCCTATGTGCCATGTAATGGGGTGAGCTCCTGTTACTTGTCCCAGCTTCTGCCAACCTAGCAGTTTGAAAGCAGTTTGAAAGTGATCCCTAGAAAAATAGGGAACACTTTGGTGGGAAGGTAACAGCACTCTGTGTGCCTTTAGCATTAAGTCATGCCGGCCACATGACCATGGAGACGTCTTCGGACAGCGCTGGTTCTTTGGCTTAGAAACAGAGATAAGCACTGTCCCTAGAGCCAGAAATGACTAGCAGGCATGTGCAGGGGAACCTTTATCTATTCTTGTATCTATTGCCTGCACTTCCCTGACTTGGCTTTAAGGTAGTGATGAAATCCTGCCAGTTTTGTCTGGCTCATGCGAGCTGGTAGCACCGGTGGTGCATGGTTTGGTGAACCAGTAGCAGCGGCAGCGCGAGGCTCTGCCCACCTACCCAGACATTGTTACTTCCTGGTTTTTAACTCTCTGCGCATGCACAAAGCCTTCTGTGCATGCGCAGAGGGTCAAAAATCGGACGTGACGATGGCGGTGCACATACTTCCGAACTTGTAGGGAAGATAAGTAGATTTCACCCATGCTTTAAGGTAAATGTGAAAAGGGCTAGTAGATCTTATATAACTTTCAGATGCCTTGGTCAGAGTCATAATAAAGGTAGGAACGCTAATTTAAGCCTGGAGAGGAATGTGTCATGAGGAAATGGTGTAAAGTAAGTTTTTCTCACGGCATATTTGTGTCATAGGTGCCAGTAAAGTCCATTATATTAGTTTATGTTATCTATCTACAGGGCCGGATTTAGATGAAAAGAGGCCCTAGGCTATTCCACTTATGAGGTCCTTTCACCTCCCATTTTTTTCAGTTCAGTGTTTTAGTGTTCACTGTTTTTAGAATAGTGTAATTTTAATTTTGCTAACAATTTGAATGTAGGCCCTTCTTGATCTTGAAGCCCTAGGCTGAAGCCTAGTTAGCCTATAGGAAAATCCGGCCCTGTCTATCTATTTTCAAGACATTGTTCCTATAATTTCACTTAAAAGAATTCAAAACAGAATACTTTACTTGAATAGAATACTTTATTGGTCAAGTGTGATTGGACACCACAAGAAATTTGTCTCCTCTGCATAGCTCTCAGTGTACATACAAACAACAAAGTAATATAATCATAAGATACCAATAGGAGAAGGGAGTAAAAAAGTTGAGAAGCATAATAGTAATACAGGCATATTACCTACATTACATCTTTGCTTTAATGTCTAATTCTTCCAATATCACCAAAGTTTAAAATAAATCACAAACTCTAACAAACTTTAAACTGGCAGAATAGAAGCCAGTGAATAAAGGGCAAAACCCAGAGAAAAAAAAGAAAAAAGAAAAAAGAAAGGAAAGGAAAGGAAAAGAAAAGAAAAGAAAAGAAAAAGCAGCAACAAGCAACAGTCAAGCTTACCCTGAAGCAAGATGATCTTGAATGGAAAAAAGTGGTGAGAAAGATCTCCTGAAGCAAAACGTTCCACATGTTGTGCACAATAATGGAGAGGACATGTTCCTACAGTCATGAAAACTGTAAGGCATAAAAAAGAGATTCTGTCTAATATCAGCTTCTCTGAATGAGCAGGACTATGCAGCAGGAGGAAATGTATAGTGTAACCTCTGGTTCCAAGCAATCTAGAGATTCTAACCAGTCTATCTGCCAGTGATTTTGATAAAGAAGTGGAATAATTTGTGCCAATCTATAATATTACATTTTGAACAGTCAAAATTTAAGGCAGCCTCTCACAGAACACATCACAATGAACAACAACAAGATATTTTAAGATGATTGATCAGAAGTCTTTATTAAAAATTATATACACACACACACATTTTCCTTTTATAGACTTGTTTATAACATTATCTACATTCACTGCAGATTGCGTAATATTGTAATCCAGTTACAATAAAACTATGTCCAGTCCTGCCTTAGCCAGAAACAGGTGTATTAGGAATACTTGCCCAGTGAAGTAAAGGAGGCCATCAATTTTAGATGTAATTTTCAAGGAAGGTTCAACACATCCATGACAAAAGAATATATATTCCTAGAGAATATATAGGTATATGAACTTTTTAAATTAGCCAGCTATTTAGAATACTGGGTGTGCCCCTTTATCTTCAGCAGCCTCTTTTCAATTATAGCCAAAAGAGAGGTGGGGAATGGAAACTCCAGTAGATAGATAGATAGATAGATAGATAGATAGATAGATAGATAGATAGATAGATAGATAGATAGATAGGTTTTCTTTACAACTTAAAACTTACAGTTTTAACTTTAGTGAAAACTGAATGTGGCCTCACAAAATTACACCTAATTCAGAGCTTTTACATGCACTTTTCCATTTCGGAAGCATGGAAGTGCCTAAATTAGCAAAACAGAAGTAAACTGTTGACTGCTTCATTGCAGGATTAAGTGTGATAAATGGAGGTTTTGTTCAGCCTGTGTCCAGATGTTGTGTCTATACTGTATGTGTGTGTGTGTGTGTGTGTACTATTTTTTTAAAACATTCTTGGAACACAGCCCATATATATTTTGGATACTGCAGGGAGTATATAATATTACTGGAAAATGATGTGGTCTGGTAACCTTTTAAATAACATTTCCTCCCTCCTCTTTTTTCTAATAGTTTGTTTTTCTTTCCATGTTTTCCTTTATTGGGAGATTTTGAAAAAAGTAATGAATGTAAGGCTTTTTTAAAAAAAGGAGTGATTACTTTCCTCCTTTAAAAAAAAAGGAAAGAGTAAAGCGACCTGTAAGGGTGCAAACATAGCTCAAGTGTGGGACCGTTTTGTCTAGAATGTATTCCATATTATTCTTTAACTTTCTTAGCCAACTTGGCTTGAAAAATGAAGTTGGGATTTGGCAAAAGTTAATTCCCCTTCCATACACCTTTTACCTTCCCACTATTTATTCTAAACTTCCATCCAAGATGTCGCTTTTTTTAAGGAAGTACCTGCCACTCTTGCATGCTTTGCCTGAAAAGAGGTGGTCGACTTGCCTTTCCTGAGTTTAAAAATACGGTATCCACCAGGAATTTCGACCTCCCAGTTTTAAGGAAAACAAACAAAGAAAAGATTGTCAGGCTGGCCTCAAAGTGCCGGCATGCCGCCATACAAGTTGCCCTTTGCATGCCTTTGAGTCTGGGCCTCTTCTGCTTTGGAGAATGCCCATCTAATTTGCAGTAATAGCATCCAGCATCTTTTCCATTCAGGGAAGCCTGTCTGAACCGTCTCTTTTCCAGACTTTCCCTTTCTCCAAGCTCTACTGGGCCAGGTGCTGTGAAGTTTTTCCTTTGCAATCAGCCATGTGAAATGATGCACACTTCCAGTTTGCTAAGAAACACAGAACAACTTCAACCAAACACTTTTAACTGAACATGCTTTTCTGCAGGAACTCATTCTTTCAATACTTTTAAACTTTGAAACAATTCATTTCAGCTTCATAAAGAATATCCTTTGATTCCCCCCACCTCTTCATTCTGTGGAACCCAGAATGGCCCTTGTTCCTTTTTTGCCCAGCAATAATTTGCCCTGTGATTAAATCCCATGTCTAAAATTTTTTCACCTATCTGCAAATAAATTCACAGAGACAAAATTTATTTTATTTCATTTCCCCCCTTCATTATTTTTTTTATAAACAACTAATATTCCTTTCTCATCTATTTTTTCCCACAACAACAACCCTGTGAGGTGAGTTGGCCTGATTGCAAACTTTTATTAATCAACCCCTTAGTTACATGAATGCTGTACATGGAGAAAGCATTCAAATATATTCTTGTTGTGATTAAAGAACTCACTAGTGGGCAAAAACTTTTTGGATGGGCAAAAAAGGTACAAGAGCCCCCGCCCCCTCTCAATGATTATAAACACCAAGGATACTTTTGGGAAAGGCAGCAAATTTTTTAAACATCCATTTCTTCCTTATGCTTAAAGAAATGACTCACAATTTAGCTTTCTGGATTGTTCCACTCTATGGTCACAAACTTCTGATGGCAATGTGCCGAAGAAATAGGGCGAGGTATTGACAGTTTCCTCATAATATTTGTATGTCAGAAGACTATAGAACTGTAAAAAGGCACTTCTGTATGTTAGGAATCCATAGATTCTATGTCTCTAATATATCTAAAACCTTGAAAATATATTAATTAATGTATATCTAACGCCCAGTTAGAATGTACTAAAATATTAAAGGTGAAATAGTATGCTGGGAATTAATTTTACCATGGAATTGTGTTCAAAAGCTTCTGTGATCCAAGAAAGTGAGTACTCCATGTAATGAACGATCCAAGAAAGTACTCCATGTAATGAACTGTATTAAGGGAAATTTCCCAGCCATCTCTTAGCCCCACTTATCTTTTTTTCATGGTGTTTACAATTGTTTTATTTTGTAGCTGAAAGAATCTGTTAACTAATTTTCCTAAGACATTCCCAGACAATGAGGGATCACTTATGTGATGTGATCATATCATTTCATCAAAACAACCAACTAAATAAACTTATGCAGTGAAGAAAATCAGAGCGATAGCAATGGGAGAACATTATCATTGTGCTTCTGTTCCTCCCCCCGCCCCCCCGCAATCATAATAAGTCCTCCACATATATACAAGGTTTTCCTCAGTTCATCTAAGTTGTATTGGAGATTCATGTGGATACAAATAGGTGTTAAGAAATTTTAAGCAAGTCAATATTAGCTTTACATACTGTATTTTTCGGGGTATAAGACACACTCCTCCCCCCAAAAGTGGGTGGAAATGTCTGTGCATCTTATACAGCAAATGTTGCCAAAGCCCCACCCACCCACCGGCCCGCACCCTTTGGCTGTTTTCGGCCTCCTTACACTCCATTTTAGATCTGTTCCAGGCTTTGGGGATTGCAACAGCACATTGCCATTGATCGCCATCTCCGCGCATCACATTTTTGGCCTCTGCACGTCATGTTTTCAGCCTCTGCACACCCCATTTTAAACCCGTTCCAGGCTGCCAGGATTGCCACAGCACATCACTGCCAATCGCCGCCTCCACACATCATGTTTTTAGCCTCTGCGCATCATGTTTTTGGCCTCCCCACACCCTGTTTTTTGCCTCCGCATGTTGCATTTTCAGCTAATTCCAGGTGGCAGGGATTGGCGGCGGTGGTGCCTGGAACTGGCCAAAAATGTGCAGAAGCCAAAAACAGAGACTGCGAAGGCCGAAAATGTGATATGCTGAGGCCAAAAACACGACACACAGAGGTGGCGATGGGCTGTGGCAATCCCCACAGCCTGGAAGAGCTGATTGGTGGTATTCTGGGAGGCCAATCCAACCACCAATCAGCTGCTCGTGCTGAATCAGGCTGTGGTAATGTGCTGAAGCTGACCAGGCTGTTTGCTGTTTGCTGCAAGGACACTAGCCAGATGAATACCGATGGATGCTGGTAGGCAGAGGCAGAATCTTTTTTCCTTGTTTTCCTCACCAAAAACTAATGCACGTCTTATACTCAGAGCATCTTATACCCCCCAAAATACTGTAATATGGACATTTTTATATCCAGAATATACCTCCCTTGCTGTTTCTAAACATTGTTTGGAATTTAGTGCTAAAGTTACCTTTTAGGTTTGATACCATATTCAGGAGCTTGCTAGAATGAATCTTATTACATCTCAAAAGTACTAAAGGCTCGCTTGTGTTTTGCATAATCTTTTTTTGAAACTATAGGTTAAATGTGGCTTTTACATATTTTCTGCATTTGATACTTTGATACTTTGACCATTTGCCTTTCTTGACTTTTTGTTTCATGTGCTTCCCACACTGGTATTATGGAATTGCTAAAATACTTCCCCTGTTTTGAGATGATGTCATATTTTGATGAATAACATTTCCCATAGATTTATTCTGTGTTCATTTTTTTTCCTGTAGCCTCTGGTCAACTTCATCTACTCATTTCCCCCCAATCATCTAACAGCTCAAAAGAACCCAAAACCCTCTTGTAGAAAAAGCAGAAGTTCTTTATTTATTTGCAGCATATCTTTGGTTCCTATTGCAGCATGTCATAGAGGGTCTTTACACTACTCAGTGTATTAATTTTCCATAAACCAGTGATTTGGCACAAAGACTCTTAAATTATAAGATACCTCCAAAGAAGCTGACTAAACTACCCAAGTGAAAAAATGGAGCAGATTTACTGAATCAGAGTTATGAAACTAGTTCTAATCCTAAACCAGATCCAAGACAACACACAACCAATAAACTAGCCAGAATTCAAGAAAGGCTTTGGTAAACTGAGTTGTTTGTACGGATTATTGAAGGGATAGATTCCAAGTTCCCATCTGTAAAACTTCCATGTTTGCTGTTTATCAAATAGAAAATGAAGTCAGTCACAAAGAAAAAAAAAAAGTCAGCATTTTTAGAAGACCAAAAAAAAAAAAAAAAAAAAAAGTGAAGCAACAGACATATATATCAATAAACACCTTGGAAAAATTATTCTTCTCCTACCCCTCTTTCTATTTTGTTGGCCTCCTCCCATTTGCTCCCTTCTCTCTCTTAAGGTAGCAGTGTGGGAGCATTGCCAATACATTGTGGTCTCATGGGGAAGCTTTCCTCTCACTGAAAGAGCCCTTGCGCCTGCCAGCCCAATTAAAGCAATGTGAAAGGAAAGCAGCATCTGGAATCACGCTGCCTCTCACAGCCAAGTCACAATTGTTTAGTCTGAAAGTCGTTTCAGGGAGAGCGAAACTGGCTGGCTGTGCAGTGGCCCCCACATCTGGATCTGCGGCTAGACAGCCTCTTTGGCTGAAGGCCTGTGTGCATGTGCATTATAAACTTTAGGATATGCTGACAAGTTAAGAAGTCAGAAAGAGAGTCACACTAACAGACTGCAGCTCCTTTCCAAGATACACATGCATGCACTGTGCATGCCTGAGTATTCCCCCAACAAAGTTAAATCCATTTTTTTTTCCAGAGGCCAGCCTCCCTTTTCCTACTTGCAGTTCTGATCAGAAGTAAGAGATAACTAGCACAAATTAATAAAAATGTTCTCTTTGCTTGGAGTTTAAGGCTTTGTTTGCATTATTTACAACTTAGCAACGAGGTCTGTTGATGGGTTTTCTCCGAGAAACACCACTGAGGATAATATTTTAGATTACTTCATCATGATGCGGCCCCTGGGGAGACCCCCTTCAAACACGGACATAACTGTTATGCTTCTAAACTTAAATGTGATCACAACTGGGGTCAAAATAGCTGTGACACTAAATGCGTGATTGCATTTCTTTTACACAACAGCTATGAGGGGTGCAGGAGTAGATGGTTAAGGGGGAGGTTCACTCGCCTTCTGTACTGTGATCTGAATAAAAATTCCCCCATTGCTATTATCCCCAGTGGGAGGCAATTCTGACACCGGGGAAAACTCCTTCCTCTAGTCAGCAACAGTCTGGGAGGGAGGGGGGACCTTGCTGGGTGAGAGTCAACTTTCCCTCCTTCTCACACAGAGTGAACTAATCGCGTTTGCTGCTCTTTGTGGCTTTTATTTAGAAGGAGAAACTCTGGATCAGTTGAACTTGACTGTGTGTGCAGCTGGCCTTTAGGGCATTAATGTGCTCCTGTGAGAGTTTTAATAAAGGCTATACTATAATAATTTTCATTCCCACATTTTTTTATTCATTTGCTGTATTCTGATTTGAATGTGTGTGAGATACTGATATCATGTGGAAATTCTGGGGTGCGGTTACATTGCTGGGTGCCATAAGAGGGCTGTTGCCGTCTAAGAATAACTTTCATAGTCTGCTGTCTGCTTGTACTCAAATTTGCAGAAATGAAATTGAGAAAATGTCTGTATTTGGCTTCCTAAAACGAAGTATCTGTTATGATTCAAAGACACAGTTTCTATCCATCTGCCTTTCGTTCCTTTGTCACCGATTTGTCATCATATTCCCAGGTTATTTTGCAGAGGGGAGCACAAGGTGGGTGAAAACAGTAAGTATAGGTAGTCCTCAACTTACAACAGTTTGTTTAATGACCAAAGTTACAACAGCGCTGAAATATGTGACTTACTAGCATTTTTCACAGTTACAACCTTTGCAGCACTCCTTTGATCATGTGATCAAAATTGAGGCACTTCGAAAGTGACTCATATCTATGACGGTTGCAATGTCCCTGGTCATTTTGTGACCTTCTGACCAGCAAAGTCAACAGGGAAGCCAGATTCACTTAACAACCAGTTGCTAACTTATCAACTGCATGATTCACTTAACCACTGTGGCAAGAAAAATCGTAAAATGGGGCAAAACTCACTTAACAAATGAAATTTTGGCCTGAATTGTAAATTGAGGACTACCTGTACAAACAAAGCATAGTTGATCAGCCAGAAAAGCCAGATAAATTAGGCCTAAGTAATAATTATGTGTGCCCCTAGAACAACTCTGTCAGTGGCATTGATTGCCAGTGTGTTTCTGAATCCAATTAAAGGTGTTGTTTTTCACCTTTAAAGCTTTTCATGCCATGGGGCCAAGTTAACTGAGAGATCATGTCTCTACAATTGTATGTGTTTTGTCCCACCAGATCTGCCAGAGAAGGTATGCTTCTGATCCTGTCTGTTAGACAATTGCCCTTGGCAGGTCCCAAGGGGCAGCAAGCCTTCTCTGCTGTGGCACTGACTTTAATTGTGTATTTATCTATCCAGTTTCTCACCTAAGTGACTTTTATGGAATCTTTTCCTCCTGGAAGTGAGGCTAGCTCCATCTCTTTCTATATTCTGAAAAGAACACAAAACCGACAAGACTACTTTCTCTACCAAAGTGCCTTATGTTCTAGTCTGTGGCTTCCACTCTATTTTGCATAACAGTGATTGTCCTCATTTAATGACTGCCTTATTTAGCAACCATTCACAGATACGAAAAGTAACTTTGTGACCAATTTTCACAATTTATGACCTTCTCAGGTCTATAAAACAAAGTAAGGTGAAGTAAGATCATAAGCGTAGCTGCAGTTTCTCTTAGAAATTGTTTTGCTTAATAACCAAGTTGCTGGTCTCATTTGTGATCACTACCTGTAGTCCCCATTATGATAATAAAATTTAGCAAGTATGAAAACATGGAGAACAAAGGCCAAACTATTTCAATATTTATTTCTCAGGTTACTTAGAATATAATTGAACTAACACAAAAATAAAAAATTCAGATACTGTCACTAATTACCTGGTAGCAATCAAGCAGTCACTTTTTAGGGTTTTTTTCAAACTCTTTCCTTGTGATAATTAGGTTTTAAAGAATCATATCAGCACATCCTTCATAAATCGCACTATGCTATATATGTAGCAATTTGTTCCTGACTACAAAAGGTGATTTCTCTTCATTTCAAAAACTAATACAAGCAGACAGCATTAAACACATTCTTTTACAATCTCTTTGTGCAATACAACATTTGTTGGAAATCTATATATTAATTTCCCAAGACCAGTATTGTTGAAGGCAAGTGTATTAAATACTTCCTCTAGGTACCATTAATTGATTTGGAATTTTATATGAACATCAAAAGGTTTGCAGAAAAATACTTTTTTTGCAAGAATTTCCCAGTGCTGTACTTTCCAACGTTATTGATGTATTGTCTCTTTGCATTTAATAAGTGTGTCCGGTAATTTTCACTAATGCTAACAGCTAACTGAAGAAGGCATGTCAGAAAATGATAGAAGTCCCATCCAGATTGGGACCTATTAATTCTATTTATCCTAATTACTATGAGAACTAAAACTGAGAACTCACTGTAAATTTTGGATTTTCTAAAGCAATACATTGCTATGGCCATATGCACTTGAAAACGTACCCATTTTCTCTTCTCTTTCTCCCATATGTCAGATTTGTGTGGACTAAGAGAAAAAGGAAAAGGCAGGTACAGTATGGTGAACATAGCACAGCATAGATTTGAGGAAAACCGTAATGTACACGCTACATTAAAAAAACAAGTAACTGTTTTCAGTAGCATTGAAGTGCTTACTTCTTACTGTAGTCTCATCTATTGTGAAGAAAATTTCTTTGTTGAATACGGAGGATCTTATTAGATGGTACTGAAAAACACTAAAATACTTTTCTGAAGGACAAGGCTTCACATCACCACATTAAATCAGAGAAGAACAAGTAAATCGATGAAATAAGTAGAACTTTTGGCAATGGTAGCCAGCCAAATTGGAATTTTCAACCCTAAGTGTTGAAAATTGGAGTGGAGAAATGGAGAAAACAAGTGATGTTTTTAATGTTTTAAAACCAATATTTTTCCAGGACAGATTTGTATAGTAAGGAACTGGTTATGCAGTTCCAGGTGTCTTGTCAAATTACTGAAGATGGAATTGTGGCAGGACTTGACAAACATAGCATATTGTAGCACACCTCCCTTAAAGTAGGAGGCCATTCTTTAAAGACTAATGCATGCAATGAACATGACAGTGCATGGAAGTGAAATCCTGGATGTAACAGCCAGGATTAATTAGGATTTGGATGCTTAAGAATGACTTATTTGGTGCTATATATTAGAAAAGAGAAAGAGGCGAGGAAATAAAGAGAATCTATAACAAATTTGACTGCATTGCAGGGGCCTCCACAAGGGGGAATCAAAAAAGTCAAAAGTCGCTTCTTGCCTGCTCTGCCACATCATGACCATGGCATGGTAGCAGTAGTTATTACTTCCTCCTCTTTGAAAAATGAAGGAGAACATACCCATCATCAGACAAAAAGGCGGGGAGTGGATATGTGGTGAGACAAAGCTGAGTTCACAATGCCAATTGGTATTTGCATCAGAAATGAGGAGAAACAATTGGTGCTAAACAGAAGAAAAAACCCCAATAAAAACCCTTTTTTGTTCCAAAGTTTTACAAAACATGTTTTTCAAGTGTCTAAACTATGGCTGTGACTTTATTATATAAATTTATTATATATTTATTTTATATATATATAATAAATTATATATAATTCTAAAATGACACATTTCAAGGGACCATTACATTTAAATTAAGGGTAACAGTGTCATAGGAATAGAAATATTTTCAGTTCTCATGACCTAAGAAAGCTTTTAGAAATTCAGATTTGAAAAATAGTATGTTACAAAAAGATTTGTAAATGGTCTGGAAATGGGGACTGGGTTTCTTGTGAGGGGATATGCATGCATTTCCTTATGTATATAAGGCTAGGAAAAAATGTGGGTTTGTATGCTGTTTGTTTGCTTTTGTGAGTTGCACATATTAGTCCAACAGGTTTAACAACCTTTATGCGTTGGGTTGATGCAGTTTCACCAAAACATGTTGTTCACAAAGCACTCCTAGATAAATAAACACCAGCATTTTCTATTTTGACCTTTATTCTCTTCCCGGGTTATATGTAAATGTTGAGCATCCAAATAAACTGATGGTTCATAAACAGGCTGGAATTTCAGCCCTATCTTGTAGATTCTCCTGTTTAACAACCCTAGAGAAAAATACTGGATTATTTGTTGTGCTGCAGACAGATATTGAAGCCCCCTCCCAAAAAAGAGGGGGTGGGTTAGTGTAGCAGGGGCAAGCAAAGGTCATTGTACAGAAACCTGAAAATTCTTAGCTACTGATTTGCTTATGTATCAAAGCATTTCTATATTACCCTTTAAGTCTCCCTTGTGAGTTTACGACAATGTTTTTGCTGAAATCTGTTGTCCAGTTTCCTGAAAATATTTCCCCCCCCCTTGGGAAAAATATATATCACTTTTTCTATTTTGTACACAGGGTGCTGTTGAATTTTGAACAAAATTCAAAATTCAGTTGAACTTTTTTAAAAAAATGGTGAAATAATAGAAGGTACTTCTCTCCATCCATGGATAATCTCTCTGGCTGCTACACTTTCCCATCTGAAAAAGCCCGATGTGAAATTTTCTTACAAGATATCTTCTATTGGCTTTAAACTGAAGTGTGGAGAAGGCAAGGATGCAGCAGACATTTGAAGAGAAGCTTATGCCATGAAAGATTGGTGGCTCAGCAGACTAAAAGCATTGTGATTAACATCAGCTGTCTGCAATTACTGTAAGTTTGAATCTCACCAGGTTCAAGATTGACTCAGCCTTCCATCCTTTCTAAGATAGATAAATTGAGGACACAGTTTGTGGGGGCAATAAGCTGACTTTGTATAAATATATAAAAGTATGAAGGCTATTGCTTAACGCATTGTAAGCTGCCCTGAATCTCCGGAGAAGGGCGGCATATAAATCAAATTTTTTTTAAAAAAGATACATTCCTTATCTATGTCCTAAGGGCAAGAAGTTTGCTTCATCTCTAAGAATTCCACCAGCATTCTTTTTTTCCGTTAAATCAAAATCTCACTAATGTTAACTGTAGAATGTACAGAAGATGACCACAAATATTCAACATTTTTTTCTTCCATTCAGTTACGCCCGATTATCAGAGACTGCCTGACAAGTGCTTGCAGTTTTTTAAGCAATATTTTTCAGAAGTGGTTTGTCTGTGTCTCTTTCCTAGGCCTGAGGAAAAGTGATTGGCCCAAGGTCAGCCTAAGATGGGACTAGAACTCATAGTCTCCCAGTTTCTAGCCTGATGTCTTAACCACTACACCAAACTGGCTCTGATTGAATAATTACCCTTTGACCAAAATTGGAACATTTATCTACTTAGTCCAATAACAGCCTATTCTTACAAACTGGCAAACAGTTGCCTATAGTTGTTGGCGTGTTTCATACTGATTTTATGCCATGAGCATCATATTTACTTAAGTTATATTTGTAGCTTGCTTTTCTGTCCATGTGATCATTCATTCTGTGTTTAGCCCACCAAAGTTCAAAGATTGAGTGGGGGAAGATGCATATATACTGCATGCTTTTGCCATAGTGAATGGATGGAGAGAAGTTTATTCGAACTTCTAAGTTTAGCTTAGCTATCTAAAGTTAGTTTAAATAGTATCTTGAGCAAAGATGTGCATAGCTGCAGAAAACACACTTGCTTGTAATGCAAGATACATTATGTTTGAGTCCTGAGCTATTTGTGGCCATATTCAGTGGTGGGTTGCTACCGGTTCGCCCCGGATCGGGGAAAGTGGCAGCATGGTAGTGGCGGCGGCAGGAGGCTCTGCCCACCTGCCCGGATGCTTCTGTGCATGCACAGAAGCATCATGCATGCACGTGCCCCCACCAACACCCACGAGCAAACCAGTAGCGATGAGTTTTGAAGCCCGCCCCTGGCCATATTGTATGATAATGAGAATTTAAAATTACATTTCCTGTGATTTTAGTAACTTTGAAACTGATGGTCTAAGTATCTGAATGAAGAAACATCTAAATTGGAAGGCAAATTTTGTGAATGAGTATATACAAATCAGGGAAGTTAGGAAACCAACTAGAGATGAAGGTTTATCAAAAATAAACCCTGGGTGATAATCTGTAAACTATCTTTGCAAACCTATTAGACCTTGCAATTACAAAGCATGTGATACATCATTGAACTCTGTCCTTTCTTCTCTCCGTTTCTAACAATCCAAGAGGTTAAAAGTGTACCAGTCTACAGTCTGTAAGATAACAGGATTAAGTAAAGCTTCAAATATGTGTCCATAGAAAGTCCATGTGGGCTTTGCCAACTGCTCATCCAGTTATGAATTAAAAATCAGGTGGCTTAAAATGCATTTGATAAATGGCAGGCAAAGGGTCTCTGTGTTTTGTTTTGCTTTGCTCTGTTTTGAAGGGGGAGAGGTTCTCTATGCTGTGAGTTCAACCAAACAGAATTTTAAATTATTTTTACTAAAACCAGTCCACTTGTAAATAGGCCAAGGTTTTTATTTGATGCAGAAAGTGTAATATAAACCCAGAGTTGTCTGAGCTAATTGGCGGGATGAAAAACTTTGCAGCAATGATGCAAGTTGTGGGATTACAGAACAGCCAAGGAGCAGATATGTTGTATGTAAAATTAGCTAGAGTTAAACTCTGTAGTCACCCTGCATGTACACCCAGATTCTGGGTTTATTTTATATTTTTTTCTCATAAAGATTTGTGCCCCTGTTGCTTTCCTATCAAAGCCTGTGGCGGCTCCTAGGATAAACATGTGGTCAAAAGACAGAAAACTCCAGGCAAAATTGGTATTCATTTCGTCCATAGCAGCATAAACTGAGAGGCTTTTAAGAAGGGTGAATGGTTTTCAGTAAATCTCTCATATCAGCAGAAACCTTTGAAAAAGTTTGTTTAAAGGCTGTGGAGATAAACAGCCCAGCCAAGTGTTTGTTTAAGATGTATGTACTCTGTGTCAACCAGTAGGCTGGTATTTGTAGGGGGAAGGAAAGCTGGGATCTGTCTGCTACTTTAGACTGCCATGAATGGAGCCTTTAAAAGGGCTAGAGGGTCTCCGGGTTTTTCACCAGGGGGAATGACAGATCCAACTCCTAGTGAATTTAATTCAACAGGAAAATTATTGGATTTCATTTCTCAACATCATGGCCAATGTTCCCTTGCTGATCTTACAGACCAAGCTGAGCACCTGAAATCTTAGTAATATTCTCAGAAAACTAACAGTATTTCAAAAAAGTTGAGCATATTTGGGGGGTTGCATAGTATTCTGCCCCAGAATACTATGCAACCCCCCAGAATACTATGCAGTAACCCCATAATACTATGCAACTTTGTGTGTGCTGCACACACAAAGTCTGTACAAACCTTAGTTTACTAATTAAAGACTACTAATGAGCTTTCTTAGTAGTTGTTTGAACACAAGTACAGTTTAAACCAGTCTTTTCTGAACAAGGGCTGTTAATTTAACTTATTTTTTTTTATTAATCATATTTCTATGCTGCCCACTCTCTGAGTATTCTGGGCGGCTTACAACAATCAACAGTATACTAAATAGCATATTGCCCCCAACCATCTGGGTCCTCATTTTACCCACCTCGGAAGGATGGAAGGCAGAGTCAACCTTGAGCCGGTGAGATTTGATCCGCTGATCTACTGAACTAGCAGTCAGCTGAAGTAGCTGCAGTACAGCACTCTAACCACTGCACTACCTCAGCTCATTAACAGCCGACAAGAATCCAAAGAATAATAACTTAATTATGAGGCACAGTATTTCAGATAACCATAATCTTACTGTGGTTGGCAGAATGCCTAGAAGCAATTTGCTGAAAAACTGACAAGACAGTAACAAAAGCCGAATCAAACATTTCTGGAATCAAGACGTGAAGGAATATAAACGAAATTGTTTCCTGCAAATTGCATCAGTCATCGTCCTTTCTTAAATAGGCTAGAGGAGTAGCCAATTAGCCCCAAGCCTTATTTTCGAGGAGATCTCCTCCTGAGGAGGCACTCCTACCTTTTAACAGCTCTGCGCGCTCATGCATCGAGAAAGGCTCCTCCTCTTCTTCCTCTTCACTTATGGGAGCTTCTGGAGGTTCTGAAGGCCCTAGCTAAATCCCCGCCTCTGGCACCACATCTTCTCCAGCCTCCTCATTGTCTGACTCAAGCACCAGCTGCACAGGCTGCTGGCGCAGCACCACACCAGCCTCCTTGCTGTCGGAATCCGCTACTATCTGCACAGGCTGCTGACGGGCCACAACACATAGGGAATGGGTAAAAACATTTTGATCATTATCAATCACGAATACCTAAGACTGAATCCAGACTTTAGAATTCTCAAGCTCAATGTTAATATTACCTGTATGTCAAAATAATAGTTGTGATCCTTTCCGTCTGATAGTTCTGATTTGTCCAGGACTATAGTTTCAGTTATTTTGATCATAGCTGCTGCCAAAGTTATTTTTTTTAAAAAACTGGGAATAGATAATTTCCCATTAGCATCTGAATTAAACCATGATAATCTGCATGTTACTCTTGACCTAGGTGGACATCCAACTTATTTATGAAATTTAAATTACTAATGGCCTGTAAGCCTGTTTTTATACCTAAATGTTACAAAATATTTTTAAAATATTTATGAATTATAATGTATACATTCGTTGATAAAATATCATGAGGAATCTTGCTCATTAAATACCATGTTTTATTTATTTTGGGGATTATGAGCACCATCAGTTAAAAAAATGTGTAGAAAATCCTCAGCATATTTTTCTGGAAATAACAGCAATGGACATAACAAGAAAAGAAGGCAGGGTTACAAATGGACTGGGTTCTGACAGGGACTCTTACCCAATTCTAGGAAAAGGTTTCACTTGGAAGTATTGTCTGGGAAGAAACATTTTAATACTTCTAATAACTGTACTATGTTTTGCATGAGGAAGTTTCAAATTCTTGCATAAAGAAAAACTGAATATTTTCTATCTGTGCATCAGCTGTTGGATTTTCTGTCGCTGTGAATGCAGCTAATGACCACTGCAAAAATCAGGCTTTGGGAAAATCCTAGTGATCAGCCTATAGAAAATCTTATTGTTCAAATTAGAGCAGGGTTGTTATAATAATCATTAAAATCCAACAGCCAATTGAAAAGTCTTTTGCAAATGTCCACTGTGAACATGCTTCACTATGCATCTTCAAATCTTTTGTAGAATGACCAATAGCAATGCTACAGAAAGAAGTCTATGTGTTTATTTGCTTATAGGAATTAGTAAGGTGTCTACTTGAGTTTCTTCCAATAACTTATCAAAACACCCATGTGTTAAATAAATTTTAAAAATCTCTAAAAACCAGGTGCTATCTTCCAACTTACTACCCAAAAGCTCTGGAGAAGAGGATGGTCTTTACTTGTTGCATTAAGGAATAAAAGGGCTGAAGGGCAGCCTACCATCAGAAAGTAAGGTATTTCTCAATTAGAAGGCTGCCACTGAATGTCATTTACTAGGTTTCCACCCCTCAGATCTCTCAGAGATAGGTAATTAACGTATCTTCTGCAGGTCAGGTTGCATAGGACATGCAAGTACCAATTGGAGAAGATGTTCTTCAAAGTAGTAATTTCTGAAGTTCCTCTTTGATTCAGGAGTTTTCTCGCCATGCTTACTCTCTCCTCACTCTCTTGGTTATTTTGTGATCAAGTGGAGGCTTTTACTTCAACTAAACTACAGTTACTTGGTGGCTGCACTTCAATAATTCTTTCTTAGCTTAATAAGTACACATATAAATACACTTTTTCCTCAGCACAGAGCTCCTTTGTATTTACTTCATACAAGCCACAATTAAAAAATAATCTAACTAACCACACTTTCTCATTTTATCTGACCTGGAAACAAATAGAATCCTAAATCCACTTCAACCCACAATTTGATGTCAACGTGTTGCAAAGATGGAAATGACTGTTATCAAGTTCAGAACAAATAGTTGGGTTCACACATAGTTAACCCATGATGAAGTTTGGGCTTGGCCCAGCCTAAGTGTAAGCCTAATTACTACTCACAATAAACAAATTATGTTTGATATATAACCCATCCAATTACAAACTATACTTAATAAGAATCTCTGAGGCTAAATTTGGGAACCAAGTAAGCCTGCACAAATTAGTTGATATTTTATTTAAATTGGAAATATGAGAAGGACATGATTCAGTTTGAGTTTGGGATCTGAGGCTCAAGAGCAAACTATAGCAAAAAGCAAATTATAGTAGCTTCCAGATTTGATTCATAAACAAATATACCTGTAATTCACAGGCTATAATGAATGTCTTCAGTGGCAGAACAGAATCAAAATAGATTCCTTGAAAGATTATTTATTTGCCATGTTTTAAAGCCTTACTACAATACAGTTTTGAAATATGCATTTTGCATCTTTTTAGAGGCAGAGATCAAGGGGGTCTGTTGGCTGGGGGTTTCAAAAAACCAAAGATGGGATGTTGTAATTCTGCAATAAAAGCTCTGCCCTTTTAAAACATTTGTTATACATAAATGTCTGTAGAGATTCTCATCTAGGTCATGGTTGTCCCAAAGCTGCTTTTTCAGGAGGCAACTGGACTTTCTTGTTTTTTCCTTTGAAGACATTTCACTTTTCATCCAAGAAGCTTCTTCTGCTCTGACTGGATGGTGGGGAATGGAAGGATTTATACTCCTTGCAGACAGCTGGTCATTTCCATTCTTTCAGAGGGACGTTGAAGCACTTGGAGGTTTATCTGTATTCTCAGGGTCACCTGAGTAGTGCTCCTGGTTCCTGTGCTTCAACGACTCTAAAAGGATGCAAATCAGAGGTGCATTTCAACAGGTTCTGACCAGTTCTGAAGAACCGGTAGTGGAAATTTTGAGTAGTTCGGAGAACTGGTAAATACCACCACTGACTGGTCCTGCTCCCATCTATTCTCTGCCTCCTGGTCCCAGCTGATCAGGAGGAAATGGGGATTTTGCAGTAACCTTCCCCTGGAGTGGGGTGGGAATGGAAATTTTATGGTATCCTTCCCCTGCCATGCCCACCAAGCCACGCCCAAAGAACCAGCAGTAAAAATTTTTGAAACCCACCATTGATGCAAATGACCAGCTGTCTACAAGAAATATAAATCCTTCCATTCCCCAGCATCCAGTCAGAGCTGAAGAAGCTTCTTAGATGAGAAGTGAAATGTCTTCAAAACAAGAAAGTCCAGTTGCCTCTTGAAAATTTGGGACATTTGTTATACATGTAATACATGTAAAAAAGGATGGAGGCTTTGATCACTCATTCATAACCATCCTCGAGACAAGAGTTTCTCAATCCCAGCATTTTTAAGATGGGTGGACCACCTGCCAGTTAATATTTTGAAAACTCTTCCCATAGAAACACTTGGCAAAGATAGCAGGGATGAGGAGATGACAACATGGTAATCTCCAAATTATCCAGCAAGCAAAGTCCAAACTATGGTGAACCAATGCAGTGAGAAAGTGTTCATGACTCAAGATTTAAAACTTTCAAAAAACTATTTAAATATTAACCTCTTATTTCTGGGAAACTAGGTTTGGCCTGAGGAATAACTATTAGCTTATTCTTGTGTGGTGGTATAGCTTTGCTGCCTCTGATGACTACGTTTCTAGGTTGGCATAGCTGTTTGCAAACTGGAAATGAATGCAGTTCAGTCCCCTGGAAATGAACCCATTCAGTCCACTGCAAGGACTTTGTTTTTGCCAGGATTATGCTTTGATTGTTTCAGGATTACACCTCATTTCAGGATTATACTCCCTGGCACAGATAGATATATACCTTGGAGATAGGCAGGTCATAGAGAAAAAGACTGCAACGAAGAAAGTGGCATTCATAGCCTTGCTACTCCTTTGCTTGGGCCAACGCCTGTCCATTTTAGCCTGGCACCCATTCACTTATGTCAAAGAGGCAGGACTCTCTTTGTGGCTCAATTAAAGTGTCAAACATCAGTCCTAGGACTGGCAGAAAAGTATACCAGCCTAAATACTGCTTCCCCATTTGTCCATAATAGCGAGGCCAGCAAATGGTGCTAATGATACAAATAGTATTGTCTTTAGTCTAGAAATGAAATGAGCAAAACCCTGTCCCCATTCCTTTCAGGGATATAAATAATCTTGGTGTGTTGCACGGCCACAGCTATTTTGACTGGTTTTAGTAGCATGGCCTGATCAGGATGACAGTTGTAGCATTCTTGCACAAATCCTCATGAGTAATAATAATACTTTGAAAAGTCAAAAAAATATGGTCACACAAAATCCCTTATTGGCAGAAGCAGAGTAAACCTTGTAATCCATTTAATACTGGTAGAATCAGCAATACACAGCTGGTAGAACCTGTCTTTTCCCCCCTGGCTTAAATCCATTTTCTGTGTAGCGCAGCACTAGTGCTCTTTCAGAAGATTGTTAAACCGGGGTTTATGCAGGTAGTCCTTGATTTACAACCATTTGTTTAGTGACCATTTGAAATTACAACAGTACTGAAAAAAGTGAGCATGGCTGTTTTTCACCTTTATCACCAGTGCAGCATCCCCACAGTCACATGATCAGATTCAGATGCTTGGCAACTGGCACGTATCTATGATGGTTTCAGTGTCCCAGGGTCATGTGATCATCTTTTGTGACTTTCTGACAAGTAAAGTCAATGGGGAAGCCAGATTCATTTAACAACAGTATTACTAACTTAATAACGGCAGTGATTCACTTAACAACTGTGCAAGAAAGGTCATAAAATGGGGCAAAACTCATTTAACAACTGTCTCATTTAGTAACAGAAATTTTGGGCTCAATTGTGGATATAAGTCGAGGACTACCTGTAATGAGCCCATGTGAACAGTAGCAGTAACAGTAACAAGTAGTTCTGAAAGCTGGTCAGACACTATGCATACAGAAGATATTCCATTTCTCTTGAGCTCAAGCCATAGCAGGTCTGGAGGAAAGTGGCCAGCCACCAAAGAGGAGGGAAATATTTATCTGGCAGCCTAAAGTGGCTAACAGGAGTTGAACAGATCCCAGCTTCTGATCTGACTAGGTCAGCAACCAAATGGTCATCTGAGCATGCTAGATGATATCAATCCTCAAAATTCTATCTAGATAAGAAAGAACAACTCAAAGAAGTACAATTTTAATTTGCCTCAGATACGAGCAGTGGAACACAACATTAGGCACTGACTAACAAAGGTGCAATTAGGAAATTTTAGGATTTACCCTGTTTCCCCGAAAATAAGACATCCCCTGAAAATAAGCTGAATCGGGCTTTTGAGTGCATTCACTAAAATAAGCCTCACCCCAAAAATAAGCCCTCCCCAAAAATATTTAAACGCAGAGCTGGAAATCAGGTAAGACGACAAGAGGAGCCCCATCTTGTTCCACATGCCCCAAAATAATAAGACCTCCTTGAAAATAAGGCCAAGCGCTTATTTCACAGTTGAAAAAAAAAATAAGACAGGGTATTATTTTGGGGGAAACATGGTAGATGAATGTCCATATTGGCATAGGCATCTGGTACAAACTGTAATCATGTGAAAATGATGAAACCGGCACTGAGACTTCACAAGGCAAATCCCAGCCTTTCATACTAGCATCATTACATTGCACACATATGCATCATCATGTGGTTTGCATCATTCCGTCATGACTCATGTTTCATCATTTGCCTTTGCCTTCCCTCTCAGAATGCTTATTGGGATGAGGGCATACTCTGTGTTACATATTAAGGTAACTCTGTTGAGTTTGGAGCTTTTCCTTCTGCTACTTCTGCATGAGGCTCTGAGTGGCAACCTCAGAATCTTGTCTTGACACCATCAGCTAATCATGCAACCAATGGGAACATTTGAAGGGCTAACTGTAGAGGCCTACATTATTGACATAGCATCTGGCACCTTGAGCAGCTGCTGAGGCCCAATCCTTACACAGCCCAGTCTGACACATCCTTGGCCTCCTTTAAATGTTTTCACAGCCTAGTACTTCAGACAGAAGTGGGCAGCTGGATTTAGTTATCCTTTACATTTCTCGCAAGGCTCCTGATCAAGAGTTGCAAGGAATTGTGCAGGTTCAATTGCTGCTGTCAGGTAAGCTCTCCATGGTCTACTACAGAGGGAGGACCCTTTGTTCAGATCACCCTCAGATTAGGCCACCTGAACTAGTGGTGGTCACTACTTTGATGTAGCAGTTTCAGGCATTTTTTCTTGTGTTGCTTTAATGTAGGAATAACTCACATAACCTTAAATGGTAATACTTAAATGGTAATACTTTTGCCTTTCTCTTTTCTCTCAGTCGAGTGAAAATATTATTTGCAATAGTAAGAATTGTAGTTGAATAAGTGTTGTACACTATTGGATAGTGTCTGTGGTTTTGTGGATGATTCATTGTCATGCATGAAGGCAAAATTATGTGTCTCAGGATAATGTTGTAGGATCCAATCTTGGTTGGTTACTGGGACCCCAGGTTTTGTCTTCTGAGCTTTTGGACTCAACGTTGGAGCCCATGCTCAGGAAACTACACTGTGTGCTTTGGGTTGTTCTGTGTATGATATTTATACGGTGCCTATTGTGTGTAGCTTTTTAGATGTAGATTGTGTTGGTGTTGATGGCAGGCTATTAAGTCATTGTTTCCTTGTGCTGCCAAACCCCTGCCTCCTAAGTACTTGACAAGCGGGGGGGGGGGGGGTAAATCAATACTCCTGTTGATTGATGAGGGGCCTATTTCCCAGGCTTCAATCAGTTCCCTGGCTGTTTTTGTGCCTGCTCATCCAACAATCTTAGTAGCTGCAAAATTGAATGTATGTCCTTGTTTATTCCAATGTGAGGTTACCAATGAGTTTAGGACTCCTCGTCTGACTGCTCACTTGTGTTTTTGCAATCTGGTAGTTAGCTTCCTCCCTGTCTGTCCTACATAGTCACAGGGGTAATCCATGCAAGGGATCCAGTAGATTACATTGGAAGTATCCCTCACCTCCAAGGTCCCTCATCAATCACTGATCTATTGCTTAATTTGTTAAATTCGTATATTCCAGGTGTTTGGCCAAAATTTGGGATGAAGTAAAGACTGCTTTCATTTTGAAAAGTTACTGCAGGTAAAAGGGAATGTTAACAATTGATGACTGGCCATTCTCATTAGTATAGCAAAGCAGATGACAAAGGCAGCGTGTTACAGGCATGATTGAAGCAAACCCCGGTGTTTTAGAAACATGGGGGAAATGAAGGGTTTTTGTTATTATTTTTTTCTTATCCAGCTTTGCTATCAAAATTATGACCCAATCTCATTTTAATATTTACTTTTCTCTGACCAACTCATGCTCTGGACATGGTGCGAAGAAGTCATCTGCTATTTGAGATGGGCTGTTTTTCAATACACTAAGCTTTGAAAGAGACTGTAAAGTTGTTCTGTCATTACACAGATTTTGTCATAAAACAAAATATGGTACATTCAGACTATAATTCAAGAAGACATTTTAAGGGCACCTAGTCTGAAATCCTGTACTGAATGGCCTACCAAAGATCCAAATAGTACTTAGTAGATAGAATCTACCTATTCCCTGAGTTTTTGTCTCCTTAATAACTACATGACAGGTAGAAACTTAAGATATCAAGCATTCTCTTAAGATCCAAACTCACCCAAATTCATGTTCGAAACTTCATAATGCATAGATGAGAAGGCATGAAAGAAAGTAACTCCTGTTACTCAATACTATACCTGTTGTTGCTGATTGGCTTTCCTTCATAGATTTGAAGGGCTTGTTCCAAGTAGCTTTTAAAGATCCTGAAACCAATCTCCAAGTGATGCTTGGCCTAAAACTATTCTAGGAAGAACTTACTCTATTTTCACACATGAGGTTTAAGTAGGCATTAGTAACATGGTTATTTTACCAGGTTGCAGCCTGGAGACTGAGTTTCAAATCCCTGATAAAGTGGCTGACAAAGCAGTTGCAGCTTCTTTTGTTTATACTGTCTGGGCCCTTTGATTAGCCCCATCCCCTGGGTGTATATATGAATGTATGTACAGCATATCTGGAGTCCTGTTTCAGACAGCAGGAGTGGGTGGAAGGCAAATGAGCAAAGCAAGGAAGGAAATAGGAGAGAAACTGCAGCTGTTTCACACTCCAAGAGACACCAATTTTACTGGGAATTCCAAAAATATAATGTGAATCTTTGGGTGGCCACCCAACAACCTTACTGTTTGCATTTGCTATATCTGTAATACATATGTAGCAGTGACATTGGACTCAACTGTATTAACATTTTTAAAATGATTTTTTTTTACCCCTATCTCATTTTTCTATATATGCATGCTAATATAAACAAGATGCTGAAACTTGGAATATCTTGTCTAGAATATTTTTTCTCATTAACATTTTAATTCTTTTGTATAGTTGAGGAAAAATTAGACAAATAATGTCTATTGTATTATGGTAATACTCAGGGGTGGGTTCCACTTACCTTTACTACTGGTTCGCAGCGGGCATGCGCAGATCACCAATGATGATGTCGTGGTGGGTGGGCGGAGTCTCCCGCCGGTTTTACTACCAGTTCTACAGAACCAGACAGAAACGGGAGCAACCCATCACTGGTAATACTCCATATTCAACTCATATTCAAAAAAGAGGGTTCTAAAAACATTTTAAAGACAATTTATTAACATTGGGATAGTTAGGATTATCAAATTGGAACTATTTCTTTGTAACACTTGCCTATTGAAGTATTCACCACACAGAGGAACTTTATATGCATTGGCAATTTACTCCGAGGTAACTATAGCTGTGGCTTTGATCATGGCTTCCATTTTTCAATCTTTTGTAGTTTCAGTAAAGACTGCAGCTGTGCCCTGCATAAGCAGCTGGTTCATAGCAAGACACAACTGATTTGAGGAAATAAGTTCTGCTTGTTTGTTAGACAAGCAACCCCTAATAAAAATTGGCAGTACATAGCAAATAATAAATTCCACCTGCAAAAGTTAGTTTAGAATTTGAGCTCTGTTCATTCTTTAAGTGTACAAGCAATAAAATGTGACATCAGTTGGAATGATGACCAATTTTATTCCTCTACTAGTTATATTTAGGGCTTTGCCTCAAACTGTTTTCTTACAAGATACTGTGCATTTGCAGGCATGTGTAGTGTAATGGCTAAGGTATTAGACTTGGACTGAGAGAGGGAAATGTCCATGGAATTCAAGAGGCAACTTTGTACCAGATGGTTAAAATATACTTTTTGTTATGGGAGAAAAGATGGGAATAAGAGGACCTGGCCACAATTATTAATGTCCTTATAACCATGCAGTTGGACTTTTTGCATGCACTTCGTCTCTGAAAACCACCTGGAAACCACAGTTGGTTCAAACTGCACTTCAGATAGTCCCTGACTTATGACTGCAATTGGGACCGAAACTTCATCACTAAACAATGTGGTGTTAAGTGAGTTGTGATCAATCAATATGTTATCATATATTTAAGTGAAACACCATGGTCATTAAGCAAATTGCATGGTTGTAAAGTGAATCGGGCTTCCCCCATTATTGTCAGAAGCCCTCTAGGAAGGTTGCAAAGGTAATCATTTGAATCCAGGATGCTGTAACCATCATAAATAGATCCTGGTTGCCAATTGTGCAAATTTTGATCACATGACCAATTGAAAGTCATTTTTTTCAGCCCTATTGTAGCTTTGAATAGTCATTAAACAAATGGGCATAGGTTGAGGACTACCTGTAACATGCCTGTTGACTACTCTTATTACCAAACTTGTGTTAAACTTATCTTGGCTGTTAATGGGTTTCCGGTGGGTAAGTCAACACACTTATTTTAATGTGCAAATCCTTCAATGGCTTGGTACCTACCAGAGTACTTACTTCAATTCAGATTGGTCCATCGAAAGCAGTCCTCCCAAAAAAAGCTTCTGGTGTTCTCCATTTTCATGAAGAGATGCACTGATGCCAGAAAAAGTGAGGTTAAAGGAGAGAACTGCTCAGCAGAGGAAATGTTAAGCAAACTCTCCCACCTGCCAATTCTCCCCTGCAACTTCTCTGACTGGCTTCTATTTTGTGTACAGATGACTCATAGCATGTATTTCTACATGCTATAGAACTAGTGTCTCTATACTTTCTCAACCATTTGCCCCTCTGGAATGTACAGTGGACAAAACAGATGTTATTCTTGTTGGAAGGCCAGAATTCAGCAAACATTCCAATTGGAATTTTATCATAAGGTGATCTCAGCCACTCATAAGCAACCTGTCAGTTGCATTGATTTGGCTACATAAGAAATCCTCTCTAAGAAAACCCAGAAGCTGATCCTTTCCCCTTTCACAACACTCCCATTTTGTCTTTCTTTTCAGAGTGTACTCTTTCTGTTGAATATACAGCCTGTAATTTCCCTGTCAGATCCTAGCCAGCAGGTCAGTGTTGTGACTGACTGTGTATGAGGATAGCTCCCTTAAGAGTAATTACATTAAATTCCCTTTTGAAGGACAGCTTTCTCTGGATATGATATAAGAAACTTGCTTTTTCCTTTCACTTAGATACATAAATTTGGCATCTGTCACTAGAAATTCAGCAGTCATAGGCTTTATCCATTTCAAGTTCAAGGTAAGTCTTAGTGAAGGAGGTTATAAAAATATTGTAGACTGTCCGCTAATTGTGTAACACCGACAGACTAATTGGAATGGGGGAAATGGAACCTGAAGCAGGGAAAAGGGATGCTGGCAACTTAAGGGATTTTCCAAGTTCAAGCATATGGAGGCTGAAAATGTTGGCTGTAAAAAGAAAGGGCTTTATTCAGAATCCCTGCAAGCAAGAGTTTGTAAAATGAAATCATTCTCAGTTCATAATCTAAAGTAGATGTTACTTTAATTGATGAAATTAATTTCCTTTGGATAAACTCATTTTGTTGAATTCAGTTTTCTGTTTTTAATACAAAAAGGAAAAAGATTTTTAATGAAATAATCATAGAAATATATCAATGTTTACCAGCATTTCTGAACTAGCATTTATAATATTCACCAGTCATTATTGTCAAAATATTAAGTCTGACTGCATGGTGATTAAACAACATAGTGGTGGCTAGATGCTGCTATACACTGCTAGTATGGAAGATCCCTACAAATTCAAAATTATGAGCTGTCTAAAGTAAAGGTATCCCTACCCAGTTCCTGTTATAGGAGGTGACTAGATCTTATTTCAGCAGTCCTGAAGGGTTAGTGTCCTCCACCACACTTGAGAATTGCAAAGTGTTTTATAGGTACAGGATAGGGTGTTTCATTCTTTTACATTTGCTCTATAACAGAAAAATAATTATGGATGGGGGTGGTGGATATCTCAAATGAAATAGCTGAAATATTCAGGAGAAAAAGCTTGAACCACTGCCTTGTGCATGTAGAAGCAGAGGGGATGTCCTGAAGGACAGGAGTGAAGAGTGACTACCAAGGCTATGATCAGATAAGACCCAGGCTGGGAAAATAACATCTCAGACAAATTCCTCCCTAGAGAACTGATGATAAAGAGAGGGAGGTGGAAGCCCATTCAGACTTGCAAGATTCTGCTACTACAGCTGTCCTATACCGCAGTAGTTTCTTACATGGGTCTAGTTTGGCTGGCACCACATCAGCTGCCTGGATTGGTTGCCTTGCTCTCATTAATGGTAAGTCTGAACCTGCTAAAATGTAAATTGCATGATGGGGTTATCAAGAAACAGCAAGGGAAGTATTAAAACTGAATATGCTAACATTAGGGGCTACAGGAAAATTAGAGATTCAATTATGATGTTGTATGGCTAGATGAAGAAACAGACTATTCAGTCCCTCAAGTCCTCCCTCTCTCACCTTTTACATTTTTTCTTTGTTCTTTCAACTTTTGTGACATCCTTCAGACCTCCGCCGTTACTCTTCTACATCTAGAATGTTCCCAAGGTACAAGCTGTCACGAGTCCAGGAATCACCCATCAACAACAAACAGTTAAAAGAAAGAAAATACCCTCGAAATATCAATGCACTTTAGTAACAATAAACCCTGCTTTTAATTTATGCTAATATGTAGGGTTGTGGTGACAGTAAGAACAAAATTATAGAGTGGCTTTCTAGCTGGTAATTATCCCCCCATTTTCGTTGCTCGGGAAGATGGACACACAATTATGCTCTCTTGCTGTATATTAATACGGATTCTTGACATCTTCAGCAGACCTGGAGCTGTCATCGGGCTTTTTGTCTAGTTTAATTGAAAATTAATGGTTACTGTGTTACCACGGAAACCGTGGCAATGGACGCCAATAGCGCTCACATATCAAACAGGCACTGGTGGCATTGTCTGTCCCTGTTGACCTTGAAAGTTAAAAGAAAACTTGGGGTGGGGGGAAGCACTCTCAAACAGGTTTGAATATTATGTATGAAAAAGAAAAGAAAAAAAGAAGAAAAGATGGAAAGAACACTGCAAGATAGAGGAAGAAAAAGAATTTAGAGCCTTTTGTATCTTGGAAAAGAAAAAGCTGGAAGGCCACAAGAGCCCTAAACTGAGAATTCTGTTTGAGTGCTGAAGCTTTATAGTCCAGCCTTTTGACATGGAAGGCAGTTTTTGGTACAATCATTACTGATGTTGTGATGGGGCTTGCAAGTGTCTTATGACATCACAGCACAGAGCTTGTCTGAAAGTCACCAGTGTATTATTACACCATTATGTAGATACTGGTGGAAAGAAAGACTTGCATCTTCTGTCCTTCTGAAGACATTACAAAAGAACTCTGATCAGACAGCAAATGGAGGGGAGATGAAGGAAATATAAGTAGAAAAGATTTAGGGAGAAATTAAGAGTGTATATAATATGATAAAGAGATTAGAGAATTGGCAGAAAAATACTGGGGGAGTAAAATCCAGTTTTGACTGTGAGTGCTGACTGGACAATAAATAGAGTTTTGTGGTTTAGAGATCAGTGAATGTTTTGGGAATTTGTTCTGTTGTTGTTGTTCTTGCTATTATTTCAGGGTTTTGCTGTTTTAGCAGTTCTTGGCTTAGCTGGGAACTTATCCAATGCCAAAATGTAATACAGTCTAGAGGTTCTCTTGCCATTGCCACCAATTCTGTTGGAAGCAAGAAGAATTGGCTTCTGAGAAATAAACAGATTTAGGAAAAAGATGAAGGGATGATGTATGTGTGAGAAAGAGGAAAAAGGAATAGATTTTAAAGTCTGTGGTATGCACTTTAAACATCTACATTTGTTTAAAATCATCTCGTAATATATTTTGTTAACACTGGTTCTATTCTTTTAGGGGATAATAGTTAGACTCTTATTTCTCTTCCAAACCTGGTTCAGATGATGCATTTTTTGTGTTGCAGACAAGAAACAATTTTTTAAAACAAGAATAAGTTTGCAACTAAATATTGCATTGCTGTCTAACTCCAATTTATATTAGTTGAGAAGAGTGTCTACGAGAGGGTAGCTGGGTGGAGTGCACACAGTGCCAGAGGTAGGGAGAGATAGAAAAACAACATAGAAGCAATGACCAACTTTGTTGAGCTTCTATCCTCCCTCGGGTTAATTCTTGTCTCCTGCATTGCATAAAGTTAGCTCTTGTCATCAAACATGGATGCATTTATATAACTACAGATTTTGGATGCTATGGTCCTATGGAGGAGTGTCTCTTTAGATCATAATATAATATCTATTACCTCAAGTGGTCCAACAGAAGAACCCCACCCACCCTACCCCCACACTTTTTAGAGTGTAACGTGAAACATTTCACTTTAAAATGTGGTCAGCCAGTCCTGTTGCATTTGACAGCCCATCTGCTCATTCTGCTGAGTGGAGCCTTGGATTTCTATCCAGCTGTTCTGCACAAAAAGCATCATAGTAACTAAATACACATTCATGGATGTGGGTTCTCTTCCTGCAGCCTACCCCATTACATCTAGCACTGTTATTGCCAGCTGAAACTCTAAAAGTCTTGGTTTCCCTTGTTTCTATTTTTGTGCTCTTTTCCTTTGTGCGGTGGATTAGTTTGTGAGCTTACTTTGCATTTGAGCTGGCTGTTGTAGCTTGTCTTCTTCTTTTCTCAAGTCTTTTGTTCCCTCTTTTTGCAAAAGTTGTTCCATACACTAATACATGCATGTTTTATATAGCATTATTGTCACTGTCTTGGTATAGTTCTTTAGCAAGAAGTGAGCTTATCTCTGCTAAGGTTCCGTTTATCTCCTGGTCACTGTGATTGGGAGTACACCTATATGTATGTCCCCTATATTTTTCCTGACAAAAGTGGAATCAGTTTGCAAATTGTTACTGTTTGGAATATCAAAGATGCAGATCCTTCTGACAGAATTAAAGTAGATGGGCCTGGATTTAAAAACATCTTGTTTGAAAGATTGCCCAGAACAAACTTGAAAAATGATGTCATCACAGTGTTCTTGCTATTGCAGCATGTGGATGAATGCATTTCTTGTAAAAATCAGGGGGAACCTTGTCAGGAATTGTATTGTGAGTAGTGAGTAATGTTGTAACGCCGGTAATATTACTGCTCATAGGGCAGCTTTTCCAACATAGAGCTCTGCAAATGTATTGGTACTACTACCAGTCCTAGCATTTCAACTCAGCTTGGTTAAAGGAGTTACAGCCTCAACAGATCTGGAAGATACCATTTTGGGAAAGATTATATTAGAGTCTGCTACTACATGTCCCTCTTAACTGAATTTATATTTGGCTGCCGTGTCATGATTCTCATGTCTTTTCTTTTCAAGAAAGGAAAAATTAGCATATGGTGAGATTAAAGTAAAGAATGAAAATAAAGTAACAATCACATGCCTCATAATAGTAAACACAGAAAAATGAAAATTGGCCCAGTAGGAAAAAATCATTGGAATACACTCTTGAAAAGCTCAATTATTAACAGTCTTCTGAGTGCCATCAAAGAGGGGACAAGCCTGATATCCATGGGGGTTCAGTTCCTCAGCACCAGGGCAGCCACCAAGAACAAATGACTTTTAGCCTTGACTCCTCTCACCTTCTGGAAATGTGATGCCACAAGGAGTTTTTCCCCACATACACTAGAGGTTTAAAGCAATATAGGTTGTCCTGCAGTTATCTCCGAGCCATAAAAGGCTTTATAGTTTAAAACCAATTCCTTAAATTGTACCCAAAATTGAACTGAATTGCTAACCAATACAGGGCCCATAGAACTGGTGCTACATGGTCCCAATGTGGGGATCTTATTAATACATTGACTGCTGCATTCTGGATCAATTATATTTTCAGAGTAGTCTTTAAAAGCAGCCCCCTTATAAAGCTACTATTGTTATTGTACTATTCAGCATTGTGGCAGCTATCTTTACTGGACCATACAATTGGCCCACCACTCTGTTCTCTTTTTGACTCTCTGTGAGGTAGGGAATCTGCACATTGCTCCCACATGTTGCTGATATCATTAAATATGCACACTCTGAATACAATGGCCTATGATGAATTACTACTCTTGAATATTTTTCCAGACTTCCCCCAGATGTATGGAACTATGTCTGTGCAGATGCACAAAACAGGGTGATAATCCAATCCTGGCTTGAAGCAAAGATTTGTGGACAAAGTTCAAGCAAACCAAGTAAATGACTCAAGTGTCCTAGACAAGTCACTAAAGCATAAATACAGAGGAGAGCATGTGGTTCTCCATCAGACTATTGGGCAGTCAAGAAACTGATGGTAATAATTCATGTCAAGGACATTGCATCAAAATTGTACTATTTGTTGGGAAGTTGTATTCAATGTGTGATAATTATGTTACAAAGTCAGCCTTACTAGGTAGATCAGACAGGAATCATAACCAGATAAGCTAATTCTACTTTATAGTAAAGCTATAGCTAACAGCATCCTGCAACTTTGAAAGTACAATTCTCCCAATGCCTTCTTTGCAGCCCAAGAAACTAGAGAAGGTCCCTTCTAAACCTCTTGTCCCACCCACTATCCAGCTGTAGACTATGCCTTCTCTTATTGTTGACCATTCCCTAGACTGGGGGGGGGGGGCAAACTCAAGGCCCACAGGCTGAATCTGGCCCATGGGGTGCTTAGATCTGGACCACAGGGCCACCCTGGAAACAACAAGGGACTAGCCCACATTGCCTCTGTACGGCCCTCCCTAGCTCTGTTTTCACTGGCAGAGGGTTGCAGGAGGCCGTCACAGCCAGAAACAAACAGAGATTGGGAGCCTGTTTTCGCTGGCAGAGTGCTCAAGCCACCACAGGTACCCCTGATATGAGTGATGATGAGCTAGCCATGCCAATCCTGGCCACACCTACCCCGGCCCCCTGAGGTCAAACACAACCCTGAATGTGACCCTCAATGAAATTGAGTTTGACACCTAGACAGTATGCTTTGCTCCATATCCCAAGTTTTTCCCACGTATCATTATTATACATATATATTCTGAATCTAGAGATGCTCAACATTTTTAGTATCTTAGTTGAAGTGCAGCATATAACATTCAACTTTGCAGACAACACAAAATTAAGAAGAATTATTGTATATGTACAATTAAAATTTGGCATGAAAAATTGACATCCTGGAGAGAATATTAAAATAAATTTCTACATAAGATGAAGATGATGTATAGTGTATAATGTATACTGACAAGAAAAACAGCAAATATATTAAAGACAATCAACTGATTTAATTCTAGCATTATCAGGAAGAACCTTGGATTGTAAATTTTGACTGGTTTTCAATTCTATCCTGCTTTTCCTTTAGAGTGCATATATTGAAAAGATAATGTCAACCCCCAACAATAATTCTGCTGAAAAAGGAGAACTTCAACAATGGAAGAACAATGAAGACAGATGAAAAGTCAAGCATTCTTAATTTGCTAATATGTAATGAATAGGAGAGAGCCAGTTTGATGTAATAGTTAAGTCATCAGGCTAGAAACCAGGAGATTGTAAATTTTAGTCCTGCCTTAGACATAAAGCCAATTGGGTAACCTTGGGCCAGTCATATTCTCTCAGCCTTAAGAAGGAGGCAGTGGCAAACCACTTCTTAAAAACTTTACCAGGAAAACCGCAGGGATTTATCCAGGCAGTCTCTGAAAATTGGACATGATTGAACAGAAAAAAAGAAAAAAAAAGAATGGGAACATATTGTTGCTGAAAGCCTGGTTGACCAGCTTTCATGGAAGAAGATTTGAGCCACCACACCACTAAGGCTGCCACTTAGTGACCGAACCTGGGGAACCATACCTGAGAGAATCTCTAAATGATGGTCCCAAAACAGAATTATGAGAAATTAAATCACCTTCCTTCCTGATACTCTGGCAAGAGACTGGTTTTTCACATGAGTAAAGTTTGTTGCCCTTATGTTCTTTGGGGCTTATTTGGGCATTAATTCCCCCCCCCCAACTCTAGATACTAGGATTGTCTAATAATGGTAGGTAGATAAAATAAAAGCATTGGCATCCTCTTCTTATCTACCTTCATATATATCTTACCTTTTAATCATTCAGCTCTATCCTTGCATACTCAAACTGTCTTGATTTAAACATATTAATTTGGCAGGGGAAAAAAAGTCCAAATTGTTCAAATAATATATTTCTAGTAATGGATAGCTTATTGCCTTCTTTATCAACTGTTCATTGCTTAATAATTTATGAGTATTTCCATTAATGAATTTATAAATAGTCGAACCTCTCTAAGTAACTAGGCCGACATCTTTTAGAACAAAGCACAATAACTTGAGCATCTCTGACTTAAATTATACTTTTACAATGGTATCCAAAATAGATTACATGAGAGCCATTGGATAGATTTGTCACCAGCCGGTTTATATATGTCTAGTTTATGCACATGTCATGGAGAAAAGCACACATCAGTTACAGAAGCTTCTCTGATTTTCAAAAGAAGCTGATGGCACTTACAGATGTCATTATGTTCAAGCAAGTAGCAAATGAAATACGCTGCTGCTTGCTGCCACTTCTGCTTGTTTGATGAAGCTATAAACGTTTGTGAAGAGATTAGCTGCAATAGTCCAAGGCAGATCCAGACACGATCTGAAAATGCATAAGCGGCACCATTTAATGTGTTGCCCAGTGTGTTTTAGGTCCAGGACCTTGTCAAAAACAGCGAAAAGTTTTCCCTTCCCTCTGGCTGTACACAGTTTGCTTGTATACAGTTTATATTTCTAGCCAGAAGAAGTCAAATCATTTTTAGTGGTGGTGTTAAAGAGGTTGGCATCCAAAACCCAATAAACATTTCTTAGGCAATTAGAAAATTATCTTTCAATGTGTGTCTTTGATGGTGGGGTATGGAGAAAATGCAAGTCACAGAGCTGGTTCAGGGTTCTGAAAATTGCAACCTGAATAGCAAGGCATCACGTTAAGGAAGATTGGATTAAAGAAAGACCACAAAGCTACTTTTAGCTTCTTGAAAAAAGCTTGAGATGTAAATTCAGAAATAGCATAAATAACATTTGTAGCTCCGACCATTGGTTTCATGTTATTCAGGGCAAGAATGAATTAAATCCTGAATCTTACTGCACCCTTTTCTTGAGAGGTTCCCCTTTCTGAGTTCCACAATTAAGAGTTCTGAAAAGCAGCTGTGGTAGTAGATGCTATACACCAAGAGCCACTTCCCACAAGCAGCTGCCTAGCATAATTACTGTAGTATCAAGTAATGACTGAATGGACCGTCTAAAACGAAACACTAAGAGAACTAAAATATCTGCTCAGAATATCACTTCAAACACATTGCACTTCACTGGCATCACTGTATGCATGTTAAGCTGCCACGTTTGAGGATTCAGCAATCCGTGTGTGTGTGTGTGTGTGTGTGTGTGTGTGTGTGTGTGAGATACAGCTCTAAGATGTACTGAACTTTCTGAGTTTTGCCAATCCCATTTTGTTAACATGGGTCTTTGGCACTGGCAGAGACTGTCTGGTAGTTAGGCAAACACCGTGGCCTTTCATGAAGGTGATCACGGGCTTTTTAAAGTCAAATGTCCAGGGAGTCAATCTTCCTTAAGAACAAACAGCAAGACAAACACAACAGAAGCATGCCTGAAAGCCAGAATCTTTTTTCATTTTCCCTGCGTCCCTGATCCCAACCTTAATCCCCGCTCAGAATCCTGTCAGCCCGACTGTTCTAGAACTGACATTGCTGCAGGCATCTTCTCCGCTGACTTCCCTCAGATCTGCCTCCTCCTGAGATTGCTAAAGAGGACTTAGAGATTTCTGTGTTACTGGATGATTCACTTGGTGCCCTCCAGCAAAGCACTAGGGTTCCCTGGGGGGGGGACAGGGAGGGAGGGAGGGGGAAACGAGGCAACGCTGTGCCATCTCATAAAAGAGAATGCAGGATTCTTGGCATAGCTGCCTGACTTACAAAAATGAATTATAGGAGCTGCTGCAGTTCTGTTCACTGTCACTGTGTGCCATTGACAGAACTGACCATTTTCCCCCAAAGAAAAAAAAGGAGAGGTCAAGACCTTTTCCCCCTTAATTATGGGAGATAAGTACAAGACTTCTAATAAAAAAATTATTGACCAATTTCTTATAGGAAGTCTTATAAGATGATCACACGCTTACATTATATGTTATTAGTGACTCCAAATTTTTACTTTGATTACTCTTATTACGGTAAAGGACTTTAAAAAAAAACTTGCTTGCTCTTATTGAAGCTATTTTGTGGTAATGCCATTCTGGGTGATTATTTCCCAAGGTAAACAAGCCAAATGTTTACATGAGAAACACCCATGCTAAAGTACATGTGAAGGTCATAGGCCAGAGAGTTAAAATTACCTGGGACTTCCAGTGTCCTCTGTCTATGTTGAGGTGGCATATCATTAGAAGGAAGGGGAAATTTCCATGCAGCATTTCAGTCCATGCTTATTTCTTTCAAGGAAAAAAAAAAAGGACGGGTGGGTAATATTGTTAATCTGATTTTTTTCAGACAGTAAGGTATGTAATTGTCCAAATTCAGCAGCAGGATTTTCTAATAAGATGAGACAAACAAATACAATTAGAATTCATATTGTTTCTTCTTCAATTCCTTTGAAGCAATAAGAGATTTGAAGGTTCAGGTTGATGCAAAAGAATTGGTGCTGCTTTTTGCTCCTACATTTCTTTCAAAATCAAGCTCAACTATCATGATATCAACAACTGTTGACTCAGGTATTATTTCATCGGTTGTGTAATAGTAGCTTACAGGTTTGAGCATTTCTGCATTTTTTTTTAATTTCTCACTGAATCAATAGAATTTGAAAGAAATTATAAAATAACAGTATTATTTTTGAAAAGGAAGACTTTCACATTGGAAATTGGAGGATAGATTTTGGCCCATGTTAGTTCGCTCTTTAAATATCTTACCTTTAGTATCTAAGGCCATGCTAGATATAAATATTAAATGTGGAAAAAAGGCAAATCAACTTAGCTTGTTGAGTGATAATTCACAGGGTCGCTGCAAGTATAGGTGAATTGAATTATTTTCTGCTTAGTTCCCGAGAGAAAGCCTTCATCTGAAGCTGGTATTACTTTCTGAGAAATTCCCACAAGCAGGTGACACAATTTTGCGTACAATTACATAATTGGCAAGTGTTTTGAAACCCAGGGGAAATATATTGATGGACTGAAAATATGCCACTTGCTTGGAACTGAAAATCCAAAGTCTTTCTAATTACAAGAACTACTAGTCTTATAGGTTAAGCAGATTTTCGCAATAAAAGCCAACCAAGCTGAACGTGAGACTCCCCAGTAAACATTCTAGATAAGCCTTGAAACAAAATGAAAAGAGGAAAAAAACCCTCCTATTGGTTTCCAATATTTTTCCCCTTCATCTTTCTGAGCTACATAAATATAAAATGACACAAGTGATAGAAGATGTGGGACTGGTGTTAGAGGCTAAAAATGAGACCCCAGATCCTCTTATTTCATAATAAATGATGTCACACTACTTTTTTCATGGCAAGAGTAAGTTACAAAAGAGATATAATTAAAGTTAAGGACAGACAATATTTGAGATGGAATATGTGTGTATCACTTCACTCTGACTTATAGAGAAAGCTCCCATGTTTGATGGTGACTTTTGCTATTTAAAATGTTGTTCGTCCAAATCTTCTCTAATAGCAATAGCACTTAGACTTATATATCACTTCATAGTTCTTTACAGCCCTTTCTAAGTGGTTTACAGAGTCAGCATATTACCTCCAACAATCTGGGTTGTCCTTTTATCAGCCTCGGAAGGATGGAAGAATAAGTCAACTTTGAACCAGTGAGACTGCAGGCAGCCAGCAGTCAGCAGAAGTGGCCTGCAGTACTGCATTCTAACCATTGCGCCACCATGGCTCTAAAGAATTAAAAACATGGCAAAGGACAATAAAGGCTTACAAGGTAGCCACTTACAGTTAGTATCTGATTAAGGCTCTAAGCGGGCACGTATGCCACCTAATCCCAGTTTTTTCCACCAGGGTGAAGTGGATTATATTTCTATTTAAATTATATTCATTTCTGTCATATTTGCATCTCTATGGTTAGGATAATATAAGCAAGTTAATAGGTTAGTATATGCAAGTATATGCAGGTGTTTGATAGGTTTCAAATAACTTCATCCTCCTCTTCCTCTCCTTTTTCCTCCCCCCCCCATGAATTTTCCACTTTCTCATCAATATATAAGTGGTCACACTGATCAGGAGTTAATCTCCTTCTACTATCTATAGTCCCGATTTAAGGGATTTTGAGTTTAAAGAAAGGTAGATCAGGAAAAACCATTATATGTGAAGTATTACATAAGTTGTGATATGGGTTAAAAAATATCCTTTCCTGGAACCGTTTCTTCATATCAATAGGCTAAGCCATGTGAACTTGGAATAAAACACATATGGCTTTCTTTTTCCATTGGAAGTACACATTTGTTAGCAAACATAATCACTGCAAAATCTAGTACTGTACAGTGATGGAAAGAATTTAGATTGGAATATACTGTAGGGATTGTAGTATTTTTCAGTATGTTGAAAGCATTTCTGATACCCACTGATTTAATAATGGCAACAACAAATAATCCCTACCCTCCACCTCCTCAAGTTGACTGATCCAGTGAAAAAAGCTTAGAGAAAGCAGTATACATTTAGCATTTCAAAGGGCTATGAACTCAGACTTGATACTTCAAACAAATACTTGGACTCAGTATGTTCTCTGAGGCCCTCTGGTCTTGAATTTTAATTTAATAGAAGGCTACCTCAGTCACTGTTTTACCTGCCTTGATTAGTGTGTGTCAAAGGTCTAATAAAATGAAAAATAGATCTTATCTGCCACCATTTGATTGCCTGGCTCTGCTCACTTGGGCTTATATTTATAACCAATTGACTGCTGTTTATTGGAAACCAGAATCCCTTGAGTTTTCACTTACAAAGTGATAATTGTTTCATACAGGGGCATATTTAATCATGTGGCATACTTTCAAGGGTTATGTTCAACAGCATCAAATTATTATAGAGAGAGATGTCCTAGTGTTAAGGTATAAAATGTCTACCAAGCAGTTCCATAGCTATAACAGATATGTGACTCTGGATGGTACAGGCTTATCTGAGATCTTGGTGTTAAATATTCATCTTGCACCAAAAGCTGATCATGTAGCATTGGAGAACTGAACAATTTGCCATCTATCACTGTGGAACCCAAATAACATCTCAATATGTATCCAATTTGTGGATAAACTCTAACATGGTTTTCTCTTCTAAGATACTGCCTATTGGGAACTTTATGTGAAAACCAAAGTGATTAGGTACAACTACATATGATTGTGCCATAATGCTTCTGTGGTGTGTGTCCTTCCTAGCCTGATGCACATAAAAGTGATGGAAAATCATTTGCTCATGCAAGTCCCATTGAAATGTATAGACTTCTGGACTTAACTTGGTACCTCTGTATTTTGTAATTAGTATTCTTATTTTCATCAACACAGGATAGGAAGTGGATATATCTTCAGGATTAGTATGAAGGAAAAGAATTGGTTAACTTAATGCCTATAATTAGAATTTATCTCACTACTTGGTTTACCTGTAAATAGCATATTGGTTGAACTGCCCGAGGCAGCATGACTTTTGTGATCCTTCTTAAGTGATTAGAGGGGTTGCTTGGATATATTGCAAGAGCACTAGGCTGGAGAAAAATGAACTAAGCAGGCAGCATGGATTTTTATGTTATATAAGATTTCTTATATGTTCTGGAAAGGCCAGCAAACTCCATCAAAGGAGCAAGAGTGCGAAAACTCCAAGCAGCTATCTATTAAGATGTTCCATTCAGCAGTAGAATAGTGTTCATAGATGCCAGCAGGTGGTGAGGATTTGCTCCTTGAGATGTAGAATCTTGAAAGGTTTTCTCTGAAGTAGAACTTTGCAGAGAGTGCAATCAAAACTCTTTGCTAGTAGTTATTATCAGACATTCTCTTGTTTGACTCCAAATGTGGTGCCTTCTCTTGATTTATGACAAGGGTCCAGTGAGCTTCCCATATCTCAGTCCAGAATAAAACTTCTTTTTATTCTTTTTTAAAAAATATGGATATAAAGTCTCAAAGACACCAGCAGACACATCACTGAGCTTTTTACTTCTAACATGTTTCACATATTTCAGCCAAAGGGCAAACTTCATCCTAATCTAATGTAATGATGGTGTCATTTCTCCCGAGTCCAGGAAGTTGGTCCTTAAAAAAGGTTTATGAGCATGTGTGATTAGGGGAGGGCTAGTTCAATGCTTTAATAATGGACTAGTGAAGCTTTGCATTTTCCAAATCACTGGTTCAGATCCAACAAGGTACCAATTGACATTCATCAATCCTTTAATTAAACATCAATCTTCATTGAGAACTACATATATCATTTCAGGAGCATAGAAGTATCATTTGGTATATGAATGAAAGTACTTTGAATAGTGCTTCCCTGCAGAATGTAATGACAAAATTAAAAAAAAAATACAGCCCATTTTTCAAAACTATTTTGCATATTTCCTTTACACTTTTTAGCTAAATGGTGGAAAACAGATCAAACCACAGCTAAATGGGATTATGCAGTCTATTAACTGAGACAAACCAAACAGAGCTTTCTTTTTGTATTAACAAACAAAATGTCCACTGAAACAGGTTGGTGAGTAGAATTCTCTCTTTCTTGTTCAGTTCTTTCTCCTTTCAATTCTATTCTTTCTCAATTAATTTCCTGGACCCAGTTTTTTGTTTAGTATGATAGCATTTCTCCTGTTGAATCTACCATTGTAGAAAGAAGGGGTGCATGCCCAGATATTCAACCAGAGGAATCAAAGGAAAAAAAAATTCTTCTCAATCACACATGTAGTATGAGTTCCAGTGCTATGCGATGTCTAGAAACATGCATTCTTATTATGAAATGATATTGGTGCGGTATGCAGCACAGAGTTTCCTGAAATTGGAAAATGGAATGTTAGAGGCAGGTCCCTTGGAAAGCTCAAAATTGTAAAAAGAGAAATGATGAGAGCTAGCATAGACATCCTTGGCATCAGTGAGGTACATTGGACAGATAATGGTCAATTCAAATCAGATGATTTTATTTTTCTGGAAATCATATCATCAGATAAAAAAGAATTGCATTCTGCATAAGCAAACAAATGGCTATATTGAGCATACAGCAATCTCATAATATCTATCTATAATTCAAGGCAAGTCATTCAACATCACCATACTACAAACATACCCTCAACTGTAGTCTCAAATGATGATGAAATTAAACTTTTTTACAGTGTGCTTCAATGTGCTCCCAAGCAAATATCAGAAAAGGATCTTTTATATATTATGGGTGATGTCACTGCAATGGTAGGCTAAGGAGAAGTTGCAAGAATAGTAGACTAGTTTGGCTAGGTAAATGGAATTAAGCTGGAAATCGCCTAGTGTAATTTTGCCAGGAAAATCAACTCAGCATAATGTATACGTGGTTTATACACATGAGCAATGTTTATACACATGAACTGTACCAAGTAGACAACATAAAAATCAGATAGACTTTATTTTATGCCAACAACACTGGAAAGGTTCAGTTACATCTGTTAAGATACTTCCTGGTGCTGATTGTAGCTCAGACTATCAGCTGTTAGTGGCTAAACTAAAGCTCAAACTGTGCAAAGTAAAAAAAAAGATAATACCCCCCAAAACTGAATGTGAACAACATCTCACATTCTATGTATGTCATAGAAATTAACAATATGTTTGAACCATTGAATTTAGAAGGGGAAAAACGAAATGAACAGAGGCAAGAGATCCAAGGTAACATCATGGAAATTGCTGGAAAGTATGCGTCATGCCAAAAACCAAAAAGAACAAACAAGTGACTATCTGATGACACCATCAAAATAGCTGATTAGCGAAGTGTGGCCAAAGCCAAAGGTAATAAGGATGAAGTTAAAAAGCTGAATTCAATTTTATAATGTGAAGCCAGAAAAGACAAGATAGATAGTGGGAGGAGCAGTGTCAACATCTGGAAGAAGCTAATATGAAGGGACATACTAAGGTCATATTTGCCATAGGGAAAATGATGCACTCCAGCTTTTCAGCATGGCAAGGAATTATTAAAGACCACAATGGGAATGTACTAAATGACCAGCAGAAGATCAAGAACAGATGCAAAGAATATATAGAACTCTATAGCAGTTTGACTTAGCATCAAAATGACAATGATGACAGCGCAATTAAAAAAAGAACCAAACATCTTGAAAGAAGAAGTAGAATGGGCTATGGAAAAATTGATGAACTGGAAAGCCCCAGGTATTGATGGAATACCTATGGAATTACTAAGACCAGTGCCAGTTAACATTTCTCATGCAAGCAAGATTCTGTTAAAAATTATTAAACAGAGACTACAAAATATTATCGACCAAGAGTTATCTGATGTACAAGCTGGCTTTAAAAAGAGGTGCAGCACTTGAGATCATATTATCAATATTAGATGGGTTATGGAAAAGGCATGTGAACAGCCAAAGGATTTTTATATGTGTTTTATCGATTACAGAAAAGCTTTTGACTGTGCAGAACACAATAAGTTATGAACAGTTTTGTATGATCTTAGTGTCCCAACCCACTGATTAGACTCTTTGAGTCACTCTACAGGAGGCAATGGTGAGAACTCTTTATGACAACACAAACTGGTTCAGGATCAGTAAGGGAGTTAAACAGGGATGTATTTATCACTTTTTTGTTCAATATGTATGGTGAAGTAATTATGTGGAAATTAGATCTGGAACTGCCTGATGTTGGAGTGAAGATTGGGGGAAGAACCATAAATAATTTGCAGTACGCAGATGATATTACACACTTGACTGTAAAGAAGGAAGACCTGGAAAACATGATTTGGAAAATCAAGGATAAAAATGAAAAAGTAGGATTGAGTCTTAACATCAGGAAAACAAAGATTATGACAACAGCTGCAGATGGACATGAGACATTTAAAATCAACAAGGAGGAAATTGAATTAGTTTAAGAATTTATCTTCTTGGATGCAAAATTATTCATGATGGCAGTTCTATTCCTGAATTCAAACACAGGATAACTTTAGGCTGCACTGCAATGGTTAATACAAATAAGATCTGGAAAAGCAGAAATATTGATAAAAATACAAAAAGCAGGGTAATTAAAGCAAAAGTTTTCCCTATAGGGATGTATGGCTGTAAGAGTTGGACACTAAGAATGGCTGATCGAAGAATTGATGCCTTTGAACTGTGGTTCTGGCAGACGTTATTGCATATACCATGGACAACAGAGAGGTACTAAATTGTATAAAACCAGATACATCATTAGAACCTAAAATCATAAGACTATGTTTGATTCACTTTGGCCATATCATTGGAGAAGGCAATACTAGGAATGGTTAGTGGAACAAGAAGAACAAGAGGAAGAACAAGAAGAAGGGGAAGCAAAGAACACGCTGGCTTGATAATATCAAATTTGATACAAAGTTGAACACCCAACAATTGAAATAAGCTGTGTTTGACAGGGTAGCATGGAGAGCACTTGCCTATGAAGTCACCAAGAGTCGGGCCTGATTAAATAGTTAAAACAACAACAATTCTCTTATTTATTCAACTTACACATTGAACACATATTGAGGAAGGTGTCCTGGCCCATCTATGGATCCCAAAGAATGTAGCACACACAAACTCCAAACAAAACTCAGTTTACTTCAAAACACAGTCTTTTGCAAATGCAGGCTGTTAATAAAATGTTCTTAACAACCTGCCAGAAATTCCACAGATAAGATAGAGTCTTACTAGAGTTGGCAGAAAGCCCAGAAGCCAGGTTTGCAGAGAAAATTCAAACTCAATGTTCAGCGAACGAATGGACGAACACATGTTGTTTCCTGCAGCTTTTTACAAGCTGTGTGCAAACTTAAATAGGCTAGGGGAGTGGCCAATTAGCCTGAAGCCTTACTCTCGAGGACACCTCCTCCTGAGTAACCACTCCTGCCTTTTGGCAGCTCTGCATGCTTGTGCATTGAGAAGAGACTCCTTCACTTCATCCTCTTCACTTAAAGGAGCCTCTGGAGGTTCTGAAGGCCCTGGCTGAATCCCTGCCTCTGACACCACATCTTCTTCAGTCTCCTTGCTGTCCAACTCGAGCACTGGCTGCACAGGCTGCTGGTGTGACACCACACCAGCCTCCTTGTCATCGGGATCAGCAACAATCCCCGCAGCCTGCTGGCGGGGCCACAACAGAAGGCTGAGTTGAAAGAAGATGAGCATGCTTTTAAAATTAGAGGAAAAAAATGTAAATATCATGTCTGACTAACAGTAAAGGAACCAGCGGTCAAAAAATATGCTACAAATGAACACTTGATAGAATAGCGATTAAGGCTTTGTAAAAGGTATTCAGATGCTTTGATGTGTCCATATCTATAAAGATAAGAATTCTACTGATTTCCCTGTGATATTCTATGGAGGCAAAAGTTGGACTTTGAAGAAGATGAAAAGAGTATTGACCTCTGAGGTTTCTTCTAAGCCCTATGATTCTATGTTCTATGTCTATGTTCTAGAGACCTGACTACAGTAGTGGAATATTCATTGTTGAAGCACCTGACAGGCCAGGTTGAGAATAGGTCATTATGGAGAAAGTTTCTATTATTTCTAACTGACAATAACCTAATAGCACATAATCTATCTATCCATGATTAACAATTTTGCTAAAACCCTGGGAGATGCCCTAAAATTCCTTGGCTATGCACAGTGCGTGCTAATGTGATAGAAAAAAACAAGATTAATAAATTAAATATGCTCCTTATTGTTCAAACTGTATTCAAAATCTAGTTTGACCTCATGTTTGAATTGTTTTAATTTTTGCTTTAATTTATTTGTTTTAGTCAGGCAATTCTCCCTTATCCTGCCAAAACTATAATTGTTGTTTGGGCCATTTATTTCATTCTTAAATCTGTTTATGACATTTAAAGATTTGTTTGTTGTTTTTTTGGACCAAATATTGCTTTTAAAAATCTATTTGTGGGTATTTGAGCCAAAAATAGTTTTAAAAATATGTTTATGAATGTCTGGGCCAAGTCTAATGAAGAAAATTAGAGCACACGGATAAACAATGTTCAACTGGAGACTTGGAATAGCTGTAAATGGAAGAAGCAGCTACACACCTTTTTCCCATCATAAAAAACAACTTTTAGTTCTCCTTTAAATTTTGCTTCAAGCAGCCATTGAACATGAGCCTTTCTGTAGCTCCACAGATGTGGCATAAAATAGTATGCCAAAATCTAATTTCCTGAATCTTTTTTTTCTCTTGTGAGAAATTTCTATACCTCATTTCTGGGCTGCTATTAAATTTCTTTTGATTTTTTTAGTTTTAAGCATATTATCTTGTTGCTGTGAATGACACAGAATGATAAAAGTGCTGATACTCTCTTCACTCTCTTTTAGTTACGCATTCTTCCACTGTTGGGCAGTCTTCTTGGCTACCCATATTTTGTGTGTATAAGACTTTTGCAGAAGATCCCTGTGAATCTTTTCTTGAAATAAACTTGAAATATGAAAAGTCTGAACACTAATAGAGATACATTTACATGATGAAAGGCAAGATGGATGATTTCTGGCGAGCCCAAGACAGGGGTCATTCCTCTATCTTGATGCTACTTGACCTCTCAGCGGCTTTTGATACCATTGACCATGGTATCTTTCTGGGGCGACTAAGGGAGCTAGGAGCGGGAGGCACCATGTTGCAGTGGTTCGCCTCCTATCTCTCTGGTCGATCACAGTCGGTGCTGTTAGGAGGACAGAGGTCGACCCCTAGGCCCCTTGTTTGCGGGGTGCCTCAGGGCTCACTCCCCTCCTATTTAACATCTACATGAAACCACTGGGTGAAATCATCCGATGACACAGGGTGGGATATCAGCAATATGCTGATGATACTCAGCTGTATATCTCCACCCCTCATCAGTTCAGTGAGGCAGTAGATGTGATGTGCTGGTGCCTGGAGGCTTTGAGGATCTGGATGGGAGTCAACAGGCTCAGACTTAACCCAGACAAGACTGAATGGCTCTGGGTATTGGCCCCTAAAGACTATGTCGATTGTTCATCCTTGGTTTTGGGGGGTGAGAAAGTGCCTCCCTCAGAATGGGCTCGCAATTTGGGTGTCCTTCTAGACTCACAGCTGAGACTGGAACAACATCTGACAGCTGTAGCTAGGGGGACCTTTGCACAGGTTCATCTGGTGTACAAATTGCGAACCTACTTGGATCAGGAGGCTCTCCTCACAGTCACTCATGCCCTTGTTACCTCACAGTTGGATTATTACAATGCGCTCTACATGGGGCTACCCTTGAAAAATGTTCGGAGACTACAGTTGGTCCAGAATGCAGCTGCGCGAGTTATAGTGGGTGCATCTAGATACACCCACATTACACCAATTCTCCACAAGCTGCACTGGCTCCCTATTGGTCTCCAGGAGTAATTCAAGGTTTCAGTCATTATCTTTAAAGCCCTATATGGCTCAGGGCCAGGCTATCTTTGAGACCGCCTTCTACCACATAGCTCCCAGTGACCGGTAAGATCCCACAGAGTCAGTCTCCTCCGGGTCCTGTCGGCTAAACAATGTTGGCTGGCGGGCCCACGGGGGTGGGCCTTCTCTGTGGTTTCCCCGGCTCTCTGGAACTAATTACCTCTTGAGGTCTGGACCACCCCCACCCTATTGGCCTTCCACAAAGCGGTGAAGACCTGGCTCTTCCTGCAGGCCTGGAGCTGTTGATCTTGTTATAATGATCTTACAAGACCTGGGCATGAATAGGAGTGCCTGTATTTTAATGTTTTTAATGTTTTTAATGTTTTAATGTTTTTCTTTTTAACATTTTTTAATGGCATTGTTCGCATCGTTTTATTCTTTGTTGTAAGCTGCCCAGAGTCCCTTGGGAGTTGGGTGGCATAGAAATGTGACAAATAGAGTAGAGTAGAGTAGAGTAGAGTAGAGTAGAGTAGAGTAGAGTAGAGTAGAGTAGAAGAGAAGAGAATAGAATAGAATAGAACAGAACAGAATAGAAGCTTCTAGGTATCCCACAATTAAAATAAATGCAGGAACCTAGCACAATTATGACACTTTCAGGGTTCCAAGTCATAGACCCATACTAAGCAAAACCAGGCAGATGAATTCTCAAAGAATAGCTTTATTGGATATATCATATTGGCACAAATCTAGTGAAAACTGACTCTGAAGGGTCCCATGGTTTTCACCTAATTAAAAGCAATCCCAAAGAATCAGTCACATGGTCTAATCAAGGCACTGTCTGGTGACATCTCTCCTCCTTCCTCTGGCCAAGTGTCCTTTGTTTCCCAAAAGAAAGTATTTTTATTTTGACTAATAACCCCAGCTATCTCTAATCCCACCTCCCTAACCCTCAGCTCCAGTGTTGCACCACTGAAGCTCCAAGATGGCTTTGGCCAGGGTTGACAGAGACTTTCACCAAATATTACTTCCCTTTGGGAAAAAAATCAAAAGCAATTTCTTTTGCATCAAATGTTTCCTACAATGTTAGAATTTATCAGGAGTGAAATCTACTTACCTTCCTTACCAGTTCAGAAGTGCACATGCTGCACGTGCCCACTTGCTTCACACATGCATATACCACCACATGCACTCGCAGACCCTCTGCACATGCGCAAAACCTTCTATGCATGCTCAGAGGGTAAAAAACACATTACTTCCTGGTTAAAACCAGGAAGTAACAATACCTGGGTGGATGGGTGAGTGGGCGGAGCCTCGCACCGCCATCGCTATTGGTTCTCCGAATCACCTGCCACAATCGCTACCGGATCACCTGATCTGGTCCAGACTGGGAGCATTTCACCCCTGGAATTTATGCAAATGAAGAACATTTGAAATTTATATTTTGTTTTGGCCAGTAATAAGACCAGTTTCAGTTCTGTGGAGTCATTTCTGTAGTTGTACAGTGCATTTTAATTCTTGTAAAGGTAGCTGTAAAGGGCTATATGCCTGCTTTGAAAGAGTGCTATAAATTTACAAGGAAGACTATTGATATGTTAGTGGGCTGATAATTAGTTGGAGGCAAAAGGTGGCCTAGTCTTCTGTTGTTACTACAGTATACAGTATACATTTTCTATTGGTTAAAGGAAAAGGGGCAGTGTGGTATGATGTAAGGATGGGTGAAATCCAGCAGGTTCTGACAGGTTCTGGAGAACCGGTAGTGGCAATTTTGAGTAGTTTGGAGAACCGGCAAATACCACCTCTGGCTGGCCCCAGAGTGGGGTGGGAATGGAGATTTTGCAATATCCTTCCCCTGTAGTGCAGGGGGAATGGAGATTGTGCAGTATCCTTCCCCTGGAATGGGAAGGGAATGGAGATTTTACAATATCCTTCCCCTGGAATAGGGTAAAAATGGAAATTTTGCAGTATCCCTGCCACGCCCACCAAGCCACACCTACCAAGCCACACAATGGTCACCAAGCCACACCCACAGGACCAGTAGTAAAAAATTTGGCTTTCACCACTGGGTAGGGAATAAACAAAATTATTCCTTGACCACTTCAAGGATACCTTCAGTCCAACAATGAAAGTTGTTATAGAAACTCAACAAAACAAATAGGGAAGAGAAACATATTCTGCTTTTCTGATAATACTGGAATTTAGAATGAAGCAGAATGCTAACGTTTGGATAAATTACTTCTTTGTATAGGACACTGTTGAGCTATGGAATTCTCTGTCATCAACAGGAGTAGTGACCATTCAACGAGAATTAGAAAAATACATTAAAAAAAGCAATTGCAATATATCTATGTTACTTCTGATTGATGAAACCATATGCCTAGAACAAGTAGTTGCTGGGAAAGGGGAGTAGAAAAAGGTTCTTACATTTGTTATGGCTATCCAGTTCTATTCTGGAAACAGCCTTTGGTCTGATCTAGCAGGGCTCCTATGTTGTTACAATGTGTGCCAATATTATTGATGTAAACAACGGCAATGAAAATTCATGAGCCACATCACTTTCCTGACTTTCAGTCCCATTTCTTAGAGGTATTTACCCTAACCATGAGTATCCGAGGAGTTGCAAAACCTTTATTTTTGGACTTTATGATGATACAGAAAGGATTTGGGACAATTTCATTCTGGGTTGAACAAACTAATTCTCACAAAGTCATACATTCCAAACATTGCTTTAATTGCAGTGGATTTATTATCCTTTACTCTACTTGATCAGAAATGAGTAAACGGAATGAAGAAGGCTTATCAGGACAATCATATAAAACCTAACTCCATCTTGACCCTATTTGACTTTCATGTTGAATTTCTTTAGTACTGATCAAACATTGGATCTGCCCCTGGCTTTATGTGGTACTGATAAATTTTATGCCTTTAAAATAAAGGGCATCTTTACCTTGAAATATGGGGAATTTATGAGCACAGCGAGTATTATAAATGTGAAACTATCAGAATCAGTGAAATACTAGATGCGGATATATTTGCTTGTGCTAGTGACTTTGTGGATAATATGCTGTTCAGGCATGCCTGCAGTAATATTCATAAAACTCTAGGGAGATTTTTTTTCATACATTTTAAAATTTGATCAACTCTATGAGGAAGTGTGTTTGCTAAACTTAATGGATGTAATTCAAACATAGTGCAGGCTTCTGATTTGTACTTACACAAATTAGGTGTCATATTCAGCACCATACACAAAACATGATTGTATATTAAGCAATTGGAACTGCAGCTTTATATATATGGTAAATCTCACTTGACTCCACAGATCTGATTAAAGGAATCATGGGCATAAAGACACAAAGCTATTTGAGAACACTTTAAACAGAAGGAGTGATTTTGCCAAAGAGTCTGCCACCATGAAGTATGGTATCATCAACATGATATACATCTGCATCCCAGGGCAGGCAGGTGACATTGTTTAGGTCCTCACTCAATATATAGAGTTATAAGGACCAGGATGAGAAGAAACCAGGTATCTCAACCCTAGGAAGATGAAGTGGAGGTGGATTTTCTGCCCCCAGGGTATTGGATTCTGGAAGGTAAAACTCTCTCACACAGATTTGGTGCACAATTGTGTGTATGTGTGGAGGTCCCTCTTAAACTCATGTTTCCTTCTGGAAGAGCAGGTGACAGTGATGGCTGGGGGTGGGGGGCTTTGCATAAATTCATCTTGTGCACCAGTTGCATCCATTGCTGGACTGGGATGCCTTGCTCACAGTTAAACTTAGTTACTTTTGGTGTGGATTACTGCAATGTACTCTACAAGGTACTTCCTTTGAAGACCATTCAGAAGCTGAAACTGGTCCAGAACACAGCATCATACACACTTTTGGGTGCCCTGTGATTCACCCTAGTAGTAGTAACACTGCTGCATGAGCTGTATTGGCTTCTAGTTGCTTTCTGGGTGCAATTCAAGATGCTGGTTATCACCTTTAAAGCTTTACATGATACAGGCCAGACTACTTGCAGGATCGCCTTCCCTTGTGGTATCTGCCCTTCCTACTAGTTTATACAAAGGTGGGCATGCTTTAGGTCCTCTCCCTTAAGTGTGCTATCTGATGGGACCTTGGAGGTACACCTTCTCAGTGGCAACCCCAATCCTTTGGAACAACCTTCCACCTGAGATATGAGGGAATCTCTAGTCTTGTAGCCTTACAGAAGAAGACCTGCCTCTTCCACCAAGTATTGGCTAGGAAGGAGTTGAGCCATGAGAATGATTGATCTGGCACCAGGGGGAAAGATCACTTTGTTTTTAACTATGTTTTTTTATGGATTGCTGTGAGTGGCTTAGCGTCATCATGAGATAGATAGCCCTATAAGCGCTGTAAATAAATACCTTAAAGCTGTCTGTCGTGGGAAGATTTGGGGACACACAGACACATACACTCCCAATTTTTAATGTATTATTCCGATAGCATTTTTCCCCTGGCAGGTTTCTCTGTTTTTAACAGCTGCCCAATGAGCAAGAAACAATTTATCTGCTAAATTTCTGGCTGTCAGGTAGCTGCTTAAAGCAAAGAAGCAAACCTATTTCCCACTGGTATTAATTTGAAATAGCTCAGTACTGTTATACTTTTGCTAGTGAAGTAATCGCCTTATCATATAATTAAAATTGTCACCACTTTTTTAGAGAAGGAATCTGTGCTTCTAATGGTTGCATGATTGGGGAAGTTCAACGGGCATAACCTTCCTTCTGTCATTGCTGCCCCCTTCATAATGAAGAGAGCAGTTCCTGTTGAAGGCATAACTCCATAAATTGGGAAAAGAGATGTAGTGCTGCTTAAAGATGCCTATCACATTAGGGTTATCGGATCTGAACTGAAAAAATCCATGTGATCACTAGACAGGAGCAAGAAGTTAAGTGTTGCTTTTTAAAAAATACCTCCTTCTGCCATCTTGCAGCCCAGATATGGTAGGCCCATATAAAAGTAGATAGTATTTAAGTATTTTTCAACTACATCACTATAACCAGATTAGGTCATACACTTCAACCTCTGGCATTTGGGAGTACAAACTCTGCCATGCTACCCTGTCTTCCATCATCATCCCAAAGTGCTTCCAATTGAATAAGTATTCTTTCCCCACCTTGGTCCTCTGATAGAAAACACTTTTAGCATGTGGGTGTCTGCATGCTTGCAAATAAAGAGGTCACAGCTGGCACCTTCAGCCTATCGTTGCTCAATCTAATGTGATCAGAGGAAATGGAGCTCAATCAATGCTTCCTCTTTCATTTCAGATTTGTCAATAATTGCTTTCATTGCCATTCACTTCTTGTGTTACATGAAATAACAGACAGCCACCCTTTCTTCTTCCATTATATATATAAAAAATAAGTTTATAATATGTGTCCATAAAACACATTCATTTTCCCAAGGCTTTGCAAAAGCATTTCTCCTTATTCGTTGCTCTGAGATTGGTATCACAGAAGGAAACTGCAACCACATGCAGAAGATTCTCAAAAGCCTTACTTTCAACACAATGCCAGTTGACAAAATGTATAATGTGCCCACAGACTCTGCCCACAGTCTGGAGTTCAATCCTGACGGGCTCTAGATTGGTTCAACCGTCCATCCTTCAGAGGGTCAGAAAAAAGAGGAACCAGATACTAACACTGTAAACTGCCCAAAGACTACTGTAAAGCACTATGGAGCAGTATATAACTCTAAGTGCTATTGCTATTATTTATCAAATGCAAAGAAGCCTCAAAAGCCTTCTTTTCAATATGGTACCAGATAAGCCAATCCAGTGAAGTGTGATACTTCAAATTCTGAATTATGCAGCAATCTATATATATAAAAGTGAAAACCACTCGCCTATTAATCACGAAATCTCCAAAACCGTAAAGCCTACAAACTTGAAATTTGCCACGTATGTTCCTCTTGGCTTCTAGGTGCTCACTAAGAAAGGATTTTTCGAGATGACTATCGGAGCAGTAATATTTCCTATATTATTATTAACATACTCTGATGCTAAGGAGTTGTACTCTCCCTCCACACCTCAAAAGAAATCTGTTCCAAATGCAAAACACAAGCAGAAGAGTTTCACTTTCAGTTTTACTTTCACAGCAGCAAGCAGCTTTACTACAGAACAGTTGAGCTAAGCCACGCCCAGCCTCCTTCCTGTCTCCTTCTTGCTCACACAGCAAATACTGTTTAAGTTTCCAAACACCCCTCAACTCTCTCACAGACTGACAGGATGCTAGTCAGATGAATACTGATGGATGCTGCGGGCTGGGACATTCTACTTCCCCTCCCCCTCTGTTCCAACTTCCAGTTGCATTATATTAACACACTCTGATGCTACTGAGTTACACATTCTACATTAAATTTCAGGCTGTCAATTTATCAAGCCCGAGCACATAATTTCATAGTGAAGCACGGGCATCCAACTAGTATTGCAAATAACCAGAAGTTCATTTTAGTATTTATCCCTGGCCTAGGGTAAATGAGTTGAAACATGAACTGGAGTGCAGAATACATGGGAATGGAAGGAAAACACAACCACAGAAAACCTTAATCAACCTTAATCAGAATAGAGCTGGAAGGGACCTTGGAGATCTTCTAGTCCAACCCCCTGCTCAAGTAGGAGATTCTATACAATTCAGACAAGTGACTGTCCAGCCTTTTCTTAAAAACCTCCAGTGATGAAGCACCTACAACAGTGATGGCTCACCTTTTTGCTGCCGTGTGCCAAAAGTGGGGGGAGCGCAGGGGGGTTCCACACATGTGCGCCCACACTCAATGCCCCAGGCCCCACCCCCCCATGCATGCATGCGCGACCCCCCGTGCTCCTCCCGCTTTTGGTATGTGATGGGTACATCACATGTGGTGGGTACATTTTCGCCATCCTCAGGCTCCAGAGGCTTTCTTGGAGTTTGGGGAGGGCACAAATTTCCTTCCTCACCGCCCTGGAGGCCCTCCAGAAGCCAGAAACAGCCTGTTTCCTAACTTTTGGTGGGCCCAGAAGGCCCAAAAATCAGCTGGCCAGCATGCACATGTGCACTGGAGCTAAGCTAGGGCAATGCTCACATGCCCACAGATATGGCTCCACGTGCCACCTGTGGCACGTGTGCCATAGGTTCGCCATCATGGACCTACAACTTTTGAAGACAAGCTTTTTCCACTGGTTAATTGTCCTGTTAGGAAGTTTCTCCTCAATTCCAGGTTGCTTCTCTCCTTGATCAGTTTCCATCCATTGTTTCTTGTCTTGCCTTCTGGCGCTTTGGAAAATAAGTTGACACCCTTCTACTTGGTGGCAGTGCCTCAAATACTGGAATACCACTATTACGTCAGCCCCTAGTTCTTCTTTTCTGTAGACTAGCCATACCCAATTCTTGCAACAGTTCTTCATGTTTTTGTCTCCAAGCCATTAATCATCTTAGTTGCTCTTCTTTGCACTTTGTACAAAGTCTCAACATTATTTTATTTTTTTGTAATGTGGTGACCAAAACTGGATGCAGTATTCCAGGTGTGGTCTTGCTAAGGATTTATAAAGCAGTACAATACTTCACACGATTCTAATTCTATGCCTCTGTTTATATAATCAAGGATTGTATTTGCTTTTTTGGCTGCTGCCGCACATTGCTGGCTCATGTTTAAGTGATCATCTACTAGGACTCCAAGGACCCTTTCACAGTTACTGGTTTTTGAGCCAGGTTTTACCTAATCTGTACTTGAAGGGCAAGTGGGTTTTCCAAAGGTGACCAGGAGATACAGATTTTAGCTATATAAAATTGCGGGTTAGCTGGTATGCTGTTGAGATTCTGTAATGGGCAGAGGTTTATAAAAGTAGCAAAAGCAGAAGCTCAGATCATTAGGTGTACACTTGTATAGAATCAGAGATGTGGGGTAATTTGTTCAGATACTTTTCAGTTCTTCTCTTTGCAGAAGGTTCTGAATATTGTAGTCCATATATAATTTTGTCCTTTGGATTGGAAGTAATGAGCATTCTCCTACAATTCAGTATTTTTAGCTAAGTGATGAAGTCCCTGCTATGATTGACATTAGAGAAGTGCTGCCAGCAACTGAGATAATAAGCATATAAAGGCATATCCCATAGCTTCCTAATTAATTTTGGATTTTTTTCTCTTCTCATGTGGAAAACTGAATGGTGCTATGAGAAAAATCTAAATTTTAGTTTGATTAAGCTAATAGGTAGAATATTCATTCCTCAACAGTGATTTCAATCTTATCTCATGAACACCCATTCATTTGTTTTTAAACATTAAAAAATATTTGAATATTCCAAATAAAATATTCTATTGTACTACTGAATGATTTTGTACCTATAGAAAGGATAACATTAATGCAGCAAAATAGCTAGATATATACATACATACACACATATCAATCATGCTACTCTTTTGTGGCATAGTTGTTGTTATGCTGAGCACAGAAAAGATGTAAGAAATGCTAAGCCAAAGAAAGCAAATGCATGAGAGAAGAAAAAAAGAAGAAGAAATATAGCTAAAAATATGTTACACCAACTTTCACATTCTCCATATCTTCTTTCAAAAAACATGGACCAAATACTATCTCTGTTATCATAACTGGATTCCTCTGATAAATAATGTTCAATTCTGACTCTATTGCATTATTCAATCTATCTACCATTCATTGCAAAACATTAAGCTTCTCAATCAACACTACATCATCTAAATACAGAAGCACCATATGCTTTCACATCCTAACCAATGCACATCTGATGTCCTCACAACCATTCATTATGTTTTTGCACGGCAAGATGGGTGGCAAATAAATCTAATAAACAAATAAAATATATTAAACAACCACAGGGATCCCACATCCTATCTTATTACATGCTCAATATTAAATGATTCATTAAGCACTCAATTCTTTCTATGTTCTAGTTCCATTGTACACTCATAGCATTCAACAACCAAACTTCAACTCTATGCACACAAACAACCTTCTATAATTTATGCCTCTTAATTTTATCACACATTTTTCTATAAGTTAACAGACATGCAATAACCTTTTCTCTTTCATACATCCTCCAGTGACCTGCTAAATAGCAAAAATCTGATCCATGTACCTTTGCCTGCCATAAAGCCACACAATACATGTTGAATGTTATTCATTGTCACATCTTACATTTTGCAATCAGAATGTTGCCAAACATCTTCTCAGGTATGCTTAACAAATCAGTTCTTTACAGTTTTTGCATTCATTCTTAATATCTCTCCCTTTTTACAGGAGAAGAGTGTAACATTATTCTAACTATAAGGCCCAAATACAATCTTCATAAACATACTAAACAAACTGCACAGCCACTCTCTAAGCAAGCTATGTCCACATTTTCATGTTTCTCCAGTTACATCAACTACGCCTGCAGCTGAGGTGGGTTTCAGCAGCTTCTGACCAGTTCTGGAGAACGAGTAGCGAAAATTTTAAGTAGTTTGGAGAACTGGTAAATACAACCTCTGACTGGCCCCACCCCCATCTATTCTCTGCCTCCTGATTGAGAGGAAATGGGGATTTTGCAGTAACCTTCCCCTGGAGTGGGGAGGAAATGGAAATTTTACAGTATCCTTCCCCTGCCACACCCACCAAGCTATGCTCACAGAACCGGTAGTAAACAAATTTGAATCCCACCACTGGCCCGCAGCCTTTCTATTTTGCTAATATTCTCATAACATTTAGGACTTCCATTTCACCAATTCTTTTTGTGGACACTGACATTTATAGAATTTGTTTTAATACCATTCTTCAATATAACACGCCATTTAAAGCTCTAAAGTATTCCTCTCGGAATATTTTCTCTTCAATTTTAAATCTGCATGTACTTTCTGATTGTGAATTGTGAGTATATTGATTTTCAATGTAGTTTCTTAAATGAGCAATCCAAGCTTTATGGAATACTGCAAGGCTTTTTATGGGAAAATTGTAGCTAGGTTATATCTGTAGAATATTGGCCAAACTTTGCCAAAGATAATTGGTAATCTACATAACATTAACAGGGAATGCTGAATGATAGCACATTTTCTTCATCTTGCTAAAATTATGGCTTTAAGGGAATGCTTTAATTGGTCAAAGCCAGGATAGACATGGCAGGTCAATTTCAATATCTATGGATCATCAGTGACAACCATGAGATATGAAAGATTGCAATTTGGAATTTAGGTGAAATAAATGACAAACAGCATAACATAATGGATGAAATGAAAGAAAAATAGATATGCAGAATGATTCTGAGTGGAATAAGAATTGTTTTGGAATTGCTTAATGCATTGTAAGCCGCCCTGAGTCTCCGGAGAAGGGCGGCATATAAATCGAACTAATAAAATAAATAATAAAAATAAAATAAATAGATGAAAAGAACGAAAGTACATATATTCACTTTATATTCACAGAAATACATTGCATAATCTAGAGAGAGAAATAAAATTTTATTGGACAGGAGTATGACCAAATGAGATGAGCAACTGCTCAATCTGTTGTAGATGTGCTCACTGCCAAAAGACATCTTTAAGGCTCCTGCTTTCTGATCTTTTGGACCTTTTCCTTCAAACTGGATTTTGACTGGACAAAAACAAAATCTGGTTTTTGACAACTCTTCAAAGACAGGACTGTCTTCTATACAACAGGACCCTCAGAATAAGTTCAGGATCAGGATCACTTGCAGAATCAAAGCTGAGAGTCCATCATGCTGATGCTGAGCTCCATATTATATCCCTAAAATGAACTCTGAAAATTACACTTAAAAGAAAGGAGTGTATTTATTGAGGATTGTTGTCATTGTGACAAATAAACTCCTGAAGCAGCCAGAAGCCTGAGCTTAAGGAAATCCAAACCTTAAAACGCTTGCCACTGAACCAAAAAATGAAAAGGGGTGGGGGGGAAGCCACTGTATGGGAAAAATAAACTGTTTCCTGAAAAAAGAATGCGCAAAAATGCCGACGTATTGAGCTGTGACATATGGTTACACAAGTAGAAACCACAGAGGGGAAAATCATGTTTTCTCTTTCATTATTTATCACTCTCTAACCATCTCCAGCTGGGTGAGTAAACAGCCTCATTGGTCTGTAATGAGAACAGTCTGCTGCCACTGTGCACCCAGCTGCTGGATTCCAAGGGTGTGAGGGCAGTTTGGTATGTATGTGTCTGCCTCACTGTGTGTGCACACAGCTAACCTCACCCAGCCTCCCTCTTGAAAAGTAAACATGGTCCAAATAAGCAATTCTGAATCCATTTTGCTTCCAGTCCATGGCTCTATCAGGATCTATTGTTTCCCTTCTTTGCTCTCTCAAAGAGAAGCCCACTGTCATGGTGTGTTCCCTCTTTTCTACTATCTTGTACTCTTAATGTATATGAGAGATGCCAGCTAGAGAATTCTGGGAGAGGTAGTTTCAGGGTATCTGGAACCCATGGGGAAGGCTGAATTAATATATATATATTTCACAGCCTTTCCATGCCAAATTAGGTTGAGAAGCTCTCATTCCTGCTGAAATTTCATGTACTACTGATAAATCACAGGCAAAATGTCTAATATACTCTTTTTCCTCTCACTGCAACTCAGATAGACCAGATGTTTCCTGGTCCCAAGTCTGGATACAAACATAAGGGTTGTCTCTCAATTAGGGAACCTGCTTTCTTGTAGTTCAGAGAAATATGCTTGCTGCCTTGTTCTCTGATGGAGTGCAAACTGGCTACAGGCTTTGAGTTAAATTAACCACGCAACTCCCTGTTATTGTTCAGGGGGAATTAGGTGCCCAATTTTCCCCCACTGCCGCATTGCAAATTGAGTCCTAAGTGTCCCATGAAATAGCTGCATAATTTGTGCATTTAGGAACTGGTGGCATAAATGTGTTCAGAGCTGGAAGGCAACTGAGATCCAGATGGTTTTCCCTTTCCCCTACTTTCTTTTCTTGTCGTGTTAATTTAAATATGCCGCTCTCTTCCATAAATTCATCATTATTATGGTCAATTTAGATGAAGAAAATTGAATGCAAATATCTCTAATATTCATCATATCTGACCTGCAGATCTTTAAACTCTGCACCATCCCCTCTGCATGTATATGTGAGATTTAAACCCCCTTTACAAAGGCTACATGGGAAAAAAATCATTCAGTCCCTTTTCAGTTCACCTTTTTTCACATATTGCAAACATGGCTTTCATCTCAATCTTTCTTTATTACAAAGGGACCCAACTTGAATATTGCCTTGAATAGGCTGGGTGTAGGGTGGGTGAATATACTAAAAGGATGGGTGAATATACTAAAATGCGTCCTGAAATGCATAAATTCCCCCTCAGCCATTCCATGTTAATTTTGTTTGCTTCTCATGGTGATACAATAGTCCCAGGAAGTAAAACTGATGTTGAACTCCCCAGGAGAAATGAACCCAGATAGCAGCTTATTTATATCTACCCAGAAGTAAGCTCCACTATGTTAAATGGACCTTACTCCAAGAAATGTCTTTATGGAGATGCAGACTCAATGTTATTGCCAAGTCAACAGGGAAAAAAATGGTCTGACTTTCTGATGATTCTTCTAATCTACAATTTGACATTTTTCATGGCTTTGAGATAAAGATGGCTAATAGTATAGACAAGTGTTTCTCAACCTTGGCAACTTTAAGACACGTTACTATGCTGGCTGGGGAATTCTGGGAGTTAAAGTCCACATGGTGTAGACCAATCTGGTACTATATTCAGAGGAGCAAAAGCTGAGAAAGACAATGTCCATTGAGAATTCAATTCTAGCATGGAAAGGTTATTTCCTGAGACATCATAGTATTCCTTCCCATTATTAATTGCAATATTGCTTACTATTGCAAGACTTATTTGCACAGTTATTTTCTATTTTTTGTTTAACGTGCCCAGGAATAGTTAATAATTCACCTTAGCAGACTGTAGTTTTTCAGGCAAACATCAATAGGTTAAGCATGCTTTGTTGCAAAACTTCAAGAATAAACACTTAGGGCAAGGAAACGAGAAGTGAGAGAGAGAGAAAGAAAAAGAACAATGCACAAGAACCCACATAAGTCTTTTTGGGGGAAAAAATTGCACTTTTTCCAAATCACTATTTTTGTCTGAACTCTGACAGGAGTTAAGTTTATGAATGATATTAGATTTATATGTAAATAAATTGCAAACTGAAATCAATAGACAAATACAATTCGAAGGAATGTTGCAAACAAAATTTACTTTCTGAATTCATTTGTGGAACTATGTCTTGAAATCTTCAGGTGAAAAAGAAAAAACAGAGCTCTTACAGAATCTGAAGGAACTCTCTTACATTTGCCTAACTGTCTCCATAAAACAGTTGATCTAGGCGCATCTGACAGTTCTTAAGATGCTACATTTTTTTAGACAGCAGCCTTTTGATTCTTAACAGTGGCACATCTGGGAGAAATGAGCCAGAAAAATTTCTTCCTTGTTAATGCCTCTTGATGCCAGGGTAATCTTTACCTGTTGGCTGTTATACAAGCTCTGCCCATTAAAAAAAATATTTGCAAAACCCATGGCTTTTTGGCAAGGTTGACCCAATTATAGGAGGGAAAATCATGGAATGGGCAGTAAATTTAAAGATACAATACAGGCTGCATTTTTATTTCTTGTTTTTAAGAAATATGAGATCATTATATGCCTGAGAGAATAACACCATCAGGTAGAGCAATCACACAGAATGTCTGTGATTATGTGGCAGAAAATCTGCCTTATTCCAGCCCTTTTGGTTTGCTGATGCAAGGCTAGAAGGCACAGTGGGCATTTTTTTGCTGATTTCAAACCCAGTGACCTTTTATTTTTTGCTTTTATTTTTCCTTCCCATTGAATCCAATTGGAAGAGAGATTAACTATGTCTCTTAAAACATCTTACCATTTAGGCAAATTGATTTAGGATGCAGCAATCACTTAATTCATTGGAGCTTACACTAGTTATAAAATTAGAATCATTTTTGGTCTAAACTACCCTTCATACAGACATGACTTTCCATTTTCTTGAAACTTAATACTTTATTAAAAGCTGATAGTAAAAATGGCAATTATTCCAGTGGTAGTAATACACCCATGCTGCTTTCAGGTGAGGAATAAACAGCTTAGTCAATTGCTGTTTATAGGAGTGAACTTGCTGAAATACTTGGAGAACATCCTATCTTCCACTAGGTTAAAGCAGATGTTTGTTTAGCAACAACTAGGCACATGGAAGAAGTTTTTGACTGTCGTAAGCATCTGACACAAGCTGCAATTGTGAAAAAATGACAACCGCTCTCCTTTGTCCTGTTTGCAAGCATCTACATTGGCAGTGGTACACATCTTGAACAACTTGGGAACCTTCATGAAATTACTTTCTTTCTGTCACTTTTAATGTCAATATGCCTGAGCATATTCCTACCAAACAATAGCATTATAATCCATATACTGTGGGATTACATAAATGGAAATTAACCTCCACATTTTGAAGCATCCTTAATTACACTATATTAGAGATAGGAAAACAATTAGGAACATGGAAACTCCCTTATCTAGCTCAGGGGTATGAATGATGGCGGTGGTGTTAAAAAGGGTAAGATGGTGTATAAAGGTACGTCAACTGAATGTTGGAAGTGTAAAAGAAAAGAAGGGACTTTATATCATCTATAGTGGACAAGCAAAAAAATTTTGGAGTATGATCCATATTTTAATACAGAAAATTTTAAAAATGGAGATAAAGATGAAATCAGATATTTTTTCCCTTTTGGGCCTAATGGAAAAAATTGGAATTTTCTTACTATATATGTTGATAGTAGCAAGACTATCGTATGCACAAAAATGGAAGGACACTTTGATTCCTACCATGGACAAATGGTTGCAGATGTTAATGGAATTGGCTGAAATGGCAAAATTGACTATTTTGATTAAAGAAAAGAATATAAGTACTTTTGTTTCCACATGGAGACCCCTTCTGAATTTTGTACTTGAAATGGGAAAGAATGAAACTTTGATTTGGGGTTTTTCTGATTACATATGATAGATTTTTATAGAAATGGCTTGTTTATATTATTATGAAAAAACAAAAAGTTCTGATTTGATGTTAATGCCTTATTTTACTGCAACAGAGAGAGTCGGAAGTTAACTTAGGCCTGACCTAAGTTATTTTCTCCTTTTAATTATGAATTTTAATTTGTTTTAAATTATTGGGGTTTTAATTATCAGCCAAATTATTTAATTCATTTTATTCTATTTTAAACTTTTGTATTTAAATGTTTAGTTATGGCTGTACACCGCCCTGAGTCCCCCAGGAGTAGGGCGGTTTATAAATCAAATAAATAAATAAAATAAATAAATAAATAAATAATGTTTCGTTTTCTTTTTTTTCCTACCCTTCCTCACTTCTCTTCCCCCTCTTCCTCCCCATCGTTTTCCTATTTACTTTTGTATTTTATTTTATCTTATAACTCAATAAAAATTTTAAATGAGAAAAAAGGGCAAGATGGTGTCCATGTCCTCATAATTAAAGACTGGCCTCCCTTTTTATGGATATTGCATGTAAAAAGGGGCAAGTTTTAATTGCATGGTAATGGATGCCGTTTTGACCTTTTTTATTCCCCAGCCACAAATTCCCCAATCTAACCCCAAGTAACACCACTGGCCAATCTAGACATGTTCTTAAGTATATAAGACCTTTACACCATCATCACCTGGTGATCATAGAAGCACTATAAAGCCTGTCCTCATTACTGTTGCACTAGGACAAGAATGATTGAATGATGCTTAAAAAGCACTATAAATCACTACTGAAGAAATATCATACTAAATTGTCATTTTTAAAGCTCAAGTATAATTTCCCATATGCCCTTAAATTATTTAGCTTTCCCTTCCAAACCTACTATTTGGTGGGCATCTTGATACCATTAGATATTAGGATTCCTTTGGTTTTCATGGATGCCACATTTTCAGATCAGTGGGAGTTAATGCTATGCTAGCTAGCCTTCCTGCAGCCACCTTTTAATGATCTGTTAACAGTTTTCATCTTGGCATTTTAATTAATTGTGATCACAGAAAAGTAATCACCAATCATCACCTTTAATTTTATCTTTAAAAAAAACCAAAGGAGGTTTAATTTTAACGGATGGAAAATGGGTTGTTTCTTGCCAAGTTAAAGTTCATTTCCTGGTCTGTAATGACTCGTGCTTCCTACCAATCAGAGCACAAATCGGAGGTCATATAAAATACTTGTAGGCTTCCCTTGCCATGGAACTGCATGCTACATAACCTCCTCTAAAGTCTCTTCCACAAGTCATTGTGAACCCTTAGAGTATCTACTATGAATCCTGAGACTAGCAGGAAACATTTATCTAAAATATCCTTCTTGACTTTGCAGCTCATATTGCAAAATGTGCACGTGCAAACAAGTAATAAAAAGAAAACTCATGTCTAGCAAACTTTTAAAATCTTTCCTTTGCCCTCCAAATGCTGTTAATTCTTGCCATGTCTGCAAAGACTTATGAAGCTTCCATGCAAAACCCTGCTTGGGTGAATAAAAGCTACAGACCAGAATGTTTAGTGGACTATATCCACAATAATAAGAGCAATTTCTAATCATAGAGAAAAAGGAAAAGGGGGGTAAATTTTGCCTTTCTTAAAAATACAATGGTATTTTGAAATATATGGTACTTCATATTCATGTTCTTATTTAGGGAGTGAAATAAACATACCCGTCTCTCTGCACTGAGACTTTTGGAAAAACAACACTGCATCCACAACTGTCTCACATGTTCTTCATTACTGTTTTATGTATTTTGAAATACATACAGGATAAAACTTAAAGGATTCAGTTCCATCCAGAATTTAGCTGTGCTAAATCCGGGGTGTACAATTGCTGGTTTTTTGTAACTCCACCAATTTTTGGTTTGGTTCCACCTATTGCTTGATTAAAACTCATCCGCATTGACATGCAACCCTCAGCAGATTATTTTTAAATGGAGTGAGGCTCTTGGCTGATAAAGAGTTGCTTACCTTTAACCTATGTAAATATGTGTCCATTTAGACATCTTATAGAGTCATACAGGAGAATTCTATAAAAGGAAAAAAGTACATACGTGTTATTTTTCCATGTCGTTCCCAGTTTCCATTACAAGCTGTTCTCAAAAAGTGCATATTCTACACAGGCTATTACGGTAATTTGATAAGCTAGTTCTTCGTGATATGAATCTTTGCCTTTGTTAAGGGGAGGGGGTGGTGGAGAACCATTGCATTTGATGGCTCACAGGGACAGTTCATTAAGCAATCAACCCTTTTAATGAAATAGTTCTTTGTTAAAATATTCATTGATCTGCTGCAGTTTTGCATGGAAAAAGGAATGGGCTGTATCCCAAATGCTTTTCTGACGAGTCTTCCCAAGCATGCATTTAAAAAAGATTGTGCCCCAGCATTCCAAACATGATAATTCATGCATTAGACCTTGTCAGACAACTTCACAGAGTCAGACCAAGACCTCTGAGTGACACAAAGATTTTCCCCCCTCCTTCATTGCATCAGTATGCTTAATGATTACCGAGGTTTCACCTCCTAGAGTACAATCTTCTGAGAGAAGTAAATGTCAGCTTCTCTTCAAGTGGGGAAGAAACACATATGAGCAACAGAAAGGAAATGGAGTAGAAAGCTTGCATATTTTGTATGAGAATTATGTTGGAGCTGTAGATGGATAGAACTCATGCAACTCAACTCACTCAATATCCTATTTTGTAGTGTTGAATAAAAACCAGTTAGCATCACTCCAGGATTTAATGGAATAACAGAGCTGGAAGAGATCTTGGAGACTTCTAGTCCAATCCCCTGCTCAAGCAGGAAACCCTATACCTGTGATGGCGAACCTATGGCACGGGTGCCACAGGTGGCACGTGGAGCCATATTGGTGGGCACGCGAGCTCTGCTCCAACACGCATGCGTGCGCTAGCCAGCTGATTTTCCGGCTTTCTGGGCCCATCAGAAGTCAGGAAACACACTGTTTCCGGCCTCCAGAGGGCATATGGGGGTTGGGGAAGGCTGTTTTTGCCCTCCCCAGGCTCCTAGAAAGGCTCTGGAGCCTGAGGAGAGCAAAAAATGGGCCTACTGGGCCCACTGTGCCATTGTGTGCCAAAAGTGGGGAGAGCATGGGGGGGCGGGGTGCATAGAATTATGGATGTGGGCACGCGTGTGTGTGACCCCACCATGCTCCCCCCACTTTTGGCACGCGATGGCAAAAAGGTTAGCCATCACTGCCCTATACCATTTCAGACAAATGGTTGTCCAATCTATTCTTAAAAACCTCCAGTATTAGAGCACCCACAACCTCTGGAGGCAACTCATTCCACTGATTAATTGTTCCAACCATCAGGAAATTCCTCCTTAGTTCTAGGTTGCTTTTCTCCTTGTCTTGCTTTGGAGAATAGATTGACCCCCCTCTTCTCTAAAGCAATTTAAAGAAAACGTATGTATCAATGCTTTGGCTACCATTAAACAAAAGATGTGAATACATCAGAGAGTTGCCCAGAATAAATGAAGAGTTTTCAGTTGGTATTCCAAAGTAGATTAAATGATGGGTGGTAAGAGGAAAAATAAAAGTGACAAGAGAAACTTTCAAAGTTTCAAGCAAAAAATATTCTAATGCTAAATGTTCTACTTAGTCTCAGTGTTGTCCTGTCCATTTGAAAAGGATTACTCACAGCTGACTCTAAAAAAGTAAGTGGAGAAGAATTTAAATCTAAGGAAACAATGCAGACAAGCTCCGTGAGTGGTGTGTACAGACAGCCTGATCAGTATGAGTAACATTATTTAAAAAACAGATAAACGAAAAATGAATCCCTGATCTGCTTTGTGTAAAGCAGTGAATGATAAAATGTCCATGGGTAGAATTGGGTGGTTCTACTCATTGGTCTTTTTCTACCTGGCATGTAGCAAAGAATAAGCACAAGTCAGCTTCTCAGTGATCTGGAATTACGTTATTCTCTTGTGCTCAAACACAACCTCCAAGCTCATCATTTTTCTCCTATAGGGCTGAGGTTTGGGAAAAGTGAGGCAGATTAATTGATTGATAGATGGATGCCATTTATATGGCTGCCCAATTCACTCATGGTGACTCAGGGTGGCTTACAGATATAAAACCCAATATACCCCCACCTCCCTGGCAACATTTAAACCAGGGTTTTCCAAACTTGGAAACTTTAAGACTTGTGGACTACAACTCCCAGAATTCCCCAGCCAGCATGGGGAATGGTGGCTGGGGAATTAAACAAACCAGATCTCTGTTGAGTAAGCCCTAACTGTAATGAAGCTTCCCAGTTGAAGGAAAAAGGGTTGTCAGCAGAGATGGGTTTCAGCAGGTTCTGACCAGTTCTGGAGAACCGGTAGTGGAAATTTTGAGTAGTTCGGAGAACCGGTAGTAAAAATTCTGACTAGCCCTGCCCCCGTCTATTTTCTGCCTCTCGAGTCCCAGCTGATCAAGAGGAAATGTTGATTTTGCAGTATCTTTCCCCTGGAGTGGGCTGGGAATGGAGATTTTACAGTATCCTTCCCCTGCCACGCCCACCAAGCCACACCCACCAAGTAATGCCATGCCCACCTAGCCACACCCACAGAACCAGTAGTAAAAAAATTTGAAATCCACCACTGGTTGTCAGGAGATGGCATGGGACATCTGAGGGAAGTGGTGTCGATATTTTAACATCCTTCCAAAATTAGTTTCCCCATGGGAATATCATACAACAGACCAGAAATCCTTTGAAAAATAATGGGCAGCAGAGAACAGAAACCTGTATTCTGTAGAGCGTAAACATGACAAAACAAAGCAAAACCAGATGTCACTCTTATCTAGAATAAACCCAGCTTATTCTCTTGGTTGTTGTTGAAGCTCACACCCACAACAACCAAGAAAATAAGTTTCAGGAGAGGAGGTAGAATATTTTTATGATATATTCATTAGCTGTATTGCTTTCCCAGTCCTCACTGTTTTTCATTATTGTGGTTTTCCAGAAAAAGTCAGGAAACGATTTAGGATATTCCCAAGTAAAATTTTCATTGTATAATAGTGGTGTTTTACTTGCAGAATTTTATGAGAAATCCAATTTATCATACTCTTTGTTTTCAAAGGGGAAAGAAAAAAGTAAGAAGAGATGGAATAGCTCAGGGGTGTCAAACTCATCTCGGCACAGCGGCGTCACATGACGTATAGGGACTTTCCCCCCCCTTAGCTAAACTGGGTGTGGGCATGGCCAGCACTTGATGCATCTGGCCTGCTGTCTGGGGGTTTGACAGCCCTGGAATAGCTGCTTATCGCTCTTAGAAGCTTCTTCTATGAGATTGCTCTTACATTTAAAAGTTAGGAGAGCTTCAGTTATTAATTAAAATGCAAAGGAAGGGTAAACATTGTTGCTTGTAAAAAAATTGTTAGCAAGTAACGATTTTATTTTAGATGAGGTGGGAAAATCTTGCTTTTGAAAATAGGAAGAAAATATTTTTTACAGTATTCGCTTGTTTTGGACAGAGACAATTAATAGCACAAGGAGTTGGCTGTTCTTGCTAATTTTGAAGTCTTTTACAGCTTCTGTTTGTACCAAGGTTCTATCTGCATCTGATTTTTTTGAAAATCATAATGAAAGTTCCTCAAGTGAATCTACACACTCACTTTTCTTTGGCACTAGAGCCAGTAAGGAGGACCACATTCCCTTGCGGATATTTGTTTGGGAAAACATGATGCAGTCTCTTGTTGACTAAGTCTAGTGGGTTGGCTTTTCACCCAGTGCTGAGAGGAGTATGTTGTTTTTAAATGTAGAGCCAGGAGATTTCTCATCATTTACAGTAAATGAATCAAATCATTTCATTGCCTTATGCAACTGGAATGTGGTAGCCAAGTGAGAAATCCATGGCCACCCACCTAACTGTTCTGTCTTAAGCAGGAGGCAAGATTTCACAGCCATTTAGGGAAGGCAGGTGATGGTAATACCCATGCACTGGGGAAAGGGCCAACTGGAAAGATATGTATCACTTTCTCTGGTTAGGAGGCACAAAAATAATAATAATAATAATCTCCCTTTTTTAGTATCCTACAGAGCACATAATCAAGAAAATCACTACTTACAACCCACAGTTAATATAAACCTAAGTTCTGCTTTTACTTTTTCACTGATGCTAAATTGCTTTAACTTTTCTTGCTCTCATGACTTCCCCAGACTCTTCAAGTCTGCTGATCATGCTATTCTGAATCCAAGATTAGATCCAAATGGGGTAGAAAGTTTATTATGGGACAGAAGGGTAAAAAATAATAACAATAGTAACAAGATGACTGGATTTCACCATACTGAAATGAATTTGTCAATGTATTATGCTAACAAATCAGCTTATTTTCTCCGTATATTTCTGCAAACAAGCGAAATAATTTGGTGTGTGTATGTGTGTGCGTGTGTGGATAGATAGATAGATAGATAGATAGATAGATAGATAGATAGATAGATAGATAGATAGATAGATGTGCCATCTGTTGATATTGAGGGGAAAATTCTAGAATCAAAATGCAGATTTGTATTTAAAGTTTGAACTTTTACATTTAAAAACACAACAAAAAGGATTTAATTCAAACCCTTTGCTAATTGAACTACACCCACATCCATTCTCCCAAGCAAAAGATTAATGTGACTCAGGACAAGATGGGCCTTGAATAATATGAAATGCTTTTAATAACAGAGAATAATACTTCCATGATGGAAGATTCAATCTTTTACTTGAATTTCTTGTTTCTGGGCAATTATCAAGTATTCTGAGAAAAAAAAATACTGTCAGAGTTAACACCATAATTGAGAGTTATTAAAAAAACATGAAATATGTTATAGGGACATTTTAGAAAATAGTTGCTGAAATTTACAAATATATTCCTTATAGCTTAAAAAGTATTTATTTGGTATAATGCACACATGCACATAGCATACTGCAATTCCTTATTGCCAACAGACAGTAGCCAATATTTCTATATCCTAGAAAATAATACAAAAATGTCAACAGTATGGGTGGGAAATGGAGGTAAATAGGGGACATATTTAGATTTGTTACCGTAGAATAGTGATACTTGTGAATTTTACGAAGGACAATGAACAACTTTAAAGAGGACTTTAAAGGAAACATTCTGGGAGGCAGAAGTGACAGGCAAGGAGGAATTTGTGGCTGGAGGAAAGCTTCACTGTGAGTGGACTATGAAAACAAAGATCATAGTAGCCATATAAATAGTAAAAGTTTGGGAAAGGGTGGCAAAATTATGGGTAGTATTGAAAACAACGAGAATGTTCTGTAGGATTTAGAAACAGAAATAAATTATACTAAATTCAATATGAAACTTAGGTAAATATTGAAAAAAAATCAGGTGGGACCTCATGACAAGTCATAAAGACTGAGACTTAGCTGTACTTAATTTCTGTTGGACTTTGCCTTAAAGATTTAGTTTTCAAAATGGCTCTGTTATCCAAGAACATGGTATCGAAGAAAAACCATTTGATAGAAATTTTAATTTATAAAACACCGGAGCAAAACAGAACATTAACAAATAGTTTGTGCAGACTGTTAGATGAGCCATCGTACTTCCCCTTTATTCTGGAGGAAGTGTCTTTGGGGGCCTCAAAACAGCTGTGCCTTTGGATTGCTGTGAATGTTTAGTATCCTCCTTCATTGGACAGATGCACAAGTCTATTAAAACAAGCATTATTTGAGACATAGTCAGTTGCTGATATGGTGATATAACATATAACATTTAAACCTTAACCTAAGCTTTGAGCTTTAAATTTCTTTCTGTGCATATGTCTATTCCATAATCATTCAGTTGCTTCTTCAAGAGAATAAGAGGAAGGCCTAAATGCAGGGAGCAAACCAAGCTGAAGACAATTTACCCCTGTCATGTGGGCTTGCTTTAGCTTACTGCCATTTAACAGCTGGCTTGCCACCTCAGTCATTGTTTTTTCTTCAAGCAAAACAAAAATGGTAGAATACAGAATTTTCACCAGACCTGCTATGAGTTCATGAATGGCAACATTGCCCTCTGCCCTGCTCCCATCCTCTCCACTTCCAAATCTTTCCTAACACACTGGAAGTCTAGCCCGCCTTCTCTCTCTTAAAACTTCACATTGAAGTGTTTCCAGTATGGTATTATCCATAAGCTCAGTTTCTTGAGCCCACAGTCATTACTCAACCCAAATTAGCCAACAGCTAAGTCAGGGGTTGTGATCTCCTAGGGGAATAGGGATACAAGTTACTTAGAGAAGGATTACAATTTTGGGGGGGGGGAGGTGAACCCTCTCTTGATCAGCTTTGTGCAAGCAGAATTGGAGTGCTGTCAGAACCTGCTCCAAGCTTTGCTCCTCACTTTGTCTCTGCAAGCCATGGCGAGCAGTTGCAGGACTGAAACATTTGAGAATCCTGGTGAACCTATAGCAATAAACTGAGTTATTGAAAGTAGGAAGAAGCCAGTGTGGTATAGAGGTTGAGATACTGGACTATCACAAGAACCAACCAGGTTAAGTCAGCTGTCAGCTATAAAAACTCACCAGGTGACTTTGGGCCAGTCATTTTCTCTCAGTTCAGCTGACTTCACAAAGTTGCTATTGTTAGGGGAAAAAAATGGGAGAAGGAGCAGTATCACTTTGAACTCTTCTCTATAGAAATCAGATGAACAAATAAATACAAGAGTTACATATATTTCCTGCCCAACCTTAATTGAAATGAAATAATTTTATTCACAGAAGCGAGAGGGGTCAAATAATTCATTGATCATTTTGAGTGTTCTCTGGACAGTTAAATCTGAAGAGCCCTACACAAAGGACATAGAACACAAGACATTAGGGCTCACCATTCTCAATTTCCCAACTCTTCTATTTACAGCTTCACAGTTTATAATGCTCTATATCAGGGATGGCTAACCTTTTTGTCATTGCATGCTTAAAGCAGTGGGAGCATGGTGGAGTCACATGCACGCGTGCCCACATCCATAATTCTATGCGCCCCACCCCCGTGCTCCCATTTTTGGGTAAAAAAATGGCACGATGGGCCCAGTAGGCCTGTTTTTTGCTCTCCCGGGTTCCAGAGCCTTTCTAGGAGCCTGGGGAGGGCAAAAACTGCTTCCCACCCCAGAAGGCTAGAATATCAGCTGGCTGGTGCACGCATGCGTGCCACAGCTGAACTCACATGCCCACCAATATGGCTCTGCATGCCACCTGTGGCACCCGTGCCATAGGTTCACCATCACGGCTCTATATAAAGCTTCCTAGTTGCTGAATTCACTGGTCTGTTCCCCTTTCCTCATACAAGCAAAAACAAAAAAAGTTTCCAATATGCTTACCCCCCCACTCCACCCATAAGAAAGCAAGCATTTACTTGATCACCTATTTGTGTTCAATTGTCTGCTCATGTATAAAAGCATGCTTTCGAACCAGCCTGAGTCATTTGGTTCTAGAAAAATCTGTATACATATAATCCTAGACCTCAGACATTTTTTTTGTCCATTGTTTGCACAGCTTGTCCTAGCATGTCTGTTTGGGAAGCTGACAATAATGATATTTTAATCACCGAAATGATTTCTACAGTCATGTTCCTTAAAGTACTGATGTACTGCTGGACTAGAGGTAGTAAGATTTACTTCTCAATTAGTCAATATCCAAAGGATGGGGGGTGGGAGGGGGATGAATGCAAACAAGTCATTTGTAAACAATAAATTACACTTTATGTATCTTAGCAACTTTAAGATGTAAGGATTAAACTCCGCAGCTGAAGTCCATACATATTAAAGTTGCTGGAATTGAGGAACAGTGTTCTAGCTTCTGGTCCACAGGTGTCAAACTCGCAGCAGCACATTGCTGTCACATGACATTTCACGATGGTTTTTTTCCCTTTGTGGAGATAGGATGGGGGTGGCCTGTGCATGATGCATCTGGCCCATGGGCTGCCAGTTTGACACCTCTGATCTAGTTTGTCTCCTTATTCTATAGTTTTAGTGTTATTATCCAAAGGTCTCCATGGCTTCAAGCTCAAAGAAAGCCTCCTTTTTTTTTTGTTTTGCTAATAACTTGCCCAGTTATTTGAATACCTTCCAAAACCTATTTCCAAACAGCCATGTTAAATGAATTGAGGTAAATGGCCACAAGGAAAAGGCCTTCTCAGCAAGGACAGTTATGGGGGAAGAGAGTCAATGGAATAAAAATGGTGGACGCAACTGGGTGTTTGAAGCTCAGTCACCTTTTGTATGTGTGTAATTTGTATACTACTAAAACTCTTGTATCTGCAACCTTTAATCTAGTAAAACAGTGCATTATAGGACAATTTTTGTACCTCCAATATACATCCAAAATCTGGGACCCATTACTTCATTACTTAAGGAGAAATTTCCTGACAGTGAGAACAATTAACCAGGGGAACAGTTTGCCTTCAGAAGATGTAGGTGATCCATCACTGGAGGTTTTTAAGAAGAGATTGGACAGCCATTTTCCTGAAATGGTATAGAGTTTCCTGCTTGAGCAGGGGGTTGGACTAGAAGACCTCTGTCCCTTCCATCTCTGTTATTCTATTATTCTACTGTATTCTATTCTATCCTGTAGGATTGAAATCTGGCAAATTTGTGGTCGCTTCAGTGTTACCCTGTTGCCATGCCCAGAGGTTCAGTAGGCAATTCCAAGAGGTTAGATAAACAAGCCCCTCCTTTGGCCAATGGAAATTAAGTAGACTGGTTTTACTCTAGCCCTACAGAGGTCCAATAGACCAGTTGTACCATGAGCTGCAAGTGGACAGTCAGTTTCAGTCAAGCTGGCAGGAAGTTGTTCCTGCTTCTATTGCTTTTTGTTTTTGGTCATTGTGTTTCTCTATATAGATAAGGAAATATCTCTGAAATGACTAGTGCATATTAAAAAGGCTCTTTCAGGTGCTCCTTCCATTTTGATGGTATTGATACTTCCCCGCCAATTTCTGCTTCTCAATATGGGGCTTCATTTTAAAAATGTCCGCCCTAGAGATACTTGGTGTCTGCATTGCTATCCTTTTAATTCCAGGCCTAAAATATTCATTCTATATACTTTTTTTATTTTAGATTTTATTCCAGACTGAAAGCAATAGCAATAGTACTTAGATTTATATACCACTCCACAGTACTTTACAACACTCTCTGAGTGGTTTATAGAGTCAGCATATTGCCCCCAAACAATTGCAGTCACCGTTTTATCAATCTCAGAAGGATAGAAAGCTGAGTCAACCTTGAGCCGGTCAGGATCGAACTCCTGATGTGTGGGCAGAGTTGGCCTGCAATACCTCATTCTAACCACTGCACCACCATGGCTTTGAAAGAGTGTATTTTACATTATTTTTTCCTATGATCTTTATTATGTTTTTTTGTTGTAGTATTTTTAGTATTTGTTACTTTAATAATAATTTATTTATATTATTAAAAAATAATAATTTTCAAAAATTGTAGGGATGTTGTAATCCATCCAGGATTAGGCAGATTAGAAATTAATAAAGGAATCAATGAATGTTTACCTCATTATGCAATATTAAGAATTCTGTACACTGGGATGAAGGGCAGTGATTATTCTTTCATATCTAGCTTACAATTCCTTGGTAAAGGGCAGGTGTTATATATCTCAAATTCTTCAGTTCGAGCTTAGTGTTACTACAATCATCACAACTATTGACTATCCAAGCTTTGAGTATAGGAACTTTTGATCAAATGTAAAAGGCAAGATTTCTGTTTGCTTGTTTATAGTGACAAAAACCTTCATAAAGAGTAACTAGCTTGCTGACCTACCCCTTATCTATCTATTCAATTTCCTTTGCATAGCATGCTTTTTACCAACAATTCCATGATAGGTGTATGATTTCATTTATTTTAAACCGTAATTCAAAGCAGATCTATTTTAAAAAATTGGACTAGAATCAGTATTTACTGCTGAGTAAATATACTTGGGACAGCATTATTACAATTCAATAATTGTACTTGATGTATGTTTCTTTTATGTGTGCAGTGTAGCCAACAGGTACTGAAGGGTTTACATTGCCATTGTGCAAAAACAGAAGATTTCTATAAAACGGTACATGATAGATTACAAATTATTTTCATGATTAGCCAAAATCGAAATCTTTGTTGTCCAGTGTTATCAAACAGCATTTCTGTGAACATTTAGATAGGCATTCATTAAATAATAGGCACCAGCATGGATTAATGGTAAATAAATCATGCCAGGCTAACTTGATCTCCTTTTATGACAGTTACCAGCCTGGTCAAATGGGGAAATGCCTTGGATATAGTATATCTTGATTCAGCAAAGCTTCTGACAGCCTCTCATGGCATCCTTATTAACAAAATAGCCAAATATGGCATTGATAACTCAATTCTTAGAGGGGTCCACAGTTGGCTCAATGATTATACTCAGAGGGTGGTTGTACGAGATGTCAAACCTGCCTGGAGAGACATATTGAGTGGGGTGCTACAGAGCTCTATCCTGGGCCTGGTGCTGTTCAATGTCTTTATAAATGATAAAATGATGAGGGAGTCAAGAGAATGCTTGCCAAATTTTCAGATGATACGAAGTTAAGAGAGCTGGCTAAAACTTGGAAAGAAAGGGGAGGGTGCAAAAAAGGGTAGAAGAGTAGGCAGAAACAAACAGAATGAAATTCAATAAGGAGAAATATAAACATGCATCTAGATAATAAAAATTCAAGAAACATACACAGGGTAGGAAAAATGTAGCTCAAGAGTAACACATGTTAAAAGGACTTGCATGTATTAGTAGATCACAAACTCAGCATATCCCAATAGTGTAATGCAGCTGCAAGGAAGGCCACAGGAGCATCAAATGGAGCACAGAGTCCAGTTTATAAGAAGTAATTATTTTTCCTTGGTTAGCCTGACTTGAAGTATTGTGTTCAATTCTGCCTGCTCCAGTTTAAAAAAGGGGCCTAGAGAAGGTCTACCAAAATGGTGAAAGAACTAGAAATCAACTTCTACATGGAACAGTTAAAAGACCCAGGTCTTTAGCTTATAGAACTGAAGGTAAAAAGGAGGCATGATAGTTGTTTTCAGATATCTGGTACATTGCATGGGGTGCAGATGTATTATCACTTATGTCAGACTAGAACTGGAAGACTAGAAATAACAGGATAACATTTCAAGGATATAGATTTCGATTACTCATTAGAAAGAACCTTTTGACAGTAGTCATCGGAGCAAGTCACATCATGGAATAGTTCCATTTCACTAGTGGTTTTTTTTAAAAAAAAACTGGATAATTGAGAATGGTAGTATGCAGAGGTTGGACAAGATGATCTCTTAAGTTCCTTCTAACTCTATAATTCTATGACCAAATCAGCTCCAAAGCCAGGTCTGCTTTGTATACAATGCCCAATCAAAGATACCCATCTACTTATCTACTTGAGTATCTTGTAATGTGCTGGAGGAAAGCTTATTTGAACTTCTGGTAGTATTTAACTATAGATGTTTTTTTTAGCACTGCTACTTTGTTGATTTTTGTTGCAGGTGCTTTTTCATTACTAACCACATATGGCATTAAAATACATTTTCAAAAAGCATTCTTAGCATGGTAACCTTTCAGTTGGTTAGGAGCCAACTGGTTAGGCGAGACAAACAATAAACAATAAGAGCAATGTCTTGCCCAATTCTTCCTGTAAAGAGGGGAAAAAAACTACCGAGTGAAGGTCTGGAGGCAGCAGTTGCTTCTCTTCATTTCCTCAAACTATTTTTGTTTTGGAGAATGCAAACTTTTAGATGTTGTCATCAAAGCAGCAACTGCTCTAGCCTTTCCCTTCACAGAATTTCTTAACTAAGCAACCCAATAGTGAAAACTATGCTGTGAACCTCATAGTTTCTATTCTTTTATAGGAGACAGCTGGGAATGGTAGCACCAGATGTTCTGGACTGCAACCCCCTCTGATCACCGACTGTATGGTCCAGGGCTGACAGGTGAAGTCCAAAGTATCCAGAAGGCACAGGATGCTTTCCTCTAAAAAGGAAGATGAACGAGAGGAGAATGTTATTGCTGGTGCTTCACATTGGATAAACATTTATCTGTTTCTTATTGCAGCCCACTTGCATGTATATCCTATTTCCTTGGGCAATGCAGATGGAAGAATTGGGATTAGTTGGACTATTCACCATAAGTAGGTAAAATTCTCTTCTTCATTGGGGTTATGATGCACAACTTGGCTGGATCTTCCACTGTTAACATGCTTCATAAAGGGAGGTCCAGGAAGAGAACTCTTTCAGTAACTGCCTTTTTTTCAAGCAAAGACATTAGCTTGTGCTCCCAATTTTCCTGTTGTGGGGCCTTGAGGTGTTCTAAGAAGTGAGCAGGACTGAGGAGTATCCTCTTTCTTCTTCTCCTAAAAGTGGTACAGTTCAGGAGGAAAGTGTTGAAGAAGATTAAATGCTATGTGGCAGAGGAATCTCTCCTTTTCTGATTGTTTCTAGGGCCTCCCAGATAGAATTTGCTATTTACAATTTGATAGTTTTTCTTTACCCTTTTACTGTAGCTGCTTTTCATTCAAAATACGAGTAGAGAAGAAGTAATCCTGTCATAGTGCTGTCATCTTGATCTGAATTAACTTCTGTCCTAAGGCTGTCTGATCTGTAAGCAAATACTGCATAAAACCTACAGATGATCATGGACTTTCTGTATTCTGTCTATCTCAGATTATTTTATTTCTGGATCTTTGTTTGGGCTTTACATCCTTAATTAAATCATGAAGTAGAAAGGAAAATACCATAAACTCTAAACATTTTAATTCACTAAAGGAGTGAATCTTGAAAATGAATGTATTTGTATGTATGTAGTATCCAGAAAAGAAACTGTTATAATATACATAATATATAATCTAAAATATGTCTACTCAGAAGTAAGTGCCTTTCTTTAGTATAAAATTACAACCAGGTTAAATCCAGTTGAATGTTAATGGATTTAATGTTGAATAAGCACTGAAAATAAAGGCAGGGTGACTTAAACCAAATTTTAGATAGAACTTCATATACTTCCTAAAGTATCAGCAAACTAAATTATATTATAATTTCAGTGTTTTACTTACTTACAATTTCATTCTTTCAACTACATCTATTTGTCACAAGTTGCACACTAGTTTTAACTTATAGAGTGATAATCAATAATTCTTTTTTTTAAAAAGTGTTGAATTAGGTGTGCTTTTTCTTATGTTTTAAACTCTGTGTTTCAAAACAAAGTGTTTGAGCAAGGATTAAACCAGGATAGTTTGTGATTCAGATATAGTAATCTTGCATGACAGGAGACGCAAAATGCTTCAGAAGGATGAACTGTTGTGTCTAAAATTCTCCAGGAGTTGCATTAGCAAGGTAGAAGGGATCTGAAATTTTCTTTTCCCTCAAACTTCTCTTTCCCTTTATTTTTATATTTGTTTACAGTTCACATATATATCCTGATGGAAGAAAAACTAAGCACTCAGAGCTGGTATAATCCTTCCCACTCTAGGTACATTTGGGTTTGATGTGCTTCCTTTTTGTCTTCTCTATCATCCAAGCACTGTGACAGAGATTAAACATCTGTAGACCAGCACAATAGAGAGGTTTTCCCCCTAACTGTAGTGAGCAACATTTTGTGACACCTCTCCCAGGTACCCTATGAGGGCTCCCTTCATATGAAATTATAGCAACTTTCACTGTATTATTTTATGCACTCCCATTCTTACCAGTGTTGCTTTTTTCAGATTCATAATGCCTTGATGCCAGACCAGCCTCAGAAAAAGAAAATAGCAAGAAAAAGTGATGTCTGTAATTTATAGATTACATTTTTTTCAGTCTGAAAAAAATAGCAAAATGTTGAAAACTGTTTTATATTCCTTTAATTCAATGTAATTGGAGGAAGGTACTTGTTAAATATAGAGCTAGTATGCTCATTCAGGCTATCTAATACTGACAAATCATTTAAAAGGAATTTATTATCTGTACTTTTAAGTATCTGATTTTAAATTAAAATAATACTGTTGAAAATACACTGTTTGCAATATATTCATGTTTAGTATTATGGGTAAATAACCCTGATTTTTTTTTTACAAACTAGTCCCAGCATACTATTGACCTGGTTTCAATCAGACCAAAATTTTAGAAAAATTTGGAGACAACTAAATATCCTTTACAGTGTGAACTGTACTCCAAAGTAATTCATTTCATTTACTCCTGCATACGTTTAGATAATAACCAATTTAGGGAAGTTAAAAGGGGTCTATAAAATGAACAAATAAAAATGGCAAAGGTTTTCATACCGCTCTCATCTTACTACATTTTTCTATCATATAGCTTGATTTAAGGGTACAATCAATGCTTATCTATTTCAGTCTTGAATATTTTCATGCATCAACATGAAACATAAAACTGAGCTTCCCACTGTGTGTATGCAGTCATCTGAATCTTTTTGTAGAAGGCGAAGTGCAGGAAAGTTGTAAAGTGTTGATATTGGCATTACGGATGTGAGATGTGCAATGACGGAGTTAAGCTTCACATGTGAAAATCCTTTATTCACTCTGCCGTCTTTGTATGAACTTTGCACTTCACACACTAGATCGCCAATGTGCATCACTGCCTGTACATCTGAAGAAAATCCTTCCACTTGCATCTGTATTATGCATGCAGGTTTGTTGAATAGATTGTACACAGTTGAAGTGCTTAGTTAAAATTGATCGGCTAGGACACAATCACGCCGTAGGCCACTTTACAAACTACAAACTCAATATCTGCATTCTTTTAGGGATTAATTTATCACATTGGCCATTGATAAGTATAGAGGAGCAAAACAGGGAGAAAGGCAAAAGAGAATTAAATAGGGATCGTCTTCATTATATTCGGCAGCATGGAGAAACAGCAGCCCGCTCAGGTACTAAAAGGCCCCAAAGTGACTTGACAGATCGCGCAAGAGAGGCCTCGTTTCCTTTAACTCCTCTTGCTTCAATAGCGTCCCTTCCCCTCTCATTCACCTCTTTTATCTCCCCCTCGCCGTGGCTTCCTCTTCCATTCTGGACCGTGGGCTTGAAAACGAGCTGCACCTGCTTTAGATGAATTATGGTAAAACTGGAAGTAACTCGCTCTCCCACCCCTCCCTTCCAAGCTCTCAAGTCACATCTCCAGTACAGACACAACCCCTGTGATTAGACGCTGATCTCCCCGTCTGAATGGGACAGAGAGAGAGGAGGGACCCACGGCATAGAGATTGACTCCCCCCCCTGAGACTTCCATTCAGGAAAACGGAAGAGAAGAAGGAAGAAGCAGGCACCCCCCCTCCCCACTACGATACGAGAGAAGGAAACAGCAAAAGCTTGAGCAGGAGAAAAGTATGACCATGCCCGAACTGTGTTAGAGCTTTCTTTTCTTTCTCTCTCGGCCTCTCTCTTTCTCTTTCTCTCCCCTCTCTTCTCTCCCCCCCTCTCTTTGTCTCCGAGGTGTTTAACTTTGGGGGATCTCGGGCATTTCTGCACCGCAAGGGACGAAGCTGGAGGCGGCGGCGGCGGCGGCAAGACAGCAAGAAAGAGGCAGCCACATGCGCCGAGTGGGGGGTGTTAAAAGTTGAGTCTCGATTCCGGGCGCCGTAAGATCAAAACAGGTTGGTGGGATTTCTTAGCAACCCCAGCGGCCTCCCCCCCCCCATCTCCCCAATTCTTTGAAACTTTCCTTGTTGATTTACTTTTGAATCCAGGCAAAGGGACCTTTTGTAGTTCCTTCCTCTTTTCTTTTCTTTTTTTCCCTCCCCCTTGCTGAAAAGGACTGTTCTGCTTGAAGTCTCAAGAAATTACCCAGAATATTTGCGCCCGGGAAACCCGTAAAGTTGCTCAACTGGCCGAGCTGGTGTTTCTCCCCCCCCCCTCCCCAGGTGTTTTGGAAAACAGGTGTCAGGGGAGGCTGAGATTTCTGCTTTGTTGGTTCTTTCTCTCCCCCCCCCCCACTCTTCTTCCACCGACCCTCGTCCCTTCCTCGCAGTGTCCAAAGGAAAGCGAGGAAAACCCCTTAAGAATGTCGCGTGGGGGGGGGGGGAGAGAAGCGGCGTCGTGAACATATGTAGAGAAGCCACTTGGAAGGCGGCAGCTGCCCGCCGCTCCGAGTGTTTGCTTTGGATTTCTCTGTGGCTGTTTTTCGCCAAGGAGGCGCGTGAAAGTTCGGGGCACCCGGGACCTGAAGCGGGCGCTAGACAAAGAGAAAGGTTCTGACGGAGGCAACTTTTCGGCCGGGATTTTGCCGAGCCGGGGGTAGACGGGTGCGGAGCCAACCCCCCCCCCCCGCCTCCCAGGATGGATGGGGCATCGGCCGGCGACGAAAGTGGCACGTTGGAAGGCTTCCTCTTTGTTCGGCGGCGGCGGCGGCGAGGAGAGGAGGCAGAGATAGGAGGATCTTGCCTGTGGGGGGAAAAAATGAAGGAAGAAGCGGTGAGCGTATGTGTGTGTGTGTGTGTGCGTGTATGTGAGAGAGAGAGAAAGAGTGAGTGAGTGAGTGAGTGTATTCGGCTGTTCTGTTTTTTGTGAATGCGACGAGGGGTGGGGAGAAGATGTTGCAAAACCGCTTTGGGGTTTCTCCAGATCAATCAGTTCGGTAAGTGTGTCTGTGAATTACAATTTATTGTGATTGACAGGACGGGTTGACTCCAAGGTTTTCGCGTTTATGGCCGTCTTGAGTACACACCAGGGTGGGGGAGGGGAGGGAGAGGGAAAGCTTCGGATCGGGACGGCTGATTCCTGCTCTCTCCCCCCCCCCCCACCTCTTCTCCCTCCCCCCCTCAACTTCGTGGAGTAACTTTTCTGGCAGTAACTTGGTTCAAATTCTTGCCTAGCAAAAAACAAAACAAAAAACAAACAAAAAACAAAGCAAAACCAGCTTTTGAACCAGCGTCCTCTTCTTCGGGATTGTAAAACGGTGGGACTGTTGAAAAGTATTAAATAGTAAGAAAATGCCTCAGTTGGACTAAATTTTAAATGATTTTATGATAAACAACTTTTTTTTAGTGAATAGGTCTGTTTTTTGAAAGGGTAGGTAGAATAAAAGTTACAAAAGAACATTTCCTTTTACTGTGACTTTAAAGGGGGCTTTGTTTTACATATATTTTTATTGCACAGAATATAACCCTGTCAAAGACGCTCCATCAGTCAGTGTGGCATCATTTTCTTGTTGGCGTTGCTTCTTTTTAATGTCACCTATGACTAGAAATGTTAGTTTAGGCTAAAAGTATCAGGGAAACTACTGGATATATTATTAGCCTTAATATAGTATGCTAGTTCTAATTCTTTCTCAAATGGAAGAAGTGACTTCTATAAATGAATAGAAGCACAAAACGATACAAATATCTATAATGTATAATGTTGATTAAAATGTAAATAGCAGATGGAATGGCACTTGAAATAACTGCATCAGCTGAGATTTTTAATTTTTTTAAAAATTGAAAATCAAAATTTCATTAAGGTGAATCTTAAATGGACAATTTTACAATTGTTTCAGATTGAATGTTTAGTTCCCTGACTATAGCCCATTGAACCTCAGCCAGACTATAGCCCTATTTGCACATTTCTTTGGGCAACTGAAGTTTCAAGCAAGCTATTGAAAGAATTATAGTTTGCATAGATTTATGAAATGTATTAATCCATCTTTATAATATTCATTTTCCCATAATAGGGGCAAATAGTAGATCTATTTCCTGCCCATATTACTAAAGTTCTGAGTTTTTTCCCTAGTTCTTCTACACATATGTTTACGCCACCCCTATACAAAGTTTTGTAAGACAGATCAGTTTAAATACAGTAAGTGCTATTTTTTTTCTTTGATAAGAATTAGTTAATGTTGACATCTTCCATTTTTTGTATGTACCTGGAACAAACACTTTGTTTTGAATTTCATATTTTGTTTAAAGCTATTTAAGTACATTTTCCTCAAATTCATAATACATGTTGCATAAATAGGAATAGGCATTATATTCTTTTTAAGTGCAGTATTAAAGTAAATGTGTTGGACACCCTCATGGTAGCTGTAAGCCCTTTATTTGTAGATCTCTTTCCAGAGTTCATTGACGACTTCAAATATATGCTCCAGCCAAAAACTGCATTTGTCTTTTGAAGATAAAGTTTATAAGGCAATCTTCTACTCTAGACAATTACACTTTTTAGCTCTAGATTAGAACTTTAATATTTCAGATATTGGATGTGGGGACAAGAAATAGAAGTATTGCTTGATATAATAATGTAGAATATTATCCAGATGTACTATTACAAGAAAGGGACTTGTTCCGCTAATAGGCCATTTTGTATGAAATGTACATAATATATGATATCAACCTTCAGCCAATAGAACTCATAAGTTGTATATGTTATCTGGTAATAGCATTGAGCACTCTATTGAGAAAGTTCATATAAAATTAACTATTTAATCCTATATACATATAGAAGTAAAATCCTCTGAATATTTCTAAATGGTATAAAATATTCCAGTGCTGCAATGAAGCAGTAGTCTTAATTTTTATTGTTTTTTAAAGTAAAGGTAAGTTATCCTCAGATAATTTGATTTTAAAGTATTTAATCTTTTTCATTCTAAATTAGTAAAAAAAAATCAGGCAGATTCTATGAAACTGGGCAGAAAACAATCTGGATCAGATATTTACTGTGCAAACCAAATTAGAACAGAAAAGTGATTAAGAAGATTTTTTTTTTTCATTTGGGAATGAATGTATTAAAAGTCATTCATTCGATATTTTGGAGATTTCTTAGAAAGTTATTCAAAATTCAATTGAGTCTTTGAATGAATATTTGGTGTGTATGTCTGTGTATAATTTATATGTAAATCTGAAATGTTCAGAGTATAGGTTTGTAAAAATAATTTCCTAAAAGTACAACAGTTTTAATGTATGTACAGTTCATGTAATTAATTTGGGAACATCTTTGCAGTGCAAATTATAATCAAAATCCTGGGTAATCTATTCATTTATGCATTATATGCCAGACCAAAAAAAAAAGTTCATTGAGCATTGAGATAGGAAAGAACTTCAGAATATGAAACATATAGTAGGGATAAGGATGTCTTATCACAGCTTCATTGCACAATATTGTAAGAAAACTAGGAAATTGGCATTGAATTCCATTCTTCTCCGACCGATAACTTTTTAGACCATAAAGGTACTGAGCACCCTGTTATCCTAATGCCACACAGTTTAAAATTAATAAAAAAGACTGCATTTAGGAGCAAAGGATATCAAAGAGAAAATAGTTTAGAAGAATAGTTTAGGTCTAAGCATATCCATTTAGATTTAATAATTAACATTTCCGTTTATTGTTCCTTTATTAGAGAAGATTAAAATCAAGAACAGAGAAGAATTTTGGTGTGCTCCTAACTCAGCTTTCCTCTATAAGAAAGAAGGATTTCTTAAGACCAGAAAAAAAAAATCTATAAAGCAAAGAGCAAATAAAATAAGCACTTGAGGCGCTTTCTCTTTTTCGTTTCTAATAACCAAGCCGGGAACTATGTGCAGTCAGTTGTGAAGTTTTTGCCCAAAGAAGCCTAGGAGCATTTCTTTTCTCATGGCACAGGGGATGCTTTTGAATCTGATAATGTTTGTGTGTGTCTTGCTGTGGGGTTGGAATAAGGGAAGAGGTGGAGGGGGGGGGGAGGTAAGCTGAAAATATATTTCTGTTATATGTGGAGAAAAAGATTGGAAAAAGAAAAGATTCTGTTGTATTTTACTTTAAAGAGGAATTAAGGTCCAATCCTATGCATACTTACTCAGAAATTAATCTCATTATGTTTAATGGAGCTTACTTCCAGGCAAGTCTGTATACGATAGTTTTAATCAAATCTTAGTTTATATTTCAGAAGTAGGGTAGTGGAAAATTTTTAACCTATATGTTACAAAAGATTGAATGTGGGAAAGGGGCACACACAGATTACCCATGTATGCTATTTATTTATTATCCTGCGAGTCTCTTTAGAAAGAATGGAATTGTGTACATTTTTACCTGACCTCTACCACAGCAGGCAAGTTTTTCTTTTTCTCAAAAAGTTGAAGAGGAGTGAGAAAAGGGAGTGGGGGGAGAGAGAAGGAATTTCCTTCTTCAAATCTTCCTTTCCTGCTAGCACGTGTGTTTCTTACTAAGGAAGGCATTTTCTCTCCCTAAGATTGCACATCTGTGCTTTAAAGGGGCAACTTAATGTTACAAAGATACTTGTTTTGAAGTTCTGCAAGACATTGGTTGCAGGCTCTTAATAATCAAACTTTCAGGTAGAAATAGGTTACTTTATTAATTCCTTATGGAGAAGGTTGCTTTTGATTACAAAAGTACATTGTTTCATCTGAGGTATCTTAAATTGGGTAGCAAACATTTTTAGCATTATTTATCAAATCCCAGTGTTGCCCATTTTGATTTAATTATTTTCCATTCGGCATTGTTGTGCTCTTGGATAGAACAGGATGCCACCTTTCAAACTTGGCTACTTCACTTGCCTCCAGGGCTGAGTGATTTCCTCCTTATTCTGTGAGTAATTGCTGAACGGCAGGTTAAAGCACACCTCCCAAATGCTTGATAGGAAGGAGTGATGATTTAAAATTAAGTGAGAACTAAAAAACTTCTGGGAAATGTGAGTAATATATAAGTGTATTCTAAAATAAACTTATTTTAAAGGTTTATTTTAAATTTTGTTGAAATTTGCTAAGTTCACATTTCATGGCTATGCTTCAAACTTGCCAGCTACTCTTAGCCATACTTTCTGATTTGTGTTAGTTATATTTTCTGATTCTTGGTCCGTAGAAGTTACGTCCTTTGTTAGTTATAAAAAGTCTTTTATAGTAATCAAAAGCTTTTGAAAGGTTTGTTTTATTCTTAAATTATGAAAGTTATTTTCCTTATTTGACTTTGTTTTTCCCATGGAATAGTCTTAGTCCTGGGGTATATAGTTTGCACGTGAAATTTAAAATAGGGTATTTTTTTTTTTTGCTTTTAAAAAGATCTTATTTACAAAAGATTTTCAAGAAATTTAATCAAGAATGTAGTAGAGACATACTGAGCTGATTTTTCTAACTTAATTCTTAACATGTATTATGTATGAATATAACTATTATTATTGAATTTCCATCTATTTAAAATATCTTTTCTTAAAATTGGGATATCCATGGAACAATTTAACTACCCAAAATAAGGAAGAAGAAAACATTTAAAAGTCTAATTGTGCATTTGAAAATGTATTTGTGTAGGGTGAACTAAAGTTCATAGAGCTGTGATTCATAGCACAAACCTGATTTCTCATTTTGTTTATTCTATATGGAAGAATGATTATTGAAGATAAAATGCAAGTACATCAGATCAGTAGGATTGTTGGATTGAGCTGTGAGCGCAAATACCAGATTTTTTAAAATTTTGTATTCCATAACATGCTCTGCTGAATTGCCTTTACAGCATTATCAGTATTTATCACCAAATGGTCTGCACTTGTTTCATATCCTTTGTGTCTTTGGAAGGAGAAAGGATCAAATCCTTTTATTCCCATTTTGTTTGAGCCTCCTTGTTATCCCTCAGTGAGAAAACTTGCAGTAAATAAATGGAAAAATATCAGAATTTCTGCTTTCCTTCTGGAATTGTTACAAATCTTCTAGCTGTATTTTAACTATGTTAAAACTTAGATTCATTTAAGCACCATAGACATTTACAGAAACAAATAAACTTCTAAGGATTTGAGCAAAAGGAGAAAAGCCACTTTCTTTTGATGTATTTGGTAAGCTTTTTATTCTAACTTACTGACATGACTGTACATCTAACATCACACAGTTAAGATGGGGGCTGGCAGCAAACAGGAAGAATTCGTTCCAAAGTGATTTAGTACATGAAATACATGAAATACATAAGTAGTAATCAAGAATCTTGCAAATTATGAAGAATGGGAACTGTAATGTGCACTGTTTACATATTGATTAGGTCTGCATACCCAAAGACTCAAATGTTATTTTTCAAGTGTGCAGATTGCAGTATCTTGGCTATAGCAGCTTGGTGAAATTTAAAAGAAACTGCTACTTACCTGCATAAAAAGATGGAACTGAAGTGTAGCTGTATAGGGGAATGCATGCAGCATTATACATTAAAAAGATAAAATGACCCATGTGCATATGTGGTGTTAGACTACAGAGCATGTGTATAGTGTGTTCCTTGAGGGCAGGATAGGAGCTAACATGTTTCTGGATTTATCTGGCGGTATTTGATCCTTTCAAACGGAAACTGTTTGTGTAATGACTCACACATGCAGGAGTGAACAAAGCAGTTTTAGGGAATTTATCCATCTGTGCAGATGGAGGTAGGCACTGCCTATAGTCTTTTAAAAGTCCAGAATGAGCACCCAGGAACTTAGGACCCTGCTTCAATCCCCCATGGCCCCACTCAAAAAAAGTTTTTTAAAAAAGCAAAGGCAGAAAAAGAAGAGTGTGGCTGAATTACTTCCATATTTCCAGGCAGCGCTAGAATAATAAAGAGTTGATTTTCACAAGCATTGTTGAAGGAGATTTGGCATGCACGATGACTCTGTTTTTAGCTTGGGTTGAAATTTGAATTTGGCTAAGTAGTAACATAAATACTCGATTATATGCCAAGCTGCAACTTCATTGGATGGTACAAACTATTTTTGAGGCTGATAAGAAAGCTAATTTTGGTGAAGAATTAAGTCCAAATATGAATCTATAATCTGATCCCATGAACACATTTTATGTTGTATTCCTTAAGGAATTATGGGATTTGTTTAAAATAAAATTGAAAATAGCAGACTGTATGTACCTTTTAACGTTGTAAGTTTTTCTATATACTTTTTAAAAATATCTGTTTTAAAAGCTCAGTCCATTTTAAAAGTAGTGATTCCTTAATAGTGACTAAATTCCAGGTATATTTAATTCAAACATGTATTTAATTTGCTAACCATAAACTGTGTTCCTAATCCTACATTAAAGGAATTGTCTAGTTTCAGTAAAAGAAAAGGGTAATCCCAGTTTATGGTCAGAATGGCAAGGAAGTCCTTGAAGATAGAATAGATCTTTTAGAAGAATTTTTGTAAAATATGCAATTCCCTGAATACACTAAAAGAAGTTTGAAGTTGTTGAGGTGTACGAAGGGAAGGTATGTCTCTGATTCTAATATAGAAATAACTAAAAAGGGGAATGGAAAATAGTATTGTAGATTGTAGTTCTACAAAATGAAATTATAGAATTTCACTTGTTGGCATGGGATAGGAATAGCTAGGTTTTTTTAATGTAGGAAATATGTCTTTAGGGATGTGATGAAAGGAAAGCTTCTGTATCTTTACAAACAGTTGATATTTAGCATCCCTTCCAATATAGTACTTTATATCAAGGTAGGTAAATATTGTATTTATTGCAAAACTGCTTGAAATGTCAAGACATATTCACTAGATTCTGGTATAATATAACTTAAAAGTTAAAAAAAATGTCTCTGAATATATTCTGAATTTAGGATTTATTGCAGTACCAAAAGCAAACTGAACACTTAGTCATTTTATGGAAGTCCACTCTTGGTCCACTCAAACCATTTTAAATTTCACATGCTATTGTAGATTTTAAAAAAATGGCCTTAAGAGGCTAAATAGAGTTAGAAGCCTGATTTGTGGCAGATAAACTGGAGTTCTAAGTCTTCTAGTAGTCTAAACTTGTTTCAAGTATGTCTGTTCCTAAGGCTGAATGCCTCTTATGTACTGTTCCAATATTATTGCTGATTGCAAATTCTTAAAGTTGGCCTGAATATATCTTAGAGTGGTGAATTGGTGAAGGCTGCTTTGTAACATCTACACAGATCTTTTCTTGCAGCTCAGTAGTAGCTAACTGATTTAAGATATGAAACACTGTGTTTTACATGGGAAAAAGTTGACTGCATTTGGGAAGCAGTTTAGGTCCTTATTAGTAAGATATAGATTGGAAATTGCTTGTGCTAAATATTAAGTGAGTGAAACTGAATATTTAGCAGTTATTTGTAGCATTTATTCTGCATTCTGACCAGGACATCAATCCCTTACCAACTTTAATTGATTGGATATAAGAAATAATCTTATTTCAACTCAGGATGAAGTTGCTTGTCCTTTGACTAGTCAGGGCAATAGAAATAGTATCATTAAGAAATACCCAATGATTGGTTCTAATTCCAGCGTTGTCTCTAGGGTGGTACAATATTTGACATAAATTGCTTCTAATTAAAATAGGGAAACTTAATCTAACTAGCTACAAAGTATAGTTTGTGGAACTATTTTCAGTACAGTAAAAATTACTCAGAAGAGCACTAAGATCCGCTATGGCTTTCCCGGCTTACCCTGATCTTAAAACTTTGGTTGTTCTTTGGTTTTTTCATTTTTAGTCTTCTCCTCATTCTGTATCATGTGCTGATAGAGGGCACAGTTTATATAGAGATATGGTATTACTCCCCTGCCATCTTGTTACAATTACTGGAAGTGTCCAAATCTACCACCGCATCACTGCTGTTTTAAAGAGTATTTTCCTTTGTATCTTGTAATTGCTTCACATTTGTTTGTCAAGGTTCCTTAAGTTTCTCAATAGTGGTCCTTGGCAGTCAGTGGAAGACAAATTGTTGCCAGTACCAAATATTTACAGCAATAATAAATATTTAATTGTGCAAGTCCCTTTCTCCTTCCCCAAAGTCAGCTCTATTGGCTCAAGACTCTGGCTACAGGATCTGGCAGGTTGGGTCTGCTCAGTAATGAACAGTGCCCTGGTTTTCCTCTCTGCCTTTGTTTATTACAGGGGTGGATATATTAATCAGAAGGGGTATGGCAGTTCATAATGCCAAGATATTTTTTTAGCGAGCCGAACTTAACAGACTCTTTCCTCTTCCCTCAAGAAAAAAAGAAAAAAGCTGGCTGACTTCTTCAGTAAATAGAAGGGAAAGTTGGCACTGCATGATGGAGAACTATGAGAAAAAATAACAAAAATATGTAGTCACTTGAAAGCAAAGCAAAACACCTAGAAACAAGTTTTCTGTAAAATTTCTCTAAAGTGGTACATTTAGATCATATCTGTACTTTAGTTAGACCAAGTGACATAGTGACTGGTAAAAGTCTGTTTGAACCTTATAATGTTCAGTTTTATAATGGGATTTTTAAGAAGTCAGAGGAGCCAGGACTCTTCTTTTTAAAGTTCTGATTTTAAGATTCTTTAATAAATTACATCCATGACTTACTTTCCACCTATTTTTGTTTCCTATGTTACATAATATCATTTTTAATGGACAAAAGCTTCTTTTTTGTGGTAAACTGAAACTGCAAGATTTTACTCAGCGAAATAGCATCCCTACCTACCTTGTTTATTTTGATAAAATTATGATTTGGTAATAAAATATGTATTTGCTTTGAAAGCACCCCACATAACTTCATGTCATGTAAATCCTCCCAGGTTATCCTTGGCAGAATGAATAATTTCTGTCTCTCCCGAACTCTAAATTAAAAATGAAAAAAAAAAACAAAAACCCACAAACTTTTGCTTGCCTTCTTGATTTCAAATGGATCCATATCCCCTTCTATTTATTTTGCATATGTTATAAATGAAGTACTTACATTTTTGAATTTGTATTTTCATTGATCCTACCACTTTTTAATATGGTATTTTTTGTTTCGTTTTACTGATATCCTCTCTATAGCAATGTAGAATTGAGATGGATACTACGTTCATCCATTATGATAGGTGAAAGATTTGTTTTCACTGCTGTTCTCTGGACAACTCACAGTCATGCAGAAGAGCAAAATAATCATGGCTTGTTTGGCTTTTTTATCATTCCATAGGCTGTTTGTCCAATTCCCAGTCAGTTTTCCATCTATGTCTTTTCCCAATATCATTAGACTATGATATCCCAAACATCCTAATAGTAATGGAGGAGTTTCCCTCTATGCTTGCTCGAAAGAAAGATTTATTTATGGGGCAAATATATTTAGCTTATGTATTTATTGTGGTACTTTATGAGTGCAGGTTTTTTAAATGTATATGAATCTGGGCTCTTGGAGTTTTCTTTTTGCGAAGTATGCATTTGTGCCATTTAAAAACAACATTGGATGATTCTTGTTACTTTTGTTTTTGTGCAGTATATCTTCCTATGTTTTCTTTGGGTGGAGTGTTGGTATGAATTTTTTTCCTTGGGAAATGTAAAGTTTACATCTTGTTTGTTTGCATTGTTCCTTTTGTTATTTTCTGTTTGTGTGAATTTGGTGGTGCAGCTATGAATTTTTATATAATGTATGTCTTTTGCCCATGTGTATTTTTCTGAGCTTTGCAAGTTTTCCATCTGTGACATGGATATTTTTTGTAGTTTGGGGAAGCAGATACATGATTTGCATTTAGTGATCAGTTCTTTTCTTCTGCTTTTGACTCAGATAAAACCTAGATACAGACACAGTTGTTATCAGACAGGAGTTGGAAAAAAAATGCAAGAAAGTAAAATTTAAACTGACAAATAATACCTTTTAAATCTGCTCCTGGCTTGCACTTTTGGACTGATAGAGCGCTGACTCACTTAAAAATAAGCCAAGAGTAACATAGGATACAGAGTTTCAGATGTGAAAAGTTAAACTAAGATTTTAGGATTTAATCTAGATTAGGATTTGTTCCGAAATTAAATTCTGATTTGTTACTTTAGATAGATTCAGATATTAAAATGAATTATGAAGGAAACTATTTGTGGAATAACATCATGTATGAACATATTAAAGATATACTCAAAAGTTACTCAGAGAATTTATCTAAGAGTGTCACCGGTAAATGCTATTCAATATCAGATCCAGTTTCAATGATTGATGCAGAATTCTTTTGAAACAATTCCAATCTCTGTTTCTTTGCTATGCAAAATATATACATCCCTTTGAAAGGAAAATTACTTTAGCATTCCATCACCTCATTTCATATCTAGAAAAGAGGATGATTATTTTACTTGCTCTCAACTTTGACTTACTGTTGGATGTTCATAGATACTGTAAAATCTTAAAAGTAACCATACTGTGGGAATTAGTATCCTTCTATCATTAGCCCAGAATATGTCATCAAATAACATTTCCTGGGCTATATTCTCTGAATGTTCGCAGAAAAAAGCTCATTCTGATGGACAAGAGGCCTTAATGTCTGGTAAGTTTTTTAAGTAGAAAACTTAGTAGCATAATGCCGTCAACAATGTTATAAATTGCTCAAAGTAAATAATCTAATTTTATTTCTATGATTAGCAATATAAATTCAAAATTTGCAGTAATACTATCCTTTATGGTAAATGATTGTGGACCTTGGTGATATTGCAAGCATTATTAATGGTCAGCCAGCCACTATTTATATCTAGAGCAGAGCTAGTGCAAAGTCATCCTATATCATTTAATTTTGGCTTTTTAGTGATATGTTTATCTTGTAGTCTTTTCTCCTTTATCAAGTTTATAGAAAAAGTAAAGCACTATTTCCATCAGTTTCTCACTCCTTTTTTCAGGCTTGACTTAGTATCCTTGGCAGTGACATGATGTTAAAGCCTTGGTAGTACAATTTCTTTGGAAGCTGCAGAAGACCTTTATATAGGTAGTCCTTGGCTTACAACCACAATTTAGATAAAAAATTCCATTGCAAAGCAAGGTGGTTAGGTGAGCATGCCAATTTTATAAACTTTTTGCCATAGCTGTTAAGTGAATCTCTTGTGAGTTGTTAATTGAATCAGCTGTGGTTGTTAAGCAACTCTGGCTCCTCTCATTGACCTTATCAGAAGCTGGCTGGAAGGTTGCAAATGACCTTGAAACTGGCAATCATTTACATGCATGCCAGTTGGCAAGTGTCCAAATTTTGATCACATGACCTTTGGGATGCAGCAACTGTTGTAAGTGTGAGGACTGATTGTAAATCACTTTTTAGTGCCATCACTAAATGAGTGATTGTAAATTGAAGATTACCTGTATATCTCAGGTATTACACAATCCTTTTTGGAGCAACTTTCCAAATTAAGTACCTCTAGTATTGCTTTCTGAGGATAAGAGTTAGTTGAGATGTTCTAGATCAGTGGTGTCAAATTCATTTTCATTGAGGGCTGCATCAGGGTTGTGTTTGATCTCGGGGGACGGACAGGGTATGCATGGCCAGGGTAGGCACGGCCAGCTTGATGTCACTTGTGTTGGGAGCATCTGTGGTGGCTTGAGTGTTCTGCCAGTGAAAACGGGCTCCCGAGCTCCGTTTTCAGCTGTGACAGCTTCCTGCAATCTTCTGCCAACATAAATGGAGCTCGTGAGGGCACACGGCCCTCGCGAGCTCTGTTTTCACTGGCCAGGCACCTAGGGCCAGTCCTTTGCTGCTTCAGGCCAGATCTAAGCACCCTGCAGGCCAGATCTGGGCCCTGGGCCTTGAGTTTGACACCCCTGTTCTAGACTGTCTACTATTTTAATCTGCATCTAGCAGCGAACAATTAGACTGCACATGCTCAGGGAGAGCTTTCCCAGTGGAAAACAGGAAACTTATTTATATCAATTTTGAACGATCACGAAGCAGGAATAAAATACTACTGATGAAAGTCTTTTCAACATGCTTATGTTAGACTTGGATATACCGGTAAATTCTAAGTCCCTTGTGCATACTTTCTTTCACTGAAAATTGCAAAATGTAATATTCAGAATGAAAAGCTGTTTATTATCTATACATATGTAAGGATGTCTGAATACAGAGATGTGTATGTTTTGATAGTACGATATCAAGATTGCATCTAACCCTATGTGGAAAGAAATGGAGGGAAAAAGGATGCCATGAATCTCCCTATTCTAATTATCATTTGTAGTGTGTGTATGTGTGTGATGTTCTGTGAACATTTTTCTTGACCATGGGTCATCAGAAATAAAGGCCTTTGCCTTTTTGATATCAGCAGAAGTTTTTAGGCTTTTCTGTCATGTTTTTACATGTCAGGTACTAAGTCTAACAAGAACTTTTTGCTTTTACCACCACCCTGATTTTTGTTCTGTTGGAGTAACTGTATCCATGGGGGTTGTAGAGCTATTCCTTGGTGGAGTGCTGGGAGGAAACATATCTGTGAAAACTTTGAGAGATTTTGTCCACAAAAGAAATTGGAGGGAAGAATTGTGAAGGAACAAAACATTTATGGAAAATATATAGCCAATATATGTTTGGTAATTACAACTAAAAGTTGGGGCTATGGTGAACTGGTAAATTGGTGATGTCTTGGGATTTTCTTGCAGTACTTTGTCAATACATTTAATCAATAATTATTCAATACTGGTTCTGGCTATTCTAATGCTATGGTAGGATGATGATTTTGTATTTATGATACTTTGAAAGCCTTAACAAACAATTATGTGCTTGCATATGTTTTGGGCAAAAGCCCGATTTTTAGTTAAAGCAACAATAAACATCTTGAGTGCCATAGTTCATAGGGTTATGTAGTAAATATTCTTCCTAGGACTGTAATATTTCAAACTGTAGGTAGCTAAATTACATATATGAATATTCTTTTTTGGTACCTGTTTAGTCTAGATTAAACTATTTTCCCTGATGTGCTGGACTTTTGTCTCTATGCAGGCAGTATATTACTGATTACTTAAGTAATTACTTATCATAAGACATTACTTATCATTCTATAACTCTTCGTTTTTACTGACAATAAATTGTTGTAATGTGATTTTTTTTGTCCTGGTTCTGCTTCACAGTGCATTCAGTGCAACAGTTTCAAAAGAGGTTGAATTAGCATTATACTGCACAAAAATCTGTGAGGTAACACAGGAAGGTGATCAGTTTGTCTCATAGAAATTTTTGTAGTGTTAATTTTTGTATGATTAGGGAAATTGTCTTTCAATCCCCCCCCCCCCCATCTTGTAAACTCAGAGTTGCAGGCATCCCCTCTACAATTCGTGATATTTGATACTGGTTCTTTGGTCCTGTTGCCCCAGAACTGACATTTGTTAAGTACTTGCTTGATTTTGATGTTTGGATCTAGACTGGAATAGTTCTCTCTTCTACTGCTTCTCTATTAGCTTTATTGGTAGTTAATTTATATATTCTTAAACATTGATATTTTACAGCACTCTGCTTTTTTAATATTTGTATTGCATTTTACTGTGAAGAACAGCATATGAATACTCAAGAAGAGACCCTGGCTCTATGTCTGAACACAACTCTCTGCATTCTTAATTTTTGGCTCTGATGGCTGGAGGTTCTAAAGTTGTAGCTCAGAAAAATCTAGCAGGAAAGAGCTCCAATAATGGCTTTGCTATAAATTGTCTTGTCTAGATGAGTTTATATCACATTTTTTGAGTACTGATTAAAAGTAAAAAAATTCCACATAGTTGAGAATGATCTTTATTAATCATGGGAATATTAAATAATGAGAATTATGTTTACATGCTTCCTTCCTTCTTCTCTTATATGATAGGAAAAAATCTGGATTGTTAAACCACATCTTCTTGTTACATTAAAGTAGGAACTGCAGCTTGGTTTCTGATTATTAGTAGAGGCAAAAACCAGAAAGATCTGGTTTCTCAGTACATATATAATGGGAAATTAAGGTTTAATAAAATCTTGCCTTTTCTAATCCTGGTACATAAGAGATGAAAGGGAATGAATAGAAAATAATAATGATTTGATTCAGAAATGTACAATGATATTTCCCGCTATTAACTCCTAACTGTATTTTTGTCTAAGAATATGATCAAAGTTTTAGTATATTTTTACTGTATTATCAATTTAATAGATAGGTATACTGTATGCAAGGTAAGCTTTAATGGGATTTTTTTTAGTATAAATGGAATCCTGAACTGTTCTTGTCCCGCTTAGGCACTCCCTTGTTGTCAATTCTGGAGATGTATGTCCATTTTGTATGATTCATTGTTATATAAAACAATGTAAACTTAAAAGGTACCCACCTATTATTATTTCTCTTCTCTCAAATGTTGGATAATGCATAGATACGTATAGAGCTACTCATTACAAAAATCCAGCTGTCCAGTATTCTATGCTATTAGGTTTACAGTTCCATACTCCAATATCACCGTTGCTTTATTCCCCACATGAAATGGATTGTATCAGGGTGAAAATGAAGTTATGCGCTTTTGAACTTCAGATTGATATAGTGTTCACTGAGGTAGGATCTATTGTCATTATGTGCTTAGTATGGTTAAGTTGCAATATTTTTTTAAATTACTAATATGCTAATTTGAAAATGAAAGTCCACATTGATGTTTGTAGAACTTGCCAGTGGAGAAGAGATTCCTATATGATTCATAGGCATAGAGGGGAACAACAACCTCATTTTTCCAGTGTGCATTGTGCTGGATTGTGACTATCCTCTCAGTTCTCAATGAAACTGAAGGCCCCATCATAAAAGCTGCCAATGTAACTGATATTTAACTTGCTGCCATGTGGCATTCTTATTGCAGGTTAGAAATTAAATGGATAGGGAGATTCATTTTGTGTTATGGAGACTGAGGTGTTCCCCAATATATGTGAGAAACTGTTTTTTTACACATAGTTGCTTACTACCCTGCGTTATTATGTTCTAAATCCTTCAGAATTATGAGTCTAATTCTGTTTATTTTATAAAATTGTGGTAAAAATCTTCAGAAAAAGCAATAACTCTTAGAATTGGGCTGCACTATGTGATATATATATTGTGTTTTGGAGTTCTTGAGGACAATTTCATACAGTGCCTGTATAAGAAGACAAGAATGCATAGGGATAGCTGGAAAGTGTCCATTTAATTATTGTCTTTGTTTTTCAAGTAAATTTGTCAAGTAAATTTCGTTGTATGTGTATATGTGTATAAAGTTTAATAATAAACTTTATTGTCATTGTATGTGTATACACAGTATACACATACAATGACAATAAAGTTTATTATTATTTATTTATTTTAGATTGTCTCCATTTGTTGTCATAATCCACTCAGAAAAAGTATTTTCAGATTTTCAAAGCAATATAGAAATGCTTTTAGAAGAAACTGTTGTAGCTGTTTTTGCTGCCTCTGAATTTTATAGTAGTTGAAACTCTGGCACAATTGGATTTGCAGAACTACAACTATTTTTAAATGAAAAAAAATAGTTTTAGTTACACCTAACATGTGTATACATGTAATATTTCATGATATAAACTGTTTAGCTTTTGCTTAATAGCTTGTGGTGGAACTAATAAACTAATTTACTATGTTGTTTCTTGCATGACTGAAGTCGCTGATTCAGTTTCTTTTAAAGCTGAGGAGAAAATAGATAATGTGGCCAGAGTTCCACTAATAAAGTGTTAGTGTTTTGCATTGTATGGACCGCAGAAACTGTCATTAAAAACACTGTGGCTTATTAGAATGAGTGAACTGCCATCATCTATGGACCGCATCTTCTGCACCAGAATGTTTCAAGTGAAAAATAGGATCAGACTGAAATTATAAAGCATATCCTGCAAAAAACAGTTTAAAAAGTTTGTCTTTGAGGACAAATAATAAATGATACAAACCCAGGGTTGTGGTTGCTTGACTTTATGCAATTTCAATTGGGTTGGCTAATACTTAGTCCCTTAACTACATTTACAGTAAACTCATGGCAATGGAGTATTTGATCCTATTAGAACAGACCTTTTACCTGTGAACTGGAGATCTGTAACTTAAAGTCAGGAAACAAACTATAAATTAACATTAAAGCAGAGTTCTGTGGTTCTGTTGTCTTACACATTTGTATCCATCTGTTTATTTTAGTTTCCTATTATTATGTGACATTAATGTTGCTAATTAAGAAGAAAATATTTTTTTCCAAGTATGGAACAACTCTCCCTCTCTTTCTCATGTACCACCTATCTCGTATTAGAAGATGACCTTGGAATGTGGATAGGAGTGCAAAGGAGAAGACGCTTGTCCAGATACCATGGCACCAGATAAAGCTGTACATTGCTTTAAAGCTATAATACCAGTTTGATTTTGAAATAGTTCATTGAAAACCAATGACAAAGTATTCATGACTGTTAATCAAGACATGCAAAACTAATCATAAAATCCATTGGGGGGGCTAATTTAAATTTACAGTTCTATTCTTAAATTAGCCCATATAAAATGTATTGCAATAATCTAAAATTATGGAAATGTGGACAAGAGCCAAATTATATTTATTCAGATATGAGCACATGTGTGTTACCAGTTTCAAAAAAGAAAACCAAACTAGGAATCTTTAGAGGCAAATTCTTCCATACTAGATTGGATGTAACTCATTTGGTAGCCATTATTTGTACATCTTATCTGAAATGATTATTTTGTTTATTGGTTTGCGTGCAACCAGTTATTGTTAGATGAAAATTGTAGAATAATAGATTCGGATAGATGTCTTTAGTTTATCAGATCCATGTTTAAATGGAGGACAACAGAGATAGGTAAGTTAAGAGTTGAGTCTTGCCTATATCAGTGATATCTCAAGCCATATCTCAGATAATCTCTCCCTGTGATTTTATATAAAACTTAAACATTAAAGAAGATAAAATATGCTTTCTAAAACTCATTGTTTAGCTATGTAGAGGCATAGCAAAACTCTTCCTTTATCACTTTCTTAAGCCAATCATGCAAGTGCTACAGTGATTATGTGTCTGTGATACCATCACGTTGTAACCTAGATAAACTGTCTGGAAACATACTAAGGTTGATGGTGTTGAAAGTCTTATCAGTAGTGCAGATCCTTGTTCTTTCCATTCAAATAATCTTGCCAGGTGATCAGTCCAGTTCAGTTTTGAAACCTGATTAAAATGAGGCTAGAAAAGTAATTTTACAAGGTTGTATGTAGTTCCCTGGTGACTTTTTTTTTACAAGCATCTTGCTCATTCATTAGCCCATATATGAGCTCTTGAATGTAAGAGGATTATGCTGGATCAGACTAGAATCTTGTCGGATCTATTGTTGATATACATAACTTCTGATACTGGAAGGAATATTGTATAACCAAGTGACTGGTAGGTATGAATTGTATTATTCTCCTTGAATTTATATAATCCAGTCTGAAAACTTCTTATTTACATATGTTTGCTACACATCAGATAATCTTTTTGTAGAAATAATTTCTCTGATCAGGAATCATTATGTAAGGCTTAGAATAATTAAAAATCTAATTAGAATTTAAGGTATGATACCTGGATTTCTCACTTCAAAAAATTATAAATCTAAAAAATAACCATCAGGGTTAGAAACAAGCTATAATAGCCCTAACAATTTAAGGGCTATTATAACTTGAAACAATATTAAAGACTGAATCTTATCCCCTGAAGAAATTATGGCTACGGTAGTAGGATTCTTAATCACTGGTTGCATCTGCAAGCTTGTTATTTCAACTGCCTGGTGTGGCTTATTGCTGTGTCTTCTCCTATCTGATATTTGAGGATATTGGACAACAGCCACTCTGTAGGGATTGGGCCCTTATTCGGTTTAGAAAACGTTACAAAGAATACACTGTTCTATTAATATGCCTCCCCTTTCCTCATCTGAAAATAATTTCAGATTTTTGTAGTGGTTCAGGGCTGGCAGTATTTTGGTACTTGGGTATTTTTCCAGGCACTCATCTAATTGTAACCCTAAATATATGGTATAAAATTATATTTTATATACAAAATTGTATTATATATTAAATGTGGGGAAATCGGTTATGACTTGGATCTGTGCTAAACAAAGGCAGCAGAAATCTCTTTGTCTGTGAGTGATTAAGCCATTAGCTGTAGCTAATATTTGAGATGATGACTTAAAAATAAGTGAATATACTAGACTGTCTCTCTGAATGGTTGAGCAATATGTTTTAATTTGCCAATGAACTCTTTCACTCAATGTGACCATATGTGAAGACTTAGGGAGGGAAAAACAGTTGCTGGCTCTGAACTGAATATCCCATGGAGTAATTAATCCAAGTGCTGGCAGCATCTTGTAGAAGCTATGAGTAAAGGAAGTTAGATAAAATATGTACAAACTGACTGCCTTTGCCATCTTTCACTATTGAATTAAGGTTATTGTAAATGAACGTTCCTGTTTGATTAGCGGAGAAGTTATTTAGAATGTTTGTCTCTCTCTGCAAATGTAAACATATATATTAAGATGGGAAGCAAGGCAATATCCTGTACTTTGTTTCTGGGGGGTTTTCAATTCAGCTAAAATTTCCTGAGTGTTATTGGGTACTTCTCTAAATTTACAAGGTTTCAGTGGTAGGTTTCAACAGCAGGAAGCACTAGAAACATAATATGTGTAAGGGGTTTTATTTCATTGATTTTCTACCCCTCATAAATTAATTTTTACTGTGATATATTCTTTTCTGATTAATTAGGTTGTGAAGAGAAATTATCTCTATTCAATGGTAAAACTCTGGTCCAAGCTGAAAGCTTGTACAGTGCATGAGGACATAATGTCAGGAGAAATATTATTTTAAAAATAATTCTCTTTATAAAAGCTTCTTAAAAGAAACTGTTTTCCTTTTCTGATGCCACCGTCTCCCCACCCCCCCTAATTAAACGGTTTGAATTTGCACGTTAACCGCTTGGCGTTTCCTCCGTGTCTCAGATGATTAGAAAGGGATATTCATTTATGCCTTTTAAACGCCACCCCGATTAAAATCAGAGAGATTTTTTTTCCTTCATCAAAATCTAACATCCTTGAAAAATTAATTTGATGCCTCTTGTTATCAATTAATTGAATCTCGTTGGGAAGGAAGCTTGTTCAGCGGGTGGTTAGAGCTGGTCCTTCTGTTCTTAGCTGGTTTTTTTTTTACATACTCTTTTTTTCTCTTTTCTACCACTTCTTCCAAACAGTGTGGCATTGTACAACCTCATTATTATTTTACTCTTCTTATACAATGAAGGAATAAAATTTGGGTCTCTACCACTCCCTCCCTTTTCTGGAGTTTCTTCATATAAAAGGAAAATATTTCCTCTATATCCAAAGGAAAAAAAAAACATTAATTTTTAGCACTTTCTTGCTACTAAAGGTGGGTCTTCATTTGGTTTCAAAAGGTGAAATTAGATATTTCATTTGAATCTCTATTCATTTAAAAATGTACTGTACATTCCCTTAAACTTATGCGTTTTCTTTACCAAAGTAGTTTTTAAAACATGGATTCTTCCCACAATATGAATAGACTTTCAGATTGTGCAAATAACTCTTTGTCATATTTTCATTTTCTTAGACAAAAAGCTTAAATACAAAACACAAGTTTGTATTTAAGCTTTTTATCTAAGTTTTAGACAATTTTAAAATATTTTTAAAGAAATAATATATAATACATCTTAAAGTTTTGACCTCTCTTCCCATATTACAGCAAAAGCATGGCTTAGTTATTTATCCAAATGTATGTACACTATCTTAATAATATGTAATCCAGAGTAGGAAGTTTTATTTATTTATATTCCACCTTTATCATTATTTTAAATAACTCAAAGTGATGAGAAAATTTTGCCTCAAACAGAAAGGCAGGAGTAGTGGATGATCTATACTCCATCTATTTCCTCCTCCTCCACTTTCAAATTCCTGATCCTTAAATATAAAGTATCTGTTATCCTGAAAGGTTAAAATCCCGTATGTTCTATTTAAAATTAATATTTTTATTCTATGTTTTATTACCTGGTTCCTTGGGGTAACTTGATTAAAAGCATTTACAAATTACGACCTGTTTTTAGCTGCATCTACAAACATGTACATACGTATGTACGTGTGTGTGTGTGTGTGTGCGAGTGTATGTATGTATGTATGTATATATATATATTCTCACACATGGATGAAAATGAATACTGATGGTAGAACATTATGTAAAGCAATTGTGGAATGACAGCCTGAACTGTTGCAGGGATAAATTGACTAGCAATTCTACATAAGAAAAATATCACTGTTTACCTTGGTTAGGTTTTGCTGTTACTTAATTTATTTTTAAAAAGTGGATTTTTTTTCTAATTCTCGATAATGCTAATAAAAAGTAGAGCTTCAGGGGTTTTTCTAGCAAAACCATGTACAAAATGTAGAGAATAAGAGTATAAGAGAAACTTTACTATTTTCAAAGGAGGAGGGAGTATCTAGATAGACTTCATGGACAACAGTATCTATGTACTTAGGAAATTGGCACTAGCTATTTTGAAATAGCTTTTCTTAAGGGCAAGTTGCATATTATTTCATCCAACCCTGTACTTTATAGATTAAATCCTATGCATTGTGAATTTGAATGAGAGTATTTTGTATTAAGTGCACTCAAGTTAACATGAAGCTGGCATAATACTTACATATTGTAATTTGTGTAGTAGTAGATGCAAAGCCTCTTTCAGAATGGGGATGGGAGACTATTGTTGGTCAATGAATGTCTTTCATTATAGGCAGAAGTAACATTGTTAATATTTGCAAGGACAGAAGGGCGTGGAGAGATACAGTGAATGGTGCTGATCTAAACTGGATAAAGTTATTTCTTTTTCTTAAAATCCATCCATCCATCCCCACCCTCCTTCTTTCTTTCTTTCTTTCTTTCTTTCTTTCTTTCTTTCTTTCTTTCTTTCTTTCTTTCTTTCTTTCTTTCTTTCTTTCTTTCTTCCTTCCTTCCTTCCTTCCTTCCTTCCTTCCTTCCTTCCTTCCTTCCTCCCTCTCTCTTTCTTTCTTTCTTTCTCTTTCTCTCCCTCTCTCTCTCCCATAAAAAGAATACCTAGATACATACTGTGCATGTGTGTTTGTGTATGGATACACTGGAGGCATATGGGTGGTTCAACATGTATTGTACATAGTCTTCACCAATATCTCCAAATTTGTGTGTGTGTGTTTGTATGTAGGTTAGGAACTTTTTTTTTTGCATTAAATCAAACCATTTATTTTGTACTACTTGCTGCAGTGGCTCTCCAAAATTCAGGCAAAATTTTGTTTCCTCATCCTATTTTGAGATACTGGTGGATGCTTTGCATGATATGTATTGAGTTACTTATGTACCTCCAGTTTTGAAGCAATGGTGTATTGTGTTTTTTGTCATTGAGATTCATTGTGCAAGTTCTGTGTTGCTCCATGCCTAGACAGAACCTTCAATGAATGGCTGCGGGGATATCAACATAGAATAGTTTTTTTAGTTAAGGTCATGTTGCAGCAAGCTATATATTGGAATATTGTTTTACAAAAATGTGTTATCATAGATGGTTCTGCATGTCTATATGAAGCAACTATATTGTTAATCTTGCCATGAAAATGTTATACTATGACTGGAAAAGATTTTTGCAATAAAATTATATAATGGAAATATGGTATGTGTATGTGTGTGTGTGTGTGTGTATGTGTATATACACACACAGGCACAAACTATTAGTGTGAGGCTCTATCTCAGGAACATTAAGGGCAGTGATTTGTAAAGGTTTCTATGTTCTAAATGCATTTTGTTACAGAATGAATTAAGATATTGGTTATTAACATACATCCAAAGATATCTTTTGCTGGAGCTAGCTTAAATAGTTGTGCTGTACAATCATAGAATGTATGGATTGGAAGGAATGTAATATTTCATCTACTCCAACCCTCTGTTCTGTGCAGCTATTCACTAAACCAACTTTGTCAGATGGGCCATCCAGCTGCCTCATGAAAATATCCAGCAAGGGAGAATATATCATTATTCTAGATAGATTGTGTTCTGCTGCATAATACCTTTTATTGCCCAGAATGTTTCCTTATATTCAGCTTGAACCTCCCTCCCTCCCTCCCTCTCCCTCCTTAAAATTTATTTGCTGCCCATCTCCCTAGTCTTCTCTTTTGTAAACTAAACATGCCCTTAACCTCTTTAAGTATTCCTCACAAGGTTTGATTTCCAGACACCATATCATTATCTTCTTAATTATCTTCAGTTTCTGTGTTCCTTTTAAAACTACCAGAACTAGATAGGGCAGTGCTTCTCAACCTTTTCTTCACCATGGAGCCCCTTTAAATACCTTTTGGGGCCACAAACCATCAAGACTTAACTCAAGATTTAAATCATAACATTTCTTCAACCCTTCACAAGACCCCCTGTGATGACGTCGCAGCCCCTCACAGGTTCACGGACCACATATTGAGAACCACTGAGATAGGGTATTCTAAGCATAGTTTAATCACCACCTGGTACAATGGAACTAGTACAATTTTACATCAAATCAGTTATATTATTGGATGTTTACTATTTTAAAATCTATAAGCAATGTTGTTAGAATGGACTAGATAACATTGATTCAAATATATTTAATAAAACAAGAGATCCTATTCAGATTATAGCTTTTGTATATAGATCTCAATAGTATCAGAGAGTTTCTTATATTGTATTGTGAAATAGCGAATAGTTGGTTGTCTACAGGATTGGCATTGATAGTCTGCATCAAAGATTTTTTGCTTACCATGAGATAAAACCTTGCACTATTAAAATACTAGCTTACATGGAAGCCTTTGTATGTACAACAGGGAAACAAGAAAAGAGTTGCAACAAAAATAAGGGGGCTGGTTAGTTCCCTAAAAGCCTTCCACTTCCCTTTTATTTTAATATTTTTAACTTTTATACATACTATTTCATATTTTTATATTTTATTGTACACTGCTTAGGGTCCCTCTTTGAGATGGGCTGTTCAGCCAGGTGGAAAAAAAAATAACCATCTGCTTGAATTCCTGTGTTTTCCCTCTAGCAAATTAGCTAGAATGATGGAAAGAGAAAAGTGGTCTCTTTCCATCACTACTGTTGACCTAACTATCTCTAGAAGTCTATAGTCTATTTCATAGTATGGCTAGTATAGGTAGAAGATTTGCCTTCTGGCACATACCTCTGTGACTTCTTATGAGAAAGATCTTAATCAAACTCTCTTTAGAGGCTCCCTGTAGCTTCTGGATAGGCAGGACAATTTTGAACAATATGTTCCCTAAGGTAACACGATACCATGCTATATGAGGAACTGTTTATTTATTTATTAAAGAGTAATTGATTTGTATCTTTCCAAGTACATAATAAAATATAAATACTTTTAAGTTACATACTTTTTATTTCACATAAAATTGCATGGCTATATTTTTCTTAAAACGTATTTACTGATTCATGCCTGTACTTTCTAATATGAAATTTAAATTTAGCATTTGTTTATTTTATCCTGTTTATGATTTCATTTGTATTTGCCTCAATATTGAATGTGGAATAAGAAAGAAAAGATAGTTTAAATTTATATATTCTAGCTAGTAAACATTAGGCATTTCCATTATGGAATGTGAAATATTAAGATTTGGGACCTATACATTATTATTAGTAAACAAATTGAAAATAATAACCATGTGCACAGAATGAGTTGGGATAAAAGTAGTCTTATATGCTGTATTTAAAAGTGTTATGTGGGGAATATTACAGTCTTGCTACTGTACATACAATATTGTACAATTTATATATTCATACAGTGCATTAAGACTGAGTTACAAAAATAGTTTTAACAAATTCAGTTAGAAAATCCAGCTAAAATTCATGTATTTTGTAGTAGATACTGACTTAAAATGAGCCATAAATATTTTAATTACTGCTTCCTCAGCTAGTTTGCTCTTATTATTTTGATGATCAAAAATACATATTTGAAGTTATTAGATAGATTAAGAGAAAGAACAAATTATATAAACACGTAAACTAAAATTCCATAAGATAAAATGTTTTTCTGTATAGAAAGTAAATTGATTTCCCAAAGAACAGCAATAATATCCTCAAAATAAGCAGATAATCCAAACCTAAGCAGGCAGTTGAATTAAACAACCTTTTTAGAGCTTTAACCAGGAAGTGTCTACTAATAAGAAATGAAATATCTTGGCCTCAGCCTTTATACCTAAATATACCAGTCTAAATTGCAGAAATGAGAAATTTCCTGACAATTGACAATGGCTTCCCTTCAGAAGTTGTGGATGCTCTATCACTGAAGGTTTTTAAGAAGAGATTGGGCAACCATTTATCTGAAATAATGTAGAATCTCCTGCTTGAGCTGGAGGGTTGAACTAGAAGACCTCCAAGGTTCCTTCCCACTCTGTTATTCTTTTTAGTGTGCTGTGCAACAATATGTAAGTTATTGATTAAGTGGCAATTTACAATCACATAAAGTGGTATTTTAATAGGAAATGTTATAAAATCATAGAATTATGGAGTTGGATGAGACCACAGGTATCATCTAAATCAACCCACTGCAAGGTAAACCATTGAAAACCATTAAACCATTAAATGGGTGATTGTCCAACCTCTTCTTAAAACCTCTAGTTGAAGAACTCATGCTTTCTAGGAGTAGATTGTTCCACAATTGAACAGATCTTACTGTTGGGAAATGTTCTCTCATATTTAAGCAAAACATAAGTAGTTGCAGTTTGTCTCCATTATTTCTGATAATAGTTTCTGAAAAATAGTTCCTGCTATCTTCCCTGTGGCACCTTGTATATAACTGAACATATTATATCGCCCACCCACCCCCAATCTTCTTTTCTCCATACTTTGCTTATGTGCACCTCTGAACCACTCTGGCTTCTACAAGGACATCAGGGGTGGGTTTCATTTTTGCTACCGATTTGCTCGTGCATGGTGAGTGATGAGGTTGGTACGTCAAATGCCTGAACTGATAGTGACAGTGTCACCGTGTACCATTGCAATATAATTGTAGTAATAATAAAATATAAAACAAACAAGATGAAACAATAATAAAATGTATGTGATGCTGCCATAGCAATGTCCTCAACTTTGTCCCTATTTGTAGGGCTTTATATGTGATAGATGAAACACCAGCCCTACTTTTTTAGAGGGTTTGAAACATGCTCTTTCTAATGAGAATGATTTAAGAGAGTTTCCGGAAGGTCTTTTTTTGTTAAAGTGGGCTGAAAATACCCTTTTTGGCATTTTTACAAAAACTGTCATCTTTACACTCAATTTGTGAACTATTGGAAAGCAGTAGGAGAATGATATTTTCTATTCAAAAACCTTGTGTTGCTAAGTTATTATGCACAAAGTTTCACATTTCTCATACCTTTCCTTCCAGAGATACAAAAAGCCAAACTTTACCCTTTTTTTGTGCTGCAGTCATTTTTGGCCAACTTTGCTTCAAATTATCTAGATGGAGATCGCTCATGAGGATGTTTTTATTATTTTGTTTAATAGAGCACAATAAGTTGTGTAAGATGGCTAAGTTTTGTTTTTCTCAACAAAATATTGCCGGAGATATTATGACTCAAAGTTGCTGAAATCTCAGAGTACATACTATCGAAGGCTGCGGTATGAGATCACACAAATGACTGTATCTCCGCAAGTATTGTATCAGCAAACGTAACACTTTACCTTTGTTCATTGGGGATGTGTGTGCATGTTCACACCAAATTTCATCAAAATCCGTGAGAGTTGAGCTGAGAGCCCCAGACCACTTGACATGGAATGACCCCTTTATATCATCCTTCTATTCTCATTTAATCTGTGTATATTCTTCTGGAAGTGTGATGCCTAGAATTGTATATAGAATTGTAGAGTAGAAGGACAGAAGGACTTCACAATCTTTGATTCAATGCAGTAGCCGTTCTAGGAGTTGTCTCACATATCTCATCTTTAGCTTGTTTTCACTGAGCAGACACAAGTCTTTGTCCAATGTAGTGCTTCCAAGGCATGAACCTTGCATCTTAAGTGTACAATCTATATTTTTCTCCCTAAATGTGATACTTTACATTTCTCCCTTCTAAAGGATTTCTTGTTCATCTCAGCCCAATCTTTCAGCTTGTCCATATTAGATTTCTATTTTATTTTATCATCCTGAGTGTTGACAAGACCTCTCACATTTGTCAAGCAGCAGATCAACCCTTTATTCAGATCATTAATAATGTTGCTTACTATTGAATACAAGTCAAATCCTTGTAGAACCCGATTGACAGACTATCTTAAATGTGGTTAGTCAACCAGTTTTGGACTCACTTTGCTGTAGTACCATCCAAACCACATTTCTATGGGTCAGTGGGAACAACCTATGGCCTTGCTTTGCTGATTTTTGGGTAGATTATATCCATAGCATTCCTCTCTTGTACTTCATGACATTGAGCTTATCTTGCTTGGAATCCATATTTTCTGCATGAGTGTAAAAACATTTAAGATAAGAGTTGGGTTCCATGTAGTTATTCCTCCCATTTTTATGCCCGAAATTCTTTCATTGTCCATTACATGTAAATTCATTAATCACCAATGGTCTTATGACTCCTATTCCCAGACTTTGCTCTCTGGTTGGTACCATTGTTGAAAATCCACAACCTCTTTTGCTTGCACCAATCTTGCAATAAGGAGTTTACTTGAAATATTTTTCTTTTTCTTGTGAAATTTTGCCTTCAATGGGAAGTATTAATTAGAATACGATGTGGGTCCCATGATCCTTCACCTCCTCCCAAAGCCATAAAATGTTATATGCTGCCTATCATATGTCCCCATATGAATGAGTAGAAAAGATCTGGGATCAATTCCAGTGAATTTTCTCATCTACAATGATAAGCTTCCTTTTCTTCCTGTTGATTGGTGATGGAGTACTTCCATATTACCAGATGACCGAGTTTCAGCTATGGGTTTGGAGTAGCTTTCCCACGTTCGTAGAAGCTTCCTGGAGGGTAGAGTTTGAAATTGGTTGTCGAGGTCTAGTGGAATGGCCTACTTTGTGCTAATTTTTCTTTTGATGATAATGTGTTCCTAACTACTGTCATTCTCATCCTTTGGTGAAATTGTAAGCTTCTGTAATGGTAAATGAAAAAGACCTTGAGAAACTGGGCAAAAAGATGTTGCCAAGGGAATGGTTAAATAAGAGATAGCATAACTTGCAACTAGATTCAGCATAGCCTGCAGTTAGAGAATAGGCAGGCCAAGAGGTTCAGAAGAACCCTCCCCAGTTTCTCAGACTGTAAAAGAGAGGAAGGGAAAGAATGATACTTTCAATGTAGTTTTGCAATAAAGTAGAATAGCTCATCTGTTTAAGGTTCCTATCAGGTTATGAAAGTTCTTTTTAGTAGTTAAGGGTAACACATCTATTATCCAATGAAAGTAACTGAGGTCCATAAACTATTAAACACATAATTAGTATTTAAAGTCCTTCAAGTCTTTTATTTTTTAGAATGTTTTGGTGTATGTAAGTAAAATGTGGATATTTGTTCATACTGTGGTCTGTACATTATTGTAAGTTAGGTGGTTTAAATTCTGTTATTAAATGCAATTTGGTGTACATTAAAAAGTTTTCAAACCTGATGGAAATAAGGTAAAGATTATGAACTTTGTTAAAGATTCTCCAGCATTTTCCATTCTATCTTAGTGTCATATAGGAAAAAGAGATCTGATTTACTATATCTCCTTGTTGAATGTATTTCATTGAAAACAGGGTTGTCTTTGCTTTCTTTTATAACTCTGTGCTGATGCACGATAGCGAGTATGACTGAAGTATCAGAAAATATGAGAATCTAGAGGCAGTTTAGATACAAGTAAAACTCTTGGAATTTCTCCATTTACGGTACACGTTCAGAGGTACTGTATCATCCACCATCCTGCAAGGAGATTACATTAAGAATCAGTAGCTTTTTTCCTCCTCCTTATATCCTTGCATATGGACACAGTGAGGAGACTTGACCACTTTTGTCTCGGGCTGCTTCCTAGCAGCAAATACGTATGGTTTCCTGTTTCTACTAAACAGTGAGGCAAGAGCCCTGTGTGTGCAACGTCACTATTTAATTAGTCATCCCTGATTAACAAAACTTGGCGTTCAGCTTCCTTCTGCCCTCATCTTTCCTGGCTTCGAATCAATGGCTTTGATATGCTAATTAGGGAGTAATTTAATTTCAAAAGGCCGCAATTAACAAGGGTGTTGTGGACATGCTGTAGTTAAGCGGCGTAATCTAATTTGCATTAGTAACAAGCAGGGACTAATTAGAAGCTTAATTAGACACTTAGATGGCTCTTGTGTTTACTTTCTTAATGAGATGGAGTGGGGCTCTTTTTTAATCTTTTCAAGAGCTCAGCAGAAAGCAAGCAGTGGGTGAAACTAGAATGCCAACCCCTGGCACCTTTTCAGTTGCTGTAGGCAGCAAAAACAGGCCAGTTGCCTTACCCAGCCACTTTGCTTTTCCGTAGGGAAAAAGACTTCCTAATCTAACCTGTAGGTTTTCATATACAAGATTTCTAAAAATATCATATCTTTACTTGATGCTGGATTTAGGAAAGGGTTTGTGGTTTGTTTGTTTTTTTATCTTGACATTATAGAATTCTCCCTGCTGCTCACTTCTGAACTGGCTGAATGAGGATGCTGGGAGTTGTAGTTCAAGATCTGAAAGGCTATAGTTTCCCTACTGTTTCTAGTTGTTTTGAATGCTGAATTACTTTTTACTCTTACTAGAGAAAGCTACGTGGGAGCCATTTACCTATCCTGCTCAACATCATCTTCTGTTTTCTCTAACATACTTTTATTCAAAATAAAAATAAAATAATTTCAGTACATTTGGAAAATGCACAGTTATGAAAGACTAGTTTATGAGAAAGGGATTTTTCCACTTTAGATATATCAGGCTGAGCATGAAACCTTGAGCATGAGCTTGACTGCAAATAATTCCCAAGGAAAGCATCCTTGAAAGATATATGTTTTAGAGGGACTAATTGTTGATAATTGCTAGTTGGACAGAGCTGCTACTGATGTGACATAATTTTAATTCAAATGGTTGGAGATGCAGGGAAAATACTTCTGAGTTAAATTAAAGAGAGTCTGTTTCTTCTCTCTCTTCAGACACAATAGCCAAATATTTTCTTTGTTTTTTATTTTCTGTTAATGTATATACTCTGCTATGTAAATCTAATTTTAACTAGCTAGTTCTTTTATCTCTGTGAACAGACTTTCAACTTATATAGATTGTACAATGCAGACCACTTCATTACTCTTATTCTTTAATATAAAAGGAACAGGGGGTTGGACTAGAAGACCTCCAGCGTCCCTTCCATCTCTGTTATTCTGCATTCTGTATTCTGTAACATGAAATCTAAGTCCATGTAATTACTCTGTTGTCTTTAGCTTCTATCATTAGCTGTACAATTTTACCATTGTGTAATCATACAGTTTATATTCAGATTTAAGGATTTTGACACACAAGCAAACTTAGAAATGGATGAATTCTCCTACTCGGTGGGAATGGCAGTCAGGCATGGTTAATCCTGTCTGTCAACCATTAGGACCGAGTCTGCTGATTTCCTAAGTCCCGCCTCTTCCTGTAGCTCTCCAGTTTTTTGACTTGATCTGGCCTGGACAGACGTGTCTCTCTTAGCTCCAGCTAAAACTTGTTGAATTTGATTTGATTTTAAGTTCCCTAACATTGGAGGAGTCTTTTTTCCCTGCCAGCAAGAAGGGCGTTTGCCTGATTCCACTGAGGGCCTTTTTTCTGTAGCGGACTGCTGGCTGGCAGTTCTGCTAGGCAGCACTCATGGGCTTGCCCCAATGCACTGGCCCAGAGGATCCTGCTTGCAGGACATTGACAGCAGGCAAGGTGTTGCTGCATTTTAGAGCCTTTGCTCAGCAGCGAGTTGGCACGAAGCCTCTTTCTGCACCTGGATTGATCGCGCTTATGCTGGAGGGCTAGTGATCGGTGCTTTGGTTAGTGGCTTATATTTCTCCCCCCATGTTTCACCTGGAATTGGCTGAGACTTTTGGAAGTCTGCAGTACAGAGCAGCGCAGTGAGTAGGAGGTTGTGGATCTACCCGCAGAGACTGCACAGTTGAGAGTTTTCTTTTTTCGATCTAGCCGCTAGCACATGTGGGTGCTCAAAGTAGAGAATGCCATTCCTTCTAAATCATCACGTGCAGATGCTTCCAAAAGGAAGAAGCACCATGGCAGCGATCTGGGGGTGGGCACTTCAGGTTCTCAGCACCACAGTAAAAGGGCAAAGGTGCACAAAACCACTCCTCATACTAGAGCCTCTAAGGCATCCAAGGACGAAAAGGAGCACCATAAGGCCATCAAATGCGCCATACAAAAGGCACAACTGGTGGCTGATAAGGAAGCTTGGTCCCATGCAAGAGCAGATCCTTCCCCTCATTTGTCAGCCGTTTCTTCCCCTCCAGGGCTGCCTTCAGCCATTCAGGGTCAGTCTACACCTTCTTTGTCTCCTGATGTAGCTGATCAGAGAGGAACTTCTCTGCCCACTGATGCAGCTTTGTTATTTGAGTCTAGGCCCAGCGTAAGGCCCCCTGATTTGCCGGCCAGTCAATCGGTCTTTCACAATGGCCCCACAGTTATGCCCACAGCTGCTGGGCTCAGGCTGGCTGAACAGCACGATCAACAAATCCCTCCTGCCATGGGAAATTTGACAGGGCATTGCCCAAGGCCTTCAGCAGAGGGCATCTTCGGAGGTGTCAGAGTATGTCAGCTACCTCAGTCAGTCTCAGAGGTCTCACCATCTAGAGGAATCAACTGGGGAGCATGGGCTGGCTGGTTCCCCAGGTTCTGCCAGTCAAGCTTCTCTATCTGATGAGAATATTCCCCTCGATCCAGACCATTCCGAGGATGAGGCCTTGAGCCTGACCAACCTTCATTTGTCGGCCTTTTTAGACCTCAGTTGCTCCATCTCTTTTTATTCAAGGCTCAAACTACTACATGGTTGGGATGCTCCTCTTCAGTGCCAGATTCGGCCTCAACGGCTGTTCATCCCACTTCCTCCTTATTTGTGGAACCTACCGTACATACAGAAACTTCCTGCTTCTAAATTATTTTCAGATGTAGTTCAGAGACAATGGGCCTTTCCCAGCTCTGGTCCCCTCCCTAACAGCCAAGACAAGCGCCTTTATAATATGGCTTTGGATTTCTCTAACCTTTTACAGGTTCCCACAGTGGACGCACCGTTGTTGCACTTTCTTCATACTCACATCTGACTGGGCCTCCAAAGGAATTCCTCTGGGCCTCCAGAGGAATCCTTACACTCAACACTGCCAGGTTTGCTGCTAAATCCATTGGTTCATTGGTCACCTCGAGAAGTCTTCTATGGCTCCAACATTGGCAGGCCAATGCCAGAAACAAATGGCGACTCGCTTCATCTCCCTACTCGGGAGACAAATTGTTTGGGGCCCCACTGGAACTCTCCTGGTGGAAACCAAGGATTGCCGTAAGATCTTACCATCTGTTTCTAGACAGGCCGAATTTAGACAGCAGAGTTATTTTCGGCCTCAGTCCTTTCGGGGATCAGACAGTGGGTATTACCAGTAATGCTCTCAACGTTCCTTTCCATCCAGAGATGATCAGCATCAGGATACACAGGTTAAACAAGGTTCCAGATTCCCTTCCAAGAGGCTCTTTTGGGGCAGGAGAAGCTGTCCCTTCCAGAGGCCTCGATGATCCGCCTCCAATGTCCCATCTTCCATATTGGGGCATTCTATGCCAGTCAGTGGGACTCTACCATCTCAGATGCTTAGGTTAGGGAAACAATTAAGTCTGGTCTCTCTCTTGAATTTTGCTCCACTCCCTCGAGGTTGTTTGTTCGCCTTTCCTCCCCTGCCGTTGATCTCCAGGGTCATCAGGAAGCTCCTAGAGGAAAGAGCAGAACTCTTTCTCCTAGCTCCTCATTGGCCTCGGTGGCCTTGGTTTGCAACCTTGGTGTCTCTTTCAGTGGCTTGGCCCTGGTGGATTCCTGATGACAGAATTTCCCTTCTTCAGGAGCCACTGGTCCACCCAGAACCCCAGTGGTACCAGCTAACCACCTGGAGATTGAATGGCGTCTCCTGATCAGTGCCCAGGTCTCTCCCAGAGTCATTCCCACCATTCAGGCTTCCTGCCGGGCATCCACTATCCACATCTATGAGGCAGCATGGAAGTCCTTCTGCTCCTGGTGCAAGAGACACAAGCTAAATCCTACATCAGTTTCCATAACACAAATTTTACCATTTTACAGAATGGTTTTGAGAGGGGCCTCGCCCCCAACACACTTAGATGGCAAGTAGCAGCCATTTCTTCTGTATTGACGTGTGGTTCATCAGATTCCGTTTCCAAGGACCCACTAATTCGGAATTTTTTGAGGGGTGCTACTAATCGTCCACAGGTGATCCACTGGTTTCTGACATGGGACCTTAACAAGGTATTGTCTGCCCTGACTAAGGCTCCCTTTGAGCCTTTGCGTGATCTCAGTCTCAGATTTCTCTCTTTCAAAGTGGCCTTCCTTGTCGCCGTCACTTCCACCCGCCATATCTCGGAAATGGCTGCATTATTCATTTGTCATGGCCTCTGCATCTTCCACACCAACAAAGTTGTATTATGGTTGGATCCTACCTTCATTCCAAAGGTCAACTCGACCTTTCACAGATCACAAAAGCTTATGCTACCCAATTTTTGCCCCTCTCCTACTCATCGGCTAGAGAGAGTCTGGCATACAATGGACATCCTCAGGGCTCTAAAAATATATATTTCCCGTACGTCCTCCTTCTGACGGATGGAAGCCCTGTTCATTTCATTTCAACCGGCGTCCGTGGGTTCCAAACTGACGGCTACAGCTTTGGGGTGGTGGATCAGGGTCACCATCTCCACTGCCAATGAGGTTCAGGCCTTGCCTGTTCCTCAGAACATCATGGTTCACTCTACCAGAGTGTAGCCACTTCTGTGGCCTGGACCATGTAGACCTCCTTGGAGGAAGTTTGCCGAGTGGCCACTTGGGCCTCCCCAACACTGTTTATCCGACATTATCGGTTGGACTCTTACGCTTCGGCAGATGCTGCCTTCAGCAGGAGAGTGCTGCAAGGAGTCCATTTGGAAGGAGATTCATGGTCCGGCCTTCTCCCTCCCTATAGGACAACGGACTTTGGTATGTCCCATGTCTGAGTGCCATTCCCACCGACTAGGAGAATGGGCATTGTTCTTACCTGATATGCCCTTTCTCTGATAGGGGGAAACGGCAGTCAGCCTTACCCTGTTCTGCCCAGTCTGGGGGGTTGTCAGGGCGGCAGGCTTCTAATTTTCTTTGCTTCTTATAGACATGTCAATCTGCATCACCGTCCTCGCCAAAAAACTCTACAGGAAGAGGTGAGACTTAGGAAATCAGCAGACTCGGTCCTAATGGTTGACAGACAGGGTTAACCCATGCCTGACTGCCGTTTCCCCCATCAGAGAAAAGGCTTATCAGGTAAGAACAATGCCCATTATAAATACTGCATCATGTATCATACTGAGGACTTAAAATCAGTGCTCTAAATAAAAGTCCAGGGAGGTAAAAGTTCCATAAAAGTTCCATGTACTGGAAGAGGGTGTGTGTGTGTGTGTGTGTGTGTGTGTGTGTGTGTGTGTGTATGTGTATGGGAACATGCACATCCATGGGCACGCTTCATTGCCATATTAGTATATGGGGAAGCTCAAAGGTGACTGTTGTCCAAAATGTGAGAAATAAAAATTAGTACTAGATGAAAGCATACCTAGTGGTGATCCCATTAAAGGGGAACCTTGACTAAGCCAATCCGTCTTCCTTAAATCTTTTCTAATTTACCGTAATGCTTTAAATTCATTTTAGCTCTTGCAGATTTTATTTTCTAATCCCCTTCTACATTTTCTGTGTTTGTGTGTTAATTAAAGGGTAAAAAGCCATATAGAACAATCTCAGGTTCTTCTTCTCCAAATCATTTTATGATTAAAGAACTGCTTTTTAAAGTCATTTTGGTGCTTATACCTGTGAACAAAATGGTTCATTTCTCTTCATTTAAAGCTAGGACTGTAGAAATAAGGATACCTGAATGTCATTTCCAGGAGATTTTATCATTTATATGTCTGGAAAATATATTCTTGAAAACTGTTGGTTATTTTAGACACCAAGTAGAAATAGTCTGAGGTGTTTCCATGAAGGTAATAAGAAAGTCATGAGATCTTTTTTCTCCTGCATGAAGTATGAGTTTTTGTTTGCCTTGAAGTCAGTATCAAGTGAGACATTATTTCAAAGGTGTCTGTAGAATAGGAGTGAACATTATGCTATACATGCATTGAATTTTGTGTTTGGGCATGGATCAGTGGTGGGTTCCTCTTGGCTCAGCCCGGTTTGGCCAAACTGTAGCGGTGACACTATTACGTCACCGAACCGGTTCTCTTTCTTTGGGAGCTGCCCCCCCCGCCTGCCCCTGTGTTATTCCGATCTTATATTTCTTCTTTTTTCGCCCAGCTGAGAGGTGCCGCACCTCAGCTGGGCAGATTCACAATGTGCTTTGGCGTGGATGAGAGCGAAGCGCGCACACAAAGAGAACCGGTAGTAAAGCTGGTTAGAACCCACCACTGGCATGGATGACTATGGCTTTGAATTTTACTGTAGCAGTATACTTATTTATTTATTTATTTATTTATTGGTTTGATTTATATGCCGCCCTTCTCTAGAGACTCAGGGCAGCTTACAATGCGTTAAGCAATAGCCTTCATACTTTTGTATATACCTGCTTAGTAGGGCTTTCAGGCCCTCCATAAGCAGTGTTCTTTTTTATACAGAGTCATCTTATTGCCCCCACAATCCGGGTCCTTATTTTACCTACCTTGAAAGGATGGAAGGCTGAGTCAACCTTGAGCCTAATGAGATTTGAACTTGCAGTAATTGCAGGCAGCTGGTGCTATAATAGCACTTTAGTCTGCAGCGCCACCAAGGCTCTTGCCTATTGTACAGAGAGAAAGTATACAGTTCTATTTGCTTAAAATTTTTACTAACTTGTCTTTAGTATCTTCAGTATCTTCATACCCAAAGGTATAAAGAAAATTTAGAATTGCTTTATCTAAATGTCTGTGATGAATTAGTATTACCCAGTGTAATATTAGATATTAGAAAAAATAAACAATTTAAAATAAAAATAATGTGAAAAATGGGTTTCCTAAAGGTGTTATTTGTGAACATAGTATACCCAACCAAAGACAACAGTGTCTGATATATAGTATTTCTTAATTTTGCTGTGCCTGTTTTAAGAATGTTAAGTGTTATTTTCTGTAAACTATTGAGTCTCTTGCTGAATATGCTGGAATATAAATGTAATGAATGAACAGATTCATAAATATATTTATTGTAAAAGTCTCTTAGCATACAAGTAACCAATCAGGAATTTTTCGAATATCATGTGATGCAATTTCTATAAACCCTATCCAGGTTTATAGAAATTGGGTTTGATTTGGAAACATCTCTATCATTTGACAACATCTGGAGATACCATCCATACCATTTGAGCATTGGAAGAACACTTTCTTGTACTTGGAGGAATAAACACAATTTTGTATCTAACCTCAATTGCAAATACTGTTTCCTACCTAGAACCTTTGGACAAATGAATTAAAATATACAGAACAGCCTGATGCTGCAGAGTTGGAGACTAAATGTGAATTTAAGATGATAGCTTAAAATAAGACAGCACTCTAAATTCACATAGACAAGATAATTTTTCTGCTTCTAACCAGGATCAAACACTTGCCCAGTTTATTGCCAGTAGTTAAAGAGTTTATTTACCCTCATCTTTCAGTTAAGATGGTACAAAAGTGTAGGCCATGCACATCTAGAAATTTGGATATGTAAATCACTTACCTAGATAGATTCTTTCCCAGATTCTTTCCTATATTGTAGAACAATAATATGTAAAGAATACTTGACGTATCTTATGTCAAGAAAAACATATTTTAGTCAAAATATGTTTTAAAAGTTTTATTTTATTAAGATAAAGTACTTATGTTAAATTTAATATTCAAGGATAGAAAGTAGTAGTAATTTTTATAATTATTACATTTTCACAGTAGTGCTATGAGTACTTTTCCAATAAAATGATATAAACTGTTTGATGGACCTTGCTTTCATGTAAGTGCACATAGGGTGGCAATTTTGCTATTATGAATAGTTTAGGTTGTGTCAAACTAATACAATCCTGTAATATATTGATTGCTTTAGATTTCAATTTTCATGCAAAACATTTAGAATAAAACTATCTTATTTTCTTTCTAAAAGAAAATGTGTGGGGGAGAGGAATGGTCTCCTAAAGTCCCAATTTTTCTGCTATAAAAAACCCTAAAAATTATCTTTAGGGATTAAAATGGGACACGGGAAAATTCGTACCCCTGTTCAGTTCAATTCATAGCCTCAACATTTGTTAGATCTAAATAGGATGCTACTGGGATAGCTTATCTACCCCACAATTAATTTCCAGAGTGAGCTCCTTATTTTTACTATTTTGAAATATCTGTCTTTTCAGCTCGGATTGATTAAAACCTCTGAAATAGAAAGGGTGGGGGGAATGTTCTGTATTTTGAATTCCATGTTAATGGAGACATGGGGTAGAAGGTTAGTGAGTGGACTGACTTGCCTAGAATATGAATATTTTTATTACGGTCACTGATCAGAATTGCAAACAAAAACACATTAAAAATAAAAGCAAAACTAGATAAAGTATTATAATGGGTGGTGGGTTTGTTAGGGTCAAAAGCCTGCCTTATTTTACAGGCAATAAAAAATGATTATATGAAGGAAATGGGATTATATGTTCTGATAACTGTACATATAAAATCCATAAATTTCTAAGCATTTTACAGATAAAGAATTATAAGGCATGTCCCTGAGTCCTTATAGAAGGTACAGTATAATGGGACATGAACTGTAGTTTCAACAACTCCTTGTTCACAGGGGCACAGTCTCAGCTCTTGTACGACTTAGTTGTATCTGTCCTCCAAAACTGCTGTGGGGAAAGTGCTGAAGTGTTTAAAGTTAGTGTTTTGGGGTATTTAGAACAGTTATGTCATCTAAGTATCTTGCTTATTTGTAAGATGCAACTTTACTGATAAGAAAAACGTTCACAGGTAAAGCTGACTGGTCCTGTTGTGCTTCTAGGCATTTGCTACATTGTTCACCTTTGTTGAGTACATGTTTGTAACCAGTGGTGGGATTCAGCCAGTTTGGGAGAACTGATAGTTACATTGCTAGCTGGCCCTGTCCCGCCCCATCTCGCCCCTTCCAGGAGTCCCCCTGAGCCCCGTTTTTTCTCCCAGGAGGCTGCAGGGAGGCCTCCTAGGCCCAAAACGGGGTGCGGGGGGGAGTGCGGTATGTCCCCCCATGGCCCATTTTCGCTCCCAGGAGGCTGCAGGGAGGTTCATAATTGTCTTCAAAATTCATAATTATCTTCAATAAAGAGAGAACTCAAACCTGTAAGAAAAAACAGTAACTTCATCCAAAGTGCTTTGATACAGGTCCGTGTACCTGTTTTGTCTTTAGCCCTGACTCCTTCCTGGTTATAATAATAGAAGCACAAGTTGTTTCCTTGAGTACGGCCTTTAGGAATTTAGATTGGATCCTTTCAAGAGGAGTAAAGAAGTATAAAGTCCTACCTGCGACTAAAAAGTAGTTGTGTTTGAACTTTTAGCATTGCTAGGATAGGGTCTACTTATTTGATGAAGTAAAAAGATTAAATTGTGGTTACTGTTTTTTGAGCATTTGGTATGACATAATTCTGGTGTTCACTGTGTTTGCTGAGCTATGGAAAACCATGCCCAAATATTTAAAATATTTCTCTTGTTCAGTACTTTGACCATTTATCCCCCAGGTGTGTGTGTGGGTCTCTTTGCAAAGATCAGAATGTTAGTTTTACTTTTGTTGATTTTAGGTGGTTCCTCAGATCAGTAATTGGCTAGAGCATTCAGAACTCATTTAAGTCCAATTAACATTTGTGACAGAAGTCTTGGGTCATCTGCATACAACAAAGTTGCAATATGTCTGTTTGCTAGGGGGTTTTTTTTGGAGGGGGGGGAGGGGGTGATGTTCTAATTTGTTTTGTTCATAATATACAGATTAAACAAGGGAGATGAAATATATCCCCGCCTCACTTCTCTGTGGTTGCAATATCTTTATTGTGGTTGCCTTGTATATAGTATTAAACTTTGATTTTAGAAATTTTATTAAGATTTGCAACAGTAACTGCCTATCAGTGGTAGTATTTTGGGTTAGTCTGTAGCCTTGTTCTGGGAACTACTGTAGATCGAATTTAAACCTAAAATCAATACATGCAGTATACAATATTGAACCTGTTTTAGATGTGTATTTTTCGGCCTAGTATTGAATATTGACTTATCTTTTGGACATTCTGGTTTAGATTTAGTAGATAATTGCTTCTAATTAACCCCTACTTCATTGTTTCTGATAAAGATAAGTGCCTTTCCCCCCACTTAAAACCCTGAAAGAAAAACCCATTCTGATGGATACCTCAATTAGATTTTCTCTTCTCCTGAAGCAGCATTCATTCTGTAGTCTTTTTGATATCTCTCTAAGAAAGATTATTCATTTTACATCTATTTTTCATGTAAATTAAGATTTCTGCAGATGTTTTGAAACATTTGAAACATTTGAACATTTGCTTAATATTTTATAATTTTGCTATTATATCAATAAATCCTCTTTGTACTACATCTGAAATTCCATAGTTGTCATAGATGGCACAAAGACAGATTATGTGTTTGATTCTACCACTTCTGTGATTACTTTAAGAGTCAAATGTGTAGACATGGTGAAGGCAGAACTTTTCATGACCGAAGGTTCTGTGGCAGTTGGAAGTGGACATTGGGAAAGACCAGAAGACATGGAGATTCTGGTTGCTCCTTGCAACAAGTATATACTTGGCAAGATAATTATTTACTTGACATTTAGAAGAGGAGAAGCCCAGGGATATGAGGTGATAAATTTTTGCTGGCATAAGAAAACTGGGCCAAATATACGTAGAGCTGTATTGGCAGTTGTAGCCATCATTTAACTTAATTTGGGTAAGGTATCATTGCACGCCTCAACCAAATCAGGAAAAGTACTGCAGCAAGACTGTAGTAGAGAACTTGAAATATCACCCTGGTATAGGAAATAATGCCCAGAAAGGAGAACTAGTATTTCAGAAGGACATTTTTAGTTGACTATAACAGTTTTGATAAACAAAAGGAAGTCTTTACTCATAGATTAAGGGGACAAGAAACAAAAGGGAAATGTGGCACATGTTAGCTGCTTCTTCTTGCTGCTTCAAGAGCTCCATGAGAAGAATATATGCAATGTATTTGAGTATATAATTATAATAGATATTTCTATGAAAAACAGTAATTCATGACAACTTAAAGTTCTGTACATTTAAATATACTGATGCTAGTAAAGAGATAGCATAGTTATTGGTGACTACACTAATGTGTCTTCATATATTTAGGATGAAATGTGTGTGAAATACATGAAAATTATGGAATAGGAATATATGCAGACCTGTAGTTGCTCCCATTCAAAATCCTAGAGGATAATTTGGGTCCTCAGCTATGTATGTTTGCTCTCAGTGGGAGATCTGTCCACATAGCAAAACCAACTGATCTCTGCTCTCCCTTCTGGGAAACTCCAGGCATCCATCAGTCTGTTAATTGCACTAATTAGAGAGTGCTGAGGTGTTAATTGGAAAACCCTGGTATTGTGCCTGTTTAGGGGAAGAAAATGTCAATAAAAATTAATTGATGACTTGGCATGGCATGTGCACTTCACAGGTTAGCAGAGAGTCAAAAGATGTCAAGGCAAATGTTACTGCTCAGATTAAGCAATTGTTAATTAAAAAGTAGCAGTAATTAATATGCCTATTTGCCATATGGTATTGGGTCTCTACTCTAGTAGCCTTTTTTTTTCTTTTTTTCTTCTCTCTCCTGGCTCCTTTTTCATAGCCAAATAAAAATGTGTTTGAAATAAACAAATAAGGATAGTAAAATGGAATGGCAGTTATTGAATAAATTTATTTTGATTCTACCTAAAAAAGAACAGTAACTAGATATTCAGCTGCAGTACTTCAATTAATCATTGTAGGATGAGTGCTTGCTCCTTTCATGCAAACACTTTTTATTCACTTATGTAGTTACCTTTTCCAAAGAGCCTGTAAACTACTAGTGTTAATTTAGCATTGTCATTTTACATTTTATTTTTTGCATGCGTAGCACCAGTTAGAGTTTTTTTACAACAAATAAATAATATTAGCATCTTTTAAATCTACTGTGTTTTCCCAAAAATAAGCCCGCCCTGAAAATAAGCCCTCCCCCGAAAATAAGCCCTCCTTAAATTATTATAAATTATTGATTTATAATAATTTATATCTTATTGCGATATTTAAAAATTAAGGAATCTTTCCTCATACATTTCATGGTACACTGCATTATCAGAAAAACAGAGTTAGAAAAGACCTTGGAGGTCTTACAATCCCAACACACTGCTCAAGCAGGAGACCATATACCATTTCAGACAAATGGCTGTCCAATATCTTCTGAAAAACCTAGAGTGATCAAGCACCCCAATTTCCAAAGGCAAGCTGTTCCACAGAGTAATTGTTCTGCCAGGAAATTTCTCTTTATTTCTGCATGGGTTCTTGTGACCTAGGATTACTGAGTCATTACAATACACAATTAGTCCCAAACAAACCTATTTTATTGTAACAGCTGAAAATTACAATCATTCCCAGATGAGTCCCAATTAGTTGCAAAACAAATCCTTTGGAAGAAGTCCTTCAGGATAATCACCAACCTTTATCTTCTTTGACACCCTGTCAAAGGCCTTATTTGGCAAAGCCCCATGAAGTTCAGAAACAAACAAGAGATGCCGACTGGAAACAGAGTTAGCAACATTGCTTTCCTGCAAAAGGCCCAAGTGCCTTTGTTTCTCTTTTAAGCCTTATGGGAGGGGCCAATCATCTCCTGACCTTACTCCCAAGTCATCCCTTTTGCTTTACCTGCTCTTGCCTTCTGGCAGCTCTGCGCATGCGTGCACTAGGAACAGGTTCTTCCTGTCCCTCTGCCTCTCTGCTGTCCGAGACTCCAGGACTGGCCTATGTTCCTCTCCAGCCTCCTCACTGTCCAACTCCGTTGCCAGCTCCGCAGGCTGCTGGTGGACCATAACAGTTCTCTCTGTGATTAGTTTCCATCCATAGCTTCTCGTCCTGCCCTCAGATGCTTTGGAGAATAGCTTGACTCCCTCTTCTTTGTGGCATCCCTTCAAATATTGGAACACTGCTACCATGTCACCCCTAGTCCCTTCTTCATTAAACTAGACATACCCGGTTCTTGCAACCATTCTTCATATGTTATAGCCTCTAGTATGGTCTTATTAAGGCATTCTAAAGTGCTACTAACATCAGAAAGGATAGTTCTCTTTTTCTTTTCTTAGAGAAATATTTGTATCCTTCTGCGCATATTCTATGAATTAGTACAGTCCCCCCCCCAACAACCTTTTGGGCACCAGGGACTGGTTCCATGAAAGGAGGTTTTTCCTTGGACCAGAGGGGGCGTAGTTTCATGTACTGCCTGCACCCCTTTGCTTGTTTGCACGGCCCGGTTTCTGGCATGCGGTGGATCGGTGCTGGTCCACAGATCAGGGGTTGGGGACCCTTGAACTAGTATATAGTCCATAAATAAGGAATTGAAGCAAACGAAGCCCATTCTTATAAAACTTCATACCTTATAGCTTCAGAAATACACTATGGTATGTAAAATGTACCTTTGATTTCTTACACATGGCATACATTATATATTATAATTATAAATATACTTACAAAATATACTTACAAAAACTGTTATAAGCTGCTCAGAATTGCCTAGAACCATTAGATGGGCGGCAAATAATTTGGCAAATAAAATCGAAACACATGATTGAAAAATAGCTTTTGGTAAACTGATTCCTCCCAGTCATTATATGTTACATAATAGTATTGGGAATGTGACTTTTTTAGTTATAATTTCCAGCCTTTTGCTAATATGGCCTATTTAAAAAGCAACTTTGTTAGGGTCGCCTGGGTCTAGATCTACTTTCATGGTTGTGTGATAAATGGTTCTTAACAAACTAGAAAAACAGGAATAAGCCTGTTCTTTCTTCTTCTTTTTCCAGCTGTATTTTTTGTTCCTGGTGTTCCTGGTGTTTGTCAGTAGAGGGTTAACTATCTGACATATGTTTCTAAATCTGTAAACAGCATTTTTCCCCCTTAAATGCTTTGTAGTGTATGGTCTCACTTGCTTCGGTACTTTTTCTCTTTACTTGAAAATTGGTTTTCTCACAAAATACATATGCTTCACAAAAATGGTCAAATGCACAGATGTTTGACAATTGAAAGTAATAAATGGAAAAAAAATCTAGAAAGGAAGAGAAAAAAAGCAAATGTGCATGAATAAAAAAAGATGAAATGTGTAGGGTTAGCTGTTAGCTTTGCAAACAAGGGGTAAAACCCGATTTCAATAAAACTCTACAACTTGCATACCAATTCTGCAAGGTATAGGCAAATGGAGCAGGCTAAGCTGAGTCTGGAATGTTCTTGGCAAAACTAGTTGTTCTTCAGGCCAGGAAATGTTTAGCTACCATCTAAGTCCAAAATAATGGTTAATAGTGACTGCTGGTGCTCAAATTAATTTCCACATTGGCTGAAGACACATTGTTTTCATGCAAGTACATATGTCTTGGGATCATAGATATATGCAGTTTTCTTTTTAATACATAGTAATTTAAAGTAACTGAAAACCTATTTTTGGTGCATGAGGTGCTGTACTTTAGAGCACTTTTCTTTTAATGGAAATCTTCTATATTATGGTTATTGTTTCATGCTAATTTCACACCAGAGAGAAGCCATTACCATGTTGGAAGTATTCCCCTTCCTGATAGTGGAAAGTCTTTCTTTATATTTTAATCGAAGTTGTACTGTTTATCGATTTCATTCTGTATTTCCCATTATTGGCAATACCAGCAGACATCTTTCAGTTGAATTGCTGCTTATCCTCTTTTATCATTTAAAAAAAAATGAGATGCCAGATATTGAATCAGGGACCTTCTAGATGTTGACCATGTGCTGTTCCTTTTAGAGTTTATAGAAAAAAGGCATGGCACTATGACAATTGTGGTATGATTTTTCATACCACAATGGGTCTGCCATGATTATAATCTTCAGCCAGGCATAAGCAGAATTAATAAACAGCTAGAGAAGAAAATTTGATGCATTAGCTATACCCTTATACCCATAACCATGTCTGTGTATTTACATCTAGGTTGGTTTCTGTTAACTTCATGGAAATGTTGATATTGTTTTCTTGGCCAAAATATAGAAATGGGTTGCCTCTGCCTTATTTCAACTCTTTTCATCTTTACTTGCTTTCCTATCCTAAGCCTAAGCCTGCTTAGTTTCAAAATCTAGGCACAGTCAGTTATGTGGTGCTATCTTTGTGGGCATGAAAAGGCTCCAGCCCCCCCCCCCCCATTTTGTTTCTAAAACATAAGTTTAGCTAATGCCTACATTGGATACATTAAGAAAATGCCATCCCATCTCATAACAATCTTTGTAATTCTCTCAATTATATCCACTTTTGTATGTAAAAGATGCTTAGAATGATCTATGCTCATACACAAGTCATGTCGATATTTTGCATAGAGAGTGAAAGACAATAATTTTTAATTGAATTTATTTTGTAGACTTCCTTGGATTTATTATTATATTGTAAATGCAAGAAATGCATTAAAAGAACAAGACTTGATACAATTGATGATGCTACGGCTTTCCTTTCTCTTCCTTGAATCCTATGCTAAACCAGTAATGAATGGCTAACAGAACTGATAACTTGATTGTCTTTCATGTCGATCTGTCCATTACATATATCCTCATTCAAGTATAGCCTTAAATCTAGTCATGGGAAATGTAAACAACAGTGCATTTTGTTGTAAAATATACCTGAATTGCAGCAAGTCATCCCTTGGAAGATATACTCTTCCTTGTATGAGAGATAATAAGAGAATTCTGTGAATATTCATGTAGTAATGAATGGTATAAAAAAAGAGAAGTATTCCAAATAAAATGTCTACTTAAAAAAAACTTGAGGGAAAGGAACAAAAAGGCTTAGTAGAAATATATAAACGTATATAAATCTTAAGACAATATTTGTCATGTTTACTGCTAGGTAAAGGGAAATGATAGAACAAGTTTTTTTTCTGACAATTGGATTTACACCATGGAGGGTATTTCTTCTGAACTCAGTATATGATTATGCAACATGTAGAGTTAACACATGATGCTAAAATTCAAGTTTGGTTTGCATTTTGTTTTCAAAATGTTTGCTATCACTTTTGATAACTTTGTAACTTCTGTGTTCCAAGATTTTTTAATTTGATTTCATCTTATTCTTTATCCAGCATAATATTGTTAACTAGAAATGTATTTTTTCCCCTAAAACCAAGTCACGGTAACGTTTTGTCCTTGAATTCCCTGGTACAAGTATGTCATTCTGTGTCACTTTGTGTGTACTTGATAGTGTGAGGGGCTACAGGAGGGAATCGACAACTCCACATGGGAATTAATGTCATTCACACATCCTGTGGAAATGACTTTTGAAATGCATATAATCTCAAACATGCAAATGAGAAGCTTGCTTCACCCTGTTTAATATGAATGATAGCTTCTGAATAGCTATTATTACATGCCACATTTCAGCAATTATGTTGTTCCCAGTTTGTCGGTCTATCGTGCCAAAAAAGCAAAAGCAAAATCCACACGCAGTAAAGAAAAAGGTAGTAAAAAAACAAAACACCCCTCTTCCTCTGTCTCTTTCGCTTTCAAACTTGCTGACTACTTGTCTGATCAGTTCCAAATGTGGGCTTTGTGCTTCATTTGACCTAGAAAGCACCAGTCTTGAAGGAAGAATTGAGTACTGTTTTCTTTATAGAGGAAGAAAGTGAAAAATCCCAGTATGTCTGTTTGTTTTTCATTACCATTAGTTTGATTCTAGACTTCTGAATGTAATTGCAATAGCAGAAATTACTCCTTGATTATCACTCAAAATTGGTGATAATCAATTTAAAGCAATTGGCATTTCCTCCTCAGAAGATATTACCTAGTTGAGTAATGAAATGTTTGCAAGAAAACAATGAAGCTCAGAGAGCACTGAGGACCCCACGGTTCAGCCCTGAGCTACAAATTTTCTATCTTCTCTTTAAATTTCAATTTGCTAGATTACTGAAACACTTTGAATACATATTTGAATCTGCTTTTACTTTGTAGATGAACAATTCATTTTAGTAGTGGCAGAGGAAATACTGATCATGATTACAATATACCTTCAAGAGTTTCAACTTCGAAACATAAACAGCAGCCCAGCAGTACCTTGGAAGGACTTCTTTGAAGCTCTCTACTCTTCCAGTCTTCAGATATTAAAGACATACTGATACCATCTGCTGGGACTATCCAGAGACAGTTCTTATGATAGACAAGTGTTGCTGACAATTTACTCAGCAAGTAACCATTTTAGATTCTTGTTCATCTCATGATACTGACTGTGGTTTGAGCTGAGGGAAAACTCCATGCAAATTATTTTCAAAATTATTAGTCTGAATATCCGGGAGAAATAAAAGTAAAATTTCCAAAATCTTCTGCGCTGTGTTTTGCATGTGAGGATCTAGGTATTTTTGCTTTGCTGAGAGGAGAGTGGGAGAAATGTTAAATTGTTATCATCCAGCCATCTAGGAAAGCTTTATCTTTATCTTTCCTAAGACCATGCATTCAAACTAAGCAGTGGATTGCCCCATCCTAAGCAGTGGAGAACAGAAAAACCTTACATGTCTTGCAATAATGAAGATTGTTGTCTGTGTACAAAGCTAAGTGAGACAAGGAATGGATGATTGGGAATTGATATTATTCTAGTTTTGCCATGGGGTGCTGGCAGCATGAGGGCAAGTAAGTTTGCTTTTTGTTTCTCTTCATTCTAACTCCTAATGTAGTTGAGAGGAAGGACTGACAGATAGAGGTAGGAATGCCTCCATTCCTCCCACTCCTTCCTAGTTTTTAAAAGTTGTAATGGAGTTGTAAGGGTGGGAGTAGAATTACTCTCTGTTACTATATTGGAGAATTCATGTATGACTGTCTTTCCTAATAATGAACTCACATGCTGCTAATGGTTTTGAAGAAGTGAGCAATCTTTCCCTCTGTTGACCTCTTTACGCTATTACGTCTTGCAATTTTTGAGAGCCATTGTGATATAATGGTCAAATGTTGGACCGTGACTGGGAAGATCCAGACTCAAGTTTGCTTTCAGCCATGGAAACTCTCTGGTGAGTTTGGACATGTCACAATTCTCTCAGCCCAGCCCACTGAATAGAATTGATCCTTGAGGACAGAGGAATTGGAACAGAGAATGCTGAGTAAGCAGCTTTGAGCTCATTGAGGAAAAGTGGGATACATATTTAACAAATAAATGAATATCTTTGTGTCCTGTGTCTGGAAGATTCATGTATCTTTGCTCATAATTTTGTGTGTGTGTGTGTGTGTGGTGTGTTTTCTCTCTTGATTCTTTGTCTTCACAAACATTTTGTCTAGAAATTGTAAACCCTCAGCTTTCCTAACTATTCTGCTCTTCAATTGTGTTGACATGCAGTTCTTATCTTCACTACCATAGTGATAGTGACATATAACCATTGGAACAGTTTCTCACAGCTTTTAACCTAGCATTTTTAATATAGCATTGCTTGTCTCTAATGAAAAAATTGAATTAGATAGTTGTAGCAACATTTTTATGATAGATCATATTCCAGCTTTATTCATTTACTTTCACTGTCTATGCCCGGCTTCTTTCCTGCAAAGTGTCAGTAATATGAGAGAGTGAGTTTGGTTCTAGAGGTCCTTTTATAATAGTTTCCTAACTACCTGAAAGTGTCTATGAAGACTTTATGTGTGCTTTTTAGGATATTTGTTAGACAAATTTTAGATTATTACAGATGCCTTCAATCACTTCCTCACTGGTTTACATCCAGAAGTGTTCCTGTAGAAAGAATGAAAGCAAATATTCCCAGGATGTTGCAGGATCCAATCTGGGTCAGTCACTAGGACTAGAGATTTAGTTTTCTGAGGTTTCAGACTCACGCTGGAGCCCATCATCAGGGAACTTCCCTCTCACCAGAATGCGTACTTTGGGATATTCTATGAGTAGTATTTAGGTGGTGCCTGGTTGTGTGTGACTTTTTAGTTGTTGATTGGGTTGTTGATGGCTGCTTATTAAGTTGTTGGCTCTTGTTTCCTTGTGCTGCCAAGACTCTTAAGTACCTGATAACTGGTGGTTAGTCAACACTCCTGTTGACTGACAAAGGGCATATTTCCCAGGCTTCAACCATTTTCCTGGTTATTTTTGTACCCGTTCAGCCAACAATCTTAGTGGCTGTGAAATTAAATGTATACCCTTGTTCATTGCAATGTTCCTGTACAATTTGCACATATCAAACAGTAGTTGTGCATTACTGCCTGTTCTTGTTAACAATCCTTGAACAGAATACAAATGAACAACACTCTGTCTCTCTATTAATTTGCATTGAGAAGTTGGGTTTTACTCTGTAAATTTTCATGAGGTGGTGGTTGTCATTGTACTATACTACTGCTATATAAAGTACCCAGTTCCTCTCCTTGTTTTAAGTAGTTCAAGAACAGATTAGTACCCAATGTATATATTTTAGTATGCTGAAGTGGGGATATTGGTGTGTGTACTTGACTGAAATATTTTATGATCCCCTTGTAATTATAATAAATGTTATATTGTCTATTTTTCCTTTGGTATGGAATGAAATTCTTTTGAAAGATTTGTGCAGGATTTGCACTTAATATTGTATTTCCCTATAAATGGACATTGGCTTGTTTTATCTTTTTTTTTGGAGGGGGAAAAACATAAAAATATGAAATTAAAAAATAAAATAAAGTACTGAATTTATTTTATTAATCAAATTTATATAGCCACCTATTTCAGCAAAAGCAATTCTGGGTGGTGCATGACAATAATATAATAAAAATAGCTTCTTGCTGACATAGGATTATACAAGTTAAAGAAAAGAAAAAGTAGGAATAAAATTCATGTTTACCAGCGCAAATGATAGTTGCTTGGGTATTTGTTAACTAGCACTACATAAAAGGGACAAAGTTTTTCCAAATATAAAGTTTTTGAAGCATCTTCTTGATTTCTGGTGAAATTGTCATTTCTTCAGACAATTTTTGTGATGAATGGAGAGCTAGATAAAAAACTCCACAATATTATGATTAAACTGATAGCATCTTCAATTCACACCTACATGTTTGTTGTACAATTTGCTGTACCTCTGTCAAAGAACTTTATACGAGAAGTTTCTTGACATTGGAATGGGACAACTTGCCATGGCCAACTTGCCACAGCCAACTCTCTGCAGCCAACTTACTATGAGACGACTTGCCACAGTCATAGGACAACTCCCCGTGGGACAATTCCACAATTTAATTAAATTATTTAAAAAGATTAAAGTATTTAATCTTTTGCATCCTTTCTTTAATGATCCTATTCCATTATTTCTTTGATATTACTGTAACTCTCATCCCATGGAGAGTTGTCCTGTGGTGAGTTGGCCATGGAAAGTTGTCCCACAGCAAGTTGGCCATGGTGAATTGGCTATGACAGGTTGGATACAGTGAATTGGCCATGATCAATTGGTCATAGTGAGTTGGCCATGGTGAGTTGTCCTAGACCCTCTTGACATCAGTGTCTTCCATCTGTAACAGTCCTGAATTTCTCTTTCTCGTAGGAACACTATTAAGAAAGGGAATAATAGCTAAGTGATGTATTTGATTGGTAATTGTTTTATTAGTAAATGGTTTGAAAAAACTATATTTTAAACTATATTTTAAAAACTATATTTTAAAAAATAATCAGTGTATAAATCTTATTCTCTAAAATACAACTGCAAATCTCCTTTGCAAAGAAGACAAAGGAATGAAATATCACTTATTATAATGTTATCCTCAAGCCTAATTTAGAACCTGCAGCTCATTGCTGAAATATCTTGTTCTTTCTTTCTTTATAAAGGTGCTGCTAGCAAGTCATGATGGTTGAATCAGCCTCAGAGACAATACGTTCTACTCCCTCCGGTCAAAATGGTGTCAGCAGTCTAAACAATCAAACTGATGGAGGAGGAGGAGGTGGTGGTGGTGGCGGTGGAGGAGGATGTGGAAGAGAGGGAGGAGCCAGTGGAGAAACCAACGGAGAAATGAGCCCAGTGGAACTCCTCCATTTTCAGCAGCAGCAGGTACTGTGGACATGGTTCTTTCATTTTCTTTCTTATTTCCCTTGCTCATTCTCTGTAGGTCTTAACTTTAGGAATATTACAGATAATGGAAATGGAAAAGTTATAAATCAAGTGAATAACCTGAAGATGGTAGGTCCCACATTATATTTGTTTTCTTGCATTCATAAACATGTTACTCCTAAGTCCTGGGTGAGAAGAATCATTCTCATGGCACTTCTTTGTTGGTGTGTATGATGTTTTTAACAGAAACATTCATCCATGGGGGCTATTTGACTGCATCTGTTTACTAATAAATCTTGCTAAAATTTTAGGATTTAAGGTACAATCCTGGTGCATGATTGTTCCTTAAGTTGTTCCTCTACATAGTTCAGAAGCCATATGTTGGCATCCTTAGAAATACTGTTTTGGTGACAAAAGAAAAACATTCAAAATGGCCACAAACACTCTAGAAATATGCCAATACTTCCCTCATTTTTTATTTATAAAAGAAGTTATCAGTTTAGTTATATGTTTATGCTCTGTATCTCTCTGCTTGGTTTCATTAAAACTATTGTTCAACTGTTAACTGTTGTTCTTCACTTTTGTTTTATAAATAGCATTTGAACAATGGCTTCAAACAAATTTTTCAAATTTTTTTGTAAATGCTAAAGTTCCTTTCATTTCAGCTACTATAGTCAGAAACTTAATAAGCATTCATTAATACATATTTGAATAATTGTTTTATAGGTGAAGATGTGAGCAAACATTAATCTGAAATGATGCTTCATGTTTCAAAAGGCAGTGATAATAAATACATTAGTAATAGCCTATCCTAACAGATCTAATATAATGTAACACATCAAAAAAAACATGCATATAAAAATATTGTACATCTAAATCCTGTTCATGGTCATAATCTGATATTTGTGTTCTCTCCATCATCCAACTGTTATATTTCTTCACTTACTTTTAGATAGCTCTATAAATGGAGAGGCAGTTATAAAGTTCATGAACATCTAATTGCCTTATTTTGAACACTTATTAACTATAGAGTTGATTGCACTTCACTTGTAAATGCTATATTGTCTATCCTTAAACTGCTTTTTAGAATGAAATGCCTGGGTTGTCATTTTATTTTAATTTTATATATTACACACATATACACGTAAACATAACATAACATAACATAACATAACATAACATAACATAACATAACATAACATAACATAACATAACATAACATAACATAAATCTTGACCACCAATCTCCCTCCCTTTTTCCCAATTACTGACTTGCTCAATTTACCATTTGTATAAAAATAAAAAAATGGCTGTCCGAAAAGAAGATTGTCAATTAAGTGAAGATTCCACCAGTAGAAAATGCTACCTGTCATCCAGAGGTGGGTTTCAGCAGGTTCTGACCAGTTCTGTAGAACCTGTAGTGGAAATTTTGAGTAATTTGGAAAACTGGTAAATACCACCTCTGACTGGTCCCACTCCCATCTATTCTCCTGCAGCTATATCAAGCACATAAAAATGGACCAAGTATCATTTGCATTTATTGTTTCTTATTGGAATTCTTAAGGACAGCTTGCTGTTTGTCCATACATCTATCCATTCATATTTATCCTCTTCTCTCCAAACCAAAGGACTCTAATAGCACTTGACACTGAATGCCTGCTAGAGTAGTTCTGCATTACACAACTGTATGTGGTTATATTGCTGTGTATCAGTTGTTTTGTATGCTGACTCTTCTGTTAATTTTGCTTTGCCTGCACATTTGAAAATGACAGTCCCAATGATTCTAGAATTGTTTGTGAAGTAGTATGTACTTGCTACATTGTTTATTAGGCATTCAGTATGAATAAGGTTCCCAAGCAAAGTGTTCTACCTACCAAGCACAACTTCATCTTATCTATCATAGTAAGAATATAATCAATCAGGAAAATAGTTGTCAAAAGTTTCAAATATATAGATAACATAACTTAGTGAACTAATTTGTGTCAACATATAGAAATGCACTTAAACATGTCATCCAGTTGATTCTTCTATTAGCTGACTCTGTAGTTGGCTTGAAAACTGTACTTAAAGAATACTCATCATGGTTTCTCAATAAATTGGATTCAGGTTGCAGAGTTCAATTCTTGGGACTGATTCACTTTAGCATTCTTATTAATGAATTGGATAAAGAAGGAGAGGGATTGTTTATCAAATTTTCAGGTAATACAGAACTGGATAGATAGTTTAAAACAGGTGTCCCAACCCCCGAACTGCAGCCCACTACCGGGCCTTGAGCCTTTCAGAACTTGGCCATGAAATGTGTGGCTGGTGCAACACATATGCACGTGCATGTGTGCATCCCCACTCTTGCGAGCAGCGGGTGAGTGCCTGCATGCGTGTTCCATTTGCATGGAACCATCCCCCTCCCCTCCACACACACCGGTCTGCAAAGCCGAAAAGATTGGGGAACTCTGGTTTAAAAGGCAAATGACTCAAAATGAACTTGATTTTTCAATGTATTGAACCCCCTGTTGCCCAAGAGGAATAGAAAGCTTTTCACATTAAAAAATACATATCATCCACAGTTACAGGATGTAAAAGAACTGATTTGTTAGTAATGTATATGAAACGTATATTGGAATTATTTATTTTGAGAAAGGTGACAAAGGGAAGCTATGATAGCATTCTTTCATATACTTGAAGGGTTGTCACATACAAGAACATCCTTTTTATTCTGTCTGTATTCAAGATGTAGAATTATGGTCATATGATTAAAGGAAGCAGCTTCTGATTGAATACTAGGAAAAACTTCCCAATAACAATAACAATTTTATAGTAGAACTAATTATTAAAGGTGATAAGATATATTTGCTGGAAAGGGCAATAATCAGGCAAGGATGTAATTTGGATTTTTCTTCCATGCAGGGGTTGATTGTCTAAATGGTTCCAATTCTCTACTACTATTTTAGCAGTAATACCATTTCATCAAGGATTATTACCTGCATATGCTGTAGTACTTGTATATTAGCATCAGCTTCTTCTTTCATGGCATTCAAGACTTAGGCGGTCACTTAGCATTAGGAGAATATCTTGAACAGTGAATGATATGCCTGGAACTATGTCATAAACATAAATGTTAATACAGTCAGCCAGTCAACAGCGACCTCTCAGACTAGGGTCTAGGATCAATCAGCCAAGTATGCCGCTCTTCAATTTTCATAGAATGAGCAAATTGTCCATTGCTAATTGAAATATCCCATCTCTGGGAGCTAGTTAAAGATGGAAGACAAAGCACAAACTATTTTGTACTCAAGATAACTATAATACTACCAATTCTACAAACTATTTTACAGAATATGAAGTATTTATATATAAAAAAGAGGTGCTTACCAAAGGTTTGTAAATGCTGTCCCAAAGGGTTGGCTTCTACATGTGTACTTGGATGAAAAGGAATGCTTTGTTAGAGCTACAAGACTTAGATGGTGGAAGGTAGGTACTGTATTTGGCAGATCAACTGATTCACATGATATTCTATGCACCTCTTTTGTTTTTTGGAACTCCTTAAGGCAGTGGTCACCAACCCTTGGGCTGCGGCCTACTCCTGGACCATGGCCTGTTTGGAACAAGGCCACACAAGTGGCTGGCCAGTTCACATGAGTGCACACAGTTCAGCTTGTGTGAGTGGCGGACTGGTGCGCATGCGTGCAGCTTGACTTGCATGAGCAGTGGGCCGGTGTGTATGTGTACAGCTTGACTTACACAAGTGGTGGGCCAGCGCGTGCATGAGTCCACCAGGCCACCACTCACACAGGCTGGTTCCCCTCTGCCTCCCTATCAGGCCACCAAGCCATAAAGGTTGGGGACTGCTACCTTAAGGAGGCCTCACAAATGAGAAGCAAAAGGCCATGTTGCTTTAAAAAGCAGCATTGAAGAAGTGCTTCACACAGATTTCTGTCAAAGCAGCTCAGCCGTTTGAAACCTTTCACAGACATTGTATGTACTTATTAAATAATCAAGTAATTATGCATTTGCTGTATCTATAATCTTGCTCTTCAATTACATAAGCTTGTAATAAATCAGTTTATAGTTCCATCTTGTAGTTACTGGTTTTTTTAGATCAGCTTTATGGGCTATATCATAAATCCTTACAATCCCTGTTTGAAAGATTGACTATACTATGCTTCTGTAGGTTCCATTTGCTCAGAAGAAATCCAAATAATAGTCTTATGGGAATAAATCATTATGCTACTTTTGATTCCATGTTCCATGTTTTTTGCCCTACACAAACACAATTTTTTTTTAAAGCGTGTGTTTTCTAATGGATTATACCTTTGACCCACATTTTAGGCATATCTTGTCAGGATATTCTTCATGTGAATTCAAAAGTCCAAAAAGGGAGTTTATCTCTCACAAAATGTGCCTTTACCCATGTTTTTAAATGATGTGTGTGTGCGTGTGCACGTATTTGTATATATTTCTCTATAGCTGTATCTCTGTCTCTATTTCTATCTCTATCCCAGGAATGACATCAGAGCTCTCTTTCCAGAAGAGTGCAGTGTTAGGAGTAGCTTATGATACTGAACAGAACCCACAATATCCCAGGCCTCTGGTAGAAGACCTGAGATTGAGAAAGCACATACTCCCCATAGGGGTGAGAAGGGATTTTTAAAAAAATCAACAATCAATATGCTTGGACTTCAGCCTATGTTATTTTTTCATGTGTTCTTTTAAATAAAGAAGTGTGTACAGATGTGCTAAGTTTGTTGTGTATAAAAGAAAAGTGTAGGAACTACAAGGATTTTTCTGCATGCATTTTTTTTGACATTTAAGTATTTGTTTAAGGATACATGTGGATATAGTATTTATTTATTTATTTATTTATTAGATTTCTATACCGCCCTTCTCCTACCGGACTCAGGGCGGTGAACAGCCAATTAAAAACCAATACAAAAAAGTTAAAAACGTACTAAAACCAATATAAATTAGGCTGAGAGTATAAAACAGAATAAAACTCTAAAAAATTTAAAAAAGTAGAAGGGATCAGGCAAGTCTGGCAAGTTGGAAGAGATAAGTCTTCAGAGCCCGACCAAAAGTCCGGAGGTCAGCAATTGTTCTCAGATCTGGAGGAAGATCATTCCAGAGGGTGGGGGCTACCACAGAGAACGCTCTCCCCCTGAGGGTCGCCAGCCGGCATTGTCTGGCTGACGGCACCCTGAGGAGGCCCTCTCTGTGGGAGCGAACCGGCCAGTGGGAGGCAATTGGTGGCAGAAGGCGGTCCCGTAAGTACCCTGGTCCTAAACCATGGAGCGCTTTAAAGGTGATTACCAACACCTTGAAACACACCCGGAAGTCAACCGGCAACCAATGCAGCTCACGCAGGAGAGGTGTCACGAGGGAGCGCCCCGTCGCTCCCATAATCCCCCGTGCGGCCGCATTCTGTACCAGCTGGAGCCTCCGGATGCATCCCAAGGGGAGCCCCATGTAGAGAGCATTACAGTAGTCCAAGCGAGACGTGACAAGCGCCTGAGTGACTGTGCATAGGGAGTCCCGATCTAGAAAGGGCCGCAACTGGCGTATCAGGCGAACCTGATAGAAAGCCCCCCTGGCCACAGCTGTCGTATGATCCTCTAAAGACAGCCGTGGGTCCAGGAGGACGCCCAAGTTGCGCACCCTTTCCGTGGGGGCCAATGATTCGCCCCCAATAACCAACGATGGAGTCAGTTGGCTATATCGGGACGCCGGCAGCCACAGCCACTCGGTCTTGGAGGGGTTGAGTTGAAGCCTGTTTCTCCCCATCCAGACCCGCACAGCTTCAAGGCACTGGGACATCACTTCCACGGCATCGTTGGGGTGGTCTGGGGTGGAGATGTACAGCTGAGTGTCATCAGCGTACTGATGGAATTCCACCCCAAGACCACGGATGATCTCACCCAGCGGCTTTACATAAACGTTGAACAGAAGGGGTGAGAGGACCGACCCTTGTGGCACCCCACACACTAGGCGCCTCGGGGTCAACCGCTGCCCCCCTGTCAACACAAATTGCGACCGGTCGGAGAGATAGGAGGAGAACCACCGCAAAACGGTGCCCCCCACCCCCAATCCCTCCAACCGGCGCAACATGATACCATGGTCGATGGTATCAAAAGCCGCTGAGAGGTCTAACAGCACCAGGATAGAGGAGTACCCCCTACCCCGGGCCCTCCAGAGATCATCCACCAACGCGACCAATGCCGTTTCGGTGCTGTAACCAGACCTGAAGCCGGACTGGAGCGGGTCTAACTAGACAGCTTCATCCAGGTACTGGGGGAGCTGCCACTCCACCACACTCTCAACAACCTTCGCTAGAAAGGGAAGGTTGGAGATTGGACGATAATTTGCCAAAACAGCTGGGTCCAGGGAGGGCTTCTTGAGGAGGGGCCTCACCACCGCCTCCTTCAAAGCGGTCGGTAGGGCACCCTCACTCAGAGAAGCATTTATAATCTCCTGGAGCCAGCCTCGTGTAACCTCCCGGGAGGCCAGCACCAACCAGGAGGGACACGGGTCCAATAAACATGTGGTAGCATTCAGTCTTCCCAGGATCCTGTCCACGTCCTCGGTATTTACACTGTATTTACAGTATTTACACTGTAACTGCATAGATGTCTCTGAATATGTATTCATATATAAATACATGCTGGTTAGCTCTAAAATAAGTGAAGGGTCCTTGGTGGTCTCTGAACTTGGTTGTTTTCTTGCAGATGTTTCATTACCCAAACTTGGAACATCATCAGGGCTAGTCATTTCTAAAATGAGTTTTAGAAAACATAATATGTTCCTCCCCATTTACTAAATATGGCAATGAGTCCAACCATATTGGAGATTGCCTCCCTCAGCCATAAATGTTAGTGTCAGAGCTATAAAAAATGTCTATGATGCTTTTATAGCTAACACTGTAAATCCATTACCTTTACATTAGATCACAATGCAATGTACAGTGTAATGTACGTTACATTACAGCTGTTTCTTATTCAGTCAAGTCTCTGTTTTCCTGATCTGAAAGGAAATTGTGTGCATCCTGCTTTTTGGAATCGTCCTGGAGAACTAGAGATGAACGATCTCCTGTCACAGATGTGTTTGTGCTTGTGGCCTTAGTAAAGTCTGTCTTCATAATGCCTACAATCTCAGCAGTGTAATTCAATTAATTACTTTGTAGGCTCTATTTCACTAGGGGTCTAAATACTGCAGTGCTCAATGAGCAGAAAGTCCTTTACTGAGAGGGTGCTGATTGGTTGGGCCATTAAAATTCACAGAAAAAAAATTATGTCATGTTTACTCAATGCCTCTCCCAATCAATGTGGAATTTGCTAGATATTTCTAAACAAGAGCTTATAATATGATATGGTTTTACTTGATGATGTACACTAGGTACAACACTGAGTGGCAACAAATATTATGTTTATATATTTATTACACTCACTTGTATAGGGTTACACAAACATCTGTGGGGCAATTATTTTGAAGAAGTGCTTATGAAACATTAGTTAGTCATTGGATTCTTGAATTCCATATGAACTAGCCAAGTGGATGACAGTTTTCTCCAAATTTCTTTCATTTATGAATTATGTATTTTTGAAAATATAAGCAATTGTATTAACTTTAAATGCCCATTCTATTTATAAGATGACTTCTCTCCCTTTTCAAAGTCAGCACAGAAATATGTTTGTTTCCCTTCCTCTTCTCTGCAGCATACTTAGCATCAGTCACTGTATCTTATTAGGCAGACATTTCTTTATTTAATTTATATACTGCCCATCTCACTATACAAAGCAACTCTAGGCAGCTTAAAGTGCCATAAAATCATAAATATAAAAGTAATTAACCAATAAAGACTAAAAATTAAGAGCATGAACAGTACAGTAATAGCTTCTTGTCTTATCACTCCACCAACCATCTCCAGCATAATGCTCCCCCATCGAGGCTCCAAGTTAATCATCAGAGCCAAGGTTTTAAGGTCTTCCAGATGGCCAAAATGGTTGTGGCAGATCTCACCTCTAGTGGCAAGATGTTCCAGAAGGCAGGGCCATGGCAGAAAAGGCTCTTCTCCTAGACCCCACAGTCTGAAGTTCCTTGACTTGACGAGTTCTGTAGAAAGCCTACCTTATGTCCTTCAGAAAGTGCTCTAAAGGTGAAGAAGGTGAAAATTGGTTTAAAATGCAACTCCTGTAGATACACTATTATGATAAGATCAGACTGAACAAGATACATTTTACAGGATAGTTGCAATTTATGTAATGTTTCCTACTTCTTTCTAGTATTGGAAATATTGTATTTATTGTTGCTATCATCATGGGCAATATTAACTGCAGTTTAACCTTTTCCCCTTAGCCTGCAAAGATCATAATATTGTTTCAATTGTGTAGGGAAAAAAATGCTCAGCCTATATCTTCCCTTTGGAGAAAGAATTAAGATATGACATAGGTGTGCTAAACAATATGGAGGTTTGATGCATTTTCAATGTGAAAATTTGGCCTGTTGAAAATTTGTATGTTTTTTTAAAAAATGTTATGTGATTTGTAGCATTCTGAGGGTTATAAAACTATACGTGGGGTATAAATTATCCATGCCTCCAATATAGTTGATTGAAGTGATAGAAGAAAGAAGAAATAAACATTCTTTAATGTCCTTTACTTTTATCAGAAAAGGCAAATCTAGCAAAGATAGCCTCTTAAATCTATCCTTCCATTTATGTATCTTAACTGTAAAAGGAGGCTATAGGCATGTGTATGTGTGCACCTACACATGCACACTTGGAATCATTATCCCACATACTGTTTGCTTTCACTTAAATGCATTCCCTGATGCTGTATATAATTAACCTGTGGAACTCACCAGTGCGAGACAGTACTTAAAGGCAGAGGAAGTTTTGAACACAGATGGCATCTGCAGTGACAATAGCTCAGATGAGAATCATTGGTGCCATCAATCTTCATGCTTCAGGAAACAAGCTGAGCAGCAGCTGGGGTCAGTAATAAATGTCCCCATCTATAGAGTTTTGCACAATTAGGTACTTCATGAAGGATTTACACCTTCTCGAGAAGTATCCCATGTCTGCCCCTGCTTAAAAGGGTAACCTAGCCATCAGCTTGTTCCTGTCTGACAGCTTCTGTCTCTTCCTTGTGCTTTAGACCCCAATACATTTTAACCTCAATGCTTTTTCCTGTTGAGCCCTAATTCTCAAGAGGGGAAAGGAGTAAAAGAAAATATGGACTATAAAGAAGACTGTAAGGGAAATATTAGTTTTCCTTCAGGTATCAGGCCAATGCAAAATGTAGCGTCTAATAACCTCCATGCCATAAGATGGTCCAGGGTGCTACAAAATGAAAGAAATTTTGTTCTGAATAATTTCTCCCTGAGGACAAATAGCTAATACAGTGTTTCCCCAAAAATAAGACCCTGTCTTAAATTTTTTTGAACCCTGAAATAAGTGCTTGGCCTTATTGTCATATGCTCAAAAGCCCGATTGGGCTTATTATCAGGGGATGTCTTATTTTGGGGGAAACAGGGTACCATCAAATGAGGAAAGTTTAAAGTGTTCTGGTGTAGGACTAAATGTAATTTAAGTTGGCTTCATTTGGAGAGATACAATGTCAATGCATCATGAGTTGTGTATATGAACTCATTATCACATTCACTGATGGCAGTTTCTTTTAACTTGGTCTTTGCCAACCTGGTGTATTTGATAAGTGGGAACTTCACTTCTGGAATAATTTAGCCACCATGGCTAAGCATGGCTTAAGAATTCTGGGAGATGAATTCTGTTAAGGTGGATAAGGTACCCAAATTGTGACTATGTTTTCTAATACTTGATGGGTATTCATTTGGAACCATAAGCTTAAATGTATCAATTTCTTGGAAGGTGGGCTGCACAAGTAATAGGTGTCCCCTCCCCTCCAAAAAAAAAAAAACCCTACAAAAATGCAAAACAATAGAAATGGTGTTTCAGAAATGTTTCATATTGCATGAAGGATGGCAGGGCACAACATCTGAGTGAAACTTAGAACTCACAACTATACTGTGTGTATTATGTTGGATTGATGCTCTTGGAATGAAAGTGTTGCTATGACTCCTCAAGAGGGCAACAAATAGTAATACCTTGACAAGCTATATATCAATGTGATGATAGATGGTCACCAATGCTAGCATCACTCATTTACTTCCATTTGCCTTCTAAAATTAGAAAAAAGTATTTATTCCATCTTAATTTGCTGTTACAGCATGGATAGCTGCATGTGCAAGTTAAAATGCTGATGGCTATGAAAATATTCTAATCCTTTTTTTCAGTTGAAGAAGATAGTCTGAACAAAGATTTTACAGGCATCCCAAACTCATGAAGTATCTGGAAGAGAAACATTCACCTGATTGCTCAGCAGAGTATGCTATAACAGTCTTAGCCATTTGAAATTATAGTGGACCCACTCATTCAGATGACATGATAATTTGCATATACAACATTCAGAGGTGGGTTTCAGCAGGTTCTGACCAGTCTGGAGAACCGGTAGTGGAAATTTTGAGTAGTTCAGAGAACCAGTAAATACCACCTCTGACTGGCCCTGCCTCCATCTATTCTCTGCCTCCCAAGTCCCAGCTGATCGGGAGGAAATGGGGATTTTGCAGTAATCTTCCTCTGGAGTGAGGAGTGAATGGAGGTTTTACAATATCCTTCCCCTGCCATGCCCACAAAACCACACCCACAAAGCCATGCCACACCCACAGAACCGGTAGTAAAAAATTTAGTACCCCCCGGTACTAAAATTACTGATATATGTTTGTACTTCGGTAAGAATAAAAACCACAATCCTTGGAGTTCAAATCAGTCCTGTGTCCACTCTCATATTTTCTTCCTTTTTCTAGTGACAGAAAGGTGGATTTTCCCTAAACACAGGAGTACCGAGCCACCGCTCCAGTTCCTTCACCAGACTGATACTGGATAATCCTTGTTTCCAATATATATATATGTATGTATGTATGTATGTATGTATGTATGTATGTATGTATGTATATTCTGAGGTTTTCGCGGGTGTTTGTATGTAGGTCTTTGGTTATTCGGGTCTTCTGCTGTGTAAAATTGGAAGTGTCTTGGTGACGTTTCGACAAAGTTTCATTCGTCATCTTCAGGCTGGTGTTCTCGGCTTCGTGCTTCCAAGACACTTCCAATTTTACTAGGGAGAAGACTTATTTATTTATTTATTTATTTTAGTCTGCAGTATCCAACATGAGTCAATCATAACTTCATCATATACCATGTTAGTTGAAACAGTGCTTCTTGTCCCAGTGTATAGCCTTTGGCTTATTTTATTGAACTAAATTGGTTTTGCAGATGAGCATTCAGTAATGCATTCTCTCATTTTGTTAGAGAAATTCTCAAATTCCTTGCAAGTGGTAATATATTTTCACAAAACAATTGAACATCTGGGACAAAACAATTACACAACCTGTGAGAGATATACACTAACTATCTTCCTATAAAGAGACAAAGTGATTTGCTCAAGACACTGTAAGAGCGTTTCTGCATGGCAGCTTTAAGCCGCTTGTTTGTGCTAAAGCCAACTGGAAATTAAGCCAGCTTAAGAAATTGCTGTCTGGAATTCAGATTCTTCATCAGCTTTAGCAATGATGCTGGCTAGGTGTCTTGTCCAGATGGTGGTTGCCATGGCCCCTGATTGGTGGATTCCCTTGTTTCTTTACCCCTCTCACCTGGTCTGAAAAATCAAGCACCATTCACCCTGTGGATAAGTCTTTAAATATGTGTTTTCCACTGACAGGTGTTTTATTTAAGACCCCCTTCATTAACTCCCTGCACATTTGTGGCACCTTCCTTTTTATACACTATTGAACAAGTCTTTTTTTAAAAAGGAAAGAAACGATCACAATTTTACTATTCTTCACTTGGACTGGAAGGATTCAGCTGTCCTTTGTGAGATTGTGTGTTTAGAAAAGGGCATGCAGGCTGGCAGCCTAGGACAGATGCCAGGGCCTGAAGGCATTTGCTCCACAATGCATAGGAGCCAAACAGAGTGGAGACATTTGCTGCTAATAAAATGAAGGGCAGTGGGTGGATCACTCAGCACTACTTGTGAAAGCAGAAGTCAAAAAATACCACTTTTGATGCAGACAAGAAAAAGCAAGTATAGGTTGCTTCAGCAGTGGGCTGTGGTGAGGAAGAAGGCAAGCTAAGGATGACAATATGCGTTACTGCTCTTATCCTCATGTTTGAGGAAGCAGTGTGGAGGAGCCCTGAATGCTGAGGCAATGAATAAAGTTAATTACTCTCTGGCTTTTAGATTGCTGCTTGGTCTGAAAGATCATTTCTTGATCTCTTGGTAATTTGTACTTTTTGTATCAATACATAAATAATCTGCAGGCTGAAATCACTTGATAAAGATATTGTGAAGATGCCTATTCCAAATATGGAGTTTAAAAGAACCTTTTAGATAATATAGAAAAGAATTTTGTTGTGATTATTCCAGCTGTTATACAGGTAAAACATGTTCTCTCCACCTCTTCCCAGTCAGACAGAGTGCCCAACTCCTGAGCTTATGGTAAACAAGGTCTGGAAACGTGAGCTGGGCTATGGAGTAATGAGGTGACAGAAAGAGAGAGAGATAAACAGAGAGAGTCAGAAGTCAGGCATCTGACAGGAGTTTAGACTGAAACAAACAGCATTGGCAAGAGAGCACACGTCACTTTTGAACAAGACAGAGTGTCTGTTTCCATGCAACGGGCAGAACTGAAGAGCTTGTTTAAACAGAGATGAAAGGAGCAAGGAGACGGAGTGACCTGTAGCCAGTGTATGGTCCTGATGTTAGAAAAAAGGAAGAGAGGTGTAAGGAAAAGAAGAAGGGAGTTGCTGAATCCTAATTCAGTGTTTCTTTAAAAAAATCTGGGATGGGTAAGTAAAGACCTTGAGAATTCCATGCAAAGATATCAGGAAGTTTGGGGTATTTCATTTATGAATTAAACAAGAACTCAATTTAACAAACAGGAAAGCAGAACCAGTAGTATATGATTTAACCACCTCTGTTGCTAAATCTGTGGCCTCAGACTGACAAAGCATGCAGCTACTTGGTATTTAGGGGAAGAGTATTTGAACCCAAAATCAGATTTATTTATTTATTTTTTTGCTAATGGTGGTTACTTCCCATTTCTGGACTTCTGCCTCATAAGTCTTGTTAGTTTTCTGTATCCTGAAAACTTTTCATTTTATCAGACTTTTCAACCTCATATTCCTGCTTCTTATGCCATGTCTCTCATCTTTTTTTCTACTGCCTTTTTCTATCCACCTTGCCCATTCCAATTTAAGACAGAATGGTCTCTAAGAAAACATTAAATATTGTGTGCAGCTGTTAAAAAAATCAGAAACAGTCATTTTATGTTCTGCATTTTACTAGGAGTCTATAGTCAGGACCTGTGTTTGTGCAACTCGTAATTGAAAGTACTTTTATTAGTAATAGTACATTTGTATAATAACAGGTACAGTTGTATAATAATTTGTATAATAACAATGTTCTTATGTAAATATGCCTGGTTGCTAGAATAGATTAGGCTCTGACTACCTTTGAAAGAGATACTTTGAAACACATGGGAGCATGAATACAGTTCTTGTCTGTGACTCATTAAAGCAGTCGTGTCTGTTTCCAAGGTTGTGTGATTTCAGCAAATATCTCCCCTGCTTTTCCTTTGCAGACTGTTAAAAAAAGATGTGTTTGCTTTAATGACTCATATATAGATGCCAAAACTTTACATAGCCCTTTCTAGATATTATCACTTGCCCAGATAAGCTACCAAAACATATGCAGTGGTGCTAAGGAATGTTTTAAAATGCTTCTTCCCACATCCAGCTACCTATAGATCATACAGACTGATATTTGAATCTGAAATAGTAATGCTATATGAACAAGTTTCTTATGCAATAAAAAGTGTTATATATAAAGCTTCTACAAGTAATCCTGGTAAACAGTAAAACTTTTCAACAATATGCACCAGCAAATAGATCTAAATTGATCCTTCACAAATTGCTTGTGGAAGCTGAAACTAAAGTACTGAATTCTCAAATCTCAGTAGAGATTTAGCTGGGCTCCTAAGCACATTGTTAAAGAAATAAGTATATGTGTTTTGCAACCGCAACCTAGATCAAGGGTTTTGCTTTTGTTGGAGAACTCTGGGCCCATTTGTGCTCCTTACACTGGCTCATTTAAGTGTTGTTTTTTTAAAAAATGGAAAATATGTTTTAGGACTTCTTCCTTGCATTCTGAAAGACCAGAGGTCAAGAGCCCTTGATTGTAAGCAACCCAGGTCTGGAAATATAGCTCCAACAATATGCTCTGGCGTGTCTTGTTCATCTGAATTGTGTTCACTTTCAAAGTAATTGTGGAATGTCTATTTATAGCCACACTTAGTACACAAGGGTCAGTATACCTGCAATCTAAAAGCCGGTTTAGCATACTGTACACATACAGTTCTATTGTAATTCTGCTCTGAAATGTCTTCAGTAAATGGGGAGAACAACTCTCATCTCTTTCCAACGATAAAAGTATTAAATGCAATTTCCAGAAAGGCTTCTACAGATCTTGTCTGAGAATGGGAAGAACAGAGGAATCACTTCCCAGCTTTCTCTAGCAAATTTGATGCTGTTAGGAGAAAAAGCTTAAGTTTCAATGGTGAGGCCCAGTTGAAAAATGTCCTGAGATTCAATAGCATGCGCTTACTTTGTGGCAAAGGTCATGGGAGGTGAAAGGTCAGTCAGGGTCATGGGAGGGTTGCCTAGCATCTGGGAACTCCCACAGTGGTTGCTGTGGGAACACCGAGAGACCTCCAGTGTGCTAACATCCTGTAACGAGATTCAGAAGAGCTCCAATCTTTATACAATAATGAGTTTTTAACTTGGGCTAAGTCTACCCCTCCAGAACCATGTCCTCAAATGCAGATCCCTTTAATCTGTAGGAAAGGGGTGGGGGGTGGGGGCGGATACTGCAGAGACTGCAAAGTGAAAAACAAGGCAACATGGTGAAAAATAACCCTCTCCCTTGCTCAATACAATGAGGATAAGAATATAACCCTGAGTAGTAGGCTTAGGACAGAATTATGGTGCTCTTGACTTCCCCTAGGAGCCTTTGATAAGAACATCTGGAGAAAGATTAACTCTTCAGAAACCTATTGTTTTTCTCCTGTATTTGCTTGACAGTATGATCAATCTGGTAACTAGAATTCTAACACAAATGTCCTCTCTGCTGGAGTGGCCAGACTAACCATGCTGTAAAGCCAATGTTTATCATCTGGCTTTGAACTAAGTTTTGTTTCAGCGTGTCTGGGATATTTGTAACTGTTACTATGATCCTTTTTCTCTCAAAGCAAGGATCTTTGCCAGATGTCTGCAGGCACAAGTAAGCCTATATCTTAGGCAGTTAAGTAATGCTGTGAAGACTATTCTTTATAGTGAATTATATTTGACAATTGTTTTCTGTCTGTACTCCATTCAAAAACACTTGACAAAATGCAGAGTAAATTGTGAGAAAGAGGCTGCATCTTGTTTACCTATCCTGACTTTGGAGGTAGGTTAATAATTTTCCTCTTTGCAGTATTCCCCTCTCTCCACATATCTTTTAAAGCAGAAATCTGCTGATGTGTTTGGCCTTCTGATGGGCTAACTGGATTAGTAGGTATTCAGTTTTTAAATTCTGCAGAACCATCATTTGTTCCATTAATCTTTTTTTTTAAAAAAAACTTAGTGCCAGCTCAGGTGTTGCTAATTTCAAACCAACAATTACAATGATCTAATATATTGAAATGTCTCAATTGTATATTTAATATAGTTTCATAAAATTTCCGATGGTTTTGAAGGATTAGGAACATACATTCTCACACAACATCTGATTTCTAATTTAATGAATCCATACTACACATTTATTGGAAAAGTACTGTGGCTATTTAGCAGGACAGTTCCAAAGTGAGTATCTTTTACTTTTCTACCTTTAAACTTTTGATGTGGTAGTAGTAGCAGAATAGAGATGGAAAGTAGGACTCCAGGTGATCTTTTCTATATTCTGTACCATAGAAGAAAAAAAGTTGATGGAATGGGAATGATATATTCAGCAACATTCAGAAGGTGTAGAATAAATCAGGGGATAGATAGTGAAATAGTCATTCAAAGACAGCTAGTAAGTGCATGCTATTGAATCTCAGGATATTTTTCAAGGGGTCAGAATGATGAGAATATTTCATCATTCCAACGCAAGATTGAAAATAGGAAATGTTATGAAAACCATGTTAAATATACAATTTATGTATATTTAGAGCCATCTACAATTTATTTATTTTATTGTGATTTATATGCCGCCATTCTCCCCAAGGACTCAGGGCAGCTTACAAAAACAATCATAAATACAAATCACAATAAACACAATTAAAACACATTAAAATCCATTAAAATCATTCTAAAAAAGGCTATATAACCCCATGATCGTAATGTTCTTTAAACAGCCATGTCTTTAATCCCCAGCGAAAGGAGAGGAGGTTGGGGGCTGTCCTGAGATCGGTGGGAAGACTATTCCAGAGGGTCGGGGCTCCGACAGAGAAAGCCCTCTCCCTGGGGGCCGCCAGCCGACATTGCTTGGCTGACGGCACCCGGAGGAGGCCCACTCTATGGGAGCGCACTGGATGGTGGGAGGAAGGCAGGAGGTGGTCCTATAAGTACCCCAGGCCTAAGCCATGTAGGGCTTTATAGGTTAAAACCAGCACCTTGAAACGAACCCGGAGAACAACCGGTAGCCAGTGCAGCCCACGCAGGAGAGGTGTAACACGGGAGTAACGAGAAGCCCCCGTAACTACCCATGCGGCCGCATTCTGGACTAACTGGAGTCTCCAGATATGTCCCATGTAGAGGGCGTTACAGTAATCCAACCGAGAAGTAACCGAGAAGTAACAATTATGGTATGTATAGTTCTTATGCTTAGGCTTGTTTATGGAATGTCACTGAAGCTGAATTCTTGTTTGCAAGGCTTCTTCCAGTATTATAGTTAGTTTAGAAACAATAAAATCTGAGGATGAGTAGAGGAATACACAGGAAGTTAGCTCTTGATTTTCCAAACAAATAATGTTGATTTTTTTTTAAAGAAGCCAATGTTTGATAACATCATCAGTATGATTGGTAATTTAAGGCATTTATTTTTAGCTTTTAATCTGAAACATGAAATTGCAGTTAAAATAAAAACAGAAATAAGAAGATATTTTATTATGGACATTGACATTTCTTTCTCAAACTAGGCAACACTAAGGCATTCTAGGATGTACTTTTTCATTAAATAGGAAACAAACTAGTTACTTTTGATAGTGCACTTATCACCATGGCATAATGAAACATTTGAAAATGTTGAAATACATGGTTAGCTGACAATAATTGACAGTGATCTGCTAATCCTGCAAAAATTATAGAAAGTACTCGTTCAGAGAAAAGTTTCTAAAAGAAATCAGTATTTTTAAAAGAAGTAAAAAACAGAATAACAACAAAATAACAAGAGTTGGAAGGAGGCTTGGAGTTTTCAAGTCTAACACCCTGACTAAGCAGAAAGCCCTATACTGTGTCTGACAAATGGTTGTCCAATCAATGGTCACAAATGTATAGGCATCATGGGAGTACGGAAAGGTCTCTCATTGGTGATATCATAGATATTACCTATTAAGTGCTCTGGCAACTGCACCACCCATTACACTTAGCAAGTGCACAGTAATGGCAGTGCTAACTGGTAGGGGAGAATGTCATTTATTCTGCAGTCCTAAAACAAGAATATAGTATTCAAAATAGAGTCTTAATCTAGATGTGATGTTTTAACATAAAGAAATGAAGCTCAAGAACCTAGAGAGGTAGGACAGACTTATCCTTAAGATTTTCTTCTTCTTAGTCTGGCTGGCAGGCAGGCAAGAGAAAGAAGAGTTCCTTGCTAAACCTTACTTCCGTGGCCACTTATCTAGAAAATTCGAGAAGAAGCAGGTAATCAACTAATTACTTCAGAGGAATTGAATGCTGGTTAACTGATTAGTAGAAAAGAACACTAAGAGCCATTGATTGGTTGCTTAAAAAGAAACATAATAGGAAACAGTAAAAATACTTTCTTTTTGCAATTTTGAAAAAGAAGGAAACTTTTTAAAGTGTAATCTTTGCTCTTAATCTATATATTTTAATGACATCTTATATTTGATGATGTAAGTTTTGCACTACAGCAAACTTGATAGAATAAGAGTGTGTGAATCTCTCTCCCTCCCTCCCTCCCTCTCTCTCTTTCTGTGTGTATACTGTGTGAGTTTTAAGTTTGAGTTTAATTTTACTTCCTAAAAACTTAATTACTTTTTACTTACAAAAAATTTGACAGTGCTACTGAAATACAGCTTAAAGACAAAAAAAAAAAATGTTTAAAGCCCCTAAGGGAAGGGTTTGATATATTCTCCCCCTACCTACCATCCACAACAGTGTTTCCACACATGTGATTCATGTGCTTTCAAATTTTTGAACTCAGGCTGGGAAAAGTGGATTTCATAATCCGCTTTCCTCTCTTTTTTTATTGTAATAGCTGTAAATTTTCAAGTGACTTTTCTATTGCTCAAATCTCCATTGGATATAGGTTGGGGACCCTATTGCTTCAAGCACCAAAAGAAAATATCAGATTATTTCATCCCGTTTAGAAACAAGCTATCCTCTCCTAAGATAATTCTGTTGATTCTGAGTAACTGCTTTTTAAAAATACAATGAAATAATACTGGCCCATCTGGAAAAACCATTTCATTGACAAGGTATAGTATTTATTTCGTCTCTTTGGAACCAGTTTTATGACAGACATATGTTATACTAATGTTAAGTGAAAATAAGCTTTTAAAATGGAGTAGTTCATATTAAACAGAGTGAAGGTGTATCTACATAGATTGGAGAATAACTTGACCACATAAAACTCTGTTCAATGGATCTGATCACATTTCAAATATACGTTTGTAAAACATTATTAGAGTATTTTAAGATAAAAATGAAAGGTTGGAGCACTTAAGTGATCATCAGCTTTATATTACTTTGCCTGATTTATAGTTCCTAAATGAATGTAAAACAGATTTTTTTTAAAAAAAATGAGAGAACCTGTTTCTTCTATCCTTTGTTAGTGATGTTTTTGACCAAGGAAGGTGATAGATAAAAATTGAAGTCCTACATAGACTTTGTAAGGAGTTGGTAACATATGGCTATAAAAAAATAATGAGCTTGGAAGTTAGAGACATTTCTTTCAACAAATTGGAAAAATCTGACCACATGTTGCTGCTTTTTTATACCATTTAGTTCTGATCATATAAAAATAAGCAGATGTAAGTATGTATTTCAGGGTGATAACATTTCTTGATAATAGCTATCCAAAATATGTGATCAAATGTTTTAAAACTGCTGAATTTGGAATATGTTATTTTTTTATGAGGTTAGTATAACAAAATATGAAATATGTATGACTTTTTCATACTTTTCTGATTAAGTATTTTTTTAGTAGTTGCACACTTGTATGCATAGATATTTAGCCATCAGATTGTTCCCTTTCTGGGTATGTAGCAATATGGAGAGTGAATTAAAAGAAATATAGCAGTAGACCTTAGAAATTGAAAGTTTGATTATACTAAAAACAGAAATAATGTTAAAATAATTTACATCAATACAATTCACTGCATTTCTCTATATTTTTCTAACCTTGGAAACTGTTCTTGCTTCCATCATGTCCACATATGGCTTCATATTTTGCTGTTTATCCTTTAAGCTTCTCACTTCTCTTTTTTGAGGAATTCATCTACTCCATTCATCCATGACTTGCTCAGTCTTTCCCTTTCTCTCAATTCATTCACTCTTCCTTTATATATTTGTTTTGCTATTTGATCCTGCTCCATTTTCATTATATGACCAGATCACCTCAATGTACTTTCATACCAGCAGTCTTTTTTGCATTCATGACCCATTCACCCTGATCCATTTTTCACCATAACATTTCTTAAGTGCCCTATTCCCACTGCATTAAATTTTTGTGTTTCTCCTAACAAACCTCCCTCTTCTATATTAAAAGTGGTAAAACCACCATAGCCACTTTCATATATTTCAATATTCATTCCTTAAAATAGGCCACAGACCATTCATTACTTTTTGATCAATATTTGCATACATTACATTTCCACCTCTATTATTTACCATTTTAATAATCCTATTATTCCAAAGCAGATACATTTATTTACTTGCTGTGGTTTACAGCAGTATCTTGTATTTATTCATTCCATTTTCCCTGTCAAATACAGCTTTACTGATGTGCGATAAATTGATAAATCATTCTTGTTGCATTATATACTGTACCCGATCATTTAGGCAACATCTATGTATTTATATCCCCAACTAACCTATCTCTGCTGTCACTGTAAGTTTTTCATAAATTATCCATTAATATATTAAGCCATCAAGGGGACATTAGACATCTTTATTCCATGCTCAGTTTGAATCATTCATTAAGCTTTCTATTTATTCTCATGCATACAGTTTATTTCCGTAATATCTTGCTCTTATCTTTTCAGCAGTCCTAAAGCCTCCATTTTCAATTTAACCAAAATAGTCCATAATTCAGGCATAATGACTTTAACAATTTTTCCTCTAAATTAACAGATTTTCTTTCAGAAAACATACAGAATTTGCATCATACTTATAAACCTCACTAATTTTCGCAGTCTTTCGTCATAGGCCATTAAGTCAACCATGCTTTTAGATTTATATTATTTCCTTTCTTATGTGAACGTATGAATAAACTTATAGCTGCATGCAGAAGTTTAGGCACTTTTGGTCAAAGTTTAGGCACTTTTGGCAAACTATATGTTTAAATAAACCCATAAGTAAATGTAAAGTGACAGAATCTCAATAGGGTATAAAGTTAAACATATCTATTTGCAAATTTGAAAGCATGCTTATTATGTATTTGTTATTGCTTATATGTAGTTTATAAATTACAAATAAAACAATGAATACGTGAAGTAGAGAAATTTGGATGCTCTCATTGATTTAATTCTTTATTTTAATTTAAAGTTGTTAATAAGTGCATGTCTGCACACACACGTACACACAACAAGAAACACCATTGTCTTAGGTCTACAATTGACTGTGTGATGATAATTTTACAGGTGAATAAATACTCTGACCTACTGCAGATTAGGTATTATTTTTCTGTCGGCTTTAAATGGGTTCTTCTAAGCAGTTTCTTCCTTAGATGAAAATACAGCTTACCAACTCTTACAAAGCAGGGGAAGAATTATTTTAAATGGTCCTTAAAATTTTGTGGTGGTTATGAATTTTCTATATTTCTACATAAATATCACTTAAAACATGAACTTTTATTGCCGCCACAGAGGGGAAGGCAGCATACCAGTTATTGGAAGCAAAGCTTCACATGTTTCTGCCACACATAAATGCTGTGTAACTTCCCATCATTTTTCTCAATAAATAAATAAACAAGTATAATGTTTTTGACTCATTTGTTTAATTGGGCACTGTTTATCTAGTTTTAGGATTTGTGTGGAGAAGAGATCATGGTTTTGGTCACATTTATGCAAAAGTATGAAAAATATAGAAGGTTCACAAACCTTTAAACACCACCGTATATAAAAAACATTTCTGGACATTTTTAATTGTGTTAAAGAAATGGAAATTACATAGAATTTGTGGAAGTCAAAACAAGTTCTGGAAGAATAAGAAAAATCTCTGTGAGAATCAACTCAGAATTGTTTAGAGTGGCAAAACTGAAGCCATAGATCACCACAGATGACCTGATAAAAAGTTAAGCTGACACAAGAGTAGTTGTTAATAGGACTACAGTAGAATATTGCATATATAACAGTAATATTACCAGAAGACTTTCTCTGTTATCACAAAAGTCATTATCTACAGTATGTGAAAGAAAATTTTGATATGTATTTTGGAACAAAAGTGCTTTTGACTGATGAAATAAAACGTGACATATTTGGCAACAATCACACAAGAAAGATCTGGACAAAAGAACAAACGTCATATTTAATAGAAAATAACACCTTGCCAACCATTAAGCGTAATTGATGGCTGCACTTTATTTTGGGTGTTATACTAGCCAGTGGCATAGGAGATAATGTACAAAAAGAAGAAAGGATTCAAATATCAGCATATACTAGAAGCCAATGTCTCAATGTTCTTAAATGAAGAAATTAAAGACATTGGACATTTCAGCAAGGCAAAAATCTGAAATATACAGTATCTCCCAATCAATCATGAAATAAAGAAAAAATGGTTTGAAACAGTGCTGAGAGTTAAATATTCTTAAAAAACTGTGGGAACGTTGCATGCATGCATGCATAGAAACCTGATTTTTTCCCCCCCTGAAATAGAGATGTTCTGTATGAAAAAGTTTTTTTTTTTAAAAAAGCAAAAAGCAAAAATAGAAAGATTCTTAGTTAATTACAGGAAGTGATTGTACATTGTTATTCTACTACAGTGAGGGTCCATCAGTCATGAGAGGGTTAATGTAGTCTTCCGGTCCAGACTGAGTCTGCAATTTGTGAAGTTCCTCCCACATCCTCTGGCTTCCCAGATTTCAGACTCAGTCTATCAAATTGGACTGATTTTAGCTGAGCTGCTAGTTTAGCTGAGCTGCTAGTTTTTTCCTGTAATTGCATTTTTGAGGCGATTGTTATTCTCTTAGCATTTATTTCCACCAACAGGGCTCCCAGGGTCCTGGTGAGCCCAAGAAGAATTTTTCCAGCGAGAAGGGCTCACAGCCGACACAATTGAGGACCGCTTTAGCGGTGGGATAGACTCCCAGTCTGCGGGTTGAGAGCTTTTCATTCCAGCGCGAACGGCTTCGGCCAGAGACCGCTGAGGGCTGCCTATAATTGTGGTGAGTCTGCCGGCTAGCTGACTCAATTTCGCGTCCCTGAGGTTTTTTTGCCTCACACGCTTGCGGCGGCGGCGGTGATTCTTCCAGGGACAAGAGCTGCCAGAAGTGCGATTGAAGCGGATGTTTAGAGCTGGCTTTGGAGTAGTAAGCCTGTTCCAGTCAGCCTGAGTTCCCAGATCGCAAGGCAGCGAGGTCGGCTCTGCAGGGCAGAGTTGTATGGAGCGCAAGGGCGGCCGCCATTTTGGGAGTGACTGGGTGGTCGCCATTTTGATTTTTAGTTGCCAGCTGCCGTTTGGGTTTCACTTTCAGTGCTGGCCGCCATTTTAATTGCTGTGGTCAGGCTTCTTTTCGCTCCTGTTGGCGCTGGTGGTGATTTAACAAGTTCTCCCCAGGCAGGATGGCTTCCAGGGCTTCCAAACGCTCCTTGAAGAGGGCTTATGATCCTCAGACTTTGGATCCTGCTGGGTCCTCTGAGCAAGGGCTCTCCAAAAGGAGCAGAGCCGCTTCTTCCAAGACCTTCTCATCTAAAGGAGTCTCCAAAGCTAAGGAGAAGGTGGAGTCCCAGAGACACAAGGCCATTGAAAGGGCCATAGAGAAGGCCATTAAAGTGGCCACTAGAAAGGAAGTAATTCAATCTCTTCCAGCCATTGCTCCTGCTGAGGTCTCCATTGCATCTCCAGCCCCTCAGCCTGTACCACCAGCTTGGTCTCCAGCTGGGGATCCATCCTAGGCCCTCCCTACTCAATCTGAGGCTAGTGCCCATTTATTTGGGGCTTCTCAAGCTTCTCCTCCTTCACCACATATCTTCCTGGTGGTCCAGGTAATTTCTCCTCCCCAAGGGGCTCCTCAAACTCTGGGTCTTCCTCAGGGGAGGGAGGATTCACAGCCTTCTCCTGAGGCTCAATCCACTTTAGGGGAGGTTCCTCAGTCTTCTGGGTCAGTTTTTCCAGCCCAAATCCCAGACTTAGCAACTCTTATTCAAGAGGCAGTTCAGAGAGTATTGCTGCAGAAATGCAGAGCAGGACTAGTTCTTGGGTTTCAGACCATACTAGATCTCAAGGATCCTTTCATTCTCAGAATTCTGTTGATCTTATCCAAACTCAAGACCAAGTCTATTCTAGAGCCTCTGTAAATCAGGGCTCCTCAGCAGGGGATGAGATAGGGGAACATCAAGGAAAAACCTAAGGTTTGAACAGACCAATGAAGGATGGCTGATCCAGGGAGAGGTCCTCATTATCTGACGAGGATCTCTCCCTGGATCAGCCATCCTTCATTGGTCTGTTCAAACCGCAGGTTTTTAGATCACTTCTGCACAAATCCAAACTCATCACAGGGCTGGGACTTCCCTTACCCAGGACCTCTTCCTCAGGTGAAGTGGCTGGGGCTTCTTCCTCCTTCTTCCTCCTTGTTTGAGGAACCACCTTTGAAGCTGAAGACATACCGGGTCCCAAGATGTTCAGGGATCTCATCACATGTCAGTGGTCTACTCCTGTCTCGGGTCCTAACCCCAACTCGCTGGACAGGCGTCTCTATAACTTGGCTTCTGATGTTTCTTTCATTTTGCAGGTTCCAGCTGTGGATCCCCCAGTTATAGTCTTGTCTTCCCCTTCGGTCCTTCCTGGTGGTCCTGAGGAAGGGTTTCGCCCTGAGGACAAATGCCTGGAGCACTCCCTAACTAAGGCTCATCAGGCAGCAGATTGGAGCATTAAGGCTTCCTCAGCCGCATCCTTCTTTAACAGGGCTACTCTCATGTGGTTCAAACGGTTGCAGGATCGCTTACCTATCTCTGATGTCAGGGCCCATCAGGATGTGAACAAAATCCTAGTGGCCCTTGAGTACTCGGTGGACGCCACCCTCAACGCTTCTAGGTTTGCTGCTAAGGCCATTGGCTCCAATATCACGTCTCGTCGCTTTCTTTGGCTTTGCCAATGGCAGGTGATGCTAAACATAACTGGCGCCTGGCATCTTCCCCGTACTCAGGGGATCTGCTCTTTGGTCCTCCTGTAGAACCCTTGCTTATAGAGTCTAAGGACAAGAAAAAGATTCTCCCCAACATTTCCAGAAGGGCGAACTCCCATCCTCCTCCTTCCTTTCGTCCCTTTCCGTCATCTTCAATCAACCAGTCCTCTTCCAGAGCCCCGAGATTTTCCTCCCTTAGACAGGACAAGTTCCAGGACAGGCAATCCAGCTCTGGCTTCAGAGGCCAGGACCGCAAGCCCTTCAGAGGGGGGAGGGGTCATCCTTCCTGTAGATATCACTGACGGTTTGCTCAACCCTCCCATAGGAGGCCGCCTGGCCCTATTTGCCAGCCAGTGGGAGGTGTCAACCTCAGATGCTGTGGAGGCATTGGTGGAACACGTCTTGGAGTTCCTACAGACTGGTCTAACATCAGGTTTGTCATCCAATACACTACAGAGACAGGTATCTGCCTTTTCATCGGTGCTATCCTGTATCCATCTACACCCCTTACCAGGCAAACCACTGATCAGGCAATTCCTACCAACTTACGCCCCCCCACCCTACATAGGTACCCTACCTGGGATCTTTCAAGGGTCTTTCCTCTCTCACCCGGGCCCCCTTTGAGCCCCTAAGGGAGGTGGGGTTGCATTACTTATCCTATATGGTTTCCTTTTTGGTGGCCATCACCTCCGCCCGCAGGATCTCTGAACTGGCGGCCTATTCTACTAGGTCCGATCTTTGCATTTTCCATTCGGACCAGATGGTTTTACATTTGGACCCTTCTTTCCTTCCCAATATCAATTCCACCTTCCATAGATCTCAGGAGTTGGTCCTTCCGAATTTCTGTCCCTCTCCCTCTCATCGTTTAGAGCAGACCTGGCATACTCTGAATGTACATCAGGCCCTCAAGATCTACATTAAGAGGATCTCTTCATTCCATCGCTTGGAGTCCCTTTTTATTTCCTTTCAACCTTCTTCATTGGGTCAGAGGGTCTCTTCTCCTATAGCGGGGCCTTGGCCCCAGGCTACTATTGCCTCAGCATATGAGGCATCTTCATTGTCGGTGCCTCCTCGCATTACGGCTCATTTTACCCGTAGCGCAGCCACATCAGCAGCCTGGTCTACTGAAGCTTCCTTAAAGGACATCTAGCAGGCATCTACGTGGTCTTCACCTTCCCCATTCATCCTCCACTATAAGTTGGATGTGTACGCCTCTGCAGACATGCCTTCGGCCATTGGGTTCTGCAACAGGTTCTTTGAGGCGACCCAACTTTGGACCGGGCGGTTCCCTCCCAATAAGGGTTTCTGCTTTGGCATGTCCCTCTCATGACTGATGGACCCTTGCTGTAGTAGAATGGATGTCTTACCTGAACATCCTTTCTTCAAAGCAGAGGCTCCATCAGTCACTCCCGCCCTAGGCTCCTGGTCCTGGTTCGTGTTTGGGTGGGGTGTTTCTAATGTTGTTGTTTCTCAGCTCAGCTCCACAGTCTGCAGGATTTCCTTCATCAGAAATCTGGGAAGCCAGAGGATGTGGGAGGAGCTTCACAAATTGCAGACTCAGTCCGGACCGGAAGCCTGCATTAACCCTCTCATGACTGATGGACCCTATGCTTCGCAGAAAGGACGTTCAGGTAAGACAATGTCCAATTTCATTAAAGAAGGTATAACGATGTTCAAATCTTAGTACCTTCATTCATATATGTTTTTTAAAATGTTCAGTTTTAGGTGTACATGAACATTTTATTTGTTACTTAATGCTTAGCATTCTGTCTGTTCTTATTCCAAGTAGTTCTTGAGTTACAACTGTGATGGAGCTGCCTATCACAGTCATAACTAATGATGATTGTAAAGCAACTTGTATAACCAACTTGATATTGCAATCTTTTTTGTAGTGCTCGTTAAGCAAATGCTGTGGTCATTAAATGAGCCAATAGATTGCTATGACATTCTTTTGCCAAAAATTGAAAGTTAATTTTGGCAACACCATCATAAAATGTGTGATTGTGACTATGGGATGCTGCAAACGGATGTAAATGTGGTCCGTTTGCCGAGCATCTGAAGTGCAATTATGTGATTGTGGGAGGGTGTACTTGATTGATGGAACTTCCAATCTTGATTGTAAATACTGTCCAGGTAGGTCCGTCAGAACTTTAGTCACTAAGTGACTGTTTATAAGTCAAGGACTAGCTGTGCTCTGGATATTTGTAGTTACACCATAAAGCAGCAGTTGAAAGTCAGATTTACAAACTTGGGTGCATTTACTACATTGGTTTACAGTCCAGAGCATATTGAAAGTTAGTATCACTTTGAGAAATTCAGTAAATATAAAGGTCCACGCTGTTCCATTTGTGCAAACAGCTGGCATGCACGTCTGCTACTTGCACAAATGGAGCAGAGCACATGTGCTTGCCTACTGCTCGTGCAAGTGGGGATGCACGCATGCTCACCCACCACGGTGAGTGGTTCTGGTTCTGAACTGCTCACGGCCTGGTAGTGGGCCGTGGCCCAGGGATTGAGGATCCCTGATATAGAATATCAAATGTGCTTTTATTAGATGGGAAAGCATTTTAAATATGATATATGAAGTATTTTTAAAATGTCAAAGTCTTTCAATATCTTACTGTCTTCGAAATGTCTATCTTGCTTTTACTTTAGATTAGGTTAGATAAGAACACAACTGGCATTAAGACCTGTAGTTGGGTCTCTTTTCCCTTTTAATTCTCGAATTCAGACTTTTTATGTGAACAGTTACATAAAGAATATCTGAAGAATGAAAGAACACCTAGCCAGAATTATGATAACAATTGCTCATGTATTGAAATGGAATTATTTAACTGTATTAGATTACTGTAGAGTGGTCTCTGCTTTGCCCTCTGGTGATGAACAAGGTATGGTTAGATTAGAACATACAATGTTTACTTCCCATGGTGGGTTGCAAAGATAATCCATTCCTTTCCCATAACCTTCTAGAGTAGGCTTTATTGCTGGTATCAAACTATAAATAATTACTAAAGGGATGCTAAGTCATGCAATCACTTAAAGTTTTTTTTCCCCTTATTTTTTTGTTTTGTTTTGTTCGTTTTAGGAGAAGGCAGAGAAAAGACAATGCCACATGTCTGCTTTGGCATCTCTCCCAGACTGCTCAGTCAGGGCATCAGTTTGTAACTAGTAGCTCAAGTGATTTGTGGCCAAGTTCATTGTTTGAAATTTTTTAAAAATTGTTTTTATTTTACTCTCTTGATTTTAATCTGTTTTGTTTATTATTTTTTAATTTACAAATAATATATTTTGGCATGTTGCTTAAAGGATAAGCATGTTTCAGTATTACCAATCAACGTAAGCATCAAAAGATGCAAAGTAAAATATATAAACCAATCCATTTTTTAAATAATGGACATTAACATTCTAAAAAGAAGGCTATCTAGGCCTGTCACAAAGAAATTAATGTGGGCATTAGGCAGGTGTCCTTTGGGCATCATAGATGGGCTGTCACTGCGGTGAATATCCAGTCTTGTTTGGTTGAAATGCTCATTATAAAACTAAACATGAAAAGTGAAATATTGCGTTCATTGTAGATATTAAGATGGTAAAGATAGTGTCGTGTTTACTTCATGAACATGGTTGGTGGCAAACAAGTAAAATAAACAGATAATTTTGTTTAGTTGGTCATAAAAGAAAGAAGAATAAGGACAGTGTGCTAAATAAAATAAAGAGGAGAAAGGCAAAGGTATTTCAGTATAATTAAAGAATATATGATTGTGAAAGCTGCACATTGAGAAAGCACAAGAGAAGGAAACAGACCTTTTGAACTCTAGGTTGGAAGTTGATAACTAAGAATATCATGGACTTCAAGAAGACCCAGTCCATCAGTTCTGGGCCAAAAAAAGGCTGATGGTTTGAAAAAATGATCAGCAAGCAGAAATCCCATTGGGAATGGGATTTGGGGTTGAGATTAAACAAAAGTTTGTCTAAAACAATGATTTAAGTTTATGAAGATTTAAAGTAAAGAAAAAAGGGAAGGCAATTGTTTTGGTGGATGGACAGAATTTTTTAAAAAATAATGTCCTTGGAAACTACTTATGTCCTTGGAAGGAATATTGATTGATTATGTGTCATCAAATCAGTGTTGAATTTAACAACCACATAGATTTTTCTTGTCTTTTTCAGGTCTTTCAATGATGGTAGAGGTAGAAACTGTAACCAAATTTAGGCAAGTTGGAGGGACATACAATAATCAGGAATTGAATTTAACTTGATGGGGATCTAACTCAGAGGATAGGCAGATTTTTAAAAAAGATATTCTGGCCCAAGGTTATTTTCTTTTTTAGAAAGTATTGTACTAAAATCTTGAATTTAATACAGCACATTCCCAGGGAAAGAATTACGATGAACTATCTCTAAAAAGGAACCGGTCATACTATCAGTGTCTTGCTGTGACAAATTTACATGACACTTAAAAGTTAGAATTGATATGATTCCACAATTAATGGAGTTAATTTCATTAATCAAAATATTCATACCATTTGATTTAGTTAATTCAGATGAGTTACAATTGAGATCTGAAGATGCCAATAAGACCTTTGAATAAGTCTGGTTAACTATTTGTGCACTTTTCAAATAGCACACGTTGTCCAAAGTCAGCTGCTAGAATACTTGAAATTGGCTGTATTTTCAAGTAACAGCAATACTGTACATTTTGAATATCAATAATTTTCGCTCAATTGCCATGTAATTCTATAAAGGCATAGCAAAAGTGAAAAAGTAAGATGCTTTTTTGCTACTTATGCTACTATATCATAAGCTTACTAATAAATTGTGATATATTTTTTAGTTGGATTTAACAAAGGTTCTTCTCCACCTGCACATTAGTTGCTCTCCCACTTGCTTCACTGTGTTCAGCTTTCAAGTTTCTTCATTCCCCTCCTCCTCCTCCTCCTCCTCCTCCTCCTCCTCCTCCTCCTCCTCCCTTCTTCTTCCTTCTTAGTTTCCCACAGGTGCAGGGTCTGCTTTTTAGATGAGGAACACCATTTCATGCAATATCATGTCCACATTAATTGTATCCTGCTTCTTTTGTTTTGGTCTTCTGAATGGGCACTTGCCATCAATGATAAAATGGTAACTGGTGTAAATAAGAGTATGTGGTGGTTCTTGTAGAACATGGCCATCCCACTGTAGATATTTTTCCTTCCTTTTCTCTGTTATTAGTGCAACACCCATTTGTTGCTTGACTAGATCATTGTTAAAAAGGGAAACACCGAAAGACAAATAGACCAAATGCATCTCCATGGCATGTAAAGGATTCTCAGCAGTTTTGGTTGTTGGACAGTATTCATATAATTTCCAATATATGTTGAGGTGTTGCTAAATTGAGCAGTTCTGTAGAGGGGGTTTTGTATCCTTTTGTGAGATCTACATATTGAATAACTGTTCTGTGTCAGTTCAATTCCCATAGGACAATCAGTTTGAGAGTAGGCAGTATAACATCTTGATTTTATGTCACTTTCTTGATCCTATGCCTAGAAAAAAATACATTTTTTCTAAGACTATCAAAACATAGTTTTGAGGCTAGAGGAAGATGATTTTAAGGATAGAAGGAGAGTTCTTTCCCACTCTCATCTGACATAGGTAGGATGAACAGAAAAGAATGATCAAATTTATGCTGGCAAGAGTTTGGAAGAGCATGTGTCTATAAAGATTTTAATTCACAGTGTGTGTATCTGGTTCTCAATTTGTCTATATTATGTCATCATTTTTGTTAGATATTGACAGGATAGATTTCCCTTTGGTCCGCTGTTCGAGCAGGAAGAGGGCTTGAATGTGATTGGCTGGGTTCCCTGACAGCCCTCTATAAAAGGGCTGGCCATCAGAGAGGCTAGCTGCTGGATTGTAAATAGTTGCTAAATAAAGAACTGTTGTCTGAAGCCTGTCTCCAGTCTCTTCAATCCACCTATCTAACTCTGGTGACAAAGGTGGGATTCTGAAGAAGCACTGTGACCAAAAAGAGCTGACAACAAGACAATCCAGCCCGGTGGCGAAGAGCGAATGGCAGCCATCTTGTGTGCCAAATTGAAACACTCGAAATTGCAGCAAGCATCTCTGCATTCCACCTGCCGTTCAACCCAACAAAGGAGAAATGGGGCACTTACATGATGAGGTTTGAGTGTTAAATGGAAGTTAATGACTTTCTTGGGTTGTCAGACAACCGGAAAAGAGAGCTGTTCCTTAGCCACTGCAGACATGACATATTCAACACTGCTGAATCCTTGTCCGAACCAACTCCCTTACAATCTGTACCATGGCAAGTGCTGCAAAATGCACTAAAGACCCACTGTGCTCCTGCACCATCCAAAACAGTGAGGCATTATGAATTTAGGCACTGGATGCAGCAGGACAGAGAATCTATCAATCAGTATGTCACTGCACTACGAAAAGCCACTGCCTAATGTGAGTTCAGAGTCTTGGATGATATTTTAATTGACTAAATAATTTGGGGTGTCCAAGACCTCTGGTTGCAGCGGAGGCTCTTGGCCAGGACCAATCTGACTTTACAGGCTGCGTTGGACGAAGCAAGGGCGACCGAGTCATCAAACAGAGTGGCCGAGTCCCTTCAGAAACTTGCTACCGCTCTGGCGGTCAAGAGTGATGGCTCTGTGAGCATCTGTGCTGATTATAAGTGCATGTTGAACAAGGCACTTCAGCAGAACACATACCCAGTACCCATAGTTCAGCACCTTCTGCATTCCTTGGGCCCTGGAAGGACTTTCGCACAATTGGACATCGCCCAGGCGTATCAGCAGCTGTCTGTAGATGGTGCTACTGCCGAGGCCCAAACCATTGTAATGTACAGAGAGGCATTCAAATGTCACCGTTTACAATTTGGCTTTAGCGTTGCCCCAGAACTTTTCCAGAGTGTGATGGAAAGACTATTGCAGAAAATTACCGGGGTACTGCCATACTTTGACAATGTTCTAATTACTGATGAGCAGCAACTTAGGTCCCATCTGAGGGAGGTGCTGTCCAAAATTAGGGCTGCAGGTAAAGGGCAGCAAATGCCAGAACAGAGTCCCCGAAGTAGAGTTCCTGGGGTACAGAATAAATGGGGAAGGCATACATCCTACCCAAAGCAAGATCAGGGCAATTCAGGAAGCCCCAGCTCCACGGAATGAGACTGAATTGCAGGCTTTCCTGGACTTGCTCAATTTCTATAGTGTTTTCTTAAAAAATAAGGCCACCATTGCTGAACCGCTCCACAAACTACTAGCCAAGAAGAGCCTTTGGGTCTGGGGGCATAAAGAAGCTGCCACTTTTGCTGCAGTAAAATGCCTCCTTTCTGCTGACAGTTTTTTTAACTTAGTACAAAGACACTCTGCCATTGGTACTAGTTTGTGATGCCTCTCCTTTCAGTGTGGGAGCTGTGCTTAGCTACCGTCTCCCTAATGGGACCGAGGCCCCTGTCACCTATTTTTCCAGGACGCTATCCAGCATAGAGAGAAACTTTAACCAGCTCGACAGGGAAGCGCTGGCTGTGGTGGCCGGAGTCAAGTGAGTTTCACGAATACTTGTTTGGGAGGGATTTTGAATTGGTTATGGACCACAAACCTCTTTTGGGACTCTTGGCGGGTGACTGCCCCACACCAGTGGCCTTGTCACCCCATTTTACAAGGTGGGCCATCTTCTTGTTGGTGTACTGCTATAAACTGGTTCACCAGACAGGAAAGATCTTGGGACATGCTGATGCTCTCAGCAGATGCCCCCTGCCTGACTTATTGGATGATCTGACTCCTGGCATTCCTGTTCTCCTCATTGACTGCCTGGACTCTGGCCTCGTGACTTCTGCTAATGTGGCAAAGCACTTGGCTAAAAATGCAATGTTCAAAAAACTTTTGAACTGGGTTTGGAGGGGATGGCCAAAGAGGCCATTTGGCACAGAGTGTAAGCCATTTGCGGTTCGACAACATGAGATATTGGCGTGAGGGGGGTGTTTACTATGGGGAGACCGGGTTATTATACCACCAAGTCTAAGGTATTCTATACTAAATGCATGAGGGACATCCAGGGATTGTCCAGATGAAAGCCTTGGCCCGAAGTTTTGTGTGGTGGCCCAACATGGACCAGGAAATACAGGAATGGGTAGCAAGGTGCCAACCTTGTTAGGAATCGTGGCCTGCTCTCTCTAAAGCACCCATCCAAGAGTGGGATCACCCTAGAGCCCCCTGGTCTAGGATCCACATCGATTTTGCTGGCCTCTTTCATGGCCAAACCTTTTTAGTGATCATGGATGCCTACTACAAGTAGATGGAGATCAACTTGGCACCACTACAGCAGAAGCAGTAATCAAAGTGCTCCGCAAACTATTCTCCACTCACAGCCTGCCCCATGTCTTCGTATCGGACAATGGCCCGCAATTTAGAAGCCACCCAGTTTGAGGATTTCCTGGCAGAATTCGGAATATTGCCATGCCCTCATAGCACCCTTTCATCTGGCCAGTAACGGACTGGCTGAAAGGTCAGCTTGGTCTGCCAAGGAGGCATTGGGCAGAATGGCACTAGGAGACTGGCAGGAGCAGATAGATAAATTCCTCCTGTACCGACACATAACACCCAGTGTGGTTATAGGAAGAAGCCTGGTGGAGCTCTTGATGGGTCGCCGGCTTTGATCAGTCTTAGACTGTCTACACCCAAATTATGCCCCCCAAACAACAACAAAAAATGCAAATCTGCACCAGGTCCTTGAGCATCGGGGACCTGGTTCATTCACAAAACTTTGCTGAAGGACCCTTATCGCTACCTGGCAAGATAGAAAAAATCACAGAGCCCAAGTCGTATATAGTTAGGCTTAACAATGGGCACCAATGGAGGCAGCACATAGACCAACTATGTAGCTGCCTCAGTCACAACAACGAGAGTCTAGAAATTGAGCAACAAGAATGTAATTCTAATCCCTTCCTAGCAGACTCAAGCCCGATGGAACTGGAGAATGCACCTGAAGAACCGGGAATCCAGTGACGCTCCTCCAGCGAACCGGTTCCCATAGAGTCCAAGGCCTGAAAGTTTCCAGGACTTTCCATGGGCGGAACAAGAGGCAGCAGCAGGCACAATCTCTCAGCCTGCCACTGCCATGCCAACTGAGCTGCTCAGGTCAAGTAGGGCTGGCAAACGCCCGCCTTCCTGCGCAACTACATATGCAAAATGGATTGCTCCAACTAGGAGGGGAGGGGTTTAGATATTGACAGAATACTTTTCCCTCTGGTCCACTGTTTGAGCAGGAAGAGGGCTTGAATGTGATTGGCTGGGTTCCCTGGCAGCCCTGTATAAAAGGTCTGGCTGTCAGAGAGGCTAGCTGCTGGATTGTAAATAGCTGCTGAATAAAGAACTGATGTCTGAAGCCTGTCTCCAGTCTCTTCAATCCACCTATCTAACAATTTTGAGAACTGCACAAGGTACTAGATGGTTTCTAGGTACAAACCAGGGTGTGGTCTCCAGTTTAAAGGTTCTAAGGGTCAGGATTTCAGTAACTATGTCTTGTCTCATTCAAAAATCAGTTAGAAATGTTCATAATCATTAATCTCCCCCCTAGTTATATTCTATTTTATCTTGTCGTTGTTTTTCCATCTTCCCATAATTAGATGTTTTACAGTATTCTTTCAGCTCTGAATTCTTTGTTCTCATTATCCTTCTTCCAATTCTCAATGGCCTTTTTTTATTTAACAGTCTCTCTTGTACTTAATATATGGAATGCCTGTGGTTAGGTTCAGACTGTACACTGTTGCTTTAACTGTTTTAAAATGCTTATTTTTTTCCTTTGTAAACTTTGATATTTTAGAATTTATTTCTACTTTTTCTTTTTACTTTAGCTACTGAAGCTAACTCTTAATCCTTTTTAGTCTTTTTCATAATGGATACAATTTTTTTTCTTATATTAAACAACCTTTGACTCACTGTGTCAGCAGAAAACAATAAACATTAAGTTTTCCTGAATCATAGTGCTATTGCTTTGGTTTCCCTCTCTCTTTCCACGTGGCACAATTAGACTGACCATATTTTTTGGCCCTACACTGTACAGTCCCATCATCATCTCAGATGCAACTCAGAACAAAAAATTGTTGTGCTACAATACACCATTTGAACTAATTGGAGAGTACAAACAGACAGGACAATTTTAATAGTATATAGATTCTTAATATCTGTCTGTCTTGGCTTTATAGCACTTGACTCTTGTCTTTTTTAATTGTGTTTTTAATCTCTGTTATCTGGATTTTTTCTGTTTTTCACTTGTATAGACATAACTCGATTTGATTAATTCCATCAAGTAATTCATCTTTTACTTGTTAATATGCACCAATTTGACTCCCTAATCAGTAATCAATTAGTGTTTTCTTTCTGTGGACCAATCTAACAATTAGCAACAATGCTCATTTAATAACAGTAACCACAAAGAAAGAATTAAAAATGTCATTAAAGATACTTTGGGGATCAGCAGAAATGATGGACTACATGGATCTACATCCCTTGTTATTTGATATTCCTTCTATCTACCCTGCATTCACCTTTATAAATGACACTTTTACATTCTGTTTCTTTCATTTCAGGAACATCTCCATTGTTTGTAAACTTCACAAAATGTTCCCTTCCAAATATTCTTGGTAAGAGTAAAATAATTTCCAGAAATAAACTATGATTAAACATATTTTCCCCAAGTATATTCAGAGAAGTTATGAAGGATGTGTTGTAGGAGAAGATCTAAGATTTCCCTTAGGCTACTAACAGTGGTGGGATTCAGCTGGTTTGGGCCGGTTTGGGCAAACCAGTAGTTAAATTGCTGGCTGGCCATGCCCCTCCCCTCCCCTCCCCTTCCAGGAGTCCCCATGTACCCCATTTTGGCTCCCAATTAAGTGCAGGGAGGCCTACTAGGCCCAAAACAGGGCGTAGGGGGCTGGCAACCTCCCCGCCCCCGTGGCCTGCTTTCTCTCCCAGGAGGCTTCAGGGAAGCCTAGGCCCAAAATGGAGTGCGGGTGTGTGTCCCCATGGCCTGTTTTCGCTCCCAGGAGGCTGCAGGGAAGCCTTCTAGGCCCAAAATGGGGCACAGGGGTGCACTGCAACCCCCCCCCACAGCCCATATTTGCTCCCATGAGGGTACAGAGAGACTTTCTAGGCCCAAAATGGGACACGGGGGGTGCGTCCCCCTATGGCCCAATTTTGTTCCCAGGTGGGTGCAGGAGGCCACGCCCACTATGGCCATGCCCACCCAGCCAGTCATTAGGGCAGAGAACCAGTTGTTACATTATTTGAATCCCACCACTGGCTACTAACCTATGAAACTCCTCTTTTATTACTCTCCCTCCCTCCCTTTTTCCTGTTTGGATGCAGATACATTTGATGCCAGCATAAGGATTGCAGGATCATTGCTTTAAAATTTGATAATCCTCAAATGATGCCAGCTCTTCTAGTGTCAGTTTAACATTTTCTTCACTAGTCTGGCACAGATAGAGATTGTAGCCCCTTTCTTACAGTGCTCACTATCTGTAAATTCTATCGTCAGTTAGACAATTGCAGAACAAAAGCTCAGGTGATCACTTTCATATTTAAAACTTCCACTTGCATTTCCCCTTACATATTAGCCTGACTTGTTCCAAGTGTCTGAAAATCTAAATATCTCTTCACCAATAATTGTATGTTGTAACACTTGATCTTTTGTTTAATTGTGCACTACTAAAGTAAGTATTTCAGTGCAAGGCATCTTGGGGGTCCTGCTATCAAGATATCTAAATTTCTCTTTCTTTTGTTCTTTAATTATCCTAGCATTATTATTGTATTGCTTTTAATTTCTCTCCCATTAAACCCATTAAACCCATGTTCCTCTTAAAAATATATAAATTAGATACAGGTACTGTATGTTCTGCAAGGAAGGAGCAAATGGACACATAGATTTCAAAGTTTAAAATAGAAAAATAGAAGTATTGGCAAGTTTTGTTTTTTGTAAATTAATTACTGATAATATAAATTTACCTCCATATAATTCATGATAAGTATAATTAATTTTTAAATAATATTGATTGGAAATTTATTTTCATGTTTTCTGTATTGCTTGTTAATATGCTGTCACTGATTGCTCAAAAGGACCCTGCATTTTAATCCTCAACATTTTGTGCTGCTGTTTTAACATTATTAAATTATTGCTATATAACAATTTAAAACATTAGCTATAAGAGAGCATAGAAATTATTGAATAATTTTATGTTTAAAAATTGGATCAGGTGAATCTAGTCTGCTAATCACATGCTGGTTGACTTTTAAAATTGATTGATTGATTGATTGATTATATTTCTATGCTGCCAATCCTACAAGATGACACTGATTGGTTTACAAATTATTGAAACAGATGAAAATAATTAAAAAATTAGAGAAAAGTACTAAACTTGAAACAAATTTTGACAGGTCTTGAAAAGGAGACTTTGGCTTATCCTTAGTCACCAGCAGTTTCTCTGGCCATTAATTGAATAGGATGTCTAGTACCGTAGACATAGGATGTCTAGTACTGTTACTGATTTATTTCATTTTATGTATTTATTTGTGGCATTTGAACCTACCACCATTTCTAGATTTATTATGAAGCTGCTCGTAATAGTGAAATTGCATTTTTTCTATGACTATCAAAACATAGCTTTGAGGCTAAGGGAAGATGATTTTAAGGATAGAAGGAGAGTTCTTTCCAAGCGTGAAATCCAACAGGTTCTAAGAGGTTCTGGAGAACTGGTAGCGGAAATTTTGAATAATTTGGAGAACCAGCAAATACCACCTCTGGCTGGCCCCAGAGTGGGGTGGGAATGGAGATTTTGCAATATCCTTCCCCGGGGGGGAGGGGATGGAGATTTTTGCAGTATCCTTCCCCTGGAGTGGGGTGGGAATGGAGATTTTGCAATATCCTTTCCCCAGGAGGGGAGGGAATGGAGATTTTTGCAGTATCCTTCCCCTGGAGTGGGGTGGGAATGGAGATTTTGCAATATCCTTCCCCTGCCACGCCCACAGAACTGGTAGAGAAACATTTTGGATTTTACCCCTGGTTCTTTCCCATTCTCATCTGTCATAGGTAGGATGTACAGAAAAGAATGATCAACTTTATGCTGGCAAGAGTTTGGAAGAGCATGTGTCTATAAAGATTTTAATTCACTGTGTGTGTATCTGGTTCTCAATTTGTCTATATTATGTCATCATTTTGAGAATTGCACAAGGTACTAGATTGTTTCTGGGTGCAAACCAGGGTGTGGTGTCCAGTTTAAAGCTTCTAAGGCTCAGGATTTCAGTAACTTTGGGACCATCCATTCCCAATTATATCTGCCCATCCAATAAGGATATTATTGTCTCTCCCTGTATCCCTTTTTCTTGGAAGCAACAGTGATTACAACAGTGAGCTTTTCTCAGTTGGTGCTCCTTTCTGGAGAACAGCATTCTCCTGGAAATCCAAATTGCTTCTCACCCCTTGGTTTTTAAGAAGATGATTAAAACATGACAGTCCAGCAGGCCTTGGGTGCTGGAGTCCTTTAATATTGTTCCAACTTTGGAGTACACATCTTATGTAATAGATGTTCTCAATAGTCATATTTTGTTATTATGCTTCCTTTTTTATAGTAATTATGATTATGCTTTATGAATAGTGTATATATGTGTGTATATGCTGCTCAAAATTCTGTGATAGGAGCAGCATATAAGCCAATGTGTAAATAAAACCAATAATGCGCACATTAATTATATATTTGTGTGTATTAGACACATATGTGCTTTGTGAAATAATTACAGATGTTTGTCAACTGTTGTGATGGAATTCATTCAAGATTAGCATATTTTGGAAAAACAATTCTAACCCCAACCTTTCTGGAACCTGGAGCTACCTATGCAGCTGATTCCTATCATTAAATGCTCTATTTTTTCTTCTTCTCCCTTTGTTGATTGTAGCTGAGGGAGGGGAGGAAGTATATCTGTGGGTGAGGTGCATAATTGTCACAAGGAGACCCTGATGTGAGACTGTAAAGCCATGTCATTTTTTTCCTGTAAATCTTGTAATTTCGTGCTTCAGAGCACAACAAAGTGAGAGAGTCAGCAGGGAGTGAATTAAATTCCCCCCTGAGAGCTCCTATGGGGTGGGCCTCTCCATTCTGTTCACAGTTCTCTTGGCTCTTGTGCACCATGCTGTGCATCCCCACAATCAAGCACCAGGCCTTATGCTGCCTCCTGTGTACCAGCCTGGATTGGTGCCCTCTTGACATGTTCTGGCACTCATCACAAGTTGTATTCTTCTTGTACAAGCCACGACCAACTTAATAAACTCACACTGTCTTTACAGGGTTCCCAAAGCCCATAAAACAGGGGGCAGTCCTTGCTGTCCTCTTGGAAACAATGCTCCTATTGGGTGGCTAATGCAATTAAAATGGGGTCTTTTGGAGACTTTATACAGCTGGTTGCAACATCACAATTACCAAGCCACCTTTCCAATCAGTATGGCATTTGTGCTAGGACATAACCCTTTTCTCCCAGATTTGCTCAGAATTTGTTTTAAACTTTGGTAAATTAATTCAGGAAGTGAAAATCAGACATGGGAAGTATTGAAGATTGAGTTCTTTCTATGAAAGAGTTTGACAAATAAGAATTCAGTTTGTTTGGTCCATGATCATTACTCCTCTTAAGAAATAAAGTCACATCCTTTTTGCAGATTTTTTTTTTCTTTGGCAGTGTTCCTGATGTATTTTATAGTGACCCTTGAAGTTATTGCATTGGAGCAATAATATTTTAAGAGGTTCTGGTTTAATCAACAGTGTGACAGAGCTGTATGAATCCAAGGCAGGTCACTACAACCTATCATGAATGAAATCTGACTGTTTTGAATTGACTTGTCTTCCTTAAGCAAAGGAAAACAAGCATTTGGCAAAAGTTACTTCAACATGCTGTTAAAAGAAAAATAAGCTTTTTAGCGTACAGTTATAGTGCACAAAAATACTCTATGAACAATTGCCATAGTTGTTTGAAAGCCAGATGGTGCAACTGAAACTTCAAACTATTGAATTTTGAAGGGGGTGGGTGTTTCTTTTTTAATGTTCTTATTTTGTCTTGCGCCTATTTAACAGTAGAAAAAAATTTAAAAAATAAATTTTATACCATAAAATGGCAATTTTAGTCTCCCTGATTTATTCAGGCATTTACACTTGTTTCCCCCTTCCCCAGGAATTGACTGTTGAAATTTTATTTTCTGTCCATCATTTTTTTTCTTTCTTCTAACATTTATAAATAACAGCAGCTAACAATATAGTGGAGATTTTAGCATTAAGCTCACAGATCAAACCTTTCTCATATTGTAAAATAATTCATTGCATTTTGCAGCTGTTATACAGTTAATCGAACTTAAGTTCACTATATTTTAGAAATCATGGTTAACTTTGTTGTAAAGTTTTCTCATTTTTAAAGGTTTAATTTATCTAAATCATCACAATATTAATAATTTTTAATTGCTATTGTATAAATATCACGGTATTCAGTTACTATCTATAGTCTATGAAGTAATACCTGCATTTTATAATACGATGAAACTATTATTATAAAACTAACTTGGCGGGAAAAGAAAAGAAAAACAGTGAATATAGATTTAGGGGCTTATAGTCTATGATATTTTTCATACTTGTTGAAAGCCTCAAACTGGATGTGATCTTTGGCTTTATGGTTCTGTATATTTTATAAACATGATTTTAAAGTTACTTTAAACTGACAGTTATATTCTAGATTTTTATACAGCATCTACAATTACTGTATGTGGTGAATTGGGTCAGAGATTGATTGCTACGGGCACCTTTTAGAGGCTTTTGTGCAAATAAAGGAAATATCTGTAAACTTAGTCCAGTCATTCAACTGTTTTAAAGGTGTAAAAGCAACATTAACCTATTTAGTATTTAGCATAGTTTTAATGAAACATCTGATTTTCCCAAGAAACCGTTCTAAGAATAATAAAATTCCATAACTTGTAATTTTAAGGGTACTTTGCGAAATATTTGCTTTTCAGTAAATTTGCATAAAATATGAATGTTCACTTAACATCAATAATAAATATTAACTTGTGTGGTGTGCTTATATAGCATATTTAAATCAAAATCCATAAATGCATTTTACATATGTGTAAATCCTGAATTTTAACATCCTTAATTGGTGTCCTTTTTAAATTATATTCCTATAAAATCCTGAAATTAATTTTAGAAATGTTAAGCTGCTGTGTTTATAGATGGTGTGTGTGTGTGTGTGTGTGTGTGTGTGTATAATTTTTAAAAACTCCAAAGCGTGCTCTGTATGAAACTTTATGTATGTAGATATATTTCTGAGGTATGTTTCTAAAATGATATATTTCCTATTTGTGAATCTTCACTGCAAATCAGACAGTTTTATTTTTCAATAATACAGTGCAGTATCTCTCTTGTACGTATGCGCAGTTAAACTGTGTAAGTGATAATTGGTGTAGAAAATCAGCTGTTCCTGCAAACAGAGAAAGTACGGTACTGTATGCAGGATTTTAAATGCTTGACGGAAAGTAACTTTGTTCTTTATGGCTGGAAATGTGGAAAATTAACAAGCGGCTCTTTCTCTGGGACACACCCTGCAAGTGCCTCTATTGAGCGGGGAGAGCACAGCCGGCCTTTGGAAGCCAGAGCCTTGATTTACGGCTGCAGTGTTGACAGCTCAGTGGAACCCACATGCTGTTTGCAGCACCGCCAAGCTGGGCTATGACCCGCCGACCTCTACCCTATGCTCCCCCCTCTTGTCTCTGTGCTGTAATAAAAACCTGTCTTGCAGGCAGGGCTACAATGACTTTGTTGTTCAGAAATGTACCAATTTTTTTTTCATGAAATTCTTTTCAAAGCAAAAATAAGGAACGTATGAGGAAATGGGGCTTTGGGAGCAGGCTTGTTTGTGCTAGAATTTATTCTCTGCTTGCAGTCCTCCACTGCTGGCTCCTGAATGAAACTCCTCTTCTCGGTATGCGTTCCTCCACCACCACCCCCTTCTGGGGACAGCCCCTCTAGTCTGAAACACCAGGGCACATTTTTAAATGCTTGCATTCTTTCACAAGTTCCCTGCTTTATGCACACCTTTTCCCACTCTTTTTTTCTTCTGAGTAACTATGAGGATTACGCTAAAAACTGAGAACCAGCCATACTGCCTTTCTGAACATCTTGTGTCTCTGAAGCTCCAGAATATAGTTGTATTCCATTTGGAAACTGAACATTTGATAGGGCACAAGTTGATTCATGTATATAAAATGAGAATTTAAGAGAATTAATGGCTCATTTCATTCACCCATTCTCACACTTTGGTCTAACAAAGGTGATCCTCTGTTAGGCCAAAGAATAATATAAGGTAAATTGAACTTTTTGCTGACTACATAGAAACATCCTGTTATTTTTTTTTTTATATAATGACAGAGGAGTGATTTACCATTGTTTTCTTAATATAATAGATAATAATCTCCATTTTCCTTAACTAGCATGGTCTTTCATACTGTCAGGAGGATATTAACCGTTTCAAGACCCACCCTAAGAAAAGGCAACATTTCTTGTAATTATTTTATGGATGTGTGTGTGTGTATGTGTGTGTGTATGAGAGAGAGAGAGAGAGTTTAGCTTCAAGTTCCTTGAATTTTAGAACTGGACAGATGATGATGATGATTAAAAAAGGTGCAGAATATCTGATTTGAGAGCTCAGTGGTTTGCCAAACGACATAAAAATTGAGATGGGATAAGAATTAGAATTTAAACTGAGTAACTTTTTTTGTGTGAGTCTGTTAATAGTTGTGAGTATCTGTCCAATAAATAACCACAAGAAATGGAGACTTTTCTTGAAAGTGCTCTCTCGTCAGATAGAGGACCACAGTTGGTTTTCTTTACTTTAATGAGAATTTGCTAAGTTAAAAGCTGCTTTCATGTTGGTAATCAACATGTTTCTTCTAGTTGCGTGCTATCAATTTACAGTAGAAAATTATTTTCAGATAGCTTTAAGCCCTTTATACATATCAGGGATAAAGAGAAATATTTTAAATGTATATAGATACTAAGTTACTCTGATCTAAGCTGCATTTCAGGTTCAATATGTGTCTAAAATATAATACAGCCCCTCCTAGCATGCTGTTGCACATTTCTTATTTTTTCTGCATTTTTAGCAATTCCCTTTTTACTGAAACAGTTTTAGAAGTAACAATGAGGAAGCCTGTGGCCAAATTCACACGATCTTGAGTCATGTTATATCCATATGCAGAATATATATTAACATGAAGCTTAAGTATTCTTCTGAGATATTAATGGTCTGAAGAAAGGATTGACGTATTGCATGCCATTCCATCCACAATTATGTATCATTTCAAAAAATAAATCCATAATTATAATTTTAACTTTTATCCTAATATAATACATATTTTGTAGATAAAATGTACTGTTATAAATAACACATTGCATTGAGAAAGGTATGGAAGTAGTAGGTAAATGGTGTGAAGGAGAGTAGTGCATAAGTGAAAAGAAAGCCATTTTAGAATCTTTCCTTGAGAAGTATAAATTAATGGTTCATTTAAGAATACCTATTCTTAATCTGATTGCATTGCCTTTTTACTTTGAGGCTATCAGAAATCATAGACATTTATTTATGCTGTATTTATCTTGAATGGGCTTTGAATAGAAAGAAAGAAAGCATCAATGGAGTTCGATCTGTCAGATAATCTATTGAGGTCCTGTCCCCCCCAAATTTAACATCTTGTATGTACATTTGGTTTGTTGATTTGTTCCCATTGAGTTTGCCAATCCAGTCTATTTCCATTCAGCTTTATTATGCAGCATTTGAAATTGCCAGATTATTCAGTGAGCTCTAGGATATTTCAGGATTGAAGATGTATTTCTTCTTATATAAAAGAATATTTAACAAAATTACATCACTATGTAGGAATCATGCTGTTTGAATTAAGTCTATACTTTTATCGATCATACAGATTTGTAGGGATCCTTCCCTGCCCTGATAGCTTAAACATGTACATAGTTATTGCAGTTTAGTTTATTGCTTTTGAAGAAAACCGGAAAGAGAGTGTAACTTTTTCCCCTTTATTCTGTCCTGTATTTGTTTCTATCAAGGCTCTTCAGGTGGCAAGGCAATTCCTTCTGCAGCAAGCAACGGGGCTGACTTCTCCTACCAGCAATGAAAATAAGCAGCCGGCTGTTCAGGTAAGGGACAGCAAAAATGTGGGTACTTGCTATTAAACCTACTGTATTTTCCTGAAAATAAAGACATGTCCGGATAATAAACCCAACTGGGCTTTCCAGCACATGTGATAATATATGACAACCCTGCAAGATAAGCCCCCTCACCAACTACTTACACGCATGTGCAGCCAGTCCCGCCATTTCCTCTGGTTGCTTGCTGCGCAACCAAAATGAGTTGAGGCAAGGCCGGAGGGGGGAATTGGGGGGGACATTGTTCTTCACACCAGCCAAGTGGCCCAACACATCCCACCCCACACCCCAATAGCAACAGCAGCCTGACTGCTTCCCTTCCCCCCCGTCTCTTTATCAAGAGGGGTGGCAGGTGGGGTAGGGGAGAAGCAAGATGCATGGAGTGAGATGTGGCTCCCCTTGCCATCTCTTCTCCTCCCCCCACCTTGCCGGGCATGGCAGGGCTTCTGCCCCTTGCTTAGCCCCCTGCCTCCTTTAAGGATGCAATTAAGGGGTGGCAGATGGGGCAGGTGAGAAGCGGGACACAGGTCTTACCTTTCAACTCTGTCACTTTCCTCGCCGTTGTGTCCAGGGAAACACGCTGTAAAAGAAAACCTTCTCGCGAGTTCAATCAAACTTCTTGAATTCGCGATAAGCTTTTTTTTTACAGCGTGTTTCCCTGGACACAACAGCAAGGAACGCGACGGATCTGGAAAGGTAAGATACACGTCCCGCTTCTCGCCCACCCCACCTGCCATCCCCAAATTGCATCCCTAAAGGGGGCAGGTGGCTAAGCAAGGGGCAGGAGCCCTGCCAGGCCGGCGAGGGGGTGGGAAGAAGAGACAGCAAGAGGAGCCATGTCTTGCTTCATGTGTCTCACTTCCCCACCACCACCTGCCATCCCTCTCGATAAAGAGTTGGCAGGGAAGGGAAGCAGCTGTTGCTATTGGGTTGGGGTGGGACGTGTTGGTCCACTCAGCTGGCGTGAAGAACAAGGGAGCGATGGCTGCGACAGGACATCCAGTCCCACACTCGCTGCCTCCTGCACCCCCAAAATAATAAGACCCCCCGATAATAAGGCCAAGCCCTTATTTGGGGGGGGGTCAAAAGAAAATAAGACCCTGTCTTATTTTCGGGGAAACACAGTAATAGGATATGAGAATGTTTAAAATTCTACTTCAAATGTACAGCTGAAAATCTGAGCTTTGTTAGTATAGCTTTTAAAAAGCATTAATTCTGTAAATCTTTTAGCAATTGAAAAGTATTTTTGCCATGTTAACATTATAGGCATAACTTTCATTGCCATGATTTCATGGTATACTATAGGGCAGTGATGGCCCAGTAGGCCAGTTTTTCTCTCTTTTTCTCTCTTGTAATACCTGTTATTAGAATCTCTTTGTCTATAGAACAGTTTTTCAACCATTGGGGATAGAATGGCATTTTCTAGATTACTGTACTTTTTAAACATTTCTGCACCATTATACTGCAGTGATTTAAATCATTAAAACTTAGTACCAGGGAAGAATATAGAAATGATTGGACTACCTTAAATGAAGCTTGATAGTTTTGTTTTTTGCTTGTAAGCCTTATATTTACTTTTCATGATAAAAGCCATGAGACCAGCTAGCAAAAACCATTAAAATAAAAGTTTTAAGTAATCAGGATCTTTCTTTGGATGGAGATGGAAATGATCAGAAGATACAGATGACCTGATATTCTGCAGTGGAAAAAAATAGTAAAAAGGGAAAAAAAACTCTTCTGATTTTTTCCAGGAGACAATTCAAGCAACTTCTGGTTCTAGTATTTTGGGAATGAGAAAATAGCTTTTCTTTGTCTACTTTAACTATACAGTGCAAAAGTCTATATACTTCAATCATATCCCTTCTCATTTGTTTCCATTCTAGATTTAAAAGTTCTGAATTATACAACTTTTCTTCATAGGAAAGCAATCCCTCGATCATCTTAGTTCATCTTATCTGAACCTTCTCTAGCTTCATTATATACTTTTAAGGTGCAGCAAACAGAACTACACACAATATTGCAGGAGTGGTTACACAATTGATTTACAAAAGGGCATAATAATATTGGATCTCTGTTTTCAATATATTATTCCTAAAATGTTGTTGACTTTTTTTTACAACAGATGTATGCTGTGTTAATTTTTTTAAAAAATAACTTTATTGTCATTGTATGTGTATACACAGTGTTGGACTGGTCTTTGGATGTTAAATTCACTTAACACCCAAAAACCAGTCCAACACCCATAATAATCTCCAAACACACTCCCACCCACCATAATTCCCCACCCCTAAAGCACCCAAACATCCACACAACAGACCAAGTAATACTGTCCAACAGCTCACTGATGGTGGCCCTTTAGTTCATTGTTGAGTGCAATTATAGCTCTTAACATCTTCATTGAACTATTTACCATTGCTTCAAGATCTCTTTCTCATCACTGACTGCTAACTTTGATCCCCTTAGACTATATAAGTAATTAGGATGTTTGGCACCAACGTACATCACTTTACATTTACTCATATTGAAAAACATCTGCTATTTTGATGCCCACTGCCCTAATGTGTAGACATCCCTTTGGAGCTCTTTTACAGTCCCTTATTATTTTTACTAGTCTGAACAATTTAATGTCATCAGGAAACTTGGCTATTTCACTAGTCACATCCCATACCAGATTATTTATAAATATATTAAAAAGTACTGGTCGTAGGACAGAAACCTGTGGGATTCCATTAGTTACATTCTTCCATTGTAAGAAATTGATTTGGTTTTTTCCTACTCTTTCCATTTTTAGCTACTTTCCTGTTCAAGCCTGCTGGGAAAACTTTGATGATGAATTTTATCAGAGACTTTGAAAATCTAAGTAGATGATATCTACTTGCTTACTCTTATCCGCATCTTTATTAACAAATTCTAATTTGTTAACAAATTCTAATAGTGAAGCCATATTGGATATCCTTGAGCAAGACCTGTGTCTCCAAACGCTTGATAATTTTATCTTTAATTGTCGTGTCAAATATGTTCCCCGGAACAGATATTAAACCGACAGGCCTACAATTTCCTGGATCTCTTATGAGCCATTCTTAACAATTTGAATTATGCTGGCCACCTTCCAGTCTTCAGTGACCCAGGCCCAGACTCAGGCTGCAAATTTCACTTAGGAGGATCACAATCTCAAATTTAAGTTCACCAGAATGTATTGTTCTGTTTTGAGTTTCACAATAGATTTAGACAAAAAAAGGCAATAAAGACCTAGAAGACCCTAAATGTACAGGCAGTGAATCCTCACTGGGCTTGTAAAACTCAGCAGCATTATCTGTTCGTTAAGGTTTTCCAGTATTAAGATTTAATTTATCCTAGGTTTTATACATGAAATTGTTCCACATAAAATTCTGCCGTGTCTATCTAGGATGTTGTATTAATTTGCCCATGACATTGTAGAAAATATAAACTAAACATTTTTACTAGCCAACTGAAATGCTTAACATTGAAACAAAAACTTCTGAAAGTAATTTTTTTTTTCCTTTCGGAAAACCTCATCCTTCTTCAAATAATGTCCAAACTTTGGCTAAATAGCGTTGTTGGTTCTGTGTGATTCAGAAAGTATTGACGCTCTCTTCTCTATCCATTATGTGACTTTGGAACTAGAATATTATCACAGTCACAGAGCTGTTGCTGTTCTGGCATCTAAGATTGTGTGGAATATCATGTTGTCATGTTCTGCACTGCCCTTCCCCCAAAAGTGATATCTAGCGATTGCAGTGGGAATGGAGAAATATATAGCATGATGTCATCACATCACACTTTTGTAGACATTGCAAGGAAGAGTGTGAAAGAGACAGAGAAAGAGGTAGCAGCTTTATGCCTTTTGTAACATCTAATTACACCCCGAATCAGTTATACCTCAAGCATCAAGCCTGCTCTTTAACTTTAAAATGGTAAAACTGTCCTCTTTTCAGCTTCAAATGTCCCCAGAGACATCGCCAAAGTGGAGGTCATTGTACATACCAGCCAGGGTAGTGGACTTGGGATATGCAAAGAGTTGCCAAATGAGCATAAATTAAGGTCTAAAGGAGGAACAGAAAAAAGGAGGGGAAGTCCAAGTGAGTGGAAAGTGACAATTTTAAATAGCTGTGTAGAGGGACTCTCCCTTTAGGCTAATTAAATTTATTGGCAAACAGCAGGATACTTTATTAGAACCATGCAGGTTTAATTAACAAAAGAAAGTAATTAGTGTGTGCTATCCTGAAACTGAAGGTCCTACCTATATATCAGTCTGAATTCCTTCTCAAATCTGCTAGAAATCACAGAAATCCCATAGAAGATGACATGGAGAAGGAGAGCCTGTTTTCTGATTATCTAGAATGCTCCAGGTGGCTAAAACCCTGTGATAATCTTGATATTTTTTTGACCTTATGTTTTGTTTTTTAAGTGCATCTCAAATAAAACAAGGAGATTATCTTGTCTGTGGTTTCTCATTCCGTTTTGTATGTGCACACCCTGTCCTCAAGTGAATATGCCCCATTTCCTTCTTAACCAGATTCTATTTATTTCTCACAGAGGCTGTCTGCCTCTGAAACTGTACAGCAGAAGCTGTGTTATGTTCCTTTGAGAGCAGGAGAAATTCTCATTTCTTGATGCCCAGCATTATTCGTCTCATGATCAAATGAGGGCATGATTAGTCTAAAGTTCATTGTGCCAAGATTCACTTTTCAGAGAAGGCTAGTCTCTGAATTCTCTCCCCCCCCCCCCCCCCCCGCCGCCGCCCTTCTACATTTCAGTAAAGCCAAGCCAGATCAGAATCCATTCTGGAAAAATAGTTTTAACTCATATGTTCTACTCTCACTTCACTTGTATGGTGACTTTGCTTATTCCAATAAATTTCAAATGAAGTCCTACTGTGAGTTATCTGCTAACTGTCTTTGTTTTTCTACTGGAGTCTTGAAAACACCATAAAAATGACATTAACTTATGAAAGTTTGTGAGATATGACAGAATCCAGATCCACCTAGAAACATTTTTTTTTTCTGTATGTCTCTCTTCCTTCTTCCTTTTCCTTCATCACACCTGACCTGAAAAGAGGAGCTGTTCGGTAGAGGGAGCAGGCAAGCCACCAGTTTCATTAATGAGTTTAACTGAAAGTGAAGAAGCAAAATCATTGTTGATATTAACAGCAATAATTCATCAGAGGTTCTCCTGAGCCAACAGTCAGCTTTTTCCAATAGCTTTTTCAGGAAGGAAATGCAGTTACTAAGTGGAAAACATATTTAAAGAACAAAGGCAGTAAGGGTGAAGTCAGATTCCTGTAATCTGTGAGTCTCTCTCCTTTTTATTTTTGTGTGAATACACATGCCCATGTTTCCTATCTTTTTCCTATTGTTTTTCTCCCCTTCTATTTCCTTTTCTTTTCTTTCTTTTCTTTTTTCTTTTTTCTTTTGGTGATTATTAAGTGTGTGAATCTGGATTCTATCTAGCCGTCTTTCTAAACTAGTCTCATTCTGTCATTATGTGTTTACCTTCCCTTTCACATTCCCTTGTTCCTGATCTGTTTTCTCTCTCCCTCTTTATTTTTTATGGTCCTTTTGCTTTGTCTCTTTACATTACCACCACTCTTGGTCCACCCTTTCCCAGTCTCTTTTCTGTCTGTCTTGATAACTTTCTTAATGTTAACAAAGCTTAATGTTCTCTCTCTGTCTCCCCACTTCCTTCCCCCCTTCCCCCTCCTTCCCCATCTTTTTGTGTTGCAAAAGCATTTGTGAAAATTATAGGCGTGAGTCAGGCATAACTCAAAACTCAGCAGCCTCTCTCTCCTCCGTATTCTCCAGCAGTATTACTGGAGGAGGATCCAAATGAAGAGACGGGATTAGCCAGGCTTTTTTTTTTTTAAAAGAAATTTATCGTAACAGTGGAATGGTGTGGATGAGATTGTCCAGGAGTTTTCTTCAGGTGGGAGAACTGATAGAAAGTGTGTTTGTGTAAATGAAGAATGTATTGAATAAGACTGAATTGTGGGCTTGTTGATAGAATGTGTAAAAAATGACTGTAGAATATCAAAGTATTTTGAATTTGAACTTTTATATAAATTCTGCAGCCAAAGACAAGTCCACATGAAGCAGGTATGTTTCCATGACTGTTAAGAGAAACAAAACTAGACTTTCCCTCTGCCCTCCACCCTGCTTGCCAGGTTTCAATTGTTGATTTCCACTCTTGCCCAAAGAGTAGAAAGGAAGGCGAACTCTTTCTTTCTCCAGTCCAGTAGACTCTGAACACCCCCATAATGTTTTCCTTTACAAAGAGGATAGGAAATATTAAAAACAAGCTGCAGGGCTAGAAAGGAAAGAAGAACTTTCTAATATTGAAGTCAGAATTAGTACAAGTATAAACACATTAATTGGATATGGTGTGGCAGAAGAAGGAAAGCAAAGCTAATGTAGCACTTTAAAACTTTTCCATTCAGGTTTGGTAGTATGAATACTGTACAGTGTATGGATGAATATTGAGAAAAGCCAAAACTACATTGTTGATCTTACTGAATGATAATATCAGATACCAAAATTTGCCCACTACAAAAAAATTAAATGTTGTCAAAATATGTTATTTTCATATCTCTTTAATTATGTCTTGTAGGGGTATTTTAATAAATTGAATAAAATTGACTACCTGCTACTCGGATCTTTTTGAATTTTGGGCTGGACAAGACCCTGATCCATTAATCTGGTTTTGGAGCCATATATGGATGGAAGCTACCTTCTATGTGTAGATTGACTCTTAGTCCAAAGTTTGAAGTTGAGAAGTTTCCTACATAACAACTTATCCAGTTTAAATTGTCTCATTTTAACACTCTTTAACGCTCATTGACACTTTTGTCATGTCAATTGTACTTGGGGGAGTTGGGGGGTAGGGAAGCGTACATGCCAAGACTAAACCTCCCTATCAGGCTTGTATAGGTAAAATGTATTAAAGCATTGAATCTATTTCAGTTTGATAGTTGTATATATAATGTGGCTTAGTGAGATAAGTGAAGTGCCTATTTTATTTAGAATTCACAAAATTTCTCTAAAGAAAATCCAGAAATTTTTTAACTTTAGGCAATTTTTTGTTGTGGTTGAAAAAGGTTACTCATATTAGAGTAATTTGTGGAATTTCAATGTAGAGGAAATTCAGCGTATATGAACTTTGTGAACTCTGATGCATATCATCCAAATTAATGTGTGAAAAAGAATTATAATGTTTTGTCAGATTTTTTTTCAAAGTTCACAGTGCTGTTTTTAGCTCATGAAAATTTCGTTTCAAACCTGTTTTAGGGTAAAAAACTTCTAAAATATCACTTTAAACATTATGTGTGTGTAATATAAATGACATATTTAGGTAAAAATTGTGTGTATTTTAACAAAGAAGGAAGGAAAGGAAGGGAGGGAGGGAGGAAGGAAGGAAGGAAGGAAGGAAGGAAGGAAGGAAGGAAGGAAGGAAGGAAGGAAGGAAGGAAATTAATTCAAGGGAAACCAGCCATTTGCTAACCTTTGGTTCAAGAGGAACATTTCACATCCACTAGATTTATATCATTTGCATTATATTGTGAGCTGTGAGCAAGCATGTGATATTAGGAAAAGTATCTTCAATGTTTTATGGATTTTTAAATTGTTTTAAAAGTGATTAACAGCTATGCAGAAACACTTAACTGTCATTTTATCCAGGATTTCTGAAACTTGACATTAAAATTAGTTACAAGCTCTTCCTTCCTTCATTTCTTCCTTCTTTCCTCCTTCCTTCCCTTCCTCTTCTCTTCCTAAAAGTTCTACTTGGCATTCTTAGCCATCTGCTATTTCATTTCTCCCTTGATTTGTTGTATTTGTTACTATTTTTAGTTGTTTTCCTTTTTGTCTACACCTATCACATGTACATATGCACAGGCACATAGGCACTGTTTCTGCTGTTTCCAGTTCAGTAATTACACTTTTGAATATTTTATTAATGATTCCATTTTAAAGTCAATATTTTTTAAAAAAAATTCTCCTAATCCAAAATTTCAGGTGGAGTCCTCCATGAATTAATTTTTCTTTTCTTATCTCCGATTATAAATTTGCAGGAAAGTGTCAGTATCCATTTGGCCTTTGAATTACTTTGAATTACCTGGCAAGTTCCAGGTAAAGTGATAATGCCTATTTGAAGTAGACATAAAAAGTTTTGAAATTCAACTGAGATGAAACAATCAGATTTCAGTTATCATGAATCTGCTATATTTATTTTGATAATCTGAGATAATTTCATGTTCTAATTAATTATTAATTCTATCTTAGATGATTTATTGTTTAAAAGAAAGAACAGAATTTATTCCAGGAGTAACACTGAAATTCAACTCTCCATTCTGACCTATGGCATATTATGAATTTTATGTATATGAGAGCATAATGCTAATGTAATTCACTCTACATCCCTAAATCAGTATTTTACACTTGGAAGTTCAATTATGCAGTGATGACAAATTATGAAAACCAAGTTCTTTCTGTATAAGATTACTTAATTTTAATAGTCTATGTAGTTGCACATTTGTATTCACTCTACTTTTTTTCAGTTTGTTTGTTTAGAAAGATGTTACAGGTACAAACTAAAATATAAAATATTTATTTCATGCAATCTCTGCAACATGAAAACGCCCATTCCAGGGGTGGGTTCTAAATTTTTTTACTACCGGTTCTGTGGGTGTGACTTATTTTGTGGGTGTGGCTTGATGATCATGTGACAATTCTTTAGGATTTAGCAGAGGTACTGGTCTACCAGGCTTTTAAGTGCTTTCAGAGCTGTACCAGTCTACTCATTTTGTTTTTGGAGGCACTGGTCTACCTATTTATTTTTGCAGGCACTGGTCTACCCATTTATTTTGCAGCCACCGTCTACTCATTTGTTTTCTTTTACCACTGATCAGCTGTAGGATGGCCCTTTGAAGCCCCGCAGCAAGAGTTTAAACAGTTTTTTTCCCTCTAGCCGATAGCTGGGACTCAGGAGGCAGCAATAGATTGGGGGTGGGGCCAAATAAAAGGTAAGAATAATGCAGGGGTGGGGTGGGCGGGGGCGGGGGGGTAGAACCGGTTCGGTGACATCATATCGTCACCGCTATCAGCTTGGCCAAACCGGGATGAACCCATCACTGCCCCAGACCCTATTTTAAAAAGCGAACTTCTAGTTTTTCTGTAACTATACTCATCATGGTTACCTCCCTCAATAAAATATACTTTTCATCCTTTTACTTTACCATATAGATAATATGACTTCCATTTCTTGGTCTTGAGACACCCCCTCCCTCAAAAAATGTTAAATATGACTCTTATCCATAAAAAGGTGGCTCAAGCCTGACTTACAATGGTGCAATACATTTCACAAATGAATAGGAATTTAAATTGCATCCCCAATTTATTTTGGCAGTTGTACTCTGGTAGAATTTGATACTTTCCCCCCAACCATTTGGGCTATAGAAGTTGATGGACTGTGAGCCAATGATGTGGTTTCAAAAGAACATTCCAAATTCTACTTGGGAGAATGAATTGGTTGCAAGATTATGGCCATTTTAAAAAGTTCTGGCAATGAGAAACACTCTTTTGTTCTTGAGATTTTGTCCATTTCTGAAAGAAAACCGAGGGGTAAATGTGCCATTTCAATGCATTTTTGTAACCAAAGAAGAACAGTATAGGGAAAGAGCAGCAAGTTTGGAGCAACTGCAGGAAATTGCTTTTCTTTTATTTGCGTGGCAAGAGAGCAGTGGTGTGGAAAAGTGTATTTTGTTGATCTGAACTGGAGTGAAATGGGTAATGAAGACAGATCAATATTAGCCCTTCTACGTTCACTCACTTGAGAAAAAACAGGACTTCCTCTATATGTGTTGTGCAGTTGATTTTTTTCTTTTAGTTGGTCATATTAAAGCTGATTCTCTTATTCTCTCCCATGCCTTGATCATCCTCCTTTTTTATTTGTTCTGTCTTCTTGTTACAGCTCTTACTTTTGCTTGGTATCCAGAACATTGGTAATGTAGGCAAAGAGACACCATGAAACAAAACTATATTGCATTGGTCATTCAGGGGTAATAAACTATTGGTTTAAGTCTGATAAACCTGAACAGTGTCACAGGACATTATCAGGTTTCCTGAAATTTTACCATGAAAAGCACATAAAAACACACTGTGCTTTTTGTCCAGGAATGCTAATGTATCTCCCACAATGTTGTTCGTATTCTGTTCTTAGAATCCCCAGAGTTCAGTGGACTTTTGCTTCATTTGGATTAACAGTATGATGTCCATCTCAGGGCATCTGTTTAGGAATATTTTAATTCAACTTGTATCAATTAAAAATCAATGTAGGACTTAGCTAAAGGAGTTGGGCGGCATAGAAATGCGACAAATAAATAAATAAAGTACTCAAGCAAAGTTAAGCAGTTGGAATGCTTTCTTAAAATATAAATGGAGTTAGCAACTAGATCTTAGGTGCATTTTTATAATAATTAGAGAATACAGTAAGACTAAAATTTGTATAAATACCTAGCAGGCATTTATATATGTCTACTAAGGTACAATAATTTAAAATACTGTGATTCCACTACAAACCCAAAGAAAGTTTTCCACAGCACTTACCCCTTCTCATGATATCATGTTCTGTATGACAGACTTTTCTTAAAGTATGGCCTATCTCTATGAAAGATGTGCCAGCCCCTGGAATAAGATTTAGCTCAGAATGAGTACCTGGACATGTTATATTCAATATTGCAATTATTTCCTTGAATCATTTGATTTCTTCATCCCCATTCCTCAAGATAAATGTCCTAGGTATTTATGCAACTTTGGGAGAAGGTACCAAAAGAAGTTATACAAATATGCCTACCCATATGCAATCTTCCCTATTAGTATTTTTGGCTGGCTGAATGGGATAGAAGTCTCTAGCTTTTTGAAAGTCAGGCTTCTACTCTCTTTCAACCAAATGCAAATATAGAAATCCCCTTCAGAACCTCTGAGGAAGTTTGCAGTCGAACAGGTGAGTTTGGCACATGATATGCTAATCTGGCTGTATTGTGCATGACCTTATACCCTTACATGTGCTTGCAAATCCTGATTGGTATAAACTTGAATAGAACTATCATTTCTTCCTTAATATGATACTTGCTTTCTACCCACAAACAGGGTATTCTTTTGTTATTTAGTCTTTAATTAAGGTATAATGGGCTTCCTGCTGAAGTATCTTGAAAAGGCATCTCCATTCTGATGCCTTATCAGAGCTTTGTTATAAGTCTAGAACTGTTAGTAAGCAGTTTTGTAGAATGGCAACAGGCCAACAAGTGAGTCATTGCCTGTCCTAGCTCACGGTCTGCCAAATGCCAGCTAGGACACACCCATACCGACAAACCATTATTGAAGAGAGAAATTCAGCATCTCTATCCGCAAGCATAATGCTTCTGTTGTTGCTGAGAGTGTTAATTTTTTAGAGAGGAGAAGAGCCTAAGATTGTAAAACTTAAAAAGTAAGCTTGGGGCTAGTCAGTAGAAAGTTCCACGTTAACTTAATTACTCTTGAACTTATGTTAGTAATGCAGAAACTAGCTGAAATTACAATCCTCCTTAGAGTTTGGACTTGTGTGTAATGCTTACTGGAAGCTTAATTAATAAATAGTGGTTTGAAAGTTAAGTCAAAATTGAAGATACTTTTAAGTAGTTATCCTGAAAAAATGGTATGCGTGTGGCTTGCTTGTTTGCTTGCAAATTAAAACTAACTAGAGCAGGGGTGTCAAATTCATGACCTGTGGGCTGGATGCGTCATGTGCTGGCTCCGCCCCCACCTGGTTTAGTGAAGGGGGGAAAGTCCCAATACGTCACATGATGCCGCCATGACAACGTGAGTTTGACACCCCTGAACTAGAGGTTAGCAAAAGTGAATTCTAAAAACTTGTTTAGATCTTAATGTAAAGAAAACTGGAAATTCTTTTGGACTTTTTGCTGAAAGTGGATATAAATGACTTGACGATTTCTGGATTTGAAAAGAGTTGGATATATGGAAGAAGTTAGCTATGTGATATAACCTTGATGGGGGGAAGAGTGACAATAAATATGATTGTAACTGTTGTATGGAAGATCAAAAGTTGCTTGTTTAAATATTTCTTTTTCTTTTATCTACTGCACTTTATCTTTTTTCTTTTTCTTAATTTCATTTTCTTAATTTTTTCACTGTTTATCTTTTATTTGTTTAAAAATATTCTAATAAATAATGACAATTTAAAAAAGAGAAGGCTTAGTATATGTGGATTTTATATTGGATTCTACATTTGGGGTAAAGTATTTCATCTCTAGCTGTTCAGCTAGCCAAATGTCTTGCTTTTGGCCTAAGAAGATGTATTCATTTATCTTCTGCTTTTCTATTCATTTTAAATACTCAAGTTACTTATCAACAAATAACACTTAAAAAGTTAAAAAAACCAGTGGAAGGGATGTGCCTTCAGAATGCACGGCTAAAACAAATGACTGAAGATCAGTTGTTGCGCCATAAAATGGTACCTTTCATAACTTGATAATAATGTAAAAGAAGGGTCTCTTTTGCATGTCTGATGCACAGCCTCAGAAATAAAGGGAGTATCTTTGGATGGCCTCTACTGTATAATTGTATACCACTCAGAGTCACTTCGTGTGAGACAGACAGCTATATAAATGTGTTAGATAAATAAATTCATAATAGAAGAGGGCATCCTTCAGATATTCATGTTTCAAGGCATTTAGAGTTGTACAGTTAATCTGTCTATTCAGATACTTGGTAGGGACAGACTCTTTCTGTAAATGAGGTATTCAGAAAGACATTGTTATATCAACAATTTATATAATCTAATTGAGAACAGCCATGTCCAACCTGGAGCCCTCCAGATTTGTTGGTTTACAACTCTTGTGTTCAGCCTGCATGGCAACTACTACTGTAGGCTGGCATTGTGAAAATTACAGTCCAGCACACTGGACGGTCCCCATACTGGGGAAGGATAAAGAAGGTAGGTAAAAGAAAGAATCTAATCATGATAGAGCAGTGATTAGTGACTTTTTCCATCAACTCTTTGTAAACTAGGAAGCAGGAATGTGAGAATCATAGCTCATGTATATCTTCCTTCATGACCCTCCTCTAAGAAGCCCCCACCATTCATGGTGTCAGCATAGCATTTTAAGAGAAAAGGGGAAGCTATTTGATGTAGACAAAGGTTTGTATGAAAATATAATTCTGCTTTGTTAGCAGCCATCACACTCTAAAAGGCGCCGCTTTTGTTTTCTTGTAACGTTGTGAAAACCTCATGTCGGATCGAGAGCTGCGGCCCTCACGACTAATCGCCTCTCCTTTGTGTTTTTAGATTATAGGGGCAATTAGTGTTGTCAAAACCTCTGGCAAGTCTCTTTGCTCTTGACAGGGTGTCAGTCCAACGGGCGCGAAATGGAAGGTGTTATAACTCTCCGGTAATTAGAATGCCTCCGATTTTGAAAATGCCAGCCAACGTGTATCAAGCTGGATGTACGTGTGGTGGTGGGGGGTTGGTGGGGGGGGGGGAGAGTTCAGATGGGGGATGCAGATGAGCAATTAATTACAGACTCTCATTCAGAGCACATTGCAAGCTGATGAGCAGCAAAAGGAAATTATCCTGATGCTTGTCTCCTAAAGAGTGGGCATCAACTGCATTCTTTCTTGTTCTCCTATTGCTATTACCCAAATTTCTCTACTGATTTTCATTGCTTCTTGCATGTTGAAACAGCCATTATGATAGATAAAGCATGAACTACTAGCAACTTGATATACTAGCCAAATACAGATTGTGGAGGTTACAATAACAAGTCTTTATGTTAATCACCCCACTACAATTCATTAAGTCTCTTCACTGTTGCTCTCCTTGTGATAAATTTGGTCTTCTATGAGCGTTCTTCAGGTAAAAGCTGGAGGAATGGTACAATTATCACAAGCATTGTTAGAGTCTCTTTCTAATATTAGGAAGTTTAAGTAGTCTGGATTTTGTCAGGATGGACCAAGGTCCTATTGCCTTGATTCATTGACTGATTCTGGTTGTCAGTGCCTTTTCAGCAGTCTTGGAGCAAGTCCAAAGGCAGTTAATAAATAACTTCATAAGTTAACTTGGAGTGACTTCTAGAATGACAAATGAAATTTGGGGCACCTCCCTCAAGCCAGCAACCTGAGTAAACAGATAAGCTTTGTAACATGCCCCAAAGGTCAGCAAGCTCCTGCTTGCTTGAACTGACAGGACAGAAGGGTGTAGAAATTCCCTGGTGCAATTCTGTCTGCTTCAAGAACTATTAAATCGAAAGGTAAGAATGTCTTCCAGGTTTTTTTTTTTTCACTTGCTGGTCTGATGACAGAGTTGATCTGCTTCATGTGTGCCAAGCTGCAGTGTTTCTCTTTCTGAATAGATTGAGAGAAGAGAAGGAGGCAACATGCATTGCATGGTCTTCAATGAAAGGAAAACAAGCTGGGGTATCCTTAATAACAAACAATGCTGGATCAGATGGAAAATATGTGCTACTGTATACATCATGTGGGAAAGCAACGGATAATGTTTCCTTGAATGTACTCCAAATATGAGACCTGTTCCTTGAAGTGTTCATTTGACATTTCCTGCTTGGAGAAAGGCATGGATGAAATAGAGTAATTTGCATTCCTTGTTCAAGTAATTTATATGCCATTTTTCGTGCTCAAAGTGACTTCAAAGCATCTATTCCAAAAAACACTGAAATGCTTGAAACTTACAGCTAATTACCATCAGAAATAGATTTTCCTTACACAAGACGTGGAAGGAGGAATGCTACCTAGCTTAAACAGGAAATCTTTCTACCAATTCATGACACATAGGTTAAAAATCTTGTCTTTTGGTTGAAGGCACATAGAGAAGAGTTCATCTGACATGTTTGGAGATGTTACCTTTTCTAGGACATCTTCCAGCATTAGAAGAAGCAATAAATTAATTTTATCCTAAAAAGTAAGATCTTCAAACTTCCATTTTCCTTTGCTCTTTGTATTCCTAGCCAGGATCTACTATAAGAAGAAATGTGAGAGAAGGACCATGACATTGATTGGAGAAAAAAGTGTGCTAAGTGCATTAGATTTAAGGTATATTTATGTGCTGTGAGTTGGTTGAGAAGATGCAAAAAGGCCAGGTATAAATACTTAACTATTTTTAACACCAATATTGAAATGTAATAACTGGCTTCTACATTGAACTGGTCCAACGCAATTACAATATCTGAAATAGAATTTTATAGAGCTTTGTGTGGAAAAACGCTATTGTCAGTTCCACAGTCCTAGACCAGCCCAGGAAATAAACTCGATAAAAAATCAAGAATCAAGATCACATGAAGTGTTAATACTACTTTATAATGCCTTGGTAAGGCCACATTTGGAATACTGCATTCAGTTTTGGTCGCCACGATATAAAAAAGATGTTGAGACTCAGAGTGCTGAGAAGAGCAACAAAGATGATTAGGAGACTGGAGGCTAAAACATATGAAGAACGGTTGCAGGAACTGGGTATGTCTAGTTTGATGAAGAGACGAACTAGGGGAGACATGGTAGCAGTATTCCAATATCTCAGGGGCTGCCACAAAGAAGAGAGAGTCAAGCTATTCTCCAAAGCACCTGAGGGTAAGACAAGAAGCAAGGGGTGGAAACTAATCAAGGAGAGAAGCAATTTAGAACTAAGGAGAATTTCCTGACAGTTAGAACAATTAATCAGTGGAACAACTTGCCTCCAGAAGTTGTGAATGCTCCAACCCTGGAAGTTTTTAAGAAGATGTTGGATAACCATTTGTCTGAAGTGGTGTAGGGTTTCCTGCCTAAGCAGGGGATTGGACTAGAAGACCTCCAAAGTACCTTCCAACTCTGTTATTCTATTATAAAATTAAAACTACTTTATTGAGATTGATTTTACCAACAGAATCTTGAAAATCTGATTATGGCATAACTCCTCCCCTTTTTATATGCCAATGAATCAGGGAAGAGTCTGCCTGTCTCACTTATGAATATTATCTCATTTCTCTGGACTTCAGCTCCTTTGCCTTCATGACAGTTCTTGCATATTTCTGCCAAGATCATCTTCCTCATTTTCTACAGCCAATGTCCTAAAGAACAATGTGTGTGTGTGTGTTGTGCATGTGTGTGTGTGTGTGTGTTTTCGTAGATTTTCATGGGTAGAGGTAGAGGGGAAAAAAAAAACCTTGCGCAAGCACGAAGCTGAAGACACCAGCCTGAAGAGGACGAGTGGGACGTCGCCAAGATACTCTCAATCTTACACGGGAAAAGACCCGAATACACCAAAACATGCATATATAAAAGAACATTATATGTTCTTTTAAAAAGAACATATAATGCATATCTCCAGAATTTAAAGTTTACAATTGGTAACTATCTAAGTTATCATTGGAAGCCACATGTCTCTTTAGTATCTCCATAAAGCTATGGTTCAAGAATTCCTTATTGGGTAATTAAGGTGGTAGTTATGCAATATGAGCTACATAGAATGTATTCCAGAGGAGTTCAGGGAGGAAGGAGAAATTAGGTTACACAGGCAAATGTTTGCTCTGGTAACAATGGAGGTAATATTCCAAGAGTGTTCAGTGATATTTTAAAGATAGTTTAATATAATTTTAGTTTATTATCGTTAGCTTTCTGGAAACATGATGTGTTAATTGTGTTTGTGCATGTGTAGGGTGTTTTAGAAATACAGATTGACTTGGAAATCAGTTGTATTATTTCTGGAGCAGAAAGGTATCCAAAACAACCTTTTCCCCTTAAATGCTGTTTGGAGTAGAAGTAAGAACTGCCAGGGTGAAGATACATTTTTTCTTGTCTATGGAGATTCTCAGACATCCAGGTCCTGGTTGTCACAAAGATGTTTTTCAAGAGGCAACTGGACTTTCTTGTTTTTCTTTGAAGATGTTTCACTTCTCATCCAAGAAGCTTCTTCAGCTTTTTTATTTTCTTATTCCTCCCAACTATATCTTCTGGGCTAGCATACAGCATAAGGTCCATTAAAAATGGAACTCTTTATGGGCTATTCCATCAATAACATAGGATTTAAAAAACCATTTCCACCACATAGTAAATGGCTTTAATTAAAATACCCAATTAGGCAAATGGAATGGATACAATCCTAATCAAATTTAAGTTTTTATTTTTCTTTAGATAGTTATTGCTGAGAAACAGACATTTTTAATTGCATGTGAAGATAATCAAGGATTTTATTTCTGTGTAATACGATATTATGTAACATCAATGTTTTAAAATACCTGCAAGAATTTCAAGGAAAATAATTAGAAGATAAAAAGTTAGAATTTTGTTTGGGATATAGTAATTTAATCACCCAAGTAGATGAAATTTTTCTTCCTATTGAAATATTTCAGTTCAAGTAGTTCTGATTACTGGAGAGAAAATCAAATGTGGATGCAGCATGAAAAATATTCTGTGCTTTTCTTAGTTTTCTAATTGTTGATAATAATTATAATAATTGATAATCAGCAGGTTGTTAATAAGCATGAAAAATCTGATTCCATTAATTTAGACAAACAAGCCTTCATGAAACTTTTCTGAATAAAATTTTTCTGTTTCTGTAATGGCACACTCAATGCTTTAAGCATGCCATGTTTCCCTCTCCCCACTTTATTTAATGAAAATTTCTTGCAACAAATGCATCTCAACCTAAAAACTGTATTTAGCTCACAGTCAGCATTTTCTCAATCAATCAGAATAGAGCAGGAAGGTCTTGGAGGTCTTCTAGTCCAACCGCCTGCTCAAGCAGGAGACCCTATATCCATGATGGCGAACCTATGGCACAGGTGCCACAGGTGGCACGCGGAGCCATATTGGTGGACACGCGAGTGTTGCCCTAGCTCAGTTCCAGCACACATGCGCGCACTGGCCAACTGATTTTCAGGCCTTCCAGTCCCACCGGAAGTTGGGAAACTGGCTGTTTCCAGTCTCCAGAAGGCCTCCAGGAGGATGGGGAAGGCTGTTTCTGCCTTCCCCAGGCTCCTAGAAAGCCTCTGGAGCCTGGGGAGGGGGGAAACGGGCCTACCAGGCCCACCAGGTCATTGCATGCCAAAAGCAGGGGGAAGTGGGGGGGGGTGACATGCGCATACACAGGAGGGCAGGGCGCATTGAATTATGGATGTGGGCACATGCATCCGTGACCCCCCACGCAACCCCCACTTTTGGCATATGACGGCAAAAAGGTTAGCCATCACTGCCCTATATCATTTCAGAAAAGTGACTGTCCAGTCTCTTCTTAAAAGTCTCCAGTGAAGCACCCACAACTTCTGAAGGCAAGCTGTTCCACTGGTTAATTGTCCTCCCTGTTAGGAGGTTTCTCCTTAATTGCAGGTTGCTTCTCTTCTTGATTCATTTCCATCCATTGTTTCTTGTCCTGCCCTCTGGTGCTTTGGAAAATAAGTTGACCCCCTTCTTTGTGGCAACCTCTCAAATGCTGGAATACTGCTATTATGTCCCACCCCCCTCAGTCATTCTTTTCTCTAGGCTAGCCAACCCCAAATCCTGTAACTGTTCTTAATACGTTTTAGTCTCCTTACCTTGCACCATCTTGTGATAAACATGTTACCTAACTCTGTTATGAACAGCAGTACAATTTTCATGCCACAACAACATCACAAACTTAGAATAAATGTTTTCAGTACTGATGGATTTGTTGTCACAAATGGCTTGTTGACTGGAAGTGTTATTCACAAATGAACAAAGAGGAAATAGTGGTCAACCACGAAGTAGTTATGTGACTTGTTCTTGATCTCCCTTCTCCAGTAAGGATGAACACTCATTGAAGTTTTTGTTTAACAGGGCATCATGAATTATAGTGACCTAATTCTGACTTGTCTGTTTTGATAGTAATGTAGGGTATAAGAATAATAACCTTTGGGAACTTAAAGAAAGCAGTACTATTTCCTGCCCTTAACAAGGCATGTTAGGACAGGTGGTTTATAGCCCACAGACTAGAGTTTTTTCGAAGGCTGGGAAACAGTATTATAAAGCAATTAGTGAACATTAAATGCATGCTTGGGTGGAAGGACAATATCAAATCTCAGTATGAATCTCTGTTCAAAATATTTTGTAACTTTATGTAATATTTTGCTGCAGCAGAAAAGCCGAATTTTATTCTCAGGAATTCAGCTAGTGCAGCTATATTACATGTGTGAACAGTCACTGTGGGCATCTGTTCAATCGTGTTAAATAGTCAACAAAGTATTTTTAAAAAATGAAATTCCCATTAGAACAAAGACAAAAGGATTGACAATTTGTCCCTATTTATGAGTGTGATGTAACCGACTCACTTTGCCTGCTCTAGTCTACCTTAGTCTGCTACCAGCTACAAACAAATAAGTGCAACTTAAAAAAGGTTTCCCATCTACAGCAATTGGTAAAAAGGAAGTCCCACAGAACTTTTCAAAACAACGTATGGCTTCATCTTGCAAATAAGAAAATAGCATTTTCTCTCGCTTTCATTTCTTTCTGTGTGTGCGCATGCACACTTTGAATAATGTTCATTTACTACAGTACTGATTTGGGGAGGTGGAATAAAAAAAATCTGCTAATTGAATTACCTGTGAAATATGAAGTAGAATTTTGTATTTCTGTCTACAGCTTTCCATCTGTAGTGTTAACATCAACTTTTGTCCCAGGCTTGCTTCACCGTGTGCATTCGGACTTGGATAGAATTTTAGGATTTGACAGAAAAGTCTACCTCAAAACAGATCATGTCCTTGAGATTTTTTTTTTAAACACTAAGCAACAATTCTTGTTCTTCTGATTCTGAGCACTTAAACACTTTAGCTTTACTGCATCTGAAGAAAATACTTGTATTTTCTTCTCATCCACATATCTGGAGAATAAAGAATATGTATGTGAGTTTTATCTGTGCAACTATCCCCCCCCCCCCCATAAACTCTCTCTTAACCCTCTAGTTGACATCGCCTGTAACCCATCTTTCTCTCGGTAGGTTCCAGTGTCGGTGGCTATGATGTCTCCTCAGATGATCACACCCCAGCAGATGCAACAGATTCTGTCTCCACCACAGCTTCAAGCCCTGCTGCAGCAGCAACAAGCAATTATGCTGCAACAGGTAAAGCAGCTTGCATTTGAGCAAACTTTTCGTGTGAGAGTCACAGAGGCTGACGTCTATGTCTGAATTTCTCTCCTGCAAGTGCAATGTGTTTCCTGTTTGTAAATTTTCAGGATGGGCTGAAAACTACTGACTTGCCCAAAATTGTTGGATGTAATAGTTGAATAAAAATATGAATCTTTGACGGTAAAGTCCAACTCTTTCAGATATATATATATGTATGTATGTATGTATGTATGTATATGTATATGTATATGTATATGTATATGTATATGTATATGTATATGTATATGTATATGTATATGTATATGTATATGTATATGTATGTGTGTATATATATATATATGTGTTTTTTTTGTCATGGTCATGGACTGAATGTGTGGATTGGAATCTTTTGGATAATTCAAATGTTGGAGGTTTATAAAATTTAGGATCAGGGGTGAAATGTAAAATTTGTTACTACCGATTCTGTGGGTGTGGCTTGGTGGTGGTGGGTAATGTGACTGGGTGGGTGTGGCCAACTTTTTTTTTTTAACTTTTCAAAGCATTTTTTCTAATGCTTTGAAAAGCCTCTGCCGATCAGGCAACTCAGCTGGGATCATCAGAGAGGCTTTTTAAAAAATGTTTTGAAAAGCCTCCCTGAGGATCAGGCAATTCAGCTGGGATCATTAGAGACTTTTCAAAGCATTTTTTTTCCCACCTCTTCGGCCAAGAGGTTGCAGAAAAAAATGCTTTGAAAAGCCTCTGACGATCCCAACTGAGCCACACGATCATCAGAGGCTTCTTTTTTTTACTTTTAAAAGCATTTTTTTATTGGAAGAGGTTGTAGAAAAAATGCTTTTAAAAGTTAAAAAAAAAAGCCTCTGATGATCGTGCAGCTCAGCTGGGCATGATGGGGGGGTGCAGGGGGCCCAGTTCTCCGAACCACCTGCCACCATCGCTACCAGATCAGGCGATCCGGTCGGAACCGAGAGCATTTCACCCCTGGATAGGATATATATGAGAGTAAATTGAGGAGTTTATTTGCAAGTGAAGTTTTTGCTTGTGAATTTGATTTTTTTGTTTATTTACCGAGATATATTACAGTGGACAGATAGGATTCCAATGCCCCAACTTTGTTTTGTTTTACTTCGTGTTTCTCTTAATGGTGATCTGGAATTGCTCTAGTCATGCACAAACTGGAAAGTCTAACTTTGTTAAATAAGGTTGGAAGTTATATCTTGTAAAATTGTTCAGAAGTTATACTACAGTTAGATAAAATGTGGCTGAATTATTTTTCCCCCATAACAAAATTACTTGGTTCTTAATCCGGGCAAATACAGTTCCCTTCTCATAGCAGGTTCCTTAGCACTACTTTTAGGATAAATGATAGTTATAAAAAGTTCCTTATTTCTTGTCCTCCTGCATTGATGAAACTTTAAGAATAACTGGAGGAAAACTGAAAATGAGAAGCATAATACAGCTACTCCTCGACTTATAACAGTTTGTTTGGTGACTGTTCAAAATTACAATGGCACTGAAAAAAGTGACTTACGGTTATTTTTCACACTTATGACTGTTGCAGCATCCCCATGGTCATGTGATCAAAATTCAGATGCTTGGTAACTCATATTTATGACGGTCGCAGTGTCCCGGGATCATGTGATCACCTTTTGCAAACTTCTCACAAGAAAAGTCAATGGGGAAGCCAGATTCACTTAGCCGTGCTAGTAATTTAACAACTGCATTGATTCACTTAGCAACTATGGAAAGAAAGGTTGTAAAATGGGACAAAACTCACCTGTAGACTGTGTACATCATTCAATTAAAGATTTGTACTAAACAAATGAGGACTTAATGAATGCCCTATTTAACAATATTGACTGTATAATGCATGGTATATTTTACATTGAAACTTCATTCCAGACATTCTATTTCAAAGGTGTTTTTTTTTTTTAATTCCATATAATGACAGTTATCTTAAGAGGTACAAATAAAGCAGTTAGGTATAATTTTCATTTTGATTTTGGTGACCAAGCACATTCTGTACTTCTGAACTTTTCAAGTTCTGGCTTCTTCTGAATTGCAGCAGCATGTTTATCATATTAGCTTATGGCTCTAAAATATGCTTAATCCAAAAAGCTTTACTTTAAAGCAAAGAGTTCTCTTAGGAAATATTTTCATCAACCACTATATAGAATTGGGAGTCAGATGGGCATTATTTAAAAACTAAATATAAGTGAAAATAATTATTAAAATGAAGGAGGAGATAAAAATCCCCAAGAAAACACAACTGTTTGGACAAACATTTACACCAGGGAAGGGAGAGCAAACATAAAAACCACAGCATCCTCCACACCCTTCCTCCTGCCTTAAGTACCTGTTTATTTCAAACATGCTGATAAGGAGTCAAGGTTAGCCCCAGGGGAAGAACAAAAGGTAAACACTAACCTGGGTGGGGTCCTTCCCTCTCAGAGCCTTTTTGGAGCCAGATAGAGAAACACGTCTGACTGCAAATTAAACAGCCTGGACCGGAATAGCTGGCATTCTCTGTGAGAAGAAAACCAAACATCACACCTCTCACCTCTTGACCCAATGTTCTCAGAATCCCATATAGAGACCTGGTTTTGATTGGCTTTTGGGTAAACAAGAGAGGCTTTCCAAACCTGTTCAGCAGAGTTAAAGAGAAAGGTTTCTGCTGTCAGTACTGTCAAACACAAGCTGATAAGGACTCTCCCAGAATCCCCAGGGACATTCCTTAGAAATCAGCTTTCCCCTGCTTTGCTCCCCCCCCTCCCCCAATTGAGGAAACCTGTGCTGGTCGGCGTTCCCCCCCCCAGAAAAGAAATTACATCTGTAAATCATATATTTTAATATAATGAAACTAAAACAGGCAGGCCTAAGAAAAGCTCAGAGTAATGCCATTTACCGTACAGTAAGCAAAATTGCATTGAAGAGGTGAAATCCTTCATTGTGCTAAATATTAACATTTTGTGGATAAAATAAAAACTAAAAACTAAAATAAAATAAAAACTAAAACTGAATTAATTTAAAATTTCACATTCTGAATCTAGTAATAGTAACTAGTTAAAAGTTATTTTAATTTTAATTTTGATTTGTAAGTTTATTTTGAAAAGAAAAAGCATAAAAATACATAATTTTAATTTTATTGAGGTAATATATAGATTAAATAAATTGAATCCTATTCCCAAATACTCTAACCAAAATTGCACCTGAAAATAAGCATTATTAACCTAGAAATGGCTCTCCGTCCAAAATATTAAACCTTGTGTTTAGGCAAAGTAAGTACAAAATCACATTGCCAATGTTTCGCAAGTTTGGCAACTTTAAGATGTGTGCATTTTAATTCCCAGAATTCCCCAGCCAGCGTACCTAATGACATAGAATAGTTTAAATAATTAGTTTCATTCAGTACTTATTAAGTTTGCTAAACAATAATAGGTTTACATTTTTACTCTGGCCACTAAAACTCATTATTTGAAAACTAAGCACTTGTAAAAACAGATTCCTGTATTGGTTTATCTATATAGATTAGGTAGTATTCCAAAGCTTCTTTTAACTGAAGTTCACAAGTTGCACAGAATTTTCCAGAAACAAAAACTAATAATTCAAAGCAGAATATTTGGCTTTCTTAAGTCCAAAAAGAAATACCTGTCTGTTTGACTTGTGAGTGGTTGCTAAATTCACATGATTTAGAACCAAGTTTACTATCTATGGCCCAGGTAAAGCCATAACTTGTGAACCAGCCAGATCTGAAAATAAGTCTTCCTAATGACTTCAGGAATCTGGATTTCCAGAGACAAGGTCTCGAACACCATAGTTTATAAAAATGTTATAAAAATAATTCCAGGAATACCTACGGGCAAGAATCAAATGCTAGAACAATATGATAGATATATAGAATATATTAGATAGGTACATAGGTAGATAGCAGTGATGGGTCTCAAATTTTTTACTACTGGTTCTGTGGGCATGGCTTGGTGGGCATGGCTTGGTGGGTGTGTCAGGGGAAGGATACTGTAAAATCTCCATTCCCACCCCACTCCAGGGGAAGATTACTGCAAAATCCCCATTTCCTCCCAATCAGGTAGGATTTGTGAGGCAGAGAATAGATGGGGGTGGGGCCAGTCAAAATTTTTACTACCAATTCTCTGAACTACTCAAAACTTCCGCTACCGGTTCTCCAGAACTGGTCAGAACCTGGTGAAACCCATCTCTGGGTAGATAATAGACAGGTGGATAGGTTTGTTTTCTGATACAGATTCTCTTTCCTAAAGAGGAAGGGAGCAGAACATGGAACCTATTATTTGCCCCTAAACCCTTATGACATAATTTTTGGTTCTCATCCCCAATGATAGCCAAAACTTTTTTATAAGCAATTACATTCACATGTATTCATGCTTTCTACCCTTTGTCACATCCCAGAAAATTATGTCTTCCTTTTTCATTTAAACTTTAAGCTCCTTTAAGGGAGAAATCTGTTTCTTTTCCAATAAAGCATTGCATATAGTATAAATTATTCTTCATGGTCTTTAATGCTTTTTGGGACTCCTCTGCATGAAGCCCCTTCATCTGCCTGTGTCACAAGGCTTCTACAGCTGTTCTATACCTGAACTGATGAACTTCTGGCAAGTTGCAATGCAGGAGTAAACCATGCAAAAAAGTATTTTCAGCATTAACTTCTGTGTAGAAGCTGTGTAGCAGGTTTCCCACCAGCAAAACTCTTACCTTGTCTCAGTTTTTTGGTTGCTTCTGCCACCTTGCTGAAGTCACAATGACACCCTACCAATGTTTCAACATCGGCTTTAAAGAGCAGATTTTTTTCTCTCACTGTAAAGCATACAGGGTGAGACAAGAACAAAATGCGAAGCAGTTGGAAAAAGCATTGGTTGATTCTAGATATCGCATTGCTAAGGATACTTGCAAGATGGAACAAAAATTGGGTTTTTTTAAGGATTAAGAGATCCCAGTGGCTGTGCACCCCGAGATACTAAACCAAAGCTCAAAGGAACAAAATTTTGAGAAGATCTCACTTTTACTATAGCTACTATGCTATGCTTTTAGTTTGTTATTTCCATATAGGTCAGTCTGCTGAATTTATTAAATTCCTGTTGTACTCAGTGGTTTATTATGTGTTTATCTCAAATATGATTGACCTTTTACATTATGGGTTTTTAAAGTGTTATAACTTGTATAGACCTGTAACTTAAAGGCAAGTATAAATGTTTTAATAAGCAAAATAAATAACATTTGCTCTAATGTGAATATAAACATTATTTAGGCAAGAATGATTTTTCTTCTGTGACTTCATACTGTTAAAACAATATTTGTCCACAATAGTGCCAGATAAGCCCTGAGAACTAATTATATCCAACAAATCTTTTTTGGGTCAAAAGCCCCTCCAAACATTTCTGTTAAAAATGCTATCATTTTAATTCATCAAAAAGGGAAAATTTAATATATGACTCATTGAATAAGTTAAATTAAAACAAATATACTTTCTATCTTGGGCCCTCCATTTTTTTCCTCCTGCTTTTTCTAATTTGGTGCACAGCAATTGGAATGCCATGTGCCACATGTGGTAGTTCCTCCAAAGTTCAATATCTCTGAAATACGGCATAATGCTGTTCCATGTCAATTCATTTCTGGTCAAAAAAGACATAAAAATAAACAGGTTTCTATATCTTCTCCTGCTCTCTTTCCTCTTCAGTCTGTTTCTCTTGCCCCAAATAATGATTGGCAAGAGAAGGTTACAGCCTAGGTCTCATGTAATTCAATAAAATGTTAGTGAGTCATATTCCTTCAGTTCTGGGAACGCTTCTTTTGATTGACTCTTCTAGTCTGTTGACATGTATTCTCTACACCCTCTAAAAAAATATTGCAGTTGGCTATCTGCTTTCATTTCAAGTTCCGTATTTTTGGGAAAATAATTTCCATGTCCTCTTTTTCAAAAAAAAAGAAAAGAAATGAAGATCAGGTTTCATGAAGTTAGCGAGGTTTTGCTCTCTGTGTCTATCTGAGAATAGAAATGTTAGTGACCTCTTTTTAATAATTATTGTGACTTTCAGTAATTATATGCTAAAAGAGCAAAAAGAAGTAAACTTATTTGTTTGACTGACTTCTTTCATGATTCTATTCATTATGATCCTATAGGTCAGTGGTGTCAAACTCGATTTCATTGAGGGCCACATCAAGGTTGTGTTTGACCTCGCGGTGCCAGGGTGGACATGGCCAGCTTGATGTAACTTGTGCCTATGGAGGCCTGAGCACTCTGCCAGTGAAAACGGGCTCCCAATCTCCATTTTCGGCTGGGATAGTCTCCTGCAACCCGCTGCCAGTGAAAATGGATCTTAGGGCTGCATGTGAAAACGGAGCTCCTTTTTCGCTGGCAGAGACACCCTGGGCTGGTCCTTCTCTCTTTCCAGACTCCGCAGACCAGATCTAAGCACCCCATGGGCCAGATCCAGACATGGGCTTTGAGTTTGACACCCCTGATAGCACCATAATATCTTTATGGTGTGCTTGCATCTTATTAGATAGTTGCAGACCATTCAAGTACTGCAACACCAACTTTATCATCATTTTTTCCTATTCTTTTTCTCTTATCTTTTCTTCAGCTTCAGGAATACTACAAGAAGCAGCAGGAACAGCTTCACCTACAGCTTCTGACTCAGCAACAAGCTGGAAAGCAGCAAGCCAAAGAGGTGAGGTTTTTCTTGCGTTTAGGAAGACACTATACTTTTGGGGTAGGGGGACCAAATCTGCAGAAAAGAAAAAATAATTGAGGGGAAAACAGACTTGCTAAAAAAAATTGGACGTGCTTCTTGTCCTTCTGAGAGAATAAGATGGACTATCTTTGGTTATTCAGTATAGATTTAATTTCAGAAAATTTCTCAAGTTACTGCCTCTGTTGTAACCTATGTTTTGCAATAAGCAAGTTTAACTGTGACTAATTCACTGTTTAGGTAAATGTTTTGCAGAGATTCTCAATAATCAGCTCTCGTTTAAGAGATTTATCTGCCTCGAGTACATGATTTTTGCTGAAGAATTCTAAAATAAAAGATACTTGTACTACTCTTGCTATTGGTACTTTTGCCAGAAGCATCATCATAATGTAGTGTGTTGTGAAAGTACAGTACAGAGTGTTACAGAGTATTACCTGAGAAACATGAATTGAGATGCTATGATAATCTGGAAAATCTACTATATTCATCTTAATAGTCCAAGGAAAACTTAAAGGGTTACCTGTTAGACCCAGGAAACAATAACTTTTCAGAATTCATATACCCATGTTATGTTGTTATTGTTTATGATTAACTTGACAATAGGTACTTTTATGTTAGTTCCAAGATAAAAAGGTGGCATACAGAGCAAAAACTCCTTCCATTTTCCTCTCAGCATGGTTAAGCGAGCTTAAAAGCGAATGTCTGGCCCAAAATCAACCCATGATTTTATGTGCCTTAAACCCAGATTTCCAAGATCCTTTGCAATACTGTAATCATTACAATATATTGACTGACATAAAGTTAAAACGATGTATGTTGCAAGTAATTTTAGTACCTCCCACAAACTTTCTGTATGGCACTACTTCTCAGTCTGTGATTGGGAGGTCTACTGATGGTAGAGGTTACTTCAAGTGACCCCTAATACAAGTACCAAAATGACCAAAATCCCACATTGTTGTATTTTCTGAAATTTTGTTGTCCTGCTCCGAAACTTTGTGAAATTTGATTTTGACCAGTTATATTTGTTTAAAAGCATAATTTTCTATATATGCCGTGATACTTGCAAATGCATGCTTAGCCTTCAGTTTATGTGGCTTCTTGGATGAGAAGTGAAACATCTTCAAAGTCCAATTGCCTCTTGAAAAAACACCTTTGGGGTAACTTTAGAAATGTTGCTTTCTTTGAATTAAAGGGAAAAAATGTTGGCAGGTATAAATTCAGTCCTGTCATCACATATTGTGCCTAGGCTAGCGTTTACCTCCTTGCTTTGTACTGATGCATTTGAAATGCTAAGATAGATTCAGGAAATCTTACAATCCTAATTTCTTCTGTAACTCCAGAAAGCTTGAGAGTGAGAATTTTCAGAAAGAATCTTGTTCCTGGCACTTGTCCCAGAATACCACCTGATACAGCATGGTTAATCTAGGAGGGGAGCAGCACATGAGGATTGGCCAGCAAGTAACCTGGGCATCAAATTAATGAAGTGCTCCTGTCAGTCCACAGTGTCACGCTGAAACTCCTCTTGATGTGCTCATAAATCAAAGTGACGGCGCCTGTTACCCCAGTAACTGCACCCACTCAGCTGCATCTAATGTAAACAGAGCAGACAAAATGCTTTAAGAAATTCAAACCCCATCACCAGGGAAAAGATCAGGGATCAAAGAACATAGAGTTGGTGCAACAAGAAGTGAAGGTAAAAATCTGGGGTTTAATCCTAAATAAACACTTTCTGTAGATACCTGCTGCAAGTATTACAGGAAGAAAGGATTGTAAATAGTATGATTAGTACACCAGTAATTGCTAGTAACTGGCAGAATAAGCTTCAATAATTATTTTCTTGTGTTTAAGATTTTTATCAGTGTGCAGATAAGCTTCTTTCTTCATTGGTTCTATTAAAAGTACATGGAGGATGATCTCCAAAAGTGAAAATACCCACAAATTCTGACAACAGAAAATATTGGTAAATGCTTCTAAGGCAATACCAGATTAGCTCTTTAGTTCTAGTGATCAGGGAGAAATCTTGGAGTAATGTGGGTTAATAAAAATAATATAGAAGAACAAGTGAAGTGTACCTAATGGGCTGCATTTTTATGTACACAACACTCTGCTGGACTTAGTAAAATTACCAATATTTCAAATTTCTAATAAATTTCCAACAACTCCTCAGGAAAAAAAAGTACAGTAGTTTAAATTATCTGACTTATTTAGCCTTGCATTCAGTTTTTTGTCCAAAGGATTTAACATTTGGACTGTTTTTTTGAAATTTGGTACATTGTAGGTTAGTTTGGTTGTACAACCTTTGGGAAGTAGGGAGAATTTGGGTTCAATAAAATTAACTATTCAAAAAAATTCATCCACCATAAGTAATCCTATATTCTACCTATATGCTCATGACAGTCTCTCATTTAGAAGGAAACTCACATTTGGAATATTATACTTTGGAAGAAAATAAATATTAAAGATACTTCCAAATGAAGCTTTTATTGTACAACCGTCTGCTTCACTCATGAAGCTTCATATCAAAGGAAGGAATCCAAGTATCACAACCTCCCCATAGTTTTCCATTGCTTTTATTTTTCTTAATATATAGTATATAAAATCCCATGTATAATCCATGTAGGAGGATAAACCAGAATAGCTTGGCCTCTTGACTGGTGAGTGCTGAAAGCTATTCTTCTATTGTTCTGGAAACTTCTGAAAAGGAAGTTTCTTCTCAAACATAAAGAAGGTGTATAAGAAAAGCACAATAAAAAAATATTAAAAATTAATCATTCATATCCACTTTCTCATTTTCCCTAAGTTAATTCAAGGCCTAAAAACCAAGGTACAACTAGTCCTTGACTTACAACGGTTCATTTAGTGACCATTCAAAGTTACGACAGCATTGAAAAAAGTGACTGTTTTTGACGCTTACGACTGTTGCAACATCTCCATGGTCACATGAGCAAAATTCTGATGCTTGGCAACAGACGCATATTTGACCCAATGTCATATGAACACCTTTTGCAACTTTCTAACGAGCAAAGTCAATGGGGAAGCCAGATTCACTTAATAACCACGTTACAAACTTTAACAACTGCAGTGATTCACTTAACAACTGTAGCAAGAAAAGTCATAAAATGGGGCAAAATTCATTTAACAAATGTCTCACTTAGCAACAGGAATTCTGGGCTGAATTGTGGTCGTAAGATGAAGACTACTTGTATTTATAACTTGATTATAAAATTAATAGGCTTAGGTTTCAATGAATTTGTAGTGAGAGGAAAGTTTATAATTGTGAAGAATCACCAAGAATGTCAGTCTTTGTAATAATCCTGTTTCTTGAACTTGAACAATACATACTATAAACACAAGATCATCTTTGGCTGATGCCAGGATTTATTCTCATAAAAAATGATACTCAATAAATCTTGTAAGCGTTCTGGGGGGAAAAGAAACATAGAGAAGAGACGGGCAAATGTTCTCGCCCTGCTCATACTCTTGTTCTACTTGTGTTGATTGGGAAGGCCTGCAGAGAGGCTGAAATTCTATTCAGTTTATGTAGTTTCAATTTTCTCTGAATTTGAGAACTAAAGCAAATGAAGCAAATTGCTTGCAGTGTAGTCACAAAGGAGAGGGCTGGAGTTCCCTCTTTTTTCTCCAGGCCACTTAGTGCAACTGTCTCACCCATAAAAATGGCTTAATGCGAATGCCTAACCCAGTGATGGCTAACCTTTTTGCCGTCGCATGCCAAAAGCGGGGGGAGTGCGGAAAGGTCACCCACGTGTGTGCCCACACCCATAATTCAATGTGCCCCGCCTCTGTGCATGTAAGTGCACATGCCTCCCCACTTTTAGCACATGATGGCACAGTGCACTTGGTAGGCCTGTTTTTCACCCTCCCCAGGCTCCAGAGGCTTTCTAGGAGCCTGGGGAGGGCTAAAATGGCCATCGCCACTCCCATGGAGGCCCTCCGAAAGCCGGAAACAGTCCATTTCCCAACTTCTGGTGGGACCGAAAGGCCTAAAATCAGCTGGCTGGTGCACACATGCGTGCTGGAGCTGAGCTACGGCAATGCTCGCGTGCCCACTGATATGGCTCTGTGTGCCACCTGTGGCACCCGTGCCATAGGTTCGCCATCACAGGGCTAACCTTTTCTTGGTTTACAGTAGTGGTTAAGGTATGCACCTAGAAACCAGAGGACTGGGAGTTCTAGTTTCACTGTAATCATGAAAACCAGTTTGCCCAGTCACTTTCTCTCAGCCCAACTGACCTCACCGATTGTTGTGGGGAAAATAGGAGGAGGAGGAAGCATTAGTATTTTTGCTGCCCCGAGTTTGCTGCCTTTAGCTGTTTATTTAAAAAGTAATGAAGAAAGTTTTTTTTAAAAGACCTTTTTTGCTTTCTTGTCTGCAGTACAATCCCTGCAGGGGCTGCCCCTTCCCATTTTGATACCTTTTTGCTAAAAGTCCTGATGATTCATTGGAAAGGAATTCAGCCCAAGTGAAAGGAATTCATCAAAAGTGAATGAACTTGTTTTGATATAGGCACAATCCATAATGATGTATTCTATTTTGTTCTTCAGAAAACTACTAGTCAAATGCTTTCAAAATGAAATGATAGATAAATTTAATGTTTGGGGCTTTGAGTATGTCACATGTTAATACTACCAGTTCTTGATTCTCTGAGGCCCTCTTCAGACTGAAGCTGCTGCGGGTCTCTTTGGCTTCTTAAGCACTCTTAGCTGCTCTGCTCATTAGAGTATACATAATCCTTGACAAGAGGATAGGAAGAAAAGAATTGTGACAGAAGAGCTACATTGGAGGGTGTGTGATTTTGTTTTTGTCAAAAAATTATTGTCTGTTACAGTGTTTTTTATAAAATAAATATTAAAAACTTGTTTCTGATAGTGCTTATACAATAAACCCTGCTAATATAGAATATTGTGAATATTTTGACAGTGGCTATTACTACAGAGGGCCAGATTTCAGGGATAAAGCTTAAATGAAGAAGCTGTGCCAATGAAAGCAGCAGCAAAGGCTACCGGGATGAATTAATTATAACAAAAAAGAGACGGAATAGTAGTGTTACAATCCTTGTTTTTTATAACATAACTAACTATATAGGCTTAGTGTATGCATCATGGCATCATGGCACAGTACTAACAAGAAAATCGACCACAATGGAAAAGTAAATACTTGCAATTATCTTTGCAGCAGCATTTTTATGCTTACATATACATTGTATTAGCCCTATAACAATATGGACAATTTGATTAAAAAGACAGTTATAAAATGGCTACAAAACAAAAATACATATATAGTGTATAGATTACACTCAAAGATTGTTCGAATGGTTTATAATACTTTGTATGCTACCCATCCCTTTAATGGCTGAAGACAATTTACTCAAATTGTCAAGGACTCAAATATTCAGTGCCAGTGGCAAGTGCACTTTGCTTTCCGTATGCTTTCACCTGATTGCAACACTCCAATGTATACTGTATGTTGTAACAAGTTTAAAGCAATTAAATAATAAGGATAGATTAAAAATGGGAAAAAATTGTTTGGAATCTTTAATTAAAACTTCATTATTCCTGCATCATTAATATCTAGCACATCTATATACTTGATTGCTTCCATATGTAATTCAAGGTGGCATAATTAGGATTCTCATGTATGAAAGTGATATAGTGCATCAAATCAATTAACATTGACTGTTCCCTTTTATTTTGAAACCTTCGGATCTCATGTATTCTCATTTCCAGAATATGTGCGGCCCAGGCAGTGCTGAGTTTCTGCACAAAAAAGGAGCTTTCGTGCCTTTAAAAGCCTCTTGGGAGACTGCTTGTATGCACAAGCTTTTGGCATTCATAGGAGTTTAATCTAAATATGTTTAAGGTAGATAGCTTCTGCTGACATATAAGATGTTTTGTCTCTTATAACAATTCAAATAACAGATTTAATGCAAAGGCTCATTTGAGAGAGAGAAAGAGAGAGAGAGAGAGAGAGAGAGAGAGAGAGTGTCAGCGTTCTCAGTGCTCTGCCAAGCAAGCTCGCTGTCTTCTCTTCCGCCACCCTCCCTTCGTTTCTGCCGCTCTGATAGATCAAAGGCTTTCAGTCTTGGTTATATGCTGTGTAGCCACGGAGGATAAGAGATCAGAATTGTGAGCTGTGCTAGCTATAGCTAAAGCTGAGATCGGGCTGCTTATGCAAGACCTGAAGAAAAAAATAGAAGGCCTGTGCTTTGGGAATGAAAATGTGTTTTAATTTCTTTCTTTTGTTTTCCAGCAGCCATTAGGGAATAAGCAGCTGGCATTCCAACAACAGCTCCTGCAGATGCAGCAGCTGCAGCAGCAGCACCTGTTAAACCTCCAGCGACAAGGGTTGGTCAGTTTACAGCCAGGACAAGGCACCGTTCCTCTGCAGACCCTGCCACAAGGTAATGCACATAAGCCTCCTTGTTCTTTAATTGCTGTAGGGAGAACCCACCCAGCCATTGCGGCAATTATCTTTGCCAGTTGGTTTTCAGCTAATTTTAAAAGCTGCCTGTTGTCCATGTTCTTGAGGCCTGATGCTTGCTACACTTTTACGTTTGGCTGTCAAACAGCCGTTGATAAAAGCATTATTAGATTGCAGTGCAGTGGGCATCTAATTCAGGAACAGTTCAAGGACTACCTGAAGATGTGCTGCTGATAGTAATGGGAGAGAACTGGGCCTAATGCACCTTTCATGAAAAACAGTCACTGGCAAGTAGTAGCAGTTCCTCCTGGCTGCTGCTACTACTACTTTTTCTATAGAAAAAGAGAATGTGTATGTAATAATATTGCTTTATTCGATAGACCTTATGTCTTCTCTATCAGAAACACTGTTTTTAAGGGAAGCAGCAGAATTTGGGCTGAAGTCATGCTAAATATCAGAGTTCCAAGGATAATAATATGTAATGGGGAGGGATGGACAAGATGGGAGTGAAAGCACTGTTTGGATTTTCTGATAAATGGTTATTGTTAGCAGCATGTACTTGAAAGCTATTTTCTTACGCCTTTCTCCAACCCACGTACCTGCACCACCTATCAACTTCTGTCAAATTCATGATTAAGGAAATTTGAGATGGAAAGTCAGTAAAGTCCATGTAAACCATTGAAATTACAATCTGACATTTTGAAGCCATCCTAGTTATAGGAAGGAAAGAAGTAGCAACAGCATGTCAATATGGAATGAACAATTAATTCTTTATTTATCCCTCAAAGTTAATATATCTACTAAGAACACATCTTTCATCTATCAATCTGAAAGGCGTTTAGATACTGCTGGACAACAGATAACTGTACTAATGTTCAGTGGCCATGCTTCTTCTATTAAAACACCAAGACTAGCTACCAATAAATTTCATTAATAGATTGACTCAATTTGGACATCAATCTCTGTAATCCAGAATCACCCAAATGAACTGCAAGAAGTCTTAAAAGTCTTTTGTGGCATGCTCATGTTTGCAATCAGCTTTCTCTTATGGTTTCATTTAATGCAGTTTAGGCATTTCTCTAAATTGTTGGATAAATTGATAAATAACAGTTTGTTGGTTTGATAAAATGACAAAAAAAGGAGTCAATTTAATTTGAAAAAAAAGTTTCTGAATACTTCTTTTCATCCACATGAATAGATCAGAGAAGGAAGCATGCAACCTCCCCACCCAACCTGCACTATCTCCTTTTCATCACTTTAAACTATGCTTCATTGTGACTTAGGACTTACTTATTCTATCAAGCTATAACCTTATAGCATAAAGAGGTTTTCTCCAATATCTATAAAGCTAGCATCCCTGTAAATATTCCCAATTTATCCTAGTAGACAAGAAACAAAATGCCTTTAATTAGGTGTATCAAGTATATCTGTATATATGGGTTTTGAAATTAGTCAAAAACCTTCAGATTAAACATCAGAAAATCAATTTTAATATACAAGCTTGATCCTAATTAGAAGTAAGAAAATCATAAATATAATCCAATATAATCGATGGTGTAGAATAAGTGTTAAACTTTTGGAAATTAACTCTTCAAAAGTGGGAGAGGTTGCATGTCAGAGATATTGAAGTAGTGACCTACTATGCTAACTTTGAATCAGTTTGATAAATAGCATGAATATCTATGATTACTTCTCCCTCAGCTAATTTAGAGTAAAAAAAAACTAGGCTTGTCAATTAAACTAACAGAGGAAATGTTTAATCCTGTGGAGTTTTCCCCAATTTAAAATTTTCCTAAAACTACTCTGTTTTACAAAAAATAAAAAATGAAAAAATCATAGAGCTACTTGTGTATTTTCTTCCATAAGGACAAATGCAAAGTAAATTATGGTGGATCAGAGGAATGCCCCCCCCCCCCAAATTCCTCAGTAGAAAAGAGCTACTTTTAGTTCCTGAAAAATATATACTAATATATTATCACAATTCTTCTATGGTCTTTTCATGTCAGAAAATAAATTTTCTACCTTAAGGGTCCTAAAATTTTAGTACAGATTATACTTGGTATTTTATTTTATGCAAGGCCTTAGGCATGATCCTAAGTGCCGTACAAGTGCACAGATACACTTATGTCCCTAGATGATAGCGATTGAAAAAATAAAGTTGGCCATAAACAGACAAGAAAGCCCAACTTTATGAGATCTGTATTATCACATATGATTCCATGAGAGTTCCACATTTTTAATTATTTTTCATTTCTTTTTTGTTATTCTTGGCACCTGTGAATCACATGAAATCCCCATACTTGATCTTTGCCAAAAGGCTGAGAAGCAATCACATGAAATCTTATGATTGTGTTCTGTACCTAAAAATCTAATAACCTCTGATGGAGCAGAAAACCAAGATTCTAGTTCAGCCCAGATACCAGCACTAGGCAAATTAAAACAATTTTACAAAGCAAATAAATAAATAAATAAATAAATAAATAAATAAATAAATAAATAGATTCAGAAATGTAAAGTTTATTCTGAATATTATATTTGTATTTTCCTCTGGCATAATATACATAAAAGTAGTAGGTTAGATCAGGGGTCTCCAACTTTGGCATCTTTAAGCCTAGTGGACTTCAACTCACAGAATTCCCCAGCCAGCAAAGCCAGCAAAGCTGGCTATGGAATTCTGGGAGTTGAAGTCTACCAGGTTTAAAGTTGCCAAGGTTGGAGACCCCTGGGTTAGATTTTAGTATTTAGTATTTATTTAATTTTTATACCACCCTTCTCCAACTGGACTCAGGGCGGTGAACAGCAAAGATAAAACATAGCATACAAAATTTAAAATAGTTTAAAAAATAATTAAATAATTTCGGCCCACAATTTAAAACAACCCAGTTAAAATCGATTACAAATTAAAACCAAAAGGATAGGATCAAATCAGTCCGGCTAGATGAAATAAGTGAGTTTTTAGGGCCCGGTGAAAAGTCTGGAGGTCCGGTATCATGCGTATCTCAGGGGTAGGTCGTTCCAGAGGGCAGGTGCCGCCACAGAGAAGGCTCTCCCCCCTCTCTGTGGAATTCATATTTCTTGATTTTTCTTGAATTCTCCATGGAATTCATATTTCTTGATTTTACCCAGCATTGCTTAAAATCAAGAAATATGAATTCCATCTAATCTACCACTTTTAGGTAAATAACTTAGCACTGATTATCTCTTAATATTTAAGTGACTTATAGTTTGGATTTGTTTTTTCATGATGATTTGTCTTAAAGGTTGAGATTCTTGTGATACTTTCTTAAAGCAAATGACAGAGGATTGAAATATCTGCAGTAGTGCTCTGAAATATGTTTAAGTATTTAAAATGCTCAGATGCTGCAATTTAATAACAGTGTGGAGAGTTTATATGTAAGGAATCCTTGGTGCTCTTTGGGCTTGGTTATTTTCTTGCAAAGTTTCATTACCCAAACTAGGTAACATCATCAGTGCTAGCATGATGATGTTACCTAGTTTGGGTAATGAAATATTTGCAAGAAAACAACTAAGCTCAGAGAGCATCAAGGACCCTTCATGTCAACTCTGAGCTACAAATATTCTCCTTTATTAAGAGAATAATATCTATGTATTAGGCTGCTATAAATTAATTCCTTTTTTGTCACTTAATTAAAATAGGAAGACCTTCACAGTTGTAGAATTGTTCTGAAGCTCTTATAAATAAATCTCTCTCTGTGTCCTCTCTCCCCTTCTTCCCCCTATAACACTTATGAAGCTGTATGTCCCTCAGACCTTCAGCAACTGTGGAAAGAGGTTACTGCTACTCAACCTGTAGAAGAAAGCATCAAACAAGAGGGACTTGACCTCAGCACCAACACCTCGAATTCTACCTCGTTTTCGGCTGCCAAGGTCTCTCCTCCAATTTCCCATCACCCTCTCCCCAATGGACAGAACGCCATGCTCGCACAAAGGAGGGACAGGTGAAGCTAATGGACTTTTATGTGAAAAGAATATAGATTTTGTAAAAAGCAGATTTAATCCCACTATAGAACTTCTGTATGGTAAAGTCTTCATGTATAATAGGACAAATCCTAAAATCTATTTTTGTCTCCTGCAATCAGATCTAAGGCACTAATGCTATTTGTCAGGGTTCCAAGTAATAGCCCCATAGAAAGCAGAACTCCGAAGCAGGTTGATTCCTCAAAGAACAGTTTTACCAGAAATATCATATTGGCAGTAACTGGTGAAAACCAAGTCTGAAAGTTCTGGCAGTTTTCACCTGATTAAAAAGTGAAAGTTTCCCCTTTCCCCAAACAGTCAGTCATATTGTCCAATCAAGGTGCTAGCCAGTTGCCTGGTCACTTCACCCCTCCTCAGTGGTGGGATTCAGCCAGTTCGCACCACTTCGGGAGAACCGGTTGTTAACTTTCTGAACAGTTTGGTGAACTGGTTGTTGGAAGAAATCATTAGGGCAGAGAACTGGTTGTTAAATTATTTGAATCCCAGCACTGCCCCTCCTTCTCCAGCCACCTGTTAAAATGTCCTTGGTTCCCACAGGAAACTATTTTGTTTTGGCTCCAAAACTCTCAGATCTAACTATGTGCCCCTCTCTATCCCTTCTTCGCATTGTGGCAACCCTGAAGCCTTCAAAATAGCCCCAGCCAGGTTCGCTTCAGAGTTGACACTATTTGCATTTCAATTTGGTATAGTATCAGCAAATGGGCTTAGAATCAAATTCTGATTTTAACAGTTTAGGGTAGTAACCTATGGCTAAAGAGTAGGACCTCCTGAAATCAGCTTTGGAATACTGATTCTATCCCATCAGTTGCCAAACAGGCCCTATAGCAGTGACTAGAAAGTAATATTTTTAATTTTTAAAAAATCTGAAGGTGGCTGGCTAAGTATATATATAGTTACTGAAGCTCATTTTATTTATTTTTTTTCTTTTGAATTATATTTGTTTATTCAAGAAAAATGGTATAGTTTCCCAAATAAATGTGTGCAGCATCAGAACAGCAGAGGAGAAGTCAAACTAAGTCATGATAATGCTATGATTTGAATTTTCTGTACAAAATGGTATATAATCAGAAGCCTTTTTTTCTTCTGAAGAAATAAATATAATGTGTAGAATGATAGTAGATGGGACAAAAGAAACAAGCTGTCAAGATACAAAGCAAAAACAGTCCAAAAGGAAACAAAATAAGCCAAAAACTGACAAAACAAGTCGTGATTATTTTACTTATCTGCAAAGCTTATTCTGTCTTGTTCAGCAAACCATGGTATAAAAAGTTGTTACTGTGCAATGTATGAACCTAGTCATGGTCAAATAAGGAAAGTTCCCCTTAAGGTCATTGAATGCAAAATGTAAAATTAATTAGCTACAGCGCTGTGGAGATAATTCTTCCCTTGCTAGCTCAAATGCTCTGAATGTTTCAGTTTACAAGTAATCCTCATTCAGTGACCACAATTGAGTCTGGCAGCTCTGTCATTAAGTAAAGTGGTTGCTACGTGGACAGTTAAATCACTGTGACTGTTTCCCTATCCTTTGGAAGGTTTACCCTTGAGCTGGGATAATTAGTAAAAAGGGAATTAATACTTGTATTTACATTCATTGGAGAGGAAGGAATTACAAGAGAGTAAGCAGGCACACAATGGGGAATATACCAGCTGGGCGGGGAGCTGCAAGAATGCTCAGAGCTGCTTGTGCCGCTGCATTTCTGTTGATGTGTATTCCCCATTGCTTACTCTCTTATAATCCCTTCCTGTCCAATCTCTCCACTCTGTAAAGGGAGAACAAAAATACATCAGGACAGGGCAGGTATAGGACAGTGCATACTGATTGTAATAACAATCATGTTACTGAGGAACATTGTGAAGGTCATAAATGTGGGCATTGATCATAAAGTTATTTTTTTAATACCATTGTAACTTTGAATGGTTACTAAATGAGGCAGTTAAGTGAGGTCTCCTTTATCACACAAGATTGCCCATCCTCCCTACTAATCATATTGTTTGCTGATGTCAGGGAAATGGTCAGAAGTGAAACTGTTACGGGTCTAGAATTTCCTATACTCCTAGATTTTGTGCATTCTAGCAGACAGCTAGGAACGTAATGGCTTGAAATTATTTTTTAGGATTAGACTCATGGCAATGAGAGGAAGGCTGGTAGTCAGTAAATCTATCAACCTCACATAGATTCAAAGTACATTGTGATGATGTTTTATATCAGTGCCTCCAGTCTAGAATACAAAAACCATCTGGTAGTCCGTTTAAGGTGAATGCACAAAAGAATGGCTATTTCTGTCTTTGGCGTCTTGGTGTATACCCATATGGATGTGCCAAACAGATTCCTGTTTTTTGTTTTTGTTTTACTGGAAAAAATGGAATTCTATTGCACTGAACTCTGCACCATGGTTATATTCCATATCAGAATACGTAATTGCAAAGTTAGTGTTAAAACTATTGCTTTAAAATTTTCATGGCCAAACCGGTGATAGTTTCTGAATGTATATAACTTGTATGCAGTAAAATATAAGCTGGATCGCATTTCCTCCAGAAGACTCACATTTGCCATACCATCTATAGGATAAATCTAAGATGAAGCAAGATGAGCAAGTTCATTCTCCTAGCATGCGTTTGCCGATTATGTCTGAGCTACTTAAACAATAACTTGTCTTTACTCCTGTTTTGATCATGCGGATGAATGACTGCAGATCACAGCTGCTCAACATAGGGATTGCACCTTCTACCAATTAGGAGAGCATATCAAATTCCTCTAAAATTCCCATGTAGATGTTTCTTTTGTTGACCAGTACAGATGCATTATATAATATATGCTTAGTCCGAAACGCAGAGATACAGTATGAAAGGCTGGGAAAAATACCCCTTTCCAACTTTATAGTTTCGAGTAGACAGAACAGAGAAGTATTTAATGCTCAGCAGTAATGTTTATTTTTCTTTTTCTTTGTCCCCATTTGCAGCTCTTCTCATGAGGAGACTCCTGGCTCACATCCCCTGTATGGACATGGGGAATGCAAATGGCCTGGATGTGAAACCCTCTGCGAGGACTTGGGACAGTTTATCAAGTAAGTGACCCACTTCAGCTGCTATGCTCATTAGCTAAACTTATGCTTTGTTTTCATTCATCTGTATCCCAGTACACAGCTAAATGTATAAACAAGAAACACCAGTAATTATTGTTCTTGGATCATGAGGATGGTTTCCTCTGTGCTGGACTTAGTTTACTTTGGCATGTCAGAAGATAAAGGGCCCTTGGTGCTCTCTGAGCTTGCTTGTTGTTCTCCATTGTAGAACAATATTAATACAATATAATAGAATATCCTATATATTCTTATATTCTATTCTAAAATATAAACGGACAGCAAACTGCACTCCCTACTAGCACTGATGATGCTACCTAATTTGGATAATGAAACATCTGCAAGAAAACAAGCAACCTCAGAGATTATTACCAAGGACCCCGCATTTCAACCCTGAGCTACAAATATTCTCCTTTATTGATATCAGAAGATAAGCTTTGCTATCTTTAAAGAAGTAGTTGCCTAGCAAGGTTTGACAAGTAACCCCCTTTTGGAACTTGAAGCAGTCCTATCTGTCATGTTATATGTAGAAAAACTGATCACGATATGTGTTTTCAAAATTCCCTGAAATGGAGGTAAGTCACTCTGCTCCTCATTTATGAAATATAATTAGGTTCCCATTATATACTTAATAGGGAGAATGTTGAAAGCTATGAGGCACCATGGTTGTACAGTAAGTAGTGCAAAAGGGGTGTAGACAGGAGGAAAAAAAGCTGAGGGGATTTACAGAATTGAGACCAGCAAAGTTTATAACTTGTCCATGTTAGGCAAAGGAAGGCAGGAAGGTGGGGGTGGAGGAGAGAGCTAGAGAGAAACAGATGGCAGCACGGCAGCCTGCTGACACCGCTTGTGGGCTCTGTCACTGACTGATTAACTCTGCTGTCTAAGAGCCCTCTGCTAGCGTCAGGGTCAAACAAATTGTTTTCACGCTTCGTCAGAGGTTTACTTAATTAGTTCATTTGCAATTAGATCTCTTTGTAGCCAAGATTTTTAGCAAAGACATCAGATGAAACTGACGGGTTTTCTTTTCCTTGCCTCTTTGGGATTTTCCCCTCCCCATCTTTGCTTTGTGACTACACATGCTCCCCCTCCCACATGCACAATATACCTCTGCTTGTTTTCAACCCCCCCCCCTTCCCACTCTACTGCCTTTTGAACAGAATGTTGGGGAGGGGGGTGGAAATGATGTTAAGAAGGCGGGAGATATTGGGAAGCACAGCCTGTGTGCCTAATCAGACAGTGTTATTCTGAAAACTGAGCATTTCAACAAATCTTCCTCTTACTAATGGAAGATCACTACAATAGTCAACAAGTGTCAACTGTAACAGATTTGGGTACTCCTTCCAAACTCCTCCCAGCATTTTGTATTTCAAAATGAGAAGGGCAAATGGAGAATTGTTTCATATATATGTGTGTATTTTTACTCTGCCCCTCCAAAGTCTTCCCAAGATTAGAGAATGCTTCTCTTCATTTCAATCCTCACAAAAAGGATGTTTTGACATTGCTGTGATTCTCTAATACTGCACAGAATATTGTTTAGTAACTAAACCAAAAATCTTGGAATGAGATATAGCGTATTTCATTGGCTGACATTAGGACAATTTCATGTAAAGCTTAATTTCCATTTCAAAGCTTGCATCTTTAAATTGAGGTTTGTTCTAGCTTTATTAATTTTAGTTTAGCAATAGATTATGATGCTTCCTTCAATCATTGACCTGAATTTCACAGCAGTTTTCTTCAGCCAGAGAAGTTTGTTTAGGAGTCTACAGCAAAGAGATTGCTGCTAAGAAATAGAAGAAAAGTGCCTCTTTTTTAATCCATCTCACCAAGATGAACAAATTTAAAAAAATAGAGAATGTTATTCTGTTTAATGGGTTTGTTAATGCCATTAGAGAATTAGCTTTGAAAGAGGAAGTTCTGGAGACAAATCTCTGCTCAGTTTACTGGGCTACTGAATCAAAGTTACTAATAGACTAGCTAAGAGTTATTTCCCCGTAGGACATCTTTCACAGTTATCCTCATGATAAAATAGAAAAACCTAATGTTATCAGCAATTTAGAAGAAAAACAGAATGAAAATCTGATAAATAGGAAAATGTATAACATAGGCTGGATTGCAACTCTTAAACATAAAACATTAAAAGAAAAATGCACAAATGTGTTCTGTTAATTAAGCAGTGCACATTTCAAATCCTTGGAGAAAAATGGGTATTTTCTATTTTTAGACACCTCAACACAGAACATGCACTTGATGACCGGAGTACGGCTCAGTGTCGAGTTCAAATGCAAGTGGTACAGCAGCTGGAAATACAGGTCAGTATAATATATGCAATAAGATATATTTAATTCTATAAAACTTCCTAGAAGATGTAGCCTTGAGTATTCTGTTACCTGATTTAAACTTTACTTAAAAGCTATTTCCCAGATGGTTTTTACTACTTTAATTGACCACTGTAATTTTTGAATTGCATTCTTGAACATGGAAGGTACAAATTTGTACATGGAAGGTACAAATTGAATTCAGTGGGCACAGTTGCCACATTCACCACAGAACATGTGTCATTGTTACCAGAATGGCAGTTGCTATACCTTTTTTGAATACCACCTGCTTCACACCTCGTTTTTCCACTCCACAATGCATATACCTCATGATGTGTTAGAGAACTGCTCACATGGAGAGAAAAAGTCCCTTAGTGAAAAGCAGCTTGAGGTTTCATGACTTCCTCTGCTGTAGCATGTTTGACATGTTTGTAAAAAACAAGGTAGGCTACTGTGGCTTTCAGAAGTTAATATAAAAGGAAGCAAAAACATAGTGGACTATTTGCTTGATATGTTGTATTTCTAACATAGAAAAATTGCGATTTACAGAGCAGAAGAAATTGATGTAATAGCCTGATTATTTGCACACCTCACATGTAGAAAGACTCTGAGATGTGTGAACCAACCACAAATAAATCCAGCAGTGCTAGTTGAAATGTGCTTCTGTGGCACTGAACTGATTTTCCACAATGTTCCCTCACCTGAATTTTATTTTATGGTTCCAGAACTGAACATATTTTATGATATGTCATATGAGTTCTTAATATGGGTAATGGGTTTATCAAAACTAGGTACTACTATATGTTCAGAAAGCAGCAGCAGCAAAATTTTCTTTCTTTTTGACTTGAGACTATCTAGTAATGTAAAATTATGCTGATTTCCACATTCTCCCAAAAGTAATTGCCAATGAAGGGGAAAGAATTTAAAAAAACAAAAGCAGGCAACACAATATCTTTATGTCACACATTTCATCTTTTGAATGTTGCCACTGCACAAGTAAGAACAAGTGGTACCCTGCTACTGATCTGTATGGCAGTCATTTAACAACTATAACATTTATTTGAGGGCCATAAATTGTAAACAGTGACAGAAGGCTGTAACATTAACAGATTGAAAGCTGGCATCGTAAAGGGTGATGAGAGAAAGTGTCCATGTGGAGGTAACTATAAATGGTTGTTAAATGTATGGGATGTGGTGAAACGGCATGTAATCTATGATATGTAACAGGGAATGCCCTTTGTTTTTAAACTTCTTTGCAGACTCTGCCAGCACTGATACTTGCTTGATGAACTCCAGAGAGATGGAGCAGGAGTTCCTTTTTATCCATGTTGTTGCATGAATTATACATGAGCAAAATGGGGATGGGGATGAAAGCAGGAGCATTTCATGGGACATGACTCTGCAGCAACAGGATTAGTGACAGAGGAAGGAGACTGCCAGGGAGATAGCCAATTATAACATAGTGGAGGCAGTCTCTGTTGAAAGTTAAATTAAATCAGTGGGTGCAAATGGGGTTGACTAGAAGAATGCATCATTTACGCCAAGTAAAACAGACAAAGAGCATTTAAAGAGCAGAGTTACATTTTTATAGCCTTCAGTCAGCTATGTGAATTTGTCCTGTTCTCAAACAGACTCTCAAGCAATTACTGATCGTTATGTGGGAGACAATCCTTTTAAGAGAGCAGAAAGTTGTATGTGTGAAAAGAAGAACCTGCCATTGTTCCCTATTATAAAGTTTTCATTGCAGAGATCCTATAGTGCATCATAGGAATGGATCTGTCAGCTGTAATGAAAGCCACAATACTGTTAGGTCATCCTTATATCAGAACCTCTCAAGCCTTCAGCAAACTCAACACTGCATTTAATTCATGCCTTTTTAGCCCTCATCTTTTCTTCTGAGAAGGGATGCTGGACCTCTTAAGGAGAAAAATGTCCCTTTCTGCAGAAACCCTGCAGTCTGCCTCAGGACCCATCAAGTCTGGGTGGAACCAAAGAAAAGTTTGAACATTTAGAAAATGAAGATGACAGTAAGATCCTACAGGTTCACTGTTTTTACAGCATTCAGTCTCTCCAGTGCAATAGCACATATTTCAACCTTCCCCGCACCCTGAGAAATAAAGTCTCTCATACAACATAAAGCATGCCGCTTAAATAATATTGCACACTGGAGAGGTAGATAGGCAGGTGAGTGGATAAACTGAGAAAAACAAAAGCAAAGTGAACAGAAACAAGATAATAGAAACATGGACAAATGGTAAATTAAAAGAGAGCAAGCAAAAGAAATCAAAAGCAGGTATTTGAAAGGAAACAATATTAGAAAGATGGTTGATCTAATCTAGTGGCATTCCTTATGGGACAGGGTGCTAACACCAAACACACATAGAGAAAATAACCCAAGTTCTGTTGGATGTGAAAAAGAAAAGCTGAGTGAAAAGTTATTTGTGGATTTTGAATTCTGTATATGGATGTAGTTTTATTTGCTTGTAATAGCCTGTCTCTGTACAGCCAAAACTAATTTCTTTACAGTAAATGCATCAGAGCTGAAAACCACACTTCCTGGTCCTGACACCCATTTGTGAAAGACAATAATTTAGTGGCCTGGGAAATGTAATGCTCTTGCCAGAGTCATGATATTAAGGACTCAGAAAAGTTAGCAGTTTTTCTCTTTCAGGTATGTTTTAAAAGGCAGCAAGATAAGAGTTAAAGGAACAACTTTGTAATGCCACATTACAGCATGTAAGAACAATTAGTCAAAATGAGAGGAATGCATACATACTCTGAAGCTGAACAGGGCAAGCTAAAGTAGCTGGTTTTGGCTCTTGCTGATGGAAAGGGAGCCATTCTAGGGAATGGTTATCAAATGAACTTTTATCTTGGCCCTTTTTCTAAATAAATGAATTGACCATTGTAAGGGATGTTTCTTCCAAACAAATAACTTCCTGTTTGGTTCTCTCCACAGCTAGCTAAAGAAAGTGAACGTCTCCAGGCAATGATGGCCCATCTGCATATGAGACCTTCAGAGCCAAAACCGTTCAGTCAGCCTGTAAGTCTGGTCATTCCTAACACATATGCCCGAACTTCTCTTTATAATAGGATTTATTCTAAAAGATGATGTCATCATTTTGGGGGCTGATTCAGGGCTGAAAGCCAGTGCTGACTATGACATTATTATTAAGCTCAAAGTCGAGGTACTGTTTCCAAGGAGCATGAAGATACTGTGGAAGACAAATGATTTTTGTTTCTACTGAAGATACTAAATAAGATGTTACTGTTTTCTCAAGCAACTTGTTTGAATGCTTGGAGATTACTCTCTTCAGATGAAATCATAGAGATCAGATGAGATTATAATAATTGACAGACCAATTAGCAATAGTAGTTGTGATTTATCATAGTGATGCTCTTGTTCTAATGGTTGCCTCCAAATCCTCTTAAGGATTCAGGCTTCATGGTTTCCTACAAGGTTGATCCAAAGGTTAGGTAAGCTCTTCCATGCAATAATTTGTCTCCATGTGACTCCATAAAGCATTGTAATGCTGCTGGCAGGCTGTATAAATAAAAATAATAGGTCCTTTGCTAGGTCTACTTTAGGAGTGTTAATCTGTTCTTTCTATATACAGACAGAGAGAAGTTGTTTTGATACAGCATAGCTTACAAGTTGTGCCTAGTTAGCCAAAATCACTGATATACACCATTAATAGAAAAGAAAATGTCATTCTTGAACTTAGAAAACCAAACAATAGAAAGAGTGCACGGCTGCTTAAGTGAGGAACTACCAGCAAGAGCTGAAAAGCTCTATTATTTGAAAATGTGGAGACAGCAGGCACAATCCTGATGTCATGATGGATACTAACAAGACCTTGGAAGTTACATGTAGGGTGTGTCACTGTTCCTTCCTGATCTGTTGCCCATTTAAGTGTTTATCAGCCATTCCATATGGCTACTAAGGAAAGGCCAGCTTGTGACACTGATGCCCTAGACAACATCAGTCAGAAACCCTGCTAGAATAATTTGCATTGTTAACCCAAATATTTAATATTTTCTTTTTGCCATCTTGTTCTGCATTTTGCCCATATGGCATTTGGACCTTGTTACCACAGTCCATGAGAAGGAAGGCAACTGTAATCATAACTTGAGGAAGGAATAAAGAAATGTATTGCTACCACTGCCTCAGAATAATTTATTGCAAGATATTTGTGTCCTATCTCTCTTGCCAAAAGCATCAAAAGCATCAAACAATATGGTTTATATCATGTAAAAATAGCAAAAAAAAAAAAATTCTAAAAAGTAGTATAAATCAATCAGTCAAGGAGCTGAATCAAAATGTAACAATATCTGCCATACACAAAGAAAACTTTGTATAGTTGTCTTTAGCATATAGTGAAGACCAACAAAGAAAGATGTAGCTGTCCAGGGCAAAACATTTTTTAGTCTGGGTGCAGCCATTGGAAAGACTTGTTTTTCCCTTTCAAACATGTTTTTATGATAAACAGGAAGTAGAACCCCCTGCCCCTTCTGTTTTTAGCAAGCAAAATGCAGGAAGAAGAAACATGCTAAATTGTTCTGTATCTTAGACATCAGCATTTTGAATTAGAAGCTGGAAGCTGTTTGATAACCAGTGTAGCTGTTACAGGACTGGTATAATGTGATGATTGATGACTGATTGATTGATTGATTGATTGATTTTAGGAAATTATCTACTGTTTTTTATTTCAAAAACACCAGAGTGATTCATGTTAAAAGCTATGTATAGAAACTGCATAACAATCAACAATCATAGTTAAAATCTATGTATAGAAACTGCATAACAATCAAAACTGAATAAAATCACTTTGTTATTAGTGTAAAGAAAAGTTTTGCAATCCTATTGGTAGCTATTATATGCTGCAAAGGCCATCTGGACCAGGGTGGCCTGCTGTAGCCTTTTCAGAGATACGCCATATAAATTAAATTCTACGTGTCCAGTATGAATATGACTGAAGCATGTGTAACTAACTATACCAAAGCCTGATCTCCAGAAAAATGATCAGACTAGTTTCAAGTAGCCGAGACCCTTCACACTATATCTGCTAATGATCATTCATGTGTAGCGTACATGAATGCCACAGATTTATCTGTAGGATGCAGGCAGTCTATAGAGGTGAGTAGCGTAAATCTTCCTTCAAGATTGTTAGCACAAAAGCCTCTTTCAAAAAAGCATTATTATCTTTCAAATTCAGTTCCTATTCCTGCCTTTTTTGCTCAAATAACTTAGAAGGCCAGTGATCCAACCTACAGCGGCTGATATCATGCTTGAAAGATTCCAATCCACGTCCTTAGATTCAGTTCTGTATCACCCACTAATGTGTCCTCCAGCCATTTCTCCTGAGCTGAGTCATGTCGATATTTCCACCTATAAGAAACAAGTTGTGTCTGCCTTTTCTGACCTCTTTTATTAAAAAAAGAAACTTTTCTAAGTTGCGACATTTCTAATATATAAAATAAGATTCAGAACCCTATTCAATTGGTTGGTTGATCAGTCAAGTACTGCAGTGTGTGATTCGGTGTTGATATGAAGGTATCAAATCAGGTTACAATATTAGGGAATTGGGTACATTGTCCTCAATATACATCACACCATTTTTTTTCTCTGCAGAGTGGAATTTAAACTTTTGCAACTTCTTTAACTTCAGTACCAGTTGTGATACAAATTTAATAATGCTGAACTTTGAGTTGATAGAGTTGGGTAATCATCACTGAAAATTATTCCTCTTAAAATCTGTCTATACCCCCCTCCCCCAAATATTAAGGATTCATGTTTGTTTTAATTTTTTGTTTTAAGTATATTTTTAGGTGGTAATATTTTTTCCTATACCAAACAACATGCTTTGTTATAACTAAAGTTGGTAAAGGGTTTCAAAAATCAACTTGTCATGACTTGGTCCAATATACTTTGAAATACAGTGGTTCTGATATCATGAATCTCTCTCCACCAACTGTCAATGAATGAGGCCTCATTGAAATATATTTACTTTCACTGTTATAGTTATCTTTATTGATAAATAATGCTCACCACCTGCTTCATCTTAACAAATATTGTTTACTCACTCACTTCTGCACTAGTTCTAATCATGGTCTTCTTTTAATCCTCCTTGAGCAGCTGAATCTGGTTTCCAGCGCTACAATGTCCAAAAGCACTTCTGATACCTTTCCTGATGGATTACCTCATCCCCCCACCTCTGCAACTGCACCCATTACTCCATTGCGACAGGGTCCTTCTGTTATCAGCTCCTCCACTTTACACAATGTAGGGCCTATTCGCAGGAGAAACTCAGAGAAGTTCTGCACACCAATTTCCTCAGGTGAGATCGTTGAGGAGAAGTTCCAGTTACATCAGATATTGTGCTGAAATTGATCATTTGGAATGTCTTTTGCTGTTCTTTATAACTTACTTTCTTCTGCCTAGAACTTGCACAGAATCATGAATTTTACAAAAATGCAGATGTCCGCCCTCCCTTCACATATGCCTCACTTATCAGACAGGTAAAAAACCTCTTTATTTTGTAAGAATGCACATAAATATTATGCTATCTGAAAAAGGCAGCAATCCTTCTTACGAAGCGCTTACACTTATACTCAATTGTTAATTGTGGCAAGTGTTTCTAATGTGCCAGTAACATACTCTAAGATTGTTGCTTCTGTCCTAACTCTGGAGAATGCAGTTTGGTTAAGCTACAAATTTAACTGCCTATTTACATTTTGAGAGCAAAATTATCTGTGGTCTTAAGCCTTTTTTTTTTTTTTTTTTTTTTTTTTTTTTGCCTTTCACTAAGCATTCTAGTACTGCTGGTAAATGAATCAGATACATATTCTTTTTTTTCTTTTGTCTATTTTGTGTGAAGAAGGACCTAGAGACAAAGACATAAGGGTTGTATTTCTAGTTTTTATTCCTCTTTAATTATTTATAATTATAGTTGTATCCTGCTCGAATCAGACAGCTCTTGGCAGTTCTGACCTTAGTGCTTCTTAATGCACCGCTTTACATAGTCAGGTTAATAGCTCCCTGAATAAGGGTAGGGAAGTAACTTTTTATTTTTTAAAAAAATGACAGTGATATGCTCAATTCTCATTAGTAAAAAATCTGCCCTTCAGTGTCTTCCAGGATTTTCAGAAATACAGCAATGTAAAGTTAAAGTTATTTCTTTCAGAGTTGCTAACCTTGTACTGAATAACAAGTCTCCCTTTAAAATGACTTTTATTGATTAATGCTATTTTCTGATAAATTTTGTTGAGAGAAATATTTTTATTAATACTAATTATGTTAATTTAACTAGTCATATTCAAACATTTAATATTTGTATATATTGTTCTCTCATACACAAAGACGAGATCGGTGTTTACTATAGATTCATTTGTACCAAATGTTTCTGATTTTTAGAAGCGTTATAAGCACATGGTTCATTTATGTAAGACTATAGAGTTCCTATATATTCATGTTAGTGGTTTGAAACTACTGATGTCACCTTCCAGTCTTAATTGTCTGGCAGAGCAGATATACCATAGTTTTCTTTGGGTCATAATGTCCTGTATGAACAGCAACCTTCTGTAGTACATCCTCAAAAAAGTTCAATTCTCATTTGTTTCTCTATTCTATCTTCTTTCTTGACTACTCATTTTCTGTTAGATTTTTTTTTACTTTTACTTAAAAAAAACTTAATAAAGCTATATACCAAAAAAAAAAAAAAGCTAAATTCCCTGAGAAAATGGCTACTATTGCTCCCTGATAATACTATATTGGGCCAGCATCTCCATTTTACAGTGAATAGAAACAAACTGGGTATCGTAAAAGTATAGGCTACAGTATTTTCCTGGGGCTCTGACTTTATAGCCCTATTTCCTTCTGGCTGAATAAATGCCTTTATAAACTCTTTATTTTGCATTTAAAATATGCTTAGAAGGACAAGCTAAGATCATTACTTCTATTACCTCCGCCTTAGAATTAGTCTTTTAAAGCTTATGCAAAAAAGTCTGAATTAGATCATTTCCTGGGAATTTATTCCTGTTATTTTCAGGTCTTTCAGATTAACCACTTTGGGATATCTATGATTTGATAAGCTTTTCCAAAAGATACTTTGAAAGTGTACACAAATATTCTCACTTACCAGCTACCCCAAATATTTTTCCCCTTGGTGAGGTAGGGACATATGTAAAAATATTAGGTTAGGTCAAATTACTCTTTCAAACATCACAACCCTGTTGAGTTAATAGCTGATAGAAATTTACTGCCTCCATCATAATCCCAGTCTTGCAAATTTTGATTATGTTCCATTTTTAACTGCACCACCACCTAAAACTGATTGTGCCAAGTGCCTGAAGTATTGTCTGATCTGAATTAGTAAATATGAAAGCCAACCTGTTATCTTTTCTCTGTTGACTTTGCTAAATCCTGAGGCACATAATAAAAATGAAATGAAAAAAGAAGGAACCATTTTAGGGTGTTCTTCTTTTGCTATATAATTAGAAGCAAGGGCATAAGAATCATAACCAGTTTTTGAAGAACGTTTGAGTACATATTGACAACTGTATAGTACAATTCTCAGCTTGGAGACATGATTACTGTACCTGCCTTGCTTAGTCCACTCCATTTTTGTACTTTGGGAATAATAATTAGCAGCAATTTTGTACTTACTATTTAGCAGATCTTTTTCTCAGCAGTTAAGCCTATAGGACTGTATGTAGAACAGAATATTGTTGTATTTGCATAAGGGAATCTTCTGCTACATACAACTATCTAAAACCTGTATTCCCTGAGCTACTCCTGATCTGCATAGATTAGATCTACTTCCTTATGTGAGATGGATGACTTTATTAGATTTACTGGTTTATGTGAGAGGTAGCCATATAAATTGAAATTAAAATATAAAAAAATTAAGAATAATTTTTAATTTAACTAAAAATTAAATGTAAAAAAATGAGAAATACTTATTTTTTAAAAAATAAAAATTACTTTAGACATCATTAAGCCTACAAAATGGTGTTCTACATTCAGATAAAGAAAATAAATGGTTAAGTTGAATGGTCTGGTTACTTTTTAAAATAAAAAAATTGAAAGAACCAATTTCATTGTATTTGGGGATTTTGTATATCACTTCCTGGAATCAATAATAACCTGGTATTAGCAAATATTAATTTCTCTGAAGAAATTTATAAATTATAAATAACAACTTAATAAAAAGTCTGTATGGTCTTTACATTTTCTTTTGCTACCCAGCTGCATGGTGACACATTGTTGTGTCCATAATACATACCTTTACTGGCTTCTACTGCTTTATCTTGGAATAAGTAATGATAAGTAATGATGTTACAGTATGTCATTCCTAGGTACTTCTACATTTTTTAATGTCAACTGGTTGGTTCACAAATATGTATATTACTCTCAATGCTTTGTCATATAGCTTTTGCTGAGTCATAAATTCAATTCACTAAAAACCTGTGGTTTCTGGGTAACATCATTCCATGGGAAAACTCAATAATATTGGATCTATATGGCTACTTTGCTCACACTAATTCCCACTTCATTTTTTAATCATTAAGTGAAGAAAAAATCAGTATGTATTATTTTTGTCCTAGGTTCAGCATTTTTAACAAGTGGTTGAAAGTTTTGTAAACATACCCTAGTAATGTCAGTCCCTTTTGACATTTTTAATAGTAGTTGACCCAGGAATGGTGATGAGAAATGCTGAGTCTTATATCTGAGAGTGACTTTTTCTCATGTCTAAATGTAGGCTATCCTTGAGACACCTGACAGGCAGTTAACATTGAACGAAATCTACAATTGGTTCACACGGATGTTTGCCTACTTCAGGAGAAATACAGCTACATGGAAGGTAAAATTTAACCTAGGATTTAAATATAGCCTTGCTATATTTAATACATATAATATTCTTCACAACAGTATCAGTTTTTAAAGAAATACGGAACTCTATTAAGCAATGATTAATAAATATGGAGAAATGGATGGAGTCAGAAAAAAATTAATTAAAAAATTAATTAATACTAATGGTATACATGTGGATAATATATAGTGTGTGATGAAAAACATGTTTATGGAAAGAAATGAAAACTATAGGTAAGTATGTTTCTACCTGTTTGTATCTATTGTATTTTATGTTATTAAGGAGATAAACATGTTACGTGATACTCAAGAATCGAACACAATGAGAATAGAATTATTTAAGAAGTGTATGTGGTTAAAACCAGAAGAGATGGGAAGTAGGAATTAATAAGAAATGGATGAATAGAAGTACAAAACTAAGTGACCAGTATGTAAAAGAGATATTGAGGTGATTTGATCATATGGAACAAATGAATGAGAAGTACATTGGGGTACAAATATATGAAAGAAAAGTGGAAAGATTTAGAAGTTTAGATATTACTGGGTGATGTTGATCACTTCCTCAACTTTAACTTGTAAACAGAGATTACAAGTTAAATGAAGAAAAGGCAATACAGGTAGTCCTCAACGTACAACAGTTCATTTAGTGACCGAACTTCCAACAGCACTGAAAAAAGGGACTTATGACCATTTTTCAGACTTACAACCATTGCACCAGCCCGGTGTTCAGGTGATCAAAATTCAAATCCTTGGCAGCTGACTCATATTTGCAGTGTCCTGGGGTCAATGGGGAAATCAGATTCACTTAACTGTGTTGCTAACTTAACAATTGCAGTGATTCACTTAACAAGTGTGGCAAGAAAGGTCATAAAGTGGGGCAAAACTCACTTAACAAATGTCCCATTTAGCAACAGAAATTTGGGCTCAATTGTGGTTGCAAGTTGAGAACTTTCTGTACGTGAAGCATTATATTGCCATAGTGAAGATAAAGTTTGCAAAGAGAGTATGAAGAAGTACAGTATTCAGAGTCACTTTGGATAATGAGATGGTGGCATACACATTTAATAAATAGTGATGATATTAGTATATATTAAATTTAATTGAATATCTTTGTTTTTCCACTTTAATTTCTTTGGCTTATATTTCTGACTTCTTTTCTGTGCTCTGAATGTTGCTAACCACAAAATGGAATTTTGTGTTGGTTGTATGTGTGTGTCTGTGCACGCCTGTGCATGTGTACATGTTCTAAATGTAGAAGACATACAGGACTGAATTCGAAATTATCCTTAGAAAAACAATAATGTGTTTATGGCTGAACTGGGTTATATTTTATTTGTATTCTGAATGTGGGCATGAGATGAAGAATTTTACAAAAGTTATATACAATTGCATGTCAATACATTCACTCTATGATTTAGTAGTAGCATGGTTGAGTTTCCTTATTTCATTCCATGTTCCACAAAATCTGCATTGAAGATCTTAATATGTGAAGGTAAAGAGGAAGGTTGTAAAGAATATATTGTGCTATATAATGTACTTGGGTATTTGAGGTGACTTGACATGATCCAGTGAAATAAGTAAAATGATATTTGAGTGACTTGTGAATCCTTGACTTTTCTTTTTTTGTTTCTACTGTAATATGTGTGGAAGACAAAATTCTTATCTCTCCTTCAGTAAAATATATGGTGTATTCCATATCTTCCACAAGTAAGTTGATCCGTTCTTTAAGCATTACCCAGAGTGGAGAAAATAGATATCTGAGTCATTTTGTATCCATTATTATGTTGCTTCCAGTTAGGATGAAGGGGCTGTGAGACTGTCGGGACTGATGAATTCCACCTTCTTGAGCACAAGATATTCCTCTGCCTCTATGGCTTTCTTTCTGAGCTGTGGGCTATAGTTTCTCTTGATGAGAATGTATAGTTCCTCAGCACAATAAACAGATAATTTAACATAAAATGTGTCAAAATGCATGGATGATTAAACAAGATTAGAGCATTAGATTCCATCCCTCAGAACAATGTGTTTTAGCTTCTGAGGTGGATAACGATGTGTGGGTTGGTGACAACAGCATGTGACCAGTCTGTTCCATTATAAGCCTGCAGAAATAGGTCTGCAGCTGCATGCATGTGGCTTCAGTACAAGAAAAGCAGAAGGGAAGTTCAAGATGCTGGAAATAGAAAATAAGGTTAATGATAACCTGGGGGTTGGTATCTCACTGCGTGTGGCAAATAGATGTTTCAGGCAACCTAGCTATCATTCAGGTTAGTTTCCCAGATAACAAGGAGTACTTGCCATAATACAGATGGCGTCCTAATAGGATAGTCATGTGTGTATGTGTTCACAAGGGAGAAACATGCAATACTCAACTCACTTAGCTTTCAATCCTGGGAGAGAAGTTAAACTTTACAATGCAAGTTAGTCTTACAATAGTTTCCAGTATCCAGGCTTTTATCCTGAACACACTCTTGAGGTTCTAATTAAGATCTGATCACTTGGTATAGCCTGTCCTCCAATTGTAAAATAAAAAAGAAGCTACTGTTACAGTACTTACATACAGTACTTATATCACCATAAATCGTTGATGACAGCAGAGGGTTTGAGTCTGGCTATAATTATGTTTATGCATGTCTCGATTTCACCTTTGTAGTACCTCTTGGGAATTAAAAATTTATCAGAACAAAGGTAGAAGCTGCAAATTTTGTGTGGAGAGCAACGGAAGATGTCCATAGCTCAATAATAGAGAACAAGAATTCACATAGAAGAGCTGTGGTCCATCATGGTAGATTATAGGGAATAGTACACTAAGTGGACCAAGTAGTGTGTATATATGTGTGTTTCCCTTAAATCAAGCCAATTTTATCTAGTGTCTAGAAAAGTAACAGTTTAAAAATATTAGGTGCCAAGGCTTGTTTAGATTACAAAATCCAAAATGCCCTCTTCGTGGGTTTGTTTTTTCTGATTAATATTTTAGCCAAAACGTACTATATATCCTTAAAATATGAAGTTCGTGTGCAGTCTGTGTGTGTATTTTTCTTCATGTGAAATAATACTCAATTTCCATTTTTAATTTGTATTTTGACCTGTTAATAACCTCTGTCTCTGAATCTATTTGCCCTTCCTTGCTTCAGTGATATCTGGAAATAGAAGAGACTAGTTCTCTTTGGGATGCAAAAATGGGGGAGGGAGGGAGAAAAAAAAGAAAAGCAGAGGGTTGTCTCCAGAGCAGAGGAGGGGTGTCATGTTCCTGCAGCTGGGCATCTTTGCCTTTCAGACAAAGCCCCGATAAGATTCCATCCTCCAGACATGACATAATTCTGCCAGTGTCACACTCAGGCCCTGATACAATCACTCCCTTAGACGGGAAGCCAGAGTTATTGTGTAGCCGTCAGACTTTGATAACGGCCAAGCAGAACTTGCTGCTTGTTAAGCAAACACAAGTCTGAGAGCAGCAAATTACTCTGAGAATGAAAAGGAGGTCATGGCATTAGGCTCTTGTGGGAAGTGAGTTGATTTGGATCAATCCAAGAGGGACCATGGAAATCTGAACTTGCCAGTGAAGTTTGTTGGAGAAGGCAGCTGCCCTCTAGTCCAACTCATGCTTTAAGAGGATCCATGAAATAACCCATTATGAGATTTCAGAGGGCGGGCAGAGTATAACCTCTTCTTAAGATACTTCTTGTTTCCAAGGAAAAGCAATTTTGTTTGTACTAGTTAAAAATTACTGGTCAAACTTGCTGTTGTAGCATTCTTTTTGTTTATGGTGTAGAATGTTTGTGAACAGTTTTTCTTTTCAGAAGATGAATTGTAAGGTTTCAAAAAAGAAAGGAAGAAGTCATTTCCTACCTTTAGAATCCTGTATGATTCTAAAATTTATGCATGATTATTTTTAAGATTAAATGTGAAATTGCCAAATATAGGACTGCAACAAACATAAAATCTTTACATAACTTCTAAACATAAACATAGCAGTGTGCATTTTATGTCATTTTATTCCAGGAGCACTATAACATTCAAATTGCTAATTACTCAGTGTGTAGAACATGTTTTAGACAAGTTACATAATCACTATAATAGATTTTCTATATAGATAGTCCTTACAACCACAATTAAGCCCAAAATTTGTTATGAATAGAAACTATTGTTAAGTGAGATCTGCTCCAATTTATAACCTTTGTTGCCACAGTTGTTAAATGAATCAGTGCAGTTGTTAAATTAGTAACAGAGTTAAGTGAATCTGGCTTCCCTATTTACTTGCTTGTTAGAAAGTTGTAAAAGGAGACCCAGCACTCTGTAACTATTATAAATACATGCCAGATGCCAAGTATCTGAATTTTGAAACAGTGTGTGAAAAACAGTCATACATTACTTTTTTCAGTGTCATTATAACTTTGGTCACTAAAGTTACAAATTGTAAGTCAAGGACTACCTGTAAAACGGGTCTATGACAACTTGCTGTGATCAATTCACCATGGCCAGTTCGCTGCAGGGCAACTCACCACGGGGCAAGAGTTACCCTACTATCAAAGAAATGGTGGAATAAAATCATTAAAGAATGTATGCAAAAGGAGCAACTACTGTAATGCTCTCTACATGGGGCTTCCCTTGAAGAGCACCCGGAGGCTCCAAGTAGTCCAGAATGTGGCCGCGCGGGTGATTATGGGTGCAACGCGGCGCACCCATGTGACATCTCTCCTACGCGAGCTGCACTGGCTCCCAGTGGTCTTCCGGATGCGGTTCAAGGTGTTGGTTACCATCTTTAAAGCGCTCCATGGCCTAGGGCCCAGATACCTACAGGACCGCCTTCTACTGCCAGTAGCCTCCCACCGACCAAGGCACTCTCACAGAGAGGGGCTCCTCATGGTGCTGTCAGCCAATGTAGGCTGGCGACCCCCAGGGGTAGAGCCTTCTTTGTGGGGGCACCCACCCTCTAGAATGAACTACCTCCTGGGATACGTACGATCCCTGACCTCCGAACATTCCGCCGGGCCCTAAAAACCCTGCTTTTTCAACAGGCTGGCCTAGCTGAATAAGACCCTCGATGGGATATTTTAAATTATGGGTTTTAAATGGACAAGGCCAATTTGTTTAATGCTTTTTAACTGGTTTTAACTTTTGTATGATTCTGTGTTTTATTATGGCTGTGCACTGCCCTGGGTCCTTCGGAAGAAGGGTGGTATAGAAATCTAATAAAACTAAACTAAACTAAACTAAAATGAAATGTGAATAATAAAAATTAAAATAATGTTTAAATTATGAGCTGGCCGCAGAGAGGTGGCCATGGCAAGTTGTAATGTAAAACAAAGATATTTTGTCTGCATATAAAAGAACAGTCTTTCACCTTTGCAATCCTATTTCCTCATGGTTTTTTGTTTTTTTGTTTTTTTTTGTGACATGAAGATACCAAATCAAAAGCATGGCAAATTCCTCTATCTAAGTCTTCCATTATTTTCATGTATCTTTATTCAATTACACAGTTTTAACTGTGCCTTCAAGTTCAGTAACCCATTTTTCTGTCTCTATCCCATAACACACATCCAAAGCATGCATTAAACATGGATCTCAGATACAGATATGAGATCTGTAACATACAGATTGAACTGCCTCAAGTCTGGACAGTTCATTTTGTAGCTCATTTTTCTTGTTTCCCTTCACAACAACATACCTTTGTCCCTATGTCTGTGACCCTTCTTTCTTTCTTCAATCCCCATGTACAGTGTCTCTTTGTCCTCCTGCACCTCAGTGAATACAGGTAAAGCTTCCCCTTTAGAACAGTTCAGCAAAGGCCTTTGGTAACAAATTTAGGTTTTCAGATGAGCAGATGGCAGCATCTCATCTGGACAGAGAAACTAAGCAAGGTGGGAATTAATACTCAAAACAGTAGACCACCAGAAAAAACACCCGGGCTCTAAGCCAGGCTAAGAAGTTCAAAGCTATCTCAGAGGTAAGCAATAGCAAATCACTTCCATGCTGTGGCCAAAAAAACTCCACAGTTATATCCATCCATGCAATCAAAGTCCAGTTTGGCTCAAGAGTTTTAAAAACTTTATTAAACCTCATATGTCATTGGAATGTAAAGTTTACCTTGTAGGCATATTATACACATTTACATTTTAAGGTAAAGGTAAAAGTTCCCCTTGCACATATGTGCTAGTTGTTCCTGACTCTAGGGGGCGGTGCTCCTCTCTGTTTCAAAGCTGAAGAGCCAACGCTGTCCGAAGACATCTCCGTGGTCATGTGGCTGGCATGACTAAATGCCAGAGGCGCACGGAACGCTGTTACCTTCCCACCAAAGGTGGTCCCTTTTTATTTTCTACTTGCATTTTTTACATGCTTTCAAACTGCTAGGTTGGCAGAAGCTGGGACAAGTAATGGAAGCTCAGCCCATTACGCGGCACTAGGGATTCAAACCTCTGAACTGCCAACGTTTCGATCGATAAGATAGCGTCTTAGCCATTGAGCCACCGGGTCCCTTTTAAAATTTACATTTTAAAGCATGCCAAATTATTTGCTATATGCCATCTTAAGAATACAAAGCATATATCTGAAAAAGGTATAGAAAAGCTGCAAATTTTCTGTCGGCAGAGTGTTGGGAAAATACTGCTGTCAATTCCCTTGTATGTTTCTGATTTGGGGTGGGGGAACTTGTGGTATGTTAGAGAAAGGAATTGCACTTACTGTTGCAATTGGCTGGCTGACTTTAGCTTTTGCAAGCCTGTCCTAATAGAAAGACTTCTGATTTAATTACACAGGGAGTTCAACTTCTCTGAAAGCCCTGGATTTTTAGTCATCTGCATCTATACTTTCTCGTCCTTTTTGTTTATTTGAGAAAAGGAACCCTTCCTGTGGTTAATGTAAGCATTGTACAATATTGGACTCATATAACAAATTGCTGAAAGCTCTAATATTGGGACTGATCACATCACAGAGCTTTACCCATAGATGGTGGCAGATGGTTAACCTATTCAAGTATAATATAGAGGCCTTAAAGAATTTTCATTTCTGCTTGTTCAAGAATTATATATTCTTGGTTGTTGGAGTCTAGAAAACAATTATTAGCTGACACCTAGTCAATTCAGCTGCCAGAGGAAGAATTTTTCCTACTATGTAATTATTTACAATACAACAAATTTTAGCTGTAATAGCTTATGTTATGCTATAATCATGTTCTGAAAACACCAGATATGAAAGTGCTTCAGGGAATACAACCGCTGTGAAATTCACAAGCAGCATGTGATGTCTTTAGCAATGATATCAACTGTGTATAGCCTTGTGCTTTTATGTTTTCCTTATAGTTTCTGTTTACAAGAATTAAGAGTATTCTTACTGTCATTCCTATATGCTATGTAGGCAGATGCAACAGTGTAGTATCATTTCTGATGTTATTGCCATTTATTTTTTATGTTATATGTAAGTATGGTATTAAAACAAATTTAAAATCCATTTTGTAGAATGAAATAATTTCAAATTATTGTAGGAATGAAAGAACAACTGTTGTTCCAAGTGATGTTGATTTAAAAATGGGAACTTAAGCCTCTGTTCACATGCATGCAATATTACTTAATAACTATATGGGAAATATTATTTACTATACCTACAGTTCATCTGAATTTCAAACTAGCTTTTGAGGTCCCAAAGGTACTTTTCCATAGACATTTAGCTTTTGAGGTGAATCAGCCCAAGGTAAAAAGCCAAAAATAAGCAAGCTGCCCTATTGTGGGGGGGGGGGGGGTGTCTTCTCTTTTATACAGATCCATAAGATGTCTTGTGCAATATCTCCTCCTTCATGAATGAATTGCATGAAAAAGATTCTACTTGATCACTTCACTTGATTCATTCCAGTACTATCCAACTTTCCTTGTCATCCCATCCAAATACCAATATAAAAGATGTATACATCTACATGCAAGGCAGTCTTTGAACACTGACCTACAGACTGTAAACTTTTAGGGAAGTCTCAATGTGTAGAAGTCTAATTACATAGACTTTTCCATGTTTGAAATTGCTGCTGTTCTGTGAATTAAAGATTGCAGTAACAGAATTCTTGAGAAATGAATTTGAACAACCTTGTTGCATACTGAATATGTTTGAATTATTAATTTATGAAAAAATTATTCAGGAGTAGGGAACATATGGAACTCAAGATGATGCTTAACAACAGTTCTTAGTAGCTCAGCCAATTTTGAGTAATCTTGCGAATTGTGGATCAGAACATTTGAGGAACACACGTTGTCCATTCCCATTTTAGATAAGTATAGACATTCAGTTAGAAGACAATGTATGTAGCTCAGGGTTGAACTATGGAGTTCTTAGTATTCTCTCACCTTGGTTGTTTACTTGCTGACATTTAATTACCCAACTTAATAACATCAGTGCACATAATATAGAATATAGAAATAATAATACTCACCAAACATATATATCTCTTAGATCCTTTCCATCCTTTAATGAATAAATGAATACATTAATTTTTTCCTCTTATCCATAACCTACAAAAGAAGATACTGATACTTCAGTTGTCAGAAAAACTGTCAAGCTTAAAAGGAAAGGTGTAGAGTTATTGTGCCATCCAGATTGACCTATCTGGACTTAGTTATAATACATATGATTTAAGATTTATGTTATATGATTTAAGAATTAGGTTATAGAAAATAAATACTTTTCGAAAAGCATGATTAAAATTCTTAAAATATGTGGTATCTAATTGTTCCACAAAAATATTCATCACATCAGGGGTATCAAACTCATGTCATCATGGTGTCATCATGTGATGTATAGTGACTTTTCCCCCTTCGCTAAACCAGGCATGGGTGTGGCCAGCGCATGACGCATCCAGCCCACAGGCCACGAGTTTGGCAGCCCTGATCCACATGATTTACCATATCCTGTCTGCTAGTCATCGATAAGCTTCGATAGATTTTTAAAAATCTAATTATTTGTCCTAACTGTATACAAATTATCACTTTGTTTTTTTAATTTGAATGTGAGCGTGACTTACAGGGAAAAAGAGATAATTTAAACTGTGTTCATTTTTTCCCTTGGTCTTAAAAATGAATAAATTCCCTGCCATACTTGGTAGCTAAAAAGGATGGTTCATATCTAGAGTCAGTTAAGGATGATAAAGGCTAAAATACACATAAACAGGGGGATTCCCTACCCCCACACATTTACAAAGGCATATATATGAGATTTTATGTTCCAAAGAAGAAACTTGCACACAGACAAGACAAATGTCCTTTGCCCATTTTTTGAAAATGGAAATTTTGGTGGGTTCTTAAGGGTCACAGTGATTATAGCATCTACTTTCATCTTCATTTTAATCACAAAACTAGTAAAGTTCAGGCCACTGAAAATTTTATTGTGATATTTGCCAATGCAACCTAATTATGAGGCCCCAAAAATGAAGGTTGAGGACCATATGTAACCTATGAGTAGAGAGTATTGTAGAGATGCATAAAGGAAAGGGTAAGGTCACAGATATGAAAATTAGAAGCAAGCCTGGTGATAGAGATGCAGACTTTAAAAAGTGCTGCTGGATGGGTTAACAAAAGATTGCTGGGTTGGTGGGTGAGGGGAATAAAAAGTCTTGAATTAGAATAATCTAGAGTAAGTAGGCAAGCAGAAGACTGTTGGATAATGGGACAAAATGTGCAGCTGGCTGATATATTGTTCAGAAATAAACATCAAAACTGATGAAGAAGCAAATGTCTGTGAATAATATGGTTAAGCATTCACTAAATTAAAAAATAAAAAAGTGGCTCTCTGTAATTTTGACTTGCAAAGAGGGATCCACATTTCCTTCTCGTCATTTCTACAGTTACCTTTCCTTTCCTTACTGAAAGGAGAGAGAAGCTCCAGAGTGGCTGCTCATGTTTCTTGTCTCATTCAAGGTTCTCTGTGCCCCAGTCTTGTACAATTTGCCTCATTGTTAGATGATATGCAGCACAATCTGAGGCATTTTTTGGGTTGCCATTTAAAAAGACACAGTCACATTCAGGTGAAAAAGGTACTGGGTACTCTATTTGGCTCTCCTGTTGCTTGACTTTGAGTGGATCATATCTTTGGCCTGTTTTGAATGGGTGGGTATTGGTTCCCATTTCAGGAACGTTTGAAAAAGAAAGCGTCAACTTGTTAATTTTAGCACAAACAAATTCATGATTTTTTTGTGTTTTAGTATCTGACTCACAGTGGGCTATCAACTATTTCTGATGAAATACTTAGTCTTTTTGTGTAGTGCATTTTCCATTGTTCATAGTTTTCATTTCTTTGGTATATCAATTTTTGTTGCATAAGTGGCTACTTACTACTCTTAATTAGCTTTTGGTCTTACTGCTCCTACTGCTAACCATTCTTACTGCTAACCACTCATAGATGTTTAAAGTGCAAACCGATCACTGAACTTGCCACTAAGATTACAAATCATTCTGTTACTAATGAGGAAATAGGTGATTCTATATTTATTAAATTGAATCCCATCTGAAAATGAGGTGTGCTGCATTTTTTGAGGAAAACTTGGTACAGCTTTGCATCTTCCTTCCAAGTTTGTTGATTTGATACTGACATGTTATCCCTTTGTTTGAAATATGATGTCAAGGAAAGAGAACTGTCATTAAGTTCCATAATCCTAACCTGCCATTTCCTAACTTTTTAAAACTAGTTTTTCTTAAACAATCTCTCCTCTTCCCAACAAGGAACATAAAAAACTGTAATATATTCATTTCAGAGGTTGGCACACACACACACTCATGGAGTAGTGGTGTGAAAACAGTACTGGTGATAGATGATATTATCAAGTAACAGCAACATCAAGCCTGAAGAAGGAATTAGAGAGGATGTGAAAAATAAAGACCAAAGTGGTCTCAGTGGCGATAGGAGCGCTCAGTGCTGTGACTTCTAAGTGGCTCCAATAGATTCCAGGAACATCAGATCTTCCTGTCCAGAAGAGTGCAGTGTTAGGAACAACTAAGGTACTTTCAAACTCTCAGGCTTTTAGTAGAGGGCCTGAGGGTGGAGGAAGATCCATACCACCTACAGCAGGGATGTCAAGCTCAAGGCCCACGGCCCAGATCTGGCCCATGGGATGCTTAGATCTGGCCAGCTGGGCCGGCCTGAGGTTACTCTATCAGCGAAAATGGAGTGCGGGGGGTGGGGGCAGGCACATGCAGCCTCCAGGCTCCATTTTTGCTGGCAGAGCGCTATCAAAACAAACTCAAAACAAAAGGAGAATGTTCCCCTTTTTCCATTTGAACACGCAAGAAGGGGCAGGAAAGGAGAAAGGGAAAGAGGAAAGTCAAAGTAAAAGAAGGAAAGAGAGGAAGAGAGCAAAGAAGGAAAAATAAGGAAAGGGGAAGGAAGAAGGAGAATGAAGAGGGAAGGAAAAAGAAGAAAAGGAAGGGAAGGGAAGGAAGGAAGATTATAATGCAAGAGAGGGTGGGTCTCAGGGAAGTCCAGCCTTACCACTTGGCCACTACAGGTGCCCCTAACACAAGTTCCGTTTCACACCCACTATGGCCATGCCCCCTGACCATGCCCACCATGGTGCCAGCCCACCCCCCCCAAGGTCAAACATAACCCCGATGCAGCCCATACTGAAATCGAGTTTGACACCTCTGACCTATAGTGTTTTAAGTTTTACCCATGTTCTGACAAGGAAATTATGTTCTGTAAGTTTTAAAATTCACACAAAAAATAATTAATAAATAATATGTACTAATGTAATGAATGCTACTGCTGCTACTCTTTGGGTGTAGACATGTAAAATTGTCTTTAGACTGTTGTACTAAGGACAAGTGCATCACCCTTTTAGCAAGCACTATTAGGATATTTGTTTTTTATGATAGGGGCAGATTTGAGTCAAGATGTGGTTAGATGACACTTTTATTTTCATTCCTTACTTTGAAGCAAAAACCACATTGTTAATCAGAGTAGGTATCTGTGAACTGAAAGTTGAAACAAACTGGTGTAATCATTGACCAATCAACTCCCTCTAATGGTTTGGTTCAAAAACTACAAGTACAAACACTTTGGTTGTACCTACTGAACTAAACAGATCATATACTATGCATGTTGCAAGTGGAGCTCCGTGGGAGAAAACAGGGTGAGGAGGGGAGTGCTGGAAAAATGTCAGACAGACTCCCGTTTAGAACTAGTGAAGTGAGGATAGAAAATGGGCATTCAAATGTTTGTGTTTATAACCTTTGCAGGAAGTGGGGTGGATAAAAAGTTGTCCATCTTTTTTGTGTTCTCTTGATACAAACATATAAGCCATCCTGTCTATATTAGAAAAAAAATGTTATTGCAAATTGAAGAATTATACTTTAAAGCCCCTGCCTGTGAAAAATACCTTTTAAATTATTTTTGTGAATTGTCTTCCAACATGGCTGTTTAGTTATCACAGGACATTCTAGATATGCTTTTCTTTTTCGTTGGAAGAACTTAAGCAAAGTGTTTTTTTTTTCTTTCAAAGGGATTATGGGTAGAACAGAGATTTTAACACCAGGACATGCTTTGTTTCCTGCAAGTATATATTTCGTGTGACACAAAGAAAGTGTTTCAGTGTTTTAATGATGATAACATTTAGATATCCTTCTATAGCACTTTGAAGTATTCTTTTAATAGAAGCTGGGCAAATGCGAAGTAAACAGGTGCCAAGAGGTAAAGTGCCCAGTGCCTATAAAGAGACAGGTGTGAGGAGGCTTTCAATGATATGACAACAGCAGCACACATGGTAAGGAGCTGAGGGAGATACTAAATGGCTGGGATTTGAGCTGGAGAGACCGGCTGGGCCAGAGGCATAAAGCAAACATCATTAGAAAAGGCAAAGATAAGAAACAAACAGAGCAGCCAAGGCTGATATTAGACAAATACTCTGTAAAAATACAAAAGCTGCATAAAATCAGGCAAGAAGGCCTCCCTAGAGCAGGGAGTCACAGAATTGAAGCAAAAAAAAAAAAAAAAAAACACCCAAGATGTGCTTGACAGAACCCTGCTACCACCCACTGGTGGGAAGATAAACAGGAATAAAAGATGGTAAGTTCCAAAATGCTAAAAAGTTGAGAATCCTTCAGAAATCAAGTTGTGTCAGCCATCAGATTGGCATTGTGATACAAAATTATGCTTCTAAATTTGAACAGTCTTGTAAAAAAAAAAATCCAGAAAGATGTGAGAATAGCATAGGACAAAAGGGGACCAATAATAAATCACAGTCACTATGTTATTATTACATTTCTTACTAAGTATACAAAATAAGATAATGTTATCCTTCTGTTTACAGGAGGTGGGCAAAAGCAATAAAATAGCTAAATGCTAAATCAAATCTAGGTTTGGATCAGGATCTCTGATTACCAGAAGAACAAGACTCACTTTTAAATCATAGTATTTGGTCAGTTGTATAGTTGGGAAACAAATGTGCACAGGGTACTGTCCCAACAAGAAAATCGCAACCCTACCTTGAGAAGTGGGAAGTATATTTCCAAATGTATTATCATTCTTGTGAGCCATAGGAAAAATGCATCATTTGCTTTCTAGCTATGTATTTCCAACCAGATATCAAATATGGCAACAGCATTTTTACAGAGAGAGCCTAACATATCTTTGATTTCAGTGTTGGAATTGTGTAGAGATAGAGATTCAATTCTTATCTTAGGAATTCCTAAGTTTTATCATTTTCATTATTCTATTCCTGTCCTCTTCAACTCACTTCTTACTTTCTTACACACACATGCACCCTGTCCCACTATTTGTGAGATATATATTACAGGTAACTCTATGGTTACAGTTAATACACCAAACAGCATTTAGTATTTATCTGAACCTCATTCTACAGCCATGCACCATCACCACAGAAAGTGAAGTGAAAATGTCATTGAAAAACATGCAGGAGAACAAATACTGTTTGGGTTTCTGTATTAACACCAGCAAAGCAATTAGGAAAACCATTTTATTAGGTTGCAACTTGTTTTACTATTTTCAAACCAATGATACCTTGCAGATTCTCTGAAGCTATTGCGAAGTTCCACACAGCTGCCCCAAAGAGACACGGAGTCCCCACAATTTGGAGGTGTTCAGTGGCGATGATTGAAGGCTATTGACAAATTCTTTAGCTGCCTGAAATTTTGGTCGCCTGGTCCAAGAAATAGCAAAGCAAAGTCAAGTGCAAGCTTTTTCTTTTTCTTTCTTTCTTTTAAATAATTTTATTGATTTTTAAAAACAGAAAATTAAGAAGATAAATAGACAAGAAAAAAGGTTTTAAAAAGAGAAAACAGTCGAGAAAATATTGAAGTGCAAAAGGAAAAAAATAAAACTAAAAAAAATGATTTCTGATTTTCTTTGATATATAGATGAATTAAAAATACATCATAGTCTTACTCTATGTTTAACCTTTGTCTGGATTATTTCTATATATATATATATATATATATATATATATATATATATATATATTTCTTACTTTTCGTAGGTTTTATATATGTGTGTGTGTGTGTGTGTGTTTCTTTAAGAATGTGTGTGTGTGTGTAATTTGTCATAGGCATGCCAGTATGACCATGCTCTTACCCTTTTGTCAGTCGGTGTGGTCTTTTTCAGCCCCAAGAAAGAAGTTTTCCCTACTGCTAAATTCCTTTGCTGATCAAGTGATGTGTCAGCAATATCAGACCTTAATGTGGTTACAGACATTTATGACAAAACTGTCCTTTATAACAAAAATAAAAAGGCCTTCCTTTCTAAATTTGGGGAACAGAGGCATTGAGGAGGAAGAACTGCATAATTACAATTGGATAACTAAGTAGAGAGAGGACCTTGAAAAATAAACAGTGTCCAAAATTGGAGGAAAAACTCTAATTCATTGAGTTTCCAAGAACTGTAACATTTCTAAGGTGGGGGGATTGTTTCCCATCTCTCGCTTTTGCCTTGTTGTCTTGGCCAGCTCTTTTGTTTATACGGCCCCCATTCGACCTTTTAAATTGCTGTTAATGTTTTAGCGTAACGAATTAGTCTCTCATCACGAATCAGGGCTCGAAATAAAAAAAAAATCCTCTGAGGCCAACATCCTGAAATTGGGGTCATTCTCATTTGCAAGGCAGAGAATCTGAGAACCTTAATGCAAGGAAATTTATTCAAAGGCAGAGCCCCAACGTGATTAGGCCCTTTGTAATTATAGCTCGGAGAGATTCCACTCCAGCCTCCTGCCTCCCTCATGGATTAGCAAGTGAGTCGGAAAAATACACAGGATTTAATTAGAGGCAAATTAAAATTGGTAATGAAATAGGGGCAGTAGCAAATGGCAGGGAGCGACGGGAGGGGGGGGTGGAGAAGGAGCTAGTAGCTCTCAGGGCAACACTGCCTGTGTACGTGCATTTTCTTTATTTTTACATTTAGAAATGTAAAGATGGGAGAATAAAGAAGAGGGACGTGCTGTGAAAAAGGAGGGAGAACTGAGGTTTTCAGAAAGCTGACAATAGAAATTCATTGCAATATCTGAGCTTACTTTTCCTGTCCTTCTTTTTCCCCTAATTTAGCTGATAGTAAAGAAATATGTAGGGTGGTTTGTGGAAACCCAGTGAATATTGTTGATTGATAAGGAAAGAAAAACAATAACAATAATAAAAATCCATTAAAAATTAGATTGCAACACATGGTTGTTGTATGGAAATTTTATTGCTAGATGTTTTAGAGTTTAAGAAAGAATGGTTGCCCATTTGATGAAGTCCACTGACTTTCAGGAAATCTGGATTGAAATTGTCATTCAGTAATCCCTTCCTTTTGTATCTCTAAGTAATAGTATTTTTCAAGTGGCTGTGGGCACTTGATCTCATTGCAGTGGTGTCTCATGTAACTAGTGATCATATTTTTTCCCTGTTACTGATGTTCTATTTCATGCAGTTCAGATCTCATAACCATTGAATTTCTTCAGGATAGTCCATGAGTATCTCCGTGTTCTGACATAAGTTAACTGGGACTGTTAATGTTTAGGAGCAAAGATTTCATACAGATCAAGAGGTGTAAATGAGTAATATTATAGGACAATTGAATAAAGAGAATTCAACAAAAACCCATCTGCTACAATAATTATTATATGTTGTTTTCAGCATATGATAAACTGGAACCAGTCCTTCCTTAGAACATATTATATAGAGTTGTTAAGAATATAGATATCATTTTGCTGATAACAGCTCTGTAGGGGGCTATGTATAGTAACAGAAAAATTGATTGGAAATTTTCATTGGAGAGGAACTGTTAAATGGCAATATTCTGTTTTTCTCTCTACCCTGCTTGTAGAATGCTGTTCGCCACAACTTGAGCCTGCATAAGTGCTTTGTGCGAGTGGAAAATGTCAAGGGAGCAGTGTGGACAGTAGATGAACATGAGTACCAAAAGAGAAGGCCACCAAAGATGACCGGGTATGTCTGATAGCTTGTCGGGTAGCTTCTTTGGGAAGAGGAGTGTTATGGTTCAATCTGAGAACAATTTTGAAAAAATAAAGATGGCCTTGAGTATGACACTTGGTGAGTAAATAAACACAACACATTAAACACAAGTAGTTTGCTATAATATTGTTTTCTGACATTTAGTCCTGAAACTGGCCCATTCTTATGTTATTGTCTGGTGATTTCAGATTTACTCTGCTTAGTTTCTGAACACAGACAAGCCAATGATGTCATCTGCTGAGATATGAGAATAGTTGGGAGTATGCAAAGTCCAGAGCACGTGCGGGTGGGAAATGCATGTTAACTCTGGAATAGGAACACTGGATCTCACACCAATATATATCTGTCATAACTATTAGTCATTCGTAGCCTTCATGAATGCTTCTAAAAAGTATCTAGGCCATCACTGATATATTATAAGCTGTATATACGTAAACTAGTAGTATATTTTTGAAATAGGTATTTAACCCCAATATAATTCCCACCAAATGACCCAGGAAAAGAGGTGACTGAGAGGCTTGTATGATTATTGCATCCTTGATGGACTTCATTATGCATTTAGGCTTTTTTAGAACATGTTTTAACTTTTGCTTTAATAACTAATGCTCATGTTGACATGTCAGCTTCTTTGAGTGAACTGAAGCACAGCACACTATTCAATGATTTTATAATCATTTGGCTGTCTGTTCACTTTCATACTCCATGTGTATATAAATGTGTGAAAATGTAAATATCCCCTATTGACATCAGACCCTTCTCACTAAATGTTTCAGAGATTGCCTTGCCTCGGTTTATGACAGTTCCCTTGGGAATGTCATAAAAATACTTTATACAAGTATTGAAGAAGAGGAGTTTAGTCAAATAAAAAACAGTCAAAAGAAGACAGGGTGGAAATGAAAAAGAGAGACTGTATCTGGTACATTCAATATGCATTGAATGTATATAGCATGGCTATAGCAAATGTTATTGCTATAGCCATGCTATTAATCTCTGTAAGTTTACATGATCAAAAAAATTGTATACTTCCCTTCTTGAATATATAGAATTGTGCTGCAAACATCACCTCAGCATGTAGTAGCACTGATAAAAATACATAGAAGCATTTCAGGAGAATGAACAGGTACAAAGGGCAGATACCAGATAATAACTGAAAGGTGCTAATGGTATTCCATAAATAAGAAGGAACCACTCGTAGCATTCCAATAGTGCTATAACTTCCCATTATTGTGGACAAAATGTTGTTAAATAATGATAAACCATTTTTTGTTTTGCCCTTAGCTGTATTTAGAGGTATATTTATACATAATAACTGAGCTAATATAAATAATATAGATAAAAGAAATATTTTAATTTTATATTAAATCACTTTGAAAATCTCAAATAATTAAAAAAAAATAAGCCAAATATCTAAAATTCAGAAAAAAAGTAACATTAGTCTTTCAATGGTAGCTTTCTGCTTAATTATTATATAATTACTATTTTTATATCACAGCTAACAGCTAAATCTACCCCAATTTATACCACTACCATTCACTATATTTCATATGTATGTTTCTGTATGTGTGTAATTTTTATTAGAGTTTAATATATACAGTATAAAAGATAAATACAAAAACATTTTGCATTTCAACAGTCTTTCAATTTCCTATATGCCATGGTCAACAACAGATGGACTCACAGATATTGATCTCCAGTATCTATCATGGCTTTGATTAATCAAGACTCAATGGGGTTGGGATTTGGGGGCGGGGGGGAAATAGAGAAGGTTATTAGCAATAGTCACAGTTTTACCACATACAAAATTCCCTGATAATGGTAAAGTGTCAGCCAACTTTGACATTTTGGCCAGTATGCCATACTTTCAATAAGAGTTCAATTTTACCCCAAACATGCTAACATTATTCTATAAAAGATTGCAAGCCTATGTAACTGTTATCTTCCTTCTACCACAAAGGTGTTGTATATACAGTAGTACGAGACATCCTTAGGTGTTACAAGTAGCTGAGAAACATCAACCATAACACAGGGTGAATAGTTTTTTTAAAAAAGTAATAAAAATGTCCAGAATTATTCCCATAATGATAATGTCTATGTTGCAAGGAGTAGGGAGAAATTGCCTTCACCTACTTATCCCCCTCTCTTCCCAAGAGTCGTTCCTGAATGGTCTGACAACATGTATAATAAGACACACTCTAGCAGGACTTAGAATATATTGAGAGTAAATAGCTGCATTATAAGGCTAGGCTAGGAATTTCCCAATGCTCCTTAAAATGCTGGCTTTGTATTATGGGAGTTGTAAATTATGGGAACTGGAAAGGGCTAAGCAATGAGGGAGATGAACAATGTGTTCTTTCCAAGAGTTATCTTACTCTTGTTTTTTAACAGGAATGTTAAAAGCTGCATCTTTTGTTTACAGGAGTCCAACTTTAGTGAAAAACATGATTTCTGGCCTAAGTTATGGAGCACTTAATGCCAGCTACCAGGTAAGACTTGTGGAGAAGCACAATTGTTTCCATTACAGCAAGCCATCTTTGTTAGGGGAATATTTGGTTGGTTGTTCCAAGCCATCAGAGTAAACTGCTGCTGTATTGGAATCTTGTACTGCATTGTAGAAAATCTTCAAAACTCTTTCAGTGATCATTGAAGTCATTATTCCATTTAGTTTATATTCCAGTACAGAATATTCAGTGTGGTATTTTCCCTCAAGATAATCAGAGGAACCAGATTACTGTAACTCACATCACTTCACCACCCCTGGCACTCCAATATCCACCTTTTTGCTGTTTCCGTTACATTGCAATACCATATTTTTCACATTGTAAGTACATTAGCTTTAAAGGAGGAAAACAAGAAAAGAAATCTACCTCTGCCTTCCAGCATCCATCCGGTATTCATCTGGCTAGCATCCTTACAGCAAACAGCCTGGTCAGCTTCAGCAGGTTATTGCAGCCCCAACAAGTGGCTTCTCAGGGTTCCACTCTGTTGCACCCACCACCGGTCAACTGAACTAAGATGCTGCTGCTGGGGAATGCTGGAGTCTTCGCTGCCAAACAGCTGATTGGCAGTTGGATCAGCCTCCTGGAATTTATTTATTTATTTATTGGTTCAATTTATATGCCACCCTTTTACGGAGACTCAGGGTGGCTTACAATGCGTTAAGCAATAGCCCTCATACTTTTGTATATACCTGTTTAGTAGGGCTTTCGCCCCCCCCCCCAAAGTGGTGTTCTTTTTTATACAAAGTCAGCTTATTGCCCCCACAATCTGTGTCCTCTTTTTACCTACCTCGAAGGGATGGAAGGTTGAGTCAACCTTGAGCCTGGTGAGATTTGAACTTGTAGTAATTGCAGGCAGCTGGTGCTATTTAACAGCACTTTAGTCTGCTGCGCCACCAAGGTTCTATATATCGCTGATCAGCTGTTCTAGGTGGCAGGGATCACTGCTGCCTATGACCACCGCTGCCATTCGCCACCGATTGCCGCCGTTTGGTGGCGATTGGTGGCAGCAGTGGTAATGGCAGCAGCCGCATCAGCACCCCTCCCCCCCCCCCCACTGCAATATTTGCTCTATACGCACAGACATTTTCACCCACTTTTTTGGGGGGGAGGGAAATATGTCTTATAGTGCAAAAAATATGGTAAGTGCTAACTTTTAACAAGGTGAGAAGAAATCAGTCACAGAAAATGGCAGAATAGATCTGTGGTCTGCTACCTTTCTCTTCTGATGGGGAATAACAGGTTGGAATAAAATATAGCATTGGGTCCTAACATGGATTAGCTGTGTAGATGTTTGAGACATAATTTCTGTTAGGGAAAGAGTAACATATAACTATTTAATGAATCCCATTAAATTAAGCTTCAGACCAAAAACTTATCAGCAGACATACTGGTAGAAAGCTTATATTTCTGACATCTGTTTGAAATAGACCAAAGTTTTTGCCTCAATATTTTTAAAGGGATAAAACCATAAAGGAATAAAACCATAGAGGTTAACCAGTGGGGCTTTCAAATCAAGGATAGAAGCAACATGGAATTAAGGAGAAACTTCCTAAAAGTGAGAACAATTAACCCATGGAACAGCTTGTTGTCAGAAGTTGCAGGTGCTTCATCACTGGACGTTTTTTAAGAAGAGACTGGACAAACACTTGTCTGAAATGGTATAGGATCATCTGCTTGAGCAGGCTGGTAGACTAGAAAACCTCTAAGATCCCTTCCAGCTCTATTCTATTTTAATTATATTTTAGTTATCTATGTTAAACTATTTTTTTCTTGTAAGCCATCCTATTTGATATTGCTGAGTGAGAAGGTAAAAAATAAACATTCTTAATAAAGTAATAAATTTTTATTTGTCTAAACTATTGTTTTTTTCTGAAAAATAAAGGTACTGTTAGTATAAGGGTTTAACTATTTTCTCAGTAAAATAAATATCTGGGGTTGTTTTCCAAATATGCCATATTTGATTTCTTTAAGAATTTGGGACTTAAACCAGTTGCTGTTTATGTTTAGGCAGCTCTGGCTGAGAGCAACTTTCCTCTTCTGAATAGTCCCACCATGATCAACACAAGCTCAACTAGTGGCATGCTGCACATAGGCCATGATGATGTGAGCAGCACTGTAGAACAAGTCAACAGCAATGGCAGCAATAGTCCCCGGCTTTCACCACAGCAGTACAAGTAAGCCCAGAAATGTTTTATTTTTATTTTTATTATTATTAATAGTAGTATTATTAGTATTATTATTAGTAGTAGTAGTAGTAATAGTAGTAGTAGTAACTTTATTCATTAAATATGAAGCTCAGTCAACTGAACATTCAAAAATGCATCACAAATATCATTGACTGGTGCTAATGGTTGATACAGGTTGCTGCCAGCATTTTAGGTATCAACCAAATACCTTCTTAAGATGTACAGTGTTCCATGTAGCACAGTTTTTTGCAGTTCTGCTGGTGTTATTGCAGGAAGCTGCAATTTGCTGATGTATCTTATAAAATTCTTGGACATGGTACCAAGTGCCCCCATGACAGTGGGTATCACTGTTACATGTTTCATCCATAGCCGTGTAGTTTCGATGGCCAGGTCGTGATATTTCATGATTTTTTCCAGTTCTTTTTCTTTGACTCTGGCATCTCCTGGTACCACGATGTCAATAAATTGTACGTTTCGGTTTTTGACAAATGATGATGATGATGAAGATGATGATTAAGATTAAGATTTCATACTCATGAAAATTAATGAAGTTTCTTGGAAGTGCTAATACAAAGCTATTTCCAGAAGCAGGTTTACTAGATCCAGAAATCTTTAAATCTCTCTTACAGTTTAGTAGAGAATCAGTTTAGGATTTTTCAAGAATTTATGCAAACTAGAAATAGATCTAGAACTTTTGTTGTTAATGATTTCCAAAAAATAATCATATAAGTCTTTTACAACAAAAAGAAAAAAAGTATTGAGACAGTGTAAAGACTAAGACATTCATTATCATGTGAGCTTTCATGAATTACAATCCACTTCATCAGTTGCTTATTTTTGTCAATAAGTAGGCATGGCCCTGGACTTTCACACAAGGTTCTTAGTAATACTGAGATAAGCTTTGCAATTCAAAATAGTTATATATTTTTTCATAACAGAGCTGTCCCTCGGCCTACAGTGGCAAGCTATAGGTTTGTTTGTTATTTATCTTGTGTCAACAACACTATTAAGAGCTCAAGTGAATATTGCCCTATTTATTCTTATTAACAGGTAGATATTTTCACTTATGGTCCAGCCATCAAAAGACAGCTTGGAAAATGTATCTGGATTACTTGTACTGACAAAAAGGTCTAATTTACAATGTTTAGAAAATATAGAGAAAAGGAATATATTTCTTAATGTCAAAAATTTAATCATTGGAAAAGACTGCTAGAAAACTGTAGATTAAAATTGCAGTGAAGTACTCTATAGTTAATTTAGCTGAACTGAATGCTACAAATATTTCTGTTTTGTTGAAAATATAAAGAGACCTGGGTAGTTAGGATCTGGATGAGAGTCAGAAGAGTATTGCTATACAGCTAAGCAAATACTCCCTTTAACCTCTGATCCTCTATTGTATAGTTCTATCTGAAACCTCTCTTGCCAATCTCTTGTAGACTCTTATTGTATTTGTTCTAATTCTACCTGGTTCTCCAAAATTTTGTTCTTCAGCCATCAAGTGCATGTGAAGGAAGAACCAGCTGAGACAGAAGATGACAGCAGACCTGTTTCTCTCATGGCAACTACCAATCAGAATGTGACGATTCCTGATGACAGAGACCTAGAGGAGGAACTGCCAGTGGAAGACTTGTCTTAAGGGTCCTTCAACATCATATAGGGCCCATCATTTCCCAGAGACAAAGCAATGGCTCCCACCTCCTCAAGGTGACCTTCAGCATTACTTAGTTAAGGCACTTCTACAAAGAAAAAGGCTTTCCATGAGCCTACCCACTGCTGAAGGCACATACTTTTCCCCACCCCCTTTTTTACATCCCAATGACTCTTAAAAGACATTCACAGAGGGGATGTGAAAACAAAAACGAAAAACGGAGTTGAGCTTTTTCCTTTTCTTATTTTTTTTTAAATTTTGTAATTGGTAAACGAGGATGGTAGGTTGTTTCTGTCCGAAGACTTCTTTGCTGCCTCCCCTCCCCATACCCCCATCTCATGGGGATAAAAAACAAGCTGTCTTGTATTGTCTGCTCTGTGTTTTGTCATTTTCAACCCATATGCCTGGTTTCCACAAATCAAGATTTTGGAAGCATCCAGTACATTAAGGGGCAATATCAAAGCCAAAGGCTTCAGTGAATGTCCCTTATTTTCCCATGGAAATTTTCATTAGTTTGCCAGTAATCCCACTGAGAACTTTGCACTAGGAGGAATCTATTCTCACTTTTTCTTACTTTCACACATGCACTCTCTCCATTTCTCACACACATACATCCTTGCCACTATAACACCACTTCAGAGTACTGAAATAACAATGGAAGCAAGACCTCTGCCAAGGTCCTAATGTTGCAATTTATGTTCATTTTCTGACTGGGCAAAAAATGAAAAATTGACTTTATTTTATTAAATACATTATAGGATAGCAAGGGGTTACTGCCACACATAAAACCACTTGATTATTCTTTTTTCCAACCTGTGTTTGCGTCTTTCAAAATTCAAGAAGCATTCTTCTATCACCAGTCATGATTGACAGCCAGTCTTCAACTCACAAAGCTTTATTCTGCACAAAATCCAGGAATGAATGTCCATTCCCTGCCATCACATAATTTTAAATAACTTTCAGAAGCCTATACTGTATATGGGCAGCCAACAGTCAAGATAATGGGGCCCAGCTTGAGACAGAATCAGGGAGAGACTTCTGCAAGATGAATCTTTTGCTTGCTTCTATCAGCTGCCATCTTGGTTTTGTTTCCATTCTAGCAAATACTGAAGACAGAAAGCATGACTCCTTGATCATTTATGTGAGCAATGGGAAGGTTTAACAGATGTAAATACAGCTGATTTGGCAAAGCCACCAACATCTCAAGCACTTGGGATAGGAAAATGGGGGTTAAGCTGAAATGTATGGCTGTGGAGAACAGACCAAAACTGGGTTGACCAAACAGAATTCAAAGCAATATACCTGTATAAATGTAAGATAAGTAATTCTCCACCTTTGTGACCAACCAGAACAAAGCTACAAAGAAGCACAGAGTTTCCTTGAACATTCTCTAGTAGAAAAATATCGTATCCCACCACTCTTGTGCTACTCATTAGTTCTTAGCTGTAAACCAATGTGGGGAAAAAGATGCTTCAAAACTAATAACAAGAATTAAATGTGTCAGATGAATAGTGTTGACCCAGACTTGTCCCCATACTTGATTTTATCAACTCATTGTCTGTTGCCTCACATCAGAATATTTTTTTTAATCTAAAGAGCATTTGGCATGACAGAAAACATCAGGTTTCCAAAGGCTACTTTGCTATTGCCCCATGAAAGGACAACCCAAATGCTCCTCCTTGATTACTGAGATTTTGACAGTTGCTGATTGAGAAACTGGTTTGCTTTCTGTATGATCAGGAATCCAATATCTCAAGGAAGATGGATACTAATGTTTCTAAGGAAGCCTTTCTACAACACACCAACACATGCTTCCCTTTCCCATCAGTAAATCCCTGAAATTTATATTCAGGCCAGATTGGATATAGGAGTTCCTCCCATTATTTGGAGACAAGCTGATCCAGGCAATTTGATGTTTTCTGAAATGACAGCTGTTCCCCTTCTATATTCTGTAGCCCATGAAGAAAATAAATCATCACAGCTATGTTTGAATAGTCACATTCAACATTGATAATTATGTTAAATGACCTCCCCAAACTAAGATGCTCAAGAATACTGTGTCAGCATATTTCTGATTAATTTAGGATTCCTTTCTACTCTTCTGATTTTCATCATTAAATAATGTTTTTTCATTGCTCCAAACACTATGCAGCTCATGGCAGTTGGTAATATGTAACATTAGTGTTTTTGACTTAGGAGGGGAAGGGAGAAGAGGGGTATTGCATTTTCATTATATGCAGAATTGCTCCATTTGTCTCAAATACAGTACATTCTTAGTGCCCTTTACAGCAGCTGGCCAACTGTGGTACCAGACTGTCTTTTTTTAAAAAAAAATGCTCTTAATTCACAAGATTATAATAAATCAAGTAGCACTTGAGCCTTTTTACCTATCACAAAAAGGGACATTATTCCTGAACTGCCACAAATTTCTGTTTGTACACGATTGGTGTCAAATTTCTTAGCCCAAGTCAAATTCTCTCTCTTTAAAAAAAAAAGATGGAGGATTATTCTGAAGATTATTCTTTCCAATAACTCTAAAGCACTGGGTAATCTCTATTTGCTCAGTTTTTCAAATAGATCTATTTCCTGGATAGGGCTATGGTGGGTCATACTAGCATTAAAAAAAAGGAAAGAAATGGTAGCTGGCTGATCTTGGCCAGCCTCCATCTTTTTTTCTATGGATGGAAGCAAAGCCTTGACTTCAAATCTCAGACTTGGTAAAATTTGAAAATGTTTTATCTAATTCTTGGCATTGTCCATCTAACAAACAAGTTTATATTTCCTTTCTAAAATTCCCCTTCTCCAAGAGTCTCAATTTACTAAATAACGTGTCAAAATAATCCAAACTGATTTTGAATCTAGGTAAAATCAAGAACACCAAAAATGAAAAAAAAAAACAAAAATCTCCATTTCTGAATTATGACTGCAAGAAATTACACAATTCTTACTTCAGAAAAGTTGTTAGGACTTGATTCCTGGAGCCTACAGTAGAGGGCTCTACTGAACATGCATTTTCTCCTACTTTGTTTCCTACCGTTTCTAACAGGCAAGCAAAATTGTAAAGTTTTGTTATTTAGATAAAATGAGCTAATTGCTCTGATTTGAAAGGGGCTGTACACTTAAGGGGACCAAGAGGAACAGTCTCTAAGCTGCAGAAAACTGGAGATGATAATGTTTATGGGGTGTGAATCAAAGTACAATAGCTTGTTTGAGCCTCCTTAGAAAACCATCAACAAGTGGCTTGCTCTTCAAGGACCACAAGGACAGGCAATATAGGATTGCAGGCACTAAGAATACCTCAACACTTTTATTATCCATCTCTCGGGTCCCAGCTTTACTCCAGAAGCAGCTCGAGAAAATTTATCCTCCTTTTATTAAAAACACACCACACCTCATTTTCTTCTTGGGACCATATTTAAATGTCTCCCTGGTGTCCTCTATAGAATGCTTTGCAATTGGCTTAACCATTTACCAAAGACCTTGCTTAGACAAGAAGCATAAACCAAAACACTTAATATTTTTGTTTGTGTGGTGCTTTTATTCTGACTTATCCTAACTTTTGGCATCAGCCAAAAAGGGGGAAAAATCACAAAGATCCTGCATCCCCTTAGCCCTTTTGTCACTTTCTTTTGATTTTAAGTTATTATTTAAATCAAAGTTTACAGGTGCTGTTTTGTACATTTCTAATGAAGTTGTATTGGGAGCATGGATTGCTGCTTTGTGTTTGAAGTTTCTTGAACCAAGGGTACGCTGTGAAGTCTAGTGTGGTTTGGCATTCCATGGGTCTCTTCTGAACCTACTTCCATCTTGCTGCTGGTGGTTTCTTTTTTTTTTTCCTTTTTACAGGTCAGAATTGTTTTTATTTCATGTTAACTTTTCAACTGTTTTTTATACAGATTGGAATTTTTCTCTCTTGTTTTTAGCATTTTTTCTTCCTAATTTTCAAAGGTTAATTGCCCTAATCCCTTCTTCTCTTCCCAAAACTGGTATTTTCTTTGAAGCACTGTTGGGTAACCTATGTTTATACAGCAGATTCATTGTAACGTCTCAAACTTTGGGCTGTTGATCTACAAATTGCACTGTGTGAATTAGAGAATTCTGAACATAAAATAATGTTGCAGGGGTTGCTGAAGTTACATCCTGTAATTGTTTCCCATAAATAAAACCTCCTAGTTTATAGTAAAGTCACGCATCAGAAAAACAAATTATGCATAGTTTATTCCTAAATGTGTGCAAGTTTTCTTCTCATTGATTTTTTTAAACTTTGGGTTGCATTTAAAAAACAGATTCTTGCAGCCTAAAATGGTAACTTCTGGAATGTATAATGTTTAGACCCAAATCTCTGTGCGTGCACTGAGGTGCTTTTTTGAACTTTGTCTGATTGCATCACAATTTGTAGTGCTCCGTTGTGTCAAATTGCTTTGCAAACAGTTTTAGAACTAAATGGCTATATCACGGTGCTGTTGTATTTTGTCCTTGGCTCTCTTTTCTGTCAATCCTAGTATTACAGCTGCATTATTATAAATTTGATCTTCTCAAAGTTGCTACCATCCAGATTCACTGATCTTGGTTTTTTGTCTTGCCTGGTCCTGGTACAATATCAACAGTTTGTTGGACATCTGCAGCTGGACCTGAGATGCCCAGGATATATGTTTTCTGCCAGTATTAAAGTGATGTTTCCTGGTACTGTATAGTCAAGAGCTAAACTGTAACCATCCTAACATTCTCTTTAGAAATATAATTGTCTCTGTTCAAACTAAACTTTTTGCCTTGCTGTTTGGGTTTGTTCATCCTTACCCATTTAAAGAGAGAGGCACAAGAAAAAGAAAGCATGATACACTGGGGTTAATAAATGAATTACTCGTTGTAAACTGAGAGCTAAGTAGTACTCAATTATAGATCTAGGGAGCGCTTCAGATTTCAAAGCGAAAAGGTGCTTTGGTGCATATAAGGGAGCTAATGTAGCATCTTGTTAATATGGCAACAGTAAGAAAATACTTTGAATTTAAGGCATTCCATACAGGCTACATTTCCACTCTTGCTAGCTCCAAAGCATATTTTTACCTTCAAATCCAAAGCCTAACTTGGCTGTTGTTGCAGTGTTGCGCAATATGTATTTAGCAGATTCCAAAATTAAAAGTTTTACAATAATATCTCATTTGGGGTAACAGAATGGAGAAAGGTCATATGTAGCTACAGAACTGAGGAAAAATTATTGCCAGACAGAAAGTTAATCTTTAAGCCTTTTCCACCATATACTAGACAGTCATTGGGCAGAGTTTTCCTGCAATGCATAGTCAAGCAATATGCTACTATTGCTGTTCTAAAGAAACAGTCCAAGAAACAATTGCACAATTCTTTGGTGGATATCTGCAATTCAGGTTGACTTTCTGAACCTGGAGGCTGCTCTAGAATATCCCTAACCTGTGTTGTTACTATACTGGTAGACTTCCATATTTTTTTCTTGAGAATCTTGACAAAGTTGGGGATATTTCCCTTTCATCCTATCTATAATTCATTAGGCATTTACTGTCTCTCAGGGGAAATAATTTCAGCCCTTCACTGCTGCATAAAGGCAAACAATGCAGCCTCTAGAATTCAGTTTTGCCCAAAATTGAGCAGCTCCAGAATGTATTTTGTGGCTAAAAAATCCTGCCAGTTTCAGCTCTTTCCTGCCTTCGTGTGACAGTATTATGTCTCCTCAGAGGATAGCTTTAAACCTAACCCTCACAGGATCTGTCTGTGCTTAACTATGTCAGATCAGCCTACAAGAGGGAAGGAAGTCATATGACTAAACTGTCATCTCACAGCAACTTTCTTCAATGCAGAATTTTAAAAAAATAAATGGAAAATTTAGCCACATGATCTGCTACTTGAAGCCTGAAGTGGTACAACTCAAAGACAGGTTTGTTCATTGGGAAATCATTGTTTAGTGATCATTGAAGGAAAGTGTTTTAGATCTTGGATGCTTAACAATATTAAGTTCCTCAAACAAGTGGTCCTTTCCTTCCGTTGCTTTCCCCATCTGCTTTTGTAGTGGATGAGCTTTAAAATATTGGGTATGCTTTCTTCAAATGTCTGCCTTATGTGCTGAAGCTAGGCTTCTGTAACCAACTTGTTAATATGAGAAGTGGATAGATAACTCTTAATATTAGATTGGCTTAAAATCTAGGCCTGGCCCTGAAGGGAACCAGCACATGTTTAAGAATTGGAAAGTAAGAAATGAGGCTTTGGAATCATGGATTTTTCTTCAAACTTGTGCCTGTGACTTAAAGCAAAATTATCGTATCACCATAGTTCTTGTTTTATTTGGTGATCCTGGATTTCCCTACAAAGATTACTTAGGACTGTAATTTCATTTATTCAATGTTGTCAAACTGTCCCAATTTTGGGGGAGGGGGGATTCCAAAACATTTTTTTTACAAGCTGACAATGAAATAAATTGAGAAGCAGATTCTAAATCTATTCAGTTTCAATTAAAGTCAGTCTGCTGATTACACTTGCAATTAATGAGGACTTACATTATATTTATTTTTCTTGAGAGCTTTGAGAAGCCTGCAAGTGTTTGTGTAGTTTGTAGGACTTTAAATGTATTTTTCTGATCCTGATATATCTCTTAAAAGTATACTGAAGAAAGAATGTAATTCAGTATCACTGAATAAATATGCTGTTCCCTAAAGATATTCAGTTTGGGGTGATTTTGTCCCCCAACATCTTGGAAATTTGAAGTTTCTCCCAGATTGAACTGCTAAAGCTTTAGTTCCTAACATCTGACATCGCTGATGCTGTTTTGTTTAAATGTACCACATTTGAGCCTTTTTTTTCTAATTATGACTTTGAACATTTGTGTCCTGAATTTGATTGCATATCACCTATAAAGTGGGTTGATTTATAAAAACCCTTAAATAGAGTGAGCAAGTCACAAGCAAATGATGACCAGTTGGTTCTGCCCTGGTTCTTTGGTTAGTATTTGTTCTGTTATAATAGCATACATTCAGATAAACATAAAAAATAATAAATGGCACCTAAGGAATCCAGGGCAAGGTTGGGTGAGGAAGAATGTTTATTCTGTATTAAAAGCCTATTTAAATTTTAGCAATAAAATCTGTCCTCCTGGCTTCCTTCCTAGCAAAATCAACAGTTAAATGAGAAGGATATGCCTATTTGAGTAAGCACATTGAGTAGGTACTAAAGCCATGATTTCATCTGCAAGAGTCTCTTCTAACATTTACAAACTCATTGGTCCTTTACTTAGATTACATTTCTCCTATAAGGGTTTAATGAATTATTTCTAATTTTATCTTTGGGGGAGGGGGTGTTAATCAGCAAATTCACCTCACTTTTTCACTTGAATGATGTATAAACAAATATACATGGACCCAGTAAGAAATAAACAATGGCATTTATGTAACTGCTTCTACTTTGTCAAATATGCCCATGTAGTATTATTCCATATTGCAATACTATTCTTCTATTCATCCTATGGAAGAATAGTATTTTAATTTTTGTGTTGGTGGCCTCAAGCTCTTGGGATTTTATTTTCCTCACCCCTAATTCCTGATTGCTGAAGCAACCTGCTGGTGCGAGCCTTGAGGAGCATCCTTTCTTTGGCTACTGCTACCAGTGCCATTCTTCCCAGACTCTTGACTACATTAGGTACATATATTTTTGCACATTTATGTCCACCAAATTATTTCATTCAAAACTGCATATAGTACTTATTTGGGGAAATTTCTTTTTTGTCTTTAAAAAAATATTTTATTTTTTGTTGTTACCTCAAAATGGCTTTTAAAGGGGTAGTGTGGGAAAGACCAAACACAATTTGTGGCAGGATAGTATATGTATATATTGATATAAATGCTGGTTGAAAACCTACTAAAATTAGATTATTGTCTGTTTAACTATCCTGTGATGAGACTAATGCAGGGAATACTTAGGAAGGTTTTTTTGTTTTCCTTGTTCTGGAATTTAGGAAGCCATTCTTGTATTTCTCTTTGACTTGACTTGGATGCTGTTCCAGTTCCTTATGTTGTTTTTGGCTTGTTTTCTCTCTTAAATTAGTCAGTAGAAATAGTGGGAGGAATAGATGGTTGCTGAAAAGAAACTGGGATAATGATATAATTTCCTTTCCCTCATTGGTTCCTGAAGTTAGAAAAATAGGAACAGAATAAAAAAAAAACCATTGTATTAAACCAAAGGTGTGCGTATTTCAGTTTTGTATGTTTACATAATTTTAATAGAGTTATTTTTCAGGGTGAATGACAGAAATCCTACTCTGAAAAACCCCTAGGATTTTGCCCTGTATTATCCATACTCTGAATTCCTGATTGCCCTGATCCACATAAATGTGGAAATACTCCATAATTTGCAGGGGAACAGTTTGTTTGTTTTTCCAGATTTAGATATATTCCAAAGTGCTGAAGGTTTGTCAGTTTGGAGTCCTCTTGTTTTTTTTAATAATCGTGTTGTTCTACTATAGAAGTAAGATTTGAAGACCCATTTCTCTGCCCTTCATTTTGATGGGATGCTCTATGAAACAACGTTTCTCTGGGCCCTCCCAAAGAGTTGAGGCTCTGCTTCACTTGGCGTTCTTGTCTTCCAAATCTCTCAACTGAATCTCAGGTGGCAGGAAAACACCCAAGAACCAATGACTGGTGACTCTCGAATTGTATCAGCATAAGCAGTTCAGCATGAGCCAGCGGGTCTCTGATCTCACTGAATGAAAATGGGAGGTTAACATGTCTCCTGCAATGATCTGATTTTCTCATTTGTAATATTTTATGTTGGCCTCAAGGGGCTTCTTCTAATTAAATCTTCTCTGTTGCGAATAGGTATCTTCTCCCTCATACTAGTACCCAATGTGTGGTGGGAAGGTGGGGAACACTGACATGTCAGCACTGTGCTGTCATTTCCTTTTCCTGGCACTCAGGAAGATATAAGGAAAGAGGTGAGACATGCAGTGACCTTTAATATTGTGGGTTTTTTCTTCCTCACATTTGTTGGTTTGATGTGATCATCCTTTTAGCAGGTGGCAAGTCAGTGTGAAGTGAAAGATTACCGGGAAGGATGTCTGTAATCCTTTGATCCATCCTCCTCTTACTGCTTCACACTGCCATATTTCCATGCTGTATAAAGGAAATAGCATTGCTGTGTATTTGTATTCTGGACTTCTGTGTGTCTGCTCTGGCAGACGGTAAACCCTTGTACAGTAGATCTAGCTGCATGTAATCTGTATGGACAATGGCATTATAAAATGCAATAAAATTAAATTACCTATGAGGTGGCTGTGACTTCTTAAGAATATAATTCCTCCAGTTTCTCTATACCATTGTTCCTTCTGCATACAGTTCTCATGCTTCTTTCATGTGGTTTTACCTTAGAAAAATGGCTTCACTCAATATTTTAATATTCTGTGTATGTTAGCAGCAGACACATTTTTCCACATAGTATTTTCGTGTTGCTTTGTTCTATAAATTGAGTTCTTATTAACTGCTTTGTGGGAGCAATTTAACTTTGTTTCCCCTTTCCCTCCCACCCAATATGTAAAAAAGGAGACCAATGATACTGAGGGTGATACAGTCATGAAATCACAGATGGAACTATTAAATGACTCATTGCTTTTTAAATGAGTTATATTTTCTGGCAACATCTTGATTCATTTAAGCTAACATTGGTCCAGTTATTAAATTATTACTCTTCTTATACTCAAATCCTACTCATCAGCAACCCAAAGGAACATCTGTCTCCTGTAAAGAACACCTTCCCCCTTTTTAAACATGTCTTAAGACATCCAACACCAGTCTGGTTATCCTTAATGTAATATTTTAAAATAATCTCTGAGAACCCATGATCTGTACAGCTCCAGGCATCACTTCCAGGTGCAGAACACTTATACAGTAATGCATTTCTAATAATCAATTATGTTATACACTGACTGCCAGGAATCTACAGGACATCAGAACATCTAGAGCCAGGAATCAGGAGTAGATCAGAACACTTTGGGGTAATTTTTAATTTACTTTGGATGGCATAAACAACTTAAACTGTTTTATCCCTGATTCAAAGAGCTCCACAGAGCCATGGTACCATGCGTGGTGATGATTCAGTGATTAGAATAACTGATCACTGCCAGCAGTTTGATCCTGATCGGCTCAATGTTGACTCAGCCTTCCATCCTTCCAAGCTCAGTGAAATGAAAGCACTGTGAAGCGGTATATAAATCTTAAGTGCTATTGCTAGTGCTATATCCTGATTTTTTCAGGAATGTTGTGCTTAGTCTTCTGCAATGCTGTGAGAAGAGGAGAGTGTTAGATTCAGTATTTCACATATGCACCCTCAAATCAGACTGTCATGATAATATTACCATCTTTTTGTCTACTCCCACCATCTTGAAGACTAGATAGAGAAAAGGTATTGGAGAATCATTTAACTATTTTGTCTCCTGTGTCTGTCTTCCTATCTACAGAAGCAAAACTTTTGTAATGGTTAACAACCTGACTGATTTACATATTATGTTAAGTTTATATTCTCCATACTTTTAATACTTGACAATCAGTTCACTTCATTCATAAAAGAATACAGTTATTCCTTACCCCTGCCGCCTCTTATTGTCTGCTTGTATTTTTAACATATTTATATATATACCTTGCATGTCTTAAACATCTTCACTCAAGATAGAAAAGTATTAGTTCTTTGTAAAATATAAAATTAGAATTTAAAGGAATACAGTTTGAAAAAGATGCACAAGTTTCTGTACAACTGACATGCTTTATTTATTCATAGAAATCTAACTTTCCTTCATTTTGTTGTGTTCTGGTAAAAAGTCAATTAACAAAATAAATATTCAGCATTTTAGAAACTGATCATAAAGATAATTTGCTTTATGCTAATATTTATTGAGCATTAGTGAGCATCCTTTATTTCCAATGCTTTTCCTGCATGCTTCATCCAGTTCTGGGTTTTTTTTTTTTTTTTTTTTTGGAGGAATGGGAGAGGATTTGGGAGCACAAAGTAAGAGCTGTTTGGTTTTCTATGCTAGATAATAAAAGATTGGGGATTTTTTCTCCCAATTAAAACAAGTTGGACTGTATCCCCCCCCCCCCCAAGTTTGACATAGTATGAATTAGTTTTACATGGCCAAACAAATGGAACATACTGAGACCAAATAGCTATCTTCTGAGGCAGGAAAACAACCACTAACTGGTTCAGTTTCTCAAGGCAAAGGCAATGATTTTTTTTTCAGATTCCTAGTTATTTAAAGCACTAACTCTTACTAAAACTCTTAAATTGATATTCATTTAGTCCAATTTGAAAAAGGTAGCAGTTTCTCTACCCTTTTCATAGGACGAAAAGAGCTGTTTTTGCAAGATTGAGGGGAGTCCCAACTTGTCAAAAAGAACCTATGTTTTTCAGACAAGATCTTGAGATAGTCTGAAACAGAAGATTCAAACAAAATGTTATCCTTGCTTGCTTGACGATGGGTATCTTTTTGAGGAATCGTGTGTGCATTTTTGAGTGCATTCATTAATGAATACACTTCATGTTGAAAACCATAGCCTCAACCTGTGACTTAGAAAGAATCATAATGAGTGCCCATCATAAAAGTTAATGGAAAAAATCTTTCCTTAATATGGTCTTGCTAGATTGTTCCCAATAAATTCTTGTCCCAAACAGATAAGTACTCTGAATTTTACAGTCTAGCATATATGAATCTACAGCCTTCCTCCACACTTCCTCCTTGGTGACCAATTTTGTACCAACTCTCAAATCATATTTTCTCAATGACAGGGAAACCTAGTCTATGCTATCAGAGATAACATGGCCAGGTTATCTCTGCATTGTATTATTGCCACATTCCATCTCTTGTATTCCCTTCCAAAATAGTGAGAAGGAACTAATAAGAACACAAAAATACTGTGCAACTGGCAATGTTCACACTGATGTTGCATCCTAAAATCCAGTCTTATCAGCCAGGCACGAGGAGAGCCAATATGTAGCAACACTGACATGCTTCTGTAACATGATATTTCTATTCATTTTTTATTAAATTTGAATCCTTCACTTCTACATATATAAGCATTGAAAGTGTTTTATTCTGCATCCTTTAGAATAAAATGGTTTGAAGAAAGGGCTGGAATAACTGCTTAAACATTATGCAAACGTAGCCTTGTCACACACCTTTCCCTGCTGATGCTCAGACATTGTGTCATGGAGTTCTCAGGTCTGGGAATGAAACAAGTGTGGCATAGATATAAGGGCACTGAAGTGGGGATCATTTGAGATTATTTGAGATTCCTACATGCTTGGATTTGCACCCCTGAGTTTTATAAATACATGTAATAAATAATCATGGTTTTGACTAACAGATTCACAGGAAAGGAGCAGACAATAAATAACGTGCTAAAATGTTCAGTAAAAGTGCTTCAAAGGAGACTTGTATAACAGTGAAATTGGTTTTGCTTAAGCAAGTCCTGCTTTAGAAGGTTTTGTAGTACAGTTTTCTGTTTTGTTTTGTTTCGGAGAGAAAAGTAAGAACCAGAACAAAATAATGATTAGAATTTTGACCATTTTTTTAATAGGAATGAATACTAATATACTGTTTAGAATCTTCTCATTTGTCTATTTCAAATATATGCCTTTCAACTTCCAGAATATTTAGTAGTGGTCAGCCATACTGCTTACTCCACAGGATAGCTAAAATCTACTCATTTGGAGGTACTCGGGATGAGAAAGACTGACCTGGAGCACTGGGTAGGAAGCACATGGTATAAAATATAAATTCAAACCAGACAGTTGAAGAATTGAGGCTAAATCATCTTTTCCCATCCCCAGCTAGGAATATCTATAGTAGAAAGAAGCAGAAGATAGGGAACAGGAAATGGAATGGAGCCCAGGCATTGCCCTCTTCATAGCCTAGCTCTTTACATATAGATATATTTTCTTAACTATAATGACGTAAAAACATCATGACAAAACATGCCATGTATCTTGCAGGTTTGTAAAGGGTGGAGTTTATGACACATGATGTCATATCCTTCCCCTTGCACACTTAAGTTTCTAACCATTTTGCCATTTACATAAAAAGGATGCATCATGAGATTTAGATAATTTTCTCATCAACAATTTCAGTCCCATATACTAAGACTAAACAAAAAAAAGAGCTATAAAGCGGACATGCAGAAACTCTTGGGTTTAAGTTTTGGATCTCCTATTGGAAAAGAGTGAGAGCAGTTTACCAACAGCACACCTGAGGAGGTGCCTATCAGTGAGCTTTACCTGTTACACAACTGCATTGCTTTTTCCTTGAGCCCCTACTATTAGTCTAAATCCAGGACAGCAAAGTATAATCAGATCTCCTTCTTGTCCATTCATTCAAATATGCTTAATTATCTGGGCTGCCTAATTATTTCCATTCCAAGGGGGGGTAGAAATCAAGAGTTGGAATGAGGTAGGATTTCTATCAAATGAGAAAAGACTCCAGAGGAACTACTTCAGAAACAAAGCAGAAGCTGAGTCAACAGGCTCAGTTTTCAAAGATCTACTGTAGACAAGATGCATGACAGGGGATGGGGGTGGGGGCAGAGGCAGGTAGCTCTTGTTTGTGGAAAGCATATTTTATTTTATTTTCTTGAAGGGTGGACTCATATTTACTGTACTGCTGCCTTGATTAATAATGTTTGGTTGTTTGCCCAATGCATTTATGAAGATGACATGGCAGTCTCAAATTCTCTTCCTGAGGTAGCCCCATGTCATGATATGGGATGCCTTACCACGTGGGAGAGGTCTCCCAGTAGGCTTGTCAGAGTAGAATACAAATTGGTTCAGTAAAGGGTCTGCTTTAGTGATGGGTTGCCCCCGGTTCGCACCAGTTCTATAGAATCGGTAGTAAAACTGGCGGGAGGCTCCACCGACTGACCCTGATGTCATCAAAATGTTTCTGTGCTTATGCAGAAGAGCGCACGTGTATGTGAGTGATGCAGCCCCGTTGTGAACCAGTAGTAAAGGTGAGTAGAACCCACCCCTGGTTTGCTTGCCTTGATTCCATTACTATCTGACATCTACTTCTATTTATGCTGCTGACCTTGGGGCTTATCCAGAGATCTCTTCCATTGGACCAGGCCAGCAATCATGAATTTCTTCTTTCTGTCCCTCACTCCACATCATTCATAATCACATTACTCATAGTAGTGCTGGAATTCCTACACTGAAGTATACTTGTTCATTTTTATTTAATTCATGGGCTTTTGATTACTTTCATAGTGGGATAATTTACAAGGAGTAACAATAAGGTATTTAATTCTACTCCTTAAGGTCATTCTAAGGAAAAAGAAAAAAGAAAAAGAAAGGAGTCCCTGCAGATTTTACTCTGCTAGTTATTTTGGTCTATAGGGGGCAGCGCTCATCTCTGTTTCAAGGCTGTTGAGCCAGCACTGTCCAAAGATGTTTCCATCGTCGTGTGGCTAGGATGATGTCATGGAGTGATGTTTCCTCTCTACTAAAGTGGTATTTATTTATCTATTCTCATTTGCGTGTTTTCAAACTACTAAGTGGCAGGAGCTAGGTAAAAAACCCCATTGCTCACTCCATTGTGCGATGCTTGGGTCTTGAACCTCGGCTGTCAGCTTTCCAACCAAAAAGCCCAGCATCTTAACCACTGAGCTATCATGCCATAGGGAGACATGGGATAATACACTCCAAGAATTTCCTTTTTCCTCCTCTGTCCAGAACTACAATTTTTCTTCTTCCAAGCCACTATTTCATAGTAGCATCAATGACTGATCAACGAACGTTCCTAATTTGTTTATAATGGTTAATTACTGAACAGATTTAATCTCTTGATTAAATTTAACTACTATTAAATAGTAATATTTAACTACTGTGCTCTGCAATCCAACCTGGCCAGCCATCATTATCCTCTATAGCAGAGGTGTCAAACTCAAGGCCTGGGGGCTGAATCCAGCCCACAGGGTGCTTAGATCTGGCCCATGGGGCCGCCCTGGAAACAGCAAAAGACTGGCCCACAGTGCCTTCTGCCAATGAAAATGGAGCTCAGGAGGGCTGCTCTGTTTTTACTGGCAGAGGGTTGCAGGAGGCTGTTGCAGCCAAAAATGGAGTTCAGGAGCCCGTTTTCACTGTCAGAGCGCTTGGGCAGCATAGGTGCCCCCAAAAGGAGTGACATTGAATTGGCCACACCCACTCTAGCCATGCCCACCCTAGTCCCCCAAGTTCAAACACAATCCTGATGCGGCCCTCAATGAAATCAAGTTTGACACCCCTGCTCTATAGCAAGGATGTCCAACCTTGGCAATTTTAAGACTTTAACTCCCAGAATTCCCCAGCCAGCATGTTGACAAGGTTGGATTCCCTGCTCTATAACTTCAAAAGTCCTTTCCCTTGCGTCTACTCCTATTCTGACTAGTTCTAAGGCAAAACAAATTCCAGCAAGCATGATTAGTATGTTAGCTGAGCTCGTCCAATTTTTATATTTTTACTATTAGTAAATCATCAGGAAGGCAGAGAATCTATCATTACATGATTGTAACCTTTCTGCCAATCAATTTGTCCCAAAATCTAGACATTTCACCATCATTGGCCACCAGAGGGAGATATTGGATTTGAACTAGGGGCCTCTTATGAGCAGGAACAGCTTCTAGGAGTCAGAATGGGAAATCAGGAATAAGGTGGCTCATAACTTGTTCTGTCAAGATAAGTTATTTTATAATTATGCTCTACAATCTAGACAGCTCTGAAAGAAGTCTTAATATTGTAGCCTGACTTTGAGAAATGGAAAGGAAGGAATATATGTGGTGAAGACATTTTGGTTTACCAAAGATCATGGTACTTTTCATTGTCCAGCAGGTTTCCTGCCACTGCCGGACTTCCCTGCATCTAATCTCATTCAAATTATATAGACACATTATAAAACTAATGACTAGCTAATAAATATTCCTGTGCTAGTGAAAGTTGTGTACGCAGCTGGCCAATTGTACAGTGACTACACAAGATCCCTAAGCATGGATTAATTTACAGTTTAATGCAGCTGTCTGTCCTATTCATCATTCTTTCTTCACCCCCATTGTAAAGCAAATAAAATACGTGGTGGGGTTCTTTACTTATTTTCATGCATATTAATATATGAAGTGTGCAGTGCCTGCACCAATAGAGCCTAGCTATTCTTGATTGAGGAATATCAAGAACGTCTGAACTAATGTGTGCAAAATGTTACTGGGTGAAGGAATGGATTTTTCCCCCAATTAAACATAGGCTTTTGTGTGCTCTCTGGGGGAGGGGGATGATTTAAATTGCAGTTATTTAAATAAATTGGAATAGGCAAAACTGAAGCTACACTTTGGTACTGAGCACCAAATTAGAGTCCTAGCTTATTCAGCTGTCACTCCAAACTGTCTCTAAGGTTTTCCCATTTGACAAAGTACCAGTGAGAGGTACTTTGCATTCAGAAATAGCTCAGATTCAGGTAGCCACCTCTGTCATCCTACCAACTTTTATGAAAAATTCTGGGATGTAAATGTTAGGGAGTAACCCAGCTATTACTGAGCTTCAGCAATGTCCAGAACAAGCTATAAAGGGGACGTAAGTAGCTTATTTTGTGCTGGAGTGTGATGAATTTCCTGACAGTGAGAGCAATTAATCAGTGGAAAGGCTTGCCTCCTGAAGTTGTGGGTGTTCCATCACTAGAGGTTTTCAAGAAGAGATTGGATAACCATTTGTCTGGAACGGTATAAGGTCTTCATACTCAAGCAGAGGGTTCGACTAGAAGACCTTCAAGATCCCTTCCAACCCTATGATTCTCTTGAGGTGAAGTTGAAACTATATGGGAACATATTTTCTAAATTCATTGTCTATATAAAAAGAAACTAATTATTACTAATTCATTGTGTGTGTGTGTGTGTGTGTTTGTGTGTGTGTTTTCCTTTAAGCCAGATTTTTCCTACGTAGCCAAAATTTTTCTGGAACCACAATTGAGCGAAATCACATTCACTACTTTCTGGATTCTTTCTCCATCTCCAGAAAAATGTTGGCTATGTAGGAAAAACCTGGCTTAAAGGAAAAACACACATTAAACCTATGAAAAGTAAGAAAATAGACATATATAGACATAGACATATATATATTTCTGAAGTTTTCGCGGGTGTTTGTATGTAGGTCTTTGGTTATTCGAGTTTTCTCCCGCGTAAAATTGGAAGTATCTTGGTGACGTTTCGATGAAGTCTCATTCGTCATCTTCAGGCTGGTGTTCTCAGCTTCGTACTGAAAACACCAGCCTGAAGATGATGAATGAGACTTTGTTGAAACGTCGCCAAGACACTTCCAATTTTACCCGGGAGAAAACCCGAATAATCAAAGACCTACATACAAACACCCTCAGAAAACGTGCCTCTGTGTGTGTGTGTGTGTGTGTGTATGTATGTATGTATTCATTGCTTATTCATCTATATTTTTTAAAATATTAAATTTTTGAATGTATCTTCTCTCTCAAACAAATGAATTTTTAGGGATTTGGCTCTGTGGCTGAGAAACTGAGCTTGTCGATCGAAAGGTCAGCAGTTCAGCAGTTCAAATCCCTAGCGCCGCATAATGGGATGAGCTCCCGTTACTTGTCCCAGCTTCTGCCAAACCTAGCAGTTTGAAAGCACGTAAAAAATGCAAGTAGAAAAATAGGGACCACCTTTGGTGGGAAGGTAACAGTGTTCCGTGCACCTTTGGTGTTTAGTCATGCCGGTCACATGACCACAGAGACATCTTCGGACAGCGCTGGCTCTTCAGCTTTGAAATGGAGATGAGCACCACCCCCTAGAGTCAGGAACAACTAGCACATATGTGCGAGGGGAACCTTTCCCTCTTTATTTTGCTTTTCACCATGAGCTTCATACATTGTAGCCATCAGGGAAATGATAACAAGGTCCAATATCTATATATTAATTTAATCTGATAGAGGTCAATTCATGTTGGAATTTCAGAAATGTTCCTCCTTGAACATGTTTTCTGCTTGACATACCCTAGAACGGTTCAAGAACCATTTGGAAATGCAGCAGTTTTATTTTTGTGCTGCTCAGCATTGTAATTTCTGCTGTTAACATACTGGAACTAAATAAGACAACTGTTTGTGCCTGTAACCAGAGTTTATAATCCTTCCCTACAGACCAATTGTCACAGAGCAGCCATCATCACATTTAATGGATGAAGGCAAAAGGATCCAGGTTCAGTCTCTGAAACTTTGCCAAGCTGTCATTTGTGCAGGGGCAATGCTGAGTTTGGTGGGCCAGTGGCTTGCCTCATATAGGGGACCATCTTATGATCCCAAGCAGTGGTAGGTTCCTCCTGGTTCAGCCCGGTTCCACCGAGCCAGCAGAGGTGATGATATGACATCACTGAACCGGTTCTGATCCCCACCCACCCACCCACCCGCATTATTCTTATCTTTTATTTGGCCCCACCCCTAATCTATTGCTGCCTCCTAAATCCCAGCTGATGGGCTATAAGGAAAAACTGTTTAAACTCTTGCCACGGGGCTTCAAAGGGCAGCCCTACAGCTGATCAGTGGTAAAAGGCAGTTTGCTGGTAGACCGGTGCCTCCAAAAACAAATGAGTAGACCGGTGCCTGCAAAAATAAATGGGTAGACCAGTGCCTGCAAAAATACATGGGTAGACCGGTGCCTGCAAAAATAAATGGGTAGAACAGTGCCTGCAATAATACACGAGTAGACCAGTGCCTGCAAAAATAAATGGGTAGACCGATACAGCTCTGAAAGCAGTTAAAAGCCTTGTAGACCTCTGCTAAATACTAAAGAATTGTCACATGACCATCAAGCCGTGCCCACAAAATAAGCCATGCCCACAGTAAAAAAATTTAGAACCCATCCCTGATCCCAAGGCAGTAAAACAATAGTTAGTACTATTAGCCATTTCCTTGTACAAACATACATATTTGTGCAGTTAAAAACAGGAGAACGTAACATAACATTCTGGGAACCTGAGATGCATGCCAAGAACCACAATACTGGGTTGGAAAGGACAAAAACTTATTGATTTTATTTATTCTATTTAAATTGGTTAAAATACAGGTAATCCTCAATTTACAGCAGTTCATTTAGCGACTACTCAAAGTTACAATGGCACTGAAGAAAGTGACTTATAACCATTTTTCACACTTACGACCATTGCAGCTTCCCATGATCACATGATCAAATTTCAGTTTCTTGGCAACTGACTCATATTTATGTCTGTTGCTGTGTCCCGGGATCATGTGATCCCCTTTCACAACCTTCTGATAAGCAAAATTAATGGGGAATCTGAATTCACTTAATAACCATGTTATTAAATTAACAAATGCGATAACTCACTTAACAACCGTAGCAAGAAAAGTCATAAAATGGGGCAAACTCACTTTATAAATGTTTCACTTAGCAACATAAATTTTGGGCTCAGTTGTGGTTGTAACTTGAGGACTAACTGTAAAGCCTCTGTAATGCAAGAGTTTGATGTAGTGGTTAAGGCACCAGACTAGAGATTGGAATGCTCTCCAATTCCACCTTAGGCACAAAGATAGCTGGATGACCTTGGACCAGCTACTCTTCTCAAACCTAAGAAGCAGGCAATGGCAAACCACTTCTGGAATCTTACCAAGAAAACTGCAGGGATTTATCTAGGCAGTCAGCTGGCACTGCCATGAAGGCACAAAAATCAACCAACCAATGATTTCCCCCTCTGGTACAGCAGCAATTAATAACAAGAATTTTGCGATTGTTTTTCAAAGGTTTTGAGACTATGCGCAAGGGTTTTGGACATAAGGTTTCATGTGGTCTTGAGATTGAAGGCTGGACTCAGTTTTACTTACTTAAGAACCGCAGTGATGCAGTGGTTAGAATGCAGTACTGCAGGCTACTTCTGCTGACTCCTGGCTGCCTGCAATTTGGCACCAGGCTCAAGGTTGACTCAGCCTTACATCCTTCTGAGGTCAGTAAAAATGAGGACCCAGATTGTTGGAGGCAATGTGCTGACTCTGTAAACTGCTTAGAGAGGGATATAAAGCACTACAAAGTGATGTATATAAGTCTAAGGGCTATTGCTATTGCTACTTTATTTATTTATTTATTTATTAATCGAATTTCTATACCGCCCTTCTCCTTCCGGACTCAGGGCGGTGAACAGCCAATTTAAAACCAATAACAATACGGTGAGTTAAAATGTACTAAAAGTCCATATAAATTTAGGCTGAAAATATATCGAATAAAACACTAAAACTCTAAAAATTTAAATAATTTAAAATAATTTAAAATTTACAATATTTAAAATATTTAAAAATATTTAAAAATAGGAGGGATCAGGCAAGTCCGGCAAGTTGGAAGAAATGAGTCTTCAACGCCCGACGAAAGGTCCGGAGGTCAGCAATAGTTCTCAGATCTGGAGGGAGATCGTTCCAGAGGGTGGGGGCTACCACAGAGAATGCTCTCCCCCTGGGGGTCGCCAGCCGGCACTGTCTGGCTGACGGCACCCTGAGGAGGCCCTCTCTGTGGGAGCGAACCGGCCGGTGGGAGGCAATAAGTGGCAGAAGGCGGTCCCGTAAGTACCCTGGTCCTAAGCCATGGAGCACTTTAAAGGTGATTACCAACACCTTGAAACGCACCCGGAAATCAACCAGCAACCAATGCAGCTCACGCAGGAGAGGTGTCACATGGGAGCGCCCTGTCGCTCCCATAATCCCCCGCGCGGCCGCATTCTGTACCAGTTGAAGCCTCCGGATTCATCCCAAGGGGAGCCCCATGTAGAGAGCGTTACAGTAGTCCAAGCGAGACGTGACGAGCGCCTGAGTGACTGTGCGCAGGGAGTCCCGATCTAGAAAGGGGCGCAACTGGCGTATCAGGCGGACCTGATAAAAGGCCCCCCTGGCCACAGCTGTCGTATGATCCTCTAATGACAGCCGTGGATCCAGGAGGACGCCCAAGTTGCGCACCCTTTCCGTGGGGGCCAATGGTTCGCCCCCAATAACCAACGATGGAGTCAGTTGGCTATATCGGGACGCCGGCAGCCACAGCCACTCGGTCTTGGAGGGGTTGAGTCGAAGCCTGTTTCTCCCCATCCAGACCCGCACAGCTTCAAGGCACTGGGACATCACTTCCACGGCATCGTTGGGGTGGTCTGGGGTGGAAATGTACAGCTGAGTGTCATCAGCGTACTGATGGAATTCCACCCCAAAACCACGGATGATCTCACCCAGCGGCTTTACATAAATGTTGAACAGAAGGGGCGAGAGGACCGACCCTTGTGGCACCCCACACACTAGGCGCCTCGGGGTCGACCGCTGCCCCCCTGTCAACACCAATTGCGACCGGTCGGAGAGGTAGGAGGAGAACCACCGCAGAACGGTGCCCCCCACCCCCAATCCCTCCAACCGGCGCAACATGATACCATGGTCGATGGTATCAAAAGCCGCTGAGAGGTCTAACAGCACCAGGATAGAGGAGTACCCCCTACCCCGGGCCCTCCAGAGATCATCCACCAACGCGACCAATGCCGTTTCGGTGCTGTAACCAGACCTGAAGCCGGACTGGAGCGGGTCTAAATAGACAGCTTCATCCAGGTACCGGAGGAGCTGCCGCGCCACCACACTCTCAACAACCTTCGCTAGGAAGGGAAGGTTGGAGACAGGACGATAATTTACCAAAACAGCCGGGTCCAGGGAAGGCTTCTTGAGGAGGGGCCTCACCACCGCCTCCTTCAAGGCAGGCGGAAGGACACCCTCACTCAAAGAAGCATTTATAATCTCCTGGAGCCAGCCTCGTGTAACCTCCCGGGAGGCCAGCACCAACCAGGAGGGACACGGGTCCAACAAACATGTGGTAGCGTTCAGTCTACCCAGGATCCTGTCCACGTCCTCAGGAGCCACAGGATCGAACTCAGCCCAGATAACACTCTCAAGACTGGGCTTAGTCACCTCGCTCGAACTAACCCAGTCAGAGGCCAGCTCATCCCGAATCTGAGTTATTTTGTCATCCAGATATTGAACAAAATCCTCAGCACGACCCTGCAAGGGATCCTCCCACGCTCCCAGGTGAAGGAGGGAGCGGGTCACCCTAAACAGGGCGGCTGGGCGATTTTCTGATGACGCAATAAGAGCGGTGAAATAGTTAGATTTCGCCGCTTTTATTGCCACTAAGTAAGTCTTAATATGAGCTCTTACTAGTGTTAAGTCGGATTCAGAGCGACTAGCCCTCCAACCGCTCTCTAGGCATCTTTTCCGGCGCTTCATCTCCCTCAGCTCCTCGGTAAACCAAGGAGATAAGTGAGTTCGGCGCCGGGTCAGAGGCCGCAAAGGCGCGACCCGGTCCAAGGCCCCACCGGCTGCCCTATCCCAGGCAGCCACCAGGTCCTCAGCCGAGTCGCGTGTCAGTGTCTCAGGAAATGGCCCAAGCTCCGTCTGGAACCTATCAGGATCCATCAGGCGCCTGGGGCAGAACCACCTAGTTGGTTCCGCCTCCCTGCGATGGGGTGTAACGGTCAGAAAGTTGAGACGAAGGAGCGAGTGGTCAGTCCATGACAAGGGTTCAACACCTATATCCCCGATATCAAGACCACTCAGCCACTGACCAGAGACAAAAACCAAGTCCAGGGTGTGTCCACCAATGTGAGTCGGGCCCTGAATTACCTGGGTCAGGTCCATGGCCGTCATGGAAGCCATGAACTCCCGAGCCATCTCAGATGTCTCGCCGATAGATGGCAGGTTGAAATCCCCCATGACTATAAGCTTGGGGGTATCAACCGCCACCTTGGCTATAACATTGAGAAGCTCGGGCAGGGTCGTTGCCACGTGGCAGGGAGCCAGGTACGTGACTAACAGACCCATCTGCCCACTGGGACCCCATCTCACAAAGGCGGACTCACACCCGGCTATCTGAGGTACAGTGGCCTCCCTCGGACCCATTAATAATGACCGCTACTCCCCCACCCCTGCCCTGGGCTCTCGGCTGGTGGAATGCAAGGAAATCCGGTGGACACATCTCCACGAGGGGAACTCCCCCCTCGTGGCCCAACCAGGTCTCGGTAATACCGGCTAGGTCCGCACCCCCCTCTTCAAGAAGATCACATATGAGGGGGGCCTTGTTTACCACGGACCTCGCATTGCACAACAACAGCCGGAGCCCCGGGTCCTGAGACTCTAAACAACCCTGGGAACAGGAATAGCTCCGGGGACCGGGGCGCGCAATCGCTCGAAGACAGCGAGTGCGCGCCCCCCGCACATGATATGGTCCCCTGCTCTCGCCATATCTGCCCCTCCCACATAACGTAGTTATCACACCACCCTCGTCCGAGGGCTCATTGAGAGCCCTCTTGCCTCCAGAGACTAAACCCCCCGTGGCATCAAAGACTGTCGGGCCTGTCCCTTTCCCCCCCGGGTTTCCCCCCAAACCCACTCCCTCCCCCACCCCAGAACCCCCTAAAACACCCCTTAAAAGATTACTTAAAAAACCCCTCAATCCCCTCTTCGCGACATGCCACCTCTCGGGGTCCCAAAACCCGTCATTAAGGTAGGCCCTCGATAGTGTGGAGGGCCAAACCCGCGAGAGGGGGGAATCTCGCAGGGCAAGAAGCGTCGACCTAGGAAGCATCCAGCAGAAGTGGGCCAGAAATAGTGGCATGGCAAAGGTCCATGATCATAGTTCGAATAATGTCCTGAAGCAGGGACCAGATCAGACAGGAGAAAAACGCCACTACCCTCTCACGGTAGCGGCCAAAGAGTCTCTGCATTCTGTCTCAAGGGAGGGAGTGTCCTCTCACGGTGGTCCAATCAGCAGGCGCATTGGAAAGTCCAAGGCCACTCTCTCACCGTGGCCTGGCGAATTCGTCCTGCGATGTGGCACCCCCTCAAGGTGGAAACAGAATCGGCTCCTCCCGTGAGCTGGCCTGTCTTCTAATGGCCAGCCAGCGGACGATGGAATGCTGCACGAAAGATGGTAAAAAGGCCAGGAGTCCAGGCACAGGCAGCTAATGGAGAAGCAAGCTTGATTTAAAGGGCCAGCGGAGGGCAAACTAGCAGAAAGATGGAATGCTGCTAGACAAGGCTGAGGGAAGCCGGAGTCCAAAGCCCAAATTGCTGGTAAATAGGCATGGGGTTGGAGGGCCAGCGGAGAACAGGCGGGATGGGGGGGGATGCTGAGGGCTTCACCACATCCACCAGCGCCCTCAGACCACCACCAGCTGCCAGCGCCCTCTCACCGCCGTCGCCGCTCGCCACTCGATCTTCCTCGTTCCCTGCGGCGCCACCATCTTCCGCAGCGCCGCCCAGCGCCGCCCAGCTGTTTTTGGGCGGCGGGAACCTCCGGAGGCCTGCTAGGGCCTGCTGGGGCCTGCTGAGGCTTCGCAGCGGCTGCCCTCTCACCGCAGCCGCCGCTAGCCCCTCGCCGCCCCTCGCCGCCATTCCATCCAATTTCGCCGCTCCGCGCCGCTCCCCCGCCGCGCCGCCATCTCCGCAGCGCCTCTCAGCTGTTTGGAGGCCCAGAAACAGCGCAAGCGGTGGGGACCTTTGAAAACACGCTGGTGGGCTACAAACCCACCAGCATGTTGGCAGCAAGCTCCGCTGGCTGGGCGGGGGGTCGCCGATGATCCGCAGCCCCCCCGGACCCTCTAAAGCCAGCCAGACGACCCATCCTCAAAACGGAGCCCTAGATGCAGACGCCATCTTGGGCATGCGCAGAAGGTAAGATAACCTTCTTGCGGGCAGGCTGGTTCTGTTAGATTTATTTATTTATTTATTTATTTAGCAGCCTAGCTCACAAAAATGTGACTCTGGACAGTATACAATAGATGAATAAAATAAAGCCATAAAACACTCAAAGTTAAATAAAACAGAAAAACTGAAAGTATAAAAACCCCAAATAGGGAAAGAATAGGATTATTTGACCCCCATGTAATCACCTTTCTGGTTCTCTTAAGGTCTCTGGGGTTGATAGAAAAACAAACACGAAAGCTTTCTGGAAGGCAAGCAGGGATGGGCCAATCTCACCTCAGGGGGATGGTGCTCCAAAGGGTGGAGGCCGTAGCAGAAAATGAATGTGGCCTAGGTCTCTTTGATGGAACTCCTTAATACGCAGGACCTGTAGCATACCTCTCCTACTTGACCTGATTGGATAGAATCTAACTGGGAAGAGGTGGCCCATCAAATAACCTGGTCCCATGCCATGTAAAGCTTTAAGGGTCAAAAACTACCACTTTGAATTCCACCTAGAAACAAACCAACATCCAATGCAACTCACAGAAGAGAACTGTAATATGTGCCATCCTAAGAGCGCACATAACTGTCCTCCCATCCACATTTGGCAATAGTTTCCTTAATAATCCCTATTAATATGTATTTTCAGAACTAAACACAATGTTTAGTCTGTATCTTTCCAGTGTGCCATCCCTATTTCAGCAACTACTATTGACCATACAATGTACAGAATTGGGTAGTAATTGATGACATGCAGGGCTGGCTCTAGGTTGAATAGGCACTGGTTTAGGGCATCCAAATTTTAGAGGGCACCAAAATTTAAAACTTCTGAAAAACACAATAAAAAAAGCAAATGGCACATTCTGTGTGCCAGGGTACCTAGGCAAGGGTTAAATATAATTTCACGGTGTAAATAGGGTGAAAATATCTGAGAAAAGAAAATATGTCCAGGGCTGAAAATTATAAGTGTACAATTCAAAAACCTGAAGAAAAAAAATCTAAAAGAGTGTTTTTTTGAAATTCCTAACAAAATTGGAAGATAAGTCAACTATAGGATTCACCGGAATGTGACTTTGCCTAGAGAGCCAAAATGTCTAGAGCTGGCCCTGATGACAATGGTGACACATTCAGTAGCATTTGGAATCGGAAATTATTTATCCTGAAAAACATACACTCAGGAGTGGAAAGGAGAAGCTTAGGCAGTTAAATGTTGTAACTGACTCTTTTACAATGTAGGGCACTTTTTAAAAGAATATTAAAGCACTTGAAAAATAATGAAAAAAATCCATATAGGACTAATTGTTTAAAAAGTAAATGGGCACATGAATTCCGGGGGCAGGGGGGATCTAAAGTACTTTGCAAATAGCATAACAGTGAGCTTTCAGACACTGCAGTTTCCTGATGACTTTTGGGCAAGGAGCTAAAAGTTTTGGTTGATGGGTTGTTATGAAAAGAATATAGTTCTGAGCACTTTAACATTATAGTTCACTTGTTGAAGAGGCTTTTTAATTGCTTAAAGAAGCCATCATGACCATTTTTGCATATAAAAGGTTTCTACCTTTTTTCATTCAACCACCAAGCTTGCACTTATGTCTGGTAAAAGATAAAGGTTCCCCTCGTACATATGTACTAGTCGTTTCTGACTCTAGGGGGCAGTGCTCATCTCCATTTCTAAGCCGAAGAGTCAGTGCTGTCCTAAGATGTCTCCGTGGTCATGTGGCCGGCATGATTAAATGCCAAAGGCACACAGAACGCTGTTACCTTCCCACCAAAGGTGGTCCCTATTTTTCTACTTGCATTTTTTATGTGCTTTCAAACTGTTAAATTGGCAGAAGCTGGGATAGGTAACAGGAGCTCACCCCATTACGCGGCACTAGGTATTCAAAATGCTGAACTGCCGACCTTTCAATCAAGAAGCTCAAGGAGCTACCACATTCCTTTTGTCTGGTACTAAAAGTAAATCAGACAGGATCCTATGGAAAAGGAGCACCTAGATTATTTCATCCTTTCACTCTTTTTTAAATTACAGAATGAGATCACGCATTTTAAATAACACGTTCCATTTTTATACACATTTTTTTAAATTTAAGAACATCTATGTTCTTAAATTAAGAGCATAGTACTATGTTAGATAGTGTTACCAATGCAATGAACATGAATTTGGACAAACTCCAGGAGACAGTGGAGGGGGGGGGCAGCTAGTGTGCTTTAGTCCATGGGGTTGTGAAGAGTCAGAAATGACTTAGTCACTGAACAATGAAAAACATAATATAATAATCTAGTTTGTATAATAATAGAATAACCTAGTTCATCATTCTTTATCAGGCACTGAAATGGAGTGTGGTGGCTCACGTGGTTAAGATGCTAGATCCAGGTGTTGCTGCCGGATGGGGTGAGCTCCCGTCACTCACTCCAGCTCCTGCAGATGCAACAATTTGAAAGTGGATAGATAAATGGGTACCACTTTGGTGGGCAATCTAAAGGGGACATAAAAGGAATCCCCAACTGGGTATCCCCCAAACAACTGGAAGCACTTTGGTGCTCCAGACGCGACTGTAGCTGTAGCCACTGAAAAAAGTAAAACATTCCTTGTGTTGTCTGATTTTTTATCTTCTCTCCACATAAGGAGAAGGGCACAAAGAAACTTCCCAGTTGATCCCAGTGGTGATACTTCTCCAAATACAGTTCAGTTTTGCATGACACATGCCTTGCCCCTCTAGTCTTTAGCTTTAGCTTTCTTTAGTCTAGTCTTTAGCTTTTTTAAACTGATGCTTTCCAAGTCTTTTGAGACCATGAATACTAAAAATGATAAATACAGAATACCAGAACCAGGAAGACTTTTTAAATACTATATGTATGTGTGTAGATGTACTGTATTCTTTCACTGATAATGGAAATATGACACGAATTCAATTAGATCCAGCCAATATTTCATATGGCATTGTATATAAGATCTGAATACATCATGATAAATCTTGGCTAAAATTAAATCTATCATTATATTTTCTTTTTTCCAATAGACACTTTGATTTATATCAAAAGTAAATAGAAATAGTAATGTCTTCAGCCTTTTCCTTTTAATAATTTTGCTAATTAGGGTTGAGTAGGATGGTTAGATACCTGTCCTTTACTTACTATTACAAGCTAATCGATTTGATCGGTTTTGATTTAGATACTGTCTGATCCGATTATTTAGGTGAATCAGGAAAACTCATTTTATTTTTAAAAGAAGACTCATATATAGGCAAGTAATAATTTAGCTCAACTTATTTTTTTGTAGTGCACATTTGCTGCCCTCAGGTGGTTGCATATTTGTGATTTCTCTACACTGTAAGTCTAACAGATATGGAAGTTCATCTGCAAGTGTTTATGTACATTATATGTGTGTAGCAGCACGAATTTCACATTTCAGAACCCCAATTACAAAGTCAGCTTCAGTGTTTGTCTACAAGTACTTTGTACTATGAAATATTTCTAATTTATAGCCCAAAAACATGTTTATGTATGAATAGTGTAAGAGTCTTCAGGTCTGCACATATTAAAGATGAAAGAACCACTATAACCAAAGATGGATGCTATAATTTTAAGATTTTTTTGCTTAGTTTTGAAAACAAATTACATGGATATGGTTACTAAAAAAAAAAAAATGAAGCTGTTGTAGTTTTATTGCTTCTCCAATATTGTCAACTCCACTAGGTAGACCAGAGCAGAAAGTCAACTCCAAAGGAAGAACTATACTTTATTGAGACAGCCCATATAGTAACAGAAGCTTGCAAGACTGGTTGTGTTTCATTTCACCTCCTTCTTATATCCCAATGAATCAGGGGAGAGCCTGCCTGTCTTACTTCCCAGGATTTAAAGATTTTTTCAGCTTTCTTTGCTCATGTAATTGTTCTTGCATACTTTTCCCTTGAGGGAATGCAGTGGCTCAGTGATTAAGACACTGGGCTTGTCTGCTAGAAAGCCAGCAGTCCAGGTTCGAGACCTGAGCACCAAATGATTGGGTGAGCTCCTGTTGTCTCCTCAGCTCCTGCCAATCTAGCAGTTCAAAAGCATGCAAATATGAATAGATGTACCACTTCAGTGGGAAAATAACAGCACTCCATGATGTCAGGCTGGCCACGTGACTATGGAAATGTCTTCCGAAAGCACTGGTTCAATGACCTTCAAATGAAGATGAGCACCACCTTCTATAGTCGGCAGTAACAAGTGAGGCAAAGTCCACAGGGATTCCTTTTTTTTTTTTTTTTTACATTTTCCTTACTCTCTACTAATATTGCTAAAGATCAGTGGTGGGTTTCAAAAAATTTTACTAACTGTTCTGTGAATGTGGTTTCGTGGACGTGGCATGGCTTGGTGGGCGTGGCAGGGGAAGGATACTGTAAAATCTCCATTTCCTCCCCACTCCAGGGGAAGGTTACTGCAAAATCCCCATTTCCTCCTAATCAGCTGGGACTTGGGAGGCAGAGAATAGATGGGGGTGGGGCCAGTCAGAATTTTTACTACCAGTTCTCCAAACTACTCAAAATTTCTACTACCGGTTCTCCAGAACTGTTCAGAACCTGCTGAAACCCATCTCTGCTAAAGATGTGTATTATATGCCTAAATAATTTTATGATTATACAGAGGTCAACTACTGTGATAGATGGCCTAAACCAGGGCTGAAACAGGTTTAAATATTAATTTTCTCCAGGATCCTCTGAAGTTGCAACCCAATCTTACTTTTATTATGCAAGGAAGGAACCCTGCAGGATATTTGTTTAGTTCACAGCAATCCCTACACTTTTTTATTTTTTGAAAAAGAAATAGGATACGTCTGTACATCGTAAGGCCCTACCCACTGTACAAATGTATAAAGCCACCTTAACAAATTGCTTCAAAAATGAAATATTTCTTTTTATTTTTCTCATTTGGCAAACAGGCTGAAGAAAGAAGGAACGAAGACTCAAACATTTCAGACTCAAATTATTTCATCAGTTGGGTCTTTGGACTGATTTAGCAGGACATGAGTTTTTGTTTTTTTAAAAAAAAATCTTTGATGTTAATTGTACAAAGACTCATTCAAAATAGTTTGGTTAGTTGTGGCTGTAATAAATGAGTGTCAATGCTTTTTAATAAAGCAGAATCCAGCTTCAAAAAGATCTCTGAAAGGAGATCCTTGGTTTTAGTTGATTTAAGTATATACATGCATGTACATCACCTGGCTCAAGCTACTTAAAACACATAAACATAAGAAAAGGAAAAGGAAAAGAAAGGAAAACTACACAAAGATATTACCAACAACCTGGTTCATGGTTTAGCATTGGAGAACAGTTTCTTGTCCTCTGCAAGTACACCCAGATTAAATGAAAATCGTCTACTTATAAGCATCACCAATAAGGAGATCAATGGTTTAAATAACAACCAATCCTCCAAGCAGCCTTAATTGGTTTAAAAGAAATTAGCTGCAATAGGGAGGCTGGTTGGAATGGTCTGCTTGGGGGTCAAGGGTGATGGTGGAGGATCAGGCATGATTGTTTCGGGCTTGCCTACACATTGAAAGAGAAGTGTCTGTTGTCATTCTACAACTCAAATCATTCTCTTCTCCTTGGAGTGGAGCTAAATTTTAGGAAGCTCCCACCATTGTTGGACTGTGTCCCAGCTTTCCTCCAATCTACCTTTCACTGTGAAAATATTTCCTCAGTCAAATATTTGTTTGCTTAATTCCTTCCATTTCACTATTAACCTCATTTCTCTTCAAAGGCTCTTGACTAAGGACCAAAAAAAGCATCTATCAGCTCCCTGTAGCCAACACATCTGCTTAATTCAGGATCCCCCCACAGATGGTTTATACATGACTTATACTTCCAACAGATTCTACTGCCTTCTCTTGGGTTGGGGGGAATGAGGGAGAGGCTTATTCTTCTAAACATATTCTTCTAGTTTTAATTGGAAACAAAAGAACAAAGAGCTGTTCCAACTAATTGCTAAACTTAATTCTCCATGGAGGCACTTTTTAACAAGCCTGAGACATGAAGAATGATGAGTAGATTTCTCCGTTCTCATTCCAGCTACAAATAGAAGTAGCCACAAGAGGTAGCAGCCAACAAGAAATGTAAGAAATTTGCCACTGATATAGGTGTAAGCGTTTCTGTTCTGTCACATTTTCCATTTCTCCTGTTGCACCTCTTTCTTAGACATTCCATCCTTTTTTTTATTTTTTATTCATTTATTTATTTTGCTATCATTTCCAGTCTATACCAAAGTAATGCTTGGGAACTTTCCAATCATTACAATACTGTAGTATGTAGAATGTTTGCCTTAATTCAACTATAGATTACACATTTCCATTTTATATACTGAAACCTAAAATTCTAAAAAAAAAAATGTAGGCTTTGAGAATATAACTTTATATATATGAGAAATGGACCAATTATTCCCCACTGACTTCCAAGTCAACTATGTTCGCATCTGTAGGACATCTTCTCCCAAAAGTTTCTGCCCGTCCAATAAGAAGGGAAGGAACTATCTGAGTCCTTCTTTGAGGGATTGTTATCCTTAAAGACCACAAAGATGTGCCTTTTTTGATGTTGCCCATCTTCTTTACAACAGTGATCCAGGTGAGGTCAGGTCAGCACCAACCTGGTCAATATTCAGAAATCTACCAAGAAAAAACCTTGCTGTTTTGGAAAGCCTTGGGGGAGTGCTAGAAGTAAGTAATCATTGTTATGTATGTTTTTCCTCAGTGGATTAATAGCAGGGGTGGGATTCAGCCAGTTCGCACCACTTCGGGAGAACCGGTTATTAACTTTCTGAGCAGTTTGGTGAACTGGTTGTTGGAAGAAATCATTAGGGCAAAGAACCGGTTGTTAAATTATTTGAATCCCATCACTGATTAATAGGCAGGACGACTTGCTGCTGTTATAGTGTTTGGAGTTTTGTTCTGCTTTCTTTGTTACCCTATTTGATTTTTGTTTTATTCATAAGCCACTTACGTATGGTTACTAGGAATCAAAAATGACTTGGTGACACATAATCAATCAATCCTAAATTTCCCAAAAGTATAAGTATTTTTTTTCTTATGGGTATTACTATTTGATTCTTTGGTATGTATTTGAAGACCAAAATAGCAACACCCTCATATTCAGGTTGGTCCATAACCACGGGTGAAATCCAGCAGGTTCTAACAGGTTCTGGAGAACCGGTAGCAGAAATTTTGAGTAGTTCAGAGAACCGGCAAATATGACCTCTGGCTGACCCCAGAGTGGGGTGGAATGGAGATTTTGCAATATCCTTCCCCCAGGAGAAGAGGGAATGGAGATTTTGCAGTAAACTTCCCCTGCCATGCCCACCAAGCCACGCCCACAGAAGCAGTAGGGGAAATTTTTGGATTTCACCCCTGTCCATAATTCTATTAAAACTCAGCTGAGTTAGTTCAGAATTTGCAAGAAGATGAATCAACCAACTTCCCCTGCATTATTCCACTTGGAAACATTAAAAAAAAAATCAGCCAGGGAGACATTTTTGAAATTCACATAGCAGTTTGAGATGTTTTGTGTGTGCCTGAGAACAGGTATCTGATCTAAACCAGAATTAATGAAGTACTGGTAGGTTTTATAACTTAACAGAAAGACAATTTATTTACAAAAATGCATGATAGCAAGGAGAGTCAAAGAGCATCTTGGGAAGAAAAAACTGGGCCTTGGGCTAGCATCTCTTAGATAGAACAAGTAGAACGAAAAAGAGTATAGGGAACATCGAGTAAATCTTTTACTCTGTACCTACACCCTACTGTCTTCTTCTGGTCAACAGTTCATGAGAAGCTGAAGAGTTAGTGCCATTGAATTAGTAACAGGGGGAGGGGGAAGGACTCAGAAGGAGACCTTCTCAGTGTCAGCTCCTATATTTTGCAGTAGCTGATCCACTGATGTTTGTTCAGCCTTCTCCCAATTCCATATAAACACCCTTGTTTGGAAGAATGCTTGGGCATAAATGGTGATGGACAACCTTTTTGTTTGCTTTGTTGGTTCTGGGATTTTGATTTTAGTTTATATGTTTTAGGTTAACCAGGTGATGCGATTTTATTGTGAAGATTTAAATATAAATGTGATATTCTGGTGGGGTTTTTTTTTTTTTTTGTATTTTATCATTGTGAACCACTTGGGGTATTGGACAAAAATTGCATTTAATTAAATGAAGTAACTATAGAATGTCAGCATACATTCCATTTTTGCATTGCTGAAAATAAACATATTCTTGAAATACCCCAATTCTCATATCAACAATTTCTATTCAAGCCGCCCCACTCTCAGTTTGCACTGAATTACCAGTATTGTCTTCAATAGGTTGAAATATGCTGTAGCTTATATCCAATAATGTTTGACACTGGAGGGAATCTTCTATGTTATGCCTTAATGTTTATATTAAGGAATATAAATACTTGTAATTTCATTGTTTATGCGGTGGAGACAAAACTTCTTTCCATCTTTAGCTCCTGTATATGTATAATGCAGAAAAATAACTATTCTAATCACACATGCTTTTTTTTTTTAAAGATGACCATCCTCAAAAGGAAAGTATGGATTTTCCAGGGACAAATAATAGCAAATACAGGTAATCCTCGACTTAGGACCACAACTGAGCCCAAAATTTATGTTGCTAAATGAGACGTTCGTTAAGCACATTTTGCCCCATTTTATGATCTTTCCTGCCAAAGTTGTTAAGTGAATCCCTGCAGTTGTTAAATTAGTAATTTGGCTGTTAAGTGAATCTGGCTTCTGAATTGACTTTGCTTGCCAGAAGATTGCCAAAAGGGATCACATGACCCTGGAACGTTGCAACCATCATAAAGTTGGTTATGAGTCATATAAACCAATTGCCAACAGCCTGAAATTTAACCACATGACCATGGGGATGCTGCAATGGTTGTAAGTGTGAAAAATGGTCATAAGGCACTTTTTTCAGTGATGTTGTAACTTTGAATGGTCACTAAATGAACTGTTGTAAATCGAGAACTACCTCTATATAATGTATAGAATAGAATAGAATAGAATAGAATAGAATAGAATAGAATAGAATAGAATAGAATAGGAATAGGGTACGTAGGGTAGGGTAGGGTAGAATAAAATAGAATAGAATAGAATAGAATAGAATAGAATAGAATAGAATAGAATAGAATAGAATAGAATAGAATAGAATAGAATAGAATAGAATAGAACAGAACAGAATAGAATTCTTTATTGGCCAAGTGTGATTGGACACACAAAGAATTTGTCTTTGGTGCATACACTGTCAGTGTACATAAAAAGACAAGATACACCCATCAGGAATCACAGGGCACAACACCCATTGACAGGCATGCGGTATAATAAGCAATCAAATAATACTAGGAAATCTTAATACTAATAATCATAATCGTAATACATAATAATCATAATTACCATACCTTCTTTTCTATGTTTTTGTAAATGGGGCAGTCTTACTGAGAATATTCAAGAGACAGTCTTGCCACATAGACATCATCATTACCAAGAAGAAAAAAAGAAATGGAAAATAAAAATGAATGTTAAAAGGTGACAAGTTACATAAATATGTGTATGTGCTGGTGTGTACACTGACTTTGATGGATCGTGAAAGAAGCAGAGCTGAATCAGATTAACCCTCGGACAGGAAAATGCAAGGCTGTCAGGCAAGAATGGTGGGAGTTGGAGAAGACAAAGATAAATAATTTCTGTATTATTGCCCCCACCACCCAAAAAACCCCTACATGAATGGATCCTTATAGTCACTGGGAGCTAAACTTCACTCAAGGGAAGCTTTATTTTGTGGATAGATGCGTCGATGGATGGGTGTCAGTCTCTGACACATAGTATTATTGATGTTGGAAAAGACTTGGATTGGAACAGCTGCAAATAGTCTCCTGACGCCAATACAATTTTCCTAGTTAGGGGGGTGGGGGTGGGGAGGCAATGGAATTATGCATGTACTGTAGAATAGTGGCTTTGCTGGCTGAGGAATTCTGGGAGTTGAAGTCCACAAGTCTTAAAGTTGCCAAGGTTGGAGACCCCTGCTCTAGGTGTTTCATATGTGACTTTGGGCCTTCCATTTAATTCATGTTTTTTATTGCCTGGACAACACATACCTTGTTTTATTTCATTTTCATTTCTCTTTTTTACAAATTTGGATTCCTCTCTAAAATGTAATAATATTATAGCAAAACTTAGTATACACTTGTCATTATTTTTTTTTTTGAGATTAAAAAAAAACCATGAAAACTATGTAAGCTATAAAATACATTTTACACTTTTAAAAAGAAAATCCGCAATGTTCTCTTGCAAAACTGGAAAACTGGAGGGGGAGGAACGGAAAATCCAATTGCTATCCATGTGAATGATATAACCACACTCCTTATGCACAATTGCTCCCCCTACCACAGCTCTTGCCTCCAAAGAGTTATTTCTGACCTTAAAAGGTTGAGTATATATGTGTTTAGCATAGCGGTTAAGGCCCCAGGCTAGAAACTAGGAGAATGTGAACTCTAGTCCTGCCTTAGGCACAAAGCCAGTTGAATGACTTGGGCCAGTCATTCTCTCTTGGGCCTAGGAAACAGGCAGTGGGAAACCACTTCTGAAATTTTGCCAAGAAAACTGGGAAGGGAGGACTTGTCCAGGTATTCAATAGGAGTCAACACTGACTCAAAGACACACACACATACACACACACACACAATAGGCAGTCAGAGATCTAGAAATCTTTTGCATGTTTATTTTATTGACCATGGGGACATTAGGTGCAGAGGCAAGAAGAAAGAGTCTATGTTGAAAAAGTATTGCTGTAGATTTTCTAGGCATCCTGCTAGAATGAAGTTGGGAAATCTGTGGCCGTTCAGATGTGATTGACCTGTAAATCCTATCTCTTCTAGCTTTCATAATCAAAGATGAACAATAGGAAGAGGAACAAATTGTGATATTAAGATTAGGAAAAAATAATCTTTATTGTCATTTTTTACTGTGAGTGCACTGGCACACATTAAAAATGAAATTCTGTTGCCTGCTCTCAAAAGAAAGTATACATCTATTCATAAACATACATAATACACATATATACATGCTCTGTGTGTGTGTGTGTGTGTGTGTGTGTGTGTGTGTTTGTGTGTACCGTATTTTTCAGAGTATAAAATGCCCCTTTCCCCCCCAAAAAAGAAGGTGAAAATCTGGATACGCTTTACACTCCAAATGTAGTCCCACCCAGCTTCTCAAACTGAGGTTTCAGAGGCTGAAAAAAGCATCAGAAATGAGGCTTCAGAAAAGAAGCCCCCAAACAGAGCTTCAGAGGCTTTTTTCCTCAAGCTCTGTTTCGGAGGCTTTCAGAGGCAGAAAAGAAATTTTTTTCTGAGTTTCAGAAGTTTCAGAGGCAGAAAAAAAAGCAAAAAAAAAGCAAGGCACGGAGCTCACAACCAAGGAACCTGTTGCTAAAATTTACCTCTGGGAACAGCTGATTGGGGGTATTCCAGGAAGCCATCCACCTGCCAATCAACTTTTTTCTTATTAGAGTTCACAAGGTTGATACTATATGGAACAAAACTGACTGAATCTAGTTGTTCTGCTTCGGATACTACAAAGCCCCCTCCCAGAAGGTAACAAAGAAAATAGATCACGAAGAGAATGTATAGAGTCCCAGACAATACTGTGGATCCTGCTTAAACATCACTTATATGCTATGTCCTGGATAAAAGGAAGTGAACTCCCAATAATCTTTTTTGCCATCCTCACCACTCTCTGCACTGCCCTCCTGTCTGAAGCAGTAATGCTTCCAAACTAGATAGTAATGCCATATGACAGGATGCTTTCAATCATCCCTCTATAGAAAGTGGTAAGGACAGAGGAAGGATGATGTACTTTTCTCATGTGATGCAGAAAATGCAGGCGTTGCTGTGCCTCCTTCACCATTGTTTCACTGTTGAGCAACCAAGCTAACCTACTCGTTAGCTGCACACCCAGAAACATAATGCTACTAACCACCTCTACAGGTGAATCATTAATACACAAAGGGTTGTGGTTGTGGTTGCCTGTTCTAAAATCGATAATGATCTCTTTAGTTTTTCCTACATTTAAAACAAAACTGTTATTATTACACCAGTCCACCAAACCTTTCACCTCCTTGCAGTAAGCACCCTCATTGTCATCCTGAATAAGGCCCTATCAGACCTGGGAGCCATCTTTATACCTTTGAGATTTCAGGCTCAAATTCTACTGTGGGAAACTGGGAGAGGGGATTGTACAGAGTGAAGAAGATATGTAGTCAAAATAAAATTCTTTCTAGAAAGTCAAGGCCATTGTGCCCTGCAGCTGTGCTGAGAAGAATGAGGAGGTATCTTCTGTTCTGGAGGGTACCTTATTAGTTCATGTGATGGATATGTGGGTGAGGGGCAAGGACTTGAACTTTCTTTTGGGTGAGGAAAACCCGGAAGCTCTCTGATTTGGGTTTTCCCAGATGTGCCAATATGACATCTCTAATAAAAGTTAGCTTTGAGGAACTTCAAGCCTCGGAGTTTGATTTCGTTGGGGTGTTACTTGGAACCCTGACAGACCCACTACTGTTGGATCATCCGCATACTTCACAATATGGTTGGTGGCAAACCTTGCACAACAGTCATCGGTCAACAGGGTGAACAACAAAGATAAACTGAACACTATAGTGACTGAAGTACAATAGCTGCAGCCCTTGTATACTAATTATTAAAGAGTGAATCCGTAAATATGAAGTCAAGTAAAATCTCAGATTGTGAGATTTGTAAAGAAAAAATGTGTGTACATTTCCAGAGCTAAGCAGCTCACATGGGAAAATAGTTCCATAAATTAAATATAAACATAGAAGGAGTTTCATTGATGCTATGACATCTGGTCAATGATATACCACAATTGTTCAGTTAAGAAGGCTGGCTTATTAAATTAAAGGAGTAAAAGATAAATTCTTAATGGAACCAGATTTGAATCCAGAAGCATTACTGTGGTTCTTCAGCACCCTCATCTTGTTTTCTTCAGCTATAGTCTATGAAGGGCAAATTCTCCATCTTCTCTATTTTTTCTTCTACTTCAATAAAAATAAGAATTCTTCATTGATCAATATTACCAGGTAGCATTTAGTGTATTTTTTTTTCTCTTTGAAAAAGATTAATGTTAAAGCCTGGGTTTTTTGCCCCCTTCAATATTTACGGAAATAGCTTTTGGATCATCAAATTATTTAGCGGCAAAATATAACACTGAGGTCATTCACATGAAAACGGTAGTACGTTTTATCATTCCCTTGAATCAAATGATTTGTGATAGCTTTTAAAAAAGCAGTTCTGTATATCTAGATATAAAAATGATCATAATTTTAGGCAGATCAGAGAATTGGGGTAGCAGCTCCATTCATGTGTTGCTGTTCAGTTGCTACTGAACAAGGGGAGATCTGGCACGGATCCAAGGAAGATTTTACAAATGACACACATTCACAGGAATGTTCAAACGTGCATGCTACAGACCTTGGGCAAGATATGAATACAGGCATCTAACAGAATAACAGAATTGCCAAATAACAGAGTTGGAAAAGACCTTAAAGGTCTTCTAGTCCAACCCCTTCTTCAAGCAGGGAACCATATACCATTTCAAACAAATCTAAGCATGTTTATTCTAGCTTCTCATGTGATAGAGGCAAATTTCATTAAAATCCCCTACAGCACTGCATCTAAATGAAAACATTGCAAGAGCCCAACCAGGCATCTTCTGCCAATTTTCCAAAATACATCAATTAGGCAACCTAGACCAGTGATGGCCAAACTTTTTGCCATTGTGTGCCAGGAGCGGGTTGGTGGTGTTTGCGCACATGTGTGCCCACACCCATAATTCTTTGTGCCCCACGCATGTGTCTGCACTCCCCCTGTCTCTCCCCCCACCCTGGTCCTGGCACGTGATGGCCCGGTAGGCTCGTTTTTCTCTATCACCAGGCTCCAAAGCCTTTCTAGGAGTCTGGGGAGGGCAAAAACAGCCTCCCCCACCCCTCCAGAGGCACTCCAGAGGCCGAAAATGGCCCATTTGCTAACTTCCGATGGGACTGGAAGGCCCGTTTTTGCTGTTCCGAAGCTCCAAAGCCTTTCTAGGAGTCTGGGGACAGCAAAATATACGGGTCTTCCCCACCCCAAAGCCTGTTTCCCTACTTCTGGTGGGCCCAGAAGGCCCAAAAATCAGCTGGCTGGCATGTGCAAGTGCACCGGAGCTGAGTTTGCGTGCTCACCGATATGGCTACATGTGCCACCTGTGGCACGCGTGCCATAGGTTCACCATCAGGACCTAGACAGTCCCATTGTCTTGAGCAGTAGAATTACCTCAATTGGAATATCAAGTTTCATGGACTCTGATTCAATCCTTATGCCAAGAAGTCTCTCAACTGCATAAGAGACACCATAGATTTCTAAGAAAGCAGAACTCTTATATACTCTCTGCACAATACTATTTTAACTATGGATGGAGTTCCTCCTTTACTTGAGATTCATTGAGGAAATCATCATCTGGATTTGTGAAAATTAACTTGTCATCAAATTTCATCTTTACTTTAACCTGCAATCTCATCCTTGATCTATCTATTTTATAGAATAAATCTGCTTTCCCCATAATACCCCCATAATACCAAAAACTACACAATGAACAGATAAATACCACATTATGTAGACTCCCATATCTGGATTAACCATCATGCTAAGTATTGTAAGCTACAAAATAAGTTCGGGTGTCTGTGTTGTAATTAAGCTTCCCTAATATATAATTTTTAACAAATTTATTGAGAAAGAAAGCTTATCAAGTACTTAGAAGGCAAGGGCTGGGCAACACAAGCGAACGATAGCCACCAATTTAAAAGCCAGCCATCAACACACCCCAATCAACATCTAAAAAGCCACATACAATAGTCAGGCACCATATAAATACCACACCCAGAAATCACATACTCTGCTAGAGAGAGGTTCCCTGAAGATGGGTTCCAACACAAGTCCGTAAGCTTGGAAAACAAAACCTCTCATCCCAGTGACCAACCCAGATTGGATCCTGCAAGAAAGAAAATAATCATTTCTCACTTTACATGTTTTCTTTTGAAAAAACAAATTGACTGGGGAATTCTGGGAACTGAAATCCACACAGCTTAACATTGCCAAGATTGAGCAGTATTGTCCTGTTATGCAATTAGGGAAGGAAGCTTAAATGAGCTCATGTGAGCAAAAATAATAATCATTTTCTGATTTGTCTGACTAGAAATTTGCAGACAGACCCAATTTTTTGTACAGAGCATATCAGTAAAAGGCGTCGCTTCTTTCTTTTTGTCTCTTAGTTGCCCATCTGGAGGTACTGTTTCAGCAGTCTTCAGCATAGTAGAATAGCCACTTGAGAAATAAATGGCCACAACAGCCCAGAAAAGAGTGTTACATCCTTCATATGCATCCAGGAGGACTGAAAAGAAATCTGTACAGTGAAGGAGACGTTACTAAGATGCATCCATCAGCATCTCAAAAGAGCCATTCCTTCCCATGAGGATCTTAGTGAAATGCTTGCCTTTAAAAAATAAAAACATTTCTGTCACCAAACTGAATAAGACTGATTTAAACGAATGGCAAAAATGTTCAGAACAGCCCAACCATTCTGTTCTTTTACACAAGCAGTCCTTCTGGGTACTACCCAGATAAACATAGACAAGGAAACCTGGCCCACAATTTTCCTTGTTAAACATTCGGCCTTCTGCCAATTTGTTCACTCTGAGGTGAGCCCAGAATTGCACAGGAGTGGTCCCGTTTTCATGTACTTTCCTTTCCTGACTGATTTATCCACTTCCACCCACTTAATACCTTTGCACTAATGTGGCAAAATGATATATTACTGACTCAGCAGGGAAGACTTTTATGACAGGAAACTTATTGGAATGGCAACAGTGAAGAAAGTGGCTCTTTTCACAGTCCAGCTTTCCATAATATTGATGGAAATGTGCACACTTATGTTGGAGCTTGGCTCAAGCATGTAATACTGCACAATGTTGTTGACATTGCTTCAGTTCATAACAGGGTTTTGCATATGCACACTATTCGCCTAAAAAGTTCAAGTGTTGGATCAGGCGATAAAAGAGACAGGACGCAGCTCCAACAGTAACAACAGATCTTTATTAGAAGATCAGTAACCCAGCAGCCGGCTCGTCAGACAACTTCCCTTTTTAGAGGGAGCTGTCAGACTGCTCAGGCAATGAGCTTCAAGTATTCTCCCGCCAGTTTGGCGGACCTGAGTGGAGCCTATGTTCCACTCCTATTTAATATACAACACCCCTCCCCTCCTGGATAAGACATTGTCCAATCAGGTAACTTATTTACAAATGTAGTCACGTAGATAGGCGGGGCGTTGTCAAGCTCTAGTTGACCTGTGCAGCTCAGTTGGTTGTAGGGTGTCTGCCTGAGTGGGCAGACCTGTTGCTGGTTCAGTGCTCACCAATGGAACCATCTGGATTTCATCGTGGGGCATGGGTGGAGTTTCTAAGCCCAACCCTTCCTGGAGTCTGCACTGCAGTCTCAGTTCCTCAGGTGGGTGTTCCCACTAGGCACTTGCTGAAGATGTCCTCAAATTCCCAGATCAGGTCATCCGCACTGTCATTGGTGATAGCATTGATTCCGGTGACACCCATGGCCAGATCCTCGAACCAAGCCAAGCCAAGCAGGCTTGACAATGCCCATCCGACCACAGTTATTTTCAGGGGCCCAGAGAACTTCCTAAATTGGACCTGAAAGGTTCCACGCCCTAGAACAGGGATGCAGTTTCCTTGGTAGTCTTTGAGCTGCACTCTCTGGGGCCTTAGTTCTCATTTCTTGATGCCGGGTACAGTCTTTTTTATCATTTCCCATGAAACAATTGTTAGGGATGACCCTGTGTCTATTTCCATCTCACAGTTCGAGCCCTCTATTTGCACGATTGTGTATCTTTCCTGCCATTGATCTTGTTTGAGTGATGTTGGTCTGGTATGCCTCCTTTTCCTCAGTTGGGGGCTTCCCTCTGCACCTGGGTTTCCACGATGTTGGGTGTGGTGGCAGCAGCGGGAGGTTGATTGGCCCTGAAGACTGCTGGTTGACTAGCACAGCAAACTCTCACCAGATGCCCCTTATGGTTGCATCTCTGGCATTTGGTTTCCTTGTGTTTGCACCCTGCCCCTGGGGTGTTGTCCCCCACCCCCTGCACATAAGGGCTGCGTTCTTCCACAGCAGGTTGGCTCTGTTTTTTTCATATTGGAGTCAATAGATGTCATTTTTGTCTTCCAACAACTCCATCTGCTTGGTGCCCTCCTGGTGGACTCCTGCAGAAGGTGGGAAACGAAGTCAGCACGTTTCCCACCTTCTGCAGGATTGCTGTTGATTTGTGTGAGGCTTCCGATGCTCTAGCCTCATCTAAAGCTGTTTGAAGAGTGAGGGTCGGCTTTGCTAACAATCGCCTTTGCAAGCTAACATCCCTCACTCCACTGATTAGCTGTTCCAACAGCATGTCCTCCAGCTCTCTAAATTCACAATATGCAGTGGCCTTTCTAACCTCCACTACATAATGGTTCACTGTTTCACCTTCCTCCTGCATTTTGCTGTGGAACTCTCACCTTCTTACAAATTTGGATTGCGCTGGAGCATAGTGCATTTTAAAGATTGGCCCAGGAAACCGTTTGCACTGTGTCCAGTGCTACAAGTGCCTTGACTATATTGAATATCTCAGTTCCACAATAGCTGAGAAACAGCACTCACTTTCTGTTGTCCGACAATCCAAGAAGGTTGTTGACCTCCATGAAGCACTCAAACTGAATCATGTATGAGTCCCAATTGTCCATGGCTGGGTTGAACGGAGTTGGCGGGGCATGGGCGGTCATTGTGCAGGCTGATGCAGGTCTCATTCGTTGTGGTGACAGCCTTTTGATGCCAGCCTGTGGTCCCCTCCTCCTCTGGGACTATGATCTGCTAATTACGCTCTTGTCTGCCCTCTTGTTCTTCTGATCCCATTCTTGTTGCCAGTGTTAGATCTGGGGATGGAAGAGACAGGATGCAGCTCCAACAGTAACAACAGCTCTTTATTAGAAGATCAATAACCCAGCAACCAGCTCATCAGACAGCTTCCCTTTTTAGAGGGAGCTGTCAGATGGCTTGTCCAATGAGCTTCAAGTATTTTCTTGCCAGTTTGGCGGACCTGAGTGGAGCCTATGCTCCACTCCTACTTTTTTTAAAAAAAATTTTTAATTAGATTTATATGCCGCCCTTCTCCAGAGACTCAGGGCGGCTTACAATACATTAAGCAATAGCCTTCATACTGTTGTATATTTTTTATACAAAGTCAGCTTATTGCCCCCACAAACTGGGTCCTCAATTTACCTACCTGAGAAAGGATGGAAGGCTGAGTCAACCTTGAGCCTTGAACTTGCAATAATTGCAGACAGCTGAATGTTAATAACAGTCTACTTAGCCTGTTGAGCTATCTGAGGCTCTATTTAATATACAACATCAAGATATACACTTTTCTTGTCTCCTTCTATTGCAGCTAGAGGGATTTTCCAAACTCTTTATTCTTTGGTTATGGTAATACTAAATTCCTCTCTGCTAGGACATCATTCCATACGCACCTTCTGTGTGTGTGCGCGCATACGATTCACAATAACGTGGCACAGGTGCAATCAGTGTGTTCATGCCAATACATGCATTTAAACAAGGGGCAAAAATATTGGTTAAAGTATTATAATTCAACTACTTAAAGCCAGATTTTATTCAGATCAAATTGGAATGGTATATAATTCTTGATGCAATGAAGAATTCAACTTTAGAAAATTATGTAGATCTAGAATTTGTGGTGAAGTGGGTAATATTTAATACCCCTGGAAGAAATCTATTCAGTGAGGCCAGAGGGCAATATCTTGGATATCAATCGAAAAACATATATACATTGATGATAAGAATATCATTCAGTACAAAAATATATATAAATAAGTAACAAGAGCAATTGGAAACTTCAGAACAGAGCAGAACAGATCTTGAACACTTCCTTCCAGATTAAATGGGAATCTTTTCAAAACTTCTCTCTCTAAAACTGAAGTTAGAGTAGAGTAGAGTAGAGTAGAGTAGAGTAGAGTAGAGTAGAGTAGAGTAGAGTAGAATAGAATAGAATAGAATAGAATAGAATAGAATAGAATAGAATAGAATAGAATAGAATAGAATAGAATAGAATAGAATAGAATTCTTTATTGGCCAAGTGTGATTGGACACACAAGGAATTTGTCTTCTATTTATTGTCTGTAAAGGCAAAAACAGAGATATATCAGGGAGCAAGTCATGGACAGACTTTCCTACAAACCATTTTAGACCTACAGGAAAAACATGTAAGGTCCTCTGGCTGTTCCAGTTTTAAAATAACAGTCAGCTGTGTTTCACAGAGTGGAAAGTGACTTTTACAGTGCTGCATGTATACTGGCAATCTTTCAGGATATTAAAATGTAGAATTTGACATGGGGATCAAAATTCAGATTGTTTAATACGTCTTTTTAAAAAGCAAGTATCCGTCTATTGTTCACCAGTTATAACTTCAGTTTGCAGGCAAAGAATCCTGATTGGCATTTTCTCTATTTGCAGTAGGAAGTTACAGGAAAGGCCTCTGCTAGAATTCCCAGAAAGATGTAGTGTAGAAAAGTTTGGTCTACAGGCACATATGCAGTTGCCTTATTCAAATCTCAGGCCATTTCCCTACTAGTGACTTAAGCATTTTCATAACAGCACCCTGCCATTGGAAGGAGATGGATGGTTCAGAAATGTGATGGATGGATAGATAGATGATAGATAGATAGATAGATAGATAGATAGATAGATAGATAGATAGATAGATAGATAGATAGATAGATCTGGTTAACTATGGGGTCATTCTTAGATCACTTTAATTGTAACACAAATATGTCCTATTAACCATTTTAGGTCACACAGAGAAAACCATGTAAAGTCTTCTTTGGCTGTTCCAGTTTTACAGTAACATTTTCTGTTTTTTCTAGCATAATTTGGCTGTGTGTACAATCTAGCACATTTCACAGATCATGTGTTTGCTGATTGGTTAGAACTAGGATCTGCCCAGCTCCTAATACTCACTTCTGGTTCTGTATGTCTGTTCCCATTTTTGTAGTAAGTAGGAAAGGTCTTGCATGCCCATTCTGGCTTGGGCTGCAAGAGACAACAGGCGTCCATCTGCTTCATGCCTTACCTGCACTTTCCAAAGCACCCATCAGGCTGTTTAAAAATACAGGTTTGTTCAGGGGTGGGTGGGTTAAAACTTTATTAGTCCTGTGCTTCATTTCAATGCTGTGCAGATGGTTCTTTCATCATTGGATGTGATACAGATTTTCTGTTTCTGACAATAAGGGACTTGCCTGGAGACATTTTTTCTCTGTTTTTATTATTTGGGTACTTGATCCAAGACCATTCTGTGTGTTGCTAGTCACAAGGACAGAACTGGAATTGCTGTCAAGACTACAACCCTTGGCAATTCCAGTTAAGCAACCCACCCTTTATAATCACCTCCTACTGCTTCACCCCACATTCATTCTCTGGGCCTGACATCTGTCAATTGGACTGGTTCGGAATATGGGTAATATTTTTTAGAGTGCTAGACACATGTTCAGAAATAGTCCAACTAATACGTCAAAGACTTGAAGTACCTTTATGCCTGCAACCTGTAAGTTGTAAATAGATCAAAGACTTAAAATACCTTCATGCCTGCAACCTGTAAATTGCCAAATGCCTAAACTCACCATTCTAAGGGTCCACCAACCCTCCTCCTAATCCACCCCATGTCACTTCATTCCATATTAGTCAGAGAGCTTAGGATGTTTTCCCACCAGCGGGCAATTCTTGGTGGGAGGTGAAATGAAGTTGAGGGAATCTATTAACTGTGTTGTCTAATTTGTCCTGCATTACAACAGTAATGCTTCAGCTACAGCAATTGAAGCAATCGTTTTTTATGATCACATACTTTCTTACCACTTCATGGAACAGCATTTCAACATAGTTCTCTGGCTATGCCTTATTGCCCTATAAACTGAGAAAGGGACCTCGGGGTTATTGTTTACATACCCTGTAGTAGCTCTTTAGATGTACCGAATAGCATCTTTCATCTCTTCTGGAATTTAGAGTGTTTTACTTGCAAAAGAAATACTCTATAACTGAGCTCCAACCCTCTTTCAATGAATAAAGCACTTTATTTAAGTATTTGATTGATTGATTGATTGATTGATTGATTGACTGACTGATTGATTTTAAAGGTGCCAAATCCAGAAAAAGATCTAGTGCAGAAAATATGGATAACATCCTGGGAAATCTCTGAAGTCAGAAAGGAGCTGATTACGATATCTAGTCCCCGGAATGTGTTATTGTTTAATCCAATTTTTTAGTAGAAGAATTGGAATAAAAGTATGCATCCTCAAGAAATCTGGTCACTTTGGCTTACATTGTATATATTTCATACATATTATTTGAGCATTTCGTCTTAATTTCTAAAAGCAGTCATGACTACAGCAGATAGGATTTTCAGGGTTTTAAGATTAACCAGACACATTCCTTTAAAATGCTCTTTCTCGGAATCCAGGTAATTGAGCAATTACTAAACTTCGTCAAGTTTGTTTATTTCACAGCTGAAGTTTTCATTTCACCGCAGAGTAAAGATATAATGATAGAGATTGTAGGCCATGGGCTGTTGCATTTCATGAAATGTCTGTGTGCAGAATCTAGAGTCTTTCTAAAAATGGGTATCAGCTTCTAATTTTTAATGGACACAAAAGGAAAAGTGCTCCTTATAGTAATCATATAACTGTAATCATATAAATTATAATTAACTAATTTGGATTGATGAGAAGGAGGAGAATGAGGACAAGGAGGAAGATGATACAGGCACACATACACACATATATATCCATCATGCTATTCTTTCAGAGAGAGCAAGTCCACACAGGCTTCTCACTCTCTTGTAAACCTTCTAATTTTGGTAAAATAAATGGGAATTGATACAAATGAAACTAATAGAGGACAGTTCATGCATAGCTTTGAACATTCCAGTTAATCCTCTTGTGGTTCATCTGGACTGGACTGGACTGATAAACTCTGCCCTCCCCTATAAAGGAGCCAGCAGGTTTCAGTAATTATTATGTAAAGTGCTTCCTGAAATTCCTACAAGCAGAAAAGGAGGGAAGACTAGAAGTTCTTCCAGAACTTTAATACAAATAAGGAACCATGAAATATGGGGCAGGAGAAAGATTCTATCTTATCATCTGCTTTACAAGTATGAATCCTAGTAGAAGGAATGAAAAGGATGAGTTGGCATTTTATCATCAAAGCAGTTGCTTTAAATTATGGGGACTTGGGCTCCTCCTATAGCTACCAAAGGGCAGGCAACTTTTCCTATGAGCCTGAGAAGATAAAGAAAGGAATTCAGTTCAAATATGTGATGCGAAGTCATTTTTTTCAAAAACTTGCCTGCTCCAGCCAGCAGCAATACAAAAGGGGAGAGGAAGGAACAGAAATGGGCAGGTACCTTTAAAAATACATTAGTCACTTGGGGCTGACAAGTAAACAAACAAGGAAAAAATAGCCAGAGTGGCTGCATTGGCATGTTTAGAGGGTGATTCATAACCCGTGCTGCCTAGTAGTCAGAAAATCCAGGCACACCCACAAGGACAGACTTGCAACTAGCTGGATGTCAAAAATCAGATCAACTTTTTCATCATAGTCAATCAGCTCTTTCCAAAAAAGTGGCAAGATCTTTCCGATGGCCATCACATGCTACAATGCTATACTTAATGAACATGGGCTCTATCGATTCAATTCAATTCAAATCTTTATTGTCAGTGCACAATATATGTACAATAAGATTGGTTGAACTCCCTCAATGCACCTCCCCCCCAACACAATATAACTCACAACGAAGACAGAAAATCCCTAACCTAATAAATCATATTAACAAAACGCCCAGTCCTACTGCACCAGTGTGAACATGTTACACATTGCACCAGCCCTGCAGTCCATCGTATTACATAGTTATGATGTTATTTCTCATTTATTCTATGAGAACTTCCTCTGCCTGTTCAACTCTTAAAAGAACCTGGTGGAGAAGAGTGCAGCATTCTTCCCAGTCCTGAGTCCTCCAAAACTGCCAAACTATAACAGCAAAATTCCCAGCAAGGACATTGTAATGCATGCCATCCAGTTAAGGAAGGCTTCTGTAGGGAAAACTACTAACCCTACTAAGAATTGAACTTGCCATTTCAGTTCTTTTGAGTCTTTCTAAAAATGAAATTCCAGAACCGAACAGAACAGAACACTGAAAGTAGGGCTAATCGATTATTTGGAATTATTGCTTACCAGGAGTTCCGTGGATTTTATTTATTTATTACATTTATTTTGATCCCCATGGACTCCAGGTGGTATGTAAAGACAAGGACATATGTTTTTTTTTCCTGACTGAAGAACTTGACATTAGTTTGTATGAAATTTCATTATGTTATTTTGAGCCTACTTTAACTGATCATTCTGAAACTTGTTTTGTCTTCTAAAGTATTAGTTTAGGGCTCTGTACTATCCAGGTATGAGCATAGAGAATAGAATATTCTACATTATTTTTGTTATTATTAGAAGTCCTGATTTAACAGACCTGGTACATTGTTTACCATTAGTTGCCTAGTGCACAGCAGCAAATATATAGAAACTTAAGTGAAGTTATATACCTGTCAAAGAAGAAAAATGTGTTAGTTGGCTTTTTGGATGCATCAGTGAGTTTTCTTTGGCAACAGTACAGAGCTGGTTTGCCACTGCTTTATTCTGAGATGCTTTTTCAGCTTCTCAGTGTAGCCTACAGCCCTGGGATTTCTGGGAGTTGTGGACGCCTTTCTAACCAGGTGTGGTCTTGCTTAGCTTTTTAAGGTCAGCAGAATACTAAAAGCACAACATGCTGACTGCAAATCTATAGATGCTGAATACAGTCCTGTGCTACCATCCTCAGCATCAATTTGTTTATTAATTATAATCAAAGGCTGACTACATTCTCCATTTATAATACTGAAGGAAAATGGCATTCTGCACTGGAATGGACCCTCTTCACACAGCAAGCAATCATCCTCCAAGTTGTATTATCAGAAGGCTACATTTAATCCCGACTACCATGAAATGTAAGATCAGTGCCATCACTGAGATGGAAGTTCTCATACTGGTCATGGCCCAACTAGGTTCTTCTCTGTAACCAGTTATAAATTTGAATGTAACTCGGCCTGTTTTTCAGTATCAAAAGTACTATCCATAACACAAGATCAAGCAACAAAATATTAGCAACTGAGGATGTAATTCCAAAAACCGTGGGTGCCTTTTCAACAGTGTAGTTCCATATTTCTCAGGCATGGCAACTTTAAAAGGTGTAGACTTCAGCTCTCCAAATTCCCCAGCCAGTGTAGCTGAGGAATTTTAGGAGTTGAAGTCTACATATCTTAATGTAGCCATGCCTGAAAAACACTGGTAATTAGTTCTTTATTTGGAAAGCATGAGATTTATTACATAAAAAAAAAATCCTGTGTGATTGTTCATAAACAATCAGATATCAGAATGAGGTGCAAGGATTCCGAAACACTTACTTTTGAATTGGACTGATGTGAATATATCTGCAGTAACCTAAACTCAGTAAAAGTGTTTTTTTTCCTTTCCTTGGAATATTATTTACCAGCTAAGTCAAGTTTTTTTTTAAATTTAACTCCTAAATAATTCTGCAATCTAATATTCATGTTGCTTTTTAAAGAATAAGATTGTAAGGTCCAAAAATAATATGTATAAGCTCATAAATTCAAAACAAGAAATTTAAATGGAAGCTTGAGAAAGTATTAGTATTTATTCTATGATCATAGCTTAGTTATTTCAAACACACACACAAGAAATAGCTACATGCAAGAGAGGGGATGTCTTCTTTTTATACAGTTAGAAATGTCATAAAACAACATCTTGGCTTCCTAATTAGATTTGTGTATTCCTGCAAAAAATTTAGTGTGTTATCTCTTTCCTTTGTTCTCACAATTGGCCTCTTAGCCCCCTGGTATGAAGGGAACCGAACTCAAACTGTGATTGTTAGCATCTTCAATCTGAGATAGGTTCTATGCCCATAAATTGCAGGAAGATTCGAATGGCAAGGAACATATGTTTTAACAAACACCAGTTGTTGCAGGAGATACAAATCCGATGTAGCATATTTGTGTTACAACTTCAAAGGCATAATATATTTACGTGATCCAGGAAACAAATATTTACAAAGACATCATATATCGTACATATATGTTGCAGGAAACAGCAAGTTTACTAATTCTAGTATTCCAGTACATTATATTTTAGTATATCCTTATTACTATTTCCCTACAAGATGTAAGCACCATGGACACACTGCTTTGATTTTATGTTTTAGTTTGGAGATGTCATTTTGGCTATTCCATTTCCTGAAATGTAAACTGCCTTCATACTACCTTGTCCCTTTTTAACTGCTGAAGCAGGTTTGTGGGAGAAAAATAGGATGTGTGTGAGCGCATTTGTTTACTTTCAGTCTTTCAAAAGAAAAAAGAGAACCAATTTTGTGCCAAGCTACTTATTATGGGTTCTATGGACTCCAAATATCTCATGCTCGAAGGAAACTGAGTAATCAAGACTGGATGCAATTTCCTGTTTTAAAAAATAACCGATGGGAGGCAGAGCTTACAGGATAAGGGGAAGAGGCTGAAACTTGCCCGTCTGCAGCTAAACTTTTTAGAAAGAACAAGGCAAGGCAGAGCTCCAGTGGCCGAACGCGTTTCCCCAGTTCTCGCTTTCTCTACTTCGGAAAACTTTGAGAAGCGTACCAGGAGAAAAGTTACAGCCCTTATAAAAGGATAGCAGGGCAATCCAGGGTTCGGGTCTTTTGTTTTCTGAGCTCTGTTTCAAGAGGGGTGAAGGTAGGAGCCGTGGAGCGGAGCAGCGGGAGAGAATTGCACGTGGAGTCGGCGGCGAGATGACCGTCCGCTGGTTCAAGCGCGGCTAAAGACTCATCCCAAAGTAAGTCTCCTTCTCTCTCCTAGGGTTTTTTTTTTTTTTTTGGTTTTTTTTAAAAAGACGTCCGTTTTGGAAAGTGGGGTGGAGAGCGGTGGGCTTCCGACTAAGAGGTGGCTGGAGGGAGGCGGCGTTTGCGTCGGGTTGGGCTTTCTTCGCGAGGGGGACGATCTGGGGAGCGAGAGATTTGGGAAGCCTGGGCTGGCACGGGGCGGTTTCTCCAGCGAAGCGTCTGATTCAGCCCCAGGGGTGAGCGTCTTGTGGGCCGGCCGGAGAGGGAGCGTCTTCAATGAACTTCGCTCTGTCTGTCTCTGTGTCTCTGCGGGCGGCGGCGGCGTCTCCTCGCAGGGCTCCTTCCGATGTCCCAGGTGCGAAGCGACCTCCCGAGCCGTTCCACTGACTCGCCCGATGGAGACCCCCAAGAAGATTCGATGCTCATCTCAGGCCTCAGTACAGGTGAGTGGTCCTTCCTTCCTTCCTTCCTTCCTCCCTCCCTCCCTCCCTCTTTCCTTTCTTCCTTCCTTCCTTCCCTCCCTCCCTCCCTCCTTCCTTCCGTAATGGAAGGCATGGAAAGCCATCCCCCTTCTCTCTGCTCGGGTTTTCAAATACTTTCAAGCAAAACACTGCCGAGAGAGGGAAGTATCTCTTCTCCCTCCCTCGCCAAACTTTGCGTGTAGGCTTGAAGTTTGACAAAGATCCGCAACTGCTGGGTCCCTCGCTTTGCTTTTTTTATTTACATACCGACATACCCACCCTGCCTGGGGCTGCCGTTTCCCCTTCCCAAGATTCCATTTCCAAGGAAAGAAGGGCGCTGGGGGGGGAGAGGGCGGCACTGGACTTCCCCGCCTCCCCCCCCCCCCCCCCCGTCCCGCCTCCTCTCAGCCTCAACTTTTTTCCTGAAAGCCTTCGGGTTGAGCTCCGCCAACGCTTGGTTCCGGGAGAGACCCTTGGAGAGCCGAAGCGGGGTGTGGGGGCCTGAGGGCAAGGGGCGAGGTGAAGCTGATCGCTTCCCCTTTGCCTTCTCTCTCGAAAGCGCTCCTCGGGCGCTCGTTGGTTTTTGCAAGAAACTCAAGGCTCTTGCGTGCGCTGGGCTTGGCCAGTTTCGGGAGGGGAGCTGAGAATCCAATTTTTCTCCGGAGGTCTCCTGCCTTCAGGGCACCGTCTCTTGCTGATTCTGGGCCAGCGCCGTTGGGGCCCTGGCCTGATTCTTTCCCTGCCCCGCCTCCCTGTCCTGAGTTTTTAAAAGTTGCTTGCCTGCATCCTCTCGCCCAAATTGAGCCGGGAAAGAACGTCTCCCTTTGTTCCCTTTAATTCTTTCAACAGATCTGGCTTCGGAGTGGGGCGGGGAAATCGGTGCTCCAAACCAGGAGGTTGCATTCCACCATCCATGCAGCAACAGAGCCAAAATAGCTTTTGGGGTTTGGAAAGACACCACAGTGCTATATTCACACAAGATGCAAAAACCCCATTACCGGATTAACCATTTTTCTGGGTTTGCATAAAACACTGGAATAATCGAGCCAGCTGTTTTCTGTGGAGATTCTCAGTCAACCAGGTCATGGTTGTCTTAAAGGTGCTTTTTTAAAAAGGCAACTGGACTATATTTTTTTTTCCCTTGAGAAAGAAGACCTTTCACTTCTCATTCAAGAAGTTTCATCCGTTCTGACTCTGATGAACTGATGAAGCTTCTTGGATGAGAAGCAAAATGTCTTCTTCCTCAAGAAAAAAAAGCATAGTCCAGTTGCCTTTTGAAAAACCAGCTTTGAGACAATCAAGTCAGCTAGGTTCAGCTAATTAACCTAAGTCACAAAAACTCTAACCAAGATATTATATGTCTTGGTTAGAGTTCATGTGACATGAATGCTTCTGCTGGGTCTATATCTGGCCCACTGAGAGGTGTAGTGAGAACAAAGTGGAACGGCCACTTCACACAAGAGTGGAAAGGGCAGATTGAGAGAATGAAGGCTGAATTTCAGTTCTGAATGGACAGCTATTGTGCTATGCAACAATCATGCCACACGTCTTATTGTGGGTGATTTCCCAAATTATAACACTATGAACTATCTCCAAAGTAAGTTTCTGAATATTTTTAAAAGCCTATTTGGGAATTCTTCCTCTCCCCAGTCTATGATGAAGTTGCAGCTTTCCAGAAGTGCCTGAACTGCAACTTCCAGTGGCCCAGAGCAGGGGTGTCAAACTGGATTTCTTTGAGTGCCGTTTCAGCATTGTAGTTCTCTTCCCCAGGCCAGGCCAGGGAGGGGAGATGGGATGGACACCTCCTGCAGCATCCTACTAGACAAAACAGGGTATGTTGTGCCCCATTTTGGCTGGCAAAGTGTTGCAGGAGGCCGTCCAGGCTAAAAATGGGGTGCAGGGGGGCTGTGTGCAGCCCCCCCATGCCCCACTTTTGGCTGCCAGATACACCATGGGCCGGTCCTTTGCTATTTCCAGGCTAGCCCCCACAGGCCAGATTTAAGCACCCAGAGGGCTAGATTTGGCCCGTGGGCCTTGAGTTTGACACACCTGGCCTAGAGGGTCATAAGAACTTCACATCCCTATTTGAATCAAACTTTACTGTTTATATTATTATCTTACTAAGAAATATTAGATATAAAATAGAGAAAGGAGCTGGAGGATTAGCTATGTTTGTACTGTAGGATGAGCTTCTGAACTTCAGCAAGCACCCATAAAATACCATTTTTATTCCATTCTGTAACAGGCTTTAGATTTACCATGCTGTTTCAATTCTTATATTTAGTTAGGACAAAACTAAAATACAGAAACTGAATTAAATAGATACAAGATTATTTACAGTGTAAGCTGTCTGGTTAAAATAAAAGTTTAGGGTTTTGCACAGATTGGAGGTGTGCTGATACACAAGCTGTATGCATATATAGGTAGGATCAATAGATACTATATTCACCTCTGAGCAGATGGGATTACAAGCAACAACATATTGGCTTGCCAGGGTTCTCCAGACTTGTGATCTCCACTTTCATACAGTAGTATTTGGGAGGAAAAACTGGGCTTTGGTTGCGCTTGTGACACTGGCCAAAATGTGTCAGAAGTGACTAACAGTGTCTATACCCATGATGGTGAACCTATGGCACGCATGCCACAGGTGGCATGAAGAGCCCTCTCTGTGCGTACACAAGCCATCGGCCAGCTCAACTCCACCACAATTGCATGCGCTTCTCCTACTGGCCAGCTGATTTTTGGGTCTATGGTGTGGGAGATGTGTGCGCATGCATGGGGTCTCATGCACATCCACTGGGGGCGGGAGGGGATCTTGGATGCATGCACAAGGGAGGGGGAGTGTGGGAGGGAGCAGTGCACCCCCATGCCAAAATGGGCCGAAGGGGGTGTAGAATGCCCCCTGCAGCCCGTTTTTGGTCCAAGGAGGCTTCAAGGAGGCCTGCTAGGCCCAAAACAGGTTGTGGGGTGTGTGGCAGGTCCCCCCTGGGCCCATTTTTGGTCCCAGAAGGCTTCAGGGAGGCCTGCCAAGCCCAAAACAGGCTGCAGGGAGTTGCACGCACATGTGGGGGGGCAGGAGATGGTCGCATGCACATGTGCAGGGTGTGGGGAGCACGGGGGTTGCGTGCACATGCATGGAAAAGTGTGGGGGGGGTCACGTGCATGCGTGGGGGCCAGGCATGCGGGAAGCATTGCATTATGGGTGTGGGCACACAAGTGCATGACCCCCCCCCCCCCAAGCTCACCCCCAGTTTTGGCATGAGACAGCAAAAAGGATAGCCATCTCTGGTCTATACCATTAGCCGAGAATGTTGTAGTGGAATTGTGGTAATCTTAATAAGCTAGCCTATTCACTAACCTATTTAAAAGAAATTGTGTAAAAGTCTCCACTGATGAAAATCATGAGGCAGTGGTTAATATTGGTGGGCCCTTCTGGTGGACGCGGCAGATAGAAATTGCAACTTCAGGTGTAAGAGGAACTAAATGGAAAGAAAAACCATGAATTAATAATGAAAGGAATAAAAATAAATTAGGCTGTATGCCTGTGAACTGAAATCAGAAAAGAAAAGGGTTTATTAGACCTGAAAGGAGATAGTCTGACCTTGAGGCATGGACTTGATGAATACCTGCTTGTGTAGGTTAATTATGAATAAAAGGGTTAAAATGTTGCAGGATCCAATCACCAAAGGTTTAGTTTTCTGAGCTTTCAGATTTGTGCTGGAGCCCATTTTCAGGGAACTTCTACAATCTTTTGGTTTGTAAGAGAAATGGCTTTTTAAAATATATATATATATCATGCCCTGTCAGGCATAAGCAACACACCTACATTTTAGGGTTCAAACTTGCTCCTTTATTACATTCTATTATACAGGAATCTCATCAGATTGTCAACCTCAGCCCGGGAACAGATAAATAAGGCTCAATGAAGCTTAAGGTTTTCAGGAGCATAGAATATATTCCAGCAGCACTGAAGTTATATTCAGCCAAGGCTCCCACACAATTACTCTTTGGTGCTCAGCTGGGATCTTACTCCTTTTTTACTCCTCTAGAAAAGGTGCAATCCAAATTCCTATGAACCATATTTTAGGTAGCATGCTGCATCCCAAATGTAGTACTAAGGAGGGAAGCAGAACTAGCCAAAATCAAAACAGGTGCACGGCTTTATATTTTTGCACATTGGTTAAAACTACTCTTTTCCCCTGCAGAGTTGAATTCTCTCCTTATAGAAGACAATTTCAAATCAGTATGGTTCAGGTTTATGGTTTTCTCACAAAAACTCCAGTATCTTGGTTTCTCTAGGGAAGGACTTCTAATGGTGGGTATGAATGTGCATTTAGAGCACTTAAACCATGTAATAAAGATCTGGAAATCCAAAAGAATTGGGCTCCTCCAGAGAATGATTTTTTGAGCAGTCACAACTCCCCCCTTTAAAGCAGCGAGATATTTATATCAAATAACCAAATAACCAATAACTGAAGGGCATTAACCTTAGTGCACAGCAACATACTTCCCACAGCAGTTTTGGAGGGCCGATTCAAAAGAATACTACATTTATTTATTTATTGTTTCGACTTATATGCCATCCTTCTCCGGAGACTCAGGGCAGCTTACAATGCGTTAAGCAATAGCCTTCATACTTTTGTATATACCTGCTTAGTAGGGCTTTTGCCCACCCCCCAAGCAGTGTTCTTTTTTATACACAGTCAGCTTATTGCCCCTACAATCCGCATCCTCATTTTACCTACCTCGGAAGGATGGAAGGCTGAATCAATCTTGAGCCTGGTGAGATTTGAACTCACAGTAATTGCAGGCAGCTGGCAGCTAAGTGCTACTTAACAGCACTTTAGTCTGCTGCACCACCAAGGCTCCTATATATGAGCTGAGATTGTGAACCTGTGGACATTGAAATTGTAGCTCATGTCCTCCTATACTGCATTGTCTAAACAGTGATGGCTAACCTTTTTGCTGTCACGTGCCAAAAGCGGAGGGAGAGCGGGGGGATCGTGCATGTGCGTGCCCACACCCACAATTCAATGCCCACCTGTGCCCCACCCTCCTGCGCACGTGCTTCCCCTGCTTTTGGCACGTGATGGCCCATGTGTCCGTTTTTCACTCTCCCCAGGCTCCAGAGGCTTTCTAGGAGCCTGGGGAGGGCAAAAACGGCCTTCCTCAACCCCCCTGGAGGCCCTCCGGAGGCCAGAAACAGCCCATTTCCCGACTTCCGGTCCCGGAAGGCACGAAAATCAGCTGGCCGGTGGGCACATGTGTGCTGGAGCTGAGCTTGGGCAATGCTCATGTGACCTCTGATATGGCTCTGCGTGCCACCTATGGCACCCGTGCCATAGGTTCGCCATCACAGGTCTATAAGGACTCACAGACTCAATTTATAACACCTTACCTATAAAATATCTGGGAAATACTGCTCTTTTTTATGTACAAGTATTTGATATCTGATCAGTATGAAGTAGCTTCTCTGAATGTGGCCAAATTCTCCTATGCTGTATGTAAAATTAGGCAAACTTTAACTGCCCACTGTTAATCTACCACCAGTTACAATATATTATTCTGTCTGTCTTTTATTTTTATACTATTATTATTGTTTTAATGCTTTTATTTGCTGGTCTGTGCCCGTAATAATGATTGATTGATTGATTGATTGATGGAGTTTACAGGAGTGGGGGGTCAGTTCTGGATCTCTTGCAGCTATGCAAGGATGGTGGCTACTTTTGAAGCCTCCATCCTACTATGCTTCCCAATGTGCTTTTATTATTTTTTATAAATAACGCAAAGCAGAAAATATACATAATACTCCTTCCTTATCCTATTTTCCTCACAATAACCACCCTGTGAGGTAGGTTGGACTGAGAGACAGGGACTGGCCCAAGGTCATCCAACTGCCTATCAGGTCTACAGTAACGCAGGACTAGAACTTACAGTCTCCTGGTTGCTGATTTATATTGACTGTCAACAATTTAAATAGACTGTGCAAGATTATGTATCTGACCCTAAGGCTTCAATTATGAGCACAGATAGTAGAGAACAAAATGTCAAGCTCCAGGGAAATTGGAAGATCCAGGCAGTTCAAATAAGTATAAAGATTTTTTGCAAGTTTCTGCTATCTACAAGAATCTGAACTAATAATGGTCAGTGCAAATTGGTGGTAAATAAGAGTCAAAGAAATTCAAGATGGGCTTGGCTTAGAACTCTTGTGGGCACCAAGGGACTCAAGATGATGATGCATTTGACCCCTCCCTCAGACTCAGCCTGGTCATCTCCTACATAAAGGCTTTAATGAACATAAAGGGGATATAGTTGGGAGAAAATAAATATAAAAATGCCCTGAAATGTATATGTTAGGGGAAGCTGCATAGTAAAACAAATGTGCATTATCTTGGATTTTTAGAATGTGCTATTAATTTCAAACATTCATAAATGGAGATGTGAATGCCATATGGTCAGATATAAATTATATATATTAAAGAATATTGGCAAGAGCTAGATATAGGATGAAGTATACTGTACATTTCTTTTGGAAAATATGTGCTATTGAATTTACTCGGGTTTATTTTGGAAAAGTATATTTAGAATTATTGTAAAAAATGTTGCTCATAAGTGCTCAAAGCCCTTCCCTGCAATCCCCTGGGCCTCCCAAAATCATGTCTCCATAATTCGTCTAGAAACTCCTGACAAACAGAGGGATAACGTCTTGCCTATTTTTATAGAAAATAAACTTTAGTCTGCAATCCTGCCAAAACAAATGAACATATACATCCAGAAGTCACTTTTTGCATGAGGTCATGATATAATCAATTTGCCTACTGTTATTCTCAACCTCCCCACCTCCCCCATTAAATAAAATGTAGCTTCTAGGCTACCCAAAGGATGGACAACCCTACAGTAAGAGTTCTTCTGATGGATTTCTTTGCTTTGCTTTGCTGGCTGAGGAACTCTGGGAGTTGAAGGCCACAAGTCTTAAAGTTGCCAAGGTTGGAGACCCCTGATATATAGTTTACATTTTTGGGAAATAATTTGTATAGGAAACCTAATTTTTTTTTTAAAAAAAATTGATTTATATGCCGCCCTTCTCCGAAGACTCAGGGCGGCTTACAATGCGTTAAGCAATAGCCTTCATACTTTTGTATATTTATACAAAGTCAGTTTATTGCCCCCACAAACTGGGTCCTCAATTTACCTATCTTAGAAAGGATGGAAGGCTGAGTCAACCTTGAGCCTGGGGAGTTTCGAAGTGGTGTAATTGCAGACAGCTGGATGTTAATTATGGTGCTTTAGTCTGCAGATAAATTCTTTATCCCCATGAGAAAGGCAGTGATCAGTTTTTTCTGCAAACTATTACTGTACTGTGATGTCACAGTATGTGCTGGGTTCTCTCTACAGTAATTATTTCCTGGGTGGACTTAATGTTGCAAGTATTGTCTTTCTGGATTACGCAAGGAATTAATCATCAGCATAATCTGACAGATATTTATTAAGAAATAACTCTGTTTGAGTGCAATGGAACTTAGTCCCCGATGCATTTTAAGACAGAAATCAAAGGCTAGCACTTTATCTTAAAATGTGGCTCGCATTATGCCATAGGAAAAGCGGACATTAGGAAAACAATGGTTGTACCCTGTTGTTTGTCACAAATCTCTGATCATGAAAGTCTACGTATGGACAGACTGTTTTGGCGTCTCATGTTGATTTGTGCAAATAGGTCAGTGAATTCAAGATAAAATCATGGTGATGAATTCGAGAATATTTGCTAGCTCATGTATATTCCCTGTGTAGATGTATCTTAAATTTGATGCTGCCTTTATAGATTCTGCTTGCTTCAATATACAAGACTTATTTTCAGGTGCAATTAAGCAGTGAAGGATATATCCTGTAGTGTATTTTGCACCAGTCTAACAAACTTAGCAGTGATTAATTTTGCCTTAATTTCCAATAAAGTTGTTTAGGAAACTTCAGTGAAGGAATGCAGATTGTTTAGATTGTTTTATTACAGACCCCAATGCAAATGTAAATCCTATACCAGTGATGGCTAACCTTTTTGCCATCGCGTGCCAAAAGCAGGCGAAGCACGAGGGGGTGTCGTGCGCACGTGTGCCCACACCCATAATTCTATGCGCCCTGCTCCCTTGCACATGCGCATGCGACCCCCCGCTTTTGGCATGTGATGGCACAGTGGGCCCATTTTTCGCTCTCCTCAGGCTCCAAAGCCTTTCTAGGAGCCTGGGGAGGGTGAAAACGGCCTTTCCCCCCCCCCCACCTGGAGGCCCTCCAGAGGCTGGAAACATCCCGTTTGCTGACTTCTGACAGGACTGGAAGGCCGTTTTCACCCTCCCCAGTCTCCTAGAAAGGCTTTGGAGCCTGAGGAGAGCGAAAAATGGACCTTGCCCCCATCCCCGAGGTTCTCTAGAGGCCGGAAACAGCCTGTTTCCCTACTTCTGGTGGGCCCAGAAGGCCTGAAAATAAGCTGAGCTTGTGTACCCACCAATATAGTTCCGCATGCCACCTGTGGCACGCTTGCCATAGGTTCACCATCACAGTCCTATACCAATCAGAAAACTGATTCCCATTTCTGCCTCTGCATGTTAGCATAAAGAAAAGGCACTTGTTGCTAACCCATGTTTGCATCGTTCAAGATTTCTGATTTCAGAAAACAAAGCAGGGATTGACTAAACCTGTAGGTACACTTTGGAAATGTTTAGCTGACTGAGGATCTAGTTTTCAAAGAGAACTGACAGCTAATTAAATACTACTTCTTCTTAAGTAGAGATGTCTCAGCAAGTCATTGCTCAACTATCAGAGAAATATTTTATCCTGTCCTCTTAATCTTCTTTCCCAACTCCTTGCTCTCTTTGTAAAATCAATACAAAACTAGTATGTCTCTGCTCATATAGTAGAATGGTATCAAGCTTTGTTAGTTGTTTGAGCCCTTCTCATGATATTCATCCATTTTACAGAAATTACAGGAGCTGGGAGGTCTGGTAAGACAGATGTCCCTTCCAGGGACCTCAGAGGTCACATCCTCATCTACCACATAATGAAATGTTATTCTTTATGCAGTAGCAGTCATAGCTGGAAATGAAAGTTCCTCATTTGAAGGAAAGTTCAAAAATGCAACAAAGAAAACAGGGATTTAGCATGATGGCAAGCTTTGTCATGGCACCATTGTACCATTCAGAGGTTTAAACTGACCCATGGGCAAATCTTCAGCATTGTCAGATTCTGAGAGAGAGGTTCATGGATGACTTATAACTCCTAGAATAAAAAAAAGAGACACTTTATAGACACAATATGTCTATTACAGTCTCAATGATACTTCCTTGAAATGTAGTTCAGACTCTGACAACAATAATTTGAATAAAAGGCAGATTTGCCAGTCCGCTAAACAACTAAACAACTAACACCAAACCAAAGTATTCAGGAATTTCAGATATAAAGTTTAAACATATCAACAAACGAAGGGGATTAGAGGCATTTGATTTCCTATTTAAATAATAATCAGCAAGTATAAGCAATGAGAGAATCAATTCAAGCCATAAAGCTGCAGTATAGGAAATAAAGCCACAGATTAAGGTTAATGAAACCATGAATGATGTCCTGATTTTCTCTTGTCCTCCCATTTCATTATAAAAATCCTAGCTTCTCGTAAACTGGAGTTCTATATTACATCAAAACCAACAGACCTTAGATTAATACCTGTAATAGAATGTGTGCATGTCTTTGGGAAATGAGGGGAAGAGATACTGCCTAGGAAACAATTAGGCAAGAGAGGCAGGAGCCCCCAGTGGCTTAATGGTCAAAAGGAAAAAAACCTTAGGAAAGACTTGTCTAACTGATCAAGTGATTAAAAGTAGTGGCAGGAAGTTTGTACCTTCAGAGTTGCAAGATTCTGTTAATATAGCCTTACAATAAAGTAGAATTAGCTCATCTACTTGTGTTTCCTGTCTGGTTTACTTGAGTGGACTGACTAGTATTGTCAGGATTTTTGTCCTGAAGTGGGGAGGTGGAGAAAAAAGCAGTTCTTAGCACTTATTTTCAAAGCTATGATTTATGAAGTCATAAGCACGAAGACCAATCTGGGCCACTAATTAGAGAAGAATTGTTGCCCATTAGGTTCCTTAGAGCAGGGGTCTCCAACCTTGGCAACTTTAAGCCTGGAGGACTTCAACTTCCAGAATTCTGGAAGCTGAAGTCCATCAGGCTTAAACTTGCCAAGTTTGGAGAACCCTGCCTTAGAGCATTTTTTGGATAACCATTGGCTTTCACAAAAGCAGGAAAAGTGGAGTATCTCAACTAAACTCAGTAGAGAATGAAAACATTCTTACCCTCCTCCTCTCTGGAATAAGAAAAAGAGCCATTTATTTTATGTGCTGATGTGGAGTAGGAATGAGTACACAATCACTTAAAATAGATGTAGTAGAAGAAATGGTTACTTCATAGGCAAATGTGAAAACAAAGCCGAACAAACCATGGCAGTTCTGACATGAGTGTCTCTTGCTCTCCTTTTTTCCTGTCACTCACCTTTCCATAATCAAAATTCTGTTTTGCTTTATGATATACACAGAACTGCATGAGATGTACATGTAGTTCTAGAATTTTATTTTTCGGCTGTCTTGCTCTTGCCTTCCTATTTTGCTGTTAGAACCAGTAGCTCTGTGGTATTTTTTTTTTCTTTCTGATTAGGAAAAAAGCATAATGGCAGCACTAAGTTGTCACAGACATACAGTGCAGCTTTCTAACCAAACCCAGCTAGTTTGCCCTGAGGTATAATGTGTGTCTTAAAAGCCATTCTGTATCCAGATCCTGGCTTAGCTGTGTTGTCCAGCCCCTCAAATGCTTCCAGACAATGCATCTTTCACAAAATACTGGGGCTTTTCTCAGAGTTAAGCCTGTTGAGCCAAGCAGAGCATGTATCTGGCCTCCAATCCTCCCATTGTTCAGCCTAAATATTCAGCCTTTTTAAAATGGCGACCCTTCGTGACATAGGAAAGCCATAATCTTATGTGTCAGTTTCTTGGTTTAAATCTGCCTAATATTTAGAGCCTCACAATCTGGATTTTGCAGCAGGTAAAATGAGAACATTTAAGTATAGCAAAGGAGAAGCTGAGTTGATTCTTCCCCTCAGAGATCAGTCCTACTCTTGCTATGGTGTGATATGCTTTCTTTTCTTCTAAATATGGAACCTTCCAAACAGCATCTGGCTGAAGGTGTTGTGCCAATGCAAACAGGGTCTTTATCCCTTTGCCGGAAAAGATTTGTACTGCAACTATTGGCACCAGATGTGGAGTTAGAGAAAGGCAGAAAGTGACATCTATGCACAAAGTTTAATTGTACAAGACTGCAAGAACCACTGTGGTGAAATAAGGAGGGTCTATATAATTCTATAATAGAGCAGTCAGGATGATCATCTGTGATTTGAGGGGGGGGGGGATATTGCTAACAATATTGTATCACATAGATATTGATCTGACTCACTTTACATTCTGCTCTTATTTCAATCTGCTCATTTAAAATACCAAATGGGAGAAAAATTCAATATAAGTTGTATAGCTACTGAAACGTATTTAAACTTCAGCTGGTAGCAATATCTTAATAACAGAAGTGGAGGCAACATTGCTTCTGAAGTCAAATGACTAGGGAAATGTCCTTCAAACTTGGCAACTTTGACAAGATGGGAGGACATGTTGGCTGGGGAATTCTGGGAATGGAAATGAACATATCTTAAAAGTTGCCAAGTTTGAACACTGGACTAGGGAATGCTCTCTTCAGTTCTGCTTTGAAGAAATAATGTGTAGCTCTTTTTGGTGGGGGAACTGATATAGAATACTTTGAATTCAAAGTCAAAAAATGCTTTGGAACACATGGATGTATACACATATCACTTGACTACAACTCCTAAACTTAAACTTCTCAGTTCCTGAGATTGTGCAGCTATAGACAGCAACTGTATGATCTTAAGAAAAGATGCAGCTGTTTTAAGGAGATGAAGATACTATGCGGGTGCCCTTAAAATTCAGTGCATTATTTTCTCCTTCAAATCCAAAATATTTCACCACCCTGCAGTTTGTTTTTTCCCCAGAGGAAATGCCTTTTATTTATTTATTTATTTTAAACATTTACATATCTGACCATCTTATATCAGACTCTGGGTGGTTCCCAAAGAATGACTGTTGATAGATGCAAATATTAATAAAATATTAGAATAAAATATTGTTTATGCTTTTAAGGCTTTTGAAATGTTATGCTAATTCTCTGCTTAACACATTTCTAATGATTTTAAGAGTTTATTGTTTTCAGTTTTTTATTGTTTTATGAGATATTTTTAAATTTTAAAATATCTTGGGAGTTGAAATCAAAAGTAGAGCAAGAATTCACAACCACTATTCAATATAGTCATTTATTTTCCTCCAGTTCAACACAAGGATTCTAGAACTGCTCCAGTCCTTGGTAATCCCACACAGTCTAAAATATTCAGGATCTGAGGTAGTTCATTTCTGACTCAGTTACAAGGACTTTGAGATCACATCAAAACTATTACTGTCTTTGATGGGAACTCTTGTCACTTTCTGCCTGTCATTTCCTGGACTCAATAAATTGTCATTCCCCCTTCTCAAAAGGATTTATCTTTGGAGCAAATCTGCTAAATATTTATTTCAAGAATCCTGATTGGACATGGTGGGTGGGCGGGGGAGGGGAGAGCATCAGTTTGGCAGCAGCCAGCTGCTCTTCTATGAAGAGAAGATGAAAACAGAGAGCATCTTACTCAGTTTCATGTCTGCTCCCTTTCCTCTGCTCCCTTTCCTAAGAAGAATTTCAAGTACCCTGCAAACAGTCAAAACAGCTCAGTGCATTCCTTCCCTCCTGCTGTTTCATCCACCAATTCTGCTTAAGGCAATTGTGGGAATTGCAAATGCCAATGGCTTATTTTTTTGGCTTCACAGCTCAGAGTGGCTTTAATATAAAAATAGAAGGAACCTCACCTCTGTTGTTAATTTCCCCTCTTAGCAACCACTCTATTGTTTTCTCCTTATGAACAGCGAAATACACTATACTAAATGCAATAGACTAAAATTGTGGTTGGGGTTACCAGCAGCTTTTTAAATCTCCCCATATTCAGCTATTGGGAATGCTGGTTGGCATGTAGTCTCAGTGTGAAATGGGTGGCTATATAAATTGAATAAAATGAATAAATATGCACAGGCAAGCACTTTAGAGAAGACTGCTTCCAACTTCCTTTGTGTCATTTGGGATTTAAGATTGGTGTGGAAGGATCCCCATTTCATTGATTTGTGAACTGAACATTGTTTTTTCCAGGGGCGGGTTTCAAAACCCGTTGCTACTGGTTTGCTCCTGGGCGTGCTTGTGTGTGCAACACTTTTGCACATGCCTCCCACCGCTGCCGCCTGATCCAGGGTGAACCAGTAGCAACCCAACACTAGTTTTTTTTCACACAGAGAAAGAGTGAAAATTAATGTGCAGAATGTATTCAACCTTCAGAAAGTATATGCTTAACTATAATCCAAGCAGTGGAAAACAAATATATCTATTGATTTTTTTCTGTTATAAAACTCCTATTGCAAGAAAGATTTCTCAGGAAAAAATTGAAATAATTTATGGTTGTAATCTATGTATGATTTTAAACTGGTATCTCTAATTTAAGATGAAATTAAGTCATTTACTTCAGACTGTGTCCCTCTGTAATTTTGTGACTCACTTCCCTTTCTCAGATAAATTTTAATTGCCCTGTTGGTATGCTGTATAACCAAGAAATAACTTTTTAAAAGTATCCTGGATGGTGTTTAGGGGAGGTTAGGATTGGGGTAGGACTGTGTCAAGAAATGTTAAATCCAGGTCCTTAGGTAGAAAAGGTGATTATACTAGCTAAAACCAATGTATACTCTGACATTGGTTTTTTGATAGCAAAACCAGACAGAAATGTATCCTGGGAAGTGTTGAATCTGCTGAGTTAATAATTTCAAATGAGAGAAAATGTTCTTCAGGCCTGGAGTTGATGTGCTCACTTTATTTCAGTGTTTCTTCCTTTCTACTGCTATCAGCCTATTTAATTCTATATACATTTTAGTTTACTGTGCTATCAATAAATACTACTGGATGTCTCTATGTACCTGTAAGAAATACGTCCCAGTTTTATTAATAAATCAATATCTTCCTGTTATTATTAAATTGGCAGTGCTTGCTTTATGTCAAATCTTTCACATACCAAGCAAAACATTCTTACAAGTAGACAGAATAGGCATTGTGGACACCCAATAAAATGATTCCCGTGAGTGGAATATAGCAATTGAAAGATACAATTTGTTCTAATTGTATCTATGGAACCGCCTTCTGCCACCAATAGCCTCCCACCGACCAACACACTCCCACAGAGTGGGGCTCCTCAGGGTGCGCTCAGCCAAACAATGTAGGCTGGCGACCCCCAGGGGGAGACCTTTCTCTGTGGGGGCATCCGCCCTCTGGAATGAACTACCCCCTGGGATACGAATGATTCCCGACCTCCGTACGTTTCACCGGGCCCTTAAGACCCTATTATTTCAGCAGGCTGGCCTGGCTGAATAAAAAATATGGGGATGGGGTATTTTAAATTATGGGTTTTAATGAAGATAGCCAAATCTGTTTAATTCAGTTTTAAATGGGTTTTAATGTTGTATGATTCACTGTTTTTATCATGGCTGTACACTGCCCTGAGTCCTTCGGGAGAAGGGCGGTATATAAATCTAATAAAACCTAAAATCTAAATCTAAAGCAGGGGTCTCCAATCTTGGCAAATTTAAGCCTGGCGGACTTCAACTCCCAGAATTCCCCAGCCAGCAATTCTGGGAGTTGAAATCCGCCAGGCTTAAAGTTGCCAAGGTTGGAGACGCTTGTTCTAAAGGAACTGAAGTGGTAAAAAGGAAGAAGAAGCTGCATTATATGTTGAAAATATCCATGTGACTGAACTTGGAGATATCATAGGGAACACCTGATAAATTCAGTGGAGGAAGGAATAAAAAGCAATAATGTCTCTGATGTCTACTGTTGCCTGCCTCCCTAAAGAAAAGATGTGGATGAAGTGTTTCAAAAGCAAATTGCAGAGGAATTTCTGTGAGGAATAACTATTTGTGAAAATAATTTTATTTTCTTTATTTTAAACATGTTCTTTTCAGAAAATATCTGGCTTGTGTTACTGATAGTTTTCTTCAACTATAAGAAAACAAGCTATCCTTGATCTATTGAGGGAAAGTTATTGTCTTACCGAGTTCTAAGGCTAAATGTAGTCTTAATATGTATACTATATTTTTAAAACATAGATTTGAATGAATTAAATAAAATGATAACCAGGTTTCCATGAAGGAAAAGAGCTTTTTGAAGTAGTTTGAAAAAATAAAAAGGGAGATAATAAAAGCATAATGGCAAGTAATTGAAATGAGGAAACAAACAGGGAGATAGCGGGTGTCAACATGAATATATGAGAAAAATAGTGAATATCTAAAAACAAAACAAAAAAGAAATATATAGGAAGTAAATGAGAGGTATATTTCTAAAGAAGGAGCTTGGAATTGCAGACGAGGTATTAGAGAAACCAAAGCTCAGAATGAGCTGACATTGTCAAGAAAAGAATGTTAAAGAGAAAGAGAAAAGACTTGGTATACCACCTTTTTTCAGTGAAGATGATAAAATGATAAGAGATAATAACAACAGCAATAGCTAAACTACTTGATTCCTGTGATTCAGTCTTTTATAGAAATACTATAGGACAGGGATCTCCAACCTTGGCCACTTTAAGACTTGTGGACTTCAACTCCCAGAGTTCCTCAATTCCTCTGCTATAGTATATATGTTCTATCAGCAATTATAAAAAGAGGGATGAGGGGACAGGATAAAGATTAAGAGAAACATGCTTAGGGAATACTTATTTAGTTTGAACATGCTAATGCATCTCCTGAGCCAGTTGAAATTTATTTAGGGTACTACTAAATGACTTGCTAATAGTTTGGTTAAAACTTTGAAAAATCCTAGAGAATAATTTGGTCTAGTAGTTAAGACACCAGGCTAGAAAGCAGGAGATCATGAGTTCATAGTCCTGCCTTAGTTGTGAAAGCCAGCTGGATAACCTTGGGTTAGTCCCTCTCTCTCAGTCCAACCAACAACACAGGATTCTTATTGGGGAAACTAGAAGGAGAAAGGTGTGTTGGATATGTTTGCCGCCTTCAGTTGTTTGTAAAAATAATACAATCAGGATACTAACTAAATAAACAAACAAACAATAGTTGATATGCCAAAGCACTAAAGAAATGCAAATGTTATCTTTATTTTCAAAACAGAAAAAAGAAAATTCCATATATCTGTCAAAGAATTAAGGAATGATCGATTTGAGATTTTTAAAAAAGATTGATTTGAAAACAAGACAGAACCAAACATGGGATTGCCAAGAATAAATGTTGTGAGATTATCCTTGTGTCAGATCTAAGCTTGCAAGGTGAAAGACTGGACATCTCAAATGTCATCTTCTGAGAGCCTTCTAGAGCCATCCATTCTGACCCTGCTTCCCTCCTTAGGATAACTGCTTGTTGCCACCGCTCACCTTCAATAGGTTGACTGCATCTGGTCTTTTGTATCCCTTTCTCTCCTGAGAAAGAAAGAGAGAGACTGTGCATTTTACTGGCAGGTAAGATAAAAAGGACAAACTTGAAATAAAATCTACCTTTATTTTAGACAAGGGATTTTTTTTTTTAAAAAAAAAACATTTTTAGTATTAAATAGTTGCCTGCAAGACATTCAGCAATGAATGGAGTTAATAGAGCTCTCAAAGTAATAGACAACATCTTAAAAAGAAAACCAGAGACACTGAGAATTAGTCATTATTAAACATACAAGTTTAATAATAATAAATCCAATATAAAAATATATACCAGAAAAAATAAAGACCACCGGATGTCACTAATCTGTTCTATTCCTAAATTAGAGAAAATTCATATGTGCAGATTATGTTTATAATTTATAAACTGTCCAGAATTACCTTGTAGGGGAGATGATGGGTAGCATAAAAATGTAATAAGTAAATAAATAATATAATGAGGATTGATGTTGCTCAAAAAACATCATGAGAGAATTGTATAGAAATAGAAACAAGAAGTTAAACATCAACGGTCAAAAGTAATTTTATGCAACTATTCCACTTAAATGTTTGTTATTTATCCTTTCAATGATAGCAATTTTCCCTGAAACAGATTTTCCTCTGTCTCAATTTCTCCTTGACTCTTATCCAGATCCTTGTAGTTTCCAGTCACTTAATTCCGAGGCTGCTGCAAAGATGGAAGATGTTTCTTTTCTCTTCTCGGCCAAGTTCCATCTGTGTTTTAAAAAGACAACAGTTTTCTCTGTAATAACAAGGGAGGGCTTTGGGTAATATGATGTTGCATGTGACCCAGAGTGTAAAACTCCCCTTAGGCAGATAAAAGTTCCATGTCTGAAATGAATTTGCATGTGGATTGAAACTCACCCATCTGGCTGCCAGTGAATACGTACAGGAGAGCTTGTCTGTCCATTCACTATACACCTCACCTCATTTTGTCTGGGCTATGTCACATCCATCAATGGCTGGTTTTTATTTTTATTGCTTTCTAAGTGTAAATCTTGCATATTCAGGTCACTAATGTTCTCCAAGTGACTTGCCCTGAAATAAGACATGGACTGATATAATTGGATATAATTATAACTCTAACCAAAAGCAACACAGAAACATTGTGAAAGAAAACACAAATTTTTCTCATAGAATAGAATAGAAACACTGGAACAATGTTGGAATAGGCAAACCCCACAGGGAACAGAGTTTTAAAGAGGCAGAGTGCAGTCTCCTTCCCTTGAGCCTCTGATTAAATTTCATTAAACAGAAGGACTTGGGGCTTATTCAAGAGATTTTGCTGTCCAAGTGAAAGAACAAGATGGCTTCTTCATTATCCATCCTGGCTGGATTAACTTCTGGTTGTTGTCTTTTTAATTCCAGAGATGGGATAGCTTATTCCACTCATCCAATGTTAGCAGTAGTGGGTTTCAAAATTTTTTACTACCAGTTCTGTGCGTGTGGCTTGGTGAGTGTGGCATGGCTTGGTGGGCATAGCTTGGTGGGCGTGGCAGGGGAAGGATACTGTAAAATCTCCATGCCCACCCCACTCCAGGGAAGGTTACTGTAAAATCCCCATTTCCTCCTGATCAGCTGGGGCTTGGGAGGCAGAGAATAGATGGGGGCGGGGCCAGTCAGAATTTTTACTATCAGTTCTCCGAACAACTCAAAATTTCCCCTACCGGTTCTCCAGAACTGATCAGAACCTGCTGAAACCCACCTCTGGTTAACAGGATAGTCAATAAAAGTTAGCAAGAAAGCAACCAAGTCCATCACATTCAAACACAATCCAAGGGTCGGATTTATACCAACCTTCCAAGGTTTCCCTGAAAAAACCAATTTTTAATGCCATCCCCAAATTATAATACTGTATAGTAGAAGTTAAGACTTTGCAAGAATTACTTGGAGTGGCCTCAGTCATGTATCCATTAATTGTTTTGTGTCAATATATATCACTACAGAGCAGGCAAACAGTTGTAAGCAGGTTTTAAAAAAAACTATACTTACCATATCTATCAGTTCCATCTCAAGCCTATTTTCAGGAGGCAGTGATCTCATTTTCTAGCTTCATAGCAACTTGTAAAATATCTATATATGTTTAAAATAACAATAAACTGAAGAAAGGGAAAAAAGAACAATAAGCTACCTTTTGCCCTTTTCAAAGGTTCCAATTTTAAAGCAAAACAAACAAATCCCCCTTCTGGGATCTGCTCTCTACTGCTTAAGCATTGCATTCTTGCACTTATTCTTAATTGGATTTCCTTTGAAATTGCCTAACTAGATTCTATTAGTTGCAGAAATCAAACAATATCCCATTTGGGTATTCTTGCATTTCATATTCTTATTTCTCATTCTTTCCCAGAATTGTAAAATCACGTGCATGCCAAGCTTCAGGCTTTCCATCCATAGACCCCATCATCTGATCTAGTTTGATCTGTCTGAACCAAACATTATTTATGAAATGCCGTAAATTGAATGATGCAAAACACAAATAAAGAAACCTTTTACAAAATGTTAAAGGCACAACCTAAAAAGGGATTAACATCAAACAATCGCCCTGAGTCCACTAGGAGAAGGGCGGTATATAAATTTAAATAAATATATATAAATAAATATAATCAAACATATAGTAGACAGTAGCTAGCCAAAGACTATCTAGTGTCTTACAGAATATGGAATAATAGAGCTGGAAGAGATCTTGGAGGTCTTGTAGTCCAACCTCCTCCTTGAACAGGAGACCCTATGGCTGTCCAGTCTCTTCTTAAAAACCTTAAAAACCAATAGAAAATTTCTTCTTAATTCTAAATCTAGACATTCCCAGTTCCCACAACCATTCATTGTACATTTTAGCCTCCAGTCCCCTAATCATTTTTGTTGCTCTTTTCTGCACTCTTTCTAGAGTCTCAACATCTTTTTTGTATTGGGATGACCAAAATTGTGGTCTTATCAGTGAAGATCCTATTTAAAATAGGAAATTTCCAGATTTGCAGCACTGCATTACAGTTGTTATCAATATGTTGCATAATTTTTCATTGACTGAAATAAAATTAATAAAACATACAATGTAGAATTTTGAGATCAGGGCCTGACTGTAAGAAATATTGTATGGGGAAGGAGCCTAAATTATCCCATTTGAAGCAAGGATATATATCTATTCCATCCTTTAGCCATTGATAATCTAGTGTGCCACTTTTCTCAACTGTCTGGGATGATAGGAATTATAATCCATCACATCTGGTCAATACCAAGTTAGCAAAGATTAACCCATCTTCCTTCTAAGAATGGAAGCACAGAGTTAGATACAATAACACAAGAGTTTTCACTATGTTTGCTTGATATAATTTAGCTTGTTTTCTATTTTTAGATAGTCTCATACAAGTCTACAATAGATATCTAATTATGATATATCTATATCCATATGAGCCTATTATTAACTTTCAAATGGTCAGAAAGCCAATATATTTATATTAAAAATAATTTAATATTTTTCGAGAAGGAGCTGGGAAAACCCCAAAGAAAAGATTTTGGACTTCTAAATGTTAGAGTCAAAAAAAGACTAAACAATTACAATTGTTCTTAGATTTTTGACCTTGGATTTCTAGGATTGTAAAATAACAAATAGGTGCCTTCTTGATCTTTTCAGGTAATAAATTCAGTTATCTATAGCATAACTATGGCATAACATTTTATGACTGAGAACATAATGGGAGATACTGCTGAAATAACTACCCTGTTTTCCCCAAAATAAGACATCCCCTGATAATAAGCCCAATCGGGCTTTTGAGCGCATGGCAATAAGGCCAAGCACTTATTTCAGAGTTAAAAAAAATATAAGACAGGGTCTTATTTTTGGGGAAACATGGTACCATCCAAAATACAGTGACCCCAGCCAATGTAGTGGTGCTATATTCATTAATGGGCATTAACAATCTAGCACATCTGGAAAGAGCCAGATCAAGGAAGACTGCAACAGAATCTGATAATGCAGATGATACGGTTGCCCTGAAAGTATGGGTAGTGGGAGGGGGAAATGGTGCTGATTTCAAAGCAAAACTATTTTATCCTGTTAGAAGATGTAAGAGATTGCAGAAGAATTTAAAAGCAGTTGCACTTTACCCCTCATGACAAGGGAAGAAAATGGAAGCACTGTTGACCCTTGACCAGTTCTTTACAAACTAATCTTGGGTAATATGACTTTTTCTCCATAATCCTTAAGGATTGCTCAAAGCACCTGGAACATGTCTTTACCAACCTAGTTTGACTGCACTTTTGCACAGACAAAATGTTCACATCAGCCAGTCTTGTAAATTCCAAGCAAGCTGTGATGGACAATACATGAAGGGTAAAGATTAAAGGCCATGTGACAGCATCTGGAATGTAAGGATTTTGCAAGATATCATCAACTCTATTAGTCTTTACAAAGTACACAGTTCATGGATTTTATGTCTGTGCTTGCCTTGCTTATGTCTAGAGTCCATAGGCTTAAGGTTTTCTTCTGAGTGGGAATTTCTTGTTAGCATGCCTCAGTTTGTTTCCTCATTAAGGGACTTTTGAAGTAACATTATAATATCTATTACAGTGGTAATAGGAGACACTTTTGAAAGTGCTGCAGGACCAGGTGAGGAACAGATCACCATGGAGAAAAATTATTTCTGAGGTCACTAAAAGCTGACATTGATTTGATGGCATGTAATCAATCAATAATTAACCAAGAGCCACAGATCTGTATTTAAGATCCTCTGGATTCATTTTTTTAATCTGACACATTTCCATGCTGCAGTTGAAATATCTGTGAGTTCAAGCCTACCTGTCCCACACTCAATGCTTTGTCTGGCCTCACTGTTAAACAAAGAGAGGTAGATGCCTCAGGGAGCAGATGGAAAGAGGGAGCAGTAGAAGCTCCTTATATACATTTTCTTTGAAACCTTCTAGCTTGTTCTTTCTGTTCGAGTTCTAGAATACTGAGAGGAGATTACCAGGAAATAACAAGGCTGATAGGCAAAACTGATAATTGGGGGGAAAATCTTCCCAGAAAACAGCATTGTTGTTGTGTTCTAAGAGCACCACATGAAATCACCAAAAATCAAGCTTGACTTAAAGAAGACTTTATAGACTATACAGCATATTTTGATTTGAGGTGTGTATGTGTCTGTGGGAGGAGAGGGGAGGGGAGGGGAGGGAGGAAGGTATTTTTCTAATATGATTAGATTTATGCTATTGTTTTTGTTTGTATGCTTCTTGCCTCAAAATGTTGCAAAATAATGTTTCCAATTTTTAATCACTGGGGATGAGGAGAACTTGTATTTCTCAGATTCTTTGTAATGGTCTGGGTGTTTCAGGAGGCTTGAACTTGTGTAACCAATTCCTCTCCCCAATTGTTTGCTTTGTATATGTGAATCAAAGCTTGGGGTCAAGACATTATATAGTTGTCAACTTAGGCTGAAGAAAAGCTTATAGTGAAGATTTGCTTCTAACTTTTTAAACACTGGTTGGCACTAGTAACTTGCCCTACTCAAAGTTTTCAAACAATACTGTCAAACATTTTCCATTACATGTATTTATGCAAAATAACTACTATTTTGTTGTTCGCAATCTAGCTTTGCCTTGTTGTAATGGAAAAAATGTGGAATTACTGCATCTTTACAGAGTCTCCAAGTCTATCTGTTTTTTTAACTAATGCCTGCAGTAGCAATTACTCTGGAGAATTGCTTTTGTTGCTAAACATTCTATTTTCTTCAGAATTCTATTGTGTAGATACATTGCACAGGTAAATTCTTAACTGGGCTTTGCACATCAAACTCTGTGATCTATTTTCCAGTATTATGTGTCCCAAACACTATAAAGTTTGAGAATTTGAAAATTTGAAAGAGAAACAGGTGGGCAAATGCAAAGGAATTAGAGCCATTCATGGCAGGTTGCTTGTATCTTACACAGAGACATGTATAACTCTATTTTTGTACACCTATTTATGTCCCCATAAACTGTGCTGTCATTATCTTCAATTTTATACATCCTCAGCTGATTAATAGAATACAGTTCTTGCAATACTGCCCTTGGGGTCTTTTTTGTTGTTATTGTTGTGGCTATTTTGTGCATAGTGCAAAATGGCAGATGGACTTTCGGGGTGTTTTTTTAAGGATTAGGGTTCAGTGTATCTGCACCTTCTTTCTCTCACTTGGTTAGGGTAAGCACACCCTCTCCTGGATTAGCCTGGTATTCCTCAGGACAGCTACCCACCTTTGAAACCATCTGTCATCTAATGATTGAGGAAATTGTTCAATAATCAATTGCTCAAACTGGCTTCTGAGCTCTGTGTGTCTCTTTTATGTTCTTAATAAAAGGGCCTCTGGACTGCATTGCTAGGTACTAGTGCTACTTACAGATAGCTTACAGCTTGTCCAATGGTCATTTGTGGTTGAAGTACTTTGCTTTCCTCTGAAGTTTCTGACCACGATGCTGGTGACTACAGCTGCTCCTGTTTACAGGAAGATAGTGACAATAATCAACCCTACAATCTGTATGGAAGCAGCGATTAGAGCCTGTATGGCTTATAATTTGCTTTGTCTACAAACTTTGTGACTGCCCGATTGATTGATTCCATCTACAATTTTGTTTATTTATAGTTGTGGCTATTGATAGTATGGTAGGTACAAAAATCTCCCATTTGCACATATATTATGAAGCTCAGCCACTACATGGTGACTCAGGAGCAAGCTGTTATCTGGTTTTCTTTGGTTTGCATCTCAGTACAAAATCGGGTTTCACTTGTCCATTGTTCTTCTCTCCGGCTATGTAAAGAAACACTGTGATGGGAAAAATAAGTTATCAGTAGAGTGTACAAGGCATAAATTGTACTTTGGATTGAAACAAAAAAATGATACAAAAGCTGTGTATCTGTATCAGGGCGAAAGTCCAAATCTTAAAACAGTTGCAAAGTTGATCAAGATACTCTAGGCAGATTTCAGAAGTGACGGGAAAGATGTTAAGTGCAGAGAAGCTAAGCAGAATCTCTAATATTATGGTGCATTCCATGATTACAGGATTAAAAGAAATTAATTCTGATTATAAAATTTAGGTATCTGAAGAACATGGGGTGGGTGGAATGCCTCTTATTTTGAAATGTATTTCTGGTAAAAATATGTTTCAAAATATAGGAAATAAATGTTGAAATCCCAGAAGCCACTAGTGGGATATGCACACTTCAGGCCAAACAATATTCTCATGATATACTATGTGATTATAAAAAATGCAAAATGTTACCATTACATTACGATTGATGAACAATTGCCTTAGACATTTTTTTCTTATGTGAGGTATATAATTTTTTGTATTTATTCTACAAATAAATAGACTAAATTACCATTAGGGAACCGGTTCCATTAAACCATAGGAAATGTTGCAATTTTTTACATATTTTTGCTGAGCATTTAGAAATTTCTATAGATGAGCATTCAGGTATATAATTTCATTTAAAATCAAAGGTTGTCTTGTCAAACCAATCAAACATGTCACTGTATGATATTCTATGATCTACACTGAGGGATTAGTATGATTTACAGTAAAAGGAGTCAGATAAATTCAAATTATAATTCTCATTAATAATAATGTCCACTAGCTCCCATATATCTAATCTTCAATTAACTTCTCCAAAGATCTCTTAAAGGGTTAGAGAAGCACAATTTCCTCTTGAAGAACTTGTGCTGGTTTGACCTGAGAAGGTTAGACAATTACTGTACCAGCATGTCCTTGATTAGACTTGCCATAATTTTTGTTAGCATGATAGTCTGTTTGAAAGGTCTACAGTTATCCAGCTCTGTTCCACATGTGCTTTTTCTCAGCCTTTAAGCTCATGTCTGCATTAATATAGAAACGAAATGAAATATAGAAAGCACTAATTCAGTTTTATTTATTAAACAAATTTATATATTGCCATTTCACTTCATTCCTTAAAGAAGTAACTTCCAATAGCAACTTCCAGTTTGTCTTAAAATGAAAGCATTATGCTGTCCTGTAATGATCTTTCCTAAATATTACCAACCAAAATAGAGGAAATCTAAAACAATAAATAAATCAGAATTTCTGTAATGGCTTCTATAGTAAATGTGATTTTTCACAGTTTGTTGGTAAAGGAAGCTGAGCTGCATTTTCTACCAATCCTATAAGATGCTCCCACCTCTGTGATCTGCTTAAAGCAGGGTTCACCAACCTTTTGGACCTCAGGGACCACTAAATTCATAATTTTAAATCCCGTGGATCAATAACATGATCTGCTTAATGACCAGCTGGGTGGACTTGGACGTGTGACTGGGTGGGCATGGCTTGATATCACTCACATCGAGGGGTACCTTGCCGGCCTCTACTCACCCCTCCCCTCCCAGCCACTCCTCGTCTGCCTGCCCAGGCTCCTTAGGGCCCCAATAGGAAGCAGTTATTGGAGCTAAGCAGCCACCACGAGAAAGAGTTGGCAAAACAGCTGGCTCAGTTCAAATTGAATCTGACCGAGAAGGACGCTCACCTCACTGAGGACTACGAGCATAGGCTTTCCAAGCAGAGAGAAGATCTGTGAGAGTGCAAGGCCAGGTACTGGTGCCTGGAGGCTCAGCGGGCTGAGATGGTCAGTCAGTTCCAGGCCATGATACAGTCTCACTGGAATGAGGCCCTCCAGCTCTTCACCACCAGTGGTGCTTCCCTCCAGCCTTCATCCAAAGCCCTGTACCAGGAGGCTGAAGCAGACCCCAAGTCAGAATTTCTTCCCCACCTCTGACCCACATAAAAAGACCCCAAAGGGGGAGACTCTCTGTAGTAACACAAGCATTCATTGCATATATCAGGGGCCGTAGTTTGGGACCCCTAATTTAGTGCAATATAAAAAATGCAATTAATTTTCTCACAGACCACCACTGGTCCATGGACCACCGGTTGGTGACCGCTGGCTTAAAGTGTCCTTATAATAAAACATTCACATCACATTGAATTGACCCTGAGTAGTGACAAGAGGAACAACGAGGCATGAAATAATGGCCCAGTAAACCCCATTGTTTATATTTGCTGTCCATATCTAAGGATGGTATAATAAGCATGCTGTTCTAGTAGGAAGGAATAAATAATAAGGCCACCCAGACAGACATATCAAAAACAGTCCAATATCATACTGTAAATTACACTGTTTTTGCCTCTGTCTTGCCTTTGAATTGTAGTAGGCAAAGATATGTAAACCATGATTTTGCCTTTATCCAAGATTGCCAGTGCTTTGCTGGGAATCTGGTATGTACTGTAGTTGTCTGCATACTTAATATATCTATTTTGCTTCTTCAAAATGATTTGGATGATTTAGGTAAGCCAGGTTTTGGCTAGAACACATAGCAATGAACTCCTTAGTCATTGCTGCCCCTTTTCTAAATATTTTGATTGTGCTAGCCTGATGATTTCAGATTGAATGTAAGTGATTTAGTTGAACAACCAACTGCTAATTCTTCAGAGCTACAGAATGCAATGAACATTTGGGAGAAACTTTGAAGTGCATAAGTGACAATCTTGCTTAAATCCATGTGTTTGTTTAATTTCATTCCCCATATTAATAAAAATTTAATGTGGTAAATCTGCTTAGGGTACATGTATAATAAATGCCTTTCCCCATAAAAATGAAAGATAGGTTTAACACTGACAAAATTATGCAATAACTCGCTGCCAGTATATTTATAGTACATGGGGTGCACTTTTTAAAACTACAGTATTTACCCAAAAGGAAGGCAAATATTAATTTGACATCCATCTCCAAAGGAAGAGTAAACAGGAAAAAAAATTAAACAAGACAAAAAATCTTGTTGAATACCCTAGCTTTCCTTAGCTTAGCTTTCCTATACTTAGGATTGGTATGGCCAGTTTTTGCCAGAGAAACTCCATTTTGTTGAGTTCATTTTGCTCATTTCTGTTCCTAGATGTTTTCACTTTGGACATTTGCCTCTCATTCTTGGGCCTCACATTCTCACATCCTTGCCCTAAAATTCCTGGAAGGCTACGTGATAGCCTTATCAAAGAGCAGGTACCATACTGAATGAGGACAGCAGTGGAAACAAAGCTGGTCCCTTCTTCCTGTTGTAAACAGATTAGTTAGAATGTGCTAACTCCCCTTTTCTTGTTGCAGATAAATTAGCTAGAAAGTTTTGTATATTTAATTACTACCCTTATCAATTAAATACAGAAAGGCAAAGACTGTACTATTTTAATAATGAACCCAACCTGCTGGGTGGGCCATCCTCTACATGGGTGTGAATATTTTATTGCTTTTTTTTTTAATTTGATTTATATGCCGCCCTTCTCCGGAGACTCAGGGTGGTTACAATGCATTAAGCAATAGCCTTCATACTTTTGTATATTTATACAAAGTCAGTTTATTGCCCCCACAAACTGGGTCCTCAATTTACCCACCTTAGAAAGGATGGAAGGCTGAGTCGACCTTGAGCCTGGCTAGGATTGAACTCGCAGTAATTGCAGGCAGCTGGATGTTAACTACTGCCTTAGTAGGAGGCATTAGCCTCCTACGCCACTCAGGCTCCTTGTTGTCTATTGCTTGCTAAGGATCATGTGCCTCTGTTTTCCAAAAGTGTGTAAAAGCTATGCTAACTTGTGCATTGGGGACTCTTGACTTCTGTTTTAGTCCAGAGAGCACACCTCTTCGTGCTGTACAGAATAACAGGCCTGAAATTTCCTGCCTTGTGTGATAATTGGCTAATTTGCACCAGGGAAAAACAAATCCAGCATTTGACTGGTCTAATCAACACTTTGGCCAACACTTTGTCAACCTAGGTTTACCAACCTTACATTGAAATCAGTCCTGGAGATTCTGTTTTCTCCTAAATATCAACACATTTCCTATGTATGCATATCTATGTAATGGTGTGCATATATACTTGCCAAAAATTACATTCCAAAAATGAAAGAGAGAGGATATTTGGAATTCGTATCTATTAATTAAAATGTCTTTCCTTTAAAAATGGTTTATAATATTGATTCACAAATTATTTTCTCAAGTCACTTTCTCACACACATGTAGAAGAGATAAGGAGAGCTTGGCTGTTCACTTGACGTTTCATTACCCAACCAGGTAACATCATCAGTTACCTAGTTATCGGCACTAGTATTATCTGACTATTGCTTTGGTAGCAGCTCTTTCTCTTGTCTTTCAAGGAGATTTCCTATTCCTCTACATATAAACAAACCATTCTTACACCATGCAGCCATAATGATGGAGTGAGGGATCTGGAAATCTCAACTCTGGGAAAGGAAGATAAAGAAGTAAAAGTTGATGAAGTTGAGGCAATGAGAAGAAATAGCTGGATAGAAAAGAAATTAAAACAGAGCAAAACTTTATTTAGATATCATAAAAAGATTTAAAATTCACCATGTAAACAGCCTTCTTCTACAAAAGCTAATTTTCAGAGCAATCCAACATTTTCAGCAAGCAATCATTTGAAATTCTTGGCCATTTTTGTTTCTTTGCATTCTTACCTGCTTATCTAAATGGACCAATTTGGAAGGGGAAAAATCCCTAATCTTCATATTAAGAAATATGGTGATTGTTCTACAGGAAATTTGTAGATTTCATTATGAAATGACAGGATTATTTTTTTCTGATATTTTGTTCTGTGGGCTTCTCTGTTTGTTTTCTAAAGAATTTCTCATATTTTTCTTGTTCAGTTTAGTTTCATTAAGCCTAGTGGAAAATTTTGTCCATCTTATTTGCTGATGTTATAAAATAATAAAAATCACACTTTTGGTTTTCAGTGACAGTAAAAATATGCAGCATAAACTTTGGCTCTAGAAAGTGCAGTAAAGATTCTGGGACCATATGCAGCCTATAGTTATGAGCTGTGTGTTCCTGCATTATTACAGTATGAACTGATAATGCCTTAGTGTTCAGATATGTATATGCGTGTGTGGTCCATTTCTTATATCAGGAAGACTTTATGGACAAAAGCACAATATTTAGATTTCCTTTCATGCCATTCATTTAAGAATAATAATGGGATGTTGGCCTTCATACAGTGCATGCAAAATTAGTTATAAAACTCATGAAACTACAGCTCCAGTCTCCCTATTATAAGACCCAAGTGTCTGTCTATAAATATTCAGTTCTGAAGATAATTCAGGGAACCCAGCTAGTGCAAAAAAAAAAATCCCCTTCCACTTCTGGAATTATTTTTTAACCGATTTCACTAAAGAAAGATACAAAATCTCAATAAACTTGGGAAAGTTACATTGTTGATACAAAGAAAGTGCTCTGTCTACATATTCAATTGCTCCTCCCCTCTTTTATACAGCTTTTTGCCATTTAATTTGTCATTTGTCATTTAAGAGCTTGAATCCAGAAATTAGCTTAAATTGTTCATCACTAATAATAAATATTTATATTACAACATTGTCTAGAGGCATCTCATTCATTGGCAGCCTTTTCTGGTATATATCGCATAGATAGGAAATAGACGACAAGTTCTGTATTACAATTATAACACTGCAAGCCTAAACACATTTACCAGACAGTATGTTTAACTGAACACAGATTTATTATACCTTGGGGGATTTGCATTTCTATCCAGATATTGTGTTAAATGGATTATTTCCATTAAGAAACATACAAAAAAGGAAGCTAAAACATGAGCGGATGAATAAAGGAAAATGGTGATGCCTAAGATGCTCCATAAAACGACTATAATGAGCTACTGTCAGTGCACATTTGAAGATCCATCCAGAAACAGGTGGGGCTGAATGCTAAGCATGCAGCAATCCAACCAGTTCCTTTTGCCTCATTAGTCTTTTTCTGATTCTTTCAAGGGATAGAGCAAGAGATAGTTTTGATATGCAAAATGATAGCTATAAAAGCCTGCCAGACTGTTTTACACCGCTAACACATTTAGTTAAAGAAAGTACCACTCACCCAACTTTTCATCCTATCAATTTCTCCACCAGGTTTTAGCATTTTGTGCATTTTGAAAACACACCTCAGAGACTGAGATGTAGGACAGTCAGCATGTGGTTAAAATGGGTCAGATTTTTGAACAATGCTATTAATTCTAGGCATTTTTTCCTGAACCTTCTAGCCCTGAAACTTGTACTGCAAGCCTGAGTCAATTGCTCTAAGATTTGGAATGATTCAAAAAGCACTGGTGTAGAGTAGCATGTGTTATTATCTTCCACTAATTTTGGAGTTTCCCACTGATTAATCTTCTTAATTGGTGATATCAACAAGTTTTGGAGATGTTTCCCAAATATAGTTTTTTTCTCAGAATGCAAAATGAATATAATTAATTTCTCACTAACATCTACATTCATCCAAGTGATATTACCAGAAATCAAAGACATCCCTGAATTTTGGGATTTTGGTGTTTCCTGAAGTTGGGTTTACAGGCTATTTATGTGTGGCAACTTGTTCTACCTGTTTTGATCAGGATTGTTGTGGTTTCTGATAGACCTCCTTTGCATAGGTGACTATATTGTTTATTCTAAATTATTAGTCTTTTATGTTGATTCCCCTATGTGCAGATTGCTGGGTATGTGATAATTCTTAAAGAAGCCATCTTTGCTATGGCAATCCGGAACTCTTAAAAATGGAAGATAATTATATCTTGACTTCTGTGAATTTCTGTTACCAAAGAATACCTTATTCTTTTTTATAGTTTTTTTATACAAATTTTTAAAAAAGATAAAAATAGAAGGTGCAGATAGGAAAAAGAAAAAATAGAAAAGAAGAAATAAGAATATAGTAAAGAAAAAAAAAGAAATGTGTAAAGAAATGTATATTCTTCATTACAAATATAAAAAATCTTATCACCGCCTTTTAAAATGCAACAAATGATTTCTTATTCCCATATCTCTTATGTTTAACCAAATCCTTAAACTTTATCATTGCAGTCCTAATGTCAGCAAAAGACCATTAAGGGTACCAGAGATAACCAATTTATTTTAACCTTGGTCTAATAAACCATCTTTATATTCCTTTTACTTTTAACAATCTTTAGTCTCTTCAAATAATGCTCCAGAACTTAATTTCTTTTCATTTTTTCTTCTTTGTCCCTTCTCACAAATTTCTTTAAAACTTTAACTCACCTCTTTTTCAAATCCAATATGAGAAAATTATGCAGGTAATCTTCTTGTTTGTTATCTGTATATTCCTTTTAACTATTCAGAAGGCTGGTATCTTTTGTATGTGCAGTGTAGCATTTTTCTTACAGCCTGCCATTTTTAAATCCTCTTTCAGATCAGTCTCAATCTCATCAGATAAAATTTGTTTCTCTTTCATATGGTCTCTTAAATATAATCTATCTATAAAGGACAACACTTTTAAAATAAGTTGATGGTTGATTACAGGGGTGGGTTCTACTTACCTTTACCACTGGTTCGCAACGGGATCACGCGTGTGCTTGCTTTGCTCATGCGTGTGCATTGCTTCTACATATGCGCAAAAGCTTCTGCGCATGTGCAGATCGCTGATGATGACATCTGGGGTGGTGGGTGGGACCTCCTGCCGGTTTTACTACTGGTTCTTGCAAACCGATCTGAACCGGGAGCAACTCACCACTGGTTGATTATTCAAAAATATTCTTCAATATGCCCAACGTTAATATATTTCATTCTGTATTTTATGTCAAGTTTAACTGTTCTTCCATTTTAATTGTAATCTTTAGCTCTTTCTGGTTCCCTCTAATATCCAACCTTTAAAGCATGTATATTTTTAAAAAAGAATTCAAAATGAAAGCATTTTCCCATGGGAAGGATTCTTTACAATTAATTTCAAGACCTTATTGCAAATTTATTGGATTCTTAGTCCTTTTATACTTTTGCAAAATAAAATTTTTAATCAACCTTTTGGTGTTCCAGAAAAAAAAGCAATTAAACTTATATTTAAAACTTCTTTAATTAAGGATTGAAGAAAAGTCACCAAGTGTTTTCAGACTTGTCAAACCAAAGGTTCCTAATAGCTGAAAATGGAATTGTATGTGGGAATGACCTTAGAAAATAGTCAGAGGAGGGGGAGACGTTCTTAGGTAATGAATAGTCTACTTTATTGTAAGGCTACATTAGCAGAAACTTACAAATCTCTGGTTGCCCCTTTTACAGCCTGAGAAGTTAGGGAGCCTCTTTCTTAGTTTCTTTCTCTGCCCATTATGCAGCTGTGGGCTTCTGAGGGGCAGTGACGTTGGGGTTGCTTTTTGGGTTTGGAAAAGCAACTGCAGCCTGGTAGAAACACTTCCCACCTTCAGTTCCCTCCTTCTTTTATACATTCACTTTACTTACAGGCATTCAGGCCAGTGTTGTAACTGCCTGTGTGATCATTTAGCCACACACTGGTGTTTTCATGGATATCCAGATGTCCGCCCACCTTTGCTTTTGGCTTACAAAATCAAATGCTATGACAGAGTGGGGAAAGGGGTATAGGAGGAAAAGTAATAAGCAAAGAGAATACAGACAGGGAAGTGGAGGCAATATCTAGGGTTTTGCAACTATTATAAGCAAGCAGGAGGATTATCATTCAACTGTTAGGACTACAAAATTTGGTTATCAGCATATCATAGTGGCAGTCCTGTCTGGAGTTTATAGCTTTGCTGGGAGCTTGGTAGCAAGTAGAAGAGAAACAACCAGTGATGGGATTTAGCCAGTTCGCACCACTTTAGGAGAACCCGTTGTTAACTTTCTGAGCAATTTGGCAAACTGGTTGTTGGAAGAAATCATTAAGACAGAGAACCGGTTGTTAAATTACTTGAAATCCACCACTGGGAACAACCATAGTAAAACAGCATCTTATCCCAATTAGTATAAGAACTTTTGAAAAAAGACAAGTTTTCTGTTACTTTATAGACTTTGAGATTCATGTTTGAACTGAACATTAAAAGACTGAGTATAAAGACATGTGTATGTGGCAGAGGTATAGGTGGCCCAATATAGAAGAATGGGGTTGACCAAGGGCAATAACTTGGGGAACATGTGTGCTGCAATAAAGCATTATTTACAGATCTGCTACACTGTGGTGTGTCCAAAGAACCTCACATGGTGATCCCCTCTTTCACTAATCATCCTCTAGACAGCATCTCTTCCTCAACACCCCTTCTTCAAAGTCATTCCTACATACCATTACAGAAAAGCAGAAATAGTAATTTCCAAAAGTAATTATAAAAGGAAGTATGCAAACTCGGTGTCTTTTTAAGACACCATGTGTGGTTTGAGAAGATGACTATTCCTTTATCTCCCAGAGCATTAAACCCACCAGAAACCACTATCTTATGGTCTCCTTTCAAGAAATAATTGTCTGGAGCAGTGGTGGGTTCCTCCCGGTTCCGCTGAGCCAGTAGCAGTGACTGTATGATGTAACTGAACCGATTCTGCCCCCCTGTGTTATTCTTACCTTTTATTTGGCCCCACCCCCAATCTATTGCTCCTTCCTGAGTCCCAGCTGATGGGCTATAAAGAAAAACTGTTTAAACTCTTGCCGCAGGGCTTCAAAGGGCCGCCCTACAGCTGATCAGTGGTAAAAGGCAGTTTGGTGGTAGACCGATGCCTCCAAAAACAAATGAGTAGACTGATGCTGGAAAAAAAAATGGGTAGACCAGTGCCTGCAAAAATATATGAGTAGACAAGTGCCTGCAAAAATATATGAGTAGACCAGTGCCTGCAAAAATAAATGGGTAGACCGGTACAGCTCTGCAAGCAATTAAAAGCCTGGTAGACCAGTACCTCTGCTAAAGCCTAAAGAATTGTCACATGACCATCAAGCCATGCCCACAAAATAAGCCTCGCCCACAGAACCAGTAGTAAAAAAATTTAGAACCCACCCGTGGTCTGGAGCACTTGTGGGTGATTTCAAATCCTCTCATTATCCAAGAGGAATTATGAAGAGGTGGCTTCACTTGCTGGCTCTTCATTCCGCTGTGGTTGTTGGCTTTACTTTGAGTGAAGCCAATTTGCCATTTCTTGGTGTTATGGAAATCCATTGAAATCCACTTAGCAATAACAAATCCTGAGGATGTTAGGCATGTCCCTAGGAGTAAAAAACCAGTACTTTGAATTGCTCCCGGAAGCACACTGGCAGCTCATAAACTAGAGGTATTACACACACTGAATAACTGGCAACAATTACCATCCATGCTGCCACATTCCGCAGCAGCTGACACTTCCAAATGCTGTTCAAGGGCAGCCCAACTTAACATTAGAATGACTAATATAAATTCCAAACATTGCTTAGTTTTTAAAATATGCTTATTCTGGAAGGAAGGAAGGAAAGGAAGGAAGGAAGGAAGGAAGGAAGGAAGGAAGGAAGGAAGGAAGGAAGGAAGGAAGGAAGGAAGGAAGGAAGGAAGATCCTCCTTAGTAATTTCCAGACTCTATCTATAGTGAGGCCAACAGTTGCTTTAGTTTGGCAAGATTTCTGTCTATCGTGAGGAACAATAAGAGAATAACAGAGATGGAAAGGACCTTGGAAGTCTTCTAGTCAAACCCCCTGCTCAGCAGAAACCGTATACCATTTCAGATGAAGAGGTTGTAGAAAAAATGGTTTTAAAAGTTTAAAAAAAAAGTTGGCCACGCCCACTCAGTCATATTACCCCACCAGCACCAAGCCACGCCCACAGAACCGGTAGTAACAAATTTTACATTTCACCACTGCCTCAAGAACACTTCTTAGAGGACATGTCTTTCTTGGTTCTTGGGTCTGACAGTTATTAATTAATTGACATAAATAATTAACTATGGGGCTTAATTTTGGGGACAAACTATACTATGCCTATTTGTATACTCTATGTGCATGTGTATGTTTTATATATGTACATGTGTTGTGTATGTGTTATAAAACCTTTCAGGAAATTATTGTAGAGTGCAAAAAACATATTTGTAAATTGTATGAACTTTCTGGTATTCCTTACAGTAATCTTTCAATATGTTGAAAGATCTGTTCAATCGTTCACTGATAAAGAAGTTAGAATGGGAGGTTTGCCTTAGAATAATGCCAGTATTGAGGAGGGAAAAAATGGTAGGCCAAACCAATATTTGTCTTCCTGTTTTTAGACACCAAGCTGCATGTGTGTGAAGTCTTTCAGGAGCTCCTTCTTGAAATATGACTGAGTGCACAACTGAACCAGATCAGGAAAAGTGCAAGGTATTTTAATGCACGACCTGGTCTTTTTCTCTTCCACAAATCTGTAGGTTTCTTGGAGTTTCTCTTATTCTGAGGAGTGTTATTTAAGAGATATATTGCAGTATAGGTAATACATCTGTGTGATCTGTGATATTCTTTAATAACAGTTCAGTTCTCTTTGAAGGACTTCTTCCATCTGTGTGTGTGTGTGTGTGTGTGTGTGTGTGTGTGTGTGTGTATGTATAGAAAGACTGCATGAGCCTGTCTACTTAGCTAAAATAAGTTATGCCTCTGTGCTGCTCCTGATAAAATCAAAGCAATTTATATAGTTACCTGTGCATAATAAATCAGCTAAAAGAATCTGTGGGGCAGGGAAGGCCAAGTAAATAATCCACTCTTTTGAGTTAGAGGCAGAAGGAATATGGAACATCTGGCTGTTACCATGACCACATAAATTCTCAGAAGATGTTGTCTGAATATTCATTCATTTGATAATAGGTGGCATTCCGTAAATCAGAATACATCTTATTAAATAACATGAAATGGTGATGGGAAATCTATGGCTCTCCACGTTTTGCCAAATAGCAGTTCCAAGCCTCTCCTTGGCTTGGAGTATGGCTAATAATGAAGGTGATTTGAAGCTATAGATTTGCCAACTTCTGAGAATAGGTTCTCCATCTTGGATGATAATCCATGATTCTCACTGTACTTATGTAATTACTGCTAGCCAGTTTGTTTCCAGCTCAAAATTAGAAAAGTACTAAAAAGTATAGTTTCTAACTATAGAGGCAAGTTGTATTTAGCAGGTAATATATATTGCAGGATATTTCTGGGTCTGCTTTTTTGGCTCAAAACAGCTCCATAGCTGCTTGTAAACTACAATACAAATGCAGAAGTCAACGTACAGTACAATGAAGGCAAGGTAAACATCAGCTCACTTAAACCGAGCTCACATCCAAATTAACATAATTGAAATAAAAATACCCAAACCTCCAACCTATCCTTCCTCTTACCTTAAAGAAAAACAAAAGTGTTCTCCTCCCCAAATGTTGAATGAGAGTAGGAGTAAAATAACCACACATGAACACACGCACAAAAACAAACCTGAGAGGTTTCTTGCCTCTTAGCAATAAACAGCCTGATTCAAGCTTTATGGCAATCTGTAATTGTTGGAAAACCACAAACTGCATGGAAATGGGAAAGGCAAGTGAGCAAAAGCATGATTTGGTTGTGACATCTCAGTAGAGTCAAGGTGTTACTGATTGAGTTAATAAGATCCTGCAGGGAAGATGGCAACATCTGCAACGTTCTGAGCATCATCATAATCATAAAGTAAAATATTGGGATTAGAAGACATTACTTCTTTTTTTATCCTAGATTCAAGATAAACCAGATGTAAGTGGTTATTCTACTCTTTGATTCTAGACTGAAAAAAGTATAACAGCAATAAAAAGAATTTTGAATATGAGCAAACACCTAATGCTTTGTAATTGGGTGTTAAATTAAAATTGGTAGGAAATGTTTTACTAACTCATTTTCTCTCTTTGCTGTTTTAATGGAGCACGCCTTTACACACCACTGGAGGGTTGGTGGCTTGGGTTCCATCAGATGAGAGTCCCTACTGCCTGTTAAAGGGAGCAAGGAGGAAGCACATTCAGACATGCAAGATTTTGTCATTATAGTTTTTACAATAAAAGTAGTACATACCTGCATGGCATTGGTTTTCTAGGCTGGTCTACTTGTTGAAGTTACAGAAAGCAACTTTCTATAATAGCTACAATAGTAGAAACCTTTTGAACTAATCTGTGCTACTAAAAGTCTATTAGCCATGCAAGTTTTAAAGATACTATATTTAAACATATGGTTTTAAAATGATGGAGTCTATTAAATTATTGATTTATTTTGATTTATTGATTCAATTTATATGCCGCCCTTCTCCAGAGACTCAGGGCGGCTTACAATGATGGTTAAGCAATAGCCTTCATACCTTTATATATACCTGCTTCGCCCCCCCACCCCAAGCAGTGTTCTTTTTTATACAAAGTCAGCTTATTGCCCCCACAATCCGGGTCCTCATTTTACCTACCTCGGAAGGATGGAAGGCTGAGTCAACCTTGAGAGTTGAGATTCGAACTTGCAGTAATTGCAGGCAGCTGGTGTTACTTAACAGCACTTTAGTCTGCTTCGTCATCAAGACTCTTCTTATTGTTTAACATTGTATTTCAGATAAAAATTCAGGATTTACAGGGTACAGTAAATAGCACAAGTATCACCTCCAAAATCTCTTAGTTAAGCACCGGGTTCATACAGCACAGGGTCCACAAATGTTGTAGAACTAAGGAACATACTTGGCCTTTGGATAGCAAGTTAAAACCATACCTAAAAAAATAACGGCTGTGGGCAGCACAAATATTAGGTTCAACTACATATTACTTTCATTTAATTAAAATGAAAATAGAATTAATATAATTGCACTCCCAACATGTTTCTTATTATTTTGCTGGTTCGTTTATTGTTTTTTAATATCGTGCACCACTTGGTGTTAGGGAGATGGGCAGACTTCAAGATCTTATAAAGAAATAAATGTAAATTGGTTTCACTTCACTTCTGTCAATTTAAAAATGACAATGGAGTTGAACTTTGGAGAGTCTAGTCTGGCCTTTCTTGGAATTAGGTAATTTCCCAATTTAGTTTGTCCCCACATTTTATTGGGGTGGGTTGGGGCAGGATTATTTGTAAATGACAATGAAATGTAGAAGATGAGCAGAGGTCACATGTAATGGTGAGAGGAGGGATTTATTTGTATTTATTAAGTTCCTCACACGGAAAAGAGACCTCTCCCATGAGCTGCAAAAGCATGGCTGAAGTTTCCAGTGTGGTGGTGGTGGTGGTGATGATGATGATGATGATGATGATGATGATAGGATTGTTTTGTATCTCAAAGGAAAAGCCAGCTTTTCTTTCTTAAAGTAAATGTTCAGGGAGGGAAGAGCATACACTAAATTACAAAGTGATGGCTTCTGTTTGATAAAGATTGCCAACTGCTAGAGCACTCTGACTGGACAAAATCATTTCTGGGAAAGCTTCTACAATGCTGCTGTATGAGTCACTCAAATCATTTGTTTATTCAGATGTTTCTGAATCACATAGAAAATAGCTTGTTAACTATAGTACCCCTAGACTCTATCCTTCGGTCTTCATACTGGGCCCTGTGTTACAATGACTAAAATGATGTGTGTGCGGTCTGCCTTCTTTCCTCCCTGACTGCCTGCATGTAGGACCACTTGTTCTATTCAGAATAATGATGGGCCCAAAGCTTCTTACTTCCTGTCTTCAGCCCCCTGCCTGGCTGCAAGGAGGGCTTGTTGTTACCGGCAGTGTAATTATGGGTATTTGGTCTTACTCTCTTCACCTAAGGTGTAATTTACTTTATATAAAATGTGACTCCACCCCTCCAAAACTGGTGCATCGAGCTGCTCATCTTGTGTGCAAATTGTTGCTATTCTGAGTGCCCAGCAGGAGCAGGAAGGAGCCCAGAGAGTAGGAAGAAATAGTGCTGTGGGTGAAACTGAAGATGTTTTAGAGGTGAAGAGAGAGATTTGTCAGCCTGCCATCTCATGGTCTCCATGGGTGTTTGGCAGTGGTGGGATTCAGCCAGTTCGCACCACTTCAGGAGAACCAGTTGTTAAATTTCTGAGCAGTTTGGCAAACTGGCTGTTGGAAGAAATCATTAGGGCAGAGAACTGGTTGTTAAATTACTTGAATCCCATCACTGGTGTTTGGCCACTGATTTCAATGAATCTCCAGTTTTCTTCTCATATTTCGATATTCCTCTCTTTCAATAGGTTCCATTTCTACCAATAAAATTCAACAATTGCATCAATATCTCCCAATTATACACAGTTCACTGTTGTTGCCTCACAAATGACCTCAGTGCCTTTTTACTTGGTACATGTTGTGTCAGAAAGGAAAAGGGAGCAATTGTTATGAAGCACATACATGGCTGGGTTAATTCAATATTTGAAAGAAGATCCTTTATTTCACATTTTTGAGTCTTCTGTATACTAAAAAAAATGGAGAAAAAAATTATGACCAACTTAAGTAAGTTTCAACAGAGAAATGACGAATAATAGTACTAAAATCTAAACACAACAAGATTAAAGTTAATTATAAGAATGTTGGGACATATATAAAATAGTAGCCTTAATCTACTTCTACAGTATGTTTCTTGGTATATACTATATTCGTGCACAGTCCAGCCATACACAAATCCTTTCCTTTTCTCTTTTTGATACTGTGCCATAATTTCCCATGATGTCTGAAGCACATGATATTCTAACCTGATTCAACACTAGACTAAACCCAGCAGTGTCCTAAAAGGGGAAACATTATGAGAGGGGAGGATAGAGCACAGAGGCTCAGGCTCATACATAAGTCTGCTTCTAAGCGAAACTGATATTCTGTCACATGTGTATATACAGTATATCCATATGGATCTTATTTAACAGACTAAAAGAGATGGAAGGGGCCTTGGAGGTCTTCTAGTTCAACTCCCTGCTTATGCAGGAAGGCCTAAAGCAGTGACAGCTAACCTTTTTGCTGTTACGTACCAAAAGCGGGGGGGGGGGGGAAAGGAGGGGTTGCGCGCACTTGTGCCCACACCCATAATCCAATGCTGCGCCCCCCCATATGCAGGTGCAACCCCCCCCCACCAACCCTCACTTTTGGCATGCAATGGCACGGTGGGCCTGGTAGGGCTATTTTTCGCCCTCCCTAGGCTCCAGAGGCTTTCTAGGAGCCTGGGGAGGGTGAAAACAGCCTTCCCCACCCCCGCAGAGGCCCTCTGGAGGCCAGAAACAGCCCGTTTCCTGGCTTCCAGTAGGCCCAGAAGACCTGAAAATCAGATGACTGGCACGTGCGTGAGCACTGGAGCTTGCTAGGGCAACACTTGCGTGCCCACAGATATGGTTCCGCATGCCACCTGTGGCATGCGTGACATAGGTTCGCCATCCCGGGCCTATACCAAAGAGCCACAGTAGAGCAGTGGTTAGAATATAGTACTGCAGGTACTTCTGCTGACTGCCAGCTGAATACAATTTGGCAGTTTGAATCTCACCAGACTCAAGGTTGACTCAGCCTTCCATCCTTCTGAGATCATTAAAATGAGGACCAGATTGTTGGGGGCAATGCGCTGACTCTGTAAACCACTTAGAGGGGTATATAAAGCACTGTGAAGCAGCATATATATCCAAGTGCTATTGCTATTTCAGACAAATGGTTGTTCAATTTATTCTTAAAAACCTCCAGTGTTGGAGCACCCACAACCTCTGGAGGCAAATCATTTCTCTGATTAATTGTTCTGTCAGAAAATTTCTCCTTAGTTCTAGGTTGGTTCTCTCTATTAGTTTCTATTCATTGCTTCTTCTTCTTGTTCAGGTGCTTTGGAGAATAGGTTAATCCCATCTTCTTTGTGGCAGCCCCTTAAATATTGAAACATTGCTATCATATCACCCTTAGTCCTTCTTTTCATTAAACCAGAAATATCCAATTCTTGCAACTGTTCTTCATATGTTTTAGCCTCCATTTGTGAGGCTTACATACCAGTCTAACAAATCCTTCCATCTATAGAATTTGTAAGGCTGGGCTAATAGAGGCCCAGAAAAAAAAATCCCCCAAATAGGGATACTTGAATACTAAATGTAGAATCAAAATAAAGATGCAATAAAGCATTTATCCTACAGTTTCAAAAGTGCAGGACTGTTTTCTGTACTGCATGGTTTCTCATCTTCATTATGGAAGAAATAGTATGTGAGAAGAGGGCAGCCAATATAAAATCAGGACGCTACAGATCATTGGGGAAGGAGGGCCAGTTTTGCTCATGCACAAAATGGCAGATTAACTGTGTGCCAAATAACAGAGGGTCAAAAACCTATTTACTCTTTATTCAACCCCTGCTGATACGTGATAATATGTAATGGGATGGCAGACAATGAAGTCCACTTTTCTATTTCTAATTCTCTCTGCATGCATGTGTATGTAAAAGAGATAAATACTTCTGTAATGATATTTCCACTTTTATCAGCTTGGATTTTCTGAAGACACATGCTGTCCATAATATAAGTAAGCTATATTCATGCTGAAACTCTCTTTTCCCTTGCAGGCCAAGATACAAACTCATGCCCTTCCTCCAGGCCAACTTCAGAGGTAGCATCAGCAACTTCAAACTCCATAACCTCTACTCCTAGTTCTCAAAATCAGACCACAGTTGTGAAAGAAGAAATCTCACTGGAAGAATGTTCAACATCTCATAGATCCCTGATGAATGGAAATTCTTCATCCAACACAGAATCGGAGGGCAACTTAACAGCAGCAGAGGCAGTAACGTGTATGTTTTTCCTTCCAATCGGATACCCTTTTTTCTTTTCTTTTTTAAATCGAGAAACAAAATATCCCGATAAAATAAAACAAAGTTACAAAATGAAAAATGAAAAATAAATTGTGGCAAAAGAACTTTTTAAAAAATGAAAGCAAGTGCATGTAAAGCAGTGAGTGAATGGAAGTGTCCTAAACATCTAAGCACCAATATTCAATATTTCTATCTAGAACAAATATTGTACAGACAAGGTACTGTATTTTTCTGAGTATAAGACACACTTTTTCTCCCCTAAAAGAGGGTGAAAATTTGGGTGTGTCTTATACATCGAATGTAGTCCCGTCCATCCACTGGCCCCACCCTTCGGCCTTTGCACATCCTCTCAAACGGAGCTTTTGGAGGCTGCAAACCCAGCCTCTCAAGCAGATTTTTTTTCTTATTTTCCTCCCCCCCAAAATAAGGTGTGTCTTATACTCCAGAAAAATATGGTAATTTTTTAAGGAAAACAGTTGTAATATAGCTAATAAATATCATAACAAAATTTGGAAAAAAGTCCCTTATAGTAGATTTTTTTAAGGCCCTTAGTCATTGTTTGAAAATTTACAACTAAAGCAATTTCCCACAAATTTAAATATCTCTGACTGACTGAAAGATTTATTTCATTTTTACATTTCAGTGATGATAACAAACTGGGCAGGCAACTGAATCAATGATTTTTCTTTATTTATTTAAATATTTTTATTTATTAGTATTTATTTCTTAATGTTTACAGAAAGAAATAGAAGAATATCATACGACTTAGGAAATAAGGTCAATAATTCAAAAGCAGCATTGATTATAAAAGGTAGTTTTTCAATTTTTTCAAAAGCTTGTGACCAAAAAGTTATGCGAATTTAGTACAGCCGGTAAAGATGATAATGTAAATACATATATTTACAATCTGCCAATATATTTGAAAAACATTACAGTTTGTATTGTCTAATTTTTGCAGATGGCAATTTTAATTATGAATTATGCCGATGTTTAATTCTTGGTACCATGCTATAGAACAGGAGTGTCAAACTCGATTTCATTAAGGGCCGCATCAGGGTTGTGTTCGACCTTGGGGGGGCCGTGGAGGGCATGGCCAGCTTGACCTCACTTGTGTCAGGTACCTGTGGTGGCCCGGGTGCTCTGCTAGCGAAAACAGGCTCCATTTTCTGGCTGTGACGGCTTCCTACAATCCTCTGCCAGTGAAAACAGAGATCAGGAGGGCCATCCACAGCCCCCACAAGCTCCATTTTTCCTGGCAGAGATGCTGCAGGCCAGTCCTTTGCTGTTCCCAGGGCAGTCCTGCGGGCCACATCTAAGCACCCCGCATGCTGGATCCGGCCCCTGGGCCTTTAGCTTGACACCCCTGCAATAGAACATTTGAATGCAGTTCTATGTTATAAATAGTTCCAATGAAATAGGGCTCATATCATAAACAATCCTCCTTGAACTTCTTAACCATTTCAAAAGAACCTATTGCTGAAACCTTAACAAATTCTATATTATGTACTGTTAATATGACTTTGTAACATTGATGTTCTTGCTGTCAACAGAACTGATATACACTTTTTTCAAATGCTCTCTCAATGGATGAGATCTAAATAATTGGGGGGGGGGGATGAATGGATTTCCCTGATTTGAAATTCATTCGTTTGCTTTTTAGAAATTTTCATTTTTCTAATTTCATAACAGGCAGAAAAATATAAAATGCAGGTGCTCCAATACTGATCCAATTCATGGTGTGCTTTTACATCAATTTCAGCTAATGACTGATTGGCTAGGTATACTCAAACTTATGGCAAACCTATGTCTTTAGTTTGGCAACTTTTAAATCAGGCTTGCTTCGAATATGTTGTATTAATATGTTTAATTATTAAAAGTGAATTTTGACTCATAACATGTAACAAAAGTGGAAAGGTGAGCTTTTCAGCAGGTAGAAGCATTGAGGTGAGCTTGTTTGGGCCTGAAGGTTTGTTTTGGCTTGAAGTAAGGACAAACTTGGTTTTTTCTCAGATGGTAGACTAACAGTAATTGTCTAACTGTCAGGACTGTAGGATAAATTGGGAAATAAAAAAGCAAACTAGAAGCAAACAGTGGTAATCTTTTCCTCCATTTTACTAAGAAAACTGCCTGCTAGTGTACATGTAGCTGCCCTCAGCTGAAGGGCAGCACTCAGACTGAGTTGAGTTCTAAAATCATAGTATCTCTGCAACTTAATATAGGAACCAATTCTCTTTACTTGGTTGCTAGTATAATTTAGGAATGAAACAATTGTTATATAATGTAGCCCAACTTATATTATAACAGTATAGATCAGTGGTGGGTTTCAAATTTTTTTACTACCGGTTCTGTGGGTGTGGCTTGGTGGGCATGGCGTGGCTTGGTGAGCGTGGCTTGGTGGGCATGGCAGGGGAAGGATATTGTAAAATCTCCATTCACACCCCACTCCAGAGGAAGGATACCGTAAAATCTCCATTCCCTCCCCAGCCCAGGGGAAGGTTACTGTAAAATACCCTCCCAATCAGCTGGGACTTGCAAGGCAGAGAATAGATGGGGCCGGGGCCAGTCAGAATTTTTACTCCGAACTACTCAAAATTTCCGCTACTGGTTCTTCATAACTGGTCAGAACCTGCTGAAACCCACCTCTGGTATAGACGTAGTTGAAGCCAAGTCAAAGGAAGGTCATATTGCTATTCCAAATATCAGAGTATGACATTTTTATCAGTGGCTGAGCCTTTGATTTAAAACTTTTTGCTACAAAATCTATTTTTTCCCCCAAATACCAGTAATAAAAATCACATTTCTTACATTTTCTATCTATAAATGTGGCATACAAATTTCCTTGGGTTATTTTTTTATTATTATTTTTTCAGACTAAAAACCCCAGTCTATTCGTTTGAATGAACTCTCACTCTTTTTGGTGGACTAGTTTGAGAGAAGCTGTCTATTGACCACTTAAATCTGAATCAAAGAGACCTTTAGAAATAATTAAGATTGCTAGTGGAGCACAGGGTGTTGGTCTGGCTTGAAAAGGGAGACTGTTGGAGGGCCAAGAAAAATTGTAATAATGTGCTGGGAACAAAATTCTTTATCATCAGCAAAATTCCCACCTGTAATTATCCGATTAGGGGACTTCCCACTCTATAATTTTATCCCTAAAATAATGATGATTAGAATGGTTCACCCATGCCACTGCAGTTAAGGGCATGTCAGTGTGTGAACCCATATTCTCTTGGGCTCCATTGAACTCGGCCAGCAAAAGCCATTCTTAAACTTAAGCTGAAAGTTTTTCCTCTCAGAAAGCATTTAGATACAAAGACAGAACTTGCTCTACTTATTCTGCAGATATAGTTGTAGATATAGTTGGATCTTGCCAACCATTATTAGTAACAAACTTTCATAAAAAATTGCTGTTACATGCTATAATGCAGCCTTTCCAAAATCACAGAAAGGCAGAAAGGAAACCACAGTGCAGACTGTTTTCAGAATGCTGGTGTTTGCACACCTGGGTCATAGATGGGTCAAAAAACAATTTGTATTTTAAGAAGCAATTTATTTTTTAAAAAGGGGTTGGGGTGGGATGGTGGAGACTGTACTCCTAACAAGTAGCCTAAGGAATATAAACTTGATTCAATTTTAATTATAATATATACATTATACATAATATATACAGTTTACACAGGGTATATGTGTAGTAATATAATGCAGCAGTACCAGAGATGGGTTTCAGCAGGTTCTGACCAGTTCTGGAGAACCAGTGGTGGAAATTTTGAATAGTTCAGAGAACCAGTAAATATCACTTCTGACTGGCCCCGCCCCCATCTATTATCTGCCTTCCAAGTCCCAGCTGATCAGGAGGGAATGGGGATTTTGCAGTAACCTTCCCCTAGTATGGGGAAGGAATGGAAATTTTATAGTATCCTTCCCCTGCCATGCCCACTAAGCCATACCCACCAAGCCTTGCCATGCCCACCAAGCCACATCCTTAGAACCGATAGTAAAAAAATTTGAAACCCACCACTGAGCAGTATATACCTCCTCTTAGTTCATAGCCTCACAGTTATGAATTAAACAGGATAGTTGTGGCTAAGAGGTTAAGGACAATATTATGAAATGCAACCAAACCTTGATTTGGAATGCTTTGAGATAATAAACTGAAAAGTGTTCCTGAACAGGGGTCACCAACCCCCAATCCGTAGCCTGGCCCCAGGCCGTGGCATGCCAGAAACTGGGCCATGCAAACAAGTGAAACCCCATCTGTGGAATGCAGGCAGCATACAAAACCATGGCCCCTCTGGTCTATGGAAAAACCTCTCTCCACGGAACCAATCCCTGGTGCCCAAATGATTGGGGGCCACTGTTCTAGAAGTCTTTAAAATAAAGTTTAAAATTGTTAAAGATGGATGTTTCATAATCATGAAAAGTACTCATTGGCCAGAAATTTTTCTATCTCTTCTCCAGGGAAATAATCCTTATAGAAAACCAAATCATTGTTCCATTCTATTCTTTAGGGGGAAAATATCTTCACAGAATGCTTTCATGCTTATTTCATGCAACCATTATTGATCATCAACACTTCTGGCTTGTAGCTAAAAAAATTCTTTTGATGTTTGGTCTGTCTAGTTTAGCATTCTCTTTTGTGTTTATTGCTGGGTTCATAATGAAATTCTGTGCTTTTGCAGGACCGAGCATCCAATTCTATTGATCAAACCAAAATCAAAGCAACAAGATATTTTCTAAGGATGTACATTTAAGTGGAAACCACAATAGTTATGCCCACTCACACATTCCATTCTACTTGTTTTCTCTTTGATTTCAGTATTCATAATAGAGATTTGAGTATGAGTAGTACACTTTTGATAGGTTACCCGTAGCTAAAGAAACTAGGATTGTACATGCAGGCATCTACTGTGCATTTCTTGGCTCCTCAGTATCTTGACACAAGGAGCATCTTGTGCTTGAAGGCCATGCATGGTGACTCAGTGTGGCCTTTTTCATCTGAGAAGTCCAGGAGCTCTGTCCAGCTGTCACCCCAGAAAGAATATAGCTTCTGTTTCTTGAATTGGCTCATAGTGCCTTTAGCTTTCAACACTTTCTGCTAATTCACTGCTGCTTTACAAATCAGAGAGAGGAAATGTAAAACCTACCACCACCACTCCCAAAAAATACAAGATCTACGGGGGGGGGGGTGTCATTAGTTTTTAACCAACCCACCCTTTTGCTTAGCTCTGGTCTAACAAGACTGTGTTATTTATTTATTTATATAGCATATTTATATAGCAGCCCATCTCACATAAAGGTGACCCTAGGTAGTGTATAACTCTTAATTAAAAAACTAAAAAAAGGTCAGATATTTTTTTAAAAAAAACATTAAAAGGGGGAGAAGATATTAACTACTGTAAGGAATTTTTACCAGAATTTTTACAAAGCTGCTTAATATCGCAAAATCTCTCCAGTCCCCTGGGACCCCTCAGGCCTGATAATATAACCAGATCTTGGGGGACTTTCAGAACGTTGAGAGGGATGGAGATAATCTCACATACATACACATACAATTCATATGTATTTATAGTTCATAATTTGTTTAAATTGTGCTTTGTTTCCTTCTAATATCTTTCCCAGCCAAGATAATTTAAATTTTTCCACGGATCTGTCCATTGTCCATTAAATCAACAATTTTAAGACTGCTTCAACACGTTTTGTATACTCAAGGATCATTCTGCACCCTATTGATTACAGGAACATTGAGACATTGCTTAATTATAGTCTTCAGAAAGTTAAACATTTGACTAACATTGGAAAAGTTGGGATGGATTCTTTAAAGTGCTCCTTTACCTTTTCCCCAATTATTTTGAGTAACGCTTTTTAAAAAGCTCAGTGTGTTCTGAATTCACATATTGTATTAAAGCAACAGTGTATTTTTGGTGGACTTTGGTTTAATGCATTATGTGAACCCAGCCAATTATAACTGATAACACTTGATAAAAGTCCATGGTGTAAATGTGTGAACCAGGACATTTTCTGTATATCCTGTTCATTCCAGATACAATATAGACTGTAGAAAATGTATGCATCAAAATTAGAATCTCATCTGTGTGAACTACTACATGAAACCCATAGGAGTGTGTCTGATTTGAAAATACATGGCAGAATTGAAACATGGACACCAAAATATCATGCCCTAAAAGAGTTTAGTTAAAGCACCACCATTATTTTTCAGTCTTTAAATTAGGATTTTTCTCAATTAATGTTTAAAGGAGTTTTGAACATTCACAGCCAAACCACAATCCGTTAACAAGTTGCCTCCAATAGAGTGGTTGCCATTTAGATCTGGCTACTTCTTGCTCCTCAAGGGGCTGGTGTATATCATTTGAAATTCAGGTGTGCTGGTGATGTAGCAAATTAATCGTGTATACATATGATCTCTTAGCCATAAATACTTAACAAGTTCCATTGAAGAAAATGCAGCCACACACAGTTACAGCTAGACAACAGTTTATAATCACAATTACTCTTTTATTGTTACATGGTTTGTAGTAGGAAAGAGCTAAATAATAGATCATCCAGCACTGGGCTTGTCTAGCAATGCTCAGAGAAGAGAAAGAAGCTGCTTTACACAGAAAAGGCTGCTCACCCAAGGCATCACATACAGCCAAGGAGTTCTGCTCTCACCATCGCCACCAAGGAAGACTTAAAATCAGGATAATGTTTGTATTTTCCAAGCAGTTTTTCCCAGATAATTCAATTTCCTTAAGGGGTTTCTATTTGTTTGTTTTGGACTTCTGCTGTGATCCTGAGTACAGTTACTGGTATATAAATGCAATTAAAATTGAATGGGAATACTTCCAAATATGTGTTTCCTTTTTAATAATAATAAAAAAAACCTGGCACAGAATGAGTATTTAAATTACACTTTTCATGCAAAACATGTTGCATTACATAGATTCAATTTTGGCATGTGGTCAATACAATTTTCTGAGTTTTAAAACTCATAAATCATTCTTAAGAACTCTGAATTTAATTGTTTATTACTATTTATTATTAACTTAACACCTTTCTGTCTGATAGCAGGCCTCAGTGAGAGTGAAGGTAAGAGAGAATGAATGCTTTAATGCTCTTTAAAAGCCCTGTTGATTTACAGATGTTCACTTTCTAGGTCTTAGATCTACATTTCTAAGATGTAGATACCTTAATCTACATGTTTAGTTTAGCTTTTTTGTCATATATAGTCTAAAACCTATTTTTTAAAAAAGCTATGGAAATTCTCAGTCATCCAGATCATGGTTGTCCCAAAGGTGCTTTTTCAAGAAACAACTGGACTTTCTAGTTTTTCTTTGAAGATGTTTTGCTTCTCATCCAAGAAACTTCTTCAGCTCTGACTGGGTGGTGAGGAATGGAAAGGTTTATACTTATTGCATAAGTCATTTGCATTCTTTTAGAGAGTTGTTGAGGCTACCTGGAGGTTTATCTGTGTCGTCAGTGTCACCTGAGTAGTGCAAATAGGTGTGGCACCTTCTTGGAACTGTTGAAAGGACTATGTTGTAGATTGGAGATAGATGATTTTGTATCCCTCCCCCTCTGTTGAGAGAAAGCTGTTCAGTTTTGACATAGATGGCTTCTTTGAACCAGTGGTCCTCTTTGTCCAGAATGTGGACTTTGCTGTCTTCAAAAGAGTGGCCTTTGTCTTTTAAATGCAGATGGACTACTGAATCTAGTCCTGATGGGTTTGTTCTCCTATGTTGTGCCACATGTTTATGAAGTGGCTGTTTTGTTTCCCCAATTTACTGATCTGCACATGGCTCACTACATTGTACTACATATACCATGTTGCTCAGTTTGTGTCTGGGTGTTTTATCCTTGGGATGGACAGGTTTCTGCCTTAGTTTAAAGTGTGCATGTATGTTGTGTTGGCTGAAGATCCTCCTGAGCTTTTCTGATATTCCTGCAACGTAAGGAATGATGACGTTGATTCTTTTATTGTTCTCTGTGTTGTCTGTTATGGAGGAGCTCCTGTAGGGTCTTTTTTGAGACTTGATGAGGGCCCACTTGGGATAGTCACTATTTTAAAAGACCATGCTATTTTAACTTGGGGAAAAAATATTTCCAGACAATAAATTTCTCTGCATTTGTAGTATGTGAGAACATTGTCCTATGTTTGAAGGGCTTTTTAGCTGTGTCAAACTTCAAGGGCGATTATTGTTAAGGGAAAAGAAACAACCTCATCTTTAGCTGCTTTTTTCTTCTTTTTCTTTTTTACTGCTCCTCATAGGAACAGCTGCTGTCCTACCTTACAGCATAATTATCTTTGATTACTACATCATGTTTGTTTGCATCTATCATGAGAGAAATTTATCTCTGCTAACTTGTGACCAACCTTTGTGGCTCACAATTGAAGCTGATAGTAAGGAAAGCTACTTCTCTGAGAGCTGACTCATGATGGAACAAATCATTGCTAAGCTACTTCTCTGAGAGATGACTCATGAGGGAACAAATCATTGGTAATCCCTTAGTTGCCCTGAAACAGAAGCAATAATATGAGGAGATTTTAATCATTGTTATAAAGCTTTACTTCATCTATGAGTTAAAATTGAAATAGATCTTAGTCACAGGAAAGGACATTGCTGGAGACCATTTTCAGTTACATGTCTAGCTAATAGATTTAATTACAGTAAGGACTGTAGAGGGAAAGCAGACTTTAAAAATAACTAGAGTTATTTCTCAGAATGCTTTCTGAGAAATTAAAGCCAATAAAATGATTGCTCCAGGAGAAAGTTATGCATAGGAGAAACAATAAGAAGAAATAGATATAATTCAAGAAACAGAAATAATTCCAAGAAATCTATTCTCTTTTGGTCCAATAATGAAATGCCATTATCAAAAATGATAGCGCAGAAGTTTGATTCAAAATAAGATAAATCTCATGACCTAAATGAGCTTTTTCAAGTGGCAACTGGACTTTCTGGTTTTTCTGGTTTTAAAAAAACATCCAGAAAATCCAGTTGCCTCTTGAAAAAGCACCTTTGGAACAACTATGACCTGGATGACTGAGAATCCCCATAGACATAAATCTCATGTGTACCTCCACTCCCAACTTAATCTTGTGGAAGCTACAGTTACAATTTTCTGCTGTCCTATTTGTATGTCTGTTTTTATCCAGTTTCATTTCAAAAGATAATTCCTGATTTTGAAACTAAGGGTAAAAAAATAGCCATAGATTCTACTGATTACTCTGCTTCTATCCAATTTTGCACAGGTATAGATACTACATAAAGTCCGGTTAGAATTTTGGGTTTTTGTTTTTTTTCATTTTTTAAAAAAATGTATGCATCAACTGGTGAGTTAACTTAAAATTCTGTGATAATAATTGAAAAAGAAAAAAATACATCCAGGAAGAAATCCAGATGGTGAGCATTTCATTGACACTGAATAAAAGCAAGATGATTTGCTGTTTAAAGTTTATTTCCTTTTCAAATAGTTTATATTATCTGTCAAGTCAAGATGTATAAGCTTGGCACATTGACTTAAACAATTAGGATTTTTTAAAAGAAAAAAATGTCTTTCCTCTTACAACAGGTCAGCCTCAAAGCCGAGTCACTGTCCAGATTCCTTCAGACTTGACTTGTGTTCCGTTGCTACAAAATGGTGCTGGATATATATCAGATGACCTCAGCAATTCTAAGGGAGAGGCTGGCAATGGGATCTTATGTTCTGAACTTAAATCACTGTCAAGTTCCCAGAAGCCTCATCGGAAACTGCAGTCCCATCACTCCATCAACAGCCATATCAGCAAAAAAAGCAAGAGCAGCTCCAAATCAGCATCCTCTCAGATCCCTACTGAAGCACAGGAAGGTATCTCTCTGCTTGCATGACTGTTTTCACTTACTTGGTCCTCTAAATGAGAGAGACCATGTCCCTACTTGGTTTTTTTTTTATTGTGACACAATCCAAAAACAGCCTCCAGGACTGTAAAATGGGTTAGACTTTGACCCCATCCTCAAAGATTGAAGAACTTGTTCATTTACATTAATTCTGGATTTCCTTCCTTTTCAGAATTTGGTTAATTAAGATAGGATATTGGCTCTAAATCTTCAACCGGTTCTTCACCTTGGAAGATTATTAAGAACTGGGCCTGCTTTTTAAAACACGAGTCCTTGATCCCACAACATTAGTATCCTTTCCATTCAGATTTATCCACTGACATGGCCAAAGGATGGTGGAAGACATCCTGTATCTTTTGGACTAAGGGAATTACTTATATGTCCACTGTCCGTGAAAGCATTAACTCAAAATAGGAAAGTTCTGGGTAGTCTTGCCTTTATTCTTTTATCTTTATTACTGTGTCCCTGTATGGGAATAGCATTTCAGGAATCACAATAGAGCAATTTTGCCGTGTATAAACATAAGTTTGGGAAATATTTTCTGCTTTTGAAACTAGGCAGGTCAGGAGTTTGAATTCCATTGCTCCTTTCTGTGTTTTGTCTACACACTTGCATTTTGTTTTTCAATATAAATGCCAAACTCTATATTTTCCTCACCCTTGAAAATTGCATTCCTGAGTGTATTATGTTTTTTTAAAAACAAAACAAAACATGGTATCTAGAAGGCACTGTACAAATAGGGGAAGACAGTTAAAAAGAGCGTAAGTACTCTAAGCAAATGCTCATTTATTTATGAGACAATTTAGGAGAATTGCAGTTGAAGCTCCACAACTATTCGCAATTCTGGAATCTTTCTTTTTTGCAGCCTTTCTCTCCTGCCACAATTCCCAAAAGTTAGTTGAATGGTTTCCTGTCATTTTAATGTGGGAAATGAAGATGTGTTATAACCACTCATGCAACAATCATTCAAACTTGCAACTATGCTGAATAGGGAAGACTTATGACCAGACCTTGGAGCTCTGGTCATCGTAATATCCCCACAGTCACATGATCATGGTCTGGGGGTTTGGCATATGCCTCACAATTATGGTATCATAGTGAGCAGGAGCTCAGCAATCACAATTTCCAACATTCCCTATCAGCTTCCCACAAGTGAAGTCAGCAGGAAGTCATGGTAGCATAGTCACATGACATCATGCTTTAAGACTGTGTTGCTTAGTGACAGCAATTCTGGTCCCAACTCCCAAGTCCAAGGACTACCTATACAACAAAACTGTTATGAAAATCTTAATATAGGCATCATCTCTATTCAAAGGTTCCAAAAACAAAGCACCTTGGGAAGTCCAAGGTCCTGACCTCAAGTGAAATCAGCCAAAAGTCAGAGTTTTATATTGAATTTCCAGTCAGTCTGGATTCTTCCTGCAGAAGATCAGTGCTATGTGAGCAATATCCTTGAAGAACAAGGCTTATCTGGCACAAAATCCACAGAGATTTTATAGCCACTTGTCCTTTATACTCTCTCAAAATCAAGAAAGAAAACAAGTTCCTTCTGCACAAGGATCTCATCCAACATCACACCACCCATTGTAGTTAGTACTCCCCAAAATTTTTTCCCCAATCTTTCTTTTAAGCACTGATTTTAGACCTTAATGTTGTTTTAAGGTATTCGTAAGATATACTTTCATTCTTGAATTTATTGGGGGTAGTGGTTATTCTGCCAGAGTAGCCCAATGGTAGTTGTTTCCAAGAAATTGATGGAAGGACTTTTACTTATCATCTTTCTGAGAAAGTAGGATAACTGGCCCATCATGAAATTTGCTATATACACTGACAATGTGTGGTATGTTTGAAAGGAAAGTCCTGCATGCCCTCAGGGTTCTGTAAATGATGTCTGGGGAATTCTGCCAGAAGAGCTAATGCTAGTGACATGAAGTGGCTTTAGTTCTGCAAAAATCTAGGAAGGCTACAAATACCCCTGTCAGTGCTATAGTGAGACCAGGAAGGTTTCATCAAAAATCATCCCTACTATCTCTGGAATTTTATTGAGAGCTTAGAAGGCATTATCCTCTATTTGGTACTCTCCTGCATTTTTTAAAAAAATTTGATTTATATGCCGCCCTTCTCCAGAGACTCAGGGTGGCTTACAATGCGTGGCCTTTTCTTAGTATTTCTCTACTCTCCCCTGTTTACCTTTCAAAGAAAATCTGTAAAGTATAGAAAGATGGACTAGCTATACTGTTGATTGATACATGAGCTGTGCATCTGGAAGTACACCAGACATGCAATCAAAACTGCCAAAAATTATTAGTTTTTGCATCCCAAATAATCACCTACTCACTCATACATTCAGCCCCTTCAAAGGTCACTAGTTTCTATCCTGATCAATGGAAGCAAGAATTTTATATTATGAGGTCCAGCCACCACCACTCCCATTTGCATCTGCAGGGTATTTACAAAATCTCCTAAGGCTGGTCCTAGGAGCTTTTAGATGCTGGTATGCAACTGGTTTATTTCAACATTAGTGCTTTTCTTGGCATCCTTAGAGCTTCAGAGTGAAGCCTTTGCAGCACCATGCTGTGCTCTAGCTGTGCAAAAAGTTGCCCTTCATTTCTTCTTCCTTCCAATTTTGATCCCGCCTTCCTGCCCTATTTCAGCCTCTTATGCTTGGCTATCTGTGGCCTGCTTTTGATAGTCTTGTCTCTTTCTGATTCCAGACTGCTGCGTCCACTGTATTCTCTCCTGCCTCTTCTGTGAGTTCCTGACCCTCTGCAACATCATGCTGGACTGTGCCACTTGTGGCTCCTGCAGCTCTGAGGATTCTTGCATCTGTTGCTGCTGCTGTGGCTCTGGGGAATGTGCTGATTGTGACCTGCCCTGTGACATGGATTGTGGCATCATTGATGCCTGCTGCGAGTCAGCTGATTGTCTGGAGATCTGCATGGAGTGCTGTGGCCTTTGTTTTTCTTCCTGAAGTCAAATCTTGATCCTTCAACGGGAGCTCCAAGTGGGACCCTTAGGGGGAAACTATGCTAATTACGTCTTTGTTGTTGTTCTTTAGTTATCAGATGGCTGAGATTTGAGAAGTTCCAAGTTTGAAACCAGAGACCTGAATAGAAGAGTTGACAGAGTTAATTCTATTGGATTCGATTCTGGGCTCAGAAACTATTTAGAAGATGTGGTTCTTTTTTTTCCCCAGACTGCAACAAAAAGTTTGAAGAAGTAGCAGGATATCTCCATGTAGTCGTCGTCTTTATTCTTTCTCTTTGCCATCACATCAGAACTTTCCACATGGAGGCTGGGGAATAGCAGTGTTCCTGCTGCCTGAGCCAAATACCAGAGAAGAATAGTTGTACGGCTAGCTATGCCGGTTGGTTGAGATCTGAAGCAATTACACAATGCCAAAGATCATTGCAGACATGCCAAGGCTGTGTTTAGTATGACAGTAAATTGTTCCACCTACTGGTCCAGCTGCAGGGGTTGTTCTAACTCTGGCAGTTACTGCTGCCTTATCCAATGCCCACTAGTTGGTAATTATCTGTTTCCTGGGCATCCAAAGCAATGGCAGCTCACCTAATGTTTTCATGCAGTTGTTCTGGATTTATCTTTGGCACACTAGCTAAATTCTTCCAGTAACGTGATGCAAAGAACAGCAGCCCCTAATTCATCCATACTAATGTAGATCTACTTGGTATCTGTCAGCAATTAGGAGCAGATCTTTCCTGTGAATTCTTGGATGGGATCCATATCTCATTCCTGCTGCTCCATCTTCCATTTATTCTTTGATAGGGACATGTCATTGTTGGCATTGTATCATTCCATGTGAACAGAATATGCCACTCTTCATTTTCAATGTACAACATTGAAGGCCTTTTTGCCACCACTGACATCTGTCAGGAAAAAGCTTTTGAACAGATTGGGAGAGATTATTGGTCTAAAAGAAGTCAAGGGAAACTGCTGCTGTCCTTTGCTTTTTCCCATAGCAGGAAAACACTAAACCTAACTCAAAGACACCGGATATGAGTCACTTACTATTAAAAAACAAAATCATATCCTCTTAAAAAGAAAATTGACAATATGACATCAAGACATCCAGTATCTTGGGGAGAGTGGATGAGACAATTTGTAGCATGCAAGGGCAGTCTTCTGCCTCTTTGTAGAATGGGAAAAGTTTTAGATTCTGTTTGCTGTTGTTACTGTAAATAAAAATATTTTTCACTTTTGACTTAAAATTGTTCAGTGTTGTGTACTGGCTTGGGAATTGAAAGTACTATACATTTCAGTTGAAATGTTTCTACACATAAATATAATGCCTTAATACAAAATATACATACAGAATGCCTCTTGTTGAAATTTAGAATGTACAACTTCAATAATTTACATTCTTTATAGTGTAAGCATGCAGGTCTGTGAGGGGAATTTACACATACTTGTATTATCAGTATATGAAATTGCTTTAAAAGAACATTTTAATTTGCTTCCAAGTTGCAGCTATTCATCAATAATGGGTCTTGAAAATGTGTTCCAAAGTATTGTTTTAAGACATTATGCAAAAATCAGAAACGTTTCTGAATAGTGAATCAGTTATCTAGCATAGGAGTAGGAATACTAACACAAAATCCAAATTTTGAAAATAAAATCATGTTAAATTGTCTTAATTGAGACAATTAAGTCATCTCAGCTACAAATGTTCAGTTTCAGTCACAAATTGACTTCAGTGGACCTTACTTCATACTTAAGTGGTCAGTAGAGGGGGCGTGCATAAGTGCACTAACATGCCTATCGTCCCTGTTGTTGTATTTTTATTTTCTTATTCTTGTTCTCGTTTTTGTTTGACAAATTCCAATAAATAAGATAAATAAAAATAAATGGCGAACAGTAATTTAGATATCAAATTATTTCAAGAACAGAAATTTTCCTTATCTTTGGGGAGTTATATGAATAAAGGGTAGACCCAACATCCACCTTATTATTTACCACTCAAAAGGATATTTCATGTGCAAAGCATCTGTTAAAATTCACCTTAAATCCCTTAGAAGTATAAGATTTTTAGCTTCGGTTTCTTTTAATTACTTAATTTTCCCCCCAATATAATTTTGCCACCCACCTGAACTATAGGCGTGTCCTAAGCTTGGCTGTCTGGCTGAGAGAATTGCTGTCTTGGAATCCTGCAGACATGAGCAAAGGAAGAGTTAACCAGGCTTTAGGGAATTAATTAACAACAGATGTCTTTGGTTTCAATTAATTAATCTCTTGCCACATTTGGTTTTTACAGTTCCCTGGGAAGCCATTCTGCAATGACCAGATGTTCAGATGCAAAGGCAAGCTCAGTGCTCATAGGGTTGGTGGCTCACGTAGTAACTGGGCAGGGAGTAAATGGGTCTGTTGTTCTTCTATTTGTGTTGCGCCAGCTAGCAGACAAACAGACTTCCCCTGATGTTAGCAGAAGTGACGCATTGCACATCAGGCTTCTCAGACAATTTCCCAAGGATTTATGGGTCAGTGGCCAGGAATAACTGCCACCTGGTACTGTGTTTTTGGAGTTGTTAAAACTCAGTCCATATTAGAAAAAATGTAGTGTTTTGATCAATTGCAAAGGAAAGGAAGGCACAGATTCATACATTTGTAGGGTAAATTATTTTTAAAAATGAGGTGATTTATCTTCAACTGATGGTTCACATGTACAGCAAATATTTGCCAAGCTGCAAATTGTCATGCTGAGTAAGCACTAGTCTGACGGGGGTGGGGGAATATGCTTTTAAAAAAGGGGTGGACAACCAATAACTCTGGGGTATATAAACTCATAAAGCAAAAGAAGATTAGGCACAACCACTTCTTAAATTAGGAGATGCAGACAGGGGAAAGGCGTAAACTCTTTAGATTATAGGTTTTCTTTCCAAAGGATTTTGATGTACAAATAAAGACAAGAGTACATTATTCAGAAGCAAGGAGATACCATTTCTGCTCTGTGTCATTCTACCCTTATTAAAACACAATGCCTTTAGAAACAATGCAGTCCACAGTGAATTGAATCATTGTCTATGCCAGGGTCCCCGACCCCTTGTCCATGGACCAACACCAGTCCACAACGTGCCAGCAACCTGGCCCCGCAAACAAGCGAAGTCCCATCTGTGGGATGCAGGCAGAATGCAAAATGCTGCTTCCCATCCATGGAAAAACCTTTCTCAATGGTTCCTGATGCCCAAAATTTTAGGGGCCACTGCTCTATGCCCATTGGTTTATCCCCAGTGCCTTACTAAGACTTGAATTAGGATCTCCTTCCAGAGCTTCCTGGATAAGAACATCCAGAATATTCTTAGAATACCACCTAAGATACTGAAACTAAATTGGAAGTCATTCTTTGATTCCTCTTACACAGATAATGTAACTCTTCATTCTATCTGTGGCTTTATTCAGGCAGTATCAGTGATGGCTTTGGAGAAAGCTACATCTAACACAAATAATGCACTCTTGATTTCACGACAGAGAATAAAAGATCTAGTTTCAAATTATGCATCAGACAACTTATCACATCTTCATTTTTCAAACTACCTTTTAAAGATTACTTTTCCCCAAGCAAAAAAGGCATTCACATTAGCTAGCTTTAATATCCTGACCTTAAATCTAGTGCAGAGGCGGCTCAGTAACATTCCTTATCTAGACTGCCACTGCCTATGTTCAGCTGGAGAAACTGAAACAATATCTCACATTTTTGTGAACTATATCAGGTCTGGCAATTTTATTACAGTATTGTATTGCATCCAGTCTGTGTTTGTGCAGAAGTTAAACAGAGTCCAAAACTGTACAGTTTTTATTAGCAGATATTTCCACAGAAACGTCCAAAAAAGTCACTACATTCTTCTCCATGGCAGTTGCCATCAAAAGTCAGTGGGCTCAACCCCACCCAGGCCTGGATTGGCCAAGTGTCATTTATGGGTCTAATAAGTATTTTACCAATGTCAGCTACTGCCTTATTCTTATTTTACTTTTTGAATGTATGCATAAATCTTATTTATTTCAATGTGTCTTTAATTTATTCTACTTGCTACTTATGCATTTCTATTTTTAATTTAATTTTTGACAAAATAAACTACCTCAGACACTAAATTCTCTGGAATCATATAGCTGAAATTCGATGTGTATCACAGAAAAATAGACCACAATTTCATATTAATTTTGACTGAAAACAAACTGATAGAAAACATGCTTTGAAAAGTTTATCATATACTACAGTAGCAATAAATCCCAGCCACTCCACATGCATGCCCTAAATTACTTGTTCTGTTTAAGGTTTACAGTAATGTTATTGTGATCCTAAACACTATAATTTTAAAAAAGTTTGCCCCCCTGGCTTCTGAAAGTATTACTGTTTAAGGTGCAGTTGTTTCATGAAAAGAGAGTGTAAACAAATATCACAATTAAGGGAGAACCGCAGACATATTGTGTTTTAGGATTTACAGGTGGCAGCATCTGTTTGACCTTACCTGAACATGGAAGGTAAACAAGATTAGGTTTGTCTAATTCGTGGCAGATTGCTATCTTATGGTTATTAAGAAAGCTACTTCAAGTCAGCAGGAGTCAAAATAATTTATTTTTCAAAACAGATTTTTGCCCACAATACAGCAGCACAATATATTCACAATATATTATGAATATTTTATGTGCATTTCCTGTTCAGTGTCTATATGTAGGGTTGCAGCCACAGTAGAATAATTTGAGATAAGGTAGTCCAACATTTGACTTAGTTGTGTGAAAATTTATTTAAGTCATACATCATAAAGTCATTGTGAATGACTTGTCATTGTCTTGTGGCATGATATTGTCATTCTCTTGTGGCATGAACTAAATTTCTTTCAAATAACAAATTAAAATTAAAATTGTGAGGATGAAATGAAATAAAATTGCTGAATGACGAATAAAAACAAAGAGGCAGAAGACCTTGAATACATATGAAAATAGTGATTGAATTTATTGTGAAAATTGCACCTGCCTGCAATTACTGCAAGTTCAAATCTCACCAGGCTCAAGGTTGACTCATCCTTCCATCCTTTCAAGGTAGGTAAAATGAGAACCCAGATTGTGGGGAATTTGTGGACTTTGTACAAAAAAACAACACCGTTGGGGGGGGGGGCGAAAGCCCTACTAAGCAGATATACAAAAGTATATACAAAAGTATGAAAGCTATTGCTTAACACATTGTAAGCCGCCCTGAGTCTCCGGAGAAGGGCGGCATATAAATTAATTTTTTTTAAAAAAAAATGTTTATTGTGCAATACTTTCCATACAAAATTTCCCTCTGTGTGGTATCCCTTTTATTTCTTTCCCAGGAGAAATGTTCTTAATAGTAAAATTATGTTGATATTTCAAGTGCAACTTGATGAGCCAAGATCAGATCAAGATCTAAATCCAGATTCTAATTTTTATCCCTTCCAAACTAAAGGGATTACTATATGATATTTGTCAAAAGATCTGATCTTTACTGAGATTATGGTTTGACTTCCTCTTTGATCTACTCTTATATAATGGCAATATTGATACTCAACAAACAGTTGTTGAAACCACAGGCTGGTTTCAACCAGTACTAGTAGTATAGTAAATAGATATACATTTGCATGCAAGAAGCTCTTAGGGAAAGCTTTTCCAGTTAACTGCCCCATGCAGTGCTTATTCCCTGAAGAGAAGACAGCCAGATGAACTATATATTTATTGCCTTGGTCAGCATCATAGGCAAATGAAAGAACATAACTACAGGAAAACAAATATCCCCAGAGCCTGTAAATCCCCTAAATTATTTTTATGTCACTCTAAGGACATAAGAAGTAGAGATTTAAAGGGCCAATACAGGGCCAAGCAATGCTTTAACTCTGGCAAAGCTAAACTGCCTAGGAACCATAAAAATGGTAAATGTGATGGCAGTTACAATCAAATATAGGAGGAATCAAACTTTGGGTTACTTGCAAAAAGTGTTTTGTTAGGAAGAAAAGGGAAGGAGATAGCTTCAAATCAGTTACTGGTATGTCTTCAAGTGAGAATGACCTCTTCACTCAGACTAGTACTAGCCATCCAGTCACAATGTGTTGGAGGGTGGGGGCAGGAGCTAATAAGCACTTGGCCTCTTGAACATCCGATGATGCTTGTGAAAAGGTAAGTTGCAATCAGATTGTACTTCTAAATTGCTACCTGCATTGGAATGATGTGGGAGGGATGTGAATAAACCATTGCAATGGCCTATACCAGTGATGCCTAACCTTTTCCAGACCAAGTGTCCAAAGCGCACGCACATGTGCAAATGCGCCCAAATCCCCAAAATGCAATGTGCACGGTCCCTGAGCATGCACCCCAGCCCCTCTGAATGTGTGCGCGGCTCTCTGCATGCAGGCCCCCACATGCACCCCACACATGCGCATGGCCCCCCACGTGCGGTCCACCCCCCGCACATGCATGGCAGAGACCCGAAGACCAGGTGGCCAGCGGGAGGCACGCACGCATGCACAGCATGCACAGCAGAGCTCAACAGAGTTCATGTGCCATCAGAGAGGGCGTTGTGTGCCACCTCTGGCACACATGCCATAGGTGCGCCATCACAGGCCTATATTCTATTTAGAGAAACAGCCAGTTCTCCTATCTTTTCTTTTCAGGGTAGGCAGTCTTAGAGGCATTGGAGCATTATGACTTTCTGAAGGAGGGTAGTGCATAGCCAAAAATGACTCTTGTTCCTTTTTTGCCTGCCAGTGATTTTGGCTGTGTATTTCAATCGTCTGAAATGCCTTCCGCATGATATATCTGTGCAATGTTCGTGTAACAGAGCTGATGATTAATAAAAGTTTACAGGACCTGCCTAGGCAATTTTAGTTGCTGTTAGGCAAAAACACTGTATAGATGAGATTTTATTACTAGTGACAGGCAGAAGAAAAAGGAACAAGAGTCCCCCCTTTCCCAATTTCTGAAGAAAGTGATTAAAACTGTCTGGCCTCTTTTGTGGCTTTTTAAACTTAACTTAAATTGTGGGGGCAGGATAAAATGGGGATGGGAGTAGAATATAAACTGTTTCCATTCCAATCCCATTCTTAAAGTCTCTTGGAATTTTCAAAATACTACTGAATTTCAAAGGCACAATCTTGGAATCCTTAGGGGGATGCAAATGAGATGTTGGGTGGGTGTGTGGGAGTGCTGCATTTAGTCCCATGAATTTCACATTCCTGCTCTGGGGGTCTAGAGTGGCTTCTACCTGTTCATAATAGCAGAGGCAGCTTCATTGGTCTCAGATATAGGCTTTTTCTGGGAAACTGGATGCTAAGAAAGAGGGGAGAAAAAGAGCAGGCTATACCGCAATGCCTGGAGCCCAACCTCCTCTCCACAAATATAAAAAAAACAGAGGATGTGGGCAAGAGGAACAGATTTGTTTAATATTGCAAAGAAAATGGTCCTAACAAAGCCAAGAGTGTTTTTCTGAATTACATTTGGAAGTTGGGAACAAGGAAGTATTAACTGGATCAGAACTGGCTGGGATGGACATCCTCTGCATGGTCTGACACCCATTATGTGTCACCTGGCTGATCTGGAATTACATTTCTTCCCCGTTTTTTAGGGAGGAATGGTCGTATGACAAATAACCTAAGTGATGATTGCTCTGTGATAGGATGTGGCTAGCACTGCTATACTATCCTCTTGTGGATAACAGCCAAAATCTTCTCTGCTCTAGTTCAATCTGGCACGTTCTTTCACTTAAGGCAATCACTGCTTTCTGCCTCCATTGCTATTCTGAGTTTTCCAGCAGAACAGCAATAAAACACACCTTTTTCTTTTCCAATGCAGAGCCTTTCTCCTGGTTGGTCAGGGACCAGTTTGGCGCCTGCTGTGGAGTGCAGCGAAATGGCCTCGGAGGCCAGTCACTTGACTTGCTTCTCATCTCCAATGGCCTCTGTTGGTCACCTCCCCTTAGCAAAAAAAAATAATAAAATAAAATGGTTTCCTCCCCTATAACAAGCTGAACATTGAAAAAGCATGGAAACACATGGCACTGAAATGAGCCAAGCCAAAAAGAAAAATAAATCCATGGGAGATGAAGACTTTTGTTTAATCACCAGGCTGCACTGGGCTGTCTCTGTTAAAGCAGTGCCAGCGCAGAGAAGGCTGCAGTCTATTAAACTTCCTTTGAGAGCCTGCCAGAGTGACAACAGCTGGAAGAAATTAACATTTCAGATCCATCAGCCAACTTTGCTGCTTTTCCCTCCAGAAAACAAATGGCTTGACAGCTATAGTCTTGGCAGTTTCGCCTTGTCCTGCTCACTTCAGACAACTGCTGGCGAGATTTTGCATTTCTAAGATTCTCTTAACTTCTATCACCTTCTCCTCAACCTGCAAAGAGAACAAATAACCAGGAGGGGAAAAAAACACCATCCAGTAAAGGGATTGAAAAGTCCTTATAGGTCTGCTTTCATAGAAGGCATGCTTCTGTGAAATCCGCACTGACATGGATAAACAGGTACCAAGGGAGATTTATAGCCTAGGCGAAGAAGCAAACAAAACATTAACAAAATTTCCTCAGTACTTCAAGCCCACTGAAATATCAACTACTTTCTTTTCAATAACTCGAAAAAGTTAAGAGAATTGGTCATGACGTTGTATTTATTACTTTAGAAATATTTGTTTCAACTGTTTTTCTGAGATGGCTCCAAGAGTTGCTAACAGTTGAAGCACAATACAGTGGAAATGTAGTTAAAAATAAACATGTTGTATGCAAATTGAAATACAGTATTAAAAAAATTAAGAAACTTGGAAAAAAAGAAAACTAAGACATCTTTACCCCATATCAAAGAGAAAATTATAGGGTCACTGAATGAATTTCATAAGGAATAAATTCTAGAACATTTTGACTTTGATCAACTCAGGTTTCTTGCCTTCACCTCTTTTGAAGAAGTTAATATTTCAGGTAGGAGAAAAAGAACATCAGTAAAGAAGATGGGAAAGGTTGGCCTAGCATTCAATGATTTGCAGACAAAAATTGTTCTTTATTAGCTGTGTAGTCTTACATTCAGCAAAAAAACTGAAATGTTTTTAATTGTATAGCAGTAGCGTGGAATCATGCTCTGAAAACATACTCTGTTTTTAATTGGAATTGATTTTAAATTGGACTGTTTTAATTTGTCGGCCAAAAACATTTAATATTTTTTAAAATTGTTTTAATTTTTGTATATCGATTTACCCTGGCTGTTCACCGCCTTGGGTCCAGTTGGAGAAGGGCAGTTTATAAATCAAAGCAAATAAAATAAATAAATAAATGTGGGATGATAATATCCTCAAAGCTTTCTACTAATCAGCACAAAAAGATACAGTAGAACATGGACTTCTGACCCTAACCTTTTACATTCTACAGGTAGTTCTCAATTTACAACCAGTTACCATACTTTGTAACCATCTGAAGTTACGATGGACCCCAAAAATGAAACCTATGACCCAAATTTGAAGTTCCAACATTCAGGGATTCCTGCAGTGATATGAACACATTTTGATGCTCAGCAAAATACTATATCTACAGCCGTTTTCAGTATTCTATGGACATATGATCAAGAATTATTCCAAAAAGCAACATTTGCTTGCAGTTTCTGGAAAAAAATGTTCATATGCAGTATTCTGTGGTCATATGATCAAGGAGCCTGGATAGCTCTGCAGACTAAGCATCATAATTAACATCTAGCTGTCTGCAATTACACCAATTCGAATCTCCCCAGGCTCAAGGTTGACTCGGCCTTCCATCCTTTCTAAGGTAGGTAAATTGAGGACCCAGTTTGTGTTGGCAATAAGCTGACTTTGTATAAATATACAAAAGTATGAAGGCTATTGCTTAACACATTGTAAGCCACCCTGAGTCTTCGGAGAAGGGCGGCATATAAATCAAATTAAAAAAAAAAGAATTACATTGTTTTCCAAAAAGCAACATTTGCTTGCAGTTTCTGGAAAAAAATGCCCCAGAGCAATCAATGGGTTTTCTTAATGACTTCTGCATTCACTTAATGACTGCTATAAAAAAAAGATCATGAAATTGAGTGTGGTCACATGATAACCCTCTTTATGATTGCCATGACTTATTGCACATTCAATTACAGTCATAAGTTGAGGACTACCAGTATCCATTGTTTCATTCTGGCTCTCTGGGGCTTTTGACCATAGGAGTATATTCAATGGCAAGACTATTACATCCCCTAAATATATTCAAAAGCCATAAATCAAGCATTCTTTGCCTCTTTCTATTTTTAAATAGGAATATTAAATCCTGCTTGAGGAAATGCAATAAATAGAATCATTTTAAGAAATAAGTAAATCGTGCTTTTAAAAGAGAAGGTAATTTGTCTTTGCAATTTAAAGATTTACATTTTACCTGATTTACCGTCACCTCCAGTTTCTCCCCAGCTGAAGACTTTAGTTCTGTCTTAAAACCCTTTGCATTTTTATTGACTAGGAGTGGAAGAATTCCAAATCTGATCTGCATTGCTATCTTATAACGTCTTGTGGGAACAGAAGCGCTTTGGTTCCTGTAATATTTAACACAAGGCCAAATTGGCAGACTGACATCAAGGTTGTGCCAAACTACAATCTGTTTGGAAACTTTAGCCTCTCAGCACAGCCTTGAGAGAAAATAAACCATAGTTTTATAATTCTGTTTTGCTATTAGACTTGAGGAGAACAAATGCAAGTTATTTGAAGTTAAATCTGGTTGGTGCAAAAATGAACATTCTGGGGTTCTCCAGAATTTTTAGATTTCAACTCTCATCAGCCCAAGCCAGCAATGACAAATATTTATGGGAGGTATAGCTTGAAACTTCTGGGCAATGCCAACTTTTCTATCCCTGTAGGTGAAGGGAAATCTGAAATATAATGAGAATACAGGCCAAGAAAATGAGTACTTCTGAGAATGTTATGGGAAATTTTATCCAAAGACATATGTAAGAATTTACTCTCACTCCAGAAACAGATCAGTTCCTAAGTGTGACTGCCCTTGGCTATAACCTTCAGTTGCAAACTGGCAGATAAAACTATTGTTTTGGTGAATTTTCCAAGGAATTTAGCCCCCATATTCTACAACACTGAATTCTTCTGAAAATCTGACCCAGCTGATAAAATGCTACCAGTGCATATCTGGCTATTTGGTCCATAGGGCCATATAAAATGTAAGGGACACATAACTCTCTCTAATCCATGGTGGCACAGTGGTTAAAATGCAGTATTGCAAGCTAATTCTGCTGACTGCCAGGAGTTCGATTCTGGTTGGCTCATGGTTGACTCAGATTTCTATCCTTCCGAGGTCAGTAAAATGAGGAGCCAGATTGTTGGGGGCAATATGCTGACTCTATAAATCATTTAGAGAGGGCTGTGAAGCACTGTGAAGCGGTATTGCTAGCCCAGGGCCTGGGGGGAAATCCAAGTTTTAAGGCCTCTTTTAAATAAAGTCAATGTGGGGGCAAGCAACACTCTGAGATACTCCAGAAGGCAGGTGTGATGATACAGAAGGCACATGTCCCAGGTCCTAACAGTGATGTTGTTTAATGGATGGAATCTGAAGTTAAGATGACTTTATCTGATCGTACAAGATGACCAGAAACTACAAAAAGTATATGCTCTATCAAATAACAAGATCTTTTGCTATGAAAGGCTTCATAAGAGCATTTTGAATTGCTTACTAGTAACCAAATAAAGCAGAGGTGTTGCACAAGAATGCTATGACATTCTTATGGCTTCCTGTGCCATTATATTCTGGACTAGCTGCTCCTTTTGAGTATCACATCTTTTGCTGACGAATAAATGTAATATATTCCAAGGTTCAGCACTGCTTAGTGTTTTCATTTAAGATCAGCTAAGCGCTGCTGCTCCCTTCCAGTCATGACTGAGAGCTTTCCCAACCACCTAGGATTGGATCCAATTCCAATATTTTGGGAGTTTAAGGAAAGTTGTTCTAAATAAACAACAGGGAAATGATTTAAACTTCTCAGAAGGCTTAGTGATATTGCAAGCTTGTTTGAATAATGATTATGTTTCATTGTTGCAGTTATAAAAATAAACTCATATAATAAATAACATAATTCTCCCCAGCCCAAAATAAAACATTGGTTGTTGTAGCTTTGTTCACATTAGTTATCCTGAACTTTTGTCCACCGAATTGGCATTCATTTCCTGTTATAAAACTTACCATTGCTTTGTGACATGACTAGCAGCAGATGTTTCCTACGTTTATCATTGTGCTTATTTGCTTTTTCACTGATGAAAAGCTATGTGACCTCTGCTTATGTCTCACATAAACTTTAATCCCACCCTCTAACTTTATGAATCCTACCCTCAATTTTCATATAATTACATTTCACCCCTAAATGGCCAGTTAGACCCTTTATGAATACGACACAAGAAAAAGTCTTTGTGTTGATACGTATATTTAAGTTTAGAATTCCAGATTTGTCTGATGATATAATAGTTGATATAGCTCCAGTGCTGTTTCTTTAGTTCCTATTTGTAAAGAATAGCTGGTATAGCAGTGAGAGAAGATTAAAAAAAAAGGTAGAAGATAGAATGCCACATATCCTGATTGTCGCAGTTTCCTCAGGTTTTATCCAGTTTCCTACCAATTGCTTGGAATGAGCCAGAATGAAGTAGCCATGAAAAATACACTTTATTGATCTCCTATCTACAATATGTCAAATCAAATACATATTTATAGATCAACATAAACCTATAAGACCGAAAGAGTAAAAAGAAGCCATCCAGAAAATTTCATATGGAGAGACCAGTTTTTGCACCTGTAATGCAAAACCCGAACTTCCATCAGAATGTGTGACATTCATTCTACTACAATTTGAACCCAGATTCCATAATTCCATATTACCAGATTACTAACAGGGAATGTAGGTTATATTTTATTTTATTTATTTATTATTGTGATTTATATGCCGCCATTCTCCCTGAGGACTCAGGGCGGCTTACATACAACAATCATCAATACAAATCACAGTAAAACTAATTAAAACAAATTAAAATCCCTATTAAAATCATTCAAAAGATTATAAAACTATACAACCCTTTGATCAGATTATTGTTGGAACAGCCACATCTTTAGTCCGCAGCGAAAGGAGAGGAGGTCAGGGGCCGTCCTGAGGTCAGTGGGCAAACTATTCCAGAGGGTCGGGGCTCCGACAGAGAAAGCCCTCCCCCTGGGGGCCGCCAGCCGACATTGTTTGGCTGATGATACCCGGAGGAGGCCCCCTCTGTGAGAGCGCACCGGACAATGGGAGGAAGGCAAGAGATGGTCCTGTAAGTACCCTGGGCCTAAGCCATGTAGGGCTTTTTATATTTTATATTTAAATATTGTCATATTTAATATCTAGTTTGGCAAAAGGCATTTCCTCATGTGTCTATGTGACAGTGTAAATGATCATTCTGATTTACTAGGGTGTTGTTGTTTTTGTTTGTTTTCAGTGACATTGATAAGATCTGGGGGGAATCAGATCAGATTCACCAGAACTGTTTTTGGTTCCCTTTTAAAACAATCTGCAGAGATGAAACAGTGCAGGGACAGAGGTAGTGTTTCAAGAATCATCTTTTGGAATCAGTTAAATACTGTAAGGAATTTGTTTGGCCTCGTCAATTTCACCAGAGATCAGAACATGGTGTTTTATCACTTTAGAATTTGTCACATCATGAGCAAAAAGAAAAACTAAATTCTGATATATGATTTTAAATTCTGCATTGCTGTCAATTGCTCAGATCCTTATCAAATATGGGGCTGAATATTTTCATGTAATATACAGGTTTATCAGAATAGAGATGTTATCAGCTGGTGGACAAGCGATACTTATCCATATGAAAGCAGGCACCAATGGAAAATTTCTGCCAGAGAGTAAAGATAAGAAAAAAATATGATATTGGTTTTACTCACAAGCAATCAGATCATGAAGATTTACAGAAAACAGCTCTGGATTCTCCACACCATCTTTCTTTAGACCAGTGTTTCTCAACCTTGGATGCTTGAAGATGGGTGGATTTCAACTCCCAGAATCCCCCAGCCAGCAACGCTGGCTAGGGGATTCTGGGAGTTGAAGTCCACCCATCTTCAAGCTTCCAAGGTTGAGAAACACTGCTTTAGGCCATACTGTATATGGGTAGTATTTATTAGTTTGAATGAACTAATCATTTCTTTGTGACTCTTCTTGAATTAGCTGATATTTGTAAATTCCTCTTTGAACATTTGCACAAAGTGAGGTTGTCTGATAGGAAAATGGGGAGAATAGAATTCTCTTAGTCAGTCTCCATTTTCTCGGAAAATAACCTTTTAAATGATGTGTGCAAAAATGAAAGTGGGTATTCTATTTGTCATTGGGTTCTAGTGCAGTCTTCTCAGACGGCAGTACTTCACTAAACTGGGTTTATTTCTAAAAAAACAAACAAACTACAGAGGCTCAAATTTAGACACTGGTTGGTTAATAGATCACCAAGAAATTCCAGGAGTGTAAATGAAACTGGAAAATTAAAAGAGGAAAAAATAGACATCAACAACAAATCACTTCTGTCTTTTGGCACAAAAAGAATATGGATGTATCCGTGAAATCACCAAAAACTGAAAGAGACTTTAACTAAGTTTGCTTTATAAGCATGGCAGGGAAAATTCACCCAAATAAATGCCAATTGCTGGAAAGAATGCAATAATCATTTTATTTTCTGAAGCTAACAGGTTATGAGTCATTGGTCTCTTCACTCCAGACAAACCAAAAGCCTCAAGGGTACACAAGTCTTACATAAAATGCTGATTAAAAATAGTTTGAGTAAGTATGCTAGCAAAAGGCCTCAAATACAGAAATAATTGCTTTACAATGTATCTGATTCAACAATTAATCAATCAGAATAGAGCTGGAAGGGTGCTTGGAGGTCTACTAGTCTAACCCCTTGCTCAAGCAGGAGACCCTATACCCGTGATGGCGAACCTATGACGCGGGTGCCACAGCTGGCACACTGAGCCCTCTCTGCAGGCACGTGAGCAGTTGCCCAGCTGAGCTCCACTGTGCATGTGTGCGAGCGCCTCCCACTGGCCAACTGATTTTTGGGATGCGCAGGGGGTGGGGGTGGGGCTTGTGGGATATGCACACGCATGTGTGGGGGGCGTGCATGCATGCGTGGGGGAGGGGAAGCGTGGAGAGGGGAAGTGGCGTGCATGTTCCGGAAGTATGGAAATGGCCCCGTTGCTGGCCTCTAGAGAGCGTCTGGAGTCCGGGGGAGGCCGTTTTCACCCTCCCGTAAGCTTGGAAAAGGCCTCCGGAGCCTGAGGAGGGTGAAAAATGACCCTACCGGAAGTCTGGAAATGGGCCTGTTTCTGGCCTCCAGAGAGCCTCCAGAGCCCAGGGGAGGCCATTTTCACCCTCCCAGAGCTCGAGGAAAGCCTCCAGAGCCTGGGGAGGTCGAAAAACGGGCCTACCAGAAGTCCAGAAATGGGCCCATTTCCAGCCTCTGGAGGGCCTCCAGAACCTGGGGAGGATGAAAACGCCCACCCCCCACTGTGGTGCAAGTTGCTAAAATTTTTGAATCCCATCCCTTGCATGCATGCGCGGGGCTTGCATGCGCATGCACGGGGTGTCGTGCATGCATGCAGGGGCGGCACGCATTGCATTATGAGTGCTGGCATGCACATGCTCTATCACGAGCGTGTGCTTGTGCTTTTGGCACACGAAGAGAAAAAGGTTAGGCATCGCTGCCCTATACCATTTCAGACAGTTGACTATCCAGTCTCTCCTTGAAAACCACCAGTAATGAGGCACTCACGACTTCTGAAGGCAAGCTGTTAACTGTTCTCACTATTAGGAAGTTTCTCCTTAGTTCCACGTTGCTTCTCTCCTTGATTAGTTTCCACCCATTGTTTTTTGTCCTGCCCTCTGGTGCTTTGGAAAATAAGTTGACCCCCCTTTTCTTTGTGGCAGCCCCACAAATACTGGAACATTGCTATCACATCACCCCTAGTCCTTCTTCTCATTAAACTAGACATACCCAATTCCTGCAAGCATTCTTCATGTGTTTTAGTCTCCAGGAGGTGCCAAGGAGGTGCCGAGACTGTTATTCTAACAAACTGACCCACATTTGACCATAGAAAGAAGTAAAATAAAAAGGCAACATAGCACATCCTTGAATCAACACCTCTACTAAAGCCATAAATTCTGAAGGTATTTAAATCATTCCCAGCATATTATTGGCACAGTTATAAAATTCCATACTTAAAAAAAACAACCTGAAAAATGCAACTAAAAGCATACAAGTAGTCCTCGACTTACAACAACAAAGGAGCCCAAGTGCCAAGTGAGACGTTTGATTAAGTGAGTTTTGCCCCATTTTACAACCTGTCTTGCCACAGTTATTAAGTGAATCATTGCAGTTGTTAAGTTAGTAACAAGGTTGTTAAATGAATCTGGCTTCTCCATTGACTTTGCTTGTCAGAAGGTTGCAAAAAGGAATCACGTGAGCCTGGGACACTACAACCGTCATAAATATGAGCTAGCTACCCACTGTCTGAATTTTGACCAAATGACGATGAGGATGCTGCAATGGTCTTAAGTGTGAAAAATGGTCATAAGCCACTTTTTTCAGCGACGTAATTTTGAACAGTCATTAAATTAACTGTTGTAAGTTAAGGACTACCTGCATAAGTAATATATTTAAAACAATTATAGAGAAGTACAATCAATTAAAAACATTTTTTAAAATTTCAGCTGTCTACAATTAGAATGATAAAAACATCAACTTTAAAGTTCTTTTAGTTGCAATGCAGTGGTGGGTTCCTCCCGGTTCGGCCCAGTTCGGCCGAGCCGGTAGCGGTGATGATCTCATGTCACCGAACCAGTTGTCTTCGTTCAAGATCTGGGTCCTCCCGCCCCCCCCCCCCCATTATTCTTACCTTTTATTTGGCCCCGCCCACAATTTTTCGCTGCCTTCTAAGTCCCAGCTGATCGGCTGGAAGGAAAAAAACTGTTTAAACTCTTGCCGTGGGGCTTCAAAGGGCTGCCCTACAGCTAATCAGTGTTAAAAGACAGTGTGGTGGTAGACCAGTGAGCTCGAAAAACAAATGGGTAGACCAGGAGGCTCCAAGAACAAATGGGTAGACCAGGATGCTGGAAAAACAAATGGGTAGACTGGTACAGCTCTACAAGCAGGTAAAAGCCTGGTAGACCAGTACCTCTGCTAAATCCTAAAGAATTGTCACATGACCATCAAACCACGCTCATAAAATAACCCACACCCACAAAACTGGTAGTAAAAAATTTAGAACCCACCCCTGTTACAATGCCTCCATTCATGATTAGTTCATACAGGATCTGGACATTTCTTCACTCCCAATAACCATTCCTAATCCAATGGCAAGAAGTGCGCTTTCCCTCCCTCCTCCCATCATCACAACTTTTTTGTGAACTTTTATGCTGGGAAGTTTTTCCCTTGCTTCCCCACTCTTTTTTCCATTTTTTTTCTTATCAAAAAAATAAAAAGGCAGAGTAGCTTCACCATAACTCAAATATTTTGGCCACCTAATGAGAAGGAAGGACTCACTGGAGAAGAGCCTAATGCTGGGAAAGATTGAGGGCAAAAGAAGAAGGGGACAACAGAGAACAAGGTGGCTGGATGGAGTCACTGAAGCAGTCGGTGTGAGCTTAAATGGACTCCAGAGGATGGTAGAGGACAGGAAGGCCTAGAGGAACGTTGTCCATGGGGTCGCGATGGGTTGGACACCACTTTGCAACTAACAACAACAAAGCTTCACCGTGTTCCTTGATTTGCAGGAGATGGGAAACCTTTATCTCTAGAAGTGTCTATAGGTAGTCCCATAAAATGTTTTCCTTAAGTGGATTATTTGAGAAGTGGGCAGCCTCCAGATATATTGCATTTTTCCTGGCTCAGCAAATAAATATTGGGCTTTCTTTGTGTGGATGTTTTGTTCCTCCTCAGGTACAATTGGGTATTTCAGTTATGCAATATTTTATCTCTGCCATTTATCAAATCTATACCTTCTGATCCCTGGTTCTCCAGCTGAACAAAGGTCTTTCCCCCACTCCTCCAATTTCATTTTGGGGCACTCAAGAAAACAGAGGGTTCCCTGCCCAAGAAAATGCCACATTCCTACTATTCCTGCCTTTTCTAGAAGGGGTTGCGAGGAGAATGGAAACACTGTGCTGACTGACTATAAAATACAGACCCTGTAATTCTAGCAAAAGCTTTTCAGCAAAGACTGTCAGGAAGAGGTGCCTCATAAAACCAAATAGTGATTTCCTGCTGCAGCTGGCAGGGGTTGTTTTCTTTATAACACACTGCTGAAATTGGAGAGGAGATGGTGTTTAAACATCTCGCTCCTGGAAGAGTTGCTGTGTGCCTGAGACAGAGCCAGCAGTCAAAGTGCACAAGGAAAGGACAGATGCCAACATTCAAAAGCCATTAACTGGGAATATTTGGGAGGATAATTAAAGAACATACCTTTAGCCTTCTTTGAAAATATACTGAAAGGGCGTATGTCTTGGAAAATATGGCGATTTGTACTTCTTTTTTTATGCATACCTTTTATTTTAAAAAACTATCCTAGCCCGAATAAACTATCAGCATAATTTCATAAATCTAAGGCAATTTGATCACACTCATGATTGATTTATAAAAAGAGCTTCTAAGGTTCAGGGCTTGTGGAGAAGTGTTACTTGGCACTTGGACTGCATTTGTTGTCCAACACCCAATCACAGTCAGCAGTGTTAAAGGACATATGGCAAAGGAAACACCATCTGAATTCACTCTGGAATCAGACCTATCTACTTCTGCATCTTCTCTCAGGAATTCCCCACGGAAATACAGTCAGATCAGCTGCTGTTTTGTAACCTCTAACATTTAACACACTTGTATTCAACTATGCCTGCGAACAGCTTACTGGTCTCCACTGCAGCTCTCCGGATCAGATGAACTGCAATTTCCAGAATCCCCATGCTTAGTTCAACTCATCTGGAGAGCATTGTGATAATAGTAGATCTGGGAAGGCAGCCATCATCTTATCACAAGAACAATGGTTATCTCTAATGTCAGACAAATAACAAGCGATGTTACGTGCAAGCAAGGACTTGCTTCTGTTTTGTAGGATAAAAGACAATATTTGATGAAAAACTCAAAAAGACACACTGGTGAGTCAATGGAAAAATAAACAAACAGAATGTAAACCAGTGTTTTTCAAACTTGGCAACTTTAGGATGTGTGAGTTTCAACTCTCAGAATTCCCATGCTGGTAAACAATACACATTTTAAGAAGGAACTAGGACATTCTGGTGCTGCTTTGCTTTTTCTTTAAAAATAAAAGCAAGAAAGAACTATTAGAAAGAAACCCCACGCCCTTAAGAGAATCAGATGCAGAGTAAGGGAACCAGTCATTTTCATAATCATGCTGAAGAGAACTTTATCACTGGATATACATGCAAAGTGAGAAAATCTCATCTTTTCTTCTACACAACTCCCTGTTTATGTTTGCATTGCTTCACACAATCATTTCTTTTGGATTGAAAAATGTAATGATACCAGCATGACACAATGGTTAAGAAACAGACATTACTCTAATAACGAATGGTTGAGTTGCAAACTTTTGCCAATACAAACAAACCTGTCCACACTCAGAAGTTGGGAGAAGTCAGGAAAGAGCCAGCTTCCCATGTGCAACACATATACGCAGCGTGTCAGAAACCAACCACTCCCACCCTCTACCTATCACCGTGACCCTCTAGGTACAAATTGCAGACAGGTGCAGTACAGTTCTCACCCCACACAAGTGGCAGCATTGTGGCCAAACCTGACAGGTTCAGTGAACCCTAGATAGTGGCAGGAAAAGGTGGGAAAGGAAGTTGGGAGAAGGCAGGAAAAGGTAGCATCCAGTGTGCTGTGCACACATGTGGTATGGTAGGATCTGCAAAGCAAACATGCAAAGTTTTGTCTGGGCTTTGGGAAAGCATGTTGAGGGATGCATTTAGGTGACTAACTGATTCATGCTTTCAAGTCAGTGTTGACTCCTCAGCTACCTGGACTAGTCTCTGCAGCTTTTCTTGGCAAAGTTTTGGAAGTGGTTGCCATTTTCTCCTTCCTAGAGCTGACAGAAAGAGTGACTGGTTCAAGGTCACCTAAATAGCTTTGTGCCTAAGGTGGAACTAGAATTCCCACTCTTCCAGTTTCTAGCCTGGTGCCTTAACTATTACAGCAAAATGGCTCCCATTTGGGGTGAAGCCAAGATGAAGGCTAAATTTCAGTTTTCTTTCATCAGCTTTGGAAATTAATTAAAACCAAACATTCTATTACATTAACGAAAATATTTTGATAAATTTTAGAGATTTAAGGAGATGCACCTCAGGTTTTGAAATGCTGAGGGTGGACCTACAGCTTTCTGCCTCATGGAGTGAAGCTATAAATATACCCTTCTCTCCTTTCTTCCTTAAAGTCAGGTACTAAAACATGAGAACTAAGGCATTCAAGTAAGAAGAAAAAGCATAGAAAGACCTGGGAATATTTTGCTGGTCACATTTAGATGAAATGAATATTTTGATAATACAAACCAACGTTCATCATTCTCTAGTTGAGGATTTCAAAGAAAAGCTCAGATGTCGGCTGAAATTCTGCCAAGTCAATGAGCCTGGCCAGTTTTTGTTTGTCATTGGATGGCCTGCTAAAGGCCATTTTGCTCTTTAAATAATTGATTGTTCTCCTTATCTCTTCAGTTAACATTTGTCAATGGGATTACTCCAAGAAGCTAGATTATTTACAAACCGCCCTCTCCTCCAAAATGGATTTTAATACTATCCCAGCACAGATACCATCCCAAAACAAACATGGCATCAGATTATCTCCCTCTGCCATGTTGGCTTTGGTCCCAGTAAAAGGTGAGCTTTATTGTTGCAGAAAGATTTAATATAGCAGTTTTATAGTTAGGCTGCTCCTGCTTGCTGTGACTGATAGGATTCAGATTTATGTTACATTACATTTATTGCACAGATATTAGATATTTTCCAGGATCTAGAATAATGCTGTTTTAACTTAAGACTGCAGCTCTTCGGACTTTTCCACATAGCCATTGGTTTCACTGCCCACTCTGTTGCACTTCCCATCCTCACAATCGTAAGAACTCCTCTTGAGGAGACACATTCCCTCCTGCTGAGTAATAAGGGCACTGTGGCACTGAAATCACAGTTCCACAGCATCCTTATCTCACTTTAACCATTGCTCCCTTGCAAGCCTTTTCATGGCAAGATAAAACTAACCTTTTCTGCCTACACAAAGCTGCTGGGCTGCAAGAACATGGCACATGAAGGCTTTGCCACAATATACTAAGGTAAGAACTGGTAGGAACCCTTGCTTCTCACCAATGGAACCCATGCACATTTGCAATTGTAAAATGAAAGCTTTGACAAAGGAATTGCTTTGTTGCTGAACTGCAATAAAACTGACTCAGTTGGACAAGGATGAAGATGTGCAAATGGTGGTGTATGGAGTGGTCCCAACAAGTGCATTTTTTGTAAGTCATGCTGAAGTCCTCTAGCATATTTATGATTTTTGCAATCAAAATCTTGCAAGAAGCAAAATGGGGTGCAAAAGCTTCTAAGTGCTTAAGTTCACTTTGCTTTAATGTGAAGATGTTCAGATGTATCATAATGGAAATTATTAAAGAAAAAGGTCTGCATTTTGGATAGATAGGTATCTACTATGGCTTAATTTGGACAGGTATTCCTTGTGGAATCTTAACCATCCCAGCCTATAGGCAGCATGGTAGAATAATTTGTATGTTTTAGGAATTTGCCTCTTTCACCCTATTCCTCTCAAAAAGCATCACAATCACCAAGTGTCTAATTATCTCAGCATGTCTAGAAAAGAAAACAAGAGATGAGGGAGAAGGAGGGAGAAGGAGGGAGGAGCATGTGGCTGTTTGCCTTGGGCCAAAAAGCAGAACTGGGGGATCTAACATTTGATGGCAGAAAATACTTCCATACTTCCTTTCTTTCTGTAAAGTTGTCAGTGTCGACTGTGAATCTGGGCTTCTAGAAATGAATGCTGTGTTTCTAAAATTTTTGGCTTATTTGTTCTTTGTCAAGTTTTTCTATAAGCACATTGATCCAACTTAAAATATTAACTGGTCTTTTCAACCATAGTATAAAGCTGTGAAGTGTTGGATTAGAGTTTGCACCCTCTATTTGCACACAAGAAAAGATGAGAATTATAGCACAAAATACTTGATGTTTTTAGAGAATGGCCTAAGAACATAATTGTTCTCCTAGTTTTGATTTGTTTTGCTCCTAGCTGCTTTGGCTACGTTTCTCTTGACTGTTTTTTTACATTCTTAAAAGGAACTTGGAGGCTTTGATTGGGGCTGATTTTTTCTAAGAATGAAGATGAGCTATTTCTTGATTCTTTGTCCCAGCAGCCTAGCTTGCTACCTATGAATAAACGATTACTGCTCTGCCAAATATTTTGTATTTTTTTTCCTTAGGGACTTGTATAATTTTCTTTCCTTTTCTCTGTCCGTTCCCCCACCCCATCCCGCTGTGTAAAAGCCTTGTATCAGAAATGCTCTCCTTAGAAGTTTTTTTTTTAAAATAATTTTTATTAAACAGTTCTCTCTTTTTTATGGCTATTTCAAATGTGACAAACCTGGTCTATTTAAAGAGATTTGTGAACGTAGTTCTGCCGTATAAGGTATTAGTATTGGGATTAAATGCAGACAGGATTTATTAGGGGAAGAAGAATACTAAGGACTGAATGTATACACTGCTTTTGAAGTTTGGAAGGATTTGAAAATTAAATTAGATCATAGTTTACTAGTTCAAGGCAACTGGCTCAAAACAGCCTTTTAACTACTTTACCACAACCATAGTAACTCAAAAGTTTGCATAGCTGTAACTGAGAGCAAGATTAAGCCTCTGTGATATTTATACCTGCACCAGCTATTTTATGAGAATTTTTTTCTATCATGGTTTCTTCTGATTTGATGCCTGCTTTCTTGACATTGTAATAAACTGGCCAATAAATTGCATACCGGAGAGAGACACTACTGCCCTCTGCTGGGAAGAATGGAAATTCCTGTAGAAAGATTTGGGAAAGGAGGGGGGGAAGTCTTTAAAAGAAACTTTAAAACATTCCCATTTCTTTCTCTGACAGATTTTCTGTATTAAATCTTGAGACTGTATTTGAGATCTGCGTTTAGAATTCAGTGGGGGAAAAAATACTGTGATAGCATTGTGCTCCGTGATGCCACACTATGAATCCATTCAGATAAAAAGACAACCTGGTCTCTACAACATTACACAATGTCTAAACCTGCTTTCTCTAATCTGTCTTCTGAGTATATTATATCCCAGCATAGTAAAAAGTTATACATATTTAAAAGTTCATAGTTAGATAGCCCTGCATTACAAACAGTCAAACTGGCATAAAAGAATGTACATACAAATGTTTGCTTTCTAGAATATGCCTATTCAAAATGGGAGAGTTATTATTCATCAGTTTTGAGTCTTCTATTTCATATTCGTTGGCTGTTCTCTACCACTTTCTCCCTTTAATAGCAACATTAGAAGTGCTGTTAATGTCGGGCACCAAGACTCTTCTGAAGTGAGGATTTTTTTTTATTATTAAGAAATTTGCTGCCTAGTCCGGTCCATCGAAGTTCCATTTGAAGTCCAAATTATTCCTCTTTAGTTAGAGGCAGTTAGTATTTTCTTCCTGTTAAAAGTTCCTGCTTTAAGGGTGGATCTGGCTTTCTTTTGTTAGTTTCTTGGAGTTGTGTGCCCCATGGGATGGGTTCTTTTCTCACAACTCTCTCACAATGTTCCCTTTCTTTCTGCCCATAGAATGTTTTTTGCAAGAACAGGTTGAGGCCTAAGGTAAATTAAGAGGTTTGAGGAGTTACTTGGAGCTTGCTCATATAAGATGCATTTGCTGCTTACTGATGCCCTTTTGCGGGGGGGGGGGGGAAACTCAGAGGGGAGTTGTTATAGTAGCCTCCATCAAAACCTCATATTGTGAAGAACTATAGAAAAGCAGCACTCAGCCAAATGTCATATACTACGTTTTTATGGAGCACCTAAAGACATATTTTATGGTACAATTAAAATATTGGACTGGATCAGGATGTCCTTTATCATTCAAATTCTTACTTTAATACGCCGTCACAAATAGCACTTGATATAAATTCTCCTTTGTCAGGTCTCAATAGGCATTCAGCTGCTTGCACACGAGGAATTCTTCCCCAGTTCATGCATGATGGTTTCCCTGCAAAACATGGGGAAGGTAGAATCATGGGGACAACACCTGCCTTGCAAAGAGACAGGCCAGACACACCCCATCAACAAGATGACAACGGAGGTCAATGAGGTGTGCAGAATAGCAGAGATCTGGGAACAGTGGTTCGTGATGGTGAATGTAACTGGGACTTGGGCCAAAATGGCTATGGCCTCCTGGGGCAGCAAGAAGACCCTTTGTGCCTCACCGCTTGGCCTGGGCTTTGCACTGCTCTGCATCTTAGAAGCTTCTTGCAACCCCAGAGCTGCAGCACACCAAGAAGCCCCTTTGTGCTTCCTGGGGCACAGCGGCTTTGCATCACGCTACTGGGCTGGACAGGGCAGCTGAGGCTTGTAGAGTTGGCTGTGGCTTTGCATTGCACAGCAGCCCAGGGATTTCTTGCAGCAAGGGGTCTTTGGTGCTCTCTGAGCTTGGTTGTTGATGATGATGTTACCTAGTTTCGGTAATGAAATGTCTGCAAGAAAACAACCAAGCTCAGAGAGCACCAAGGACCCCTGATTTCAACCCTGAGCTACAAATATTCTCCTTCATTGTTTCTTGCAACCCCAGAGCTTTGTACACAAGAAGCCCTTGAGCCACAGCATATCCTTTCTTTGATCTCCCTGCATTCACACACATGCACACACTCACCTCACATGCTCTTTCCCTGATCTCCCAGAGGTAGCACCATGCTGCAGCAATGCATCATCAACTAGTGTGGGATCAATAACATTTCTGCTGGGTCTTTCGGCAGAGCACATCTGTTCTCCCCAACATTTACACAATGTTTCACAGCTGAATATTAATTCAATCTTCTTTCATATAGAGAACAAATTATTGACCCTGCCATTTGAAACGTTCTTGACCGCAGGTCCTGCATATAGCCAGAAAGAAATCAAAACACAAAGCCAAGGAATGGAATGAACTGATTGATAGATAGAATGTGGGTTCTTCTTGGGAAAACTGGATTCATCTTATCTGAATTCTGTAGAAAGTTTTCAATTTACAAAGACCTAAATTAGTACTCTGTGACCAGAGAGACAGAAATAGTTGAATTTAAAAGCCGAGTATCCAACTTATTCACAAGAACTTTTATTCTATACCCAGTGTCCAGGGTATTATTACAATTTCCCAGTTATATCCTGCTTTTTTCCTTTTACCTTGGCAATGATGGGAGAACAGGTTCATGTAAACAGAGCCTATTATGCTACATCTAACCTTTCATCCTTTAACACACATTGCTACTATAAGAACAACAACATATTGCCTAGAATCGTGATGGCAAAACTATGGCACATGTGTCAGAGGTGGCATGCAGTGCCCACTCTGATGGCACATGAGCCATCAACCCAGTTCAGCTTTGCTACACATGTGTGCATGTCCCCCACTGGCCAGCTGGTCTTCGGGTCTCTGCCGTGCATGCAAGGGGCATGTGAGGGGGCGCATGCACAGGGGGTAGGGGGCATGTGGGGGGCATGAGCACATGCAGGGGGCATGCATGCAGGGGCATGCTTTGGGTACTTGGTCCGGAAAAGGTTAGCCGTCACTGGCCTAGAACACTAAGACAAACAAAATTAACTCATTTCAAGTTCAGCATGAGCATAAGGAAACAGGTTGGGATAATTTCTGTGACTAGAAAAATTTCAGAAGATTTCTTGAAAAGCTTAGAGTTTAAAAAGAGCATTATGAGCTAATTAACCCCAATTTAAACAGAATAAAAAGAGCCAAATCTGACCCAAAGCACCATTTCTAAGAAATAAAAAGCTCACACTCAATAATTTTGGCTAAAGCTGGCAGGATTGACACACTCACATAACAGAAATTTGGCAGCCTTAGCCAGAAGTATATTTTTTTTAACTGAAGAAAAAAGTTTTTCCAAAGAAGCAGCAGTGTATTTTCACAAGAAAATATTTTTTAAAAAATTTGGGGAGGCGCGGTTTTACATGTTCTTAAGTAATATTTACCCTACAATAAATGAATAGCTTTTCTTGTTCATGAGTTTGTTATTTTTTAAAATAATCGTATTGTTTTGAAAAATAACAAGCAATACAAAGTAAACTTAGAAAGGAATAATAAGAGAGAAAAGCAAAAAGAGAAAGAAATAACAAGAAAGGAGAAAAGAAATATTTAAAGAAGTCACTTCATCACAAGTACAAACAACCTTATTAATTCTTCATCTGCACAAGTTTACATGCAGGTACCTCTTCTTCCATAACCTATCCCATATCCAAATCCATAAATCATGGTGTCAGCAAAAAGTATCAGAATTTTACAGGAACATGTTTTAGATTAACCTTGGTAAAACAAATCAACTTCCTACTCTTTCTTTTTGCTTCTAGTAATTGTGATCCTTAATTTATTTGGATATTGTCATAAGCTTGATATCTCTTCAGGTTTTATTCCCCCATCTCACAGGCTTCTTCAAGCCCTATGGAACATGATGATATTTGGCTAACTCATCTAAGGCAATGACAGTCATACACACTTACCATAAGGGGATAACAGGTGCAATTAGATAACTACATTTAAAAGGAAGATGTTGGGAATAGGGTTTGTGTTGTCTGTTATAACTAAAAAGTGCATGTACAAACAGACCACAAACCACTAATTCCTCTTTCTGACAAATCTCTGAATGAATGTACCATTCATATTCAAATGTTGATGTATAAAATACAGAAATATGAATTGCATGCATTTTATATACAAACTAAATTCATGCTCACTGCATGTTAATTATTGATGTTCATGTTCATTCATGTTCAGTATGACTCCTCATGAGCCATATTGAAATGGGGAAATGTTAATCTCAAGTGCACAATTATAGCATGACTCTATAGTGTCATATAGACTCCCTGTTGTGTCTATAGACTCCCTATTGCAAACGGAAGACAACAAATTAAAGGCAAGACAAATTTCAACTTTTTAAAAAATTATATTAAAAAAAAGATTGTCAAGGGTTAGCCTGAGACTCATGGAGAATATGTTATTACTATTGGAGTCTACAGACATGAGAAGGTTGTCTTTAAAAATAGCAGATTGAGATTCCTCAAACCTTTCAGCAAGACATGAAGGGCAGTCATGGATTGAAGTGTGGAAAAAACAAGTATAAGATGTCATATTCAAAGCAAGATACTACAGGTGCAATCCAATGCTGTTTGAAATGTCTACACTGCCAGCAGTCTGAGCCAGTGGTTTGCCCCTTATTGGGCAAACCGGTAGCGGCGGCGGAAGGCTCCGCCCACCCATCCGGATGCTTCTGTGCATGCGCAGAAGTGTTGCGTGCACACATGAGGGTGTGTACACCCACGAGCAAACCGGTAGTGACGGGTTTTGAAACCCACCCCATCCATATCTAGTTATATATAACGGAAGATGTATCTAAAAGTCATCTTTTCACCTGTATTTATGTTTTAAGGTAAGCATTGTTTAGATGAGAAGGGGAACACAACTCAAAATAAAAGAGAATCAATTAATTCTGCATAATTAAAGATCATCCTTCCAAAAATTTAGCGGAGGTAGAGGAGGACATGACAGAGGAATATTTTTGGATTAAATAATAAAATGGCACCATATTGTATCTCAAAAAGAGTTTTGATCAATCCAAAATGTAATGTCTAATTTTCTCCAATTAAAAAGTGTGCATTTTCTTCCTTTCTTTTCAAACAATTTTCTTCTATGCAGAACTGACAAAAGTAAACAAATTCATTCTTTGTGCATGAAATTAGCATTTTCATGTTTCAATATAGATAATTGAATCAAAGCCTCACAAAAGGTAATTGTCTGAGCCAGTTATGCTGGTAATGGATTGGATTCCATTTTTCAAAAATCTTGCACCATTTGTCACATGGGCCACATAGACATGAAATACCCAAAGCTCACCAGCATTATGGAAAAGAAACACAGTTTATGTGGCTTAGATAAAGGTAAAAGTTCCCCTTACACATATGTACTAGTCGTTCCTGACTCTAGGGACAGTGCTCATCTCCGTTTCTAAGCCGAAGAGCCAGCGCTGTCCGAAGACATCTCCATGGTCATGTGGCCAGCATGACTAAAGGCCAAAGAGGCATGGAACGCTGTTACCTCCCACCAAAGATGGTTCCTATTTTTCTACTTGCATATTTTACGTGCTTTCGAACTGCTAGGTTGGCAGAAGCTGGGACAAGTAACGGGAGCTCACCCTGTTATGCGGCACTAGGTATTCGAACCACTGAACTGCTGACTTTTTGATCAACAAGCTCAGCATCTTAGCCACTGAGCCACCATGTCCTACGCCACTATGTGGCTTAGTTTCACAGAAATTAGACTCCATCTGTGAATACATTTTACTGCTACTTCCCTTGTTTGAATTGAGATTATCTTGAGTAGCTCACAAAGTAGCAGCCTATTGACAGTTTCTACAAGAAATGTTAAGATCTACCTAGTAGCTTTTATGATAGTTGGATTACCCTAAACTGCATCTTTGGTATCTAAGCTATTTCTAAATTCTAGAGTCCTAGTCTTTAATTGAATTAATTTATACTGTACATTTTCTGTAAAGGTAAATTGTCTAAGAGCTTTAATAGTCTGAGGAAATTAGGAGACAAAATCAAGAACCTGGTTTCTTTATAACTTACTCTGTATAGGATAAATTATGTAATTATTAATTTATTATTAATCATTAAATGTTTAATAATTTAAATATTCCTTCTTACTTTCACCTGGAATATGCATTAAATTTCAAAGGATCTAAAAATTTGGGGGTAGGCAGGGGAATCTTAAGCCATGACTTCCATATTTTTAAAACTGGATTCCTAAAATGGTTTTTAAATTGTGCCAAAAAATGAATTGGAAAAGGACGGTGATTCTCAAGACCAAAAATTCTCACTAATATCCTCATCTGGGCAGCTAAGGAAATATACTGTCAGCCCTCCCATTCACAAAAAAATTTAAAACCCACTCGTGATTTCAATACATTGGCTTAATGTAGTCTATATGCTTGTAGAGAGAATATGAAAACCCCTTCAGACAGTCACAGTTCAAAGTCAAGTAAATACTCTTTCTGTTATAATATATATGGAAACTGGGAGGGGCCAGAAGGGGGGCTATGGCCCAGGCAGGCCTTCCAATGGGAAAACAAAGGCTCCAAGCACAAGATAATCTCACTGGAATGCAGGCTTCAGTCCTACCTGAAGCAAGAGAGAAAAAATGCAAAGAATTTTTCAGAGTACAGTGAGGAAATGGAGCTTTTTAAAATTTGCTATACAAACTTAAAAAAATTAAAAGTGATAATGATCAGTTGAGATAAATGCCATCCAAGATGAACAGAACATCCCCATATCATACAGGATTTTAGTTTAGTTTTGTTTTTCTTTAGATTTATCATTTGATAACAATTTGCATTTTTAATTTTTTTAAATTTGGAATCAAGTACTTACACATTTTCATCTGTCCTAGAGTAGGAGAAATTTCATTTTATATGATACCAGAGAAACCATATCAAATGAATGTTCTATTTTTAAAAAATCTACTAACAGCACCTGCAAAAATAAAGTATGTTTACAAAGTACAGAAAAAATACAGGGAAATGTTTAATTGTACACAAGCTTAAATGATATTTGGCAATATTTTATATCAAATATATAATCCATACTGAACAAAATGTTGGCTTTATTTATTGATCAGTTTCACTCTAATATATTTTCTGTACATTTTTCTACATGCAAATTTTTGCCTATGGTTTCTATAAGGCAGGTACTTACTTTATACTTCTGAATTGAATATTGTATTGTAAAATTTAGAAAAACTTTAGGATTCTCTCCTATCTCTATTCACAAATAGCAGGAAAGTAGCAAATCACTCTATCCTGACATTACTTCTTGTGTGAAGTGTTATTATTCTTCTTCCAAACTGTTCTAAAGTGGTACCCTGATTAATACACAATATATTTCCATAGTGGAGCTAGAATAGTGTTGACATAAAGTTCACAGATGTAGATGCACATATTTTTTTTAAAAAACCCTGAAAAATGCAAGACATGAAGCCAACAAAATGATAGTGTAATCACATTGGTTTTTGACATCAATTGTTTAATTAAAGGCAAGATTGTATTTGTGTAAAAAGAATACAGTAAAAGTCAACCCGTTTTCAGACAATTGACTGTCTTATGTGGGATACTATCGGTTTAACAACTGGTTCGCTGAGCACGCGCTTCGCTTCACTTTAAAGAAAGAGAGAACTAGTTCACTCACGGCTGAAAGTTGGAACTAACCATTCACCCGAACCAGTCCGATTCGGTAGAATCCCACGACTGATGTGTGAAAAGAAGCATTGCTCTCACTTTTCATGTGTGTAAAATGAGCAGGTATTCCTCACAGCATACATATTTCAGGCGGTAGCCATCATGGTAAAAGGTCAATCATCCGTCACTGCAGCTGGGTCGATGCTGAACCATTTCAGAGAGGTTTCTTGCCATGCACAGGATTCATTCAGCTTCTTGTTTGGGTTGTTGGATCCAATGTAAGTGCAGTACAAACCAACCGACTGATGCAAATATATTACCACATGCAAATGTGGTGACTGAAACATGGAGCCTTGTTCTCTGGTTTCTTGAGGTTCAAATGGTCGAAAGATTGCCTTTCTGGCCTTCAAACCAATGCATCTTAGAAAGCAAAATTTTGCCTATAAGCCATTTTGACACACACATACACAACATTTAATAAAATGTCAGTGGTTTTTGTTTTGGTTGCAACAAACTTATTCTTAGGAAACAAAGTATAGGTTTGAATTGTCCAAGGTCAATATTCCTGCACACTATCTGTCACTCTTTCGTTTTTTAGTTGTTGCAGTTGGGTTTTTCCTTAATATGCTAGTGAACTGATCATTTCCTAAGATTATTCACAAACAGTGGTAGGAGAAGGGGAGTGGGATCAGTAAATCCCAAGGATTCCCATTTCCATTGGAAGTGTAGCTTGAATTGCACTTAACAAAAGCTATAGGTCACAAGTTGTACAGGGATGTAGAGAGACAGCTGAGAATGTTTTCTGTGTTCCCTTTTCATCTTTCACTCTCTTTGGTGTTTCTTTTGCTAATCTCAGGATTCTTCCATTCTGACTTTGTTCCTGTTAAGAAGATCTAGCTAAGAGCTAGGCTTTGCTGATTCCCCACCCCCTATATTTCCTGTAATAAACTTACTTTCTGTTAAAGTTTTAAAGAGCTGCTTCAGTAGTTACTCAGGTTAGAGTTCTGCTCTCTAAAAACAGACATTGCCTAACGTTCTGCTGAGTCAGGGTTAATAGGAATGGATGAAGGAGATTGAGTCAACTGAGGGATGGTTATTAGAGTGTAAAACATCCCAGCATTAATTTTGATTTGTGCAAAATAAAAAGTGAGCAAGGTTGCATTTGGAGGATGCTCCACAAGAACCCAATGAATTGTTAAGATCTTCTTTGTTCACCTCTATCACCCACTCTTTAATGCTTCACGTGTTGCATTACAAAAACATCTGCTGTTAAAGCCTTGACAATCCATATTTCATTTTCAGTATCTGTTAATGACTAAAATTCAAGAAGAGGAGAATTGCCTGAAACTTCATATTGCCCACTAAGCCAGGTGTCTGAACTAGTATCATTATGAAATAAAACACTCTGTTGTGGGCTTTAGTCACAGTAATGAAAGCCTTTCATATAAGAGCATCTAGCCTGATCCCTGTTGAATTTTAATATTTTTAGTGTTGTAGGGTTGTTGTATTTTAAGTATTTAATTGTTTTTAACTTTCAGCCAAAGTTTATATGGGTTTTATAATTTTTAACTTTTGTGTACTGTTTTTTATTCGGCTGTTCACCGCCCTGAGTCCGCAAGGAGAAGGGCAGTATATAAATCTAATTAATAATAATAATAATAATAATAATAATAATAATAATAATAATAATAATAATAATAATAATAATAATAATAATAGTATAATAGCTTCACTGAATCAAAGCAAACTACATTTCCACACTTACAGAGAGACAGAGAAACAGGAAAGATTTGGATTAGAATTAGGAATACCCAGATTTAAATCCAGTCTCAGCTATAGAAGCTCACCAGATGACTTTGGACAATTCACCTTCTCTCTCAGCCTATGCAAATTTACAGAAATGTTGTCTTTGGAAAAATTTAGAGGAAGAAGAACTGGTATACACCAGCTAGTATGTATGCCAATTCAACCTTCTGGTGAAAAAATGGAACATAATCAAAGACATAAATGTTTTAATGATAAAAATGATTGCACTGCAATCAGCACAAGAAGATTTTGAACAAAAATCTAATGCAAAAATCTAATGCTTAATTTGTGCAAAAATCCTACAACAAAACATTTTGGAACTAATATTGATGATGTTATACATGATATATTGGGCTTTCAGATTTCACAGTCTGAATTCCTCAGAATCACCTTATGTTTAGTAATTTGTGAGACTAAATATTTAACCTATGGCTTACATGTGCTGGGAAGCTTGAATTAGTTTCACTTTCCAACACATCTATATGTAGAAAGGATGATCAGAGCAATATGAAGGATGTGAAAAAAGCCTTATATAAATGCCACTTCTAGATCAAGGGTAGATACTGTATCTCTTTTGGTTTGTAGCCCCAATTCTTCTTTAAAAACAAATTAAACTGAGACAATGTGTAGCTATGCCTCATTCTGAGAAAACTACCTGTCCTCAAATAAATCATTCTTACTTTGGGATCTCAGGAGCCAAAATTTGGTTTCAGCATTAAATAGTAAAATATTATGCAGCTGAAGAAATAGAGGAGGGGGAAAAAATCTAATATGCCTCGATTTGACAATATTTGTACATTCCCACTGAGCTAAAATGTAGTCAATTATCTAACTAATCTAAAAACAAGTAATCTTTTTTCGTGAGCTTTTAATGATATTCATAGTTACGACAGTGATGAAAAAGTAACCTTGTGACATATCCTCAATATTTTTAATCTTTGCAGCAGGGGTGAAATTCAGCAGGTTCTGTCAAAGTTCTGGAGAACCGGTAGTGGAAATTTTGAGTAGTTCGGAGAACTGGCAAATACCATCTCTGGCTGGCCCCCCGAGTGGGATGGGAATGGAGATTTTGCAGTATCTTTCCCCTGCCATGCCCACCAAGGCATGCAAGCCACACCATGCCCACCAAGCCACGCCCATCACTGCTTTGCAGGCGTATAAAGCAAAAGCAAGTGAAAGTAATATCATATGCACAGTCACAGTTTCACTTAGGGACTGCTTCACTTAACAACCGAGTTGTCATTTCCAATTATGGTTGCTAAATGCGGAATTATCTGTATTTCAGATACTTTTAGTTCACTTGTAAATGTAAAGTGATTTCACAAAAAAAACCTTAATGTTTCAACACATATACTCTCCGTATGTTTGGATCAAATATTTATTAAAATTAAAGTGATTGTTCAATATATAAGCATTACATTTGAAAATCAGGAAAAGTTTATCCTGTGTATTTCATTTATATTTAGAGAACTGTACTGATGTGATAGGATACAAATTATAAAATAGTGACCTATTCTCAATCCTACTGATGTCAGTCAGTTAAAGAAAACTAAACCAGTTGCCTTTTGAAAAAGCACCTTTGAGTCAACCATGACCTGGATGACTGAGAATCTCCATGGACATCCTTGGCATCTCCAAAACAAATTGGCAGATAAGAAACTATGGGAGCATTTAGTTGATAAGTCATTTTGATGCATATAACTTTAGGGGTATATCTGAATGGGAAGTGAGTCCTTGAAAAGTGATCTTGAGCCTTTTTGATTCTGTGTTCCAGAAGGCTCCAGGATGAGCCATGGTCCCCGATTCAAACAGGCACCCCAAGGAGAGGTTTATATTCCTGAATAGAAACAGAAGAAAGAGATTTGGCAGTGGGGGAGGAGAGAAGCCTGCATTTCGAATTCTTCTCTCTCTTTTTTTTCCCCAGCATTGCTGAGTATGAAAGGAAAACCCTTGTCCTTTTGTCCCCTCACTTGCCCTCTACAGATGCACATGCAAAATCTAATTAAAATTTAGCAGAAGAGGGGGGTGGGGAACTGACATGGGTTTTTTTAGGTTAAAAAAAAAAGAGCAGTGAGAGGAAAAGAGAGAGAGAGAGAGATCTTTAACAAAGGCCATAATATTAACAGGGCCGATTCGTCAGCCACTACCTGATAATATAGAGTCAGGAAAAGCTTTATTAACATTGGAAGCCTGGGTTCTTTGTTAATTACGGGCTTGCTAATGATTTGGAATATTGGCCAGTTCCGGGGGATGTTGATGAATAGAGACCTTGCTAAGATTTATTCCTAATTATCTCATTTGTCTCCCTCCATTACTTTTTATGGCTGAAATTTATGGAGCTATTACTGGGGACATCGCTGCAGCTCAGAGATTATTTGGGAAAGGAGAGATGTTTAATAATAATAATAACAATAATAATAATGCCCGATTAATAGGAAACCGATTATGCTACAATGAGAATGAGCAGAAGGGTATTTTATACTCTCCCCTCATCCAGCCTTCTCCCCCCACCCCCCACTCCCCTTTAGTGTCTCTTGGCTCATATTTAAGATGAAGTCATGTCCTTCCTATGAAAGCTGAAGGAAGGTTGAAAGAACAATTTGGAAATTCCTTTTGGTACTTTTTCAAGTCCTTTTCTGAGCCCCTTTGGTTTACTCATTCCAAAAGAAAAAAGACAAAAAAGACAAAAGACATCATGCATGCAATATTGCTTCTCCTATCCCAATGTGGTCCATCTTTTTTATGCATGGTCTCCACCAACTGCAATACATGGCATCAATGTGCCACAATCTGGGGAAAATGTGCTGTTTAGAACAAAAACATTAATTTTTCAGTGATGTTACTGAGGTTATGCATCTGCACATGTCATAGAAATCATTAGTAAGTTATAATATCTCTATTATATTGTGGCATATTTTCACAAAGTTTTTAGTGGGCTCTCCAGCACCTTTAAAGTTTAAAGCAAAGTAAGGCACAAAAAAAGAGTTATTCTAAGGCTGGAACAGTTCATACTTGTAGTATGTTAACTATGTCTTCCTGGCTACCTTGATTCCTAGTCCAAGTACAGAGACGAGAAGTAAATGGAAAATGGAAATTACACAGAAACACTTTTACAGAAAAAGGGCATTCTTGTGAACAGACAACATTAACGATTGTGTTGTGACTAAATTCTATTTAAGTTGGTAAAATCCTATCAGGAGAAACAGTTTAAGTTCTACATTTTATATATATCTGTGCCAGCAGCAAAAATGGCAGATTAGTTTCTCCGCATTCTTACAGTTGCTTGACATGTCATCAAATCCTTCAACTACATTCTGCTCAGGAAAATCACACCAAAATAGACTGAATTCATGTTTTCTCATAACCACAAAGGGCCTTTCAGGGCCATTGTAGATACTTCAGGTATGCAGTTATGGTTAAGGCTGAACATTTGAAGTACCAACATTATCAGATCAATGGAACATATAATGCTTCACTACTCTATACAATTTGTCTATACAATTTGCCATAATACAAGTCTATGAGCATTCTTTAAAAAGGTAAATTACTAGTGGAGTAATAACCTTGAGCCAGTTGTTAAGAGAGCGAAACTGACTAGTCAAGAATCATAATGGGAGGGAGCTAATTGAGATGAGAAAAGACTGTTCATTCTAGTTAACTGATATCTAAATGTAAATGTTGTTGGTTGTTTTAGATCCTATTGTTTCATTTTCCATGAGCATCACCTACCAAACCTCCATACAGTCAGAAACATATTATTGTAATGATTGCTTTGGGAAACCGAGTTGATTTTCCCAAAACACAGCTGAAATGACACAAATCAGAGTTTTGCTAAAGATCACAAGTGAGTCATAGCACACATCAAGAATAAAAAGTCTCAGATTTTCTCAGCCAGAAGTTCTTATAAATACCTCAGCCATGACTAGAGCAAACTTCATTCAAGACTTGTTGAGACTGGCTCATCTTGAAGATCAAATTTCTACCTGTTAAACTCATAGCAAGAATAGCCTTGGTCTTAGGAGGGTTTTTTTTTTCAACAGCCCAAACACCTCCAGGGAAACAAATACTATTTGTGTTATTTATATCCTATTTCAGGGTCTGGGTGTCGTTTTCTTTCCATGACATCAGAATGAAAGGCTAATGAGCCCCTTTAAGAGAGGATAAGAGGAACATGAAATTGTTGCTCTGCTTCACTGCAGGGCCTGGCCTGAAAAGTTATTTCAAGCAGCCAGGCAGCTAACATGTAGGATCCTATCCCAGCACTAGCATGGGGATTGAGGTTTTGCTAATGAAACTTGCCTGGGGTAATTATTTTAATCTGGGTTATTGAGATGGAAAGCAGCTCTTTCGGTGTCTGCAAATTTATAATAGCATGAGGGGGGGACAGAGAGACCCCCTCCTCTCCACAAGAGCCTTGCTTTCCTTTGATCCTTTGTGTAAGGCCTCTTATCAGCAGGCGAGTAGGTTTACATAGTGAAAGATAGAGGAATAATACTCAGCCAAGATAAGCCACAGCCCAGTCTTGCCTTTGTGTAGCAAATTTGATAGCACTGGGAAAATGTTTACGGGGAGACTTTGGGCGGGAATTAGTCCCCAATGCAGCTGAGAAAAATAATTGACTTGAATTATAATTAGAAGGGTGCTGGGTGGGATTTCTATTGCCGTGGTTGGATCTGTATGCTCATCTTGGTTAGCTGTCAACACTTCTAGATTTTTAGAATCAAACACCATAATTTTAGAATGACTTTGTTTTCTGCACTCCCTACAGTTGATAGCTGAATACAGAATTTTGCAGAAGAAAACAGATCAACAATGTTTAGCTTTACATAGTGTGGGTGTTAGTGGATTTCTCTGCTAATCCTGTACTTTAAGAAATGCAGGGCTAGTTCTTCTAAGATACATCTGAAGATACATTGGTTTTAAAAAGATCCACATTGCAACAGTTGAAACATCTGGTACTATTGCAGGTAACCCATCACTCAGAGGCCTTTGGAGTAGGGATTAAAGGAATTCCACCAGAAATCCCATTAATTTTCCTGGGAGCAGAAGTAAAAAGATACACAAAGATGGAGTCAGTTGCCATACAAAATGTAGTACTGAAAGGAGACTGTGCTAGCACTTCCCTTTATCAACTCAACAAAACCTGCAGGGAAAAAAAATGGCTGTCTTGGCAGAAGCGCATGCATTTTTGTAAACTATGAACGAAAAGAGATAATTCTATTTTAAAATTTACTTGGGATTACAAAATCTTCTTTGAGAAATTTATTTAACAAAGAATAGGTTTGGGAAAATCTGTATGTTAAATGAATCCAAGAAAAATGTGTTTGAACCCCCTAGTACATTTGAAAAAGCTATATATAAAAAATCAGTACTTTCATAAAGTTCCAAATGAAGACAAATGCATACATCTTTTACAATTTTTTAAATCTATTAATAAAATGATCTAGAATTTTATCCTACTATCATGAGTAGTATAAAAAAGAAGAGGGAGTAAAATTATCTGCACATTCAATTGTGCACAAGCTTTTGGCATACCTGTATAGTAAGAAATTTCATTTTTGGGGGGTTTATTTATGGTTTTGTATCTCATCCCTGTGATTCATATCAGGATAGCTTACAGTTTAAAAGACAAAAAAGCGGGGCTTAGTACTTAACAAAATATCTGTTAAAAATAATAAAATAGGAAAAAAGGAAATATAATTTTCTAGGAAATTACATTCCTAGATTATGCTGTCATAATTTTCTCTATGAAAACTAAGGGACACAACTTATGCTTTGAGAATTTCAGAGTTTCAAGATACATCTCAATTTTAAAATGTAGTCAATCCCAAATAGATAGATTGCCTGTTCACAGTTAACTGAACTGTGAAGTTGCAATTCTTTTTTCAATTGTGTACTGAATTTGTAGGTATCATCAGACAATAATTCAGGCATAATCATCACACATCAATCAGTTGTCCTAGGAGAGCGACTGGTTTCATAGCAGCTTAAATCAAAGCTTCTATTTCATATTCTGGATCAGCTCACAGCTCATATTCAACTCCAGAATATGAGTTGATCCAGAATATTTAGTCTTAGAAGACAAGACTAAAACACTATCCCATTCAGCTGGTCCAGAATGCGGCCATGCGAGTGGTTATGGGAGCGACTCATCGCTCCCGGGTAATTCCCCTCTTGCGCGAGCTGCACTGGCTCCCAGTGGTCTTCCGGGTGCGTTTCAAGGTGCTAGTCACCATCTTCAAAGCGCTCCATGGCTTAGGACCAGGATATTTACAGGACCGCCTTCTGCCAATGAATATCTCCCACCACCCGATACGCTCTCACAGAGTGGGCCTCCTCAGGGTGCCGTCGGCCAGACAATGCCGGTGGGTGGTCCCGAGGGGAAGAGCATTCTCTGTGGGAGCTCCTGCCCTATGGAATGAAGTACCCCCGGATATAAGAAAGATTCCTGACCTCCGTGCCTTCCGACGAGCCCTGAAGACTCTACTGTTTCATCAAGCCGGTCTGACTTAAACTAGTGTTAAATTTTTAAAAGGGTTTTTAGTAGGGGTTTTAAATTTACAGCCAAATAGTTTAATTATTTTATTAGTTTTAATTTTTATATGTGATTGTTTTAATATGACTGTAAACCGCCCTGAGTCCCATTCGGGAGAAGGGCGATATATGAATGCAATAAAACTGAAACTGAAACTGAAACTGAAACAGAGAGCATAGGCAAAAGTTCAGATCCAAACATCGGGGCAGTAAACAAGAGAGCAGACCTCCACATGAGAAATTGGCATCTTCAGGGGTATGGCCCTATCCCAAGCAGTTAATATTTCTTCTTTGTTTTTAGAAAAAAAAATCACAGCAACATACATGATTTTTAAGAATATAACATTTAACAGCTTTGGCATAGCACTTAAAAACAAATCCAGTTCTGCTACTAGGGTGGGAGATGTTAATTTTATTTTTAAAAGCACAGTGGACTACGCTACTCTTCTATTATAATTAAAAACAGATAAATGATGGGATGAATCTGCAATTACTATAACATCTATTTTCCTCATCTGGTTTGCCTCTTGTGAGCTTTCTGTTGCTTTCATTGTATAGCCTGGAATTCTCATTACCTTATCCCATAATTAAGGATTACTGGTGGCGTTTACATTTTATATGCCACAACGGCAAATACAGTTTTTATTAGATAAGTTAAAATAAGGCTATGTTAGTAATATTAGCGGCTTTTCCTTTTCAAGTCCATCAACTGGCATGAGCCTATTTATAAGATGATCACTGGCAATAGAAACTATTTCATAATAAGGCTAATTCTTATAAAGGCAAACTAACTGATTCTCTCAGTATTGGCACTTGTACATATGATAGAATCCCCACACTTAATTGGGTCAATTAAGTATTCCTGCAAAAATCACTGGGAAAGCTAAGCAAAAGCCAACACCCATCACAGCTCAGCATCTGGTTTTTCATCACAATCAAACAGATTTTTACGATCATCCAAGTTAGAGGCTATTTTGTTAAAAAGTAAAACATTAGTTGTTTCATGGACCTGCCAGTTTAAGAAGAGGGAGGGAAAGATTGGAAGAGCTTGGACAAATGCTGTATCACACATAATAACTGCATCTTTAACTGACTTGCCTCCTCCACCATTCTAGAAGACTATTTAAAAACTATAGTATATTGAACACCTCACTAAAGTAACCTGGCTATTCAGAGAACAGAGCTCAAAAACAAATAATATGCCTGGCCCAGGAACTGAAAAAGGATAGAGTCAACAAGTCCAACTAACTACATCAAGAACATAACCTTTGGCAAGAGGGTCCTTTGCCAAAAAAACCCTGTAGCCTCCAAAAAGGAAAAAGGGCTAAAAAAACTGAAGTTAAAGGAAAAACTACCTAAGTGAAGAAAGTAAAACCATCAATAAGGAACATGACTCAAAGCCCTCAAACACAGCTCAAAGTGTTAGATAATCTTGATTCTGAAGTGTTTCAAGGTAGCTTTATACTGTAATACCTATCCAACCCTCCCAGAGGAACAACATGAAGAGCAGATACCATACCTCAGTGATATGGAATATCACTATAGCTCATTGATGGCCACCTCCAGAAATCTAGTTGAATGGGAGAATAAAAGCAGTGACATCTCATTTATGAATTACATCAGAAGGTTTGACATTTTTTTGTTACAGGAAACATGACTTTCTGACGACTCAAGAATTTGAATCCCTTTCAGTGAGGGCAATCTAGTAGCCTAACTTGCTTATTTCCTTTGCACTTCATTTTGAAATTCTTCATGGCTGTTTCTTGGAGTACTGTGTAATAACTGTACAACATTTAACAAAAGTAATAGCTGTATTACATTTAACAATTTCATATATTTATTTACTAATGTTTACAACATGTTACTGTAATTAGAGCTGTATATTGGTAACATACAAATGAAATTCCCATATGCCTTTATAATTCTCACAGGTGATTTCAAAGCAAGGGCAAGTTTCCCTGACAAACTGCTTCATACTAAATGCCATTACTATCCTCTAATATAGATGTCATTCCAGCACTTCTCAGATAAATTAGCAGATAAGTTGGGGAACTTTAATGGGTCTCATCTACTTCAAACTTTCAACAAATTTAAACTTCTTAAGTGGTTCTATGCCTAATGATTACTCAATAAAATTTTCCACTGGACTGGGCCTAGTTCCTTTCTAGCAAACTACATAGCAATTTCCTAAAATGTTCCTTTTCATTCAGCTATTCTTCATCAATAATGTTCCCAATAGTGACCAATTTCCAGGAATTTTAATCATCCAGGTTACCACCATACTTCTTTGTGGCCTGTGATATGTTATTACAGAGGAAGACAAATTCTGTCCTCGCCATATTAAACAGTAACCACAACAGATTTTACTAAAGTCCTAAGATCTGATTCAGCTGATCATGCTGAAAATTATATTGTTATTAGCAATAGTAGAGCAGGTAAATCAATTCTAAGTCATTTCTCCAACTAAATGCAGTTATTACAGGGAAAAAATTATCCATGACATATTCTGTATGCACATTTGATTGTGATCCTGCAATAAAGCTATATCTCTATAGTTGAATAATATATGCTTAATCCTGTAGAGTGTTGTTAACCCGGGTCTAACATCCATGCTAATTTAGATGTAGTTCTAGATTTGCCAGTTGCCCTATAGAAAACTTGAGGAAAATCAATACTTTGAGCCAAGTAAAAGAGCATGGTTTTCCCACGTTCAAAAGACTTAGCATCTATTTTCTATGGCTGCAGAAAGATTGCTTTTCACACCAGACCCAGGTCTCTCTGAGCATGTCTGCCAGTCAAGAAAAAAGCCCCAATGGAGAAGTTCCACACTCCTATCCTTGCCATAGCTCATCAGCACAGATGGCAAAAGCTAAATGTTATGATAAGGTATTTCTCCCAAATTTCCCTCCTAATAGAATTACCAGACTGCAATTATCCTGCAAGCCTGAAAAACTGCCAGAATCCCAATTAGGAATCTGAGGATATAATTGCCTCTTAATTAGAAAGATTTGTCAAATGCAAATAATTTCCTTAGCTCCTGATTTCTGCTCTTCTTTTTACTTAAAATCTAGCTATTTCCTTTTTGTCTGCCCTCCCATTCCTTGCAAATCAGGTCTGGCTTTTCCCACTTGCATTTTTCTGCCAGACTTCCATTAGTTCAGTTATTGTGACAGCTGAACTGCATGACAGGAGTTAAGCCACATTTATATTTCATGGAAAAAATATGCTTTAAAAGAAGAGGGGACTCAAACAAGGATCCCAAGAGAAACAAAATGCGAACGTTCTCCTGATGCTTACATAAAATATAGAACTTTGAACATGTAAGAGTTGCCAATGACCCTCCAGTCCCTCCATTCTCAAACTGGGGCCATCCAAGTGTGTTGGACAATTCCCACATACCTCAGTCATCGTGGGAATCCACACATCTGACCAGCGTGGAGAAGAGTGATTTAAAATTAAGTATTATCTGTTTTTAATCCTTAAATTGCTCATCAAAATACTTGTTGACGAAGAGTCTATATTTTTTCTTATTCTGTTATTGGCCAATAGATTTTCCTAGACAGAATATGAATCTTAATATTAGCCTCCTCAAAATTTATCAATGCAGTTTATGAAACATTAATTTAAACTGGATTTCCGTTTAAAACTCTCAACTCAACTCAGCCTATTGAAAAGGTTGGGACTTGGCTACAACAGGCAAATTTGACAACCATATCAAAGGTTTAAAAAGGTTTTTGTGACCTCTGAATTTATTTTCATGAATCCAGATGGCAGTTTCCATGACTGACGGTAAACTAACGTAAGGGTGGCAGAAAGAAAAGATAAACCTCTTTGGGGATAACTGGCCACTTTAATCAAACTACTAATGAAATTAGTGTGATTGCATCTGTAGATGGCATATGAAATAACAAAAAAGTAGGAAGAAAGAGGTAATAAATAGCATGGGACTAATCTATACAATTATTGTATGTATATATGTGTATATGTATACATATATGTATGTATATATGTATATGCATGTATGTACGAATATTTATATAGTGTGTGTATACACATTATATACACACACGGACACACACAGACACACACAGTGTGTGTGTGTGTATGTGTGTGTGTATGTCAGTGGTGGGTTGCCCCCGGTTCGGACCGGTTCGCAAGAACTGGTAGTAAAACCGGCGAGAGGCCCCATCCACCGCCCCGGATGTTGTCATTGGCAATCTGCACATGCGCAGAAGCAAGGTGCACGAGAGAGAGAAGTGAGCGCACCAGTAGTAAAGGTAAGTAAAACCTATCCCTGGTGTGTGTGTGTGTGTTTCTTTCCTTTTTGTAAGCTTTATGTGTGTTTATTTATAGCCAGGTTCAAATATTGTACAAATATTGTACCTTTACAGGGAGGATACATGAGGTGGGTGTGGCTAACTGAGGAAGCCTAATAAGGCAATACAGATACAGATACAGATACAGATGATACAGATACAGATACAGATGATACAGATACAGATGATACAGATACAGATACAGATACAGATACAGATACAGATACAGATACAGATACAGATATCTACTTCTGCTTCATTGACTATACTAAAGCCTTTGATTGTGTGGATCACAACAAATTGTTGCAAGTTCTTAAAGAGATGAGAGTACCAAAGCATCTTATTTGTCTCTTGAGAAATCTATATGTGGGTCAAGAAGCAACAGTGAGAACTAGACACGGAACCTCTGATTGGTTCAAAATTGGGAAAGGAGTCAGGCAAGGCTGTATACTGTCACCCTGCCTATTTAACTTACAGTATATGCAGAGCACATCATGGGAAAGGCGGGGCTAGATGAATCAAAAGTTGGAATTAAGATTGCGGGAGAAATATCAACAACCTCAGATATGCAAATGATACCACGTTAATGGCAGAAAGTGAAAAGGAACTAAAGAGCCTCTTGATGCAGGTGAAGAAGGAGTGCAAAAGTTGACTTGAAACTCAACATTAAGAAAACTATGATACCTTCGAGACCGACTCCTGCCACCAGTAGCCTCCCACCGGCCAGTTCGCTCCCACAGAGAGGTTCCCCTCAGGGTGCCGTCAGCCAAGTTATGCCGGCTGGTGACACCCAGGGAGAGGGCCTTCTCTGTGGGAGCCCCTGCCCTTTGGAATGAGCTGATCTCCAACCTCCATGTATTTCGCTGTGCCCTCAAGACTCTGCTCTTCCGCCAGGCCGGGCTATCAATGTAATGATTTTAAATTGGCTTTTTAAATCTGGGGTTTTATATTTGAGCCAAAATTATTTAATATTTTAATTAATTTTTAATTCATGTTTGTCTTTGTGTTTTTAATAGGCTGTACACCGCCCTGAGTCCTTCAGGAGAAGGGCGGTATAGAAATAAAATTATGATGATGATGATGATGATGATGATGATGATGATGATGATGATGATAATGATGATGATGGCATCTGACCCTCTCAATTCCTGGCAAATAGATGGGGAAGAAATGGAGGTAGTGACAGATTTTATTTTCCTGGGCTCCAAGATCACCGCAGAGAGGAACTGCAGCCAAGATTTTTTTTTAATTAGATTTATATGCCGCCCTTCTCCGAAGACTCACGGTGGCTTAGAATGCGTTATGCAATAGTCTTCATACTTTTGTATATTTTATACAAAGTCAGCTTATTGCCCCACAAACTGGGTCCTCAATTTACCTACCTTAGAAAGGATGGAAGGCTGAGTCAACCTTGAGGCTGGTGAGATTTGAACTGGTATAATTGCATACAGCTGGATGTTAATAACAGGCTTTAGTCTGCTTTTAGCCTGTTGAGCTATTCAGAAAGCTATGGCAAATCTAGACAGCATACTAAAAAGCAGAGATATCACCCTGCCAATAAATGTGTGTATAGTCAAGGCTATGGTTTTCCCAGTTGCAATGTATGGCTGTGAAAGTTGGACCATAAGAAAGGCTGAGTGCCAAAGAATTGAGGCTTTGAACTATGGTGCTGGAGTAGACTGCGAGTCCCTTGGGCTGCAAGGTGATCAAACCAGTCAGTCCTAGAGGAGATCAACCCTGACTGCTCTTTAGAAGGCCAAGTCCTGAAGATGAAACTCAAATACTTTGGCCACCTAATGAGAAGGAAGGACTCACTGGAGAAGAACTTAATGGTGGGAAAGAGTGAGGGCAAAAGAAGAAGGGGACAACAGAGAACAAGGTGGCTGAATGGAGTCACTGAAGCAGTAGGTGTGAGCTTAAATGGACTCCAAAGGATGGTAGAGGTCAGGAAGGCCTGGAGGAATGTTGTCCATGGGGTAGCGGTGGGTTGGACGTGTCTTTGCAACTAACAACAACAAATAGATATAGATATAATGTCCAAGATCATCAAAATTAATGAATACTGATACTGGCAGCATATTTTGCCTTCACAAAAATTACATTTCAAAATTTGAACATCCAACTATGTCTTCCATGTCCTTTAAGAAAGTTGTAAGAGTCAATTGATACATCAGTAACAACCATTGCCTTCTTTTCAAAAGTGAACATAGGTTTTTCTTCTGCATTGAGTTATCCAAACGATTTTCTCTTCTCTGAATCTTAGGAGTTCATCAATGCTCCTTTGAAAATATTGTTAGACCAGAACAGTGGTCTGAAGGTATGTAAACTACCGCTTATTTCAACAGATTTTTCTGAAAAGTGGACTTTCAGCATGCACCGTAATCTTGACCAAACATTAAAATAAGCGGACTGTTCTACTGACTCTAAGATTTCCTTTGACAACTTTGTCCCCAGACATTAGAATAATTGGATCATAGATTTGGAGGGCCATTGAATCCAACCTTTTCTTCAATGCTGGAATCCATATTAAAGGATTTCTGACTGTCTAAGCTCTGCTGAACACATCTAGTAAAGAAGAGCTTACCAGCCCGCTAGCTAATTGGTTGTACTGTCAAACTACTCTTATGAAGCTTTTTCTAACTTTTCAGCAGAATCTGATTTTCTCTTACTTAATGTTTTGTACCGGGCATATTGGAATAATGAAGAACAGGTACTGACTTTCTATGTGTAATCCTTTCAAATATCTAAAGAACATTACTAGTCTTTTCTTCTCAAATTAAGCATTCCCAGTTCTTGTGATCTTTCGTCCTAAGAGTTAATTTCTAGTTTTCTGATGATCCTCATTGCTCTTCTCTTCTCATAACATCTTCTAGTTTGTATGAATCTGTCTTTAAAAATACGAGGTGGATTCTATCTAGTACAAAATAAAAAGGAATTATTATTTTCTGTAATTAGGACAATTTTCTCCTTTCAAAACAGCTTAATGTTACAATATGTCTTTTTTGCAGCTGTTTTATGCTGCTGATACATATTCAATATGTAATCAATTGTTTTTCCAAGAACTTTCCCCAATATGTAATCAATTCTTTTTCCAATAACTACTATCAAGGCAAGTGTATCTGTATATATTATGTCTATAGCATTCCCACAACTTGCCATGGAAGATACCTAATTAATAAATTAAAATGTTTGCAAATTTATTTTTTCCCTTCTCCCCTGATTCTTGCATTAAAGTTCTCCATCTGAGTAAAATTCTTTCTGATACTTGAAGAATATTATTAGTCTTCTCTTCTCAAGTGAAAAATGTCCACTTTTTAAAATTGTTCTTTGCTTAGGAAAAGATAAAACTACAATGATTACTGTATTAGGGAAAACACATTTTAAAGCCAGAATTTCCTCATTAGAAAGTACGGAGAAAGTTCTAGTTTAATTTGTGTAGATTTCAAATTGTATTTCCAGGGTATTAGAATAGACAAATCACTTTGTGGATGTCCCATAGAAGTTGTCTTGAATGCTGGAATAAGCCAACTAAATCTGATTATATTTCTTATCTAGTTCAAGTGCCCATCCTGTATTTCTGGGCACAATTTCCTGGTACTAAACAAATTCTACTGTTAGAGAAGACATAAGCCAAAATAGGAATTAAGTAGCTCTGCCTTTTCTTTGTCACTTGGCAGCATTTCGGTTTTCACTGAGAAGGTGGCATAATGTTTCTTTTCTGTTTCTTTTATTTTCAACATATATAAAGAAGCTATTCTAATATTCTCATCCTTTGATAAACTAAGCTCATTCTGAGTGTTAACTTTCCTGTGTGCATTCCTCCTTGGTGAACTGTATCTTTTATTGCTTCTCTACGTGTCTATTTTCTTGTCTTCAAATTTGTATTAAGACTTTTGTGCAGCTAGTGGCTTCTTCTGTGATCCTCTATTTTTGCAATTTTGCTTCCAGCATTTCCTATTTTAGAAACTCTGACCTATTTTGCTGTTTGATTCCAGTTAATTTTTTTTCCATGCAATTCTATTCATGAGAGATTGATTTTAATAAAACTTTTAATGCATTTGTTAAAATCTGCTTTTTTAAAAATCCAAGATACACATTAGTTTCCCATAAAATCAAGAAGTCCATTATACGGTCACTTTCTACCAAGGCCCATAATACTCCTACTTCTTTATCTGGGCCTTTGTTAAATTCCAATAGAAAATAATATATGTAACTCAGGATTTGACTGTGGGGTCCTTAGTGTTCTCTGAGCTTGGTTCAGTAGTGGGATTCAAGTAATTTAACAACCAGTTCTCTGCCCTAATGATTTCTTCCAACAACCAGTATACCAAACTGCTCAGAAAGTTAACAACCGGTTCTCCCAAAGTGGTACGAACTGGCTGAATCACACCCCTGGCTTGGTTGCTTGCTTGCAGATATCTACAGTAATTACCAGACTAGGTAACATCTTCAGTGCATCTTTATGAAATTTCTTGTGAAGGACAAGTAATTTTTGCACGTTCCTCTACCCTCCAAGAAGAAAATGATCAGAAGTATAAATCAGAAAGTCCTTTGAAAACTTTGTCTCTCAACATTTGTCAGAGTAATTGAAGTACCCCTTCACTGCTATTTCACATCATTTTGAAAGATCTGAACATTGATTCTGAAAAGCATTATCCATGTTTCCTTGATTGGGCAATAGTAGATGCCAACAACTGTAAGCCCGATGTAAAGTTTATTCACTTGCATTTCTGAACATGTGTAGATATTTTGAACATAGAGTGCCGTTCTCCTCCAGTTCTTCTTCACTTCTATTCCTTTTGAATTATGTATGTCCTTCAATTCTTGTACTGTATTTCAGTCAGTGGTGTAATGTAAAATTTGTTACTACTGGTTCTGTGGGCATGGCTTGGGGTGTGTGTGTGTAATATGACTGAGTGGACATGGCCAACTTTTTTTTTTTTTTACTTTTAAAACCATTTGTTAAAAAAATACTTTTACAGCCTCTGACGATCCCAGCTGACTTGCCTAATCAGCAGAGGCTTTTTTTAAAAAACCTCTGACAATCCCAGCTGACTTGCCTGATCATCAGAGGCTTTTTTTTAAAGCCTCTGATGATCCCAGCTGACTTTCCTGATTGGCAGAGGCTTTCTTTTTTTAAAAAAAGCCTCTGACGATCCCAGCTGACTTACCTGATCGGCAGAGGCTTTCTTTTTTTTAAAGCCTCTGAAGATCCCAGCTAACTTGCCTGATCGACAGAGGCTTTCTTTCTTTTTTTTTAAAGCCTCTGAAGATCCCAGCTGACTTGCCTGATCGGCAGAGGCTTTTTTTTAAGCCTCTGATGATCCCAGCTGACTTGCCTGATCGGCAGAGGCTTTTTCCCCCTTTAAAAACATTTTTTCTATAACCTCTTCAGCCGAAGAGGTTGTAGAAAAAATGCTTTTAAAAGCCTCTGAAGTTCCCAGCTGAGCCGCACGATCATCAGAGGCTTTTTAAAAAATTATTTTTAAAAACATTTTTTCGGCCAAAGAGGTTGTAGAAAAAATGCTTTTAAAAATAAAATTTAAAAAAAGCCTCTAATGATTGCAAGGCTCAGCTGGGCAATGGGTGAGAGGCAATGGGTGAGGGGCAGGGATTTTTGCTACTGGTTCTCCGAATCCCCCCCCACCCCCGCTTCCATCACTACTGGATCGGGCGATCCGGTCTGAACCAGGAGCATTTCACCCCTGATTTCAGTCATGGGGACAATCCACCAGATGTTCATTATTCCTATTAAATCATGATTAATCTTTATTTCCTGTACTTGAATATTATAGCATACTTGGATAAAGAAGTCAGTTGTGAATGTTATTTTTGATTTTTCACTGAAGGGTTTAACTGGCCTCATATGATCACTTTCTGGTTTCTTGATCAAATGTGCAGTGCTTTCAGAAACACATCCTTGTGGGATACAATTAATTCTATGTCAGTAGTCCATTATTCAGAACACTTATACTATGGTCTCAGAAATTAATTCTCCTGTATCATGGATTAAGATGACCATTTCCTGTCCTCTTTAAAGATCACTAGAATGAATGAGAACAGCCATCATGTCTTGAGCTTCCTTCCCAAATAACTGATGTAATATGGTTGAAGTTCTCTGCAATTTCATTTATCCCTCCATGGATTAGCAATGAACATTAGAAGCATTATTAAAACACTTATCTAAATATTCTTTTTATTCTTCCCCCTCCTCTTTAGAGGAACACTTCTATATGTTCTTAATTTTTTTAAAAAAAACAGTTGTTTGTGTGTTTTATTCTTAACAAGCTTAATATTGGATTACAGAATTATCACTTTGGCTTCTTTAGTCTGTGGAAATTCTAATGAAGCAATTCTAAAATATTCTCTTTTAGCACAAAGTTAATGTAGCAAGAAAAATTGTATTCTTATTAATGAAGGAATCACAATGCTGTTATCTTGAATACATTTGCCTTACTGCTAAGTACGGCAGTTCATGGGTATTTGATTCCATTGTCTATAAACTTTATTTTTTCTTCATATATAGATACCTGCCCAACTGCAGCTAAATAGTTCATGCATCTACCAGAATAGGTTCCAGTCTATGTAAAATACATTATACATAGATAGTCATTAAATTGATTAAATTGATTTCTTTTGCTATCATAGACTAATTTGGCTGCTTTTCTGGAATTAAAAAAATGATGCTTTTGATCTATTGATACTTTGCTAGTATAAATCAGGAACTTCAGACAAAGACCAACCTTTAGAACCACTTTTCTAGTGGTTCTTCCAAGCAATTTCAGTTCCATTTTCTATTTTCTATCTTCTAGTCCAGCATTTTTATTATATATTTTATATGTGCATTAAATATAGAAATGGACAGTATGTATACTTAATGCACTCATTTCCAAATCTGAACCATTTGGTTGGTCCATATTTTTTTTAAGTTTTTGCTTCCTAGTCATTCTAAAAGTTATTCACTAGATAGTTGAGTTATCTGGTACACCTATATTTTCAAGGGCTTTCCACAATTTATGGTGACCTACATAGTCAAAATGGGAACATGGTGGCTCAGTGGCTAAGATGATGAGCTTGTCTATCAGAAGGTTGGCAGTTCCCTAGTGCCGCATAACAGAGTGAGCTCCCGTTACTTGTCCCAGCTTCTGCCAACCTAACAGTTCAAAAGCACGTAAAAAATGCAAGTACAAAAATAGGGACCACTTTGGTGGGAAGGTAACAGTGCGCCTTCAGCATTTAGTCATAGCGACCACATGACCATGGAGATGTCTTCGGACGGTGCTGGCTCTTCGGCTTAGAAATGGAGATGAACACCACCCCTAGAGCTGGAAATAACTAGCATGCATGTGAGGGAAACCTTTACCTTTACATAGTGAAAAGCTTTTATGTAATTAAGTAAGCAAACATAGACTTCTTTGACATTACATTATTTGTGAAAAGTTATCAATATGATCTCGAGTACTCCTGCTTCTTATGAATCCAGCTTGTATATCTGGCAATTCTCATTCTATGCAAAATTAAAATCTAGATTGCACAATGTTATGCATTCTTTTAGGAGCATGAAACACAAGTGAATTTGTGCAAGTGATTTTAGCACAGTACAGTCCCTTTTTAGTATTAAAATGAAATTTGACTTTTCCAGTTCTTTGATGACTGCCATGTTTTCCATACTTGCTTACAGAATCGCATGTAGAATTTCACTTCTTCGCTGAAGTGCTGACAATCAACCATCTTATAAGATTCCAAACAATTCTTGTAGCTTTGTTCAGCAATGTTTTCTAAAATGCACTTATTTCATTCCCTAGAAATCTGTCTCTAGCTCAGTGAAACATTTGTAAATATTATGGATTATGGGACTTGTTTATTTACAGTTCTTTCATATATTTGTACATCTTCCATATTTCATCTTCAGGATGAAATGTGCTCATCTTTGCATAATAAATTCACTTGATTTCTGGAATATTTTTAAATATATTTTCCTTTCTATATAATTTGTTATCCTTAATTTCTTTCAAACTGCATTGTTCAGATACTAATCCTTGTCTATATTTGCTCTTCTGGAACTCAGTTTTTGATTGAAACAATTTCCTTCTCCCTGTAGCTTTTTATATGGCATTCTTCAGCTATTTTCAGCATGTCACCAATTGCCATTTGTGTGGGAGTGTTGGTTTTGTTTGTTTTGATTTGTTTGACAATTGGAAGCACTATAGTTTACTTCTTCTTTAATCATGTCACAAATCTCAGTCCAGAAACTTCAGGCATTCTAATTATTAAATCTAATCCTTTAAATCTATACTTTATAAAGTCATGTTAGTGTGATAACTTTATTTTTACTAGTTTTAATTTTAAATTACAAAATGGAAGTGTTGTCACTTGAGATTTCAGGCAGTTGAGACAGATAATACTTGATTGCTCAGCTGAGATCCTAGGATGGGAACTAAGGAACAGAATGGAGCCACTGCAGGAATGTCCTATGAGAAGTGTCCTATCTCAAGCAAAGTGTAGTTAAATCATCTCCTATCCTGCTATGGTTCTCCACCTCCAAAATTGGCTACCAGAATTGGTTCCAATGTTCCTGGCTCAAAGCTTTATATACAAATTTGTGAAACCATGGTATATAAGGAGTTAACTGCTATAAAACACATGTATACAAGGCAAGCACTGCACATGAAAACATAGCAGAGCTATGAGTAAGAAAAAGGTAGAAATAGAAAAATAAATCAATCATCATCATTCTGAGTTTGATCAAACAGTTAATCCTAACCCAGATCAGAAATGCAACAGAAGTGTAAAATCTGGTACATAGTAGCTGAGGTCTGTTGGTTTTAGAAAGAATTAATTAAAAGAGGATAGTATCCAGGCTGCATGAAGAACACCTCGGAGGGGAGGGGGGTAATTGGCCATTTTGCCAAATTATGAACTTACTTTGTTATGTTGCTAAATCATAATCCTGTATTAATTAATTAACAGCTGGAAAGTGTTCTAAACACCTTCTTCTGGTAGGCTGCCAACAGCTCTGTAGAATGGGAAGTCTCCTGAGCTAGAGCTCATCTTTCTGAATGGAAACCTTCAAACCAGCAGTAGCCAGGCTGAGGAGTATTAGATGAAGAGAGGAGGAGCAGCAACAGCCAGGGTAGGGCCTTTCTGAAGAGGGATTTACCAGCCCTATTGTTCTGAGAGCCTCTCTGCTACAAGAGGCCCTTCAGTTAAAAAGGCAACAGGAGGAGTGAGGCGGGAGAAGTGTGGTTTTCCTAATTAACAATTAGCACAGAGTGTGCTGCTAATTATGTGGTTCCGTGTAATTAAGAAGCTAATTAGTGCAGTGTCAATTAAGATTTAATTAGCACCCTTGTCAAAAATACTTGAAAGAGCAGTTTATATACAAGTACTTCAATATTTCAATAGCCATGATCTCCCTGGCGCAGGGAAACAATCTTCTGGCTAACCTCCGTTTTGAGTATATGAGCAGCTCTCCAGAGTTTATTGATATTGTCCTCTAAAACTGCTGCTTGTATCTCTGTAACAGACACTTTTATTGATTCTGCAAGAAGCCTGCTCTCTGATGTGCTGAACAGTCGAGGCATAATTCCACTGACACGTCCGTTTTCCCACGACAGATGGCATTAGTAGAATGAGGTTTTCATGGGGTAATTGTTCTGATACAGTCTTGGTTTGCAGAGCATGGAGGTGGGGCAGGGAAAACAGAGGACTGTCCAAATTTTGCTTCTCACAAAGCTCTGGCTGACAACACACCAAGACAATTGGAGGAATGCCAAACACTAACATCAAAAAGAGTGCGTAACAGCTAAGGGATGGTGCTGCATAAGTTGAGGCAGGCTCTGTTGTAGCTCATGTTGACAGGAATCCCTGTATGACAGCATTCCTGTTTCTGTAATGGAAATGGCTGGGAGCTTTGTTGTTATTGTAGAGTAGCAGGAGGAGGAAGGAAGAAAAGAAAGTTCAATGTACTGATTCAGCACTTGGTCCATTTCTTGAGATTTCCTTAAGCCAATTTGTCACTTTCTGAAAGAATGAATGTTCAAGCTCTTTGTCCACAGAAAATCCTTTAAAGAAAAAGAGAAATGCAATCTCTTTGAAGATAGAGATAGGAGAATTCAGTTCTAGCACATCCTGTAAGGGATGATTGCCTTGCTCTGGAGAAATTAAGCCTGCAGTTTCCAATCTGGTACTGAACCAAACTAGATGGCTTTGATTCCATTAGTTCTGTACTAAATCTAAAGATTGGATTTTCTTGGATAAAAAATATTGAGACTTATAAGTAAACATGGAACACAAACTGGACTATAAAAACAGTAACTTCAGAATTTATTTAGATGTTTTTGGTTAATGGAATTTACTAAGAAGTAACTTCGTCTTCAATTTCCCTGCTTGATACTGCAGAAGCTCTTATTGAAGTTGTACATGTATAACTTTAAAAACCATGATAACATGCAGATACAAAGCAAGCTGTTAAAATGATGCCTGGGAATCACAGCTTTGTAAATGTTGGGACAAAACTGTGATGATCAATCATGGATGAGCATGCCTTTACTTTTATGTCATGCCCTCTGCATAAAACATAGAAAGATCCCCTCATTCTCTGAAAGGTGGGATTTTTGAAGTGTGGACAATCAATTGCAATTCAATCAAAAATTCAGTCAATGACTGGTAGCAATAGGGAGCACTTAGAACAGCATCTGTTGTCACCATGTGCTGCAGAGTCTCAAAAGTGAAAGTGACACTTTAGCGGGTTCATCTTTTCTGCAAACGTGCATGTTCTGAATGTTTCAGACCTGTAGATTTTATCTTAAAGGCACAGATGCCTGAAATAACATTTTTCAGCTTGCTAAAGCTTGCTAATCTAAAATAAACTTGGTTGTGCCAGTGCCAGTGTTTGCAAAAAGACTTTCTGGCCCCAAATGCATTGGACCTTAAATGCATGTACCTTGAGGACCACTCCTCTATCTTTCTTAGTTTATATGTCTACATAGTCATTTAGGACCAAATGATAAGTACACAAATGAAAAAAAAAAAGATATTCTCTTTCTTTTATCGATACTTGCCCTAGATGTCATCCACAACTTATGTCAGCTAAATTTGTATTGTTACCAGAGATACATTGAAAGTAGGGAAGTTGTATCGTGCCTAGAAATTGTTACTTAAAGCGTGTTTTTACTTTTTTGTTGTTGTTGTTAAAACTAATTTTAGTTTATATTGCCGCAGCTTGGCTGCCCATAGCAAGCCATAGTGATGTCAAAATTGTAACATCTGTGTTATGGTGCCATTGTGACAGTAATTATGTACTTTTCTCATGATGTCTAACACAAGTAGATAAATAGTCATATCATTTCACTCAAGACCCATTTATTGTCATGCCATCCACCTTTCAATAGTGACTTCTGAGCATTAAGGAACAGCAATATATTCCTCCTTCTAACCTCTAGCTAACCATTTCCAGCTCCGCCTTTTCTTCCAATAAATATGCAAGCCTTCATTTACGGGAAATACTCTGGAAAAGATATTTAAAAATGAAAGTATGATTGGGAATTACTAGTTAATGCAAGACAAAGCAAAGCAATTAAAAGAAAACAATAAGCATTTTTAAATATATTAGAAGCGTGAAACTCATCAGGGAGATCAGCACCTTCAGTTGTACAATCATAAGTTTTGCAAAATTGGCCTGCAGAAAAACCAGGCTCAGAATTAGAGTTGCAGAAAATCTCTCCCAAAGGGGATGAGTATAGATTAGTCAAGAAATTGAGTTAGGTGGAACACAATACCATCTATAACAATATAGAGAAGGGCTTAGAATAGTTATATATTGGTTTAGGTGAAATGTGGAACAATTTTTTCAGTGACTGTAATACATATTAGTGTATTACATGTTAGCTTGGTTTATGTATTGTCTGAAAGACAAAAACTGGGAAAAGCCATTTTGGCTAAACCAATATGTATACTGCAGCCAATCTATCTTTCCATTTGCTACAAAGAGAGCAAAAATACAAATAACAATTAACAACAAATGGATAAGGAGTAAATTATATTAGACATAACTTTTAAAAAAGCTCTAGCAAACAGCTAGAGTGCAAAAGAAATGCTGTTATTGCCATTGTTCATTGTATAGGATAGGAAAAAGAAAGGAATAAAAATAGTAGACAAGTGAACTTTCAGCTTTTGATCAATAATTTCATCCTCCTACTTTATTAATTCTTTCCGTCTCTTGACTCATTTCTCTCTCTGAATTGTAACTTTTCAGGTTATCTTTTTGGAACATCTGATCTTTCAGTATCCAAAACAAGATGTTCTTATGAAAAGCAGAGTGAAAGAAGAGGACAACAGATGTTACCAACTATCCATGCAGAGTCCCATTTCTGTGAAGCCTAAAGACAACTTGGATGAGAAGTCAACATCAAGTTCCAAAGCTGAATTACTCTATGGGACAAGTCCAGGAAATCTGCTGCTTAAGGGATGTTGAATGGAACAAGGGCTAGTCCAAGATGCCATAGAACAAGGGATTTGTTCCCCTCTTTCCCCCTCCTCCCATGTATGTGACTGAGCCGCCTGTTCTCCCACAACAGCTGCCAAAATACAGCAAGACAGGGTATAATTACAGACACTTACTGTGGCCATTACACCACCGGCACGGGCTGCGCAAAGTGACACACGACCCGTCAACTCCTTATTCACGCCATTAAGGAGACTCATTAGCATCTTCACTCAGAAGCAAAATTACCCTCACTGCTCATTTCAAGATGTCATAAATTTTAATTTAGGACCCAAAGATAGCACAATGGGAACAAGCAAGCTCTCTCTCTCACACAGCCATGTAGGCAGGAAGAGGGAGAGGCCAGGGGATGGGAAGGAAGAACAGAATTGTGTGCAGAAAGATGGTGAGCTTTGTCTTGAGAAGATGAAATGAAGGAAGGATAGTTTAAAGTGAGTTAGGTGGGAGTGTTATGTCTACCCCAACACAGATAAAAACTCATAAGGCACTGCAGTTGTGCTTAGTAAGGATTTGTACCTCATATTTTGCATAAAACTTTGCAGATGAAGCTCTAGGAATCAAGGTTGCCCTTAAATGTCAGATGATTGACACAAGCCATCCTTAAGAGGCCAGAGACTATACTCTAATAATTTGTGCCTCCATCTTTCACTATGTGAAGCATATGTACACAAGATTGCTCATCATATGAGATTTTCATTTAATAATTTACAATGAATGAAGCTTTTTACTCACCATGAATTTTAAGAGTAATACTGTAAAAATACAGTATTACTCCTGGTTCTGGGACCACTTATCCTTGATATACAAATACCATGTTTAATAAATATCTAGATTTGGCTAGACTACAAACATTATTTCTTCGTCATCAGAATTTTTCCATCAGATTTCTTGTACCTTCTCTCTTTCTCTGGTCCAGTTAGCAAAAGATATCTCCTTGTCATTTTGGATTCTAGTCTTATACACTTGAATGAACGTGGAGGCTACCAGAGCAGCCCATTGGATATTGTTATTAATTTCACCCAGATGACTAGAAAAGATAAGATATTTACTATGTTATAGAACATAGAAGCTGAAACAAGTGCTGAAAGAGCACTTAATCAATAGCTCTTCAAGATTAACCATCCTATAACTTAGTATCCTCCTAATGTGTTGAGGCTATAGCTTCCAAAAATTTTAGTCACACTAAAATATGGAGTCCACAAATCTGGAGGGCATCTGGTTGAAGAAGACAGCTTAATATCATTCACGTTAATACCATAATGATCTTGCAGTACTGTTTCACTTCCCCTATTGAATTAGTTTTAAAGTGAAAAGTGTAGTTAAGGAATTGGGCTTTCCTATTAATATAGTGCATATTTAAGAATCAAATCTAATTAAGTCATTATACTGAAACTTTAAAATTGAAGCTCATTGAGTGTGATTGCAGAATCAAGAACCATTTATGCGATTTCCATCTATATAGCCTGTCATTTGAAATCCAGTTATATAAATATCCAAAATAAGCATCCAGCCACATTGTATTTGCTTACACGATTTATTTAAGATATTACTTCAATATCTGTCTATGATCAACTTTGAAACTAATTCATTAAGTCATATTGAATTCAATAGGATGTGTTTCCAGTAGCAATGTAGAACTGCTATATCTACAAAGCAATTTTGCAATTCAGTCTCTATCCCATGAAAGTTGTATAAAGAAGGTGGAATGTTGCTGTTATAAACAACTTACAAATTACCTTTATGTGTCTCTTATAAAAAGGAAAAAAAAACTGCACAATATTAAGAAAAACCTTGAATGATGGAATGAAAGAAAAAAAATACAGCATAAGAAATATTGCTAGACAGAATACAGAGTGTTTGTAGAAAGTATTACAAATGGGAAGGGAGATTTCACTTATTCTTACAATGATGCCATTTGTATCTTCAAAAAGTATTTTACATAGCAATCTTCACAACTTCAAAAGTCTCCAATCAGTAATCATTTTTGCTGTCAGTCACAAAACAATCCTTGTTAATTTGTGCCTATTGTGCATTTAAAAATGGCTAAGAATCATATCTATTTTCCATTTTCTTCTTGTAAAATTATGGCTTTTTCCTTGTTAATAAAGAGGAACACCAGTAAATATTTCAAAGAAAGACAAGTTGCATTGTATATGTCTATAACCAGTCTTCTTATCCATTAGCGGATTCTTGAGACAGCAATATCACTTGATAAGATATTTCTTTGCTTTTCAAACATATGCTTGAAAAATATTTATGATGAAGCATTGCTAGAAAACTATTAAAATATGAAAATCTGACTGCCTTTGGATGCTCTTAGAAAAGTTAGGGTCAGATCCAGTAAGGTCAGATCCTCTCAGTATCTGGATGGAAGACTACTGAGAAATCTCAAGGCTGTAGGCTAGACTCGGCAGCTGATAAACATCCCAGGGAGAAAGCAGTGGTAAGCCACTTTCATGTCACTAGCCAAGTATGGGTCCATTGAGTCATTAGAAGATAACCTTATCTTGAAGGAGAACTTACTATACTGACTACCCTGTGTGAAGAAATTGTTTGATGATTTAGTGCCTAGAATGCTCTATATATTGCTAGGATGGTGAGCTGGTAGGTTAGGAGGTTCCTCCTAAGGTTTGAATGACAAACCATTTGTGAAGAAGAAGCAATCATTTGATGACTAACTAGGCCATCATGAGCATTCCTGTGTGCCTGTTGAATGTGATGCAACTAGATAGTTGATAAGTGCTTCACTGAAACGTGAAATTTTGTACTTTAATCAGCCATAGACCTTCAGTATTGTGCCACCTATGTAAAGCTTCTATTTAATAGGTGGGTTGTCTAATGAGGCAATCGATTAGAACTCCTAACCCCCCCCCCCCACTTCCATGAATATTTGAATATTCATGAGTTATAAGACATGCCCCAATTTTATCCCCATAAACCAGCACCTTCAGGACAGAGTACAATTACAAGCTCTTAAACTCTTATTAACTTCCATGGATTTATGATTAATGAATTCAAATATAAAAATCTTTCTTTCTCTTTCTTTTTCTTTCTTTCTCTCTTTTCTTTCTTTCTATTTTTCTTTTTTTTATGAAAAAGCAACTCCAATTACGGTAGCTAAGAGATTTCCAGCATGCTCCACTCCTTACAAGTATATATCTCTAAAAAGATTTTGTTAAGTTTTAGTATACAAAGATAATTAATTTCACTGACTTTTTGGATTAACTGAGCCTATAAATTCAGTCTGGCTTGGGCAAACACAGACTAATGCCAGAAAACATTGTGATACAAGCCATTTTGGTTTTAAGCATTTTCCTAGGCTTGTATAATGGTTTAGAGTTGTATCCTACAGATAACATCATAATTAATGTTGAATTTATTAACTGCATGTATGATATCCTTCTTAAAATATTTGTCTCTCCCTTTTAAAGAGAAGACTATGTGAGGATATAAATAACCCCCTTTTGAAAGAATTTCCCATCAAAGCTCAATTTCATGGTTACAGAGGAAATGAGGGTGATACACCAATTTCAGTAAAATGTTGTTTAAAAAAGAAAAACATCATTGCATTGTGGTCCCAGGGTATAAACTGCTAAAATGTGAATGCAACAGACAACCCCATGCTACCAGTTTTATTGCCCTTGATGACCATACTGCTTTGAGTCAGCTGAAGATGCTGGATTGAAGGAGCAACAACCTGAAATAGGTACTTCGCTTAAGTCATTCCATGCCTGATGAGATCAAATCACTCTGGATGCAATTCCGAAACCATTCATTTCAAGGCAGTCCTGCATTCTTCAAGGAACCACCTTAATAGTCCCAGAAGCATTAAGCTTCTTGTATAAATTAACAAGTTGCAAAGTGGAATTTCTCTTGAAACTTCACAATTTGTTTTTTAAAAAAGAGGATGCTAGCAGTGAGAGAGAAATTGGACCTGGAAGACTCTCAGCCTGACTTATGGTCATGAGGGGTTAAGGTGAGATCAAACAAAGCATATGGAGATATATAAATCATCATAAATATGAAGAGAAGACATTAATAAGATTCTGCAATATTAGAAAAATCGAATTGGACTGCACAGTTTAAAATCAAAATGCAATCAAATATGTTTTCTAGGAAGTCAGCTCTGATTTATGAATATTCCTTACTAAAATGCACCTTAATTAGTTCAGTTGTTGGATTTATCAATTACACACACATTTTTACTGCTTTGAAATCCATGCTTTGTAGATATGTGTAGATATGTAGATGTAAGGATTGCAACCTTAGTTAATAATCAGATAAAGCAAATGTTAATATGTAGATCTCAGAATTAAATATATAATTGTCTGTTGAAGCTAATAAATGGAGACAGTCTCAAAACAGACTTTAATTCTAATAGTGATGATGGCTTTAGTTTTTTATAAGTTACTGCTTATAAAAAAATGCTTATATTGGAATTCTATGCAAATTATTCCAATGTAATCAATTAAAAGGGAGAGGTTTAATAAACCAAAACTTCAGTAAAAGTTTGAGTCCTGGGCTTGTCAGGAAGCCTAAAGGATTGGTCTAGGCTCTCCCTTTATTGGACATTATCTGCCACATGTGTATGAACTTACATACAGACATATATGTATTATAATGTCTATATATAGTATCCATTTCTGATTAAGGCATTAATGGGTACACAGACACATTTCATAATGAGCTTTTGACCCACATAGTGATGGAAACAATGGCCTTTGTTTTGCATGGGCTTTGGTGCAATAATCATAATACTTTGCCAAAGAGCAAAAAGAAATAGATCCAGGAAGGCAGGGAGTGCATGGCCTTGAAATACAGTAAGTTTTTAAAGGAAAGAAAAGGCTCCATTATTCTTGCATTAAAGTGCCTCTCTCCCCCCTTCCTCCCTCTCTCTGTCAGTCTCTCGCTCACTTGCTGACTCCCCCAGCCTCTCCGAAGACAGATCGCTCCCTTAATCACTCTGGAAAAGAACCCCAAGCCGATATAATATTATAATTAATTAATTCACTAAAAAGGTATTAAATTTCTTTTCCCCCCTGGATATTATCTGAATTCATTGACCTTTAGAAAAATCACCCTCTAATTGTAACCAGGTTCAAGTGCATTTCCAGCCTGTCCCTTTTACATTAATAATATCTTCCAGGACTCCGCTATGCTACTTAAATATTGTATAAATTTCAGTGCCCCCTTAAAAAGGGGAGCGAGAGAGAGAGAGAAAAGGCATGAAATGAAAACTCTGAGAGGTCTAAAATGGCTCTTGAATAGGGGAGGATTTGAGTTCAAACTGAGATTATATATAAGGATAGAAATGTGAACTGTGAACTCCAACATATATATCAAGGATAAAAAGACAGAGAAAGCATCCCCAGAAAGTTAAAACCCAAATTACCTAAAGCTAAGCTGAATTTTCTAGGTCCCGTTTCCAAGTTTTTAAGAACATGATGGATCAAAAGAGAAACATCTTCACAGGTCTTATATGGCAAAACTAGATAGGTAACCTGAAGCACCGTCAATTCCTTCTTCTTTACTTCTTCCACCACCCCCTGATTTATTGTTGTTGTTGTTCAAGATGAATACTTCAGGTTTTTACATTTCTCATCCCTCTAAAATTGAAAGCCCATTCTAGAATCATACAAGCGAAGATTTATCTTTGAAAAACAAAGGCAATTTAAAAGCAGCATTACTTCATGTACCTGAAGAGTCATACATGTCTTAAAGAGAAATGGAAGAACTACAGATTTCTAGGAGATACAAGCTATTTTATGGTGAATATGGTGATAAGAAGAAGGGAGACCAGATACCTGATATGATAAAATATGTTTCTTCAGATAACTTAAGTCCAAGCTATCTAGCATATTACAGATAAAACTAGCATGGTATTGACTCTAGCCAAATAATATATTGTAAAAATGGTGGGATAATACCATGTTCTAGTACTAGTTTTGCAAAAACAAAAATTCTTTTTTTAAATCTCTAGAAAGCACTGGTTCAAACTCCCCCACCCAAATATTACTGTAATGACTATCTTGTACTTTAGTAATTCCATATGGTAGTTGACTACTAAATCCATCCAGTAATCAAGAAAGCCAAACAAGGGACTTACTAGGAGCCCAATATTTCTAAAGATAGGCCTTCACTTTATAAAAATATTCATGAAGTAGAAGTTTGATTTCCTCTTTAAATTTAAGACATTTATTTCCTCATTTAAATTTTAATTTACAATATATTCAGTAATATACACTTATTGCCTGCATGCTATGAGATGGGACAACTAATGTTTTTGGGTAGAATGTTATGGTATGTGACACTGTATTGTTGGCAGGATCTTCACAGAGATAAAAATATAACAATCCCATGTTCCATCTTCCACTCCCCCATTTTGAGAACTATCTAATCTTCTCACAGATTTCTTACCTTCAAAAATGTCTACCTCACCCCTGAAAATATTGTTGTTTGATGTTAATTTTTGAACTCAGAGTAATTATACTTTCTCTAGGGTATGTGTGATCTGATCTGAACCATTCAAAGTTTTTTCCAGTCTCTCTTGGTCATCTGATTTTCAGTGAAATATCTATGAGCTCTATTGGAAATGCTTTTAAATACCAAAGATGGAAAATCAATATGGTAAATTTTTGGCATAACCTTTTTGGTGTAACTTTTGCAAGAGTATAAGAATGATCACAAAAGATGCATCTAATCTTATTGTTTTGAGATAAATTTCTGTCAATTAAATTTACATGAAAATATATTTTCCATCTTTTAAACTTTGAGCTGGCCTCTTTCTATAGTCCAAGAACCTGTATACAGGAACCTTCTATATACAGGAACCTGTAACCTTCAAAAGGTGAACTCTGATGCTTCCACAACAGTTTTAGAACGAATAAGTAATTACACAGTATATTTCTCAAGTCAACCAAAAGATAATATTGAGGATACTTATTTATCAAGACAAAAGAAGCTATGAAGTAGAAAAAACAGTTTGCTGCTTTAGTATTTTGGAGCCAAGTATTACAGTTTATTACTTAATCCCCATTTCCACAGGCTACTAAAACCCAGGTACAAACCAGATATCCAGTTTCAAATCTTTCCAAATGCACTACTACAGAATTTAAAATAAATTATAGAGTATCAGAGTAGTTCCACCTATTCTTGTTATGGCTGATTATAGTTGGCCAACATCAGAATCTAATATATAATTAGAACTATGTAGAACTCTTTCCAAACCTTGACCTGCAAACCTACTACAAATCATGGTTATGAATCATGGTTTGAGGGGCATTCTTGGTTATCAGTAATCTTTCTTGGCTCAAGATGGCTATAAGGAAAAATTACAGCTAAGAAAAACAAAAAAGAATGAAGAAAATTGTTTAGTGAGAGAGAAAGAGAAACTGAGAGAAGGCACTCTATAACCATGTTTCATCTTGAGCATTGTTCTATCATCTAAAATAAGCCATTTGGTCTTTTTCAAACACTCTTTTAGGAATATAGTTATTCTAACTGCAAATCTTTCAAAAATTTATCCTATGAAGATAGGTCATGCCCTTTAGATTACAGTTATGTTATAGATATCCAGGTCCTTATACTACACAGAGGACACTGCTCTTTCAGCAGGATATTTTAGTTTCCATCTAAGCCAGGGCTGTCAAACTCGCAGCCCACAGGCAGGATGCATCATGTACTGGCCACACCTATGCCCGGTTTAGCGAAGGGGGGGAAGGTTGCAATACATCATGTGACAATGCAATAGCGACACAAGTTTGATATCCCTGATTTAGGCCTTTTAGAGAACTTGTCAGGCTATTTTAGAAAAAAAAAAGCATCTTCTTTGGCACGTAATCCATGACATAGAATGCAAAGTAATCTTGTTTTTCTCTCTGTAGAATGCAGAGTGAATAAAAGTCTGAGACATTTCTACTGGCATTATATTTCTTAAGGAAAAAAATAGTTCTTTGCTATGCTTCATCCTATCACAGGTAGGATGTCTTATTGTCTTTCTCATTCCCAAATATAATTTGGCAAATAGTTGCCTTTACTCCCTCAAGATTCTTAGACTTTATTTGAAAAAAATACTTGAAATTTAAGAATGGCGCTTTCTCACTGACAGAAGTCAGTTAAACATTCCCCATTATCTGATTGCCTATAAATATGGAAGCTGCAATACAAAACTGAAATCTGAAGGAAATTCACTCACACAAGTGGTCTTCTGCTATGTGAAAGCAATCTTCTTCCTCTCCCTACAACCCTCAAAAGAAGGCAGATGCATCATTAGATGGAACAGAGTAGCTACCTGGAGCAGATACTGACCCAAGGACTAGTAGCTAAACGTTGGAAGTTGCAGAGCTATGGGAATCATAGAGCTCATCCTATACCCTCAAAATTGCTTGTGCCCCTTGGCTGCAATAAAAGATGCTCTCCCAAGTCAATAATGAAATAAATTGTATGTTGGGCTGAATCTACTTTTTGTTACACATCCAAGCTTTCATGTCAGTAAATCTGTCTCAATTCATTAAGTAAGCAAGTGCAAAACTCTGGCTGTTTTTTCCTGACCTACTTTTTAAAATTATTAATCATTCACATTTTGTAATTGAAATTCATATAATTAAGAACCATGTCCAGATTGCCACTAATGCAAATCCACTAAATCTGTCAGATACAAATGTCTCTGCAACCATTCAGTTCAGCTGTGATAGCAGTTACTTAGTTAAGAATCAATCAAGACACTGTGTCTTCTCACTTTATTTTTCTAGTAACTATCTGGCTCTCTCTTGTGGCCATGGAAATTCCATACAACCTTCCCCTTCAAAATCAATTTTCATTGGGAGTAAGGGTAGGATGAGTAGAATAAGAAAAAAAAAAGTCCAATCTATTTTTTTTTCAATTTACTACTATGTTCCTATGTGTATCTGTAGGAGCCGATCCTCCCAGAAAAGAAGCAATCCTATTTGGGACTATGATCATAATAAAATGACTTTGATTAAGTTAATCACTTTTTTCACAAGTTTTGCTTAAATCACAGATGGCTGATATGGTCATCTCCTCTGTTAACAGCACCTAGTCATGCTAACTGAGCTTATCTCAATGAGTATTAAGCTATTACAATCAAACTACTTGCTATATACAAAATATGAAAAAGCAATCTGCAGAACATTTTAGAACTGAAAAGGCTAGTTTGGAACGGGTGCAGTTAGAAGTAGAAAACTTACACAGAAAAGCAATATTATTTTTTCCATTTGTTAATTACATGAAATCTTTCTCTTCTTCTTTGTGTGCAGCCATTTTAAATAATGGGTTTTAATTTGTAATTGATACATAATGCAGCTGACAAGGCACTTAAATTTATATTGTGTGATGTCATTAGTGTCAATGTAAATCATTTACATAATGATGTAATTACATCAGTGATGTGATGCAAACGACATAATTTGCATCATTTGTATAACATTGCACAAATATCATCAATCGCCACAAATGATACATTTTTAGATTTAATGGAGATTGAGAAGTAACAAATCCAATTCCCCTAGTTAATCTGTTAAATAGTTTACAGTAAATCATTCTGAGGGCAACATTTAGGAACAAATCATTTAAAGATTTGTAGTCAGAGGGGCAACCTTCAGGAAAATTGTGCATAACTACATTTTTCTTTAAATAATTATCATCAGTCACATACATTTAATATGAAAATTCAACAGCATATACCTCTCAATAAGATTTGCAAATGAACCTTTCTCTTTTCCCTGTAAAATGATAAAAAAAAGAGAATTTGATTTATTGGGAAAGATCTATAATTCAACTAAAATGTTTTTGATAAATTCACTCAGCACTATTGTTTGAATAGTATCCAATATGATGTGGCTATGGGCAGCAGATGATTTTCCTGAACATTCTATTTAAAAAATATAAATATTAATTTAGTCAACTTCATGGTTTTCATACATCCACCTGGGGATGAAAATTCCCATGTAGCAATTCTTAGTGTCATAGGTTGTTGGCTTATTCTGCAGAGTTAATAATGAACTCAACCCCAGGTAACGTTACCTGGCTTTTTATATCCTGCTTAGAGCTTTGACACAAAGTTCCCCTCCTTGGGTGACTTGTATTCTGTAATCAACGGCCCTTCCGAACCTCATCCTTTGTGACCAATGTTGAACTGAAGGAAACCCCCTTTCGTCCTCTGTTTCTCCCTTCTGATCGCAAAGGAACGTTAGACTGGTCTTTTGCATTTCTGAGTTGGTTCTATTAATTGGAAGGAGGGTTAAGAATTTGCAAGGTCGTTTCAATCTACATCTGACCTTCAGAGTAATCCTTTATACCCACACCAGAGCATGTCATTAAAATGAGGCCCTCTACCATCTCCCAGCATTCTTTTATTCTCTCCTTGTGCACATTAATTGCTCATAAGTTGATTTGATCTCCCTATTCTGCAAGAAGTAAATTGGCCTCTTATTTCACCATTTTCATCCTGTTTTCTTAATTAGGCCCTTAAAAATCTCTAGGGCCTCAGCCAGGCCGCAGGCCTCATCCTGGGAATAAATTTTGATCTCTGCCTGATAAAGAGTGAGCAAACCCTGAGATTGAACAATGTCATTCTTTCCCTCCTCCCCTTCTTACTATTCTCCTGACATGAAAAGGCTATCAGTTTTTCCTCTGTGTTAATATAGGAAATAATTCACACTTCAGGCGTTGTTCTCTATTTAGTGTTCACTCTCCCCAGATAAATCAAATCAGGATGAGGGTTTTTTTAAGTGTCTGAACACACACTCTCTCCCTCTTTCACTCTCTTTTTCTTTAATAAAGTTTCAAGATAGCCTGGGTAATTTTTTTACCCTCATCCTAGCAAATCTGTTTTGGAAGCTTGCTGACTTTTTATAAGAATAAGACACAGTTCACTGAACATTTTCTGCTTTTCCCAAATGGTTATATATGATATAGGAATATCCCATAGTGACAATTTTGTGAAATAAAAAACAGAGTAATAAAGAGAGAGAGAGAGAGAATAAGTTTTAGCCTATGAATTTCAACAACTTGTCATTGTACCCCTATTAAAATAGAAATATATAGAAATCAATTTAATATAATATACTTCCCATATATAATTTTTCCCAAGGAAATCTTTAATAAATAAGAAATTTAGTCCAGAGTCCACAGTATCTTCAATAAAAAACAAAAACAAGGAGCCTTTCATTTCAATAATATTCTATCAAATTAAAACAACATTTTAAAACCTGATGCCTGGATTACACCTCCTATTGTCCGCAAATTAAAAAGGTGAAGTAGCAAATATTGACTGCTTCATATATCAGTGGTGGTGACATCACAGTTCTGATGAAAAGCTACTACAGCAAAAACAAAAATGTTGGGAAAATAAAGTGCAGTCATAGCACTTATACCAGCCATTCTTGAATGCTTTTATCCCAACTGGAATAATTGGCCGTAGGACTCCTGTTCTTCCTCTTCCCTGTTAAGAAATATTGTGATGGTGTGAGATCCATACATGGCTTCTCCGCTATTTCTCTGAACTGTTAGTGTCAGACGTAAACCCAGCACATTCCCTGAGGGTTTAATTACAATACTGAGCAATTAATTAGAGGATTGTTACTGGGAAAAAAAGTTGTTGTCATGACTACAGCACCCAGGGCACTTCCACACCACCAGCATTTTCATTCCCCAATTTATCAGAAGCACTTTGAAGGCGATCTGTTACAGTCTTCACTTAGGTGGCCTTGAAAAGCTGAGAATAAGGAGCGAGAAATCACTGTCCTGCCCTGAGTTGCTGTAGGTTCTGCAGTTACAAAGATCCCCCCAGTTCTACACAAAAGGCAAAGAAAAAGAGGAGGGAACCATATGGCACTCTGGAGGGTGGTTGCTCCTCCAGGAAAGAGAAGGGAGAAACTAACAAAACACTTGTCAATTTCATCCCTGCTCTTTTGGTCCAAAATAAGGAGAGCTGCAAAGCTGCCAATGCCAAGCAAGCATTCCCCTTATAGGAGCAAAAGCTATAGAAGAAGAAAGAGGAGCAAGAGATCAGGAGGAGTAAGAGTTCCCTCCAGTGGGGAAACTGAAACACAGTGTTTCCAAAACAAACAGCCCCAAATCTAACATCGCAACAGCTACAACTGTAGCGTAGCTGCTTCAGAAATAAATCTGATATTGCTGATGATGTGGGAATACAGAGCTATGGGTCAACTTTCAGACTGGTGCTGATTCTAACTATACACTAATAAAATTCTTGTTGTTATAACCTTTACCTGAGCAAAAGGTGCATTATAGGGCAACACTTTTTCAACAAAAGTGTTTTACAGAATGTCCAAAATCCAAGACCCATGTCTCCCAATGCAAATTGAGACGGTTATGGCTGCCTCAGGGTAACGGCTGCTGCTGCATTGCTAGGCTACTTGCTGTGATCATGTGTTCTTCACTTTCAACATTCTGTGACGGTTTCCAGCCAAGTAGTAGGTCAATAATCAGTAACTGAGTGTAAACATGCTTGGGATAAACACATGTCCATCACTCAACAAAAAATTAAAATTAAAATTAAAATAAATAAAAAGTAATAATTAAAAATTATAAATACATAAATTTTAAAAAAATTCAAAGGGCAAAACTGATGCATCACAAAGTCTTTTTCTGACATCAGTTTTCTATGTTTCTAAAATTCTGAGTGATTTCCGGTACCTCTGTGGAAGGCTTGGCAGCTAAATTGCATCCTTTGACCCTTAAGCGCTGGATATCTCTGACAAAGTAGATGTCAGGTAGAAAACTAGCTACTTGATATCCATGAGAAAATTTCACAAAATCAAGTAGAAAGTATAAAGTAGAAAGTTTGAATCTGTCCATCCACAATTGCTTTAACAGCAGACATTAATGGCAGATAGAATAAGTATATTAATCATCTTCCCTGCACTGATTATTGTATTTCTAAGAAAATTACAGTAATTATTTCTAAGTTGACATAGTACAATATAAACTAGCATTTGCAAATATTATGCCAAGCGATTGTCTTTTTCTCGTTTGTCAATGTGTAAATAATCAACTTACATAGCTGTCAAACTACCCTTCACAGTAACTTCCCTAATGTCCATTGCCAAATCTCACTTATAAAGAGGATAATCAAGGTGTGTTTAATCAGTTCTGTCCAGTCTTAAGAAGTGTCCTCACTCAGTTCCTCATTCAATAGATACTTGAGATGTCAGTCCTGATGTACATGGAGTGTGATGTGATTAGCTTCTATTCTAATAATTTTGGTAATGACACAAGTATATCAACTAAGGACATGAGAAGTATGTCCCATATGCAGATAGTGGCGTCAGATACTTTGCTCAAGTGAAAGCAAAAGTTCTTCTCCAAAAGTCCGACATAATGTATCTAAAATAGGATAATTTGATCCCGAATTTATTCAAAAACCCATGTGTTGGTTTTCTTGGTTATACATGGTATTCTCTGGAGTCTTGTAGGGTGTCAAGTTCAAAGACATCCATTCTCTTCCTATCCTCTTTCTTCAAAGTCTGCATAGCAGAGTGGTGTTACAAATGGTGTAATGTAATAGGTAATATGTTGGACTAGGATCTAGAAGAATTCAGAATCAAATCCAGCCTCAGCCACAAAAACTCACTGAATAACTTTGGGACATTCAGTCCAGCCTACCTCACATTGTTATGGGTAAAAACTGGAGGACTACACTATAGGTGGTGCTATACGTTCCTGAAGGAAAAGCAGTACATAAATATAACATATAGTAAAGAGATAAATCTATACTAGGGGAACTTCAGGAACAGTCCTAATATCATTGTTATTTCAATGTTGTTTTTTCAACCCATTGCTCACCTATTGTCTACTACTTATGGGCTTTCCATTAGCTCCTTTGGCCTAATCTATTTGTTTCAATTTCGATTCGATTTATAAATCGCCCTTCTCCAACCAGACTCACACAGTCCTTTTGATATTCTCAAATTAGGTGTGTATCTAAATTATATAAAAACGAACAATATTCAGTGCATACTATCTTCCTTTTTTAGAGTTAGTATATGAAAATGATGTTTTCCTCCCGTTACAGAATTTAAAATTTAAAAAGGAATTTCTAGGTCCCAGTTTTTCTTAGAACATGGCATCAGCCAATATTACAATATTACAATCCAATTATTCCTCATTTATAGGGACTCCCATCAGCCATCCAAAGCTTAGAAACATTGATTCAGGTTCTGAGAGTAGTTCTGTCCTTCCCATAATATATTTCTATATATTTCTCCTGTCCGTCAGAACTCATAAAGATATGAATCACATTCTTTATTTATGCAAAATAGTGAATTGAAAAACATATGTACAGTATTGACTGAGCAGGTGGAATATCATTAATCATCAATGAATTTCAAAATGGAAAATCACAATGAATTCTACATATATTAAGAATTACTGTTCTAAATCTAGATAACTCTACTGATGTCTATTTTTAAAGTGAGCATCAAATAATCTAATTTATGAAGAATGTACTTTCTCAAGCCGTATCTAGAGATAGCTGCGTGAAGCTACAGCCATTGGTGATTCAGCTTTAACTTTTTACTCACCTTCCATATGAATAAAAGGGTACAGTTAGTCCAGACATCATCATGATCTTATACTGATGTTACTTTTTTTTTCCTGAATACATTTCAAATATATAGTATTACAGTAATCTAGATGTAAAGTGACTAGAGCATAAATAGATCCTCTTAAAACTTCACAGAGTCCCAGGTCACTTCAAGCTTTGAGTTCCTCCACCATGTCTATTAAAATAAATGGTCTTACACAGAATAACATAAGAAATCAGAAAGAGGAAATGTCTAATATGAGACCCACCTGAGTTTGAGGTCCAGGACAAACCTTCCTCCTGGCCTTCTTTCTCACTGGCTCTCAGTATGAATTTCTGGACAAGATCTTGCTTCTCCAGGCAAGAGTGCATTGGTGATCCCAAGACAATGAGAAAAACATCCATGCATAGCCTCTTGGTTTAGGCTGAAGGAAGAGTGATTATAGAGCAAAAGGTTTTTTGAATAGTTCCCTCCTTAGCTATCAAACCCTTTCCCATTTTGGTATCCTATGCATGGCAATATGCTGAATATCCCCTTAATTAGAAAAGGAAGAATTGTAATATTCATCCTGTCTCAGCAGAAATCTGTATGATTTGAAAGACTTCCTACAATATTCAGAAGGTTTTGGCAAGAAGGAATGTCTAGCGGGGCCATTTAGAGCTACAATAGTCAAAGCTTCCATTGCATTTAAAATAATTTATAATTATTCCTCAGGAACACCTGTATCTGTGATTATTGTAAGATAGTATAAAGTAATGCTCTTAATACACACTTTCAATCCCCACCCCCGTAATTTAACTGTCAGTATATCCGGAAGCATGCATTGTATCTTTCATGAGAATCTTCTCTTCCTCTCTCTCTCTCTCCCACAGTGAAATCACCTTATCTTTTAAAAAGGGGTAAAATTATATCCTTGGAAATATTTGGAAGAATCTGATATGTTCAAACTGAAGAAGAAAATTAAGGGAGACATCATAGCAGTCTTCAAGTATCAGAAACCTGTCTTCAGAAGATGGAACAGACTTATTCCCTGTTTCTCCAGAGTTTGACTAGAATTAAATTTCAGCTAATCATTAGACTTATTCAGATATTACAGGTATTAATCACTGTAAGTGTGTTCAAATTAAGCATTACCCCTGCTGACATCATTCCAGCAATGTCAGACACCTGTACAGATCCATATGTGCTATCCAGATGACTACAAGAAGAAAACATTTTTGTGCATTTGCAAGCATCTTGGCTTCCACTTGAGTCAGAATCTTAATAGAAGAGCTTTGACCTCATAGTATGCACCGAATACAGGTTCACTCCTTATAAAGCCACAGAGATGGTAAGGCAATCTCAACTGATCAGAGCAAAACAGAATAATCATACACTTGAAAAGTTTGCTCTAGCAGAGAGATGTTCTGAATATGGAGTTGCTCAAAAGAAGCTGACCAGCTATGTATCCTCAGAGAAAAGTGACCAATTCTTTCCCATTTTGTGTGAATGTGAATGCTCATTAGTATTTTAGTAATACAGTAGTGGCCAAAATTATGGAAACCTTTTGGGAAAAGTGTATTTTTGATGTTTGATGGCTAATAACACTCTTTGGAGTTTCAAGATAATCATATTCCACTGCTGGAATGGCCTGGGAATAGCCCAAACCTTAACCCAATTGAAAATCTATGGAGCCAGCTAAAGAAACTTGTTAGTCAAAAGCAATCCAGCAATAAAACCCAGTTAATAGAAGCAATCATTCAATCTTGGTTTCACATTATAACAGCTGCAGAACTAAAAGACTTGGTTCACTCCATGGGAAGACATTGTAAGGCCGTAATTCATGCTAAAGGTTACCCAATATTAACTGACATGATAATTTTTGTATATCTCATTTTTTCTATGTTTTTCACTTTTCTTCTTTATACCGTAACTGCTATTCTAATAGCAAATCCTTCATAAAAGTTATTGCATTACATTCTTGTGAGAGGAGAAACCTCTCAGCATATTGCTGCAACTAATTGATTGATTGGTTTGAACAGTTTGAATGAACCAATCAGAGCACAGCTTCCTGGCTCTGAGTTTCCCACACTTTCCAACAGTCAGTTGATGAGTATATAAATAGCAGCAGGACTGCAGCCAGCTGAGACCCTCAGAGAGAACCTCCAGAGCTGAAGTCACTATAAAGAGCTGAGTCACTGCCTCGTTCCTGAGAAGACTGACATAGAATCCAGAGAGCCTCCCATGCTTGGGAAGAAGATTGAAGCTAATGGACTTAGCTGAGAGGAGAATCTTGTAGGCTGTTGATGCCTTCTTGTAGGTTTTGTTTTTATGTGTTTTTATTATTAAACCAGTTACTTTCTTAAGACTCCTCTCTCAACTTGCATGCTTTAGTGTGTTTGTGTGCGTATCGGGCCACGATCCATTCGAACCCAGAACCTCCCTAACAATTCTTGATTAAATTATCTTTCCATTGATATATAATTTTATGGTACTACTCCAAAAAAGGTGGTGTTATTAGCTAGTTTTAGAAAATACAATTCCACAATTTTAGCCACTAGTGTATTTAGTAATATTTCCCCACAATATATGATTTGTCCCGATCAGTAATACTTGCAATCCTGTTTTTTAAAAATCATTCCCAAAGTTAGTGAAGTATTCATATATAAATCTACTAGGTGGGAGTCTGTTTTTACAGAGATAACCAGATTAAATTGATCCTTTTCAAATATTTGCAATAATAGCAACTAGAGTTTATAGAATAAAAATTAATAAATATTCCCCACCATTTTCTGAACTTATTTTGCTTTAAACAGTTTAGATTGCCTTACCATCTCTGCGGCTTTGTAAAGAATGAACTTGTATTAGCTGTATACTTTCAGCGAACACTCTGACTTTTAATGAACACATTACCCTAACAGTTTTTCTACAATTCTGAATTCTTTGCTAGAACTATTGATTGTTTAATAGTTAATGCCATCAAGTTGATGTCAACTCCTGGTGAATACATAGATTTTCTCATAACAATCTGTCTCTAACCTGATCTTTCCAATGTGCACCCTTCACCAGTGTAAGTCCATTCACCTTCCTATAGTTGTCCACTTCCACGTTTCCTTCCACTTTCCCAGCATTAGTTCCCCCTCCAGAGAGGTAGATCTTCATCTAAGATTTTATTTTTATTGATTAAATTTATTCACTGCCCATCTCGTTTCAAAGCAATTATAGGCTAATATGTCCAAAGTAGTATATAATTATATATTTATATAATATATAATTTGAGCCACATAAATCATATCTCTTTGACATATTTATAAACATTGTTAGTTTCTTTCCTTCTGACATACAGCAAATAATTAATTATTTGCTCTACTCTCTTGTGGTCATATAAAAGCAAGCAAAGAGTCTCTTCTTTGTACCATACTACAATATCACTAAATATATATAATAAAATATATAGCACAAGAAAACAGTTTTCTTTTATTTTTCTTACTGAAAATAAGAATTTTATTTTATCATTATCTTTATAGAATGGACTAACTCCTTCTTAGAGTTAGTCTTTGACAGTTTGGATGTGATGAGTCTGCCATAAGAATTTGCTCATTTGCGTGAGTCTGGTGGGAAGAAATGGCTCGTTGAAACTCAAAATGATGCGTTTAACATTTCTTGAGCTGAGTAAGTAGTGAAAAATCTTTCAAATCAATTTTTCTGCATTTGTGGTTTGGCAGCTAAGATAGGGAGGTCACAATAAGTTTGCAGTTGTTCCATCTATGGACATTCTGATAGATTTCTAGGAGTAGTTTTTTCTATACTACACAGAGGTAGTTGGCTGTTCAGGTGCCTTATTGACATCATGGGGCAGGTTACCACAGTTCCAACATGGCCGGCTTCTACTGCCATTTTAACCCCCTTAGTTGCCATGGGGGATTTGCAGATCAAGTTGGAGGCAACTGCAATGTCTCTTAGCTGTTGCATATAAAGTTGGAGGGAACTGCAATGTCTCTTAGCTGTTGCATATAAAGACCAGAGTTTTGCAGAAAAAGTCAGACCTTGTGAAAAAATTGAATGAGTAGTTGGGAGGGGGGAGGTTAGGAGACTTGTTCCAGGGTGATTTGGGCTGAGCATTTTGGGAGACAGGGAGGAGGTCTGTCTTGTTACCGGGTTCCTTGTGTCATAATTTTTGAAATGAAAGGGGTCCTGAAGCTGTAAATTTGTTTTACAACAATACTTTACAACAAAAGTATTTTTTGTTGACTTTGCGGAAACAATCCTCATCTGTTTGCCTGTTTTGTTGGATTTATGGATCCCAGTATCATTACTGGGGCTGGCCCAGATTCTTTTCTAGCCTCTGTGTGGCATTTTTGGGCCATAGGATTAAACCAGAAGAGATAAGACCGGTCACAAGATGAGGGCTTATTTCAGAAGTTGCTACTTTTTCATCATCTTAGTTCCCCATCTCCACGCCCGCCTCTTTGTTTGGCATCTTGCCTTGCCTTTTGGGCTTTCCAGCTTTTCTTCTTCATTACTCAATATTTATCTTTTCTTTCCATGCTTGCCTCTATCTCTGCTGTTAACAACTGCTTTACATAATTAGCTGCTTACTAAGTCAGCAGCTGTGATCCCTGTCCTCTGCTGAGCAGTTCACTAAATTGCATCCTTATTTTCCATCAGGTTCAGAGATTATGAACATAATCAATGGCTACTGGTTTGGAAAGTTATATATTACTACCAGTATCCAAGGTATTATTTCTCTAGATGTAAGGTACCAGGGAACACAACAAGAGAGATACTAAAGTAATTACATCCTTGTGAACTTCTTCACAAGTGCTTGGAACACAATAAGAAGGATACTAATCTAATTTACTGTAAAATGTTTGGTTTACCATAATTGAAGGAAAATTGTAAATCTTTGGTCTTATTTAGCAGGGCTTTTTTAATATACTTTTGTTAGCTGGAGAATGATGTGGATTGTACGATGACATCATGGCCCATGTACTAAATTACCTGCAAGAGGCATAGCTTACATGACCCCCATCATCATCCTTCTCACGGGATGTTGACACTAGCTATCCCTTAGTGGCATCGTATTTTAATTTCCTCCTAAAATAGATTAAGCACCCATTGGAATGGGCCATTATTGAGTGCTTCTCTCGTTCCCAATTTCCTGCTCTGAAGTTGCAGTGCATGTATTAATGGGGAACTTCTATCTTCAAGCAGTGAGTGTCATTGTAGTTGCATGTTGTTGTATCCTGTTTTATGAGTAATGTGGCTACTTGTAGAGATGTCACACATCCACTGTCTTACAGTTCCTGCTATTCTAATGTGATAGGCTGAATGCACCATTGAACAAAAGCAATGAGGTACAGAAGCTTAACACTAGGAGCAGACAGAAAAATGCTTGAAATGTAGTTTCTTTTAGCTTTCTTTGAGGAGGGAGATTTGCATAACAATAGAACCTTGTTGGACAGGGTGATGCATCCTAGTTTTTCACCAGTTGCTGAGCAATAAATAGCAATAATTATGATTGATAATCAGTTTTCAGCCTGCACTGCAGACTTGAAGAATTAAACAAGGTCATTCCCATAGCATTCTCATATTTAAGGAATCAGGACTTCAAGCCTGATTTCATTTCAATTGTAGGATCACAAGATTTCATTCCAGTTGTCTGGAATGCCCCAGAGTTTCTATTATATGTTGGAATTGTTTTTATTTGTTCTGGTCTCTAGTCTTTGATTGTAATAAACTTAATTTGATTTTGAATTCATCCTTAAACTGATATACTGTACTACTTAACATTGGTATGATGCTTTCAAAAACTACTCAATCAATCATGCCAATAAGTGCTCCCTAAACTATTGTCTTCTGGTCTGTATTTTAGATTATACTCAACTGAAAAGCTCTAGACCAGGGGTGTCGAACTCATGCTGTCACGGTGGCATCATGTGATGTATCGGGACTTTTTCCCCCTTCGCTAAACCAGGCATGGGTGTGGCTAGCATGTGAAGCATCTGGCCTGCAGGCCGGAAGTTTGACAGCCCTGCTCTAGACAGAAACAGAGTAAGCAAAAGTTTTATAAGGCATTTGGCTTTAATTTGCTTACTCCAAAATAATACCTATAGGCTTGCAGCCATAGTTTGATCATTTAATGTGAAATATGATATTCAGATTCATTTGTTCATTCATTTACTCTGAGGTTGGATCAGTGATGAAATCCATTTTTTTTTACTACCGGTTCTGTGGGCGTGGCTTGGTGAGCGTGGCAGGGGAAGGATACTGCAAAATCTCCATTCCCATCCCGCTCCAGGAGAAGGATACTGCAAAATCCCCATTCCCACCCCACTCTGGGGCCAGCCAGAGGTGGTATTTGTTGGTTTTCCGAACTATTCAAAATTTCCGCTACCGGTTCTCCAGAACCTGTCAGAACCTGCTGGATTTCACCCCTAGGTAGGATAGCTTATAAATTAAATTAGTCAATCAACATAATATTGCAAAAGACCAAAGTCTGCCTTCAAGCCTATAAAAATTTTCTCTGGAAACAATCTAATTAAATCCAATAGGACTTACTTTTAAGTAAACATAAAGTGTATGGAATTACTAACCTAAATCACCCTTCAGCTATTTTTCTTAAGGTTGTATTTGGTTAATTATTGATCATTCTGATAGTTCGCTCTCCATTCCGACCCTTATATTAACTTCTGTGGGATTTGGATTTATCTTTAAAAATGTCAAAAGGGGAGAAACAGAAACTCATATGCTAAATAACCAACCTGTAATAAAGCAGTTTCAATACTTGTTTGCACTTCTTTCTTTTTGAAAGTGCAAGGAATGGCAAGTACTAGTATGTCAATTTGATATGCTGTGCAGAAGGTTCAGTACATTATACTGAAATGTGGATAAAGGAAAATTCTGAGCTTGAAACCATATAGCAGTTAAAAACTCCTGGATACCATGCCAACAGCACCATCTGGTGCTCTTAGTCCATAAGCACAATTTGCTTAAAGCTTATAAATCCATGCTAATTTCAAGATTTTCCAAGAAAAATATTCAGTTATGGCATCAATAAAGGCAGCAACACTTTCCAAATTATTTCACATTGAAGATCTACTTGTCTCTCCTCCCACGTTATCATAGGCTGGGTCCCCCCCCCGTCCCCCCCCCCATATCTCATCTGATCAAGTAACAGGAGGGATTTTTAAATGTCCTTTTGTTTATGCACACACTTGCTTATTAACTATTTGTAAACAAACACATGCAGCATGGAGGATTTATGAAACTAAATCATGGGCATAAAGGAAAATTTGCTACTATAAAGGTAACTAACAGACCACAAACAAGGTCCAAAAACAGGTATTTGCTTTTTGCTTGGTTGGTTCACTCCAACTATTCACTAAGGCTGCATTACTATTACTATTAGTCTTCTCACCGTTCCTATCACACATCTGCCATTTATGACTGCATGACTATAACTGTGTTGTTTGTATCCTTGTGATTTATATTGATATTGTTTCCTGATTGCTTATTTGTACCCTATGTCTATCATTAAGTGTTGTACCTTACGATTCTTGATGAATTTATCTTGTCTTTTTATGTACACTGAGAGCATATGCACCAAGGACAAATTCCTTGTGTGTCCAATCACACTTGGTCAACAAAGAATTCTGTTCTGTTCTGTTCTGTTTCTATTATTTCTATTTCTATTATTTCTATTTCTATGGTTGGTGAAAAACAAACATACGCCAACTGGATTAGCACCATAAATAAAATTGAGAAAGTTTACAATCCAGAGGATTGGTATATATCATACCTAGACCCATACCAGTCAGGCTTCAGGCCCGGGTACTGCACGGAGACGGCATTGGTCGCACTGATGGATGATCTCTGGAGGGCTAGAGACAGAGGATATTCCTCTGCCTGGTCCTGTTAGATCTCTCAGTGGCTTTTGATACCATCGATCTTGCTGCGGCGCCTCAAGGAGTTGGGAGTGGGAGGCACTGTTTTACGGTGGTTCTCTTCCTACCTCTCTGGATGCTCAAAGTGGTGTTGGCCGGGGGGACTGAGGTCGACCCCAAGGCCCCTCATATGTGGGGTTCCCCAGGGGTCGGTTCTCTCTCCCTTGCTGTTTAACATCTATATGAAGCTGCTGGGGGAGATCATCTGTGGTTTTGGGGTGGGGTATCATCAGTATGCTGATGATACCCAACTTTTTACATCCACCCCGAATCAGCCCAGTGATGCCCTCGACATGATTTCCCGATGCCTGGAGGCGGTGGAGCTCTGGATGGGGAGGAACAGGCTCTGACTCAACCCTGGCTGTGGGTACCGGCATCTCGATTCCAAGGGAATATTCCATCTTTGGTCATGGGGAAGAGGTGTTGCCCCCTGTGGATACGGCGCGCAACTTAGGCATCCTCTTGGATGCACAGTTGACTTTAGAAGGCCATGTCATGACCGTGACCGGGGGGCATTTGCTCAGATTTGTCTGGTGCGCCAGTTGCGCCCCTACCTGGACCAAGATGCCCATGCACTCGTCACTTCCCGGATCGACTATTGCAACGCTCTCTATATGGGGTGCCCTTGAAAACCACTTGAAGGCTTCAGAATGCTGGTGCATTCTGCACCAGCGCGGGTAGTGATGGGAGCATCCTGACACTCCAATGTCACACTCCTCCTGTGTGACCTGCATTGGGTACCGGTTGCCCTCCGGGTGAGGTTCAAGGTGTTGGTGATTACCTATAAAGCCGTACATGGCTTAGGCCCAGGGTATCTGGCAGATCACCTGCAGCCAGCAACAGCTCCCCATTGCCCGGTGCACTCACACAAAGAAGGCCTACTTGGGGTTCTGTCGGCCAAGCAATGTTGGCTGACGGCCCCTAGAGAGTGAGCCTTCTCTGTAGGTGCACCTGCCCTCTGGAATCAGCTCCTCTTGGAGCTCCGAGTGGCCCCCGACCTTCGCTCTTTCCACCATGACCTTAAAACATGGTTGTTTTGCCAGGCTGGCCTGGACTTTTAATGGGAATTTTAGATTCTTTTATTGTTTGAATTTTAATTTGGACTTGTTGTTGCTTATTGCTGTGAGCCACCCTGAGTCCTTGTGGAGAAAGGGCGGCATATAAGTCTGATAAATAAATAAATAGATAAATAAAGTAAGTAAGTAAGTAAGTAAGTAAGTAGAGGCCCTCTTTAAGGCATTACCATTCTATACTGTAAGTTGTGCCTGATGTATCCTTCAAAATATGGCATTTGCCAAATTTTTGTTATGCAATAACCCAAGAAAGCATATTCACAATGCAAATGTTCTGATCATGGAATTCCCTTCCTGTTCATTTATAATGGACACCACGTTTAATCATTTTTAGTATCTACACAAATATGTCTGGTGGTTTGGGGGTTTTTTGACTGAACTTCATATTATTGTTTCATTTTATGCCCTTCTTTCATGGTTATAACAATTCTGTTTTAGCGTTCTAACTATTTTATTGATTTTATTAGTTTGTTTTATAGTTTTATAGCTTATCTTTCAGCAAAACCAAACTAAAATGTTATAAGTCAATAAAGTGATAAAAATGATGATAAAGTTCTTGAGATTGGAAGAGCACTTAACAAAGGTTGAATCCTGCCAAGATAGTCCAGTCCTCTTGAGTTTTTTTAAACCGTCTGAATTGGGCTTCACCAGATCTGGTGACAGTAACATTTAGTTATTTGTTGTGTGAAGTTTTTGTGAAAGTTTGTGTGAAAGATTTGTTTTATCAGTTCTGAATTTCTCCATTTAGTTTCAGTAGGTACTGGTGTAACTTCTTGTATCTAGATCTAAGTTTTAAAACTTCTCTGTACATAAAATTCCCTTATACTGTATACCTCAATCTTATTACATTTTGTCCATCTTCATTTCAAGCTCAAAATTCCAGGTGATGCTGTCTTTCTTTATGGAGCAGCTGCTTTAGTACCCTAATCATTTTGGCTTATTATGGGCATATTATGCATCTTTTTGATGCAGCACTTGATGAGCAACTCTGTAAACAGCACTTTCAAAGCAATCCCACATAATTATGTAAGAGTAATTCTATATTGGCTGTTGATTTGTAATTCCCTTTCTAATGATTTCTTTCTTATTTGCATGCATAAATAAGCATTTGTTTGTATTTCCTTGCACTGAACTGCTTTGCCATTTTAAGGCACATTCACTCAATATAAAGAAGATCTTTTGGAGCTTTTAATCATAGAGTTAAATAAGATTTGTGGTTCAGAAATACAGGTGTGAAAGAGGGAAGCTGGACACGCCTGTCCCGTATTCATATATTGCACGGTCAGATACCACTCCCTCCTCTTTCCCCTCCTTTTCTTTGAGGAGGATCTTTGTCAATTGCTTGCTTCCTGCTATTCCATCAATTATAAGCCAAACATTGGGAGGGAAACAACAAGCATTTTGCTCAGTATTGTAGGCTAGACCAAAAGAAGAACATCTGGAGGTTCTTCTTCTCCCTGAATGCTCATTGTAGATCATTGGTTTCCAGCTGCTATTAACAGTGAGCTGAGTCAGTCTGATCAGTTGGTGGTCCTGGAAAGTGGAAAGAGGGGAACTCCCAGCACAGGTACCATTTGAAAGGTAGATTTATCAAGTTTTTTTTTTCATTTATTAGATTTGAAGTGAGGGTTTTTATTTATCACTGCAGCACCCACCCTATGAGATTGGGCTAAGAGAGTGATTAGTTCAAAGTCATCTACTTTCCATGATTATGGCTGCATTTGAATCAGGGTTCCCCTAAACCAGGGGTGTCACACTGGATTTATTCGAGGGCTGGATCAGCATTGTACTTGTCCTCCATGGGCCAGCTGGGACAGATGGCCTCCTGCACATTCTGCTGGCCAAAACAGGTGCCCCCATCCCCTGGTTTGGCCAGTAGAGGCACCACGGGCCAGTCCTTTGCTATTTCCAAGCCAGCCACACAGGCCAGATCTAGGGACCCCGAATCTGACCCGCAGGTCTTGAGTTTGACACCCTTGCCCTAAACCAAGCCCAATTTTTAATCACTATAACAGTTACAGGTATAAAGGACTTTTTCCCCCTTGCTTTAGTTTTTAAAATGATTCTCACTTTGCCACTTAATGTAAGACGACCATCTTAATTATTGTCTCCTTGACTTTGACTTTGAGGAGACAAAGAGATACACATGCACAGCAATAGGATGTGATTAAATCTAAATTTGAAAATGATACATTTATCTAAATCTTTGAACCACAATCTAATCTACCTTTCCCCTTAGGGTTTACATAATGTTGAAATATTTTCCAATTGAAAAATACTGAAAATCAAAATATTTGTATGGGTATTTTTTTTCATTAGGTAAAGTATGTAGTTTGATAAGTGTCAAAAAAATCAGGAGAAGTACAGTATTTTAAAGCAAAAGATGCTTGCTGTAATTGGAACAGTCTTTACTCAATTTTTAAACAATAGAGTGGTTCTCATATCTTTTCTCTGTCCAAAATGAGCTCATTGTTCAAGTATTGCTTTTTCCTAAAATAGCAGCATTTAGGGATAACAATATAGTTCTTTTCAGGGTTTATTACAAATAATACCATTTTTCTCTTCCACGTTATTTTTGTGACAAGTAAAGAAAACCGAAATCATTGGAAAGATATGTTTACAAAAGGTACCATTTTCCTCACACCACATGGGGCATTATTTTTCAGTGGTTAGGGTTAGGTTAAGAAGCAAATTTATAACAGAAGTATTAATTAATTAATTAATTAATGCATTAATGAGCTCTTCCAACTCCAAAACAGGCAAATAATATATCAACTGATATTAAATAAATAAATTTAATGATTGTTTCCCCTCTGTTCCAGTCCATTACTTTAAACATTTATTTATAAAACAGTAGTAATATTTCAGAATCAGAGCACAGTGCATTTTTCTTTTCCTTTTTCTTAAAGTAACTTTTTTTTTTAACAACAACAAAAAGTATGATTAATTCTCATATAAGGATTACCCACCTCCCAGTTCTCAAAGTGAAAAATATTCTCTCCACTCCAGTTAGGATCTCCACACAATATGCATGTCATCCATTTATATTAAACCCTTGTGATTTCTAACACAACAGCAGTATATACGCAAAGTATATACTTCCTTATGGTGCATGCTAGCCTAGTGCTATGGGAAGAGAACATACAAATCTTTGACCTAAGTTTCAATGTTTTCTTTCACAAATTATATCACTTTTATGACTTTACATGGAGGAGTTACAAACAGTTTTTAATCCTGAGGAAAACAAGTGTTTTAAGGCTTTCTGAGCAACAAATCTTGGAAATCAGTGATACATACTGCACAATATATCTCTACATGATTACATAATGTATCTGCAGAAGCACCTCATAACATCTATGTACTACTAAAACTCTTGCGTCTGTTTGTATGTAACTTCCAATTGGGCAAAATTGGGAGATATAGGGTCACAATTAATGAACCAAAATAATTCAAATGGGTTAACTTAAAGAATGCCAGGACTCATGACTACTGTTGGAATGAAATTTGGGGGACTTGTGGCTACTTCAGTGCCACTATCTTTCTGATCACACTTAGCAGAAACTTGTAAGTTGTATGGCACAAGATGAGAGGGCTGGATCCCCACCCTCTTTCCCACCTCCCTCTAGTCTCTGCATCCAGTTAGCTGCTAGCAAGGGCCAACAGGCAAGCGGCAATTGGCTGCTTTGGAACCCAGGCTAAATTCTGAAATTTCTTAATAGGAGTTGGCAGCAAGGGAAGGAGGAGGAAGTGATTTAGATAAGGGGTCTCCAAACATGGCAACTTTAAGCCTGGAGGACTTCAACTCCCAGAATTCCCCAGCAAAGCAAAGCTTAAGTTGCCACGGTTGGAGACCCCTGATTTAGATGCTGCTGGCAAGGTAGGGCTGACTGGGAGGCACTGGTGATCAAAAGGGGAGCCCTCTTCCTCCCTGGAATCCTTGGGGATTGCTGGAATGGGGAGCAGAGGTGCAGGTTTACTCATGGTCTGCAAACTGGCAGGAAGTTGGAAATCTCTCCCGTTTCCTCTGCTTTTCTGCCCATCCGTGCTCATACTGTTTCTCTGTTTAGGTAAGCAAGCATCTCTGAAAGGATGACCCAATGCATCATGAAATACTAAAATGGAATATTTGCAGAAATCCCAAACCACTTTCAATGAATTATTCATTTTTCTTATTCAGTTTTTTAAAGACATACTGTCTGATATGAATTAGAAGTACAGCAATATATCTTTTAGTATATTCCTTGTATGAAAAAATATTCTAGTACAAATTCACACATTCAGTGTTGTTTATGATGATTGAAGTGACTGAAATATGCATTAGGTGATTATATAACACTAATTCTAAACTTCTGTTATCCTGCATAAATTAATTTACTTTCATAGGCAGTGGGCACAAGGTTCCAAGGATGTCCTACACCTGTGATGGCGAACCTATGGCACGGGTGCCACAGGTGGCACGTGTAGCCATATCGGTGGGCACATAAGCTCAGCTCCGGGACACATGCGTGCGCCAGCCAGCTGATTTTCGGGCCTTCTGGGCCCACCAGAAGTCAGGAAATACACTGTTTCCGGACTCTGGAGGGCCTCTGGGGGGTGGGGAAGGCCGTTTTTGCCCTCCCCAGGCTCCTAGAAAGGCTCTGGAGCCTGGGGAGAGCAAAAAACGGGCCTACTGGGCCCACTGTGCCATCACGTGCCAAAAGCGGTTGGGAGCAAGGGGGGCGGGGCGCATAGAATTATGGATGTGGGCACGCGTGCATGTGACCCCACCATGCTCCCCTTCTTTTGGCATGCAATGGCAAAAAGGTTAGCCATCACTGTCCTACACTGTACATAAGCACTAAACAGATCCATCCAATTTGCCATACACATTGTTATAAAAATGGCGCTATTTGTCTATTTCCTCTCTAGTTCAAGACTACACAAACGTAGCCTCTCAGAGGATCTACAGTGAATTTATAGAATGACCATAATCCTTCCATGGGCACTTCATATAAATGTATAGCAGAATTTCTATGAGATCTGCTTTTAAATACCTGATTCTGTTAGCACACAATGGAACATAGAGATCCTGGTACTGAAAATCTAGAATGCCATCTATTATCCTTTTTTTAATGATTCCATGAATGATAAAATACATATATAAATATAATACTCTATCACTGGAAGTTTTCAAGAAGAGACTGAAATGGTATAGAATCTCCTGCTTGAACAATGGGTTGGGCTAGAAATCTCAATGGTTGCTTCCAACTCTGTTATTTTGATTCTGATACTTCCTTATACAGAAATGAACTTCCATTTGTGCCACCACTGATACAATGGCGCAGAACAAACTAAAATCAAATTGGATTTGGTGTCACATGACTGAATAAGTGTCTTCATATATGACTAAAATCATTACCAGTCCAGCCTCTAAACTCCTTCCTAAAGTCTTCCTTAATAGAAAGGGGAAGTAGTAGTCCTGTGGAGTCCTTGGTGCTATACAGTAAGAAACAGTCTTACTGTGTAGAGTAACTAAAATGTTTTTTAGAAGATGGGGCGGATGCAAATGGATGTGCAGACCTTAAGGAAGAAAAATATACTAAAATGGGAAATAACAATGAAGTATAGAGAGGAATATGCTGGCAAGAGATGCCTATAATACGTATGCAAGCTTCTCCAAACTGCTTGCTGTAGTCATACTGGATGAGAATTGAAGGATTTGTTAACTTAGCATAACCTGAAGACTTCATATTGAGGAAGGTTGCATGACTGCCACAATATACCAAAGGAAAATTCCTCCACAGAGTAAAGTTGTACCTTATCTAAAATCTGTTGATCAAAGTCTCTGGACTTCTACGTGTATCCCATTCATTGCTTTCTCAGTTACCAAAGATTCTGAAACATCACATGAAGGCATATTTCATATATAGCCACATAGAAACATGGGCTTCCTAGCCTTAAGTATTCTGGGTTAAAACTAAAGTATATTAGAAAAGAAATAACAGAGCAAATGGCAATCTTGCATAGCTTTATAGAAAATGCTTTGGCATAAAAGGCTTAAATATTTTCACAACACAGATATTTTAATGCAAAATTATCACTGATACTATCCAAACCTATAGAACTGACAATATTCTAGTCATATGGCTCATCAAGCCCTCTCTTAAATTATGTTATTGGCAAAATTCAGCAGGTATTCCTCAGTTGAAATGATAGGCTCTCTTCTCTAATCTCCCTGACCTGCATGTAATGTGTTAAAAATATAGAAAACTGATGGCAGAGAAAGACCTAGTGGTCCATTGAGTCTGCCCTTTTTTTATTTTTGTCAGATGATGGACATGTGTTTATCGCAACCATGTTTAAAATCAGCTACTGATAACTGACCCACTACCTCAACAGGAAGTTGGTTCCAAGCTTTCACTACTCTTTCTGTGACTACTTTCTAACATTACATTTGAACTTCCATCCTGTCAGTGTCAGTGTTTGTGACTGCTATATGAAAGCTGCTTGCAACCACCAAACAAGCATATATTAGATTTTATTTACAATGGAATTAGTGACAATTGATTCTGCAGTGTCTTTTCCTAGCTGATAGAATTTGGTTAACTTGCAAGATGAAGATAATGTTTTCATTTCTTATTTATTTATTTTATTTTTCAAACTTGTATACTGCCCTTCTGCCGAGGGACTCAGGGTGGTGTAAAGCCAATAATAAAAAACATTGATACAAAAGTTAAAACAATTTAAAACTGATTCAATGTTTTGGGTGAATATTAAAAACCCCAGAACTAAAAAACCCATTAAAATTCATCAGGCTGTCAGACCCGCTTGCTGAAATAATAGGGTCTTCAGGGCCCGGCGAAAGGCACGAAGGTTGGGGATCCTACATATTTCCGGGGGCAATTCGTTCCAAAGGGCAGGGGCCCCCACAGAGAAGGCTCTCCCCCTGGGGGTCGCCAGTCGACATAATTTGACCAACGGTACTCTGAGGAGGCCCTCTCTGTGGGAGTGTACCAGCCAATGGGAGGCTATCGGTGGCAGCAGGCAGTCTTGCAAATATCCAGGTCTTAAGCCATGGAGCGCTTTAAAGGTGGTAACCAGCACCTATAGTCTTTGGAGACTATATAATTTTCCTGCTGCACTTATGTAGTCATCTAAATATCTAGCTCTCCATCCATCCCTAAAAACTAGAGATATATATTTAGATAAGAATGCACATGTTGGAGATACAGAGCAGGGAGTGTACAAATTCCAAAGAATAAAAGAATAATAAACTGAATAGTTGGATAAAAATGCCAAATCCAGTGTATGTATCTGGCTGTGTGACCAACCATAATAATAATATAAAAAGTCTTTTTAAAAAAAAAAACACCAAAAACTTGGTTTTCCTATCATACTGTTCCTTCTTGAATCAAAGTATCCAATCTTTTTATTTCTATTAAATGCAGATCAACACATCCTCACTATTAAGAAACAAAAGAACTGCTACAGTTGCAATAATGACTTTAAAAAAAGTCAGTGAGAAATTTTTGATAGCAAAAAGTACACTAAAAAGCTACAAATACCACATTCTAGAAGACAGAATACACTGAGATTGTTAGACTAGGAATTTTTCTAGGAACAAATCCATATAGTATCTTGTTTGGGTGCAAGCATAGCATTTGCCCAATAAGGAATACCAATCTAAGAAACCAAAAAAATATAAGTCAGGACTACTTTTATTGCCAGACCTTTTATAACGGAATCTTGCAAGTCTGAATGTGTTTCCTCTTCCTCACTTTATCTTCAGGTGAACTAATGAGGGTCTTGTCTTAGATACTTTCTCAAGTTATTTTCTTAGCCCGAGTTCAAGCCCCTCTTACCTTTGTAACAGTTCTTCCTTCATCCTTTCCTTCAACACCTCTATATTCTCTATGGCCTCTACAGGTAGCTCACTAATCATGCCAACAGTCTAGCTCAAGAGTATATAGTATCCCAAGATTGTATTGATGGATGGTATCTCCTGCTATTAACACAAAGATTTGCATTTTCGGGGTAACTGGGAAGGAGGGATAATATTGGTCTCCTAAGCTTTGGTATCCTTGGCCAGTGCCTATTTGGCCTTAGCCTAAAGCCCATAAAACATGTCCATATGTCACTATCTGGGTTTCACTGTTCACCTGAGGGTGAGGCAACCTGAAGATGACTTTAGCTACTCCATTCTGAAGATTATGTTCTCCATTCTATTCTGCCTCTGAATACTATGTGAAAGTTATATAAGATACATGATACCCACAACATCTTAGAAGTGCAACTGAAATGATCCTCCACTTGTATTTCTATAGCCTACCTGCCTCGGAAGGAATTCTGTTTCCAGTGATTTTTGGTCTTAAGAGACCTGGCTTCTAACATACTGTTAGTTAAATAGTATGCAACTCCTATACCAATCCCTATAACAAAATACCTTTCTCAAACTTTAAGGTTTCAACAGCACTGGCCTGATAGTTGCACAATCTGGGCAATCACTCGATGGCAGCTAAGCAATATAAAAATTATTTACTATGGTCATCTAGTGGTTGATAGTTGAACCATCCATCCATAATTCCAAGAAATATAGAAATGTTCATTCAGTCAAGAGTGTGGTGAAAAAGAAAAAAGGCGGTGTGTGGAAATCAGCACATGGAGTAATCAGAATATTGTGCATGTCAAGTGGAGGATGTTTCTCGTTTGATGAAAATGGTCAGGGCTGGAATATCAGAGCCATTGATTACAGTCTTTAGAACAAACTGATATATTTTAGCACTGCAGCACAGAACTGTTCTGTATGCAGTATAAAGATACGCAAGAATTAAGGCATCAAGATTTACTGCTGGCTCTGCTACAAATGAAAGGGCAAAGCAGCAGTGTGGATGTGGCCTAGGTCTCACCTGCTTTGATTTATACTGGATATCCAGTCTTACTCTCTGTTACAAGATGAATTTATTTGGAAATAGTGGTAATGAAGCCTGGGCTCTTATGCATGCATCCTTTGTGTTTTACTACTGAACTATGGCTGCTCTACTTTAAATAATCATATTAAGTGGACTTTAGACTTAAAGTATACATTCATCTATGTTTCTCCATAGCCCTAAATTCAGAAACAAAGTAATAAGACTTTAAATCATACAAGCTGGAAGCTTAAGAGGAACAGAATAGACTAACAAGCTTAATATAAATCAAATAATATCACTTGATACTTCTCAAACAGAAAAACACTACCAACCTATCAGACCACCCATTTCTTCCACTCAAATGCAAAAACCAACAAAAAGAGAAGTAAAATCTAGTTCAAATTAGCAAAACAATTTGCCCAGTCTCTTGGATGACTGGTGGCAGTAAAAGCTGTTCAAATGCCTCCAGATGCTCATACATTTCTATTCATGTATGGCCATTAAGCTGTCAAGGATTGATAACCAAAAAAGATTCAGAAAAAGCAGTGGAGAGGCCCAAGCCAAAATTTAGGTAAAAACTATCAAGGTCTAACAAAGTGCAAGTCATTAATTAAGGCTGTTGGTATCCCAGCCTTAATTGAAACTGAATACATTAAAAAGATTCTGTGAATGTTATTACAGTCTTCCTTTCTCAAAGGATTAAAAATCACCATCCATCATTACTCTGAGTTAACTAGTGACATTCCCCATCCCATTAAAGAACATATTGAGTGTTCCTGTTCAATACAAAAAAGAACTCCAGTATGAAAGTACACCTGAAGAAGACATTCCCACTGGCTGGTTGATAATAGGTCGAAAGGTAGGAACAGACACAATTGACCTTAAGTTATTTATTGGACATTGAAATGCCAAATCTTGATTAAAACTGCTTGTCAAAAAGGGCACACAGTTACCTGGAGTGGTTCATAATCATATTGTTGTGAAAATGTTCTAACTGGCTTTGTGGGGCTGGAGTATGAAGAGCACAGGGCACAGAAGAGATCTGCAGGAATCAGACTGACCATATTCATCATGCAGTCATGGAAGATGAGGACAGATTGTTCACTTTTGGCAAATCAAGGCAGAGGAGAAAGTGAGGAATTAACATTTCAAGAACTATGGACAAACCTTTGTGCTAAGGGTTCTCCCATTCCCACCAGAACACAAACCATTTCTGATTCAGGATCCATTTCTTATTAGCCACATAAGTCTTTGAGGAATTCTAAACAGGTAAGTCAAATGAAGAATTTTCACTTCACAAATAAACAATTTTGAATTTCTAATGTGCCTGGAGGGCTTCTGTTCACAGCATATCAGTGTCTTCCATGCTGAAGCTGCTTCTCCGACTGCTAGCCTTTGAAGCCTCTGGGGACACAGTGGAAAACAGGGGGTCAGAAGCCACAGGAAGCATAGTATCCTCCATTAGCATCAAGTCTAACTCCTTCTTGGACAAGGAGGGGAAAGAGACATTTTGGCTAGGGTCCAGCGGGTCATGAAAACCTCTACAACTGTCGTCAAAGCTCAAGCTATGGGTAAAGTCCAACTGATGATAAGGAGACTGAGGAGGAGGAGGAGCAAAGTGAGGCAGGTGCTGAGCTTCCTGTTCAGCTTGGAGTTGTGGTTGCTGTAAGAGCTCTGCTGTCCCCTCCTCTCCAGAAGTTTCTTGCTTCACCATATGCTGAGCTAGTTCAGCCATGTTTGTGCCAGAAGGTGAAGTGGTTGGTAACCCATGGACTCGAGCTTGCATCTCCAGTTCCTTGAGGACAAAGCACCAAAACAATGAATCTTACAAAAGAAAAGCATAGGATGTATAATCACAGCCACCATCACACCCCTGCTCTGTTCTACCGTGAATACACAACAGTGTGCAATAAATAATCCACACTGTGCTGGGTGAAGGTGCTGGGAAGGAGCTGGGAAGAAAATTCAGAAGCCATGCCCTGTATCTCTTCCTTACTAGTTTCATTTTGCATTTGGATTTATAAATGCTCTAAGTAATCATTTTAAGTGTTTTCCTGCACCAAGTGGAGTAAAGCATGGATAGGCAACTTTCTAAATTCAGAAACCATAACTAATTTCCCAACAGGTGAAAACATCAAAAGTGGAATAGCCGATATACTTATTAGCCATTTTTTAATGTTTTCCTTAATTTTTAATATTAATTAACCCTAATTAATATTATTAATTTTTAATATTAACCCTGAGTGGCAAATTGTCCCATTTCCAGTCTTCCATTCAGTTTTACAGTCTTCCACACAATCTCCACCCATTTGATGATCAAAGAGGCACAGTTTAACAGTGCAATTTCAAACTATTTGGAATAGGTCTGCTGAAAATAATTTGTCTTCCAGAGCATCTCACTTTTATTTCCACTTTTATTTTTGAAAACAAAACAAAAGCACTCATACTTTTTAGCAGCAAAATCAGATGCTAGGGAACTGAAAATAGGGCACTTGGAGCCATGTATAGCCCAGAGTCTGCCCATCCCTGAAGTTCAGGATAGAAAAAGAAAATGAAGCATTTCCATAAACTATTTTTCAACAAAACTATCTTGGATGCCACATCACCCTGTGTGAGAGCAATGTTGGATTGAAAAAGAACACATGGTATGACTTTCACGCAATCACTGGATTTCATCAGTGAGTACACAGAAATGACTATTACTGTAAGAATGGGCTTTGTAGCCCATGTTTTGAATCTCTTCTATGTTTTCCCCTAGCATGGCAACATGAAGCAAGACTTTCAAATAATAGAATTAGCTAATCTATTTTCAGTGAGATAATTAAAGAAAACAGTTTCTATAAGCACATAAAAAAACTGCAGGCAGTAAAAAGTACAAGACATGGGGTTTACCTGTATACGAAGCCAAAGCTGCTTGTTAGCCATTTCCAGACGCCGAGAATGATTCTCAAGATCTCGTGATCTCTGCAAATCTTTCTGCATCCTTCTGATGTAATCAACAGAGGCTTTCAGGATTGTCCCTTTGTTCCAGCGCACATCTCTAGAATAAAGCATAGGAAAAAACTGTTGCCATGCCAAAATATTACTTCCAGAGTTAGAAAAACTCTTGCTCATAATCTGTTTAATTTTTTGTTTGAGATTTTCAAACAAATGGACAAAGCAGCCAGTAGTACAAGACACTATATAGAATTTATTACACTTTCTATGGCCAAATGACTTGACTTCTCTAGATCAGATATGCCACCTCCCCAATTGCTGGACTTTTAAGCTGCTTTATCAGCTTGGGTGGATGAAGCAATCTCTCAGAAAACAAAGCAAGATTGGTACCAAAAAATGTATCCAATTGTAATACAATTTGTAGATGCCATATGCAACTCATAGGAACCAATAAACAATGTTCATAGCTCTAACATTCCCAGAAGAAATTAAGCTGTGCCAATAACCAGCCATATTGAATGTTTATTTGAATCACAGAACAATTTTTCTCTCCATCAGAACACACTGAAGGGATAAAGCATCTACGTCTCTCATAATATGGACAAAGCAACTAGACAGCACTCATGGAAGCTAAAATCAAAATATATATTTTTAAAATTGCCTGTTGTAGCTGGATATTTTGTAAAATATGGCAGTCTTGTAAGATTTTAGCATTTTTAAAATTCATTCATTCATTCACAATCACTGGTGTATACCACCTGCAAGTTTTGCCATAGCATTATTGACTACATTATTTTTCTATTTCAACAGGGCTTTCTTTTTTCTAGAGTGCCGGATAATTTTTAAATGTCTTTTCCAACATTACCAATTAGTACAGATTCAACTCTTCTCTGGTTATCAGGTCCTTGCTCAGAAACACTCTTTCCTCACCCAGCCTCTCGAGATGTGTTGGAATTACAACCCCAGGGTTCCCAACCAGTGTGCTTTTTGGCAATCACAGTTCCTCATTCTGGCTACAAACACTAGGGGTTGGCAAATGGCAGCCACAATCCATCCAGACTAAAGCAGGGTCATGTCACATAAATTGTGAAAAATTAGGTGGTTTACTTCACTGAAGCAATCAGTCCTTTGTTTTATACATATTTAAAAATCTAAACATAGCCATTGCAACTGCCTACTAAAGCTTGATGGTCTGTTTTCAAAAGTCAGTCCTGACAGATAAACAAATCCCATTCAGAGGAGCACATAAATTTCAAAGATTATAGTCTAAATTTTGAGTATAATATTACACTGAAGAAATTAAACAGAAGTTGTTTCATACAGATAATACATGATAGGACTTATGTATGTGGAGGAGGACTAATGTTCCTTTTATCTAAAATTCATATGAGGTGTCATCTTGATCACATGCTATCTTTAACCGAACCCTCTTGTTGAAATCTGAATGTAGCCTGTTGTTAGTTTGTTTATAAGCTTTCCATAGCAAAGACCTCTGGTGTGTAAAATATGAAGGAGCAGCTTTCACTCCTCACTCAGCCAATGGCTATTTAAGGGAGCACAACACTGGAGCTCCTTTCTGATGCTATTCTTATACAGCCTTGCTCCCTTGGTGCTATTTTGGCATTTTACAGCATTGTTATTCAGAACTTATTCTATCTATGCTCAGTGCAAAAGCTTATACCTCACTACAAAATGTGGTGGGTGGGATTCAAATCACAGAGTGTGCAGGCATGAGGGAAAATCAGATTAGCCATATCTGTGGTTTCCTTCAAAATGGCTTTTCTTTTGCATTTTGTTCCTCTCCAACTGCAGCGAATCGGTACAGAGCCTACTGGAGTAAAATAGCTTTAGAAACAGGGTGCTGCAGGGATTTTTTTTTTCCTGGAAGAAAGAGTAGATGCAGGGTAGAAGGTCAGCCTTCCCACTTATATTATCCCCCAGAGGTATTGACAGGGACAATAAAAAGGCAGGGATTTGATTTGGAGAATTTTTCATTTGAAATTTAAAGATGTTTGGTGTGGAGTTTTTTTTTAAAGGCAGAAATAAAATATAGTTTTCAACATAGCAGACATGAGAAAATAATTTCCCATCCAACTTTTACTCTGGTTGCCTATTTCTCAATTTGGACTCTTGTCTCTCTTTAAGAGGCAACAGGAAAATACGAACCATTGACTAGAACTTACAGATCACTAGCTTTTGGAATCAGCATCCCTAATTCCTTAATACGATCATTAATGTTGAATCTTCGTCTTCTTTCAACTTAGAACAGAAAGAGAGAAAAAAATCCTGTATAAGATATTAAACATTATAAAAAAATATCAACTTTGTTCATCAAAAACAAGCATAAAGAAGGTAAATAATGGTTAATCAATTAACTTAGAAAAGTCTGTGTCTGTAGCGACCACATTTTTCATTTTTATTTTTATTTTTTGCATCAAAGACAAATTCCTTGTGTCCAATCACACTTGGCCAATAAAGAATTCTATTCTATTCTATGCTATGCTATGCTATGCTATGCTATGCTATGCTATGCTATGCTATGCTATGCTATGCTATGCTATGCTATGCTATGCTATGCTATGCTTATGCTATGCTTATGCTATGCTATGCTATGCTATTCGATAACATTTTTCACACATATATATTTTAATCACTTTTTAAATCAGTTTTCTCCATAATTTCATTTTGAACCTTTTTGCTTTAAATTTCTCCCAAAATTCTCTGGCCCTTTGAGCAATATATAATCAAAATTTGAAGATCCCTCTCCATTCCAACAGTCTGCTTCCTTTCTGCCTTGATTCAAGAAGTATTTAAAAATTAATATGCACACTGCATTCTGTTGTCCATCTCTGTTTGATACATTGAGTTTTTTGATAAGCCATTGTGTTTAATGATTTCATGTATTTTCCTTTGTATTTCAGTTATCAGAGTTGATTGAACTTCTGAGTAGGTACCGGAATACATACAATATATATATGATGTTTTATGATAGACATCATTCCAAATGAAGCATTTTCTGTATATTCTAATACAGGATTCTCTTTTTAAATGATTCATGTTGTGGTTTTAAAAACTTAGCATTAAGAATAATTTACACACTCAGATAAAAACATTAAGTATATCCTTCTAACGATATGCAGAAATAACTGTATATTTTTATGATTAAATTGTCAAAGCTAAACGACCATTTACAAACAACTTAGTTTTTTGATACTATATTTAAATATAATGAAAGCTTCTGAGTGATGCCAGCACTGTGTTCTTCAAGACATGTTTAGCATTAAGGATCAACTCAAATCTAACTTTCAATAGTTCTCTAATAAAAGCCATGCTTAAGTGAGGTCATTTCAACCATGTTCCCATAACATAGCATTAAACCCCAGGAATGTCAACCTCACACTGCTTTGGGATAGTCTGGCTCTGCAATATTTCTGCAAACATCTGCAAAAGAACTAAAGATGTAACAACACCTTGTGCTAATTGATTTCTAGCTATCCATCCTGAGTTCTCTGTTCAATTAGAGTTTTAAAAACAAAAGGTTAAAGACAAAACACAAAATGTTAAAACACAAAAATGTTAAAAACAAATGCCTTAACATCCTCTTTAATCAAAATGTTAATTTAATTAAAGACAAAACAAACAAAACCTTAAAAAGAAACAAGCAGCATACTGACTCATCTGAGTAACAGAGCTGCAATATTCTTTGGTCAGGGGTGAAATCCAGTAGGTTCTAAGAGGTTCTGGAGACCCGGTAATGGAAATTTTGCATAGTTCGGAGAACCAGCAAATACCACCTCTGGCTGGCCCCAGAGTGAGGTGGGAATGGAGATTTTGCAATATCCTTCCCCCTGGAGGGAAGGGAATGGAGATTTTGCAGTATCCTTCCCCTGCCACGCCCACCAAGCCACGTCCACAGAACTGGTAGAGAAAAATGTTGGATTTCACCCGTCTTTGGTTCTAATACTCGTTAGGGTGCACCCTATGTGCTCATTTGGGTGAGGTCTGCACGTTCGTGTGTGTAAGTATAACAAGGATGTAGTACATGAACTCCAGTACAAAAAGAAAGGATTTTGATATAATAGGGGAGCACAAGTGAATGGGGTAGGGGGAGGTCAAGTATTAGCAAAAAGAATGGAAGTACCTCGAGATATGTAATTTCTGGATATGTCCATAAAATAATTTATCTGAATTCTGACTAGAATGTCCATGCTAATTGTGCTCATTTTTGGTCTGCTGCTAACTTTGTAAATACCAAATATTACAAAAGCATCATAATAAACAGCAAGAGATTTTTCTTCTAAAGAAAAACCAAGTTGGATTTTTGCTGTAATCTTTTATTACCGGCTAGTAATATAATAAGGAATCACAGCAGAGGTTAGATCGCTTCCCCACACATGCCCAGAAAAGAAAGGAAGGGTTCTTCATTTAATACAAGGGCAGCAATATACTAGACTTTTGTTTTGTTTTTTACTACTTTCAACAAGAAATCTATGAATCAATCAGATAGTGAAGCAAAACAAATGATAAAATTAGTTTTATGAAAACATGGTTTTGCAGAGGGTAGTAAATCAGCTCCACGGGCATTTCAATGACCATTGAGTGTAGCTGATCTCTTTACATTCTCTGCATCAGAATAATAAATGAAGCACACTCATGCTTGTGCATAAAAATACTGTTTCTAAATCATTGACCACAAATTAGATCAACAAAAGGGCTAATGAGATATAGCAGAATGCATTTCAGCCACATGGTTTTAAGCAGCCTCCGCTTACTTAGATTATGATTGTCCTTCTTCTGGCGTTCCTTAGCCAAGGCACGACTCTCGGCATCTAAAGATAACACAACAAGCTGTTATGAAAAGCAGTGGGCCAACCAGAACAAGTTTCATTTTATAAACGCATGCATGTGTATAAATAGATTTGCTGCTGACCTACAGTCTGAGGCCAAGCAAGCACTAAAAATTGCCCTGACCATTTGGACATATGCACGCTGACCACACAACCTGCCATGTTACCTGTAAGCTCTCTCTTTTGTGTGAGATCAGCAGGGCAGGAGCTGCTGGTAATGCCCACCACAGAAGGAGTCATCTGGAGGTCACTGTTATAGACATTCATATGGCTGCTGGATAGAGGCAACTGAAAAACAAAGGAAGGGAGACAAATGCACATTTATTTTAACACAGAAAATAGAGGATAAGAAAGTATCGGCCAATAGAGCACGGGAATATCCTGTGGCTTTTAGCACTTCACCGCTCTTCCCAGCCATGTATCTCCCATTCATTATATGCAGATGGCTCAAATATTTACAACGTATGTGTGTCATCTAACAATGTTATGAAAATAGGTTTTACTATTTTAAAATGTTTGCATTCATAAATATTACTATTGGTCTCCTATAAAACAGTGTTTTATTTCCAAATTAATTATTTGGAAAGAAAGGAAAGATAGATGCACCACGTTATGTCAGCTGTTTTATTCCTTCTCCCATGACAACTTCTTTGCCTAGAAACAAGTTTTTTTTTAAAGGCATACTCACAGTATTGGGCATATGAATTTCTGGATTAAGACACCCCACAGTAGTTGTCAGCTGCATGATATCTTCAATGACATCATCTATCTAAAATAGGGACAAAAAGGCTATCAAACATAGATCTTTTTAATGCATTTTGAGGGGGGTTTCAAAAATGTACATAAATTTACAGACATAGAAAATGTAAGATTGATTGATTGACTGATTTGAATAGATGACACTCGATTCCAACTGACTCAGGGCTGCTTACCCCTAAGATCAGACCCCAAGCATCTCTGATGGACTTGCTAAATCAGGTCCAAATCAGAGTAGATTTGTTGTTGCTTGAGCAACTTTATCTGACTAAGGCTTCAGCTGAATCACCCAAACTCCAAGTTCTCTCTGATAGTTTCCTGCAACAGAAGTGTGATGCAAAACACCACCTTTCATTGTGTAGCCCCCCCCCCCAAGTTACATAATCATCAGGTTGAATTACAGCTGGACTTTTCCACTTCAGATTACAGAATGAGGGTAAAGAACTTGAGTGCTTCCTAACCACAGTTTTAACTCAGCCTCTTCAACAATTCCTGTGTCCCCCAAAGAACTTACAAACCTCTCTCTCCGGATTGGAGCTGATATTAAGCATTGCCATTGGACTGTTTGGAGTGCTGTTGCCTGCGGAAGAGGGCATGGCATGGCATGGTCTCACCCCAGGGGAGGCTGAAGGAGGCGGCTTGGGAGAAGGAGCACCAAGTAGCGGTGCAAACTTGTTCCCATAAGTTTCAGACAGATATTCTTGGACCTTCTTGTCTCGTGACCTTTGGATATGGTACGTGGTAGGATTCTCTAAAAAGGACTGAACCTAAAATGTATTGGAGAAATAGAAGAGCTATCACATAAAGGTAAACATAATTTTCAAATATATACATCTTCAGAAAGAAATAGGCTGTGTTCATACTAAAAAAAAAATCCATAAACTGAATTATCCATAATATCGTAGCCCTAGACCTGGTGGCAGTGCCAGATTTTCATTTCTTCAATCAAAGTTTGATTTCTGGAGTGGAGTGGTTCCAGGGCAGGTGCTATGAAACAAAAGGTCACTCTCTCACAGGAGACACAGAACATGCCTCTACTGTTGGAGCTAATAGGCTGTCTAGGCACCATTGGGAAGAGATGGCCCCATAAATAGCCATGAAGAGCTTTTAAGGTAACCATCAGCACTTTGAATTGCACCTGGAAGCATTTAAACATACACAAATGCTTAATTCAAATGAAGGGACTTGCTGATTTTTCAATGTATTTTTCCAATTGATATATATATTCTCTGCAAGCTGCACTGGCTCCCTATTGGTCCCTGGTCACAATTCAAGGTGTTGGTTATTACCTTTAAAGCCCTACATGGCTCAGAGCCAGGTATCTTCGAAACCGCCTTCTACTGCATAGCTCCCAGTGACTGGTAAGATCCCACAGAGTTGGTTTCCTCAGGATCCTGTCAGCTAAACAATGCCGTCTGGCGGGATCGCAGGGGAGGGCCTTCTCTGTGGCTGCCCCAGCTCTCTAGAACCAGTTACCTCCTGAGGTCTGGGCCATTCCCACCCTATTGGCCTTCCAAAAAGCAATGAAGACCTGGCTCTTCCGGCAGGCCTGGGGCCGTTGATCTCGCTATTGCGTTTTGGTGAGATCTGGCCATGAATGGTGTGAAAGGGTCTTAATTGTTTTTAATGGTTTAATTTTTAATGTTTTATATATGGTTTTTAAATGCATTGTAAGCCACCTTGAGTCTTCGGAGAAAGGCGGCATACAAGTTGAACAAATAAATAAGTAAATAAATATCAGATATATTGGTAAGCCGTTAAGACTCATTCAATAGTGAGATGGGAGGCATATAAATATAATAAATAAATAAATAATAAGCAGGCAAGCCAGCCAGCCAGCCATTCATTTCTTGCAACATAACAGCTTAAACAGATATTCTATTTGCCTTCCTCATTCTCCATTACCAAAGTTTTATTCACATGACTGTACCTTTAAGACTTCTCCTGGCACAGATGGTGGTGATTGGAAATGAACTGGTGTGTTGATGGCTGGGGTTGGAGCCATTGGCATTTGTTGCTGTTGCTGCATGTAATGCATCATTGTCTGCTGCTGTATGCGCTCCCTTTGTTCCTCCTGTTGTACTTGCTCTCGCATAAGCTGCATCCGTAAACCAATGCGAGATGCCATGGCTGATATTTGGGATGTGTCAAAGTTTATTAGGGATACCTAAACCCCTAAAAAGAAAACAGAAGGGTAGAGGCTCATAGATTTAGCATTCAGTGCTAGCTTTTGATCACTTGCACAAGGTCTAACAACAGCAAATCTCTCAACATTAAGAACCTTTTATAATCAGTCTAGTAGAATAAGTGACTTACAACCTGTTATTTTGCATATCTTTTTTTACATCTAGTTCAGACTTCCCAGCTCTGGATGTGTTAGATCTCCAATTCCCAGAACTCTCAATTAGCAAGCTGAAGAATGCTTTTGCTTTTGAAATTGATATAAACTATCCACAACAAATTACAATTTGTTTTCACCAATATTTCCCAAATGTTAAAATACAAAAACACTTGTGTTCCTTTTCTCACTTTCCTGAACTTTCATTACATCAGTTTTCAAATTCAGGAGAAAAAGGCAAAACAAAAATATGTACACAAATATGTACATATGCTTGATCATATGTTTTTTGCATTTGTTTTTAAGTTTGTAATCTTTAAGCAAGTGATTATTCATTAATATTAATGGGAGGTTTTGTGCATAAACAGTATGCATTTCTGTGTGTACCTTTTGAGTTACAAGCAGGATCATAAAAATCTAAAAAGTGCAAATGCTGGTGCAAAAATGACTCCACAAACAGCTTTAAAAGGGCACATGTATATAAATAATGTATATAAATTTCTCTTCCAAACATTGGTTCTATTATATGATAGCATAACTTTCTAAAAAAAAAATTGTTTTTTTAATTATATATACTTTTCATTTGTTATCTTTGTTCCTTGTGTAAGAAATTGTATTTATTTGTTAGATTTATATTTCCCTTGTGTCAAAGAGTTCACAACAGTATACATAGCACTTCCTCCCTCCTTTTTTTCCCAACAATAATCTTGTGAGGTAGACTAGGCTCGAAGAGAGTGAGTGGCCCAGCCACTCAAGGAGTTTCTGTGACTGAGAGTGAATGTGAACCTTTGATTCTCTGGGACTAATCCAAAGTCCCAAAACTATAACCCTCCTTAATCACTTACTTTCATTTTAAAAGGAGGGGGGAGAATTTCAGATCAAAGTCAAGTAACAATCTTACTTCCCTCTATAGTAATATCTGTCATGTAGGGAATAAAAAAAAATACCCTATTCATTTCGGGTTTCTGTATCATCTCTGGGGAGGTGACCAAAAGCTCTGGCATGTGACATAAGTAGAATTCTAGAGGCCCATGATAAAAGAATAAGATAATATATTTGGAAATTCTTTTTAAAAAGTCCAGAAAGAGAGATAACACAGAACAAGTTGCTGATTATCTCCTCCCTAATAATTTGCTTCATATTGCAGTCAGTGTTTTGCCTATCATTGGATACTTCAGAGTTAAATTTAACATTTAAAAAATCTAGATTATTATGCTCATGTGATAAATGAGTGATAGAGGATGAGACTTAGTGGCTTAGGAGGTTCCCAGGAGAAATGGTGTTTGAGATAGAAACCACTCTTTCTCATGCTTTTTCTACACATATGTCTATATGTATAATTCAAACATTAATTTCTAATATTCTGGGTAAGCAGTTGGATTTCTTGCCATTCAGGGTATATCTCATGAGTTCTCTATTTATACTAAATCTTTTTTTTTTTTTACTGAAGAGTTTTACAAAAAAAATTTCAAATATTTCCCCCTCCCCTACCCGCCCCACCTTCCCTTCCCTTCCCTACCCTCCTCCCCCACCCCCACCCCGAACTTCCCGGAACAAAATACAGGGTATAACTATTAACAATCATATACTAAACTAAACTAGGTATCTATGGACGCCTATCCCCCGCTTCACACTTTAACTCCCCTTTTACCTAACTAAATATGAATACTCTTAATTTTTCTATTCATTCATAAACTATTTGATACTTTTTAGTCCAATATTTGTTTTGAATATAATCAATCCATCTTCTCCATTCTGATATATATCTTTCTTGTGAATAGTCTTTCAAATATGCTGAAATTTTTGCCATTTCTGCTAAATTCGCTACTTTTGGTGTCCATTCTTCAATAGTAGGAAAATCTTCCTTCTTCCAGTATTGTTCCACCAAAAGTTATACTAAATCTTATATACCTTGCACCAAGCTTTCCTGCACCAATGCTCACTAATGTAATAGTAAGTAATATAAATCCCGCTTACTCCAAAGCCCCACAGCCATTTCTTGTACTGACCTGAGAAAGTGTTTGGAGAATGTCAGGTCAGGGAAGTCTGATTTAAGATTTAGGGGTGACAATCATAATTTGTAGTAAGAAAATTCCTACAATGAATAAGCTTCCTCGTGGATTTTTCAGACCTGTTCAACACTTCTAAGAATGAATGCAGCTGCTTATTTGGATTCCTAAATATGCATCAAGAGTTTACACTCTGCTGGTGAAGCTGATGTCCTTAAAGTGCCTCAGCTCTTTCACAAGCTGCCTTCTTCAGTCATGGAGTGTGAAGAGCTTACAAACCCTATCAGGGCAGATTAAGCTGTCATATTTCTTGCTGTCATAACACAGTCAATACATAGCAACTACCATGCAAAAAGGATAAAGGGTTTATTCACACGCCGAAAACCCTTGTTCAGAAATTGCAAGAAAAAGAAAATGTGTTTTACTGCATAATAAAAATCTAAAGAAAACTATCCCACATCACTTATATAATACCTTTCAATCTTTTCCATTAACTTCTTTCTACAATCCAGTATCTCTCAAAATAATTAAGACATGTAAAAGACTGGAATAAACACTACCTTAACCAGAGCATCTCAAGATTCTAAACCAGTGTCCAATCTTTTGTGTTAACAAATTTCAAGGGCTATAAAATGTCCAATGTTATAATCTCTTATAGTATAATCACTCTTGAATTCTACACGGTATATAGTATTAATCATTGTCCTTTAAAAATGGTGCTATATAGATAATTGGAAAAGATGGAGAAAAGGGGCTACACAAATAATCAAAACAAGAGTTAAGAAAAGGCTTACAGAGAGATTTTTCAGTTTAAAAAACAATTAAAATGAGAGACGTGATAGAATGCATAACATTTTGTGCAGTATGGAAGAAAAAGCTTTTTTCTTCTCACTCATGATAACTTAATCCAGGAATGGCTCTAACTGGTAGGAGATTCAGAATACTTTATTATTATGTATTTATTTATTTCATTTGATTTGGAGTCTATCCAACACGTTAACAACTCTGGGTAGCTTACAATTAAAAGAGGGGGCAAAAAATAGAAGAAACCACAACCAACCAGGAAGTTAGCTCAATACCAAAAGAATAAAAACCATAGCAATTCCACAACCATCCTATCCCAAGGCTGGGAGAACAACCAAATTTTTAATAGTTTCTTGATTGTCATTGGGGTGGGAATTATATGGCTCTCCTGGGGCAATGTCATTCTAGAGGACACCACATCAAAAAAGGCATGTTTTCTGGGTTCTAGAAAATGTTGTTGTTTAATCAATGGGACCGAAAGCATGCCAACTCAACCTGACTTTACCTGACAGGTAGAAACATTCAGAAACAAGATGTCCCCCAAGCAGCCAAGCCCTATGCCATGAAGGCCTTAATAACCACCATCTTGAATTATAGACCCAGAAATCAACCACTTCAGCTAATGAAGCAGTGGCATAAAGCAGTGCACTTCATTGCACTGAAGGGAAAGAAAAATTAATTTGACTTCATTTTTGATGCAACATAAACTTTCATGGATTACTGTAGTGTTCATTAGATATATATTTACTTGGAAAAATACATGAACCTAAAGACATCCAAAAATTCCAAGGGAGTGAAAAAAGTAAATGCAACAGCCCAAAGACCATGAAATGTTAAAAAAAAATCTGCCAGATTTCTATGCATACTTTATAGATATTTTAGTGGTGTATAAAAAAACTGTTTCGCTTTATTTTTATATAAAATAAAATCTCTGCAGGAGATATACAGACTGGAAATGTCATTCTTGTAAAAATTCTGCTTGTTGCTCATACAGTTTCATAATTTGTCATTCATTTTAGTTTCAGTCTATAAAATTATATTATGAATCAAAATTAGCTATCAGCCATAAAAGAATAATGCTTCAATTGCTAACAGAATGAACAGTGCTTCATCCCTAAATCCAGAGTTTGGCTGAATCCCTACTGACAGATTATCTTTAAAACGATCAGAATTAACAACCCAGTAAATTTTCAGGAAAAATATTTTTCCTTCCACTGCTACAATCACAATTGCTCTTTTATTGTCGCACGATTTGTAGCGGAGAGGAGTATGCAGCAGCAGCCAAAAAAGCTAATACAATCCTTGGTTGTATAAACAGAGGCAAAGAATTGATATCATATGAAGTATTAGTATCACTTTATAAAGTCTTAGTAAGATCTCACCTGGAATACTGCATTCAGTTTTGGTCACCACATTACAAAAAAGATGTTGAGACTTTGGAAAAAGTGCAGAGAAGAGTAACTAAGGTGATTAAAAGCCTAGAGACTAAAAGATATGAAGAACTGGGTATGTCTAGTCAAGACAAAAGGACTAGGGATGACATAATAGCAGTATTCCAGTATTTGAGGGGCTACCACAAAAAAGATGGGGTCAACTTATTTTCTAAAGCATCAGAAGGCAAGGCAAGAAACAATGGATGGGAACTAATCAAGGAGAGAAGTAACCTGGAATTAAGGAGAAATCTCCTAACACTGAGGACAATTAGCAAGTGGAACAATTTGCCTTCAGAAGTTGTATGTGCTTCATCACTGGAGGTTTTTAAGAAGAGACTGAGCAGCCACTTGTCTGCCAATCACCAATATTACAGGTCAACAATTTATCAGGTTTTCCCCTTTAGGAAATTCCTTTATATCACAAGATCTTGATCAGAACAAAGGGGGCTGCTTAAAAGACAAGGAGAACTTCAAAACCAATATAAGTTTTAAATAGCTCTTCTGGCTCTGCTTGGCTTCACCCCATGTAATATTCACCAACTTCTGCTTTCACTCTGACTCACAGGATGGACAGGGAGGCGGGGGGGGGGGGGAGAGAGAAGATAGGATAGGAGGTCTGAAAACCAGTGTGGTACAGTCATTAATGTATGACCCAAGTCTCCCCTTAACCAAAGAAGTTACAGGACTGACTTTCGGTCAGTCACCCCAATCTAACACACAGGGCTGCTATTGTGTAGACAAAATGAAGAGTCTCGAGTAAATGTTCTTCGATTTCTTTTGGAGGAAAGGCAAGAAATAAACATAATAAATGAATGAATAAACTAGTAGAAACACAGTAAACAGAAGAAGTCTATGTATGATTACTCAGAAATGTTTTCAGTATTATCAAAACTATGGTACAGAAATAAACAAAAGAAGGAATTTATGACTCATCCAAAATGTGGATGGATAGATTTAAAAAGTTAGAAATTGTCATTGAAATTGGCCTTTAAGAAGTTGTACATTCTTTTACATAATGTTATCACTCTGAATAGGAATATTCTTGATTTCTCCTTGTTGCATTTTGAATTCCTGTAAGATTCTGACATCGGTGGAAAGATTACATTGGGAAATTTTGGTTGCTTTTTACAGTATTTTCTTGATTCTTACAATAAAAAACAGGGATTTTAAAACAAAAATGGAGTAAACCAAAGAAAGTGAATAAAATATGCTTTTAGGCACTGCAATATTTTGGATTCTAAGCACTGGGATGCTTATGTAGCATCTATAAACAATTCCTCAAAACAATGACGGGTAATCCTTGTTTAGCAACTGCCTCGTTTAGTAATTGTTACCAGATATAATAGTGATGAAAAAGTAACTTTGCAATCAATTCTCAGATTTACAACCTTCACAGTTCTGTAAAGCTAAAGAAAGCTGAAGTAAAATCATAAACATAGTTGCAATATTACTTAGTAACCATTTTGCTTAACAACCAAGTTGTCAATCCCAATAGTGGTTGCTAAACAAGGACAACCCACCTCAGCTGTAGCATAATCCCAGGAAAGGATGAGTTGTTGACACAAGCTGCATGCACACAGCCTCTCTCCAGAGTATATTTTTCCTTTGGAATCCAAAGTGTTGCATAACCCTATTATACCTCTCTATTAATCACTACTCCAGCCCCTCAAGCAATTCTTATCCAACACATAAATCAAGAGGAATCTCCATATAAGAATTCTTGCTAAATTTAGGAATAGAATTCCTATAACCTCAGTGTTGGAGAACTAAGATAACCTGTTACCAGCTCAGCTTCAGAATATTTGAAACTACTACAAAATTAGCTTTCACTATTGAGACATGATGCTCTTTCTCCATTGGAGGAAACTATTTCCCTCACTCTTTGTCCTGGCTCCTAAGCTTCAGTCCTATAAAGCATTCCTATAAAATGCTGCTCAACAACTTTGCAGCTCTACCTCAGTAGCACAAATTTTATCAGGAGGGATGACACTGACAAGACTTTTAACAGTTCCCCTTTCTCTTCTGCACAGGATGCAGGCTACTGGTTCTTTCTTTCATTCTGTCCTTCCTTTTGTTTAGAGTATGACCGTGGGGATTTTTGTTGATGCCGGACAAAAAAATTGTTCCTTGTTTTTAGCATTTCAAGCCAACAGATGTGATAATAATCACAATTACTTTCAAACTGCTTCTGACAGTTTGGGGAGGGAAAATGGTGGCAGTGTAAAAGTCTCAAAACTGCTGCTTTTGCTTTTAATCTATTATTTCCTGATTTTAAAAAAATCTACTAAAAATAGCCTCATTTTTGACGTGGGCCTTGAAAAATTAAACTGAACTATCAGAGAGGGTGGGAGGAAACACAAAATAAAGGGTAACCCAAAATATATCAATGCAGTGGAGAAAAGGGAAAAGATTGCCAGAAGAATGCAGTGATAAAGCTTCACGTTCTTTGAAGCAGGAATATTTGCAAGGAGAGGTTTAAAATAAAGCATGATGGCTACAATCATGTACCTTGTCCCCGCCATCATGGACACCCTCATTTTTACATACAAATTAATGAGATGCATCTGGGAGCTAAACTTTCTAACTTCTAGCATGCATTTAAGAATGTACTAAGAACACTAAAATGGAGATTACTATTCGAAATTCATCAAATAGTTCTATAGCACTATTGCAGAGCAGAACAAACTGTTAAAAGCGGTTGAAAAGATATTCATTCAAGAAATAGAACATGAAATTTATTGGCAAAATTCAAGGTTCTTCAACATCATCAATAATTACTGTCCCTTTCCCACTAGAATTATAAATATGATAAATAGTGTATCGTTCATGGTGTAAGATGGATCATGAGGTTCAGGACAAGCAAGGCCTGTTTCTCTAACTTCAGGTTCTCTCAGGCAAATTCTTCTCATTTTTTTGCCTCGTGCTCCAGCTATTAGTTGGTGATTTTTACCTTTTACATAGCTCTAACTCGTGGCCTATTTATTGATTTACTGATCAGAAAGCCCTGCTTGTACTTGGGTGATGGCATTCAGGAAAAAACTGTTCTTGTGTCTAGTTGTTCTGGTGTGCAGTGCTCTATAGCATCGTTTTGAGGGTAGTTGGAAGAGGTCTGTAAATATGCGAGGATGCGAGAGGTCTGTAAATATTTTCACAGCCCTCTTTTTGACTCCTCCAGTATACAGGTCCTTAATGGAAGGCAGATTGGTAATAATTCAACATTTCATTACATGTGAATTCAGGCAAAATGGTCAGTACACAGGCCCATCCTACACAGGTACCCTCCGGATATGTTGGGAATTAATTTCCAAACATTACATTATGGGTGAAAACTGTCACAGCTGCCAGAGTTTTTGGAATGACTTTGATTATCTCCTCTCCCCCCCCCACCTCCACCCCAAAAAAAAATAAACAAAGCAGAGTTGAACCTGAATAGCACTTCATGGGAAATTACCCAGAAAATTCCAGGGTTATAGACCAGACTGGGAAGCAAAGAAAAAAAAAATCGCAGAAGTGGGCAATGGTGTGTAATCCCCAGAATTGAACTCAACTACATTTTTATTTTTATGAGTGAAGACAGGTGGCTAGAAATTCTAAGAGACATTTTCACTACTTTTTTGCAGGTTGGAGAAGGGTAATATAGAACTGTTTTGAGAGCGGAAGCTGAGGTTTATATTTTTACTGCTTTTCCAGATTTCCTGATTTACAGTAAAATATCTACACCAAAACTGATGGCAAATGCTAGAATTTGACTGATTTCCTACAATTGAAAAAAACCTTCCTTTTCATTCTGATTGCAAAGTTATCACTTGATCTAACATTCATCATGTATGTATTTATTAGCCAGTGATGTAAACTGATATTGAAATTAGAGGATTTATTCTAAATATTGAGCTGTCTTAGCCTTTTATATGTAAGAAGAAATGAGTTAACTTGAGTCCTTACGTTGAGTTCCAAATACAGGGAAACCCATCTGCTCTTATTCTATAGTAAATTCCATTGGATTTAGAGGATCTTATTTCTAAAGAGCATTGGTGATACAGTGGATGGAATGCAGTTTTGCAGGTTAGTAGTTCACAGTCAGCAGTTTGATCCTGACCAGCTGAAGGCTGACTCAGCCTTCTATCCTTCCAAGGTTGATAAAATGAGGAACCAGATCGTTGGGGGCAATATGCTGACCCTGTAAACAACCTAGAGAGGGCTGTAAAGCACTGTGAAGCAGTATATAAATCTAACTGCTATTGCTATTGCTAAATAAGTATGCTTAGGATCTCTAGTCCTTTTGTCTCCTTTCTTGATACCATTCATGCACGGAAGTGAAGTGTCTCTGATGGAGGCTCTCTTTACCAAGGACCTTCCCTGCCCAGAATTTCAAAGTCCACTTAAATGAATTTGTGCACTACAGAGGCATGAAGGACAATCAAAGGAGGGCATCTGAGTTGCTTGCTTGCATTAATTTTACCTTCTAGTGATTTATTCACTTCTAGCAACATGTACTTTTGTCTATACTTTGTAAAAGTAAAGACAATTTCAATACTTCCATGCAACATTTCTTTAGCAACGTTACAGACATGATTGTTCTGGGTTTTTTCAACTTGCCACTGTAACTCATAACCCTGGAACCCTCAAGTAGTACACATCAAAGTGCTAAACAGATCCCACTTGAGTTCTTAGATCAGTGTTGGTGAATCTATGGAACGTGTGCTGGAAGTGGTTCCTCTTTTGCGTTCCTGGGCACACATGTGCGCCGATCAGCTGGCCATCGCATGCATGGGATCGCCAAAACCCAAAGAGCAGCGTTCCATCATGCATGCACGAGCCAGCATTTGAACTTCCAGGTTTACATCATGCACATGTGCGATGGCTAGCTGTTCGTTGGGCACGTGTCCATGCTGGAAATTGGAAGTTTGGGTGCCGGCTCAAGCATGTGTGACTGAATGCTACTCTTCTGGGTTTTGGCGCTCCCACGATCCCAACAGCCAATGAGGCTGCGTGATCCAGACGGGATGGTTTCACGTGACATTTCCGGTATGCAGGCCGGCACATGGTGATGTAAAAGGTTAGCCATCACTGTCCTAGATCATACAGGTTTGTCTAAATGCTTTTACCTGATGAGGCCACCATTATTTATATCAAGTTTACTCACTTGCTTTCAAAAGCCTCTTGTTCTGTTGTTCAGTGAATGAGAAACAACCCCTTCCACTCACAAATAATTATTGTGGAAGCATTCATCCCTTTCCTTTAAACTTCAAATGTAAATTTTATTTTAGGTGAACCAAAAAAAGAGCTCATTAAGAAAGGTTATGTTCACAAGGCCAGTGTGCTGCCATGGGCTGCACAGAAAAGATAACCACACATAACTAGCTAATCATGGGTTCAGGCCAGGAATCTTAATAGTACTGCTCTTCCTCAGATCATAGCTATGCCAATATAGAGATGAGATTGCATTGTCCTGTTTTTTGTCATCCAGAATTTTAAACAGCTAACAGAGTAGCTGCTATAAATAACTACATAAAGATTACATCAACCAACGTGCAAAAATATTGCTATGCCTATATAGCACAGTTATCTACAACGTCTTTGCTTTGGACTTTCCCTTCACTAGTTGGGAAGGAAAAATGAGCCAACTCTGTTCCATATGCTTCATTGAGTGGACTCCACAATATTACCAGCTGCAAAGTGCCTGTTGTCACTTTTTTAAATGAAAGCTAGAAATTAGATTTAAAGTGATCTTGTAGAGTCATCTTGACCCAACTGAAAACCATAAAAATATAATAATGAAGTATCTGGTAACAGAAGGATTATTTCCTCAATTTATCTTTACAGAACCAAGAGACTTAGTGACATTGCAGAGAGTTCACATCGTGTTGAAAAAATCCTGGCTTTTGGCTCTCCACATGTTCTTCATGTAGTTGGAATTCCAAATCAGAATCTCATGTTGAACGCAGTGTGCAAGATAGCGGTAAGAGAAGAAATAGCCGTTTATAAAGTGTCCATAGTCACCATTTAGAGCAGTGTTTTTCAAACTTACAACTTTACAGCATGAACGTTTCAACTCCCAGAATTCTCCAGCCAGTATGCCCACATCTTAAAGTTGCCAAGTTTGAAAAACTTTGATTTATACCTTTCAAGGTAGCAATGATTTGGGTTAAATGTCAAGCTAATGATAATAATAACACGGTTATTAAGTGAACCTGGCTTCCCCATTAATTTTGCTCGTCAGAAGATTGCAAAAAGGGATTACATGACTCCGAGACACTGCAACTGTCATAAATGTGAACCAATTGTCAAGCATCCGAATGCAAATTACCTGACCATGGGAATGCTGCAACGGTCATAAGTGTGAAAAATGGTCATGTCACTTTTTTCAGTGTCAGTTGTCAGTTCGAACGTCACTAAATGACGTAAGTAGTGGACTATCTGTAACTGAATTTATTGTTCCTCCTTTCCTTCTGATTTTTTTTTCTCCCATTCCTTTTTCTTTTTTTATTATGGTCTGTTTCACCAGGTACATATAAGTCACACTGAAAGTCTTTCTGGATCAAAAAGATAAACTGCTTTTGATAAATGAAGAAATATGCATTTAAAAGCAATTAAATATTATTGAGAACTTCATAACCTTCTCCGAGGGCTATAAACACACTAACCTAGATACCAGTAAAGAAGGAAATTCCAGAATTTGGTGCCATACTACAAATATCTTCTCCATTTACCTGCCTAAAGCTAGGAAAGGAGCAGATATCTGATTAAGATATAATTTAATAAGCAGGTTTGTTTGAAAAATGTCCAGATCTGTCTACCTGTCCATAGCCTTAAAAGGCAAACCTCGTGTTTTTAAATTAACCACAGAAATGAATCAATAACCAGCGTGACTCTTTTATAGCTAGCATGCTCACAACAGTCTACAGAGTACTAACTTTTATAGCAGTTGTGGTTTCTGAAAATTTTTCAGGAGATCATATCTCTTACAGTACATTACAATTGATCAATGTTCCACAGCTGTGAAATTTATCTTTTATGTTCTTTCAAAGTAAATCATAACAGAACCAGAAATTTATAAAGAAAAAAAATGGCCCTGGAAAAGTTTTACTTAAGAGACTACATTAATGTGTGTGTGTGTTGTGATATTAAATTTCAGAAAATTTTGATGTTTTTGCCCAACATCTGAGATCAGTTTATTAAATAATGCCAGAGTTTGGCAATCCCTTTGAGATTTTTGCTATTTTTATGCTTGGATAAAAATGGGACCAAGTGATATCAATTCTTGCCATAAAGTAACATAGAACAGTAACATAGAAATTATAGTAACACATAAATAGTAATAGCAAGAAAAGTTTTATCATTCTTTATCAAATCCTTGAAAATGATTATCCTCTCTGATAGGGCTATCATGTTTGGGCTCCCCAAATCTGGACAACCACTAGTTCCAACAATCAATTGTTTCACTGCAGAGAAAGATGCTAGAACTAGTAGTTACTCACCAATTTCAGTTGGAAGGGGCACCTGTAACAGGGCCTCTTCTGATGTCCTCAAGGATTGGGGAGGTACATATGGGATGATGTTATCTTTCCTTCAAATCTCTCCAATATGGCTTCCTACATTCATATAGGGAGAAAATCAAAGTCACTCATCTGACCATATTGAAGCATGTTTTTAAAGACAGAAGTCTTATATAAAAATCTACACATTATATTGTTATGTATTAATATATTATAGGGAAATTACAGTATGAAATCCTTATACTGGAAGATTTAATCTTCCTATTACAAAAGCATGATAAACATGGAAGGTCAGCCACATTTGACCCAAGCATTTTTTAAAAAGTTAAAATCAATGAATACTACAATATAGCATTGAATATTAAGAAGCAATAAAGTTTGGAACAGGATAATGAGAAAGAATTTATGGGATGGATAGCACATGTAAGAAGAAATGAGAAAGGATTTTTGTGGTTAGGAAAATCCACTGAGAAAATTCTAGCTATGCCACATATTAAAAGCCTATGTCAGAATAACAGTGGTAATTCCAGGATGAATGAATCTGTAATATCTGACTTGCAAATTTATTTCTACCAACATAATCAAAGCTAATCAAACAAGAGAGATAAGTTTTTCAGAGTCATCGTATGTTTGTTCACCTGTATTTATTTGCTGGTAGGATTTATTTACATAAATGCATTTCAAATTTCAAAACTTCAGCTCCTGAGTTTAACAAAACAAAAAGTAAAGATTCCTTCAAGATGAGCTTAATTCCTATTGACAGCATAGAAACATCCATGCAATATATCACATTTGTTTCTGTTTTTGTTTCTACTTCTTATCTAATACAAATAGCTCAAATGTATTGATTTGTTTTATACACTATTTCAAAACAATCCAGTTCAAACAAACAGAAACAGAATTTTGAAGTAATATTGAAGAAAACAAACAAGCTTTAGGAACTTACTGGTATATAGAATATTTATGTCTGAAAAGGAAAGGATGTACTACTAACTTATTTTCATAACTGACTGGATGTGATCTTAAAACAAAGAGCAAGTTTATTTAAGCAGTCTTTCAATTAGCCACTATTTTAAATTGGACCTGAAACCATATTGGTACTTATCTATTCAGTTGGGGTGTGTCATGAACCACCAATATGGCTTCAACAAGGAGTTGAGTAGTTTCCTTCTCAAACATATAAAATTCCAGGGCCATTTTAAAATAAATTCTCCCGCCGCCTGCCCCCCCCCCCCCCCGCACACACACACTAAGTATAATATTGACTTTGTTCCCTAAATTCAACCCACAGAGGCCTCTACAAAATGTCATAGCAAATGATATCAGAAGTCAATATAAGAAAGTTGAATGTGCCAATGACAGTCATCCCCAAGGTGGCCTATGCAATTTGCATCCAAAATCAGGTCTAAAACAGAACAGAACAGAGTAAAATAATCAAAATCCAACAAGAATGCCAGAATTGAAGATATCGGTACTGCCTCAAGCATCTTGCTTTCATTTGGCATTTGATCATATCTTGAGCAGTCTAAATTTTTAAAGACAGGCTTAACTCTTGCATTTTTAATTCCCTTTTCTATTAGCATAACAAAAAAGTCCTTTTTATTTCTTCCAACTTTGAGCAAAATTTCCTTTTTGTGCTTTAGCATTTATAACCTAACAAGGACGTGAATTACTTGAAAATTATAGCCACTGCCCTTATCCTATAAACGTCTCTTAAAACTTTTATCTCAGTTGAAAGTTCCCGTTGCATTCACAAAGGTTCCCGAAGTTTGTTTGTGTGTTTGTTCATTAAATTTGTATGCTGCCAAATTGAGAAGTATAAATAACATCCTGCACAAATTGAATGGCACTAGTTGGAGTTCGGGACTGGACGTGCTACAGGTATCTGCATTCAGCTTGATTTGTTCAGCATTAAAGTATTGGGCCCCAGTATGGTTTAATAGCCTGTACACAAACAGGATTGATACATACTTGCATGATTCAATGAGGATTGTTAGTGGGACAATCCAAACTACTCCCATATACTGGCTGCCTATTCTAAACCATATATCACCCCCCAAAGTAATACAAAAAAATGGCCTCTTCCAAGAATACCTGAAGATTATTGACAACTCCCAACTGCTAATACTGAGTGATGTAGCCAGCCTGGAGCAAAACAGGTTGAGATTCAAATATCCCATTAATTCTATTACTAAAGTACTTGTAGAAGATGATTTGACATACACAATATGTGGAAACAGCATTGAATAGAAAATTGCCAATTTTCAATGTCAAAGTTTGGCTTGCATCTTGAAAAAAACAGATGGATTTGACCAGCCCCATGCAAGATGGACATCACTGAATTGAATTCACACTGGCCACGGAAGATGTGCTGACTACCTTCTGTAAGCGGAGCAAAATAGCATCATTGAATTGTGACTGTGGGACCAAAAATTTCAAACTATCCAACATCAATAACAATAGAATACCTTAGGCTATCAGGCTCGTAATTTTGGGATTAAATAATTTAGAACTATGTTGCCTTCAGTTTGACCTAAGCATAGTACACAAAATTATCTGCTACAACATTCTACCTGTTAATGACTACTTCAGCTTCAACCGCAATAATACACAATAGATACAAACTTAAGGTAAAAAGGTCCAAATTTGATTGCAGAAAATACGACTTCAGCAACATAGTGGTCAATGCCTGGAATGTGATTACTTCCCCAAACCTCCATAACTTTAACCTTAGACTGTCTACTGTTGACCACACCACATTCCTAAGAGGTCTGTAAGGGGCGTGCATAAGCGCACAAACGTGCCTACTGTCCCTGTCCTAATGTTTCCTCTATTCATATCTATTTTATCTATTCAATTCATGTTTATACTTTCTCTTTTTCTATGCTATCTTGAACTCCAATATGATATGATCATTTCATCAAAAAATTCCTATTCTTTCTGATACTTCAACAAGGTCTCCCCATTGATTAGAAGCAGACCTAGTTACAATTAATTCTCTTGTCTCCTCTTTAAGAGTTTATTCAAGAAACTGATCAGGTTTTTTTTCTCTAAAAGATGAAACAGCAAGATCACTGAGGAATTTGGGGGATCTTGCAGTCTTGGCTGAGATGATTTCAACATATATTTGGATAATTTATTTTTTTATGACCCTATAATCCCTTGCTTCAGGATACAAACTGTTGTGCTTGTTCAAGAATTAATGATTATTGACTTCAAGAAGCATCTTTGCTCAATATCACATAATACATACAACTTACTTATACAGAACAACAAATGTGCATATTATTCTTTTCAATACAGCAAAGAACAATTAACTTAACCAGTTTCAAATTAAACCAATTTTGAAACTTTCTACTCTCCAAACATTTGATGTGAGAAGGGGGAAAAGAAGTGACTAATGACTATAAAAATATATTTATGAAGAGAGACGAAAATAAACTTCTAAGAAAACTGCAACTATATATAGCACATTCAAAATGCCTAGGGATGGGTTAGATTACAGAGCTTTCACCCTACTCAAGAAGGCAACATGGCTTATGATATTAAATCATTCTTCTTTAGGAGCTGAGAGAAAAAAAGCATAATTTCTAGTTGTTGATCTGATTGCACTTTTTATTGTTAAAACACAATGTGACATACCTATTTCAAATAAAGAAGCATATGGATTTTAATACTTCAAGAAATTCAATTCACAGTTATATACATTGCTAACCCTCAATTATAGTGTTACAAACTTTGTGGATGCAAAGTTAGGGGTACTGAAGGTTTTTTAGGGGGTTTTTTTTGCAGGAAATAGTAGAGAAGCTCAAAAAGACTACTGCCTTCCACAAATTTCATAAGTTATGACTATTTGCAAATGACAGATACATCCTTCTCAGCAACTGTTGGAGATCCCAGATATAGATGGTAGCTTACAAAATTAGTTCAGGACTCCTGGAGGAAAAAAATGATACCTCACAGTTCTGAACTTGGACAGAGCAGGAGAACCATCACTGCTCTCTTACGTGGCCTTCAAGAATGTCCAGTATATTGTTTAGCTCAGAACTGATGTTCAATTAAGCTAAATCTACAAGATTAGCAAGATGTGGATCAACTACATTGAGAAGCTTTTGCATTATTTCCAGAGATTATCAATGTATAGCTACACTTCTTAGATCCTCTTGATCACAGGAGGGATGGGAATGATTGCCTCAAGATGAGATGATGATTATCTGTACAAGGACTGATCCGGCAAGCAATCAGATAAGGGTAAAGAATGGGATGAGATGCCTATTCTAAGTGAGAACATATGTTTAGCATTCTCTTCAATATACTCTCACTGCTCTAATATTCCCAGGATTCATACTAAAATTTTATCCGAGCTGCAGAGAAGCTCTTCAATTTCTAGTTGCTACTGTTGCAATTTGTCCAAGACAAAATAAATGTTGCAGAATACCAACTCTCACCCCCACATTTCTGATTCTGGAAGAATATTTGCTTTGAGGCTGACAAGAGATGTTTTATGAATGATAAAAATCAACTTCACCATCAGATCTATTTCAAAATTCTTTGCCAGCACAAAGGTCCCAGAAGGGGCCTAGTAATTACAAAATGCGGAAGGAAGGAAGGAAGGAAGGAAGGAAGGAAGGAAGGAAGGAAGGAAGGAAGGAAGGAAGGAAGGAAGGAAGATTTTAGGAGAGGCAGAGAATCTTATTGTCATTGTTTTCTCTTTTGTTCTATATTTCCTTCTCTGAGTGCCACTAAGAAACAAGCAGAGAGAAAGCATTCTGGAGGGCAGCCTTCTCAAATATATGCCAAAACCAGCACAGACAACACTGCTGTGGAAACCCACTGATTGAATAAATAAATGCTCTAGCTTCTCAAAGCAAGAAATACAGTGTGAAGAAACACTAGAAAAGCTAACTACCCAGATCCCAGAATATCCAAAGAGAAACCCATTTTCTCTGTTCTCAGAACTACACTGTACTTGAAACAATATTCTAAGCAGAGAAATGCACATTGCTGGAAAAAGTAACTTTCCCTTATAAGTGATCCAACTGTATAATCTCTTGTTGAAGTAGAGCACTGGTTTTAAACCTTTTCTTCACCACAACCCTGCTTTAAATACCTTTTGTGCCAAGGACCATAGGCACAAACTACCAAGACTTAACTCAAGATTTAAATCATAACATTTCTTCAAGCTTTTGCAGACCCCCTGTGATGACACCGCAGCTCCCCAGGGGTTCATGTTGAAATAGAGAGTTCCAGTTCATAAAAACTTATAAACACACACACAAACACCCACATATTATATTAAAAGGTTAATATTTGGGTACACATAAAACGTGATATTTTTTTATCTTGAAAAATCTAGGTTGGATTACTAAAAGAAATGCAATTTTCCCCTGTTCAGTAGGTCATCAGTCAACCAATCCTATTGGCAGTCCAAACCTCATACACAGTCACTGTAGGCTTCATTATGGCCAGCAGAATGCATTCCAAGCAAACAGACATAGGATTTTAGCCACACTGCAGGCTTCATAGCCAATAAAAGATGTGCTAAATTAGCTCATTTAAATTAGCTCAGAACCTTAGCTAAATTATTGGATTAAAAAGTTATTCTGCATGAATCAGTCACATGGTTCTTTACCTTTAAGCATAAGCCTGCTGGTAGAACTTCACATGGAAGAAGAAGGATATTCTGACCAATCCTTTTAAAATAGTAATAACTTCAAATATGAATTCCTAATAGTTAGACTCATCAGGTTATCGCTCAACTTTGAATAATTTATCTAGGAAACAACAGCAAAGAGTTTGTTTTAGCAATGGTTATCTTACATTTTTGCTTCTAAACACAGCAGAAGAGCCTAAAGCTTTGCAGTAGGAATATTGTGAATATTGTGAATTATTATGAGTTTTCTAACTCTAATTCTAATTCTCTAATTCAGGACAAAAAGAAAGTAGCTACCAGACAACATTGCCTTAAACAGAGTTCATGCTTTTAACACCAGTCAGATAATGGTCCACATTAAATAATTTCTCAACAACAGAAAAATAAGAAAAAATTCTTGCTTCATTGAAAACATTGTTCTCCATATATTATTAATTCATACAATCACAGGAGTATGAATTCAGGACTCAATTATGATGTATGGATTCTTGGTTAGCTGACTAATTCAAATGCACCACAATTCGTGATAGCAAAATAGAAGACTTTAATTGGTTTGAAGTTCCTGACCCATACAAATTACAAAAGACTGCAGATTTGAATGTCAACATTGACCAAATTAAATTAACCTCTAAATTTGATATGAGGTTTTGGAAAAGGTATTCATATAGTCAACTGTGATCCACATGCAGTAACCAAAGTTTTGGTCATATAGCTTATTCCTGCTACTTTCCAAAATGAAGAAAACTGCTCCTGTGAGGAAGATTAGAATTTCATGAGTCTTGAGAACAGTCACACGACTATCTCCTCAAATTCATCAATAAGAATCAAAATTACAAGTCATCTCCCAAGCTGATCTCAAACTCAACTATCATATTCATTTGATACTCATTTACCTTATTAATCAGAAACATAGGAAGTAGAGGCGACAAAATTTTATGTATTTCTTCATCAATCAGAAACATAAAACTCTTTAATCTGAAATTCTCACCCAGAACCATTAATTTCCTCATTTTAGGAGCTTTTTTAAAATAATTGTTTAGCAACCATAGAGACAGGAAGTTGCAACACAGCATGGCTACTTAGCTCATTATCTTGATGTGACCTAAACTTACCAAGGAGCTATAAAACCACCCTCTAGGAATTATGTTAGGAGTCACCAGCAAGTCTCCATATCTCCTCCTTCAAAATATCTAGCTACTCAGTTAAAACATACCATTTTCTACTTGCCAAATTTGTGCTTATAGACACACTGGATTTGATGTCTGTAGGAAATAAAGAAATAAAGCCAAAAAATGCTACCTTCATTCTCAAATGCTGCCTGTACAGAAGTAGAAATAAACATTTATATTTCCCTAGTGAAAATAGCAACCCTGTATTTGTTCTATTTCAGCAAATCAATGCAACAAAAATACCCAAACAGTTCCCCACATACTTTCATAGCTGCAGTTGTATTGCATTCAGCATATTGAAATCAGATTTTCAAGTTTGCCTCTATGGAATGCGAGAAACTTTCCATTTTAGAGTACCAACTGAGATTCTCACAATTCTATTAAAATTCTTTCTCCCACTCACATTCTGCCAAAGAAACATGACTCAGGTATTCAATTATATCCCTTTCATATTTTCTGTTTTAACAATTAGAGCAGTATACTAAATACAAACTCATTTCCAAACTCAAGTCCAAAATCCTAAAGAGGTTTAGCAACATACCAGTATCAATCTGAGACAATTACTGAAAAGATGTAGATTGAGTTAAAAAGATCTCGTAATTCAATATTCATTGAGTTTGTTTGTGCAAAAGAAGTTATTCTTTGGGACTAAACCATAAAAGATCAGTTTAATTAAAGGGCTGAGTTTAAATAAGAGCATAATTTAATTTCTTTAAGTCCTTACTTTAATTGGCACCACTTTAAAATACATACAAGTCAGAGTCCACTTATTTCCCAATGACAACTCAAATGCCTACAATAAGTGGAGAGTTACTTAGAAACAGTCCTGAAACTTCCTTAACAGCAGGAGAAATTGTCACTTTGGAAATGTTTGGCTTGGGGAAATGAATTAAGACTCCTGCCCATTTTTTCTTCATAGAATTCTACCTCCCTTGTTCACATTTTCCTCCTCTCTCCTCCAAACATGAACATCTTCTGATGTTGAAAAAGCAGGCTTCTTATCTTTTTAGAATCTCTACTGAATATTATTAAATTCTACCCTCACCTGGATGGAATTATTTTCATTTCAGATTTTCAAAATAAAATTTGGACACCTGGCAAAGGCAGTTTAATATAGATATTCCTCTTAGCCCAATAACAGTGCAAATTATATATACATTTCATATCAAAGCAATTTAGCAAATGTGGTCAAGCATTTGGTACCACAGATGTCCTCAACCTATGACTGCAACTGAGTCTGGAATTATGGTCATATATGGTCAGTCGTTAAGCAGGTCGCCATGTGACTGTGCCCTATTTTACTACCTTTTTTGTGACAATCATTAACCAAATATGATTGCTAACTGAAGGTAATAGTAATTACACAAACCCATTTTCTTCAATGGATAAAAAACATCCATGCTGGAAACCAGAGGTAAATAATGGAAACCGACCAAAAATGCAAAAAAAAAATAAAAATCAGTAACGTGACCATGGGAGCCTACAAAGAGCCTCAAATAGCTCAACAGGCTAGATAGCCTGTTATTAACATCCAGCTGTCTGCAATTATTGCAAGTTCGAGGCTCAAGGTTGACTCAGCCTTCCATCCTTTCTAAGGTAGGTAAATTGAGGACCCAGTTTGTGGGGGCAATAAGCTGACTTTGTATAAAAATATACAAAAGTATGAAGGCTATTGCTTAACACATTGTAAGCCGCCCTGAGTCTCTGGAGAAGGGCGGCATATAAATCTAATTTTTTTTTAAAAAAAGTGAACTAGTTGCCATGAGCCCAAAATGAAATTACCTGAAGAAGGGAAGTTGCAGTTGTTGGAGCTCTGGAACCGGGTGATAAATAATTTGGGGAGGTCTGTCCTAACTTTGAAAAGTCACTAAGCAAACACAACCTGCATTCTGATTCATACTATCTGAAGCTCCGCTGAGTTCAATGAGTCATAGTGCCAGGTAAATATGTATAGTACTGCAATCTAGATATGAATGGTTTGATGTTTGATGGTATTTATACGTAAGTACCAATGTTGGAATTTGACCATTTCCTGACATATTTTCATGTGATCTTTAGTAGCTGACGAGCATTTGGGACCTTGACTGAAAAGGTCATCTCCATTTACAAACAGGCCCCTGAAAATTCAATAACTGAATTCTACTTCAAAAGGTTGCACATTTTTTTTATCTAGAGAGGAAATCTAGATAATTAGAAGGAAATTAACAAGCTCAGTGGTAATATTTGCCAACTGCGTGACTTTGAATGATACAAAAGTGATCTCTCGTCCTATAAATGAACAAATAGAGAAATCCCTTACATTGAACACAGTAAATAAATCTGTATAGCAATACCTTGTCTTGCCTACATTTTCACCACCCTCTGAATGTCCTATTATATTCTGACAGTGGAAAAGCAAAAAATTACTCGACAGGACATAGTAGCATGACCAGAAGAGATCCAGGAAATTGTATTTTGTTATATTAATTCAATCAAACACAGGTCTCTCTTTCTCTGTCTTCCTAGACCTAGGAAGATGTTGATTATTATCATCTGTGAAGAACATAACCACATGACTCTTATTTTGCAGGATTCTTCTTTGAATACTGCAAGGCTCTTATATACAGAATGTCTTTTTCACTTCCCTGTGGAAAGATATGCTTAACCAGTGGTGGGTTGCTCCCCGGTTCACACCAGTTGTATAGAATCGGTAGTAAAACTGGCGGGAGGCTCAGCCCACTGACCCCGATGTCATCAGAACGCTTCTGCGCAAGTTCAGAAGAGCGTGCACAAGTAAAGCAAGCCGACATGGCCCTGTTGCGAACCGGTAGTAAAGATAAGTAGAACCCACCCCTGTGCTTAACTCTAATGCCAACTTCAGCCAAAGAATAATCATGATTGCAAATAATCACGTGGTTTATATATCTAATATATCTGCTCTCTAGTTTTTAAAATAATTCACTCTTTCTAACATTTATTCCAAGTGATTTCCAACACAACTAAAATAAAAATAATTGTGCAATACATTATAAGCAAGACCCTTTCTTATTGTCCCATATGTCTCACACACATCCTCTCAAGGACAAAGGACCACATGAGCATAATTATCCATGACCTGCCCAAAGTTCTGAAGATGGGCACCCATACAAACCTTTTAAATAAATCATTAAAAATATATAAAGAGAAGAATAAAAACAATAATTGCTCCAAGATATGGTAGAATGGCAATTACAGAAGTCAGAACAACCATGCAGTCAAACCACATGTGTTAAAACATTATTCCACAAATCAAACCAAAACAATCCAAATGTAATAATAACAGCACATTGGCTTGCAGAAGATAGCTCTTTGACCGCCATTTGTAAATAGCAATATTCTACAAGAATTTTTATATGGGAGATAATCAGAGGTGGTATTCAGCTGGTTCAGACTGGTTCGGGTGAACGGGAAGCACTGACGATCAGCTGGCCCCACCCACCCGCTCCCGCTTTATCCTGTCCTTTATTTCCTGCTTTGTAGCTCATCTCAATCATGCAGCACATCTGATTCCCCCCCTTCACTGTTCTACTTACCGTTGCTGACTTAGAAGGTTAGCAGCTGAGCTTCTAAATACTCCATTTTCAGCACTGCATGCAAGTGCCTTGAGTGCGCGCACAGACAAAGCATATATGCACGCACAAAGCGTGTACTCACTGAACTGGTTGTTAAACCAGCAGCATTCCACCACTGGAGATAATTATTTTCCCATAAGTAGTACAAAACATCTCACATTCAGAAAGCCACTGAAAACCTCTCATAAACTGGAATCACAATCAAAGGCATCTGGAAGGCTTTGTCAGGAAAGGCATTTAGTAAGGTTCCAAGCAGTACCAAAACACATCAAGTACAGAGGTGAGTTTCTGTTGCTGCTACTCAAAAGATGTTTTCCTGAGAAAACCAGAAAATGTTGAAGTTCAGTTCATTCAACCAAAGAGATTGTAGGTGCCTAAAATATTAACTGCACAAAGACTTCTCAACATAGTAAGTCAGTCACATGTAAAAAATACAGTCACATAGATATTTCTCCTTTACCACATTACACCTAATCCTTTGGGGCAGTTAATTGTGTAAGATGTGTTGCTTGTCATTCAGATGCAGATATCTGTACAAAGAAACACACATGATTCCATTTAGCCACATGATTACTCACCCATAACTATGTTTGTAAGAAGTGAGTATAGGCTGCAATAGAGGCTCATCTTTTTTCCAAAGAACCTTATTATTATTTTTTGTTTTAAATAGTGTTGTAAGTCATATATAAAGAAAACGGGGTGCCAGCCATGTCTTTAAATCTTGAGATAATTATCCTGCTGCTTGAAATAATTATGTACTAAATAAATACAGACCACAATCATCTTTGTAAAAAAAAAATAATCGTACATGGCTGATGTACATGGCTCACAAATATACTGAATCACCGATAGCAAATATTTTGGCATGCCAAGCATGTAGGAGATGAGATAGGACTATCTTGGCACTAGCCAGAAGTTTCATGCTCATAACCAGAAATGCAAGAAATTTGTAAAGCAGCCAGCTTAGTTTTATAAAAACTGGTGCTAAAGAGAAGAACATTTAAAATTAGTGCCAAAGAGAAGTACATTTTACTAGTTATCAGATACATCTCACATTTTCTCCTTTGAGTATGAGATTCAGAGGACACTCAAGGCATGCCACTCACCGTACATATTCCAAGGACCAGCTGAAGAGACTATTTTTAGCTCTTCCCTTATTGGAAGCTTTAAATAACAGTGGAAAATACAGAAGGCTTCAGTTACTAAACTCAGACAGCTCAGTCCTAATCAAGAAGGCATCCCCTGAAATGCCAACTTTCAGCAGATTGGAACTGGCTTCGATTAGTATCAACCACATACAGATCAAACCCCAATTTCCCACATGGAATCAATTGTTTACTCATTCAAAGAAGAAATTGTTCATGCTGTAAATGCAGGAAAAATACTACTACTAGTAGTAGTAGTATGCCACCATTATAAGCTCACACTCATAAGGATTGTCTTTGCATATGCCCTGTATTGTGCAGAAGTCTGCAGTACTTCTTAACTATGCAGTATACCAAATTGCAACAAACATGTCACCTGTCTCCAAAGGTGAGAGACCTTGAGTTTAATACTGCATTAGCACCAAAAAAAAAAAAAAGTCCACATCAACATCTACAATTATGTTCAGAAAGCAAGTATCTGCAACACTCCAGCTTTTGCATAATCCTACTTAGGGAAACAAACAGAAAACAATATCCCATGAGCACTTGCTGAGAGGCAAGGCACCAAGTTGATTTCTGGTGACGTTTAGGCTATTCTCAGATGCTGACAGATCTTGCTGAAGCCTGCATCACAAGAAAAGAATTCCAAGACTCAGGATTGAGTCGCAGCAGGCTGGTTTCTCTGATGTTCTTAGCCAGGCTAAATAGGTAGGGTTGGGGGAGCAGCTCTAAGTAGTCTCTTTTCTCCATGCCACCGTATCATTCGGACAAGCATACTTTTGCGGAAAAGAAATTCTATTAAGTGGGGAGTCTTTGTCCTCAGTTTTCTTTAGAAAAATGTACTGTACTTTCCTAATGGAAAGTAGCTATTTTATAAGATCACTAGTACCTGGAAGAATATATCTGAGCATCAACTGTAATTTTCTACCAAAATTAGCTTCAAAAAAAAAAAAATCTTGCTGTAGTGGTATGTAATTGAAGCTGTGGACTCAAGTGTAGCTCAGTATACACTGGAATTTTCTCTAAACAGAAGAATTACAAAATTGTTTCAGGCTTGTAGGCGCTAGGTAGTTTCATTTTCTCACGAGGAACACATAAGAGACTATGTCAATCCATACATACAACAAATCCTTTATTAAAACCAAACCAATGCAATCTGGTTGCTATTTTGTTTTTAACGATTAAGATGCTTTCCTTTTAACAGCACACAGGTTTATTTATTAATGATTTTCATTCTACTTAAAAGTATTTATTGCACACCATTGCAGGGCTATTTGTAGTTCTTTACAAACACTTAGGTTTCAAATCTTTATTATCAATGCTCAACATATGTATAATGAGATTGGTTGAGCTCCCTCAGTGCACCTCCCACAACACAGTGAAGACAGAAAATCCCTAACCCAATAAATCATATTAACGAAACACCCAGTCCTATTTCACCAGTGTGAACATGTTACATATTGCGCCGGCCCTGCAGGCCATCATACTACATAGTTATGATGTTATTTCTCATTCAGGAGTCTGACATCCCATGGATAAAAACTGTTCTTCAGCCTGTTTGTGCGGCTGGCTATACTTCTATATCTCCTTCCCGATGGTAAGATGGTGATGACCAGGGTGAGTCGTCCATGAGAAATTTCCTTACTCTTCTAAGGCAACGAGCCCTAGCGATCTCATCTAGTGGTATCAGGGGTCAGCCCACAGTATTTTGTGCTGTACTCACCACCCTTTGTAATGTTTTTCTATCCGTGGCTATCAGACCAGCATGTCATACCGTGATGCAATAAGTGAGGATGCTTTCTATTGTGGACTGGTAAAAGAAGGTCATCAGTTGTTGTTCCACCCTGTTTTTATGCAAACCCTAAGGAAATGGAATCTCTGTTGGGCCTTCCTGGCCACCTGGATTATGTTGTTTTTCCAGGAGAGGTCTTTGCCGAGATGGACTCCCAGGAATTTAAAGGAGGAAACTCTCTCTACACAGCCCCCCTCAATGTAAAGTGGAGCAGGTTCCTCTCTCTTCCTTCGGAAGTCCAACACCATCTCCTTGGTCTTGTTGAAGTTCAGGTGCAGGTTGTTTTTTAAGCACCATGTGGAAAGTTTTTGAGCATCCCCCCTGTATGCTGTTTCGTTTCCAGGTGAAACAATTATTTAGCTCTTCCTTTGTTAAAAGATACAGAGCTACCTAATTAAGAATGATACAGGTTAAGATATCAGCTTTAGACCATGATGAACCTCTCTTAGATGAATTTAGCTAACTTTCTCTTAGTCTACAATCGTTACTCTGCAGGTAAATTAGGGGACAACCATCTATAAACCTGGAGCTGTCAGATGTAAATGCAATAAATTAACAAATTAACAAACAGGGCAAGATGAATTAAAATACACCATTAACCAACACAGTAGCTTTAACAGATCTGGAGGACAGGGTGTTTGGGCTTTGTTTTACTGTTTGGCTATATTTCATTTGTAATGTTTAGTTTAAAATGTATTTTACGAATCTTCTCAGTAAAATAAATTAAAATGATAGCAATGAAAATGGGCTCACCATAGGTGAAGCAGTCCGTGTTTCTGAAACAGTACAGCTTTCAGAGCACTGTTCGCTGAAAGTTAAAACAAATGTTATAATTTGATCTCCAATCTCCTTATAAAATAGCAAAACAGACAACAGTGAAATCTTAGTAGAACAGCTACTGAGCAATGGGATCAGATTGAGTGGTTTTAAACTTTCTGCCTTTCACTTGCCTGCAGCATCAAGGATAAGGGGGATGATTTAGAACCAACACTAAATTCATGTGATTGCTGGACAAGCCTGTTGAGCTTCATTGTTACCTGGCATGAAAGGAAAATACGTAGTGCATTCTCACACTCTTGACATTAGACATTGCAGAAGAGAGTGGCAGTGGTATACTAATTCTTGTTCATGGGCATTTTTTAACTGTACCTGATTCCCCCCCCCCCCCAATGAGATCATTCTAAAAGTAATCTGTGGAGCAACTGAGGTTATTGGAATCTTTATAAAGCCCAAGAATACACAATAGAATTCTTCCTTACAGTTTCAGCCAGGTTGAAATATACAATGATAACTAGACATAATGACTGATAGAAAATGATTCCCTTGGCTCAAAAAGGAGAAGAAACCCATTAATAGCCTCTGCAGCAGCTTTGCAGTTTTACAGACCAGAGGGTAGCTGCAAATAATAGCAAGAGTTGTACAGCACTGCCCATAAGCAACTCAACTGTGAGAATGTTTTGGCCCAGGCATTCCAGCGATGTAGGCTGTTGTGTTGTTAACAAGTAATTGGGTCAGAGGCCAAATGTTTTCCCTTCCATGCCTCAAATACCACAGTTTGAAGAAGCTGAGATATTTAGTAGAGTGAAAACATTACCACTCTGGGTAGGTGGCAGATCCTGAATGATAACCCCCAAATAAAGTAGATGGGCTCATTTGAGAGACTACCAACATGCTTTTCCACAGAAAACAACTGATGCATTGGTTAATCCTATGAAGTTCTTCACATTCCTGCTTACTACCTACATAGCTTATGTTTATTAGATTTTCATCCAATCAATGTTAATGTTCTCACTGATGATTTTTTTTATTTTAACAAACTTCAAAAAGTTTAAGAGCTTTTCAACAACAATCAACAATGTATATAATACAAGTTACATGAATGTTTTTAACTGGAGTACTAGTGAATATTTGGGAATTCCAGGGAAAAATTTGGAAACAATACAAGGAAGGGACAAAGGAATTGAAAGGGAAAAAAAGGGTGATATGATTAAAAGCTAGAATAGGTGAAAGAAATAAGAGAAGGGAGAATATCAATGTATACATGTTTATATAATAAAATGAAAGTAACAACAAGAGAAAATGTGGAATAACTGAACAATGATAGAAGATAAATGAGTATTATTTACTAGAAATATATAAGTTGTTTGAATGTGATAATTATGATTAATTTTGATAATTTTATTTATATTAGAATGTATGACACTCAGATGTCACACTGTTCATGCATTCTACTTTGCTGATTATAAACCCAGACTTTGTCCCTCTAACTTTTTTACAGTTCAAAGAATCATTTGACTACACTGCCTGGTTTTATTCTCCTACCTTTTAAGGTGGAAAATAGATGAAAATTGAAAAAAAAATCCTAAAATAGATGTAACAGAGTTTAAAATTCCTGTCCCAAAATCCAATAAAAACAAAATCTACAAAGTCCTGAGTTCACCCACTTGTGAGACAGCTGTAGTCATTTCACACCACCATCTCAGCCTCTCCAGACTTTGGTTTCCTGACAGCACCAACATGCTAACTATTCCAACTGTACATGCTGAGGAATGTTGGCAAGTGTATCATGGCACAAAAAGATTTTGCAAAATATCCTTGAAATATATAAAAAAAATGTTGACCCCAGTTGATGTTTTTGATCTCTCAAACATGTCAGAATTTACTTATTTATATTTATATGCCATTCCAATCTGAAGACTCTAAGCCGTTAAAAAAATTCTACATATTATAGTGCAATACATTACTACATATATTGTAGCAACAGAGTATAGAATCTTGAATGGCACTTAGAAAATCTGTGCATCGATAAAATCAATTAAAAAAGGCCACACTACTTGGATCTGACATATATATGCCTCTACATTATAACTTCCTAGGATTATTGAGAAAAATGGTATGTATATGAAGACCAATACTTTTGAGTTATTTGTAAAAATAACATTATTTTTTTAAAAAACTTGAATTTTTTTTTTAAAAAAACCTTGAGTTATTTGTACAAATAATAAAGGCAGGATACGAAAAATAAAATACCAGTTAAAGAACAGCCAGCTGTGAATGCACATTGTTATGTATATAATAATAATAAGCCAGCAAAAAAGAAGACAAAGAACTAGCAGAAAAACTCATCAAATACAAAGATTTGCAAACAGAAGGACAATTGTGACAAAGGAAAGCAAATGTAATATCAATAGAGATAGATGCTTTTTATGCAATCCAAAAACATCTGGAGCACACCTGAACATCATCAGCATTGTCAAAATCACTATCAGTCAATTGCAAAAGGCAGCTTTACTTGGAACAGCTTACCTCCTACAATAACACCTTTAACAGTATCAAACAACATCTGCTTATCCCAGTTCTTTGGATAGGAACTTGATAGCTGGATAAACATGCTGGCTGACTATGTGATCAACTATAATAATAATAAACTATAGAGTTGACGAAAACAAACAGGGCAATATAGGGAGTTCTTGATTACTGACTACCTAATTTAGCAACCATTTGCACTTATGGTGATGAAAAAGTAACTTTACAAGCAATCCTCACATTTATTACTTTCTGTAAAGCAAAGGAAAGCTGAAGTAAGATCATAAACACTTAGCAACCATTTTGTTTAACAACCGAGTTGCCAGTCTGAATTTGGGCTGCTAAATGAGGAGTACCTGTACAATCAAAAGAAGTATAAAAGGTAGCAATGTAGTTAATCACCAATGATATATTAGCCTATTATTATGTAAAACAAACAAAAAAATTAAAGTCTTCAATTTATAGTACAAGTCTAAACAATCTTGCAACTAATTGCTATACCAACTGCATTGAATTGTGCAAATTTGCTAGATGTGATTACAGTATTCACATATTCAAGGAGAAGAACGGGATATTTGTCATGTAGCTTTCTGTGATAATTGGATAAAAGACAGTGTAAATAAACTCTTAGACTAAGATGAATAGAAAGGACAATGCAGAAGGATAAGGCCAACAGATTCATTTTTCCCCCATAGGGCATGTATAAGCAAGCTACTGCAGCGACTCATGTTATATTTGGTGAGGATAAAGACTCATCTATATTTGAGGCATTATATGCTGGCATAAGTAGAAAATTAGAGACATGGTTGAAAACACCAAACAAGGTCATTAGAAATTCTGACTGAACAGTTTCAAGAAGGGCTATACAGTAGAGCAGAGCAGAGCAGAGCAGAGCAGAGCAGAGCAGAGCAGAGCAGAGCAGAGTTGAATAGAATAGAATAGAATAGAATAGAATAGAATAGAATAGAATAGAATAGAATAGAATAGAATAGAATAGAATAGAATAGAATAGTTGGAAGGGACCTCAGAGGTCTTCTAGTCCAACCCCATTTAGGCAGGAAACCCTACACCACTTCAGACAAATGGTTATCCAATCTCTTCTTAAAAACTTCCAGTGTTGTAGCATTTACAACTTCTGGAGGCAAGTTGTTCCACTGATGAATCGTTCTAACTGTCAGGAAATTTCTCCTTAGTTCTAAGTTGCTTCTCTCCTTGATTTGTTTCCACCCATTGCTTCTTGTCCTGTCCTCGGGTGTTTTGGAGAATAGTTTGACTCCTTCTTCTTTGTGGCAGCCCCTGAGATATTGGAACACTGCTATCATGTCACCCCTAGACCTTCTTTTCATAAGACTAGATATATCCAGTTCCAGGAATTGTTCTTTATATGCTTTAGCCTCCAGTCCCCTAATCATCTTTGTTGCTCTTCTCTGCTCTCTTTCTAGAGTCTCAACATCTTTTTTACATTGTGGCGACCAAAACTAGATGCAGATTTTAAGCATGTGTTTATTCGGAAGTTCTACTAAAGTGACATTTTGTGCTAGCTCTTGAATAATCCTGCATTTGGATTTTTGCATGAATGTTCACAATGATTTTCCTGTCTTTCTCAAATTATGACAAAATGTTTCATGTATATAGATGAAGTGACCAAAACTGATTTACGCAAGTTACTCTTCTTTATCAACAGTCATTTGTGAACTCCAATAACATAGTATGAGCCAGGTTGAGCACTGCATATAACTTAATATCTCTTTACTTCCTAATTAATGTGCTGTACCAATCAATTACAAGTGACTCTCCCTTCCACACTGAAGACTTAATTTTACTGCTACTTCATTCATTCATTCATTCATTCATTCATGCTTTCTCTGGGGCAAGTTCATCAAAGACTGCTTTCAGCATGTAGACATTACAATTAAACTAGGAAAGAAAATAAGTAAAGCATAAGAATGTTATTTTCTACATACAACAGAAGCAGTGGTGGGATTCAAGTAATTTAACAACTGGTTCTCTGTCCTAATGATTTCTTCCACCAACCAGTTTGCCAAACCGCTCAGAAAGTTAACAACCGGTTCTCCCGAAGTGGTGTGAACTGGCTGAATTCCACCACTGAACAGAAGCCTGCCAGATTTAATGTTTTTTCAAGCAACTTCTTGTACTCCTGACCACACACAAAACATTTGTTGCTTAGTGTTTATGTGCACAGAATCTCTGATTTGCATATAGTAAAGACAGTGGTTGACCATTCCAGTTATTCAACTATAATATATCATTACTATATGTCAGAAACCTTGCAGCTAGCTTAGTCTGTGGCCTCAGGAATAATGCTGGCCTCAGAGAGTTACTGTAAATGACTGAGCCAGCTTTACTTGTTATCACTTATTGGGGGAGGTAGCATCTTGAGTGGGGACACAGTTTCTTTTACTATGGAGTTCTTGGTCTCACTGAGTTTGGTTGTTTTCCTGCAGATGTTACATTACCCAACTAGGTAGCACCTTTAGTACTAGAAGACAGTAGATATCTGGACAAGTTTTTTGTTTATATTGGCTTGTCCTGTTAGTATTGGTATTTTTCTCCTAGATAGTTCCTTGTAATTTACTGCTTGATTATTTGAGTTGATAGTTCCTTGATTAGAGCATTATTTACTACTTGTTTTTCTAGTGTTAATTCCTCCTTACCTGGATGTCAATAGTTGGCAAGGAGGTGTTCTGGTCTTTTTGTTTCCTTTTAGCTTTTATATTGCCTCTCTTGAATGGTGTGTAAATGTTGCTTATCTCTATAGACCAGTTAATGGCTGATTTCTCTGAGTGCCAAGTTTCCAGGAATTCTCTAGTATTTTTGGATTTATCTTGATCTAGGATACTTACAGTTTTCTATTTGAAACTATGGTGTACTATCCATGTGATGTAAGATTAGTGAGTTTCATCACATCTTCTGACTGCTAGTTGATGTTCATGGGTGTACTCTCTATAGAGTTCTGCCTCTTACATAGTGGCCCTTCCAATCCTTATAGTCTACATGGGCAATTGGTACTCCTCTTTTTGCGGGTTCAGTGATGACTTTAAGGCAGCTTCAAATATCAATCCAATTCCTTTATTACAATTCTCTTTTAAATTTACAAATACTACAAAAGTGCAGAGCTGAATTTTGTTACATATACAAAGCTGCAAGAGATAATAATATCCCAGCTTGTATATGCCATGAAATGTATGTCCACACATCAGATATAGCTTAGAAAATAAGGAGTTATAAGCAGCATCAGAATTTAGAAATGATGATTCCAGGTTTCAACCACATCCCAAGGCCAGGAAAATGAGTTTAAAATATAAGAAACTTTTATCACGTAATTATCATAATCAGAAATGAATTGAAATGATCAATTCTTATAAAGCACTACTAAGTAAACTTCCTTAACATTTGGAGTATAACATATTCCTCACACAAACCATTTTAAAAACTTACTTGGGAGAAATTAGACTCTCTGAAATTATAGACTGTCTCTTTGTTTCTCCTGGTTTATTTGGCAAGTATGCCACACAGTTCTAGGCAGAATATTTATAAATATGCAGTTCTCTGCTGGGAGGGCATTATATAATTATTTCAGTGGCTGTATTAATCTCTCTTGTGTACAGGGGCTGCAGCTGTCCTTCATTCCCAATAATAAACAAGTGAAAAGAACAGACTGTGACTTAACTTCCGAATAAGACCTCAACTGTTGCTGAAATCAAACTCACAAGCACTTCTCCTTTGCTCTTCATGACCTTCACATGACCTCTTCTCATGACTATACATTTACAAATAACAACTGCCAATAGGTTTATAAAAAATAATATAAGAATTCTACTGACCACTACTTTGATACTTTTACATCTTCTAGAAAATTTCATGAGGTTTACAGATAAATTACTATCATGTTTCAGAGCAACTAACGTTCATTCTCAGCTTTCTCTCCTAATATTTACATTACAATCCTTTATCAAGGAAAAGAAAGAGGGTCTTACATAGGTGAAACACTAAAATAACATTTTACTTTAATCCAGCAAATCAAGGAAAGCTTATTTCACATGACATTCAGTTCCATAAAGTCTATGACATAATAAATGTATAGGTACATGTCAGAGGGTGAATGAAGATAGGAACTGATCCAGACATAACTGGAGCACAGAGGTTAGTCAAAGTGACATTTATTACTATTTACAAAGGATTACAATAAAGAATCAGCACAATTTGTGCATATGTGAGTACAGAAGTGAAGTTCTGAGTGAAGATTATTTTATAACTAAGCTATAGTCAATTTTAAAAGGATTTAAATCATCGTAAGCCATATAACCAGATTGGCTGGCTTCATACAGCAAGGTAGATGAAAAACCAATCAAATTATGAATCAATGCAATGTGTGAATCCTGTCTTGTGTTAATGCCACAGCGTAAGAATTTTCCCCAACCTTGTGCCGCTGTGAAGTATTGGACTATCATTCCCATAATCCTTTAGGACAGGGCTGTCAAACTCCTGGCCAGCCGACTGGATGCGTCACATGCTGGCCACGCCCACACCCAGTTTAGCGAAGGGGGGGGGAAATTCCCAATATGTCACAAGACACGGGGAGTTGACACCTCTGCTCTAGGAAGCCAATAGTCAATGTGATTGAGAATTATAGGCTTGAAGTTCCACATATAAAAAAGTCTTTAGGTTATTACACAGGAATGTGAGGGCTGGAGGGATCCATTTTATTTACTGGCCTGGTTTGCCCAGCTCACAAAATCATAGTTTACCTAATAATGCCTTATTGAGTATGACATAAAAAGCAGCTCAAAGAAAAACTGCCACAATATAGTGGCTTTACAAGCAATACTTGCTCTTCTTTGTCTACACGTACATTTCCCAAGTGCAACTACCTTTTTTCTTAATTTCAGTGTTTATTAGTGACACCATAATATTCAATCAGCAATCACCATTTTCACTGGAAAACCAGCTCAGCTGCAAAAGGGATGAGCTTCTTTCAGCAACCACAGTATGAAAAATTATCCTGGGTCAAACATTTTCCTGAACCAGACAGTTAAGCAACATTGTAGTAGAGGAAGATTTATTAGGATTTTTTAATTGATTTAGGAAGCTGAGCAACTCTCTAACACAATGACTCAATCACTATAATTTTTTTTCAATTAATGTGAAAAAACAAAAGTACATTACTATACATAAATCACAAAACTCGCTTTTAGACAGAAAGTTTATTTATATGGTCTTTTCAAAATTTCTGTGGGCTTCAACTTTGCCAACTTCTGCTACCATAGGTTCTTTCCTATTCATAATCTAGGCTCATTTCATATCTTCTTTGCTCTAAGATGGCCCCTGACTTTTAAAAAGTATGGAAAGAGATGTTTTCCATTAGAAAACAAAAGTCAGTATGCTACATAAACCTTTTATGCTGCACAAGGGAGTCGTCTCAGGGAGGCCGATGACCTATAGTTGGCTCACTAAAGAAATGTTGCCCTCTCGTCCTGCTAGGCAAGGGTGAAGTGCTACTGGTTCAGGCCGGTTCACCCAAACCGGTAATAAAAAAAATGTAAAAAAAAATAGATCCGACAATCAGGTGAGTGACTTGCGATCATTGGACCTTTTTTTAAAAAAACTTTTTAAGCATTTTTTACTACTGATTTGGATGAATAGGTAGTAAAAAATGCTTTAAAAAAGTAAAAAAAAAAGGTTCCGATGATTGCACAGCACAAGCTGTGATTGTTGGAACCTTTTTTTTTTACTTTTTTAAAGCATTTTTTACTATCTATTCGCCCGAACCAGTAGTAAAAAATGCTTTTAAAAAGTTTTTTAAAAGGTTCCCAAGATCATGTGCCACAGCTGATTCCCCCCCCCATCACTGTTCTACTTACCTTCCCAAGCCTCCTTTTGGTGTGTATTGTGCATATGCGTGCACAGCACATGCTTGGCACACAGCGCACATGCGCGGCCAGCGAACCGGTAACAAACTGGTTCAGATTTCACCAGTGCTATTAGGTCTATACCTCCATGACCACTTTTGGCTGGATTGCCAAAGAGCCAATAACCTTTGACAATTATTCTTTTCTTGTTTGTTTGCTCAGAAACCATCCTCATGGAATACCTTCCACAAACCTGTAACTTCTGCACAGCCCACCACCTTCCACCGCACCAATCTCAGCCTCCTTCCTATCCCACATCTTCCTTCTCTCACTTGCATAATTGTCTGTACCCCATAGCCACGCACCCAGGCCAAGCTGCAACACCGTCAGGGGGATGAAGATCAGGGAAGGAGTTTTTTTCAGTTTCTTCTGTCCCTCGCAGCACAGTAGTGTATCCATGCCTTTTCCTCTATCATTCACTGCACCTTGTCTTACCCTCTGCACTTGCTGAAGAACAGTATCAGCCCTGGAGGGATCTGCATTTAGTTCCCATGTGATGAGGACCTGCTGCTGCTACTGTTAGGGCCACGGTCATGCTTTCTAGCCTATGCAGGGGTAAAGGGAAAACTAGGGAAAGCAAATGATCCACACTCAGCCCATGGATGAAGAAAGACAGGCAGCAAAGAAGAGTGTCTGCCTGCTTTTTACTCCTCCTCAGACAGCAGCAGCGTAGTGAAATGTCACTATTGCAAAAACAGCAATCCTCCTGCTCTTGTTCCTGAGTCACAGCAAGAGGAAAGCCATGGAGACAGTGGTTCTCAAATTAAGGCTCTTGTCTCAAGGATGGGAGGAAATTAGATCCAAAGAGATTTGTGGTTGAGATCTTACAACATTTCTTTGCCTTTGGGTGTGTATAACATGCCTTATTATTGGTATAAACGTTTGGCCCTTCTGTCTCCTCCAAATCAGACATTCAATTTAACTGTGAAAAGAAGGAAGGAACAATGGGTCCAGTTGCTGATGATGCCACAAAAGTTGTCTTCTAATACCTTGTAAGAGAATGGAGGCAGAAGAGAAGGTATGTATTCCTGCAGCTGGATAACGTGGTAGAAAAGAATCTCCTTCTCAATGTCTTTTCTTCAACTTATAAAATAAATTTGGTGACTCTGATATTGGGTATAATTGATTTGTTTTGTGGAAAATACTCAAAAGCTTCTGTGTAAAAAAAGAATAAAAACTGAACAGGATTTACTTAGGAAGGAGACAAAATATTCCTTCTCATCCAAATATAATGAGAGTATTTTATTATAACTTTTAGTATAATAACTTTATTATAACAGTTTAGTATTTAACAGATACTCAAAAATATAATCAGCTGAATAAAATTTGCTTGTATTTTTTGTTGGATGTTAGATCACAAAAAATCTGCAGTGATTCTGCAATCTAACTGACATATAAAAAAATAAAACTGCAGAAAAGGTTTGTGCCCTAATTTATTTTCTTATTAATAAATGATTGCCTAATAGAAGAGGAAGGTCAAAGAAAACCTAGAGCCAAACATTTCAGGAAGACCTGAAAAACATTAATCTTTAATGGAAGGGTATGGAGACTGTAGCTGTGGATCAAGAACTGTAGATTATGCTAAACCCAATGGGATTAGTACAAAACATGAAAAAAAAAATAGAAGAGAATATATGTATCTCAGCGTTGAACTGTGGAGTCTTCTCTGAGCTTGGTTGTTTGCAGACGTTTACATCAAGGCAAGCTATTGTATATAAACAGGGATCAAACCCTGTACTCACCAGCACTAATGATATTATATAGTCAGGTAATGAATGAATGCAAGTGAGGGAAAAAAAACAAACTCAGAGAGCACCAAGGATTCTATAATGATTGCCTAACTCCACCATTTCCAGAATATTTCTTTCTGCAACAGCATTCAGCAAAAAAGTGTTTAAATATTTATGTGTACAAATATACCTCAGAAGAACTTGGGCCAAATTCCACACATTGCAGAAATGGACATGTCCAAGAGCTTTGTAGGATACTTCAAACTGTAGTTTCTGAAAATCTATGCCTTTTCCTAGGGATTATATTCACAATGAACAGTTGTGGTGAATATATGGGAACATTTTAAGAATGCATCAAAATTTAAATTAATGTGATTTATCCTAACTTTCTGGTCTTGGGTTTATAAGAAAGGGGTTGCCAAAACAGAAAGGGTTGAAAGTCAATGAATAGTAAGGATTTATTTAATATACTACGTTGTTCCAACTTAATTTTCTGCAGGGAAAAATAAAAAGAACAATTTCCCTAAATTCTCCAATGGTAGGATGAACTGTTCAACAATTCATTGGCCAATCAGTAAGGGGTTTTGTTCATATGTGTGCTTATTTAACTTAACATAATTTTTATTTATTCTGTCACTATTGCAAATGGCAGCAACAGAAAACTCACTGGCATATTATGAAGAACATAAAATGGAAACCAACTCCTTAGATTTTGCAGGTTTTCTGGGTCACACAAGGAAGTGATGAAAAGGACAGAATGATAGCAATAAATCTTTTTATTTGTATATTACATCTCACAGTACAAGCTTAGACCCAGAGCGGAAGCACTTTCTCATTACATGTATGCTTTTACATTCAACTCAAATGATTGAAGGGGAAACAGATGGACTGAAAGGGGAAATCCCCTGTGTATCAGGCCAGCAGATAGTGAGATAGAGAATAGGCCACCAGCATCCTACTTAGATGCTTCTCTGCTGTCATATTTACAGAATGTCTTCTTTGAAAACAGCCCTTAAGTCACTATTAAGTGACTGGCAGCATTTTAGCATAAGTGTAATGTACTCTCAATATTCTGTATCAGTTAGCAGCTTGGCTGTTATCATTTTGCTAAGCTTCTGGACATTCTTCAAGTATAGCCTTATAGAAAGTACATGTCCTACAGCTTTGTATGATACCTTAAATACTGTGGTTTCTGGAAATCTATGTCTTTTCTGGAAAGTCAGGTTGCAACTTAGTATTGATAACTGACTTAGGGGCAGCCACATCTGGTGCTCCAGACATAACTGAGCAAATGAACTACTTGCCATTCTTATTGTCTGGGAAATCATGCACGAGTACCAGCCCAAGACTGCTCCTATAACTCCTCTCTCAATGCAATTCTGAAAGTCATGCCAGAACTTTGCTTCCCAACCAATAGTAGCTTTATTTGTCTCATCAGTTTGTTCATCTTAGCTATTGTTCAAGGGAAATGCCTACATTCTTGGAGTTACAGTAGATGGCAAAAAGCAGTAATGCTATAAGTCATCCACAGGCTCTTGACCTCTCACTCAAGACTTCTCACAACTATTTTATATAGCTACGGAAGGCAACCAGGGAGAAGTCTACTAAATGACTTCTCACAACTATTTTATATAGCTACGGAAGGCAACCAGGGAGAAGTCTACTAAATGACTTCTCACAACTATTTTATATAGCTACGGAAGGCAACCAGGGAGAAGTCTACTAAAACCTCTTCAAAGGTTTTTACTATCTTGTTTCCCAGGACTTAGGGAATGTTTCAGCCCTTCTTGCTTATGTAAAGTTATCTATTTTCCTCAAGGGAGTAATCAGGGAATCATTCCCCTAACTGTCATAGGAGATAAGATGTTACTTTCTGAGATACCATAGGTTAATGGCTTAAATATTAAACATTACATAAACATAAGCCAGTTTGGTCCGGTGGTTAAGGCACCAGCCTAGAATGCAGGAGATCATGAGTTCAAGTCCTGCCTTAGCCATGAAAGCCAGCTGGGTGACTTTAGGCCAGTCACTGTCTCTCAGTCCAATCCAACTCTCAAGGTTGTTTTGTGGAGAAAGTAGGAGGAGAAAGATGGATATCATGGATAAGTGCCGAGATGGTGCAGTGGTTAGAGTGCAGCACTGCAGGCTACTTCAGCTGGCTGCTAGCTGCAGTTCGGCAGTTCAAATCTCACCAGCTGAAGGTTGATTGAGCCTTCCATCCTTCCAAGGTGGGTAAAATGAGGACCCAGATTGTTGGGGGCAATATTCTGACTCTGTAAACTGCTTAGAGAGGGCTGTAAAAGCACTATGAAGCGGTATATAAGTCTAAGTGTTATTGCTATTGCTATGTTCCATCACCTTGAGTCATTTATAAAAATAATAAAGGTGGAATACAAATCAATTAAATAAAATTAATATGCTATTAAGTCAATAAGAAAACAGTCTGATAGGAAGGATGGCAATCCCTGAAAAACTGTGCTTCCTAACCTCAGTCAGAAAAATAGTCTGAAAGATATTGTGATTGATAATATTGAGAGGTATTGAGAGACCAAAAAGAACTAGCATGATTTTTGGGGAATCCGGTTCCCAGCTTTGATCAACCATTAACACAGCCAAAGAAGACTCAAGTTTATACAATTCAAATCAACACAGGGGAAATTAAGCAGGTTTACTAAAGAATAAAACTGGCAATTGCAATTATAAAATTTACAGAATTGGAATCTTCATACGTCATGAAATTGATTTGAAAACAGAGATTCTCAGGATACGTTATTGAAACTTGCAGCCAAGTAGCGTAGTGTATCTACCAATCTAACTGCAATCCTCTAATTCTATGCTCTAGTCTAGGCACTTCCAAAAATGGAAGAATAGAAATAGCTACTGTATTTACAAAAAGCAGTTTTGCATTTCTTCCTGGGAACACCCAGGCAAAAAGAAGACAATTGTCTTATGCTCAAGCCTTAAGCAAGCAGGCATCATATTCAAAACATCAGGAGAAGAGGTGTGGGTAGAAAAGGAAAAATATACTGTCAGCTTGAAAACATTTTCTTCATCTTAAATCAGTCTGTTTCACATATATTATTTCTCTTACACCATTGCTCACTTAAAGCAAAGTGAAACTAAACTTCATGTTACATGAAAACAAAGCAAGTGGCTATCTTTTTGTTTATATGTTTTTGTTTATATCTTGTTTGTTATGTTTACAAGCATATTTAACTTGGTTAACACTTTTTTGAGTCATAACAAACAAGCTGGTTTCATATATTATCTGCTAAATCACACACAAAAAAGCCCTAATCAAGTTTAACACAAATGAAGCTTGGCATGTTGTGCAAATACATCTGCTGGGTATTTAGTAAGTGTGCTATGTGTCCATAAGAGGAAATTCTTTCACATTCCTAGCACCAATAGATGGACTACCATGAGATGTGGTGTTGATTACCAACTTGGCTTTCTTCAAAAAAGAATAGGACAAATGTATGGAAGTCATATGGATTAATAGCTATTAGCCTGGATGGCAGCATGACTGCATCTGAAGGCCATCTGCTAAGTGACTAAAGGGCTTCTTTGTGCAGAAGATGGGCTAGAATAGATGGGCCAAGGCTCTGATCCAGCAGGGTACCACTTATACCCTTCCTTCCTTCCTTCCTTCCTTCCTTCCTTCCTTCCTTCCTTCCTGTCATTTGGAGGATTACAACATTACTACTTGCATGCAAAAAAGCAATAAAAGAGCTACGTGCTATGCATTTATGCATTACAGAGTTTAATTATTTCAAATTATCATAATATAATTATAGTTATACTATGGATTAGTGCCTTAATATAGGTTAAGAGTGAAATGCAGATAAAGTAATGTATGGAATAGTTTAAAAAGTCAAGGCCACTAACTATTTGGATCTGCAGATAATCATGTTTCCTGTTTAATTTTTGCCAGACTCTATATCTCAATTATAGGAGCTCACTAATTTGGTCTGTCCTTGATCCCTAAGTAGCAATATAATGCTGTCTCATTGTGAACATGAAATATTCTATATTTGTAAGGTAACCCACAAATTTCCCAACCTCAAACAGCACAATTCTGAGACTCATCTAGATGTAACCTCCCCAAAATGCAATGTGAATTATACTAAGGGGAAAAAAATCAGCCAGTTCGGTTGCACTTTTTTTGCCTACAAACTATGTAAAGCCTCAACCCAGTCATGTGTGTGAAGAGAATGGCAATTCATGCTGCCAAGTAAAAAATATGTGCAGCAAACATGGCCAAAGATAGAGGAAAGTTATATTCTTTTCCAAACATTACCACAGAATTGCTATACCACTTCAAACATCTTCTCTCTATTTCCTTTTCATTAACTTTAGCTCAAATTTCTCTTATTATCCCACCATTCTAAAACCGTTTATATTAAACTTTGTAAATCTGAGACTATTCACCCCATTCACTTACAATCTATTCCAGCATCATTTAATCAATGAAGTTATATAAATCTCATCATCATCATCATTACTGTTGTTGTTACATCAGAAAAATGATGACATGATAATACTGAAGGAAGCTATAAATCTAAAATGAGCACATGGCTCTAGCAATTATTTTCTGGGAACTAGTTATTCCAGTGTTCTGGAAAGAGGCTCAAAGTTTCAATAACGTCTATGGAAATAGCATACTTTCCATACATATCAGGCATCATATCAAATATGAATTATGCTTAAGTCCTAGCTTAGTATACAGACTCATAGCTTGAGGCTCTATCATCTGAAATCACAGAATCATAGTGTTGGAACAAACTTTCAGGTCTTCAGTAAATCTCAAGTAATGGATCAACCCATTTCTCAATATACCTCTCTTGATAAAGCTTAAGATTACGTTGCCTGGCGACACAGCAAGATCAGTGGTGGGTTGCCCCCAGTTCAGCCCGGTTCACAAGAACCGGTAGTAAAACCAGTGGGAGGTTCCACCCACTGACCCGGACATCATAAAAGTTGATCTGCGCATGCGCAGAGGCGAGCACACATGGGTGCAATGTGAACCAGTAGTAAAGATAAGTAGAACCCACCCATGAGCAAGATTACACCTGCAGCATGCTGTAGTTCCTGCTTAATCTTTGTTCCATCAGGACACTAAATACTTACCATAAGTACTGTTGCTAAGCCAAGTGTGCCATATTTCATGTATGTGCATCTGACTTTCCTTATCTTTACATTTTTCATTACTAATCTGCATATTGTAGAATTGGGGCCAATGTTACAATCTATCAAGATTCTTTTGAATCTTGAGTCTATCTTCTGAAGTTTTAGAATCCCCCAAGTTTTGTGTTACTTGCAAATTCGATGAGCAATCCAAGACATTTATGAAAATCTTGGAATACTGGGCCCAGGACAAAACCTCAAAGAAACCTACTGTATAACTCCTTCCATGTAGATATTAAGGACTAAGTGTTGGCTACAGATGTTCAGCTAACTGCATTTGTCCCATTTTACCCAGAAGGAGGTTATGGCCAGTTTTATCAAATGTCTTACCAAAGTCAACATGCACTACACCCACAGAATTCCCTTGGACTACTAATTTACTAATTGTCCTCCCCAAAAGTAGTAAAATTTGTCTGGTATAACCTATTTGTAACTATCCTATGCTGGCTTTTATTAATCGTTTTGTTCTTTTCTTATGTGCTTACAGTTTCCGGACCAATGTCTTTCACTATTACATCAAACTGTTTCTCAATTACCAGTAAAAACATGGTGCATGGGAAATATTGACATCATCTTCCTCTTTAAAATAAAATACACTTTTCATTTAAAATGGTATACCTCTAAATACAGCATCATAGGAAAGCAAGATGATATTTCCTCAATGGGACAAACCCAAGGCCCTCTTGAATTTTGATTCAACAGATTACCTAACATGTAAGAGATACATAAGTTTTCCTTTTGCACATTAGCAGGAAGGTAAGTGATCTACTTTCCCATCTTCTTTCACTCTATTATAAGGAGAAGTAATCAATTTGTTAAAATCACTTGGTAATCTGTTAGCAGCAGTTGTTAAGGTTTGATAGTTCATCAGAAAGGGGCTGCCAAAATGCACTGGAAGCATTCTGTTTTATATCAGTATCTGTTAAAACAGGGACAGCTTTAAATGAATGAAAAGAATTTTGAGTCTCAGGCCTGTGAGTAGTCCTTGACTTACAACAATTGCAACTGAAACTTCCGCCTATCGGTATAAAGGAATGGGTGGATGACTTTGGGGAATGAGGGGAAGAGATGCTGCCTAGGAAATAATCAGACAAGAGAGAGAGGGGTGTTCTCTGTGGTTTAATGGGCAGAAAAAGGAACTTAGGAAAGTTCTGCCCTAATTGGTCAAGCAATTAAAAGTAAGGTTGGGAAATCTGTACCTTCACACTTGCAAGTTTCTGTTAATGTAGCCTTACAATAAAGTGAAATCAGCTCATCTAGTGGTGTTTCTGTCTGGTTTACCTGGGAGGACTGACTATTGTGACCCAGGCCCACGTAGTTGATATTAAATGCAAAATAGTTCCAAAAAACAGATTTTATTAAAACAGCTGAGAATTAACTCATTCTCAGCGTATTCTAAATGAAATGAAAACAAAGTCCTTAAAACACCAGTCTTTAGTTTATCTCTGACCTTGGGATAATTAGGCAAACTGCCAAAGGCTTTTCATGGCAACAGTTCAGGTACAGAAGAAATAACTACAGCCAAACAAGAAGCAATTCTCTCAATGGTTGTTTTCCGGCAAAGAGACCAAGAGCCGTTGTTAGTCTTTTAAACCTTCTGTCACCTCTTCTCATGCGTGCATTAGGAACAGGCTCCTCCTGTTCCTCTGCCTCTCTACTATCAGCCTCTGGAGGCTCAGAAGTCCACACATCACTCCCTGATGGCCCTGGCCCCATCTCTGCCTCCGATACATCCAGGCCTTCCCCAGCCTCCAGGACTGGCCCATGTTCTTCCTCAGCCTCATCGCTGTCCAACTCCACTGCCAGGTCTGCAGGCTGCTGGCGGACCACAACACTGACATTAAGCAAGACAGTCATTAAGTCAGTTGCAACCAATTTTATGACACAACATAAGTGTTGTCTTGTTTCCCCCATTGACTTTGCTTGTCTAAAGCCAGCTGGGAAAGTCGCAAATGACAATCACGTGACCCCCAAGATGATGCAACACATGCCAGTTGCCAAGTGCCTGAATTTTGATCTCATGACTGCAAGGATGTTGTGACAGTCGTAACTGCAAAGACCAGTTACAAGTTACTTTTTTCAGTGCAGTCATAACTTCAAGCCATCACTAAATGTATCCACTTCCCTTCCTACATTTTGTTCAGATTAGAAACCAAACATGTTATTGGCCAGAAAGATTTATCTTTTTTTCATCATTTTATATACATACTATTAGAATACTTCATTTGGCTAAGAGTGATTAGATACACAAGGAATTTGCCTTCAATGCAGAAGCTCCCAGTGTGCATGCAAAGCAACAGGATGATGATGATGATGATGATGATGATGATGATGATGATGATGATGATAATAATAATAATAATAATAATAATAATAATAATAATAATAATATAATGGGAGTAAGGAGGATAAGGAGGACAAATAATAATGCTACAGCCATACTACTTGAGTAATATAGAGAGTAGTGCAAGAATTAGGTGTTTAGCAGAATGAGGGCCTGGGGGGGGGTGGGAATGTGTGCCGAGGGGAGGAGTTGAAACAGTTTATGCCTCGGATGTGAGGGGTCTGCAGATATCATATCAGTCCTCCTTCAATAGTGCAATATATACATATCTTCTATGGAAGGAGGGTTTTCATAGACAATTTCATAGACGAGCCCTGTAGGATCTAAGAAAGTATATACTTTTGCTAACTAAAACACCCTAAAATAACTTGCTCTAAGAGAAAGCATATGTCAATTTCTCAAGATAAATATCTGGCAAGAACTCCCTTGTTACTCTTAATTCTGCAAACAAGACTTTTGATAGTTTATCAATAAACAGATGGAAAACCTACTGAGAAACCTGAATCTTAAGAAATTGCTGCTGTAATATCCTAGATTTTGATCCACCTTCATATACACAGAGGAGATACACTTTGAGCCATCCAAAGTCACTTTCAAAAGGTGCAATGTCAAATTGCATAAAATAAATAAATACACACCTAATGTCAGTGGAACCTCACTACCATGTCCATTAACAGTTCAAGGCTTTGCCTGAGAAAAAGCTTGTCTATCCAATTTAAAAGAGAGCTTAAAGTCAATTACTCTAAAACATGATGTCCATGTCTCGGTCAGCCATTCACCCAGTAGGCTTTGTGCCAAATGCACTTTACAGCTGCTAGGCAACTCTGGAAAACTCAGCTAATGCCATTAAAGCAACGAACAAAAATCATTAGGCTTCACCAAAGCCTGCTCAGCACTACAGATTTCTAAAGTTTGTACAATCTGGGTGCCGAGAAAAGATTGCCATCCTAGACCTTGACCAGATATTGTATTTTAAAAGGATTCCATAGAAAGAAATGCTGCTACAATATCAATGTTACAGGATTACAACAATCCTGGTCCGCCAAACAAATCCTTTTCCCATCAAACAATATAATTGATTTGCTCCACTTGTGAACCAGGGATATGATTTGTAAACCTGAGTTATGGCTTAGTGAGTTGTGTGAATCTAGACAATGGAAGCTGGTTAAACATATTTTCACATGCATATAGACCAGTTGGTTTGTACATATACTGTACATCTTTTGATTGAATGATGTCACAAAGTTCAAGTGAGATCAAAACTACATAGAATCAGAAGTCTGAAGGAAATTGCTAGTTGTCAAGTACTAAAATAATAATTATCAACACTTGGTAATTTTGTTGATAGCAGAGAAATTATGACAAGAGGGAGAATAGAAAAGGGTTTTTTTTTGCCTTGAAATCATCTCATGTTCCCCACTTTAGTACTAATTTATATTATAACTGATTGTTATAAATTGGATTTTTTTAAAAGAAAGTCTTAGTGAATGTAGCCAGGAATATTGTTCGCATATAAATACTAATCATTCTGGGTTCTGGGAAGGAAATCAAAACATCTGAGTATCCTCTTTATTTCCAAAGAACAGCAACATTTATTTAACCAATCTACACTGCAGAATAAATCAGTCTGGTTTTTAAGTATCACATAATACATTAAGATATAACTATGGCGCATGGAAAGAAAGGGGAAAATGAAATTACATTTACACCTTCCTACAGCTTCCTGCAGATAAGAATTCCTGGATTTGAGCCATCCAGTGTCACTCGGAAAGTATCTCAATATCCATATATTGAAAGTGGAAGGCAAATATTTGCACGTACCAGGAACACACATCAGATTTTTTTTTAAAGCAACATTTACAGTGAAACAATGGAAACAGTCTCACAAAATAGAAAGGAGATTCTGCAACGATTGGTGTGTTTTATGGAACTGTGAGTTTATGGAATGAAAGATACAAGTGAGGCTGCAGCAAAATATCCCAATATGGATACTTCATACTTTGTGGTCTTCTTTCTCTTCGGTCGAAGACGCCCTGATATTACATCAATTATCTACGCTTTAGTCTTTTCAGTTAAATTTGGGTGTTATTTATCAGTCTGTATTTGGAAATCCCACAATTTATTTATTGTTTTGATGTTTTATTGTCTTTTAATGTTTGTAAACATCCAGTCACCTCTAACAGAGATGGATGGCATATAAGTCAAACAAACAAACCTGTTCACTTTCAACTCTATTTCACACCAATTTTTCATTACTGGCATATTATAATGTTTACAGATGTTCCAGTGAATCGTTTTGGTGACTGTGTTATGTCATTGTTTATAATCAGTTTGTGCAATCTTCTTATACAGAGTGTGTGATCTACTGTTTCTTCTGCCTATTTGTACAATCTGTATTTTGAATCATTTGATGATTTTTCAATTCTGCCCTTGATTGCATTAGTTTGAATAGCTTGCTCTTTAACAGCCAAAAATCAAGCCTTCAGGTTTTTTTTAATGTTCCAGTTGTATGCCAAATTTTATTTTTTATATCTTTATCCACTTTTCCCTCAATCTTTTGTAGAAATTGTCTGTGTAATGTTTTCCTTACTACAAGGTATTTGTTATCATTACTATTATTATTCCTTCTGGGTTGTCTACTAGTCTGACAACAGTATTCTGCTCTGTTCTTTTCTCCTTTGTTTTTGCAGTCAATATTGACAAGAAGGAGAGATCAAGCCAAAAGCCCCTGATCTATAAGGTACCAGAATGTTTAATGTTCTTAACCCTCCTTTTAACATCTACATGAGATCACTGGGTGAATCATCTATCATCTGGGGTCAAGTATCATCAGTACTGTGATGATAGCTAGCTACGGTATACAATTCAATCCCAAATTGATCAATTGATGCTGTCAAAGTCTTGTCCCAATGCCTGGAGATTGCTGAAGTGTGGATGGGGGGGGAGGGGGAAACAGACTCAGGCTCAACCTTAGCAAGACCACTGCTGTGTTGGGGCACTTGGATCTGGAGTCCTTGACTTTGTTTTGGATGAGATTGAACTTCTACACTTGGAAATGGTGCATAATCTAGGGGTCCTCCTGAATTTTCAGCTCCTGATCAAAAAATAATGGAAATTATAGCCAAGAAGGGCTTTGCACAAATTCAACTTGTGTATCATTTGAGTCCATTCCTGGGATCACTCATGGTCACTCATACTTTAGTTACCTTGTGCATGGACTTTACAATGTAGTCTACATGGTACTGTCCTAAAGATTACTCAGAAACTGCAACTGGTTCAGAATGCCACAGTACAAGCAATAAGCAATATTCCTTTTTCTATCTGTTTTGTTATGATACCTCCCCTCTGGAACAATATCCCCCTCAAAGGTCTGACTGGTCCCCATCCTGTGTCCTTTAGATATGCCCTTAAGAACTGGCTCTTTTCCTAGACTTTGGACTAGGATGGGAGGGAGGGGGCTCAAGGATATGATAGTGTTAAAAGAATATGGGGTTTTCCCCTCTGGGCTGTTCATTTTTTTTGCTGATTGGGTTGTTTTCTTTCCTGTTTTTATTCTTGCACACTACACTAAATTGTTTGGAGTTGAGAAGTTTCATAAATGTATTTTAAAATGACATAAAGTCTAATAAATACATAAAATCAGCCAAATATTTTCTTCCAAGATAATCAATTGCCTTTCCCATTTTCCACTCTCCTAGCAGATACTCAGTATTCCTTGTCCACAGGCAAAGTTCACTTCTTATTGGCCAGGCTTGCCCCACAACAGCATTTATTGCTTAAATATTTCTTTTTTACTTATGAGAGCATCTGCTTCTGAAAATATGCCAATGTTTTTCTCTAGTCAGGGGTGCTATTTTGGTTATATAAAAAGCAAGGCTCACCACCAAATTCTGAAAATAGTATGCAATATTAAATTTAATATAAGGGCACCTCTACAATGATTTCTTTTAAAACTATTTTAGTCCACGGCAGAGAATGTTAACCAAGATTAAAAAAAAAAACTGAGGCACCAAAGAAAGAGGGATTCACAAGACATAATAGGATAAGGCACAGAATGAGTCAAAGTTCTAGCATGTAGTGACAACATTGTGCTGTATTTGAATAATCATTGCGTAAAATTATATTGGTGGCACAGTGAATACTTCTGGGATGGATAATATACCCCCAAGCTTATTGCAGTAGAGTTTTAACACAAGTAATAGGATGTTTTATTTTGGGAGATCAAATTAACGCTGCCAATTACCTATCATTTAGTGAGTCAACATTTAAAGTCATCTCCTCTTGTCCCCCTTGTAATAATTTGACACTTCTTTGATACCAAGATAGCATGAATAGTTGCTTTGGTCATATAATATGTGGCTAATGAATTATGTAACTTTTATACATTAAGTCACTCAACAAAAGAATACCAAGGTTGTTCAATAATATGTATTTTTTGAAAGGTCTATATATATTTAATATCAAGCTCTGAAATAACACCAAATAAAGAATCATGAATATATTCGTGCATCCATTCAAAATTCCACTAGCGGTCCCATTTTATTTCAGTTATGTAAGAAATACTATTTCTATTGGTGACAAAGAGGAAAATACCTTAATTTTAAACATTTTTTTCAATATTATAATTAAATCACACTGTCCTTAACTGCAGGTTGTTGGACAACTCAACATTTTGTTGGTTATACCACAATTTATATATAATAAGAAAGCCACTGTGGTGTAGTAAATACAGTGCTGGACTAGAAGAGGAGATCCAAGTCTGTCTCATCAATGGAAATTCATTGGGTTACTTTGAGCCAATCAATTTTTCTCAGCCCAGCCTTTTACTGCTGTGGAAATAATAATGGAGGACGACCCCTATGTAAGCTAGCTTGAACTCATAAAAGATGAGATATAAATCTAGCAAAGAAATACATGACAAATCAGGCTTTTCAAACCTCTGCAACCGGTCCATACACAACTTTAATCAAAATCCCACTCCTTAAAAACTCCAACCCCACCTTTAAAAAAAAATTGGAAGATGTCTATCAAATTCCCTCTCGTAGGTCTTCTCAAAGCTAAGAATCTTCAGTTCTTTCAATGTCTCTTCATGGAATTTGGTTTCTGGTCTCCTAATCATTCTTAGTGCTTGTTTCTGAACTTGTTCCAGTCTGAACATTTTTTAAAGTATGTGGTCCAGAGATGCACAGAATACTCAAGATGGGATCTCACCAAAGTAAAATAAAATCATGGAATTAAGTTCTGTAATTTGGAGACTATAGTTCCCCCAATGCAACCTAAAATTTCATTTGTCCCTTTCGTAATCATATTATATTGCTGGCTTATATTCAGTTTGCAAATAAATTATTCCAAGATTTTTTTCCAAAATTACTACTGTATTATCAAGCAAGATGCCATGTTCCAATATTCTGGTAAACCTGATCTGTTTTCTAAGTGAAAAAAATTGATTTTCTCTCTGTTACATTTAATTCTGCTATTTTCTAGTTAATTCAGATTTATTTCTCACTGTTTAGCTGTTGACTTTTTCTCTCAATGTTCTGCCATATGAAAAACTGACAGCTCCCTCCAGTTTGATGAGCAAGCAAGAACTGATGTTGAGCTATCTATCTACTTGTTACACCATATCAGTTCATGCTTCACTTGAATACACTACCTAGCTACCTATGGGGATCTAAGTAGCACTTAAATGCAAAGTTGACGAAAGGTGTGTTCATTCTAGCATTATTTCATGCTATATGCTTCTAAAGGTCACAGAGAAAAGGTCACATTTTCACCATTTAATCTAGACACTGTGAGTAAGAGGAAAAATAAGTCATCTTTTAGTTTTAAACCATTCAGCTTTTTCTGTCATGTGGAAACATAACAAGGACATCAGATGGATTTCTCTTTGGTGCAACAATTGGGCAGTGTTAGCTACATACTAAGTTACAATTTGTTTAAACAGAGTTTACTAAAGAAACACAATTTTGTATCATGGTTAAAGTATTAATAATGTATGTGGTAATATAGTTTGGCTGCTTTTTGCTTAATGCATAGAACAAAAATTTTAAAAATACAAAAGCCATACTCAGCAGTTCCACCTATCTAAGATTAGATTTATACATCACACTAAGATTCACTAAGAGCCTTGGTGGCGCAGCAGTTTAAGTGGTGCTAAAGTGACACCAGCTGCCAGCAATTACTGCAAGTTCAAATCTCACCAGGCTCAAGGTTGACTCAGCCTTCCATCCTTTCAAAGCAGGTAAAATAAGGACCCAGATTGTGGGGGCAATAAACTGACTTTGTATAAAAAAGAACACCGCTTGGGGGGGTGCGAAAGCCCTACTAAGCAGGTATATACAAAATACGAAGGCTATTGCTTAACGCATTGTAAGCCGCCCTGAGTCTCCGGAGAAGGGCGGCATATAAATTAAATTAAAAACAAAAACAAAAAAACCCCCAAAGGAATGGGATTTGTTCACTTTAGCAAGTTTTTCAACATACTGCATAATGGCAGCCACTATGATAGATTTAGTAAACCATAGTTAAACCATAACTTAATTACATGTGTGGTCCGAATTTAAAATCACTGAATTTGCATATTCCTGCCAATTATTTTCTAACACTACTGAATGTAAACTTAACTTTTCAAAATTAGTTTTATAACTGCTTTTTTTTAAACTGTCTTTGAAAAAAACTTCATCCTTGGCAAAGCATTTATCACTTTTAATATATACACAGAGAAGCTAACACTAGAAAATTTCCCAGAACACAACGGCCAAAACAGGCTATAGATCTTGGCTATTAAGAGAGCTTGTTTTCATTCCCTGCTTATAAAAGATGAAAAATATATCTAGCAAAAATAGGAACTGGAGACACACACCTCCAGTTCCAAAAATCTATGCCATCCAGACTGAAATTGATGTTTCCTACATGTAAGCCTTGGAAGCTACTCAAAAAAAAATCTACAAGGAAACTCCCAAGAAGCTTTATCTTCTAAATGAAGTTGCCCCAACAGGGGACAGACCAAAACAATCAAATCCCAGCTTTGCAGAAGTTTTACACCCAAACTAGTCAATGATGGCCATAAAGATTACTCAACTCTCCCACCTGTCACATTTCTTACAATGGTACAGAAACAAGACCCACTATATTCCCTGTAGGATGTGAGCCAGATATAATTTGAGATTAGCCTATACTAGCCATAAAATCCCAACTACTCCTCAGCAGGTGATTTTATGGTCACTGAGAGGTTGTATATGTGGTATATATCTTGGTACCAAGCCCTAGGAATCCTCAGGACTCCGTGTTTTGTTTTAATTCTTCTCCAAAGGACAGGTTACTTGCATCTGCTTATCCAGTACTGTGTGACCTGCATATATAGCATCTGTAAACAGAAAAGGAAAGCAATAGACTCAAGAAAAATCAGGCAGAGACCTGTCTTTCCAGCCCCCATACGGGTGGTGGAAGTAGCCATGCATGAAGTTAAACAAATATGGTAGAGGAAATTAAAAGCACAACGAACAGTAAGATGTGTCCACAGAGCTACCATCTGTTCAAGGTTTCCCCACCCCCCCTTATGTTCATTAAGAAAAAATGTACAAGCCGCAAACAACCGGCATTAACAAAATATTCTGAGTACAGTACTTCTCGGAAATCTAAGGATTATAGAGAGCATTAAAGCATTGCAGCAACAATAAATTACAACTTGTATTAGCACCAAAGCTATAAACACATTCACCTTCTTTAAATTTACTGCCATTAGAAAGTTCATGGAAACGCTTTTAATAAATATATCATATCAGAGCTGCATAAATACAGTAAACCAATAGATGGCAATAATGTTTTAAGATGCTGCATACTGGTTTTTTGGGTTTTTTGCTACCAATGACGATGATCATATCTTTTTCTGCAACCCAGGTATGCTATTCCTAGATCTAACCTTTGATCTGCCAGTGTAGGAAGTTAGCACCCACCCCTCTCCTGGAAGAGTGAAATATTTTTAGGAAATATTAAAGGCAGAATATTATATTTTCCTGGATGAGAAATGGATAAGCATATTTTGAAACAACTCCCATCTTCCTGCCCCCACCCTTTGTCAATAGGCCATTAAGGCCTGGGCCAGTCTATTCTACATAACAAAGATCTATCTCCTTCAGGCACAGCCATAGTAGGAATTGCCAAATATCCAGCAAGATGGGATTAGCCCTCTACACAATAGTAGCAGAAACTCACCACATGTGACCTGGGTAGCACATTTGACATCAGCCAGCAAGGCTAGCTAAGACCCCCACCCCCTGGGAGTCTGACAACCAATCAGAATACTCTTTCTGGGCCCCAGGAAATTCAAAGCCAGAGAGAGCATAAAACCCGAGAACTCCCTGTATCCTTCCCTTTTCTGTTCAGGAACTCAAGCCATGTGATCCTGTCCACCATTAAACCATCTTTCCAAGCAGTCTCCATGTCTCCAGTGTCTTTGTCCCCACTTGGAGCAGAACCTACAAGGATGTTTCTTCCAACACCAGGATATTTTTGATACACCAAAGTTCTGATAGAAGTTTGCCACCCAGTTATTTTTTTTCCCTTGTACAAACTTATAAACTCCCTTGTAAAACAAAACCTCCAAGCAGCTACATTTCCAGTACAACCACCGTTGCTAAACAGTACTAAAGCAGGAGACCTAAAAGAGAAGCTGGCACCTTCCTTCCTACACTAGCAAAGGCTGATATTCTGTTTAATCATCGGTAGGTTTGGGGAGCAGGGCACATGGTAGAGCTTCCCCAGCACGAGGCATTACACCTAAAGCAGCGCTAACTACCGAAGAGCGCCGGAGGCAGGCCGGGCGGTGGATGACGCGGCCGGCTTTTTTTTTTTCACACCTCTTAACGCCAAAGCACGTGGGAACTCCCCGAGACTTTGTCCCAACCATAATAAACGTCAATTAAAGCTAACGAGGAGCCTTCCAGCACTTCTCATCGGAAACTTCCGCTTTACAAGCAGAACGAAATAAATTCGCCTCTTCGGGATTCGTCTTGAAGGCAGCGAAGGGGACGAACTGAGGCAAGAATCCTCCTATTCCTAGACCAAGAGCAAAACTATCAGAACTTCGGTAGCTTCCGCCGCCCCCCCCCTTCCCTGAATTTCCCCACTTTCTGAAGTAACAGTTATGTAAAGCTTCCCTGGATCCCCGTAATCTCCTGGCGGCGCTGCAGAGAAGGCGAGGCGGACCAGCCCCACCTCCAAGCCCCGCTTCCTCCTTTCTCCAATTTGAGCGCGCCCCCGCCTCCTCCGCCTAGCAGCGGGCGAAGTCAGCAGCTCTCGGCTTTTTCCTCCTCTAATTGCTCTGCGGCTCTGCCACCGGCTCGGAAGTGCAACTCTCGCCGCCGGGGGGAGGGGGGGGGGAAGAATGAGGAGCGGGGTAGGTCCAAGGAACTTTCTTCCCCGGGTTTCCTTCCCACCCACCCCGTCTCCCTGTCGTCACGCGTGGCCCCAAGCGCTCAGTGGTATAGGACTCCAAGCTCGGGGTCCACTGGCCCTCCCTGAAGTTTCCCGGGGGGTGGGGGGGCGCTCACCGGAGACGAAGCCGACGGGTCCGCCGAGCTCGAGCCTTTCCGCTTAGTCCGCTGGTTTCCCCTCCCCGTCGTTTCCCCGGACTCGCGCGAACCGCTTGGGGTTGTTATGCCCCCCTCCCCCGCGGCATCTTCTTTCCCTTCGCCCTCTTGCACCTGCTGTTTCAGGAATCCCGAATGTCTTTTGGGTTAAACCAGGCGCCGGACCCACCGCTGCCGCCCCAACCAGCGGATGTGGGGTGAGGGGGGGAGAGCGGCGGCAAGGGTTACTGTTACTTTTGCCGGCCCCGGTTAACACCGGCTGGAGGCATTGCAAAGTGTTACGCCTTTCTGCCTGGCCCGTCTGAAACGTTTCCCACCCTTCCTTTACTCACCCTGCCGTGAAGGTCAGGAAACCGCTGTAATCTCTTAAGGGAGAAAGAGTAACCCCGCCGCCACCGTCAAAGCCGCTTCGCCAATTCACTTAAAGTTTTTGGTCTCGTCTGCTGGTCGGCTCCTCTTGGGCTCTACTATTCGGCAGCAAGTAGTCCACCTGTTGCAGAAGTTTCCTGCTACAACTTTCACCGCCGTCCCGGGACCCCTAATAGTCAGCTCTCTGTCCCCCTCATTTACTGTCACCTTCTCGTTTCTCAACTTCCTAGGCATACCCAAAAGAGGGCAGCACTCAACCATTTCTGACTCCGCCCCTCTTGCGTGGATCGCTGGGAACTGTAGTTCAGAGAGTTCCCGCCTTAAATTTGCGCTGTTCCGAGAAAAATTGAGTTCTTTTTTTTTAATTGTTATTATTCGCCTATTCCGTTGTCTAAGCATCTTCCGGGATTTCCAGAATTTCTGTTATGGGTTCTTTTCTGCATATAATGTGACACTTTTAACAATAGTATCGTGTTCCAGTTTACAAACAATGAAATTAAATCGTTCCAACACTAGGCTAAAATGTTATGCCTTCAACTTCTTAAAATACATAATATAATTATTTAATAGGAATAACTCGCATTCTTAAAGTAAGAAGGAAGATTCGGTGATTGTTTAAAAGCACAGTTCTTTGGTCTAGAGTTGATAGATCAGGGGGGTAATGGGGGGAAGTCCTGGCTGGGAAACAAGAAAAAGTTTAAAGGAGACTTCAGATTTAGGCCTTTGCTTTTAGTTGAGAAGGACAGTTTACTTTACTTAGGTTTTATATGTTACACTTACATTGTTTTTTTATTATGGGCATGAGTTTGAAAATGAAATTGATTTTTGGAGGGAGGGGAGAATGGATAGTATAAGAAAAAGAACATAAACTACTGAAAGAAAGTTGATATTCTGAATATAAATACATAAAATGGCCAAATATAAGAATATCAGTACATATAAGTTGAATCCACAGTTATTAAAATATTATTAATTTAACAATGCAAAACTGTATTTGTATGCTCAGAGAATGCCCATTGATTTCAGCTGGATTACTCCCAGAAAAATTCTCATAAAGCTCTTAAGAGTTGGATAAATTTAAGAAAGAGAGATTCTGAACAAATAAGGGAAGATTGTTCTCATTATTTGACTTTTATTGGCTTTGAACAAAACAAAAATATGAACTGCCTGTCTTAACCTCGAGGATGTTATGCATTAGAGTTTATACAGTAGTGTGCAAAAGTTAACTATTGTGACTTAGATTGTAGAAACAGAAATTATTCATTAAGGGTTGGTCCTTGATTTAATTTGAGGAACCTCGTGAAATCAATTGGGTATTAATTATGACAAGCCTTTCATATAATGCACTGTGCTATGCTCATAAGGGAAGTATGGTTAGCTGTGTTCCTATAACAGGAAAACAATACATTGCTCATTAAATCAGTTCCTTTGATGTTTTCCTCCAGTAGCACTAATAGGACCTGATGTAGTGCTTCTAATAAAGAGTCTCTGATACTTATCAACATTTGTTTATAGTGACATGTTATGCACTTGAATTCACATAAATAGTATTGAATCTGCAGGGTGACTCATGAATTTCTTGTAAATCAGTTGTATTTTCCTATAAAACACTTGAATCATCCTTCTGTTAATCCCAAGGATTGGGATTTAACATGTCCTGGTATAAATGGGTGGTCATATACTGAGCTCAATGTGAATCATGAGCCCCTACCTCTAAGTACTTGATGAACTTGCTGTGAGCCCCTTCCACATGCAAAGGGCAGAGCCAAATCAGATTTGCAAAACCCCTTCAGCCCCATGATGTGAAGTTTCCAGGGAATTTGGGATTAACTACTGGTTCACCTCCTCCAACAAAAAGCACAACAATGGCTATTCTGCAGCAATTCCTTTGAAGATGTTTTGTCAAGGTTCCTAGGATTTCCCCCTTTGTGGTAGACTGAAAGGCTACATGGTGCCTTGCTACTATCTGAATCATCCTTAATGTTTGGGGGGGGGGGGGATAGTTTTATCATTATCCTTTGCCATGACCAATTAATAAATATTGCAAAAAGGAGGAGGAGGAATAATTGAGACTGGGGTATGGCCAATAATATGGGAAGATAGAATTCAGCAAAAGACGCTCGACCAGTGTATGAAGATACTGCAGAGGATAAAAAGAAAGAGGCTGGTGACTATGCAGAAGTGTCTTTGCCTTAAGATATACCTATACATCTAGAACACGGGTGTCAAACTCGCCGGGTAACATGATGTACCATGATGTTTTTTTCCCTTCATGGAGCTGGGGTGGGTGTGGCCTGCACATGACGCATTTGGCCCATGGGCCGCCAGTTTGACACCCCTGATCTAGAAGAACACATGAGTGGTACACTAACTTCACTGTAAATCCATAACACCTGCCATTAACTACATGGGTGATCTTTCTTCAATCTCAACTATTAAGATTTACCCATGCAAGTCTAAACCACTAAGCCAGTGTTTATGGTATGAAATCAGAAGACTGTATCTATCAACCAGGATTTCCCATATGAAATAATTCTCTGGCACTTAAATTTAAGTGTAAATAATCCCCTTTCAACAAATGTTACTCTTAAAAGGAAACAGTAGCAAGAAGCCGTAGACCAAACAAATACAATTATATCTTTTAGCGTTTCCTGATTACCAGCTTCTCTATCTGATTATTCCCTCTCTCTTTTGTGTATCAGATAGAGAAAACAGGAGTGATGCTCTTTCCCAGGAACAAATGTTTCCCAGCGTTACTTCCATTTCTCCCCTGATGTGGCAAATGCTGTTCATTGCTCCCCTTATTTGAAGGTTCCAGTCCCAGACATTTCAGAATAATTTTTCTTCCTGGCTTCATGTATTACAGCTTAAGTAAACTTAGACCATATTCAGGGAAATTCAGATGCATAGTAATCTTACGTTCTTTTCATTTCAATAATCCAACTATCAGTTGCTCTGTATCAAGGCCAATGTTATATGGCAGTGATGGCTAACCTTTTTGCCATTGTGTGCCAAAAGCGGGGGTCGTAGGGGGGGAATCATGCACGTGCCCACACCTATAATTCAATGCGCCCCACCCCCTGCACATCTGTGTGTGACCCCCCTCCCACCCTCCCCCTGCTTTCTACATGCGATGGCACAGTGGGCCTGGCAGGTCTGTTTTTCACCCTCCTCAGGCTCCAGAGGCTTTCTTCGGGGTAGGACCAGAAGTCAGGAAACGGGCCTTTTCTGGCCTCCGAAGGGCATCCAGGGAAGTAGGGAATGCCGTTTTCACCCTCCCCAAGCTCCTAAAAAGCCTCTGAAGCCTGCAGAGTGAAAAACAGGCCTTCCCCATCACCCTGGAGACCATCTAGAGATCAGAAATGGACCGTTTCCCAACTTCCGGTGGGCCCAGAAGGCCTGAAAATCAGCTGGCCGGCGTGCACATGTGTGCCGGAGCTGAGTTAGGGCAATGCTCACATGCCCACTGATATGGCTCCATGCGTGCCATAGGTTCACCATCATGGTTATATGGTGTACAACAGTAAAATGAGGGTTCTGACAAGAATTTAGGCTGCAGCAGATAAGCAGTTATTTTTAAAATCTTCAGCATTAAATGTGCCCATCTAACAATTGGACAGCAACATTAAAAATAAATGTTTCAAATATTATTGTGTGTGTTTTTAACAAATGTATTGATATTTTTCTTTAATGGACATTTCACACTTAGAGACTTGTACTTTTTTTATAGGATCATCCTGCTGTTTTGAAATGCTAGAAAATCTTTCTTCATTACTATATTTTGATATAACAATGGTTGATGACCTTAGAAGATATTTTAATATGCTAGTGAGAAAATGCTAATGAGATAGCACTTCCTATATCATATGAGTATGCCCTATAAGAAAGGGGAAGTATGTTTTTCATTTCACTAAAGTTTTTAATCTACAGATTTATTGTTATATATTCAACCCAAAATATACTGATTGACCAATTACAATTTGACTGAGAAGGTTTGTTCACCCATCAGCATGCTGGTATATAATTCACCCAGAAGGCCTCAATAAAGTAACAGAACATGTTGTCTTGAAAAGAAAGATCTCAATTAAGAAGTCGGTTGAATGTATGAAAATACATTTCAGTACTGTGGCTGTTGTAATAGGTTCCCTGTATTTTATTTGTTACAATAAAGTTTTGGACACCATTTACAAAAACATGTCTCAATGAAATAAAAAATTAATGAATAGGTGTGGTAATGTTGTCTCTAATAAAATATTTAAGGTACATAAAGGTACCAGGGTGCCAATTACTGAAGCATAGGAGAAATTTGCCACACCTGTTGAACTTTGCAAGCATTGTTTAATAACATACAGAAATATACAAGGGAGGTGTCAGGCTAAAAGTGGAAACCAGACTAGTAAAACTTAAATAAGCTAATAAGAAAATCACAAAAGATTTTTGTGAGAATAAGTAATATCAATTAAAGAATGCAGGAGATATTACCAAAATAAGGTAATCAATTGCAAATATTTAAGAAGTATGCCTCTATTTTTTTTTAAAAAAAAAACCCTTTCTACTTTTGTTTCTGTCCTATTAGATTATGTGGCACCTCTTTTGAACAAGCTATGGTATATATAGTGTAGCAATAGCAATAACATTTAGTCTTATATATCATTTATATATGCATTCCAAATTACAATGCAGTGAGACATGCATTACAATGCAATGAAACAATGTATGGATCTGTAATCTTAACATTGGAGAAACAAAACAATTACTTCACAAAACACATGGCACAACACAGGAGAACAAACCCATCAAGACAAGATTCAGCAGTCCACCTGCATTTGAAAGACAAAGGCATTCTTTTGAAGACACAATAGTCCACATTCTGTGTCACTGCGTTTTTATATTTACCAGCAGAGCTATTATTTCTGTACTGTCAGACTCACCGTAGCTTGCCAAATTTCTTATCAGCATCTACTGCGCATGTCATGCATTCTTTTACTTCTTCTAGAAACTTTCCTTTGTTCTCCAGCCAGCTAAGGTCAGGCTGGGGATTCTTTGCCAACATGTAATCTAATTTAGATAGTGAGATGTCTTTATTTTCTTACAATAAATATGAGTTTCATTAGAAGATGTATTCCGGTTTTATTGATCAAAGTATACAGAAGGGTAAAAGTCATGATCCAACTCAAAATGAGGGCAATTACCCCATTCAAGGTAACGGGGCTGATTGCCGCTCTGACATTCTAGACAGAGGGACCACTGATTTGAAAGAGGGATCAAAGAGACCATCTACATTAAGACTGAACAGTTCTCTCTCTACAGAGGAGGAGGGATATGACACCACCTATCTACTGTTTACAACACAATCCTTTCAGCAGTTCAAGAAGGGTCTATAACGGTGATGGTGAACCTATGGCACACGTGCCACAGGTGGCATGCGGAGCCATATCAGTGGGCACATGAGCGTTGCCCTAGCTCAGCTCTGACACGCATGTGCATGCCAGACAGCTTATTTTCAGGCCTTCTGGGCCCACCAGAAATCGGGAAACGGGCCATTTCCGGTCTCTGGAGGGTCTCCAGGGAGATGGGGAAGGCCCATTTTTCACTCAGGCTCCAGAAGCTTTCTAGGAGCTTGGGGAGGGTGAAAATGGCATTCCCCACCTCCCCGGATGTCCTTCAGAGGCCAGAAATGGCCCGTTTCCTGACTTCTGGTCCCACCCCACAAGAAAGCCTCTGGAGCCGGAGGAGGGCGAAAAATGGACCTACCAGGCCCATCATGCCATTGCATGCCAAAAGTGGGGGGTACGGGGGGAGTAACATACATGTGCGGCGGATGGGGTGCATTGAATTATAGGTGTGGGCACATGCGCTAAACCCCCCGCGCAACCCCCACTTTTGGCACACAATGGCAAGAAGGTTAGCCATCACTGGCCTATAACAACTCGGCACAACCAACTCACCAGGACCAATTCACCATGGCCATCTCAAGGCAGCCAACTTGCTGCAGCCAATTCACCTTGGGACAACTTGCCACAGCCAACTCACCACCGAACAACTTGCCAGGGAACAAAGCGTTACACTAATATCGAAGAAAATGTCCGATAGAATAATTAAAGAAACGGTGCCAAAGAAGGGACCAAGTAAAATGTGAACGTCGAAAAATTAAATAACTTTTAAAATTATTTTAAATAAGTAAATGGAGTTGTGGAATTGTCTCGTAGCAAGCTATCCCACATGGCGAGTTGTTCCATTCTGCCCAATTCTACCCTAAGGTTCATTTGCACTATTCAGGTGATCCTAAGGGCACAGATAAACCTTTAATTTGCCTCAACTGTCTCAGAAGGAGTGCTAACGACCGGATGATTACAAGGAGTATAAATCCTTCCATCCTCTGCCATTCAGTCAAACTGAAGAAGCTTCTTGGATGAAAAGTGAAATGTCTTCAAGGAAAAACAGAGTCCAGTTGCCTTTTGAAAAAGCACATTTGGGACAAGGAAGAAAAGGTTCTTATCTGGAATAAATTCAAACTTCTGATCCAATGAATGGGCCAAAGTCCATTAGGTGGCAGTATTGCAAAACATGTTTCCTCCTGGTAAAAATGCTTCTTGAAAAAACTTTTATTACCAAAACGCTTTATCTCAATTTTGACATTCTGCAGTTAGTACATATTATTTTCCACTTTCATTTCTCCCATATTTTGAACCAGCTTCCCCCCCTTTTTTTTTTCTTACCACAAAAAACAATTGAGAAAAGGATGAATTTCATTGTGGACAAAAAACAGTGTATATTGTGGGAGGAAATCCAAAATATATACATTGTTAAAGAATGAATATGACAAACACCAGTTTGGCATGATAGAATTTATTTCTTTGTAGCAATGGATCTTAAGTTAACAAACTTCATGTAAAGGGGTTAAGATTGGATTTCATTAAAGAGGCTAAGTTGAGAAACAAACAATTTGCTGTATAAATTTAATTTGAAATATTTTGTTGGAATCCAAAAATCAGCTCCATTTATCCAGAAAGAAAATTAGAATTCGTTTAGGCTGATGATGCGAAACCAACCCTGTTGTTTCCCATGTCAAAAATAGAATAATACTCTTTAAGGAAGACATCACCCAGGATCCATAGAGGTTGCCCAGTTGAGGAAGGCAGATACGTTGATTCAATTGCAAGTGAACAGTGACCATTGTTCTGTAAAAGAAAGAAATTGCTTCAGATTGTGCTCTTATTGCAGAAAAGAAGGAACATCAATCATATTTTAATGGAATCTGGATTTGGATTGTGATTAAATTACATGACATAAAAAGATTGTCTAATTCAAGCTACGTAGCTAAGACACTCATCTCTAAAACAAAACGCTTAGCTGACGAACAACACCTAAAAACCGAACTACACACTCTCACTAACGTACTAACATCCAATGGATTCCAAAGAAATAAGATTACCAACCTAATCCAAAAAGAAACCCCCACTAAAATCCAAGGCAGAGAACAAGAAAACGGCAAAGCCCTTCTCCACAAGGCACCACAGACAGAATCAGCAAGATCCTCCACAAACACAACATCAAGACAGCATTCTGCACAAACCGAAAAATATCCACCATCCTAAGAAACCCCAAAGACAAAATTGACTTAGAAAATCAAGGAGTATATGAAATCCCATGCACCGCCTGTCCCACCACATACATCGGACAAGCCAACAGAAGTATAAGTGCATGCATTGAAGAACACAAGAACTCAGTCAGAAAAGAGGAACCAACTTATTTCCTGGTCCAACACCTTAAAGCCACAGAATATGAAATTGACTTTAAAAAGACCAGAACTATTGCCAAAACTGAACATTTTAACAACAGAAGAATCAGAGAAGCCATTGAGATAGAAAAACGCCTACACAGCATAAATAAACGAGATGATACCTCCTGCCTACCAGCCATTTGGAAACCTGCCCTTATTGACAAATGAGTCCCTAAGATGAGGAATGACACCAGACCCACACTCACGAGGGCCACACAGGATGTCACCACCACACATCCATGCGGAAAGCAGACTCAAACCCACACCGATGATGAAGCACGACCACGGACCAGAAGGCAGACTGCAGCTGCATCATAAGCCACTTTAAACCCCTCCAATCCATACATGAAGCAGACAGACACCCACCATGAAGATGTGGCATGACCATGAACACAAAACCAAACAACAGCAACGCAGCTCACCAGCTCAAATCCTCCTGCAACTCAGACTAACCCGAGCACAACCAAGCCCCCACCCAAACAGAACACCCCCCATCCAATCAGAGCACAGCCAATCCCCCCATCCAATCAGAGCACAGCCAAGCCTCCAACCAATCAGAACACACCTCCACCCAATCAGAACACAGCCAAACTCCCACTGAATCAGTTCACACCCCCACTAGCAGTTAAAAGGAAGAAACAGCTGCGATCACACATTGCTCCTAGAAGCACAAAGCCGAAACACCAGCCTCAAGATGACGAATGAGACTTCGTCGAAACATCACCAAGACACTTCCAACTTTACGCGGGAGAAAACCTGAATAACCAAAGACCGACCGACCTACCTACCTACCTACCTACCTATCTATCTATATGTTTTTCTTTAAGCCAGGTTTTTCCTACGTAGCCAAGATGTTTCTGCAAACCCTGATTGAGTGTAATCACATTCACTACTATCTGGGGTGATTTCACTCAATCAGGGTTTGCAGAAACATCTTGGCTATGTAGGAAAAACCTGGCTTAAAGAAAAACACACATAAAACCTACAAAAAGTAAGGTTTTATGTGTGGTAAGATAGATAGATAGATAGATAGATAGATAGATAGATAGATAGATAGATAGATAGATAGATAGATAGATAGATAGATAGATAGAATTATTGGTATGGTATTGTTGTTAATATATATATATTGTTGTTAATATATATATATTATAATATATAATATATATATATTAACACCATAAGCAATATTATTACTGGATTATACTTGATTATAGATTAAATTGTATAGAGTGATTAGAAGGGAAGATTGCATTGTATATATTATTTTCATATGAAAAAAATGGTTATAATTATGGTGTGTGAAAAAGTATGTGTATTTAAAAGAGATGCAATACAGACAATATGCTGCCGTTGCAGAAATGGAAACGTTATGTATAACAAAGGAAAATGCAGAATAAAAACATTTTTTAAAAAATAATATGCAGCTGAATCTTCAAGAGCAGCCATCTGTGTCATCTGCAGGTATTCTGACTGAATTATAGAAGGATGATTATAGATCTGATAGCTCCAAATTAAGGGACATATTTTAGTTATAAATAAAGTAGCATCAGTCTAATGCTATTTCTACATGACGTTATTATTGAGGGATGGAACATCAATTCATCTTAAAATGAAGTGGTTTCCTATGCACAGAGAATTTGGAAAAGCATACTTACATTGAAGACATAAGCAGAAGGAGGAAGTGGTAACTGGGAACCATTAATGAAAAATGTAATGGTGGGCATATTCTGGACATTGTTGCAGTCCACCGTATACTGTGAAAGAAGAAATGTAAGGGAAGGTTAAATTGAGGCAATAAGGGAAGTTGCCCAGGTTACAGCAGCACTATAAACCCTTATCCCTTTTCTTCAGTCTGTCAAACATGCCTTTAAGCTGTGTATAAAATGATATTCAGATTATTTATGGCCACTAGAGTAACAGGAAAAATAATTATTTTTGCATTTTTTAAGTAGACTTAAATTTTATACTTCTGAGTTTACTTATAAACCACTAGCAAAACTCCTTTCTTGCAATTTTAAAAATTGTGTTTTATATTGTTGTAGCTCAACCATGTTCAGGAATGCACAAAAAGGTACATTGTAAGGAATAGCATGCAACACCCATACACCCCTGTTATTTTGGACTAAATACCCCAAAATGCATATAAATGTTCACATAGATTAAAAAACAAAAACAAGTTCCCATCCTATTGTGGAAATCAGCCAAAACAAGCATAAGAACAAGAAAATGAGGAACTGCATGAAATCAAATGTAATAGATTTCTCTAGTCGTAATGATAACAGTTCCCTGAACAATCACAAAATTTGTTAAAGATTCTTTCCTCTACTTACTGAACCATAGTTAGCAGCATTCACAGCCTGAAGGAACTCCGTTAAATATTGTTGTGGGATAGTTAGCAAAACTGTTCCTGTGTCTACAATGCCCTGGCAGCCTTCACTGCACCAACCAGTAGCATTGTTGCCAATAGTAAATCTACAGAAACAATAAGAACACAGAATATTACTAAAACCATTACAAACAACTAAAGCAGACTACAATTGGTAATATAAATAAAAGCCTATGTATTCTTAATTTACATATAGCCTTTAATCAGCCATTACTGACCAGCTAGCCCACAAAGGTCACGATGGAAGGCTGATCAAGACTGTTACATATGCCTAAGAATCAATGGGACACTTAAATGCAGATGCCATACTTCATGGAGGATTACCCATAAATATTGGCACCATAGTTATGACTATGCCTATTGCATAAATATTGGTCAATATTTTACAATTAGTATGTCCACTAAACATTCTGCTGTATTTATAGAAACAGGCATGAATATTGCAAGTGATCCTTGGAAAGATCTCTACTAGGAATTTTGGAAGCTAGTTACAGCAAATGTAACAACAACAAAAAAGCAAAATGAATGAGCGTCAAATATTACATAGATTCATGTGTGAGTGAATGTAACTTCTAATCAAGATAGATTTCATACTCCACCGCATATTAAGTTATTTAACATATTTGTTCAGCGGTATACTTGCTAAATTCAGTAGCATTTTCTTCTGGCCAAACATGCTTAGGATTGAATTGTTTATGGGTTTTTATCAAATTTTCTTCATAAATGAGTTCCAACACTCATAAGACGGTCCATGTTCTTGATGGAATGGTCGGTTTTATTTATTCATTATTGATATTTAAAGCAACCTTTTCTTTTCTTTTTATTTTTTATTTAAACTTGTGACTTGCAATACTAGATCTCTGAATACAGTGATGGAAGTAGTTAAGTAATAAGGGACTCACTTGACACTTACATCTCATTCTTTTCTATGATGAAGCCTTTTTGATAAGTTATTTTAAGATATTTTATTATTCCTAGAAATAAAACATTACTATTATACTACTCTTTATATAATTAGATTTATTAAGATGATTTGATATTATGAATATCGTTACTATTATTGTTGCTGCTGATTTGCTCAATGGACTGTTTGTTGGTTTTATATTTACAATAAGAGCCATTGTGGCACAGAGGTTGGAATGCAATATTTCAGGCTAATTCTACCAACTGCCAGCAGTTCAATTCTGACTGGCTCAAGGTTGACTCAGCCTTCCATCCTTCTGAGGTCAGTACAATGAGATTGTTGCAGGTAACATGCTGACTCTCTAAACCGCCTTAGAGAGAGCTTTAAAGCAGTATATAAGTCTAAGTGCTATTGCTATTTACAATATGTTTTATCGTGATCTGCACTCCGCCCAATGATGGCAGAAACAGTACTAGCCGATTGAGGAGTTGGCTGGCTGGCTAGCTAGCTGGATGTGGGGGATGGTGAGAAGTGATATGCCCATCTCTTTTCCAAATGTGTATCCTATGCAGAAGAAGGCCTGTTTTCCTTCCCACAAATATATTTAGAAGTAGAAAAATAAGTATTGAATTAATGAGTTTTGCCAAAACTCTAATACACCTAACCGACAGATGAGAGGAATATCCTTCAATCATTTATAAAGGATGAAGAAGCAGCTCATTGAAATAAAATGGAATCAGATATAAATCAGGAAGAAAAAATATTACTTACTCTTCTATACCAATCTGCCAGTAGTAAGCCTGTTCAGTCACAGGGGCCCAGGTAATTTCCCCAGTGTACATCTGTGGGTCCGTGCCTCCCAATATCAGTTCTCCTCCATACTGAACAGTTGGTTGACTGAGAAGAAAGAGAAAAAATGGACAAAAGAAAGAGTATTAGCTATAGTTTCTCATCTGCTTCTGGTCTTTTTGTATAGAATAAACAACCCTAGGATCATTTTCACCAGAAAATATGGCCAGAAAGTGAAAGTAAAAAAAACCCAAAACAGTTGTTGGATAAAATTACAAAATAACAATGAAATAAACTGAGTTTGTTGTGCATTAATGCTGAATATCCACCCATTCAGGTTCCCCCATTGACGTACACACCCTTCACTCATCTGTTCATGCCACTGAGAACCATGTTTTAAAAGGGTGTGAAAATTCAACTTTTCACAATTCCAACTGTGAGATAAGAATATAATTAGACTCATTAGAGGTACAAATGAGGGTACAAATCTTCTTACACCAGGGGTCGGCAATCTTAAACACTCAAAGAGCCACAAAGGTCCTAACCGGAAGCCCCCATTCAATTCTGGAGCCGACCGGAAATCCAGTTACCCCATCATAATCTCCTCCTAGTGTGGCATCCTTTTTCCTCTACCTGTCCTACCCGAAAGCCCTATCAATTGTGGAGCCGACCAGCAACAGGGAGCCACAGCAGAGGGATGAAAGAGCCACATGTGACTCCAGAGCCACAGGTTGCTGACCCCTGTCTTACACTCATACTGTGAATAAAGTAATACTTAGTATATGTGGTGGAATCAACAACTGAAATGAGAGAGGTCCCAATAGGGGGAGTTAAGAGATACACTACCTTGGACTCTATAGGGGGGAGGAAGTGAATTAGATTAAACATTTAGGATTAAATCAGGCTTTCCTAAGGGAAGGTGGGGAATTTGGTAAATTCTTTGTTGAACTGGTGAATCAACAATAAACAAACTTCTTGACTTAAACCTTGAAGCTGTTCTGGTTACTTGCACTTAACAACACAAGTTTTTAAATCAGCAGTGATTTAATTCAAGAATAATTTTAAACCTCTTTCTTATCCTGATGCTTCTCCTCTCTTTCAATACATTCATTCCTGGAATGTTGAACTCGATTATGTTTGTGATGATGGGATTGAGCATGGAATACAAGTAAATTGCTTTATTCCAGGTAACTCATTCTGGAAGCAAACCATAGTTATACTTACATGCTATGGCACAAATATAATCTGGTTAATCTTACCGTGAGAAGTAAAAGCTAAAAATTGGTTCAGAAATCTGGTTTTGACTCATCATCTGGTGCAAGAGTGTGTATGATCCTTCGGTATTTGGAGTAGGATTGGTCAAACCCAAAATTCCATCGAAGTTGCTATAGTAGAAGGGATAGTTGTCTTCTGCCACACTCAATCCGAACTGTTGCTTTTGAACTGCAATATTCTGGATCTGAGAGAGAAGATTGAAAAATAGATTTCACTTGTAGTTCATAGCATTGCAACAACTCTGCACTTTCTCTTGAAATTCGCCTATCTTTACCATAAAGATAATGATTCTGTGATTCTATGATAAAGATATACAGGATGGTGAGCATAATATCTTGTTCAAGTCTAGCTTGATTTCTGGTAACTTCCATAACATTTTCTTTGCAATAACATGGAGATGGTTTATCACTGTCTAGCAAGGGCAGTGGTGGCTTGCTAGAAGTTGAGGTTATCCATATGTGAAAATGGTCTTGTCCATGGGAAGCGATAAAAGGATCAAGACGTTGTGTTTTTGTTGCTGATCACCAATACAAAAAGGGCAGGGCTTTGATCACATTGCTGCAGTTCTGTTATATTGCCTTTTTTTTTTCTTACTCCCCTGCAGATGCTGATAAGAGATACCCCAGTTATATGATAAAAATGTGGAAGAATCTCATTAAGGGTCATTGTCCTGAATGCATTCTATCATCTTTAGCAAATATGCCAGCTATGGCCACCAATGGTAGCAGATATCTGATTGCCATAATTCATCCTTACAAGATTTCAAGGTTAGTTTATTTTATTGACATTATACCCAAAAGAACACAGAGCTGGGGAGTACTACAAGATCAGACTTTTTGTAATAGCACCGATTCCCTGAAAACGTTGCTAGTCCCTTCCTTGCATCCATTTAAGAAATAGTGAAAGTTAATCTGATGTTGGACTTTCAGTGTTAGATTAGTATGTTATTTTAATCAGAACACTATTTCTATAGCTTTTATTATGATACCAATTTACTTCCATTATGTTTATTCTCTTTAAGATAAAGGTAAAGGTCCCCTCACACATATGTGCTAGTCGTTCCCGATTCTAGGGGGCGGTGCTCATCTCTGTTTCAAAGCCAAAGAGCCAGCGCTGTCTGAAAACATCTCCGTGGTCATATGGCTGGCATGACTAAACACCAAAGGCACATGGAACATTGTTACCTTCCCACCAAAGGTGGTCCCTATTTTTCTACTTGCATTTTTTACATGCTTTCGAACTGCTAGATTGGCAGAAGCTGGGCCAAGTAGAGGGAGCTCACCCCGTTATGTGGCACTAGGGATTCAAACTGCTGAACTGCTGATCTTTTGATCGATAAGCTCAGTGTCTTAGCCACTGAGCCACCGTGTCCCTTCTTATTCTCTTTAGACATGGTCATTTTAATGCTTATTTTATGCATTGGTCCCCTAAAACAGTTATACATGTAAAATAAGAGCTAATTCAAATGAATTAATCAGTATAGCATAGTAGTAAGGAATTAATGACTAAAAACTTGATTAAAATCCACTCACCCGCACAGTATCATAACCTAACATTATACTCAAGCTACCAAATCCATATCTCAGGATGTAAGTTTGTTGATCATTGCTGTAATAAGTAGATGACTGTTTTGGGTCAAACAGATGATGGTTTCCTACAACAAAGCAAGAAAAAAATAGAGAGTAGAAGCTTTGCTCTATCTATAGTGAAAGATATTTTTCTCTACACTTAAATCACAACAATCAGTACTTTACTTCACTACCAGCCCACACTTTTTCATTCTCTCACATTGTAGAAAAAGTCCATTTCAAAATTTTAATTGTTCACACTGAAATGGCAAGAAAGTGTTTGAAAGAGGCATTTTTCAAAAAGACAGGCATAAGAAACATCCTTATTAGTACAGGTCAAGAGGTACTCTTTTGTGGACCTAAATCAAAGCAAAACTATGGGCAACATGGCAACTTTCATCATTTTAAAATACCACCCCCCATCCCCAAGGTATTAGGAAGTGCACTTCCAGTGAAAAACCTTTATGTGTAGAGCTGATCATGACTCTGGCCATTTTGGCCCAGTGACACACTTAGAATTTTGATTTTTTTTCTCTCATAAACTGATTGTCATTTTTCCCCTGGCAAATGAAACACACAGTTATGAAACGGGAAATTCAGGACTGTATTGAACACACCAACTATTTTCAATTTTGTAAAAAGTAATAATAAGGGTGCAGGAAGTTAGGGTCTGCAACCCAAAAAAGGTTCCTTACCAATGGACAAGGTATAAATAGTTTAAAATAAGGGGAAAATATATTTGGTTTTGACAAAAATAAATATTTTCTCTAGAAGCATACATTCAAAACCTTCAGCAAGGGAGTGGACTACTCACCACAGGCCACTGATCTGCAATATGTTGAAGGTACCCACAGAACACCAGAGCCAGTATCCAAAAGAACAAGAAAATCTTGTGGTGGAGTTCCAATGGTTATTTTTCCAAAGTAATAAGACTGTCAAATGAAAATAATTATGAGGCAAGTTTCACAAAAACTTTGGAGTAACTAAATAAGTAGGGAATTACCTCTCCCTGACAGTATCTGCCTGTCCTTGAGATCAAATAGGAGAGACATCCTCCAATCCGTTCTCTGAAATGTTGCCATCTAGTGCAGGGGTCTCCAACCTTGGCAACTTTAAGACTTGTGGACCTCAACTTCAAGAGTTCAGCTCTGGGAGTTGAAGTCCACAAGTCTTAAAGTTGCCAAGGTTGGAGACTCCTGATCTAGTGGGACCTCAAAAGTATCTCTTTGACTACAAGAACCTGTTCTGGGGCTACAAGCAGTCAGATGACTACAAAATGACAGCAAAGAGGCACAGTGTACCTACCGTCTCACAATCTCCAGATTTTTGCAGCCCAAATCTTGGCAGCCCTAGAAACTAGATTTTTTTTTGTACTCTCACCTTGTCCATTCTCCATGAAAAAGAAAAAAAAAATTAAAATCTGAAGAGTTATTTGTCATTTTAGTGAGTATGAAATGAACAAATAAACCAAACTTTGGTTATGTGTTCATGGAAGAGTGTACACTGTACCGTATGATGCTTTAAACCAAGGCTTCTTGTTACTATCAAACATAGTATTTGGATCCAATGTGACTTACTCAGAAGTAAATGGATTTATTATTCCAGTTGTAGACTACCTCTCTTCTTTGAGAGTAAGTTATGCATGGACTGCATGCCTGATTGCTGTCTTTTATTCATTCGGACTAAATCAATAAAGAAAAATTGTAGTCCTAACTCAGAATGCTCACCAGTCATCGTAAAAAAAAACTATCACAAATACATAGTACATTAAGTTGCTCTTTAACAAGACAGGCATATCTAGGTATTATTGTCAGAAAACAGTGGTCCAATCATATGAGACTTAAAAATACAGAGAACTATTTTTTCCTGAATAATAATCAGAAAAAATAATAATCAGCAAAAAAATAATAATTAGAAAATATGTTGCTGAATAATCAGGTAGCATCAAAAATTGACTTAAATAAATAAATGGATTATGTTCTTTCCTGAATTCAGGCATCAGCAGTCCATTTACAATCGTTCATAGAAGAAAGGAAAGATGAAATAATTAAGTGATATTTCATTGTACATAAATAACATCCTATTGATTGGTTCTGAGAAGAGCTATCAGAATGTGCCAATAATAAACTTAAATGCTAGAGTTACAAAGTCAGATAAAGAAGAGGAAAATACATATTTCTGTGGTTTAAATACTTACGTCCAAATAATTGGTCATTGGTTCATATGTAGCACTGAATTTATTGAACTGATATTTTAATCCAGGATCAATATGGTATTTTTCCAAAAATTCTTCCAACACTCCATTCTCTCTCATATTTTCACGAATGGATTTTCCTTTCTTCAGAATGATTCTACATACCAAGAAAGATAGCCAGAATATCCTTCACTATCACAACTATCTGCATATTTTTAATATTTTTGTTACTAAAAACAATAATATCCTATCAAACAAGTACTACACAAACAAGAGATTAAGCGAAGAAACAGGAATACTGAGGCTTGCCGTAGAATGATAAAAACATAATTTTGCCACCATTTTTTGACTAAAAGCAATGTGCTTTAGATTGTTTCAAATTCTATTTTCATTTAATGTATGGTCTTAGCTGAGATACTCACCTATTGAGTTCACCTTCTGACAGGTGGACACAAACTAATGCCAGGATCAACCACTTCATGATACTTTGCATCTTGGGGAATTATCTCAGGGAATCCAAAAATTTTGCCAACAACTAGGCTGCTGTGATTCCGCTTTTATATCCAAGGCAACTGTTCTCTGCTATTTAATCTCTTTGTTCTTGTGTCCCTTATCTCTCTCTTTAATCTTATTATACTAAGCCAATACTAACATACCTTTTCATATGGCTAATAGGAATTAACTTTCCTCTGTTTGAATTACTTTCAATTGAATTTTGCCCTTGATGTTAAATAAAAGATTAATAGAATTTGGCTTCACAAAGCATTACCTGATAGCAAATATAATATATGATAATATATCAAAATGGAAACCTATAATCAATTTCTCCTTGGAAGCTGCTAACATAGTTTTAAGAAATAATGGAAACTGAATGAATAATCCCAGTTGCTCTAGTAAGGATCAGTTGCTCTAGTAAGGTTTTGGACAAGGTTACTTTTGATTGAATTACATTTTAGAATTCTCAGTTTATGCTTCCTAATTTTTTTGTTGGACCTTGGAAAACTGCATGGTGGTTCTGTCCTGCATGAAAATTGACATTCCAGAACATGACTGTGTCGATTCATCCTTCCATTCCCAGTTGTGAAAGGAAAAGAATCCCAGCTTCTTAACTGGAGTCATGTGCCAGAGATGTTTCCAATTTACATTTTCTGCTAGTCCTTCATATATTTTATAAAAACATTTTTCACATTTCATTTATCTGTGAAATAAGGAGCTTCTTGGATGAGAAGCAAAATGTCTTCAAAGAAAAACAAGGAAGTCCAGTTGCCTCCTGAAAAAGCACCTTTGGGACAACTATGACTGGATGACTGAGAATCTCTACAGACTTTTAGCTCTGGAGTTCTTTCTGACGGGATTTAAAAGTAAAAAGCCTTAAACATTTGGGGAAGATTTATAAAGTCAGTTTATTTATATAATTATATGATTTCCATTTTTAATATTCTGGGAAAATTATTTTCTCACCGCCTTTCTTTATGAGCATGCCTCGCTCTCAGTTTTACAATACCTGTTGTTCAAAAAGATCTACTGGGAAAATAATTCAATGCATGTCAAGAATATCCAGCAACACATCATTTTTAAATAGAACAAATTGTAATATGGAAATTAAATCCATCTTTGATATCCTATGTTACCAGTCTGTCAATCTGACTATTCGTATAATATCAGAGACAGAAACAATAGTTCAATTGGAGTGTCATGGGGGGAAAAAATCATCACTGCTATAATGAAAACAGAAAAGATGTTCCAGTGACATGAATCTCTGAATGCATGCAATGGTTACTCAATTCATTTTTCTGAAAACTAACAACCAGTGGCTGATTAGGAATGATGGGAACTGTTGTTTAACCCATCTGGACACTGTCAGCTTGGAAAATCTTATCTCATGAATGAGATCTTTTATTTATTTTATTTTATTTGTCAAGAACATATTAGGTAATATATGCACTAAGTAATATATCACTATATGATAGCATATGCACCAAGACAAATTCTTTGTGTGTCCAATCACACTTGGCCAATAAAAAATTGTAATTCTAATTCTAATATATAAGTATAAGCATAAATTATAACATAAAATAGATACAAATAGAAGAAACATTAGAATAGGACAGTAGGCATACTGGTGCTCTTATGCACGCCCCTTACAGACGTCTTAGGAATGGGGTGAGATCAGAGGTGGGTTTCAGCAAGTTCTGACCAGTTCTGGAGAACCGGTAGTGGAAATTTTGAGTAGTTCAGAGAACCGGTAAGAAAAATTCTGACTGGCCCCACCTCCATCTATTCTCTGCCTCCCAAGTCCCAGCTGATTAGGAGGAAATGGGGATTTTGCAATAACCTTTCCCTGGAGTGGGGACGGAATGGATATTTTACAGTATCCTTCCCTTGCCACACACACCAAGCTACGCCACGCCCACCAAGCCACACTACAAAACCAGTAGTAAAAAAATTTGAAACCCACCACTAGGTGAGGTCAAGAGTAGACAGTATTAGATTAAAATTTTGAGGGTTTGGGGATGAAACCACAGAGTCAGGTAGTGCATTCCAGGCATTGATCACTCAGTTCCTGAAGTCATATTTTCTGCAATCAAGTTTGGAGAAGTTCACTTTAAGTTTGTATCTGTTGTATGCTCGTGTATTGTTGTGATTGAAGCTGCAGTAGTCATTATCTTTGTTGAGTTCAACAACTAATTAACAAGTTCATTTATTTCTTTTTTCCTTCAGGGGGGTCCTGGAGGGATTTTCCTTTGTTTTGCACAGGATACAAAAAAGCCCCTTTAGGATCAGCTAGAAGCATGTATTCCTTATCCTATCTATATTACTCTTGCATCCTTTTTGATCACCTCTACATTGTCACTGAAAATCGCTAATGTCAAAACTTGCTATTTGCTATTAAAGCAAGGAACTATGTGAAACAGAAGAAGTACATTCACCAAGCGTTATGCTTTAATTTTGACATAAAAATATATGATTATGACTGTAATTGTCCTCAGTTAGCCAACCTTGATAGATCCTTAGTCCTGTCACAATTGATTGAAATACACACACCCTCCACTTCCTCTGATAGGAGGAGATACATCAGTGTCAGAATCACCCACTTCATGATGTACAGGATCTTCATCAGTGGTGAAATCCAAATTTTTTTATTACCAATTCTGTGGGTGTGGTTTGGTTGGTGAGGTGTGGCGTGGCTTGGTGGGTGTGGCAGGGGAAGGATACTGCAAAATCCCTACTCCCTCCCCACTCCTGGGGGAAGGATATTGCAAAATCTCTGGCCAGCAAGAGGTGGTATTTGCCAGTTCTCCAAACTACTCAAAATTTCTTCTACCAGTTGTCTGAACTGCTCATAGTTTTCACTACCACTTCTCCAGAAGTTGTCAGAACCTGCTGGATTTCACCCCTGGTCTTCATCAATACGATCCAGAAATTATGTGCAGAGTTATTAATGTTGTGTCACTAGCTTTATATTCCCAATAGCTGTCCTCTAGTGATTTTTTTTTTGTTTACTTTTGGTTACCTATATCATTATTCGTATCAAAAATCTACATTTGTTTTGCTGTGTAGGATAAAGGGGCAATTCTTTAATTAGATTTAAATACTATTTGCCCTGATTAAAAAAAAAAAGAAGTTGAATGATTATTAAAGTTTGCTAAGAAAATACCAAAGAAAATCAGGGATAAATTATCAATCAGCCATAATATAATCAGTATATAATCTAATCTCAAATGTTCCAGAAGTAATAGAGGACAAGTTAGCAATCTCAGCTGCTGTGACAAATGCTTAGCAAGTTCAGTTTCTGTTTGAGTTCAATAATTATCACAAATAAGAAAGTCAAAGCTTATTTTCCATAAAACATTGGCTCATTTTAACAGATAACCTTGGGAACTATGCTAATTAATAAAGAGTTCGATCCAAGCATAAGTAGAATTATTGAAATCTTAATTTTCTAAATCCCATTAAATTGAAACCATCAATTCATTCACTAATGCGCTGTTAATAAATACCTTTTCATTAAAACAAATGTCAAGGCCTTTTATTGTAAATGTTTGATATTAAATTGTGCTAAGTTTCAACCCTAGTCTTTCTGATTGATCCATGTTTGAAAGAGGAGATATCTTATTTAATGTGTTCATTAGAACATAATGAGAAAGAGAGAAGGAGATTATAAAGCCATGCTTTAATTAAGTATTTTTTTTAAAAAAAAATAAGTATTTAAGTATTTTAAATACTTCTAACTTTAATGCACATGTTTTAGAAACTGTTAGAAGATACCTATCCAATTGCCATATATTTCATTTAGAGGCTTGTGGAAACATACTATCATATTTGCTGCAATGTGCATACTGTAAACTTCCTTCTGTGAATTGGAATCCTGCTTTATTAAGGTCTTTGATTGTATGGGATAGTTTTGGGATAGTGTTCTCATAATTAAATAATGTAATAAATATTACTTTAAATAATAGCCCTACAAATAATAAGATAGTCCCACTAAGCCAGTGGGAGTTAATATTGACCACTTTGAGGAACTCTATCTACACTTTACAACATAGTTCTCTATTACTATCTAGAATTCATCAGCGATTTCTTCTTACACATCATGTTCTTTTTCTTCTCTCTCTGGGATTCTATTTTTTCTTCTCTGTTCTTACATTTAACGGCCATCAGGTGGCGAACTTGCTCCTTTTGAAGTAGTTCTTTTTCCCACTACTGTCTCTGGAGGTCAGTTCCTTCTACCCCCCTCCTCCCCTTTCTTTCTTTCTTTCTTTCTTTCTTTCTTTCTTTCTTTCTTTCTTTCTTTCGCTTCTGAACTTCTCTGTTTGCCTCTCCTTCTATTTGTAGCTGGGTCAAGGTTGTTATTTATTGGCAATTCTGTCCTGCAGAACCTGGGAAAAAGGCTCAAATGGGAGGGAAAGAAAGAAAAGGTTGAAATTTCCACATTTCCACAATTTCCACTATATCTTGGAGCTGTGGGCCCAACTGGATGGGCCATTGAACTAAAAAAGTCCCATTTAAATGTGAAAATGTTTAAAATCCAAATGTCAAAATATTAAATTTGCTCCTTCAAATGCTGAAATGTCAAAGTTCTGCATCTGAGGCTTTTTTTATATAAAAAGATGGTTGTTAATGTGCACTAAAGCAAGAAAGGCTAATTTGAATTGGAAATCTTTTCCTGATTTCTGTCCTGATGTTCCTTGAATAACAAGTTCTGCATTTTTCCCATGCTATGTTTTTAGCTGGTCTCAAATCCTACTGCTGTTGTAGTCAGTGGAGCCTCCTGAAACGTCATGAATAACCTGTACTGACTAACAAATTTACTTTTTTTTTAATCTAAAAACCTACTATATCTTTTGGATGACAAAAGTTGTCAACTGGGCGTGTCAGGAACCTGTCTGATATCCCAGTAATCTTGGGAATCAGGTACCTTAATAGATTCTTCAATGTTATAGTTTATTATGATAGTAATTCCCTTATCAATTGCAATAAGATGCATTAGATATACTACCATCTGTATACTACCATCTGTATATTTTTAACTCACTAAGTTAAGCAACTTTACTGTGCATACTGTATATTTTTAATTTTGGTTTTTAATAGATTGCAACAGCAATCTTTTCAATTTGCAATATGCCATATATGTATGTTCGTTGTTGTTATTGTTGTTAGTTGCGAAGTTGTGTCCGATCCATCACAACAACGTTCCTGCAGGCTTTCCTGTCCTCTACCATCCTCTGGAGTCCATTTAAGCTCACATCAACTGCTTCAGTGACTGCATCCAGCCACCTCATTCTCTGTCGTCCCATTCTTCTTCTGCCCTCAATCTTTCCCAGCATTTGTCTCTTCTCCAGTGAGTCCTTCTTTCTCATTAGGTGGCCAAAGTATTTGAGTTTCATTTTCAGGATCTGGCTTCTAAAGAGCAATCAGGGTTGATCTCCTCTAGCACTGACCGGTTTGAGCGCCTTGCCGTCCAAGGGACTCTCAGGAGTCTTCTCCAGCACCATAGTTCAGAGGTCTCAATTTTTTGGCGCTCAGCCTTTCTTATGGTCCATCTTTCCCAGCCATACATTGCAACTGGGAAAACCATAGCCTTGACTATATGTTCATAGAGAACCCAAAATACCTGCACCAAATGTGAACTAATAAGAATATTGGAAGAAAAAATAAAAGGTCTAGAGAAAAGTCTAACTACTCTGAGACTCAACAGAGAAAATGAAGAACTCCCAGTAAAGGCAGAAGTCTGCGTCCCAAGTGAATATAGTAAGGAACAAACAACTACCAGGAAAAATGAACCCCCCATAGGTAGACTGATGGCAACATGTCACTCACAGAATGAAAAAAAAAATCAAGAAGACTGTCCTTGATGCCCAGTTCACCCCTGCTGGAGTGGAGCAAGAGATTTCATATGGTCCCCCCACCCCCGGAAGAAAACATGCAGACAACCGGAGAAGAGACTTCATCAAGTATTCCAGTGACAGGAAAAACTTCAAACTTCCCCAAATAAAAAAAAAGTGTGTGTTGGTAAAAGGTGACTCACTTTTCAGAGGAACAGAATCAACAATTTGTAGATCAGACAATCTACCAAGGGAGGTATATTGACTCTAACATGCAAAGATGAAAGATTTACCAAAATAATCAAGCCCACAGATTATAATCCCTTTGTGCCACCTCGAAAACTCAAGCTGCCCAAGGAGCTGCTGATACAGTTCTACAGAGGAAATATTGAGTCTGTCATCTGCACCTCTATAACTGTCTGGTTTGATTCTGGAACCCAACAAGACAGGCACAGACTTCAGAGGATAATTAGAACTGCAGATAAAACAATTACTACCACTCTGCCTTCCATTGAGGACCTGTACACTTAAAGAGTCAAAAAGAGGGCTGTGAAAATATTTACAGACCCCTCACATCCTGGACATAAACTGTTTCAACTCCTACCCTCAGAACAACGCTATAGAGCACTGCACACCAGAACAACTAGACACAATAACTGTTTTTTCCTGAACGCCATCACTCTACTAAACAAATAATTCCCTCAACACTCAAACTATTTACTAAATCTGCACTACTATTAATCCTCTCATCGTTTCCACCACCCATCTCCTTCCACTTATGACTGTATGACTGTAACTTTGTTGCTTGGATCCTTACGATTTATATTGATATTGTTTCCTGATTGCTTATTTATACCCTATGACTATCATTAACTGTTGTACCTTATGATTCTTGATGAACGTATCTTTTCTTTTATGTATATTGAGAGCATATGTAACAAGACAAATTCCATGTATGTCCAATCACACTTGGCCCAAAAAAATATTCTATTCTATTCTATTCTATTCTATTCTATTCTATTCTATTCTATCTCCTCTTTCACATTAGGACAAAGAGCCTGAAAACAGTAGCAAGGGTCTATGAAGCAGCTAGACAGGAAAGCTATACTCAGATTATTTAAGGCCATAACCACCAGTGTGCATCTCTGCATCATATGGCCTGTATAGATCCTGTCAGTCAAAGAATTCTGATAGTTGGGATCCATAAGAGACTTCTGTGCCTTAACACCCACCTTCTTGAACATGGTACTTCCCAGGGTAAGATTTGTCCCCACCCTCCTATCCTTCACCAAGAGGTTGAAGACCTGTCTCTGCCAAATGGGTTGGGAATCCAATGAGGGAATACTGTTAGATCGGCGCCGGAAAGAAACGCGACTCAGCTGCTGTCTGTTCAGTACCTTTATTCAGTACACCAAAAGAACTGCCGGCTGTGGCTGCTGAGCCTCCTTATATCCTGCTCAGGCATGCCAGCCAGCCAATAATAGTAATTTAAAATTCCCGCTGGTGGAATCATCCAATCCCCCGGCAGATGTCCTTATAAGGACACAACAAATACCACACTGGAAGTGGCTAATAGATTGATAGCAAACCCACCTCTCCTCCCCTGCATTCCCTCCCAATTTTTTAATCTCATATTACTGTGTTTTCGTTGTTTATTTTATTGTTTCATTTTTTTTGCTACTGTTAGCCTTACACTTCTTTTCATTTCTTTGTACTGTTGTAAACTACCTAGCGTAGCCCTGCAGCGAGATAGGCAGCAAATAAATTTATCAAATAAATAAATATGCCTAAAGATTGCTTCAAATAGAGGAGAAAAGGCAACTCTACATCAGCATCTTTTTAAAGTTTAGAAGTCACCTCTGGTCATGTTTTCATTTTTATAAAGTTAGTCTTAAAAATCTTTTAATTCTTCCATTTGTTTTCTTCCCATCATACTCTGAGTAATAAATCATATGGAGTTTATCAGTCACACATCTATATATTCAGACACATTCCTTACTATTTTTCTTCTAACTCTCAGTGAACTGCATTAAATGGACGGAAACCTAAAATAAGTTTACTGAGGTTTCTGCAAAAGAGGAGATATTCCTTCTCATTATGTACATCTTGAACATTTTAGAGATGATCCCACTTAAGTGAGTACTCATGAAAAGGTGTTGATGTGGAATAGCAATAGCAATAACATTTAGAACTTACATACCTCTTCATAGTGCTTTACAGCCCTCTCTAAGAGGTTTACAGAGTCAGTATATTGCCCCCAACAATCTGGGTCCTCATTTTTCCCACCTCGGAAGGATGGAAGGCTGGGTCAACCTTGAGCCTAGTGAGATTTGAACTGCCAAATTGCAGGCAGCTGGCAGGCAGCAGAATGGCCTGCAATACTGCACTGTAACCACTGTGCCACCCTGGCTCATACTCTCCACACTGTAGACTTTTCTTTTTTTTTTTTTCAAAACAAACTTTATTTAAGTTTCGAATGTATACAAAAACAGATAAAAATCATATTAAAAAATCCATGTCCATAAATCGTAGTCAATGGTGAAATTCATTTCTACTTTTTTAAGTATCTATATGTGATTACTATACATATACACATACATATACATATATATACATACATTATATCATTCATTGCTTTCATCCACATGCCTTTTGTCGGTGAAGTCATCAGGGGTACTTATATAAGGCTATCCAATTTTCATTCTTAATTTACAATTCACTAAGAGTATAATAACATATATTGCTCGTTCAAATTAACTTTCATATTCAATTAAAAGTATCATTATCCATTTTGTCTTTGTTTGATCCAATCGTACCATCTATCCCATACCCTAGAATATTTTGAGCTTTCCTCATTTTTTAATTTCTGCGTTAATTGATCCGATTCCGCACACAAATATATCTTTTGTATTACTTGCTGATCGTTTGGCAAATATTCCTTTTTCCATACTTGTGTATTCGCTATTCTCGCCGCTGTAATTATGTGGTGTATTAAGTATATCTTTTCTTTTCTAATGTTTTGTTTGTAAATTCCTAATAAAAATATCTTGGGGTCTAGTTCAATTTCTTCTCCTACTATTTGTATTATCCACATTCTAATTTTCTCCCAGTATGCCTTAGTTTTGGGGCATAGCCACCACATATGGTAAAAAGTTCCTCTAGCCTGTTTGCACTTCCAGCATTTTGAGTCTAAGTTGGGATACATTTGTGCTAGCCTCGACGGGGGTAAGTGCCATCTATACCATATCTTATATTGGTTTTCTTTATAACTTACCGATTTTGTCATTTTAATATTATTTTCCCAAATTCTTTCCCACTCTTCTAATTGGATATTTCCGCCTATGTTTTTGTTCCAGGCAATCATCTGCCCTTTAATTAAATTCTTACTCAATTCCAATTCTAATAAATATTTATATATTTTAGATATCGTCTTCCCTTCTTTCGTTTCCAGAATTTTGTCTAATCTATTTGGGTTTAACTCAACTCCTCCTTCATCCCTATCTTTTCTGTGTCTATTTTGTATTTGAAGGTAGGGCCACCAATCTAATTCTATTCCCCCATCTCTGAGTTCCTGGCGCGTTTTTAATATCCCGTCTGAATCTAATATATCTCGGTATTGTATAATTTTTTGAAAGGATATGGTGTTTGGGTGCATGACCGCCTCCACAGTGGAAAACCACCCGGGAACTTTTATAACATTTTTTTTTTATTTCCAGCCAAATATCGATTAAGGCACCTCTAATTATATGGTTCTTAAAATGATGATAACTTTTGTTCCCTGCAGTCCACAGGAAGGCGTGCCACCCCATCATTAGATCATGCCCCTCTAATTTTAGTAAACGTTGATTCTCTAAGTTAACCCACTCCTTTATCCATAACAGGCTTGCTGCTTTGTAATATTTGTCCCACGCAGGAAACCCAAACCCTCCTCTAAATTTATCGTCTTGTAGTGTGCTCAGGCTTATTCTAGGCTTTTTACCTTCCCATACAAATTTTGTTGTGATTTTATTCAAATTAATAAAAAAACTTTTTTCTAATTTCACTGGAATGGTTTGGAATAGATAGAGGAGCCTCGGCAGGATGTTCATCTTTAGTGCAGCTATCCTTCCCAAAAATGAAATATTTAGTCCTCCCCACCTTTCTAGATCATTTTTAATTTGGTAAACCAATTTATCATAATTGTTTTTCTTTATATCTATATTTTTATTTGTCAAATTTATTCCTAAATATTTTATTTTCTTAACTACTTTTAGTCTGGATTGTTTCTCTAATTCCTCTGTCTGTTTTATTGTTAGGTTTTTTGTTATTATTTTTGTCTTATCCTTATTAATTTTCAGACCGGCTACTTTTCCAAATTTTTCAATTTCTTTCATTAAATAGGGTTCAGTTGCTAAAGGATCTTCCAGAAAGAATACAAGGTCGTCTGCAAAGGCTTGGACCTTGTATTCTTCTCCTTTTATTTTAAGCCCCCTGATATTTTCGTTAGCTCTTATCCTTTGAAGCAAATTTTCTAGGGTTAAAATAAATAATAGTGGTGAAAGAGGACATCCTTGCCTTACTCCTCTACCTATTCCAAAAAAATTGGTTGCTTCTCCATTAATTAATATTCTTGCCTTTTGGTTAGTATATATTGATGAAATTCATTCTTCAAAGTTCTTTCCAAATTTCATATTTTTTATCTGTTTGGTCATAAATTCCCAGTTAACTCGGTCGAATGCCTTCTGTGCATCTAGGAAGATTAAGGCTGCCTGTTTTTCTGGGTGCTTATCATAATATTCAATTATATTTATAACTGTCTTCAGGTTATCTTTTATTTGCCTACCTGGTAGAAATCCGTTCTGGTCTACATGTATCTTTTGATTTAATATTATCTTTATCCTGCTAGCCAGTAGACTCATAAAAATTTTATAATCCGAATTCAGCAATGAGATAGATCTGTAATTTTTTATATGGGTAGTATCCATCTCTTCCTTGGGGATCAATGAAATATATGCTTCTCTCCAAGTCTCTGGTATTTTTGCATTTCTCAAGGCTTCATTATATACTTCCAGGAGAATTGAATTCAAAATCTCGCCTACACTTTTATATAATTCTACTGGGATCCCATCTGTTCCTGGTGTCTTATTATTTTTCTGTCTTTTAATTGTCTCCTGTAATTCTTCTTTGGTTATCTCTCTGTTTAACATCTCTCTATCCTCTTCCATAATTACTGAGGTCTTATCCTCCTCCAAGTTTTGTTTTATTTTCACATCTGATGTCTCCTCTTGACTGTATAGTTCCTGAAAATACTGGATTTTCATCTCCTTTTTCTGTTCAATATTTTTCTGTAAGTTTCCTTGTTTATCTTGTAATTGATGTATAGTCCTTTTCTCTTTTTCTTTTCTTAATTTGTAAGTCATCCATCTCCCTGGTTTGTTTGCATGCTCAAAATATTTTTGTTTTATATATTTCAAAGAGTTGATAGTTTTTTCCTGATCTAACAGGTTCAATTTGTGTTTAGCTGTTATCCAAATAATTTTTATCTTTTCATCTCCTGGATCGCTACCTAATTTTTCTTCCCAGGTTCTGATTTCTTCTTGTATTTTATTACACTCCCTTTCCCTTTCTTTCTTCCTTTTACTATTATAGGCAATAGTTATGCCTCTAATATAAGCCTTTGTGGTATCCCATAGGGTCTGTAAGGATGTTTGTTCCTTAGTATTATCTTTAAAAAACACTTTTAGTTCTTTTTCTAACGTTTTAATATATTCCTCCTCCTTAATTGTTCTTACGTTCATCATCCATCTTCCTTTTTTTGGTATCCGCCCTTTCCATTCTATTAATATGGGATTATGGTCCGCCCATTCATTTATTCCAATCTCTACCGCTCCAATTTCCTGAACTAAGATCTTGGAGATCCATATCATGTCAATTCTTGACCAGGATTTGTGTGGGCTAGAGTAATACGTAAATTTCTGCTCCCTTGGGTTTTGAAATCTCCAGATATCTATCAAATTTAACTCTTCTGTCAAATTGAAAAATGTCTTGGGCAATAAGTTTCTCTTCTTTATATTTTTTTGATTACTTATGTAATCTTTTCTCCAGTCAACTATTGCATTCAAGTCCCCCAGTAAGCAAATTGAATCAATATTTTGTTCAATTATTTTCTCATGCACTTTTTGGAAAAATTCTCTTTGACCATTACTTGGCGCGTATAATACTACCAACAATACTTTTCTGTTTTTAATATTTATTTCTATTAACAATACTCTTCCATCCAAATCAGCATATATCAATTTGCTTTCTACCTTCTCATTCACGTACACCACTACCCCTCTCTTTTTTTCTTCAGCCGAAGATGTATAAATTTTTCCTAATTTTTTGCATTGTAGATACTTTTCATCTTGCCTTCTTATATGTGTCTCTTGTATGCAAATTATGTCTAATTTTTTCCTGATTAATTTTTTAAATATCTGGTGTCTTTTAATTGGTGAATTAAGACACACCAGATATTTAAAAAATTAATTAAAAATTAATTAAAAGTCTAACACTGTAGACTCTTCAGTATTACAATCTATCTATCTATCATTGCATTCTTTCATAGCAGCAATGAGTGGACGTGCTTAAATTGATTTATTTTATCTATTATCTGTTTTTAAGGCTTTTGTTTTTATTTTATCCTAGTCTTCAATTTCCTAACTTTTAAATATTTTATATTTTTGAAATTTTATGTTGCCTGGCCACCAATCTACCTTCCGCTGTATCTCAGCTCTGGTTTAGCTGTATTTTTAACAATTTTTAACAACCCGAGCTGGACCTCAGCTTTGGGAGTGCTTCGCTGCTGCTTCTTTGTTGCTGTCATCTAGGCTTTACTGCCTTAGCTTGGAAGCCTAGTATTGCCTAGTTTTGATGTGATTCTTTTTTATTTGACTTATTTTATTTTTATCTACCATTTTTATTATTCCATTTATTTTATCATTTTTACTTACTCCCTGCTCCCTGCTCTGCCGGGAGAGTAGGATCCTTGCCTTACTTGTGAGAAGTTCTGTTGTTACTTGCATCAGGGCTTGTTTCCTCTCAATTCCTCTCCCTCTGGATCGTGGACACACCTCAGAAACTAGACTTTTCGCTATATTGTACAGCTCTCCCTCTGTTGTGTTATTTAACACAATGAAGTCAAGGAAAAGGACCAGATCCCTTACTGACCTGGCTCCCCAACCTTCTCTGAAGCAATCCAACATTGAGGACTTTGCTTTAATTCGACCTCCCTGTTTGGAAACTCTAGCTCCTTTTTATCTGACTGCTGCTGGTCGTCGTGATCCTCTGTTAGTTGAGGGTGTCGTCCCCCGAGTTGAGAACAAAGGCTCTCCAAAAACTGCAGTCCCCACTCAACCTTCAAATGAGCCTACCCTTATAGAACTTTTGGCCCAGAAATGTTTTCTGGTTGCAGAAACAACAGCAAGCATACAGTCACAGCTTGATAAAATAATAAGTACCTTAGACTGCCTAGTTTCCTGGACTACCGGTGGTTGGCCTGGACTGACTGCTCGGCAATTTGATGCAGTGACAGGGCCCTCCCTGTCAAGCCCCAGCAAAAGTACTGATCGGTGTGGCAGTGCCAGTTTGGTTAGTTGTGTTCCTATAACAGGAAAACAATACATGGCTCATTAAATCAGTTTCTTTGACGTTTTCCTCTGGTACCACTAATAGGACCTGATGTAGTGCTTCTGAATAAAGAGTTTCTGATACTTATCAACATCTGTTTATAGTGACAAGTTATGCACTTGAATTTACATAAATAGTATTGAATCTGCAGGTGACTCATGAATTTCTTGTGAATCAGTTGTATTTTTCCCTAAAACACTTGAATCATCCTTCCATTAATCCCAAGGATTGGTATTTATCATGTCCAGGTACAGATGGGTGGTCATATACTGACCTCATTGTGAATCATGAACCCCTTCCTCTAAGTACCTGATGAACTTGCTGTGAGCCCCTTCCACATGCAAAGGGCAGAGCCAAATCAGATTTGCAAAACCCCTTCAGCCCCATGATGTGAAGCTTCCAGGGAATTTGGGATTAACTACTGGTTCACCTCCTCCCACAAAAAGCACAACAATGGCTATTCTGCAGCAATTCCTTTGAAGATGTTTTGTCAAGGTTCCTAGGATTTCCCCCTTTGTGGTAGACCGAAAGGCCACATGGTGCCTTGCTACTATCTGAATCATCCTTAATGTTTGGGGGGGGGGGTAGTTTTATCATTATCCTTTGCCATGACCCATTAATAAATATTGCAAGAAGAAGGAGGAGGAATAATTGAGGCTGGGGTATGGCCAACAATATGGGAAGATAGAATTCAGCAAAAGACGCTCGACCAGTGTGTGAAGATACTGCAGAGGATAAAAAGAAAGAGGCTGGTGACTATGCAGAAGTGTCTTTGCCTTAAGATATACCTATACATCTAGAACACGGGTGTCAAACTCGCCGGGTAACATGATGTACCATGATGTTTTTTTCCCTTCATGGAGCTGGGGTGGGTGTGGCCTGCACATGACGCATTTGGCCCATGGGCCGCCAGTTTGAAACCCCTGATCTAGAAGAACACATGAGTGGTACACTAACTTCACTGTAAATCCATAACACCTGCCATTAACTACATGGGTGATCTTTCTTCAATCTCAACTATTAAGATTTACCCATGCAAGTCTAAACCACTAAACCAGTGTTTATGGTATGAAATCAGAAGACTGTATCTAGCAACCAGGATTTCCCATATGAAATAACTCTCTGGCCCATTTCCCGACTTCCGGTGGGCCCAGAAGGCCTGAAAATCAGCTGGCCGGCAGGCACATGTGTGCCAGAGCTGAGCTAGGGCAATGCTCACATGCGCACTGATATGGCTCCACGCGTGCCATAGGTTCACCATCATGGTTATATGGTGTATAACAGTAAAATGAGGCTTCTGACAAGAATTTAGGCTGCAGCAGATAAGCAGTTATTTTTAAAATCTTTCAACATTAAATGTGCCCATCTAACAATTGGACAGCAACATTAAAAATAAATGTTTCAAATATTATTGTGTGTGTTTTTAACAAATGTACTGATATTTTTCTTTAATGGACATTTCACACTTAGAGACTTGTACTTTTTTTATAGGATCATCCTGCTGTTTTGAAATGCTAGAAAATCTTTCTTCATTACTATATTTTGATATAACAATGGTTGATGACCTTAGAAGATATTTTAATATGCTAGTGAGAAAATGCTAATGAGATAGCACTTCCTATATCATATGAGTATGCCCTATAAGAAAGGGGAAGTATGTTTTTCATTTCACTAAAGTTTTTAATCTACAGATTTATTGTTATATATTCAACCCAAAATATACTGATTGACCAATTACAATTTGATTGAGGAGGTTTGTTCACCCATCAGCATGCTGGTATATAATTCACCCAGAAGGCCTCAATAAAGTAACAGAATAAACATGTTGTCTTGAAAAGAAAGATCTCAATTAAGAAGTCTGTTGAATGTATGAAAATACATTTCAGTATTGCGACTGTTCTAATAGGTTCCCTGTATTTTATTTGTTACAATAAAGTTTTAGACACCATTTACAAAAACATGTCTCAATGAAACAAAAAATTAATGAATAGGTGTGGTAATGTTGTCTCTAATAAAATATGTAAAGTACATAAAGGTACCAAGATGCCAATTACTGAAGCATAGGAGAAATTTGTCACACCTGTTGAACTTTGCAAGCATGGTTTAATAACATACAAAAATATACAAGGGAGGTGTCAGGCTCAAATTGAAACAAGACTGGAACAATTTAAATAAGCTAATAAGAAAATCACAAAACTGAGAATAAGTAATATCAATTAAAGAATGCAGGAAATATTACCAAAATTAGATAATCAATTGCAAATATTCAAGAAGTATGGCTCTATTTTTTTAAAAAAAACCTTTCGACTTTTGTATCTGTCCTATTAGATTATGTGGCACTTCTTTTGAATAAGCTATGGGATATATAGGGCAGCAATAGCAATAACATTTAGTCTTATGTATCACTTATATATGCATTACAAATTACAATGCAGTGAGACATGCACTACAATGCAGTGAAACAATGTACAGATCTGTAATCTTAACACTGGAGAAACAAAACAATTACTTCACAAAACACATGGCACAACACAGGAGAACAAACCCATCAAGACAAGATTCAGCAGTCCACCTGCATTTGAAAGACAAAGGCATTCTTTTGAAGACAGCATAGTCCACATTCTGGACAGAGAGACCACTGGTTTGAAAGAGGGATCAAAGAGACCATCTACAGTAAGACTGAACAGTTCTCTCTCTACAGAGGAGGAAGAATATGACACCACCTATCTACTGTTTACAACACAATCCTTTCAGCAGTTCATGAAGGGTCTATAACCGTGATGGTGAAATTATGGCATGCGTGCCACCTGTGGCACACACAGCCATATCAGTGAATTGTAGGTGTGGGCACACGCGCAAACCCCCCTGTGCGACCCCTGCTTTTGGCACACAATGGTAAGAAGGTTAGCCATCACTGGTCTATAACAACTCGCCGCAGCCAACTCGCCAGGATCAATTCACCATAGCCGTCTCATGACAGCCAACTTGCTGCGGCCAATTCACCTTGGGACAACTTGCCATGGAAACTCACCACAGAACAACTTGCCAGGGAACAAAGCGTTACACTAATATCAAAGAAAATGTCTGATAGAATAATTAAAGAAACGGTGCCAAAGAAGGGACCAAGTAAAATGTGAATGACAAAAAATTAAATAATTTTTAAAATTATTATAAATAAGTAAATGGAATTGTAGAATTGTTTCGTAGCAAGCTATCCCACATGGCGAGTTGTTCCATTCTGCCCAGTTCTACTCTAAGGTTCATTTGCACTATTCAGGTGATCCTAAGGGCACAGATTAACCTTCAACAATCTCAGAAGGAGTGCTAACGACCAGATGATTACAAGGAGTATAAATCCTTCCATCCTCTGCCATTCAGTCAAACTGAAGAAGCTTCTTGGATGAAAAGTGAAATGTCTTCAAGGAAAAACAGAGTCCAGTTGTCTTTTGAAAAAGCACCTTTGGGACAAGGAAGAAAAGGTTCTTATCTGGAATAAATTCAAACTTCTGATCCAATGAATGGGCCCAAGTCCATTAGGTGGCAGTATTGCAAAACATGTTTCCTCCTGGTAAAAATGCTTCTTGAAAAAACTTTTATTACCAAAACGCTTTATCTCAATTTTGACATTCTGCAGTTAGTATGTATTATTTTCCATTTTCATTTCTCCCATATTTTGAACCAGCTTCCCCCCCCCCTTTTTTTTTTCTTACCACAAAAAACAATTGAGAAAAGGATTAATTTCATTGTGGACAAAAAATAGTATACATTGTGGGAGGAAATACATACATCGTTAAAGAATGAATATTACAAACACCAGTTTGGCATGTTAGAATTTATTTCTTTGTAGCAATAGATCTTAAGTTAACAAACTTCATCTAAAGGGGCTAAGATTGGATGTCAGTTGAGAAACATACAATTTGCTGTATAAATTTAATTTGAAATATTTTGTTGGAATCCAAAAATCAGGTCCATTTATCCAGAAAGAAAATTAGAATTCGTTTAGGCTGATGGTGCCAAACCAACCCTGTTGTTTCCCATGTCAAAAATAGAATAATACTCTTTAAGGAAGACATCACCCAGGATCCATAGAGGTTGCCCAGTTGAGGAAGGCACATATGTTGGTTCAATTGCAAGTGAACAGTGACCATTGTTCTGTAAAAGAAAGAAATTGCTTCAGATTGTGCTCTTATTTCAGAAAAGAAGGAACATCAATCATATTTTAGTGGAATCTGGATTTGGATTGTGATTAAATTACATGACATAAAAACATTGTCTAATTCAAGCTCTGCACGTTATGACGCAATTGTGTAGGAGTATAATTTTCTATGGTTTGCTTGAAAGGACTTGGTGCAAAATCCATATTATATATGCTTCAATATGTGGCTGATTCTTACATGTAATAAAATACTACAGAAAATACTAGACTGTGCCAAAATGGACAGGTTAATGATGAAAATTAAGGATAAAGAGGAAACAGAGTATTATTTAACTTGGGGCTTATTTTATAAATGGTCAGAGAATAGAAGCAGCAGTTAGTAATTTATAATTAAGGATGATCAATAAAATAAAAGTATATATATATATATGCAAGTCTTGGTGTATTCGGGTCTTTTCCCATGTAAGATTGAGAGCATATATATTGTTACATATATATATATATAAACAATAATACCATAAGCAATATTATTACTGGATTATACTTGATTATAGATTAAATTGTATAGAATGATTAGAAGGGAAGATTGCATTGTATGTATTATTTTCATATGAGAAAACTGGTTATAATTATGGTGTGTATAAAACTATGTATATTTAAAAGAGATGCAATACAGACAATATGCTGCCGTTGCAGAAATGGAAACGTTATGTATAACAAAGGAAAATGCAGAATAAAAACATTTTTTAAAAAATAATATGCAGCTGAATCTTCAAGAGCAGCCATCTGTGTCATCTGCAGGTATTCTGACTGAATTATAGAAGGAGGATTATAGATCTGATAGCTCCAAATTAAGGGACATATTTTCGTTATAAATAAAGTAGCCTCAGTCTAATGCTATTTCTACATGAAGTTATTATTGAGGTATGGAACATCAATTCATCTTAAAATGAAGTGGTTTCCTATGCACAGAGAATTTGGAAAAGCATACTTACATTGGAGACATAAGCAGAAGGAGGAAGTGGGAACTGGGAACCATTAATGAAAAAGGTAATGGTGGGCATATTCTGGACATTGTTGCAGTCCACCGTATACTGTGAGAAAGAAATGTAAGGGAAGGTTAAATTGAGGCAATAAGGGAAGTTGGCCAGGTTACAGCAGCACTGTAAACCCTTATCTCTTTTCTTCAGTCTGTCAAACATGCCTTTAAACTGTGCATAAAATGATATTCAGATTATTTATGGCCACTAGAGTAACAGGAAAAATAATTATTTTTGCATTTTTTAAGTAGACTTAAATTTTATACTTCTGAGCTTACTTATAAACCACTAGCAAAACTCCTTTCTTGCAATTTTAAAAATTGTGTTTTATATTGTTGTAGCTCAACCATGTTCAGGCATGCACAAAAAGGTATATTGTAAGGAATAGCATGCAACACCCATACACCCCTGTTATTTTGGACTAAATACCCCAAAATGCATATAAATGTTCACATAGATTAAAAAACAAAAACAAGTTCCCATCCTATTGTGGAAATCAGCCAAAACAAGCATAAGAACAAGAAAATGAAGAACTGCGTGAAATCAAACGTAATAGATTTCTCTAGTCGTAATGGTTAACAGTTCCCTGAACAATCACAAAATTTGTTAAAGATTCTTTCCTCTACTTACTGAACCATAGTTAGCTACATTCACAGCCTGAAGGAACTCCGTTAAATATTGTTGTGGGATAGTTAGCAAAAATGTTCCCGTGTCTACAATGCCCTGGCAGCCTTCACTGCACCAACCAGTAGCATTGTTGTCAATTGTAAATCTACAGAAACAATAAGAACACAGAATATTACTAAAAACCATTACAAACAACTAAAGCAGACTGCAATTGGTAAAATAAATAAAAGCCTATGTATTCTTAATTTACATATAGCCTTTAATCAGCCATTGTTGACCGGCTAGCCCACAAAGGCCACGATGGAAGCCTGATCAAAACTGTTACATATGCCTAAGAATCAATGGGACACTTAAATGCAGATGCCGTACTTCATGGAGGATTACCCATAAATATTGGTACCATAGTTATGAACATGCCTATTGCATAAATATTGGTCCATATTTTACAATTAGTATGTCCACTAAAAATTCTGCTATATTTATAGAAACAGGCATGAATATTGCAAGTGATGCTTGGAAAGATCTCTACTAGAAATTTTGTAAGCTAGTTACCAGCAAATGTAACAACAACAAAAAAGCAAAATGAATGAGGTTCAAATATTACATAGATTCATGTGTGAGTGAATGTAACTTCTAATCAAGATAGATTTCATACTCCACCGCATATTAAGTTATTTAACATATTTGTTCAGCGGTATACTTGCTAAATTCAGTAGCATTTTCTTCTGGCCAAACATGCTTAGGATTGAATTGTTTATGGGTTTTTATCAAATTTTCTTCATAAATGAGTTCCAACACTCATAAGATGGTCCATGTTCTTAATGGAATGGTCGGTTTTATTTATTCATTATTGATATTTAAAACAACCTTTTCAGGCCTCTGAATACAGTGATGGAAGTAGATAAGTAATAAGGGACTCACTTGACACTTACATCTCATTCTTTTCTATAATGAAGCCTTTTTTGATGTTATTTTAAGATATTTTATTATTCTTAGAAATAAAACATTACTATAATGCTACTCTTTATATAATTAGATTTATTAAGATGATTTGATATTATGAATATTGTTACTATTATTGTTGCTGCTGACTTGCTCAACGGACTGTTCGTTGGTTTCATATTTACAGTAAGAGCCATGGTAGCGCAGAGGTTGGAATGCAGTATTGCAGGCTAATTCTGCCAACTGCCAGCAGTTCAATTCTGACTGGCTCAAGGTTGACTCAGCCTTCTATCCTTCTGAGGTTAGTAAAATGAGATTGTTGCAGTTAACATGCTGACTCTGAAAACCGTCTTAGAGAGGGCTGTAAATCAGTATATAAGTCTAAGTGCTATTGCTATTTACAATATGTTTTATCATGATCTGCACTCCGCCCAATGATGGCAGATACAGTATGAGCCAATTGAGGAGCTGGCTGGCTGGCTAGCTAACTGGATGGGTGATGGTGGGAAGTGATATGCCCATCTTTTTTTCCAAATTTGTATCCTAGGGAGAAGAAGGCCTGTTTTCCTTCCCACAAACATATTTAGAAGTAGAAAAATAAGTATTGAATTAATGAGTTCTGCCAAAACTATAATACACCTAACCGACAGATGAAAGGAATATCCTTCCATCATTTATAAAAGGTGAAGAAGCAGCTCATTGAAATAAAATGGAATCAGATATAAATCAGAAAGAAAAAATATTACTTACTCTTCTATACCGATCTGCCAGTAAGCCTGTTCAGTCACAGGGGCCCAGGTAATTTCCCCAGTGTACATCTGTGGGTCTATACCTCCCAATATCAGTTCTCCTCCATACTGAACAGTTGGTTGGCTGAGAAGAAAGAGAAAAAATGGACAAAAGAAAGAGTATTAGCTATAGTTTCTCATCTGCTTCTGGTCTTTTTGTATAGAATAAACAACCCTAGGATCATTTTTACAAGAAAATATGGCCAGAAAGTGAAAGTAAAAAAAACCCAAAACAGTTGTTGGATAAAATTATAAAATAACAATGAAATAAACTGAGATTGTTGTGTGTTAATGCTGAATATCCACCCATCTAGGGTTCCCCCATTGATGTACACACCCTTCAGTCATCTGTTCACGCCATTGAGAACCACGTTTTTAAAGGGTGTGAAAATTCAACTTTTCACAATTCCAACTGTGAGATAAGAATATAATTAGACCCATTAGAGGTACAAATTAGGGTACAAATCTTCTTACACCGGGGGTCGGCAATCTTAAACACTCAAAGAGCCACAAAGGTCCTAACCGGAAGCCCCCATTCAATTCTGGAGCCGACCGGAAATCCAGTTACCCCATCATAATCTCTTCCTAGTGTGGCATCCTTTTTCCTCTACCTGTCCTACCCGAAAGCCCTATCAATTGTGGGGCCGACCAGCAACAGGGAGCTGCAGCAGAGGGATGAAAGAGCCACATGCGACTCCAGAGCCACAGGTTGCTGACCCCTGTCTTACACTCATACTGTGAATAAAGTAATACTTAGTTACTTAAGTAATACTAAGTAATACTTAGTAATACTTAATACTTAAGTAATACTAAGTAATACTTAGGAATCAACAACTGAAATGAGAGAGGTCCCCATAGGGGGAGTTAAGAGATACACTACCTTGGACTCTATAGGGGGGAGGAAGTGAATTAGATTAAACATTTAGGATTAAATCAGGCTTTCCTAAGGGAAGATGGGGAATTTGGTAAATTCTTTGTTTAACTGGTGAATCAACAATAAACAAACTTCTTGACTTAAACCTTGAAGCTGTTCTGGTTGCTTGCACTTAACAACGTAAGTTTTAAAATCAGGAATTATTAAATTTAAAAATAATTTTAATCCTCTTTCTTATCCTGATGCTTCTCCTCTCTTTCAATACATTCATTCCTGGAATGTTGAACTCGATTATATTTGTGATGATGGGATTGAGCCATGGAATACAAGTAAATTGCTTTATTCCAGGTAATTCATTCTGGAAGAAAACCATAATTATACTTACATGCTATAGCACAAATATAATCTGGTCAATCTTACCGTGAGAAGTAAAAGCTAAAAATGGGTTCAGAAATCTGGTTTTGACTCATCATCTGGTGCAAGAGTGTGTATGATCCCTCGCTATTTGGAGTAGGATTGGTCAAACCCAAAATCCCATCAAAGTTGCCATAGTAGAAGGGATACTTGGCTTCCTCCACACTCAATCCGAACTGTTGGTTTTGAACTGCAATATTCTGGATCTGAGAGAGAAGATTGAAAAATGGATTTCACTTGTAAGTCATAGCATTGCAACAACTCTGTACTTTCTCTTGAAATTCGTGTATCTTTACTATAAAGATAATGATTCTGCAATTCTATGATAAAAATATACAGGATGGTGAGCATAATATCTTGTTCAAGTCAAGCTTGATTTCTGGTGACTTCCGTATCATTTTCTTTGCAATAGCATGGGAATGGTTTATCACTGTCTAGCAAGGGCAGTGGTGGCTTGCTAAAAGTTGAGGTTATCCATATGTGAAAATGGTATTGTCCATGGGAAGCAATAAAAGGATCAAGACATTGTGTTTTCGTTGCTGATCACCAATACAAAAAGGGCAGGGCTTTGATCACATTGCTGCAGTTCTGTTATATTGCCTTTTTTTTTCTTACTCCCCTGCAGATGCTGATAAGAGATACCCCGGTTATATGATAAAAATGTGGAAGAATCTCATTAAGGATCATTGTCCCGAATGCATTCTATCATCTTTAGCAAATATGCCAGCTATGGCCACCAATGGTAGCAGATATCTGATTGCCATAATTCATCCTTACAAGATTTCAAGGTTAGTTTATTTTATTGACATTATACCCAAAAGAACATAGAGCTGGTGAATACTACAAGACCAGACTTTTTGTAATAGCACCCTCTCCCTGAAAACTTTGCTAGTCCCTTCCTTGCATCCATTTAAGAAATAGGGAAAGTTCATCTGATGTTGGACTTTCAGTATTAGATTAGTATGTTATTTTAATCAAAACACTATTTCTATAGCTTTTATTATGATACCAATTTACTTCCATTATGTTTATTTTGTTTAAGGTAAAGGTAAAGGTTCCCCTCACACATATGTGCTAGTCGTTCCCGATTCTAGGGGGCAGTGCTCATCTCCATTTCAAAGCCAAAGAGCCAGCACTCTCCAAAAACATTTCCGTGGTCATGTGGCTGACACGACTAAACACCAAAGGCACATGGAACACTGTTACCTTCCCACCCAAGATGGTCCCTATTTTTCTACTTGCATTTTTTACATGCTTTCGAACTGCTAGATTGGCAGAAGCTGGGAAAGTAGTGCGAGCTCACCCCGTTACGTGACACTAGGGATTCGAACTGCTGAACTGCTGATCTTTTGATCGACAAGCTCAGTGTCTTAGCCACTGAGCCACCGTGTCCCTTCTTATTCTCTTTAGACAAGGTCATTTTAATGCTTATTTTATGCATTGGTCCCCTAAAACAGTTATACATGTAAATGTAAATAAGTAAGAGCTAATTCAAATCAATTAATCAGTATAGCATAGTAGTAAGGAATTAATAAAAACTTGGTTAAAATCCACTCACCCGCACAGTATCATAACCTAACATTATACTCAAGCTACCAGATCCATATCTCAGGATGTAAGTTTGTTGATTATTGCTGTAATAAGTAGATGACTGTTTTGGGTCAAACAGATGATGGTTTCCTACAACAAAGCAAGAAAAAAATAGAGAGTAGAAGCTTTGCTCTATCTGTAGTGAAAGATATTTTTCTCTACACTTAAATCACAAGAATCAGTACTTTACTTAACTACCAGCCCATACTTTTTCATTCTCTCACATTGTAGGAAAAGTCCACATCAAAATTTTAATTGTTCACACTGAAATGGCAAGAAAGTGTTGAAAGAGGCATTTTTCAAAAATACAGGCATAAGAAACATCCTTATTAGTACAGGTCAAGAGGTCCTCTTTTGTGGACCCAAATCAAAGCAAAACTATGGGCAACATGGCAACTTTCAGCACTTTAAAATACCACCCTCCACCCCCAAGTTATTAGGAAGTGCACTTCCAGTGAAAAACCTTTATGTGTAGAGCTGATCGTGACTCTGGCCATTTTGGCCCAGTGACACACTTAGAATTTTGATTTTTTTTCCCTCATAAACTGATTGTCATTTTTGCCCTGGCAAATGAAACACACAGTTATGAAATGGGAAATTCAGTACTGTATTGTACGCACCAACTATTTTTAATTTTGTAAAAAGTAATAATAAGGGTGCAGTAAGTTGGGGTCTGCAACCCAAAAAAGGTTCCTTACCAATGGACAACGCATAAATGGTTTAAAATAAGGGGAAAATATATTTGGTTTTGACAAAAATAAATATTTTCTCTAGAAGCATACATTCAAAACCTTCAGCAAGGGAGTGGACTACTCACCACAGGCCGCTGATCTGCAATATGTTGAAGGTACCCACAGAACACCAGAGCCAGTATCCAAAAGAACAAGAAAATCTTGTGGTGGAGTTCCAATGGTTATTTTTCCAAAGTAAAAAGACTGTCAAATGAAAATGAGGCAAGTTTCACAAAAACTTTGGAGTAACTAAATAAGTAAGGAACTACCTCTCCCTGCCTGTCCTTGAGATCAAATAGGAGAGACATCCTCCAATCCGTTCTCTGAAATGTTGCCATCTAGTGCAGGGGTTTCCAACCTTGGCAACTTTAAGACTTGTGGACTTCAACTTCAAGAGTTCAACTCTGGGAGTTGAAGTCCACAAGTCTTAAAGTTGCCAAGGTTGGAGACCCCTGATCTAGGGGGACCTCCAAAGTATCTCTTTGATTACAAGAACCTGTTCTGGGGCTACAAGCAGTCAGATGACTACAAAATGACAGCAAAGAGGCACAGTGTACTATTTTCTACCGTCTCACAATCTCCAGATTTTTGCAGCCCAAATCTTGGCAGCCCTAGAAACTAGATTTGTTTTTTTGTACTCTCACCTTGTCCATTCTCCATGAAAAAGAGAAAAAAAACCATTTTAAAATCTGAAGAGTTATTTGTCATTTTAGTGAGTATGAAATGAACAAATAAACCAAACTTTGGTTATGTGTTCATGGAAGAGTGTACACTGTACCGTATGATGCTTTAAATCAAGGCTTCTTGTTACTATCAAACATAGTGTTTGGATCCAATGTGACTTACTCAGAAGTAAATGGATTTATTATTCCAGTTGTAGACTACCTCTCTTCTTTGAGAGTAAGTTATGCATGGACTGCATGCCTGATTGCTGTCTTTTATTCATTCGGACTAAATCAATAAAGAAAAATTGTAGTCCTAACTCAGAATGCTCACCAGTCATCGTAAAAAAAAAACTATCCCAAATACATAGTACATTAAGTTGCTCTTTAACAAGGACTTCCGGTGGCGCCTTCCTCGTCGGCGGCGGGCTCCTTCATGCCCGCCGGTGTCTCGCTGCGTATAGAGCCGCCTCACAGCTGGCAGGCGGCTCGAACAACCTGCTCCTCAGCGGGAGGAGCAGGCAGAGCTTCTGGGGGTGAGGCTGGGCCCCCTGAGTCGCCCCAGGATCGTCTCGTTTGTCCTGGGGAGGGCTCAGAAGGATGGCCCCCTCTATACCTCCAGAGACGCTCCGCGACGAGACTGTCCTCCGCTAGTTAGTTAACTAGCGGAGCCAGACGCTGGAAGCAACACCACAGCGTCTATGGAGCAAGCCGAAAAAGAAAGAAGCAAAGATGAAGCAAGTATGGATTTTTTTTTTTTTACTAATTTTTTATTGAAGAGGAATGAGAGGAGGGGGGAAGGAGAGGAAGAGAAGTGAAAGTTTCTAAAAAAGTTTTTTTAAGATGGCGACTGATCTTAATTGAAAAAAATGCCAGAGTGATTGAAAATGGAGGCTTTGAAATGAATACTTTGCTATGGGAGAGTCACTTAAAGTAAGAAGAAAAAAAATTTTTTTTTCCTTTTTTCTGGATATTTTTCTTTAGAACAAGGATTAAAGTAAAGTATGGCAAAGTGAAGTAAAGCATAGTAAAGCCATTTAAAGTAAAATAAAGATGACTAAAGGAAGGGGGGGCTCCCCCTTGAGCCAGCTGAAGAGCAAAGCTGAGATGGTGCAATTGTCTGGATTGGCAGAAGGGGACTTAAAAGAACTTATAACAACTTCTTTATCGAGTGTAGTTGACAAAATTAAAAACTCACAGAAGAATCTTGTGGATTTGACTGCTGGAAAGCATGACCAATTAAGTCAAACTATTGTTAAAGTAATTTCAGATCTTTCAAATGTGGTGATTGAAATGGAGGAGAAAGTAACTGAAATTAGCAGTAAATTTGGCTCCCAGATTCAAGAAATACAAGAAAGGTTTGTGAAAGCTGAGATTTGTAACCAGACTATACAGAATGATATTATCATGCTTCAAATTAAAACTATGGCCTCAGCAATCAGAGTAAGAGGTATTAAAGAAAACCAGAGAGATTTAAAAGCAACTATTGCAAAGGTTTTTGCTGAACTACTAGAGCTTGAGGATGAGATAATTCTTGGTTGTATAGAGAAAGTTTACAGAGTCAGCTCACGAGTAGCTAAACAAAGGAATTTATCCAGAGATGTTGTTGTTTACTTTACTGATAAAAGGTTGAGAGATGACATCTTACAAAGGTCCTATTCTGCCAGAGCGCAAGTAGAAGGTGAACAAATTAATATCTTTAAAGAGTTACCACCGAAGGTTCTAAAGAAAAGGAAAGAATTTGCTTTCTTAACTAAAGAACTGAAGGAAAGTAATATCCCATTTAGATGGGATTTACCAGTTGGCATAATTTTTAGATATTATGGCGTGAGATATTGTTTGAATACTATTGAGAAAGCGGAACATTTTTATAAAAATATTTTTAAGGGAGCTTCGGAAGACCTCAAGAATAAGAAACAAGAAAGAGAGTTTGTAAAAGGTAAACAGAAGGATGAGACTCAAAGAATGAATCAAAGAATGTTAAAAGCACAAGAAGTGCAATCTGGTTTCTCTGAGGATCTTATTATGGACCACACCAGTGAACCTAGACTAGGAGCACCGGACCTTGTACTGCTGGAGCAAGATTTAAAAAATACTATAATTCAAGATGATCGGCAGCAGAGGTCCAACGCTCCGCAAGAAAAGGATGGTGATATCGAGCAGCAGGAACCAGATTTTAACGAGGAAATTCGAGAGGTAACTAACGAGTGTCGTAGAGTCCTTCATCAGATGCAGCTGTTATCAGAAAGCTTGGATAATTGTGAAAATTGGTTATAAACTTCCTAAAGTTTATATGGATTTGGATTTAAGGATTATAAAGTCTTCATCCTGATTTGGAGTTTCTTTTTCTTATTTTTGAATTGGATTTAACATTTTGAGCAAGCTTAACAGAGGGCTGCAATGGTAGCAGCGTTCTCTGATTATCCTACCATAGTTTTTTTTTTTTGGAACTTATCATCCAGGAGGAAAGAATGGAAAGGAGAATACCTAACAACCAGAAGGAGTGAAAGGGTGGCAGGTTTTGAAACAACTTTATGAGAACATTTGGGCATGCAGTTGCTAGGATTTTCTTCTTTTTTTGATTCTTTCTGTCATTAAGGTTTGGCGGAGCTGCATTGGGTTTCTTTTTGTTGTAATAGAATACGCTAGTTTGAATGTTTCTACCTAGAGGAATGAATATCTTCGTGGTTGGATGCTATCTATATAGTAGTAGCGTTTTGTGATTACCCTATCATAGTTTTTTTTTGGAATTTATCATCCAAGAGCAAAGAATGGAAATGAAAATGTCTTACAACCAAGAGTGAATGACAAAGGGTGGCAGGATTTGAAATAGTTTTTATAAGAACATCTGGGAATGCAGTCTATAGGATTTTTTTTCTTTTTTCTTGATTTTTTTGTTTCTAAGGAGCTGCATTGGGTTTTTTCTCGTTGAAATAGAACACGTTTGTTTGAATGATTCTACCTAGAGGAGTGATTATCTTCTTGGTTGGATGTTATCTATATAAAGTCACACGGGGGGTTCATGTGGAATGTTTTGTTTTACTGATGGGGGCAGATACAAGATGAAGAGTATTGGAATTGGATACAGGTGAAGAAAGAAGACCTAACGTCAATCAGGAAGAAGAGAAGATTGTAATTCGAGTTATGGAAAATTATAACAATATATGTATAATTATATTATATTGTATACTTTATTTTTTTTTTCTCTTTGAAGGGGGGATTTCTGGGCTTTTGAATTAGGGGGAGCAGTTTGGATTAAAATATGTGGCATTATTTAATATGAACAAGTAAGTTATATAATTTTGGAGTGATTGAGTATGGTATATGATTAGTAATGTTAGTAATGTTTCTTTCATTTTTATTTTTCTCTGTTTTTAAATTGTGTTAAATATTATAATGGTTATTTTTTCTGGTGTTTTTTTTTATTACAATACTGTTAAGCTTAGACAAATATTTATGTTTATGGGTCTTTCTTTGTACTACTTTATTTTATCTTTTTTTTTTTAATTTCTTTCTTTCTTTCCTCTTCCTCTTAACTTAGAACTGAATATATAATAGTATTTGTTTTCTTTGTTGTTATAAATTCTTGTTGTTTTTCTTTCTTAAGAATGTGTAGCGGAAGTCAGGGGTGGGTGGGAGAGGGAGGGGGTGGGGTTGGGGGGAGGTTGGGGGGCATGAGAGGGTGGGGGAGGGGGGAGGGGTGAAAAAAGGGGGAAAAATTTTTTATTGTAAAACTTTTTCAATAAAAAAAAAAAAAAAACAAGACAGGCATATCTAGGTATTATTGTCAGAAAACAATGGTCCAATCACATGAGACTTAAAAATACAGAGAACTATTTCTTCCTGAATAATAATCAGAAAAAATAATAATCAGCAAAAAAAAAATTGCAAAATATGTTGCTGAATAATCAGGTAGCATCAAAAATTGACTTAAATAAATAAATGGATTATGTTCTTTCCTGAATTCAGGCATCAGCAATCCATTTACAATTGTTCATAGGAGAAAGGAAAGATGAAATAATTAAGTGATATTTCATTGTACATAAATAACATCCTATTGATTGGTTTTGAGAAGAGCTATCATAATGTGCCAATAATAAACTTAAATGCCAGAGTTAGAAAGTCAGATGAAGAAGAGGAAAATACATATTTCTGTGGTTTAAATACTTACGTCCAAATAATTGGTCATTGGTTCATATGTAGCACTGAATTTATTGAACTGATATTTTAATCCAGGATCAATATGGTATTTTTCCAAAAATTCTTCCAACACTCCATTCTCTCTCATATTTTCACGAATGGATTTTCCTTTCTTCAGAATGATTCTACATACCAAGAAAGATAGCCAGAATATCCTTCACTATCACAACTATCTGCATATTTTTAATATTTTTGTTACTAAAAACAATAATATCCTATCAAACAAGTACTACACAAACAAGAGATTAAGCGAAGAAGCAGGAATACTGAGGCTTGCCATAAATGATAAAAACATAATTTTGCCACCATTTTTTGACTAAAAGCAATGTGCTTTAGATTGTTTCAAATTCTATTTTCATTAAATGTATGGTCTTAGCTGAGATACTCACCTATTGAGTTCACCTTCTGACAGGTGGACACAAACTAATGCCAGGATCAACCACTTCATGATACTTTGCATCTTGGGGAATTATCTCAGGGAATCCAAAAATTTTGCCAACAACTAGGCTGCTGTGATTCCGCTTTTATATCCAAGGCAACTGTTCTCTGCTATTTAATCTCTTTGTTCTTGTGTCCCTTATCTCTCTCTTTAATCTTATTATACTAAGCCAATACTAACATACCTTTTCATATGGATAGTAGGAATTAACTTTCCTCTGTTTGAATTACTTTCAATTGAATTTTGCCCTTGATGTTAAATAAAAGACTAATAGAATTTGGCTTCACAAAGCATTACCTGATAGCAAAGATAATATATGATAATATATCAAAATGGAAAGCTATAATCAATTTCTCCTTGGAAGCTGCTAACATAGTTTTAAGAAATAATGGAAACTGAATGAATAATCCCAGTTGCTCTAGTAAGGATCAGTTGCTCTAGTAAGGTTTTGGACAAGGTTACTTTTGATTGAATTACATTTTAGAATTCTCAGTTTATGCTTCCTAATTTTTTTGTTGGACCTTGGAAAACTGCATGGTGGTTCTGTCCTGCATGAAAATTGACATTCCAGAACATGACTGTGTCGATTCATCCTTCCATTCCCAGTTGTGAAAGGAAAAGAATCCCAGCTTCTTAACTGGAGTCATGTGCCAGAGATGTTTCCAATTTACATCTTCTGCTAGTCCTTCATATATTTTATAAAAACATTTTTCACATTTCATTTATCTGTGAAATAAGGAGCTTCTTGGATGAGAAGCAAAATGTCTTCAAAGAAAAACAAGGAAGTCCAGTTGCCTCCTGAAAAAGCACCTTTGGGACAACTATGACTGGATGACTGAGAATCTCTACAGACTTTTAGCTCTGGAGTTCTTTCTGACGGGATTTAAAAGTAAAAAGCCTTAAACATTTGGGGAAGATTTATAAAGTCAGTTTATTTATATAATTATATGATTTCCATTTTTAATATTCTGGGAAAATTATTTTCTCACCGCCTTTCTTTATGAGCATGCCTCGCTCTCAGTTTTACAATACCTGTTGTTCAAAAAGATCTACTGGGAAAATAATTCAATGCATGTCAAGAATATCCAGGAACACATCATTTTTAAATAGAACAAATTGTAATATGGAAATTAAATCCATCTTTGATATCCTATGTTACCAGTCTGTCAATCTGACTATTCGTATAATATCAGAGACAGAAACAATAGTTCAATTGGAGTGTCATGGGGGGAAAAAATCATCACTGCTATAATGAAAACAGAAAAGATGGTCCAGTGACATGAATCTCTGAATGCATGCAATGGTTACTCAATTCATTTTTCTGAAAACTAACAACCAGTGGCTGATTAGGAATGATGGGAACTGTTGTTTAACCCATCTGGACACTGTCAGCTTGGAAAATCTTATCTCATGAATGAGATCTTTTATTTATTTTATTTTATTTGTCAAGAACATATTAGGTAATATATGCACTAAGTAATATATCACTATATGATAGCATATGCACCAAGACAAATTCTTTGTGTGTCCAATCACACTTGGCCAATAAAAAATTGTAATTGTAATTCTAATATATAAGTATAAGCATAAATTATAACATAAAATAGATACGAATAGAGGAAACATTAGAATAGGGACAGTAGGCATGCTGGTGCTCTTATGCACGCCCCTTACAGACGTCTTAGGAATGGGGTGAGGTCAGAGGTGGGTTTCAGCAAGTTCTGACCAGTTCTGGAGAACCGGTAGTGGAAATTTTGAGTAGTTCAGAGAACCGGTAAGAAAAATTCTGACTGGCCCCACCTCCATCTATTCTCTGCCTCCCAAGTCCCAGCTGATTAGGAGGAAATGGGGATTTTGCAATAACCTTTCCCTGGAGTGGGGACGGAATGGAGATTTTACAGTATCCTTCCCTTGCCACGCACACCAAGCTACGCCACGCCCACCAAGCCACACTACAAAACCAGTAGTAAAAAAATTTGAAACCCACCACTAGGTGAGGTCAAGAGTAGACAGTATTAGATTAAAATTTTGAGGGTTTGGGGATGAAACCACAGAGTCAGGTAGTGCATTCCAGGCATTGATCACTCAGTTCCTGAAGTCATATTTTCTGCAATCAAGTTTGGAGAGGTTCACTTTAAGTTTGTATCTGTTGTGTGCTCGTGTATTGTTGTGATTGAAGCTGCAGTAGTCATTATCTTTGTTGAGTTCAACAACTAATTAACAAGTTCATTTTTTCCTTCAGGGGGGTCCTGGAGGGATTTTCCTTTGTTTTGCACAGGATACAAAAAAGCCCCTTTAGGATCAGCTAGAAGCATGTATTCCTTATCCTATCTATATTACTCTTGCATCCTTTCTGATCACCTCTACATTGTCACTGAAAATCGCTAATGTCAAAACTTGCTATTTGCTATTAAAGCAAGGAACTATGTGAAACAGAAGAAGTACATTCACCAAGCGTTATGCTTTAATTTTGACATAAAAATATATGATTATGACTGTAATTGTCCTCAGTTAGGCAACCTTGATAGATCCTTAGTCCTGTCACAATTGATTGAAATACACACACCCTCCACTTCCTCTGATAGGAGGAGATACATCAGTGTCAGAATCACCCACTTCATGATGTACAGGATCTTCATCAGTGGTGAAATCCAAATTTTTTTATTACCAGTTCTGTGGGTGTGGTTTGGTGGGTGTGGTGTGGCTTGGTGGGTGTGGCAGGGGAAGGATACTGCAAAATCCCTACTCCCTCCCCACTCCTGGGGGAAGGATATTGCAAAATCTCTGGCCAGCAAGAGATGGTATTTGCCAGTTCTCCAAACTACTCAAAATTTCTTCTACCAGTTGTCTGAACTGCTCATAGTTTTCACTACCACTTCTCCAGAACTTGTCAGAACCTGCTGGATTTCACCCCTGGTCTTCATCAATACGATCCAGAAATTATGTGCAGAGTTATTAATGTGTCTCTAGCTTTATATTCCCAATAGCTGTCCTCTAGTGATTTTTTTTGTTTACTTTTGGTTACCTATATCATTATTCGTATCAAAAATCTACATTTGTTTTGCTGGGTAGGATAAAAGGGCAATTCTTTAATTAGATTTAAATACTATTTGCCCTGATTAAAAAAAAAAAAGAAGTTGAATGATTATTAAAGTTTGCTAAGAAAATACCAAAGAAAATCAGGGATAAATTATCAATCAGCCGTAATATAATCAGTATATAATCTAATCTCAAATGTTCCAGAAGTAATAGAGGACAAGTTAGCAATCTCAGCTGCTGTGACAAATGCTCAGCAAGTTCAGTTTCTGTTTGAGTTCAATAATTATCAAAAATAAGAAAGTCAAGGCTTATTTTCCATAAAACATTGGCTCATTTTAACAGATAACCTTGGGCTAATTAATAAAGAGTTCGATCCAAGCATAAGTAGAATTATTGAAATTTTAATTTTCTAAATCCCATTAAATTGAAACCATCAATTCATTCACTAATGCGCTAATGTGAAAAGGTATTAATAAATACCTTTTCATTAAAACAAATGTCAAGGCCTTTTATTATAAATGTTTGATATTAAATTGTGCTAAGTTTCAACCCTAGTCTTTCTGATTGATCCATGTTTGAAAGAGGAGATATCTTATTTAATGTGTTCATTAGAACATAATGAGAAAGAGAGAAGGAGCTTATAAAGCCATGCTTTAATAGTATTTTTTTTTAAAAAAATAAGTATTTAAGTATTTTAAATACTTCTAACTTTAATGCACATGTTTTAGAAACTGTTAGAAGATACCTATCCAATTGCCATATATTTCATTTAGAGGTCTGTGGAAACATACTATCATATTTGCTGCAATGTGCATACTGTAAACTTCCTTCTGTGAATTGGAATCCTGCTTTATTAAGGTCTTTGATTGTATGGGATAGTTTTGGGACAGTGTCCTCATAATTAAATAATGTAATAAATATTACTTTAAATAATAGCCCTACAAATAATAAGATAGTCCCACTAAGCCAGTGGGAGTTAATATTGACCACTTTGAGGAACTCTATCTACACTTTACAACATAGTTCTCTATTACTATCTAGAATTCATCAGCGATTTCTTCTTACACATCATGTTCTCTTTCTTCTCTCTCTGGGATTCTATTTTTTCTTCTCTGTTGTTACATTTAACGGCCATCAGGTGGCGAACTTGCTCCTTTTGAAGTAGTTCTTTTCCCCACTACTTTCTCTGGAGGTCGGTTCCTTCTACCCCCTTTTCTTTTCTTTTCTTTTCTTTTGTTTCTGAACTTTTCTGTTTGCCTCTCCTTCTATTTGTAGCTGGGTCAAGGTTGTTATTTATTGGCAATTCTGCCCTGCAGAACCTGGGGAAAAGGCTCAAATGGGAGGGAAAGAAAGAAAGTGCTTGCAATTTCCACATTTCCACAATTTCCACTGTATCTTGGAGCTGTGGGCCCAACTGGATGGGCCATTCAACTGAAAAAAATCCCATTTAAATGTGAAAATGTTTAAAATCCAAATGTCAAAATATTAAATTTGCTCCTTCAAATGCTGAAATTTCAAAGTTCTGCATCTGAGGCTTCTTTTTAATAAAAAGATGGTTGTTAATGTGCACTAAATCAATAAAGGCTAATTTGAATTGGAAATCTTTTCCTGATTTCTGTCCTGATGTTCCTTGAATAACAAATTCTGCACTTTTCCCATGCTATGTTTTTAGCTGGTCTCAAATCCTACTGCTGTTGTAGTCAGTAGAGCCTCCTGAAACGTCATGAATAACCTGTACTGAATATCAAATTTACTGTGCTATTTTTTTTCATCTAAAAACCTACTATACCTTTTGGATGACAAAAGTTGTCAACTAGGCGTGTCAGGAACCTGTCTGATATCCCAGTAATCTTGGGAATCAGGTACTTTAATAGAATCTTCAATGTTATAGTTTACTATGATAGTAATTCCCTTATCAATTGCAATAAGATGCATTAGGTATCCAGGAAATCTTTTGTATACTACCATCTGTATATTTTTAACTCACTAAGTTAAGCAACTTTACTGTGCATACTGTATATTTTTAATTTTGGTTTTTAATAGATTGCAACAGCAATCTTTTCAATTTGCAATATGCCATATATGTATGTTCGTTGTTGTTATTGTTGTTAGTTGCGAAGTTGTGTCCGACCCATCACGACAACGTTCCTGCAGGCTTTCCTGTCCTCTACCATCCTCTGGAATCCATTTAAGCTCACATCAGTGACTGCATCCAGCCACCTCATTCTCTGTCGTCCCATTCTTCTTCTGCCCTCAATCTTTCCCAGCATTTGTCTCCAGTGAGTCCTTCTTTCTCATTAGGTGGCCAAAGTATTTGAGTTTCATTTTCAGGATCTGGCTTCTAAAGAGCAATCAGGGTTGATCTCCTCTAGCACTGACCGGTTTGAGCGCCTTGCCGTCCAAGGGACTCTCAGGAGTCTTCTCCAGCACCATAGTTCAGAGGTCTCAATTTTTTGGCTCTCAGCCTTTCTTATGGTCCATCTTTCCCAGCCATACATTGCAACTGGGAAAACCATAGCCTTGACTATATGTTCATAGAGAACCCAAAATACCTGCACCAAATGTAAACTAATAAGAATATTGGAAGAAAAAATGAAGGGTCTAGAGAAAAGTCTAACTACTCTGAGAGTCAACAGAGAAAATGAAGAACTCCCAGTAAAGGCAGAAGTCTGCGTCCCAAGTGAATATAGTAAGGAACAAACAACTACCAGGAAAAATGAACCCCCCATAGGTAGACTGATGGCAACATGTCACTCACAGAATGAAAAAAAAAAAATCAAGAAGACTGTCCTTGATGCCCAGTTCACCCCTGCTGGAGTGGAGCAAGAGATTTCATATGGTCCCCCCACCCCCGGAAGAAAACATGCAGACAACCGGAGAAGAGACTTCATAAAATATTCCAGTGACAGGAAAAACTTCAAACTTCCCCAAATAAAAAAAAAAGTGTGTGTTGGTAAAAGGTGACTCACTTTTCAGAGGAACAGAATCAACAATTTGTAGATCAGACAATCTACCAAGGGAGGTATATTGACTCTAACATGCAAAGATGAAAGATTTACCAAAATAATCAAGCCCACAGATTATAATCCCTTTGTGCCACCTCGAAAACTCAAGCTGCCCAAGGAGCTGCTGATACAGTTCTACAGAGGAAATATTGAGTCTGTCATCTGCACCTCTATAACTGTCTGGTTTGATTCTGGAACCCAACAAGACAGGCACAGACTTCAGAGGATAATTAGAACTGCAGATAAAACAATTACTACCACTCTGCCTTCCATTGAGGACCTGTATACTTAAAGAGTCAAAAAGAGGGCTGTGAAAATATTTACAGACCCCTCACATCCTGGACATAAACTGTTTCAACTCCTACCCTCAGAACAACGCTATAGAGCACTGCACACCAGAACAACTAGACACAATAACTGTTTTTTCCTGAACGCCATCACTCTACTAAACAAATAATTCCCTCAACACTCAAACTATTTACTAAGTCTGCACTACTATTAATCCTCTCATTGTTTCCACCACCCATCTCCTTCCACTTATGACTGTATGACTGTAATTTTGTTGCTTGGATCCTTACGATTTATATTGATATTGTGTCCTGATTGATTATTTATACCCTATGACTATCATTAAGTGTTGTACCTTATGATTCTTGATGAACATATCTTTTCTTTTATGTATTCTCAGAGCATATGTAACAAGACAAATTCCATGTGTGTCCAATCACACTTGGCCCAAAAAGTATTCTGTTCTATTCTATTCTATTCTATTCTATTCTATTCTATTCTATTCTATTCTATTCTATTCTATTCTATTCTATTCTATTCTATTCTATTCTGTTCTTTCTCCTCTTTCACATTAGGACAAAGAGTCTGAAAACAATAGCAAGGGACTATGAAGCAGCTGAACAGGAAAGCTATACTCAGATAATTTAAATCCATAACCACTAGTGTGCATCTCTACATCATGTGGCTTGCTCTGGATCCTGTCAGTCAAAGAATTCTGATAGTTGGGATCCATTAGAGACTTCTGTGCCTTAACACCCACCTTCTTGAACATGGTACCTCCCGGGGTAAGATTTGTCCCCACCCTCCTATCCTTCACCAAGAGGTTGAAGACCTGTCTCTGCAAAATGGCCTGGGAATCCAATGAGGGAATACTGTTAGATCAGCGCCGGAAAGAAACGCGACTCAGCTGCTGTCTGTTCAGTACCTTTATTCAGTACACCAAAAGAACTGCCGGCTGTGGCTGCTGAGCCTCCTTATATCCTGCTCAGGCATGCCAGCCAGCCAATGATAGTAATTTAAAGTTCCCGCCGGTGGAATCATCCAATCCCCCGGCGGATGTCCTTATAAGGACACAACAAATACCACACTGGAAGTGGCTAATAGATTGATAGCAAACCCACCTCTCCTCCCCTGCATTCCCTCCCAATTTTTTAATCTCATATTACTGTGTTTTCGTTGTTTATTTTATTCTTTCATTTTTTTTGCTACTGTTAGCCTTTCACTTCTTTTCATTTCTTTGTACCGTTGTAAACTACCTAGTGTAGCCCTGCAGCGAGATAGGCAGCAAATAAATTTATCAAATAAATAAATATGCCTAAAGGTCGCTTCAAATAGAGGAGAAAAGGCAACTCTACATCAGCATCTTTTTAAAGTTTAGAAGTCACCTCTGGTCATGTTTTTCATTTTTATAAAGTTAGTCTTAAAAATCTTTTAATTCTTCCATTTGTTTTCTTCCCATCATACTCTGAGTAATAAATCATATGGAGTTTATCAGTCATGCATCTATATATTGAGACGCATTCCTTACTATTTTTCTTCTAACTCTCAGTGAACTACATTAAATGGACGGAAACCTAAAATAAGTTTACTGAGGTTTCTGCGAAAGAGGAGATATTTCTTCTCATTATGTACATCTTGAGCGTTTTAGAGATGATCCCACTTGTGAGTACTCATGAAAAGGTGTTGATGTGGAATAGCAATAACAATAACATTTAGACTTACATACCTCTTCATAGTGCTTTTCAGCCCTCTCTAAGAGGTTTACAGAGTCAGCATATTGCCCCCAACAATCTGGGTCCTCATTTTTCCCACCTCAGAAGGATGGAAGCCTGGGTTAACCTTGAGCCTGGTGAGATTTGAACTGCCAAATTGCAGGCAGCTGGCAGGCAGCAGAATGGCCTGCAATACTGCACTGTAACCACTGTGCCACCCTGGCTCATACTCTCCACACTGTAGACTTTTCAGTATTACACTCTATCTATCTATCATTGCATTCTTTCATAGCAGCAATGAGTGGACGTGCTTAAATTGATTTATTTTATCTATTATCTGTTTTTAAGGCTTTTGTTTTTATTTTATCCTAGTCTTCAAATTTCCTAACTTTTAAATATTTTATATTTTTGAAATTTTATGTTGCCTGGCCACCAATCTACCTTCCGCTGTATCTCAGTTCTGGTTTAGCTGTATTTTTAACAATTTTTAACAACCCGAGCTGGACCTCAGCTTTGGGAGTGCTTCGCTGCTGCTTCTTTGTTGCTGTTATCTAGGCTTTACTGCCTTAGCTTGGAAGCCTAGTATTGCCTAGTTTTGATGTGATTTTTTAGAATTTGACTTATTTTATTTTTATCTACCATTTTTATTATTCCATTTATTTTATTATTTTTACTTACTCCCTGCTCCCTGCTCTGCCTCTCAACTCCTCTCCCTCTGGATCCTGGACGCACCTCAGAAACTAGACTTTTCGCTATATTGTACAGCTCTCCCTCTGTTGTGTTATTTAACACAATGAAGTCAAGGAAAAGGACCAGATCCCTTACTGACCTGGCTCCCCAACCTTCTCTGAAGCAATCCAACATTGAGGACTTTGCTTTAATTCGACCTCCCTGTTTGGAAACTCTAGCTCCTTTTTATCTGACTGCTGCTGGTCGTCGTGATCCTCTGTTAGTTGAGGGTGTCGTCCCCCGAGTTGAGAACAAAGGCTCTCCAAAAACTGCAGTCCCCACTCAACCTTCAAATGAGCCTACCCTTATAGAACTTTTGGCCCAGAAATGTTTTCTGGTTGCAGAAACAACAGCAAGCATACAGTCACAGCTTGATAAAATAATAAGTACCTTAGACTGCCTAGTTTCCTGGACTACCGGTGGTTGGCCTGGACTGACTGCTCGGCAATTTGATGCAGTGACAGGGCCCTCCCTGTCAAGCCCCAGCAAAAGTACTGATCGGTGTGGCAGTGCCAGTTTGGTTAGTTGTGTTCCTATAACAGGAAAACAATACATGGCTCATTAAATCAGTTTCTTTGACGTTTTCCTCTGGTACCACTAATAGGACCTGATGTAGTGCTTCTGAATAAAGAGTCTCTGATACTTATCAACATCTCTTTATAGTGACATGTTATGCACTTGAATTCACATAAATAGTATTGAATCTGCAGGTGACTCATGAATTTCTTGTGAATCAGTTGTATTTTTCCCTAAAACACTTGAATCATCCTTCCGTTAATCCCAAGGATTGGTATTTTTCATGTCCAGGTAAAGATTGGTGGTCTTATACTGACCTCATTGTGAATCATGAGCCCCTTCCTCTAAGTACCTGATGAACTTGCTGTGAGCCCCTTCCACATGCAAAGGGCAGAGCCAAATCAAGTTTGCAAAACCCCTTCAGCCCCATGATGTGAAGCTTCCAGGGAATTTGGGATTAACTACTGGTTCACCTCCTCCCACAAAAAGCACAACAATGGCTATTCTGCAGCAATTCCTTTGAAGATGTTTTGTCAAGGTTCCTAGGATTTCCCCCTTTGTGGTAGACCGAAAGGCCACATGGTGCCTTGCTACTATCTGAATCATCCTTAATGTTTGGGGGGGGGGGGTAGTTTTATCATTATCCTTTGCCATGACCAATTAATAAATATTGCAAGAAGAAGGAGGAGGAATAATTGAGGCTGGGGTATGGCCAACAATATGGGAAGATAGAATTCAGCAAAAGATGCTCATCCAGTGTGTGAAGATACTGCAGAGGATAAAAAGAAAGAGGCTGGTGACTATGCAGAAGTGTCTTTGCCTTAAGATATACCTATACATCTAGAACACGGGTGTCAAACTCTCCGGGTAACATGATGTACCATGATGTTTTTTTCCCTTCATGGAGCTGGGGTGGGTGTGGCCTGCACATGACGCATTTGGCCCATGGGCCGCCAGTTTGAAACCCCTGATCTAGAAGAACACATGAGTGGTACACTAACTTCACTGTAAATCCATAACACCTGCCATTAACTACACGGGTGATCTTTCTTCAATCTTGTCAGGTATGCTTCCTTCAGTATCCAGGAAAGGAGGACCCAGACTCCATTAGATAGGTAAACTGGTACTTTTACTAGATATGAATTGAACGCAACCATAGAAAGCAGGATTCTGAAGCAAAACGCGCGAAAGTTACAATTAGAAAGCATCCCCCTCCCTTGTGCACCATAAATCACCCAATCCGCAGGTCTTCCAGAGGTCAGGTGGAAGCAGACGTCTGGCCATGTCAGCATCCAGGAATGCAGTGTCCGTTGGACTGATAACAGCTTAAAGAAAGGTTTCGTTTTCTCAGAAACCTTCTCAGAAAGTTTCTAGAAAACCCGCGTGAGCATAAACCCCCCCTCCCTCCATTTCTATGACAACCGAAGCAGCAGAGTAAACTAGCGAGGTTGACAAATCTCAACTATTAAGATTTACCCATGCAAGTCTAAACCACTAAACCAGTGTTTATGCTTTGAAATCAGAAGACTGTATCTATCAACCAGGATTTCCCATATGAAATAATTCTCTGGCACTTAAATTTAAGTGTAAATAATCCCCTTTCAACAAATATTACTCTTAAAAGGAAACAGTAGCAAGAAGCCGTAGACCAAACAAATACAATTATATCTTTTAGCGTTTCCTGATTACCAGCTTCTCTATCTGATTATTCCCTCTCTCTTTTGTGTATCAGGTAGAGAAAACAGGAGTGATGCTCTTTCCCAGGAACAAATGTTTCCCAGCGTTACTTCCATTTCAAATGCTGTTCATTGCTCCCCTCTATTTGAAGGCTCCAGTCCCAGACATTTCAGAATAATTTTTCTTCCTGGCTTCATGTATTAAAGTTTAAGTAAACTTAGACCATATTCAGGGAAATTCAGATGCATAGTAATCTTACGTTCTTTTCATTTCAATAATCCAACTATCAGTTGCTCTGCATCAAGCCCAATGCTATATGGTGTACAACAATAAAATGGGGCTTCTGACAAGAATTTAGGCTGAAGCAGATAAGCAGTTATTTTTAAAATCTTTCAACATTAAATGTGCCCATCTAACAATTCGACAGCAAAATTAAAAATAAATGTTTCAAATATTATTGTGTGTGTTTTTAACAAGTGTACTGATATTTTTCTTTAATGGACATTTCACACTTAGAGACTTGTACTTTTTTTATAGGATCATCCTGCTGTTTTGAAATCTTTAGATTTCAAAAATATTTTAGAAAATCTTTCTTCATTACTGTATTTTGATATAATAATGGTTGATGACCTTAGAAGATATTTTAAGTTGCTAGTGAGAAAATGCTAATGAGATAGCCCTTCCTATATCATATGAGTATATCTTATAAGAAAGGGGAAGTATATTTTTCATTTCATTTCATTTATTTATTCATTTCATTTTTATTTATGGCCAAAAACAAAATACTGGGTGGGACTATATCCAGAACATACAGATACAATGCATGCGAGGAGATAGCCACACCTTGGGGAAGGTATGGCATCCTTTTATACCCTCAGAGACATCAGCTTAGTACCCAATTCTGGGCCCTTGGTTTAGGTTGAAGTATGACCTTGTTGCCCTGCAAGGGAATAGAAACTTCCCAATTAGTCTTATCTCATCCTTTGTTTTCTCAATTGGCCATTTGACCCCCTGCAAGGAAGGAGCTTATACTGTACAGATCAAAGGCATAAATTAGGGCTGAGGTGTAAATTATCCCTGCAATTGATGTCTGCAATTCCAACTAAGATACATACCATGTTCTTAGATGGCACAAGAAAAACAGGAAGAAAATTGATATGGGTTCAGGTCAAATGGAAGGGACATATGTTTGACAAATACCAGATAATAACAATATGTTTGTAACAAAATATAAAGGAATGATATATGTGATACAACTACAAAGTCACAATATATGTGTTACAGGAACCTAATGGTTACAGAATAACATTATTTTCCACTTTCATTTCTCCCATATTTTGAACAGCTTCCCCCCCCCCCCCACCCTTTTTCTTTTCTTACCACAAAAAACAATTGAGAAAAGGATGAATTTCATTGTGGACAAAAAACAGCATATATTGTGGGAGGAATTCCAAAATATATACATTGTTAAAGAATGAATATTACAAACACCAGTTTGGCATGATAGAATTTATTTCTTTGTAGCAATGGATCTTAAGTTAACAAACTTCATGTAAATGGGTTAAGATTGGATTTCATGTAAAGAGGCTAAGTTGAGAAACAAACAATTTGCTGTATAAATTTAATTTGAAATATTTTGTTGGAATCCAAAAATCAGGTCCATTTATCCAGAAAGAAAATTAGAATTCGTTTAGGCTGATGGTGCCAAACCAACCCTGTTGTTTCCCATGTCAAAAATAGAATAATACTCTTTAAGGAAGACATCACCCAGGATCCATAGAGGTTGCCCAGTTGAGGAAGGGACATATGTTGTTTCAATTGCAAGTGAACAGTGACCATTGTTCTGTAAAAGAAAGAAATTGCTTCAGATTGTGCTCTTATTTCAGAAAAGAAGGAACATCAATCATATTTTAGTGGAATCTGGATTTGGATTGTGATTAAATTACATGACATAAAAACATTGTCTAATTCAAGCTCTCCACGTTATTACGCTATTTATTTATTTATTTATTTATTTATTTATTTATTTATTTATTTATTTATTTATTTATTTATTTATTTATTTATTTATTTATTTATTTATTTATTTATTTATTTATTTATTTATTTATTTAGATTTTTATACCGCCCTTCTCCAACAGGACTCAGGGTGGTGAACAGCCAAGATAAAACATAGTACACAAAATTTAAAACAGTTTAAAAGATATTAAATAATTTCGGCTCCCAATTAAAAGTGTGTTATTGTGTCCCAATTGTGTAGGAGTATAATTTTCTACGGTTTTCTTGCAAGGACATGGTACAAAATCCACATTATATATACTTCAATATGTGGCTGATTCTTATATGTAATAAAGTACCATAGAAAATACTAGACTGTGCCAAAATGGACAGGTTGATGATGAAAATTAAGGATAAAGAGGAAACAGAGTATTATTTAACTTGGGGCTTATTTTATAAATGGTCAGAGAATAGAAGCAGCAGTTAGTAATTTTTTTTAAATTTGATTTATATGGCGCCCTACTCTGGAGACTCAGGGCAGCTTACAATGCGTTAAGCAATAATTAAGGATGATCAATAAAATAAAAGTGTGTGTGTGTGTGTGTGTGTGTGTGTGTGTGTGTGTGTGTGTGTATTTCTGGGTTTTTTTCCCTTCTTTTCATTCTGGAAGCCAACAGATTTTGTGCTGCACAGTGAGAGACTTATATAGCTATTTCTGGCTCATAAGCCATCATCAGTAAGCCACACCCACATCTCATGTTCCTCCCTGTAAAGATACAATATCTATTTTCTTACTTCTCATAGGTTTTATGAAGGAAAAAACCCTAGAAAGTAGTGAATGTGATTTCACTCAATTAGGGTTGCAGAAAAATCTTGGTTACGTAGGAAAAAACCTGGCTTAAAGGAAAAACACACATAAAACCTACGAAAAGTAAGAATGAATACACACACACGCACACACACACACAATAATACCATAAGCAATATTATTACTGGATTATACTAGATTATACATTAAATTGTATAGAGTGATTAGAAGGGAAGATTGCATTGTATGTATTATTTTCATTTGAGAAAAATTGTTATAATTATGGTGTGTATAAAACTATGTGTATTTAAAAGAGATGCAATTCAGACAGTATGCTGCTGTTGCAGAAATGGAAACGTTATGTATAACAAAGGAAAATGCATAATAAAAACATTATTAAAAAAATAATATGCAGCTGAATCTTCAAGAGCAGCCATCTGTGTCATCTGCAGGTATTCTGACTGAATTATAGAAGAAGGATTACAGATCTGATAGCTCCAACTTAAGGGACATATTTTCGTTATAAATAAAGTAGCATCAGTCTAATGCTATTTCTACATGACGTTATTTTTGAGATATGGAACATCAATTCATCTTAAAATGAAGTGGTTTCCTATGCACAGAGAATTTGGAAAAGCATACTTACATTGAAGACATAAGCAGAAGGAGGAAGTGGGAACTGGGAACCATTAATGAAAAAGGTAATGGTGGGCATATTCTGGACATTGTTGCAGTCCACTGTATTCTGTGAAAAAAGAAATGTAAGGGAAGGTTAAATTGAGGCAATAAGGGAGGTAGGCCAGGTTACAGCAGCACTGTAAACCCTTATCTCTTTTCTTCAGTTTGTCAAACATGCCTTTAAACTGTGCATAAAGTGATATTCAGATTATTTTGCATTTTTTAAGTAGACTTAAATTTTATACTTCTGAGCTTACTTACAAACCGCTAGCAAAACTCCTTTTTTGTAATTTTAAAAATTGTGCTTTATATTGTTGTAGCTCAACCATGTTCAGGTGTGCACAAAAAGGTACATTGTAAGGAATAGCATGCAACACCCACACACCCCTGTTATTTTGGAGTAAATACCCCAAAATACATATAAATGTTCACATAGGTTAAAAAACAAAAACAAGTTCACATCCTATTGTGGAAATCAGCCAAAACAAGCATAAGAACAAGAAAATGAGGAACTGCATGAAATCAAACGTAATAGATTTCTCTAGTCGTAATGGTTAACAGTTCCCTGAACAATCACAAAATTTGTTAAAGATTCTTTCCTCTACTTACTGAATCATAGTTAGCTACATTCACAGCCTGAAGGAACTCCGTTAAATATTGTTGTGGGATAGTTAGCAAAAATGTTCCCGTGTCTACAATGCCCTGGCAGCCTTCACTGCACCAACCAGTAGCATTGTTGCCAATTGTAAATCTACAGAAACAATAAGAACACAGAATATTACTAAAACCATTACAAACAACTAAAGCAGACTACAATTGGTAAAATAAATAAAAGCCTATGTATTCTTAATTTACATACAGCCTTTAATCAGCCATTACTGACCGGCTAGCCCACAAAGACCACGATGGAAGGCATCAATTTGAGGAACGCTGATCAAGACTGTTACATATGCCTAAGAATCAATGGGACACTTAAATGCAGATGCCGTACTTCATGGAGGATTACCCATAAATATTGGCACCATAGTTATGGCCATGCCTATTGCATAAATATTGGTCAATATTTTACAATTAGCATGTCCACTAAAAATTCTGCTGTATTTATAAAAGCAGGCATGAATATTGCAAGTGATCCTTGGAAAGATCTCTACTAGAAATTTTGGAAGCTAGTTACAGCAAATGTAACAACAACAAAAAAGCAAAATTAACGAGCTTCAAATATTAGATACCTTCATGTGTGAGTGAATGTAACTTCTAATCTAGATAGATTTCATACTCCACCACATATTAAGTTATTTAACATATTTGTTCAGCGGTATACTTGCTAAATTCAGTAGCATTTTCTTCTGTCCAAACATGCTTAGAATTGAATTGTTTATGGGTTTTTATCAAATTTTCTTCATAAATGAGTTCCAACACTCATAATGTTCTTGATGGAATGGTCAGTTTTATTTATTCATTATTGATATTTAAAGCAACCTTTTCTTTTCTTTTTCTTTATTTTTTATTTAAACTTGTGACTTGCAATACTAGGCCTCTGAATACAGTGATGGAAGTAGTTTCAAATTTCCGTAATAAGAGACTCACTTGACACTTACATCTCATTCTTTTCTATGATGAAGCCTTTTTTTATCAGTTATTTTAAGATATTTTATTACTCTTAGAAATAAAACATTACTATAATACTACTCTTTATATAATTAGATTTATTAAGATGATTTGATATTATGAATATAGTTGCTGCTGATTTGCTCAATGGACTGTTTGTTGGTTTTATATTTACAATAAGAGCCATGGTGGCACAGAGGTTGGAATCCAGTATTGCAGGCTATTTCTGCCAACTGCCAGCAGTTCAATTCTGACTGGCCCAAGGTTGACTTAGCCTTCCATCCTTCTGAGGTCAGTAAAATGAGATTATTGTAGGTAACATGCTGACTCTGTAAACCGCCTTAGAGAGGGCTGTAAGGCAGTATATAAGTCTAAGTGCTATTGCTATTTACAATATGTTTTATAGTGATCTGCACTCCGCCCAATGATGGCAGATACAGTACTAGCCGATTGAGAGTTGGCTGGCTGGCTAGCTAGCTGGATGGGGGGGATGGTGAGAAGTGATATGCCCATCTCTTTTCCAATTTGTATCCTAGGCAGAAGAAGGCCTGTTTTCCTTCCCACAAACATATTTAGAAGTAGAAAAATAAGTACTGAATTAATGAGTTCTGCCAAAACTCTAATACACCTAACCAACAGATTAGAGGAATATCCTTCCATCATTTATAAAGGGTGAAGAAGCAGCTCATTCAAATAAAATGGAATCAGATATAAATCAGGAAGAAAAAATATTACTTACTCTTCTATACCGATCTGCCAGTAAAACTGTTCAGTCACAGGGGCCCAGGTAATTTCCCCAGTGTACATCTGTGGGTCTATACCTCCCAATATCAGTTCTCCTCCATACTGAACAGTTGGTTGGCTGAGAAGAAAGAGAAAAAATGGACAAAAGAAAGAGTATTAGCTATAGTTTCTCATCTGCTTCTGGTCTTTTTGTATAGAATAAACAACCCTAGGATCATTTTCACAGAAAATATGGCCAGAAAGTGAAAGTAAAAAAAAACCCAAAACGGTTGTTGGATAAAATTACAAAATAACAATGAAGTAAACTGAGATTGTTGTGCGTTAATGCTGAATATTCACCCATCTCCGGTTCCCCCATTGACGTACACACCCTTCAGTCATCTGTTCACACCACTCAGAACCATGTTTTTAAAGGGTGTGAAAATTCAACTTTTCACAATTCCAACTGTGAGATAAGAATACTCATTAGAGGTAGAAATGAGGGTACAAATCTTCTTCTTACACCAGGGGTCGGCAATCTTAAACACTCAAAGAGCCACAAAGGTCCTAACCGGAAGCCCCCATTCAATTCTGGAGCCGACCGGAAATCCAGTTCCCCCATCATAATCTCCTCCTCGTGTGGCATCCTTTTTCCTCTACCTGTCCTACCCGAAATCAATTGTGGAGCCGACCAGCAACAGGGAGCCGCAGCAGAGCGATGAAAGAGCCACATGCGACTCCAGAGCCACAGGTTGCTGACCCCTGTCTTACACTCATACTGTGAATAAAGTAATACTTAGTATATGTGGTGGAATCAACAACTGAAATGAGAGAGGTCCCAATAGGGGGAGTTAAGAGATACATTACCTTGGACTCTATAGGGGGGAGGAAGTGAATTAGATTAAACATTTAGGATTAAATCAGGCTTTCCTAAGGGAAGGTGGGGAATTTGGTAAATTCTTTGTTGAACTGGTGAATCAAAAATAAACAAACTTCTTGACTTAAACCTTGAAGCTGTTCTGGTTACTTGCACTTAACAACACAAGTTTTTAAATCAGCAGTGATTTAATTCAAGAATAATTTTAAACCTCTTTCTTATCCTGATGCTTCTCCTCTCTTTCAATACATTCATTCCTGGAATGTTGAACTTGATTATATTTGTGATGATGGGATTGAGCCATGGAATACAAGTAAATTGCTTTATTCCAGGTAACTCATTCTGGAAGAAAACCATAGTTATACTTACATGCTATGGCACAAATATAATCTGGTTAATCTTACCGTGAGAAGTAAAAGCTAAAAATGGGTTCAGAAATCTGGTTTTGACTCATCATCTGATGCAAGAGTGTGTATGATCCCTCGGTATTTGGAGTAGGATTGGTCAAACCCAAAATTCCATCAAAGTTGCTATAGTAGAAGGGATAGTTGTCTTCCACCACACTCAATCCAAACTGTTGCTTTTGAACTGCAATATTCTGGATCTGAGAGAGAAGATTGAAAATGGATTTCACTTGTAGTTCATAGCATTGCAACAACTCTGCACTTTCTCTTGAAATTTGCCTATCTTTACCATAAAGATAATGATTCTGCGATTCTATGATAAAGATATACAGGATGGTGAGCATAATATCTTGTTCAAGTCTAGCTTGATTCCTGGTGACTTCCGTATCATTTTCTTTGCAATAGCATGGGAATGGTTTATCACTGTCTAGCAAGGGCAGTGGTGGCTTGCTAAAAGTTGAGGTTATCCTCAACTTGAGGGCTTTGATCACATTGCTGCAGTTCTGTTATATTGCCTTTTTTTTTCTTACTCCCCTGCAGATGCTGATAAGAGATACCCCGGTTATATGATAAAAATGTGGAAGAATCTCATTAAGGATCATTGTCCCAAATGCATTCTATCATCTTTAGCAAATATGCCAGCTATGGCCACCAATGGTAGCAGATATCTGATTGCCATAATTCATCCTTACAAGATTTCAAGTTTAGTTTATTTTATTGACATTATACCCAAAAGAACACAGAGCTGGGGAGTACTACAAGACCAGACTTTTTGTAATAGCACCCATTCCCTAAAAACTTTGCTAGTCCCTTCCTTGCATCCATTTAAGAAATAGTGAAAGTTAATCTGATGTTGGATTTTCAGTGTTAGATTAGTATGTTATTTTAATCAGAACACTATTTCTATAGCTTTTATTATGATACCAATTTGCTTCCATTATGTTTATTCTCTTTATGGTAAAGGTAAAGGTTCCCCTCACACATATGTGCTAGTTGTTCCCGATTCTAGGGGGCTGTGCTCATCTCTGTTTCAAAGCCGAAGAGCCACAGCTATCCGAAAACATCTCCGTGGTCATGTGGCTGGCATGACTAAACACCAAAGGCACATGGAACATTGTTACCTTCCCACCCAAGGTGGTCCCTATCTTTCTACTTGCATTTTTTACGTGCTTTTGAACTGCTAGATTGGCATAAACTGGGACAAGTAAAGGGAGCTCATCCCGGTACATGGCACTAGGGATTCGAACTGCTGAACTGCTGATCTTTTGATTGACAAGTTCAGTGTCTTAGCCACTGAGCCACCGTGTCCCTTCTTATTCTCTTTAGACATGGTCATTTTAATGCTTATTTTATGCATTGGTCCCCTAAAACAGTTATACATGTAAATATAAATAAGTAAGAGCTAATTCAAATCAATTAATCAGTATAGCATAGTAGTAAGGAATTAATAAAAACTTGGTTAAAATCCACTCACCCGCACAGTATCATAACCTAACATTACACTCAAGCTACCAAATCCATATCTCAGGATGACAGTTTGTTGATTATTGCTGTAATAAGTAGATGACTGTTTTGGGTCAAACAGATGATGGTTTCCTACAACAAAACAAGAAAAAAAATAGAGAGTAGAAGCTTTGCTCTATCTGTAGTGAAAAGATCTTTTTCTCTATACTTAAATCACAACAATCAGTACTTTACTTCACTACCAGCCCATACTTTTTCATTCTCTCACATTGTAGGAAAAGTCCACATCAAAATTTTAATTGTTCACACTGAAATGGCAAGAAAGTGTTTGAAAGAGGCATTTTTCAAAAAGACAGGCATAAGAAACATCCTTATTAGTACAGGTCAAGAGGTCCTCTTTTGTGGACCTAAATTAAAGCAAAACTATGGGCAACATGGCAACTTTCAGCATTTTAAAATACCACCCCCACCCCCAAGGTATTAGGAAGTGCACTTCCAGTGAAAAACCTTTGTGTGTAGAGCTGATCTTGACTCTGGCCATTTTGCCCAGTGACACACTTAGAATTTTGATTTTTTTTTTTTCTCCCATAAACTGATTGTCATTTTTGCCCTGGCAAATGAAGCACACAGTTATGAAATGGGAAATTCAGGACTGTATTGTACGCACCAACTATTTTCAATTTTATAAAAAATAATAATAAGGGTGCAGGTAAGAGCAAACTCAGGTGAAATTGTTTAACCCCCTCAAAGCACCCAAAATGATGGAAAAAGAGCCCAAATTTTCAGCTCTGCTCCCTTCAGTGATCCACTCTCTGCCTGGAAGGCTGAGTTGGGGTCTGCAACCCAAAAAGGTTTCTTACCAATGGACAAGGTATAAATGGTTTTAAATAAGGGGGAAATATATTTGGTTTTGACAAAAATAAATATTTTCTCTAGAAGCATACATTCAAAACCTTCAGCAAGGGAGTGGACTACTCACCACAGGCCGCTGATCTGCAATATGTTGAAGGTACCCACAGAACACCAGAGCCAGTATCCAAAAGAACAAGAAAATCTTGTGGTGGAGTTCCAATGGTTATTTTTCCAAAGTAAAAAGACTGTCAAATGAAAATGAGGCAAGTTTCACAAAAACTTTGGAGTAACTAAATAAGTAAGGAACTACCTCTCCCTGCCTGTCCTTGAGATCAAATAGGAGAGACAACCTCCAGTCCCTTCTCTGAAATGTTGCCATCTAGTGCAGGGGTTTCCAACCTTGGCAACTTTAAGACTTGTGGACTTCAACTTCAAGAGTTCAACTCTGGGAGTTGAAGTCCACAAGTCTTAAAGTTGCCAAGGTTGGAGACCCCTGATCTAGTGGGACCTCCAAAGTATCTCTTTGATTACAAGAACCTGTTCTGGGGCTACAAGCAGTCAGATGACTACAAAATGACAGCAAAGAGGCACAGTGTACTATTTTCTACCGTCTCACAATCTCCAGATTTTTGCAGCCCAAATCTTGGCAGCCCTAGAAACTAGATTTGTTTTTTTGTACTCTCACCTTGTCCATTCTCCATGAAAAAGAGAAAAAAAAACATTTTAAAATCTGAAGGGTTATTTGTCATTTTAGTGAGTATGAAATGAACAAATAAACCAAACTTTGGTTATGTGTTCATGGAAGAGTGTACACTGTACCGTATGATGCTTTAAACCAAGGCTTCTTGTTACTATCAAACATAGTATTTGGATCCAATGTGACTTACTCAGAAGTAAATGGATTTATTATTCCAGTTGTAGACTACCTCCCTTCTTTGAGAGTAAGTTATGCACGGACTGCTTGCCTGATTGCTGTCTTTTATCCATTCGGACTAAATCAATAAAGAAAAATTGTAGTCCTAACTCAGAATGCTCACCAGTCATCGTAAAAAAAAAACTATCCCAAATACATAGTACATTAAGCTGCTCTTTAACAAGACAGGCATATCTAGGTATTATTGTCAGAAAACAGTGGTCCAATCATATGAGACTTAAAAATACAGAGAACTATTTTTTCCTGAATAATAATCAGAAAAAATAATAATCAGCAAAAAAATAATAATTAGAAAATACGTTGCTGAATAATCAGGTAGCATCAAAAATTGACTTAAATAAATAAATGGATTATGTTCTTTCCTGAATTCAGGCATCAGCAGTCCATTTACAATCGTTCATAGGAGAAAGGAAAGATGAAATAATTAAATGATATTTCATTGTACATAAATAACATCCTATTGATTGGTTCTGAGAAGAGCTATCAGAATGTGCCAATAATAAACTTAAATGCTAGAGTTACAAAATCAGATGAAGAAGAGGAAAATACATATTTCTGTGGTTTAAATACTTACGTCCAAATAATTGGTCATTGGTTCATATGTAGCACTGAATTTATTGAACTGATATTTTAATCCAGGATCAATATGGTATTTTTCCAAAAATTCTTCCAACACTCCATTCTCTCTCATATTTTCACGAATGGATTTTCCTTTCTTCAGAATGATTCTACATACCAAGAAAGATAGCCAGAATATCCTTCACTATCACAACTACCTGCATATTTTTAATATTTTTGTTACTAAAAACAATAATATCCTATCAGACAGGTACTACACAAACAAGAGATTAAGCGAAGAAGCAGGAATACTGAGGCTTGCCATAAATGATAAAAACATAATTTTGCCACCATTTTTTGACTAAAAGCAATGTGCTTTAGATTGTTTCAAATTCTATTTTCATTTAATGTATGGTCTTAGCTGAGATTCTCACCTATTGAGTTCACCTTCTGACAGGTGGACACAAACTAATGCCAGGATCAACCACTTCATGATACTTTGCATCTTGGGGAATTCTCTCAGGGAATCCAAAAATTTTGCCAACAACTAGGCTGCTGTGACTCCGCTTTTATATCCAAGGCAACTGTTCTCTGCTATTTAATCTCTTTGTTCTTGTGTCCCTTATCTCTCTCTTTAATCTTATTATACTAAGCCAATACTAACATACCTTTTCATATGTATAATAGGAATTAACTTTCCTCTGTTTGAATTACTTTCAATTGAATTTTGCCCTTGATGTTAAATAAAAGACTAATAGAATTTGGTTTTACAAAGCATTACCTGATAGCAAAGATAATATATGATAATGTATCGAAATGGAAAGCTATAATCAATTTCTCCTTGGAAGCTGCTCCATAGTTTTAAGAAATAATAGAAAATGAATGAATAATCCCAGTTATTCTAGTAAGGTTCAGTTGCTCTAGTAAGGTTTTGGACAAGATTACTTTTGATTGAATTACATTTTAGAATTCTCAGTTTATGCTTCCTAATTTTTTGTCGGACCTTGGAAAACTGCATGGTGGTTCTGTCCTGCATGAAAATTGACATTCCAGAACATGACTGTGCCGATTCATCCTTCCATTCCCTGTTGTGAAAGTAAAAGAATCCCAGCTTCTTAACTGGAGTCATGTGCCAGAGATGTTTGTGGTCTTGTGAGTATTATCTGGGAAGAGTTTGATTCTGTGATGCCCGAAGATGTGGACAGGATACTGGGCAGACTGAGCGCAGCCACATGTTTATTGGACCCCTGTCCCTCCTGGCTGGTCCTGGTCTCTCGGGAGGTTACACGAGGCTGGCTCCAAGGGATTATAAATGCTTCTCTGAGTGATGGTGTCTTCCCCGCCACCTTGAAAGAGGCAGTGGTGAGGCCTCTCCTCAAGAAGCCTTCCCTGGACCCTGCAGTGTTGGCAAATTATTGTCCAGGTCCAACCTTCGCTTCGTTTCAAAGGTTGTTAAGAGTGTAGTAGCGCGACAGCTCCCTCAGTACCTGGATGAATCGTTATCTGGATCCATTCCAGTCAGGCTTCAGGCCTGGGTACAGCATGGAAATGGCATTAGTTGCATTGGTTGATGATCTCTGGAGGGCTCAGGACAGGGGTTGTTCCTCTGTCCTGGTCCTATTAGACCTCTCAGCAGCTTTTGATACCATCGACCATGGTATCATGCTGCACCAGCTGGAGGAGTTAGGAGTGGGGGGCACTATCCTACAGTGGTTCTCTTCCTTTTTCTCTGACCGGTCACAGTCCATGTTGACAGGAGGGCAGAGGTCGACCTCGAGGCCCCTTGTATGTGGGGTGCCACAAGGGTCGGTCCTCTTGCTCCTTCTGTTCAACATTTATGTGAAGCCGCTGGGTGAGATCATCCATGGTTTCGGGGTGAAGTACCACCAGTATGCTGACAACACTCAGTTGTACATCTCTACCCCGGACCACCCCAGTGATGCCCTTGAAGTGATGTCCCGGTGCCTGGAGGCTGTGCAGATCTGGATGGGGAGAAACAGACTCAGGCTCAACCCATTGAAGACCGAGTGGCTGTGGTTTCCAATATCCCGATAAAGTCAGTTGGTGCCATCACTGACTATTGGGGACAAGTCATTGGCGCCCCACGGAGAGGGCTCACAACCTGGGTGTCCTCCTGAACTCACGGCTGTCTTTGGAAGAGCACTTGACAGCTGTTGCCAGGGGGATATTTTATCAGGTCCACCTGATTCGCCAGTTGCGTCCCTTTCTGGATCAGGACTCATTAAATACGGTCACTCATACTCTCGTTACTTCCCGCCTGGACTACTGCAATGCTCTCTACATGGGGCTCCCCTTGAGGAGCACCCGGAGGCTCCAGCTGGTCCAGAATGAGGCCACACAGGTGGTTATGGGAGCGGCGTGGCCTCCCATGTGACCCCCCTCCTGCGCGAGCTGCATTGGCTCCAGGTGGTCTTCCAGGTGTGCTTCAAGGTCTTGGTTTACCACCTTTAGAGCACTCTATGGCATCGGACCCAGGGTATTTATGAGACCGCCTTCTGCTACTAACAGCCTCTCACCAACCAGTATGCTCCCATAGAGAGGGGCTTCTCAAGGTGCCGTCGGCCAAACAGTGTTGACTGGTGGCCCCCAGGGGGAGAGCCTTCTCTGTGGGGGCACCTACCATCTGGAACGAGCTCCCCCCAGAGATACGGAGGATCCCGGATATGCGCACGTTTCAACGTGCTCTCAAAACATTTTATTTCAGCAGGCTGGCCTGGCCTAACTCTCCCTTTTAAATTTTTAAATTGTTAATCTGTTTTACAAATAGGGTGTTTTAAATTTGTTTTCGGCCAAAATATTTAATAATTTTAATGGGTTTTTAATGTTTGTATTGTCTGTATTTTTATCTTGGCTGTTTACCACCCTGAGTCCCCCGGGAGTAGGGCGGTATATAAATTTGATTGATAAATAAATACATAAATAAATTTCCATTTTGCATTTTCTGCTAGTCCTTCCTATATTTTATAAAAATATTTTTCACATTTCATTTATCTGTGAAATAAGGAGCTTCTTGGATGAGAAGCAAAACATCTTCAAAGAAAAACAAGGAAGTCCAGTTGCCTTTTGTAAAAATTCTAACTGGCCCCACCCCCATCTATTCTCTGCCTCCCAAGCCCCAGCTGATTAGGAGGAAATGGGGATTTTCTGCAATAAACTTTCCCCGGAGTGGGGACAGAATGGAGATTTTACAGTATTCTTCCCCTGGAGTGGGTGGGAATGGAGATTTTAAAATATCCTTCCCCTGCCACACCCACCAAACCACACCCACAGAACCAGTAGTAAAAAAATTTGAAACCCACCACTAGGTGAGGTCAACAGTAGACAGTATTAAATTAAAATTTTGGGGGTTTGGGGATGAAACCAGAGTCAGGTAGTGCATTCCAGACATTGACCACTCAGTTCCTGAAGTCATATTTTCTGCAATTGAGTTTGAAGCGGTTCACTTTAAGTTTGTATCGGTTGTGTGCTTGTGTATTGTTGTATTGTTGTGATTGAAGCTGCAGTCGTCATTATCTTGTTGAGTTCAACAACTCATTAACAAGGTCATTTATTTCCTAAATCACAAAAATCTTATTTTAAAAAAGGGTATGAATCTGTATTTTTTTTATATATCCACAAACATTTGTTATTAGTTAATAAGAAATGCTTATTCAGATTCAGTAGTATTTCAGAGCAAGATGAACCATTTATTTCTTCAGGAATTACCCCAACATGCCTTTTTCTTGAAAGATTCCTCCTTCCTTCTTCATTCCTTCCTCCAGCATCCCTTTTTTCCTTCAGGGAGGTCCTGGAGGGATTTTCCTTCCTTCCTTCCTTCCCCTGATAGGTGGAGATACATCAGTGTCAGAATCACCCACTTCATGATGTACAGGATCTTCATCAGTGGTGAAATCCAAATTTTTTTATTACCAGTTCTATGAGTGTAGTTTGGTGGATGTGGTGTGGCTTGGTGGGTGTGGCAGGAGAAGGATACTGCAAAATCCCCATTCCCTCCCCACTCCAGGAGAAGGATATTGCAAAATCTCTGGCCAGCAAGAAGTGGTATTTGCCAGTTCTCCAAACTACTCAAAATTTCTTCTACCAGTTCTCTGAATTGCTCGTAGTTTTTGTTATGTCCTTATAAGGACATCCGCTGGGGGATTGGTTAATTCCACTGGCGGGAAGTTTGAACAACTGTCATTGGCCGGCTAGCATGCCTGAGCAGGATATAAGTAGGCCCGGAGCCACTGCCAGCATTCTGTATTTACTATCTAATAAAGAGTGCTGAACGGACAGCAGCTGAGTCGTGTTTCTTTCCGGCGCCGATCTAACAGTTTTCACTACCGGTTCTCCAGAACCTGTCAGAACCTGCTGGATTTTACCCCTGATTTTCATCAATACAATCCAGACATTATGTGCAGAGTTATTAATGTTGTGTCCCTAGCTTTATATTCCCAATAGCTGTTCCTTAGTGATTTTTTTTGTTTACTTTTGGTTACCTATATCATTATTCATATCAAAAATCTACATTTGTTTTGCTGGATAGGATAAAAGGGAAATTCTTTAATTAGATTTAAATACTATTTGCCCTGATTAAAAAAAAAAGAAGTTGAATGATTATTAAAGTTTGCTAAGAAAATACCAAAGAAAATCAGGGATAAATTATCAATCAGCCGTAATATAATCAGTATATAATCTAATCTCAAATGTTCCAGAAGTAATAGAGGACAAGTTAGTAATCTCAGCTGCTGTGACAAATGCTCAGCAAGTTCAGTTTCTGTTTGAGTTCAATAATTATCAAAAATAAGAAAGTCAAGGCTTATTTTCCATAAAACATTGGCTCATTTTAACAGATAACCTTGGGAACTATGCTAATTAATAAAGAGTTGGATCCAAGCATAAGTAGAACTATTGAAATTTTAATTTACTAAATCCCATTAAATTGAAACCATCAATTCATTCACTAATGCGCTGTTAATAAATACCTTTTCATTAAAACAAATGTCAAGGCCTTTTATTGTAAATGTTTGATATTAAATTGTGCTAAGTTTCAACCCTAGTCTTTCTGATTGATCCATGTTTGAAAGAGGAGATATCTTATTTAATGTGTTCATTAGAACACAATGAGAAAGAGAGAAGGAGATTATAAAGCCATGCTTTAATAGTATTTTTTTAAAAAAAAATAAGTATTTAAGTATTTTAAATACTTCTAACTTTAATGCACATGTTTTAGAAACTGTTAGAAGATACCTATCCAATTGCCATATATTTCATTTAGAGGTCTGTGGAAACATATTGTCATATTTGCTGCAATGTGCATACTGTAAACTTCCTTCTGTGAATTGGAATCCTGCTTTATTAAGGTCTTTGATTGTATGGGATAGTTTTGGGATAGTGTTCTCATAATTAAATAATGTAATAAATATTGCTTTAAATAATAGCCCTATAAATAATAAGATAGCCCCACTAAGCCATTGGGAGTTAATACTGACCACTTTGAGGAACTCTATCTATGCTTTACAACATTGTTCTCTATTACTATCTAGTATACATCAGCGATGTCTTCTTACACATCATGTTCTTTTTCTTATCTCTCTCTCTCTCTCTGGGATTCTATTTTTTCTTCTCTGTTGTTACATTTAACGGCCATCAGGTGGCGATCTTGCTCCTTTTGAAGTAGTTCTTTTCCCCACTACTTTCTCTGGAGGTCGGTTCCTTCTACCCCCTTTTCTTTTCTTTTCTTTTCTTTTCTTTTCTTTTCTTTTCTTTTCTTTTCTTTTCTTTTGTTTTGTTTTGTTTCTGAACTTCTCTGTTTGCCTCTCCTTCTATTTGTAGCTGGGTCAAGGTTGTTATTTACTGGCAATTCTGCCCTGCAGAACCTGGGAAAAAGGCTCAAATGGGATGGAAAGAAAGAAAGGGTTGCAATTTCCACATTTCCACAATTTCCACTGTATCTTGGAGCTGTGGGCCCAACTGGATGGGCCATTGAACTGAAAAAAATCCCATTTAAATGTGAAAATGTTTAAAATCCAAATGTCAAAATATTAAATTTGCTCCTTCAAATGCTGAAATGTCAAAGTTCTGCATCTGAGGCTTCTTTTATATAAAAAGATGGTTGTTAAAGCAAGAAAAGCGAATTTGAATTGGAAATTTTTTCCTTATTTCTGTCCTGATGTTCCTTGAATAACAAGTTCTGCACTTTTCCCACTTTTAGCTGGTCTGAAATCCTACTGCTCTTGTAGTCAGTGGAGTGTCCTGAAAAGTCATGAATAACCTGTACTGAATATCAAATTTACTGTGCTATTTTTTTTCATCTAAAAACCTACTATACCTTGTGGATGACAAAAGTTGTCAACTAGGCGTGTCAGGAACCTGTCTGATATCCCAGTAATCTTGGGAATCAGGTACTTTAATAAATTCTTCAATGTTATAGTTTACTATGATAGTAATTCCCTTATCAATTGCAATAAGATGCATTAGATATACTACCATCTGTATATTTTTAACTCACTAAGTTAAGCAACTTTACTGTGCACACTGTATGTTTTTAATTTTGGTTTTTAATAGATTGCAACAGCAATCTTTTCAATTTGCAATATGCCATATATGTACGTTCATTGTTGTTATTGTTGTTAGTTGCGAAGTCGTGTCCAACCCATCACAACCCCAAGGACAACGTTCCTGCAGGCTTTCCTGTCCTCTACCATCCTCTGGAGTCCATTTAAGCTCACATCAACTGCTTCAGTGACTGCATCCAGCCACCTCATTCTCTGTTGTCCCATTCTTCTTCTGCCCTCAATCTTTCCCAGCATTTGTCTCTTCTCCAGTGAGTCCTTCTTTCTCATTAGGTGGCCAAAGTATTTGAGTTTCATTTTCAGGATCTGGCTTCTAAAGAGCAATCAGGGTTGATCTCCTCTAGCACTGACCGGTTTGATTACCTTGCCGTCCAAGGGACTCTCAGGAGTCTTCTCCAGCACCATAGTTCAGAGGTCTCAATTTTTTGGCGCTCATCCTTTCTTATGGTCCATCTTTCCCAGCCATACATTGCAACTGGGAAAACCATAGCCTTGACTATATGTTCATAGAGAACCCAAAATACCTACACCAAATGTAAACTAAGAAGAATATTGGAAGAAAAAATGAAGGGTCTAGAGAAAAGTCTAACTACTCTGAGACTCAACAGAGAAAATGAAGAACTCCCAATAAAGGCAGAAGTCTGCGTCCAAAGTGAATATAACAAGGAACAAACAACTACCAGGAAAAATGAACCCCCCATAGGTAGACTGATGGTAGCATGTCACTCAGAAAATGAAAAAAAAATCAAGAAGACTGTCCTTGATGCCCAGTTCAGCCCTGCTGGAGTGAAACAAGAGATTTCATACGGTCCCCCCACCCCCGGAAGAAAACATGCAGACAACTGGAGAAGAGACTTCATCAAGTATTCCAGTGACAGGAAAAACCTCAAACTTCACCAAATTAAAAAAAAAAAGTGTGTGTTGGTAACAGGTGACTCACTTTTCAGAGGAACAGAATCAACAATTTGTAGATCAGACAATCTACCAAGGGAGGTATATTGACTCTAACGTGCAAAGATGAAAGATGTGACAGAGAGGTTTACCAAAATAATCAAGCCCACAGATTATAATCCCTTTGCGCCAACTCAGAACACTCAAGCTGCCCAAGGAGCTGCTGATACAGTTCTACAGAGGAAGTATTGAGTCTGTCATCTGCACCTCTATAACTGTCTGGTTTGATTCTGCAACCCAACAAGGCAGACACAGACTTCAGAGGATAATTAGAACTGCAGAAAAAACAATTACTACCAACCTGCCTTCCATTGAGGACCTGTATACTGCAAGAGTCAAAAAGAGGGCTGTGAAAATATTTACAGACCCCTCACATCCTGGACATAAATTGTTTCAACTCCTACCCTCAAAACAACGCTGTAGAGCACTGTACACCAGAACAACTAGACACAATAACCGTTTTTTCCCGAACGCCATCACTCTACTAAACAAAAAATTCCCTCAATACTCAAACTATTTACTAAGTCTGCACTACTATTAATCCTCTCATCCTTTCCACCACCCATCTCCTTCCACTTATGACTGTATGACTGTAACTTTGTTGCTTGGATCCTTATGATTTATAATGATATTGTTTCCTGATTGTTTATTTGTACTCTATGACTATCATTAAGTGTTGTACCTTATGATTCTTGATGAACATATCTTTTCTTTTATGTACACTGAGAGCATATGTACCAAGACAAATTCCATGTGTGTCCAATCACACTTGGCCCCCCAAAAAATTCTGTTCTATTCTATTCTTTCTCCTCTTTCACATTAGGACAAAGAGCCTGAAAACAAACTATACTCAGATAATTTAAATCCATAACCACCAGTGTGCATCTCTACATCATATGGCCTGCTCTGGATCCTGTCAGTCAAAGAATTCTGATAGTTGGGATCCATAAGAGACTTCTGTGCCTTAACAGCCACCTTCTTGAACATGGTACCTCCCAGGGTGAGATTTGTCCCCACCCTCCTATCCTTCCCCAAGAGGTTGAAGACGGGTCTCTGCCAAATGGCCTGGGAATCCAATGAGGGAATTCCACACTGGAAGTGGCTAATAGATTGATAGCAAACCCACCTCTCCTCCCGGCATTCCCTACTTTTTCCCTCCCATTTTTAAATCTAATACTACTGTGTTTTCGTTGTTTATTTTATTCTTTCATTTTTTTTGCTACTGTTAGCCTTTCACTTCTTTTCATTTCTTTGTACTGTTGTAAACTACCTAGCGTAGCCCTGCAGCGAGATAGGCAGCAAATAAATTTATCAAATAAATAAATATGCCTAAAGATAGCTTCAAATAGAGGAGAAAAGGCAACTCTACATCAGCATCTTTTTAAAGTTTAGAAGTCACCTCTGGTCATGTTTTTCATTTTTATAAAGTTAGTCTTAAAAATCTTTTAATTCTTCCATTTGTTTTCTTCCCATCATACTCTGAGTAATAAATCATATGGAGCTGATCAGTCATACGTCTATATATTGAGACACATTGCTTACTACTTTTCTTCTAACTCTCAGTGAACTGCATTAAATGGACGGAAAGCTAAAGTAAGTTTACTAAGGTTTCTGTGAAAGAGGAGATATTCCTTCTCATTATGTACATCTTGAACATTTTAGAGATGATCCCACTTAAGTGAGTACTCATGAAAAGATGTTGATGTGGAATAGCAATAGCAATAACATTTAGACTTACATACCTCTTCATAGTGCTTTTCAGCCCTCTCTAAGAGGTTTACAGAGTCAGCATATTGCCCCCAACAATCTGGGTCCTCATTTTACCCATCTCGGAAGGATGGATGGTTGGGTCAACTTTGAGCCTGGTGAGATTTGAACTGCCAAATTGCAGGCAGCTGGCAGGCAGCAGAAGTAGTCTGCAATACTGCACTGTAACCACTGTGCCACCGTGGCTCATACCCTCCACACTGTAGACTCGTCAGTATTACAATCTATCTATCATTGCATTCTTTCATAGCAGCAATGAGTGGATGTGTGATCTGTAAAAGGATGTGAAAAGGGTTGCATGAAAACCACAATGTATGGTCATCTTCTTAAAATGATCGATCAATAAAGTAAGCCATTATTTTCCAGAAAAATTGATGATATGCTGATACTTGGCTTGTTATATGCTCAGTATGTACTCCCCAGATTTGATCCCCATAGAAAGCTACCTTATAGGTTTTCCTTCTTTCTTATTGAATTTAAAGGAGTAATTAAGACCCATATTTAATTTTATTTCTATATTTAAAAAGGAACTCTTTGGTTGCAGTTATGTCTATTCAAAGCAACTACACAAAGGGCGTAATTATAAGATGATGTAAGAAGAAATATTAAGAAAATATTATATAGTCTTTCTTTAACTCCTGGAATAGGGATAGATTTAAAAAATAAATAAATAGAGGATTTATGTTGTTCAAAGAAAACATTGAGATGCCATATTTCTTCCAACCATCTCTCCTGTACCATGCTCTCACAATTGGCCAAGTAAAACTTCACACATAAGACTGTCATTTGCATAATCATTCTTTATTTGCTTCCAGTTACTTTGGGGAGGAAACCAACTTTGATTTATGATCATAATGAAAGATTTTTGCAGATGAAAAACCCTGCACAAGACTGTTGGATATGGTTATGCTGCTGCTGCAAAACCAACCCGGTTGTTGCCCAAGTCGTACACGGAGTAGTAGGGCCTGAGGAAGACATCACCAAGGATCCACAGAGGTTGCCCATTCTGGGATGGCAGGTAAGTAGGCATGATGGCAATCTGGCAATAGTCACCATTATACTGTTGAGGAAAAGACATAGAGTGCATTAAAACTTTTGGGCTAAGGCAAAATATCAGAAATAACCTGAGACAGTTAACTTGAGAAAGCAAAGTTTAACTTTCAGTATTCAAACTCTCTACAGTTGTAAATCACATATAACTGTCTAGATTTTTAACCACAAAACTATCCACTATTCTGCTACTGCATCTTAAAGAATACATTTTTAGGCCTGCTCAGTTCATAATTATTCCATTCCCTTACAAGAAAAGTGTGAATTAAATTTCAATACATGGACCACCAGGAGACAAATCGTTGGCTTCAATTACCCAAGCCTCTCAAATATTTATTTTCTTAATGGCACCCTACTTTACACCATACTGCACCTTCTGGTGCCCCATATCTTTTTTATATACCATAATATCCTGCCAACTTTTTTACCTCCTTCCTTCAGCTTTCCCATGAGGGCATCTCAAAATCATGCCCTCTGCTTTTCCATGGGACAGCGAGGAGAATGAAATGCCATGAAGAGATCCAGCTGTGCTATGCCTTTCTATAGAGCAGTTGTAAATGACTGATACAAGGTAATTTCAGATTCCTAAGAGCAACATGAAAACAGCTGTTGAAAAGAATGACCTACCTGAAGGGTATAGGCAGATGGACTCAGGGGGTAATAAACTCCATTGATGGCAAATGTGATGGTCGGCATGTACTGAATGTTATTGCAGTTAACCACAAACTATAGAATAGGAAAGGAGATATAGAGAAAATGTAGAAAAACATTCTTATTTTGATTTACTTTCCTATACAAGCACATTTGTTTAATTCAATGTCAAGATGCATTAGAAGAGAAAACTCTATTTCTTGCTTTAGCCTCCTTAAGAAAAAAGCCAACTCTTTGCTATACTGGCAGATGGATGGGAGTTGAATTTCCACTAGCATCTTGTCTAGTTTGGTTTGACAAAAGCTAAACTAAGAACTAGCAACTACGGTAGGGTAGGGTAGGTCTTGCCAGATAGCTGTACATTTTCTGGCAATCTCCCTCATCCCACCCCACCTCACAATTCCCATTGCCTGGATAAATGAAATGAGTATTAAGGGAGTCAGTTTTTCCATCATCTTATATTGGATTCATTTGAGATATATTTTCATACCCACAATAAGAGTATCCCAGGTCTCTTGCTGATATTTAGGATTGCCAGTTACACTCAACATTCCCTGCCCCTGCAAATAGCAGTTTTCCCCTACCTGGCCATTGCTACTTTGCTGAGCTCCAATGTTCTGCATCAGGTTATCAAAGAATTGCCCAGGAACAGTGAGTAGGGATGTTCCAGTATCCACAATCGCCTGGCACCCCTGGCTGCACCAATTGGTTACCTGGTTGTTGACCAGGAATCTAGAGAAAGAAAGTCCAGAGATACTTGCTGTTATATTGTTCTTCCACACTTAATCAACAGATACTCAGTGGCATTGCCAAAACGGGAGCAGCTGTGGTTATTTTCATATAAAATCAGATTGTTTTCTTGCCCTGGTTTTGCCATTGGACCACCAGAGTCATGGGTTTGTTTGTTTTTTGTTTCCAAAGAGGAAAAAAAAAGATTATTGTCCCAGAAATAAAAGCAAACTGGAAAGGCATATTTGTAGAGTACATAATTAACGACTGCTGACCAGCTGCTACTAGTAGAATCAGAGTTGCCTTGGTGTAGGAAGCCAGAGACTCTTCTGCTGATTGCCAGCTGACCACAATTTGGCAGTTCAAATCTCACCAGCCTCAAGGTTGACTCAGCCTTCCATCCTTCCAAGGTGTGTACAAATGAGGACCCAAAATGTTGGGGGCAATATGCTGACTCTGTAAACCGCTTAGAGGGGGCTGTAAAGCATTGTAAAGTGGTATATAAGTCTAAGTGCTATTATTTATTATTTATTATTTATTATTTATTTTATTTTTATTTATTTATTTTGTCAAATATGTATTAGATAATACATATAAGTATAAGCATGAATTGAATACATAAAATAGATACAAACAGAGAAAACATTAGGACAGGGACGGTAGGCATGCTGGTCCTCTTATGCACGTCCCTTACAGATCACTTAGGAATGGGGTGAGATCAACAGTAGACAGTATTAGATTAAAATTTTGGGGGTTTTGGGATGAAACCACAGAGTCAGGTAGTGCATTCCAGACATTGACCAGTCTGTTGCTGAAGTCATATTTTCTACAATTGAGTTTGGAGCAGTTCACTTTAAGTTTGTATCTGTTGTGTGCTCGTGTATTGTTGAAGCTGAAATAGTCATTGACAGGTAGGACATTGTACCAGACAATTTTATCAGCTACGCTTAGGTCATACCAAAGGCAGCATAATTCTAAGTTTTCTAAGCCCAGAATTTCAAGTCTGGTGGCATAAGGTATTTTGTTGCAAGCAGAGGAGTGGAGGAGAGTTGCTATTACATTCAATTGGATACCTCTTCATTTAATACTTTTGCCTTCTGTCCTATTAAAAACTACCAGTTGCAACATTCTGAGTGGTTCTGGGGCCCCACAGGTGTCCTTTGATGTAGAGATTTCAAAATCCCATCTCCAAGGGATTATTCCTCATCTAAGACTTAAATTTCTGTTGGTTTTCCATCAGGCTCTTCGGTAAATATTACTACTGAAAACAGCCTTACCCATCAATCGCAATTTGCCAATACGCTTCTTGGGTAACTGGACTCCAGTTAATCTGACCAGAGAAGAGACTGGAATCGACTCCTCCAAATATAAGTGCACCACCATCCTGAACACTTGGCTGCCTAAAAAGATCAATGGAGAAAGTCAGAAGGACAATCTTATTAAGATATATTGCTGGTTCATACCAATGTTTCCTTTTTAGCTGACTGAAAGACCTGTGTGTGAGGGCCTTTTCATTGTGAAATAATACCCTCCTTGAAGGGCTTCCTAGCGTTAAGGGACAGTATTATGCAACTCCAGAAATAGAAGAGGCCATCTAAGTAATCCATTCTCACTATCTGGAATAGAATTCAGTTTAAACCAGGTTTTTTTCAAATGGCCATTTTTGTTGGATAGACTTCCCAGAATTCCTCAGCTAGCATGCTGGAAACTGAAGTCACCCACCTTAAAGTTGCCAAGTGTGGAAAAACATTGGTTTAAACCAGTCGTGAATAGTCACTCAGTATGATCTTCTTTAACAAATCTGTTGAAGAAGAGCCCAGCACCTCCCTGGGTATTTGGTTAACTATCAAACTGCTCTTATAGTTAGGAAATGTTTCAAAATACTAATCTGGGATCTGATTCTGATACCTTAAATCTACTGTCCAGGATGTCAAATAATAGGGCTTTTCCTTTCTCTGTGCCCATCCTGAAAAGTGCTAAAGAATCCTGTGAGATCATCTGGCAAATCAGAAGGTGCACAGAGTAAAGGACAAATATGATAAGGAAAAAATAGTACTCTCTATCTTATGCCAGTAAGTTCAAGAGCCATTTTTAAATCCTAAAGCACCCTGACAATAATATAGTCAAAATAGAATCTATTTTAAGAGGAAAAAAATGTATCAAGCAACTGGAGGAGCACTTTTCTCATAATTTTAAAAGAAAGGCATGAGCAACATTTCATGGCTAGGATTCAGTAATACCTTAGAGAAGCTGAGACTTTAGTAATCACTACCAAAAGGGTCTGTGTTCAAATCTCTATCCTGCCATAAACTAATAGGATGTTTTTAGAACAATCATTCTACCTCCGTCCTACCTAGTGTTGGTACTACGTAGCAATGTAAAGTTGATATTTTCAAAAACTTCCCTCTCTCTGTCTGCCTTTTAAATTAATATGAAGAAGTGCTTTCTTGGATCTGAAATCTGTAATCCAAAGAGAATGTACTATAAATTTCTTAAGAAACTTTCACTGGATAGCTTTCTAAAACAGATATGTAATGTGAGAAACCAAAGGTCAAAAAGGCCCTGCGATCTTAAGTTGTCCATCTCAAAATTCCAACCATAGAAATGTTCTCCATAATTCTTGTTGACATAGGTTGTAAATTGTATACAAAGTATAGACAACAATTGAGAAACAATAATTGTAGTAAAGTGAAACAGCCAAATTAAAAAAAAGAAAGGTAGAAAAGACTTCATACTCACTGACTCAGGTAAAAGCTGAAAACAGGAGCATCAATCAGATTCTCCTGGATCATTCCCTGCATTACAGTGGTGGCACCACCAGAAGAAATGGAGGGATAAGCCAAACCCAGGATGCCATCAAATTTTGCATAGAGAAAAGCACTGCCAGGCTCAGTTTCACTTAGGCCAAATTCTTGATTGGTAATAGAAATGCCTTGGATCTACAAAGGAACAGGACAAGTCAGAAGATAGGAAAAGTATACGGCACAATAACCTAACAGAAGTTCAGAAAATTGAAATTATGGATAGCTAATCTATTTTGTTGTAATAGAAGAATAATTCACTAGGCAGAGTATTAGAGGATGGGAAACCTGTTCTAACATCATGGTCAGTTGATCATGAAATTTATTAAAAAGATTTTCAAAATGTTAGCCTTTTTGATATAAATGGATAGATTCAACAAGAGAACACTCATTGAAGCTTTCTTATATTCTCAAATGTTCAACACATAAATATGTAATCAACTGGAAGAGCTAATGTCATGAGAAGGGTGTTCACAAAGAGTTGGAGCACCAAAATAAATACTTGGATGTGGAAAACAGAGAAGGCAACTTATCTGGGGATCTCAGAGCAGGAGGCTAACACTGATTGAATTCCTACTCTGTACCATCACCAGCTCCTAGTATTTTCCCCTCTCACAACAGTGAAGGTGTTGTGTTGCCTAGGCCTCTATCCACTGAACTTTGGAAAGGATTGGAAGATGCTTTTGATGTTCCCTTTGTGCCATCCACATCAACCAGCTAGCAGGTCTCCCTTCTTCATCCATCAAAGCCTCAGCAGCAATATAACGACATTAGCTAAACCCCATGAAACTTCACCAGAAGGTGAGACCAGTGAAAATGCCCCAATCTCTTTCTATGTCTATGAGATTTAAGTATTTGCAGGCTTGAATGTTTTCAAGATTGAGTTCATTACTAACTATCATAAACCTTTTGATTTTAGTCATTGACCAAACCAATACTGTCCATTGTATAATAATAGTATTGCCTTGTGCTGGGAATATCAAGTTAAACAAATACGTTCCATTTGGAGAGAACTGCTACTTACTGTTACAGTATCATAGCCAAAGACCCCAGTGAGACTACCACTTCCATACTGTAAAGCAAAAGTTTGTCCATTGCTGGAATAAGTAGAAGACTGATTGGGATTAAATAATCGATGGTTTCCTGGTAATAGAAATGAGAGAGGGGGAGAGAAGGTTTTATTTTTGAATCAATAACAAAACCAGGTTTAAATAACAGCATAAAATAGGTGTGAAGGACAAAAAAAAAATGTGTATTTTTTATTCTTAAATGAATGAGAAAGAATACTCACTGCAAGGTGGACTCTGGCAATAGACGGATGACACCCAGAGATTGGATGACCCAGTGTCAAAGAGAACCATGAAGTTCTGGGGTGGAGTTCCAATACTGATCTCTCCATAATAGGTCATCTAGAAAAAGGAAAACATGGTCATCATTCAGTGCTTCCATACTTGAATACTGATGATGTAACGTCTTAACACATCCAACAGAACACTCTGTACACACTTAAAACATATTGTTCAATATATTTTAGGAATATTGACAGGCAAAAATATAGAAGAAATAAAAATTTCAGAAACATAGCTTTAGAATTCCAACTGATTTGTAAGTTTTTTTTTAAAGTAGGTACTATACAGCCACATAACACTTACAATTTAATTACGGTAGGTTTTCATACCTGCTTCATGGTTAATTGGGTACATGTAACTGTGTTTAATGTTAGTTATCCAGATTTCCAAATTATAACACAATTGCAATTGGACATATGATTTTCTCAACTAATGTAAACTCTTCCTGTCTAGTTTTCATTTTGACATAGTTTGCTTTTAACTAACCAGATACTCACATCCATGAAGTTAGCAAGGGGCTCCTCACCAATGGCAAAGTTATTGAAATATTTGCTGGCTGGATCATAATACTTGTGTAGGAGTGGTTCATCGACACCTTTTTCCTCCATCACTTCCCTCATGGACTTGAATCTTTTTAAGGGGATTCTGTGTGAGGTAAGCAATTAAGCAGAGAATCAAACTGGCAGCTCTAGACACTTCCCACATTGACTTTTTTTCATTGAGATTTTGTAGGTGGTCTAAGAGTTTACCTGGACTGAACTCAATATCATTTAATTAGTAATGCTAACTTCTGTTTCATTCTTTCAGGAGTTAAATCTTTTCTTCATTGAGCAGGAAATCAAACTGAAGAACTCCAATGTTCCCCTTTCAACTCTACTGTTCTACAACAGGGTTACAAATTTGAATAATAACAAAAGGTAACTAATGTTGTCTATTCCATCAAGGAGCTGCAGTGGCGCAGTGGTATGAATGCAGTACTGCAGGCTACTTCTGCTGACTGCCGGCTGCCTGCAATCTGGCGGATCAAATCTCACCAGGCTGAAGGTAGACTCAGCCTTCCATCTTTCCAAAGTTGGTAAAATGAGGACCCAGATTATTGGGGGCAATATGCTGACTCTGTAAACCACTTAGAGCTGTAAAGTACTGTGAAGCAGTATATAAGTGTGCTATTGCTATCAAGTGCTGGAAGGCGGTACCTGCATAATTCCAGTTAACTAAACTAGAAGAAGAAGAAGGAGAAGGAGAAGGAGAAGGAGGAGGAGGAGGAGGAGGAGGAGGAGGAGGAGGAGAAGAAGAAGAAGAAGAAGAAGAAGAAGAAGAAGAAGAAGAAGAAGAAGAAGAAGAAGAAGAAGAAGAAGAAGAAGAAGAAGAAGAAGAATCTCATTCACTATTTTTGTAGAGAGAAGATGGAATGGAATGAATTTGTCTGAAGTGGTGTAGGGTTTCCTGCCTAAGGAAGGGGTTGGACTTGAAGACCTCCAAGGTTCCTTCCAACTCTGTTGATCTCTTTTCTGAATTATCTGCCTAATGCAACACAAAAAATGTATTACGTCATCCTGAAAATATCCACATAGGAAACAGAGGTGTCTTTTACCATAAAAGCTGTACAGAATGATGGTTATGCCTAATTTTAACAATGCATCTGAGGGTCTCCTAGGAGGTGTAATGACTTATCCTAGTGTATACATCTTTAGCTGTAGTCCTACACCACTAAGAAAATGCTACTTAATCATCTAGTTTTGAGCCAAAACATAAAGTGAATCCAGTTATTCTTCAGCATAGACACTTCTGAATTTGGGGATGCAGTCCTTCAGCAAAAATGCTATGAAAAAACAAAAGTACTGTACAGCAAGATAGTATACCCAAAGGCATACAAAGTGTAAAGGCATATATTATTCTAGAAACTACGCCCAAAAGGCATTAAAATTTCTGAATATTTTAGAAAAAGGACTGTATCAAACCCCGGACTCATTTAGTCCAGCAGTAGCCAACCAACTGCTGAAGAAAGTCCATGAGTTTCCCACCAGATGGTCTTCAAAGGCAGGTACATCAAGTGTAATGCCTATTGTCCCCATGACTTCGACAAATCCAAACCTTTTTTGGAGCTAAGTAAGAAAAAAATTAGGAGAGAGAGAGAAAGTGAAACAGATTTTTTATTAAGAGAGCAACTGAAGCTGAAAGCTGAAACTGAATTGAAATCATTATATAATTATGCTATACTCACTTGACAACAGCCTCACTGAGGTGAAGGCACACTAGAGCCAGAATTAGCCACTTCATGGTCCTCTTTTCCCAAAGGCAGTTGCTAACTTGAATTTTTTAGCTCCTGCAAGGACCTGGAACACTGGGTAAAAATGACTATGCTAGGTTCCTTTCTTTTATACCCTCAGTTGGGGAATTTTTTTCATGAACATGTTCCACAAAGTGGGAGTCCTTATCAATGGGTCATAATACTACAAACCAAGATTCTTCTCAAAAACATGTAGAAATTTATCTCATGTAAACCTATTTAATCAGTAAAGTAAGTAAATGCTGTTTAAATAATGTTCTAAAGGCAGAGATTGGTACTAGTTCTTATCATCATGTCTTCAGTTCTCTTAATTAAAATATTTCCACTTGTACATGTGACAATAATTTTGATGTGTGTTTTGAAAGATAGGCTGAAGGAAACTTTTTGCTTATAGGTCTGAATTTAAAATGGAAAAATACATGGTCACACTGAAATCAGATATGTAATCTATATTGTTTCCATTCAAGGCCCGTCTACAGCATATCAACAGCCCAACAATTTCCATGTTGTAATCTTCTAAATGGAAAGGTTACATTTATTTCAGGGAAGATCCATTCTGAAATACAACTGGAACAAGCAAGCAGAATCCATACCCTATTTTGGGAACACCCTGAATAATCCAAAACCCAGCATCACAATTGCAATTATCCATGGTACAGTAATTTTTACAAATAAAGAAAATATAGTAATTTTTACCATTTATAAAAAAAATAATAATGATATTTTTATCATTAAAAAAATCAAACTCATTTCTTTTAAATGTGAAACCTTCAAACCCCACACACACTAGTGAACGCACTGTGTTAGTAGCATCCCTTCTCTGTCATCCTTGGCAGCTGAAATAAAGAAATGCAAAACAAAGCCATGGGAGAGTGAGTAGAACATTATATTATAATGCAGTTGATAGTGGGGGTGTGGAGACCCAGGAAGTTTTCGTCTTCTAAATCAGACTATGCAAACAACTAATTTATAACATAATATTGTTTATATTGATTGTCAATACTTCTTCTCATCTCAGGAAGAGATCATCCCATTGTCTATTATTACCTGAAGCCTTTAACTACAAATGAAAGCAACTGAATTTGGTATCACCAGACTACAGATTCATCTATTTCTCAACTTTGCCCTTCTCTTGTCTCTGGCTACACTCTCTCATTTCCTGCAATAAGAATGTCATGTCATTCATGACATGCGGGGGAATTCATTGGAGAAAGCAATTATGTTTGGAAGAGTTAGTGGTAAAAGGAAACCAGGCAATCAAAGAACACAGTGGCTGGACACTATCAAAGTGACACTAATCAGAGCATAGAAAAACTCAAAGAAATAGTGCAAGATCAGAAGATGTGGAGAGGCTAGGCCAGTTGGTGGTCCATCAAAAGAAATAACCTGTATCCTAAGAACCTTCACTTAACCAGTGGTGTGGAACAGGAGCTATTTTTTGGCTGTCACCTCTGTTCTAACTTCTGATTTCTGACCTAAGAAAGCTTGCTTGCTGCAACTTGTGGCAAACCCAGTTGGGTTACATCAGTGCCTCCAGACCCAAAGGTGCTTCTTCAAATGACAACTGGACTTTCAAGGACTTTCAAGAAAGTCCAGTTGCCTCTTGAAGAAGCATCTTTGGGACAACCATGACTTGGATGACTGAGAATCTCCATAGACAGTGCCTCCAGAGGACAGAGAGTTGAGGACTGGATTAATGTCTTCAAGTTAAGATGGTTTGGGAAGTGGACCTAGGGGGAGCAGTAATTGCTTTCATTCTTGGGTGAGAAGCTAGGGGTAAGGTGAATCTGGCTTACCTGGCACATTGAAAGTGGAGCTTGTTTTCTTTTGGTTATCCAGGTGAGAGTGGGATGCTCAGGGGGTGATGTTGAGTGGGTGATGAGTAGGTTCCTTTTATCACAGCAGCTAAATACTAGGTAGAAGCATTCAAGTTCTGGAGTTTGTTAGCCAAAGGGCTCTTAGTGAAATTGTAGCTGGTCCTTTTGACAAGGGCAGAAAGGAAAGCAAGTGATTGTACACTGCTGGGGGAAGAGAGCAGCAGGAACACCAGGGCAAAGGGAGATATGTCAAGAATGAGAATTCATCAGAATTCCAGAGGGAAATTGGTATCATTCCTGAAGTGTTTCCTGGCCCAATTGAAAACTTAATTTCAGCTTCGATTGAGTAGGTGACAATGGCCTTGGATCAAATTGTTCCTATGCAGATTCTCTGTTTCTGAATCCCAGGTACCACCCTGCTTTTCTTTGTAGGATTTGTCTTGTGGCAAAAACATGCTTCATGTCATGCTTAACACATCCATAAATAGCCAACTAGCAACCATATTTTGGACCATGTCCCTTTTTTGGTGGGGTTCTTTGAGTTTCTTTCTCACACTTCCTTCTATCACCAGACTATTTAATCTTTTCTTCAAGCACTCTCCCCACTCCCCACTTTTATGGCTTTCTCATATTTCCCCAAGGTCAGTTCTACATTCTTTTATACTATGTTCAAGTTTACATGTAAATAAATGATAATGACAAACTGCCTTTGAAAGGAAAGGCTTCAAGTAATGTTTTTGGTTGCCAAATAGGTGGGACCATGCAACATGAATTTAGGAATGGTTTGTGAACCTGGGAAGTCCCAAAACATTTCAAGAGAAGACAGTGACAGCCTACTTCCATAATCCTGATCAAAAAATTGCAATGGGTGAAGACACTAGGAATCAATTGACTTAAGAATATGTTTGCATAATGTAGTGCTTCTAAGATGGTTTTCATTAGTTTGTCACCTCCAAATGAAGAAAATCTCGGCCTACCTTTTCAGCAGTTGACTGGAGCCCTGGAAACCTGAAACGGGACACTAAGGCCTAAAGATTATCTACCTTCGAATAAAGTGAATGTGTAATCATACCACTTTTCTAGAAAGTATTCAGGCTCCTACATGTACCTAGAGAGATCTTTTGTTCTCTAAACCTCTTTCTCTCAGGAAACTATATGTTCTCCTTTTCTGTAGGTAGGACAAAGGCTGTTTGTGGCCCAGTTAGGTTCTGCCTTATTTCTGAAAATTTAATTGTCAGTTTTAGTATATGATTAGTTTTTAATTCAGCTATTTGATCAAAGAGCCATTTTCCATCTTATACTTAAGTTTTATTAACCTTCATGAAAATTAGAAATCTTATCGTGGTGGATAACAAATCACATTCTGATCATGTAAAGCCAGCCAAAAGCGGGGACTGAGTGATCCGCCAAAAGCAGGGACTGATAAGCAATTAGAGATACCCAATTCAACTCAACAGAATGTGACATTCAATTCACCAATAAATGTCATGTAACAAATCGGATGCCCTTTACAGTTTTAATTATATAAAAGAGGGCATTTAACAACTTTTTGCTTAGCAGAGATTTATCAAACTGGATAAACAGTGGAACGAGGCCCAACAAGGTTCTTAGTTACAGAATATAAAATAGAACTTAAATGGGAAAGCTGTCATGTATGCTTTGATTTTATTGACACTTGCAAGATTTTCAGTATAACCAAAGGAACATTCACTCTTTTCTTAAACGTATAAATTGGAAAAGGCCATTTAGGCCATCTGGTCTAATTCCCTTTGGATTAAAGTATCCCTGACTGTTTAGCCTTGAATGCATTCAGTGAAGAGGAATTCATTATCTTTCACTGCTTTTACTACTACCCCTCATATGTGATCTTTCACTGCTTTTACTACTACCCCTCATATGTGATCTTCTTGAAGAGGGGGGTGCGGACCTGGCCGGTATTACCGAGACCTGGTTGGGCCACGAGGGGGGAGTTCCCCTCGTGGAGATGTGCCCACCGGGTTTCCTTGCATTCCACCAGCCGAGAGCCCAGGGCAGGGGTGGGGGAGTAGCGGTCATTATTAAGGAAGGTCTGGGTCCGAGGGAGGCCACTGTACCTCAGATAGCCGGGTGTGAGTCCGCCTTTGTGAGATGGGGTCCCGGTGGGCAGATGGGTCTGTTAGTCACGTACCTGGCTCCCTGCCACGTGGCAACGACCCTGCCCGAACTTCTCAATGTTATAGCCGAGGTGGCGGTTGATACCCCCAAGCTTATAGTTATGGGGGATTTCAACCTGCCATCTATCGGCGAGACATCTGAGATGGCTCGGGAGTTCATGGCTTCCATGACGGCCATGGACCTGACCCAGGTAATTCAGGGCCCGACTCACATTGGTGGACACACCCTGGACTTGGTTTTTGTCTCTGGTCAGTGGCTGAGTGGTCTTGATATTGGGGATATAGGTGCTGAACCCTTGTCATGGACTGACCACTCGCTCCTTCGTCTCGACTTTCTGACCGTTACACCCCATCGCAGGGAGGCGGAACCAACTAGGTGGTTCCGCCCCAGGCGCCTGATGGATCCTGATAGGTTCCAGACGGAGCTTGGGCCATTTCCTGAGACACTGACACGCGACTCGGCTGAGGACCTGGTGGCTGCCTGGGATAGGGCAGCCGGTGGGGCCTTGGACCGGGTCGCGCCTTTGCGGCCTCTGACCCGGCGCCGAACTCACTTATCTCCTTGGTTCACCGAGGAGCTGAGGGAGATGAAGCGCCGGAAAAGACGCCTAGAGAGTGGTTGGAGGGCTAGTCGCTCTGAATCCGACTTAACACTAGTAAGAGCTCATATTAAGACTTACTTAGTGGCAATAAAAGCGGCGAAATCTAATTATTTCACCGCTCTTATTGCGTCATCAGATAATCGCCCAGCCGCCCTGTTTAGGGTGACCCGCTCCCTCCTTCACCTGGGAGCGCGGGAGGACCCCTTGCAGGGTCGTGCTGAGGATTTTGTTCAATATCTGGATGATAAAATAACTCAGATTCGGGATGAGCTGGCCTCTGACTGGGTTAGTTCGGGCGAGGTGACTGAGCCCAGTCTTGAGAGTGTTATCTGGGCTGAGTTCGATCCTGTGGCTCCTGAGGACGTGGACAGGATCCTGGGTAGACTGAACGCTACCACATGTTTGTTGGACCCGTGTCCCTCCTGGTTGGTGCTGGCCTCCCGGGAGGTTACACGAGGCTGGCTCCAGGAGATTATAAATGCTTCTTTGAGTGAGGGTGTCCTTCCGCCTGCCTTGAAGGAGGCGGTGGTGAGGCCCCTCCTCAAGAAGCCCTCCCTGGACCCGGCTGTTTTGGTAAATTATCGTCCTGTCTCCAACCTCCCCTTTTTAGCGAAGGTTGTTGAGAGTGTGGTGGCGCGGCAGCTCCCCCGGTACCTGGATGAAGCTGTCTATTTAGACCCGCTCCAGTCCGGCTTCAGGTCTGGTTACAGCACCGAAACGGCATTGGTCGCGTTGGTGGATGATCTCTGGAGGGCCCGGGGTAGGGGGTACTCCTCTATCCTGGTGCTGTTAGACCTCTCAGCGGCTTTTGATACCATCGACCATGGTATCATGTTGCGCCGGTTGGAGGGATTGGGGGTGGGGGGCACCGTTCTGCGGTGGTTCTCCTCCTACCTCTCCGACCGGTTGCAATCGGTGTTGACAGGGGGGCAGCGGTCGACCCCGAGGCGCCTAGTATGTGGGGTGCCACAAGGGTCGGTCCTCTCGCCCCTTCTGTTCAACATTTATGTAAAGCCGCTGGGTGAGATCATCCGTGGTTTTGGGGTGGAATTCCATCAGTACGCTGATGATACTCAGCTGTACATTTCCACCCCAGACCACCCCAACGATGCCGTGGAAGTGATGTCCCAGTGCCTTGAAGCTGTGCGGGTCTGGATGGGGAGAAACAGGCTTCGACTCAACCCCTCCAAGACTGAGTGGCTGTGGATGCCGGCGTCCCGATATAGCCAACTGACTCCATCGTTGGTTATTGGGGGCGAATCATTGGCCCCCACGGAAAGGGTGCGCAACTTGGGCGTCCTCCTGGATCCACGGCTGTCATTAGAGGATCATACGACGGCTGTGGCCAGGGGGGCTTTTTATCAGGTCCGCCTGATACGCCAGTTGCGCCCCTTTCTAGATCGGGACTCCCTGCGCACAGTCACTCAGGCGCTCGTCACGTCTCGCTTGGACTACTGTAATGCTCTCTACATGGGGCTCCCCTTGGGATGCATCCGGAGGCTTCAACTGGTACAGAATGCGGCCGCGCGGGGGATTATGGGAGCGACAGGGCGCTCCCACGTGACACCTCTCCTGCGTGAGCTGCATTGGTTGCCGGTTGATTTCCGGGTGCGTTTCAAGGTGTTGGTAATCACCTTTAAAGCGCTCCATGGCTTAGGACCAGGGTACTTACGGGACCGCCTTCTGCCACCTATTGCCTCCCACCGGCCGGTTCGCTCCCACAGAGAGGGCCTCCTCAGGGTGCCGTCAGCCAGACAGTGCCGGCTGGCGACCCCCAGGGGGAGAGCATTCTCTGTGGTAGCCCCCACTCTCTGGAACGATCTCCCTCCAGATCTGAGAACTATTGCTGACCTCCGGACCTTTCGTCGGGCGTTGAAGACTCATTTCTTCCAACTTGCCGGACTTGCCTGATCCCTCCTATTTTTAAATATTTTTAAATATTTTAAATTTTAAATTATTTTAAATTATTTAAATTTTTAGAGTTTTAGTGTTTTATTGATATATTTTCAGCCTAAATTTATATGGACTTTTAGAACATTTTAACTTACTATATTGTTATTGGTTTTAAACTGGCTGTTCACCGCCCTGAGTCCGGTAGGAGAAGGGCGGTATAGAAATTCGATTAATAAATAAATAAATAAATACTGAGGAATGTTCTTTTTCTAACAAATGAAATTAAAACTAATTTGCTTTTTTGTATCTTAAATCATATATTATGTGGGTTACACTCTGAAACAATGCAGAATAAATTTAAATCATCTTCTGGGTAACACCCTTTCAAGAATGCCTTGGTAGCCTCTTTCAGTCTTCTTACCCAAGTCTAAACATTCTCAACTCCTTCAGTCTCTCTATTTACAACTTAAGGGCTTATCCAAAATGCCCCATTGCTTTGCCACAGAAGGATCAGGAATTCATTTCTGGAGGGTTCAAACCAGTGATGAAATCCAATTTTTTTTTTTACTACCAGTTATGTGGCCTTGGCTTGGTGGGCGTGGTGTGGCATGGTGGGCATGGCAGGGAAAAGGTACTGCAAAATCTCCATTCCCACCCCACTCTGGAGCCAGCCAGAGGTGGTATATGTTGGTTCTCTGAACTACTAAAAATTTCCACTATTGGTTCTCTGAACTGCTCAAAATTTTCACTACCAGTTCTCAGAACCTGTCAGAACCTGCTGGATTTCACCCCTGGTTCAAACAGATGGCACATTTTTCTGCTCTGCTTCAAAATCACACATTTCCATTTTACGTCACTCTGAGTGCTCTTATTCATCTCAGGTAGCACACTTGTTGCAAAGTCACCCAGTAATTCCTTCGCTACTTTGAAGAGGAAGTCAAAGGTTATTATATAGTCTGTGACAGTCTTTTAAAACTGCCTTTTACCATCAGTGCTATAACACTACAATAAGTAGAATTCTTGCTTTCAAAATAGTAGGTTGTTGGTTTGAAACTTGGCAGAACTATGTGTGTGTGTGAGCCTCCTTTAACACCCCCCCTCCAAAAAACCCTCCAAAGCTCTAGCAGTGTACTTTGCTTCTTTTATTTTCTTTCACCCAAGACAAATGTTTTTGTAGGAGAAAAAAATCGTGTTAGTCTATGGTGACAAGAATCAGAAATCTAGTAACACCTTTTCTGACTAACATTTTATTAAAAGATTTTGTTAGCTTTAGTTTATTTCATCATAGTGGCAGTGTGGCTAGGCTGATGGGAGAATTAAATTGGAGTAAGATGGAAAGAAAGGAGGGTGGAAAGAAGGGAAAGATAGAAAGGTTCCCCTCGCACATATGTCCTAGTCGTTCCCGGCTCTAGGAGACAGTGCTCATCTCCATTTCAAAGCCGAAGAGCCAGCGCTGTCCGAAGACATCTCCATGGTCATGTGGCCAGCCAAAGGCGCACAGAATGCTGTTACCTTCCCACCAAAGGTGGTCCCTATCTTTCTACTTGCATTTTTAACATGCTTTCGAACTGCTAGGTTGGCAGAAGCTGGGACAAGTAACGGGAGCTCACCCCATTACACGGCACTAGGGTATTTGAACCGCTGAACTGCCGAACTTTCGATCGACAAGCGCAGCGTCTTAGCCACTGAGCCACCCGGTCCCTCTCATAGATTGGTTATGCAGATGCAATTTATACAGGTCACAGATTACCAGTAGTTTGCTAATTAATAATATGTTAAATATCCATCATATATCTTGAGACCTTCAGATATTGCCTGAAATGTTTGATATGTGCTCAACAATTTTTTTCTGTAATGATGCTGTTAAAGTTATGCTCTTTTGAAACATTCACTTTGAGGTCTGCTCTGAAGTATCCTGGAAGGATGAAATGCTCTGATATTACTTTCTCCTTGATTTGAGTCATGATATTAAACTTACGTTCATTAAGTCTTTTGTTCAAAATTTGTCCCATGCATCCTATATAGAATCCAGTAGGGCACTGATGGCAGATGACAGCATAGATCATAAGAAGGTGCATCTAATAGGTGTCACTGTCTGTACTTGTTGGTCCCATAATGATTTCACCCTCAGCTTCCAAACAACTGAAAAACTAAGGGCTGGAACTTGGGGAAAAAATATTTAAATCTGTACTACGGATTTGAACCACCAAACTGCCGACTAGAGGAGATGAAAAGTGGTGCACCACTGTTGGAGTTTTATTTTGCTTTTGCTTTTTTAAAGCACAAAGAAAATCAGCAAGTAATGAAAAAATAGTAATATTTTACTATTGGGTTTCAAACCTTCCATTTACAAGGCAGCAGTTATGCTCATGGTAAGGATAAGTATCAAAGGAATTTCAAAGAAAAAATGCAATAAGAATCAGGTGAATTTTTTAAAAGCAAGATGGGCCTATATATTTGTGCATTTTGACAGTTTAATGTTGCATATATAAATCCAGTATAAATTTATATGTATTTAACTTGCAAAGGCATGAAAAGAAAAGTCACTGCTTTCCTGGAACAGGAAAACGGGGAGGGCACAGCAACAGGGGGAAAGTCCAATGGGAGGATTTGGTAGTGTACAATTTGAACTGAATATGAATACATTGCAAGCTACATAATACATTGCTAAATTGTCTCGGTCAAGATAGGAATTTTTGAACAGGCTCAGAATCAAGCTGGTATTGGCAGAGGTCAGGAGCAACATACAGTAAGTGGTAAGCATAGATGTGCTCTTTCTTTCTAAGTGCTTAATCATCTTTGCTACCCTTCACTGAACCTGCTCTATTTGCCTGAATCCTCCTTAAAATAAGGCACACAGATGTGGATACAACATTCAAAGTATCTTCTGACCACTGCAGGATAAAGTTGAATTGAATAATCTGAAAACTCTACTTCTATTAACAAAGTCTAAATTTGTATTTGTATTTGCCTTTCTTTTTGATCCTATATCACAGTTCTTATAGTCTTCTACCTGAAATGGCAATCCTATACAGTTATCCTAAGAGTCTAGCAGGTCCTTCCTGTTTCCATGACGAAGGCAGAAAAACCCTTAAACATTGTTTCTTGACTTTGGTCCCAGTGTTATGGGAGTGTCCCTTACAGTGAACCTTTACAAGTAAGATTAGCCCTTTCCTGTTAATGTTTTAGAAGATGACAAAGATGAAGTTTTATGGGGCATATATGATGATGAAATTTTGCCATCATAGTTTTATTGTTGTTATGATTATTATTGTTCTGGATTATTTAATCATGTTGTGTTAAATTATTGTAACTATGCTTAGATTTAAATATTTTGCGTTTAGGTAACATGGATATTTTAATTGCATTTATATTGTGAATGTTTCATGGATCAATTATCAACTGTCATTGGTAGATTTTTGCAGTTTAGAAATGATAACCAACTGCAGTTCTAAGATTGTTTTCATAAATATTATAGATAAGTCAGCTATCTTCATCCTATCATATCAAGGCACACATTTAACTGGGTGTATTACTTAGAATACTATGGGCCACTTTATCAATATTAGTTGAAATAAGATATTTTACTGAGCAATTGGTATACCAGTTATTTTCACTTCTATTTGTTATGTTGTATGCTTTTTAGAATTTCCAGATTTGGAAAAGTTACTAAAATTGTAAAATAACCAAATAAATATACCTACAGAAGGCATTTGTGTTGTATGTCACATCTTTCATCAACCACAGATTCTGAGCTCTAGTTTTTCTAGCAGTATCTTTATTAAACTGAGCTTCCACTTCAGTACTGTATGTACATTATTCATACTGGTGACATAGCCTTCTTGTATCTCTCACATGAATTCTTGTTTTGAAATGGGTGGAGAGGAAGAAATGTTCTTCCTCCTTCATTAAAATTGTTTGCAAAGTTGTTTTTGATGGGGTTTTTTCAGGAACTTTTAACTATCTTGAGCTCCTTTTTACATTAGCTTCACCTGCTGTAAAATCCCATTTGCCTCTGCTCAGATTTTTATTTATTAAAATGTGTCTTTTTCTCCAAAACAAAATTCAGTTACATTCAGAATAAATTGCAATATGTCACCTTCCTTCAGCGCTCTTACTATCACCACTCTCTCAACCACATTTTCTTCTTTGATTTCTTTCTTTTCTTTCTATCTAGAAGCTGTCGACAATATTGTCAAATCCATTGGGTTTCCAACTTTGTGGAGATATTTTAACACACAGTGCAATTTCATCTTCCTCTCTGTTGCTTTTGAAATAATTACCGGTACATTTCTTACCAAATGCAATTGTATGGAGTTCTAAGTCAATTCTTTTCATTTCCCACTTGGATCCTAACATTTATTTTTTTGTAATTTCTGAGCTGTGCTAGTTTGCAATTATCTAACTCTGTGCCACAGCCAAAGAACCTAGTAGTTCTTTTCTGATACTTTTAAGCATTCTCATCCAATCTCCCCCCCCCCCCACAACCCCCCACCCCCTCACCCCCACCCCCACATTTACTTCTTGCATATTTCTGGACTCATCTAGTATACTACAGTGGTTCAGAAATATTTTTTACAGTATATATCTATTAGTTTAATACTGAAGTAGAGGGTTTAAAAAAACAACAACCTAGTATATGTTTTTCTTTTGCAGCTCATATATCTGTCTGCACCTGTTTCATTGTTGTTGTTATTATTTTCTTTTCCTGCCTTCTCTTATATATTTTATCCTTCCTGAATGAAGTGACTGCAGCCATGTTGCCATATAACTTACATTATCTTATTATGACAGTTTCGGTTCAATTGAAAAATAGCTTATATAACCAGCAGGCATGCCTGCTCTTAGAATTTTTTTTTTAATTTAATTTATATGCCGCCCTTCTCCAGAGACTCAGGGCGGCTTACAATGCGTTAAGCAATAGCCTTCATACTTTTGTATATTTATACAAAGTCAGCTTATTGTCCCCACAAACTGGGTCCTCATTTTACCTAGCTTAGAAAGGATGGAAGGCTGAGTCAACCTTGAGCCTGGTGAGATTCGAACTTATAGTAATTGCAGACAGCTGGTGTTAATCACAATGCTTTTAATCTGCTGAGCCACCAGGCCCAGCAGACTAAACTTTGTAGCAAAGTTCTCACCTTTCTACCCCAACAAGACTTTGTGTCATTAACAAGTACATGGTAATGGTATTTTCTCCCCATGAGTTCAGTTCAATGTTGATACAGTTGGGCTTTTGTAATTACATTCAAGTTTCTATGTATTTATTTACCACCCCAGTCTTGAGACTCTGGGTGGCTATTAGTATTCGAGGAACTGTCACTAAACTAAATCCAGAATTAAGCTAAGAGTTTCTATAAAGTCTAATTTCTGGGATTTGGGGATATGGGATTGAAAGAACTCCTTACTTGACCCTTCTCTCTTTAGAAGTCTCTGGTTGCAAAGAGAGTTTTAAGAAATCTTATATATGCAAACACCCATAAATGAGAGCTGGGGACCAGTTTAGAGACCAGATGAGAAACCTCAGCAACCTGAATTAGCTTGACAAGTTCTCCATTCCTGTTTCAGAACCAATTTAAATCAGAAAGCAGGAGGGCAGGCTTAGGAAATAAGATCTTGGATGCTAATGCATTGAACTCCATTAGCTAGTCAAAGAACTCATTTGGAACTAACAAGGGCTCAGCTATTCAGATCTTAATCAACATTACCAATGAAGCTTACGCAATTAAAAATATATTAAGGTAACACAAGGTGGTTCTACAGGGCTCAGTGCACTCCCGCATGTTGTATAATCAACATTGTCTGATTAGAGGCATTGTGTAAACTAATGACAGTTAAAGAGTATTTCATTATGGTTCCACACAACTCAGTGCTTTCTCCCAGGTTGATTAGTATCTACTTTGAAGCTGCTGGGGAAACCATCTGTAAATCTGTATTTACATCTGTATCATCAATACACAAAAAATTAAATTGTCTAAAAGATTGCAAAGTTCTTCTACAAACTTTTGATCATTAATGCTACTTAGACTGCCTGGTTAGTTTAGGCTGGATGGTTGTTCATTTATTATTATGTTTGGTGACAGTCAGCCAGATGTTTAAGCTTAATTTTATCCACCAATCAAGTCCTTCTCAAGGATCTGGGATAGGCAAATGTTGTTCGATGGCATAAGAGGAATCATTGCAGAATATAAACTGTTTCAAGTGAAGTGCCTTTTGGAACTGACTGACAGTGATTTTGTCAATGCTGATGGTGTTTTAAAGATGTTCCAGATGTTTTAGGATTGCACCCAAGGTACCTGTTACTAATCTTTGCTTTCTTTTGCCACAGTGATTCTACTTCTATTCACAGGTCTTTCTATTTTGTGATTTTCTCTTTAGCTTCTATTCTGCTGTCTCCAGAAACTGCAACGTTCACCATCAAGACTTCTGTATCTCTTACTAACAATTAAGTCTGGAGTATTACCAAGCAGGTGTTTGCATGTTGAAGTCTAAAGTCTCAGAGCACCTTAGTTTCTTCATCGTTTATTATTATTGCACTTATTAACAACCTCAAGTTTTTGTAAAGTGTTTGATCAATGTATGCATGTATGAACACAATGTTGTTTTGTTAAAGTCTGGAATCCATTTAGAGGAACCAGAACAGACAAGAGTAGTACTTCAAACTTCAGAGACACTCTGCCAAATTCCCTTCCATTTTCCCCCCTGATCAAAATAAAATAAAATAAAATACCTTTATAGCATATTTTTTTATAGTCACTTTCATGCATCAGAAAGTAAGCCTAGAGTGTTATCATTAAATAATAGATAATAGTTGATTCTCAGACCTTATCTGATAGGGTTCTAAAAATTTCAAATTGCTTTAACTTAAAGCTAAAAAGCCTATACCTTTTTCAGTAAACTGTTCAACATTGAATAATAGTTTGCCAGGATCAAAAGACTGAATTTTTATAAACATTTAGCCATTGTCTCCTTCATTGCAATGAACCCATGCTCTCTAGGACTATTGTTAATTACTTCTTAATATGGGGGAAAATCTCCCATTAGAAGTTTCTATTTCTGACTTTAAAAATACTTTTTATATTATTGACACCCCCACCCCACCACTATTTTATGAAATAAAGCACTAACTTTATGGCCTGGAAAATTTTCTGTGATTTTATCTTGGAATCTCCCAGGTACCTTAATTAATTTCTCAGCATTACCATCAAAATCATAGTAGCTACACATTATGAGGACTGAAGCTCAAGACATCTGGAGGATCTTACACTGGAAATTAATATAGGTATTATACAGAAAATCCAGGATTGCCAAGCAAACAAAATTGCCAGAGATCAGAGTACCTTGGTAATTATAGTTTTTGTTTACAAGTTACCAAATAAGACACACTTTCCAAACGATAAGCATCAGAATTAATTTATTTTAGATACATTCTTTGTGCACATTAACGTAAGATATTAGTGCTCCTCAGTCACATGGCACTGCTAATGCTCTTCATTTTGAAGGCTACACAGGATAAAATACAAATAGGAATTAACAGAGATACACAGCAGAAACCACTGAATAAAAATCACAAAGCAACTTCTGTGGCCAGAGCAACTGAGCATCCCCATGCCCTTGTTTTTCTGCCAGGTCAGAAACAATCAGCAAAATCATCAGTACAAATAACGATGAAGAAAACTGCACAATGTAAGACACTGAGATCTACCTAGCTAGAGCCAGGCTTTTCAAAATGAATTACAGAAAGAAAAAAAAAACTACCCAATGAAAGTTGTTGTCTCACAATCCCAGACTCCAATTTCGTTACTTTTTAATATTGATTCAAGAACAGGACCATTTGCAACATTTCAAGTATTTCATAAATCTGAGGACTGAAAGTTCCAGGAAAATAAAACTATCATAAGCTGGTTACATTTTACTATATAGAGTTCTCTCTTCCCTACCTCCCCTAATGGGAAAATGGGGGCAGATTCACGTTCTTCTATCACTAGGCAAAGAGGCAACAGTTCCCTGCGTTATAGAATCCAAAAAGCTTGAAAAGATGAACTTTCATGGAAGGACTCAAACTATGAAAACTTTTAAAGAAATATTAAAACATAAATAAAACCTATTATCTTACGTACAACAAGATTCCCCAGAAACCAATCAGAAAATACAGATAACCATTATGAGATAAGGAATTGAGGAATTGGATTAGAGATAATGCCCTTTCACACTAAACACAATAGCAACTAATATGGGATTCCATTTGATGTGCAAAATAAATTCAGTACAGTACTAATGTTTCTTGGCATTTATGATACTCAAACCTTAATCTTCATAGTGTTCTTGAGAGATGAGTAGGTATTCCATTATCATTATTCCATTCAGTGAGTTTACAGTACCTGCTCTAACCTTTAAAAGCTGCTGGTTGCAGTGTAGCTGTAAATAGACATACTCATTGACAATGTTTATAAAAGGGGCTATGAAGTACATACTGATCTATTTTACTTTAACTATCCAAGAGAACTAAATACCCCTTTTTGACACCGAAGCCTAAAGAAAATTAGGTTACAACAGTCCCTTGACTGCAAACTATATTTAATATGCTGATCCTAAAAGATGGCTAACATGGAAATGTTAAGGATGCAATGAAACATGGGTCTGCTTTAAGTTCACATTTTTTTTCTCTCTCTAGAAAGGTTCAATATGTAGCTACTACTGCAGTAATAGCACAGCTATGCTTAGAAATGTGCTAGATTTTTGACTGTGACGGTCCTTAATGGCTTTGAGTTTTCATGAGGGAAAAAAAGAGTGATATCCAAATTAGTTTGGAGGTAGTTGTTGTTTTGAATAGCAATTTATTATGGAACGTGTTGAATTATTCTTTCCAATAACACCAGATTTGTTCCAATTGCACAATTAAAAAGCAGATAAATAACTTTATGAAGTGCTGAGCACGATATATTCAGAGATAGGAAAGCATAATGTTTACCAACTCTCCAACTCTGTGAGGCTTGTGACTTATTGCCAGAAAAGTCACATTTTTACTTTTGCTTGCTTGGCCAGTGTTAAATATAATGTTACACATGTAGCAGGTGAGAATAAGAGCAAACTTCTATTGAGAATATCAGAAATCATTTTTGTACACCATCCTCACCCCAACGAATTCAGTGTCCTGAAATTCACTGCCAGCATTCTGGCAATGGTCTTCCTCACCAATAGGAGAGTGCAAAAAATATATATGTAGCCAGACAATGCACTTACACCTTCAAACTTTACACTGTTTCTGTTGACATACAAAAATAAAATCAGCTACAAGGACAGCGTCTACAAAACTGCCTCTTTATATATTTTAAGACTGATTTAAAAGGCATTGTAGTGCCATAGTTCCTTATCCCAAGCAGGGAGAATGGAAAACTCAGGAACCAGGACGAGGCAAGAATTCCCATTAAAGGAAAATTTCCCACCTCTCAGCTCTATCACTTCAGTTTCAGCATCTGCAGCACTTCTTCCTGCCCTGCTGCTGAGCTCAGAATTAATCAGCTCTGTTTCCCCCAGTAATGTCAAGGTGCAATCATATGGGTGCAGAGCTGATGAAGAAACAGCACAAGCACCACCTCTAAAGGAGACACTGGATTGCTGAACGATTATCTATTTATTTAACACTATTAGTATGCTGCCTTGTTTTTACAACTCTAGGCAGCTTACAACAAACGCAATAAAACACCTATAAAATACTCAAAAAAACCCAAGCCATTAAAACAAATAAATACTATTAACAAAATTATTAATTAAAAAACTGTTACTACCATTAGACAGATTTGAACAAATGCCCCACAGAGCTAGCTGCCTGTTCGGTCACTACCCAAACACCATTAGAAACCAAAAAGATTCATCAGGTGTTTGCAGCAGACCAATTCAATCAGCCTGATCCCTTGAAGGTTGATGGAGGCTATCAGTCTGACTCAATGAAAGGCTAATATACCAACCGCATTTCTGCTTTTCATCTGCCTATTAAGAATGTCTTCTAGTTGAAATTTTTCTAACCTTCACAAAGGCTTGGCAAAAGCACCATTCTTGGCACATTAGAAAATGCTCCTTAAAGGTCTCTGAAAAGTAACAGTAATAAATAGTAATAAAATAAGGTACAGTGCATTCAACATAATTAGTGATTAAATGAGGAATGGGTGTAAACTGCAGAAAGACATTAGCAGGCAACCAGCTTCATATGTTTCATCACTTTTCATTCAATGGATAGATCCACAAAACACAATAAGTTACTGTTTAAATGTGGCTTAGTAACTAAGCTGAAAGTGGTTGAATTCATAGAGTACACTAAGCCATAAACCTGATTTAAAAACCAAAATGGCTATATCCAAACACTAAACCAAAGTCAAACAGTGAAACCATATAGTGGCTCAATTAGATAAAACACTTATTTTTGGCACTGATTTAATTGTACCATGGTAAACACATTTCTTAGCACTTAAAACTAAACCATACTTCTAGGGCATCAGGGTACAAAAGTGTAATTTTAGCTGACTCTGAGACAATAGCAACCGGAAAGTATTCTAATTTTTTTAAAAATATCTCTCAGAATAAACATAATCCTTGAACAAGAGGTCCCTATTTTATCTGACATCTTCCTTTCTAATCAATGTTGTTTAATTAATTACTCTTTAAGTTCCATTCCACCTAAAAAAGTAAACCATTTTTTCCCATCTTAACTGAATGTTTAAGATAGATACATAGCTTTGTGATCAATACTGAGTGGTGACAAAAAGCTGCTTTAGTCCTCTGGACTCCAGCCTTCCCATCATCAGTTATATAGAAGCCTTCATTTGATGTTCTAGAATGAACAATATGTGGATTTGTGAAGTAAAACTGAAGGCAAGGCAAATGATGACACTGGAAGAATTCTGCATACTGAAACTCCCCATAATGGCTCAAGAGCTAGTCTGGTGTAGTGGTTAAGGTACTGGGCTAGAGAATAGAAATCTAGTCTTCCCTTAGGCGTGAATGCCAGCTGGGTGTTTTGGGGCCAGTTACTCCCTCTCAGCCCAATCTACCTCACAGGTATGTTGTGAGGAAAATTAGAAGCCAGGAGCATCAGTTCACCACCTTGAGTTATATATAAAAATTGAAGAGTAAAAATCTGATGATGATGATGTATTTGGACTGAGTTGATCTAAAGTACAAATAGAGGACAGAGAAACTCTTCTATTAATTCTAACAGATTTTGATTAGACACTGGAACACCACAAAGGTCAATGGTCAAAAAAGACCACCTAATTTTAACGTCTACTAATAAATTACAACATATTATGCACAACAATTAAAAAGGCAGTGCTGAATAAGCAAAAATGATTTTATAGTAACTGGTTAAAATCAGAAATAGCCCAATTTATACAGCAAGAATACAAAATCACTCATCAAATCAATGCCTTCATGACAATCTAACTATATGACAACGGGCAATAGTGAGGAAATCTTGATGTCTACCCAAATCTGTCTGTCTTCCCCTTACAGCTATAAATTTTAGAACATGGTCTATAAGACTGCAGTGAAAGGAATAGAGGGGGGAAATGCTGAAATTTGACATTTTTATACCTGCTTGTGATACTGAAACCATATAAAATAGCAGCCACTTTCAAAACCTTCCAGGTCACATCCTATATACAGTTATCATATAAAAGTCAGTCCTAAATCTAAATACATTAATTGATAAAACTCCTCTTTGACATGAAATATATTTAATGGAAGCAAGATTCTCTTATGAAACCATTTCTTCTCTTGTTCCTTTAATGCATTTTCTCTCTCTTTTAGTTATGAGTCTACAGTAGAACTGCAGAGGAATAGTGGAAGGTAAGCAGAAGCTGAAAGATAAAGGATATGCTGGAGCATGATATTCATTATTTAAGTCGCCTTACTCCTGCTTAAATATGGGATATTCTACATGCAAAGCATTTGTTTCATGACAATATGGTGAGCAATAATTAAAAATAATAAACATAATTTCAAGCAGCTCTTAAAATTTCTTCTGTACTAGGTTGTTTGGGTAAAGTTTTAATGGTGTGGATGTAAAAGTTAGAATTAATATTTATCCAAATTATGAATACTTTAGATTGGTTTTGCTGAGCTTATCACTTGAAATACTAGTATTAATTTGGACTCCTTGAGATGGAATTACATGAGAAATTCGAAACCAAACAGGTAAACATTCTATTTTCCAAAAATAAATAAATAACAAAAAGCATTTTGAAAAACTGTTAGACAAGAACAGTTCTTAAGAGATTTGGAAAGGAAAGCAAAGAAATGATAACTTTCTACCAAATCCTAATCCCTGTTTCGCATACAGTGAATTTTAAAAATGGCTTCAGTGGAAAAGATTTTCAGAATAAACTGACTGAATTTTAGATCAAATACAGTTATTCCTGGAAGGGCCATCTCTGAGGCGGCCAACAGCTGCACAAAATTAAAAATGGCCACCAGATTATACTCCCTATTGTTGGTTTATTACTAACCCTAACATAAATGTGAAAGTCCCAAATAAGCAAAACTTTGCTTGTCCTTAAGGTTGCTAAAAATGTTCCTGTTCCCCCCTCCCACCAAAAAAAATCAATTATTTGTAAATAATGGCCTGGATTTCACTGACATATTGAAGTATGTCTGGGACAATATTAGAGTGTTGGATTTGAGGCAATAAAGTAAAATGGAAGAAGGAAAGCTTTTAAGTGATTCTAGCAAACTACTGTAGTACCATAACATCAGAATATTAACTTCTTAGAGACTATCCCAAACTGTTAGGCAAACAGCAACAGTTAAAAACATTCACCAAGGATTTGTTAGGGAAATTTATAGTTCCACGGTTTTTCCTACTCCGAGGGGGAAGAGAGGCATATTATGACATATACCACCAGTCAGAAATTGGAGCTAGGAAGGTCAGTTTTGTCAGCATGTTGAATCACCCCTGGGACCACATGGTTTTAGAACCATTCTTGCATGGGTTACTTTCTCTGACAGTCTGAATCTCCTCCTCTGTTCTGCCTTTTGGTGGCTAGCCTTGTATTTGTTTTAAAAAATGATACAACTCCTCCCCTCTTAGAGCTCTTCTGATTCTCATGGAGAAAAGAATTAATTGCAAAGCAATTCAGTGTTACATTTACTGGGCACTTTAACTTGAATAAATAAACAAACAGACAAACAAATACCAGCATCTCTGAAAAATAAGTTAATGCAAAATAAATATATTTTGTGTATGTTCAAAAATAAAAATTAAACAAGAGTTTCCTTAGCCTTCACACTCCAACTGTACCATTACTCACCCTGCCATCAGCCCTGTCAAGTAATCAAGCACATGGCAGGGCTTCAGAAAGTACATGGTAGAGGAATAGGAGGCTTGGAAGAGGCACAGATAGGCTACATTTTTTAAATTAGCTTGATGAAACTATTCCAGTGACTCACACTGAGTAACGGGGGGCACAATGGGAAAATGGCAGTTATGTAACATGATTTGTTGAAGAGCAGATACAAAAGCCACAATGAGGTGCTTGGGTTGAATGTTCTTCTTACAGAGGCAGGTCAGTGCTGTTATGTCGTGTTTTCCTGGAAGTCCCATCATCCTTAGGCAGTGCTCTCTGTAAGCTGGACATGGCTGCTGTCTTTTTATGGTCAATGACCGCATAGGAATTGGTCCTGTGGGCTGGATGGGCAACCGCACATGGGACATGGGGGACTGGTATGCTTTGGTGCCCTTTACAAGGATCATCTTGCAGTTCTACCTGGATATAATTGAGCTGCCTTGGCTGCTCCAAATAGGGCCGGCAGAAGTCGAAATTGAAAACGCTCGGGGTACAACTCCGGTGCCGTTGCAAGCAACCTCCTCTACGCATGCCTCCATGTAGGGAAACCCTTTCTGAGTTCATGTAATTTCGTAAAGGGTCATCTTCTTCAATTTCTGGATAACCAGTGGAGGAAGGTGTCATTGCATCACCAGAGTCCTCATCATCCTGGCCCTGTCTTAGGGGCTGGCACTCCCACACAGGAGGCAATGATGGTAGGTTCTCATAGTGCAGTAGGGTGGTCCGGCGATGGGAGCAACTGGCAGGATTCAGGTCCTCACGAGGAATTTTCAAGCGCCCGCTACCCTGACGAAGTAAGGTTCCTCGAGAAGGCAGCAGACCGTTGAGGTTTTCATAAACACACTTGGGGGCGAGGCACTCGTCTTTGTAATCGTTGTTGTTGTTGTTGTGAGGGGTGCAGAAATGCCTTGAGCACTCCCAGTGGGGTCGACAGTAGCCATCACATTTCATCCTGTGCCTATAACCCAGGTTTGGGCCCAAAACAAACTTCACTTCTCCTGGCTGAAGGTAAACCTGGGGATTCCGGTCCTCCAGGGAGCAGCTATGGTTGGAATGAGCAATCGCAGGATGAACTTCAGGTAAGGAGTGCATACAATGGTGGCCCCTTATATCGTCTTCACCACTGGCTGTGTTTACATAGGTGTGGGACTGCAAAAAATATATATATACATATATATAACCAGGTGCTGACAATAAAGGTTGTCTAGAAATCCTGCACAGGATTAATATCTGCACAGCATTTAAAAATGCATGAACAGTTTAACAGTAACAGAGTTGGAAGGGACCTTGGAGGTCATCTAATCCAGCCCTGTTCACGCAGGAGACCTGTACTAGGGATTTGAACCGCCAAACTGCCAACTTTTCTGATTGACAAGCTCAGTGTCTTAGCCACTGAGCCACCTAGTCAGGCCATAAACAGAATGTTCTTTAACAGCAACAATATTAAAAAGAAATAGAGTCCCATCTTAACCTTGGGTTCTGTTATTAATAATTCTAATAATGTTCCCTGACTGAAAATACTTTTTAAAATCATTATCATTATCAGATCACACCTGTCCTATCACACGGTATTATGTTGCCTAATCAAATCTTGTACAAGTAGTCCTTGACTTAAAACGATTTGTTTAGTTCAAAGTTACAATGGCACTGAAGAAAGTGATTTATGACAGCTTTTCACACTTACAACCGTTGGAGCGTCCCTGTGGTCACATGATCAAAATTTAGATCGGGATGGATTCTATTTACCATTACTACCAGTTCGCGATGGGATCGCGAACTGGTCCAAACTGGGGGCAACCCACCAGATTCAGATGCTTGGCAAAGGACATGTATTTATGATGGCTGCGGTGTCCCAGGGTCATGTGATCACTTTCGTGACCTTCTGACAAGCAAAATCAATCCAGATTCATTTAACAATTGCAGTGATTCACTAAAAACCACGCCAAGGTTGTAAAATGGGGCAAAATTCACTTAATAACTTTCTCACTTAGCAGTGGAAGTTTGAGACTCAATTGTGGCCTTAAGACAAGGACAAAAAGGACTGTATGCAGGGGGATAAAAAAGACAATATCACCCCAATTCTTGTTTAATCAAGAAAACAATGTACACAGTTATGGAAAACCCATCCTAGCCTTTTTTTTATTTGAGGGTGGATGGAAATCAAACGATCAATACCCTGTGCAATGAGAAGGTATTATTATTATTGTGACTTTCTCATAACTGGGAATGAATACATCTTCTCAATAACCAATTTTTCCTGAAAATCAAAATTAGAAACTTGGTGCTGCATAACTGAAAAAAGAACAGGTACCTATTTTCCTATACCAGGGGTTGGCAACCTTAAACATTCAAAGAGCCACGAAGGTACTAACTGGAAGCCCCCTGTTCAATTCTGAAGCTGGCCAGAAGTCCAGTTTCCCCACCATAGAATCTCCTCCTAGTGTGGCGCACTTTTTCCTCTGCCGACCGGACATCTGATTCCCCCACCATGGAGTCTCTTCCTAGTGCGGCATCCTTTTCCCTCTGCCAACTGGAAGTCTGGTTCCCACACCATAGAGTCTCTTCCTAGCATAGCATCCCTTTTCCTCTGCCAACAAGAAGTCCGGTTCCCCCACCATAGAGTCCCCTACTAGCATTGCTTCCTTTTTCCTCTACCTGTCCTAACTGAAAGCCCTATCAATTATGGAGCCGACTGGCGACAGGGAGCCGCAGCAGAGGGATGAAGAGCCACATACCGCTCTAGAGCCGCAGGTTGCTGACCCCTGTCCTATACCAACATTAACTGGCATAGTTAAAATTAATTGGCACAGGTAATATTAATTGGTGCAGTGTTCCATTTCATATATAATACTTACTTGCCCATCAGGGATAATAAGAGCATGTGTAGCGTCCTCCCCAAGGGAAGAATGCCTTAGACCACTCATAGGGGCGTGGCAGGCTGCAGGGCAAGATGAGGGGTCCATAGGGAAGTTGTGGAACCCATTAGGAAAGCCTGGGACTATATATTCAAAAAATGAAGAAATGGGAGCACAATTAGCTTTACACAAAACTGTATACACATTTACCAAAAATACCCCCAAATACTTTGCTAATAGGCTAATGGACCCAGATTGTATGATTAAATTCTCTACTGTAATGAGACAAAACAATTATAAAAACTAGGCTAAAGTACCTATCTCAAATCTAAGTGCAAAATAAATCAAAGATCAAGATAACCAAGTCAAATAATAATCTTCCTATTTCTCATGTGTACTTTTTAACAGTAGTTTTGGTGATATTTTACTGGAAACTTAAACATATCTGATTATTGTGTTTGGTTGCCTTAGAAATAAAGCAACAAGCTCACATAAAACTTTAAACTTTACAATAAGCAAAAGACATGAATGAAGAGTAGAGTTGATTTTATGAGACCAGATGATTAAGTAATTAACAATACCTATCTGGAGATGAAACAGGTTGATACAACTGTTGCAAATGTGCTGAGGCTTAAAAGTAGCCCCAGTTCATAAAAAATGTATATGAAAACAAGGCATGACTCTCTTGCATAAATTAGACATGCCCAATACTATAAACATATTACAACTTCATTATAAAAGTGGATTGACATTATGGCTTCAACTGTGAATTGGCAATGGAAAGAATGAGCAACTCAACACTGACTCAAAACAGGGCCAAATCCCTATAACATTTTATATAAAGTAGGGTATAAATGTTTGGCACATGCTTAAAGAACAGTTTCACCCCATGCAAGTATTCAAATTCCTATCAAAACAAAATATTCTAACCAAGAAGGAATGTCTGTGGAGACATTTCTTCTGTGGAAACCAAGAAGAAATGTCTGTGGAGATTCTCAGTCATCTAGGTCATAATTATCTCAAAGATGTGTTTTTCTTCAAAAGACAACTGGACTATTTTTTCCTTGAAGAAGATGTTTCACTTCTCATCCAAGAAACTTCATCAGTTGTGATGGCAGGGGGATAGAAGGTTCCACAGCCAATTGCACCCTGATTCAGGTGATCCTGAGGGCACACATAAATTCCCAAGTGGCCTCAACAGCTCTCAGAGAGTGCTAAAGACCAGATGGCTGCAAGGAAATACAATCCTTCTATACTCCACCATCCTATCAGAACCTATCCTTCCATCCCCCCGCCATCAGAACTGATGAAACTTCTTGAATGAAAAACAAAAGGTTTCTTTTCTTCCACAAGAAAAAAAAACAGTTCAGTTGTCTTTTGAAGAAAAAAGAACCTTTGAGACACCAAGAAATAATCGTCTAGAACAGGGGTGTCAAACTCAATTTCATTGAGGGCCACATCAGGCTGTGGTTGACCTTGGGGGGGCTGGGGGACGTGGCCGACTGGGTGGGTGTGGCCAACTGGGTGAGTGTGGCCAGCTTGACGCCACTTCCCAAATTGCTGAATGTTTCCTCTATGCACTGGGTAGTCCGGGCCAAAGAGACACGGGCTGGCCCCTTACATTTTCCAGGATGGCCCCATGGGCTGGATCTGACTACATCGCAGGCCGGAAACAGCCTGCGGGCCTTGAGTTTCACACCTCTGGTCTAGAGTAAAAGTTAACATAGGCCTCATTCCCCTATCTCTTCCGGTTTGTAAGAGGGTCTCACTATCGGGTGTCTGGGGGGTCCGGGGTAGTTCCAGTTCAGCTGCATTCCTTGTAATGACAACAGGTTCCTCCACCACACTGATACTATTACACTGCATCAGATCCTGCAGCAAATTAAATATCTCTTCAGCTCTTGAGCACTTGAATGCAAAAATTCCTAGGCGAAGAAGAGAAAGTCTGTTTTAATGCTAGCATGTTCACACTATCTAAAACAAGAAATGCATATCAAAAGTTTAGTTTAGTTTAGTTTAGTTTTATTGCATTTATATACCGACCTTCTCCCCGAGGGGACTCAGGGCGGTTTACAGCCATATTAAAACAATCACGTATAAAAATTAAAACTAATAAAATAATTAAACTATTTGGCCGTAAAATTTAAAACCCCTAAAAACCCCTATTAAAATTAACACAAATTTAAGTCAGACCGGCTTGATGAAATAGTAGGGTCTTCAGGGCTCGTCGGAAGGCCCGGAGGTCAGGAATCTTTCTTATATCCGGGGGTAGTTCATTCCATAGGGCTGGGGCTTCCACAGAGAATGCTCTCCCCCTGGGGGCCGCCCGTCGGCATTGTCTGACAGGCGGCACTCTGAGGAGGCCCTCTCTGTGAGAGCGTATCGGGCGGTGGGAGGTATTCATTGGCAGAAGACGGTCCTGTAAATATCCCGGTCCTAAGCCATGGAGCGCTTTGAAGATGGTAACTAACACCTTGAAACGCACCCGGAAGACCACCGGAAGCCAGTGCAGGTCGCGCAAGAGGGGAGTTACCCGGGAGCGACGAGTCGCTCCCATAACCACTCGCGCGGCCGCATTCTGGACCAGCTGAAGTCTCCGGGTGCTCCTCAAGGGGAGCCCCATGTAGAGAGCATTACAGCAGTCCAAACGGGAAGTGACGAGAGCGTGAGTGACTGTGCGTAGGGCGTCCCGATCCAGAAAGGGACACAACTGGGCAACAGGCGGACCTGATAAAAAGCCCCCCTGGCCACGGCCGTCATATGATCATCTAAAGACAGCCATGCATCCAGGAGGATGCCCAAGTTGCAAGCCCTCTCTGAGGGGGGCAAGATCTCATCCCCAATAGCCAGTGATGGCACCAACTGGCTATATTGGGGCGCCGGCAGCCACAGCCACTCTGTCTTGGAGGGATTGAGTCTGAGCCTGTTCCTCCCCATCCAGATCCGTACGGCTTCCAGGCAGCGGGACATCACGGCAAGGGCATCATTGGGGTGATCCGGGGTAGAAATGTACAACTGCGTGTCGTCAGCATACAGTTGACACTTCACCCCGAAACCACGGATGATCTCACCCAGCGGCTTCACATAAATGTTGAACAGGAGGGGCGAGAGGACAGGCACCTGTGGCACCCCACAAGTGAGGTGTCTCGAGGTCGACCTCTGCCCCCCTGCCAACACAGACTGCGTACGGTCAGCGAGAAAGGAGGAGGACCACCGCATAACGGTGCCTCCCACTCCCAAACCCCCTAACCGACACAGCATGATACCATGATTGATGGTATCAAAAGCCGCTGAGAGATCAAGAAGGACCAGGACCAAGGAAGATCCTCTGTCCCGAGCCCTCCAGAGATCATCAACCAATGCGATCAATGCCGTTTCCGTGCTGTAACCCGCCCTGAAACCCGACTGGCACGGATCCAGATAGACAGCTTCATCCAGGTAACAAGGGAACTGTTGCGCCACCACACTCTCAACAACCTTCGCCGTGAAGCGAAGGTTGGAGACCGGACGATAGTTACCTAATATAGCTGGGTCCAGGGAAGGCTTCTTGAGGAGGGGCCTCACCACCGCCTCTTTCAAGGCGGCCGGGAAGACACCCTCACTCAGAGAAGCATTAATAATGCCCTGGAGCCAGCCTCGTGTAACCTCCCGGAAGGCCAGTACCAGCCAAGAGGGACACGGGTCCAATAAACATGTGATAGCGTTCAGCCTCCCTAGAATCCTGTCCACGTCCTCGGGAGTCACAGTGTCAAACTCATCCCAGATAACATTCTCAAGATCCACTCCCGTCATCCCATCCGGAACTACCCAATTGGAGTCCAGACCGTCCCGAAAGCGGTGCTAACAAAATGCACCATTACTCCAGCCATATACCTCTGTTCTAAACATTAGCAGATTACTAAACACAATGAAAGCAACATGACTGCATGGACATTTGGACAAATCGAAAGGATAGGATTAAGATGTAACATGTGATTAATGCACACTGAAACTAAAGGTCTGGTCCTGAGATTATACCTTAATTTAGGAGACTCTTAGAAATATGTTAACTACTTACCAACTTAATTTATATCTTTGGGTTTGAAGACAAGTCTTCAAAATTATAAATATTACTGTACCGATTAAATACTATTTGTATAATTAGTTACACTAATAAATTACTAATAAGGGAAGAGCAAAAAATGAATCAGAATATGATATTTTCATGATACACTTATAGAAAGAGATTGCCTCTTTAGAGAAGAGCTTCAGGACTCCTGAAATTTCAAGCCCACCATTTGCAAGAAGTTGGGGAAAGAAACTGATTGTGAAGCACCCTGAGCTCAAACTGTTTAGGACTTCAAAATCAAAACACAGATATCTGGTTATCAAACAAGTCTCTCAGTCAGGCAGCTATCCTCAGCCACTAGGTTATACATAAAATGGAATTATGATTTCATTAGTGCAACATTCTGGCCAAGAATTAAAGTGTTCTATAATTTGAATGCATTTCAACATACCTAGGTGGTATAAATAAAGATAGTCAGAACATAACTTAGAATTGTTGACCATGAAATAGTACATTTAAATCCATATTCCAGTGAAAGTTAGAAACAGAATAGGAAAGGAAAAAGAAAAAGCATGAAATTACTATTATTGTTACTAGTATTACTTGGTAAATTTTCAATTGTGCTGCCCATGAAAAATTTGAGCAAAACATTATCTGTACCTTATTTGGGCAAAGTAAGCCTGCAGCAGCATGAGCCTACACAAAGAATCTAACAAGCTGTTTCCATTTAAATTTGCCAGCTCAATGTTGAGGTTAGACCCTTCTTTTGCAAATCACCAGTGATTAACAGGATTGTACTAGTACATGCCTGGGAAGCACGGTAACTCGCGTTTGTATTACACTGCAAGACCTGCCCTCCACCCATAAATACTTTTATCAATTGACTCTCTATTCTGAACTAACCAATCAGATACCAGCATGCACAGACATGAACCAAAAATCCATAGCAACAAGGACAAGAACATGGCAACAACAGCTGCAATTCTGAATAAAAATATTCTAACACACACATACACACACGTCAATAGATCCTACACATTTTCTGTCTTTTCTTCCTGATATTAAGAATGATCATTCAAGTGAAATAAGCTTTAAAATCCAACCATGAGAGAAAGGAATGTGAAAAGAATCAAAGAGCATTCATATAATGCAAGGGAAATAATGAATCTCAACCACTGAATATCAAACCTGCCTTTTTTATCCACACTGCTTTGATTCAAGGCCTTTTGGATTTTTTTACTATTTCATCTCTAACATAAAGATTACACTGCTGGCACAAACTAATGCCAGTGGTGAACAAACCATGGGTTATAAATAGGCAGCCAGCTAGGTACATTCCTACCAAAGTCAAAATATCACTTATAGGTAGTCATCAATTTATGACCATATGTTCAACAACCATGACATTACATGGCGCTGAACAAATGGTATTGATGCCTGGTTCCTGAAATCATGGCTGTGGCAGCATCCCTGATGTCACACGATAAAAATCGGTCACTCGATAGCCTGCCCACACTTACAATCCCAGGGACTCTTCAATTCCTTCCCCTGTCTATTTCCCCATCTCTGCCCTTTGGGCCCCTGAGCTCTACAGCTCTGCACGGCAGCTGCTGGCTACACAAGGCTTCCTTTCTGAGGTTACGTGTGGCAGTTTCCTCATCAGACGCTGGGGGAGGAAGTCCTCATGTGGCCAGCAGCTGCCTTGCAAAGGGCCAGGCAAACCTCATCGGAATTGGGAGCAAAACATAGAAGGTGAATTGGGGGTGGTGAGAGTACTAAGGGCCTCAGAATGCAGGGGGGAAAGAGTGGCTGGGGCTGGTTTAGGTTGGGGCTTCTTGCATCCCCAGAGACACGGTGTGCAAAGTAACCCCTCAGCAGCAGCAGCACAATAAGCAGCCCCCCAACCATGCAGTTTTAGGGTGGCTTGCTGCTTTACAAGGCAGAGTGCAGAGGGCCAAAAGGGCAGAAATGGGAATAGGCAGTTAGGGGGATCTGAAGGGTAGGCATTCCCTTACCTTGAAAAAACAAAAGGTTGGAGCTGGGAGGGACCAAGCTGGGAATGGCTTGGATTAGGGTAGGCCCTTGGCTAACAAGTGGTTGTTAACAATGACAATAGGGAGTGCTAGGACTTCCATTGCAAAGCAACGGGGCCATGCTTTACAGCTGCATTACTTAGAGCTTGAGCTTTACAACTGTATCTCTAGCAAAATAAATTCTGGTCCTAACTGCCATCTTAACTTGAGGACTATCTACACATGTGAAATGATGCATAGCATAGATAATGCAAAAGTGGCATTAAAATGTTGTAAGAGAAAGTTAATGCCACATCGTTTCACAAGATGCAGCAGTACCTAAATTTAATAATAAAATAAACAAGAAAATGTAAAATTATTTTGCTATACTCTATCAGCTCAGAGGTCTAGCTAGTGCTTTAATTCCAACCCTGCTAGATTTAGATTGGAATTTTAATCTGGATTAGATATATGTTTTTTTTAAATGTTATTATTCTTAATATATTCTTAATATAACAAAGATTTAAATTATCTCAGAGTTATCCCCAACCTTGCACATCTAACCATTGACAAAATAATATGGATTTAAAAAACTATCAGAGTATTGGCCAGTACATTCCTTCAATGCTGTTAATGTGAGAGGCACTAGAAACCTGAATACAAGATATTTAGTATTTCCATTAATATATGGTTGGCCTTTATGAAGCAGAATACTAAACTAAATAAGGCTTTTAAAGTGTTCTCTCACCAATATTTATATGAAAACAGAAACGTGAATTTCCTTAAGTGTCATATTAGAATACTGTTTCTATTTCTGAATCAGATTTATAACGTCTCCTATGAGAAGAGAAACTAGATGTTATCCCAAGTTAACAGCTGTCCTTCTACTTGGGGAGAAATTTACATACCTTGTCCAGTCAGGCAGCGACGTCCACTTTCAAAGGAGAAGAGGTTGGAATCATAGCCATAACGACGCAAGCAAAGGTATGGCCACCGAACAGCATCACGTTTATGAGTGTGCAAAACAAGCTCCCTCTGTGTTAATTCCATAATCCCTGAGCCCAGCTCATTGCCCTCATCGTCAACATTTGTCACCTGTAGAAACCAAAGCCAGTTGTCAGGAGCTACTAGTATAAACACTAAACACCATATAAATAGATACAGTGGAGTTATAAACTAGTAGTGCGTCTTATTCAGGAAGGTACACCAGCCCAACCACATCTCCATGAGGCAATCATTTTTTTTCTTATTCAGTGATGAAATGCTTTGGAGCAATGTTTTTCAGCCTTGGCAATTTTAACATATGTGGACTTCAGCTCCCAGAATTCCCCAGTCAGTGGACTCAGTGGAAGTCCACATATCTTAAAATGCCAAGAGATTGAGAAACACTGCATAAGAGAAGTGCTTCCTTACCAGAAAACTATTTCAGGCAGGTATACCTAGAGTCAGTGCTAGTCCATCAACAAGAAGGCCTCAGCTATTCAGGAAATTGCTCCCTCTGGTGACATAAGGAATGTTTTCTTAGCCATAGCATATAGTAAATACTAAGAATGCATTTATTAATTGCTGTGCTTCTACTTTGGGAATGCTATCTAAGATTCCCTGAATAATATTACTGTCTAGTACCAATCATCAACTAATTGACCCAAGTTAAATGATTCACCTTGAAAGAATTTCTAAATTCACAGTCATGCAATGCCTTTATCAACCATGAACTGGGATGAACAAAAGAAAATTGTCAGAGATAGAATTCCTTGACATATACAGAGAAGATAAACTTTCTTAGCTAAAGGCAGTGATATTTAACTGAAAAAACAGAAAGAAGAAACCCATAAAAAGGAGTTTCTCAATCCGACTCAAGACTTCAGTCTTGAGATGGAATTTTGTTTGGGTTAACTCACAGCGATCAATACTAGTAGAACATCACATTATAAAAGACAAAAAACATATAACTTACCTTAAACTTGGTAGGGTGGTTATCTGGAACCCTGTCTCGGCATGGGCTACTGCAGCACGTTCCCATGGTGTCAAAACAATAGGCAAACCCTGGAACTTAAGGAAAACCAGAATACTGAAGACGGAAGTGTAAACTGCATCTTTCTAACAAAATATTTTCAATGTTTCAGAAACTCAGTGGCAGATGGAGAAAAAAGTCAAATGTATGATCTACACCATACATTTGTGCAGTGCTTCAGATCTGATAGGAAATAGGTGCATGCAGGCAATCATGTATCATCTGTCAGCAATTTTTTAAAGTAGTATTTGTGCCCCAGTGTGAGTGTGTCCTGTGCCAAGAGTACAGAGTACTTGATGTTACAAGTATAACACAGTGACTTGATTTATTTATTTATGATCCCAGACCAGTCAAGTGTAATAATTTGCAAAATGATTTCAGATCATTTTCAGGCAGCACTGTGGAAACATGGTACGACCAGTATCTTCAAATCCACACTATTAAAAACCCACAATATGGGACAACTATTGTCTGCTGTATTAGAATTACAAACAAAAAACATTTTTTATCATCCCATAAGGACAGGATTTCAGACAAAGCATCATACTCCTGCTTAAACCTTACCTAGCCATGGCTGTCAGCAGTTTTTTAAGGGGAGGATTCCCACATTCTTCACATAATCCTGTGCTGGGTGTCATGGCAATCAATATGCCAAGAAGTCATTTATGGTTTCATAGAAACTATGTCAACATTCACCTATGAAGAAGAGAGAAAAATAAAAACACTTGAAGCTTAAACCTTTGAACCAAATTATTGACCTGTATTTGACAGTTTTTTTGTACTCATATAGGTCAAGTATTATGAACAAATCATTTTAAACTTCTTTACTCTCTGACAGAAGTATAGCAGACAGTTTTTTGTTCATCTATGTCACAAGGAGAATTAGAAATTTACTTTAAAATAAAAGCTTCAATTCATAAAAGTTTAATTAAAATATTATTTTACAGCCTTCTAGGATAATTTGATATTCCATTTTACAAAATAAGAAAAGTCAAAAAAAGTTAACATAATCCATCAACAAAGAAACAATGTTAATAATTTATATATCCCTATACTGGATAATAAAGGTTCCTTAATTTAAAATAATTAAGTTTTCTATTTCGGAGAACTGTGGGTAGTCCTCTGTTACTTAGTGAGAAAACAAGTTAATGACAAACATCCTTGAAAGACATCTTGCTTACTAGTACTGTATACGCTGATGTCCAAAAGGGAGATCCAGATGTTTAAAACATGCACTCATTGCACATGAATTTAAATGTGAGGGCTTAAACAGGCATTTCTGAAATTGTTTGTCTTGTAACACATCCAAGGAATCAGTGCAGGGATTCCTTCAGAGAAATTGGTGCAGAAAATGATTGCCCAAGACAGGAATTTTGACAACATCTGCTTTAAAAGGATACTGATTATATTTGAGAGATAGAAAATGTCCACTTCCCAGATTGTTATAGGATTTGGTAATAAAACTAATGAACAATGGAGTTGTACTGAGCTTGTAAAAAGTTAAATGAGGGGATTACTAGAGACTATCTTTAAGAGCTAACTAGTTCTTTAGCTATTTATCAACTACCACTGTTTTAAAAAATTCTGAATTCCAGATATTTCTAGAGTAAATTGTTTCTTTCCCTGGCAGCGAATGAAAAACCCTACTTCTCCTGCACAAAGATTAATTTTAACCATTTTAATTAATCAAAGGTTATTAGAAATCTAACATACTTCAGTTCTCAAGAAGTTCACCTGTCTTCCATGTTGTATTTGGCTGTTTTGCTGGCTGTTTCCAGCTTGGCTGTAAATCACACTTAGTTTCTGCAGACCTGGACTGCCAAACATTCTGCAATTAATCAACAAACAATAATTTACAGGGGGGGAAACTTGCAGTTGCACCCTAATATAGTTTTACAGGCATAACCTATACAAAACAAACTTTGTTCATTGTTAATGCAGAATGAAAAAAGAATCGTACATACGAAAGTCATTTCAATGTATTCAATTATTCTGAACAGGAATATCTGTTCAATGTATTCAATTATTCTGAACAGGAATATCTCATTCATTTCTATAAACATTATGCTGCCGCAGAATAACCATAAAAGATAATCAAAAGCTATTCAAATGAATTTTTATTTAAGCTTTTAAGGTGCTTCTACACAAAATGTGTACTACTACTAAATTTTCTACAGTGGGTATGCTGTTTCTTCTCACAAAAACAGTATAGAAGAAAACTGCAACTGTACCAATAAAGCAATAACTATTAACCTAGGCAACAGGAAGTCTCTCCTTCATGATACAATTCCTGATTCCCTGATATACAATTAAAGAATAGCTTGCCCCAAAGCTGAAAGCCCATTCTAAATTAAATTAAAATAAATGCAATGTATTATTTCTGTAAGAAGTATCAAGACTCAATCAATTCTAAATTAAATTATGACTGTTCCCAATGATAATGTTTATCATTACTTTGAGCATGTTTCTTGCATGAAGCAATAAATTTGGCTACAACAAATGAGCAGGCAAAAACCAATCAGGACTAATGACATCCATATTATGATTTCAATATAGATATACTATGCATTCCATGGATTTTAACTTGCTGCTTTGTATGAGCAATAATGCATAGTGAAGATATGGGTTAGGGGAAAAAGCTGAATAATAATATCAGCAAACAGGCCTCAAGCAGATTACAAACATTTATCCAACACTGATGAATTTTTGTTCTGAGGATGCACCACAAATATTGATTGTTTTTGCCTTCAAATATTTCAACCCAATACAATAAGAATTACCGTACTGCAAACCACTGCAGACTGCAAACAACTGTTCGCAAATCAGAAACACTCATTTCAGAACAATTTCTTCTTTTCCTTACATGCATTTAATTATGGTCATTAATCAAACAAAGCAAACGCACAAGTTCTCTTAACTACTATTTGTGCAGAAATTTCAAACTATGATATTTCTGGAACTAAGACAGAACAGATGCCAGTGCAAAATCATAGCTGATATAGGAAAAGGGAGAAGTCATTCAAAATATAAAGGTGGAAACATACAGTATTTATAACATTAGATATTATTTGCAAACTTTTGTTTCCAGAGAACTAGCATTATCTGTCCTTCAATTTAGGAAGCCTTACTATTGCTTACTAATATTTGATAAACATTGTCTTTTAAGAGTTGTTCTTCATTTGCATCAAACTAGCATAAACATATTTCAGAAACCTTTATCTGGCATTGCCTTTATCTGGTTTCTACACCTGAAGCAGCCCTTAACTTGTATTGGTGTTAAAATAGTTTCCTCTTTATCCCGACATACTGTAGGTGTGTTGAAGATACAACTGGTACACTCAGGTAATCCCTTGGGGAGGCAGTAGATTAGACTGACCCCACTGGCCCATTGAAAGTAGTACAAAAATAGCCCTGGGCATTGTCCTCCATTCCACTTTGGGCAGGAGAGTCTGGTTCTTTCCAATCAGACTCTTCTCTTATACCTGACAGATCTCTGAACTGACAGTAGTGGTGACTGTCAGTAAAGCAAGAGAAAAAGAGCAACTTTCCCCATGCTTTGTGTGTTACTGTCTAATCAGCTTTTGAGCACAAATTCAGTGCTCTTCTGGAATAGCACTAAGTCAATGCCTCAAATGAGTCCATTTACCAACTGACATCAGCTGATAACCAGACTCCCTCCACAAAACACCTGTGCAAAACCACAGCAAATTCTGCCAGATGGCTAAATCTGCACCAAGCTCACATTAAGAACAGCAGCATTTGTTGCTATCTTGCCTGTAGCAGGTTAAGAATGGCCACAGAAGAAAGCCAATTTTATTGTGGTATAATTTTCTGCGAGCTCATGGATCCCTGGATAGCCCTTTAATCCAGGCATCAGGAAGACTCTTCTGAAACATGCTATCCAATATCAGCACCCTCCATTATGATCTATATTATTACATACCTAAACCTGAAGCAATTTCACTTAGGACATCTTCATTTTTCTATCTGGCAGCAAATAATTTCATATATTGTTGGTCTAACATAATTTTCATTCACTGTGGTTAAAACCAAGATGTTAGGGACTACATCATGCTCAAAATGGTTGAAAAATATTAGGTTCAGGAAAGATGCTCCGTTCTAATATATTCCTATTCTTTCTACGCCCCTATTACTGGCCAGCAAAACCCTACACCTAAGGCAAAGATACAAACACTACATAAAACATAAGCAAATCCACCAATTTTCTATAAATGAGAAATGAAGAAAATGCAAAATATTCCAATTAAGCGTCTATTTGGACCAAGTAAAGCTCTCACACACAAAAAGGGCTACACTGCAGTTCTGTACAGTATGATTGTTAAGGCATTTGCTACTATTCGGAAGACAGAAGCCTACAGAGAATTAAAGCATACAAATTCTGTTCGCTGACACATGAACAAAATTAGATTTGCCAATTAGGATGTGGGACAGCACTGTAATTAGTAAATCACGGCTACCCAATGAAGCCAATAATATCCGAATGAATAATTTTAGTCTTTAGTGCCACCAAAACCCCTTGCAATAGATTCAAACGGCTACTACTTCTCCAAAACTATTGCCAGAAAAAGGAAAATCACGACTAAAGACTTTAATTGCTCTCCCCTCCACCACCCCCGGGAGGGGTTACAGATTAAAATACAAGAAAACAATTTTCAAGTTATACAATGGGAAGGGGACGAAACTGCTGGAATCGGATGGGTAACAAGCGAATGATAGCGGCAATAAATACGAGGGTGCAAAGGAACTGGGAGAAAAGCGCCGTCCTTGGCCGGGGAAAAGGGTGGGAGCGGGTTGGGCTTGCAAGCGCCGGCGCCACGGGAAGGCAGCCAGGAGGAGGAGGAGGAGGCCGGAGGACGGCTAAAGCACCGTCAGGATAAGAGATAAACTGGTCGTCGTGATTTAGGAAGACGGCGCGGGCTTGGACAGGGGGAAGCTTGAGAGGTCAATACTTGCGGCACCGTCCAGGCGCGGCGCGGGATAGAAATGACGGAAGCCGCCGCCGCCGCGTCCCTTTGCCCAAGTCCAGCCCGGGTCGGAGACCGCCGGGAGCAGCGAGGAGCACACGAAGCAGCCTAGAGCGTCGCTCGCCTTTCGGGGGGCGAGGAGCGAAGCGGCGGCGGACCACAAACCACAGACTTTGCGATTGGTAGATAGTCACCCCGTGGTCGAGCGAGGGGACTTTCAATGGCTCCCCACCTTGTTAAACGGCCAAAGGGACTTTTTTTTTTCTTTTTCTTCTTCCGAAGAGGGGTGGTCACTTTAGATTCTAACGGAGTTTTTGATGGGGCAGCAGCGGATCCAGCCAGCCGTCCCCCGCCTCCAGTAGAGAGGAACGAAGGCGGGAAATGGTCTAATTCATTCTAATTGTCGTGCCTCTGAAAGGATTTTGAAAACGTTGAGGGGTTAAAACAATCGCCATGCCAACACCAATTGATGTCCACGGTTGCAAATGAAGCACGGGCCACAATTTGCTAACGCCAGAGGTCTTCAAACTTGGCCGCTTTAAGGCTTGTGGACTTCAACTCCCAGAATTCTCCAGCCAGCTTTGCTGGCTGGAGAATTCTGGGAGTTGAAGTCCACAAGCCTTAAAGCGGCCAAGTTTGAAGATCTCTGTGCTAACCGCTTCCATCGGGGTGGGTAACCTTTTCCAGGCTGGAGACGCCGCAGTTTGTCTTGTGCCCCACCTGTGGGTCGCAGAGAAGTTTCCCTGCGTCTGCTGAGCTTCTGCAGGTGGCGGAACGTTATGGTCGGTGATACGTCAAGCGCTGGTGGCTTTTCTAAGACGCCGTTTAGCCTGGGCGCAGCTGCAAATGTTATTCTAGAACAAATGTCGCAACTTCAATTCCCACCACCCCAAGGTCGGGGTTGAGCTGAACGCTTCACATCCTTGCGCCTACTAGATGCGTTGTTCCCCGTGTAGGTGCAAAAAAAAAAAACCCAACACAAAAAACCGCACCGGATTAGACGTGGCTGTTCACGGCATAACCACTAGGTGGAGCTACGCGCCTCTGGCTTGGCCCGCTAGGGTTCGAGCCGATGGGTCCCGGCGCGCGGAGTGGTTCCAAAAAAAAAAAAGGGAACCCATCCCAACTACTGCATGCAGAAAGCGAAGTTGTCGATGTCAGTTAATAATTAGAGTGTATATGCAATGTAAAGAATCTTGGGAGTTGTAGTGCAGAACCTCAGCAAAGCTTTAAAGGCCAGCGAGTTGCACATCTCATATCCCCAATGTAGGGTTTAATAATTTCAGTGTGGTGTCACCAGCAGAATGACTCAGAATCCAGAATTTGGTGCGAGAATGGATCAGAGTACTGTGGTAGAATTGGACCAATTCCTCCCATCTAAGGCAGCATTTCCTAATCCAACTGCATAGAAAAATAGATGGCAAACACCTTCCTCAAAACATCAATCCAAAGAATGGGGACAACTAATCTTATTGCATTCTTTGACAAAGTGACAAAATTAACGGACCAGAGGAATGCTGTCGATATAATTTACTTGGACTTCAGTAAGGCATATGATAAAGTAGACCATAATGTACTACTTGATAAAATAGAAAAATGTGGGTTAGACATTATCATCACCAGATGAATTCGTAACTGGCTAACCAATGTGTAGTCTTCAATGGAACTGCGCATCTACATGGAGGGAAGTATGCAGTGGGGTACCCCAAGGCTGTTTTAGGCCCAGTACTCTTCAACATCTTCAACGATTGGGATGAGGGGAACTCATCAAATTTACAGACGACACCAAACTAGCAGGAATAGCCAAAACGCCAGAAGACAGGCTTAAGATACAGAAGGATCTTGACAGACTTGAACACTGGGCACTATCTAACAAAATAAAATTCAATGTGAAAAAAGTAAGGTTCTACATTTAGGCAAGAAAAACAAAATCCACAGGTACAGTATATATGTGGTACCTTGCTCAATAGTACTGGTAGTAACTGTGAGAGGGATCTTGGAGTCCTAGTGGACAATCATTTAAATATGAACCAGCAATGTGCTGCAGTTGCCAAAAAAAAAGCAGACAAAAAGGGATAGAATCAAGATCACGTGAAGTGTTAATACCACTTTATAATGCCTTGGTAAGGCCACACTTGGATTACTGCATCCAGTTTCGGTTGCTAAAATGTAAAAAAGATGTTGAGACTCTAGAAAGGGTGCAGAGAAGAGCAACAAAGATTATGAGGGGACTGAGGCTAAAACATATAAAGAATGGTTGCTGGAACTGGGTATGTCTAGTCTGGTGAAAAGAAGGACTAGTGGTGATATGATAGCAGTGTTCCAATATTTCAGGGGCTGCCACAAAGAAGAGGGAGTCAAACTATACTCCAAAGCACCTGAGGGCAGGAAAAGAAGCAATGGGTGGAAACTAATCAAGGAAAGAAGCAACTGAGAACTAAGGAGAAATTTCCTGACAGTTAGAACAATTAATCAATGGAACAATTTGCCTCCAGAGGTTGTGAACGCTCCAATGTTGGACATTTTTAAGAAGAGATTGGATAACCATTTGTCTAAAGTGGTGTAGGGTTTCCTGCCTAAGCAGGGGGTTGGACTAGAAGACCTCCAAGGTCTCTCCCAACTCTGTTATTCTATTCTAAGTCTGCCCATTTTCCTCAAATATCTTCTCTTTTCTCTGCTTTCAGAGTGTCCTGTGTATATCTATGTGTAGATCTGAAAGATTGTACACTCAATTGTATTTAGTTTTCCTTTCTGAGGCCAGAGAATCTCTTTTCCTTTCCCCTTTCAAACATGGATACTGAGACCATGCATGACAATCCTCAGAAGATGGGTTAGGGTTAGTGTTCTCTCCATATATTGTTGGAGGGCAGATCTGAGTTAACTGCAAATAGAGGTACAAATAAACACACTCTAATGGCCATCACATTTCAGTGATTATATCATCCTATCATAATGATCTTTTCAATTCCAAACTAGTTTTTCTGGGGTCACACCCTGGTATCTTATCATCAAGGAATAAGGTTAAACCCCTAACCAATCCTTTCTTAAGTGTCTGGCTTTAGATCAAAGAACATTTCTAGATCAAAACATGTAACATGACATTTATGAGACAAGTTGTTAAATGCATTTGTAGTGTTTCACATTTTCTTGTGTTGAAACTTTCCATCTAAGCATCCTAGACAGGTTGCCTGGGAAAGGTACTCTTCTGCTTAAATTCCAAAGCACTATCAAATGACTAGTAGGATACCTGACAGAAATGTGTCTTATCCCTGAAGTTGATTGGGTAACCAACACCAGGGAGGGGTACAATGAGGCCCTGCCTACACCAAGCTGACCCTTCCTGTTTCCTCTAAGAAACAACCCCAAATTATTTTGAAGGAAAGTATTGTAATTCTTGATGGTTAAAAGACAGCATTAAAGAATGCATCCCTCAGAAAAGAAGAGAGGTTATCAGCAAGAACCTATTGGACTTTAACTCCCAGGTGCACATATAAAGTCAGTAGACTGGAAGAGATCATTATACTGTATTTGCAAACATCAGTGGCATTTTCTATGTTGCAAGAAAATCTCATTAAAACTCCAAGTTAAAACACCTGTCCCTAGCAAAAACTGGATGGCTCATATGAATACAATTTTATTTCTGTGTGATGACAAAAAGATTCTTGGAAGCTTCATCGGGATTCATAGCATAATACATCCAGTTCCAACCAAAACATTTGTCAAATAATTGACATGAATTCTTCCAACACAGATGGAGCGCCACATGAACACAACACAAACAATACTATTTTGCCAATTGCTACATTGGGCTGTCACTTAAATCAATTTATCCAGGCAAAATATTTATTTTTCCTTTTAAGGGGGAGGGGAGGCTCCACATCCTTGAATTCTGTTAAAATAAGGTGTGCCCTTGTTTTCCTGCTCCATGTGTGTTTTTAGCACTACTGTAATTAAAGTTACAAGAGATACACAGTGTTTCACTTACATGCTCCAGAAAGTAGCTAGGCAGATTATACAAAACCGTATCTGAGGCCAACTCTACAGAGACTTTTCTAATGCTCTACATGTGCCAAATGTTACAGATAAATTTGGAGGCCTTTTTAAATAAATAATTCAGATCTCATCATAGCCCAAGAATTTTTTTCTCTAAAGTAAGTATACTGCCTCATTTTAGCCCAAACTCACTACACAGAATATGCCTATTTTTTTAAATGTAAGTTTGAAATAAACTCTTTCCATGTAGCAGGTGCAAGTTAGCCAGACAATTCCCAGTAAGAATTTTTTATAGCTAGAGATCAGGCCAGTGGTAGAATTCAATTTTTTTTTTACTACTGGTTCTGTGGATGTGGCTTGGTGGGCATGGCGTGGCATGGTATGGTAGGTGTGGCTTGATGGACATGGTAGGGGAAGGATATTGCAAAATCTCCATTCCCACCCTACTCTGGTGGTATTTACCAGTTCTCCGAACTACTCAAAATTTCCGCTACTGGTTCTCCAGAATCTGTCAGAACCTGCTGAATAGCACCCCTGCACCAGGCACCCTAGTACATTGACAGAAAAATACACACACATTAAAAAAAACCACCCTCGGATTTGTCATTCCAAGACATTCTGTATATCCAAGACATTCTGTATATACTTTTGAATTATATAGTTTGGTATCATGACTCACTCAGCTTTATCTTCATAGTATAATGATGTTGAACTTATAAAGAAAGAATTTAGAACTTGGTAATATAAATCATAAATGATAAAACATCTTAATTTCTATATTTGTCCACTGACTAGTAAAGAGGAGTCCAGTTAGTAGTCTTCTGGAGCTGCTAAGCTTATTGTAAATTTTACAAACGTTTTGTACATACAAATAAGCAAAGTTATTCCTTGTCACCAATTCCTTTAGACAACCTTTTCAAACTTACCTTTGTCTTCTTTCTAAGTGGTGTGCATACTTCCAAACAAAGCAAGGTGCTACAACTACTTTTTGGTGTTATATACTAAAAATGTCTGTGGGCAAGCAGCATCACAATTTCCCACACTTTTAGAAACAATTAAAATGTGTTTTTTTAAAACTGACAGATGGGACATGGAGCCTGGCAGGCATCAAACAAATTGTTCATGGGCACTTTGATACCTGCCAACATTATGTTCCCTTAACCTGACCTTGTGCAACAAGAAAAACTTCTAATATGTAGTCGAAAGAGGGGGGGTTTAAACTCCCCCCCAAACACATCAACAACCCAATTTTGTCCAAAGATACAAATGCCTAGAAATATTAAGTGGACACATTTAATCCTATAGTAATAAGAATATTTCCTTATTGTTGAGTAATGACATGTTCTGTTTGAATGAAGGTAAAATACATACTTTTAGTCTAATAATAATATTTAGTTAATACACATAATGCAATTTACTGCTTGTATGAAGTAAAAGAATAAAAAGAAAGAAAACTTATCTATAACAAGTACAACAGCCCTACTGATACATAAAATATATTGAGAGAAAGAGGTCCACCAACAGCAAGAGCAAAGTCCATAATTGAGATAATGCTGAGTCTCCAGCAGCACATAATATTTAAACAAGAAGTAGTAGATAGTGGGCAAGGCTCTATTAAGACTATTAATATTACTCTATTAAGGCTCTATTGCTCTTTTATCTCTCTCTCTTTTATATTTTATAATGTATGTAGTTAAATGTGATATTTTATCTTTTTATACCTAATAAAGATTATTAAAAAAAAAAAAGAATTTGTCTTTAGAATGCTGCCATGGCATCCTTAAAATGACAAGTGATTTTATTGTCCTCAGCATGTTGAGGACTTTATTTAAAGCCTCTGACCTTTTATTTAATGACATACATTCATTAAAGTTGCCCGATCATTCAGTTTTCTAGCCCTGGCTGCTCAAGTGAGGCCACCAAGATTTTATTCCAGTGTTTGAAAGCTGTGGGGGTCTGAATGGGGAAGAACTTCACTGAGTGACTGTAGGGTCCCCCCCAGTTCCAGAACTGGATATTATATTGTTGAATTTGGGAGGAATTGCACTGCCTCACTCAGGTTCCATGTGCAACCTGGAGCCTACTGGACATAGAGTTCCTGCTTGAAGAGCAGGTAGAAACTGTAACCAAGGCAGCCTTTCCACAGCATCTTCTTGTGTGCCAGTTGCACATGTTCCTGGATTGGGGCATCCTGCCCATGGCCACTTGTGCCTTACTGTTGATTGGTTATTGTGATGCATTCTTCCTTGGTGACCATAATGAATCTGAAACAATTAATGGATATTGAGGAGTTTTTATTTGTTATTCTTTCGTTTTTCCCACATGCTTTAATAGCTGCTCCTTGAGTACCTTATTAGCAATAAGAATGCTGGCAAACATGAGATAGGAGAGTTTGAAAGTGATTCAAAGGATGAAAGGATGGATTGCAAATAATAGAAATCTTCATGGCATAGCAGGCATTTGTGTTTCAGATGTGCATTACTACTTCAAACTAAAATGAAATAGTTTTTATAGCTTCAGAAAAAAAAGAAGGGAATGACATCCATTATCTAGTTACACTCACAGTTGTTGTATATGTAGCATGTTATACATGTATCAGCAAAATGTAGGATTGACCTCTTCTGCTAAACATGGAGATAACTCACTGCAAAGTTATATTATGGGATGTTCCACAGGTTTACTATGACATGCAAATATGCTTTTTGGATTCCGTCATTTAGAAAATTAAACAATATGTCTACAAATCTAAGTGTCAGGAAAGAGTCATACTGCACATTGCCCTAACTGATGCAGAGCACTTTCAGAACAGAGTCCCAGTAACAAATCTACATTCACAGTAGTACCAGTGACAATAATATTATACTATCAGGCATACAATGGCTGGTTTGGCAGATAAACATAATTGGAAATTGGAAAAAGAGATCAGTGAAGAAGAGTATGAATCTAAACGAAGAGTTCAGAATATTCCAACTTCTGGAGGAGGTATGATGAACTGAAGACGACTCTGAAAGGGGAGTCGACCACATGGCAAAGACCAAGGAATTGAAGAGTAGACCCAAGAGGATGGGAGATTGCCCTTGTGTCCTCTGGACAGCTACTCCTCTCGAGGAGATAGCAGGCCAGTGATTTCTATGGGTTCAAGCACCGTAAAATGACAAGATTAACCATCTTGCAACTGTTACAATTTTTAATAAACTTTTACATATATACATTAGCATGTTTATAAGAGTGTATGCATACACATACACATATAATACATAAAGACATGTTTGTAAAAACATGAGAGAGATGCCAGAAACCCTACCCCACTAATACATTTCGGCCCAGGAGCTAAGCTACAAAACCTTACTTAATCAGTGTGGTGAAAAGAAAATGCCAGTTTCCTTGGGAGTAAGCTTCATTAGTAGTAGTAGTAGTAGAATAGTTTCATATTCTGTATGAATGAGCCTGAACAGCTGGAAGGCTGGGAGAAAAGGGCTTTTGAAGATGCAGGAAAAGAAAGGATAAGATAAATAGTAATCTTTTTTAAAAAAAGTTTTTTTTATTTTAAACACATTAAAATAAACACAAAACATACAACACTTATGTACATATCATTTTTCTGTTGTTATCAGCTCATTTAAGGTGATCCTTTTTTACTATTACATATATTTTAACTTTTTCATTAATATTCTTAAACAATCTAACTTCCTTTATATCGACTATACTATAGTTTGATCTTCAGCACAATCTCCTTTTTTTCCTTTCCCCCTTTTTTCTTTTACTTTTTTTCATTTTTCCTTTTCTCCCACCAATCATACCATCTGTGCCACACTCTATAATAATCTGTATCCTCTCTTTTGTTAATTTCCTTTGTTAACTTGTCCATCTCTGTGCATTCGAGGATTTTTTTAATTAAGTCCTCTTCTGTTGGTGGGTATTCCTTCTTCCAATTCTGTGCATATATTATGCGAGCTGCTATTAATATATGTAATGTTAAATATTGTATATCTTTTGTATAATTTTCTATTGGAATCCCTAGTAAAATTGCTCTGGTTCTCCTTTTACTGGTTCCTGTATTATCTCCTCTAGAAGCTTTTTAACTTTGGCCCAAAATTGCTTTGGCCCAAAATTGCTTTGGTGGACAGGTCCGCCAAAGGTGATAGTATGTTCCATGGTTATTCTTACATTTCCAGCATTTCGATGAATTACCAGGGAACATCTTTGCTATTCCAGCTGGTGGAAGATGCCATCTATGAAAAATTTTCATCTGATTTTCCTTGTATGCCGTTGATATTGTCAAATTCATATTTGTTTTCCACATCCTTCCCCACTTCTCCAATTCTATCGTATGATTAAAATTTCTTGCCCATTTAATCATAGTGTCTTTCACCGTTTCCTCTTCCATTTTATACCGCAATAAAAACTAATTTTACTAATTAATTTTTGATCCTTTCCATATATAATTTTGTCTAATTCATTTTGTTCCAATTGTATCTGATTGGTCTTTGAATCCTCTGTATATTTTGATCTGATTTGCAAGTACGCCCACCATTCAACTTCCCTATTCAAGTCCTGCTCTAATTCTTGTTTTGTTTTTAGTTTTCCCAATTCATTTAATATATCCCTATATCTAATTATTTTGGTCCAATCTAATAAATTTGGATAATTTAATGTTTCATTGGGCAAAATCCAATTTGGTATTCTCCTATAATGTTGTTTTTAAATTTTGTTCCAAATTAATAATAATGAGTTCCTAATTATATGTCTTTTAAAATATCCATGTCATTTATGTTTTTCACCCCATAGAAATGCATGCCATCCTACCTGTAAGTCGTGTCCCTTGATTATTAAGGTTCTTTTATTTTCCAGCTCAATCCATTCCTTTATCTAGGTCAGGCATGCTGCTTGATAATAAGTCTTCCAATCCGGCAGGGCTGCTCTTCCTCTATCTCTAGTATCTTGTAGGGTTTTTAATCTAATTCTGGGTTTTCTCCCTTGCCAAATAAATTTTGCAGTCAATCTATTTAGTAAACAAAAAATTTTTTTCTATTTTTATTGGTATAACCAGGAAGAGGAACAGTATTTTGGGCAGAATATTCATTTTTATTGCCGCCACTCTTTTCATCCATGAAATTTGAAAGTTCTTCCAATTTTCCAAGTCTTTCCCAATATGCAGCATTAATTTATCATAATTATCTTTTTTACTTGAGGAACCGCTTGCTGTTAACCAAATCCCTAAGTACTTTATTTTCCTTGTTATCTGATTATCTGTAATGTTCTCTAGTTCTGTCTCTTGCTTTTTTGTAACTTCCTATTTCACTATTAAACTCCGATTACAAAATATATATGCCAATCATTGCTGCAAGATTAAAGACAATTCTAGAAAAGTCTATACATTCAGACCAAAATGGTTTTCTGCCTGGGCGACAAATTAAAAATAATATATGGAATATAACTGACATTCTAGAGTCCTATAAAGTTCACCCAGAGAAACAGGTTTCACTGGTTTTCCTTGATGCCCAAAAGGCCTCTGACAATTTGAATTGGAGATTTATGATACAACAAGTTAAAAAAATGGAATTTGGATCAAAATTTGAAAAAATGATTGAAAAAATTTACTCAAAACAAACCACAAGAGTAATTATTAATCAGGATATGATGGATAAATTTGAGATTACTAAAGGCGTGAGACAAGGCTGCCCACTTTCCCCACTTCTCTTTATTCTATCATTGGAGCCGCTCTTAACAAAAATCAGGGAAGATCTGGAGATTAAAGGACTGAAGATAAAAAACGAATAGTATAAATTGCAAGCCTTTGCAGATGATTTGGTGTTTGTAATCAAGGAAACTCTACAATCAGGCCCCAAATTGATTTTAAAAAATAGAGGAATTCGGTGCAGTGGCAGGTCTAAAAATTAACAAAAAGAAATCTAAATTGCTAACAGAAATAGTAATCTTAAACTGATTAGAGAGAGAAAGTAAAAGGCAAGAAGAAACTGCTGCTGGACTTCATACCGAACCCTTCAAGAAATCTGGCCTTGAAAGAGCTCACTTCCATGGCAGAGGTATGCGGAACACCAAGTAAGAAGCAAAAGAACTAGTTACTTAAAAGAAAAGATTCCCAAAACCTTTTCACAGTTGATTTTCTCAGCTGAGACTGGCATTTCCAATGTTCCTATTATGGCTGTGACAATGACTTATTTCTTTAGTTGGACATTATAGCTGAACATTACAGTTTGATTAATAGTTTAACTGAAGCTTTCAAAGGAGTCAATATTTGCTTTTAAACTCTGACCTTAACAGTTTAAAGAGACAATTGTGGATAAATTAATGAGTTATCATACTCCTTTGGCGCCTCCAGAAACTCCCAACACTTGTTCTGTGTATAAAGGGGTCCGTCCAATGGTGAGTTTCAAAAATGTTTACTACTGGTTCTGTGGGTGTGGCTTGGTGGGCATGGCCTTGCTTGGTGGCGTGGCTTGGTGAGCAAGGCAGGGGAAGGATACTGTAAAATCTCCATTCCCACCCCACTCCAGGGGAAGGTTACTGCAAAATTCCCATTTCCTCCCGATCAGCTGGGACTTTGGAGGCAGAGAATAGATGGGGGCAGGGCCAGTCAGAATTTTTACTACCGGTTCTCCAAACTACCGAAAATTTCTGCTACCGGTTCTCCAGAACTGGTCAGAACCTGCTGAAACCCACTTCTGGGTCAGTCCCACAGACAGCACATCTGAAAAAGGCAATCTGACTGCCCTTCAAAGCTGAAATATTCTTTGGGAGCCTTGTACATATGAGCAGAAGTCCAGGACTTCATGGACTTTGAAAAAAGAGTATAGGAAAAGTATTGGTGCTTTTTAACTTTCGTGTTGCAGAAAATTCTTGAGAATACCATGGATGGGCAACAGAACCAACAAATATATCATTGAATAAATTGACTCAGGATTCTCACTCAAGGTACAAATGAACAGACACAAATTACCCTACTTTGGACACATCCTCTCTCCCTTTAGTGCTAGGAAAGGTAAAAGGAAAGAGAAAAGAAGATGATCACTAGCAAGATAGATGGATTCAGTTACAGTGCTGATGGCTACCCCATTAAAAGACCAGATTAGGGAGTGATCATTATAGAGAAAATCTATGTATGTAATTGCTAATAGAAAACACCAACTAGATAGCACATAATTGAATAACACCAGGACATCATATTTAGCCAGATAGGGTGTGCATTCATAGACTTACTTGCAAATAACTAATATCCCAAGAAAGGAAAATTGTTGAATTCATATGCAAGGCCAATGTGCAAACTTGGCCTTGCATAAGAATATGCAAACTTTCATGTTCTCCAGAATTCTTCATTCATCCCAGTGAGCTCTGAAATCTCTGAAACTTGACATGATATACAGTATAATATGATGATCTTAATTCAGCGTAGTAAAAAAAGTATTTCCACAGAACCAGTTTGTTGTAGTGGTTAAGACATCAGGCTAGAAATTAGGAGACCGTGAATTCTATCCCACCCCTGAACTGAACCCAATTTTGCCTCGCAGCGCACCCTAAAGCTGTTGAGTTACGCAAGTCTGTTTAGTTACCCAACAGACTTAAGCTAAAATGCCATTGGTCGGTTTTCGGTCTCGGTTGTGCGAACTTGCAGCCTTTGTTATTGCACAAGCCCATTTCACATCAGAGAGAGATATTAAGGAGCCCAGCATCTGCTAAAATGGAGCCCACAAAAGCACATGCCAGAATACCATTCCCATGCTAATTACTGAGCAGTTGGTACAGCCTGGACCCAAATCATCCCTGCGACCAGGGGTCTCCAACCTTGGCCACTTTAAGCCTGGCGGACTTCAACTCCCAGAATTCCCCACCCAGCTTTGCTGGCTGGGGAATTCTGGGAGTTGACGTCCACCAACCTTAAAGTAGCCAAGGTTGGAGACCCTTGCCTGCGAGGGCATGCCTGGCTTCATTCGTGATCTATTATGGCACCGGCTGGGTGACATTAAACGTTATAACGTCCCTCATGTGGAAATGGCCTTATTCTTTAAGGTGGCATGAGCGGTTTCCATAACAGCTCGAGATAACAAAAGGGAGGGAAAGGGTCAGTCAGAGCCAGAGCCAAAGCCTTCCCCGCATGGTTAACCTTCACCTCCCCGCAGCGCCGCAGCTCTCTCCCCTCCCCGCCTTCTGTTTTTGCTTCCCTTCCATTGGCTGCCTGGAGTCTTAAGGCAAGTAAGCTCTCTAATTAGGACCCGGGCGGACACGGATCCCGTTTCCTGGGCAAAGCAGACAGGGGTGGGGGGAAAAGACGGAGAGCCAGAAAGCAAAGTCCAAGCGACGACGGTCGCCGCCAGCCCCGCCGCCTCAAACAGAGCTGATTTGGTTTAGCTTCGCGGGCTTTTCCTTCTCGGGCCAGAGCCAGGAGTTTAATTTGCACTCGAGGCAAGTGGTGGAGGACACCGAGGAGGAAGAAGCGGGGGAGAAAAGCCCTGGGCAAAGGCGGAAAGAGCGCGCCTCATTGGCTGCAAAGTTTCTCGTTAAGCGAAGGAAAGTTGGCCGCGGAATTCCTGACCGTTCCGCCGCGGGCAGAGCCGGACTCGGGGGAGGGGGGAAAAAAAGAAGAAGAAGAAAAAAGCAGGATACCAACCGCAGGTAAGTGACTTTCGGGTGGCTTTCCAGCGAAGGGCGAGGGTGGCTCCTTGAGTGGACGGCTCATCGCAACCCAAAAAGGGTGAGGGCCGTGGGAAAGCTGTGGGTCCCGATGTTTTTTTCCGTGCAGCAAGAGGAGGGGAAATTAAAAAAAATCCCCTTGCAGTCATCCCAGCCTCGCACGTACTTCGTTGTGCAGGAATAAGGTATAATTAGTTGCGTTCAAATCAGCACGAAGGTTGTTGACTTGGCGGAATCTGAGTCGCTCCAGTCCTCTGGAACAGGGGTCTCCAACCTTGGCAACTTTAAGCCTGGCGGACTTCAACTCCCAGAATTCCCCAGCCAGCTTTGCTGGCTTGGGGGTTCTGGGAGTTGAAGTTCGCCAGGCTTAAAGTTGCCAAAGTTGGAGACCCCTGCTCTGGAGTTGTTATGGGTATGGAAGAAAGGCAAAGAGGGTGTGATAATCCTTTAAAAAAACAAAACAACCCTCTGCCAATAGTTCTTAAATTCTATAAGCGATTTATCTCTCGCTTTAATTTTGTAGTTGCAATCCCCGATGAGGATAAAACGGCGCTTTCGTGTAGATCCAATAACCTGTTAAAAGCGGGAAGCTCCTCTTTAGGTCATAGGATTGACTATACAAGCATCCTTAGTCCATTGGCAATCTTTCGTAGATTAAAATTGGGATGGTACATTGCATTAAGGACCTTTCTGACTTTGTGAGTTGAGAGTGTGTTTGTTTTAGATGTTTGCTAAATTGGAATCAGTTAATGATAGTTTGGATGAGAGCAAAATATTTCTTAATGATGAATAAATAAATAAAAATGTAAAAAAAAACCCTTCTTTTTCAAGTTCCGCTATATTTCTTCTGTGGATCTGCAAAACGGTGCACACGTTTTGGGCTGTATTTGTTTCATCACCTGAACAATTAAGAACCTGTTTCTACATTCATTAGTGAGATGAGTGGTGCCTAAATTTGATAAATAAAAATAAATCTTATATGTAATTCTGTATAGAGAGCATCTTCACAATTACAGGCTGGTTAATTGGTAACTTCAAATTATTACTGCTCTAAACATTTCCTAGATCATTAATTATGTGAAACATATGTTAGGTTATCAGATCTGGACTGCAAAATCCAGACAATTGCTAGACAATTGCAACAATTAGAATTTTCTATATCTGTTTGCTGGTGTGTGGAATTTCCTGAATTTTTGGAGCCCACAACTTGTATCTCTAATATATTTGATTTTTCATGTGAATATTTGTGCTTTGTGAAATTTTCCTACAGTAAGAACATTTTAAAAGAGTGCTGGTGAAAGTCTTTTATGCATTTCCTCTTTCATACCCTCATAGTTCAAATACTTCATAGCAAAGAAGGAATAGTATTGACATGTTATGCTTTTGTATGGGCTATGAGGTCTGGCAAGATCTGTGGTATCAGTGCTAAGCAAAGAGAATGAACGGCACAACTATGATTATGAATATTGTGTCCTGTCTTCTGATGCGTTGGAAAATAAGTTCACCCTCTCCTCTTTGTGGGAACCTCTCAAATACTGGAATACTGCTATCATATCCCCCTTAGTCCTTCTTTTCTCTAGACTAGCCAAACCCAAATCCTGAAACTGTTCTTCATATGTTTTACTCCTCAGGTCTTTAATCATCTTAGTTGCCCTTCTTTGCACTTTTCCCACAATCTCAACATCTTTTTTGTAATGTGGTAACCAAAATTGGATGCAGTATTTCAGATGTGGCTACTAAGGATTCATAAAGCGGTACTAATACTTCACATGATTTTGATTCTATGCCTCTGTTTATACAACCAAGGATTGTATTAGCTTTTTTGGTTGCTGCTTCACACTGCTGGCTCATATTTAAGTGATGTCCACTAGGACTCCAAGGTCTATTGCACAGTTACTTTTTTTGAGCCAGGTTTCACTTAATCTGTACTTATACCTTTGGTTTTTCCTGCCTAAGTGTAAAACCTTGCTTTTCTCCACATTCAGTTTCATTTTGTTGTTCAAGTCTGTCAATATCTATTTGGATCCTGAGCTTGTCTTCTGGGATGTTGGTTATTCTTGTCAGTTTAGTATCGTCTGCAAATTTGATGAGTTCTCCTTCTATGCCCTCATCTAAGTCATTTATGAAGATATTGAAGAGTACTGGGCCTAAGACGAAACCTTGTGGTACCCCACTGCTTACTTCTCTCCCTGTATATCAGGGGTGTCAAACTCAAGGCCCAGGGACTGGATCTGGCTCATGGGGTGCTTAGATTTGGCCTGCAGGGCCACCCTGGAAACAGCAAAGGACCGGCCCATGGGGACCCAGAGGTACCTCTATCAGTGAAAATGGAGCTTGGGAGGGCTGTGCTCAGCCTGCTTGGGCTCCGTTTTAGGCCACAACGGCCTCCTGCAGCCCTCTGCCAGTGAAAACGGAGCTTGGGGAGGCTGTGTGCTAGTGAAAATGGAACCGTGACGAGTGACGTCAAACTGGCCATGTCCATCCTGACCATGCCCACTCTAGCCATGCCCACACCGGGCATGCTCCCCGCCCCCCTAGGTCAAACACAACCCTGATGCGGCCCTCAATGAAATTGAGTTTGACACCTCTGATGTAGATGTAGTACTGTTAAGAACGACTCGTTGAGTACAGTTTGTCAGCCGAGTACAAATCCATCTGGTGATGATGCTGTCTATCCAACATTTTTCTAACTAACGAAGAAGTAGGTTGTGGTCTACTTTGTTGAATGCCTTGTTGAAATCTAAGTATACTATGTCCACAGCATTTTGCAGGGCTATTAATTTAGTCACTTTGTCAAAGAATGAAATATGATTGGTTTGGCATGATCTGCTTTTAACAAATTCATGCTGGCTTTTAGTTATAACTTTATTTGTTTCTTGATGTTCACAGATTTGTTTGGGTTTTTTTTATTATGTTTTCCAATATCTTCCCAGGTATTGATGTCAGGCTGATTGGTCTGTAGTTTACTGGGTCTGTCTCCCCTCCCCCTTTTTTTCTGAAGATGAGAACCACATCAGTTCTTTCCCAGTCCTCTAGTAATTTCCTGGTGTTCCAGGATTTTTGAAAGATACCTTATCTCTTTATGTGCTTGCTTTCTTCTATAGGGAGGTTTTAATAAGAGAAAGAAGAGACTCTTAGCTCATGTTTTCTGAATCTGTTCTCTAAGTCAACTTTTAACAGTACTGTATATTCAAACACTGCAGTTAATTAGTAGCAGACATACAATGCTTCACTATTGGTTGTTAATAGAATTAGAATTCAAAGATAATAATTCCCAGCCTTCCTCATGTTACATACTTCAGATACAGAATTACAAGCCCACCTGCTTCTGCAGCCTATTTGATTGTTAATTAATTAATTACATTTATTTGCTGCCTGTCTCGCCCTGGGGTTACTCTGGGTAGTTTACAACAGTTAAATGTAAAATTACAAAAATATCAACATAACAATAGTAAAACAATGAAACAAAGTAAATGCTGAAAGTTCAGTAATATGATTAAAAAATGGACAGGGAGGGAGAAAGATGTATGGTGGGAGATTATGTCCTGCTATTCAAGGAATAATTTAAAAATTGATATTCCCTTTTTTGTAACTATGAGCTCCCAAAAGACATAATCTTGCTTTCTTTTTGTTAACAGTGGAGTTGGTGGTAGGGAAAAAAATCCACTTGAAATGGAAAGGAATCAAAAGCCTTTTATTAGCAGGACTTATATCTTCTCTTTCATCAAAATAATTTCATCTGATCTATTGCCTAAGTAAGTATCCAAACCCCTGAAAATAAATGTTAGAATGTGGTCAGAGGTTATTCTCACGAAACAGCTGTGAGTGTAGAAAGGTCCCTGAAGGTATAATTATTTTCATAGTCGCAATTTCATAATCTCATGGAAATGTAGATTCCCTCTCCTCCCCTGCCTCATGGCTCCAGTTTCACTCCTAGGTAGCAGATGAGCTGCCAGATGTTGTAGTTTGTTGTGTAAAAAATTTCAACAGCCCTTGTTTGATGTAAATTCCTGTTTCCTTCTACTACAACATCACTCTACTTTTATTTTTAATTGCAGACATTATTGTTTCTGATTTATACAAATATGTTCCATGTGCCTTGGGAAAAGTTCGTTCCTCTTTGAAGAGATACAGTTTGGCATGAGATAAGACTATCTCAATACCACACCTAGGCTAATTGCAGCTGTAACTGTAAGGATCTTTTTAGAATGATGCATGAGAAATGGGAAAATACAACACTGCTGGTCCTAAGTCAGATGCAGGTTATGGCAGATATTAACTTTGCTTTCCACATTGTCAAGCCAGAAGCTTAATTTTAGGTTCATGGTCCCACAAGAATAAAGTTGAAAGCTGCTGTTTCAGCTCTAAAGTACCCTTGTTTCATTTAAATGTTTATGTTGAAGGGACAATGGGCATAGCATAAAGCCTCTAGTGCATGTCATTACAAGTACTTTCTACAGTTCACCTTTTCCTTTGACCCAGCAAATAACAACTCTTATATGGATCTTCAGTGATCCACAATGAATAAAGTCACGGACAATCCACTCTAATAGTATCTCTGGTAATACAGCATTTTTACTGAGCCATTCATAGTTACACAAATGAGGACAGTCGTTATATGGCTTCAGTAATAGCCAGAGATATAGGAAAATGCTACAGACATTCCTGCTTTCTCTGAGGGTCTTCTTATCATGTTTAAGTCTGAGATCTCTTCCACCCATGGGGTTAGTATCAATCTGAGCTTGGAGCTGCTTCCTGAACCCTTACTACAGGGCTTCTACAGAGCTGTAACATCTAATTCAAGCGTGGTTCACACAGTTCAACACTGTGCACTTCTGGAACTGTGGTATGGACAGATTCCCTAGTGGCAGACATGGTTGCCTCATTCTCCCTCCCAGATTTCCAATCTCGTGCTGGGAGTCAAGCCATTATGGAAAGCTTTTGTCTCTACCCTTAGATAACAGTCTTCTTTTTCTTTGACTGCTAAAGAAAGCAGATGAGGAAATGAGAACAGGACCCTGGCTGGAACACTGACTTTTCCATTTCCCTACTGTCTAACTTCCTGGCCTTTATTCATTTGATATCTACACCGTCTTCCCTTCACAGTAGTCCTTTTTTACCAATTTCCTGCAACAATTGTGTTTGGGATACATTGGGCAGAGAGAGTGACTGACACAGTGAATTTTTGAGGCGGAATCCAGCTCTCCCTAGTCCTATGCACATTGGTATTCTTTGTTCCTCGTTCATGGAAGCCCTAGGAAGCAGACTCAGAAACCTGGCACAAAGGATAGCAGATAGTCAGTTGGGTGAGGCTAGTGCCTCTGTAGGAATGTCTTTGTTTGGGGCCTGCCTTCTGATAGGATGTTGAAGGAAAATACTGTAAAAGAGGCAATGGGGAACTACTTAAAATTGCTAAGAAAATTGCATGGATGCATTCACCGGGAGCCAACTTGACTTGAGGGCACAGTTAGCGATTGGAAGAACAGTGATTTTTATCTCAGCTGCTGTACTCCAGAGACCACAAGTTCCAGAATTCTCTACTGATAGCTAGGAATTATGGGAGATGAAACCCCCTGCACATTTAGAGAATAACTAAACTGAGGAGAACTTCCTATATTGTAAAGAATTGATCCTTCATACCTGATGTGGAGGCACAAAAAGCCAGCTCTCTTCAAGAGCAAATCATTTGGAAAAGGAGTCTGGCCAGAACAGTATATCGTGGAGGGAAACAGCTAATAGTTTTTGGGGTGGGGCTTTTAAAATGTCTTGCTAATCTAAATAGCTTCATTTTCACAGTGTTTGTATGTGCAGAAGTTTTGAGAAAGCATGTTTTTAATGAGAGCGGCCATACAGTAGCTAATTTGACAGGGCTGCTGACAGAGTCTTTAATGAAGGCAGTTATATGAACAGGATTGCTGCTTCTCATCTGGACGAGACAGTTTTTGTGTTATTCAATCAACACCTCTGGCTTGAGTCATCTGATGGGTGGTTACCTGTTCTAATGAAATAATTTGTGGTATAACTGGCTTCCTGAAAACATGCATTTTTCAGTGCTATAGGTAGGGGTCATGAGGTCCTCTTGCCTGGAAATTTCCAGTAAAGATGTTCTAGGGAAACCACAAATAGATTACTGGATACTACTATCCAGATTATTGCTTATAGATTGTTGTTTAATTTACATGTTGGCTTTTGAACCTAAACATACTGGTGAAAATTAAAGCCAGAGTACTACTGCGTGTAATCTACCTGCCATGTGAAAGTGAAGGATCGCCATAGAGATCCCATAGCAACTTGTGTGAAAAGTTATACAGTATGGAATTTTTGACACTCTTGCAACAACTCATTTGAGAAACTATTACATACATTACAAACATTGCTTTAAAAGCAAGACTTCTGAAAACTGATTCAAGTCATTTGCATCCAAGTAGGTCTTTTAATTTCATTGAAATAGGTATTCTCAGCATTTCATTTTGATCAAAGTCTCTTTTCTATAAATATTTTGTTTCCAGAGAAAAATGCAATAGATTAGATCCAGTTTATGTGGAATTGGAAATACACTCAATGCAATTTAAATTAGTCTTAACCATGGTTTGTTGATTAGATTACAATTGATTAGGGTTTTGAAAGCCACAAGTTATGATTTATACAAATTGTTAAGGATTCGTAAGAACCCAATTAAGATTTACTGCCTTCATTCAGTCTGTGCTAATATGCAAATAAAAAATATCAATTGTTGTGAAATTCAATTAAAACAGTGATAATATGCGTTTTCACCATATGTGCAGTGTGGTGTTTCACCTAGTCCTCCTGAATCCCCACTAAATAGGAGTTTTCTGGTGCTGGATTTGTCTCACTTGCATGATCTATTTCATTTGTTTTAAATGTTAGTGAGTCGGCTCCAGTTAGATATCACTGATAAAGTTGAACTTAATTCAACCTCTTAATTTGTACAGGCCCTAAAGAAACATTTTTTCCTGCCTACCCCTCTGCTGTTACACAATTAAATATTTTTTTCCACATGGCCATTTGTTCTTGGAAACCTTGCTAGAGAAATAGTCCTCTCCTCCAATGCTTATCTTTACTATCCTGTTTCCCCCAAAATAAGACATCCCCTGATAATAAGCCCAATCGGGCTTTTGAGTGCATGGCAATAAGGCCAAGCGCTTATTTCAGAGTTAAAAAAAATATAAGACAGGGTCTTATTTTCAGGGAAACATGGTAGTTATCTATATTAGTCCTGCATTTGGGAGGTAAGGTATTGGAATCTGGTAAAATCAACTATAGGTAATCCTCAAGTTATGAAAGTTCACTTAGTGACCATTCAAGTTATGACATTACCCCTCCCTCCCTCATGTATTTACAACACGGTCCTGAAGTTACGAATGTTGCAGCACCACAGCAGTTGTTCACACTTATGAATGACCACAGAGGCACTGCAACACTTACCCTGCCTACTTCCCCACTCCGTTGGGTCTCCACAGGAACTGGGCCTGTGGAGAGCCACTTTACCTTGTGACGATCTAGCGAGCCATCAGTTTCTTTGCCTGTTTCAGTGCATTCGCAGAGAACAGAGACCTAAAGTAGTGCGAGATCACACGAAATCAGTAACATGAGATCTTGCGCTACTGATCTTGTGTGATCTCGCACTACAGTACTTTAGGCCTCTTCTTCTCTCTGCACTGAGACCTGAAAGAGATCTGTGGCAAAAGGCTTTGCAAACGGAGAGGTCTTCCCTCCATTTGCAAACCCTTTTGCCATGGGTCTGCCCCAGACCTCCGTTTGTAGAGAACAGGGGCTTAAAGTAGTATAGTGCAAGATCACGCAAGATCAGTAGCACAAGATCACAGCCCCCAGAAGCTTTTAGTCTCGGCATGAAAAGCATTTACAAGCCAATGGGAGGCTTGAAGCAGTGCAATTTTGCTGCCCACAAGTCTCGTCAGCTTGCAAACACTTTTTTGCACCAAGAGGGCAAGCAGTCAAAGAAACCGCAGCAGAGAGGCTGGAGAGGAGATAGCTTGCTAGATCTTCACAAGGTAAATGACCTGGCAGGGCAGTATTTGGGGGGGGGGGGGGCAGGATTGTGGGGACTCCAGGAGAGGGAGCATGAGGGGCAGTCCTTGGGTGGATCTGAAGCAGGTGGCCTGTTCCATCGCTAGCCCTCCTCCCCATGGCCTTCCCCACCCAGAGATACCTCATGTGCACTTAATGACCAGTGCATTCATTTAGCGAATGCATGGGTGAAAGCAGGGAGTGATCACATTTGTTTGATGTGATTCACTTCAATGAATCCTGGAGTTATAAATGTAAGCATTACATTCGTAACTCGAGGATTACCTGTATTATTTTTATTTTTCCTCCTACTCACCAGTTAATTTGCTGCGTTAATTATTGATCCAGATGCAAACGAAACAACTTGAGCTCTCTTTGCTAATTATATTTAAGAAGACTGCACAGTACCAAAAATGAGGCATGCTTCTGAAGCACTTGAAAACGATTAGTTGGTCATTAAACTCTATAGTTGTTTGCTGATCTTTACAGTTTCCAGTTGTCTTGCCTTCTTTCTGCTGAAGATTTTTAATTGTGTAATTGCCATTTTGTAATGAGGTACCAATAATATCCAACAATGTGTGTTGAAAATCAGAAATCAGGGAAGAGAAAGTTGGATTTGGGGACAGCTGTTTGCAATCTAATGGCAATGTATAGAAGTGTCCATTCCTTCTCCCAACCTAAAACATAAGCAGTTGAAGCTAGAGTAATTTATTCTATATTTGACTTTGACTATATATGTCCCTCTGTATTAGTACTATTCTGAGGTGAACTTCAGGAATTGTGAAATGTTCCAAATGAATCAGGTAGAACTTGTGTACTTGCTCTCTGGCTACCTGCCAGTTGGACAGAAAAGCTTGTTATAACTACATGCTGAAACAGCATCTGATCGGATCACCTTGCCACTAAAGCTATAACCACTCATGGTTCCTGATAGTCAGGCTGTTGCATCTTCATTCTTCCTCAGTCCCATTCAAGGCCACCTCTCCCTCTTTTTCTCTGCTCCCTTTGGTGTTGGGAAAGGAAAGTTAGCTAGAGAAAGCCACTCTCTGGGAAGGTATCCAAGTCGTCACAGAAGTTGAACTGAGCCATCAAACTGCCATCAAAACCCCTTTTGTTTTGGAAACAGAGAAGAGGAAGGAAGTCAGCAAGCAAGAGCTGGAAAAGGGAGTTATAAAATCAGTTTGTTTCTTTCCAAAACCATTACCCAGGAAAGTTGCCCAGTATGTGAACCCCCTGTCCAAGCATCTGGGAATGATTAACACTGCAGGTTTATTAAGGCATGAAGGAAAAATCAATTCCCATAGCCAGAGTAGATCGAGTCTAACACCAGAACCAAAAGATTGCCATATCTCTGAAAATAAACTGTTTGAACTTTGAACAGTACCTGCATCCTTGCCATGTAAATATATGGCTGCGTGAATGGAAAACGTTTTTGGAAAACGGAGTTGACTCATAAGTTTTTTAGGAAGTTGGACTCAATACATCAACTCAGTTTGAATTAAGTCTGGGATAGTGTTGATAGGTTTGCCACACACCCAAGTGCCAGCTTATGTATCAGTAACTGTATAACAGTTTGCACACAATGGCAGCGGATTTGCTGCTAATCTGGGCACATGCCAAGCCTATTAATTCAACTAGTCATAGCACGAACAATCCAAGTGTGTTGAATGAAATGTCTGTTCTGCTTTTTAAAGCTGTGAAGCCTAGCAACATTTTAAAAAAAAAGTTACAAGAAACAGCATTAAACAACATAATTATATTTAAACTCAGTAAAGTAGCAAAAATAAAAGGGTGACATTTTGAAAGAAAAATGGCAAATCTCCGCAATGCTTTCAGGAGAGTCAGGAAGGAAATGAAGCCCAAGGCAACTCTATAAGGCCATTGTCAGGCTTTCTCACAGACAGGATGTGTGGGTCCTCAATTGTGTAGGGCAAAGTTGGGCATATGCCACGGTTCCAAGTCTAGAAAAGGGCTCCCCTAAAAACAATGCCACCATTTTTGCTTTGCGCAAGGTACTTAAGAAGATCCAATGAATGTTCTGCTTTTTATAATTTGCAGGTGTGTGTGTGTTGTGTTATAACTAACGAATCCATAGTTAAGACCCCCCAAATCCGAAATTGAAATTCAAGCAACATGCAAGATGGTAGTTTCTGGATTCATTTGTATCAGTTATTTTTAGATGTTAATTATATACTTGCACAATTAATCCACCTTTTTAAATAATGTAATAATAATACCTACCTTAATTTATAACTAGTACCTGATAAGGGTTCCCCTCCTGGATTGGACTGATTAAAGTTGAAGTTCAACCTATTGGAAGGTACCAAGTTAGGGAGGATTATAACAACACAGCCATAGAGTTTGGAATGTGTGTAGACAGGTCCACGGAATATGGGTTGGTATCAGCAGAGCCATTGGATTCTGATTCTGTCCATTTCTCACATAGACATTTACTATGGTCTCATTCACAGCATAATTTCTGAGAGATTTCCACTAAAGCATTGCTACTCACTGATACAAAAGATGATTCACTTTTGAATGTGAATGCTTTATCTGAATGAAGCAGTGGTACAGTGCTACAAGTGCTTTAATTCCATGGTCCTTTCTGGTTTTGCGCAATAAGGGAAAGATAGGACCAAACCAGTCCTGTAGCCTCCCAAACAGAACCCAGAGTAATCTGAAAGTTGGTTTTTGGAGGCTGGAGGAATTGTCAATCACACTCTGTATTCCTTGCATTACACAGAGATAATCAGGACAACATCATTAAGCAGTGATTCAGAACAAATACAGTAGAGCCAAAATAAGGGGTCAGAAATTGGGACAGTAGATAGCAGTTTTCTGCCAACTCAAGCTTGCGTAGGTAGCGCTATAACTCGCCAGTGGAGAAAGACCCATACACTTATTCATTCCTTGAGTGGCCATAGTCGCTATTCAACTTTAAATGCAGGTATTTATTTGCATATATAGTATTGTGTGGGCTACAAGGTCATTAATTGAAGAATGGCCTTCCCCACCCGCACCCCCTGGAGGTTCTCTGGAGGCCGAAAATGGCCCATTTGAAATGGAAAATGGCCTGTTTGAAATTGAAAATGGCCCATTTGAAATTGTCAAATGGGCCGTTTTCAGCCTCTGGAGGACCTCCAGGGGTGGGGTGGGGAGGCCGTTTTCGCCCTCTCCAGACTCCCAGAGAAGCCCTGGAGGCTGAGGACAGCAAAAGGGCCTTCAGTCCCACCAGAAGAACAGGCCATTTTTGACCCCCGGGGGGGTGGGGAAGGCCATTTTCACCCTCCCCAGACTCCTAGAGAGGCCCTGGAGCCAGGTGAGAAAAATAGGCCTACCGGGCCATCACGTGCCAGGACTGGGGGTCACAGGGGGGTTGCATGCGCGGGGGAAGGGCACATAGAATTATGGGTGTGGGCATGCGCGCGTGTGACTCCGCCCCTCCCTCCTGGCATGTGATGGCAAAAGGGTTAGCCATCACTGGGTTAGGGTGATCAATTAATAGTTGTTAGTTACTGCTGTCAATCTATGTATTCACACCACAGTCACAAGAAGTATTATGGATTACACTATCTGATTATATTTGTGGCTGGCCAAAACTTTTCGGATATGAGAATTTAATACTAGTGGTAGGCATAAAAGGAACAAGAACCAAAATTTATATTAATAGCCATGACTTTAAATCTGTATTATGTCAACCATTTATGAAATAGTCATGGCCTCAAGAAGGAGGAAAAAATGAATGCTCTTCCAGTTAACAAGCACCTGTGGGCAATTTGTAACAAATTAGGGATTATGTGAAATCATCTACTAGTCTTTGAATAAAGCATATGTCTGGTACGGTTCCTTGTTTATTTGCATATCTTTGCCACTGTGTTTCATCCAAGCTTTATGTGACTCACAATGAAAAATAAAGGCAGTTTGAGTGAATAAATAATATTTATCTGTGTGTCTAGATCTGATGGTAAGGAAAAATGTGGTTTCAATGCGTTTTAGTAATAATATTGAAAGGACTGTAGAAGCAGGAAAACGAGAAAAGTAGGACAAAATATCTTTATAAAATACACAATAAGCTTGGAAAGACATGTTTTGTTTGTAAGAATGAACTTTCACATAATATGTATTTTCCCAAGTATCAAAAGCTTATCAATGAGAAGGCTATTCTATAATTGTGAATTGTTATATTAAATAAATGATCAATGGGTTTCAGAGAGCAATTTATTCAATTCAAATTACAGTCACTCATAATCAATGAAATATCCCTTATTTCTTGTTTAGAGGGGACTCTGCCACTCCTTAATCCTGATACCGAGAAGGCCTTCTGGAGAGAAACCAAACATCTAACGTGGTTGTGAGAAGATAGGATTCTGTAAGTATAATGGAGCCAAATACAAGTGGGATAAATTCAGTTTAGCCAATAATGGAAATATTGTGATCGAGACCTAATGCTTTTGTCTCCCGAAATCCAGGCTCACAAAATAAAGTTAGGAATTAGAAAGATTGCACTTAGATATTTTGAGTGAAGTAATTTTCAGAGGTATAAATTGAGATATATCCCAGTACTATATGGAAGAATTATGCTATGGTTTTCACTTTAAAAAGTTGGAATACAAATGGGCATCTTTGGAATGAAAGAAAAAAGCTCTCACGAAAAAACTGAGGTAGCTATTCACAAAATAGCCATATCAGAAAGGAATTTGGTGTGAGTGTTCCTTGCCATTTCAGTTAACTCCATAGGATGCTACTTATCTTTTCCTGTCTTTTGTTAGAGCAGGAAGACACACTTCAAGTAAAGATTTGGCTACATCAACCATTTTTAAAATAATTTTCTAAGAACACCTATGAGACCTAGAAGCATTCGGGGAATAAAATTTACGCAGGAGAGTTGTGCTTTATTTTGTGACATGTCCTTTTCCCATTTACAGTTAACATAGTATTTAAGAAAATTCAGTGGAGTAGCAATCTTGATAAATTCTAAAGGCATATTGACTGCCATTTTGGAGACCAAAAGTTAGATCAGAACTTCAGGAATACAGCATTCTTAGACAAATGCTAAAGCCACCATACCCCAGTTTAGCTAAACATTGACGCTTGGGTTAGGTCTCTCTCTCTATGTCGTCCTCAGTACAGTGCTTATATTTTTACCTTAACTTAAATTCATTATAGGAATACCTATAATGGGCAGCCAACTTGTGCTATTGTCATTGAAAGAGAGTAGTACATCAGCATTCCATCGGGCTTTAAGCTATTCCTGATAACTGAATAAAAATATAAACTGATATGAGAAAATTCAACTATATATAGTTGGCTGGTTGTGGATTGGGGAGAGTGATAGGTACATTCCAGTACCAAGGGTACTGAACTTCAGATAGTGAAATTCAAATGCAAAAATAGCCAAAGACTAGTGCTACTTCAAACCTTTAATACATCGATTCTTCTGACTATGGCACCAGCATTTGGAGAAAATATCAGCTTTGCAAAAGTTAAAAATTGTAGCATGGTTTCTTGTGAATGTAAGGCATTCAATATAAAGAGTGCAATAGGGCAGAATGAAACCTGTACCCCTTAGCCATATGTGAATGAGAAATTAGTCATATTCAAAGTGATTAGCTGTATGACTTATGTCTATAGAACATGACTATGCTTGTTCTTTTAACAAGAACTCTTAATTTGATTAACTAATATATGTAGGGCCAAAGGAAAATCCCTCACAGTATCCCTTTTGGTTTAAAAGACTACATGACTACAAGTCTCACTTAACGCCCCCCCCCCTCCAAATTGCAATGATCCTGTGAAATACTTTGCTTCTATTTCTCCTCTGTCTCACAGATACAATAGAAAATTTAGTAATCCATGTTATCAGTAATCCTGTATAAGTGAGACATTGGTAGCCAAAGTGTATCTCATTTGAGAGGTGTCATGTTGGGAAAGAGTCAGTGGTGGGTTGCTACTGGTGGGTTGCTACTGCCACCGCAGTGGTGGGAGACTCCACCCACCTGCCCGCAGAAGCACCGTGCGCATGCGCACAAGTGAACTGGTAGTGATGGGATTTGGAACCCGCCCCGGAAAGAGTATTTAAGAACGGTTGCAGGAACTGGGTATGTCTAGTTTAATGAAAAAAAAAGGACTAGGGGAACATGATAGCAGTGTTCCAATATCTCAGGGACTGCCACAAAGAAGCACCTGAGGGAAGGACAAGAAGCAATGGGTGGAAACTAATCAAGGAGAGAAGCAGCTTAGAACTAAGGAGAAATTTCCTGACAGTTAGAACAATTAATCAGTGGAACAGCTTGCCTCCAGAGGTTGTGAATGCTCCAACATGGGGCGTTTTTAAGAAGAGATTGGATAACCATTTGTCTGAAGTAGTGTAGGGTTTCCTGTCTAAGCAGGGGATTGGACTAAAAGATCTCCAGGGTCCCTTCCAGTTCTGTTATCCTTATTCTGAGATTGTAAGGGGAAAGGAAATAATTGATCTTTTTTTATAGACTCGTTTTGTTTTTTTCAGCACTTCCTTTCTGCGGATGTCCCAGCCAAGCCATATTTGGTCCCAGAGAGAGAGGTCTTCATGTAGTAGAATTGTAACTTCTCTACCACCTGCTTCATCTTCAGACAGTGATTCTGGCTGCGCCCTGGAAGATTATCCAGGTCCAACTACTGAATTTCCTCCATCAGAGCCAGTAAGACGCTTTCAGGTCTACATCTCTGTGTGATATATTATTTTTGGTATAAGGTAAAATTTTCCTCAGGTCTGACTTCTTGATGACTATACGCAGAAGATCATTTTTGTCTTCAAACAATATGGTTTGTCACTGCCTTACTCCAGAATGTTTCCCACCTCAGTTTCACAGACAAGTTTAAAGTTCTGGGATTTTATTTTGATTTCCTATTTAAATATTCACAAGCTTTAACCCTCTGAGATTTTTTTCTCCAGATCGGCTAGCGAGCAGTGTTTTCATTTGACAATCACTTGGAGTTGTGACAGTAGCAAGGTTGGCTACTGCCTTTTGCTGCTTCTGGATCTGGGACCAAGCCCACATCACATGAATCTGTGTAAATATCAGTATTGCACACATGACCTTTTGTCAAGCTTGATTCCAGGAAAGAAAAGAATTTGAAAACAGGTGGATTATAATCATTAGATGATTACAACTTGAAAATGTAAAATCACTTGAAGATGTAAACCCTCTGGCAGTTTTGAAGCAGTGGGGAAAAAACAAAGATCCCGTTTCCATTTAGGAGAGGAAAAACTAATGGGGAGGAAATTTGAAATATGTGTAATACTTATGGCTGAGTAAATCTGAGAAAGACTACTCATAATTTTCAGAATTATGAAATGTTGTTTAATCAGTCTTCTATTCTGAATTTGAAATGTCTGATAATTTATCATTTTCATATTAAAACTATACTGAGGAAAGCTTCACTATATTCTTGTATCTTCACTTATTTCTTAATTTACTGTATTTCCAAAAAATGTTTTTCTTTCTTTCTTTATAAATTTATTTCTATTCATTTCAACAATTTTATTATATAATATAAATAAACGTATTAGGAAATATATTTTTCATTATTTTTAATTTTCAGGAAAAAGGCTATGGAAAAGTGCAGGAAACAAAGGAACTTTTTTTTAAAAAATCATTTTTGCCCAATTTTTCTGTTCTCTTGGTGAGGAGACTTCCCATCTCCAGTCTTAACGGCTTGATAAAATTCATATGCAGGAGGATAAGTCTAGCTTTTTCCAAACTCTTTTTTCCTAGTTTATGTGCTACACAATAAATGGAAAGTAAATTAGCTCTCTTCCTTCTGTTGGTTTGTTTTAATTATCCCTTCATCTCTTAATGTGGGAAGGACCTCAGATTCTTTTATCAAGCTTAGAGAAGATCACCTGTAAGACAGAGGATAATGCAGAAAACTCTCTTTCCCTAATACATAGAAATATCACTGTTTCATTTCCATCTCATTTACTTTTACAGGTATTACAAAGCAGTTGCTCTTTTTCATCAGCTGTGGTACCTGCTGCTATTCACAATCAGCTCCGTATCAAAATTCTCCTCTATCAGCTGCCTCCACAAGACTGTGATGTAAGCTTCTTAAAGCCTTATCCAGGGTTTGCCGGGTCTTTTTTACTCGTGCATCACTTGATTGAAGAGTTCTGCTAAAACTATTTTCTTCTGCCCCTTTTTTGCACTGAAAAAATTATTTGGGCTGTCCATTCTTTTCAAATTCTAGTCATGCAGCTCCATCATCTTTCTAAAAAACAGCAATAGGAGCAGTTTTCTTTCTCTTTCTTTATATGGTAACAAGGAGAAAAGGTAACCAAACAAATGTTACAAACAGGCCAGTGTCACTTAGGTATAGAAATTTAATAAATAATAATAATGCACTAACTTGGTGATTCAAATGCCTGTGGGGGAAGAAAGGGGACGAATGATGAAATGTGCACCATAACACAATTTTATTCTTCATGTTCTTACATGCAATGCAAAGTTGCATTGCAGATCATGACACGGTTTGCCATTTTGACATCACTGTGATTGGGAAGATAGATTTGTATGGCCTCTTGTGCCAGAATCCCACTGTTATATGGATCACCAAACTTACTTGCAACTAATGTTCTCATGAAGATCTTCTAGGACAGTGGTCCCCAACCTTTCGGGCACCAGGGACCGGTTCCCTGAAGAGAGATTTTTTCATGGACCAGACAAGATGTGGTTTCATGTGCTACTTGCATTCTGCGAATGGGGCTTCACTTATTTGTATGGCCTGGTTTCTGGCATGCTGCAGACCGGTGTCGGTCCACGGACTGGGGGTTGGAAACCCCTGCTCTAGGATATTCTGGTCAGAAAGCTAACTAAGGATTTTATTGTTTCCAATAACTAAACAACTGAAAAAGATTTTTGGCCCATTGAAGTAAAGATAGATTCAATTTCTCTTTCTGTCTACATGGAATATGTTATCTTTACAAATAAACTCTTTGGGTTCACATCCACTAGGTAGGAACCAGCTTTGATTAAAGCTATTGTTGCAATGCTGTTATAATGACTTAGCCAACCCCTAGTACTTTCTTCTTCAATTTGGTACCCTCCATACAGGCAGGATTGACTCCAAAATTAATGTCAAAATTAGCACTTAAATATTAAAGAGATCACTAAATTCAGACATACTGCCCAGTGCCCACTGTGTAATTTTTTTCCTTCGAAATAATGTGTATTGGACAAAAATAGGATATATAGAAAAACTAAGCTGTAATCCTGTATCTTAGGAATTACACTTAGGAATTAGTCACATTTGACATAGTAGGATTTCTTCTGAGTAGATATGGATAGGATTCCAGAATCATGTTAGAGAAAAAAAAACCTAAGAATGTAGAGAAATGAGCTGCCAACTAAATATAACATTGGAGTTTATTGTTAACATATACATGATATGGTCTTGACTAATAAGATAACTACATGCAGCAAGATTTTCATTTAAACATTTACAAGCCAATTTTTTTAACCAAGCCGACCAAAGTAATCGAATAAAACGTAAATGTGAAAATAAAATTATGTTATTATAATAAATGCCTATGTGGATTCTCAATCATCTAGGCCAGTGATGGCTAACCTTTTTGCCGTCGCGTGCCAAAAGCGGGGGGAGCACGGCGAGGTCGCCCATGTGTGTGCTCATACTCATAATTCAATGTGCCCCAACCTTGCGTATATCCCCCCCCCTTTTAGCACATGATGGCATAGTGGGCCCAGTAGGCCCATTTTTCACCCTCCCCAGGCTCCAGAGGCACCCTCCCCAGGCTCCAGAGGCTTTCTAGGAGCCTGGGGAGGGCGAAAACAGCCTTCCCCATTCCCCTGGAAGCCCTCCGGAGGCCGGAAACAGCCCATTTCCCAACTTCTGGTAGGATTGAAAGGCCCAAAAATCAGCTGGCCGCCACACAAATGTGCGCTGGAGCTGAGCTATGGCAAAGCTCGCATGCCAACTGATATGGCTCCATGTGCCACAGGTTCGCCATCATGGATCTAGGCCATGGTTGTTCCAAAGGTGCTTTTCAAAAGGCTATTGGACTTTCTTTGGGGTTTTGTCCCCTTCAAAATGTTTCGCTTCTCATCTAAGAAGTTGAAGGAGAAGCAAAATGTTTTCAAGGAAAAAAAAACACAAGAAAGTCTGAAAAGAATCTTTGGGGATTACAATAAAACTTCAAAAATATTTGCAAGTTAATCAACATATGTATGTTTTGTTCCTGCATCTCAAATACACATTTTTATTTAAATGCTTCTTTTGGATCTTGGCACCATTTTTGCTTTTTTTTATTTCAGGAGAGATATTGTCCATTCATCGGTGAAGAGGAAAGAAAGCAACTCCGTACCTTTGCTGCATGGCGGCGACAGGAATCGCTGGGACAGGGAGTTTTACGTCATCTGCCACTCACAGCTCAAGAGTACCTATGCAGAAATGTGAGCTATTCTTACCATGATATTGAACATATTATCAAGTTGTCTGGACTGATCGCTAGCTTGTTTTCCTAGTGTGATCTTTGCAGTTACACTAACTTTGGATAAGGTAACAGGTGCAGGTGGAAGTTGTAGGTCCTTATGTCAGAGAAGGTATATTTGAAAAAGATATAGGCAGTGTTTACTGAAATCTTAGAAGTGCAAGAAATGACTATATAATATTTGTACTGGTTGGAGGAACACTGAGTGGTTGTTTCCTCTGTTATGAAAATCAATATATATTAGACAAAACAGCAAACACTATAGAACTATATGCAGAAAAAACAGCTAGGCAAACATGTGCAGTTTGCTAACATTGCATTATGCATGTTCCTTTCGTTCACAATTGCCTGGGCAAAATAATTTGATTTTAATTGTTGAATGAAAGCATGCATAGCAGTCTTAATAGTTTACAATTGGGAGAAAGTTATAATTAAGGCTCTTAGATAAAGAAATTATTTCTGCTTGATTTTTAGTGCAATATGAATATAATCAGAGGAGACCAAGGTGTATTCACCTCTAAGCTGGGTGAACAGTGCTGGTGGCATCCTACCTGCTTTGTCTGCCACATTTGCCAGCAACCACTCATAGATCTAATTTACTTCCATCGAGATGAGAAGATTTTTTGTGGTCGGCACCATGCAGAATTTTTCCGCCCTCGCTGTGCTTCATGTGATCAGGTAGGTATGTTTGTGCTCTTGTAACTAAATCAATTGATATATCTAGCCTGGCCATTTCCAAATCCAGATTGATAGACCGGAGCTACAATCCGGTTACCCATAGGAGAGCATTCATGATATAATGGGATTTTTAGTTTTCCCCCCCATCATAATTGGAGAGATTTTATTTTGGCGGAGATCTAACTATATGTCTTTGGTTATTCGGGTCTTCTCCCGCATAAAATTGGAAGTGTCTTGGCGACGTTTCGACGAAGTCTCATTCGTCATCTTCAGGCTGGTGTTTTCAGCTTCGTGCTTCCAGGAGCAATGTGAGATCGCAGCTGTTTCTTCCTTTTAACTGCTAGTGGGGGTGTGAATTTCGTGCAATTGCTCCTGGAAGCACGAAGCCGAGAACACCAGCCTGAAGATGACGAATGAGACTTCGTCAAAACGTCGCCAAGACACTTCCAATTTTACGCGGGAGAAGACCCGAATAACCAAAGACCTACATACAAACACCCACGAAAACCTCAGAAAACATATATATATATATATATATACACACACACACACATACATATATATATGTCTTTGGTTATTCAGGTCTTCTCCTGCGTAAAATATATATACGTATCTAACCATAAACAAATTTAGGAATTTAGGGTGTGTGTGTATATATATATAGAGAGATAGAGAGATAGAGAGATAAATAGATAGATCAGGGGTGGGTTTTACTTACCTTTACTACTGGTTCGCAACGGGGCCGCATGCGCAGAAGCATTTTGTTGACATCAGGGTCAGTGGGCGGAGCCTTCCACCGGTTTTACTACCGGTTCTATAGAACCGGTGGCAACCCACCATTGATATATAGATATATAGATATATATAGATATCGATGTATTGATCGATCAATCTAGCTAGCTAGCTAGCTATCGTCCCCTATAGAAATTCCTAAATTTGCTTCCTTTAAAATTTTTGATCTTGTAATTGGGAATAGGGAAGAGAATTAGGTACATGATATAGGAAGATAAAACACTTAGAATATGCAGAGTTCAATGTATTATTAGTGCAGTTTCAGAATTCTTTACTCTGCTGGGTAGTGATAACTGACATAGAAACATCAAAACAGGCAAAAGTAAACTAAGTGTACATATTTAACATGGTTTCAAGCCTGATAACTTTGGAGATATTTAAAGAATAGATTATGACCTATTTGATATATATCAAGAGAATATTATCAATTGGATAAATATGGTGTATTTTTAAGCAGAAAGCTTGATTTATAGGATAGGGTCACTGCAAAGAGTTGAGTAAATAATAGTTCTGTAGCCTGTGCTCTTACCTTAGGAAGAAAACTGAACTTGATACACTGCATATTTCATCTTAATATGTAGTTCATAGCAATATGAGTTTTCATCTCTTATGTCTCTTTAGCTGATCTTCACCTCCAAGTGCGTGGAGGCAGAAGGCATGCGCTGGCATGAAGAACACTTTTGCTGTCTTGAGTGTGACTTGCCCCTGAGCATTCAGCAATATGTGATGAAGGGTGGACAACCCTGCTGTTGTGCTTGCTTTGAGAATCTTTATGCAGATATCTGTCAAGCCTGTGGAGAGATTGTTGGTAGGTCCAGAATCCTTCTGTAGACTTGTGGAGGAAAGTATGAACCTGCCTCAGATCATCACTCCATCTAGATCAGTGCTGCCTATTAAGGAGTGAATCTGGCATGTTCTTGCAAGACAAGCATGTGCACAGACTTTACGGCCCTTCCCGTTTTTCAGAGGTATCAACTTGCCTAAAGATTGCCTGAATGTTACTCAAAGGTTACTTGGGGCTACGTGATTGTAAAGATACACATGGCCATCTACTGGAGAAGATAATGGGAGGGGGAAGTGTCATGATCAAGATACAACATGACATAAAACGTGCTATTTACAGATTTGCACCAGCTACCATATGCAAGTACATGTGAATATAAATCATTTTATGCCATCAATATTGACATTTGTGCATGCCCATGACTCGGAGTTTGGTCTGGTATATATTTTAATTGTTATGTATTTGGTGTTCATAGTATTATGAGAAAAATGCTCACCTAAGAGGAGAACCAAAGCATTTGACAATAGAAGCAACAAAGCATACTTTATTGGACATAACTTTTAGTGATCACTGGGCTTCCTGCCAACAAACTGAGGTTCTGCAGTAACCCTACTCTTCAGACTATATCAGTATTGAGATGAGATAAATACATTAATGCAATTATACAGCATCTTTTCCTGTGGAATGTTTTGATAAGCTATTAGATTGACCTTACTATTACTTTTCACACTTCTAATATTCTTCATGATATTATCAATATGTACCATAAACATCAGTGTTTAAATGATGATCTCTTGTGATTTACCTCTTTTAAGGCCATACCACTAGGTGTTAGGTTCTAAATTCAAATTATTGCTACCAAGCTACACAAAAAGCTAAACCTTTGCAAAGGAAATTTTGCAAAGGAAAGCTTTAATATAAAAGGAAAGCCTTTATCACCACAACAGATACAGTTTGTGTCTAATTTAATAATTAGGCCAACTCCTTACAATTCTTATTGTTGCAAATATAAAAATCTGTTAGTTTACTACAACTAGATCTTCCATTCTGCTATTTGCAGCTCAAGGTGTTACCTTCATTTACAGCTGCTAGGATCAGGTCATATTCTGTTTAAAAGCAATAACTGTAGTAGTAATCTAAACAGAATTATATAAATATTGTAAATATCTTACATAATGTAATAGTTGCAATGCTAAATATGTGCTTTGCTTTGCTTTGCTTTGCTTTGCTTTGCTTTGCTTTGCTTTGCTTTGCTTTGCTTTGCTTTGCTTTGCTTTGCTTTGCTTTGCTTTGCTTTGCTTTGCTTTGCTTTGCTTTGCTTTGCTTTGCTGGATCAAATGAAAATATCAGTACAAACTCATATCACTGAGGAGCTTTCAAATAGTGTAATAGATGTCAAGCATTTAGTTAGCTGCTTATGGTGACTATAAATTATAGTTCTAGCTTTCTCTGGGTTTGACAGATGCTGATACTGATTTCAGTATCAGCAGTATCATTCAGTGGATTTTGTGGCTATTAACCATTGGTTTGTGGCGTTGAATCCTATATTTACTGTCTAGGAATAAGTTCCATTGAAATCTGTGGTTTTGAGTGAGTGGTGATTACTGAGTGAGGTAGTGTTACAGTAGGAATTTAATCTGTTTTCAAAGCCACCAGATAATACAAAATTCTGGAAGTTGTGGTTCAACAACAGCTGGAAGGTCAGAGGTTCCTCTCCCAAGATATGAACCAAGAAAAGTAAAAAGCAAAACAGTAATATAGAATCAATATCACTAGTGCTGCTATGTAGCTTTGTGAAGTTTGGACAAGATTCACAACGTTAAAACTTAATTTAGCATGCAGTGCTGCTTCATGTTTATAAAAAATTCTGATTTAATATTAATCTTGTGTTGTCTTTTATTACACATTTTGAAACTTGAATTTTTATTCTATCTTTTAAAAGTCTGCAACATAATGGATAGATTGTTCTTAACTTAAAACTAGGACATAGTTTTCCAGCAACACTGCAGAAGGTAAAATGCTTTCTCAATTACTCTCTTCGTACAGGTATCAACAGTAAACAGATTGTACTACAAGGTCAACACTGGCACAGCGAAGACTCGTGTTTTTGTTGCAGCCTTTGCCGTAAAGCACTGTTGGGTCAGCCAATCACCATTCACAATGGTCTTCTCTTCTGCTCTGAGGCCTGTAGTTTGGAAAAAGAATCAGCTTTGTCTTCCAGTGGCTCGGATTCCTCTGACTCTGCTTTCATCTCTGCTCCATCCCCGGACTCCACCCCAATTTCAAGAGCTAGAAACAACAGCCCTGATGGCTCCTCTGAAACTACAAGAACTCAAAGAAATGGCCGTGAAGAAAGGGCAGGGGCAGTTGGTAAGGATTTTGCACATCATCCTCTAGAATTTTGGGTGGAACAGATGCTATTTGATACTGCCCAAATGAAGCTTTTCTCTTATTGAATCTCTCTTACAGTTTTGTTTAAGATTCTGTAGGTAATATAACCTCAATATACTTCCACTGAGTTTGCAACTAACCTCTATCATCACTGCACATTTGAAGACAATCTATGCCAGAGTACTGTAGGAAGAAGGCAGCTGACAACTATTATCTGTCTGTTCTCACTACTCAAGAGATTGCAGATGAACATGTGCTAAGAGGCAGGAAATTATAGGAGGTTCTAGGGCAGGGGTGTCAAACTGTCGGCCCGCAGGCCGGATGCGTCACGTGCAGCCCACATCCATCCCAAGTCCGCGAAGGGTAAAAACATTGCAAAACATCATGTGACATGGCAAGTTTGACACCCGTGTTCTAGGGCTTCAGAAATAACCAACCAATCATTGGCTTGATGGTAGTTTCCAATACAGACAACAATGGCAATAATAGTAGAAATTGTACCTTTGGATGAAAATAACCATATAATGCTGGAATTCTTGAAATTAGTGGAAGCTAACACTGGGTGTAGTTGATTATATACCTTAGATGTCAAAAAAGCAGATTTTAATGAATTCAGAACAATAAATATCAGGAGAAACTGGGGAAGATAAATAATTTATAGAACAAAAGTTTTTAAAAGCACAATTGTAAAGAATTCCAATGAGGAAAAAATGTACAGAGCAGAAAAAGCCAATATAATTTCCAAAAAAACTTAATGAAGGTCTGAAAAGTTAAAAAAAGACACTCATTAAGGGAGAAGGAAGAGGCTTGCAAACAGGGACATATAGACATGTAGATGAGAAAACCATAATTAAATATGCTAAGAACAATCAGTTATGTTTAAAAGCAGTGTTCCAGTTGTTCCATGAATAGCACATAAAACTAAGAGAATAACACAAAAAGGGCAGAATTAATTGACTCCTATTTTCAGTCAGTCTCTTCTTCAGCCAAGTATGAAGAACTGTTTGGAGAAACAGATTTCCAGTTCTAGCTTGATAAAAAATAGAAGGAATTGCCTACTGAATTTGAATGAATTCAACTGGAATACAAAAGCAATTTGCTGATGGTCTGATCAACATAAGTGGTGGATTAAATATGATTATACATTCTCTTTGAGAAATCCTGCAGAACTAGTTTAGCAGAAGGACAGTTATCTCTATCTTCAAAAACTGAAGAAAGAATAATCCAGGGAACTACAGACGGCAAAATTCTAGGGCAGATTATACAGTCACATTAGTAGATTCTAACTGAAATGATAATCAAAATTTAAGACCAGTTTAAACTAGAGAGATGAAAAAATCTGAGTTTTCCTTTGATTGGGTTTCAAACATAGGCTTTAAATTAGATTCCCACAATGAACGAGAGGGACTCTATAACTTAAATGACTTCAACTCAATGAACCTATGAAATAGCTTCAAAGAATAACTGGAACCTTTAGCTGAGTTATAAAATGCAAATCCATAACGTCTGATTTTGATTCTGTGTGGTACATGAGTTTAGACCCTGTAGTTTCTAAGTCATGATTTATGTCTTAGCAAATTCTGTGAATCAAGCTTTTATAGTTTATACAACAAACCAGGGTAAAAAAATAAATTATAATTTATAATGTGTGAACATTACTTTATGGATATTTCAACCTCTTGCTAACTCATTGATACAAGCAAATAGTTATTGGAATGTTTTCCTGATTCAGTAATCAGGATTATTCCATCTTCTCATAAATGCGAACCTTTCATTCCTTTTGCAGTGACTGAAAAGCTTCACTCATGTGGAAATTCCTCAGTGTATGCAGAGTTTAACAGCCAGGAGGAATCAGTTTCTTTCAGAAATAGAACTATCACCCCACAACTTCATATATTTGAGTCATTGACTGTTTCACCTCAAGAGGATGTACGAATCCCCATCTCTCATCCCATGGACACAGCTTGGAGCACCACAGTTGTGAGGGATAATCGCAACTTGAAAACATATTTTCAAGAAACATCTCGGCCACAAGCGGACTTCCACTTCAAAAGCAGGCACTCTGTAGCTTCACAGGCACCTTTATTAATTATGGATTTTCCGGACAGAATACATGAAGGCAGCACTGGGGAACAGGAAGCTATTGTGGAACAAGATGATTCCAAGTACCTCAGTTTCTCATCCTCATCCTCTTCTGACTCTGAGCCAGAAGGTTTCTTCTTTGGGAAGCCAATTCCAAAGCCTGGTTCCAGATGTGGAGCTTTTACCAACATGGAGCAGGAAACACTTGGGAAAGGAATGGGGTGGGCTGCGAGAGCAAGAGCCAACAGCAAACACTGTAGTATATCCTAGCAGACAGGCAATGATCAGCCATCTGAACAAGTAAAGCAAACGGGGAAGAGACTGTAATGAAAGCAGATCACCTTCTGCAATGAATAAATTAAAATTAGTATCAGAAAACTGCTCAAAGATGCATGCGTGCATGCATAAATATTCCATTCTCTTCCTGCTGCAAGGCTGATAATTCTAAGTCCAAAAAGCAGATTAAAAAGTCAGCATTTGTTTTATAATTTTGGATGCCAGAGAGAAATATTTCTAACGAGTCAGCACATTTTTATTAAATCAAATAAAGTTAGTTGCCATCTTGACTAGAAGATCTCTAAACCACTTTTATTTGGCTCACTCAAGAGTTTAAAATTAATTCTTAAAATTTTCTTCATTATATAAGATAGCTGCTGAAGAAAGAAAAAAATGCTACCTGCTTCTCAGACTATAATCTATATTACTGTATTTAGTTTTGATGATATTGGGGAAAAGTTATGGTATTCAACCTTCGCTCTGACAAGTACCAGGAGTATTTCAGGTTGACAAGATGATTACTCCAAGTTTGCTCTGAAGAAACTAACCACTTAATGCTCTTTCACCTGTCAAGGAAACAAGTTTGATCTTATACTTGTTTTCTGTACTTAAGATGTTTTTCCAAAACATTCTGCTACAGGACTTATTTTCATGTTGACTCAGATTTCCTATCCCAGCATCGCATACAGCCTCATTTGAATGTCTGCAGGTGACTCCCACATTCCATCAAGACTGTTAATTAAACACACACTTGTGGTTGGAACATTAAGTCACTCTAACAAACTGGGACCTCCTATAGCAGCAGTTCTGATTGGATGTTGTTACTATATGTTATTACACAGATTTGTATGTTCTGGAAGTTAATGAAATAAAATACAATTTCTCAAATGAGATTTGAGGTTAATGTCATACAATGAAATTAGTGGGACAGGAATTGAAGCAACAGCCTCCAGAGATTTTAATATCTTCAAATCAATGACAGGCTAAGAGCGAGTTCAAAGAAAAGTGGGCAAGGTAAGTGGTTTGGAGATGTGATTCACTTTTGATGGAGCATACAGAGAGTTCGACTATAGACAGGAAAGATAGAAAAATAACATCAAATGTGGCATTGAGGCCTCTTATCAGACTATAGGAGGCGAAATGTATTAAGGGTGATTGTTACAACAATGAAGGCACAAGGTTTACATTCATACACATCACATACACATTCATGCTGCTAAAAGAGAGGCCCTTTTGCATAGTTACACTTTGCTTGGGAAAGATTAATATGAGAAGATGATGTTCTTAACTGAAAAAGAAGAGGCAGAAATTAGGAAAATAATCACCTTTCCTTTGGAAGTCTAGGCTGAGGTGTGGTCCCTAATGTACTGGAAATTAGTGCAGCTTCTTGGAATTTTTTTTTAAAAAAGTAAACAGTGTTTTCCTCTGACTCAACTGTTGACAGCCATTTTTATACTTCTCTTGTGGAATTAAGTCAATTAAATCAAAACCAGAGTCTCATTTCAGAATTTGAGAAGTGGTCAGGAGTCAAGAAGAAGGAATGTTGTTTTCCTTCAATTTTGCTAGGCTGAAGGAAGAAAAAGGAGGGTGATTTTGTAGCATAATGATCAATGTTTTCATTATTTTAAGAAAATGCTTTCTTGAAGTGAAGGCTTGATAAATTTGGATACAAAGTCGAGATAGATTCAATCTTTATGTCACATTCATTATCAGAAAATTAACTTCTGCATAAATACTCTATGTAGCCTATCTGATGAATCTTTATAGCTATTTATAAAACCTTTGGACAGGATCTGCAATATAAATGTTAATTGGAGGATGGAAAATGTTAACAGAGTTGTGGTAACATTTCTGGAAGCTCATATATCAGATCTTGGAGCATCTTCATTGGGTTTTAATTGAAATAGAAAACATTTTTCCAATGCCTTCGCCTAATTAGAAATTATCCTTTCCATTGTGGACTACCTTTTCCCAACATGTAGTAGCTCCTTGACAAATCCTTTGTTGATGAGACATAAACACCATGAAATAATATTCCAAAGCTCTCCTCACCTCCCCTGTAGTCATTTACGTAACCAATTATTTCAACAGTGAGTTACATAGCAAATCAAGACTGCAGTCAACCAAAAAAGGATCAGAAACTGATTCTCCTTGAGCTAAATTATGGTCGGTTTATGATCAGTTTTTAATACTGCTTAAAACTAGCAGTAAGACAGAGATTTTAAGGGAAGGTGGAGAACAATTGTTATGGGTTAGACAGCAGGCAGTGAGATCTGCTCCTACTACCGGTAGTGGTGCTATTATTGGATGCTGCCTGCCCATCAGGGAAGTGCTAAGCTGAACGCAGACCAAACCAACGTCAGGCCCAGGCGACAAGCCAGTCAGGTAGGGAATTTTGTTGCAACCAATAGATTTACAGTCATCTCCATCAAAATGCAGACATGACCCAACTGCACTTGATAGTACAAGATGTTGTTTGTTGATCTGAAAAGCAGACCCTGTTTCCGTGGGAATAATGGTAGGAAGATGATGATAAAACAGGTTAGACAGCAATTGTTGGTTACATTGGATCTTGCTAAGAAGCTGTATATGGATTCAATGCTATTCCATTTGGGGGGGTTGTCCTGTTGTCTCACCTATCATCCATACATTTATTTTTGCTATCTTTCCTTGTGTGAAAGGTCCCTTAGCTGATCTGTAAAAATCAGGGCAGGGAGCTATTGTAGGCCATTCAATTTTCTTCCAAAAATAAGATACAGAAATTTTCTAGCTCTAAGCTATGCTGCAAGCCCAACATACCTTGCAAATGTAAGATTGCAGATGGTCATTTGTACCACATGAAATTAAAGAAGGAGCAACATACTTTATGTATTCTAATGTAGATAATGAGACAACATGATCTGAATAATAGCCCTTTTATTTGGTCTACATAAAATCTTAAAACCCTGTGGTGGACCTTTATCTGAAGTTCCGACATAGAGAGATATTGAAAAGATGCTGAGATAAAAATTGAGCCTGCCTTTATTATCTTATTTGAATGCTTAACTTAGTAATCTCAACCAGAAGTTTAAGAAATAAACAGGCAGCTCTAAGAGATAAATTGTCTCAAAATGATTTTATTTTTTCTTTAAAAATACTACTTCATAGATTTAAAAAAAGCAAATACTATATTCACCAGGGCTTCTCTTGAGTATTACTGGACCATTCAAAACTGCTCAACAGTATTTTTAATAAGCTAAAATAAGAACTTCTTCCACATTATCAAAAACATGTGATGCTTTCATGTAACTCAGAGTATAAATCTTAGTAGATTCTACTCCTATTCCTCCTATTCCAGTTACCACTTGACCTGAGTTACCTAAGCCATTCAGAATTCATTAGGCATCACACTGATCTTTTTACCGTTTTTGCTCCTCCCAATTTCTCTTTCAAAGTCCTTGGATTGATATTACAATAATACTTTCAAGTCTTCTAGCTGTCACTTCTGCACCTTCTGTAGCTGTTGCAGGAGAAAGTGGTTTCTCAGCTCTACTGCCAAAAGGAGGCCTTCTCCAAGGCCATTGTTTATCCTGGGCTTGAAGAACAGAAAGCTTCCTCCCATTAATTGTCTTAGAAAAGGCTTCAGAAACATTAGGTAGATTTGCCAGTGTGATGTCTTCTCAGCTGGCTTCAGTTAAGCTGTCAATGTAGTTCTTTAGCAGACATTCATAGTAGTCTCCAATCTTTCTTAGGTTAGCTCGTAGTGCTGAGCTCATTGCTTCTATCATGCAGGGTTCCTTTTCCACCAGCATGATGGCTATTACGCCAAAGTTGAGAAGGACCTGCAGGTAGGCCTAAAGTGAAAGACCAAATTCCATCAGGCCAATGAACAAGCAATGTATTTTTAAGACCACACTACTGAATACCCTGTCTATAATTATTTGGGGGGGGGGGGGAGAACCAGTGGTGAAATCCAAATATTTTTATTACTGGTTCTGTGGGCATGGGTTGGTGGGCATGGTGTGGCTTGGTGGGTGTGGCAGAGGAAGGATACTGCAAAATCCCCACTCCTGGGGGAAGGATATTGCAAAATCTCCATTCTTGCCCCACTCTGGAGCGAGCCAAAGGTGGTATTTGCCAGTTCTCTAAACTATTCAAAATTTCCGCTACCGGTTCTCCAGAACCTGTCAGAACCTGCTGGATTTCACCTCTGGGGGAAACAGACCCAATAATAGATGAAAGTAAATATGTATCATTTGTTTTTAAAAGGTTCAAAGTAGAGAATGCACAAAGCATCCATGTTTGCAAATTTTTGTCCTTGTTTTTTTCCCTGGAATAAACTGGATATGATATGCATATGGATAGTAGCAGTATTATTTCAAATGATTAGCATTCAGATGAATCTGCTGAACCACAATGAATTCAGTGTATAGGTAAAGTTCCCCTTGTGTCACAGCCCCATCCACATTTGGAACTTCACTGAGCTCAACTATGGATGTAACACTGAAAACATACCCTGATTGGGCGGAGAAGATAAATTCTTTGAAACAAAGGTTGTCAACTAGATACTGAAAAACAAAGTTATTCCTTTAAAGCAGGGGTGGCAAAGCTGAAAAACCTCTTCTAGCAGTCACAGTTCATGGCCAACTATGGAAATGTTGATGATCATTGTTCAGCAACTTCTGGAGTATTAAAGGCAGGTGTACTGAGTAAGAAAGATGACCTTGAATGAAACATGCAATATCACCTGCATGTTTTCATCAGGGTCATCTTCCTTTCATACTCACTATAAACAAACCATGAATTCTCAGAATCTAATTTACAAATTAGGATTTAGGGTTCGTAACGTGTGCTTATGTTCCCTGATTCTGTAGTTTTTGTTTATAGTCTCAGTTACAGTACAAATGGCTTGAAAATAAATAAATGCAAAGAAGCCCTATCCTTAAGCAGGCAGATGAAATGCACAAGCTAAGTCCTCTGACTCCAAAACTAATTTTCTGAGGTCATTTTCTTTCTTTCCTCTCTACCATTTCTTTTTGTTATCTTCATGCAGTGCTGGGTTTCAAATTTTTTTTACTACCGGTTCTGTGGGTGTGGTTTGGTGGGCATGGCAGGGGAAGGATACTGTAAAATCTCCATTCTCTCCCCACTCCAGGGGAAGGTTACTACAAAATCCCCATTTCCTCCTGATCAGCTGGGACTTGGGAGGCAGAGAATAGCTGGGGGTGGGGCCAGTCAGAATTTTTACTACCGGTTCTCCGAACTACTGAAAATTTCTGCTACTGGTTCTCCAGAACTGGTCAGAACCTGCTGAAACCCACCTCTGTCTTCATCAGTCATGTTTGGGAACCAGTGGGGAAGAAGCTCAGCTTCTCCTTACCTGTTCAAGCTCTTCTTTTCTTGCCAGTACTGCTGCAGATCGGTCTTTAGGAGTCCAGGATGGGACTGAAGAATTAGTTTCTTCTTCAGCATTAAGGTGGCAAGGAGAGCTTGTTTTCTCCTTTTTGGTTGATGACTGTATCAATAAATTTCCCAATGAGATTTGTAGTTAACAAGGCTAACAACAGCCTCCCCAATTTAAAGAAACTCCTGCTGCAAAGCATTGCATAAAAGTATGTAAAAAATATTCATATTTTGAATACTTAAGAAAAAGGAGGTCTATAATAAGGTCTATAGTAAGGAGATATAGTAATCTGAGGGGTCCTTAACCTTCAGACCAACAATCAAGTAAGCAGTACCCCAATCAAGAAACTGCCAAAGAGCCATCAATAAATAGCCAAACCACAAAGAATCCCTAAGGCCACCCCTACACACACAGACAGGCAAGACCCCAGAATACAAACTGATAAATAAGCAGCCCTCCTTACTAGCACTAATGATATTACCTAGTTAGGATAATGAAATGTTTGCAAGAAAACAAGCTCAGAGAAGCACCAAGGGCCCCTCATTTCTATTATTATTATTATTATTATTATTATTATTATTATTATTAATTATTATTATTATTATTATTATCTGCAAATATTCTCCTTTGTCGATATAATAATTTTGCTGCAAAGTAGATCTAACTTTCTAGTACAAGTAGTCCTTGAGTTATGTCTATATTGAAGCCTGCCCATTAGGGTTGAAAGTCAGGACAAACTGCCTCAACTAATGACCAGCCATCTCTGCTCTTTCCAATGCATTTGTTAAATGAATGGAGAGTTCTTTAAGTGCAGCATGGGGTGCCGGGAGAGATCCAGGAAGGCCTAGTGCAGGCTGAAACTGACTTGCCTTGGGCCTCCCAAGGCTTCCCCCATCTCAAGATACCTCGTGTTCTGCTTCCCATCTCTCAAGTGGCTTTCACACATGCCCACTGAACAGCTGTTTTGCCAGCAAGAAACAAGGGGGAAGGAAAACACTGGGCTCCACTGCCTTTCTTGGTCCTGCCACTGCCCTTCATCCTGCCAAGTTGCCCCTGCCTTTCTGGTGCAAAAAAAGAACCAGTTCCCTAGCCTTTGAGAGCTTGCTGCGGGTTGGAGAAATGAAGCTCAGATCTTTGGAATCTGAGCTTTGTTTCTCCAACCCAGCACAAGAATTCTGTTCCATGCATGGAGGGGAAATCCTTTTGCTGATGGCAGCAGCTTGCAACCTTCCCTGCTGGCTTCCCCACTGACCTTCTGGGGAATTCAATAGAGAAGACTGTTAAATGGAGATCACATGATTGTGGGGTGCTTGAAGACCGATTGTGAATGGTTGCCAAGCACCCGGATCACAATCATGTGACTAGGGGAGGGAGCAGCAGGATGTTTTATAAGAACTGGAAATACTTTATCGACTATAAAGGATCCTTTCTGAGCTGCTTTAACTTTGAATAGTCATTAAATGACCAGTTATACCTGTATTGGGAGAAACTAGATGTAAATTAAAGGGCATTTTTGGATGTTAACTTTCACTGACAATTGTGCAAATGAACTAATTTGTGTCAGTTGCGTGATGAGAATGATATACACAATAAATAATATGATATAAACAATAAATAATAAATTGAGTCAACTTGGTGTATCTACTAAGACCTTGGCATAGAATTTAGATGTTTATGCTAGCCCTGCTTGTTGAAACAGAAAGGTCTTCAGGGCACGTCGGAAAGTGCGAAGTTCTGGGATTATTCGTATTCCAGGTGGTATTTTGTTCCAAAGCGTAGGTACCCCCACAGAGAAGGCTCTCTCCCTTGGAACTATTAGACGACATTGTTTTAATGATGGTACTATGAGTAGGCCTACTCTGTGAGAGCGTATTGGTTGGTGGGAGGTTATCGGTTGCAGCAGGTTGTCTCGTAAGTACTCAGGTCCTAAGCCATGCAGCACTTTAAAGGTAAGAACCAACACCTTGAAGTGCACCCGGAAGGCCACCGGAAGCCAGTGCAGCTCGCGTAGAAGAGGTGTTACATGCGAGCGCCATGTTGCTCCCATAATTACTCGCGCAGCCGCATTCTGGACCAGTTGGAGCTTCCGGGTGCACTTCAAGGGGAGCCCCATGTAGAGAGCATTGCAGTAGTCAAGTCGGGAAATGACGAGGGCTTGAGTGTTCACACTCATATGAATGTTCACACAATCAAAAACATGTATATAATTAAGATATGGCTTATTTCACATAGCATCTGGAAATATGTATTATAAATTACCTTCAAAGCCTTTCTTCCAGTCTTTGATGTTGCTCTTTTTTTCTTTTTAATTACTGCTTTCTTAGGTTCCACCACTTGTCTGCTCTCTATTATTTCCTTTTCATTCTATAAGCCCAGGAGAAAAGATTGTGTCAGGATCCAAAAGGGAAGTACTGAGGTAATACCTGAAAGCCACTTGTCTTTAAAAAAATGGAGCAGTGTATTTCCCCCTGACATTTATTGCCCAGTGAAGATAAGTAAATAAAATTAAAAAGATATTTAGCTGTATGAAAAAAATTAGATATCACTGGTTAAATTATATGCTTCAGAGAAAGGTTTTGGAATGGACTTCATGGTCTCCAGATTTGAATATTACTGCAACTTGTGGGAGTATTTCAAAAATGCAGCAGACATAAGGAGTCCTAAGCATATTTCTGAGCTGGAAGAGTTTCTTGATTCTGTAAGGAAGAACAGTAAAAAAAAAAACATACACACAAAACAAATGAAGATAAACATAAATGTTTCAAAGAAAGAATAAAAAGACAGTTAACTGCTTATAAGAAATGTTTAGAAGCTAATACTTCTCCCAAAAAAGATGTTATAAAGGGTGTTCAGAATTTTGCATCTACAAATTCTCTTTTTTCCAAACAACTGCGCATAAATAGTAAGTTTGCATGTAGATTAGCAGAAAATTATGTTAACTATGTACCACGTGGAAATTTGTCGGCATATATTCGCCTACAGATTTACTGAAACGACCAATTTAACCTAATTATTTGCATACAAGTGTACGAATATGTGAAGAAAGGTGGCTAGGTTGCTGTGGCTGGCAATTCTAGGAGTTGCAACACTACTAAAGTTTACATTATTCACCCTGTTGTTCCAACCCAATACTGGTGTGCCTTTGAGCACACCAAAGTGGGATTATAAACTAGACTTTATTCTGCAGAAAAAAGAACACAAAGAGATCTCTCTTAAAGCTTGTACATCCTTCTCAATGCCCACTGCTGGGTTTTATATAGTATCTACTCCAATTTACAGAGTAATTCATGTCACTGGGCCACAAGATATTTTCGGTGTCCTAACACCAACATCTCAACATTACTACATATACATAATGCAATACAGGTAGTCCACAACTTGCAACCGGTCACTTAGCAATGATTCATGATGGACCCTGCCAGTTAGTTGCAACCTCATTTCAAAGTTATGGCAGCTGTAGTGCTCTCATGGTTGTTCAACCTTATGACTGACCACAGAGCTCGTACAGCATGCCCCCCATCTACTCCCCACTCATCCCATCCAACCAGGTCCCCATAGTTACTAGGCCTGCTTTGCCATGCCAATAGGTCCCACACGCTCCTCCCTGTCTCCATCAGCAATTGCTTATTTATCTTTTCACACATACCTCTTTCTGGAAGATCTGCAGATTGCTTTAGGAATGAGAGCAAGCTATCCCATCCCTTGATGTCCCTAGACATCATGCCTGCAGCCCAGAACCAACTTTAACAACTTGCACATTTGTTTAATGATTGCATTAGGGAAAGCAGGGATGGGGATCGTTAAGTGAAGTGTTTCATTTAATGGCCATCCCCTCCCAACCTTAATGGACAGACTCCATTATTGTCGTAAATCAAAGACTACCTGTTTTCAGCAAAACTATTCCTAACCTGTACATAAGGCTAACCACAATATTTCTACATGTTCCATAACTTCTTCCAGTGAGTGTCCATTTCTGGGATCCATATTTAGCTATAATATATGCAAACATTTCCTGCTTGTGCCTTATGCCTTGTCTCGTAGTAGATTTAGAGTTACATTTTCACAAGCTAAGCACTATGCCTTGTTCTAAAATTTAAGTTTTGTTGAATTTTTACTGAGGATTTTTATTGAACTTTTTGGCAGGATTTGGGACCCCTCTACCAGTCCTATAATAATTTACATGGTCAATTGTGTGGGTGTGGAATGTAACAAAAAAGTTATATACATTTTGGGATCATGTAATTGTCTTAATATGTGAGTGAAGAATGAATAGACATTTATAACAAGTGGTTGTAAGGAACCAGTTGGCACAGACTAAACAGCACTTGTGCAGTACAGATATTGTACAAATCCTACAGCTGCACAGCAGAATCACTCTGCCCTGTTTGTTACTCAAACAAACTATAGTTGCAACAATGCAATCCAAAGACATCTGGATAGCATTGGGACGCAGGTGATTCCACTGGGAGATATGTTTAGTTAATAACAGCAAACTATAACAATATTAAGCCTAGTGTTTATCTATACTAATTATCCAGTACATAATGAATAATTAAGTATCCAGTTTCCCAGAATGATTTTTATGGTGAGATAATTTCTTGGAAGGGTAAATTAATAACAATTTACAAGCATATGGAATGAATGTAGAAAAAAAAAGAATACTTAATATTAAATGTGTTAACTAATCATACAATAGACCCATGAACATTGGTAATAGAACTCAAATGTCAAAAGATAAATCAGAATATAAATAATGTATGTGATTGTTATCAAATAAATTTCCAGGAGATTCCTGAATCAGATAGTGAAATATTAATTGCATCCTAGTAGCTTTCTCCTACACCAGGGTCTCCTACCAACTTTGCCTTTCCTAGGGGCAAGAGAGAAGAAAATGAGAAAAATTGGGCTGGATATCCAAGAATTAATATAATCTCTATATGAATTCTAAAGAAGACAGTCTGAATTTCCTTTCATCGTAACGGAAGAGATGGGAATACACTTTCATCTTTGCATCATCTCTTCTGGTATGATATAATTTACTAGTTTCTCTTCACCCTCATCTAGCATGGTCAGTAGCAAAATAAAACCATATTCTCTTACCGCAATAGACCTCTCGGGAGAAAGGTGGTATGGCATTCCATAGACGTTTCTTATTTCTGTGAAATAAAAACAAAATCAGAAGCAGATTATTATTTTCTCCATAGAAATGCTTGATTTTCTATTCCAAGACCAAAACTATACAAATGCAAACAATGAAGGAGAAAACAATATAAGAGTGATATAAAATAAAAAATAAAATAAAATACTGGTTGGTCTAGTAGTTAAGGCACTAGGCTAGAAAACAGGAGATTGTGAATTCAAATCCCACCTTAGCCATGAAAGTCAGCTGGGTGACTTTAGGTCAGTTGCTCTCTCCCAGTCCAACCCAACTCACAGGGTTGTTGTTGTGGGGAAAATAGGAGGAAGGTGTGTTGTATATGTTCACCACCTTGAGTTATTTGTAAAAATTATAAAGGCATGGTATAAATCAGTGCTGAAATCCCAATTTTTTTACTACAAGTTCTGTGGGCGTGGCTTAGTGGGCATGGTGTGGCTTGGTGGGCATGGTAGGAGAAGGATACTGCCAAATCTCCATTCTCACTCCACCTGGGGCCAGCCAGAGGTGGTATTTGCCGGTTCTCCAAACTACTCAAAATTTCCGCAACCGGTTCTTCGAACTACTCAAAATTTCCACTTCCAGTTCTCCAGAACCTGTCAGAACCTGCTGGATTTCACCCCTAGTTATAAATTAAATTAAATTAAACTGAAGTCATATATCCTTCCATATAATTTTGGAAATCTCTATCCAAAAAGATATTCTCTATCCAAAAAGATATTCAACAGGGGCCAACTATTAGCTTTGTTCTTAGTTTGCCCTGTTTCCCCCAAAATAAGACATTCCCTGATAATAAGCCTAATCAGGCTTTTGAGTACATGGCAATAAGGCCAAGTGCTTATTTCAGGGTTTTAAAAAATATAAGATAGGGTCTTATTTTCGGGGAAACACGGTATAAAGTTCTTTCTCAAAATATAATCATATCCGCATGGAAGGAAGCATTTCTTCATAAAAAGTTCCGTCAGTCTAAAGAATTCATTACAAGATTCCTGTTAACATTAAAAGGCACTTCAATAAACTCATGGCACCTGGCTTCCAATTTGCTTGATAATTTTTTGGGCTTACCATAGGCATCTCATTGGCCACTTCTATTAATACTAAGCTCCACCATAATTTTCCTTTTGGAGATCACATTATCATGAAAAAAGCAATTATAATCCCTGGCTGAAGTTTAGAGAAAAAGCTAACCCACAATAATTTGTTAAGTAACTATCCTAAATGTCAAAATGTTCAGAATGGAAGCTCAGCTGGCAAATAAAAATAACGCAGTGACACTAAAGGTGCTAAAATTCAGTCCCTTCAAGGAGAACAGAATAGGTCACATTCAGAACTATTTCTGACATAAAATCCTCAGGAAAAGCAAACCTTTGGAAACATTGAGGTGTTCTATTTTACAAGTTAAGGAGGAGCCACATCTGTGCCAGAAACTCTCTTGGGGTGGACTGCAGCTCTGTTGACAGTGGTAATAGTAATGGCAGCAACAATGTCTTCTCAACTTTTTCTCTTTCCACCTGAAGCGGGAGAAAAGGACTCATTTGAGCGGCAGAAACTTTCTGCCTCAATTCAACCTCAGGAATCTGACTCAACTAATATGTCACATTTAAAACTCAAGGTACTGATTAAGAATGTAAGATAAGTCTTACTCTCACAAACTAAAAACATACATATTCACTGGTTAAAGACATATGCCACTTGAATTAAGTACTAATGGCTCAATGGGGAGGACAGAATGCAGTGAAGATGCAGAAATGAAGTAAAAAAAAAAAGAAAGTCTGAGGGCAAAGCTGGTGCTTATGTGGAAATGTTGATATCTCAGTCTGATGCCCACTAGAACATTCTTTAAGAGATGATTATATCCACCTATTATTTCCTTTTTGTTATGAGAATTCCTGCTTTTTCATGGTCCTTTTCTTAATTTGTCCTATCCATGTGGCCCTACATTTTCTTACTTGCCTGATTCCTTTAAAAAATACACACAATTGACTATCCAAAGTACCTATCCAGCTTCTGAGATTTTGAATTTTGTTTTCTTTTTGGAGGAGAATTTGAACCATGCTTTCGCTTGCATGTTGACTTCACACCATGTTCTTGCATGAGAGAGGTTTTTGGGCTACAGCTTCGCTTCTGAGAAGACTGTTCTTGTCTGTAAGGAGATTTTGATGTATGCTTTTCTCTTTGAGGCGAGTCTTCTTGTTCACGGGAAGATCCTGAACTATGTTCTTGCCTACAGGATAATTTTGAACTTCTGCCCTGTCTTTCAGTGTACAGGTCTTGCTTGCCAGAAGATCTTGAGCTACGCTCTTGCCTGACGTAGGATCTTGGACTTTGGCAACATAAGTCTCTTGAAGTCTGATTTGTACTAGAATGTTTGGAATTGATGCTGTGATGAATCTTTGGAGAACTAGACTTGGATTTTACCAGGCTTTCAATATTATATTTTCCATTAGAAGAAATAGAAGTAGACACCTGAAAAGAGAATGAAACCATTCAATAAAGAAAACAATTCTTTCTTTTTCTATTCTGAAATATACTGAGATCATCCTCTCATTTTTTCCAAATAACACACTCTGCGAACCATAGGACTTCTATATATATCTAGAGGGGGCCAAGTTGGAGATACTTTAAAGTGTCAATGTAGATCTTTGTTTTTCTTGGAAGCAACTTTTTCTCCTCCTCTCTATAGCCCTCATTCACTCTTCACTCATATTCCACACCCAGTTTCCCCCCTTCCCCTTACTAACTATTATTTTTATTATGACCAGAATAAACTTACTGAGTCTTTGTAACATTCAGACACTTTGAGATATTGGTCAGCTTGGTTCACACTCCAGGGTGGCTCCTGATAATCTTCAGGTGCCCATGCTCTCTGGTTTTCAGCCTGTTGTTGTGGGGAAAATAGGAAGAAGTTGTGTTATACAGGATATGTTCACTACCTTGAGTTATTTGTATTTGATGGGGAATAAATGAATGATTGAACAAATGAATGAATGAAAAGGAGCAGCTTCCCAAGTGTATGACTAGAGATAAATGAAATAAAACACATAAATTAGGACAACAAAATGGAGGTGGAGGACACACAGAATAATCTTTTATTGCTTGCTGCCTTTCATATATATGTTTAAACTTCAACTAATTCCCAGGGAATTAGCTTTCTTGGGGACTTTCTGACATAAAAATAACTGAACAGCCAACATTAGAATAGTCAAACATAAATTCAAAATTGAACCTACTTATATTTTCAAGGAAAATGTATGCAAATATTCCCATTCTTACCAATCCAATAACATTTCTTCTCACTAGCACAGGTACACAGTGAATATCATTGAGGGTACTTGAAAGGCTGGAAGAATTGAGAGCTGGAGCAACATCAGCTTGAGAATCATCTGTATCATTCTGCTTAGATGAAGTTTCAGTCTACATCAATTTAAAACAAAATGGAGATTAGAACATTTTGGGAAGCAGATTTTCAGACATAAAAGGAATTGAACAATCAAAATTCCTGTAGTCTATATAAATAAAAATGTAAATATTTGTTTGTTTGTTCAAAATCTTAAATGTCCGAAAGTTCTTCACCGATTGCTTTGAAATTTTGATACAATGTTGCATTCGAATACGCACATGTTTTTATATACCTACTATTATATAGTGGTCACACCTGTGACAGGTGACAGGTAAAAACAGTGCCATCTGTTGGACGTAAAAGCAACCCACGTATTAAGTGTGCAATGTTGCAACATTGCTCATTAATTGGAAGGGAGAGGGAGGAAGAGAGAGAGAGGGGGGGAGAGAGAGAGAGAGAGGGAGAAAGAGGAAAAAAGGGGAAGAACGAGAGAGGGAGGGGGAGAGGAGGGAGGGAGAGAGAGTGAATGAGAGTGAACGAGAAAAGAGAAAGGGAGCTGGAGAGAAGGGGAAGGAGAGGAAGGGAGAAAGAGAGAGGGAAAGAGAGGGAGAAAAAGAGAAAAGGGAGAGAACGAGAAAGAGAAAAAGAGGGGGGAGGGAGAGAACGAGAACGAGAGGGAGGGAGAGGGGGAGGGAGAGAGAAAGAGAGAGGGAAAGAAAGGGAGAAAGAATGAGAAAGAGAGAGAGGGAGGGAGAGAGAGAAAGAGAAAGAGAGAAAGAGAAAGAGAGAGGGAAGGAGAGAGGGGAGTGAGAGAGAGAGAGAGAAAGAGAGAGAGAGAGAGAGAGAGAGAGAGAACGGGAAAGAGGGAGGGAGGGAGAGATGGGGGAGGGACAGCAGATTCATATTTATGACAGTTGCAATGTCCTGGGGTTAAGTCATCCCCTTTTGCGTCCTTCTGACAAGCAAAGTCAATGGGGAAGATGTTTGTCTTTTCCATTTAATCAGACTATGCCACAGCAATGCCTGGCCGGGTACAGTTAGTCACAAATAAATTCCAGATTCCAAATTGAACGTACTTATATTTCCAAGGAAAATATATACAAAGAGCTTTCCCATTCTTACCAATCCAATAAAGTTTCTTCTCACTAGCACAGATACACAGTGAATATCATTGAGGGTACTTGGAAGGCTGGAAGAATCGAGAGCTGGGGCAATATCAGCTTGAGAATCATCTGTATCATTCTGCTTGGCTGAAGCTTCAGTCTACATAAATTTAAAACAAAATGGAGATTAGAATATTTTGGGAAGCAGACTGTCAGATATTAGTTGAATTGAACAACCAAAATTCCTGTAGTTAAAAACTAACTGCCAGATTCCAAATTGAAAGTACTTATATTTCCCAAAAAAAAATATAAACAAAGGTTTTTCCCATTCTTACCAATTCATTATCTTTCTCTATCACTAGGACAGGCTCACAGTGAAAATCATTGAGGGTACTTGGAAGGCTGGAAGAATCGAGAGCTGGGGCAATATCAGTTTGAGAATCATCTGTATCATTCTGCTTGGCTGAAGTTTCAGTCTACATCAATTTAAAACAAAATGGAGAGTGGAACATTTTGGGAAGCAGATTTTCAGACATAAGAGGAATTGAACAATCAAAATTCCTGTAGTCACAAATAAATTCCAGATTCCAAATTGAACGTACTTATGTTTCCAAGGAAAATATATACAAAGAGCTTTCCCATTCTTACCAATCCAATAAAGTTTCTTCTCACTAGCACAGGTACACAGTGAATATCATTGAGAGTACTTGGAAGGCTGGAAGAATCGAGAGCTGGGACAAGATCAGCTTGAGAATCATCTGTATCATCCTGTTTGGCTGAAGCTTTAGTCTACATCAATTTAAAACAAAATGGAGATTAGAATATTTTGGGAAACAGATTTTCAGATATTAGTTGAATTGAACAACCGAAATTCCTGTAGTTAAAAACTAACTGCCAGATTCCAAATTGAACGTTCTTATATTTCCAAGAAAAATATAAAAAAAGGTTTTTCTCATTCTTACCGATTCATTATCTTTCTCTCTCACTAGGACAGGCTCACAGTGAAAATCATTGAGGGTATTTGGAAGGTTGGAAGAATCGAGAGCTGGGACAAGATCAGCTTGAGAATCATCTGTATCATTCTGCTTGGCTGAAGCTTCAATCTACATCAATTTAAAACAAAATGGAGAGTGGAACATTTTGGGAAGCAGATTTTCAGACATAAGAGGAATTGAACAATCAAAATTCCTGTAGTCACAAATAAATTCCAGATTCCAAATTGAACGTACTTATGTTTCCAAGGAAAATATAAAAAAAGGTTTTTCCCATTCTTACCGATTCATTATCTTTCTCTCTCACTAGGACAGGTTCACAGTGAAAATCACTGAGGGTATTTGGAAGGTTGGAAGAACTGAGAGCTGGGACAATATCAGCTTGAGAATCATCTGTATCATTCTGCTTGGCTGAAGTTTCAGTCTACATCAATTTAAAACAAAATGGAGAGTGGAACATTTTGGGAAGCAGATTTTCAGACATAAGAGGAATTGAACAACCAAAATTCCTGTAGTCAAAAATAAATTCCAGATTTCAAATTGAACGTACTTATGTTTCCAAGGAAAATATGTACAAAGATTTTTCCCATTCTTACCAATTCATTATTTCTTTCTCTGACTAGTACAGGCTCACAGTGAACATCAGTGAGGGTACTTGGAAGGCTGGAAGAATCAAGAACTGGAGCAACGCAAGCTTGATGGTGTTCTATATCATTCTGCTTGGCTGAAGTTTCAGTCTATGTCAATTTAAAACAAAAGCGGAATTAGAATATTTTGGGAAGCAAAATGAATGGATCTGTTACAACACAGACCTGGATCATCAATTTGCTCATTTTGAGGATCATTGTTCATTCCATTTAAGAATTTACTTCTTTGTATGTCCTTTCTATTCCTGCATGCTTTCAATCTCAACTACATACATTTCTTCGCTACAGTGAAGCATCTGCTTCGGGTGCATTCTGCAGAGGCCAACTGAAATGCAAAGCTGTGTTACAGGTATGACTTTCATAATAAAATAATCAGCTGGTCTACAAACTAACTGTTTAAGTCTTCTCTGATCAAATAACTTCTGCAAAAGCATATAGTTTTTGTCAAAACAGCATGCTGCTTTCATGATGAAAAATATGGATCAGGCGGTTATAGTAAAAATACCACTTATTTTATCCAGGTATATTAATAAATCAGTTACATACAGCATCTATTAAATCATTTTTTATATTAGTTTTACAAGATAAATCATAAGCCTCTTGTCTAAGGAAGACGTGGATGACTTATTCTAACCAGGGACATACTTTTCAATAAAAATAGGACTCCAGGTTGCAATTTCCATCCATCTTTTGAGAAATAGTGAGGAACTATTTTAAAACAGTGTTTCTCAACCTTTGCAAGTTGAAGATAGGTGGATTTCAACTCCTAGAATTCCCCTGCAGCAAAGCAAGGGAATTGAAGTACACCCAACTTCAACTGGCCAAAGTTGAGAAACACTGCTTTAAAATACAAAATATTTTACTGGTATTTAACTGGTATATTTCACAAATTAAAATCTATTTTATAACTGGTAAGCTAATAATAATAAGCCAAATGTGATCTTCTGGATGTTGTCTAACCCACATAAATCCTATTCAATGTGACCAAAGACAAGGAAATATCTGCATTAAAGATTGTGAGTACAATTGAGATAAGAGTGATAGCAAGAGCTTTAATATTTTAATCTTAATTTTCTGTCTTCAAGTTGGAAGGCATGAAGATAAAATTTCAACAACTTGAGTGCGGAATGAATGCTGTTCTTGCTGGGTTGTCTTCATCAGTCTGAAGGCTTCTATTTATCTTGTATCTTACCTGCCGTAATTCACAGCCATTGATCCTAACTTTTTAATCAAGCACATCTGGAGACCATAGGGTTGTGGAAGAGGTACGGGTAGTCCTCAATCTACAACCATTTGTTTAGTGACCATTTGTTTACAGCAGCATTGAAAAAAGCAGACTTAGAACTGCTTTTCACACTTATGAGGTTGCAGCATCCCTATGGTCATGTGGTCAAAATTCAAACACTTTGCAACTGGCATATATTTATGACAGTGGCACTGTCCTATGTCAGGTGATCACAATTTGTAATCTTCCCACTGTCTTTAAACAAGCAAAATTAATGGAGTAAACCAGACCTGCTTAACTGGAGTGATTCATTTAATAACTGTGGCAAAAATATCGAGAAATGGGACGCAACTCACTTAATGACTACTTGCTACTTGCTTAGCAATGAAAATTTTAGACTGTGCTCTTAGAAGGGAACAAACAAAATAACCAGCCTCACAAACAGACCAGTGAAAAACAAAAAGTGCAAACTTATGAAAGTACTCCCCGGTTTTTTATCAAATAAATAGCTGAATGTAAACATCTCTGACAACAAAGAAAAGTTATGTTACTTATTTAGACCAACATGTCATGAAAAAACAATTCCTTAGCAAAATAAAGGAAGCATTCATACCAATACAGAATCTTTCTCCTCAATATTTTGAAGGACTTCTGTGCTACTAGATGATGTTTTATCTTCTGTGGATACTCCAGGAGACAAAATAGAGGCAGTCTGACTGAGAAGATCTTCAGTGGCCTCACAATCTTTCAGTTTATCCGGAAGTTGTTGCTTTTTTTAAGGAAAAAAAATAAGATGCTAACCAAGCTTAACAAAGAAGACTTGAAGAAAAACTATTTCTATATCACAAGGTACGTTACTATCTGGAAATTCTTTTTTTCCTTTTTACCCTTTAATACAGACTTGGAGGCACTTGTTCTGTCCCCGTCTCTCACACACACACACAGACAAACAGCCGGGGGTTAAATAAACTGGCAGACAATAAATTCTTCCGATAAGACGCTTGGCAGCCACCTAGTAGCTGCTTGCCAAGAACTTTTATCAACAAGCAAATTACCTACGATAAAGAATAGTCCAGTTTGTAAGAATAAAACCAAGGCCGATATTGCTGTTTCCAGAGATGCAATGTGACTCAGTAGGAGTTAGTTTTGTTCGTCACAGAGTCTGAATGGCTAACTCACCCCCTTTTATACCCCCTTTTATACCCTGTGGTCCAGTGAATCAGCCTAATCTCTGGCACGCCTTTTCTTCTGTTGCACGTGCTTGTCCCTGCGACACTGCCGAGGATCCAGCCAAGACTCATTACCCTCATCACTGTCCACCTGTGGACGTGCTTGGCTCTGGGCCTATCTCTTGCCCTTCGATGTTCTCCAGAGGCATTGCCAGAGCGGAGGGTCCTGGAGAGGGAGGCCTTGCCAACTCCTCCCCCTCAATCTCAGAGTCTGCCTCTGCTGATGACACAGGCTCAGGCAACGGAGCCACAACAGCACTCCTGGATATGGAACTCTTGCTTGAACAGTAGCTAGAAGTTGTGGTTAAGGGAAACCTTTGCTCAGCTTTACCTGATATTTTAATTATGACCTGACTTGGATCAGAATGCTCTACTCTATATGGAATTAGTGTTGGTTGTTTCTTTAGAGCTCTAAATGTCACAGCACCAGGATATAATACTTTGTCAGAATACAAGCAGCCTGTTTAGGATCCATGATCAGAAGCAAATATACTGAAAGATGTCTCCTTTAATGAGATTCATAGAGTTTGGGTGAGTCAACAGGTCTTCCTTTGTGGCAGCTCGCACCTTGTGGAATACAAGGAGTCATTGATTTATGACCAATTTTTTAATAACCATTCAAAGTTATGACACGCCCATCACCCGAGAAGGGACTTATGACCCAGTTACAAAGTTCTAGTGTCAACCCCTCCTGTGGTCCCATAACCGCATTTTGGCACTTGGCAACTGGCTCACATTTATGCAGCGACCCAAAGTCATGTGACTACAATTTACAACAGTTTTGCTGAAACCTGGTATTTACTTCCGGTTTCTTGCAAAAATCAGGCCATAATGAACAGTGGGCTCACTAAATGACTGCCACAAAAAAGGTTGTAAAATGGAGTCCAGTCATACACGGTGGCCTGCTTTATGACCATCACAACTTACAATCATAATTGCCAAGCTCAATTACATTCGTAATTTGAGGACTACCTGTACTCTCCTCTCCAGAAATGTGTGCAGCTCTCACCTGGCTGCAATTCTGTAAGCAAATGGGTGAGTGTCTTGGATTGCATTTTGGCATTTCTTTTGTGTTTAGTTTTTGTTTTTAATATTGACTTGTACTACTTATTACTCAGAATTATATATACATTTATCAGGATTGTAGGATGTATTTTACCTTTCTAGATTATTTCTAGGATAAGAGTGGGGGAGGGAAAGAGGGGAGAAGAGACAATTTGTGGGATAGAGGTTGGCATGCAAGAACAGTCCTCCCTCCTTCCTAGTGTGGGGTACAATATAAGAAGTTGTAATTTTCTATAATATAGACTATCTTATAGCTTATGAAAGATATTTTATTCAATTTTTTTAAGGTTTATTTTTTTGTTCAAATTACCTAGAGTTAGTATCTTAACATATAGCCACACTCCAGCCATGTTTACATTTTCTTACTGATAATTTCCTAGAAGCCTTAAAAGGCCTCTCTCTCTCTCTCTCTCTCTCTCTCTCTCTCTCTCTCTCTCTCTCTCTCTCTCTCTCTCTCTCCCTTGAGACCATGACTGGCAGGAGAGTGTTTAATATATTGTAGCATCTTTAGCTGTTCTCGAGTCTCCATAAACAAAGTCTGACCTTGGGAAGACTAAGAATGCATTTAATTCAAACTTGCTTTGACAGCTTTCTCTCTCAGATGTTTATTTTACTTGAGTGATGTTCTTTTTTTATGGCTATGTTATAATTCTTGTAAAACAAGGTAACTGATAAGGGAATATCAAAAAAGTAAGAGATGAGGGTGGGTGTGAATGTTTAGCAAGCTTGGGTGACAATAAGGGCTTAACTAACTTTAAACATTTAGGGGTGATAATAGATTCTAGGGCAGCTGTCGGAAAGCATGTGACCAGACTGGAGCTATCAACTTGGCCTGGAAAAGAATGATGTGGCATAAGCTGATGGGATAGGATGATTATAAAAGTATGCTTTTTCATTACTTGGATGTGGTCTCTTGCCTGTGTGTATTGAGGTGAGGACCACTAGCTTTTGCAAAAGCTTCAATAAAATTGTTTTGTATTCCAACAACTTTGAGTGAGTTTTACTCCTCACACTAGTGTTCCCATTAGCATTAGAGAAAACACAAATTAGAGGAGCCTGTGGAATTCCCATCTGCCAGCACTTGCTTACCTCATGATCACTATGTTAGTTTTCCCCGCCCCACAAAAGGATTAATGAGACAGAAGTAAGAAAGAAGATAGGCTCATTATATATCCTAATTAGTTAAAAATCATAACTTAATAAGGAATATTTTTCCTGAATGAGATGTTCATAATCTAGAGAACAGTATAATAGCATCTCCCTAATAAAAGAAATATACAACTCAGTTTGGTATATTATTTTAAGGAAAGATAAAAAATTACTCTTTTATAGAATGTATAAATTGCATAAAAGAAATTATAAAGGCTCTATTGCAAAGCTTTAGTAACAAGGCAAAGGAAAAGCCACAAACAAAAAAAGGTTAATTATTGTGTCAGCTTGACCAAAATGTTCAAGAAAGCTCACCCACAAAGAGTGAGAGAGATAAGATGCATCCTGTTGTAAATTAGCAAAAGCAATCACTGCACAGCACAGGAAATTGGAAATCAGTAAACAAAAGAAACCATAACCAAAAGGAATCATGTTGGACACATATGCAGGATGTAAACAGGCAGGAACGGAGGGAGGGGGATGGAGGTGTGATGTATGTTGGGGAAAAGGTATAAAAGTATTGTTTGAAATTTTGAAAAGCACGCTTCACAATCTCAATCCAATTTGGGAAGTGACATGGAGGCTTACCTTTGTAAACGCATTTCAATAAATTCTCTTTGTTTGTACATCAGAGTTGTCTATCAAATTAGTGAGTATAAAAAAAAATTGGTGCTTAAATCTCACATTATGGTCCCATAATATTAAAAAACAGAGAGGAGCTAATTTAACTTTTATTAGGGTTTCCTGCTCCTATAACTCCATCACCGCCATACTACAGTTTTCCTAACTCTTTAAAACTCTTTCCTAACTCTTTAAACCAAATGTCTAAACCCCCAAGTGAAGATACCAAACAAGTTTTGAATGAGATAAAATGGCAAGTAATCAGTCAAGAAATGTTACTGAAAAAATATGATTCAAGCCAGCTATAGCAAAGAGGAGGATACAGCCTGCCTTACCCAATCAGCATTTATTATGCTGGTAAATGCACCTGCTCTTTTTACTTGATAGAATAGGACTGCAAATCCCCATACTGAAGGGGAGGCTTCTGAACAGAAAGTTATATGTATTATTGAAAGATTTCAGTTCTTCACATTCTCAATCTCCATGATTTTAAATGGGTATATCCTGTAAGCTAAGCTTGTAAAGCTAAGTTTCCATTACAAATATACAACAGAATGGAAAACCAAAACACTTTTGTCTCACCATTATCACCATTACTTCCTCACTTCTTTGGCAAATTAAATTAAATTAAAACAGCGGAATGTTCACTGACTTCATTCTCAAGAAGAATTGATTTGCAGAGAGAAAGAAGGTAGAGCAGGCAACAAAAGCCGTGAGAAGAGAGAAATTCTGTAGAGATTTAAGAAGAGATGTCAAAACAAAAACAGCAGAAATAAACTCAAGAGTATTGCTTCAGCTTATATCTTAAGAAGGAGGTGGAAAAACTGTTTAATTGGGATGCCTGTGGGCTTTAGAAAGAATGAAATAGAAGCATCTGATGACAGAAGTGCAGTAGCGTCTTAATTTTCAACAGGCCTTCTGCGTTTGAGATTTCTGTATGAAATTATGGCTTATTTTGCTTGTCAACTAACATTTGCAGTTTGAGATAAAAAAAATTCAATATATTATTTCTTTGGTTTTTGCATTTCTGAAATGCCCAGACGGACTTTGGACAGTATACAATAAAATGTTAAAGTACAAAACACTGTATGTAAACGTTAAAAATTTAGAAGGAGGCAAGAGTGATTTAATACTATTAAAATCAATTAAATGGCAAAGGAAGGTCTAATATTATGGCTGTGTATTTGTCTGGACTTCTCACATATTTTAACTCCTTTTCGGAAGGCCAGGAGAGTCGGGGCCTGCTTCACCTCTGGGAAAAGAATATCCCACAGGATTGGGATGGTACCATTGGGGGCAATGGTACAAAAAGTCTCTTCCTATACCCTGCCACTCAGAGTTCTTTAACTGATGGGGTCTGCAACATACTATCCCTGCCTGATCAGGTGGGATAGAAACATGTAATGAGACCTTTTGTAGGTAGCCTAGCCCGGGTGTCGGCAACCCGCGGCTCCAGAGGCGCATGCAGCTTTTTTGTCCCCCTGCTGTGGCTCCGTCGGCTGAACCTATCACTGGCTGGTTCCGCCCCTCACCCTCGTCTCACGCTGTCTCCTCACCTGGCCTGAGAAGGTAAGGGCAAAGGCAGGAGATGGAGAGCTCCATATTCCAGAGCAGGAGCAAAGCGCCCCTGTACTCGCTGGGTCTCATGGGCGCTTCTTCTGACCCGTTGGTGCTTCACGCACCTCGGTCACTCAGGGAGACATGCAACTTGTTCTCCGCCCTGAGAAACTGGCCCAGCTGTGGCTGATGCCACTGATCTCGCCTCCATGGCCTGCCCACTGCTCTCGCAGTGCCTTGTGCACCACAGTTAAATTTAGTGTGCTTCACAATGGGGGAGATGGCATCCCCTCCTCCTCCTGGAGCCCAATACGACATGGAGCATCAGCCGCAGGCATCTCCTCGGGCAACTGAAGTGCATGCAGCACCAACAAGGGCCGAAAGAAGCACCCGTGAGACCCAACAAGTACAGGGGCGCTTTGCTCCCACTCTGGAATATGGAGCGAGTCTCCATCCCCCACCATCGCCCTTACCTTCTCAGGCCAGGTGAGGAGTGACTGGGAGGGGAAGGTGAGGGGCAGGGCCAGTCAGTGGTGGGTGATGAAAGAGCTTCATTTATCTAGGAACCTGAAATGACTCTTGATTAAATCATATGGTAAAAAGCACCCAAAGAACAATATCAGCAAAAAAAAAACCCCAGCAACTCTCGCCTGTTTTTGGAAATAGTTCAAGAGGGAACACACACAGACACACACGAGAGAGAGAGAGAAAGAGGGAGGGAGAGAGAGATGAGAGAGAGAGAAAGAGGGAGAAAGAGAGACAGAGAGAGAGAGAGAGATATACCTCTTTTCCACAGAAAAGAAGACACCGGGAGCTACAAAACCTGCATAGGCATGGCTGGGATGTGTGTCATGTGACTGGGTGGGAGTGAGTGATGTCCAGTTGGCCACACCCAGCCGGGTTTTGTGGCTCCCAGTGTTTTCTGTGAAAAATGGGCCCAAATGGCTCTTTGAGAGTTTACGGTTGCAGGTCCTTGGCCTAGCCCTATGCCACACCATCGTAACTAACATGTTGAATTGGACCCGGAAGCAGACTGGCACCCAATGCAGAGCACAGGAGTTACAATATCCTTCTTTGGGCTTCTGGCTACTTTTCAAGGGTAGTCGCATATACAGTATGTTATAATAATCCAAATGAGATGACCAAAGCATGAATGACTGAGCGAAGTGCCTCCCTATCCAAGCATTGTGCATGTATAAATCATACAGGAAAATACTTCTCTCCAAGAAACTAAGACTGTTGAACATAGGAGAGGAACATTACTTTTCTGTTAGGAAATACCTCATTCCCAGGACATGTTCCAAAATAGTTCAATAAGCAACTCTATTTGTACAGCAAATACTGTATTATACAGCAGCTCTTATGGTTAAAGAGTAGTCTATGTACAGGACACTGTACATCCAGCACTGTCTAAACAATGAGAGTTTTTAAATGGCAATGAAAACCAGAGGTTTGTGATGGAACCAAGACTATGAGGACAACAGAAATTGGCAAATCCAGAACTTGGAGAATTTGGAAGTTCATCAGCAGAAGGTTGTGTCTTAGCCACAGTTTATGTAGTCTATCTCATTATTAAACACAAATATAATACAAACAATTCAAAATTATTAACCAAATATCTATGATTAATTATAGGCACAATTATACATCCATATCAATCAACATTTACAGGTAGTCCTCAATTTATGATCATAATGGAGCCCAGAATGTCCATCATAATATGTGGTCACGTGATTGCAGGATGCTACAAATATGGGGCTAGCCTCACCCACCCATTCACTCTCAGGCCACTTAAAAGAGGTAACCACTCTTTGACCATGATAAAATAAGCTTCTATGTCTTCTTCCTCTGACAATTTGGGAGTTTTTAGGTCTTTGAGACCACCTCCACTCTCCACATGGTCTGAAAACTTTAGAATTCTTCTGGAGACTGCACCTCTTTAAGTAAATCTATCAGCCATCTAAACTCTTTTCTTTTTGCCTCTCTTTCATTCCTTTCCCATGCCAGCCCATTTTTCCTTTTCTCTCTCTCCAAAGCAGTTTCTCTTCCTCTTTTTTTTTGTTTTGTGAAACTCAGCTTTTCTTTTTGCTGTTGCTTTGTGAGTTTCACTTCCTGTTAGGCTATTTCAATCTGAAAAATGTTCACAAAGTGACTACTCTGTGGAATAGAAGACCTTGACTGGAAAATACTAAAGTGTTTAATACTAAACATTTATATGAATACTGAATGTATGCACTGAAATGATTACAATATTTCAGTAGTATCTAAAATTCTTGTAGCTCATTATTTTCAGTATGTTATCCCTATTATGACTTCTTTTTAAAAAACAGACCAATTACTTTTTTAAACCCTACTGATTCATCATCATCATTTAGTAGCCTATTCTGAACTCAAATAAAACAGTTGCTACATTTTAATTTTATTGTTATTCTAAACAAGGAAAGCATCAGCAAACATTGACCCATAATATCCAACATAAACTTGATTTGCTTTTAAATTTAGGGAGCTTCATAAATTGAGAAAATCCTTTTGATTACATATTCCTTTTCTTCACTTAATTATAAAACTTACAATCTGTCTTCATATAAGATTCTTGAAATTGTTACACAGTTACACACAATATTGTTTGTGTTAATCATGGAAGAAAATAAATGGCCATGACTCTTAAGTATCACTAGATAACAATAATATAATGTATATTTTGTATTATTTAAATTCTGTATATCAGGCATTTTTCTAACTTTTGGTGATGCAGATATGCTTAATGTATATGCTTAATACAAATTAAACAATGATTAATCTAATATTAATGAATATTGTCATTTAAATTCTACACACAGTTTATGCTTAACTAAACTACAGACCTGCAGATCAGAAATCATCTTCTAAAGAAAATGAAGATGTATACCATAGTAGCAGCTGCTAAAAATCAAATAGGTTTTTGGGAATCAGAAAGTACTAAAGTTTATTCTACTCCATATCTGCAAGAAGATAAATAACTTTGTCAGAAACACTGAGAAAATAAAGCAAAATATGAATACTCATAGCACAAAATCAAAGAAACATGCAGCCAGAGTTAATGAGACATAATGACAGTATTATCACAGGGAATCTCATCAAAAGAATATATAAAAGGAAGAAATGTTCATACCACTACAATATCTTCATTCTGGGTGTGAGGAGAAATTTTTGTAATTCCAGATGGTGTTTCTTCTTTTGCAACAGCTTCAGGAAATGCAACAGAGTCAGTTTGGTTAGGAGATTCTTCATCAGGCTGACTATCTTTTGGTTTGACCTGCAGCATTTATACAGATTAGAACTTGGAAAAGATTTTAAAAGCAACCTTTTTTTCCCTAAATAATAAAATATTGTCTTTTTACTAGGAAGAGAGAGTCCCCTCTAATTAAAACTTCAAGATGTATGACCAATTTTTGAGAATTTTTTTATGGAAATTACATTATCAACCAGTCACTAATATGTTAAAAATGTTCAAAAATTGAAACTGATCAACTTTACATATATTTGAATATGAATTATGGTTTGAACTGAATCCCCTTCCCCCTCTCCTCTCCCTCCTTCATTGTATTATTCCTATGCTATGACTATTCCTGAAAATCCTAGAAGCTTATAATATGCAGAGAAGTGTATGCAGTAACTAAACCTCTAGTCACACAGACAAGAAGAGTCGGGGTGGACCAGTTTTAAAAGACAGCACTGATTAGCTACTTGCTTTCAAGCCCAGTTCAAGATACAAGAATTTACTTTTAAAGAACTGAAGAATGTTAAAACTAAATGCCTTAAGGAATATCTCTCCCTATATTTTTATCCATCCAATTAAAATCTACTTTACCCGGGCATTTAAAATGTGAAGTCCACACATCTTAAATTTCCAAGGTTGAGAAAGACTGTTTTAGGACAAAGTATAGAAGTTAGCATTGCCTACATCCTTTTTATGGTTTCTTAGCTCATCATCTTATTATACAAATATTCTAAATCTTTTCCTATTATTACCTCAGTTGGGACATCTTTTTTCTCTGAAGCTGCAGTATTTCCCTTGTCCTGTTTGAATTTTTTGGAATCTTCTGGCTGTTTTTTCACTTTTTCAAACGTTTTCTTTGGCTGCAACAGAAGAGTCTCACATGATGAGCATTTATTATATATAGACATTCTGTTTTTATTGTTCTGGAACCTAATGACCAGACAGGTTATTTAAAATTCAAAACAATAAACACATTCGTAGAACAAAGTGCTTGAAAGTTGATTAAAGAGAATGTACTCATATGTTCTTTCTGCTAACAGGATCTGTAAAAGGGATCCCTTTGCATACCAGCTGGAACACTGCACCTTCCCAGGTAGTTCTACAATGGCGTTCCAAACCCATCCTACCTTCTCTTGGCTTACATATATTTTCATAAGTGAGGGAGATTAATCTGATTTAGCACCTGGAAATGTCTGCCAAGGACATTCCATGTTTTTTCTTGGCATCTATCAACTCATCCTTCCTTTTGGAGTCATACATTTGTTCATAATAATGACAAGATAAACAACATAAGTCTAGGACATAAAATGTGTGTCAACTCTGCAGCTGGCCTGATTAAGGCAACTGTGTGTATGTATCAAAGTCAGCACAAGATAAGGCTGCTAGTAGGGGTAGGCAAAGGAAATAGAGAGTGCAAAGGCAAACAATAATGGGTGATTGAGAGGCGTAATGGAAGCCCTTTGGCTGGGCTTCCATTATGCCACCCCCCACTGCCGGGAGTCGGAACCGACCATCTGGTTCCGCCCCAGGCGCCTGATGGACTTTGAGTGGTTCCGGATGGAGCTTGGGGATATTCCTGTCTCACTTTCCCATGCCCCAGTTGAGACCCTGGTGGATGCCTGGGAAAAGGTGGCCGCCGGGGTTCTTGACCGGGTCGTGCCTTTGTGGCCTCTGACCTGACATAGATCCAGGTTGACTCCTTGGTTTACGAAGGAGCTCTGGGAGATGAAACGCCAGAGGAGGGGCCTAGAGAGAGGTTGCAGGTCCAGCTGTTCTGAATCTGACCGAGCCCAGGTGAGATCTTTTTCATGGTCTTATCTGGTGGCGATGGAGGCAGCGAAGCGTTTCTACTTTGCTGCCTTCATTGGGTCCACAGAAAATCGCCTGGCCACCCTGTTTAGGGTGTCCTGCTCTCTTTTGAATCAGAGGGAGGGGGAGGATCCTATGCAGGGACGGGCCGAGGAGTACAGCCAATTTCTGATGGACAAGATCGCTCAAATCCGGGATGGGCTGGACTCCGACTGTGTGGGGTTGATCTGAGAGGTAGCGATGGGTCTGGTTGTTTGGGATGAGTTTGATCCTGTTACTCCCAAGGAAGTGGACAGGATCATGGGGAAGCTGAGTACCACCACGTGTTTACTGGATTCATGTCCCTCCTGGCTCATTTATTCAGCCAGGGAGGTTACACGTAGCTGGATCCAGGCAGTAGTTACTGTGTCATTGACTGAAGGGAGTTTCCCCGCCGCTTTGAAGGAGGCGGTGGTGAGGCCTCTCCTCAAGAAGCCCACCTTGGATCCAGTTATTTTAAACAACTTGCGTCCTGTCTCCAACCTTCGCTTTTTTGCAAAGGTTGTTGAGTGTGTGGTGGCGCATCACCTCCTGCTGGTCCTGGATGAAGCATCATACCTAGACCCGTACCAGTCGGGCTTCAGGCCTGGGTACAGCACAGAGACGGCATTGGTTGCACTGCTGGATGATCTCTGGAGGGCTAGGGATAGAGGATATTCCTCTGCCCTGGTCCTATTAGATCTCTCGGTGGCATCGACCATGGTATCTTGCTGCAACGCCTCGAGGGGTTGGGAGTGGGAGGCACTGTTTTATGGTGATTCTCCTCCTACCTCTCTGGGCGCTTGCAAGCAGCGTTGTTGGGGGGGGCAGAGGTCAATCCCGAGGCCCCTCACATGTGGAGTCCCTCAGGGGTCGGTTCTCTCTCCCCTGCTGTTTAACATCTATATGAAGCCACTGGGAGAGATCATCTGTGGTTTTTATATCCACCCCAAATCAGCCCAGTGAAGTCCTCGACATGCTGTCCCGTTGCCTGGAGGTGATGTGGCTCTGGATGGGGAGGAACAGGCTCCGATTCAACCCTGCCAAGACGGAATGGCTGTGGGTAACGGCGTCTCAGTTCCAGGGGAATATTACATCTTTGGTCATAGGGGGAGAGATGTTGACCCCTGTGGACAGGGCGCGCAACTTAGGCATCCTCCTGGATGCATGATTGACCTCAGAAGACCATGTTATGACCGTGACCAGGGGGGCATTTGCCCAGATTCATCTGGTGTGCCAGTTGCGCCCCTACCTGGACTGAGATGCCTTATGCATAGTCACCCATGCACTCGTCACCTCCCGGATCGACTATTGCAATGCTCTCTACATGGGGCTACCCTTGAAGACCACTCGGAGGCTCCAGCTGGTGCAGAATGTGGCCGTGCGGGTAGTGATGGGAGTGTCCCGATGCTCCCATGTCACATCCCTCCTGCGTGACCTGTATTGCCTACCAGTTGCCCCCCGGGTGAGGTTCAAAGTGTTGGTGATCACCTATAAAGCCCTACATGGCTTAGGTCCGGGGTATTTGGCAGAACACCTGCGGCCAGCAACAGCTCCCCATCGCCCAGTGCGCTCACATAGAGAGGCCCTACTTGGAGTCCCATTGGCCTGGCAATGTCAGCTGACGGGAGCGATCCTTCTCTGTGGGCGCACCTACCCTCTGGAATCGGCTCCCCTTGGAGCTCCGGGTAGCCCCCGACCTTCGCTCCTTCCGCTGTGACCTTAAAACATGGTTATTTCGCCAGGCTTGGACTGAATGGGGTTTTAATGGGAATTTTAGTTTTTAGAGTTTGAATTTTGAATTTTAATCTGGACTGATTTTATTGTTGTGAGCCGCCTTAAGTCCTTGTGGAGAAGGGCGGCATATAAGTCCAAAAAAATAAATAAATAAATGAATGAATGAATGAATTATTCCTGTAAAGAATATAGCCTGAGTGACTCCATATTTATCCTTTATATAACCTGAGTTAATCCTCTCTGACATTAAACTGATAAGATATGGGAAATGTGTATGACACCTATTTTGAAGAAATAGATGTTTTAGTACATTCTAAGTTGGGTCAGGCTGACCCAAACTCCACTGAAAAGGAGGAAGAGACTATGTCCAATTAATAAGAAAAATAACAAACAATTAAGAATACATGTTTAGAAGATATTTTTGGAGAGGAACACCAGGGTGAAACATGTGAGAAAGCCAAAACGTTATGTAACGACTGAAAAACAATGACAGGTGGGGGCATTTTAATTGTTTTGCTGATTGCCTGAAAATGTATTTAACCATGTATTTGGAGTGGTAAGATGTTCTCTTTCTTTCATGGGAGAACCCTTTTGCGAAAGTTTATGGGATACATATATCTTTACAATAAATCTGCTTTTTACTTGTTCATGGTCTCCGTTTCACTTTTTATGAGGTTTGCTGTTTTTTTAAATCTCACAGTGATATAGGATAATAGAGTTTATATAAGGTATCAAAGAAAAAGTAGATCACACCACTATGTGCCTCCACACCATTACTTTCTCGTAAACACTACAACTATATAGGTAGTCTTTGACTTATGACCATAATTGGGACTAAAATTTCCATTACTAAACCAGGGAAAGTGAAGCTCACCAGATTTTATGACTTTTTTGCCATGGTTGTTAAATGAACCCCATTGACTCTGCTTGTTGGAAGCCAGCTGGGAAAGTCACAAGTGGCAACCACATGACACATTAAGGATACAACTGCTATAAATCTTTGCCAGTTGCCAAGTGCTCAAATTTTGATCACTTGTCTATAGGGATGTTGCAATGTCATAAATACAAAGACTGATCATAGGTCGCTTTTTTTCAGTATCATTATAACTTCCAACAGTCACTAAATGAATGGTTGTATGTCTTATTACCACAACTGAGCCCAAAATTTCCATTGTTAAGACAGTTGTTAAAAGAATTTTGTCCCATTTTACCACCTTTCTTGCTACGGTTGTTAAGTGAATCACTGCAGTTGTTAAGTTAGTAACACAATTGTTAAATGAATCTGCTTTCCCCATTGACTTTTGACTTTGCTTGTCAGAAGGTTGCAAAAGATGATCATACAACCCTGGGACACCGCAAACATCATAAATACATGCTAATTGCCAAGTGTCTGAATTCTGATCGTGTGACCACAGGGCTACTGCAACAATTTTAAGAGTGAGAATCAGGTGAGAAAAGGAAGTAAGCAAAAGACTGATCTAAGTCACCTTTTTCAGTGCCATTGTAATTTTGAACGGTCACTAAATGAATGGTTGTAAATCAAGGACTACCTGCAGTCTATTTTCCTTAGGCCTTTATGTCTAGCTTCATTAAGGGAAATAGTTATTTGGCTTAGCTTGTAATTTCCAAACATTAAGATACATAATTATTTGGAGCACAGAAACAGGAAAGTAGTAACTTCTCTAAACAATTATTTAATGGTCACAAGCTGCCACTGTATGTATATTTAAGCTGCATTTGTCTTCATTTGTTTCTTTTTGAGTATTCCCCACTGAGATACCAGCATTATGTTTTCCTTCCTGTAAGAGCAAAAGATTGCATGTGTTTTCCAATTGGCAACCACAAACTGCACTATATCAAAATGAGGTGCAAATACTGCAATTATGTAATTGCATAATGAGACTTGAGACATGTACATAAATCGTGTCAAAAGTGTGGTATTATCATGCATATCTCAATATTTCCTCCCCTTACCTCCCCAGATATTCACAAACATACATATGAGAAATTGTCTGAATATATTTGGTGCAAAAATACACACTGTTCCTGAAGAATTATTATTTATTTCTTACCGCCACATTACTTAAAGGAGAACTTGACTGGTTTCGAAAATTACCTCTTCCTGCAGAAAGAGAAACAGTTAAATGAAATTAAGAAGTTTCCAATGAATTCCATGAGGTAAGAGACAAACATTTGGAAAAGCTTTGTTTTACAGTATTATTCTTTTCAGAGTGCCTGAAAGAATATTGGGGTCTCAGTCTTGCCCACATATATTGTTGTGCTGAAAGTTAAATATAGTAAAGGAGAGAAAGAGTTAAAAGAAACAGATTCAAATTTTGCTGTTTGTTTTGGTTACTATACTGGAACTAGGAAAAGGAAGGTTCCTCCCTTAAACTGTAAATGCTGCTTTCCTGAACAGGAGATTGCTGACACTTTTTAAAAAATTGAATCCTAGATTGAGAAATCATGGAAATAATAGTAATAATGGACAGTCCATTAGAGCATGTGCTGTAACACCTACCAGTTTTAAGGCAATATCTGCTACATATTTGGTAAATATATTTCTATAAATATCAATTTATGTTTTCATTTATCCTCTTCGGCAATGACTACAGATTCTTCTCTATTTCCATTACATTCTTATCCATGGTTAAATAAGCCATGGTTGACTCGGTTAATAGAGAGAGACAGAGACATAGATAGATAGATAGATAGATAGATAGATAGATAGATAGATAGATAGATAGATAGATAGATAGATAGATAGATAGAATACACACACACACACACACACACACACACACACAATATTTTGTTACATGATTACACTTATTCATAAGCTACTTTTCTTCTGTACCATTTGGAGGCTTCCTCCTCTTTCATTCTCTTTTGCTTGAAGTACATAAGGTAAAGATAAAGATAAAGGTTCCCCTCGCACATATGTGCTAGTTGTTCCCAACTCTAGGGAGCAGTGCTCATCTCCGTTTCAAAGCCGAAGAGCCAGTGCGGTCCGAAGACGTCTCCTTGGTCATGTGGCCGGCATGACTAAATGCCAAAGGCACATGGAACACTGTTACCTTCCCACCAAAGATGGTCCCTATTTTTCTACTTGCATGTTTACATGCTTTCTTTTTTTTTAATCATCTTTATTTACATTTACTGTATAGTTAAAAAAAGACAACAACACATCAAACAAATAACAAAACAAGACAACAAAATAAAGAACATAAATACATATAAATGATACCTCCGTCATCAAATATTTAGTACAAAACCTATACAGTAAATTCATACTACATTCCGGAGGAGACGAAATGACCTATTTTGAATTTTTGAATCAATCAGGTCTATCCGACCTCACTTTAAATATACAATAAAATATTGTCAGTAAATACAATGCCTGCTTATAATCTTCTAATTTAGTTTTGATGTTCTTTTCGATAACCAATTATACCATTTTTCCCAAGATAAACATGTTTGTGTTTGGTCTCTATCTTTCAGTTTTTTGGTTAATCTATCTGCTTCCGCACAATCCAAAATCTTCTTTATTATTGCTTCATCAGGTGGGATATTTTTATCTTTCCAGAATTGAGCAAATGTTATTCTCACTGCAGTGATGATATATAGTATGAGGTACCACAAATCTTTTTTTTACATTTTCTGGTTTGGAGCCAAGCAAGCATGTCTCTGGACGTAGTTCAAACTCCTGGTTCAGAATTTCTTTCAGCCATGTTTTAATTTTTTCCCAAAATTTGATTGCTTCTGGATACGTCCACCATTGATGATAATAGGTACCACATTCAAATCCGCATTTCCAACATTCAGCGGACTGTCCATTAAACATTTTTGCCAATCTATCCGGCGGAAGATGCCATCTATATAACATCTTATAAATATTTTCTTTATATGTGGTAGATACTACCAATCTCATATTTTCCCACCAAATCTCTTGCCATTTTCCAAGGTGAACTGAATAACCGAAGTTTTTTCCCCAGGCAATCATCATATCTTTTATAACTTCCTTGCCAATCTCTATCTTCATTAACAGTTTATAGCATTTGGAAATCATGTCTTTTTCCTGGCCTAACAGAATTTTATCTAACTCCTGCAGTTCCACATTTAAGCCATTTCTAGCTCAATCTCTTTTATATTTTGATTGGATCTGTAGGTAATTCCACCAATCCAACTGAAATCCCTGAAAATTTGACTTTAGCTCTCCATGTGCATTCAACAGATCTTTATATGTTAATTTTTTCACCAAATTAAATCGTTTGAGATACGTCAGAGCTTCCAAAAGTGATATCCAATACGGTGTTTTAATATAATATTTTTTACTAACCTTCTCCCAATTTAAATTAAAATGTTCTGTATATAGTGCCGAGTAAACCATTTACTTTGTGGAGTATTATCTCAACAGAGTGTCATATGCCAACCTTGTTGTAAGTCATGGCCTTCTATCCTAAGAAGACAGTTATTATTTAAAGCGATCCATTCTTTGACCCACACTAATAAAGTGGCTGAATAATAATTTTCCCAACATGGTAGGCCCAAACCCCCTCTTTCTTTCATCTCTTGCATCATTTTTTTTAAAATCCAGGGTTTCCTCCCCTGCCATATAAATTTAGTTACAGCCTGATTTAGATCTACTGTATAAAAAAAAATTTGGGTAAATTCACTGGCGCCGTTTGAAAGAGAAAGTTAAATTTCGGTAAAATATAGGATTTTATTGTTGCTACCTGTCCAAGGAGTGACAATTGAATTTTACCCCATTTGTCTAGATATTTCTTTACTTGAGTTAATAATTTAATATAATTATCCTCCTGGATGCTCAAGCATCTACCCGTTAACTCAATTCCCAAGTATTTAATTTTACTGACCACTTTAAGTCCTGTTGCTTCCTCTAATTCCTGTTTACCTTTCTCTAGAATATTTGGGGCTACAGCCCCAAATTCTTCAATTTTCTCCAAGAAAGATAGACAAGAGTTTATAGGATCTTCCAAAATAAAAGCCATATTGTCTGCAAAGGCTTGAGTTTTTATATCTGGTCCCTAATTTTAAGGACTTTTATTCCTTCTTCATTCCTTATTTTACGCAGTAGGGTCTCTAATGACAATATAAAGAGTAGGGGGAAGAGAGGACAGCCCTGTCTTGTACCCTTATCAATAGGAAATTCTTCCGTCAAATCACCAGTTATCTGGCAGTTTGTTTAGAATTTGTTTAGACTTTGATTCCATTTATAAATTTTTGTCCAAAACCCATATGCTCTAATTGTAATAATATATATTCCCAATTGACCCTATCAAATGCTTTCTGGGCATCAATAAAAATTAAAGCAACCTGTTTGCCTGGATGGTTTTCATAATATTCGAGTACACTTAACATAACTCTCAGATTATCTCGTAATTGCCTTGATGGTAAAAACCTGTTTTGATCAATATGTATAAATTCATTTAAAAAGCCTTTCAATCTATTTGCTAAAATTGCTGTAAATATTTTGTAATCTGAGTTCAGGAGGGAAATTGGTCCATAGTTTTTTATATCTATTGGTGGTGGATCTTCCTTAGGTATTAAACTAATATTGGCCTCCCTCCATGAGTGGGGGATTTCTGCTTTTCCCAACACCTCATTAAATAAATCCTTCATATGTTCCCCCATTAGTTGAAACAATGCTTTATATAATTCAGCCGGGAGTCCATCTGTACCTGGTGTTTTGAATTCTCTTGCTTCTTTACTGCTTTTTCAATCTCCGTTTAAGTAATTTCCTCTTCCAAAATTTATTTTGTCAAATCAGATATCCTAGGTAAGTCTGAATTCTCTATATATTTTTTCATCTTTCCTGCCTGGATCTCCTCCTTCTTATATAATTCCTTATAGACGTCCACCGCAATCCTTTCTTTCCCTCCCATCCTTATCTTCTAGTTGCTCAATTCGTCTTCTATGTTTCTCCTTTTTTAATCTAAATGTAAGGCATCTTTCTAGTTTATTGGCTGTCTCAAAATATTTCTGCTTTGCCCCCTTTATCTTATCTTTCATCATATCCAGGTCCAACAGGTTAAGTTGATGTTTCAACAACATTATCTGTTCTTTTGCTTCCAGATTCAGAGGGTTACATTGCAATTGTTCCTCAGCCTTTTTTAATTTACTCAATATCTCACCCTTATCTTGTTCTTCTTTTTTATGCTTAATGCTCATATATTGAATAATAATACCCCTTATAAAGGCTTTAGCAGTATCCCATACTGTCTGACAGGATATTCCTGGCATCCTATTTTCTTGAAAAAAGAAGGTCACTTCTGTCTTTAATTTTTGTATAAAATCAGGTTCTTTCAAAATCTCTGGTCTCATCATCCATCTCTTCCTATTCTTCCCTTCCTTCTTTAGAACAACTAATACTGAATTATGGTCCGCCCAATCATTCGGCATAATCTTGACCTCCATCACTTGAGTGATAAACTCTTGCGACAAACAAATCATGTCCAGCCTGGACCATGATTTATGCCTGGGGGAATAATAGGTAAATTGTTTAACCGTCGAATTATGTTCATGCCAGATATCTTTCAATCCCAATTCCTCCCTCATTTCATTACAAATGACTGGTAAGATCCTCTTGTCCTGTCCTCCATTTTTCCCTTTTACATTTTTCCCCGTATTATAATCTCGTGTCTTATTAATTACTGCACTGAAGTTGCCCAAGAGACATATTTGCTCATATTCCAAATCTCGAATTTCCTGTTGTACTCTCCGAAAGAAAGATCCCTGTTTGGTATTAGGAGCATAAATTTTTACTAGTAATACTTTACTATGCAATAATTCCACTTCCAATATTAGCATTCTTCCTTCCTCATCTGAGAATAATTGTTTCAGAGAGAGATGTTCCTTTACATAAATTGCTACTCCTCTCTTTCTCTCTTCCGTAGCTGCTACAAATAATTTCTCTGCTTTTGGACATTTCAATAAATTTGATTGAGATAGTTTAATATGAGTTTCTTGCAAACATGCTATATCCACTTTGGCTTTAACAATTTTCAATAAGATACATTTTCTCTTTGTCGGAGCATTGAGGCCATTGACATTCACCGTCAATAGTCTCACTCCTTGGTCCATTTTTATCTATTAGTCCCTTTAGATTTTGCTGTCTGGTGGATCTCTATTCCATATTCTTCTGCTCCTCCCTCCCCCTCCTCCTATTTTGCTTTCCTTTCCCATGATATACTTGTGCTCTTCCCTCAGTTCTCCAGTCATCCTTCTGATCTCTCTGGTCCTCCTTTGCCATTTCTTTGTTTCTTTCATGTTCATTGGATCCAAAAAAGTTTTCAGAAAAGTCTTGTGCATCTTGTATATTCTCAAATTTTTACTTTCCAGGCTTGCCATGGCACCAAAAGCCCTCCAGGGAGCAACCATCTATATGGGGCATTGTGTTTCCTCAACTGCGAGGTTATAAATTGATAGTTTTGTCTCTGTTCCCACACCCTTCTAGGTATTTGTTTTAGAATTGTTATCTGCCGACCTTTATAAGTAACATTCTGATCCCTAGCCTTATGGAGAGTTTCATCTCTAAGTCCCTTTTTGCCGAGTCTCACATGGATTTCCCTGGGCAAGTTGTGATGTCTCGCGTAGTTAGTATAAAACGGTAGGCTTCATCTATATTATAGCAAACTTCTTCTTTGCTTTCTCCAACTACTTCTGCTATCACTTCTCCCACAACCTCATCAAGCCGTTCTTCTTTATCCTCCACCACATTCTGGAGACGTAAGAAAAAGGCAGATTTCTCCATCTCTAAAAATACCACTTCATCTTCCAGTTTCCTAACCGCTTGTATGCATCTCCATTCACATCTCTCCATCTGGTCCTCCACTCGCTCAGTGGTTTTTTCAACCTGTCAACCGATCTTTGTGTTTAGCTAAAGTTGTTCTCATCTATCCCAGTGTATCTTTAATTTGTTTAATCTCTCCTCTTAATTCGCCCATTTCGGTCTTCAAGTCATCAAAATTTTTAGATGTCACTTCTTGATTTTTTTCCATTATCCCTTGGATATTCTGAAACATCGCCTGGATTCCTTGCATCGTGACAGGTTTCTCTCCTGTCGATAGGTTTTCAGATGGCTTTCTTAGCCCTGGGGAAGTTGTAATAGGATTGGATGCTGCTATTGAAGCTGTATGTTTCTTCATCACTTTCGTTGATGTCACTGTGGTGGACATGTTAGCCAGGCAAAGGAGATTTTCCCAAAATGTCATACACTTAAGTAGTCTGCTTTAAATTGTATAGACAATTCAATTTTTCTTATCTGAATCTCTTATTACTCTTTGACCTCAATTATTTGCCAATAACCTGCAAATCTAAAATCAATTCAAAATTATCCTATCTATCCACAATTAATTACAATATGCTATTAAACAAGCACTACTTTATACCAAATATTTTTTTCTTAATATAATCTTAATCTTATAATATATACACACTAAATAATAAACAAAATTATACTAAGTAGAAGGTCAAAATAGGTAGTTAAATAATCTACTAATTATTGTTTATGATTAATGAAAATTAGAAACTATAAATTATCTTGTTATAATTAATTAGTTTATTACATATATATATATATATAATAAACTAATTAATTATAACAAGATAGTGTATGTGTGTGTATATATATATATATGTGTGTGTGTGTGTATGTGTGTGTATATATATATATTACATATATATATAGTGAAACAAAAGAAAAAAATTAATATCGATTCAGAAGAATATTAAATTCAAACACTATTCCAGTGTGTTACAGTAAAAAAAGTGTTTAACGGAAAAGAGCTCACTCTCAATAATCCTGGGGAGGAGGGGGGATCAGGAAGAGAATCACCCCCTACTCATCACCTTCAATTTCACAGTACTGTTTCAGAGAGTTGTTACTCTCTTTTTATAAAGTTTCTCTCAGTTCTTGTCACTATTACACAAGTTCCTCTCCAGTCCTTACTCCACTTAGACGGGATATTGTTCTTCCGTTTCACCAAGATTTCGCAGCAGTGAGAAAGCTAAAGTACAAATAAGCAAAGGCTTCCTTCACTTACAATCTTGGCTGCTACTACCCTATTTATTCGCTACTCAGTCCCATCAGTGCCAAATTTCGTCCTGTTCTTCTCTTTCTCCTTTCAGTGTGTTCTGTTTCGTCTCCCCGTGCCGGTCAAAAAAGAAACGCAGTGTCATCGGCTTTGGGGCCGCTATTCTGCGGCCCTCTTCTTGTCCTCCGGATCCTTGGAGCTCAGGCTTCGTTGCGGCAAGGGGTCGCACCCCTCTCCTCGCCTCCAAAGAAAGCTCCTCCACTTCCCCAACTTCTCTGGGGCTAAGAACAGCAAAATAAAGCCACGGAGGCTCGAGAAAAACACTTGGCAAAGAGGAACTAACACTGCACCGGTCTTCCACTCTGACAGCTGCATCCCATTTTTACATGCTTTCGAACTGCTAGGTTGGCAGAAGCTGGGACAAGTAATGGGAGCTCACCCCATTACATGGCACTAGGGATTTGAATCAATTAACTGCCGACCTTTCGATCAACAAGCTTGGTGTCTTAACCACTGAGCCACTGTATCCCTTTGGAGTACATACCAGTATTTTAACTCTTACAAACCTCTTGAGAAGGTCTTTTTAGATCTTGTATTAAAACGACCTTGGTAAGAACGCCTATGGTAGGAACCTCGGGTGTAATCATCAAAACCGATGTTGCAGGGCCTGCAGAAGCACAAACAAACATAGGCTTCATTCTATAGTACTTGCCTTCATTTCTGTTGAAAATACAGATAGTCCTTGACTTATAACCAGTCACTTAGCAACTGTTTGGAATTATGACAGCCCTGCCAAGAGCAACTTATAAACCAGTTTCAAAGTTATGACCACTGAAGTTCTTCTGCAGTTGTTCACTCGTATGACTGACCTCAGGGATACTGCATCTATCTCAGCCACCCATCCCACCAGATTCCTTGGTCTGTTGCCATCAAAGCACCCAAGAGAGACCAAATTTGGGCAGCAGATGCTACCAGCACACAAAAGGCAGTTGTAGATCACAGGGCTCAGCATACCTCCCATCCAGTCACCCAAGTGCCTCCCTCTGCCCCTCAGGTTCCCACAGGCTTCAGGCTGCTTCCAACCTGGGCACTCAGCTTCCAAGGAAGCCTAAAGCCAGGCAGCAGACTCTACTGAAACACACAGGGCAGTTGCAGCTCATTAACTTCAGCCTACTTTCCATCCATCCAGCCAAATACTTGCAGGACTCGGCCTGCTGCTCAGCTAGCTCCATGGACCAGCAGCAACTTATCTTTCTGTTTTTTACAGAGGTGCCCAGTTGATGGGATGCAAAGCTCAGCTTTATCACAGATGCTGCCTGCCTCATGGTAACTGTGCTATTCTGCAAGCAGGTACTTTGGTCGTGAGCCTCTAGAGGACTCCTTTTTTAGGGAGTCTCCTTTTTGTGGAGCTTGTGAAGCCTCTGAACTACATGATCTTCTTGCTGTAGATGACTTTATTCACAGTTCCTCTCATATTAATTATTAAAAATCCTTACAATCTCTCTTTTACCATTTTCATAATTTGTTCCCAAACTTTTACTGCTATTCCCAATTTTGTATGCTATTAAGTAAAAACTAGAAGTTCAATTTTTTTTTTCTAAACGTCTTTTTCTGGGAGACTCACTAAATGATGCCCTTCAACTTCACACATAATGGTATTTATACCAGATTGATGGTATTTTCTCTATACGGTAGAGATTATGTTTCTTGAACTATGATACCATGTTGCTCAGTTACTGTCTGGGTGTGTGAGCAACACTGTATATGCAGTACAATGCAGTGAGCTATGTGCAGATCTGTACATTGGGAAAATGAAACCACCACTTCATAAACACATGGCACAACATAGCAGACCAAACACATTCAGGTGTCCAACTGCATTTAAAAGACACAGGCCACTCTTTTGAAGACAAGGTCCATATTTTGGACAGAGAGGATCACTGGTTTGAAAGAGGGGATAAACTGAACAGCCCTCTCTCAATAGAGGAGGAGGAATAGGACATCACGTATCTCCAATCTACAACACAGTCCTTTTAACAGTTCCAAGAAGGCTCCACACCCATTTGCACCACTCGGTTGACCCTGATGACACCGATAAACCTCCAGGTGACCTTAATGACCTGCTAAAAGAATGCAAATAACCAGCTGTCTGCAAGGAGTATAAATCCTTCCATTCCCCATCATCCAGTCCAGAGTTTAAGAAGCTTCTTGGACGAGAAGCAAAATATCTTCAAAGAAAAACCAGCAAGTCCAATTGCCTCTTGAAAAAACACCTTTGGGACAACCATGACTGAGAATCTTCATAGACACTCCCTAGTGAAAAATTATTTGCCCATGCTTGTTAAATAAATAGTGTTATGTGGCTTTTGTTTATTTATGCTTTATTGCTTTTTATTCTGCTAATTTAAGCAACTGAAAATAGTTTCATACTTTTTTTAAAAAAACAATAACCAAAACCACCCCGTTCCGCCCAAAATAAGACATCCCCTGATAATAAGCCCAATTGGGCTTTTGAGCGCATGGCAATAAGGCCAAGCACTTATTTCAGGGTTCAAAAAAATATAAGACAAGGTCTTATTTTCGGAGAAATATGGTACCTAGAAAATAAAAGATGTTACTAAATAATGTAAGATGAGGAAGTAACATACCTCTGTTCCTCTGGATGGTGTTGGTTCCACCATGGACGGGGTCTCTCTGGAAACTGATTCTGTGGCATGTTCCAAGTATACATCCAAAAGTTTTCATTTGGTATATCCTGGGCAATTAAAAAATAAGTATTATTCACAATTGTAACTAATCTAGAAATCCTTTAACGGGTAACAAAAGTCAAATTATTGAGAGAAAGGCAGATTATTATTTCTGGTTGTGCAACAAAGTTGCAGTTTCATCTTTGCACAACAATATTATGGCACAATGCAAATATTCAATAAATATGGCTAATTTATGTTCAACATTGTTTGGTCAGACTCTGCATTTTTGTAAAACCAAGGAAAACCTGCCTAGAAAACCTGGGTAATTCTGAATTGATATAGGGAATGGCTTTCCTCTCCACTTATCACAGCACAAGTAAAAAAAAAATCTTCACCCTAGAAAACTCCACAATGCCTTAATGTGGCCTCCAATCAAACATCTAGTCCCTACAGAGCTGAGGTGGCACAGTGGTTAGAGTCAGTGGTGGGTTTCAATTTTTTTTACTACCGGTTCTGTGGGCATGGCTTAGTGGGCATGGCATGGCTTGGTAGGCTTGGCTTGGTGGTCGTGGCAGGGGAAGGATACTGTAAGGTCTCCATTCCCACCCCACTCCAGGGGAAGGATACTGTAAAATCTCCATTCCCTCCCCAATCCAGGGGAAGGTTACTGCAAAATCCCCATTTCCTCCTGATCAGCTGGGACTTGGGAGGCAGAGAATAGATGGGGGTGGGGCCAGTCAGAATTTTTACTACCAGTTTTCCAAACTACTCAACTACTCAAAATTTCTGCTACTGGTTCTCCAGAATAAATAAATAAATAATCTTTATTGTCATTGTATGTGTATATACAATTGTATGTGTATACACAGTATACACATACAACAAAATTTACTTGACACCCAAAGACCAGGTCCCCCACACATAATCCCCAAACACACTCCCACCCAACTCAATTCCCCACCCCTAAACCACCCAAATATCCACACAATAGACCAAATAACACTGTCCAACAGCTCATTGATGATGGCCCTTTAGTTCATTGTTGAGTGCAATTATAGCTCTGGGATAAAAACTATTCAGAAAACGTGTGGTCCGAGTTTTAATTGTTCTGTATCTTCTGCCAGAAGGCAACAGTCCAAAAAGATTGTAAGCAGGATGGGAAGTCTCTGAGAATGTTATGCAACTTCCTCAAACAGCGAGATTTGAAGATGTTGTCCAGGGCTGGTAGCTGGAGTCTGATAATATTCTGGGCAGTTTTAATGATTCTCTGTAGAGCTTTTTTGCCCGCTACAGAGCTGTTCCCATACCATGCAAGAATGCCGTATGTCAGGACACTCTCAATGGTGTTGTGATAGTAGGACAGAAGTAGATGCTGAAATAGATTTATCTTCCTGAGCATTCTCAAGAAGTACAGCCTCTTCTGTGCCTTCTTCACAAGCATGTTAACATTCATAGTCCATGAGAGGTCCTCCAAGATATAAGTGCCCAGAAATTTAAAACTACCCACCCTCTCCACCTCACCATTTATATACAGTTTTTGTGGTGTTAAGTGTGAGATTATTTTCATTACACCATAATGTCAGCCCTTGTTCTTCCTTCCTTTAAGCAGACTCATTGTTCTTATTAATGAGTCCCACCACTGTTGTGTCATCCACAAATTTAATAATTGTGTTGGTGTTATACAGTGGGGTGCAGTCATGCGTGTACAAGGAATAAAGGAAAGGGCTTAGCACACAACCCTGGGGGGCTCCTGTGCTTAATATCAGAGTAGAGGAATGATGAGATCTGGTGAACTGGTCAGAACCTGCTGAAACCCACCTCTGGTTAGAGTGCAGTACTGCAGGCTACTTCAGCTGACTGCTAGCTGCAGTTCGGCAGTTCAAATCTCACCAGTCTCAAGGTTTACTCAGCCTTTCATCCTTCTGAAGGGGGTAAAATGAGGGCCCAAATTGTTGGGAGCATTATGGTGACTCTGTAAACCACTTAGAGAGGGCTGTAAAAGCACCATGAAGCTATATACAAGTCTAAGCAAAAAGACCATAGTTTAAGCAATTAAACTAAGTATCTGTGAAAGCCTAGTTTGATTTTTTTTAAATTTCCTCAGAACTTTAATCATATAGATCTGTTGATGAATTTGAAATAAATTGATCCACTGTTCAGAAGACATTGTAGTTATGTATCATTTGCTGGGAAAAACTGCCAGAAGATTCTCTAGTTATGTATATGTAAGAACATAACTGAAATTCCATTTCATATCTGAAGCCTATGTGGCATAACAAGAAGCATATTCTCTACTCCCACTATTTCAAAAAGATAGAAGAAAAAAACATAAAAGAGAGGAATGTATAGATGTACAACATTATTCATATTAATATAAAAGCAAGTTGAACTCCAGAAATAATTTTATCTTTGCTAAGCAGAGAGAAAACAGTAGTGAAGCTGTTGTGGCTATAGTTTTTATCAACAGCACAGCTTGATACAGGGTGGTACACCCACATATTTTATCTAAATCTGAAACAACCTTGAGAAGAGGTAATGTTTATCTTACATTGCTGCCTCCTCCCACAGTGTTTTTAAAAGGCGCCAGAAGCACTCCAAAACATTAAATAAAAAAGCACTTGCTATCACAAAATGCAGTATTATTATACTGTACATCACTATTAATTTGTAGAACTCAAGTGGATACATTATATATATATATATATATATATATATATATATATATATATATATTGCCATCTCACTCTTTTCTCTATTATACAACCTATGAAGTGGGTTGGGCTGAGAGAGTGACTGGCCCAAAGTTATCCACCTATCTTATATATATAGTCACTCTCTCAGCCCAACCCACTTCATAGGTTGTATAATAAGCCAGAATTGCTGAAAGTAATTTCTTGGAACTACTGAACAATCATGCAGATGCATTCTACGAAAACTGGTACACCTGAAGTAAATTATAACATATCAAAAATACAGTTTCCATACTACATCTCAGCTTAGATTCGGAGAGCTTTCTCCTCTAATAGGTTGAATTTCAGAAGCCAACATCAACAAAATATGTCAGATTCAAAATAAATGAATTTGACGTTATTTTCATGACTATTCTGAATCCCTGATACGATGTTGAAAATCTGCTCAAAACATTCTCTATAGGAAAACTCAAAGTGATGGGGGGGTGGGGGGAGGAGAGAAAGCATCTTAAAATGTTGAACAAATCTCCTTTGTTCCACCAAATGTTAGAACAGTGATAGAGAGTGTAAGAAAAGATAAAAAGTTACTCTTTTATAGAAGAGTAGAATGTATTAATAGAATGTATTAATTGCATAAAAGAAATTATAAAGGCTCTATTGCAAAGCCTCAGTAACAAGGCAAAGAAAAAGCCACAAATGGAAAAAGATTATTATTATTATTATTATTATTATTAATAATAATAATAATAATAATAATAATAATAATAATAATAATAAACAATAATAATAATAATAATAATTTTATTTCTATACCGCCCCTCTCCAGAAGGACTCGGGACGGTGCACAGCCTAATTAAAAGCACAAGACAAACAACAATTTAAAAATTAAAAATATTAAATAATTTGGCTCAATATAAAACCCCAAATTTAAAAATCCCAGATTAAAACCAATTTAAAATCTTCACATCGATAGCCCGGCCTGGCAGAACAAAAAGGTTTTGAGGGCACAGCGGAATACATGGAGGTCAGTGATCTTACGTAATTCTGGGGGAAGTTCATTCCAGAGAGTAGAAGCTCCCACAGAGAAGGCCCTCCCCCTGGGTGTCATCAGCCAACATAATTTGGCCGAAGGCACCCTGAGGAGACCCTCTCTGTGGGAGCGGACTGGCCGGTGGGAGGCTACTGGTGGCAGGAGACGGTCTCAAAGGTAACCCGGTCCGATGCCATGGAGTGGTTTAAAGGTGATAACCAATACCTTGAATCGCACCCGGAAGACCACTGGGAGCCAGTGCAGCTCACGCAGAAGGGGGGGTCACATGGGCACAACGGGTTGTGCCCATAACCACCCGCGCAGCTGCTTCTGGACCAGCTGGAGCCTCCGGGTGCTTTTCAAGGGGAGCCCCATGTAGAAGCATTACAATAGTCCAATCGAGAGGAGACAAGGGGGTGAGTGACCGTGCGTAGGGCGTCGCGATCTAGAAAGGGCCGCAACTGGTGGATCAGGCGGACCTGATAAAAAGCCCCCCTGGCCACGGCTGTCATATGCTCTTCTAAAGACAGCCATGAGTCCAGGAGGACTCCTAGATTGCGAGCCCTCCATGAGGGGGGGCAAAAGTTCACCCCCAATAGTCAGCAATGGCACCAGCTGACTATATCACCACAGCCACTCAGTCTTGGAAGGGTTGAGTCTGAGCCTATTTCTCCCTATCCAGACCTGCACGGCCTCCAGGCAGCGAGACATCACATCAAAAATAAGATGCATCCTGTTGTAAATTAGCAAAAGCAATCCCTGCAAAACACAGGAAATTGGAAATCAGTAAATAAAAAAAGCCATAACCAAAAGGAATCATATTGGATACATACGCAGGATGTAAACAGGCAGGAACTGGGGGAAAGGAGGTATGACGTATACTGGGGGGAAAGGTATAAAAGTATTATTTGAAACTTTGAAAAGTGCGCTTCACGATCTCAATCCAACTTGGGAAGTGACGTGGAGGCCTGCCTTTGCAAACGCATTCCAATAAATTCTCTTGGTTTGTACATCAGAGTTTTCTATCGAATTAGTGAGTATAAATTTTTTTTAGTGTTTAAATCTCACAGGAGTCTCTGAGCCTCAACTAAATCCTCTCCTCTCCTCTCCCCACTCTTTTCTCTACCAGCTGTCCCTCTCTGTTTCCTTTACTTTCTCCCCTCCCTCTTATAGAAAAAAGTTGAAGCCCAAGAAAATAACGCATTCATCTCTGACTTCTGCCATTTCAAATAGCAGAGGCCTTCTCCATGGCAGAACAACCAGTTCCATATACTTTGACACTGACTGCTCTCACATAAAAGTAGTCCTCAACTTATGACCACAATTGAGACTAGAATGTCCATTTTGTCCATTTCTAAGCAAGGCAGTTGTTAAATCAGTAGTGCCCAATTTTACAACTTTTTTTGCCTTAATTGTTAAGCAAATGATTGCAGTTGTTAAGTGATCATATGGTCGCTAAACAAATTCAGATTTTCCAAATTATTTTGCTTGTCAGAAGCCGGCTGGAAAGGTTTCAAATGGCCATCATATGACCAGGGATGCTGCAACCCTGGTAAATACATGGCTGATTGCCAAGTGTCCAAATGGGAAAGCTGCAATGCTTGTAAGTGAAAGATCAGTTGTAAGTCATTTCTTTTCAATGCTCTTGTAACTTCAAAAGGTCACAAAACAAAAGTCGAGGATAATCTGCATAGGCTCTTTCTTCTCTTTGCCTTTGATCTCTCTATCACACACCTATTCTCCTCTTCTGGTGTTGATCTTCTTCTCTTATGCACTCATCCATTCCTCTCTTGACTACAGTTCATTTACATCTGTAGGATGTTCCCTTTCTTCTTCAGTTTTATAGATGGCATTTAGCACCAGCGAGATTGGCAAAAATGTATTCCAACCTATCACCTAAGTGTTGGAGATGTGGCCTTAAATTAGGAACATACTACCACATGTGGTGGATGTGTCCCAGTGTTAAAAAAAATTGGTATAAAATCAGAAGGGGGTTAGAAGAGATTACACTCCAAAAAACTGATGTCAAACCAGAGTTGTTTCTTCTAGGAAAGATTGATAAGAAAATGGAGAAAAGTTTGTGCTACATAACTTTGCATATCCAGCACCACATTAATTTCCTCAAATTTTCAGCCACAGTATTGAGGTTCTAGACATCATTCTTTTCATCTTGTTCATAAAAAAATAATTTTATAAAACAGCACACTTTTTGAACTAGATTATTTTCTGAAGAACAATAACCTTTATTCTCCAAGAATTAATTTTGTGTGTTTGTGTGTATCCATGTGTGTGTGTGTGTGTGTGTGTGTGTTTCTCTGATGTCTGGAATAAGAAACTAGAGCTGAGAGTTGGAAACAGAAAAAAACTTACATTCTGATGAAACCACTGATCATGGCGTCTTCTGGGGAACGTCTGCCTTTGTGGGAAAAAGCCCCTGTCCATATTTCAAGGCCTGTGCAGAATTAAAAATAATAAAGTGATCAGCATTATATTTAGAAGTCTTCTAAACAGAAATGGACAGAAATTTATGACTAATGTCACTTTGCAAATCTCTTTCCACAGCAGTGTTTCTCAAACATTCTGTAATGGTCCAATAAACATTCAAAAAATGGAGGACCCTCACACACCAACCCACCCCAGATTAAACAATCATCCATCTCCCCACATATTGTCCTTAAGAGCAGGGATCATACATTTTGGCAAATGATGTTTACTTGTGTACAGTATGCCCTGACATCTTCTCCATCTTAAAAGGCTTTTTTAAATTAAATTTTATACCAAAACAGTCAATTCAAAATTAAATTATAATCAAATTACTATTATTTATCATTGTGCGATAACTTGAGCTCATTATATGCATATGCCCACACATTTAATGTGTTTACTATTTTGTGCTCAAATACCACCACACTTAGACAGTACTCATGATAGTGTGGGAAGTCCTCACTCGAAGAATTAAATATTTTGGGAAATATTTAAAAAGGCAGAATATTATATTGCACTAAAGAAGAAATGGAGAAACTTGTTTTTAGAGGCAGAAAGCAGCCCCGTCTTTCTTAATAGCCCACAGCAGATGCCAGCACTTAAAGAGATAAGGAGCTTATTGAAAGAGGAAGCGAACTATCTAGATGGCTCCATTCATAAGGAAAGCAAATATTGCAGGCAGCAATCCATTCAAGACAGAATATTTCAAAACGCCTTGCAGCAAAGTTTGACAGCTAACATAAGCAGAATGAGAGGATTAGAACAAGCAGCCCCTCACCCAAGGTCCAACACAAGTCAAAAGCCATTAGCCACAATAGAAACTGCCCAACACCCTTTCAGAACACAATCTCCTTCATTGCACAATCTCCAGAACAGTTCAACTTCAAAGTCCAGAAACCTATAATAATCCATCCACTAATTCAACCATTTGGTCTGCTGCCCCAAAACCACAAACCCTGGGGGTTCTGTTCATCAATAAACAAGCAGAAAAACATGGTAAAAACAGAAAACAGTAAAAATGCAAAGCCATCATAACTACCACATATACATTTTGGATTATTAAATTGGCCCCACTGTTAGCACCCTAAAGAATCTAACAGTTTTCCAGTTGTGTAATCAATTTTGATTGGGATTGCCAAATACAGATTATTATAATTATTTGCAGAGAAGGTGCAGGATATGATGCTACTTGTTTAATGGATATATGTATCCCTGAATGGAGCAACCCATTTCCCATTTTATAATTTTGGTAAATAAGGTACGGGAATGAAGACACAACTACAAACAGCTTTCGATGAGTACTAAAAATCCAGCACATAGTCACACCGAATTGTTGTCCATAGAGTTTCAATGCATAAAATGACCACAATTGACCTTATGCTTAAGAAAATCACAGCAGCAATACTATTTTTTCTATGGATTTCACGGTAGTACATATTGCTGGTCATTTTTCATTTGATTATGTAATTAAAAATGTATACACATTTCTTCCTTCCTTCCTTCCTGTATAAACACATACACCTTGGTATGCAATGATTCATCAATTTTACATGAAGATGAATCAGGGTTTTGGTGAAAATCAAAATACAGGCAGTCCTCATTTAGTGACCACAACTTAGGCCAGCAACTCACTTATTAAGCAAAGAGGTCACTACTTACAATCTTGATTCAGCTTTCCTTTGCTTTACAGATTTGCGAAGGTTATAAATGCAAGGACTGGAGGCAAGGTTACTTTTTCATCAAAGCTCACTTTTTGTTGTAACTGTTGTTGTGGAATGAAAGACTGAAAAGCATTCCTGGGTCAGCAAGAGACAGTTTATTGCTCAGGTATAAACAGGTATTCAGAGCCAGATTTGTACCTGAGATTCTGAACAACCTGAAAGCTCTGATACAACTGTTTATATATGTTTCCAAGACAAAGGGTTTGGTGAGCTCATGCATTTTCCATATATGGTTAACGTACACTTGTTATATGATGGTGAGCTCATGCATTTTCCACGTATGGTTAACATACATTTGTTATATGATAATTGACATTTCCTAATTGCTAAACCATTACTAAATCATTATTTTCTAGTTTATAAGATTATATTTAGCTATACAACCTTCTTTAGTTCTGTAATTACTAATACGGGAGATTTATTGCTGTCCTTAGGTAATAATTAACTCTTTGTAACATACATGTCTTTGTGTCTTTGACAGTGAGGCCCCTCAAATGTTTTCCATATGGCTCTCCTTCCGTGACCTCATCAGAAGATATATTACCAATAATGGGCTTTAACTGATTTTTAATATAATTTCCAACAAAGCACATTTCTCCCTTATAATAATGTGAATAGAGAGGGTCATTTAGGGTTCATGTAACTGACTCTGTATGATTCCTACTTTATTCACTTTATTCCCATTCACCTTATTCACCTTATTATTTTATTCACTTTACTGTGAATAGTTGTTATATGAGGTATTCATTAAGCAAGACTACTTGTGTAGATTTATAAAACTTGCCTTGAAACTTCATATGTACAGGTAGAAGAAATTTATAAAATCTTAGGCGCAAGGGGAAAATGGACTTTATTATTTTACTTCTTTGCCATTTCTTTGGAGTAACTATCTTCACAGACCCTTTTCATAGATTATCTATCTATCCACAGGTCTATTATCATTATATTGCACCCTGCTTCAAGTTCTCATTTACATGTATACTAAAGGTAACAGAATTATGGTCACTAGTTCTTAATAGTTCCCCAAGTCTTGCAACTTATTCATCATTTAAGAATAAATCTAGAGTCCCTTCCTCCCTGCTCAGTTCCAACAAAAAATGTTTAAAGGCACAGTCACTTAGGATGCATAGAAATTTGGCTTCTTTTTGTATTCTGTGCATGAAAATACCTACAGGTAGTTTACATGAAGATAAGTGATGACTACCCCATTATTAAAGTAACATTTCCTTTCCATTCTCTTATTTCACTGTGTCAAGATCACTATTATCATTTTAATCAAGTGGACAATAGAACTTCCTTAAATCTATTTTACATTTGTGGCAGAATGAAGGAATTTGGTCTTCCAAAGTTTCTAATGAATTAGATTTTATAATCTCTTTGATATAAATAACAAACCTTTTCCAGTGCATACAAGCCTTTTCTTTTCATTCTACAATTCCCTCCCTTGCATTCCAAATCTATCCATCCCCCTCCCTGTTTCTGCTGTTCGGCTTGTGAGGAATATGTGTGTGTAGTGAGCCAAGTCTGACACAATGCTTGTATCCAGGAATGATTATGTCCTACTGGTTATTTCCATTCCATCAGTTTTCCATCATATATTCCTGTTCATAGCCAAATACTGTAATTACTTAGCACATGTACATGGTGCACATTTTCAAATATTGCTGGTGTTTTATTCACAGCCTTCCCTACATTGTCATGTACACTGAAAACCAATTGTTTTCTGTACTGAATACTTAGTGAAACACTTAACAACTGCTCAAGTTCAAGGTTACCAGGGAAAGAAACAGATACTTCTATGCTCACAATCAACTATTACATTTGGCACCATTTTTATTTGATGAAACATTTATTATCTAGCAGCTAGATAATACATTCTAGTGCTAGTCAAAGCTATCTCTGTGAATGTCCTGTCAAATCCTGTCTGAGTTTTTCTGATAATTTCTGGCATCCATTAACCTACTTCCAATATTAGCCTTCTCCCTTATGGTATTTTCCAAAATATCTACACAACCGAAACTGGATGCTGCCTAGCACTTTTGATGTTATGCACCAGCAACTGTTTGTATTTAAGTGGACATCATATAAATGGCTTCCTGGCTGGCTTCTGACAAGCAAAGTCAATGAGGGAAGCTGGATTCTTTTAATGACTGTGATTCTCTTAATGACTGCAGTGATTTTCTTACCAACTATGTCAGAAAATGGTCATAGCAGTGAAAACTCTGGTCCCAATTGTGGATTACTTGTACTAATCCCAAATCCCAAATCTAATCCCAAATTGAGGATTACTTCCATGTCTTGAAACCTCTAAGATCTGTCCATCTAACCAGTTGAGATTAAGGAAAATGCAGCGTTTTTGAAAATACCACCTATCTGCATTTGGGTTTCAGAACTCATGTTCCAAATGTCTCTGATGCCAACATACAGCAGAATTGATGCTCCTCCCTGATACTATCAATCTATTTTCTGTAGGAGTCTGCACTCTGCATATGTGCAGGAATTTTCCTATCTTGGATGGCAAACCTCAGATAAGGAAGGTTATTTGCATGTAGGCGCCAGGAAATGGGATTAGAAGATAAGACCCTAACTCTGTAAATAAGAGGAACAGGAGGAGAGGAAATGGGATATATGTGTGTTAGACTTTAATTAAAGTCTAACATTATAAGTGCTTAAGCAAGCAATGGAAGATTCTGTGAGCCAATGATATGCTGCCAAGTACGCTGTAACTTAAAAGTAACAAACTATATAAGGTCACTTTGTAAGACAAGAAAACACAACATATATCCTCAACCTTTGTGTGTGTGGTCACTCAACAATTTTCCTAGTTAATAAACCAAACTGTAACTATATAAATATTCCTGCCTATGGAGGAAGCTTTATGACAGAAGGACCAACACTGAAAAGATGACATGCCTTGAGTGAATGTGCAGACTTTAGACAGTCTAAGTAAAAACTATTTGCAAAAGTAATTATTATTCTACAGTATGTAGTAGGAAATATAAAGAATTCCATGAACAAGTTTATCACTCTGCTGAAATTGATTTGACTATTTAGGAGGGCACCGGAAGGCTCGCCTAAATGGACTAGAAATATTTTAAAACAGACTACATTGGGGAGTTAAATGCTTAAATTTGAAATTACAAATAGAAATATAGAACCGACTTAGAACAGATAGCTTGTTTTCATCATATTCTACAATAGCAAAGATTCTTAAGACAATTAAAACAACTTTTCATCCAGATTAGAAAATCCATTAAAAATGAACAGAATTTAGTAACTCTACTTGGTATTATATCTAATTATATCTAATAATATCAAATATAAGCAAAATAAAAAGTGACAAAAGGGGAGAGAAGTCCTCTTAGGAAAAAAAAGTCACTACTATAGGCTCACAGCTATAGAAATCAAGATTACCACACATCTCATTTATAAAAGAAAAAAAATGTGATATGCCACCATCTGGTAAAGATCTTGGAAATAAAACTGAAGCAATTCACACTTTCGCTTAACAGGTACTTCAATAGGATAACAAAAACAAATATAATCTAAACATGTTAACACAATACTTGTGTGAGATTTAAATTTCTCAGTTTGAATCAACAGGAGATTCTGTGAACAACACAAGAGCTTTATTTGAATTTTTGCAAAAGTTGGCCTTCTGTGCTCATGTGGGTAGAGCCACAGAATAGCAATGATACAAATGAATACAGGATTTAAATACAGTTCCAATAAAAACCCACCCATCACTGCCCTTCATCACCATTGGTCAGTTTAGGTCAGTTGAGTTTTGGCTGCACAATCCTGACAGATGGTTTCCGGGACATGCTATTCCCCTTGACAGTTGTTATATCTTGATCATAACACTTAATTTTAGCATGACAGCTTGCTCTCCTGCCAATGTTAGTCTGAGCTGACCTGGAATGTACTAATAAATGTATAGCCTTGGTATTTTCCTGAACTCTCATTCTTATGTCTCACAGCTTGTGTCCCATACAGAGGATAAATATGGCGTTACTATTGGTCTCTTCTTGACAGAAATAATTCTCATTTCTCTCACTCGGGAGTGGAAATATCCAATAGTAACGTTTCAGCACAAAAGTTACTCAGTTATCTTTCTAAGTGCACATTGTTTCTCAAGACCTTTTTTTAAAAAAAGGATTCTTTTTTTTAAAAAAAGGATTCGCACTAGAAGGCTAAAAGTGTATTTGCAAAAGCAAAAGCGGGCAGTCAGTCTTTAAAGGGAAGGAAATGGTGTAAAAATACAAAGATAAAGTTATATACTTTCTTCTTTTTTTAATATTTTTTAACCTGTCCCCCTTTTTTCCCTCTGCATTTCTTTTCTTTTTTTAAAGTTTGTATTATGTTTTTATCCTTTCATTTTAAACTTTTAATAAAAATTATTTTAAAAAGCGAGGCAAATTGTGAGGAGAAAAGGGGCGGGGGAGCCAATAACGCTAAAACTCAAAGAAAACTAACAGCGGGAACATAGAGACAGACCATCTCTAACACACTTTTTCTCAAGATTATGCTCTGAGGGTGACTTTAAATAGTTTTCTCCACCGCGGTGTTCTGAAATCTCTAGGAGCTACAACTGGGAATTTACATTCACACTTTCCATCTTAATGACTCTAAATAATGGAAGCTGTTTACAAACTAGTAAATAATGGAAGCTGTTTGCAAACTATTATAGGAGGCAGCCCCTTATTCCCAAGAAGTGACTGGGTAGCCACGAGCTCCCTGCTTAAAAATAGTCGCCATCCATGCGTGAACCGTTGCATCGACCTCACCGAGCGCAGAAGACACAATTCAGCATGGTTCCGGATTCACCATCCGCGACACAAAAGAGGCGTAAACAAATATCAATCTTTCCCCCCGAGACTATGGTGTCTCTCAATCCATTCTGAAATAGGGCCGAAGCAATAAGCAGCACTTCTCGTGCACAAGTAGACCCGTAATTTATATTTTCTGATCGCCAAAGTGAAAATCTGTTTTAAGAGTATCTTCAAAATAGTCGGAAGAAGGAAAAGAGAAATCAAGAAATAATTACAGTAATAACAAGGCTATTACAGCAACTCCTAAAAATTATACGATATTCTAGAACTTGTGTTTAACTATAAATATAATTAAACCACTCTTGAGAAAGCCTGCTCTTCCCCCTACCCTCATTCTCCCCTACCGGCTTATATTACACGAAGTTAACAGATTGCTTCAAGATTCTTGCTTCAGAATCTTGTATAGTCATGGTTTTAAATAATGAGCAATATTCCATAGCAGTTACTTTGGTTTCAGGGCAGTCTTGCTTCCTCATCGTTTGTCCAGATACGTAAGAAAACCAGTCCTGGAAAAACTTACCAAGCCAGCAACTACTTCGGCTTTGCTTTAAAACGGGGATCCAGTCCACTTCGACCGCTCACCAGAAACGGAAAGGTTTGACTGGAGTTTTATTAAAGATCAGACTTGAGATGCGCGCTGATAACGTCGAAGTCTCCGCCCCACGGGCTCAGTGGGAAAGTGCAGTCGAGTAACACGGCAAATAAAGATATCAAATCAAGCAACAATCTTCTTAAAACGCGCTTCTTTTCGGCTTTGCACTGGTAGGCAGGCAGGAAGGCGGCGCACAAGAACTCCCGCATTTTCGAGAGCAAGGAGGGACCAAACCTTCATGCAGACGTTTCCTTTGGCAATTGGCCCAGGAAAATGAGACCTATGAGCTAACGGGATAGGATGAAAAAGAACCGGAGGGGCCAAATGTATTTTTCTCTCTCTTATAACAAAAATGCATGTAGAATTTTAGCCCATTAATTCACATATAGTGTAGTTAGTATTAGCATTATTCCAAATGCATGAAGGGGAGTGTGGGGTATAAGATAATAAGTTGTAATTTTCCATTTAATACTGTATAATTTATATGGGGTTTGTCCTTTGGTCAAATTACCTAGAGTTAGTACCTTAACATACAGCCACACTGCTACATATCCAAGATACAATCATGATTAAATTTTCTTTTCAATTGTATACATTGTAGATGCCACCTTATCTTTAGCTATTCTTAAATTTCCATGAACAAAGAAAATAATTAAGTATAACCTTGAGAAGACTGAGAATGTATCTAACCCAAACCCACTTTGATATTTTTCTTCTTCAAATATTTCTTGAGCAATGTTCTTTTCTATTGCTATGTTGCAATTCTTATGAAATGTATGAAAAAAGTGAGGCATGTGATGTGGGGAGGTGTGAATGCTTAGCAAGTTTAGGTGACAATAAGGGCTTAACTAATGTTGGAAGAAAAATCCATCTGGTTCAGTTCCAAGCGGGGAGAAAGGCACTTGAAACAAAATGGAAGCTGGAGGCGGATTAAAAGAAGGTCCATTTATTGGTGAACAGAACCACCAGGGTTTGTGGTTCTGGTGCAGCTGACAAAATGGAGTTGACTGTGGGCGTTTTTATACCTTCTTTGGGCTTTGTATTTGAGTTTCTTGTTCCTGTGCAAGAACATGTCCTTTAATAATCTATTGGCTGTTGTCAGATTAAAGTAGAGCAGGATCTGATAGATGACCACTGGATAACTTTCTATTCACTATATTCTGAAAGCAGGAAATACATCCAGCTGGAGAAAGTACAGCATAAAATCCTTTGATACTCTGAGAGGCCCCCTAACTTGTCAGAAGAGAGGAACAATTCTAATGACATATAGCTAAAGGTGGTTAGGTCAAGAATATCCACCTTGGGTTGGAAGTCGTCCATCAACAAAAGATAATTTGGATTTATGAATTATGATTGTTTGGCAAAGGAAATGAAAAACTTTAGTAATTAGGAAATGTCAATTAAAAATAACAAATGTATGTTAACCATATATGGAAAGTTGCTGTGCTAGCAGAATCCTTTGTTTGAAACAGTATAAAATAATTATACTGAGACCACATAATTCTATGGTCTCAGAATTATGGGATTGTTCAGATTTTTAGGTACTCATACCTTCTGAACCTATTGCGCAATAAACCTGACTCTGTCTGACCCAATGGGATATCTCTTATATCCTTTCTTCCATAACAAGATACCTATGGGGTCATGTAGGGTGCCGTAGCTGGCTCTATAAGCAAAAGAGGAAATGCAAATTCTATGTGTTTGTCTGAGCTAATCTGGTCAACCTCTGGTTTATTGTTTATCTGAGCACCCAGGTTTCTGTGACTTTGAAGTTTGGATTGTTCTGGGAGTGGTGCAGTGAAGGGGTTTGTGTTCTGAAAAGGTGTTGGGCAATTCCTATTGTGGCTAATGGCTTTTGGATCTTGGGTGAGGGCTGCTTTCTAATCCTACCATTCGGCTTTTATTAGCTGTCAAACTTTGCTGCAAGCAGTTTTGAAATATCCTGTCTTGAATGGATTTATGCCTACAATATTTGCTTTGCTTATGAATTGAGCCATCTAGATAGTTGGCTTCTTTCAATAAGTTCTTTATCTCTTAAGTGTTGGCATCTGCAGTGATTCACTTAGCAAACTGTGGCGAGAAAAGTTGTAAAATGGGGGAAACTCAATTAACAAATGTTTCACTTAGCATCCAAAATTTTGGGCTCAGTTGTAGTCATAACTTGAGGACTACATGTAGTTTCCCAGCTGGAACTGTAGTTAAGTCTGTCCATGTGTTGTGAAATTAAGAAGGCTTCTTCGTATTTTCTGACTGCTAGTTGGTATACATCAGGGGTGTCAAACTCAATTTCATTGAGGGCTCCATCAGGATCTCAGTTTTTGCTGGCAGAGGCACTGAGGGCCGGTCCTTCACTGTTTCCAGGATCTAAGAATCTAAGATCCAGGCTCTGGGCCTTGAGCTTGACAACCCTGGAATACATGGATGCAATTTATTAGTCTTCTGCCTGTTTGTCCTACATAGTGGCTGTTGCAGATGAGTTTTCCAGTGCTGCTGGATCTTTTGGTTTACTTAGGATGTTTTGGAGGGCGTGTTGGTGTGCATGCTATGATAATGCCATGTGGTTGTAAGCGTTTGTTGGTGGTTTCTGAGATGTTTTTGATGTATGGTGCTGTCATCCTTTTAACAGCTTGTGTTGTGTGGTTAAGCACTTTTTGATGAAGTTGTGTGGATACCCATTTTGTTGGAAGACGTTATAATATATTAGCTTTTTCTGATGCTCAGGGTTGCTATAGTGTGTTTGTGCTTGTCTAAATAGTGTTTACCCAACTTCTCTTATAGGAGGTTGGGTTGTTGTTTTGGCAGTAGAGCAGTGGTGGATTGCTACCAGTTTGCCCTGGTTTGGGCGAATTGGTAGTAGCGGCGATGGGAGGCTCCGCCCACCCACCTGGATGTCATCAAACATGCTCTGCACACGTGCAGAAGCTTCTGCGCATGTGTAGAAGTGATGCGCGAGCGAGCAAAGCGAGCACGTGCAGTAGAGCATTTGATTGATCTGGATGGTTTTATGATAGACTTGTGGTTCTAATTTGCCCTCACTGCCTCTGCTGATGAGAATATCCAGGAAAGATATTATGTTATTTTCTTCTTCCCTAGTGAGTTTTATTCCTTTGAAGATGTTGATGGTTTCATGTTGGCCCTTTTAATATTTTTATTTATTTATATCCCATCTTTATTTTTTTCCCAAACAACTCTAGGCAGTGAACATATCCAACACACCTTCCTCCTCTTATTTTCCTACATCCTGTGAGGTGAGTTGGGCCGAGAATGACTGTCCCAAAATCATCCAGCTGGCTTTCATGTATGACCTCCCTGTCAATCTTAAACATTCCTGAAGCCCCACTCTCCTCCCAGGGAATTCAATTTCTCTCAGTTCATGAAGGGTAAAACCCTTGTGGATCTGCAGGAACAGAGTTGAAATCCTGGATATTTAACTGCATTCCTGTAGCCCAATAAAATATTTAATTTCCCCTCCAATCCTCTCCTTTTGCAACTTTCCCTGCCAGCTTCCCAACTGACTTTCTGACAGAAAAGTTCACAAATGGCAATAACATGATTTCAGAACATTTGGCAACCAGTGGTAAATGCAAGCCAATTTTCAAGAACCTGAAATGTGATCACATGACTTGGAGGCCAGCGTAACATTTTACATTGTTGGCTGAAAGTGCTTTATGGACCATAAAGCACCCTTTCAGAGGCCAATGTAACTGACTAGTCATTAAACAATCAGTCATAAATTGAGGATTATCTGTAGAGATAGACCCCATTTATGTACCATTTCCAGAATAAAATCAAAAGCCTAGGGAAGAAACAGCCTAGAACATCCCTTCTAGTTGTCTATACCCAGATAAGCAGACCACAGCACCAAATAAACAATCAGAAGAAACAGTACCTTATTAAGGAACTATCAAGGAACCATCAAGTTTCCTTGATAGTTATACCCTCACCAAGAGCGATAGCACAACAAAAAAACCTTCCGGTTGACGTTGCGACGATACAGACACAGAGGAACGGGTCTTTGCGTTCCCTGTGCTGAATTCTTCATGTTTGTGGGTTCCATAGGGAGCCTAAGCCACCCTTGTAGGGGTAGTGAAGCAAAGAGGAGTACCCTGTGAAGTCGGGGAGAATCACAGTTCTCCTGTCCAGCCCGGGGTCTTTTTTCCCTCTCAGGCAAGAAGAAGCAGTAGCCTAAAGATGGCCGCTACAAAGCTGGGACAATTGAAGTATAACAGCTAAGACTGGTGCTGGAGAAAGAAGGTGAGTCGTGATGGAACTGAGGGGTTTTTTTTCTCCTTTAAATTTAATCACAAGAAATAATTCAGAATCATTTGCCCAGAACTATGTGTTAAATCAGTGCGTAAGCATTTTGGGGCGCTCTGAAGAAATACCTAACCTGAAATGGAAGGCGCAGGAGAATAAATGACAGATTTTGAAATAAACAGAAAATTGATTCCTAAACTGGGAAGAAGTGGCACTGGGAAGGCATTTTATAAATATTGGTATACAAAACTTATTCTGCTTTTACATTTGTTGTATAATCAAAATGATAGTGGACTAGTAAACTGAAATCTAAGTGGAAAGTGCCACCTGCTGACAAAAAGGGAAACTACAAGAAAGTGATTCAATCAGAGACATTTGAATATTATATTAGAGGATTGAATTTGCAAAGAGGAGATAAAGGGGCTTTGGATAACCTCTGGGACTACTCAAATGAAATGGAATGTTAATCAATGAAACATAAAGAATTGGGACTAGTGTACTCCTTGAACGGTAATTCAAAGACTATATAAATAGTTTTTGGACTGTTGGAGAAAAATCAACTTTCTTTAAAAAACAAAATAGGATATTTAAGAAGGAGAAATGAGTGGAATTATGCAGGAAATCGATTTACTCTTTCAAAATACAAAAGACATTATGGATAAAAGATTTAAGGACACTATGGAAAAAATGGAAAATACTATACAAGGGATGATGAGTACAGACCAAGACGCCCACGAAAGGGAGGAGTCAAAAGAAGATAAGAAGGAAGAAGACAAAGAGGAGATAACAATGAAAATAATAGTGATTGATGAATTAAATGAGGGGGAAAACATATTAAGAGAATTGAAAGATATGATTGAAATGGAGGCAGTGGCTTCGGTAGAAATTTTAGAAACTTGGCAGTGGAAGAGGGTAGAGGTGGGAGGAACACTTAGATTGGACATCCAAGAAATAGATATAGATGGAGACTTAAGAGAGGAATATGTGAGGCAAGTCAAAAAAAAAAAGCATAGCAATTGAAGTATTGAAGCGTACAAGAGGCAATGGATAGATGATTTTCTTCTTTATTGTTGTTCTGATTTGCTTTTCCCTTTTCCTCTCTTTTAAAGCATAGCAATTAAAGTATGATGTGGGCAAGAGATGATGGATGGATCAGGGGCGAAATGCTCCTGGTTTGGATTGGATCACCTAATCCGGTAGCGATGGCGGCGGGTGGTTCAGAGAACCGGTAGCCCCCACCATCACCATGCACAGTTGAACCGCAAGATCATCAGAGGCTTTTTTTTTAACTTTTAAAAGCATTTTTTCTACAACCTCTTCCAATGAAAAAATACTTTTAAAAGTTAAAAAAAAGCCTCCGATGATCACGCGGCTCAGCTGGGATTGTCAGAGGCTTTTCAAAGCATTTTGGCCGAAGAGGTGGTAACAAAAATGCTTTGAAAAGTCTCTGACGATCCCAGCTGAGTTGCCTGATCATCAGAGAGGCATTTTTTAAAAAGCCTCTCTGATGATCCCAGCTAAGTTGCCTGATTGGCAGAGGCTTTCCAAAGCATTAGAAAAAATGCTTTGAAAAATAATAATAATAAAAAAGATGGCCACACCCACACAGTCACATTACCCCCAAAGAACCGTTAGTAACAAATTTTACATTTCACCCCTGGGATGGATGATTCCTCTTTTTTGTTGCTGCTCTGAGTTGCTTTTCCCTCTCTCTTTGTTCTTTTTTTCCTTCTTTTTTTAGGCAGGTAACATGATTAGACATTAGACAGGAAAGGAAACCTTCTTAATAAAAGGTGACATGATTAAAAGCTAGAATAAGTAATAGAAATAAAGGGAATATTAATGTATACATTTTTATTTGATAAAATGAAAATAATAATGAGAAATAGATGGAATAATTGAATAATGATAGACTAACCTAATGTAGATGTGTATTATGAGAAATATATATCTTGATTGAATGTAAAAATAATGTTTAATTTGATCAGTTTCATTTGTATTGGAATGTATGGCACCCAGGTGTTCATGCATTGATTTGATATTTTTATTAAAAAAAACTTGAAAAAAAAGAGTGATAGCACAATCTACAATAAACAGCCAGCAAACTCCCCTCTCCACTGCACTTATTGATACTGTAGAAAATTAGCAGCCACCCCTCTCCTAGAAGAATGAAATATTCTAGAGAATATTAAAAAGACAGAATATTTGCCGTAAAAGAGAAACAGAAACTCAGCCCTAGCAGATATTTTGGTGCCAGCTTATCTACAAGACAAAAGACTGGGCCATTTTATCTATAAGACAAAAGACCTTCAGCTCCAGAGTGATAGGATTAGCCCTCACTCAAGATCCAAACCAGGACAATGCCATTAAACCATAATAGGAATTGCACAAAGCCCCTTCATTACATCACCCAGCAAGATTCAATCAAGCCTGAGACTCAAGACAACCTACAAAGTTACCCCTGCACGACCCCATGGGAGTCTGACAACCAATCAGAATACATTTCTTTCACAGGAACAGGAAGAAGTTCAAAGCCCAAGAGAAGGTATAAATCTCTCTCTCTCTCACCCATGGGCTCAATTGCCCAGGACGTCAAACCATGTGGTCCTGTCCACCATTAAACCATCTTTCCAAACAGCTTCTATGTTTCCAGTGTCTTTCTCCCCACTTGGAACTGAACCCAGATGGACATATCTTCCAACAATACCTAGAGTGGGAATGAAATGTCTGCAGGAAAGCAACTTGGCACCAAGAACTCAAAACGTAAGAAGCAATTGACATAGGCTCTCAGTTTCCATTCTGAGGTTTGTAGATTGTGACGGGTCATTAATTTCTTACCACAATTAGAAATTGAACTCTGTTGTTGGGTTTTTTTTTTTTTTTTTTGGAAAGTGCATGTCCTTATTCTTATAAAACCTTTTTTCCCCTATTTTTCTATGTTTGATGTGTTTCTGGTCATAGCTGCAACAAAATGTGGCTAATCCAATTAAATCTAGATTCAGAAGGAGACCCTGCAGCTGAAGGTTTTTGTTTTAGTTGCCATCACAAACTCAGCTGCAAATTCTGCCTCTGAATCAAGATTTAAATGAGCTTGCATGCTTCCTGTCAGTTTTGCAGTTCCTTGTAGAAGAAGGAAACATCTGGTACTCCACTGAACTTTAGTTAATACTGCTATCCTGTGTACACCTAAAAGACATAACAAAAGAAATTGGTTCAGAAGCCCTAATGTCCATTCACAGAAACAACCAACAATTATAAACACATAGCATAACTAAAGCCCTCCAGTGGGAAAAATGTGTATCCTTTCAAAAACAGCAATTTCTTTCTTTTAGTCCGTGATTTTCCCAGTGGTGAGTTTCACTTACCTTTGCTACCAGTTCGGAACTGTGGCCGCATGATGTGTGCATGCTTTGTGCGCACACACAGAAGCTTCTGCGCATGCGCAGAGCGTCCATGACGACATCTGGGCAGGTAGGCAGAGCTTCCCACTGCCGCCACTACGAACCGGTAGAAACCCACCATTGGATTTTCCCTTGATAGCACTCATTATATGATCTTACCAGTGGAATAAATATTTTCTAAATAGTACTGAACAGGCCTCATAAACTGCTATTATCTCATTTTATTTGAAGGTGAGACAGTAGCAAGTTAAAAATCTATTTCTTCAGCAAACCTGTCGTCATGATGTTGGAGTTACCATGCTAAAGGGAAGTGACAGAGTAGCAGTTACATAGAGTAGATTTTGGGAACCAAGTTGGTCCACTGGTTCTGAATAGCATCTGTAAGGGGTTCTTTTTCTTCCTTCACTTTTCTGGTAATACTGTGAATAAGATAAATGGAAAGGGGACAGGCCACATCATTTCCAAAATTTCTCTACTCATCCTGTTTCCTCACACATGCAAAGCTGCTTCCCATACTAGTGTAGGAAGAAAAAAAAAATCTCTGAAAAAAGTTCCTTCCAGCTGGGACAATGTGATCAGTGCTGATGAATGAAATAAGAAGCCGGGAAGAGGGGGTTTTATTTTGGAAAGGTGAGCAAGATGATTTTTATTTCCTTTTGGGCTTTTGTGACTGAGATGCCTGATAGGGTATTTGATTAGTTTCACAATGTGTCTTTTGGTATTTTGATTGCCCTTCTGGATGGTGGGTCAAGTCCAGCCTTGGGGAGGGGAAGAGAATGTAAATTTAGTAGATTTTTGTGTTTTACAGGAAGCAGCAGGTGAAGCTAAGCAGAATTACATCAGATACCTATACAATTAGCACAGGGATGGGTGCTCTCTCCACTTTTCTTCTCTTCTGTCTTTACCAATGAATGACTGCATCTCAAATGATTCATCTGTTAAACTACTGAAGTTTGCAGATGATACAACAGTGATTGGTAATTGGTCTCATTCGAGACACTCATGAATCCGCATACACACAGGTTGAACAATTAGCCTAGTGTTGTGACCAGAACAATCTGGAACTGAGCACACTCAAAACCGTAGAAATGGTGGTAGATTTTAGGAGAAACCCTCCCATACTACCACCTCTTACAATACTAGACAAAACAGTATCAACAGTAGAGACCTTCAAATTTCTAGGTTCTATCATATCTCAAAACCTAAAATGGACACCCAACATCAAAAACGTCATCAAAAAAGCACAACGTTCTTTCTGCACCAACTCAGGAAGCTCAAACTGCCCAAGGAGCTGCTGACAGTTCTTCAGAGGAATTATTGAGTCTGTCATCTGCACTTCTATAACTGTCTGGTTTGGTTCTGCAACCCAACAAGACAGACAGACTTCAGAGGATAATTAGAACTGCAAAAACAACTACTACCAACCTGCCTTCTATTGAAGACCTGTACACTGTACGAGTTAAAAAGAGAGCTGTGAAAATATTTACAGACCCCTCGCATCCTGGACATGAATTGTTTCAACTCCTACCCTCAAAACGACGCTATAGAGACTGCACACCAAGACAACTAGACACAAGAACATTTTTTCCCGAACGCCATCACTCAGCTAAACAAATAATTCCCTCAACACTGTCAAACTATTCACTAAGTCTGCATTATTAGTTTTCTCATCGTTTCTATCAACTCCCACTTATGACTGCATGACTGTAACTTTGTTGCTTGTATCCTTAGGGTTTATATTGATATTATTTCCTAGTATGATTTGATTTGATTGCTTATTTTTACCCTATGACTATCATTAAGTGTTGTAGCTATGATTCTTGGCGCATGTATCTTTTCATGTACACTGAGAGCATATGCACCAAAGACAAATTCCTTGTATATCCAATCACACTTGGCCAATAAAAAATTCAAGTCAAGTCAAGTCAATTTGGCTGTCCTTGGTCTGAAATGCTCAAACAGCTTATTGGTACATTCTTGTATGATTTTTTTCGTTCAATAATTACATACGATTTATCCATTTGCGGAATGCTCTTACCGGGTTGCCTAAGGCTATTCCCCTTGACTGAGAGGCAGAGTTCTTTTTTTTTCCTTCCCCCTTTCTCCTAGCCTTCAGGAATGGCTTTTTTTCTTTTCCTGGAGGGGTGTCTTATGATTCTTTCTACACTAGTTATCAGGGTTTTTGTTGTTTTTTTTGCTTCCGACCTCCAGAAACTCAGTAGCTATGAGATTTGAAAAATAAACCTCTCAGTTAAAAATGAGGAGACTATGAACAATAAAAAGCATATTTATTTAAAAGATAGATATATATATATCATAATCTTTTGCAAAAGGGTTCTCCAAGAAAAGAGAGAGAACGCTATACAGATCTGAATACATGGTTTAAATACATTTTCAACCAAGCAGTAATTCAACGTCCCGACTTATCATTGGCTATCTGAAGTTATATAAGCTTTTGGCTATTCCGCAACGTTTCCTGAATCAGAAATCCCCTTGCCACACTTCTTCATAACAATACAATTAATCTGAACAGGACAGCTTCCTTCCTTCTACTGTTAAAATAGCCAAAGTCAGACTGACGTGATTTGGAATGTACTAATCCCATCTTCCAACTCCTGCTTCTAGAAAATGTACTTTCCAAATACCTCCCATCCCAGGAAATATATTGCAATCATTGTAATTGTAACCCTTTTGAAATAGTAACAGGAAGATTTATTATTGTTCTTTTTGCTCACTCACAGCAGGTTTTTACACATTCTTCTGGCCCAGAGATTTAAATTAAGTTCCATACAGTATTTAACACTAAGTAAACTGAGTTCTTTTCAGAGATTATAGCCTCATAAAAGAATATTATAATATCAATGCACGGGTAACTGTTATCAAACCCAACTGATTCAAGGGGGAGTTATCACTGGCATAATCCTGCAAATACACTTGTTACTCAGTTCTCAAGTGAGAATTGTAGGATCAGCTGATGGGACAACAAGCATTCCCAGACTATGAAGCATTTATTTATTTAATATATTTGAATGGCCACTCATCTTATAACAGCTTTACGAGCAGCTCACAAGAGGTAAAACAAGTACTATCAAACATAACCATAACACAGTAAAACTACAAAACAAAAAACCTATGCCTTAATCATTGCAGCAAACTCCAATTATCCTCATTCCTATTCTTTTTGTTGTATTATATTGTCCTAGAACATTGGTTAAAAAGCCAAACCTTAATTGTCTTCCAAAGGCTGTAAGAGGTTATGTGTGTATACATACATATAATAACACATATATACAAACACACATATACCAATTATGTATGTATGTATGTATGTTGTCAAACCAAGTGGGGGAAAGTGTTCCACGAGGTACTGTACGGGCAGCAACTTGGCAATTTTAAGCTGTGTGGATTTCAAGACGCCGAATTCCTCAGCCAACATGGAGTTGAAGTCCACACAGTTTAAAGTTACCAAGGTTGAAAACACCGAGAATCGTTTCCTCTGCGCATCTCGCGCTTTTCTTTTTCTCGCACCACCTCAACGGAGGAAAGAAACCAGCGAGAGCTTCTCTCCTTTTTCAAGGGCTCCGAAAACCGGCAGTGACGTAAAGGCCGCGCGCCGGCAGTGACGTATTTTTTTTGTTGCCGGCGGAGGCGATATTTCCTCCGCTTCGAAGGACTCGTGCGAGTAGCTCTGCCCGAGTCCGGAGCTTTAGCTATGGTGATAGGCGGTCAAATAGGTCCTGCTGGCGGGAGTTCCGGCGCGGTTACGCCTGAAGGTCTGCGCGGCTGGATCCGAGGAGCTTATCGCTTTGCCACAGACCGCAATGACTTCCGCAGGTGAGAGAGGTATTGAAGAGCTTTGGGTCTCGACCAGAAACCTTACTGGAAAAAAAAGGGAGCGCCCTTCGCTGCTTAGCTAAAGCTTCTCGTGTCCTTATAAACTCGTTTTTCCCCACCTGATTTTAAAACATGCCGCGGCTGGGAACTGTTGAAGGTTAAAAGCCCAACAATCTGGATGGTACCAGAGGTTAAAATATGTATGTTCCTCTCGATGTATCGACGTTCGTTAATCTTGAAGATGTAATTGGGAAGCAAGTGAAGAATTAAGACTTTCAGGGATTGCTATTTGCTCAGGAACACGTGTGTTATTCTTTATGTCCTTGGAAAGTTTCCATAAGTATCTAGTCCCTGTGGAACTACCACTAGATCTTGACAGGCCTTGAGGCAGTTAAGCTCCTTTGTTCTTAAGATATACAGAAGAGCTACATCAAAACAATAGACATCATGCTTCACCTTCCTATGCATTTTCTTTATAGCAGTATTAAAATTTTTTGGGTTAGAACCCCCCCTCCCCCCAAACATTGGAGAACATAGATAAATTCTGCAACTGAAAAAATGTTATTTGATAGTGTTGTTACCTAAGAATACTCTTTCAGTGTTTCTAGATAGAAAATTCTGTTTTGCATTCTGTATAATCGGTATCAGTTGTCATTAGCTCTCACTTGTATTTGTTACAGAAACCTCATAGTTAATTTGGGACTCTTTGCAGTAGGTGTCTGGGTAGCCAGAAACTTAACAGACATTGATTTGATGGCACCACAACCTGTTGCATAACAGGTGAGTATATACCATAGTGTGTGATTTCTTAATATGTTTCTTTTTAAACAAATTATTCATTTATGTCAAGCCAATTAATTATTAAACTGATTATACTTGTTCTATGAACGCAACGCAGCTTGATCCAGTGGTAATGATATCAGACCATAAACCAGGAGACTGAGGGTTCTAATTCTACTTTAGACATGAAAGCCAGCTGAGTGGCTGGCTTTGGACCATTCCATCTTACCTCACAGGGCAGGTGTAGAAAAATAGAAGGAAGGAATTTTAGATATGTTTGCTGCCTTAAGTTATTTATTAAAAATAATAAAGGCAGGATTTTTAAAAAATCTAAGAACCCCTTTTTTTTAAGCAAACAACAATTATGCTCAAATGACAATATCCATCTAGCGACACATATAAGTGCCACAATTATATATTTGGGCCCCAATATCTCATGCAATATATAAGTCATGGCATGACATAAAGCATGTTTTGTTATTTTCAGCCCCCTCCTTCCCTAATGTTGTGTTGATTCGATGAACAAAGACGCGTAGGCAGGAACGATGGTTCATGGGAAAACCCCTTGGGGGGAGGGCGCCTTGGTGGGAAGGCACCCTGACTCCATCCAGAAGGCTCCCTTTTATTGTCATTTTACAACTGCATGGCAAAACATTTACTTGTTCTTATTGGCTAAAGAAAGTTCATGAATTCCACGTGGACCCCTCGTGGACCCCTCATATTTCCTGTAACAAACAATGCTTATGTGAGGGTCCTCATGTCTTGCATATTTAAGATAAGGTTTCTGCCAGACATCCTGCTTTACTGTCCTGATGAGATTAAGGCCATGTGTTGATATTGTTTACTCAGCAACGGTTTGCCGACCTCTGAGATAACATTATCTCCACAATGTTGTATAAAATGTGCTACATTCATGATCTTTGTATTGGTTACTTTAAATATCAGCCCAGCACCTTTGTTATTGTTTTTCTTAAAATTGAAATTAGGAAAAAATTGTTTAATTATTTTTAATTTTAAAGAAACTATGCCTTTTCTAATATTGTCACAAGTTAATTTGGGGGCAAATGGATTTTTTTCCTGTCCTTGAGATGGGAATAAAGTAAACTCACAGATTTCACAGCCTATATTTTATCAGGCCTCAGGAAAAGACAGGCCTCAGGAAAAGGACTGCCTTCACTGAAAGCAACATGGTTCTCCAAAAACAGCTGTGTGAACAGTCCTGCCAATCCTGAACAGATGCTCTGTCCTGCTACAGACAAAACAATTTAGGAAAATTACATAGCCCTAAAATGCAGATGGAAGTTGGGATTTCAAAGCAATATTCTGCCTCCCTAAAATCAGAAATTCTCAATGAAACAAGATTGCAACTAAATTAGCTCTTCTTGGGGGGGAAGCAGGCACTCAGTTTGAGCCTGATAATTATTGGCAGGCAGCTTTCCAAAAGAAAGCTTGCTCCAATCTTTTTTATGTATATTTGGTATTGGTAGTAAGAGAGATTCAACTTTTCCCAATATGGTTTCTGTTGCATCCAATGGCAAGAACATTTGAATCCAGTCCTTCCTTTTTGCTAGTTGCGCCAAACCATTCTTCTTACCCCTACCAAGGCTTTTCTTCCTTCCTATTCTCAATGCCCATGTTTATTATTCAGTGCATGGAATTTCCATTCTGGAATTCAAAGGCTCAAATGCAGCAAACTGACAACTGGCTATATTCTTGCAAAAACTGGTAAATAGCAAGCATGTAATTCTTTGCAGAGGCAGGAATTGATATTAGATCCTGCAGGGCCATTTGTACGCCATATGAATGTCAACCTCCTAGTAAATAGCTGATTGGTATTTTTAAGTGAATAATTTTGAAAGCCAAAATTAGGCAGTGCTGATGAAGTCCCTTTAGCAGGAAGCACCTTCTCTACATGCATAAAAATGTTTGCATAGGAGGTTTTCTTTCCTTTTTCCAAGGAAAACTATTTTCAAGCCAGAGAACCTTAGATCAACTTCAGCCTGCTCCTCCAGTGAACTGGCAATGAGATGGAGGCTCTGCTATAAGGATATTTCCTTAGCAGATGGGAAGTAGAATGTCTTGAACTGAGGCAAGGAGGCTGTGTACTTGACTCCTACTATAAAAACCCTTCTACCAAGTTTTGGCATTTCTTATACCACAGCCATTTTAACATAAGGAGGTGGTTGAATTTATTGTTATTTGAAAATGCAGAGGAAAAATACTACCGAAATCTATAATTTATGTACAAATATAGCCATTAAACCTGTTTAGACTTTGTGGTACAATTTGTTCACATACTGGAATATAGTAAACATACCTAAGCAGGCATTTTAGCAAATGTTTTTAATTCTATTTGAACTTGTCTGCAAGAAATACTTTAAAGAGAGAGATTTGATATAAAAGAGTATTTAGTGGTAGTTGGAAGACTGTTAACTATTAAACTGATCCCTGAAACTACATCCTTGCTAAGTGCATACAGCAAACATGATGTCTTTTTCGATAAGTGGATTTGAAAGTTTAATCTGCAAGATTTTAATTCTGTGCCTTCCTGAAAATATGAAAATGTACAATCTTTCTTAAAATCTTTATTACTTATCACTGAGCAATTGTACCCATCACTATGATGAGCTATATAATTTTAAAATCTTTTAGGATTTATTTTACATTCTCCCAGAATAAGAATTTGAAAATGAGAGTTGTGTTGTAAGTTATAGATTATGTATATTTGTGAAAAGGCTATATATTGCTTCTTTAATTCAGTTGAGCAGTGCCATCAACCCTCTAATTTTTTTTACCGTTACATTTTTTACAGATTTTACAAATCTGAATTTCCCTCCTCTATATGAGAAAATAGCAAGAATTGAAGAAAACAGAGACAATATTTTACCTCTACATCATTCTTCACTATGCTTAATTGATTCTTTGGCACGATTTGGTTTTATACTCAAATAATTATAGATAACAGTATTCTATTGTTGTTATTTTTTTTTTGTTTTGTTAAAATGTTCTTGGTATATGTACATTATTTTGCAGAATTGAACTGTTAAGATTCTGATCTGAAATGTGAAATAAAGACATGTCGGTGCACTGGACTTTTCTTTCTTTTTTAATAGGAAATTTCAGCTTACAAAACAAGGTAAAAAGAGTAGAGATTTACAAAATCATAAAAACATGATTCATATTTCACTTTTAAAGAAGTAACAAGCCCCAGTCCTGTGTTTAAGTAGGACTATTAACTATTGAACGGAAAAAATACATTTTAAAAAGGCCTAGGTGAGGGTTAATTATGGACACGTTTCAGCCGGTATAACAGTTGTGTGGTGCTTTGAATTGATTGTATGTTATACATGGAAAAAGAATTGTTGCATAGCATTTTGATTCCTTGAATTGCTCTATGTGCCTTTCAAGTTAACTGGAAACTATTTATGAAAGATGTATTTTTTTAAGTTGAGATGTTTTGCCTCTTTTGGAAGTTTGCCAGTGCCTTTGCAAGACATCTTTTAATATGTTAGTTAGCAAAAGCAGAATGATTTTTTCATCAAAAATATTTTTCAAAATTTGGATAGAAGATAACCTAATCCAAAAGAAACATAAGCCAATAAATCTATCATTAGTCATCATAGATAAAATTAGAGGATAAAAGGACAAAGAATGCAATCCTGTCAGAGCTGTACTTAATGGACAGAAAATGTCATTTTCCATTTTTGTGTCACAAAAGGTTCTTGCGTTAAAAAAACTTTAAATCCACTTGAACATTTCGGATTAGATGAAGTTTAAAAACAGATTGACAGACTGCTGGATATTGACAGGTCTGTCCTCTTTTATTCATTTCCATTCTACAAAACCTTGTAGAAGAGGCAGTATCATATAGACAGCAAATGTAGAATAAGACCACTTCAATAATTAAGATTATATAAGTAGTAAAAAGTGAAGCTGTAAATTACTACTCATAACTCTTCCCAAAGACAAAATTTTAACAACTTTTGCTACTCTTAAAGTTAGAATAATTTAGTAGTAAGAAAAAGAGAGTCCTTGCATTTAGGAAACGCCTTTAAAATCAACTTTTCAGTGTGAAATAGGGTTGTTTTGGTGTCAAAATATATCAATTCTCAGAGAAGACCTATTGAATTTTGTATACTGAAAACCCACAATCTAATCCAAGCATTCAGCATACTTTAGGTAAAAGCAATTTCTATACAATTTCAAAAAACAAATAGCCTACTCCTTAATTTTAGTCTAATAAGGCTAATATACTAAATCTTACATCTTATGGAAATAAATTCTCCCTGAACTGATTGGAATGGGAAAAAAATTGTTTGCTGACAGAATACTACCTGCTACTGGAATAACATCAACTCTAAACCCAGACTGCTTAACTACCATTTCACTTACTAGGAGTTAATTTTTAAGTCTCCCAATTGTTAATGATGTATTCTGCAGAACTGAAGTATATTGATTGGGATTTCCTAAGTGGTGGTAAACTTACTAAGATCACTATATATCTTATATTTTGCTGGATTCCTAAGTAATAAAATTGATTTTCCTTAAATGTAGCATTATAGCAGCACTAGGAACAAGTTTATGTTTGTGTTCAGTTCCAATCATTTCAATATATGCTGTATTGGATTTGGAAGGAATTTAACGAGATGCTATGTATTAGGGTATTACATAGTATCCACAATAGTGTAATTTTTATTATTAAATGTATAGATGTAATAACATTCCTTCACCTTACTGCTGGGCTGAATATATACAATGGGGCAAAAAAGTATTTAGTCAGCCACCAATTGTGCAAGTTTTCCCACTTAAAAAGATGAGAGAGGCCTGTAATTGACATCATAGGTAGACCTCAACTATGAGAGGCAAAATGAGAAAACAAATACAGACAATCACAATGTCTGATTTGGAAAGAATTTATTTGCAAATTGTGGTGGAAAATAAATATTTGGTCACCTACAAACAAGCAAGATTTCTGGCTCTCACAGACCTATAACTTCTTCTTTAAGAGGCTCCTCTGTCCTCCACTCATTACCTGTATTAATGGCACCTGTTTGAACTTGATATCAGAATAGAAGATACCTGTCCACAACCTCAAACAGTCACACTCCAAACTCCACTATGGTGAAGACCAAAGAGCTGTCGAAGGACACCAGAAACAAAATTGTAGACCTGCACCAGGCTGGGAAGACTGAATCTGCAATAGGCAAGCAGCTTGGTGTGAAGAAATCAACTGTGGGAGCAATAATTAGAAAATGGAAGACATACAAGACCACTGATAATCTCCCTCGATCTGGGGCTCCACGCAAGATCTCACCCCGTGGGGTCAAAATGATTACAAGAATGGTGAGCAAAGATCCCAGAACCACACGGGGGGACCTAGTGAATGACCTGCAGAGAGCTGGGACCAACCTAACAAAGGCTATCCTCAGTAACACTACACCGCCAGGGACCTCAGATCCTACAGTGCCAGACGTGTCCCCCTGCTTAAGCCAGTACATGTCCGGGCCTGTCTGAAGTTTGCTAGAGAGCATTTGGATGATCCAGAAGAGGACTGGGAGAATGTCATATGGTCAGATGAAACCAAAGTAGAACTGTTTGGTAGAAATACAACTCGTCGTGTTTGGAGGAGAGAGAATGCTGAGTTGCATCCAAAGAACACCATACCTACTGTGAAGCATGGGGGTGGTAACATCGTGCTTTGGGGCTGTTTCTCTGCAAAGGGACCAGGACGACTGATCCGTGTACAGGAAAGAATGAATGAGGCCATGTATCGTGAGATTTTGAGTGCAAACCTCCTTCCATCAGCAAGGGCATTGAAGATGAAACGTGGCTGGGTTTTTCAGCATGACAATGATCCCAAACACACCACCTGGGCAACGAAGGAGTGGCTTCGTAAGAAGCATTTCAAGATCCTGGAGCGACCTAGCTAGTCTCCAGTTCTCAACCCCATAGAAAACATTTGGAGGAAGTTGAAAATCTGTGTTGCTCAGCGACAGCCACAAAATATCACTGCTCTAGAGAAGATCTGCATGGAAGAATGGGCCAACATACCAGCAACAGTGTATGCCAATCTTGTGAAGACTTACAGAAAATGTTTGACCTCTGTCATTGCCAACAAAGGATATATAACAAAGTATTGAGAGTATTGAGATGATATTGACCAATTGATTTTGATATTGACCAAATACTTATTTTCCACCATAATTTGCAAATAAATTCTTTCCAAATCAGACATTGTGATTGTCTGTATTTGTTTTCTCATTTTGCCTCTCATAGTTGAGGTCTACCTATGATGTCAATTACAGGCCTCTCTCATCTTTTTAAGTGGGAAAACTTGCACAATTGGTGGCTGACTAAATACTTTTTTGTTCCACTGTAGAAGAGGCCATTCTTATTTTAGTAAGAAATAGTGGCAATTGAGATGTGAATTTTTAGATTCAACTGATAATACATGCATATATCCAAACCTTTCTGTTCAAATGAAATATTTTAACACTCGGTAGTGTATTTAACATCTCCATTTACAATCCCATTTAAAGTGAATTTGAAGAGCACAATTCAGCCTGCAATAGCATTGTTACATGCTCTGCAGTACAAATAATCTGGAAGTCTTGACCATGTTACAACTCAAAAGAGGCATATTACAGCTATGCAATAGTAACCAGGAATAATCTTATTCAAAGTATTGTATTCAAGAATGCATTTTTAGTTATTAAACAACTAGATGTCAGATCTAATTTCATGAAAAAGTATTCAGTATATGGTTGATCTGTTAATCTTTTTTATACTGAAACATATATATGCCTGATTCATACTACTGAAGTATTATCTGCATGAAGATATGTTAAGTCATTGTCACCTTTAACAGAAGGAAGAGAAAGAACATCATGGCAAAAGAGAACCATATCATGCAAGGCACCAGTCAGTAGTTTAAGAGCCTTTTTCAAACTGCTTTGTCAATAAGCTGCTCTAGGCATTCTTACCATTTGTGTTTTAATTACGAATTACTTGAAGCGGAATAATTCTATCTAAAAAAAAATTACCGACAAAGGTTTAACACAAAATCCAAAATGATCTACTTTTGAGCAAACCATTTGCATCATTAGAAATACAGTATTTAGACATATACAATAAAATACATCAAGTTGCTGGTAGGAAACACTTTTCCATTCACATACAGATAAGAAATGTTTTTTAAAAACCCAAACCTGCTACCTAAGTATTGTAAAGACTCAGATCTGAGAGTGAAGAAACTGAAAATTTGTGTCCCATGCAAAATATAGTTAGGTACAAGGCACCATTTTAAACTTTAAAAAATTGTTCATAAAGTTTTATCAGGAGGGAAAATTAATCCTATACCCAACTTTCACTCAATCCATAAACTTAATAGCAATACTGTTGGATGTGGCTGCAATTTGTGCTGGGGGTTGTTATTTCAAAATTAATTTGTTCACTTTCCTTAGATATAACATTCATAAAATATGGAATTTTACAATCAGAGATTGTATATATAAAGAGACATGCTTTTTTCTTAGCATCTCCTTATGAATCCATACATTTACTTGTGCATTTTAATTTCTGTGTGTAGAAACTTTCCCTGAAGTAAATGAAAACAGCTCATTCAAAAGCAACAGCAATAAAAAAAGGTGTCCATAGTTCAACTTTATTGTGCAATGAAGAAATATGCTAGGATATTGTCCTAATTAATTTGTTTGATAAAGTTGGTAATATTTTCCATTGTTATCTAATAGCCATTATTTTTTTCCCTTCTTCCTATGCATTTATTTTTTTATTAGGAGCTGTTTATTCTTCTGCAAATTTTAGAGATACAGGTTACCAATTTAATAAAATCTGATTTATATCTGTTTTATTAGTCCTTTAAAAAAATGGGGTCCTGAATTGGTTCACTCAACTTTGTTTGCATCATTAGTTTTGGCAATAGGCACAGAATTAGCTGAATTAAGTTTTAAATGTAGCCAGCTTACTTTTGTAGGTAAATATAAAAGTTGTTTCCCAAAGATGTTTATGCAGAAGTAAGTTACTCAAGGTTATGTGCTTGCTCCCTAGTTAGCATTCTTAGGACCATGTAACTCTTAGCATCACTAAGCTACTTATTATAGTTTAACAAGTACGTATATACTTTTAGTCATATTTTTGCTGGTACACTATGTTTTGTGTGAATGAATCACTTACTCTATGATAAATATTTTCAAATCAGGGCTGGTTGATCCTGTCAGCCCTGCAATTAATATATATGCAACGAAAGGAGTTGAATGTGGCTAGAAAAAAATAATAAGGGAAGACATGGTATCATTTATTATTCTGTTAGGCTTTGATTATAATAGCAATAGATAGAATTATCAATTATTTCATTTTCTGCCAATCAGGACACTTTAAAACAGTGTACAAAGAATAGCAAGAACACTGCTTGCAGCAGATATAAAAGAAACAGCATAAAAATGCTATACACTATCGCTTCCAAATAAAAGCTAATATTACAGAAACCTCACAGTGTTGGGAACAGCAAGCTCAATTCAAAAGTAAGTTACTTCCATCTCTCAAGATAACTCTTAATTGCACATTTTTATATCCCATGGCACTATTACTCACATGAGAGACTATGACTTTTCAAATCTTGGGAAATGTAAAACATTCATGGCTATTAATACACCCACCTCTGTATTATCTTCCCCATATATCTCCTATAAGTGTCAGATGTTCCTATTTACTCAAATATGGATGTAATACTCAAATTATTAATGGAAGCTGTACCAGCTTTTGATCAATCTATTTTTGCTTTTTCTAGAGGGGGGAACCTTTGAGGCTTCTACAGTTCTGAATACCTCACAATGATAAATTCTACATCAGCCATTGCCTGCAAGGACAAGAAAGAAGGCGATGGGTACATAAGAGATCTCAAGAACTCAAATCTCTCATAGAATCCATGAATTAGAGCCACTGAGGACCCTCTCAAAATTGTCTAGCCAGGCAGCATTTTTTTTCTTTATGAGAGTAGAAACAACTGGAATGTTACATGCAAGATATTCTTAGTCATGTTTTGAATTATTGGGGTGTGGTGGAGTTGGGGGAGCAAGATATTTTATGGCACTCAGTGAGGAAGACAGTAAGAAAACAAATAATGGGAGAAAAAAAATTGGTAAGTGCAAATGGCAGTGGCTGAAAGATCTTGATTTATAAAAATATCCACTTTTCATTTTTGTTTTGAGATTCTTGAATAGAGGAATAGACTGAAATAATAATATTTCAGGTCAGCCCCAACTATCTTTCCTGGAGATAATCCTTACAAAGCTTTTCATGCTGTAAAAATCATTGTGCTGATTTTTGCACTTTAATTCACCTTTCAAAGTCAATCCTACCAAAAAAGGTCTGCTCCTTGATTCAAGTTATATTAAATGTCTCTTAATAATTACAGTAGTTGAATTGTGAATTTATTATCAAGAATGCTTCTGCTAAAAGAAAACTTTCTGGAATGGCAATTACGCTGTTTTATAAGTCACATCTGGGCTCTGAGTGTTCCTATCTATCTGACTGGAGACTATAATTTGATAGAATCAGAAAGTGTATCATAGGGTCAAGACTAACACTGCATATAACAATTCCATGCACTTCCAATATAGTTCCCTAGCAGGATGAGACGAAACAAGTCGGTAGGTTTTTCTTTAATTATTTTGTGATTCAATTTCACCAGGAATTTGCTGATGGATTTAAAATACCAATTCAGAATTACCAGAGGAAAGCACATAAAAACACTGCATGTGCCAGAACCATGTCCATTTTTGTTTTTAAAAACCTCCAGCTTGACACTACCATATTTGAGTTGGGCTTGTTACAGATCTCCTTAGACACTGATTTCTTCTGCCCTGCTGAAAGCTGAATCTTATACACAGCAATTTATATTCTTGGTTGGCTAGTACTAATTCAGTCAGCTGTTAAAGACCCTGTGAATTTTTCAAGGCTTTGTACAAACCAGCGAAAGAATCCACTTCATGTATCTTAAATGAATAACATGGGATTTGTATGCTGTACATCAGTATTTCTTAACTGAAAGGCAGCAAGCTGCTTAGCTGCAATGAGATCTGTATTTTCCAAATATGCCCTTTACAAAGAACTGAAATAGTGATAATCATGAAAGGTTAACAGTTAAAAGTAACCATGATAAATTGGATGCTAGTGATATTTAAAGTCTACATGACATGGTCAGGGGCTTTTCCCTTAAGATATACAGTATACTAGAATTTTTACTCTTTCCAAAGCTGTATATGTCTCTCAGACAGCAAGAACAGCAACTGGGGGAAAAGAGAATATAGGTGCAGAATTTAGGTGCAATCCCTTTCACCATAAGACTCCAAAATAAACCTCTTTGAGACTTCCCAAAAACACAACAAAGGGAAAACTGAATGGAAAAATGGTCATGAAAAGAAGATTATAAGGTGAAATGATCTTGTTACTCTATGTAATGGCTACTATATTCCTGACCATTTTTTCTTGTATATGCAAAAGTTTTATGCATTTAGGGTAAGAGTTGATTTTTAAAAAATCTGTGTTTGTTGAACAATGTGTCAGTAATAGTAAAACCCTAAGCTTCACTATGAACCTGAATGGATTCATAAAACTTATTCATGCAGTACTCATCATAAGATAAAACAGTAGATGGAAGTCTTGAAAGTAATGTATCCCATATTAACTATTATAATTACACAAGAAAGGTTGCAAATTCAGTTTACATAGCTGTCTTGTTAGCAGCTAAGAATAAGATTAGGTGGGGAAGAAAAACAGTACTTGTAATTTTTAGCACAGGTTCAAATTGAAGTATGCAACAATTACTCAGATGTGTATATAATTTCCACTTTTGTTCATTCTAACAGATTGGGGTAATTGTAGGGTACAAACATTTGTTTTGTTACCCGAAAGATATAAACAAGAACCAATAAGCATATTTTCCCAGTTTAGAAAAATCATTTAAGAGTTTTTGTATAGTACAATCCTATCTACAAAAATTATGTTGGTTGGAAAGAACAATGTATGATAATTGGTGAGTTATTTACACCAAGAGGTGCAACAACAGTTCACCACATCAACAGAACAGAGATAGAATTCTACTATTCATTTATTTTCTTAAGTAATGTATAGATTTATGGTCAGTTTAATGGCTTTGTATCCTGGCTGTACACAGAAGTTTTGAATGTACCTACTTTTTCATACCACATAGCAATTCCTCTTTGAAAGAAGATAAATGGTCGTACACATTGGAGGCTGTTACTCTTTTTTTGGAGGAGGAAGGGTTTACAAATGCATCTGCCTTTTAAAAAAAATAGATGTTCTGCTACAATCTTATAGAACACAGTTGCACATGGTGGGAGGACAAATTTTCCAGACAGTGGATCCAAAATTCTTGCAACAGTATTTGTTCCTGCCTAGCTGAATTAATTCCAAAGGCTTTTGAAAAAGAATCAGTTATTTGAGAATAATGTCTCCTTTCAGGGGAGTGTCAGTCTTCTAACATTGTGTTTAGACAGCACCTGAGCTTGAAGTTGTGTTTCTGAGATACTTGCTCTGCCCTGTATAGTTCTTTGTGTATAAAAAAGAATGTATGCTTGGGTTTTGCATACCTCCTCCACGCTACATACATTCAGTTTGGAGTCATTGCAGTGGACCCAAAACCCTAAAAATGAGAGAAAAACACAGAATATTAATGGCAAGATTGTGGTCCAACAAATTATTTTTAAATAGTCATTGGGAGAAAGACATCTAAAGAATAATGCAATCAATTCCATAAGTCCAAGAGGTTTGAGATTCTGATTGTGCCTTAAAAAAATTCTCTTGATCTCAGTTTTTCTGTTTCACTGATATTTCTGAATGACAGTTAAGAGAAAAAATAACTTTAATTCTTCCTACAGAAGGTTGGAAAAAGGTAATACAAACATTTGATAAAGAAATGCAATAACTGATTGGAGTCAAAGCAATTAAATTCTTCATAGCAGATTTCTCAAAAGTTTGTTTTTCAGTTTAAGTATTGGAAACATCAATCGCTCTGATTCTGTCTCACATGCACACACAAGCAAATTAATGCAAGCCTGAGAAAGAGAGAAAGTAACCTCTTTTTTTAAAAAAACAAGCAATAAAGTTTCTCCTCATTGTGTTTAAGCTACAGAAACCTAATAGATTTTTTTATTCTAATGTTATTATTAGTGCACAGTGAAAGCTGAGCAATATAAACTCACACAAAACAAGTATGTTTTTTATGGAAGATAAATTTATAAGATGAATTAATTTTTTCCCCTGTAATAAGGCTCACGCACCTCCCTCTGTGTTGTAGCAATATGCCGTGTAATGTCCTGAGCCAAACCCTTTCCCGTGATGCATCACCACAGCCGAGAGGTCATAGACAAAGGTCTCTTTGTCAAGAGAGGAGAAAGTATCCCTGCAGCAGTAAGGTTCCATGTTTAATACCTGGTCAAAGAGGACATGGACCCCAATCTTCTCACGGTGATTACGTCCAGACCACCTGCAATTTGAAAACATTTAATCAAAAGGACTTTTAAAATGAAAAAGATCTGATACAACATCTTTGAAAAAAAAATTAATATGCTAATTATTGTCATTGTTGTATATATTTTCAACTAATTTTTTTCCAAATTTAATTGACATTCATTTAATATGTTTTTTTAAAACATTGTTATTACCTAACTTCTCGGATATAACATTTGAAAAACTATTCTGCTTTTATTTACCAAATCCTTTTCTGAAATAAGATAATTAATAAGATAAAACGTATTTATGTTAGGGCTAAGATTCTTAATGTCCTGGGAAACTACCAATACTAATTATACTGCCAGATATAACAAATTTCTTGTTGTTTTAACCATTCAGTCATGTCCTACTCTTGGCAACTTTATAGGAATGCTCTCCATTCTACTCTGTGAAGCAAAGGCTTCTTTCAATTGTTGCAAGTTCAACTTTGTATCAGATTTGATGTTATCAAGCCAGTTTGTTCTTTGCTCCACTAACCATTCCTAGCATCATTGCCTTCTCCAATGAATTTGGACACATGACATAGTCAAAGTAAATCAGACACAGTTTTATGATTTTAGCTTCTCGTGATGTGACTGGTTTTATATGATTAGCACCTCTCTGTTAATTACTCTGGCTATCCATGGTATGGTATATTCAATTATTTACGCCAGCATCACAGTTCAAAGGCATCAATTCTTCTTCGATCAGCCAATTCTTAGTGTCCAACTTTCACAACCATACATCATTATAGGGAAAATGTTTGCTCTAACTAGCCTGCTTGTTGTATTTATATCAATATCTCTGTTTTTCCAGATCTTATTCATGTTAACCATTGCAGTGCGGCCTACAGTTATCCTGCACTTGGTTTCAGGAGTAGAACTGCCACCATGAACAATTTTGGATCCAAGGAAGATAAATTCTTGAACTAATTCAATTTCCTCCTTGTTGATTTTGAATGTCACATGTCCATCTGCAGCTGTTGTCATTAATTTTGTTTTCCTGATGTTAAGACTTGATCCCACTTTTTCACTTTCGTCCTTAATTTTCCAGATCACTTTTTCCAGGTCTTCCTTATTTTCAGCCAATAGTGTTGTGTATCTCAAATTATTTATGGTTCTTTCCCCAATCTACACTCCAACAGCAGTTTAAGATTTAATTTCCACATGATCACTTCAGCATACAGACTGAACAAAAAAGGTGATAAAATGCATCCCTGTCTAATCTTTATGGCAATAACTCAACATGACTCATAACAAATGTAGATATTGAAATATACTTCCTGGTAGGAAGGATGTTTCTTTTTCTGTTAAAAACCTATGATGTATAGAACAATAGCATAGTATCTAGTCACTATCAATCAGCTCTACAAAAGAACTCTCATTACTACAAGTTAATACTACAACAAACTTTTTCTACTATGGCTGAATAGCACAGAAATGTTGTAAAGAAAGTAAAGAAACTTTTCAGAATCTTCAAAGAAATGGAAGCAACAGAATTATTTTAAAAAATTATATAAATATAAAAACTTTCAAAGGCCAGAAGTAACTTTTCCTTTACTGTAAACTGATCATTAAAATATATCATGCTGATGAATATTTTTTTGAATTTTACTAATTATTTAATTATGCAATTCATTGCAATCTGCTTTGAGAGTCTTCTGTTTGACAAACATCAGCATCCACAAAAGAAACAGTAGTGCTATTATGAGTTGCTTCCCAAATAATGTTTTACTTGAAACATACAAAGAGCTGCAATTATATTACTAGCATTTTCAGCTGCTGTGTATATAGATATTCTCCACTGGCAGCAGTATTCCTAGGCAAATGGCTGAAACATTTTCTATCATTTCTATAATTTAGGTTGACCCTAGTAGATTTTAATGTCAAGTTTTGAAAAGTCTTCCCTTAAATCGCAACTTAAAAGAATTCTATAACACAATAATTTTAATCCTTATACAGTAATTAGAAGAGGAATCAACAATTTTTGCAAATATAGCAAATGTTTAAACTTCAGAACTCTCTTTACAAAAGTGAATATACATGAAGAAAAAATATAACAGGCTTTTTATCAGAACTGCTCAACTGCAAAGTATACTAATATTTTACTATGTATATTACATTTTTACAAGTAGCTATTTCCTTTGTGCTCTGTAACATTTCTTTCAGAAAAATAAAAAAGGAATGTAAAACTTTCTTCCAATTCTCTTTAAAAGTAATATGACATATAGGTGTTATATTTAGTACTCCAGAAATAATATAGTAATAATTATACTGCCATTTCAGATACAAAAATGACTCCACATTTTTACCACCTTCTATTCACCTGAATCGTTTAAGGTGCAGCCGGAGGACCTGAGGTAGTCTGTAGATCATTAACTGCTTTTTAGCTTCACTTAGAACAAGAGGTTTGGGAGAAGACTTCCGTCGTTTGCCTATGTAACATTTAAGAAAGAACACAAAATGTCATGAGTTAAAGGCTTCCATCTTCCAATATAAAAGTTGTACCCAACAAACTGAGATACTGTCTTGAATTTAGATTCAAGATTATGGCTTGCTGAAAATGGAGACACCATTTTCAGCAAGCCATAATCTAAATAATAAAAGTGGGAAGGATAAATATTCCTGGAATTTCTGCTTATATCTCTCTTAATTTTTTTAGTTTTGGTGGTTTGAGGAGTTGCTTTTTAAAACTTTAATATGTCTACTTTTATGGCTATGATTTCAGTTTCCCACATAAAAATAGTGGGAATATTATTGTCAAGGAAATTCCAAGGACCACAAAGAAGGTGCTCAAGTGATATGAGGCCTTGAGCAGGTTGCTCTCTTTTGAAATATGGGCTGTAGCCCAATTTCTTTAGCTATACATGGACTAGTTATGGATTTCAAAACCAATTTTGTTCTCATTTCATGAAGGAATTAGCAGAAGAGTTATAAAAAGAGAACTCTCCTTCAACCATTACAGATAGTCTCAATTTATGACCACTTGGTTCAGAGACCATTCATAATTAAAGTGACACTGAACAAACAGTACTTATGATTGGTCCTCAAAGTTATGACCATTGCAACTTTCCATGGTCGCCATTTGCAATCTTCCTTGCCAGCTTCCCACCAGCAGAGTCAATGTGGAAGTTGGCAGGGAAGATCACAAGTCCCTTCTGCTGCTTTTACTCCTGAGGAGCCTCACTATGAAGTCCTCAGGAATCCCATACTCTGAAGCACCCCCTACCTGTTCTCTGTAGCACATGCCCACTGGCAGCACCCCTTGCTTTGTAGTGTGACTCCCTGGCAGCATCCCCCACAGCACCCACCCCTTAGTGCCTGCCCATGGCTTCTGATAACACATCTGTGACCCCCACCACTCACCCACACTTCATAGGGCCTGCCTATGGCACTCACCACCACCTCTGTGCCACCCACACACATCCTATGTTCCTTGCCTGGGACGTCTGCTTCTTCCTATTTAATGAAACATGCTACTGGGGCTATGACAGTAAACAGGATTGCCAGAAGTGCCATCACTAAGTGATGCAGTCACGTGACATCACACTTTATAATGACATCACTTAAGGAATGCCTGTATTGCTTTCTGCCCAGATGCTATTCCTTTTATTTTTTTGAAGGTAAAAAATTATAAAACTTTATACAACTTTATCTAGGCCATTGACTAGATATGGGCTTTAGTGGTATGCCAGTGATTGAATTCCAAAAACTGGATGGGTTCCAGACAAAGAACTATGGTGGAAAAGATTAAATTATAATGCAACATAATTATTCCACCAAAGTATTTAATTATTTCTCTTAGCTCTTAAAAAGTACAATTTGATTGAAACATCTGGAAGGTTTCTAGGGACAATTACCAGAGTTGGAGGACAAGGTTGGGCAATGTTTTAATGACCAGGGCCATTGTATGTTTTTTAAGGGAGCAAGATTATAATTGTTGATCAGTGAAGCAAAGTGGGTAAGATCATGCATATATTCTTTTTGGACAGTCTGACATTTTTCTGATTTTCTTTCCTTTCTTTATAGAATAGGAATTTAGGATTTTTAATTTGCTTTATTTATGCCTTGTAATTTACAGCTTTGGTTGCCTCCTAAAAATGGCAATAAACGGTATCTTTGATTTCTGACAATAATGATTGGAAAAAAATTCTGGAGATCCCAAAACAAAAGCTTAATGACTCCATGTAATTTTGAGACCTCATCCACCCATTCCTTTTTAAGGATTTTAATATGTGCAATTGTGTTCCAAAACAACTATTTCTATCCATTGAGAGAAGGCAGTCTCAAGAAATGTTTTCTTGTATCTCCAGAATATCTATTAGACATCTCAGCAATCTGCCAGAATGATAAATTTGTTTTCTTTGCTTTGTTCTGGGAAAGAGGAACAAAACACTGTGATCTATACAGAAGTAAATCTTTTTACAATCTATTATCAATTTTAATTGCTGATATGTAAACATCATTATTAATAACTTTCCTGAACTCTTTCACAGCAATTTAAAAATAATGAAAGAGAAACTATACCAGCTTTACTTATCTGGCATTATCTAGCTAAATTTCCATCCAGCAGGACATAATTGCATTGACTGGAAATTCCATGATTTCACATGCCATACATCTGGAAACACCTTCTTGGGAAAAACCTGAGCTTTATAATTATAAAAACGTACAAGGACATTTCTCAATAGATTCAAGGAGAACACATAACAAAACAGATTTTTCTTACTGTTACACTGGTCACATGCATAAATTCTCCCTTCCAAAGCTTCTGTTTCTGTGAATTTGGCCAACATTTCAGTCAGCATGCACTCAGTCTGATTTAGAGGCACAATCCCTTTATTGATAGAATGATAACGTTCTGGAAATTCCAGGGAAAGATCCCAAAAGGGTTCCACAGTATTGGATTTATAATTACATGTTATACAAGTGACCTGTCAAGGAAAAAAAGAATATCAGAACATTCCAATAGAGACAAAAATTGTGATTCTTGTGGGCTTATTTTCCAGTCTGAAATGACCCAAATCTGTAACCATAGGATATTTCATTTTAAAATCCTCAGATAAAAAGAATCATCTTCAAAAAAAGCATCGTGTGATTTTACTACCTTCATACAACTCACTAGTATAATAATCAGTTTTACTCTCTTGAATTCTGTGTCTAACACAAAGACTATTCTATTAGCATAAAGTTATATAAAATTAGCATAAAGCTATAGAGCACTGCACACCAAGACAACTAGATACAAGAACAGTTTTTCCCCAAACGACATCACTCTACTAAACAAATAATTCCCTCAACACTGTCAAACTATTCACATTAGGCTGCATTACTGTTGCTATTGGTCTTCTCATCATTCCTGTTGCCCATCTCCTCCCACTTGTGACTGCATGACTGTAATTTTGTTGCTTATATCCTTGCGATTTATATTGATATTGTTTCCTAGTATGATTTAGTTGCTTATTGTACTGTATGACTGTCACTGGGTGTTGTGTCCTGTGATTCTTGACAAGTGTATCTTGTCTTTTTACGTACACTGAGAGCATATGCACCAAACACAAATTCCTTGTGTGTCCAATCACACTGGCCAATAAAGAATTCTAATCTATTAATCAAATGTTAATTTTAAAATGTTGCTTTAAAAAAATCCAACAATTTAACTATTAAATTGGAATAAGATGCTTAATTCCAGATCCCTGGAATCACCAAAATATTGCACTGCTGAAATGTCAATATCTCTCTCTCACAACAGTCAGTGATACAAAACAGGTTAAAGAAGGAAAACATGTTATTTAATATGCTAGGTTTATCAAATTAGGAGACCAGTTGCCACACCCCTCTATGTAAAAAAATGATTTGATAGTATATAACCCTCACCCACAGTTCCAGCTTTAGGAAAAGTGGTGGTCTACTATAGATAGCATGAATAAAAACATTAAGAAATCAGAGATTGTGAAAGGTAACAGAGTTTGCAAGACTGAAGCTCACTTAGCATAATGCCAAGGATCACAGTGACACAAGAACAAGTTCATATTTATAGAATATATAAGTGAAACAAAGAAAGTATTAAATGCTATTTTAAGGAAATATTATTTTGGCAAAACTTCTTTATGGCTTAAAATGTAAAACCAATCTCACTCGATCAAATATGCTTTTGAAGAAATGATAAAGTTTATAAAAGACGTGTCAGAATATACAAGGGTGTATATTCAAGGAAAGAAGAAACAACAGTTCCACCTACAGTAGTGGTCAAAATTGTGGAAACCTTTTGGGGGAAGTGTATTTTTTAAAACTAGCTAACACCACCACTTTTTTTGGGAGTGGTACCATAAAATTATATATCAATGGAAAGATAATTTAATCAAGAATGTAATGCAATAACTTTTATGATAACTAAAATTTGCTATTAGAATAGCAGTAACAGTATAAAGAAGAAAAGTGAAACAGAAAAAATGAGATATACAAAAATTATCACATCACTTAATACTTAGATGGGTAACCTTTAGCCTGAATTACAGCCTTACAACGTCTTTCCATAAAGTGAACCAAGTTTTTTAGTTTTGCAGCTGTTATAATGTGAAACAAAGATTGAATGATTGCTTCTATTAACTGAGTTTTATTGCTGAGTCGCTTCTGACTAGCAAGTTTCTTTAGTCGGTTCCATAGATTTTCAATTGGGTTAAGGTCTGGGCTATTCCCAGGCCATTCCAGCAGTGGAATATGATTATCTTGAAACTCAATCAATCAATCAATCAATCAATAAATGGTGTTCTTAGCCATCAAACTTTAAAAATACACTTTTCCCAAAAGGTTTCCACAATTTTAGCCACTACTGTATACTGGTCATAAAACAACCAAGAATCTGAAGAGGAAGAATCATGTCAGTGCATAAACACACACAGAATTGTCTGCTAAATTTTAAAAGCTCACCTTTGGCTACAACTAAAGAAAAGAATCATGCAATAACCATATCGCATTAGAAAAATTAACATTCTTTTTCTATGTATGTAAATGAGTATTTCTGGTTGGGCAAAGGATCAGATAACATGCATACCTGACTGAGTAGTTGCCCATGAAAAATGGTGTTCACCACTTTCAGGACCTGCTTGGTGAGCTTCCTTTGTGGAAAAGGGATGAGGATCCTGCGTTTTGTTCCTTCTGATTCCAGCTCTTGCTGCACTTTGTCCAACAATTCACAAAGAAATTCCTGAGCATCTTGCTGATCATAACCTCGAAATGCTGGAATCAAACTCCATACAGAATGTAGCATGGCAAAAGGAGACACTGAAGCCCACTTCCCAGACCACATAACTCTGAAGAGTGTGTGCAGTTCATGACAGAGAGAGATGTGCTTTGAACTTGGTTCCTTGGGCTGTATTAGTTCTAAACTTTTGCTTATTGAGGACCCACCATTTAAACCAACAGACAGGCTTTGCCTGCCGAATGAACCCAGTTGATCATTTCTGCCTGACTCCGTTGGAGTAGACCCAGTGACTAGCTTTCCAGATATTCTAGATTTTCCAATTACAGTTTTAGCTAAGAGTTCTTCAGTTTCACAAAGATCCAACGTCAGGAAACATTCTCTAAATTTCTGAAGGTGACTTAATACTTGAAGGATAGAGTTCATATAGCATGTATTTCCTAAATTCTTTAGTCCAGTCACACCAGGAGTCATAAGAGGTTTACGCCGGATGGAATAGAATTGTTTGAATTTGCTACTCTGCACTTGTCTTGAGGTAGGGGAACTAGCTTCCATATCTCTGAACTTCCGAGGAACCAGGTTCTCTCTGTGAATGTGCGATAAAAGCCTGGCACTTTTTCTTGGAGGAGTGTTTGCCAGCTCCTCTAACAATCTCCGTTTCATCTCTTGACGTCGCTGCCTGGCCACTTCCTTTTTCCTCTCCAGTTCCTCCATTTGCTTTTTTTGTTCTAATTTTCGTTGGCCTCTAGAACTTTTATCAAACCATGTTCGCAATGCTTTTGCAAGCAATGATTGCCGTCTATACCAGAGAGCTGTAAGCATCTGAGGTTGTCCCTGAGGGGCTCTTTGATGGTTGCAAACATCCTCCCCCAAAGCCATTGACCGCAATGTCCTACTACTTCTAGCAGAAGGATCATGCTTTTGACTTTTAACTGCGGACAAAGAACTCCTCAGTAATTTCAGGTCACCCTCAGGATTATCATTCAATACATAATCTTCACAAAGATAGCAAAATACATACAGATCATTTACTTCCATAGCCAAAGGATGTCTGGTCTCTTCAAAGTGTTTAAGTGCATGGTCCTCAATATATCTTCCACATGCCACATGGGAACATTTTAGGCAAGCCCAAATGGATTCCGTGGTGTTACAGTCCATGCAGTACCATTTCTGGGGGTTCAGAATGGAATGATCCTGGGCAAGTCTTAGCCGCCCAACATGTTTGCATCTATCCATGTCTTACATAAAACTCCGTTGCTTTAACCTTACAAAGGAGGCAGAAAAGAATGTAATTATTGCACACAATCAAAAATATACAAGTTCTATCATTTTCTTCAGAGAATTACATATTTGTAGAGTTTAACAGATTAATAAAACAGGGAAAAGAGACAATAAATTCCAGGCATGTAAAAAATTTTTTTTATTAATTATCTGCTCACTACACGTTTGTTCTTGTGGTTAGAGTAAAGCAGCCTGTTGGGAAACTAGTGCACTTCCTTGAGCAGTTGGTTGGCCACTTTGAGAACAGACTAGATGAGTAAGGAGTCTAATCCACAAGTTATATTCTTACATTTTGCATATATGTTTGTATGCATGAATGTATGTTTCATTTAATTCCTGTTGCAACATAAAATCTAATGTTCCAGGAAAGGTATCTAGTATAAGTGTGACTGAAGGGCATGGAAGGTGACAGTGAGCAAAATTTAGAAAGTTATAATAAAATTTATTTTTGCTCTTCAGCAAGTCACTGAAAGTATGAATGTGGAAAGGAAGAGTTTTTTTACGTGTGTCTTTTTAAAGAAAACATATTATAATATGAATAGGCTTGAATAATAGAATACTTTGCAATAATGTGGAGATGAATGCATTCTTGCTAAATGCAAGAAAAGTGATATACAATGGAACAAAAGCATCCATGGGAATTAATGGAATACTTAGCAAACTGTTCAACACTGAGCAAGGAGTTAGAAAAAAGATAGATGATACATTACTAGATAATTTTCATCCAGTGTCCAAAATTTCCTTTTTACAGAAATTTTGAGAAAGTAGTAGGTACACAGTTTCTGAAGGCCCTGAAAAAAGACAAGGATGGATTATCTGGATCTGGATAAGGTATAATAGTGGGACAGTACTGATCATATTTGAAGTTGACCTTTGAAATGCTTGAGATGAGGTGGTACATCCATCCTTGTCTTCCTAAATTTCTCAGTAGCTTTCCATACTATTGGTGCAGTATCTTCTGGGCAAGCTTTAGGGGTTGGGAGGGTGAGATACTGTTTTGCAATATTTCCCTCCCTTCTGCAAAGCCAATTCCAGTCAGTGTTGGTGATAGAAATTGAATGCATATAATGAGAGAAGAACAGCTAAGTCAACAAGTGTTAAATGTGTGCAAGTTTACAGAAAGATACCCTTAAATATTTAACTTAAGAATTTGATTTTGTAAAAAAAATAATGTTCAGAAACTCAGGATTCTATGTTGATCATTAAAAAAGCATTTTCATGTTATGTACGAAAACTTGGATTTTAGTCTACTATATATTTTTGCTTTCTTTCAAGTTTTAGGAAGTTATCAGTATTATAAGGTGATTTCATGAAACCTACTATCAAAACTGCTGGGAATTGTTTCATTAAAAACTTTGGCACAGAAATCTAAATGGGTGACCCAATGATCAAGGGCACTTTAATTCAAGCAGGTGAATACAAACCAAAAATTAATACCAGAAATTAAGCAAATAATGTCTGGAGAGAAAACATTCTAAGTAAATAAAGTGATGTTCTATTGGTAAAATTATTTCATTACAGGATTTTAATTATTGATATCTTTTTACACAAAATGCTTTTTAAGTACAAATTGTTGAGGAAGTTTTTGACAGACTGTTTACTTCTACTCTTGTTATGATAGAAAATAGAAATAAAATGTGCAGATTATTCTAAAATACTCTAGTTACATTGAAATGATTCAAAAGAAAGATAATGTGTATTTTTAGGATGGAAGCAAATATAGACAGCTGTGCCAAAGTAATAAATTATACTAAAACACTAAACAGTATTTAAATATTTATCTACAATTCTGAACACTTATACATAAAATTAAAGCTGTTGAGTAATAACATACGCAAGAAAAATGTATATCAGAAACAGCTGAAACTTGGAGAATACAGAATTAGTACACTATAACTGCACACTATTTTGAATCTATGTTTATTTATAATAGCCTTTTAAGATGCCTAATTTCTTCCTCAAATTTATTGTTAAACAATAAGTTGGTCTCCATTATACTATTAATGGAAAAACATTTAAAGGTCTGCTGTAAGAACTGAAATTGGCAAGATGGGAATCAATTATTATCAGGCCTGAAGGAATTGTTATAAAAATATGGAACAAGTGTCTCTAATTTAGAAGACTTAGAAAAGATTGACACACGTTTATTGATTTTAAAAGGTAGGAGGAAAGGGCTGAATTGCAACCTTAGCTTGACATTTTAACAGGATTTTATTTCTGTTTTGCAGTAGGCAGAACCTACAAAATATGATACACAAATTGTCAGTAACTTAATAAAAAACATGGGACATATTAATGAGCAGGATGTAACAATTTATGCATTATATCAATAATAATGGGAATGAAATGTAAGTAATTGCAACAAAAAAAGCTTCATGTACAATAATGATTTATTAGTTTCATGAGTACTGCTGAAAGTACTTTCCTCTGTGCTTAGTGATAAGACGTGAGTTCTGTCTTGTTCAGGTTGAAATGTGGCATATGCTTTTTCAAGGAGAAAAAATATAGGCCAGACAGAAACATAATTTAAGACAAGAAATAATACTCACCGATTCATATTTAAATATTCTCGCAATTCAATAATCAGTGGCCGGAACATCCCCATTTCAGTCAATAGGAGGTCAATTTCCTTTCAGCAGCTTTGGATATTCATGAGAAAAAGTAATGTAATATAAAAGCCCTGAAGAGAGAAATATCTTCATGAAACAAATACAGTATGCAGCTTTTTCATTATTAAACAAACACGCAACTCTGGAGTTTTAGAATTAACAATTTCTCCAATTCCCTTATTAAGAAAAATATAATTGAAATAACAAAATACAGATAGTCCTTGGCTTACAACCATTTGTTCAGTGACAGCTTAACATTACAATGATGCTGTAAAAATGGACTTAGCTATGGCTGATGAACATCTTGTGATCATGTGATCAAAATTTGGCACTTGGACTTCGCCTGCACTTACAACTATTGAGGTGCTTCAACTCCCTCACCCACTAATTTCCTGCCCAATCTATGCTCTTCTGACTGCCCTGCACCCTGCTTCGCAGTCCCTGAATCGTGTGGCTCTAAACCTGCTTGTCACACCCCAGGAGCTTCAGCCTTCCCCAGCAAGCATTCATTCATCCACCTCCTTCTCTCCCAGTTCCTTGCATTGACCTTTTGTGTCTTCCGAACTTCTTTTCCAACCCAGCTTCTCCAACAAACATTTCCTGCTTCCCTACTTCTATTCCTTCTTTCTGAAGACAGCACTCTTTACTTAAAGCTGTACTATCTTTATAAAGCTTGCTAAATCAAGAGTTCTAATGAACTCTTTTGATATGAGACGACTGAGAAAACAGCCTTTGCTGAAAAATTCTATTCCATATTTAGCTTTGGTTATTTTATAATTTTGGATTATACTGTGCCTGTATAAAGTAATTACAATAAGGATTACTCTTCAATCAGATTAATAACACAGTACATTGAGTCCCATTTACAATGGCAAAATATCGTACTTTTGCAAAATAAAAAAACCAAACAAATTAACAATACTAGCTAATGAAAAGATCATTCCTCTGCAGAACAGTTATAGATGTGTCTGATGGGCCTTGCTAAGGAAAAGAATCCCTCAGACCAAAAGCATCTTTGATAATGTAGTAAATCATCCCACACTGTTTTGTGCTCACAACTAACAGAGGCTATCTTTTCCTGGAAGATCCTTTGTTCTGGAAACAATCTAATTTATCCTCTAACATTAGCCCTATGGGGAATCTCTCTATTTCATGGGTTTGGCTTCCCACTAAGCAGATTCAATAGGAATTAAATCTGTCCCTACATGGGATCAGTTAACCAGAGTAGGGATTCTGAGAACTTTTCATGAATTTTAGTAAAGAACAAAGAAACATCAGATAATATTAAGACAGTGGATGCAAGTGGAGAAAGAACAAGGAACTCTGAAGTTTTTTTTCCTGAGATAATGAAAAGTATATTTTTCTTTCATGAATGTAACTATTTCTTTAAAAATTAAATTATGCTACAAATAATCATAATTTTAAGACATTAACTACTTCTGTGTACAAAGCAAATTACATAAAGTCTGCATTTAGTCATACAATTATCACTCCCAATGAAATAAAGCCTTACACATCTTGATAATTGTTATATGCAGCTAGTCCTCGATTTATGACAATTGAGCCCAGAATTTATGTTGCTTAGTGAGACAGTTAAGTGAGTTTTGCCCCACTTTATGACCTTTCTTATCACAGTTAAGCTAGTAACATGGCTGTTAAGTGAATCTGGGTTCCTCACTGACTCTTTGTATTTCTTTTTCTTTCCTTTTTTGTCTGCACTTTTAGCTTTGCTTTTCCTTTTTAATTTAATATTAGTTTTTCTTAGTTTTTCTTTTTCTAGTTTTTTTAAAAGAAATTTAATGTTAGTTTTTTTAAAAAAGCTACATACTCTCATTAAGAACGGCAACTAGTAATATACAGGTTATGACCATATCAACGTAAGTTAACATATTAAGTTAATTAGTCATCTTGACTAGATGACTATTTTCTAATCTCATATTTACAACAATTGTATTAATCATAACACAATTTGCACATACCCGTTTTCCATTATTATGGAATTTTTTTATAGGTAGTCTCGATTAATAACCACAATTAAGTCCAAAATTACTGTTACTAAGTTATTAAGTGAGTTTTGCTCCATTTTATGACCTGTAGTAGTTAAATTAGTAACATGGTTAAGTGAATCTGGGTTCCCCACTGGTTGTCAGAAGATCGCAAAAGGGACATGCTTGCCAGAAGGTCACAAAAGGAGACACTGCAAGCGTTATAAATATGAGTCAGTTGCCAAGCATCTGAATTTTGATCAAGTGACTAAGGCATTAAGATGATGACTTGGTGTATCATATTGCAGGAAGAACAGAGAAATATCTGGGAACCTGTTTCTATTTTCACCAACAGATGGGGCAAAGTCTTTCTTGTGTAGAGATGTTCAAGGTCTATTGCTTATTTTGGAAAAAATAGCTCTTCTATTTAATTATATATCTATACTAAATTTCTCCAGCATATGTGTTTTAATGTGGATTATAAATTCTATATTGCTTACTTAGGAACAAGGTAACTCAATATAGTCTACTTTTGCAGACTATTAAATTTTCATAAGCAGTATCTGTATTATTCTGAGCAATAACGGATACTAATAAATATCCAGTGCATCACTGATTTCAATTCATTATGTAATTCTTATTTGTCTAAACAAAAGAGGGAGGGAGGGAGGGAGGGAGAGAGAGAGAGGGAGAGAGATTTTTAATATACTGTATATATTAACTGAAGGATTTTGCACAGCCGATAAAGATATCTTCTGTTGACATCACAAACAAAAACTTGCCAGGACAATTTTTATGAAATAAGTGAAACTGTGTCTGACCTTTGACTGGAAAGATCCAGACTCAGGTTACTAATCATAGAGGCTTAGTAGGTTACTAAGTCTACTCACTTTCTCTCAGCCTAATTTATTTAACAAGATTAGGAAAACAACTGAAGAAGAAGTGTTCTGTATACCATTGTGAGCTCCCAGAGAAATGGTGGACATAAATTTAAATATGGTAGTCCTTAATTTACAACAGTTCATTAGTGACCATCGAAGTTGCAACGGCACTGAAAAAAGTGACTTATGACATGTTTTTTACACTTTTCACTTAAGTGTGAAAAACTTAAACTTATGTTTTTCACACTTATGACTATAGCAGCATCCCCATGGTCATATGATGAAAATTCAAACGCATGACAACTGACTCATATTTATGAAGGTTCCAGTGACTGGGGTCATGTGATCCTTTTGTAACTTTCTGACAAGCAAAGTCAATGGGCAAGTCAGACTCACTTAGTAATCATGCTCTTACCAACTGCAGTGATTCACTTAACAATTGTGATAAGAAAAGCCGTAAAATGGGACAAAACTCACTTAACAAATGTCTTAGCAGTAATTTTGACTCAATTGCGGTTGTAAATCAAGGAATATCTATAAACAAACATTCCATAATAGAAAACAGGGGTATCTGCAAATTGTGTTATGATTAACACAATTGTTGTAAATATGAGATTAGAAAATAGTCATCTAGTCAAACTATTTTGAAAACAATTTTGTTTATTGGAAGAAAATTATTTTTTATCTTGTTTAGAGAACTGTCTACTTACACTCATTTATTTGGACTTTATTATATGCAATTGGTAGAGGCAGCTCATCATATTTCTGACTATTATTTAAGTAAACCAACATCTGCATAATGAAACTTTGCCTCATTTTGTTTCTTGTTTCTACTGGTCCAAAGGAGAAAGATACATGTCTCAATTGCCAGTATAGGTTTGTGTGTATGTGTGTGGCGGAGGGATGGGGGGGGGGGGGGGGAGGGATTTGTACAAGTATGAAAAAAATATGTATTTTACAAATTCTTTTCCAAAGCACTTTATTTACCAGCTAAACATTTAAATTAGAGGGTATTAGTATCTTAAAATTGGACTGTAGCTAACTGGTCTATTTTAATTCTTGATGAGTTTCAGAAATGATGTTTTAATACATTGAGAAGAATGTCAGAATTTGCTGATAATTTACTTGACACTGAACAATCTGATATAACTGATTGGAAAGCATGAGGGAGGGTAATTTTTGCTTTTAGTATCAGTCAGCAGTTGTTTTACTTTCTTGACTACATAGTGTACAAAGGATTAAAAATACCAATTTCAATATTAAAAAGGCACATTATAGGAGAAATAATTGGCCTGAATTGAATAACTCTAATTTCTGACACTACGTATAACTCTACAAATAACAAGACTGACAGGAAAAAGCCCATAACAATTAAATGTTCATGTATTTCTCATCATTTAAATTTGTGAAAATATAACATTTAGAGTGACATTTAGAACATAATAAGTAATCTTAAAATTCTAAATTGATGGTCCTAATTAGAAAACATTTTATCCAGTAAGTCATAAATATTAGGAATTATATACAAATATATAAATAATAATGGAAAACTTATTTTAGAAATAAATCATGTTTCAAAAACAGACCTATTTCTTTCTCTAAGGTTGAGCTTTGAGAAAATTGGTTCTACCAGTTTGCAATGGACATCTGCTTTGTAAAATGTTCATTGGCTATCACGTGTGACATCACAATCCCTCCTTTCCTAGTTGATCAAATTGTTTAAATAAAACAATCACTTTAATCAATTAGAAGTAATGCAGCATTTATATACCGGTAATTTAAAATAATAGACCTTATAAGGAGCAAGGAGAAATAAAAAAGTTACTAGCACTGCATCTGTCAACTTTATAAGTCAGGAGAAAGGCACGCTTAGGATATAGTGCAAATCTTCTATGAATCTGCATGCAAAAATTTCTCACAAAATATTATAGTACCCTCTACAGAAATTTATGCACATTACATTTGTCTTTTACATCACAAAATCAGAGAGTTGGAAGGAATACCAGATATTCTCTAATCCAATTTCCTGTTTGGTTCATGATTTATTACATCACTGACCATGCATTCTGTCTAAAGATCTCTAGCTAAAGAGAACATACCTTCATGTGATAATCTGTTCTGTTACCTAACAGGTGGTGTGGTGTGGTGTGATGTGGAATGGGATGGTACACCTTTGAAAACATGGTTCTTCCATTAACATTGGGGATCCCACTGTGAGCCTGCAAAGTGGCTATATAAGGCTAAATGATGGTTGTTCCTCTACTATCTGCAGTGGTTTATTTTGTGATTTATGTTTTCATTTTTGTTGTTATATGTTTGATACTTTTATACTGTGGTGATATGGTTTAATTGCTACTATACTTGTAAGCTGCCAGAGTGAGATGAGCTGCTAAATAAGCCTGGTAATAAATAAATAAAATAGTAAGAAAGATAGCATTTGCCTTTTTGCAGCTGTTCATATGGTCAAAACAACACAGGATTTTTTGCAAGTGCACTGTAACCATCATTTTTAATCATCTCCTTATCTATAACATTTCCCTCTCAAAGCAAAATCAAGAACCTGAAAAATATATTCATCTGTAAAGTTTCTCATTGAATTAATAGAAACAGAAAAAGAACATTAAAACATATCCAAGTGGATCCTCTGACCTATCCCTATTTGTTTTTAACTGTGGTAGTAAAATGTCAATTTTTAAAAAAATAATTTGTTCACATGATGCTGCCTTTAACTAGTCCCTAGCCTATAAGGGAGAAAGGCTTAAGAAATGCTTATTTGTTAAAAATCCCTTATTCTGACAAATTTAGTGTCAAGGTGTATTAAGCAGAGAAATCAGATGACCAGAAACAAATGCAACAGAGACAGGACTGGGATCAGCAATAGATTCTGCAAATTTTATGCTGGAATTGTTTTTCAGTGAATTCAAGAATGGGTGAATAGCATTTCAATTTTACAATAGGAAAAAGCTGATAATAGCAATAGCACTTAGATTTATATACTGCTTCATAGTGCTTTACAGCTGTCTCTAAGTGGTTTAAATAGTCAGCATATTGCCCCAGTAACCTGGGTCATTTTACCGATCTTGGAAGGATGGAATGCTGAGTCAATCTTGAGTCGGTCAGGATCAAACTGCTGGCAATTGGCAGAGTTAGTTTGCAATACTGCATTCTAACCATTTTGCCAACACCGCTCTTATAAGATTGCTATAAATGATATGCTTGCTATGGGTGCCATAGTTTTAACTCTGGAATAACTATCTGCTTTTACATCACATCCCTATTATAAATTCCTAGTATATTGTATATTCCCCCTTCAAATCTTGCTCGGGTACAAGGATGGAAAATATAGAAAAAAGAAAAAAACTGATATTTCCAGTAGAACCAGCAATTTTTGTATTTTGGAAGGCGCAACAGAAGATCAGCTAATTCAAGCAGGGAGAGCATGTACATGGGCTAGTGCTTCCCAGACCTTAGGTAAATAGGCATTCTAGCAGAGAAGTTATTCTATACTGAAAGATGATCAACCTCTTTCAGTCTTAATTACCTGCCACATTATTATACATTGCGAAAGGTACTTGAGACCTATTTAATAGCTACAAGGTCAGAAAGGCATTTGTGCCTTTTCTCTTCCCTCCTGAGGCTCCTTAAATATCTTGAAAAGATACTCCAGAAAAATACCAGAAGGATTCTTACTTTTGAACAGTGTTACACTGGGTACTGCAACAAAAAAAAAAGGAAATTAGCCATAACTAAATAAAAAACTTATGTGAACAATTACACTACCAGAATCTTTTAGGCATCTGTTGAAGCTTTGTTTTTCAAACTGGGCCTACATTTTTACCCAAATTTTACTTGTTTGATGTATATGGTTTAGATTTCATTTTATTTTGATTCTATTAATAATTAAATACTTCATTTTTCTTGCCTTATATTAATGGCCCCTCAGAAATTCATGACTCCCATCATTATGACATTTTTGAAATTGTTGAAGACTTGGCTATTTTCTAAGATGATTTATAAGCTTATGGGTGTTATAAGCTTATCTGTTCTCCTGGCTGAGCATATGTTTCTTATATATATATATATTTAATTTGCAAGATTACCAGTCTCAAAAAGTCATATGCCCTTGAAATGATTTCATCATTGTGGCAATGAGTGTAACATTGATAATGTAATATTAAATATTAATATTTAAAGACAGATGTGGTCACTAAGGACTTAGACTTAATGACGCATAATCAATAAAATAATTTTTGCATATTGCATTTTATTTGTAAGCAAATAGGAGATTTTTAATACTGGATAGTTGTATACAAATATATTAAAATGATGCAATTATGTTTATTTGCATATTGATCCTTTATATAAATTTGGTCAATATTCCATATTTACTGAACCCCATCCCCCATATTATAACTCCTGTTACTTAGAAAGAGCCTCAACTCTCTAAAAACAGGGGTGTCAAACTTGCGGCATGCAGGCCGGATGCGTTACATGCTGGCCACTCCCACCCCCATTTTAGCAAAGGGAAAAAAGTTGCAATACGTCACATCATGTGACATTGCGAGTTTGACACATGTGCTCTAGAGGTTTTAGTGCTAGAAGGACTATGAAGAAAAATTAGTTGGAGTAATTCTAGCTATCAATAATTATCAACATTAAGGCTGCATTCCTATACATATTTACCGAGGGAATGTCTTCACTGATAAAAACAGATTTCAGAAACTGGATATTTTTCAGTGATAAGGTTTGCAACTCAAATCAACAGTTTATCAGATTACCTGAGCATACAGCAGTGTGGTACTTCTAAATTCTAATGAAGCATTTCCCCTTTCAATGCTCAAAAATTTAGTGTTTTTGAATGTTATTTTTTTCCACTGAAATGGAACCTGGGGAGCAAATGCCTGAAGAAAGAAGAAGTGTACACATTTTTCCCCTTTCTTGAAGCATTATCATCTAGCTGACCAAAGGCATTATGATGAATATGGTAAATTACAAACTCTACAATGGCTACAAAAAGCCTACACACTCCTGTTAAAATACCAGGCTTCTGACACGGAAAAAAAATCAAAGATAAATCTCTTCAGAGTTTTTCTACCTTTAATATAACATAAGCTGTATAGTTCAGTTAAAAAACAAACTGAAATCTTTTTCATTTCTTCAGCACCATTGTAATGATTGCTAAACAAATGGTGGTAAATCAAAGATTATCTATATATGTATAGCCTGAATGATTCTTACCAAACATAATGTGCATTTTGCATATCTGCACATTTATATTCAAGAAGCTTTACAAGAGAGTAGTTCTAATTGGAAACTACCTTTCTAGGGCTGCATTTCTGATCCAAATCATATCATCTTAGTATTAATACTTAAACAACATAACAAATGAACGCATGATCCTAACACTTTATGCACTTTATCCAATCAAATAATACATATTTGTGGTACTATAATTCCATTCACTGTTTATTAAATGGTAAATCTTAAAAATTGGTTATTATTAAATGGTAAATCTTAAAAATTGGTAACAAATACTATAAAAATCAAATCATTATGATTATTAGACTTACTGGAAAATTAAATTACTTTTAATTAGTTTCATTTCCAATAGTTTCTTTAATTATTCTTACTCTGTAGTAAACAGTGAGGTGAGAACATAATTTCATTAAAAATACCACATTGTTCACTGACTTCTTAATGTACTTCTTAATGATCACCACTTAGCTGTGATCAGGTATTCTCCTGTTCGAGTGACAAGATGCAAGTGTCTGTGCTTGAAGTGGGAGATTTTTCTCAGAAAGTACACTTTCTGCTGTCTGGAACTAGCCTATGGTTGCCATGGAGGCCATTAACTCCTAAACCTCCCCATTGAAAGTTGGGGAAATTCCAACACCAGTCACTATATTTGATCTATTCTTTGTCTTGGGAGAAGCTGATGGAACTATTAAAAAAAACCACAATCCCTCTAACATTGGTAGGCCATACTATTATATATAAACATGGAGCAAATCCCACACTCACCCACACTGATATTACCCAGTTGGATAATGAAATGTGTGTAAGCAAACAACCAAGGTCAGAGAGCACCAAGGACTCCATGCTTTCTAGTAAGTACATTTTGGATTACAGCCTATGCATAAGTACTTAATTATAAAATTCAACAATCAAGTAACTTCCTCAGCACAATGTTATCAATTTATCACCAAAAAGCTTGAAGCCAGTCTGTGACAGCCTTCAATTTTGCTGACTCCAAAATAAAGAGAACAAGGAGACAACATCATGAGCCAATCAGTGCTATTTCTCCAGCTAGCAAATGGAGAGTGCAAAAACCACTCATTCGGATTCTGACCCTTCCTATTATTTGTCCAAAAATAATAGCTGCCAAGCTGTCATTCCTTTACTTTGTTGCACTGAGAAGACTTCTACTGAGGAATGTACTACAAATTTCACAATTACTGTAATGGTTACAACGTTGCTGAAAAGATGGAAATACAAAAGGAGAAAGGCAGAGAAGAAACAATAGCTTCAGACAGATATCAAGACAGACATTCCTTCAGAAAGACATTCCTCTTAAAGGAAAAAGTTTGAAGCAATCCAGAACCCTTTACCTCTTACCCAACTCTAACAAAAAGAAAATTGCTAAAACAAAACATCAAGATGTATCCTGGGATTTTGCATGTTGGATATATAAGAGAAATGAAATACAGATAAAACTCTTGTTTCCTTTGCCTGGCTACTGTACCTTAAGGTAATGCTTCCAAAGTGTTCAATGGAATCCTAAGATTCCATGAGAACTTAATTGGATTCCATAAAAGACTAAAAGCAAACAAAAACAAAAACAAACCCTTTTATTCACTAGAGCTTTGACTATTGATAGGAGATTGTAAGACTTAAAAAAAATTAACAGGCTTCACAGCCTGAAAAAGTTTGAAAATCCCTGTCTAAAATAACATTTGCAAGTATTTGCACAGTCAAAACTGCTCATGTGAGTTACATTTTAAGGTGAAACCACCAAAACTATATGCATTTGTTGAATCACACACACAATCTGAATGCATATTGAGTGGGACTTGGAAGCTATTAAGACACCTTTCCCTTTTAAGATCCTGTGAACAGAACATACATCAGCTGAAGCCCAGAAGCCAAATGAGTCCCACCAATGAAAAAACAGGCCACCCACAAACTCTGCAAAGCAAAAAAGATTACTTCTTTTGGTGCAATTTTGGATATACCACCACTGAACCAGAAATAAGCCAGCTCAGCTGGTGAATGCAGGCAACAGTGTAAGATCTGAAGCTGGTCCTGGGGTGGTGGAAAGACCTTGTGTGGAAGTGCTTTCACCCAGAAAATGACTTAAAGACATCTACACTGCTGAAACCAAGCAGAAACTGTAAGTTAGACATTTTTTATTAGCTTTGGCCCTAAGCCTTAACATCTTGGCGCACACACAAACTTTCCTTGTTCTTGCCTATCTCAATATCAAAAATAACTTAATTTATGTATTTTCAATTTATAGGTCACTTTTAAAACATAGAAATAGAACTACGGTATAAAAAAATAGCTGTCCAATTTTACATCCTGCTTTCCTTCCAAGAGCTCAAACAATGTACATCACACTCTCCCTTCCCATTTTTTCTCACAACCCAGTGAGAAATGATATTGGGTGGAGAGGGAATGACTGATCTAAAGTCATGTAGTGAGTTCCATGGCTGAGGGTCAGTTGTATCTGGGTCCTAGTCCTAGTCCAACATTTTAATAAGTGGGGAGAATATTAGATGCAATAAAAGACAGGCTTTTATTTATTTAGCAAAAAGGACTCATGTCCAATCCCACATTTATATTTATTTATATGCATGATTATATAAATATATAAGAGATGGAAGGATTAAATTACAATAATATATAATAATTGGCATTCATATTTTATTACAAGGGATCTTAAAAATAGCTGAAAATACTATTTTTAAAAAAGGAAATTTATTTATTTGTTTCTTATATGCCGCCCTAGGACTCAGGGTGGCTCACAGAAATCAAGGAAATCATTAACACACAGAGAGAGAGAGAGAGAGAGAGAAAGAGAGAAAGAGAGAAAGAGAGAGAGAGAGAGAGAGAGAGAGAGAGAGAGAGAGAGAGAGAGAGAGAGAGAAAGGAATTATTTACATTTACAGGGCTGCTCATAAAAATAATCTGTTTCACAAATACATAAAGCATTGCAGTACTGTTCACAATGTGATGGGTCTTTTTCAAAAGTGTTTAAGACTCTACCTATCACAACAGTTATCATTAATTGTAATGAGTTCAGGGGGTGGAGGAGGGAAATTGATCTACAGAGCATGCAGGAATCACACAGACAGCTTGCTAATCAAGGACAAGTTTTTAAAGGCCTGAAATTTTAATTTTATTTGTAGTCCGCTTCTAGGGTAAAAAATAGAAAAAAACTAAATTAAACAATTATTTAACAGAACAGTTTATAGAAAAATGTCATTTTAAAATATATTTTACAACCTAAATTAACAATATAGATTGGTTTTTGAAAATTACATGATACCTGAACAGCATTAAAGATAAATACACAAATTTCTACTAGAAATAAAATTCATGCAGGATTTAGAATTAAAATAAACCCTCTGCGTTGAATCAGAAGAACTAATGTTTACAAGTAGTATCTAACCTAGAGTCTAGGATGATATATAGTTCAAAGTAATAGTTTGAACTTAATAATAAGATGTATGTGTATGAAAACCCAATGTTCCCAGTTTATTGGGATTGCATTCACTGATTCCAACTATAAATTGGGCAATTCATTTCTTATTTTCAGCAAGAAAAATATGTTTTGATTTAGTTATCTATGATGGGCAATATGTTCCTTTCTTTTTGCAAAGCTGAGTACATGGCTGAAAATATCCTGCATCTTTATTTTATTAGATATATATAATACAGTTCTTTTAAAATTAGCAATAAAATTATTTTTACCTCTAAATAAATATTTATTTCTTTTCAACTCATTTAACTTAAGTACATTGTGAATGTTTACAAAGATGTTATGGTTCTTCCCACCTCAAATATTGGTCAATCAATATATTGAGTATAACTACTTGTATCACCATTAACATCCCATCCTAAATTCTGCCTTCGTACATTGGTTATATAAACAATCAACCTTGGGGAAAGCTAGTTTAAATCTGGCTTGGGTTAACATTGCATGAAAACGAAATTGAAAGCTGACAAAGCTTCTTATAAGTATCTATTTAAAAGAACAATTCTGGGCTCCACAGAAGATTCCTAGGCATTTGTAGAACAGAAACATGTTGCATCCATGTATTTGTATGGAAATGTATCCATTTGCCCAGAGAAAAGGAACAAAAACCTGAGACAGTAGGAAGTATCCGGGGAAGGGGGAGATTAGTAGGAAAAGCTAGCTGACCAATTTGTCTTTGACCCATTTACCTATAATGGGTGTTCTGTAGCCAGCTAGGTGCATTATGACAGCCATTTTGTGAAAAGAAAAGGCTCCCCCAACAGCCATTTTGTGAGAGTTCCCCTGATATGTTCACAAATTCCAGCTATACCCACCAGCTCCTCAAATTATCATCTCCAGTCATATGTAACAGTTCTTCACATATACTTTTGTTCCAGAGCTTTATTTTGTATAATTTTCAATAAGAGAATAACATACACTAGATAAAACTAAGAACTGTCTGCTATCCTGACACAATAGATTTGGTAACTGCTGAATCTCACTCTTTCAGGCACAGAGAAATCTGTGGCAATTTCTTTTATATTACTAGCTCTTGAGGGTGCACACACACACACACACACAACTAGCTTGCAAAGGACTGGGCCAATTATGCACAAGCTTTATCAGTAACTATAATCCAGGCATTACATACAATTTACTGCACAGCCAATTAAGAATAAACATTTAAAAATACTAAGGTAACAAATATAAATGAATTTCCAAACTTGAAAATAGCACAAATTCAATCATAGTCTGTTACATTCAGAGATTGAAAACTGAATTTAAACTACATTTATTAAATAATTCAGTGATTGACAATTAAACATACAAAGGGTAAGGTGTAATGAAGATTTTCTCATCTGAACACTTTCCATAGATCAAAATATTATCTCCTTTTTCAATCCCAAGACTATAAAACAGTTTTTATGCAATATAAACATCATCCAAATCAAACTATAACTAAGAGTATAAATAGTGTTAACTTAATGTAGACAGTTCCTTCAAGATTACTTGTTCTTAATTTATTTGAATAATATGCACAAAGATGCTTTGCTCTACTGTAATTTTTAGCAACTTGAAGAAACCTTAGCAATATTCTTACACTATTACATACTAAATAGTTGTTAAACAGAAATGTTCAAAATCATTACAGATGGAAGTTATGAAACATTACTGGAAATACTTCTATTCAAAGAGGATTGAAGGAATAAGCCTATGTGTCTGTATTCTACTGACTTTTATGATATTTTTCCCTAGAGAGTCTAGCAATAACTACTACAGTACCTAGCTTCTATTTACTGTCTGGATAGGTAGAGGGACTGCACACCAGTTGCAAAGTTAACACCTGACAATGGATTACATAAAGTTATCTTCCTTTTATGAGCTGCTTAAAAGGGCTGTTTGTATAGTTGAGAATGGTTTCTAAACATATCCCTTTTTTTCTCTTAGCATTTTCAACATCCATCTTTAAATTTGCTACAAAAGAGCACATTTAAGAATGCCACTGAAGCATTTGTGAAAAGAACCAGTAGCAGCAGTATTTTGGGACTTAAGTGGATTCTGGAGATAATGCAGATCCAGCTAACCCTTGAATACTGGCAAGGATAAAAAAACGATGTCAAATGTAGTATTTCTTAGCAATATAGTGCTCTTTCACATCTGCTATCCCTTACTTTTTTTACAGTTTCTTACAGGATATTGTATGTTATCATGGCAATTACATTTTAATTGCCTCAAAAACAAAGACATCATCCACTACTCCTTCAGTAAGCTTACTTTCTTAAGTATTTTTCTCTGATTAATCATCTACTAAAGTTTCTGGTTTTTATTCTGGACCTCCTTCCTGTTGCTTTCATTGACTGCCCACCCACCCTTTTGTCCCCAAATACATAACATTCAAGTTTCAGTACTTCCCTTCAGCCCCCTCTAATTTCCATGCCTATCAACTCTCTTTGGAATACAACAACATCTCAGCAGTTGAAATAGTGGCTGGAGTGGAAGAAAGAGGGTAATCAACAGCCTTTACAGCCAAATACTATTTACAATTAAGCTGAATTTAAATAGATCACAGAAAATAACTAAGAGGAGATTGTTCCAAACTGAAAATATAATTCTATAGAAGTAACTCTTACTAATTCTGCATTGCAAATCTTTTTGCTGTAAATAATGATTGCAAAGATGGATGCTTTTGTATTGTCTACCATTTGTCAGACTGGGAAATACTTAGAGGGATCATTTTGAATGTGTATGTCAGCTTGGAGCCAGAATTATTCAGCTAGGATGAACTAATATGTTGAAAATAGCAGAACAGATTTTCCTATGGATGCCATCCACAGCAAAATGTACCTAATCACCCCTGAGAAAACCTCTTTCCTCCAGCATTGCAAATCCTTAGCCAAATAATACCTATTCCGATTGTTAGAAAGAAAAGACTAATCAAAGATAAACTCTCTCTCTTCAATATTCCAATTGCTTCACTGCTGTGAACCTAATTTTAAAATATACTATTCATGGATACTTAGAACCATGCTAGACTCTAGAGTCTAGTAAGTAAAGCCAACTAGGAATAAATAAGTGAAATAGCCATTGGTGCTTTTGAGTAGGAAAATTAAATTTGTAAAAAGTACATTTAGAAAAGGAACAAAGTATGCCCAGGTAACGTTGAACTCCAACATTAGCTGATTATAGCCTTAGTGATCATGACCAATAGTTGGGATGATAGAACAGCAATCCAGTATCTGGAAGGCCCTATATTTCCCTACTTTTAAAATCTATATTTTATGCTTTGATTCTTTCTTTTGCATTATAACAATTGTATAAGCAAACTAAAATGGATTATTGTAATAGTAAAAAATATTTTAAAAAGAGGACAGTATAATTGAAAAGCAATAAACTGAAAGAGTATAACTTATTTTTGCAATTATATGTGAATTGTACCGCCCATTGGTATTTGTCTAAATGTTTAAGAACATCTATTATGCCTCTATTATTACCAATGTTTTTTCATGATTAGTACCAGGTAAATCAATATGAATAGTTAACATTTAAAAATATACATTGTATTATTAGAAATATAGTGTTTCCATATTCTGCACTTTAAGCATTCACTCTTTATATCCTCCATAAGTGGAGAAGTATGACATTCTCATTTTTGAGGGTGAAGGTTCGTTCTCTGAGCTTGTGGGTTGGTTTCCGAACATCTCATTACCAGGCTAAGTAACATCTTCAGCGGAGTTTAAGGGATTTCGGTGTCAGTGTTCTTCTGTTTATAAACACTAACACTGACATCCCCTAAACTCCACTGAAGATGTTACCTAGCCTGGTAATAAAACGTTCAGAAACCAACCCTCAAGCTCAGAGAACGAACCTTCAATCCTCACCCTACATCCAAGCTACAGATATTCGCCACTATTGCATTCTCATTTTTCCAATTTAAATTTAAAACAATAGTTCATAAACAAATGAATATTAACTAGTCTTTAACATGAAATTTAATTTTAGAAATTGAGAAAGAGAAGAGATCATGTTTTTCTACCCTAAAATGGTTGTGACCAAAAAAAGGGAACCAGATTTCACGAAAGGCTTAGGAGAAAACAAACAACCAGAGATGCTTGATTTTACACACCTTCGCTATTATTTTCTACATCCTTTATTTTAACAAACCTATTAGTTAAGAGTGAAGACTTGGCTCCACCTAATTTCCTATTAAAATGTGGGTGGGAAAGAAAAAAATAAAACTTTAAATGAAGTAAGCAAAGAACTTTGCTTCCTTTTGAAAGATCAGTGAGCCAATACATTTTTAAACTATAAGAACTTAAAACCTTTTAACAGACAGAACAGTATTTATATGCAGGTGGCTAGAGATTCTGCTTATGTTGCAGTTTACCATTGTAAGATCATGCCCATCTATCAAAGCAAATAGCTAATTTTTTAAAACAATGCTTCATTTTTTGTATATTAAAATGTTTCAATGATAAAAATAGCATAGATATTAAAGAACCATTGTATCAATATAATTACATCAGAACGTATGTTTAGATGAAAATGCAGTATTAGCAATACAGTAATAATTTCAACAGCATAGTAGCTATATAACAAACAACATTTGAAAATGAATTGTTACAAAAGCTCAATCCATGTTTAAAGGCCAAGAATTCCCAATTGAATCAATGCTAGGGACATATAACGTCTATCACCTGATCTCCCCAAATCTTGCTATTTATATCTACATGCTAATAAGATTGAGACTTCAAATTACAAAATATATTCCAAAAAATACTTTTAAGGTGCTTAAGCTGTAATGTTGTAAAAAAAAAAAAGAAGTTACAAACATCTTACTTGAAATTGACCTGTAAGATTCTAACTTGCAAACAAAGAAGTACACACACAACTAAGCAACAACAGCATGAAGTCTTCCTGTTGCCTATCACCATTCCATCACTAGCTATGCCATCTCTTCCAACAATATGCTACTTATTAAAACAATTGCTACTTTGCCTACCAGTTATTTCTTCCAACTCTTTTGCTGCTCTCCAGCCACAAATGGCAACAACTATGAACATGCACACAACTGTTTTAGCTTTCAGCAACTATGCTATACCTACCCAGTTCTTATGCAGTTCTTAATCTCCTTAAAGTGTCTTTCTTCCAGCATCCTGCAAGTTTAATGTCTACTAGTTTACTTCTCCCCCCCTCCCACCTTTTTTTCTGCCCCCTGTCCTCAAGCTATCTCACAGAAGCCTATGGGTTCAATACACTCCTAGCTCTCCCTGTACTCCAGAGCACAGCCTGTTTACCAAAGCAGAGTAAAAAGTCTGTCTCAGATCTTCAAAAGTCAGTTGTTGGCCAATATCTTTGATCGGGCAAATCCTGTCACAACTATTCACCTTTTCATTTGGGAGGGCTGGCTCCTATCTTCTTCCCCGCTCCCTCTAAGAGGGGCCGGCGCTTTCCCCTTCTCGGTGAGCACAACCTTCCTTGTCCCCTTTAAGTAGGGGCTGAGAGAAGAAAGGGTCTTCCCCACCCACCCTCTACTCTTTAGGGGGTCAAGACCTCTTCCCCTCTGCCGGCCTGCCGAAACGCGTGAGCGACATTCCCTCCAAATCAGAAGGTGGGGCTTAAACGAGCACAGCCTTCACGTCCCCAATGTGGAATCTGAGCTTCAAAGGGGTGGAGCCCCCTCAAACCTTCCACTACAATTGGGGGGTTGAGTCTCCCCAACCGGCTATAACCACGCATAAAAGAGCCCTTTCTACCTGAGGAAGGGCTCTCCTACTTCCCCCTATTTAGGGTCTAAACCCCAAGGGGGTAAAGCCCCCGCCCCCCCTCCGGCCCCTTTATTTACCGCCATCATCAGCACGCGCGAGCTGTCACCAAGCGCGAGACACCCCAACCGGTACACGACACGCCCCCCTCGCCCGCTATTGGCTGCCAACTTCACTCCGCCCCTTATTGTCATTGGATAATGCGCCCGCCACACATTATTTCCATCCCACCCCCGGCATGTGACGCTTTCACTATTCAGCTATCTTGTTTACGCCGTCTGCGCTCGAAAGCCGTCGAGAGTTTTCTGGGACGATTTTTTTTTCCTTAACGTCATATACGTAACAAGAAAAAGCGGGAAGTGGCCCCTGATTTTATGCGAGTGACGCGTCGGACGATGCGCGTTCTTTTCAAGAATCAAAAAGATTCTAACTGCTTCGCTCCAAGGAACTCGGGCTCCTTTTCTATGGAACGAAATGGCTGAGTGGTGGCATGGGCGGAATCTGGGAAATCCTAGCTCCGTTCTCCAAAATCGAAGCTTTGGACAAGAGCCGTTTCTCAAAAACGGAGCCGGGGTGTACATGTAGCTCCGCCCAGGAACTGTGACATCCCCCGACTTGTGTGAATCGTGGGGGAGGAAATGGGGTTAAGTTTGGTTGAATCGCAGGAGGGTAAATAAGGATGTTTCCGAGACAAAGGGACTCTTAAAGTCGTAGTGGCCCATTTCGTTAGTGCTCTGGTTGCCCGCCTCTCTGGAGCTTCGCGGAGGGCTTTGCCAGGGGATATTTCGCCTCAAGACCTTCCAAGCAGCGCAGACTGCTTGAAACGTGTGTAGAGAGCCTTGTGTATGCGGGAGCGTGGCTCGTTCGGGCCCGGGGAGGGTAGGAGTCTGCCGAATATCTGCTGCTCGACGACGGCTTCTTGGTACCAGAGTTGGTACCTGACAGGTGTAAACACACGAATATAATAATAACCAGCGCCGTCTTGCAAGGTCTTTGAGCCACCTGGCAGGTGATCAATCTGTTAATCTTGGGTTTCTCGTCTGGCTAGAAGGCATTGTGCTTCACGCGCTGCATTCTCTTCTGAGAATATTTGGGTTTTAATAAGGGGGTGGGAAATGGTTTTACTTTGTTAAAGGCATTAAGAAAACCCAATTGTTTTAATATGACATCTACTTTTAATATAGTTTGCATCTGTAGGGAACTAAATGCGACATTTTGTCTGGCTTGAGCAAGATTTATTGTAGATGGGTTAGTTTGAATCAGGCAGGCTGCGATCAGTGAGTGAAGAGTGGAGTCTTTAAACAGCCCATATCAATTTCAATTAATACATATTCCTTTTTGTAATAGGGAGGGTTCACTATCATACAACCCTCCCCCACCCTTTGTAGAAGGTTGGTTGGTTAGTTTCTTTACAGTATCTTATTTGTAGCTTAATTTTTATGTTTCCAGAATTTTATAGTGCTGCCAGACAAACGCCTCCCAACACTAGTGTCAAACAATATTATGTTTTTATTTTTTTTTGTCAATAGAATATTTTTTGTTTTGTTTTGTTTTGTTTTGTTTAAAGACAAAAGTGATGGGAAACGAAGGTTGTATTATTTTTTTGTCCCTTTCTTTGTAAAATTCCATGAATGAGGTAGCATGTTAGAAGGCTTATTCAAAAGAACCTTAATTTTCCTGAGCAAAAAATGTGGTAACATAAATGCATTTTCATTTTCAGAAGAAAATGTTACAGTAATTATTAAACGGGGCATTTATTGGGTTTCTACTAATCCATCAAATTATACCTCACATCCTTGTCCGTTCAGTATAGTGTAAATGTGATGCTTTGTGATCCTTTATGAAGTTAAACTGAATCTTCATGATTATTACATATGATCTATATGGTCAATTTATTTTCCAAATGATGCCCTGAATTGCAAACAAAGGATCCATAGTTTGTGATATGACAGTGAAGTAAAAACAGGTAATTCCAACCTGCATCCACTATTCCAACATAAAATCCAAATCTGTTTTGCTTAGCAGCTCAATGAAGAGTTATTCAAAACTTGAAAGACTTTATAATTTGCAAATTTGCTTTGTTTTGATTGGTCCTAATAAAGATAGAGGCTGACTATATTTTGGAGCATTTCTAATGGATTAACTTGGCTTTGTATATATCTAGGATCACTGCACATTCCAAAGCGTGGATTTTTTTTTAACAAGACTCCTCCCCCCCTCAATATTCACACACAGTTCACCATCGTATCTCTTGTTCAGGCTTCACAATTTGCAACAGTACCACGGTACAGAAACCTGACAATGGAACACATAAGTGATTAAAACCATTTGACAGTCTCTGCTATTAATAGCAACACAAAAACAATGGATCGATTTTAAGACATTGCAATATGGTGTCCTGCAGTATCATGCAATCCTACATGAATAGATGCTAAATTAATTTCTTGAATATCACTTTAAAGGAATAGCCATGTTTGAATACATATTACAGAATCAAAATTAAAACAATGAATCATAGTAGTTTTTGATCCTTTGATTGGATTTATTCAGCACTATTATACAATGTTCACTATTTAACTGAATCAGAGATAACACTAGTGTAGTAGCTGCATAATACGTACATATGAGAGATCTGCAGTAAGATAATGCATACATGCGATTTCATTGTGACATACTTTTTGTCATTAACATATCAGCTTATATATATATATATATATATATATATATATATATATATATATGTGTTATTTGTAAATGTAATAACTATCGTACAGCTTCTTTCATAAGCAGCTGCATTATGATGCAACATAGGCATAGACATCAACTATAATTTAACAGTCTTTAGTTACTGTTTTAGAATAACATTTTCATGACAGTCATCACACAAAAAACTATATTGCAATATTGGTATTTAGTCTATGGCACAAAGGTGATTTGTATATTACATGTTGGTGCCATATGCATATCCATTCTTATTCCTGATTTATGATACGTATCTTAAACAGTTTTTAACATCCTGAACATCCTCTTTTGAGAGCTGGATTTATATCACAGTGACCTAATCTCTAATTTTGCACAATTACTCTTAATACCATAAAGTATGCTATTTATCATTTTTGACCTACATGTAAATAGCTGTAGGAAGATCTCGGATTCAAAATAAGGTTGATTGGATCATATTGGTTCTATCAAGGATCTACCTCTATTGTACATTTTTTAACATTGGTGGATATTGAATTCAGATAGTAAATCTAAAAGTACTTATTTAAAAAAATGATCTATGAAAATCCATCTCCTAGATATATTCTTTGCCACAGTGGTGACAGATGTACAGTTTAATTAGTAGTGTTCTTATTAGAGTCCCTGTTTTTCTTTATGCCTAGTCCAGTATGAATTATTTTTAAATTTGCTACTTATAAACCAGATGACTGGTGTTAAGGTAGGCTTTTGCCAATGCCTACTTTCCAACCCAATGAACAATTTTTAGGTCTGGAATTAAGTCATCTGCGGATCCACCTAAATTGATCTGTGCAGTTTTGTATATTAGTATGCAACAAACTGACCCTATTAAATTTTCCCATTATGATAGCATAGGAAAGTAATTCTACATAGCTTTATTGTGTCTTCTAGATAAATAATAATAAGCAGCAGAAACAGATGTATTCAAATCAGAGATATGTACCGTAATGATATTTCTGAATGGTCTGCATACAAAAAAAAATGTTTACTACATAAAAGTTTCTTTTTACTTCCACTATGTATAAGTAACAAAGTATTGGCCAATCAAGTTAACCTAGGATAAGAAGCAGGCTGTGATAGTTTTGGTTGCTATGGGAACTAGTGAAAAGGGAGAGAAAAAGAGGCCAACTTTGGGGGAGGGGTGAACAAAGAAATATAGAAGAAAATGATAATATGGGAAAGATATAGCTGTAATCTTAGAAAATCTTATCTAAAAATTATATGTCTCAGTTTTATATGAGTTCAGTTTCCTCTATATGAGAGGGAACTGGAAAGCAAGGTACTTGAGAACAACTGTTAAAATCCAGCTGGACTCAGTATTTTGCAGGTTCAGAAGCTGCAACAATGAAGATTGAGAACTGGCAACCCAAGGATACAATTGACAGTAAAATGCGTTACACTGATTGGGGATTTGTGGGAAAAAAAGGAAAATTATTTGGCCTTCATCCTTCCAGATTCCTTTTCATCTCAGTGGGATGAGCTTTGCTCGTCTCTAGAATTTGAAGATGTAAAGGCCTTTACCCACCCACCCAGTGGGATTCTTTGGGAGTCAAGAACCAAACAGTGCATTAGTGGCAACTGAAATAATTCAGTTTAAGAATAAAGATTACTGGTTGGCTTTGAGTCTGAACCCTCCTTCAATATCCAGCAAGCCCCAAAAGGAAAACCTGTGTTTCCTTTGCCTCATGCCACCTCTTTGGCAAAGGATTCTGCTGAACCATCTCCCCTTGTGTTTTCCAAGGCTCTATCAAAAACTGAGGTCTGTAAAAATCACAAAGCTGCTTTTGCGCGGATGACATGGGCCATTAAGGAACTAGAAAAGCATAGAGAGTGGATCTGGAAAACGTTGTCTTTCCAATTATATCTCCTTTCTTTGGTTTATTAGCTGCTGCCTTATAGTGTGAGGAGGAAGGGCCACACACAGCTTTTATTTCAAACATGCTAAGCAAGCTGCCTCTGTCAGATGTTTTCCCTGGGTATTTTGGGGGGAAGGGGAGAACTTTTTTTTGTGTGGCAAGAATTAAAATTAAAAAGGGAATTTTAATTTTGACCTGTCCTGCTCAATGAAAGGCAATCATCACACCCGACAGAACACCAAAGCCAAGTCCCTAATAAACCTATTTCACATCATTTTTATGGTAGCTTTTTCATTAAAGTAAGAGGCAGAATATTTGTTGCAATGTGTAGACTAGACTTTTCGAGAAAGACAGTTAAGAAACAGCAAAAGAGACTCTTTATTCTATCCATAGAAAATTTCTATTGGACTCAAGCCTGTTATCTATTTGGAAAATATGCTACGGCTTCAAAGAACACAAAGTAGAAATGCTGTAGAACTTCATGGCATAAATATCAGGAATCTGTAGAGAAGAACTACAGGCTGATTAAAGTAAAATATTAACCTGTCAGAGTACAATGACAGTCTTTAGAATCTGGGTATCAGTGTTTTATGGCAGCTATACCAAACCAACCTAGCAAAGCTGCTCTTTGGATTATTTGAAAATACCTTGAACCAAGTTTAAAATCATGGTTTTGATTGGAAACACACACACACACACACACACACACACACACGGAATTACAGAATTTGCTCACTCACTCCTTAGCTTCCTGGATAAGACACATTTGTGGAATTGTTCAACATGGTGCTTGAATACTTGGCTGTAAATTAACATATTAAGGCTTGTGCAGGAAAACAGGACAAATTGAAAGTTTACCCCAGGGTTACATTTTTGTTTCTCATCAAATGGGTAATAGATATGAAATAATTCCAATATTTTGTTTTTAAATAATACAGAAAGTGGTTAAGATGTGACAGAACTAGATTATATTGGCAATAATGAATCAAATCAAGAATTGAATTAATATAAAAGGTTACATTTTTTCTATTCATATTCAAAGCTTCAGAAGTAGAATTTGAAAAAGCAGCTATTCAGATTCAAGTAATTAAAGTGATAACATTAAATCATCAATAATGTCCATAAATAAAAGTCCTTTCGTTGAATTACAAGATTCTAGATATCTGCATTAATTTCAGTGCTCAATTTCAATACCCTTTTGATTCAATATCTGTGGGGATTCTCAGCCATCCAGGTCATATTTGTCTCAAAAGTCCTTTTTCAAAAGGCAACTGGACTGTTATTTTCCTTGAGGAACAAAACATTTCATTTCTCATCCAAGAAACTTCATCAGTTGTGATGGGGGGGGGGGGGGGGGAATAATAGGCAATGAGAGTTGAGCCTGGGTGGTGGGATGGAAGGATAGGTTCTGGCAGGATGGAAGAATTGTATTTCTTTGCAGTCATCTTGTCTGTCAGTATCATCTGGTTAGGTCATCTGGTCTCTCAGAGCTCTTGAGGCTCCTTGGGGGTTTATCTTTGCTCTTGGTGTGCAATTGTGGAATCTTTTTGGCACTGCTGCAAGAGCTGTGTTGTACACTGGAGATAGGTGGTGTCCTACCCTTTTGACTTTTCCCTTAGATGGCCAGTAGGTGGCTTTCGTTACATTTTTTTTCCCTTAGGCTAGCAATATCTTTTCAGTTCCTTTGTCAATTTGCCTTTTATTAAATTGAAATACATACTGGTACTATATTTCTGTGGCAAAATCTTGGAGCCGTGGTTTCACACAGTTTTTATGCCAATACTCTTCTACTCTTCCAAGCAGTTCAATTTCTCAGTTATATATTGAACATGGTGGCTCATTATCTGGATAAACCAAGCAGTTATTTCCTTGGAAAATCATTTTACACCCACAGTTTGTCTGTTCTTGTAGGTGAAAGACTGTTTTCCAAACATGATATTTAATACACCATGAATCAGCATTTTTATATCTGTTTCTCATTAGTTCTATAAATCAAATTGTACCCTAGTTTTTGTCTATTTGGAAAGGACAACAGGTACTTTCACTAATTAAATAAACTAGTTTGAGCTCTTGAAATACTAGAATATTAGCCTAGTGCACAAGTGAATTTGACTTCATTAGGTAGGTTATTAATATTTATGGTACAGATTTTTTCTCTGGCAATACAAGCTTTGGCTTTGCTCCTGCTTCTTTTCTAGTCATCTAGTCATCACTTTGGAGTTTATCTCTTCCTCTTCTACACAAGGCAAGTCTTTCATATGGAGATTGCTTCTCCAGAAGCACTTCCTGCCTGCTAATTTAAATCATACTGCTTCTGATTTTACTTTTCTCAGATTGCTTTCTAAAATTACATTCTTACAAACAAAGTCAATATTTAGTTTTCTTCTGTCCAAAAAATATTAATATTAATCCCCTGATGTTTTGAAGACAAATTGCAAAATGTGCTTCTTTTAGTTGCTTCAGATAGTATTTTATTTTGGCTTTCTAAGTGCTTTAAAATTTCCAGAAATGAATCCATACGAGTTGATAATTCTTTGCAACTGAAAGCTTCTTGTTATAGAGTTATATAGCTGAGAACATCCTTTCCTCAGAGATTAGAATGGTTCAGACTCTGTTTTCTAATAAAGCCTTAAAAACTTGCCAATGCCCCCAAGTCTGGGGCCCTGTAGGAAGTTAGCACCCACTCCTTTCCTAGAGGAATGAAATATTTTTAGGAAATATTTTAAAAAAGGCAGAATATTATATTTCCCTGGATGAGAAATGGATAAACAAGTTTTGAAACAGCTCTCATCTTCTTGCCCCCACCCTTTGTCAATGGGCCATTAAGGCCTGGGCCAGTCTATTCTACATAACAAAGATCTACCTCCTTCAGGCAGAGCCATAGTAGGAATTGCCAAAGATTCAACAAAGATAGGATTAGCCCTCTACACAATAGCAGCAGAAACTCACCACATCACCTGGGAAGTACATGTGACCATCAGCCAGCAAGGCTAGCTAAAACCCACACCCCCTGGGAGTCTGACAACCAATCCGGATACTGTTTCGAGGCCCCAGGAGGTACAAGGCCAGAGAGAGCATAAAACCCGAAAACTCCCTGTATCTGCCCTTCACCCCATTTTCTGTTCAGGAACTCAAGCCATGTGATCCTGTCCACCATTAAACCATCTTTCCAAGCAGTCTCCATGTCTCCAGTGTCTTTTTCCCCACTTGGAGCAGAACCCAGGATATTTCTTCCAATAGCCCCAAATGTGTAAAGGGCATCTTCAATAGACTCAGCTCCCCTTGTTGGACACATCCATTCAGACTGCTTAATTTGTCTATTTGTAAACTAATGAGCACCTTTTTTTAAGAAGACAAACCTTTTTTCTTCCTAATCTTGAAAGCTGTCTCTCATCTTGGTCAAAATCCCCTTGCTGGTTAACAGGTACAGTTAAAGAATTTAGGAAGAAAAAATGAAATCATCGGAATAACTTTAGTAAGAAAGCTCCTTGGGCGAAACATAACATAGTTAAAATTAATCCAGGAAATAACAGTGATAGAAGAAGCTGAGGGTCTTAAGTCTGTCTATAGCTAATAACTTGTACTGTGCTCTTCCATAGTCCATCATAGAGAGAAGATAAGTCAGGTGAGAAGCTGGTCAGAGGCAGAATTAAAAAAGGACTGAGCTGAGAGGCAAAGAATGTGACAGTTTTAAGAAGACCATTATAAATAGAGTGCTACGCATGGATAAAAAATGTAAAATTTTAAGATGAAAAGAAATAAAAGTAAGTATACTTTTGCTAGCCATCTCTACATCTATTGCCCTTGGTAATCAGCCATTAGAACCAAGGATCAAATAGCTAGTTCAACCCCTCCAAGACTGAGTGGCTTTGACTTCCGGTGTCCCGATATAGCCAGCTGATTCCATTGCTGGCTATTGGGGGTAAAACTCTGCCCCCCTTGGAGAGGGCTCGCAATCTGGGTGTCCTCCTGGATGCACAGCTGTCCTTAGAAGAACATATGACAGCTGTGGCCAGGGGGGCTTTTTATCAGGTTCACCTGATGCACCAGTTGCGTCCCTTTCTGGACCAGGACGCCCTACGCACAGTCACTCACGCCCTCGTCCCATCCAGTCTGAACCACTGTAACGCTCTCTACATGGGGTTCCCCTTGGAGAGCACTCGGAGGCTCCAACTGGTCCAGAATGCAGTCGCATGGGTGATTATGGGTGTGACTAAGCATACTCAAGTGACACCTCTCCTGCGCGAGCTGCACTGGCTCCCAGTGGTCTTCCGGGTGCGGTTCAAGGTGTTGGTTACCACCTTTAAAGCGCTCCATGGCTTAGGGCCCGGATACTTACAGGACCGTCTTCTGCCACCAATAGCCTCCCACTGACCAACATGCTCCCACAGAGAGGGACTCCTCAGGGTGCCGTTGGCTAAACAATGTAGGCTGGTGACCCCCAGGGGGAGAGCCTTCTCTGTGGGGGCACCCACCCTCTGGAATGAACTACCTCTGGGATATGTACGATTCCTGACCTCCGTACTTTCCGCAGGGCCCTAAAGATCCTGCTATTTCAACAGGCTGGCCTGGCTGAATAAGAACTTAGATGGGATATTTTTAAATTGGGGCTTTTAATAGACAAGGCCATTTGTTTAATTCTTTTAAACTGGTTTTAATTTTTGTATGATTTTGTGTTTTATTGTGCCTGTGCACCACCCTGAGTCCTTCAGGAGAAGGGCGGTATACAAATCTAATAAACTAAACTAAACTAAACTAGTTAGCTGAGCAAAGCTTATCTATATCCTCATGTCTTAAAATGTAAACCCATTCAAAGCAATCTAATCAAATAATACTTTGGATACTTTTACATACTGACTTATCAAAGCTGGAGTCCAGATCATGATAAATATGAATATTGTGACTTTATTTACAAAGGCAGTCTTGGTTGGAAAGGCAAAAAGCAAGCTCTATGTACATGTACCGGTAAGTCCCATTCTTCAGTCTTTTTGACTTTTAATGTTTTACTTCCATGTATATACGATTAGAACAAATATTTAACTCCTTTAAATGCACAATATCAACAACCCAAAGGCCTGAGTCTTCAATCTTTTTTGCCTGCAGTTCATCAGCAACCACGAAAGTCCCAACGTATTAAAGTTACTTACGATTCATGGATCAGATTCAATTTTCTTACTTTAAAATTACTCATTTGCTTACAATACAGACAATTTTCTGCATATATTAACAATTTGTCAAAAGTTTCTGGGCTTGTAGCCAATGAGTAAGATTAAAAATACTGAGAAACATTTCTATGTACTGCAGTGTTTTAATATATAGACTTAAAATGACAGTTGCTTACCCAATAAAAGCAAATAATTTGGGCAATATTTGTTTTGAACCAGTCAATAATAATGACCATAATGTTTAATTCGATATAGTTTTAATGTTTTCTAATGAAAAAACCATAGACCAAATATTAATGACTGCAGCACAAAACCAAAACTTCAAATAAATTTTTACTCTCTTTTTCAGCAGGACAATGCTTATTATGCATAGACAAATAAAAGTTAGTACTTTCCAGAATCAGTTATAAAAGACCATATAGTCTCTGACTGAATAAAAAAAATATCCATATAAAATCCTAATGAAATTTACACGTTTATGACTTTAGCATTGAAAAACTGAAATCTTTCTTTTAAAATACTGTATATTTATCCTGTAAATTAAAAAAGCTATCTATATGCAGGGAATCAAAAAGCTCAGATTGCATTTTAAATTCATACCAGAATCTTTATATGGACGGCAATAAAAATCAATTAGTGAAATATACTATTTTTCATAGCCAAGTTGTTAATCTATATGGAATTGATTTGATACTGACAATTCATAACTGAATATAATCTTTAAGGTATATTTAAATCTCTAAAATACATTCTGAAATTTGGTTCAATCATATGCTTAGCCATTCTACAAATATTAATGTACCTGAATTAAACAATATATTAAAATTATACTACCACACATATATTAGAGTTAAGAGAACAAAAATACCTAAATAACTTCTAAGCATACTCTACCTAGATTGATATTAGGGTTCGATGATATTTAAGATGTACTGTTAGGTGTTATTGATGGCTACCATTCCCATTAACAAAAACATATTAAGTTCTTTGGTCCAATTGATAATTAGAACTTTTTAAAAAAGACTATGGTTATCTCTGTACAAGGAAGGAAATTCATTACTATTTAGGAAGGGAATTCATTACTAGGGTCTCATTAGAACTTAAGAGTCTTGTTTTTCTTGCATCGAACAACATAAAATTCAACAAACAGCAGAGTATATGGAAAGGTTACTGTACAGAGACAGTTGTGGTACATAGACAGTTAAGTAATTATCAAGACTTGACTAAATTAATTAGAAAATAGCTTTTAACAGCTTTTTAATTGGGAAGATTAATATATTTATGTGAGAACTAACAAAAAGTTTTGCAGGAGCAAAATACAAACTAAACAATAATTAATCCCTACTAGACAGAAGAATACAATAACAATTAATCAACATCTGTAAAACAATTGAAATTCTGTTTTCATTAATTAATCAACATCTTTAAAACCAATAGATAAAGATTCTGTGTTTTCATTAATATCAAATTATTTAACCTATGTATAACAGTAAAGATATTGGCAAATTGATATTTAGATTCCCTGAATCTAAAATAAGGGCAAAGTAACTATGGCACACATTTCTGAGTCTGATATGAGACAGCATTCATCTTCAACAAGAAAATATTTACAACAGAGACATATTGCTTTGATGGGTAACAACTGCCATCTGGAATACTGGATTGAATTTGCTATTCAACAAAGTGGTTGCTTACTTGAAGAACATTTTCTGACACTCCTTCATCTGATACCTGCAACAGGCACCTGCTGCTGCTTGCGAATTTTGTTGAAAAGTTCCATGTACTGAACTATTGTATCAGCTGGATTGTAGATGCTGTCATGCTTATTACTGAACACAGAGGGGATACCGGGGGCATGATTTCCCATAAAGCTCTGCATGAATTCCATTACAAGGTTCCAACAGTCAGTGGCTACCACACATGGACAATAGTCCACCTGACAACAATAACAAAATAACATATGAATCAATCATGCTCTATTGCTAACAACAATTAGAAAACTTGAAGGAAAAGGGAATTTTCACACAGATATTCTCAAGTCTAGTTATGTTTAAATTTGGGCATGTAGCATATTGTTGTTCTCTGACAAAACAAATATAGGGCCTTCTGGCAGATAAGATTCAAAATGCAAATATGCATCTTATAAAATGACTCATAGCAAATAAGTTTTTAACATTTTCTACAAAATTATAATAAAAAACACCAGTCCTTTCACAAACTTTCATTCCTTGCTAAATTCATTCGGGAGTATAGTAAGATCTTGTTAAATTCCTCTCTACCCATACATGGATACATTCCTGATCTCTTAAGATGCCGATTAAAGTCAAGAAATCCACCACTCTTGACAGCACTTAAGTTGATGGCTGATCATCAGAACACCACACAAAAGTGGATGGAGGCGTGGAGTAGCTGTTCCCCCCAAGATGTGTCTGAGCATATCAGTCCTAGTAGTATACCTCCAGGATTTAGCCTACCCCGACACATATGGATGACATATAATAGAATTAGAATAACTCATGGGGTATGCGCTGACTCCTTGTATAAATGGGGAAAGACGCCTTCAGCACAATGTGATTGCGGGGCCCCTTGACAGACTATCCAGCATATAGTGAGGGAATGCCCTAACAGAAGGTATCCAGGAGATTCTAGGGACTTCCTCTGCATAACAACGGCAGCTACTGACTGGATCTCCAAACTCGACATCAAATTTTGAAATGTTATTTGTTTTCCTTTTAGGTTTTCTTACTGCTTTTTTTTATTGTTTTAATTGTTTTTAACCTGTAAAAATGAAGTGTTTTAATATTGTGTGTGACCAGCCATACGCTAAATAAATAAATAAATTCCTTGCTAAAGACTTAGACCATCCCAATATCTCTCTAATATCTTAAAATTTCTCCATACATTTCCTACTTTTTTACTAAGCATTCTAACAATACCTGCACTCACTACTAACGATCGTTAACTAACAACATGGCATTGTTTGTGATCAAAAGAGTATGCATATTCAAGATCTCAATCAATCCCTAATGTTACGATTGCACTATTTTTTTGTGTCATTGGGCTGGAGAATTCTGGGAGTTGAAATCCACAAGTCTTAAAATTGCCAAGGTTGGACACTCCTGATCTAGATGATTGAAAACCACAATTTTTAACATCTAGTACATTTTAGCTCCAACCCTGTTATTTATTTATTTACTGACCCTTAACCTAAATTTTAGACTCTAGGCAAGCTTTCATTACAATTAAATCTACATTTTCACTTCCATGTATATATTCTATTCTCCAAGATCAGAGCAATTTCATCCACCTTTATATCATTCTTCCACTTTCTCTTAGTCTGGTCAAATTTCTAGTCTGGTGGTGACTTTTGTCAAATTAGGCTCTTATATAACACTTTATAGTAAATAAGAGGAACACGTAAGTTACCAGCTTTGATCATATCCATGCTATATTAAGCATTCCCTGCTAATCCTAAAGCACAGATGTCAATTTTGAATATTTTAGCCAGTTTGCCACAAAACAAACTCCAGTTTTATCCTAAGCTTATTCATGCTGTTCTAGTCAAGATAGTTTCCTTATTTTAAAGATGTAGCCAACATACTATGGTCACCTTTCACTAACTATGCTATATGTGCAGCATGATGAAGCATTCAGGATATGATCTCAAATAAAAAGCTCCTATTATTCTAAATATTAATAATGCTATTTATTTATTTCAGCCAACCCTTACCTCAACAGATATTCCACGGGCGCTGGGCCCCATGGTGACTGTGCCGACCTTCACCAAAAAATCACAGTACTGGTACCGAGTGCCACGGCTCTCTATTTTGTTCCCTTTGGCATTTTGAAAGAAGCCTTTCAATTTCACCATAAGTATGTCAAAGTTGGTATCTGCTATGAGGCATGGTCCATTTTCAAAGAGAGCAAAACAACTGAGGGGATATTCTGAATTGTGCATCACATACATCAGTTTGGCAGCCTGTCCTGAAACAATAGCAAAACAACAGAAAACTATTTCTTTTTTCTCAGAAACCAAAAAAATTGTAACATGTTACATCTTTGTCCCTTTTTCAATTTTATTACAGAATCTTTATCTGATTCTTTCTCCATAAAAGATTTGATGGTCGCTGATGATTTATGTAAGTGAAATGTGATTATGTTATTCAGCTACCTCAAATACTATTCTAAACTAGAGGAACATTTATCTTATATAACTAGAATCTTAAAGTAGCAATTGAGTTATTTTACTCAATTCAGAAAACTATTGCTTGTTCAACTCTGTTCAGTACTAATTTGTATGGAACTGTTTTTTTTTTTTCTGTTGACATTCTAATGCACTGATCCCCAACCTTTCCAGCTTTGGGAAACTGACAGGAGCGGGGGGGGGGAGTGCCCCCCCAGCAAGCATGCTTACGTGCACAGCTGCATTTGCGCAAGTTGTGGACACACTCATCCACCACTCATGCAAGTGGAGCTGTTGCACTCGCACGCTTACCTGCTGCTTGTGCAGCTCGGTTCCAAATAGGCCATGGCCTGGTACCAGGCCACAGTCTAGGACAGTGATGGCTAACCTTTTTGCCATCGCCTGCCAAAAGCAGGGGGAGCGCGGTGGAATCACATGCAAGCGTGCCCACATGCATAATTCTATGCGCCCAGCATCCTCGTGCTCCTCCCGCTTTTGGCACGTGATGGCATGGTGGGCCTGTTTTTTGCTGTCCCCAAGCTCCAGAGCCTTTCTAGGAGCCTGGGGAGGGCAAAAACAACCTTCCCCACCCCGCCAGAGGCCCTTCAGAGGCCGAAAACAGTATGTTTTTTGACTTCTGGTGGGCCCAAAAGGCCCGAAAATCATCTGGTTGGCACACACGTGTGCTGGAGCTGAGCTTGCGTGCCCACTGATATGGCTCCGTGTGCCATATGTGGCACTAAAATAGCATTCTACTTATAAGGGGACAATTAAATCACTGAGTTCAATTCTGCTTTGTCCAAAAATCCTGTTGCATTCCCAACAGCTTATTTAAATTCTTTTTCAATACTTCTAGAGCAGAACTGGTAACTGGTTCCACTGTTACTCTTGACTTTTTGTAATTTATGATAATTTCATTTTTTCTATTCTAACATGATCATAGCCTTTTTCTCTGAGACATCTCTTCAGATGTCAGTCACTGTTTTTCAAGGAATATTTAATCAGTTCCTTTAGTCTCTCCTTATAGGATTTACTTTCCAGACAGTTATCCTCACTGGTCTTCTTTAGGAAGGATTATATCAAACAGAAATGTGCGAAAAACGGTTCCTGTAACTGGTTATGTAAAACAAGAGTTTACTGGACAATATAAAATAAAATGGAATTATTCCTTCCAGTCATTAGGAAATTATATTTCTAGTAATGGAACCCAAAACTGAGACTGAGTTTTCAGCCACATCTTGCTACTGTTTGTGAACAACTACAGTTCCAAGTTATATAGTAAATAATTCTTTCTGGCAACCAATTAAGAAAGCTTGATATTGACTAGGTACATTTGAGCAGACAAGAATTTTTTTGCACTTGGGAAAAATGCAGCGTTGCTGTAAGGTATCAAGATTCCTGTTAAACTATTAGCTTTTCCTATCGCTCAAGATTTAATAGTATGTCATCTTCATATGACTGAGGTAAGACAAAGAAACAACTAAAGCACAGAAACCTTAATACTTCAGTAAAGTATCCAAATTAATGAAACAGCCAACAGGAGAGCATCGTGTGATAAAATATTTTATATACACAAGGTACTAGATTTCCAACATGCTTCTTTACAACCTCATTAGTTCATGATTATTATATGAAGTTAAGATTAATTACTATATTTATGTCCAAAAGTTACTCTTTGCATGATAAGTTAGTTTACAGAAAAAGTTGGCTATAAAGTTACTTGCTGAGATGCATCTAAATGTCTCCATGTTCCAATTAAAGAACAGAAATGTACTGGAATGATCTGAATATACCAATTTTTGAAGACAGAAATAACTCACCTTGACCACCCATTGTGGAGGCTGCAGTGTGGTAGGTTTCACAATCCACACAAAATGTTCCTTGTTTTTCTGCACCAAGTAGCTCCAGTTTTCTTGTTAAGATTTCAACTGTTTGCTGAACACTTTTTCCCTCTGCTACTGGCATCTGAGATACACTAGCACAAGAAATATGACTTTTTAACTATGAAAAACTAATACCTCCAAAAAACCTATTTTTAATGCAATGGGAGACAACACACACAAAGAAATAAATGTAAGAAATGGAACATCCTTACTCTGCATCAAATGAGAAGACTGCTTTTATATCACAATAGCACTTTCACTAAGCATTATCTGGTAGTAACTATAGGCAAGATGTTTTATGTCCAATAACAGACAAATCAGGATTGATTTAGTTGTTAGGCGACATTTTTGTCTGTATTTGCAGTGACTAGCCAATAACATTTTCTGGGTTTCACACTATAGTAAAAAACCACAGTTGCCCAAATGTGTCCAAAATTACTGTTACGCTTTTTGTGTCCTTGTTATCTCCTTTCCTGTGAGTATGAATTGAGGAACAGGAAGAAAACATAGTTTACCTAGAGAGACTTCACCTAGAGAGACTTCACTTGAAACCCCACCCCCCACTTTAATTTCCCACCCATGTCCTTTTGATCTTGAGATGCCAAAATTAAAGTACAAGGTAAGCCATACATTGACCTGTGATCCCTTCAGATAATACATTAGGACTCAGAGCAAACTGGCAGACAGCATATGACTGAAGTCTTTGTCTCAGTATGTTAAGCTGTCAATGTTTTCCCCTGTTAAACATAAATGGCATCTAAACCATAGCCTCATACTCTTGGAGTCTGTCGTTGCCCAAATACTTTTCTAAGAAAATAAAGATAAAAATTATGTTTGGTCCGAACAAAACTGAAAACTGAAACCTACATTAGTACACAAAAACATTTTTGGAGCCGACATTAAACATGCTCCTTCCCAAGTATATTATTAGTTTTACTTTTGAGCAACAGCCTACATAAAAGTTAAATAAAGTATATTTTTTCTTACAGCAGTTTTAGATTCGGATAACTTAATAAAAATACATCAAGCAAATTTATAGCACATAAGAAGTTATTTCTCTCTGCAACCGGTGCAACTTCAAGGAACGATTCAGACATAAAACTTTGATTTGATAAAGTAAGATCAGATGTAGGTTCACAATTCTATTTCTGGAGGTGTAAACGCTCGTGAGGAAATATCCGGAACATTTAGGAAATCCACCACCACCACAATTGAACACCTTTTAAAAGACTGGCTGAGGATGCGACCATGGGCTAGCTAACCGTTGCTGCAAATAAAAGCAGCAGCAGCCGTCAAAACACCACAAAACCGTGGAACGTGAGGCTCTCGGGGATTATAATTTTTTCCCCCATGTTAGCCGCGTCTTTTCTTCGGTATCGCGATCTGTGACAACCCTGGCGCCCTCCGGGTGTGTTTGGGCGACGATCCCCACCTTCTATAACCGAGCGGACTGAAAGCAACGGGCGGTAATCCAGAGCATCTTGCCAGGTGGCTGCGTTATAAATATTTCCTTGACAGCCAGAGGATAAAGAAATCAGAAATTCCACCACCTGTACGAAAAGTCTCTTTAAAGCGTCTCCATGCTTACTCGGCATGCTGTTCCATGGCCTCTCTCGTTACTCGCGATTGGCAGCGTTTAAGAGACAAACCTATTTCAGTCCCAGATCCTCTTCTGTTAGGCGCCAACCTTGTCCTGGCACATTTAAGCCAAACCAAAGCGTTTCACTACATTATCAGCATCGTAACAGCAACAAAATAACCCTACCAGGTGACGCCCATGTTTGCCACAGCCTCCGCGTGCGATGGGGGAGGGTCGGGTTTTTTTTTTTTTTTTTTGCACCAAGGGCGCCCACAACTCCGGGTTGCTTCCTCTCGGATTGTTAAACGCGCAGCGACTTCCCAGGCAGACCCGCCTTCCTTGCCTTCGCTTCCAACAGAAGAAACCAAAGCGGAAGTGACGTAGCCGAACGACTACTGGGGCGCTCGTGGCTTTGCGAGCGGCGTCTCTTGGCTGGAAGAAGCGCTGCTTATTCCCTTTGTGATATTTAGGGAGAATTAATCCCACTTAACTCTGCAAGAAACACACCCCGATAAGAAAGCGCGTAAATAAAGGAGATCGTTTGCGATAATAGCACATTAAATCAAAGTGGTGCTTTTTACATGTGCTTCAGTGCAGCAGCTGCCTCCACATAGCCGCCCTGAGTTTTCGGAGAGGGGCGGCATATAAATTGAATTAATTAAATTAAATTAAATTTGTGGCGTGCGCGTATCGTTTTTAATTGAGGCTAGAGGAATGCAGATTTTAAGGTCGGCGAAGGAGGTTGGTTCTCCCATGCATTGCTGAATTATCACTTCCAGCATTACCCAGTTCGGTCATTTTAAATTGGCCTGTTATCTGGAGACCGGTGGATTCCCACTTCGGCTTTAACGGACACATTAAATTTAAGTTTCATTTAGGTATCGCTTTGACTGTTTTAACTGTAGAAGAGAATATCTGTAGGTCAGGGTTGAACTGTGGGGACCTTGAACTTGGGTTTTTTTTTCCTTGCAGACGTTTCATTACCCAACTAGCTAACATCATCAGTGTTAAGGGAGTGGGATTAACTATAGGGCAATTGCGATCACACTACTGTAATCTAAGGATCACGCAAATGACAATCTGAACGACTTGTGACTTTGAGGAAGTGAGCAGGCTATAAGGAGGTGGAGAAAGGGCTTTGCTCCCGCCTCTCAAGTCGACGGTCTCAAATATAAACTTATATAATTTTTAGATTGAGTCGAAAGGCTACTTTGTTCTCAGTGGGGGCGACAGGAATTGCCAATCGTTCCGAATTGATTAAGCGCAAATCTGCGGCATGCTCTCAATTCGCAAAAAAACAATACACCGCAGAGTCACGGGCACCTTCATCTTAAATTCTCAACAGGCCAAAGACGACACGAAAGGCCACCGATTCTCTCCAGCCGCACGCCGCCTTCCCCCTGAGATCAGCGCACAGCAGCTGTGTTGCAATGCCGTATGCAGCGCTCTTCTCAAAAAGGTCAGGCGGAGATGACAACTCCGGAGTCACCTCTGCTTTCAGTGACGCGCGTTGAACGCATGCGTGTATGGGCAGCCCTATTTCTTCCCCGTGCTGCGTGCTCCATCGGCGAGGAACATGCCTAAAGAGAAGCGGCCGAGAGGCTCCGGTGGGGCAACGGCGACGAGCGTCCCCTTGGCCGAGCAGATTGTTCAGAGCGATGCCGTGAAGCCCGTCACGAGGGTCAAGCGACGGGGCCAGGCAGGGAAGCATGGTGGTGGGGGAGAAGAGGAGGACGAGTATGTGGACGAGAAGCTCTCCCGGCGGATCTTGCAGCAGGCTCGCATCCAGCAAGACGAGCTGGAGGCCGAGCACGGCGCCGGCAGGAGCCACGAGCCCAGGAAGAAGACGACGGTCCTGGGTAAGTGTGTCTAGGAAGCTTGTGGCTGGAAAGGCGGGACAAAGTATTTTCTTTGCTCAGCCAAAGTGTTCTGAAAAACACGTGGTTTTTTTAAAAAGAACGTTTTTGCTGCGATTTACCCGAAAATGATAAATGATTTAAACACAATATGCAACAAATTGGGGGGAGGGAGAGAGTAATCCATAAGAGTTACACGGAGTGGCCAGGCTGAACGCATAAGATTTTTAGTAGGCGTCTTAAAAGGTATAATGCAGTGGTGAAATCCTAATTTTTTATTACCGGTTCTGTGGGCGTGGCAGGGGAAGGATACTGCAAAATCTCCATACCCACCCCACTCCTGGGGGGGAAGGATATTGCAAAATCTCCATTCCCACCCCACTTGGGGGGGAAGGATACTGCAAAATCCCTATTCCCACCCCACTCTGGGGCCAGCCAGAGGTGGTATTCACCGGTTCTCCGAACTGCTCAAAATTTCCACTACTGGTTCTCCAGAACTTGCTGGATTTCACCCCTGGTATAATGGCATAGGCTTCCGGGATTTCAGAATGCCATTGTGAGAGTCACAACACAGAAAGGCCACTTATGAGAAAGTGCAAGATAAATAAATCTCTCAATTGACCCCACCAAGAATGTGAGAAGCTGTGAGAGATCAAGCAGGAATTTGATCAGACTCCCTCAAGGAGATTAACAGTCAGAGAAACAAAAACTGTCCAAATTCTAAAATTATGTCTGAACCCGACTAAAAAATCATTGTTTTTTCCTTCATACAGACTATCAGTAGAGGGAGGCTGGAGTTAAACTTCTGACCATAACTCCTGGATTGTTTTCATTTTTTAAGTAGAAGGATGATTAACTTTGCAGTCAATAATAGAAATGTGAAATCTTTCTGGCTTGTGTTACCAAGAGCTCTTGTTTTCTTTATCTCAGATAGCGAAATAAAATTCTATGTAACATTGTTTTTTAATATTTAGTACAGGGCTGATTTCTAACTGCTGTTACGTATTTATGTTATTGTATGATGTATTTTATATATAAGACTTGAAGGACCAGGTTAGGGAGACATCATTTTGGAGAAAATCTATGTGGTGGCCAAGAGTCAACACATGTTTCATGGCACATAATCAGTTATTCATTATATAGGTTTGATGAACTCTCTAATATATTGTGGTTTAGTTGATTTGCATAAAGTATGCATGTATAAAATCCCATTTCAATTTATGTGGGCCTAACAGGTAAGGCAGATATTAATCAAATACCATTGGGGTTTAATGGACATTCTAATGTAACAGATACTCCATCCCCTACTTTACTCATTTAAATGAAAAATGTAATCTAAAGTTGCTTCCTCTAAAATATTTTCTTTCTTTTTAAGGACCTACTTCAAAGGATGGAGACTCGGATGCAGAGGATGATGAGTGGCCAGAGCTGGGGACAGTTGGAGCCGTGGAGAAGGAAGAGTATTGTGAAGAGATGACTGTAAATCCAGACGACGAAAAAGCCATTGAAATGTTTATGAGCAAGAACCCACCAGTGAGGTAAGTCAAATGATCAACTACTGATATTATGGTAACATCTAGGATAAATTGTGAATGGATGATGTAAATGGAACTTGCTGAGATGGCTAATTTGAGCCGAGAAAAGGCAGTATCTATGTTTATTCCTGATTGGCAACACCTCAAGGACTTTTAGCAAAAAACAGAAAAAATAAACTTATGATTCAGGGTTTTGATTAAGCTGGATAAATTAAAGAAAGAAGGGAGACAGGTTGTAATCACAGAGTACGATAAAATTTATAATTGCATCTATAAATAATGTAATGAGGAACAGAAGCCTCAGGACTTTTCCAGTGAGTTGTCTCTTCTCTTTTGATGGCCGAATTATTGAGCTTCAGCTTTCAGTATCTATCCTAAAGAATAGTCAAGGTTGATTTCCTTTAGGATTGACTGATTTGATCTTGCAATCCATGGAACTCTCAAGAGTCCTCTCCAGTACCACAGTTCTAAAGCACCAATTCTTTGATGCTCAGCCTTCTTTATGGTCCAACTCTCACAGCCATACATTACTACTAGGAAAACCACAGCTATACAGACCAGCCAGGTGATGTCTCTGCTTTTTAGTATGCTATTTAGGTTTGTCATAGCTTCCCTCCCAAGGAGCAAGTGTCTTTTAATTTCATGGCTGCAGTCACCATCTGCAGTGATTTTGGAGCCCAAGAAAATAAAATCTGACAGTGCTTCAATTTTTTCACCTTCTATTTGCCAGAAAGTGATGGGACCGGATACCATGATCTTAGTTTTTTTTAATGTTGAGTTTCAAGATGATAAAAGGTATATCAACCTGTCCAGTCGATTCTGGTTCTAGGGGGTGAGGGAGCCAGAGTTATTTGAAGACATTGCCATGTTATGTGGTCAGCATGATAGTATGCTGAAATGTTGTGACCTAGGCTTAATGAGACACAATTAGTCCCCCAAAAAACTATTTTATTGTAACAGCTGAGAATTATGTTCATTCCCAGCTGAGATTCAATTAGTTGCAAAAAAGTCCTTTGGAAGAAGTCCTTCGGGATAATCACCAACCTTTATCTTCTTTGACACCCTGCCAAAGGCCTTACTTGGCAAAGCCCCACGGAGTTCAGAAACAAACAAGATGCTGCCTGAAAACAGTTAGCAACGTTGCTTTCCTGCAAAAGGCCAAAGTGCCTTTGTTTCTCTTTTAAGCCTATGGGAGGGACCAATTATCTCCTGGCCTTACTCCCGAGTCATCCCTTTTGCTTTAGCTGCTCTTGCGCATGTGTGCACTAGGAACAGGCTCCTCCTGTTCCTCTGTCTCTCTGCTGTCCGATTCTGGGGGCTCCGAAGTCCGTGCATCACTCCCAGATGGTCCTGGCCCCATCTCTGCCTCTGATGCAGAGCCCTCTTCCGGGCCTTCCTCAGACTCCAGAACTGGCCCATGTTCCTTACCAGCCTTCTCACTGTCCGACTCCGCTGCCAGCTCTGCAGGCTGCTGGCGGACCACAACACAAGACACATGGAACACTGTTACATTACCACCAAAGTGATACCTATTTACTTGCATTTGCATGCTTTCAAACTGCTTGGTGGACAGGAGCCAACTACATGTTCATCATTTGAACACAATTCTGTTTCAAATTCAGTCTTACAATGTTCCAAATGATAAATTTGTCTAAATCTTTCTACCAACTGTAAATAAGATTCTGGTCATATTTAGACAGCCAACTCACTTGTTTCCCATCACTACTCAAGCCCTGGTCCATCTTGCAGTAGCCCCATCCTAAATAGTAACTCTTTCATTCAGTGGTTCTCATCAAGACTAAGGAGGTTTTACTTTCCCTTTATCCACATAAAATACTCTAATTATAATTCCTTATATAAGTAAGCGCAGGAGATGAACAGATTTTAGGTCACTAGTGTAATCTCTTATAGTTCATGTTTACTGTAGGAATTATGTGGGCCACATTTTATTCTTATCCACTATAGGAACTTCTCCATTGTATTCAGATATGGCAGTTCAAATGGTACAGATCAGAAGGACAGTTTCTCCACATGTCCGTGTCTCCTAATGGATCTAAGCAGCTTCAGACTACCTCAGAAAAATTTACCTGTTCAGGAACCTCCAATAGTAGTGGATATACAGATGCAAATATTAAGGGGTTGGGGATGTTCTCTCACTAATGCCTCAGTATTCCTTAGTGGAAGATGAAACCAATGCTCCAGCTAGCAACAAGGTTCTCTATAATCCTTTTGTTGTTGTTTAACCAGCAGATGGTGCTTTAATTATTGGGTACAGAATATTGCATGTAGAATCTTGAGATTCAAATCTATTATAATATTTGTGTGTGTGTGTGTGTGTGTACTATCCTTACAAATTTGAAACCAACACAAATATTATATAGTTTACCTCCTTTTGAATTTACTTTGGAATGTAACTTTTTAAGTATATTCATTTTTAACTTTTGTGGATTAAATAGTATGTGGATGTATGAGAAGCTGTGAAATTGGCATTTTCAAAAGTACAACATATTTATCAGCGGTGACTGCATTTCATCATTATGCATTGCTTGTTTTCTTCCCATTGCAACCATTGTATGCACCCCAGATTTGTTCTGAAGAAGGCTTTGTTCTCATAGGAGAACAAAGGAATTCCTAAATTACTCCAAATGTAGAAAATAAGCTTGTATTTTTTGAAGAGATTGGACAGGAGTATTAAATGATAACATAAGTAAAGATGTTGCCACTTTCAAGTTTCTTGTTTTTAACCATAATCTTCTGAACTGAACAATCATAGGCAGGTAATGGTGAAGGGCCATTTAAGAAACTTTATTCTGATCTATTACGAATCAGATTAAGAATCACCTTTAATGCTGTTTCTCCTACTTAATTTGCTAGTAAGGGGCTGAATAAGTTATCTGTTCCATTTTCCTCCATTTGGCACCTATTAGGCGCACCTTAGCAGACATTATCATGGAGAAGCTAACAGAAAAACAGACGGAGGTGGAGACGGTAATGTCAGAAATATCTGGCCGACCTATGCCACAGCTTAACCCACGTGTCCTGGAAGTCTACAAAGGGGTCAAAGAAGTAAGTGTAATGGGTATGTGTTTTGCTAGCTATGTGTTTGTAAATCATGTATATAAATAATTGTGAGCTAATTGCTGGGAAAAAAAAACTTCTAGTACATCAGTCGTGTGATGTTCACAACTAATACTGCACTTCAGTTTATTATAGCTTTTAATATTAATTAAAAATGTTTTTGATGAAGCTTATTAGTTAGCACAGGGGGCATGGTGGCTCAGTGGCTAAGATACTGAGCTTGTTGATCGAAAGGTCAGCAGTTCAGCGGTTCAAATCCTTAGTGCTGTGTAATGGGGTGAGCTCCCGTTACTTGTCCCAGCTTCTGCCAACCTAGCAGTTCGAAAGCACATAAAAAATGCAAATAGAAAAATAGGGACCAACTTTGGTGAGAAGGTGACCGTGTTCTGTGCGCCTTTAGCGTTTAGTCATGCTGGCCACATGACCACCGAGATGTCTTCGGATTCTTTGGCTTTGAAATGGAGATGAGCACCGCCCCCTAGAGTCGGGAACGACTAGCACGTATGTGCGAGAGAAACCTTTACCTTTACTTTATTAGTTAGCACAACCATTGCTGATGTGAAAAAAATAGAGTGATATGCATGATGGATCTCCGATATCTCTTTGCTATAAAGACTTTATGAACAATAGATATACCCTGTAATTAAGCAATGCTGTCTATTGCTATCATATAATTAATCACTTTTAAAATGTTGCTAAAGGTGTTGTCAAAATACAGAAGTGGAAAGCTGCCCAAAGCCTTCAAGATTGTCCCAGCATTATCCAATTGGGAGCAGATACTTTATATCACAGAGCCAGAAACATGGACGGCAGCTGCCATGTACCAGGCCACAAGGTGGGATTCTGCTATAAATAATGCTGCTATGCTGGTTTTTATTCACTAGCAGCTCCTTTCTGATCTAGATGCATTCATAGTGACAGTTTCAACACATTAAATCAAGCTTGTGTTATAAAAGTGATAGTAGATGAAAGCCACCTTGGTGACTCAGTTTAGGGACATTCCATATTTTTTCTCACAAATAAACAGGTTTATCTTGTCCAGAATGTTATATCTTAGACATTTTCAATCATTTCTGGGGAAGAAATATTTCCCGAGCCCTTTTGAATTCACCAAAAATGGATTAGCCTGGAGGAGGTTCAGCATGACCTAGAAAGGGAACAGAAATTCTGGAACTCTCTGGAATTCTGTTCCTGAATCAATCATTTTTACTCATTCCTTTTCCTGAACATTAAAGCCCCTGCAAACATTAATTTTCTTGATGAAGATAGTTGTGAAAATTTTATGAGATCCAGATATGTTAAGGTTCTGGTTTTTATATGGCCTTTTTAGGTTTTGTCTTTTGTATGTGTGAACATCTATGAAGCCTGGTGGTTGTATAAAAAGTTTATTGAGATTATTATAAGCATACTAAAATGATATTTGTACTGTATTATAAAAACAGTTGATCTTTACTTACCTAGTTTTCCCAGCTGAAATATTTCCGTTTTCACCTTCTCTCCTTCCTTCCATGCTTTTATTATCTGTTCTAGAATTTTTTCTTCTAATCTTAAAGAGAGGATGGCCCAGAGATTCTACAATCTCGTGCTTCTCCCACGAATTAGAGATGATATTGCTGAATACAAACGCCTCAATTTCCATCTTTATATGGCACTGAAGAAGGCCTTGTTCAAACCCGGAGCATGGTTCAAAGGTGAGTTGGTTACAATTGAATGGTAATTTAAAATATAAAATTGTCAAGCAATTCTTAAGTTTCTTGGTATTAGTTAGAAAATACATTGTAATGTTCTCATGAGTATTTGTTTCAGATTTATTCTCTTACACTTCACTGCTACCATTGTTCTGTAATACATTTATTTTAAAAGGCAATACGATAGGATATGTGAGCTAGAAGTTTTATTTTGATCTAAAATATGTGTTCGCCTTTGTTCTGTTTTTGCTTCTGACAGTATTTCTTCCCCTACTACTATAAATAAATAGGTTTTGTATCACGCACCACTTTAACAAGAACAAAAAAAAAGATTCGAACAGATTCAAATTCAGTGAGGCAAATTTCTTTCCTTAGGATTGTAATCTGGGATCAAGGAGTTTGTGGGATGGGGGCACCCATTTCTGTTTGGAGTCCAAATAGCTGAAAAAGAAATGGTTCAAAAAGAAGAGGAACTGGTGTTGCTGAATCGTCAGCTGGATCAGAGGAGAGGCTGACTTCCTCCAGTGCAACCTCAGAATAGCTTCCGCCAAGCAACAAAGGATAGAAGGAGGAACCTGATGGAGGAGGGTTCTTTTGCAGAGGTGATGGGATCCTGCTTTCTGATATCCCTCTGCAATCTAATAGGGCACTGCACACCAGAACAACTAGACACAAGGACGGTTTTTTTTCCCCGAATGCCATCACTCTGCTAAACAACTAATTCCCATAACACTGTCAAACTATTTGCTAAGACTGTATTACTATTATTCTTCTCATCCTCCTTATTACCGATATCCTCCCACATATGACTATAACCTTGTTGCTTGTATCATTACAATTTTATTGTTTGATTTGTTTCCTAATATGATTTGATTGCTTTTATTAGTAATCTATGACTCTCACTAAGTGTTATATCTTACGATTCTTGATGAATGAGATAGCATAATGTTTGAAAAAGATTAAAACATACAATTATTGATAAAGACAATTAGTAGAGGTGAAACCAAGGCTGGCTAACCCTGTTCATACTAATTAGCTATAACTAACAGCAGAAAGTGATCAGTCGCTCTGTACAGGTAATTCTCTAGTTATGACAGTTCAGTTAGTGACTGTTTGAAGTTATGTGATAACCCCTCCCAAACATTTACGACAAAGTCCCAAAATTACAAATGTTGCAGCGCCATGGCAGCGTTCGCCCTTATGAACGACCACAGAGGCACTGCAACATTCACCCTATTCCCTCGCACTCCCGTTCCTCATAACTGCTTCCACCTTCCACCCTGCCACACTGGACTCAGTTACTTTGCAAAGATCTGTCTCCTCTCTGCCATGATTTCTTTGCCTTTGAGTGAGAGGAGAGCAGGACGATTTCCCTTCCAGTGTCCGGTCGGCATGCTAGTGCTTTTCGTGCCAAGAGTGAAAGGTTTTGCTGTCTGATCTTGTGTAACTTCAGTCACCCATCCGTTTTTGCAGAGAATGGGTGCCTGAAGTCAAGCAAGATCAACGCTGGAAGGGAAATCGTACTGCTTTCCTCTCACCCAAAAGCAAAGAAAATGCAGGAGGGGGAGATAGATCTTTGCAAACTAAATGATTCCTGCACGGCAGGATGAGAGGGGAGAAGCATGAGATATCTCAGTGGGTCACGGAAGGCCTCAGGTGGCCTGTTCCATCACTAAGCCACTCATGGCCTTCGCCACCTTGTGCACTTAATGACCTGCATACTTGATTAGCGAAACGGTGGGCAAAAACAGGGAGTGATCAATTTCAAGTTACATGATTCACTCCTACGAATCCTTGAGTTATGAATATAATTGGCAGGCTGCATTACTTTCGTAATTCGATTACCTGTAATTGGTATACTCCATAAGGTAGAAGGACATTGGTTAACCTAAGAGCAATGTAATTCTTGAAGTTTCAGGTTCCTGAAGCATGAAAAATCAACTTCGTGCTGGTGTGAGCTGATAGGAATTTTGTTTTTGTTTGAGCTTCTGATGGGGATCTATTTGTGTTACATTAGAAGAGGCTATGCTATCTCTGACCCTCCCTTTCCTCTCAGGAATTCTCATCCCTCTGTGTGAGTCTGGAACATGCACATTGCGAGAGGCAATCATTGTGGGCAGCATACTTACCAAGTGCTCTATTCCAGTCCTTCATTCGGGGTAAGAGAACTGAGCTAATTAACAATGGAAAGAAAATAATCCTTGGATGTGAATGTGGAGAAGGGTCTCCTTTGCCATTTATAAATGTATCCTTGGCTCTCAAACCTTGCTGGCAAAAATTTATTTTAGTGTCTTGGAAGAAAAAAAAATCGGACTGTATTCAGAATCTGCAATGGGAATTATAAAAACAGCCTGCTACAAAATCCTTGCTTGATTTGTAATATTCTTGAATTTAAGCATTTACATATTCCTTGGGTTCATCAATGTAATATGATTGCTGTGGCCTAAATGTTTTGGGAAAATTAGTTCATGCCAGGAATAGGGTTGCCAATTTTTCCATTGGTTCCACTCTGATGCCCTGACAATAGCTGGTACCCATGCAAGAAGGAAGTAAAGTTTAAAAGAAAAGCCTCAGATTCTTATCTCTACAAATCAGGCTACCTCTGAAGCACAGAAGAGCCATCTGTAACAGACATTAGCAACCTAAATTGTGGACATGTTGCATTTCATTGCTCCAACCACAACCCAAATTGCTTTTTGGCCAGTGCTGGTCAGGTTTACTCATCATTCCCCAATTTGGTGTTCTCTGTATGTGTTAGACTTAACTATAATCCCAGCTGGCACGGCCAAATCCATGCCTGGAGCTATTGGATTTGAGGCAGAGGGACAGGATTTGCTATTCCTCTAGCTTCCTCCATCACTAGGAATCCCAATTTTCTCCTTCAAAGCAAATTTGAAAGCACATGGACATTCCCTTAATGCTTTAGCCCCTGATCACCCTTTGCTTAGGTTTTGCAATCAGATGATCAAATTGTTACATAAACATGCATTCAAGTGTTATTTCCATTCTTTTCTCCTTTTCTTATGCTAGAGCTGCTATGCTAAAGATTGCTGAGATGGAATACAGTGGTGCCAACAGCATTTTTCTCCGTCTGCTGATTGACAAGAAATATGCCTTGCCTTTCCGTGTTGTAGATGCTCTAGTTTTTCACTTTCTAGCCTTTCAGAAAGATCAGAGAACCCTACCTGTCCTTTGGCACCAGTGCCTCTTGACGTTTGCCCAGCGTTACAAAGAGGACCTGTCCTCTGATCAGAAAGAAGCTCTCTTGGAGTTGCTGAAGTTTCACAACCATTCCAAGATTTCTCCAGAAATCCGCAGGGAACTGGTGAACTCCAAATGTCGGGACATTGAGGGGATTCCACCAGTTGCAATGGAGTAAACAAAAAAGTAAGGGATGAAGGACTCTGTATATGGCTCACTTCCATTGTTGTGATTTGTTTATGATGAGACTTGTAAGTTAAAGAATAAAATGATCCTACAGCATTGGATCTTAGCAACTCTTTTTGCAGGAATTAAGGCTTTTACAGATTTTTAAAAAATCATCACTATGCTTGGGACAAAATGAGATGATTCTTGCAGATCCTTAAATAATGTTAATAGTAAAATTATAAGGTTCTCGGAAAACCCATCTCTCAGAAAGGACTGTGATAACGACATGTCCTTTGGAGGCATTGATAGAGGAAGATTAATAAAGAGCAGCAAGATGAAGAGCTGCAATTCTGATTAATGGGAAGATAAAAAGAGTGCCAATTCTGAGAGGCAAACGAAACATCTGAAGAGAGACATGATTGCTTTATGGAATAGGGCCCCTTATAAGTGTGGATAATCAAGGTCTTGTTCGTTTAAAATAGGTATGATCGCACAGTGACCCATGACCCCAGCCAGCTTACCCAGTCTCTATGGATTCAGAAGTGGTGTGTGTATGTTGCTGATTTGGGTTACCCCTTTCAAGTGCTGAATGAAAGGGCGGCTGGTCAGACCAGATGGGTGTGCAACTTGAGCATGCGAGATAGAACTTGAGCTGCTTTGCTTTCTGAGAGGGATGTCCGAGTGTTGCATAGTGTGCATGAATATCTTTGCACCACTTTTTAATAACCATTTCTCTTCTCAATTTTGGTCACTGGGAAAGCCAGTGTTTTGAATCCTGATAGCTTTGTATAGTGATGAAATGATTGCCTGCCTTAAACATACCTGCACATGTATGAATAGACGACTTTGCTCCAGTAGTTGTCAACCCTGAAGCTGAACTGAGTTATTTGAGGCACTAGTTGAGATCTACAGCATGTTTCAGTCGTACAGTTACAGGACAAGTGGCATTTAAACATTTTCTGATGGGGAAAGCAATAAGTAATCTTGTTGCAGCTGTTCTTTTCTTCCTGGCTAAAAGATGCAACCAGAAAGGTCATCTTACTACACACTCATGTTCTTTTCAAAAGTCAAGAGAAGCAGTCTTCCGCTATCTTGCTTCTCTGATTGATATTACAATTAACCTCAGATCAATTCATCTCAACTAGAAGTTGGAAATGATGAGTCCTTGAAAAGTGCCTTATTTCATAAGATGCTTCTAAACTAGATTATCTTAATATTGTCATAGAGAAATGCCCTTAAGGTATCTAGGACAATATAAAGTTTGCTGTGGTCTTGGCAGATGCTATACATCTCTCAAGCAACTTGGGTGAGAAGGATTTGGATCCTCAGGACAAAAGAGGAAATTTTCCTGCTTTGAATACATAGACCTACACATCACACCTGTTACTATATTCTTAATAAGCATGATGTGGTCCTTCTGGCACTTTTTTTACTTTTTTTTTTTTTTTGCCAAAGTCTAAGATTCAGAGGATCATCAGATGACCGCAAGTATTAAAACTTGTGAATATTACACCTTTCTGAAGTAGAATTGGTACTCCATACTTTCTGTGTCCTGAATTCTCTCTCATTTGTTCAGAATGCTTTTCCGATGTTGTACCCCTAGCAACTTCCAGCTGCTTTGTTTTGTTTTATGTTCCCTCTTGCCAAAATGGAATATATTTGAGCTACCATTCAAGCCACAGGAATGTTGGATGGGCACTATTGTAGAATGTAAGGTTTTAGCTATGAGAAACAGCTGGCTCCAGATGCCATCTGAGATGGTTTGATGTAGACGTTGTCATCATTACTTCTTTCCATACTACATTTCCTTCCCACTACAAGCTGGCATCTGCCGTAGTTACATTCTAACACTGATTATCAGCACAGATGTGAGGATACCAAAGGTCAGTGCCTACTTACTGGCAGGGAGTTGGCAAGACACTTTCCCCTGTGCTCTTCAAACTGATGCAGCTCCAGGGCTGTATTAGGATCTTTATGCTTTTGGGCACGATTGGTAAACAGAATTCATTTTTCTGAACTGTGGACAAGTTTATTGGTTATTCCTGCAGCAGCTGGGAATGGAAGAATAATTGGTTTGAATAGATTTCAGCTTGAGGGGAGATTTGGTTGAGTGGCTGCTCTAAGCAGCAGGCTTTTCGTGTTACGATACGTCTCTTAGGACAAGACACTTGCTGGAGCACTGATTACTGAACAATTTGCATGTCAACCCATCCATCTATTTGGCAGTGAAAGTGGTCATAGGCTGAAGTTGTTAATGCAGCATAGAGCTGGTAAATTAATGGCTGATGCAGCCTAAACCATTTCCATGGATGGAGTTTTATGTTACTGACTCAGAATAGGTTGCTAACATGACTCTTGAAGGGTGAAAGCAATAAAGCCAAGCCAAAGGGAGGAACATGTCTGGAACATGTTCCTAGGCAGAGGAAACAAGTAAAGAGGCTTCGAATAGACCAAGTACACATTGTTGTGCAAAGTGAATGGAATGGAGTCAGTGTCTTGTGGTCACTGTTTTCTGGTTGCATTTACATTCATTAAAATTATCTTAGGAAGAAATGGTTTAAGTCTTTAGAATTTTAGGCTTCCTTTGTACAACTATAGAATAGGCTATGGCTTGTTTGTGGTTCAGCATTTGCTAAATATCAACTACTTGGACATAACATGTTCCATGAATGCAGCCATTGTGTTTTGTTATCCCACTTTAACCCATAATACTTTGTGGTCCAACCTGTAAGGGAGAGAGGACCATCTAGATTATTGAGTCCAACCTGTTGCCCAATGCAGAAATCCAAATGAAAGCATCCATTTAGGTATCAGTCACTGGTCTGTAGTTCCTAGGTTTCCCCTTTCCTTCTTGAAACATGTGCCCTCCAATCACCTGTTTTCTAATTCTTTAAAAAAAGATCACGCCAGATCAGTAAGTTCCTTCAATAGTTAAGGTACAAGTCATCTGTCCTCACTGAAGGTCAAGAGGCATTATCTATACCAAGCAAAATCTGCAAAGATGCTCCTTTATCTCTCTTCACGTTTGTATTGTGAAATGCATATCCTCTTCTCAGAAAAGGCTTAAGCCAAAATAAATTCTGCCTTTTGTTATCTATAAGCTTTTTGCTATCTTTATTGAGCAACTGGTATAATTATTTCCTCTTTTTTTTGAACCTATCAATCTATATGAAAATTTAGTTATTGAATTCTAGTTTCCATTAACCCTAATCACATAATTGGCCAAGTTCACTCATAGTGTTTGCTTAGTCAAGATTTACTGAACAAACTACACTTAACTATATTCACACAGCATAGCAAATCAAGCAAATGACATTATGACATAGAATGGAGTTTAAGAAACTTTCAAGCTGAGGAATCTGTTTTTAAAAAAGGCCAAGAGGGATGCGGCTTCCGAGCTGATAAGCTCACTCTGCTATACCTTAGAGAAGGTATAAAGAAAAACATTTCCACGAGGTACCTCCTTGTGAAGTCTGTCTTTTGTGAAGAATTTTTTCTTAGTCCATTAGAGTGTTTTGCTTTCCTTTATTCCCATGGAAGACATTCAAGTCCTCTGCTTAACAGCAATCTGTGACTTGGGTCATAATTCACCATAGGGAGGATCATCTATTGCCTGCATTTTGTCTATGATAAAGGTGACATTCTGCCCTTACACTAGTCAGCTATGGAGGCTTTTTTAGAGTTTGTTTTTCCAAGTCTCATTTGCCATACTTGATTGGATCAATTAATATGAATGCGCTCATATATTCCTGCCTGCAGCCCTTTATTCTGCTTTTCCAAGCTCCTCATAAGGACCCTCCATTAACATATTGATGTATTGATTGCACTAGTTTTCTAGAGTATTATGTTTGAAAGGAAATGTAGAGATCCTCATTCCAGGATGGTTCTACTGCAATTTTTCAGTAGATTGAGATTCATAAATACACGCCTTGTTTTCCTAAACCATAAGAACATAAGCAGCGCCTTGATGGATTGTATCTCTGACCCATCTAATTCAGCAGCCTCTTCTCACAGTGGCCAAGCACAAGGAAACCCACTAGTCTTCCACTGGATGGCTGTAATTACATTTGCTACATTACACCTTGTCTTCAGATTTGTTATGTTAGTAGAAAAAACAAAATTACAGCAGTGGACCACTAGGTATTTTGGATTTTAAAAACCCATCTTTGTAATGTTTAAAATTTCAGAGGCCGGAAATCAGATTAGCTGAATATAAAGTAGGCGCAGGGATCTTTGTACTGAATTCAGAAGGCAAAAAATGTCATTCAAAATAATTGATCTCAATTATTTTGCCTTAAATGATATCCAGCATGTTTGCAGAGGAGTCCCAGTCCTGAAATATTTTGCTAATGGCAACTTTCTCATTAAACCGTATTTCCTTTAAACTAAAGTTGCCTTTTGAAATAAAAGGCATGGAATTTTTTTAGCAAAGTAGCTAAAATATATAGCAAGTAAAAAAATACCATTAGCCTGCAGAACTCCACATTCACCATTCATCATCGCCTTTCACCACATCCTTAGTAATAAGTAAAATGAAGCGATAGGTTACAACACAGGGTTTTGGGTTATGGTTGGCCCTTCCTGTGTGAAATGGATTCCCCAGGAAAGTTAGCCTGGAGCCATTCCTAATGCTATTCTTGGCTAGATGTGTCTTTCACCCTGAACTGTTTTTCACATTCTCCATTGCTTCATTTCCACACGTTATGAGTGGCATACAAGCATTAAACAAAAAATAAAATGCTTTTAAGTCAACCACATGCACTCAAATCCCACTGCTATCCACTGGGCAGGCATGATCTCAACTCTCTCCACTAAGGGTAATGTTTGCAATTCTACAGAAGCCCAGCCAGGAGGGAAAAGTCCAGAACTATGACCTGTTTTCTGTACAGTCCTGAGAACCATTAAGAATTTGTTAACCTCTTAAGTATTACTGACGGCGCCATACTACAGAAAACCCAAAAAAACCCCTCTTGAAGTTTAACTTTACAAGAAATAGTGTCATAACGAAGTTTCAATGCAATCTAAAGGATCTAGCACTAATATGCATGGAAACCAATTAAAAGCCATTGTAATTGTAGTGGTTATGCATTTTCTCTCCACACACACACACACACACACTTCTCCTTCAAGTTAGTACCTGCTTCATTTCATGCTGCATTTTACTTTTATAATATTAAAGCATAGTATTGTTATAAGTTGCTATTTTTACCATCTAGTTGCTGATTTTAGCTGCCATAGCTGAAAAATGTGCACTATTGGAATAGTTATGGTACAAACCAAGAGCAGCTTGTATTTTTAATAGTGCCATGGAACAGCGTTCTTTAGAAGATGTAATCAAATCACACTGTAGATCTATTTGGCTCTTTTAAAATTGTATTTTATATACCGGTATGCCCAGGAAAGACAGCAAGAATGAGCCAGTTTCAAGAATATTTTATTGCAATATGGTAAAATACCAAAAATTGTCCTAACAGAATTTCAAGTGACAGTGAATATCATATTGTCAAACATATATATATATATATATATCTATATATATCTAAAATGCATTCTCCTCATTTCCAAACTTGTATGAAGTTCCAATGGATATAGACTTCCATTTATCAGAAATGTTGATAGCACTTTGATTATGACATAACCAGGCTAAGCATAGGGAAAGGGAAAATTAAAAAAGCCTTTTTTGGAAAATATGTGGTGTTTTGAATTCATTCACAATCACGACAATGCCAAAATGATGAGAGATGTCATGACTTCATAATCCAAGTTCTTCCCTTTCATACCTGTGTCACCACATACTTTTTGTCACTTGCCTCTTCTCCCCACTGGGGATGTCTATGCATCAGTTTGCATCAACCTATTCTTCAAAGCACCTGAAGGCAAGACAAGAAACTCGAGGAGAGAACCAACCTAGAACTAAGGAGAAATTTTTTGATAGAACAATTAATCAGTGAAATGATTTGTCTCCAAAGTTGTGGGTGCTCCAACACTGGAGGTTTTTAGGAAGAGATAGGAATTTGTTTGAAATGGTATAGGGTTTCCTGCTCAAGCAGGGAGTTGGACTACAAGACCTCCAAGGTCCCTTCCAACTCTGTTATTCTTGTAAAGCTAGAGGGCTGAAGAATGGACTACCGCTAGAACTCAAATGCAAAGTTTGCTCCCATCACTATAGTTCACCTATGCTTAACAATTCTCAAAGTGATCTTTCATAAAAGCAGCATTTAGGGGGGAAACTACCCAACAGAGTTTTCCTGAACAATCATGGATTCAATTCTCAACAGCAGTGCAGTCTGTAGCTCATCATATTGTAAACTCTTAGGGGAACATTTTTCATTTTTTATCCCCCTTACATTATTAATGCAGGTAATTGCATTACATTGTTTTTTACTTATTCCCACTCCATACATCCTTTGCATGCAGTTCTCCTGCCTGCCTTTTAAAAGGGGTTGGCAGTATAGACAAGGAGGATTTTACATACAAGTATAGCAGCAAGTGTTGGGTGTACTCTGAATGTGAATGACTTCTACAATGGCTAATCAAAGTAAGCAACCCAGAGGTATGAAGGAGAACGAGGAAAGAATATTAAGGCACTATTTTATATGGCAAGATAGGACAGACCAGACTGCTAATGTCCCTTAATTCTGCAGTTTTACAAGATTGAATTCTTACAATAAATAAAGCAGCTCATAGATCTCACAGGAATAGCAAAGGCAACCAGGTGCAAGTAAAATTTATCCCTTCAGGCCTCCCCTCATTTTTACTATGACAAGCAGCACCTTTATAAGCACCTACAAAAAGCAAGCACACCCCTCACTCATTCTCAAATGAAGGGCTCAAGGATTGTGCTAATCTAGATGTTCAAAGAATTAAGACATCCTTGGCACTGAGTGAAGCTGGAAAGGGATTCCAGTGCTGTACTCTATATTGTTGGGCTCTTATAATGCCCACCAATGGCAGCCTGAGCAAAACAGCTTTAGCCAAGGAAGTTTCAGGTGAACGTCAACAAGTCATTATGGAAGGTGAAGGTGATTCAGGCAACGAAAGTGCATTCTCTCCCTTGACTCACATGCAATAGGCATGAAGCGAAGATTGAGATAAAGTAGCAGTATATCAGCAGTGCCCCACCAATGAAGCGACCCAAACTGATGAATCTTTTGAACTGGTGCTATGCTCACTCATCCTTCCCAAGTTTTAAGTTTGATATAATTACCCCAGAAGGCTCTCCTGATCCTTGGAAACCCAGGCTAGCAACACAAACGGTCCTACTGCAAGAGTCCCACCCAAGTCCACTACAACCCAGTCTTATTAGAAATATGGTATCTACTGGGGAAATTCCCTGTTAATCAGTGATGGCAGAATGTTCCAGGGGCCCTTTTCATTCTGAGAACTGGGTGGTGGTCACCAAGAGGACTTGTTACAGGTTGACATCTGTGACATCCGTAGGTGTGCTGGTCAAGCTGACTTCCTGGCTCTCTAGGTAAGTTGCATTCTTGGAGGGGCTATATTCTTGCTGAGGCTGAGATATTCGTTTCAGGTTATCAGCTAAGGCAGCTTCAATCTGCTCCTGACAAGCTTTCAAGCAGTCCTGAAAGAGGAGAGGAACAAAGAAGAGTTGTTCATGTCCACATTTTGCACCCTTCATGCCTTTTTTCAGCACAACCAAACATCTTCAAATATTTGAAGCATTCATGTTAGGTACGCTAACACTGGAAAGTTCCAAGGGAGAAGCACAATCAATGATTGGTTTGTTTGGACAAATAAATGCAACTTATACCAGCTAGTTTAACTAGAGATTTGTATAGAAATTGGCAACATAGGGCCACCTAAGGCCATTCATGGTTTTATCATTTGAAGAAGGGTCACTCCAAATAGCCAGATCAAGTCTGATTCCTGTAACAGTGAACAAAGAATGCTGGAGTGGTACTGTTCTTCTATTTTGGCTTTCATACAGCTGAGGGACACAATCAAAAATTGTTGCAAAAGTAGAACTACAAGAATTCAGCATGATTACAGTTAAATATTTTCTAATAGTTTATTTATGTGCGCATTAATTTATTTCCCTCAAAGAAGTATTTCCTGGTATACCGGGAACTTTAAGAAAATCATGCCAAGAAAGAATCTACAACTCATTTCTACAATGTTTGCACAAAAGACACACTTGCATTGAAGTATGTCTTGCACAGGATTGGAGAGGAAAAACTGCTAGAAATACATATTATTGGTGAGCTATCTAGTGAGAAGTATTACTATAATATTTGAAACATTCAATAGTTCCCTCCTCCCAAGAATTCGAACGTGCTAGATTGCCTGTGACTGTGTTCTCCAGAGAGTACTGTTACTGCATTTATCTTAATGCAAGGGAAAATCTTGACCTTCAATTTGGGAGGGCCTATATGCAGCAACAATTTTTCTGAGGGAAACGTGGAAACCCCTTCCGTTCTGCAATGAATCACAGTGGTAAGCCCTAAGTATAGCTTGCTGCATCTTCTGCTATAAAGACGAAGGACCATCTTCTTGCTCTAGCCTAAAACACAATGATTCTCTGCAGGTTTTAGGGGTTTGAGTGGATCCTCAACAGGCTCCTTGAGGCTGCTCAGTTTGCAGGATCCTGTCTTACAAAGAATCCTCTGATGGTTCTTAGAATCTGACAGAGGATGTGGCAAGTAAAAATAGCAACACCCAAGCTCTTTTCCTCCAAGACAGTTCCAGTAAACGTGGCCTCTAAAACCTCTTTTAACACCCATCAAAAGCTTAGTAAAGCCCACCCTAAATCACTTGGCCAGCTTGCAAGCAGATGATAAGGAAATACAGGAAGGATTGATTATAGAATTTAGAATGTTGAACGTCTCATGATAAATTTCTTCTCTGAAAGGGATTATTATATGTTTCTACTTCTAGCTCCAACAGACAAAACTCTAACGATCAAGCATGAACACAATTCTCTGAGGGAAATAATTATTCCTATTTCGGTATATAACCCAGATTTCAGTTGGTCAAACATCAAGCTTAGTGACAAAACAAAATCTCTCTCCAGAGAAAAAAATAAATGGACTGAAATGACAACCCCACTCCCACAACGGCAAGGAATGCTGAAGCATAGGGAGAATTTACATGAAGACCCTCTCTGTGTTTTTTTTTAAATTTACTCTTGCAGGGATTGAGGGAACTAGAAGGGATTTGTGTGAGGCAGTAATAGCCACAAGCAGGCTGTGGTCCTTTGTGACTAATGCTTAAATCTCAAATATCTTATGCTGCTTCAGTTCTACTTCAAGACGTTCTCACACAAGTCTCTAAGAACTTCAATGATACTCAAATAGAATATTATAACAATAATTTTAGCTTCTCTTTTCCTCATGTTTTGGCCTTATGATCCTTTGCCGGAACACTAGCAATGTCTGGTATGTGGGGGGGAGGGGTATGTTTTAAAAACTGATCTGAAACCCCGTTTGCCATTTAGTATGCAGCAATATAATATTGGATGGATTAAAGATCTATTTCTTGTAAAACATGTCCTAGATTCTCATGACTTGGGACTGTTGTTTAAAAACATCATGACCATTCAAAGCACCTATATCAGTGGTGGCAAACCTTTTACTCACTGGGTACAGAACAGGTACGTGCTTTGCACGCTTTGCACACTTGTGTGCTATCCGCACTAATATGTGGCTCCTCCCCATGCGCTGCGCATGTAACCGCACCATCTGCGCATGCGCATAGCTTTCATGTGTACGCCCATGCACTGTGCAACACCATCTGTGCATGCACTAGTTTCGCGTGGCTCCCCATGCACTGCACATGAATTGCACGATTTGCGCATTCATGCGGTTTTTGCACGCACGTGGATGCCGTCTTAAGCATAAGCGTACTGCGTGGAAATACTCTTGTGCGAATGCGCAGGAGAGCTCTGAAGACCAGGTGGTCCCCTGAATTGCATGCATGTGCACCGGAGGCCCGAACATCAGCTGGGGCGCATGCGCAGCTACAGGTGAGTTGGGCGACAGCTTGCATGCCCAGAAAGATGGCTCTGTGTGCCACCTCAGGCATGTGTGCCATAGGTTCGCCATCACAGACCAATATATTCTCGACTCTTGTTCTAGAATCTTAAGACATCTGAGAATGTCTAAGTGACATTAGTGACTTAGTGAATTGTATGCAAGAGAATTGTATACAAGAGACAACTGTATGCAAGAGACACTAGGCATTGGCATGGGCGATTCTAAGAATTAAATGCAAGTGGGAGTGGATGGACAGGTGTGAAAGATGAAAGGGGTAGAAAGTATGTCCTGGTCCTCCAAATGCTAACCTGTTCGTTGTTGTTTTTGAATGTCTCATTGTTTCTATTTTTATACAATCTAAAAATTAGGTATGTGAAAAGAATGGAAATGACGCAAAATTTTAAAACTTGTTCCTGACTACATGTTTTATGATAAACTGTCATTCAAAAATAAGAAGAATGTATGTCCATCTCCTTATAAATCTCAATCAGCACTCTAGAGTCACTATAAATGCAAAAGGCAGGTTTAAAGACTATTTGCAACAGGAAGATTCAATAAAACAAAACAACTGGAAATAATTCAAATCTCTGCTTGGTGCCTCTACCCACTAAATCTTCAGCTGAAGCCTAGTAAGAATATCAATTAGGGCAAAAGAAAACACCAGCTTTTTTTACGGCATCTTACAAGCTTCAGTTAGTAGATAAAAGCTCAAAAAATGCAAAAAGTGGGAAAGAAACTAAAAAGCACTGGTCAGTAAAAAAAACCCCAATTGACAAGATAAAACATGGCATTCCAATTCAGGCAAGAACTAGCTACAGCATGGGGTCTTGAAATCCTCACTTCTTCTCTTTATGAGATGTTCGTCTTTTGTAATCCTCTATACTTTCCACCTGTCCTTTACTGTTTTCCATCAACTCTGCTCATAGGCTCAGCATTCAAACCTGATTTCCAGAATCACTCTCATTCATAGAGCAGCTTGTGAGCAGCTGGCCTTGGACAGTTCAGAAAGCATGGGGCAAAAAGCCAAAAACCTTACCAAACATTTTATTCCCTTCATGGTTGTCATGCAATTTACTACTAGATCTGCAAGACAGGCACAATTCATCAGCTCCTGCTTTCCCTGTTGGTTTCAGTCATGTAACAGAGTATTCAGAATGTCAAATTTGCTTTTCCTAGCAACCTGAGAAGGCAACCCAGGAGGACTCTGGAATGCCACCTGAGGTGTACTTCTCTAGACTCCATATTTGCCTGTGGCAAAAATCCTACATTGACCCATATGAATAGACATTAAGCCAATTCCAAGCCTGTCCTCATTCACCAACCTAATCTCCAACATCTATCTATTTGGATGAATTTCTGTTTTTCAAAGACACCCTCCCTGCAAAAGAAAAGAAGAAATAACTAATCTGGCACATCAGGTAAATAATCAATGGAAGAACCATCTGCAAATATCCAGCAATCATGAACTCAGTGGTAGGTCAGAAGCTGCCACAATACAACAAGAAAAAGCAGTTGGGTTTTAGAGAACAGCCAATTTGTATAGCAACCCCACTGAGTACTGCAGAGTCACAACTGTTTTGGCTTAACAGTGAAGAGGCAGCTCTGGCTTGGGAATCCAAGGATGCAGAGCAAGGAGAGGGAGCTTGCCAGGAGAGCAGATGTCTTCCAGGGACAGCCATGTAATCTTTGCATTGGCCAGGCAAAGAAAGGCTCTACTGTCCTCCATTTCTGAAGGTGACAGGCTTTCTGCACTGGGCTGTAACTGAAATAAGACTCAGCCACATTAATAATATAATCACATGTGGTGGACAGTCAGTAGCTGCATATAAAATCTTTTCCCCAAATTAAGTAATTTCTGAAATGTCAGGGACGACAGGGTGGCTTATATATGTATAAAATGAATGACAACATTTCCAGAGCGGAGAACAAGAATCTGAAACAACTACTTAGGTGCTTCTGCTTGCAGAATTAACCTCCAACATTTCTCCTTTCATCTGTGGCTTCTCATAATGCATCTGCTCTTCTAGACACTCCTTCATTCTAGGCTTCCAAATGTAACTTTTGAACAGCCACCAAAAGTTACTTTATCAGTGCAATGGGTGGCATAGAAATTTAATAACTAAACAAACAGCTCCTGTGGAAGAGGAAAGACTGTAGAAACTTAGCATAATGGCTTGTACAATATTGACAGGCAGGATAACCAAGAAAAAAGGAGCTGGAAGGTCTACTATGTCCAAAATCTAAGCAAAACACATGATCAAAGGAACCTATTCTCTTGCTCTTAAGGTTCTATCTAATTTAATAAAAAGATGGCATGATGAACAATCCAATAGGAAAAAGCTGGTAAAGAGGACCTATGCCTTAAATTTTGCAATACAAGAATTTTTAAATTCCTGTCATTCTAAGTGAACGTTCCATGCAGGGTAAGGAAGTCAGACCAAAATTACTTAATTCTATCCCTACAAAACCCATTAGTTGCACAATTGACAAAAAGCTGTGGGGTTTTTTTTAAAGTTTATTTTAATCTTTTGTAATTGTAATGTTTTATACTTATACTTTGTTTTTACACCCATATGTTGGAAAGGTGGGAATTTATGAATTCCACTTCCATGATTTAAATGTAACTCATAGAATGAAATATATTTAATCCAGATTTGGGCAAGAGTGTAATTCACAACAATTCCTATTGAATCCTGAGGATTTCACTTTAAACTAAAAAGTGAAAATAATAGATGAATGAATCTACCAGCAAGATTTTAACAAGGAAATATGGGTTTTATTTTCTTCAGCATATTGTCCCAATCTCCCCTTAATTCTCTGAACTCTACAATCAAAAGCACAAGAGGTTCCTTAGGCAGAAAAATAAACTGCGAGTCCTGGTTCGTGCCCTTTTCTCTTGTTTGTGTAGCAGTATCTGTAATCATCGTTCAAAACGACTTTTGAAAGAGTTCTCTTTATTTGCCTAGATGTTTTCTCCATCTATCACATTCCTAAAAAGACAGCCGTGGTTTAGTGTGGCTAATTTTATGGCGTATAGATTGATTTGGGGTTTGATTATTGCTATATTTTTCTTTTGGTATTGTTGTTAGATGTTTTGATTAACCAATAGAAACTTGTGATGTGAGTACTTGAATATTTATTATCCAGGTCACTGTTGCTGTAATATTGGATCATCAGCTTAGATTTGGCAGCTCAAAAGCTTTGTCACCAGAAACTTTTGAAAAGAGGCAGATGTCTCTAATCATCAAATAGAGGCTTAAGAAATGATTTGACAGCCTGGTGGTTTCTGAAGGAGATGCTAAATGCCATCTGTTAATACCAGATTTTCTGACCATCTTATAAACAAGAACCAATTTGGAATGCAAAGGAAAAGAAGCCACAATAGCTTTCCTTGACTCAAGAAAGAAAATGTTAGCAGAACTCGTGTTCCCATTTTTCATGCTATTGCCTCCAAGCAAGATACTCACCACCTCTGTGCCAGTAATGCTAGCAAGCAGCTCAGTAAGTGCCTCGCCAGAAATATGGTCAGATGAGGTAGAGAGGCCATGGACTGCTGCTCCAATGCAACCTGTAGCAATCATGGATGGTGGATACATAGCAAAGGTGTACTCTACAAATAAAGAAGAAAGAGGTATTAGGAGGAATTCATTCGTTATTTCATTCAGCAAAGAAAAATGTCCACAAAGAAAGCTTAAGCAGATATTTTAAGATAGAAGAACAAGCAAATTAAAACTAAGTAGCACAGATTAGGGTTTCAAGTTTCAGAAAGGAATACAACATCTTAGCTCTTTGAACATTATTAAAAATATTTAATCTGCCTTATTCCTGACCAAATAGCTCATTTCAAAATTTCAGGAATGCAGAATTGAATGCTAATTTTTAAATAAGAAAAAAAACTTGCAGTAGAAGCAATTGATATAGGGACTTATTGCCACCAATATATTCACAGTATTTCTCCTGGAATTCACCAAGTTCATTGTCTTCTAATGGCAATAGGAGAGTAAAGGTAAAGGTTCCCCTTGCACATATGTGCTAGTTGTTCCTGACTCTAGGGGGCGGTGCTCATCTCCATTTCAAAGCTGAAGAGTCAGCGCTGTCCAAAGATGTCTCTGTGTTCATGTGGCCGGCATGACTAAATGCCAAAGGCACATGGAACGCTGTTACCTTCCCACCAAAGGTGGTCCCTATTTTTCTACTTGCATTTTTTACATGCTTTCAAACTGCTAGGTTGACAGAAGCTGGGAGCTCACCCCATTACGCAGCACTAGGGATTCGAACCGCTGAACTGCCGACCTTTCGATTGACAAGCTCAGTGTCTTAGCCACCGCGTCCCTAATACATTAATTAATTAAGTAATTTAAAAAATGACAAGATGAGTTTTTTAAAGAGTAATTTTTGGCATTATTGTTGTTGTTTTGTTGTTATTATTGTGACACAGTGGTTAGAATGCAGTATTGCAGCAAACTCTGTCTACAGCCTGGAGGTTTGCTCAAGGTTGACTCAGCCTTCCATCCTGCTGAGGTTGGTAAAATAAGGACCTGGATTTTGGGGAGCAATATGTGTGTTGTAAAGCACTATGGGGTAGTGTATAAGTCTAAGTGCTATTGCTATTATTATGAAGCCTCAACGGGATGTTGAGAAAAAATGGTAGGCTGCTTTCTCTATAAGTATATTCTTTTGCTCCATTAAAAACACAAAGATAACCTTGAGATTTCAGAAAGTATTATGAGTGGGGGACATCTAGAGATGGTGGCAGGAGCAATCTCATAAATTTTAGTATTTTGCGGCCTGTGACCAACCGCTACACACTTCCATAATTTTAAAGTGCCTCCCAAATTGAAAAACAGCATATTCTTAGCTTATGTAAATCATTTTGCAACAAAAATTATTATTAGCATATTTACAGGAATCAGAAGAAAGCTTTCATTTGATGAAATCCCAACTTCCAAGTCATCATCATCATCATGATAAATTTTAATCAGTATTTTAACAGTCAATGCTATTGCATATCAGACATTAGTATTTGATTAATCTGCCAGCTACAGAAGAAGGAACCCATTACTGCCTAAAAGGTCTTCCATTTACTCCAAAGTCAGCAAAAACTGGAATGAAAACACTGGAAATGACTGGCAGCTTCCTACAGTACTCTGACACCAACAAAAGGGGACATGAAATCCATCTAAGATGTTTCATTAACTAACCTAAGAATAATCTATAAGGTTACATAGCTATTTCTTTTTGATAGCATGTTAGAACAAGCAAAAATGCCTCTTCCTGGAAGAAGAAAAGGCAGGTACTCTCCCTGCACATATACAAGAGAGAAAGATGCATTTCTCCTCTAAGACTGTACAAGAATTCAGCAGTGACCTAATACCCAGCTCAAATGATCAATAGGATGTGTCTTTCTGGTGATAGAAGAGAACTAGAGGTTATATTCTTCAACAGAGTAGTAAAGTGTTTTTAAAACAGCTAGAGAGAGTAAGTTGATCACAGATTTTAGAAAAAAAACCTCTGCCATGGAACCCAATTGCCAAATGCTTCTGTGAACAAATCTCTAGGACTAAATTTGTCCTTAGCATACAAACTATCATTTTGGGATTACTATGTCATATATTTCATTTTTATAGATAATGATACACTTAAGCTTGAAATATTCACCATCCTTGCTTTCCAGAGACAGAAACCAGCTTTCAATCAATGGGGGATCCTTGGCTCTTTGAAGAAAGAAATCAGTTTACTACAGCTATCAATTAAAACAAGGTCTCTCTTTTCAAAGTTTATAAATTAAGCTGCTTCTCCCTTCCAGAGAGGCTCACCCTTTCAAACACACACATACCTGTGGCGCACAATGCAATGAAGGTCTGCGCGTGTTTCTTTACCAAGTGCACCTTATGCTGAGGAAGCGACAGCCGATGGAGAATGTGATCCAGGAAGTCGTTTGCTATTACCATCACCAGGTCCCATTTCAGCTTCTCTAAGACCAAATATTCCCAGTCCTAAAGAGTGAAGGGAAAGGAGATTATGCAAGAAAAACAGGGGAATTATTATTTTTTTTATAAAAAAAAAAATCACACAAGAAAAAAAGCCAAATCCATGAGGCTTACTGTCCTTTTCCTCAAGATCCTAGCAAAAGATTACTGCTCCTTGGAATCTGTATAAAGGTAGTTTTTCACTCACAACCGTTTGTTTAGTAATTGTTAAAGGCTACAATACCACTGAAAAAAGTCACTTATGACTGGTCCTTGCACTTGTGACTGCCACAGCATCCCTGTGTTATGTAGCACTTAGCTGCCAGCTGCCTGCAATTACTGCGAGTTCAAATCTCACCAGGCTCAAGGCTGACTCAGCCTTCCATCCTTCCGAGGTAGGTAAATTGAGGACCTGGATTGTGGGGGCAATAAGCTGACTTTGTAGAAACACTGCTTATGGGGGGGCCAAATAAGCAGGTATATACAAAAGAATGAAGGCTATTGCTATAAGTGCATTGTAAGCCACCCTGAGTCTTCAGAGGAGGGCGGCATATAAATTGAACTAATAAATAAATAAATAATAAATACAATCAAAGCTTGGATGCTTGGCAACCGGCATGTATTAATGATGGGAATGATCATTTTCTACCTTCTAAGCCAGCCTCTGACCAGCAAGTCAATGGAGGAAGCTCAATTTGCTTAATGACCATGTGATTCACTTGACAAACTCAGCGATTTGCAAAGCAACTCTGAGAAAAAAAGATCATAAAATTGTCTTAATAACCACCTTGCTTAGCAACAGAAATTCTGATCCAACTGTGGTCACAAGCTGAGGAATACCTGCACTGCAGAATGTTTCCACCCCCCAAACTGTGCCTCTTGGCAGTTTGGGCATGCAAACCTTCTATCATTGCACCTGATGGATGTAGCATTTGTTCTCTCAAACAAACACTAGAGGAAAGAGCAATATAGGATCTTCATCTGTCAATTATGTCTTCATTCTCCTGTGTAGTCAGGGACAACTGAATACAGCCTTTTCTAGACAAGGACTGTGTATGAGTGCTTCTTAAATTTGGTAATTATAATTCTGCAATCACACTATAGAATTCTAAGAGTTGAAATACACATCTTGAAGTTGTCAAGTTTGAGAAACACTGATGTATACTATTTATTTGCCAAATGCTATGGAAACATTTTCAATAAACTCCCCATTCTATCAGAGGGGTGCCATTTTCTTTCTTCTTCTCTTACTTTTATCAGAATTCTTTATCTTTCTTCATCTTCCATCATCCATATATTAACTTCTAAGTTCTATCAGCCTTGATCTGGCCCAAAATTTCCAAAACCCAAGTGTTTTAAGGGCAATTTCAGAGAGGCTGTTAATGCCTCTTTTGCCTAAAAGACCATCTCATTTTTAATCCTCTGGTTCATCTTCCAAAATCATTTCTTCCTAATTTCCTAATTTCTTAAATGCTCTTATCATGGGAAAGAAAAATACCAGATTTCTTGGCAAATGAAATAACAAGAGCAATGGTATTCTATTTACCTTAAAAAAAAAAGGCAGCACCTCAATTTTCCCTTTTACATTGAACAGCTCAGGTCAAGCAGTATAAAACAAACAAATTCAGAAACACATATAAAGATTTGTTTCTTCATATAACTGGGCAGAGGCTATAACTCAAGATAGAGGACATTCTTTGTATGCCAAAAATTCCAGATTCTGACCCAGCAGCTCCCTACATAGGGCTGAGAGCAATTCCTGTTTTAAACCCTGAAGAGTTACTGCCTATGTCTCCCCAAGTTCTTGTCCTTACTCAACCATATTCTTGTCCTTACTCAACCATATTCCCCCACACCACGCCCTGTTCTATTCTTCTATTTAGCTTTCAAAGACTGATGTCCAACACATAACAAATTGCTTCTCAACTCCCACAGTTCTTCAAACAGATATAAGGACTAACCAGAAAAGCTATATGAGAAAAAGTGGCACCATGCCTGCCCTTGACTTGCCTGCATATTTTTACGATTTAGTCCCAATGTGCTTTTTGAAGTCAAAGCTTTGCAAGCTTCCTTGAAAGATTGAACATGGCCTGGTTTTTTTGGCTTTTTCAGCACAGAACATCTTCCAATTGAGGTTTGCTCCTCAAATACAGGTTACATGCAATGTCTTCTGTAATTTTTTATTAGGCTGCCCGTAGGGGCCACATCACATCTGAACAGGCTCTCAACCAATTCTTCCAATCATTTGTTTCTTTTTTAAGTTTAACTCCTGTTCCCTCACCTTTCCTTACTTTTCGCAGTTTCAAAAAGCAAGTAATTTTGGAATTCTATAGACACATTATTTGTATGCTAATAAGGAAAAATGGCAACCAGAAGTGCAATCCTAAAACTGTACAAGCAGCCTGTACAAGCTAAGGCGCTATGGTCTCCAAGTAGTAGACACCCCACTCTGACAGTAACTTTCCAAGAATGAGACAGACCTTTCTATAATGATCACAATTAGAAATCTTTTTTGTTGTTGATGTTGTTGCAACAAACACTTGCTTTTATCAACTCGTAGGCAACTGCTAGGAAACATGCATGGCTCTTTTGAAAGACTTCTATTCTGTGAGGAATGTCCTGGTTTTGCACCTCTTAAATGTCCGTTTCCTTTTCTGTATGTAATTCCTCACGTTATATTAACCGTGGCTTCCAAAATACAAGAGCTAAAATTTTAAAGACAATTTGACTGTCTGCAATTGTTATCAGTCTCTTCCTTAAGAATCAAGTTTCGATTGGCTCTAGTATTGATATTAACTTTCATTTAATATTGCCATGGGGGAAACAAAAGTGACTTTTGTCTGATTTTTCAAGCATAAGGTCAGAGAGAAGCCTTCTTGGTTTATTTGGGTTTAATCTTCTCAGTTTGCACATGACTCAGAGAAATTCTTACACTGCAACTTTACTGTTGTTTTATGGAAAAACTCACTCTTCAGTTGAAAAACAGCATATTACCACATCAAGCTGAGGGAAAAAAAGGGAGAGCAACTGCCACAGATGCAGCCAGCATCAAATTTGTTCAATGACAAATGGAGATCCTAAAATTAGGAAGAACCAATACTGTAAATAAGAAGCTTCGGTGAATTTCAAGCAATGTTCTATTGATCACAGCAGGCAGCAACAAGTCAAACTTTAAGGAACTGAATTCCTTTCTGCATATCCAGAATGAGGTGATGGGCTCTTTAGCTAGTGGTCTGGACTTCAATAACTCAAGTTGTAATGGGGGAAGAGAGAAAGACCATTTTTGAACAGTGTTCCCTACATTTTAAAAAATCTAACAAATCACGGAAGAAAAAATACTTTCTATTACAAGAAATAATCTTTAAAAAATATTCAGACTTCCAGTTGACGTCACAGTGGGAAAGGACTGGAAAATAGCAGGCTTTGATGAGCCACGCAAAATCCAGCTGGATGAACCGCTGCCGGGAGGCTTTCAAGCCATAGCCGTCTTGCAGGGACGGTGAAGAAAGGAGATGCGTTTCATGCACTGCAAGGAATTGGCAATTTCCTCGCTGGAACAGAAACAGCTCTCCTGAAGCGACAGCGGGGGGTGGGGTGGGGAATCTTATGGTGGCATCCTTGAAGCTGGGACAACCAGACCTAAGAATTGAGCTGGAGCAGTGTTTGGACAGAGTGCTAGAACTGGGTGAGATAATTGCCAATTTATATTAAGAAAAAATTGAAATTGGAGTCTTAAAAGAAATTCCTGAGCTTGGACTAGCACTGGGGAAAAAACCCACACATGTGGAAAAAAGAAAAAGCAGGGACTGTAATATAAAAAGCCTAAGAAGTTTTAGATCTGGAAAATTGGAAAAAGCAAAATATTTTAAAAGGAGAAAAAAGTGATTTTCGGAAGAAAACAACAACTTATATGAGGATTTTAAACATTTCTGGATATTTTGATAATTAATTGGACTTAACAGACTATTTTGTAATGGAATAGAAATGGAGAGTGCCATTTGCTGGAGGAAAGAAAAAGTACTGTAATACTCTACTTAAAATAGACAATACAGAAGAAATAGCAGCTGGAAGCCCTGACCTTGTTCATATAGAAGAAGATAATTTGGACTCTGTGAGAACATTTAAGGAGTGACTATGTTTTACACCTGAGATTTTGTTTTATTTCCCTTCTCTCATGGAAGATAGCCTTTTAATTGGATTTGACTATTGCTGAATTTGGACAATTAATAATTGAGATCTTTTTAAATTTGAAGAACAAAGGAATAATTGAAGTAGGAAAAGAAGAAAAGAAGAGATAAAAGAAAATTAAATAGACTTTAAATTTTGGCTAATTGTAAAGAGATACAATTGGGGAGGTCTTAATAATCTTTAAAATTGCTACAAAATGGAATTGCAGATATAGGAAGAATTAATTTTGATGTTTAAAAGTATGCATAAATCTTTATTAGGCAAAAAAGAAACAGAAAATTCATTGAAAGATATAGAAAAAGAAAGTGGAGTTTGAGGAGGGAATTGTAAACGAGAAGCAAGAAGTTAACAATGTTGAAGAGAAAATATTAAAAAATAAAAATCAAATAATATTATAGAAATTTTTGGGAATGTAAAGAGTAGAGAGGAAAGAGGGAAAATTCCCCCTAAAAAAGAAACACTTAAAAGGGAAAAAGGGAAATATCTGGGAGAGATGAGGGAAAGTCTTGGTGAGGGATACTCAAAAAGTACAACAAAAAAAGATAAAAGGAATCCAGAAAATGAAATGTAACATATATAAAAAGGAAAAAAAGAGAATTGAGAAGTTAGAGAGAGACAAAGGGTCGAACAAAAAATCTATTAGAAAATGGGAAAAGATTGAGAGATGATGGTTAAAGATGAATGATGATGAGGTAAATATTAGTAAATATATATAATAAGGTAGATTAATGAAAGGGAATGGGAAAGTAGACAATATAACAATAATAGTGACTTTGATAGTCTTGAATTTAAATTGCTATTGTATTGGTAAGAGAGAAGAATTATAGGATATACTGTGATGTTATTTAGGTGAAAGCATTGAATATGAAACAATAAAGAAGAATGTAAAGAGAATAATATGGCAGAAGTTGAAATAAGACATGGTGAAAAATGACTATAAATGATTATATCAAAAAGATAAGTGAATATAATTTATTTATATTAAATCTCAACAGACAGAAGTGTGAAAATAAATAATTTTATAACATTATTAATTTTGATAACAATGTAAAAATGAATATTTAAAATGTCAATTGTAAAGAGAACAATGTTGAAATCATGTAAGCCATTATTATTGTAAAGAAGAATGAATAGAAGTTGTTTGTGATAAACCTCAGCAGATGGAAATGTGAAAATAAGTACTTTAACAACATTATTAATTTTGATAACAATGTAAATTAAAATGAATAATTCAAATGCTAATGATTGGGAAAAAGGAATTAGAGGCATACTTCTGGACATGAAGAAAGATGATAAATAACTGGAATAATTGAAACTGAGGAGAAATATAAGGCATAAAATGATCTTATTTGTAAGTAAAATTGAAAATGATAAAAGAATTATGGAAAGAGAACATGGCAAAAGTTGAAATAAGATAGGGTGAAAAATTACTATTTTGTGATAAAGGACTATCTAAAAGAGATGTTAAAAAAATGAGAAGATTAAAATACATTGTAACTATGATTATGTATAAGATGTATAAGATGTGACCTGGTCAACACTGTTCATAAGATATGTATGATGAAAGAAAAAAATTAATAAAACTTGTATTTAAAAAAATATTCAAAAATTATTTTGATTTAAATTTATACCAGTAAACTGCCTTGGAAAAAAAAGCCAGGTAAATGTTATCATTCCCCAAGTCATAAATGAAGATTGGCTAAGTGTCTAAGGACTTTTGTAAAATGATAGCTCCCTATCTATGGAGCAGACTGGACCAACTTCAAGATCAACAGTCCAAAGTGCTGGACAAGCCAGATGGTTAATGAACAAATGCTGAAAGTAAATCCCATCAAGCTGAAGACCTTGTGACCTGCTGACACGAAATACTCTTTATAACCATCTTTTCAGCTAAACATGCATGCAGCAAATTGGCTCAATGAATGAAGCGCACAACAGCACTTAGATAATACTCGTGGACGGAAATCCAGCTTCCTTCAAGGGGATAAATTCCTTGTTGCATCATTTCCTTATACTAAGAATAACTTCAGCATGATTTTGAGTGCTGAACTGGTGTCAAGCAGGCATCCTCTTCTTCCCAAGAGGAAATTGGTCTTGCTAGGAAAGTGAGATAGCTTTCCTTCCAGGAGCTGGCAGATAAATTGCCAGGATACAGCCATTGTCCAAACCATGATAAAGTTGCTTTCTCTCTTCTTTCCCTGGATCACTCTCACTGCCCAATTGTGAAAGAAAGAAGCATGGGACATTATTAGCACACAGGAGGGAAGTGGTTGGGTAAGTGAAGAATTAACACTCTCAAACCCAGAAGCAGATGCCATCCTGCATGACTCAAAGAGATAATTGACCTATCTTCTTAGTGTTGGTGAACTTCAAAGAGCAGGATGGAAGGCATTCCACAGTCCAGTCATAGAATACAGGATATCAGTTTCACAGATGATTTTGGATTCTTCTTCCATGTAAGAAGATCAAGCTCCTAACACAATTTGATGTTTATGCCTTTGTGCACACATTCTTCAAACAGAATTGGTGGCCAGATTCAAAATTCTGGCAACAAATATATTTTCATTCACCATACTGACCAGAACAGTTATGTAGTCCAAATGGAAAGAAACTTGAGTTTAGAGGCTGAGTTGAGAAGGATGTTATCACCTTTTCCTTCTGAAACTTCATTACTGTTAAATAAATCAGTTGGAGTTCTACTGAGTTTCCTGCACTTCTGCACATTTACAGGAGCAGAGTGGAATCAGGATCAGACCCAGGCCCTGACCTTATTGGTGATCTGAAATCAAGAGGAATTTCAGAGATCTCTATGAATAGATGGGTTACATAAATGCATGGCTAATCTAAAAATGTATGAATGAATGATGGCAGCGGGTAACTTTTGTTTCATAGAAAGCCTAAAATGTCTAACAATAATGATAATTTCATTCTTAATTATCCATGTGAATACAACTCCCTCCCTCTTTGATCAAATGCAAACCAATGGAGTAGACAGTGAATGCTCAAGTAGATAATCTTTAAGGAGTTGAACAAGGATATCCATGAAATGTCCAATGACATTAAGAAAAAATATAGTTACACAGAAAGAATTCCTGTTCTCCTGACCTACAAAATATATCTTGCAAACACCTGTAGAAAACAGAGTGATAGAGAATATCTGACCCACTCCCTTTTGCTCTCCCATTACAACTCCATAATCCTCTGTAATCATGACTAATGCTGGGCTGAAGAGACATATTGTACAACCAAGCTAAAAACATTAGGCATTAGCTGTAGCTTCTTTGAAGGAACCAGTGCCATACTGACAAGGAAAGTAATTTTAAAATCTGACTTGTTATATACTTAAATCTGATTTCTTTAAAGAATATCAATATTACATGTTCAATAAAAAAGTATACATGCAAAGGTGTTAAAAGTCTACACACCTTCGGATTTGTTTATATTTGAATCCAAAGCTCTTTGTCAAACAATCTAAGCTACTTCATTCTTTTACCTAGAAAAGCAACTAAGGACAAGAGAAATAGGCTTTGAAGAACATATATTATTATATATAAGACAGTAAGCTACACAATGTATCTATTATTATTTGGCTACTTATCTATGCGGTATTTAACTTTGATCATTGAAAACAGCAGGCAGAGCAATCCTTGCCCTGTATGACTTGATTGATGGATGCTGAAATGGAGATAACTCCACTGCCTGACAAGCAAACAAGTTCTGACAGTTCAATTATACTTCTAGGGAGATTCATGGCATCCCTCCTTCTCGAGAAGTACCCCACCCCCAACAGACATCTGGGACAGGATGGAGGTTACATAGCAACGTGCTATGATCACTATCCATTTGATAAGGATATAATATCCTTATATCAACCATTTCAGATCCAAATCCCTTGAGGAAATATGGGGGTAAAAAAATAGAAAGCTGCTTTAGAACAGTTATTTAATTCAGGCCATTTTCCAGTGATGGGTTACATTCCTTTGAATTAAATCAACCCATCTTGCTGACAGGAGCTTGTCACATTCAATGGATAAGAATCCTGCAGAAGCTCCTCAAAGGATAGACGCACTTTATTACTCTGAGAAGTTGGGTAAAACCTACTATACATTTCCCAGCTTGGCTAGCAGGATAGGCTAACTCCTCAAATGTCTCATTAATTCATTCTTGAATTTCTACTGACCATCTCCTTTTTCTATACTTAATTTGATGTATCTGCAGAGTCTTGGAGTGAGAATTTTGGGATTAAGTGAACCCAAGTGGAGCAGAGATGCTTTGTAAGAAAGACTTGCCAGAAAGGTAAAGTACAGGAAGAGACCTAAGAACTAATGGGCCAGGTGTCACGATAGGAGAAGCTTCTTAGGCTATGTAGAATTAGGCCATGGGTGATGGGTAGCAACTTGCTAGTTTCAGGCAGGATTTTTCCATCTGGCCAGGAGATGACATGGGTCTTCTGCATGAAAAACAAGTGCTCTGCCACAGATCAATGGCCAACGTCTTGGAAAGCCAATTACCCTGGGTTACTTTTGAATATAGTAAGCATGGATAAGTCTGTTCTAAGCATCAGCATATACAATCTTGCTTACTTTTCCTCCACCATTTTCTTAAGAGATGTGTTGGTTTCTAGAAATTCTGCACTATATTCAATCTAATCTGAAATCTAATGAAAAGACCCCTGCAGGAACTTCAAAAATATATTTTATATAAACATTCAGAATACAGAATACATTCATATGGAGTGTCTCACTAAAAAGAGCTTCTTTATTAAAAATGAACATAGAACTTGAATCTGTAACAGGGTAACAAAGACTGTGATGTAAGTGGTGAATTGTTCTTGATAGAACTGATTGCAGGAACTTTAGGTCATTCTATTGATGAACTGCCTGATAGAAAAAATACATGTTTTCCAGACTAAGTACTATAACATTGGCCATATCTTCTGAGAGAGCTGATGTTTAAATGTTTTAAAAATATTTACAGGCATTCTTTTCTAATTGGTGTACTCTGCAGGTTTGAAACTATAACTACCATTGAAAAATGGCTATTCTTCGGTCATGCCTACATTTCACTGTCCATTTTTAAATGAGATTTTGCTAAATTTGGAAAACCAGTATTTGTCTCAACCTTCCTCAAATAGCTAGCATCAAAGGACCAGTTCTGCCCTTAACAGAAATTGCTAACCTATGTGTTTTCTTCAAATACTATTTGCTGTATGATTACTATTCATTGCAGATGAACAAAGAAATGAATTTCTTTGTAACACATCTCTTAAGAAAATGGTGGAGGAAAACATTGTACATTTGGAAAGAATATAACTACGAAGATTCACAGAAGCATAACTAGATTATGCACACATATGAAACACTCGGCTAGGCAAGTGTAACAACAGTTTGTTTAGTGATTGTTCAAGGTTACAATGACACTGAAAAAAGTGACTTAAGACTATTTTTCACACTTAGGACTGTTGCAGCCATGGTCAAGTGATCCAAATTCAGACACTTGGCAACTGACTCATATTTATGACGGTTGCAGTGTCCCAGGGTCCATGTAATTCCCTTTTGTGATCTTCTGACAAGCAAAATCAATGGAGAAGCCCGATTCACTCAACAACTGCATTACTAATCTAACAGGTTCAGTGATTCAATTGACAAATGCGACAAGAAAGGTAATAAAATGGGGCAAAACTCATTTAACAAATGTTTTACTTCACAACAGATACTTTGGACTCAATTGTGGTTGTAAGTCGAGAACTACCTGTACGTTTCTTCCTAGTAGGGCATTTCGTATCCATTGTGGCTAAACATTGTCACCATAGAGGGAAGCTCACAAGTGCAAAAGTCTATGCTTCTTACCCATGAGTTCCAGTTTTGGGAGGAGGGGGGGAATTGTCCCATGCACATCACTTTAGTCTTGTTTCACCCAATAACATTTTCTACATAGTATGTCCATTTGGGAGTTCATATCTATCCATTCTTAAAGTAATTTGATGTGCTTAGCAAAAAGAGGCAATTTACTATTCACTAACTTCAGATAATTTATGGGCAATTGCACTCAATAGGCCAGAATCAAGAGTCTAAAAATAATGTGCATGTAGAAGAGGGGGAAAAATATATCAGGATGTAGCAGGAAAAGGAATACCATATGATACTTAAGAAGCAACCACATTGCCCACTGCCCATCCACGATTAAGTAACAGAACAAGCTGAATTGTAGAAATATGAAATATCACATCTAGTAATGAAGGAAACTTACCAAAACTTCACATGGTGTGATGGAATTGTCTGTGTAAATGCAGAGTTTCTGTACACTTAAAGGCATGGTCTCTCGCAACTTGGAAGCCAAAAGCATGCAGACAGCTCCCAGGAGTTGTAAGTGGTTTTTGCGGGTGGGGACACAAGACAAGTAGCGATCCACATAATTCATGGCCAAAGGAAACACCTCTTCTTCACATTTTTGCTCCTCACAAACCTGATTTTCAAAAATCAGTAACAATGGGAAAGAATTTTATAAATAGAGACAACCTATCATACCGAAAATAAATTCTTCAAAAATAGTCTTTATCAAAGCACTTTGTATTTGTAAATATGAAGGAACATATGAGAGTTAATAGGTAGAATAGGGGATGTGAAAATGTGTTCTCTATTTTTGCTTCTAGATCCTGCTGCGCAGTTGGTTAGGTTAAATCTGAATTACAGAATCAGTATTTGGTTTTTATAAGTCTGGCCTGATGCATCATGTGCAATGAATAAGATCCTAAATATTCAAAAGCATCTCACTACCCTAATTTCATTTACTACAGAACATTAAATCCCTTTATATCTCATGCCAATAAAAAATACCAATGAAATAAATGGCACTTCCATGGAAGAAGCCATCATATGATGACAATATTAATCAAGAATTTAAAAAGCCTTATTCCCCATCTTCTCCATTGATTAGGCTAGTTATTTATGCTGATTTATTACTGCACCCACTAAATCTTTTAAATTGACTTAACAATTAAACTGTGACTATAGCCCTTTTAACAAAAACTCATTTTTTACTGTATGACTTTCCCATATAGGAATTGGTGTTTTTTTTTTTTAAATGGATGCAGTTAGCTTTCCTATTCAAGATACTGCTTTCTGTCTCAACAGTTTAAAGCCATATAAATGAATTTAAATTCACAATCAGTTCTAGTATATCTGCACAGGGCTGCTTCCATTTATGACATGCCTAAGGTATAATGGGTGGAGGAATTCAAATCTCTCTTCCATTCTGATCTCCTTTGTTTTCCCCAAAAGCAATTCTTACCTACCGATATTACAGATGATCAAGAAAGTAAGATTTTATAAGCCTGAATTTAATAATCCTAATGCATTAATGGAATTGCAGAAAGTGATCATTTTCCCTGAGTGCTTTGATGTCTTGCAAATGAAGATAGTAAAAATATATTATCAATAAGGTAGGCATATAAAAGGTAAGATTCCTGTCCTAGACTACAAAACCATTTAAATAAAAATCTTGTTTCCCACAGGAAGAAACTTAAGAAGTGTTTCCTCTTTGCTTCACTTAGAAAAAAGCTCTACCTAATTTATTTATGCTTGTTGTACAAGTATCTAATGCAATTTATTTAAAAGATAAGGAAAGATTATTCTATTTCGACTTACAAGTTTCTTTTCCTGGTAGAGAAGGGGTGGGTGGTTAAAATTTGTCCTTTACTAGTTGGCTATTTATTTCTCTCATTTCACCCATCTCTGGGTATTTTATTGTGAAAAACTGCAGATTCTAAACTGTGCTTCGATTAGTTCCTGAACAAGCAGGGCTAGTGACCGGGACCCCCTAGAGGTTGCTCGCTTTACTGCCAAGAAAAGGTGAACGCTCCTCGAATAAGAATCTTTCCCTTGGCTTAACACCATCAGGGTGGTTTTTTTTAATCAGCCTAAATCGAGAAGGCGAAAACCGAGGGGCTTGAAGGCCTCATTTACTTTTTCAATTCCCCCCCTCCCATAGGCTTGCTTTTTATTAAGCATCGATTCCTTCACCCCCCCAAACGCAAACACTTCCCACCACCTTCGGTCGACCTCTCCCTTTGCAAAAGCCTTCCCCAAAAATGCCTGAATTTGGATCCCTCCCGCCCCTACCATTAGACTCAACTTTCCCGCTCCATCCAGGCTAACCCAAGGCCTCACTTCTTTCTAGGGAAACTTCTCCGGATTCCGGAGAAACCAGATTCCAAGGAATAAACGGAGAGAAACGTGCCATAAAGTCGCCTATATACCTCGACGCATAACTTGCCCGAATATCGATGCCACTGAAACTAACCAGGCTTCCTGAATTCCGAGCGGTTGGAAAAGAAGGGGAAAACCCCACATTTTATAAGGCGATCGACTAAAAGGTAAGCCGGGCTGAGCCCCCAAGAAGAGAGGGTGGGTGATCGAGCGAGCGACCTCCCCCCCCTTCCCTCCCGGGCACAAACCTCCAACATCCAGAACGCCAACATCTTCCTCATGTACGGCTGAATCTCCTTCTGCACGCACTGGAAGTAGGAAACGCGAAGGCAGCAGCGCTCTTCCTGACTGAGCAGATTCTGCAGGACCCGCCGGTCCCTTAATAGCTGCGGATCCCGCTTGGCCCGGATCACCCCCTCCACACACAGCAGTTCCATGTGCGCGAATTCGGAGACGGGACGGAGGAGCGATGGACAAGAAGGGAGCCGAGGCTGCGAGCGGGGGAGCCCGAGGCCACGAGGAAGGGAGAGGAGGGACTCTTCGGCAGTCTCCGCCCGAGCGCGGGTTGGATCCAGCGGCGGTAGCGGCGACCCGGCGAGCCCAGCCAAGAAGCTTCCCCTCCCCCTGCGAGGTGCCTCCAATCTCCCGGCAGCACTGACACCAATGAATGTACGGCCACGGATCCTTCGGAGAGGCGGAGTCAGCCTCTGGCCCACCTTCTTCTGACGGACGCCCCTTTCTAGGCCACGCGAAAGATTTGCCATTATAGGGGCGGGGGATCCTCCTTTTTCTCCACCCCGAGGAAGTTATTTTACCAAGAGCCAGAATGTTCTTTGCAGCAGGGGCGCTGGCGGACGGATTTGTCCCGTTTTGTGGGCATTACTTCAGGATCTTTAGCTATTCCGGCCGCCCCAACAAGGAAAGGAGGTGAAGCGAGGCGATCCTGCAGCGCGACGCTTTGTAGGTTGCCTGCCTTGCACTGGCACTTATGGATCTGGGTTCTGCGCCCTTGCAAAGCGAAGCATCAGCGGTGCTAAAGGAACCCTTTAGTTCTCAAAAGACGGCATATGCCACGAATAGGGTTATTATAACTGCCTGGTGTCTCGTAACCACATACCACCGTCACCAGTCCTTGGCGCAATATCCTCATACCCAGATGGCTGCAAACCTGGGAATTGCCTGTGGCATTTTGGCTCCTCCCCTCGTTCCCAGTGACCAATATGGCCACAGATAAGGTGCCCTAACCCAAAATTTCAGGACGAAGAAAGCAGCGCTCCGTTCAAGGCCATCCTGCCCCTTCTTCCAACTTCCTCTCCCCAGGAAGGACAGATTTCTAAACAGTAACATGGACAGTTACTGGATGGTAGCAGAATTAGGACTTTTGTATGTTTTTGCTACTATGAGTTGGTTGTCTGAATTTTTGCAGTCCATATCGGATTCCTCTAACATCCGATTTTCTTTATAGACACATTCACACTTATTTCAAGGCTGCTGGCCAAAGTGGACAACTATTTTGCCGTGTCCCCCCCCCCTTTTTTTTCTGCAGAGATTGTTTCTGCCAATCGGAGGGGGGGCTTTCCTATTCTTCTCCTAGGTGCACTAATGCTTATTTAACTAAATAAGCCAATACATTTCTGAACACCTGAGATAACAGAGCACAACTTGGATTTACAGCAAAACATTGTAGTGTTTATATTTATAGTCACTGTCTTCCATTCCTCCCTTTTCTCTTTCCCTTGTTTTAATATAACAGCAGCTAATCAGCAAATTCTTTCTTCTGTTAATTTTTCTCACCTCTGAGAAAAGACTGATTTTCTTTTCTTTTTTTCTGCAAACCTTGGAGTTGTGAAGATGCTCTTCCTTTTCTGGATACAGTAGATGGTTGATACTGTCTTGACATAATAATTATCACTACAAAATCAGAAATTCCTGTGAGGAACCCAGGCTGCAAAACGAAACCATTAGTGTTGCACATGCCATAATTCCATAGTCATGGTCATATTGCAATATTATCTTTGTGCCAACAAAGGAGAATATTTGTAGCTCAGGGTTGAAACTGGGTCCTTGGTGCTCTCTGAGTTTGATGATGTTACCTAGTTTGGATAATTAAAAGTCGGCAAGAAAACAACCAAGCTCAGAGAGCACCAAGGACCCCTCAATACGGTATTATCTTTGCTTGCTGTAGCTTATTTTTATCATTTGAAGGCTACAAGAAACTCTTTTAAATGACAAAGCCATAGCTAAATCTTTCTTGCGGTGAAAAGATAAAATGAGTGACTGCCTCTTGTCTAGCACCTATACTAGCAAAATATTTGTTAAAGGTTAGCTTGATGAAAATGGCCATTTCACAGATTTTGCCCAGTTGGATGGTTGAAGGAACACTTTTTCAACAAAGGAGCTTATAAACAATTCTGTTTTTGATCAAAAGGAAAAAAAAGAGATAGAGCCCACCTGCTATCCCTTGACAAAGGGCTACTAAGTCATGGAAGCAGCTACCATAAACATCCCTGCTAGATCAAACCAAGTATTCCACTCCCTTAATGGTCAACTTGATGCTATTCATGTCCTCTTGCTCATCGTCACCAGCAACTGCTATATAGAAATTTCTAATTCCAGTATAAAATCTTCAACCTAAGCGATCATATATAACAGTCATCCCATACATTTGCCTGATTCCTCTCCAAGTTGCTTTGACATGAATACTTTCACATGAGGACTCTGTCAGTTCAAAACCAGCTCAAAATCTTTGCCATCTCATGATGTCTACGTTTGAGTTAACGGGATTTATATCTGGCTCTGCTCCAGTGTTTTAAAAATAGGACTAAAATTAACTTTCAAAAAAGCAAAAATACTGCAGCATTGGGGCAGCCTCTTTCCCCATTTTCAGGAAAGTTGGCCTTGCCATGTCCTGCCTCTTGACTTCTGTGCTCCAGGCCTTTGAAAGAGAAATGATGACTTGATGCCAACTAGGTACATGCATATAGCACAAAGTAGATCTGTGAGTGTGAGAGATTTTTGGTGCTGCCAGATTTATAGCAATCCAGAGGGGTGTCAGTGATTTTTGCTCCTTCCAAAGTTGAGATTTAGATCTCTTAAACAATTTTTGACAGATGGGAGAGGAGGAAGTACTGCCAAGAGGATATTGTGCCATGTAATATTCTCTTCAGTGCTTTTTTAAAAAATGAGACGAATCAATGCCATGAAAGAAATACTCATAAAATATGGAGAAATTATTGCAAATATCAAGAATAATATAAACTGGATTATAACATTAAAATATAAATCCATCAGTTCAAGTGTTCTGTGTCACAAAGAGAAGATTTTTATATCAATCTCATATCCAGGATTCTAATACCGTAACTTTTCCTTGAGTTTCATAAAATCTTTCAATCTCTATGATGATGTAATATATGAAGAATCCAGGAGTGAAATGTTGCCTAAGACAAACCAACCAATGTAATTTAAACTACAATTAATTTCCTTTTTTTCTTTCTTTTTTGATGATCTGCATCATCTGCTTTGTGCAAAGGATTCAAGTTCTACATTTTCTGTGAAAATATACCCAGGCTAACTTATTAGCCAAACATTGGGAAAGCAGAATGCTGAACCTTTGCCGCTTAACGTTTTCTGGATTTAGTATTTTGAAACTAAAGATTCAAACCATCCACTATACATAATCATCTTCCAACTCGGATTGGCTTTAACAGATCCTGGAATATTCTGAAACTAAACCTAGTAACACTTAGGGGAACAGAAAGGAGGGGAAAAGAAAGAAGCTGTTGCAAAACAGGCACTTCTGCCGCCAGATCATGACTTTGCAAAACTAGGATACCCAAAGATACATTATCAGACCCAAATGGCAAGTTAAGGACACCAGCAGCTTCCAAAATTGCACCAAATAGCACTTTGGGAAGAAGAAAACAATGGGGGGAGGGGACTGTTCACCACAGATGAAAGATAGAAAGTTCCTTGCTTTTCTGGCACAAAACTTAGCAATTTGCAAAGGAAATTGCCATACAATTCCATTGCATTATAGTATATGATGGTAACTGGAGATCTTGTTACAAAACATAACGCAGAGATGGCTACAAATTCACACATAATAATATTGTAATATATTATAAATATATTGGTCCCTCAGCCTAACTACTTCACAGGGTGGTGGTTGTGAGGAAGAAGAGAATGGAACACAAATATGCCATCTTGAACTTCTGTTAAAAAAAAAAGCCAAGATGTAAATCTAATAAATGAAGTTAAAAAAAGGGTGAGATTCAAATGATGCTAATCAACCTGGGGTGCAGCCAGTTTCTCTGTAAAAAAAGAAACCATGGAATAAAGTCCATACAAAAGGTTTAGAATACAGTATATTTTTATTGACTATAGTAATACAATCTTGCAACACGACTAAGCTTTATTTTCCCACCCTCCAACTCTATGTGAATTACAGAGGTGTCTGCCTGAGTCTATTGCACATGGCTTCTTCTAATTTGGGGCTTAAGACACCTTTTTCCACTTTTCGCTTTAATAATGGATCTGGCCTGTCTCTTGTCACTGGCATTTTTCTTACTTTTTACAGTACACATATGTGCCTCTGAATTGCTGAAGTAGAATTACCAACATAGAATTACTCAACCCATTGGCAATATGGGTTGAGGCTGCTGGTAGTTGTAATTCAGAATAATTTGCCATACTATTTTACAGAGCTATGGTGCTTTATTCTACTTAGCGATATGACACAATGGGAAAACTTTTAAAATGAAAGAAATGCTTTCATTCTGCTACACTGCATGGAGCTGAATATGCAAACAGTCCAAAATACTGTATATGTGTGTGTTTATTATCTGGCTAGAAGGAAACTTCCAAGGATAACACTGACAGCATTCATTGCACAAAGTTCAGCTGTAACAGATATTAACTTCAGCCCTTAACAGCTAACCTACAATTATAATTCTAAGTATAAAGAGTAAAAGGTAACTCAACCTACAATAAAATGAAGGTGTGGAACATTGCAAGAAAGTAATAGTAACTGTAATATGATAGAGAACCAAAAATAAAAAGTCTACAAATAAAATTACAATGACAGAAGACTACATAATTAAATAATGATCTGCAAAAGGAAAATAATTGTTAGAAGAAATAGCTGAAAGAACAAATAAATTGTAGTTCAGATTGAGTAAATTAATAAGAAGAAGCATCAAGTGAAGATAAAAAAGGCTGAACAGACAATGCTCAAAAACAATATCTTACAGCCTTCCCCAGGTAGCAAGCTGTAGAGGAATCTAGGGCTTCCTGTGGGATACAATACCTGGTTGGCATAAATCTACAGTAACAACCAATATCTGGTTGTTACTGTAGATTCTTTGCAGCAAACTAATAAGATGAATTCCTTGCATGGGTGAATTGATGAATTGTTTTATGTCACAGCATTTCATTTCTTTCTGCTGTACTAATATATGGCTCTCTCCATGTCCACATCACCTGGTTGCTGGGATTTGCCAACAACAATTCATAGCTGCTCAGGTCCCATGAATATGAATTGCATAATAAGGTGGCAACTTAAGGAAGGAGGGCTGGGTCCTTGATGGTAGAGGATGTGCATTTCATGGATAAGACTAGACCACTGTCACAAGGCCTGAAGAATGCTGTTGTGGCAATTCTCTTTTCTTTCAGTCCAGTGCCAGGAAGTGTTGGCAGGGGGAAGGAACCAACTTTTCCCTTTCTTTCAAGTGGAATATCTGCAGGCACAACACTCTCACCTCTTCTGTTTATTATCTACATGAAACCACTGGGCAAGATCATTTTTATAGAGGGTCCAGTGTTGATATGTTGATAGTTATACTTAGTTAAACAATGGTTTCTTGGTATTCAACTGCTTTGAAACTTAACAAATTTGGTACTCAACACATTTGACATGAAAGTTATGAGTGCCATGTGAGCCAAACTAATTACCAGCAGCTTCCAAATACAATTCAAGATAGTTATTGTGGCCTATACAGTAAAGTTCACCATGGCAGTTACAGTACATAATTTCATCTACTAGGTCCAAGAAGTAAGTCTTCCTTGTCATAGCACCAGCCTAATGGGATGATGTCCCCACCACCACTCATTGGTTTACATTGCTCTAACTCTGTTGTTCTTTAAGAGGAACCTTGAAATCCTGGTTGTTTTCCCAGGTGCTGGAATAAGGAGTGATTTTCCTTGGTTTTATTGTATTATCAGGCCTCATTTTTTATTGTTTGTGTAATAAGTTTTATCATCTCATTCCATCTTATTGGGGATTTTTTTACTGGTTGTTTTTATTGTAAACCACCCAGACTTGAGTTGGGAAGTGCTATAAACCCGATTAAACAAACTTTAGTGACTAAGCTATTTTGCTGACCTAGCAACTGACATAACACAAAAGCATAAATTTGAGTTAACAGACACAATACATTGCTGTGTTCACATGAAACTTTATTATAAAACAAGCAAACTGCATAACTGTTAAAACATAATGATTCAGTTCACATAATATGATAACCAGGGGCATCCAAAGGGGAAGGATTGTCAAGGTAGCCAAGAGGGTGGGCCTGACCAAATGATTGAGGCCATGTTCCCTTTTAACATGCATCGTGTGTGTAAAAAAGGATCAGGGATATGGTTGCATTCACCGTCTGGACTTTTTTTTACTTCCTTGCAGATATCTCTGATCAAACTAAAGACTAATCTACAAGGAGAAATTCAGCTAAATACTCTGAAAATGAAAAAGTTCAGATGTTATATACTCACCTTGCTTAGGAATTTTATTTTATTTTAAATAAAATAAATTTTATTTATTTATTCATCACATTTCTACACTGTCCTACACTGCCCAGTGACTGAGCGGTTTACAATTAAAACTGCTGCCCCTCCTTTTGTTTGGCTGATTCACATCCTTTGACTAACAACAAAAAACATGTGCTCTAAAATAAAAAGTGTATTTACACTACCAGAAAGTTTATAAAAATCAAGCTCCATTACCACCATTTAATTAGATTCTGGTTCTGAGAATCTAAATGGATTCTATTAAAAACAACAATATTCCATATGGATCTCCATGAAGTTGTCTAGATCCATTAATACATAATTAAAATATCATTAGTATAAATAAATGAAATTTCTTAATATAGCAAAGGGCATAAAAATATACCCCACATACCATATGTGTTCATAACTACTAATTCTCAAATAGGAAATGATGACTCTTCATAACAGGTAAAGTGAGTTACAAGTTTCCATTTTGGATCCCAAAATATTTACGAGGTTCAATTATTCTCTTTTTAATTTCAGAAAGATTTTCATGGACAAAATAATTCTATGGTCTGACCTTCTCCCCAGAATGCAAGAAATGTTAAATAAGACCACCAGTTAACAGGCTCAGTTCCAATGAATTCAGAAACATTTGCTGTTGGCAATTTAAGCTAATCAGCAACATGGTATGCACACAGTCTTCAGTAACAGCCAGAGCTGCAGGCAAGTGTGGGATGCAAGAGTAGGGATCAATTTATAAAGATAAACATAAAAGTTCCTCTCGCACATATGTGCTAGTCGTTCCTGACTCTAGGGGGCGGGGCTCATCTCCGTTTCTAAACCAAAGAAGGCTCTCCGAAGACATCTCTGTAGTCATGTAGCCGGCATGACTAAATGCCAAAGATGCATGGAGCACTGTTACCTTCCCACCAAAGTGGTCCCTATTTTTCTACTTGCATTTTTTACGTGCTTTCGAACTGCTTGTTGGCAGAAGTTGGAACAAGTAGCGGGAGTTCACCCTATTAGGCGACACTAGGGATTCGAACTGTTGAACTGCCGACCTTTCAATTGACAAGCTCACAGTCTTAGCCACTGAGCCACCACGTTCCTTCTATTGTCTATCAATTGTATAGGGGCTGCAATACTGTGATATTGGGGAAGGTTTGAGTGGAACCCTTCTGCCTGACATAGTGTATGTCTGCAGGGATTTGTTTATTTAAACATGTTACATTGCAGAGGATGGCCAAGGAAACAAGAAGATACTTTTTACATCTTTGATAGCAAAGGGGCTATTTTAGCACCCAATCAGTATCTATTGAAATGTACATTCTACCTATCAGAAGCTGCTTGCATCCCCTGATCTCCCGTGAAAATTTCTTCTGACCAAATGAAGCAGCCAGTATATTTGCTGCTTGTGTGATTCTGAAACCTATTGTCTGCTTCATCCCCATTAGGTTTATAGTATAATAACCATATTTCTGTGAAAAGGCTAAAAGTAGCAATCTTTCTGAAGAAAGTAATTCTAAAAAGGCTGATCAGAATTTGTCAACGGTCTAGAAATGATAGCGTATTATATCTATTTTATTGAAAACTAGGGAGAGAAATGACCAAGTAATGACTAAGAACAAAAGGCTATATTCATATGCAATCTATTCTATCTCTATATTATCTAGCTTTCTATCCATCCTGTATATAGTGATGGTTTTCCATCAAATGCTCAGTAGTTTTATGTATGATAGATGGATTCCAAAAATATGCTGGACATGACAACTCCTAGCAAGTAACTTAAAAGCTGCAACCTAAAGACAAAACTACACATTCCTTCACCATTGACTACGTAATAATAATAACCTTTATTGTCACCGCACAACATATGTATGAGATTGGTGGAGATCCCTCAGTGCACCCGCCAACACAATACAGCTCAGTGGAAACAGAAAATCCCTAACCCAATAAATCATATTAACCTCCTGCTTGCCCCTTTTACTACATTCCCCATTCTACCCCATTCCCTACAGCCAAAATCCAAGAACCATGAGTTAGTTTGAAGCAAAAAGCTTCCCATGTTTTAGTATGGGATCAACAGAGTTGGAAAAGTATTTTAGAGAATATATGCTATTTCTAGTATAAAGTATTCTTTAAGGATGATTAACTCTTTGGTTCTTTAAAAATTTTGGATGAATCTGAGAATTTTAATGGGGAAAATAGTGGTGCAAAATGGGCAAAGTTGTGTCAGATCCATAGAAAAAGTTAGAATTTTCCAGGTTGGGTCTTTGGTTTTTGTGGGGTTGGGTTTTTTTTCTTTTTTCTTACTGTATGAAATTTGTTTTAGGGAATTCACAAAAGTTTTTACACTTTCCATATATTAAAATATGAGGAGACACGCTGCTAAATTGGCACATGATTATAAAGGGCTCTAGGGCTCCTAAACTAAGATTTGGGGTTTTATAGCCCTAAAGCTAAAGGTTGCCCAACTTTTCTTTAAGTTGTGAGCGAGGATACTCCTCTTCCAGGTTTGGTTATACATATGCTCTTTGAGCATATTTCTTTTCATCCTTAAGTAGTTTTCAAGTTGAAAGAAGGTCTGCCCTGTTGGAGCTTAAAATAACAGATGGAAATGACAAAAGAAACTAGCTTTAGAGACTGTTTTGCTAAGGCCTTTTTTCTCTTCCATGTTTATCAATCTAGTTATATATCCCAGAACATGAAACTTATGTGCATACCATTATAAATTCAAAATATATGTGAAGTTAATAAAAAGAATAAAGATGTTTTTATAGTGTAGTTTTCCCAATATTGCTTTTCAGGCTTATTGAGAGTACACCTTGTCAAATATCTGAAAATAGTGTTAGTCCAGAGGGGATTTTCAAGTGTTATATTCTTTTTATGTTGCAAATATATTTAAACATAAAAACCACATGTACATAGTAACCGTTACATTCTACTTAAATTTGTCTTAGCTTTTTATGGTATTAAAAGGCTTATTTAAACTCTTTCTGCTATAATTTATCTATAAACAGAAATATAAACAAGATTTTTTAAACTGATGAAATACCAACAATAGACTGTCAACAGAAAAAAAGATAGTGATTATACAGTGATGAAAGAAAAGCTAGATACGGTATTGTGATTAAAATAAATTACATATGGCAAAAGTGAGAGAAAACTAATTTTAAAAAGTCCTTAAAATATATCTCATAAAGAATATGTAATTGTTTCAATTCCTAAGTTATAATTAAATCTAGATCAAACAGAAGCATACTGTATCAACTTCTCATTTTCAGAATATAGAGAATTTTCAAAAATAAGATAGCAACCTCATCTCCTAGACCTAGACCCATTCCTTTAAATTCAGGAAAGTTTCTTTTCACTTATATGAAATATTCCTCTTTGCCATGCCTCAAACTCAATGCTACTTATAGTGGTCTCAGCTAATATGGCTGATTGTTTAAATTGTTTGCCACTTCATTGTATTTGATAAATTATATATCATTTCAATTAAATTTGCTTTATGAAGCCAGAATTTATTCATTGGCCATTGGAATCTAGTTTTCTAAAATTATTCTGCTGCCTGTTACTGTAGGGCAAAAGATAATTTAAATATAAGACACAATTCCATAGTTTCAGGAAAAACTCCAAGATCTTATAATATATAGGAACGCAATATTCTTACTTGTTGACATTTAAATGTGTTTCTATACAAAATATGCCATAGCTAAGCAGCATTATAGTTTTATTTTATACATTTCTGAAATGAAGTAACCTGGAGAACATCAATAGAAGCTTAACAGATGCTACTTTTCAGATGTAGGGTATTTGATGCTCTCTGAGCTTGGTGGTTTTCTTACAGATATTTCATTACCAAACTAGGTAACATCATAAGCACTGATGTTGTTATCTAGTTTGGTAATGAAATATCTGCAAGAAAATCACCAAGCTCAGAGAACATCAAGAACCCTCTAGTTCAGCCCTGAGCTACATATATTCTTTTCTATCGGCACTCTTCAGATATATTTCATTAGTCAGGGTTGCCAGAGGGAAACAGGATTCTATCTAGATCTTATGCAATTGAAAGTAAATCAAACACATAGGTCTTGCTCACCACCACAAGCCTTTTGATATTCTAGATCATTTATGGTACTCTATCATGTTTTCCCAAAAATAAGACCCTGTCTTATATTTTTTTTGAACCCTGAAATAAATGCTTGGCCTTATTGCCATGCGCTCAAAAGCCCAATTGGGCTTATTATCAGGGGATGTCTCATTTTGAGGGAAACAGGGTATTTGTTATCTGAACAACTGTTTTGCTCTAGGAGGCCAGAGTCCCCAAGTACTAGGACTTGGTGGACATACCGGTATTTGGAATTTTGAAAATAACATGTGGACACTCTCAGATATGTTGTAGGAGAGCTTTCTGGTTCATAGAGTGGTGATTGTGGGACATAATATATGTGGGGAGATGCATTAGTCACAATACACTATCTCAAAGGTGCTTTTCCAAAAGGCAGCTGGACTGCTTTTTTATTTGAGGAAGACATTTTACTTCTCATTCAAGAAGCTTCGTTGGTTTTGGTTCAGCCTTTTGGAAAAGCAACTTTGAGACAACTATGACCTGAAGGACTGAGAATCTCCACAGACACAGTACACTAATTTACAGAAAGTGCCTGTTACCGTCTCTAGTTTTCCTCGTATAGAAGCTCCAGACTACTCAGGCTTACCTTTGTCAAGCTATTCAGCGTGCTTCCAAAGCATTGGCCTTCAATATCCCAGTGTTTTTAATCTTTTAAGAAAGTTTACAGCTTTCATTTTATGCTAAGAGCATTATTGGAAATAAAATGATGCTGGAGGCTAGTATTTTTCTTAACAGTGTGCCAACGTCCTATTATTATTATTTTAGATGCTAGAGCAAGGAGACCAACTGAAGCAACTGTAAAGAACTTCTATACATAGAACATAGTACTGAGAATCTGAGTGCTACGGTGAGACTTTAGAAGGCAGAACATTTTAAAGTCATTGTTCATTTTGTAAAAAGGATTGTCCTAACTTGCTTTAAAGGAAATTCTATATTTCTGAGAGAAACACATTTTCACAGAGTTATAAGCAATGCATTTGGTTTCAGGAAACCTGAGGTTCATCCTTTTTGATACCTCAGCTTATGTGAACTGGAACTTGCAGTGTGGTTGTATGAATTATCATTGATAATGTTTGAATCATTTCTGAAATAGCACCAGCAGCGCCTGTGATAATTACATTAATCTTCTATAAGCAACATTTAAAAGTGCACTTATAGATGCAATTTTTGTTACGCTAAAAAGTAATATGTAATAAAATTGTAGTAAATGAATTGTAATGAATTGTTATGTTTCTCAAGTTGTATATCCCGATCTTGAGACTTGCAATACTTGCAAATAAATTCTGAAGAGGGGCACATTGATTGCTACATCAGTACATCCCAATCAAGATGTTGCAATAGTATAACAGGAATATTACATCATAATCTCATACAATAAATTAATGCTGTAGTGCTAAAGAAGACAGATATTTTTATGAAATGTAATTTTTATGCAATTTTATGAAATGTTACTAAACTAGTACAGAACTGCTATGAGGAATGACCAAAATTTACTTTTTTTTCTGAACGAAAGGCTAGATCTTGACCATTCTCAATGTGGAATGATATTTTATTTCATTTCATTCTCAATGTGAAATGATATTTTATTTCATTTGGAAACATATTTAGTCTGTTTTCTAATTCACACAATATCAAATGAAACTGACTGTGTCCTTCATTCTCTACCTGCCTATACAACTTTCCCTTCCTCCCTCCCCCCCCCCCCCCCCCCATCGTGTACACAGAAAAAGGGGAAGAACAAATCACTTGCAAGTTAGGTTCAATTCATTATGATTTGTTACATATGGAACACCTGATTGAGTTCACACATTACACACATGTTGCACTGTCACCTAAACCATTATTTACAAACTATGACAAGTGGATTCACATCATACATAAAGCCAAAGCAAAATATGTTATAGTTTTACATAATTTGGCGAACCAGGTTAGAATATCTATGAGTTGCATGGTGCTACATCCACAGCGAATCTCCCTGTTCTCTCATTACAAAGAATAACTGCAGAGAGTTCTAAAGGAAGTTGGTTCTTGTCCTATATAACGGCTTCTTTAAAATAAATCTTAAAAAAACTGATACAGATTAGTTCAGATACAGATTATATAGAGTTATGCTGATATATCTTTGAAACATAAGTTCAGACCAAAATTCTCCTCTCAAATCAAAGACTTAACTAGCCTATGCTACACAATCCTGAATACCTACTCTTGATAAAATAATACTCTTCAGGATCAAATGCTACTGTGTTTCCCCGAAAATAAGACTCTGTCTTACATTTTTTTGAACCCCGAAATAAGTGCTTGGCCTTATTTTGAGGGAGGTCTTATTATTTTGGGGCATGTGGAGCAAGATGGGGCTCCTCTTGCCATCTTACCTGATTTCCAGCTCTGCATTTAAATATTTTCGGGGAGGTCTTATTTTTGGGAGGAGGTTTATTGGGCTTATTATCAGGGGATGTTTTATTTTCGGGGAAACAGGATATTATCTAGAAGGTGATGTGTCCTCCATTTATTGGAAGTGGGTAGGTTTCTGAACAGAGTTTAGACAGACATTTGTTATGGTTATTTTAATTTGGATTCCTGCTCTAGGTAGAAAGTTGGAAACATCCTACATGGCATTTTCCAACACTGTTTTCTATGAATCCTTCTAATCCCACCATTCACCATAGAAATTCGACAACCAGCCATCAGGAACTAGCAGAAACAGGCCAATGATCTACTGTATAGTCTACTTTCTGACTGTTCCTTATTCTTTATAACATCTGCAAAAACCAGTTAAATTAAACTAGAAACTGTAAAAGCTGAATGAACACTGGAAAGCCCCTTGAGTATTTTTAGTTAATTAGGGAGCTTTCTGGTAAGTTTATGCAAACTGAGAAAGAGTTTTCAAATAAGGAAACATTTTTAAAGTGCATTCCTTTCAGTCCATCATGTTCTTTTTCTCCTGAGCTTTACATTGAATGACCTCTATAAAGAAAAAAAGAGAGTAGGCACTGAGATAATCTCACAGTCCTTTAACTATAGTTGCCATCATAGCAAGATCACTTCACAGTCTCATATTGTAATGTGTAAACTCTATCTTTATTGCCTATATTTATTGCAGATAAAAGGGTTATTGATATGGGACTTGCAAATTTGCTAAGTATATGTAATCTGATGTGGTTCGCATTTCACATAAAGCCATGGCTTGTTTTATCCATGGGTTGTTAAATAAATTATAATGACTTTGTTCATACATGAATCCAATCTATAAAATATGATTTACAAACTACAATGGGTTGTTTTCTATAAAACCAGATTTTAACTGGTGACATTATGGCTTACTTATGTGTGAACCACCACTCTCCTACACAGGATTAGTACTGTATGCCTAACTTTGTTTATATCAACTGTCTGCAATGTGTATATTTTCATCAGTTGCAGAAGGAAAATGCAGTCAAATTGTTTTATTTTGGCCAACTGCCAGAATGGTGGATTTTAATTCTTTTCTTCAAATAAAGTTGGAATGTATTTAGGTATGTGGGTAGGTAAAATTCAGTATCATTTTCATTAAAACCTGAGTCTACAGAGTAGCATATTGCACTAAGGAAACATATAGTACCGCTGTGTCTGAAAACTTCAAGATAAAGTTGTTTTTGTGTCATTGCTTTGCCTTATAGAATTTTAGAGGGAATGTGTATTCAGAAAGCCTAATTTTCTCCTTGTAATCTTTCTGTATTGACCTCAACATTTCCTCCATCTTTTTTTCCTAACTGTGAATTATCTTTAGAAACATAGATGGAATTGCTTATTGCTTTTTGATTAGTGGTATACAAACCAGCACGAAGCCGAGAACACCAGCCTGAAGATGACGAATGAGACTTCGTCGAAACGTCACCAAGACACTTCCAATTTTACGCGGGAGAAGACCTGAATAACCAAAGACCTACATACAAACACCTGCGAAAACCTCAGAAAACATGTACATGTATATGTATATGTATATGTACAGTATATGTATAATGTTTTTAGCGGGAAAGCATAACAAAATTCAAAGCAATTGAACATGGAAACTTTGGATTTCCAGAGAAACAACAAATTTATCTTCTGTGAGTTACAAACTTCATGTTTTCAGAAATAAACTCTGTCCTCAAAAAAATCCTAGTAATAAATGTCTGTCTGTTCTCCAGCCAGTGGGTATTTTCATGGTAGGAGCAGAATCCCCCACCAAATGGTGTTGTTACAGTGTGATTGAGTTTATCCCTTTGTACATGCATACATACTAAAGGGCCTGTTGCAATTGCCATATTATTATTATTATTATTATTATTATTATTATTATTATTATTATTATTATTATTATTATTATTATCTAACATCCACAGACTGCTGCTTCCAGACATTTCCCCATCACTTTCCCATTAAATCTGTTTGCTCATTTAAGTTAATCTGAAGCAAACATAATTCAGTTTGTATCTTGGATGAAAAATACCATTTGGAAATTAAATTCTATGGTTAAATAATCATGCAGATATAGTTACTTGTTAGAGTATGACACAAGTATTTTGCCACTCTGGATTTGCTTCCCTTCCCCATCACATTCTTTTCCTTTAGTGTGCACCATAGTCTTGAATCAGGCCTAATTACAGAATGGGGAAAAACCATTTCAATTTTTAAATTAAAATTATACATGTTAACTTGGTTTTACCCTTGCACTTGAAATGAATGGACAAATAACTTTGGAAAGGGAAATAATCAAATTTATTAGCATCTCTTGAAAAATCAAAGTGACTGTGTGGTTTTCTATAAGAAAACTCCATCAGTTTAAATGGCACTTGTTAATGTATGTAAATCTGAGATCAATGTTTTTTATTCTAAAGATTTTCTTTATTTATAGAATTATTCTAAAGATTTTTAAAGATCTAAAGATTTTCTGCCTCTTGCCTGAAATGCCTTAAACTCTCTAAGTAGCCTTGTTGTTTTTTGATCTTCAAAAAAATACAAAATCAAATACTTGCTTTGAAGATGGGAATGATAGTAACATGATTGTACCATTACTGTACTGTAGCCCTTGTACTTTATCGTCATAGTACTGTAATAATAAATATGGATAGCTTATGCTTTTGTGTGGGGCATGTGAAAAAATGATATTATCTCATTGTTTTTGTTACTATGAGGACTATTTGGTAGCCAAACTTCCTAAAGCATCCTAACAAAATGCTACTGTGATTCCAAAATATAACTAAGATAATGAGAACATACTGTTCTGTTATAGACAAATACGTATAATTACAATAGTAATGAGTTAAAGGTCAACTAGATAAAGCTGATGAAAAACAGAAAATGATCAATATATATGATTCTTCTGCAGTACTGGTCTTTAATTCCTGTAATCTCTACTCTAGTCCATGCTTCCAAAACAAATGGTTAAACCAGCCTGGAACTATGGAAGTTGAAGAGGACATAGCTGGAGGATACCCAGGCTAAGGAATGAACATCTGCTCCATGCCATGTAAAACAGTGATAGGTATTAGCTGTTAACAAGAGTTTTCTACCTTGTTTTGCTTTCTCTCACATTTAGCCATTGTTTTACATGAAATGTGCAATCATGCACAGCTACACTGTTAAGTACACCACAGCATTCCTGCAGTGTTTGATGTGTTAAATGATTCTATGCTGAAGCATTATCAACACAAAGGGTAGGTGAGAATGGTTCCCATACTCATGGTATGCTTCAGCATAGCAAACTATACTATGATCAAAGGAAATTCCAAAACTTCCATTGGATTTACCCACTATTTCCCACCCTCACAAAACCCACCAGCTCCTGTAAGTGATATGAGCTTGAAGGCAGACTGATTTCAGAGTGCTGTAGTTTTAATTAACCACACTTTTGGAAATCCAGAGCACTTCTGCTTTAGGGAAATTTTTGCTAAATTCTTCAGAGAAATCAATGGGTATCTGCCTCATTTATGCATTTCTGACAGACTTTTTCAAGCAAGAATCTGTGTTTTAATTTTGTGCTACTCAACTCATATTTGCCAGACCTTCAAACCAGTGTAATCTTTATATACTTGGCACTGCATTGCCAAGTAACTTTCCAGAACCACACCCTATTGTTCTCTTAAGACTGAATCTAGTCATCATCCTGATATGCACAAAATCATTCTTCTTTAAACAAAAATAAATTAAGTGACATTGTTAACAACACCAGTCAATTGTTTGTACAGGAGAGAAATTCCAAGAAAAAGATTAGTGTGGTCCAAGCTGACAGTATCAATGGCCTGTTTACCACTACAGGCAACTCAGTATGTAAGTTAGTAAAAGGAGTCGCATATAAGTGGCTGAATGCAGGAATCCAGCAGTAGAACTGTGTTCCTAGCAGTCTTATATGTTTGTAAAATTTGAAATCCATATGGAGGGTCTCACTTGCTGAATTAGGATTGTAAAAAGGCAAAAAGTACAGGTATAGAAGACGTGCATAGTAAAATAAAAATGAACATTTCAAATAACAAATTTTTAATATGGGGGGAGGTAGGGACACAGTTTAAAGATGCCTATTATTTTCAAAACTAGTAGTTATTATTATTCTATATTCTATATATATATTCTATATATTATATATATTCTATATATATATTCTATATTATATATACTCTATATATATATTCTATATATTATTCTATATTCTATATATTATTATTCTATATTCATTTGGAAAATGAGGAGGAGTTTAGTTTACATAGCTTTTACAATATAATACTGTACAACAGTATTTCTTGACCCTGGTAACTCTAAGATGTGTGGACTCAGCTCCCATGGCCGGCTGGAAACTCTGAGATTTGAAGTCCACACATTTTACAAGTTGTAAAATGAGAAACACTGCAATACAAATATTACAAACTGACAGCCAAATGTTAAAGAATGAGAATGTTACAATTTCACGAAAGCCCTCCTGGACTAGGACCAAAACTATTAAAGTCATGCATAGCCATCAGACCTGTTCAGAAAGATCAGAAGAGAAAGATGAGCTTGATCCTTAGGAATAATATGAACAATAAATAGCCTCCCTTAGTAAATAGCATTTAGGGCCTGGTGCCTACAGCTATCAAGATTAGTTACTGATAGGCTTGATGATCTCCATGATTTGTTTATTTCTCCTTTAATCCTATCCCACCTGAGGCCACTGAGTTCAATAGTTTAACTATGCATTGTGTAAAGAAGCATTTCCTTTTGTCAATTTTGAATCTCCCTACATTTCATTTCACCAGATAAAACCTGTATTAATGAAGTAGAAGAGATCTAGGTAAGTGCCATACTGATGCCTTGTAGGACAAGAACATTTTCCTCATTAAATATAACTATAACCCTTAGTGTCAGGATGAGGTCCAAAATAAATAAATAAAATAAAAGTTCAGAAACCCTGGGGGGGGGGGAACATTTCCCCCTCATTGACAACATTCCTTAACCCAACCCCAATTCTTTATAGTGCTAATGACTTCACCAGATCCAGAAATATTTCTCAGGGAGAAGCTCAGAGCTTCTTTCTAGGCTTTTAGGAAAAAGTTCCTGAAGAAGGTACCTTTACTTTATGTTAATCAAGACATCCCAGTTTTTGCATTATCTAACTTCCTTGAGGACACCCTGCAACGTGACACCCTTCTGTTACAGAAAGGCTTGTGATAAGCAAAAGGGGCTTTGGTACTTTTCCTTCCCCTGCCCATTTGTTGTCACTGTTTCTTAGAATCCATCTGCTTTAAAAAGAAGAAAGTAAAACAAACAGCCCCATGTTGACAGGGACTGATAACTCTTCAGTCAACAGCTGGTTGTGTTCCTTATAGTGCCTCTCCTCCAAGACTGTGAGTTAGTTTTGTTAGTTACCTTTTACTAGTTAGTGATGCTCTTAGGCAATTTTAATATTCTTATGAAGCTTCCCTTAAGATAGTCATATTATGTAAGTTTAGTTGTGAAACACACTATTAACATTTCTGTTAAGTTATATTTCTGTTAAATTACCTGCCTCTTGAACTTCTTCATAAACTTGCATAGGAAAGGCATTATAACAGGACAACCTTGCAAACTGAAGCCATGAGCCACATAGCTGAAGGATGTGTTTAGGAATAAATATTTATTATTTTTATGAAATATGCAAAGTCATTTTTTCCCTGGCTTGTGGACGTCATTTGGTACCAAGCCTGCAGCCAGGATTTTTTCTATGGTAGTGATCAGGAATGTATGTAAGAGAAAGGCCGGACAAGCCATTTAGGTAAATGCAGAAAAACATAAATTAATACGAATTATATTAGATACATGTTTAAATTAAAGTGTATATTCGTAATATATTTTAATAATAAGACATTTTATTACTATTTAAAGTGCCCAGTTCTTTTCAATAATTTCAGTGTTTCCATATTAACTGGCTCATTGCTAGATCATTGCACAAAATGTTGAGTAATCAGGTAGAATATAAATTACTCAATTTCCTTTAGATCTTTGTAAGAAAATTTACCTTTCAAAAAGTTCCAACTTCACCATTTTTAAAAATAATAATTCCAGAGAACAAACCTGAATTCCAACTGACTGGCAACTGCTGATAGTACCATGACTCTTGCAGCCCTACTTGGCCCTATTCTTCAAATGTCACTGTTCTTCTTTTGTCTCTCAATAGAACATACAGCGTAGAATAATAGGTTTGGAAGGGAGGTTTTCGTCCAATCGCCTTCCCATGGCAGGAGATCCTAAACCATTCTGGACTTTCTTTGAGCTTGGTAAGATGAATACATATGATCATAGAAAGAATGAGAGAATAAGAGAACCAAATAAGAAAGTTGGAAGTGAGACCTGAAGTACTCCAATTCAACCTTCCACCCAAGTAGGAGACCCTATACCAGTGATGGCTAACCTTTTCCGGACTGAGTGCCCAAACTGCGTGCCCATACCCCCAAAATGTGTGTGCAGACCCTGCGCATGTGCCCTGCCCCCATGCATGTGGATGTGGGCTCCTGCATATATCCCGTGCATACGCACAAGGGCTCTTGCATGTGCCTTGGCCCTCCGTGCATGCACGTGCAGCCCCCCACATGCACCCCACCGTCACATATGCGCGGCAGAGACCTGAAGACCATCTGACCGGCATGCACAGCAGAGCTGAACTGTGGCGACGACTTTTGTGCCATCAGAGACGGTACTGCGTGCAACCTCTGGCGTGCCATAGGTTTGCCATCACAGCCCTATAATTGGACAAATGGCTGTCCAATCTCTTGTTACAAACCTCCAATATTGAGTAACAACACTGATAGATGTTTGGGGGAAAATCATTTCAACAAGTACATCTGAAACCCTATATTATAGTTATCTTTGAAAAAAATAAATTACATTTTGATTTATTTAAAATTTACAAATTCTGCATACTGACTAGAACCTATACTTACCGAAACGTTTGTGGATGTTTGTGACCTAAATTAATTGATACAGATACAGATTATATCTCTTCCATGTAGAAAATGTAGCCATGTGAATTATTATAATTAAATATCATGCCCTTGCTTGTTTAACACCTCAGAATTAGTACTTATTTTCAGTAAGCATCATTTTATTGATTTTCAATATCCTACTATCTGGACAAATTAGCTGAACAAATGCTTTCTACCTCTTCTTTGGCTTTGGCATTGCATCTCTCTCTCTCTCCTTTCCTCCTCTTCTTATCATCTTTATCATGCTCTTAATCTGTTTGTTTTTTGTCACTTAAGTGTGTAAATGTTCACCTATTCATTACTCCAGGCCTATTTACAACTTGATTTTCTTTTTCTGAATTTGAAAGGGAAACCATGTATCTTGTTTGCCCTGACTTCACCCAAGCTTCTTTAATACACTCTACAAATTCTGCTCTTCTCAGGAAAATGGGTGTTTGACATCATTAACAATAAGAAGAAAAATTGTTGAGGGAATGCCCAAAAGAATTAAATGAATTTGAGGCAATTTGGGACTTTTCTAAGTCAAAACCATAGACCATATACAACTTGGTCAAAATCCAATTTACACCCCTGTCAAATGATCCCTAAATAAAATTATTTGTGCTTTGAAAACACTTGAAATTCAAATCTACCTGGAACTTTTCATAAATGATGAAACCACTTATAATTGGTAGACTATATATATATGTGTGTGTTCACGAACATTCCTCTAATCATTTCATATGTCCTCAGACTGAAGAAATGAGAAGGATATACAGGTAGTCCTCAATTTATGACCTCAACTGAGCCCAAAATTTATGTTTCTAAGTGAGAAATTTGTTAAATGAGTTTTGCCCGATTTTACAACTTTTTTTGCCACAGTTGTTAAATGACACTGCAGTTGTTAAATTAATAACATGGTTGTTAAGTGAATCTGGCTTCCCCCTTGACTTTGCTTGTCAGAAGAGTGCAAAAAAAGATCACATGACTCCGGGACACTGCAGCCATCATAAATATGAACCAGTTGTCAAGCATCCAAATGGAAATCACATGACCATGGAGATGCTGCTACTGTCATAAGTGTGAAAAATGCTCATAAATAACTTTTTTCAGTGCTGTTGCAACCTCAAAAAGTCACTAAATGAACTGTTGTAAATCAAAGACTTCCTGTATAACTTAAAATCCTTAATCTGCTAAATCATCTTCTAGGATGCCAAATTCAGATTTGAGGTAGGATGAAATAGTTACAAGTTCTTCCTCCTGATAAGCTGCTTGGTGATGCGGAGAACAGAGAGCCAATCTTCAGATACTCAGATTCACAATTCCTGAAATTATATGATATCTATATAATGCATATTTGACCTATGCAGCATATATATGTCTGACCACATGAAAAGCCCAAGCTCCAACTACATTATTACTAGCAGAACTAGTGTAACTTCAGTTTGATTATTAATACACATTATTCAAGCGCACATTTCAACTTTTTAGAATCAGTTTCTTTGTAGTAATCTAAGCTGTTGCTTGCTTTTTTTTTAATTAAAGGAACTTATGCTGCTGCAGCTTGAACACACTTGTGGTTTACTCTGAATATTGTATATGCCAACTCAGCTTAATCTAAAGCCAGTAAACTAAATCTAGCTACTCATAGTTAATATTACTGTTCAAAGAGCAAATTAAGCAAAGCATTCTAAAAAATAACATATCAAGATCTTCCTAGTGATGTCTAATCTCTCTGGGGATTGCTGATTTAGTCCAGCAAATGGGAGGATACTGAATGTAGCTTTTCAGTTACATACATAGATCTAAAAAACCCAACATTAATTATCTTTTATGAAAAAAGCTCTTCTTTTTCTTCCAGGCTTTGCATATGGGGTGATAAAGATTGCATATTGAGTCAAAATGGGACATGCAACACTCTCAGTTGTTTTCAAACTGAGAGACCCAATTGCATATTTGTCATTTATCAGATTATTCTATCTGGGCCTTTTGTCTAACTTCTTCATGTTTTTAGCTTTTTTTCCTGTTTTTTCTAGTTGTGCACAACGCCCAGAATCCACTCAAGTTGGGTGGCCCATAAATCTGAATTAAAACAAAAATGTGTCCCATATTACTTGTTTTGACCTTAAAAGCAGAATATCATAAAATAAACCTGGCAACATACCATCCTTCTTCCTGGGGAAGAGAAGAAAATTATGGGAAATATTTCAGAATAGGAATGCTTATCATTGTGAATTTTATTTGTCAAACAGAACTGGATCTGCTTTTTCTTGCAAATGATGCTAAGGGTCAAATGTGCAATACTACTTAAACTGTAGCCTGTCATAGAAGTTTAGGCTTCTTGCGGTACATTAAAAATAAATATTAAGTATTTAACATACTTTTAAATACTTCCATGTTTTGTTTTGAACTATATGTGGTACTAGATCTATCATATCCTCTCTAGAAAATGAATTCCAGAAATCTAAAACTATTTTTCTACGATAAACCCACTTACCCCCTCAAATCTCCTTACTTTTGATTCTGGCAGTACACAAACACAATAAGTCATCAATTGCCATGTACAAACATAGAGTTAATAGTAATACTCAATTTTTCCAGGAAGTACCTAGCATCCTAGGCACTGTAGAACAAGTTTTGGCAAAATCTCATTATATAATTACTGTAGCCACTTCCCCATTGGGCAGGCAGATAGCAATAGACATGGCAATGTTTGATTTGGCTTGAAAGCTGGTCCACTAATGCTTTCAAATTGTATTTGGCATTAAGCTCTCAATAGATTGCCTTTTCAGCCTATCTGTCTTTCCACTCTTTTTCTTGGAGGACTAAGTAGATAAAATGAGGCAATTTAGTAGGTTTGGACATTCCCATGACAAACTGACTGGATCAAGTTACTTTAATTCTGTTTTGAGTTAAATCTAATCCCCTTGGGGCTAGTTGAGTAATTAAAGGAATCCTTGTTCAGGATTCTAATACACTCTAGTTCTCTACTCATAAACACACACTAATCCAGATAAATATTGTGTGTAAACTGGAATTAATGGTGTAAATAAATATGAATTATATAAATTTATTACAATATAAATTATATTTTCTCAATTCAGTGCCTAATGTGGATTGAATTTTAATTCTCAGAATTTCCATAATAGCCTGAAAGTTGTAAAGACCAATGTGTGACAAGGAAGTCTAGCAGAGTGAGTCAGGGGAAGGAAAAACCTGACATCAATTAATCTCATTAGGAAGAATATAATCTTTCTTTCAAAGTTAATGATGGTATGTGTAAGCCATTATGGTGATACATAGACTAAGATAGTGATCTGTGTCATAGCTCAATTGTAGTTAGAGGTCCTATAAATGTTTTTAAAAGCTGGAGATGCAATTGGGGATGTATGAACTGATCGAGGAGGAAAACACGAACCTGGCTTGCATCACAGAAACCTGGCTGGGCTTGGAGAGAGGGGCCCCTCTGAATGAGCTCTGCCCACCGGGCTTTTGGGTGCTACACCAGCCGAGGGCCCAGGGAACGGGTGCGGGGGTGGCAGTTGTTATTAGGGAGACCCATGGTCCGCGGGAGGTCATTGCTCCTCAGATAGATGGCTGTGAGTCCCTTCTCATGAGATGGGGACCGCACGGTCAGTTGGCCCTGTTGATTATGTACCTATCTCCCAGCTATGTATCAACAGCCCTGCCCGGGCTGCTAGATGCCAGATTGGGATTGGTGGTTGAGTTCCCCAGATTTATTATGCTGGGGGAGTTTAACCTACCATCCCTGGGGGTGGCGTCAGGAGCAGCCCGGGAGTTTGTGGCTTCCATGGCAGCCATGGACCTGATGCAGATAATACAGGCCCCAACTCATGTGTGGGGACACACACCTGATCTGGTTTTTGTCTCGGAGCAATGGCGTAGTGAGCTCAGTGGGGGTATGCCAGTTATCCACCCCCTGTCATGGACTGATCACTATCTCCTTAGGCTGGGCTTCCATTTTGCCGCCCCCTGCCACTGGGAGGTGGAGGTGCCTTGCAACCTCTGACCCGACGCAGATCCTGGTTGGCCCCTTGGTTTACTGAGCAGCTCTGGGAGATGAAGCGTCGGAGGAGAGGTCTGGAGAGCTGTTGGAATCCAGCTGTTCCGAATCTGACTGAGCAGAGCTGATATTTTTTTATTCGATCCTATCTGGTAGCGATGAAGGCGACGAAGTGTGCTCACTTCTCCTCCCTCATCGTGTCCACAGAGAACCACCCGGCCGCCCTATTTAGGGTATCCTGCTCCTTTTTGAATCAGGGAGTGGGGGAGGGCCCTGTGAGGGGGCAGGCTGAGGAATTTAGTAAATACCTGCAGGATAAGATTGCTCAGATTCGGGAGGGGCTAGACTCCGACTGGGTGGGGTCGGTCGGGGAGGGGATGATGGGTCTGGTGATTTGGGAAAACTTTGATTCTGTTACTCCCGAGGAAGTGGAGAGGATCATGGGGAAGCTGAGTGCCACCACATGTTTGCTGGACCTGTGTCTCTCCTGGCTCATTTATTCGGCCCAGGAGGTTACACACGGCTGGATCCAGGCAGTGATTATGGCTTCTTTGGGTAAGGGGCACTTTCTGGCTGCCTTGAAGGAGGCACTGGTGAGATCCTTCCTCAAGAAGCCTACCTTGGATCTGGCTACTTTGAATAACTTTCATCCTGTCTCCAAACTTTCCTTTATGGCGAAGGTTGTTGAAAGTATGGTGGCACATCAGCTCCTGTTGTTCCTGGATTATATCTGGACCCCTACCAGTCGGGTTTCAGACCTGGGTACAGCACGGAGACAGTATTGGTTGCACTGGTGGATGACCTCTGGAGGGTTCAGGACAAGGGATATTCCTCTGTCCTGGTCCTATTAGACCTTTTGGTGGCTTTCAATACCATTGGCCATGGTATCTTACTGCGGCGCCATAAGGGGTTGGGAGTGGGAGGCACCGTTCTTCAGTGGTTCACCTCCTACCTCTCGGGATGTGGGCAAGCAGTGTTGGCAGGGGGACAGAAATCAGCCTCAAGGTTCCTCACATGCGGGGTACCTCAGGGATCGGTCCTCTCCCTTTTGTTCAACATCTATATGAAGCCGCTGGGAGAGATTATCTGTGGTTTTGGGGTGAGGTATCATCAGTACGCTGATGATACCCAACTTTTTATATCTACCCCAAACCAGTCCAGTGATGCCCTCGGCTTGATGTCCCATTGCCTGAAAGCGGTGCGGCTCTGGATGAGGAGGAACAGACTTCAGCTCAACCCCGCCAAAACGGAGTGGCTATGGGTACCGGCATCTCAGTTCCAAGGGAATATTCCATCACTGGGCATAGGGGGTGAGGTGTGCCCCCTGTTGAAAGGGCATGCAATTTAGGCGTCCTCCTGGATTCACGGTTGACTTTGGAAGATCATGTTGCGACTGTGACCAGGGGGGCATTTGCACAGATTTGTCTGGTGCGCCAATTGCACCCCTACCTGGACCATGATGACCTCCATACAGTCACTCATGCACTTGTGACCTCCCGGATCAATTACTGCAATGCTCTCTACATGGGGCTGCCCATGAAGACCACTCGGAGGCTTCAGCTCGTGTAGAATGCGGCTGCGTGGGTAGTGATGGGAGTGTCCTGACACTCTCATGTTACACCCCTCCTTTGCGACCTGCATTGGCTACTGGTTGTCCTCCGGGTGAAATTCAAGGTGCTGGTTATTACCTATAAAGCCCTACATGGCCTAGGCCCGGGGTACCTGACGGACCATCTGCAGCCAGCGACAGTTCCCCATCGCCCGGTGCATTCCCACAGGGAGGGCCTTTTTGGAATGCCGTCGGCCAGGCACTGTCATCTGGCGACTCCTAGAGAACGGGCTTTCTCTATGGGCGCACCTACCTTATGGAGTCAACTCCCCCTGGAGCTCCGGGTGGCCCCTGACCTGTGCTCTTTTTGCCGTGATCTTAAGACATGGTTATTTCACCAGGCCAGATTGGACTGAAGGGGTTTTTAAGGGGAGTTTTAATGGTTTTTAACACTTAATATTGATTTTATCTGTTTTTATTGCTGTGAGCTGCCCTGAGTTCTTTCCAGAGAGAGGGCAGCATATAAGCTTGATAAATAAATAAATAAATAAATGAAGACAGCCCAACACAAAGAAAGCTAATATTGAACTGAAATGTACGTTCAAAGTCGAATCCAACTAAACTGAAAACACACAATTACAGAACGTTATAGAATAGTAATAGCAATAGCCCTTGACTTATATTCACTTCATGGTGCTTTACAACCCTCTCTAAGAGTCAGCATCTTGCCCCCAATAATCTGGATCCTCATTTTACTGACTTTGGAAAGATGAAAGACTGAGTCAACTTTGAGCCGATCAGGATTGAACTCTTGGCAGTGGGCAGAGTTAGCCTACAAATACTGCATTCTAACCATTGTGCTTTTGATAGAAAAAGTTCAGTGTTCAGGATTCAATTTGTTCACTCTGAACCTGAACTTCACACATTCCTTTTTCCTGATGTTGCTGTCACTTTGCATTACTACATTATCACCATTGCTCTCTTCCAGTCCTTTTCATCCTATCACAAACCTGAATATCCTGTATATATACCATATCATCCTGCTAAATAGGAACATTTTATTAAACATCAGGTCCAGACTTCTAGTAGAATATATGTAAAATGGTCATAGTGCCTCCTATGTTCTGTAACATTTTTGATTAGTTAAAAATACCTGTTTGTTTTTCCATGTTTCTGAGCCAATAAATTAAAAGTCTCTTTTGCAGTAAAAAACATCTTTTTCAAACACTTGTTCACTCAAGGACTAACATGTGAACACAGAAATAAGACAGTGAAAGAAACAGATTTAAAACTATTTGTTTATGAAACACACCATTGCTTATAGCTATATTAAATATCTATTTTCTGCTGCTTCATTTGCACTCCTGGAGGAAGTAAATTGAAAAATAATGTAAGACCACTGAACTGAACATAGTTCTGCTTTCCTTTACATCAGCTATCAAGTTGATGAAGTTATATGTGAGTAATTGATAGCCGATGTTGGTTTGGTACTTCATTTATTTGTATATAAGTTTGCCTCCACCAACCAGTTGCCCTTCAGATATATTGGACTTCAGCTCCCATATTTTTCAACCAGTATTACCAAAGGCACCAGCTTGGAGCAGGTTAACATAAGAAAGTTCTTTCTTTATATATACATATAATAATATAATATAATATAATATAATATAATATAATATAATATAATATAATATATATATTCTTTATATAAAGAGATACAAGAAACAGTATTCAATAAGAAAGTTCTCAATACCTGAAATAGCAGATGTACAATTTAATGAAGACTTTGCCAACTATTATTAAGTAAATAAAATATATTGAATAGATTACACATTGTATCAAGCCAGAATCTCAATTCATTATAAAGTTAACACATTTCTAAAACAGAATTCTGAATACATTGTGTTATGCAAGAATATTGAGAAAAGAGAATGAAGTATCCTACGTTATTGATCTTCTGAGGGTTTATCCCATAAACTCTTCATATCCTTTATTGATGATGTCTAGACTCTGAGCTGGCCTGAGAAAATTGTGACCTCATCAGGATGCTTTGGCAGCTACATGCCAAATGTTCAGTTTGGATTGCCAACAACCATGGCTACCCACTAGACAATTCCTCTGCTGCTGTTCCCTGTCACAAAAACCATTTCTAATCCCTTTTCTTTCTGTGGGCAGGTGTTACTGGACACATGCTTTTATATAGATGCAAAGGGAGTTACATTTATATTGACAAGGTTAAACATTAAAATATATATATGTGCAGGCACAACATCCATCTTTAGAATAAAATTTCTGTTTGTTTGTTTGTTTTTCAGATCTAGCTCAATCTAGCTACTATAGTTCCTGTTATAGGAATCTTTCAATAGTATAATTGACTGATGTATAAGAGATGACTAGTTTGAAACCTGGCAGAAACCTTTTAAGTATTAATTTTCTTTCCTGCTGTTATAGGTGTTCATACTTTTTTCTTTTAATTAATTAAACATAAATATTAAAATATTTATGATTTATAAACCATAATTACAGATAATATGCAGCCTAAATTTTAAAAATGCAGTTTAATCTACAAATCTTGCATAAGCAAAGTATGGCTTGTCATGTGCGAATACAGTTTTTCTATATTGTCCTTAAATATATTACATACAAAAATAAAAGCACAGGATTTTTGCAAATATTTCTGTATGAAAAATGCTAAACAAATCTATTCAGTGCGCAGTATGATTTGAATAAGGGCCTATTCGTCTGTGAGAAAAAATTTTTATGTGGTTGCTAGGTGTAGTAAACATCTGGATGACACATAATCATCTGTGAGAAGTAAATTATGTATCACAACTGGAAGATTTGAACTCAATGATTATTTCAAACCATCTTTGATCTACACATTTTAATAAATCCAATAACCACTTGGTTTTCGTCAAGAGTAAAGACAATTAAATTCAAAACAGGCCCCAGCATCAGGTTTACTATTATTTTATAAATATAATCTGAGTAAGGCATCAATTGCAGAATGATAGAGCTCTCATTGAAAAGAGTTCTTGGGAGTTTCCAGTCATGCATTCAGCTTGTCTAAGGCTTTTGATATAAGGTGTATGTGATGTTTAATTATAGTCAGATAAAGAGCTCTACTTCAAGCAAATGCATAAGAGCCAAATGTGATGCAGGTTGTCCTTCACTAACCTCATACTTTGGTTTTGGTTTTATGGGTTCCTCGCTTCTTCACTGCAGAATAAAAGTTTTGATGGGATAGAGAGGAGTAGAGAGGATAGGGTTTAACTGGATGTTTTTCTGATTTAAGCCTCCTCCTCCAAAAGTTTCTGGTAGCCTCCTCTATGGGAAAATATCAATATCATTCTTGATAATCTTCTTCCCCTAGTAAGACTGATAGCAACTGGTGGACAAGCTGTGATAAATGGCACTGAAAGAAGAGAGATATTTTTTTCCAAACAACCTTTTTCAATCAAATTAGTACTTTCCTATAATTGCTCTTTGATCAAGTAATAGAATTCTTGCATCACAGATAATTTGGCCCATGTTGTGCAACAGAAAGAGATGGGCTTAAACCAGGGCTGGGCTGCTGGGGGTTCGCAGGGGTTTGGGAGAACCTCTAGCTAAGATTCTGTGCAGTTTGGAGAACTGCCAAATCCCACTCCTGGCTGGCCCTGCCCTGCCCTAACCCTAACCCTAACCCTAACCCTAACCCTAACCCTAACCCTCCCAGGAGTCCCCACATAGCCCATTTTGCATGCTGGTAAATGCAGGACACACACGGAGGGCAAAAAAGAAGGCCTACTGGAAGTTTGGGAAGGCCAGAAATGGGCCCATTTGCAGCCTTCAGAGGGCCTCCAGAGCCTGGGGAGGCCATTTTCACCTTCCCAGGGGCTCAAAGAAAGCCTCCAGAGCCCAGGAAGGACAAAAAGCCACCCCCACACCCCCCATGGTGCAAGAGGCCGACTAGGTCATGCCCACCATGAACATGTCCACTCTGCAACCGGGCAGAGAACCCCTTGCTAAAATTTTTGAAGCCCACCCCTGGCTTAAACATCTAGGAACAAGTCTCTTTTCTACCTAAAAAGTGGTAGATTTTGCAGCAGAAATATTCATTCTTATGGGAAAAGTGAAAATGAAGCTTCTCGATATATTTCAAAAATATTCTCTTGCCAGAATGCAGATGAAATTATGTACAAAAATAAGGCAATTTATATTTTAATCACAAAAGAATGATTAATAAAAACAAAAACTCCAGTAACATTATAATTGAAAAAAATATATAATAGGCAGTAATATTAAAAAATACAGTACTTTGCAATAGACCTTGAGACAAAGTTGCTTTACTGTATAGTATCAGAAAGGAGAAATACATAGTACAGTTAAGAAAAAGTTACCCTAGAAATTTTCTTCCAAGCATATAAACAAATAAAATTGAGGGAAAACTGCTAAAGGAATTATTAGTCCATTTCAAACTTCATGATGGAAAATCTTGGTTCTCTTGCTGGAAGCTAAGAATGACTCTGAATTAACTCCCTAGATTTATTACGAAGTAGGAGATACAAATGTGGAAGTAAGTGTCCATGAAGATTCTCTGTCATCCAGGTAGAGTTTTCTTATTGGTTCAAAATGTTTCACTCCATATCCAAGTAGCTTCTTCAGTCGGAATGAGTTGGCTAGGCTCAGATTGAAGAAGCTACTTGGATAAAGCAGCAAAATATTTCAAACCAACAAGAAAAGAAGTCCAAGTTGCCATGACTCAACTTCCAGGCATCTGGAAGCATGCAGATTCCTAAGTGAGGAAAGGCACATCTAGAGACAAAGATCTTTCAGGTAACTCTTAGCAATATCAATCCAATTTGAAAGAAGTGATGAGAAAAATAAGAATTACAAATGGAAGATGATATCTGAAGTGCTTGCAAAATTGCATGATTGAAGTATGGTGGCTGCATAATAAAACATTGCCTGGAAGCATCCCAAGTCTTTCCCATCTGTGAAAATTGATTAAGACATAAATGACTGTTGCTGTGAACTTAACTTCCCAAATAAACCTTTTGCTGGATAAGAAAATCTGCATCTAATCTAGATGGATATCTGCATTTCACCATGCACAAATCATCAGGTCATTGTGTATCAGCACTTCTTTCAAAGCACAGATAAGGACATTTTTAAATGGTGACCATAGCTTCTCTCTTTAGTCTCACAGTAGAAAAGCACAATGCCTCCTTGAAAAGCTCATCAACCATATCAACCCCCCTTTAAAAAGCACTCAATGTTTAAAGGGCATAGTTCATGGTCATTAATTATTTCTTGCTTTTAACAACTGGTACTCAGGCATATTCAGATTAAAAATGAAAGACACAGTTCCCAGATGGATGCGCTACTAATTGGAATAATAGGTTTATCGGACTGACAATTTTTTTAAAATTGGAATTGTGAAAATAACACCAGAAAAAGGAGTTCAATAAAAAGTAGTAGTTTTTATATACCTCCTAGACTTAATCCCAGGCAGCCATTAATCTCCATTAGATTTACTATAGGTTAGGAAATTTATAAATTTATTCAAATTATAAAACTACAGTACCTATTTCATATATGTGACTCTGAGTGGCTATCCTTCCAACACTGTTACTGTTGCATTATTATCATACAGTATTAAAATACCAAGAACAATATACAATATTCAAATAAAACAAAAACATTAAAAACATGTTAAAACATGTTAAACATGATCAGCAGTAAGTTCAAAGTATTCATAACATTCAGTACATCCATGGAGCAGACTCTACATGACCGCCTGATCCCTAAGAGGAATTGCAAACTAATTATCAATAGATAATTTATTGTCTAAATTCCAGGGTGTGTGTGTGTATGTGTGATATTCCAAAGGGTGGATGCCATGGCAGAAAAATCTCTCATCCTGGATCCCATCAGATGTCACTCAGTAGTGAATGGGACCTATAACATTCCTTTCCTTGTCAGACCTGATAGAACCCATAGATGTAACCAGGAGAGGCAATCAATCTCTCAAGTAATTGAATGATTCTAATTTAGTCAATGGAAGCCTTTAAAACTATTAGCAATGTGAAATCCCTTCCAGCCTACTCTTGATTAACCTGTAATTTAGAAATAGTTTCCAATCTGTTTCCCACCCCATTCTTAGGCACCATGCTTTTCTTAGAAAATTAATGTCAGATCTACAAGCACCTGAACAAAAGCTACCCTGCCACAGCTGTTACATATAAATACCCTAAACCAAACCAAAGAAACATGGATGCTTGAGGTTTTACTATTTTTAAAATGAAAGGCTACTCAGCTATTGCAATTTATTCTATGCTAAGGCTGCTCCATGTAGAATTCTGCAACAGAAAGCAATTTCATTGTAGCTTCACCTCTGAAATAGTAAGAAACTTGGTGTGGCCTCACCCTGAGATAAAAGTTAAAAAGGGAGCTGAACTGCAAGCATTATTTTAAAGATAAGTTATTTATTCCTATAAGCATTTCCACAAAGAAGATTCCATCCCTTAGACTTGCGTATGTTTCTACTCATATTCAGACATGATATCTATGTATAAGAAGCACTTGGGGACAGTTGATCTCATCTTCAACATCCTGCTGTTCCAGCCCTGACTTCTAGGTCCCTGGTTTGCAAAAAATGCATTGCCTTAATGTTCACTTGAATGTAAGTAGATGTTTCTGCATCACTTGGTATTGCTTCTACTACCAGGGATTAAGTGAACACAAATAATGTACTGTAGGTAATTTGGAGAGGTGGTGAATATGCACCAGACCAGTAGACATGTAACCCTGAGTCTCTTGCATACATTTCTGTATACCCATTTGAAACATGTCTAAACAGAAGCACTGGATGGGTAAATCCATACTTAAATGCACTTCTATATCCTACTTATAGGTACCTTTGCTTCTGTCTAGTCTGATATCATTATTTTAATCATGAGATAGAAGCAAAATAATATTGAGTTTTCAAGCATGCAATATTTCATGTATATATTATTATATGAGTACAGGTAAGTCTTTGATTTTTAACCATTTGTTTAGTGACCAAAGTTACAATGGCACTGAAAAAAGTAACCTACTATCAAACCTCACACTTAGAATTGTCACAGCATCTCTATGGTTATATGATCAAAACTTGGGCACTTGGTAATCAACATGTATTTATGATGTTTGCAGTGTCCCAGGATCATGTTATTTATTTATTTATTATTTAAATTTTTATACCGCCCTTCTGCTGAAGGACTCAGGGTGGTGTACAGCCAGAATAAAACAGCATATAATTCAAAATTTAAAACAATTTAAAAACAAATTAAATAATTTGGCCCCAAATTAAAAACACAAAGATTAAAACACCCAATTCCAGTTCCTTATTTAGCCAGCCCAGCCTGTTGGAATAGTAAGGTCTTAAAGGCACGGCAAAAGAAACGTAGGTCGGGAATCATATGTATCCCCGGGGGCAGTTCATTCCAGAGGGTGGGTGCCCCCACAGAGAAGGCTCTCCCCCTGGGGGTCGCCAGTCGACATTGTTTGACCGACGGCACCCTGAGGAGTCCCTCTCTGTGGAGCATGTTGGTCAGTGGGAGGCCATCGGTGGCAGAAGGCGATCTCGTAAGTATCTGAGTCCTAAGCTATGGAGCGCTTTGAAAATGGTGATCAACACCTTGAATCACACCCGGAAGACCGCCGGGAGCCAGTGCAGCTCGCGCAGGAGAGGTGTTACATGGGAGTGCCGTGTCGCTCCTATAATCACCAACACAGCTGCATTCTGGACCAGTTGGAGCCTCCAAGTGCTCTTCAAGAGAAGCCCCATGTAGAGAGCATTACAGTAGCCCAGATGGGAAATGATGAGAGCGTGAGTGATTGTGCGCAGGGCATTCCGGTCCAGAAAGGCACGCAACTGGTAAATCAGGCGAACCTGATAAAAAACTCCCCTGGCCACAGCTGTCATGTGATCTTCTAAAGACAGCCGTGCCTCCAGGAGGACACCCAGATTGCGAGCCCACTCTGAGGGGGCCAGAATCTCACTCCCCAATAGTCAGCGATGGAACCAGCTGGCTATACTGGGACACCGGGAGCCATAGCCACTCAGTCTTGGAGGGGTTGAGTCGGAGCCTGTTTCTCCCCATCCAGATCCACACGGCCTCCAGGCATTGGGACATCACGTCAAGGGCATCATTTGTAACCTTTCTAGACAATGTCCAACAAGCAAAGTCCTGTGGGAAGCTGGATTCACTTAACAACTGATTCCTTTAACAACTGCAGTGATTGTGTTAATTTAAATTTACCGACAAATTTAGCACAAAATAGTTTGTGGTGGAAGCAACTGCCTGCGAAGGCTCCTGGATTGGGGCTGAAAGGTGAAAGCAGAAGCAGTATGCTCTGTCCCATATATGGGTAGACCAGGTTGCCCTGATAGACCAGTCTCACTGGAAAAACACTTAACTGCAGTGATTTGTTTAACAACCATGGTAAAAAAAAAAGGATGAAGAAAAGCCAACAACACTAATGGATTGCAGCTGAAAATGAACAAGCAGTGTAGCACAGCAGCTAAAACAAAACCATGAAATTTTGGGCTATATTAAGAAAACACTGAACCTGCAGCAGCAGGAAGCATTCCATTATACTCTGCTCGGTCCTACCTGGACTCCTAATTATGGCACCATAATTTAAAAGGGACATAGAGCAGCTAAAAGTTCAGAGATATCCCAGGACCATAAGGAGGTTTGCAAAGCTAATCTTATTAGGAATGCTTGAAAGTGGTAAGCAAGTTTAGCATGCAAAAGAGAAAATGGAGGAATGGACTGATAGTAATCTACAAAACCTGAAGGGCTTCCATTTGCAAGAGAAGAAAACCCTATTTTAGATTGACATCAACAAATTAAAAGAAATTCAGTTGAATATCAGGAGAAATTTTCTGATGATAAGTCCCATTAAGTGGTGGACAATCTGTTTACCTCATGATACGCTTTCTCACTAGATGATTCAAAGTCAGGTGCTTGATGGCTATATGTAGGGAGTAGTTTAATGGATTCCTGCACTAAAGGGGTTATTTATAGATTTTTTTCCAACTCATATATTCTTCAGTACTACGGTATTAATTAAGGTATCACTATAGGATTTCCTTTTCTTTTTTTGCTATGCTTCTATTGCAGCAGAAGAAATCCAGAAATCAGGATAGACAGCACCATGACAATAGTTGGGGAGTCTCAAGCAAATCTACTTAGAGAAGGAAGGCTAAAGTAATACTTTTGCAATAATGATAATGAAACAATGACCAAGGGCTAGTGTGCACAAATCTGCCCTACGGAGCAAGAAGAGGGCAGGAGAAGCAAAAGACAAAAATAAGCCTGAACATAAGTAAACCAGTGAAGGACCTAGGTGGGTTGTAACAGAGAAATGAAGGTCCTCAAAAATCTCTGGGTGACTTTGGATCAGCCCTTCTCTCTCAGTATAACAAATCTCATAGAGAATCTCTATGGAGATTCTCAATCACTCAGGTCATGGTTGTCCCAAAGGTGCTTTTTCCAAAAGGCAACTGGACTTTCTTGGGTTTTTTTCTTTGAAAATATTTCACTTCTCATGCAAGAAGGTTTTTCAGTTCATTCATCTTCAGGACTGAAGAAGTTTCTTGAATGAGAAGCAAAACATTTTCAAAAAAAAAAAAAAACCCAAGAAAATCCAGTTGCCTTTTGGAAAAAGCACCTTTGGGAAAACGTCAAATGACTGTTCTTGTGGGGAAAATGTGATAGAAGGAATGAAGAAGTATATAATACCAAGTTTGTTATCTACCGTATTCTAACATATACATGAATTTGGGGAGAGCTGACTTGAATTATTTATTAGTACAGAAATAAAGAACCCTACCCATAACTCCACTTCATCATCTTTTACTTCTGCTCTTAGATAGGAAGTTGATTAATCTCTATTGCAGAAAGAAAATCAGATTTCAAAATTTTACTGAACATGACAAGCCTGGTTAACTCTTTAAAGTGGTGAGATAGATTTGCAATGAGCTGCCCATGAGCCTTTTTGGACAAAAAAGAAAAGTCAAATCAAAACAAAACGGATGATAGAATTAAATATAACATTATACAAAGCGTTTGCCCAGACAGAGCATTTGTATGAATATACACATAGGAGGATTCATTTTGCTATTTTAGTAACATTAGGATGGAAATAGCTTGGTAGCTATGTTTTCCCCTTGTTTAAATGGGACCTAGAAAACATTTTTTTTCTGCCAAGGCTTACATTCTTTCAGGAACAATCTCTTAGGAGCTATCTGACGGCTAAGGGCAGCGACAAAATTGAGAAGTCACCACCCTTTGTATTCTGATGTCTTCTCCCTCCCAAACATTTGACTGTAGGAATATGAATTGATCTCTTGCATTAAAGTTTTGAATTTTGGCCCAAACTGATATAAAATAGTTAATTGGCAGCCCTATGATTTAAATATAGATGGTGTTCTGCAATTTCACAGAAGTTGCAGAACAACTGCAGCTGTACAGGACAACTGTAAACTACAATATTTTAAAAAAGGAAAGTAAAAAACAAACCTCAGTGATAAGGCAATATAATGGGGAAGGGAATATCATTACTATTTTTGTAAGGTACAGGTTAATTCTTTGCGTTGTCATAAAAAAATATGTAAGTACTTTTTACTGAGCATTAGTGTCAAGAATAATTATATATAGAACCAATTAATTTAAAAATATTTCAAAACGATTCAAGGAGCGTGCGATAGTATATTTCAGGATACCCCCACAGCTTAAATCCACTAAGAATCTAATTCATGCATATTCATTCTGTGCCAGGTTTGCATGTACATGTCATCTAAGTGGTAACTGAGAATGAAAAAAATATAAGCACTTGTTTTAGTACAAGATATGAGATTTTATCTTAATGGGGCTGAAACAATTCCATGGGTTTCTGATAAGTTTTTAAGCTTTAGATTGACTCTGATAACCAGCCTGTCTTTTTAAAAAAGCTAGTATGTATAGTTTTTAAAGTGCCGGATGGAGAGTATGGACACCTGAGTTCTCCCTCAGGCTTGTCCATAAACTTGCAGGAGTTAAAACCTGAAGGCATTCCCCCCACAACCACCACAAAATATCTGGCTTAGGACACAGATATTTCATGAATGCCCTTATCTTATCATTCTACTGGTCATTACAGAAATTTTCTTCAGTATCCTTGCAGTGTAAAGAATATTTGTCAATTGAATCAAGTCAGTGATCCATGCAGCTCAGTTTTATTTATTTATATATCCATTCATTTGGATATATAATGGATCCATATCTTGTTTGTTCTAACATTCTATATAGCTTACAACAATAAAAATACAAAATATAAATATAGCTTTATATAGCATGCCTATAGATCAAAATTTTAATGAAACAAACATTACTGTCAGTAATTAAATATAACCATTAAAGGGCTGGCAAAAGAGACAAGTTTTATGATCCAAATGGGGTGAGAAGGAACCAAACACATCTCCATAGGGTGACATTCTATAGTCAAGGAGCTGCCAGGAAATGTCCTTTCCAATATGTATCATAGTTGAACTTTTGGCTAAGGGGGCATCTTTAATGAAATTTTCCCCTAGATCTAAATAATTACTTAGTTACATAGTAGATAGTAGAGATGGATGGATCTTCTAGTCCAGGGATGTCCAATCTTGGCAACTTTAAGACTTGTGGACTTCCATAGTTGAAGTCCACAAATGAAGTTTAGAAGTCCACAAGTCTTAAAGTTACCAAGGTTGGACACCCAGTGAAACAGAATTCCTATCTATTACAGCAATGCCATCTTGTGTCCCTCTAGCACTAGGCTGCTGCCTCACAGGTTAGCCCAATAGACAGACTGGAAGAGAATGATTTGTATTACAGCCTTGTTTCTCTAATGCATGCTGAGCCAATATTTTCATTGTGAGTTAAATTGTGGATAACTGCCATTTTGCGAGAATTTGATTTGGCATTAATTAGCTTTAGATTGGAGTGCTCACCATCTATGTCACCTATACTTCCTTGGTTAGACTATTAGTCTTTCTCCAAGGTATTGGCTTCTGGTCTACTTGAAGAAGCCAGGAACTGAATCTGGCGTCTTTTGTATGAAACAAAATAAACTGTATTATACTGAGGTATGCTCTTCCAAAGATTTATTTGAGCCATTTTAGTATGTTGAGGTCCCAATTCCCAATCTTTATTATCCCACTATAATACTGTCAAGGAAAATTCAAATAGAGCAGGGGTGTCAAACTCGATTTCATTGCGGGCCACATCAGGGTTGTGTGACCTTGGGGGGCCAGGGTGGGCATGGCCAGCTCGACAGCATTGTCAGGACTGCCAGTGGTGGCCTAAGCACTCTGCCAGTGAAAATGGGTTCCTGAGCTCTGTTTTCAGCTGCGATGGCCTCCTGCAACCCTCTGCCAATGAAAATGGAGCTCAGGAGAGTTACAGACAGTCCTCATGAGCTCCATTTTTGGCTGTGACAGGCTCCTGCAACCCTCTGCCAGCGAAAACGGAGCTTGGGAGGGCATCACGTGGTCCTCCCAAGCTCTGTTTTAGCTGGCAGAGGCACCATAGGCCGGTCCTTTGCTGTTTCCAGGGTGGCCCCACAGCCAGATCTAAGTACCTGGGCCCCGGGTCTTGAGTTTGACACCCCTGAAATAGAGCTTTATATAGGATGCCTATAGATTAGCCCTTAGTCTTGTTTTTGTCAGTTGTTTTCTCTATCTACCCTAAGACAATTCTACCATGCCAAATGTTTGCCTGTGGTATGTCCTATGTCTTACCTCTCCCCACAAATAAAACAAAATAAGAAAAACAGGCAGGCAAACAAAAAAATGGGCTGCTATTTCTGTCCAGATGCCTCCTGTGCCAGATGTGGCTTTTCTTGGGTATTTATTTACAAGTGTTTGGTTCTATGGAAGTAAGCTTACTGTCTCAAATAGAACAGGTGTCTGACCCTTTCAGCTAAGATGCATTTTTCTTATGATTATATCAACAAACCTATTTCAACTGCCAATGCCAGATGAGTAGACCTCATTTATTCAAAGAGGAAAAGAAACTGAGCTCAGAGGCAGTGGCAGTTGTTCACAGGTGAGGCACAAACTGAAGAATCGTGTTTAGTTATAAGAATGGAGGCCCTATTAGTTTTTTTGTTTTGTTCTGCTTTGTTACAGATGAATAAATGAAAATGGAAACAAAATAGCCAATCTCATTGAAAGACAAACTCTGCAAGATGAATTCACCTCAAAAACAACCTGAAGTTGCAATATAGGAGAAGAACTGTCTTAGTTTAAGGTAGCCAAAACAACAACAAGAAGCCAAGGAGGAGGATAATTGCAGCTATTTAGACAAGCACATTTTACTGATTTTTATTATAATTGTATCACTTCTAATATTAAGAGGCATGTTGATTCATAGTTCACTTTATCAGGTCAGTAAAATTGTAAGTCCGAATAGCTATTACCAGGCTCCATCTAATTTCTGAATTAGCAAGCAGTTCCCTGCCAACAGCATGCCCATTCACATCTGTATGTATGTATGCATTGTATTCTTGCATCTTCTAACATAACTGACACAAACCAAGAATGTTTCTCTTCAATCTCACTACATACTGTACTTATTTGCTGTAGTCTCTAACACAGGGGTCCCCAACCCCTGGTCTGTGACGCAGTGCCAGGCTTCAGCCCTTTCAGACCTGGGCCGCAGAAGTGATGCACACGCATGAAACTGCATTTGTGAATGCAGCCTGCGAAACCATCCCCCCCTCCCCGTGCCACTGCCGATGCCTCTAGTGGTCCACAGAACCGGAAAGATTGGAGACCACTGCTCTAAGACAGCCAGATAATGGAGATGAATACCCTTTTTATTCAGCATCTGTTCCCACCACCACTGATATGGCTGACATGAAAACAGTAGTGAGAATCTGCCAGGGTAAAAAGGTCTGTAGCTGAATTTTTGATATACTAATGCCAATGTTAACAATGTATTTTTGGATGTTTACAATTTAGTTCACCAAAACAAAACAAATAAGGTACATACATTTGGATATTTAGACTTTGCCATTAATTGATTGTGTGCCACTTCCAGTTAACAATATTTTAAAGTGGTGTTTTCCTCTTCTTCCAATATCAAGTTGGCCACATATAAATCTACCATGCTTCATTAATGATGTGGTTGCTGATGTAGTATAGTCTGATCTGACCTGGCTCAGCTTCTACTGATTATGTTAGGCTATTGTGGACATATCCCATTTCTGGACACCAACTTCCCTGGTCACTTTGGACTGGACTGCAGAACAAATTGGATTCCACAGTGGCATCCACTTACAAAAGATTGCCCCTTCCCAAGGGTTTGGCATTAGATCTTTTTTTTTTCCAACATTAGAATAATGAAACTCTGTTTTCAAACGAATAAGACTAGGAACCTTCTTTTTAAGAGTGCACTACTTGTATGCTGCAATGAAGGTTGATTTAAATCTAAGAAAGGAAGGCATTCTGCCAGCTGTGGATTCTTTCACGTTGTGTGCATTAGAGGAGGTTGTTGTGTTTATTCTTAGCGTTGCTTCTGCCAACAAAAGGCATTGTGTGACCATAGCTTTGACTGTTTTTAAGGGGGGAAATCACCATAGTGTTGTTGTATTCTGATTTCATGGCCCTCCTTTGGTAACTTATGGAAACTTCTGGTCGACAAAGTAAAACTATATTTACCGTCAGTGCTGCCATTAGCTTGTAGCACTAGTCAAGAATGGCCCCCTTTCATCACTCTCTCATTTCGCTCCACATCTCTCTTTCCATACCTGTGAGCTGGCTATTAGCACTCTATAAGTAGCCCATGAGATCACACTTGTGCATCTACCAGCTATTAGTTGGGCAAATTGTCAGATGGCTAACCATTGCATTCCCAGCATCTAGCATGACTAGCCCATCTCTGCCTAACCCATATAGTAGAAAAAATTAACGGTTCTTTTTCTGCTGGCAGGTAATACATAGTGAGAAGAGACATGAAGCCAGGAGAACTCTTCAGTGAAGTTCCTTAACTTGTTCCTTACTAGACTAGTAAAGACAGCACATTGTTCCTGTGGTAGAATAGAGTTTTGTACAGTGTGACAAAATTTGTGTCAGCTTACTTTTCTCCTGGCTAAAGAGGTAGATCAAAATTGTTCAAGCTGTGGAGCCTAGATCGCCGATTAAGAAAGTACTGGAGAGTAAATTGACTGAGTTTGAGTGAGCTTTATTTTTTTGTTCTTAATCAAATCTTCATGGAACCATAGAAAGACCATTTGCAAAAGTTGGACTGGACTGGATGATAATACTTTAATGGAACCACATATAGTATTGTTTTTCTATTGCTTACTAACATTCTCAACTTTGACTAGCCTGGTTCTCTGTTGTGCATGCTCCTTGTATTTTTGATACCAGCTTGTGGAGTGTGTACCATTGGACAGATAAGAATATACTGATGTCTACAATCTGTTCTGGGGGAAGCAACACCTCTCCCTCAAGGAACTCAAATTATAACTTTAGGGTGCTCCCGGACTCACCTATTGGGTCTTTATCAAGTGGAAAGGTACTTATGGCCCAAATTGCCAATTAACATTTTAAAATGATATTGTAGTTATTACCAGCAGATAATTTGGCAACAGCAATATATACTGAATTACTATAGCCATCAATTATGGGATCAAGTATGGCTGTGTGTATTTTAATTGGGAATATCTTTCTATGACAGTCATTTGCACTTGCACTGCTTTCAATTTCCTTTCAAGTTCTTTGTACTTGGGGTCTTGGTATGTACTGATATGGATCCTGGAGTTCACTTTGGTATTTGCCAAACAAACTTTGAAGCATTTAGGTTGGTTTACTGTGGAGATGGTCTTTTGTGTTCCTGGAAAGCTGATACAATAAAAACTTGGCTAGTTTTTTTTAAAAAAAATACTATAAAAATAAGCTTATAATTAAAGCTGTGCATTTCTACTCCACTAACTACTCAAAACCCAGAACCATTGGTGGGTTTCTACCAGTTCGCCCCATTTCAGACGAACTGGTAGTGGCGGCGGCGGAAGGCTCCCCCCACCCACCCAGATGTTCTGCACATGCACAGAAGGTTCTGCGCATGCGCAGAAGTGCCACACACGAGTGAGGCAAGCGCATGCACACGCTCCCAGCTCCGAACCAGTAGCAAAGGTAAGTGGAACCCACTACTGCCCAGAACTATTTACTATACTGTTATTCACATTGAAACTCTATTGTTACTAAGAAAATGTGATTGTTTCTTCAGCTAACTGGGCTATTATGACCTATACTGAATATGGTTGTATAAGTATCACTAGCACCTACTGACTACAGTATTGTTTCGTGTGTACACACACACACAATGCTACGTTTCTTCATGAACAAAATGGCAGAAAGTCCAATTAGTAACAATATTTATTAATTACATGCTTATTGTTTTACTGCTCTTATTTTTAAACAAAATGCTTTAGGCAATATTACAGCTTGAAAATATTGATTAGAGTAATATTTTTTATTTATTTATGATATTTATCCCACCTTTATTATTTCTATAAATAATGGAATATAGAATAATATTGGAATGTTGCCATTATTTCTATAAATAATGGCAAACATACACAATACTCTTTCTTCCTCCTATTTTTACCCCAGACAACAACCCTGTGAGGCTGGGTTGAGAGAGAGTGACTGACCCAAAGTTATCCAGCTGGCTTTCGTGACTGTGCAAATATAAATAAGGCATTTGTGTTTGGGGTGTGTGTGTGTGTTCATTCATTCCTAGTTTTAATAATTGAAACTCATTTGAAAAACAACAACCAACAACGTGGGAAGTTAGGAATCTTTCAACACAAATCACCAGAGGCTCATAAAATTGGTCACTGAGATGAGTCTTTAAAATTCAACAGAAAAGAAGTATGGCCTTTTCAGAGACCTGCTAACAAGATTTAAGGAGACAAATATAGACCCAGAGAGGAAGAGCAGATGATATAAAGGGGGAGGCACAATGAAAAGAAGGATGAGATACATTTACCACAGTCCCCAGAGTGGTGAGGGTAAACAGACAAATGTCAATGAAGCTTGTCTTAACCTTCCAGCTGGTGCAGATCCCCAGGGTGGCTCGCGGGCTGCTGTCTTGACAGCTGGGCTTCACAAGCTTTTATCGGCAACTATTTTCACGCTTTCAACTGACTGTATGGCTCCCAAAAGGGCGGGAATGTGACTGCTGTGATGTGTTCTTATATTTGCCTATTGTTGTCCTTTTATTCTTCTATTGCAAATGACAGTGCATACTGCCCTTCCAAGGAGCAGTTATATTGGTTGGTAATATTGACCCACAACTTTTTCTCTTTTCTCCCTGCATCCATAAGTACTACATATTTTCTGACTCTGTCATTTCTTGCCCTTCACATTGGCACCTGGACACCTTGGCAAAACAAATGCTATTCCTTGTATTGTATTGGATACTTAGTCCAAGATTTAAACAATTTTATGCCAATATTTTCTGTACTACAGTGTAATTCTTGCTTAAGAAAACCAGGGTCTGCAAACTTCATTGCATAATCTCTCATCTCTACACTTCTAAACCAGCCTTGATCTGTCATTGGTAAATTCCCTGGGAAAGTCTTTATTTTAAGTGGGAAGACAGCAGATATTTGCTATCAGCTGTTCATCAACCAATGATATCATCAGCTATTTTCTCTTTTCTTGCTAACCAGTATTGACAGTATATTCCAGGGTCTCCAAATGTGGCAACTTTAAGACTTGTGGACTCCTGGCTGAGGAATTCTGGGAATTGAAGTTCATAATTCTTAAAGTTGCTAAGGTTGGAGACCCCTGGCATATGTCATATGACTGGCACCATCCCCATCTATTCTCTGCCTCCCAAGTCCCAGCTGATCAGGAGGAAATGGGGATTTTGCAGTAACCTTCCCCTGGTGTGGGGAGAGAATGGAGATTTTACAGTATCTTTCTGCTGCCATGCCCACCAAACCACGCCCACCAAGCCACACCCACAGAATCAGTAGTAAAAAAAATTGAAACCCACCACTGGTAACAAGGAAAGTCTGGTCACCCTATTATCTTATTTCAATACAAGAGTTCTCTGGTGAGGAAAAGCTCTCAAATTCAATTTGAAATTTGAAAAACAAGCTCTCCCTCCTCTGTCATTTGTTTAAAAGTAACACTTTAAAGATGTTTACACCAACCAGAAAAGGCTCCAAAGTGGTATTTAAAACCTTAGAAATACAACATGCCAAGGAGTTACTGTAAGAAACCAAGGGGGAATCTTGTGGCTTGTTTCTCTAACTAACTGAATACGTCATAACTCCTCAGTAAATAGTGTGATGCCTACCAGCAGTAGTAACTCCACCAAGATATTCCTTGATGATGCCTAACAAATTCCTTGTTTACCCATTTTTATCTCTTTAGATTTTTTTTAATTAAATAAATGAACTGCAAGCTAGTAGGTAATAAAACACCTGTCTCAAACATAACAAGTAATTTCCAATAAATATTTTGGGCTCCAGATGGATTACCGAAGCGTTCTTAGAAAACTAAGTGGTGAATGACTGCATCCCAATGTTTGTCTCTTGCCAAATGTGATTGGCTTTACCTCCCATGGTAATTGCTTTGTAAGTCTGCTTGCCTTTAACTCACACTCAAAAATTCTAATATCTACAGTCCTCAAAAAAGGATTCCTGAGACAAGTAATAGGAAGAGAGAAAGAATACACCGGCAGCAGATTTAAGGCATTTGTATAACCCTGCTATTGTATTTTCACTCTCCAGTCCCTGCAAATACCTCATCCCCATTGTCTTGTCTTCTGCTATGTCAGTGAGGGTCATAGAACCACTATAAAGAAGGAACCCTTGAAGCCAGGGGTGTCAAACTTGATTTTATTGAGGGCAGCATCAGGGTTGTGTATGACCCCAGGGGGCCACCTCTACGTCACTCGTGTCAAGGGCACTCGTGGTGGCCTGAGCAGACTGCCAGTGAAAATGGGCTCCGAAGCTCCATTTTCGGCTGTGACAGCCTCCTGCAATCCTCTGTCAGTGAAAACAGCTTGGGAGGGCCGCATGCCATTTTCACTGGCAGAGGCACTGTGGGCTTGTCCTTCAATGTTTCCAGGTCAGCCCCGCAGGCCAGAACTAAGACCCTGCGGGCTGGATTCAGCCCCCAGGCCTTGAGTTTGACACCACTGCTTTAAGCCATCAAAACTAATTCCCTGCTCAGCACAGGAATCTATATTAAAGCATCCCACCTGGGCTATCTATTTTCTGCTTAACATACCAATGAAAGGAAGCCCATTCTCTCTCTGCATAATTAGTAAGTTATCATTAAGAAAAGTCAGGAATTTCATGGAAGGATTAATGCTCAGCAGTGTTGTCTCCCAACAGTTGTTATGGTAAACAAAATCCTCTGTCTCTATGATTTCATTTGCCTATGAAAGAAAACAGTTTGTTTTTGGAAATTATCATCTACAGTATTATATATATATATTGTCTCTTGATTTGGCAGATGATAGACACCAGATGCAATTTTATAATACAAACAAAGCCTAAGGATTCTTTCTTGGGACTGTAAATTATCTCAAAAAGGAAACAACTTTCTTCCTTTGTACGATTTTTTTTCCCTGCAGTAACCCATTATAGACCTTTATTATATGGAAGAAAAAGTATAATTTAGGAATAAAACACACATTTTTCAAACTGAAGTTGATCTAATGCCACCTGGCCTTTATAAGAAAGACGGCTACTTCCCAGAAACAGAATATGCATTTATTTCAAACAGGGTCTTCCTAAGGAAAGAAGATTATTTTATAGGTAGCAAAAGGAGAGATCCTTCGCTCCCCTCTTCAGGAAGATCATTTGTTCTTCTGAAAACTGCAAAACTTTGAGAAATAAAAAGCTGAATGCTTAGTTCAGAGAACAGCATTCCTGAATTTTGAAGACAGATGCAATCAACAAGAAACTGGGAAGGTCCAAGAATGTCAGAAACGGGCTTTAGCATCAGGTATCAAGACATCCTAGGAAACAGGAAGTTTAATAGAATTCTGTAAACTTACTTTTATTTTTACTAAATATATTTTTATACTAAGATCTTGCCGCTGGTATTTACTGTTTCTATATAATTAGTATTTCTGCATTTTTATGCAATTTAGACTCCCTTTGCAGCAGAGTTTCCTCAAAATAAGGGGAGGCCAGCATTATCTTGTAGTCTGCTGCAACTTTATATTTTTCCTGTATGTTTTTTCTATTGGAGATCCCTTTAAGTTACTGCCAGACATTTGAATAACTGTATACTTTGATGTCTTTTGTCAGTAAATATCTTTGCACTGTAATAGTCAAAGTTAAACATGATTTTGACCCTCTCTGTTATTTTTAAAACAAAATTTGCTTCTATTTATCCCTTATGAGATTGATCTATTGTCCCATAAAGAAGGAAGGGAAAGGAAGGGCTGTTTTTCCTAGCCATATATTTTAATACTGTAATGCTAGAAAATTTCACTATGATATTTATTAGTTTTTTTCCTTTTAATTTGCCAGAAAACAACATGGGTTCTAAGAAGTCTATCTCTGCCACACACTAGCCTAAGGGGAGAGGACATCAGCTTGCCTGCTTTCTAAAAGATAGGTGATGGCAGAGCTGTTGTGTGTTAACTTAGAAGACCATTGAAAGAGGATGGTTCAAACCTGTAGTGTTTTACCATAGGGGCTCAGCTGTGTGGTAAAGTTTTCAGATTCATCTTCTGTTAAAAGGAGTATGACTGGAAAAGACCTAACATGAGATTCTAGTTTCAGACAAAGTGCTAAGCAGAGAAGACAAACTTATTCTGACTCAAATATAGCTTTTACTCCCAAATGAACGTTAGGAGATCACAGTCTTTGAAAACAATTTGCATTATAACATCTAAATCTCAAGGCTAACTTTAAAATCACTAGTTTAGGGAAAAAACATACTGTATTTGAGAATTCACTTTTATCTAACTAATTGCAAGTTAACAACATGGGGTTTTTTTTCCATTGACGAAATAAAGAATTTTCCAGCCTCAGTATTCAACAAAGAAGATTAATAGCAAATAGCAGGAGAAGCAAGTGACAAAACATGCATTATGAAATTGTAACCCAAGATGCCCCTTACATAATTGCTTACTGGATTGCAGCGCAAGTGCAAAAAAGTGGGACTTTTTTGTCATTTTTGTATCACTGTAGTTTGTTACAGACATCTATGATTAGCAAGATTGAATGATCACTACATTTTTATTCAATATTGATTTCTCATTAGATTCATGGCTGATATCAAAATGTTGTTTTTCTATAATCTTGAAGTGGAATTAAAATAATGGCTCCATGTACCAGTAACATTTATTTTCCTGATAAAAATCCAGCATTTTTTCTTATAAACAAGTAATTTTCTTTTTAAAAAATATATGGAAACATCCATTTCTCCTTATATCAATCTCCCAGTAGCTTCTCCTTGCTTCTATCTTCTATCTAAATAAACTAACTTGCTTTTTTTCGTTCACTCATAATAGGTGCAGTATTTATGAACTGGTACAAAGGTTTAAATGCTAAACATATTAATTTTGGAGAGAAGAGTAAACTCTCCTTTGGGTTCAGCTGAAACCTTGGTTTGAGAGCAAGAGTCTCCAAACTTGACAACTTTAAGACTTGTGGACTTGAAGTCCACAAATCTTAAAGTTGTCTAGTTTGGAAACCCCTATTTCAGAGTAAGCCCCACTCAGGGGTTTCCTTCAAGATCAACATGCATTAAATGATATTGCTAATTAATTAGTTCCTGACCTAGCAGAAACAGAATGGCTGGGTTTTGCTTTGCTGCTAAAATTACTTCTTATTACTTGTCATTCCTGCAACTGTAAAATTGGACTTCTAAAAACAGAATTAAACAAAAGTGAGGAGAAACCAGAGTGCCTCTAAGGAAGAATTTAATTATTAAAATATTTACTGAGATCCAGAAATAGAAACTGATGAAGGGGAATTCAAGTATGCAGTGGCCCCATGCAAGCGAGCAAAGAAGCAGGCAAAGAGCCATTTCAAAAGGATAGGACAAAGCAAAAAGAACTATGTTTCAAGACAGCCTTATAAAGTCTCAGTGGCACTCTGCACTGGAATAAAACTGGTTAGCAACAGTGATGTTATCTGGACTCTCCAAGAAGCCAAGTACGGTAAGGGTCCATTTCAGGCTAAACACTCATTTGAAAGCACCAACGTCTCTTTTTTCTTTTGCCTTAGTGAACAGACTTCAGTTGCATGCTGTGCCCGTTGGGAAGGAGGATTCCCCCCCTCCCAACAAGGAACACACGCCCTGCTGGTGCTCCACCCTTTCTGCGGTTTCCTGAATGCTTTGTCGTAGATTTGCTGAAGATCATTGTGAGAAACCCAAATGTGGTAAAATGCAAAGATAAGTGACCCTTTTTGAGAAAAAAAGACATGCCAATACAGGTTGTGGCAGCAAAGCGGCTCCTGCTGTAGCCTTGCAGCACCTTATTATTTGCAAAGCTTTCACAGCAATGCAAGAGCATTGCAGGGAAGCTAGCTCCCTACCCACCATTTCATCTGTGATGATACAGAGGATACTTTCTTCCTTTCCACACTCCAGCAAAATTTGCTTTGGTTTTTAACTAGAGATGCCCATTGAATTCTCTATATGCATCCTATAGCAGAAAGAGAAAACTACGGTCCTACTTGCAAGGTTACTTGCACAAAGTTGGTCCTTCTAACTTGGTTCTCCCACATGCACCATTGTGCAAGAGCCTCACAGTTGTTCCTTGGGGACTGGAAAAAGGAGAAAGGGGTGGTGGTGGAAAGCAAAGGACATCTAGATCAGGGGTCTCCAACCTTGGCACCCTTAAGACTTGTGGACTTCAACTTCCAGAATTCCACATTGGCCAAGGTGCCAAGGTTGGAAACCCCTGATCTACAAGGTCATAGGGACTATGGGAAAATAGGAGCCCCAGCCTTACCCCTGCTGCACTTTATTTCTTCAGTGCATTTTCTTGTGAGGGGGGAAAAAGGGGGATTATAGGAAACGTAGCTAAAAAACCTCATCCATTCATTTGCCAGTGCCGGGTGAAGGATCGGGCAAGAAGGCGGAAACTTCAGGAGGCAGGCAGCCTTCTGAACAAGCAAGACCAGAACTCCTGTCAAGCCAGTCAAGGGGAAACTGCCAAGTCTCCACACCTCAATAGGAAAAATGTTCTGAAGCCGTACATTGACAACAGTTAACCGATTTAGTTTCTGAAACCCCAGCATCTTTTTCTTTATTTGCTACGCTCTGATAACTACAAAAAAGTGTTATTTTTAAATTTTGTAAATGATAGATTGCATGAAAAGGATGTTAGGTTGATATTATGTGCATGAATTCACTGCTATTTCTAACCTCCAAATCTCAAATTTCTTGACAGGGAAATGAAGCCACTCCTTGGCTGTTGATCACATGCCTTTCTATGGCAGTCTATTAACTCTATCATTACTCCAAACCCATTTTGGTGTGTAAATTTTAACCTGATATCTAAGTTGGATCATTAAATGTGCAGTGCCATTACATTGATTGACATATAGAGAATTTCACCATCATTTGATTTGTCAACTGAGCGATTTCAGGAAAATGTACAGTACTCTTCTGAAAATCATGTTCAAAAGTAGCCCAGCTAGTTGTAGATATGAGGGAGGGGTTGCAAGAATTATTGAGAGCATTGGAGGAGTCATTGCAGTGATTGTCAACAGAGTGTGCCATTCTATTAGCATCTCATAGATTACCTTCCTTGCAGATTCATATTTAAGAAGTCTAGGACTGCCTGAAGCCTAGGAACGAAGAAGGCTAACTGAAAACTTGGTCAATAGTGAGTGATCTCTGTCCATCTGGAAGTAGCCAGGGACAGATATGGAGAATAGGTGTGCTGGGGCAAACTTCAGAATTGCAAGTTGTGAATGGCCCAAATGTAATAATCTAAACAGTCTTCTTGTGGTGTAGGATGGCTCTCTTTCCAAAGAGGGCTTAGCTTGTGTCCATAAGGACCCTGCTTAAACTGATAGGCACTATGCAAAGTATCAGCCATGCAGGTAAAAGCCCGTTGCTTAATCTCTCCTGCAGCCAACACCACAATGGCCTGGAGGACAGTGACCAGCCACTGGAAGATGACCAGCTGAGTATAATAGCCAGGAGGAACTGAAACAAACCCATTGTGAATGAAGGGTGCCACATAGTATTCACAGGGGTGGGGGGAAGAGTCAGAACAGTGAGAAATCAGAACATAGTTTTAAAGTGTTCAGCTATAGGCTGAGGATACCGTGAGGCAACTTTGTTACTTTTCTTTGTGTATCAACATATGTAATTTATCACAGTATTACTGTGTACATTTACACCATTTACTTAGTGAATGGATGATTTTGTCTGATTATGAAACACATTAGAGACTTTAGAAGTTACTGGGAGAATTTCTCCAGCTGTGGAATGGAGATCTCAATTAATATGACAGACTTGCTATGGAATCAGGAAGACGTGCCATTTTGAAAAAAGTGTGTAGGAGAAAGGGTACCTCCTGTAGGAAGAAGGGTACATGCATGTGTCAAAAAAATCAGGATGACATGTGTTGAATCAAAGCTCTGCTCCATTTTTAAATGTACTGCGTGTGCCGCACACACATGAAAAAAGGACAAGGCTTCCATTGCATCAGGGCAGATGCCATCTTGGCCTTTTTGACGACTCTGTACCTGTATATGTGGTATGAGCACAGCATAGAGATATGAGAAATTGTGGTGTTGTAGAATACTCTCACATAAAACAAAACAAAAAAAAACCCAGAATGGTGTGAACAGCAGTAAGATCGAAGTTACTAAGAATAAACTAGGAAACTTTATGGGATTTAAATACCATAAATGGGTATAACTGTAGCACTCTAGACTTTCATTTGCGCTACATACTGAGGCCATCCTGTTTTGTTGTTACTCACTGGAAACTTCTGTGTTTGTTTTATGTCTGCCTTTGCTGTATTCTGCTCTCTGGGATGCACAATTGCCCACTAAGCACTTTACGATGTTAAGTATTTAGTACTCATGAGTTATGTAAAACTATAGTCTCTTGTTCTGCATGTGCATACAAACTATTAACTGGATCTTGTTAGCTAATTTATATAAAGTTTTAGAAGCTGTTTTCAGTTACAAATGACAGAAGTTTTTAAAGCCTGTAATATATTTGATGGAATCAAAATGTGAACAGAGGAACACTTTGCTGTTTCATGACTTCCCTCTAGTGGTAAATATTTGTTATGGGTAGGAAAGATAAACCATCCCTGTGAATAACTGCTCTCCTTCGTTAGCTCAGTTTTTAATAGCAATCCAAAAAGTGATGGTGTTTCTGTTCTAATCCACAAACGCTATTACATAATTCTTTATATTTCGGTAATTGACTCCCAATTCAGTACTGCATGTGCATTTTACTCTGCTCTATGTATTCACTTGGAACCAAACTATGAGCAGGTTAGCTGGTTTAATGTCATATTCTCGAATCCAAGAAGCAACACAAGTCCTTCAGCACAAATGGGCTTTTCTCCATTTCCCACTTTGAAGTAGGAAATGTTCCCTTTTCCACCCCACTTTTCTGGAAGAGTTGAAGCTGCTGCTTTGCCCCTTAATATCTTGATTGCTTACACTGAGAAAAATTCATATTTCCAACTATAAGCTACCAATAAAAATGCACAAAGTATCTTAAAACCTGTCTCCATTAATTCATTCTGGATTAATTCATTCTGAATTTGCATTTTAATATTTAAGCACCAGCTGAATTGCTATTAATTTTACTATGTTTAAACTTGTATGCAAACTGACTAAACTATAGATTTTCTCTGAACATGCCTTTTTATTTAGTTTCATAACTGATTTTACCAAATAATTCAATGTGATCTTTTAAAAAGGCTGATAAGAGAAATCCTCTAGGTTGATTTCTTCTGCTGATGAAAATAATAGGGACCTTTCTGTATTATTATTTCTGATTTCTAGAAAACTGTTCAGGTTGCCAATTTCTTATCTAGCCAGGAAAATAATTTCTGTCCTTAAGCATTGTGTTTTGGGAATTTTCCTCCCTCATGACATGATGGAAAGAAGACCCTCTGATGTTGGCATATTTTTTAAACTCAACCCCTTGTTTTAACCAAAAAGCTTACAGTATTTTCCTCTCTAAGCATTATAAAATTCTAATATTTTTATATTGTTGCTTATTATATAGCATGTCTTTTTCCTCAATCACCTGCCTACCCAGGGACAGTAGTGCATACTGATAGTTCACCAATCAGTGAACAATTTTTCTTCCTTCCCAGCCATAGTTTCTTCATTCGCAGATTGAAAGAAAAATGATAGGACAAATAGTGGAAGTTTATAAATGGCAGACATCAACATTTGGGACTCTCCTTAAAGCATGCGAAGCAAGCTGTAACTGTTGTAATGGTAAATGACTCATCTGGAAACAAGCCAACAGCCATTTTTTTGGTGCATTCAAATTTACAGATGTTCCAAAACCAGCTTAAAGTCCAAATATTTAAAGACCACCTCCTTCAAAGCTATCTTACCAAAGCTTTAAATATCTGCTGGGGAGGCCCTGCTAGTAATCCCATTCATGACAAGGGTAAGGCTTTCTCAGGAGGACAGTCTCAGCTGGTGCCCATCTTTTGGAAACCTTCTCCAGAGCAGGGAGTCCTAACCTGCTGTCCATTCAGGAAGGCTGTACAAATTATTCTATTTCCTAGAACCATTTGAATTTAATATGATTTTATTACTGGATTTTCTTTTTTTTTTTTTTTTTTGTGGAATTATTACAATGATTTTATGACAATATAATTTTATTTGGCATTTTTGTTGCTGTAAATTGCTGAAAGCCACTGGTAGAAAACAAATTATTTAATAATAAATTAGGAAATGTGTAGCTGTCCTCTACACATTGTTTTGTTTGAACAACTGAAAGCAAGTCTGTTCACCCAAGGCAATTCTAGAGTAACACGTGCTTCAGGAGCCATCTCCCTCTTAGACTGCTTTTTAAAAAATAAATTACGTTTAGCTTTTTGTGTATTGTCTTCACTGACACTGTTAGTTTTATTGTTTTCTTCTTATTCTTTTTATATCTTTTTGGATATTTTTCATGAAGAATTCCAGTATAAAAATAAAATAAACAACAACACAGAGTAAGCTATCTTTTTAAAATGCACTTGCAGTGGCAGTCTATTTCATATTACTTGGCAAAAGAGCATAGATCAATGTTTCTTAAAATGTATCTTGGGACTCCTGAGTGTCCCCCAAGACCCAATCAAGGGTACTCAAAATTCAAATTTGTCAACCTATGTTGAAATCCCATCAAACACTTGTGAGAACCAGCAGTAGCAGTGAATACTTTATTGCTAGATTTCAATATTTAATGCAATACAAATATAACCCATACAAACAAACACCATTTTGGGATCCTGAGAGAAAACTTTTAAGAAACAGTGATATAGAATACAATAGATCGTATTCATTTCATAAGTTCCTCTTTTTGGCTTGGTGCTTTAATCGAGAGACACAATCCCTCCAGTGGTGGAATTCAGCCAGTTCTCACCACTTCGGGAGAACCAGTTGTTAACTTTCTGAGCAGTTTGGCAAACTGGTTGTTGGAAGAAATCATTAGGGCAGAGAACCGGTTGTTAAATTACTTGAATCCCACAACTGAATCCCCCCCCCCCAATTTGTGGGGTCCTTGATATTCTGAGATTGACTGTTTTCAGACAGCAGCAAGACCACACAGTTCAACCTGAGCTACAAACATTCTTTTCTATCAGACACGCAATTTAATAGCCTAGGGCCACATGTGACTCATGGAAGCCTTCAATTTGGTCCAGCACAAATCCCTGAAGGCCAGAAATCAAAAAGGTTGATGTGATACAAAGGGAAAATGATTCAATTCATTGGGATGAATATTATTTGCTATGTTTAATTAATCAGTATAAATTAATTCAATTAAAATTTATTTCTCGTCTTACATCTGTCCTTCATCCTGGCCCATCTTTTGGAAAGTGATCTCTGGAATCCCATTCAGTGCTCACTATGAACCCCAAACAACTACATGCTGCTGCTGTAAACACTTGTAAACATCTGTTATTTGATCACTATATGACTATTCAGAAATAAAAATTTATAAATATGAGTACAGTATGTTTCCTTATAGAACAAGGAAAGTTCAAGTAAATATGTGTAGGTATAAACTGTATGAGTAGATCTGTGCTGCAAGCTATTTAAAGTTGGATGCAAGATATGAAAACATTGCGAACTATTTTTCTAGATAACTTGAGAAAAGGGAATCCCTCACCAAGAGTGCTAACAACTACTGCTAAGCAGGCACCTGCAGTTTTATTGCTATAGTATTTATTGTTAAATTAAAAACTCAGTCAAGATTCAGACAGCTAACACACACAGTTGTAATGTTTTGAACACATTTTTCTCTACACTACATACCCTTCTGATGCATGAAATGAAACTCTTACTTTGAAATCAAATCAGACAATAGGCACACAGTTTCCAATAGCTCACATACATCTTAATTTGAGCTTGATTGGATTATACAGAAGTTATTGAAAGACAGTAAAATCGACATCAACAATCTCACACCCTGCTCAAAGTTGTGACAGCAAGTTTAGATTTTTGACTTTAACAATCAAGAAAAAACAATTTTAAAATTGGCATATGCCATGGACTTCTTAAAAGTCAGGATGCCTGGTCAAGATTAGATGCCTGGAGGTAAACTTCTTATCGCTTTCTAAAAGGAGAAAAATTTAGAAGCATAACAAATAAAAGGTTGTGAATTTCATAGCTGAAGCAGAAAACTACAAATGGGCAAATATGACCTAGAAATGCATGACTCTACCCTATTATGGGAATCCCATAAGCCCTGCAGATGTTCATAATATAATTATATTTAACTATTTGGAACAGAAAGAGAACATAGGCTATTTTTAAAAATTCTTTCACCAACATCACACCATAAGAGTCTTTACCTTTTCTTTGTAACAGTTCCTAATAGCACAAGAAATCTCCATCAATACCTATTTCCAAGCAAACTCTTCTTTCACAGCAAAATCATGTAGAAAGATTACAAGCAATAACTTTTTTCAGCTTTATGCCACCAGCCCAGTAAACACAAATGTTTAATCAGAAATAATATGTTCAAGATAGGAGCAGTAAGCTGTACACCAGGATTTAGGAGTTTTGATTTTCTTCAAAAATAAATGCTAAAATACTAAACAGTATGTATACACGTTAGGAAAATAGTGCCCTGTATACACAAATCAGAATTTTGATGTTTAAAAAGAATGAGAATGGGCGTATAATCCTTTTCAAATTATCTGCATTTTTCATGCAAATACTATTATGGATAATTTCATTTCTTATGCACATCTGTTGCAAACGCTTTATTTTTCTAAAATATTTCAAAAAATATTCACAAATATTTTACATGCAGGAGGGAGCATGTAAACACAGACACAAGGGAACAACAATAAATGCATGAGAATAGTATATGCAAGCACTTTAGTTTGGTATACATTCATGATACAATTGATTATGACTTGTCTCTAAACTTAAAATCTTAATTAAGAGTGAGCCTACCAAAATTAATGGATTTAAGTTAATGCTGATTTAATATGGAAAATGACTAATTTAAATCACATGGATTTCATATGGTTCTACTATATGACTAAGTTTGGTTCCAACCTAATTACATATCATCTAGGACCAGCCAATGTCAGATCCGAATATTAAAAAATGTGTAGTTTTTTGAAGGAATATACTCTTTCTAATTTTTGGAACATGCACTCAAGTGTTTTGTTATTTACAAGTTAAAGAAACTGAGCAGCTTCCTACCTTATTGTTGACAGTCAACAGTTCTCCACTGTTTTTAAAAGCAGTATTATTTCCTATGTTACTTTTCAAAGTTCAAACTTCCTAATGTTTCCGCTGCTATTAAACCTATGTTGCTTGGAATGGTGCTGCAATTTAAATGGACTCAGAACAACAGCTTTCTCTGATAGTTGTTTACATTTTTATGTTTCAGCATTCTCATTGGTTGGAGCAATACCTTCTCTCTGCCACATGTGTGATAGTTAAACAGGAAGTGGGGTGCTGAGGGGCTGTAAAACGTTTCCTGTTGTACAGTCTGCAATATACGCAAACATGCTTTGATATTCAGAAGAGTTCTGCTAAAACAATCACTAACTTAGGAGAAAGTGAACCAGAAGATAATATATTTGACTAAAAGAAAATGAAACAGGACTGTAATTTTCCCACTGCAACAATGATCCAACCCCTGCCCCTCATAAAAGAGAGATGAGGATGTTTATAGAACGAATTTTTAAAATGTGTGTATGTCCTGCAGAATGGTGGACCTAAACAGCTACTACTGAATTGTGAGATGTTTTGAGTCTATTCTGAGCAATGGGCATTGCTCAGATGATATAGTATATGAGACTAGATAGGAAATACGGTGTAAGAAAACTGATTGAAACCAAGCCCAAATGGATATTGACAAATTTGAGCAAATGATGGATGTGGAAAATCATCTTTTTGTAGCTTGAAAAATGGACCCCTTTTGAAACTCCAGCTGTGTTTTTCACTTAGCAAGTGGCTCAGGGACATCAAATAATACTATCATGTACTGACTGGCAGACACTGATCTGAATGCACTGGCTCCTGGTTTTGAATATAAATGATCACTGCAGCTTTTGCCAAAAGTTATTTGAGTCTTTTTCCAAGGCACAGCTGGCCCATACAGAACTAGGAAAGAGGCTACTGTGCAGCACAATCATTCCAATTCCTTAAACTCCCTTTAGGCTTTGGAGCTCAGCTAGTAACTGAAAAAGACAACCATCCTTTCTGTCTAGCCTGCCTTCATACAAAGGTACAAATCATATAATTTTACAAAGGGTTGTTTCTTCCCTTCACCCTTATGTTAAAAACTTTTTAAAATAAAAGTATTAAAAATAGAGGAGCTCTGTCCCTCTGTATCCTAGAATATCCTAAACAGCTGCTCAAAATAACCACTTCTTTAAATGACTGTGGGAGGCAGGTAACAGTATATAACTGGAATGTTGCCGCAGTTCTCTGCCATTTGCTCAATAATTTTGTTCTTTTCTGTGCATATTTTCCAGGAATTCTGAACACACAAAGATGAGCATACAGAGTAGATGAGATTTGGGGGGGGGGGGCACATACATAGGACTTTCTTGAAATAATACTTGAATACTGGCCAATATCAATAGATGGAACACTATCCTGCTGCTGAACTATCTACACTTACATAAGTTACATTTATGTAGCAAACATTTCAAAATACCACCCGACAATCCATGTTTCTTGTAATTTTCAGAAGATATATTAAAATATGTATGAAAGCAAATGTATATTAGGAAGCTAGCAAAATATAGTAGTTAAGAACTCGAAGTCATAGGGCAGGAAGAGAACTTGAGGGTCTTCTAGTCCAACCTCCTTCTCAAGATAGGAGTCTTGTACCATCCCAGCCAAGTGGTTTCAGTGTATTCTTGAAAACCTCCAGTTATGGAGTACCCATAGCCCCAGGAAGCATGCTATTCCATTTATTCTTTCATTTTCAGAAAATTTCTCCTTACTTCTAGGTTGTATCTCCCTTTGACAAGCTTTTACCTATTACTTCTTGTCCTAGCTTCAGGTGTTCTAGAGAATAAGTCAATCCCCTCTTCTTCATAACAGTCCCTCAAATATTAGAAGACAGTTATCAGGTCCCCACTGACCCTTTCCTACGATAGGCTAGACATATATAGGTCTCTCTACTGTTTGTCATACAATTTAGCCTCCAGACCCTCTATCATCTTTGTCTTCTCTGCAACTTTCAGAGTTTCAAAATCTTTTTTGTATCATAGCGACCAGAACTGGATGAAATATTCCAAGTGTGATCTCACCAGTGTGGTGTAAAGCAGTACTATCACTTCTCATTGCCTTAACATTATCTCTTTATTGATGCAGCATTAGTTTTTTTGGCAGCTGCAGCAAACTGCTGGATCATACTTAAATGGTAGTCTACTAGGACACCTACATATCTCTTACAGGTACTGCTCTTGAACTAGGTACCACGTATTCTATATCTGTGCATTTGGTTATTCCTGATTAAATTATACAGTATTCTCAACCACAGAAGCTCCCTGGATGATTTTGGACCAGACTCTATCTCAGCCCAACCTTATAGGATTGTTGTGGGTAAAAAAAATAGGAAGAGATATATATGCCATTTTATGAGCAAAACTCAAACCAAAAGATGGGCTATAATATTGTGGGTTGAAAAATAAGAAAAATAAGCAATACAAAAAAATTATATAAGTGGTTAAAATTTATCTGGACCCCTCTGTAAAATCACAAACAAGGCATGGCTATTGCATAATATTTTAAAAGCATTATCTGGATACATTCCAGATCATGGCAAGTCCTGAGGACATTAATGAAATATGCTCTTGAAATCTTTTTCCACTGACCCTTCCTCACAGAGTCTAGCATCAGCTCTTCATTGCCTTTCAAGCTTTTGAGCTTTAGTGAGGCTTCAGGTGCCTTGGAAGTTCTTTCAAGAGGAAAGATGCTTGATACCTTTGCAGTTTCCTCTTGTACGATCTTGGAATTTTTGGCATGCAACATTGTGGAAAAGCAGGCTATTTAACAAAATTGCAGGCATCTGTGCTGCTTTTTTTTCCTGCCATTTAAGCCTTTCCCTGAGGGTCAGCATGGCAGAGTTGTCAATAAAACTGCAACGTTGACCCAGGTGGGGGGAAGAGAGTGTTTTGTAGTTTTGCAGCCATCAGCAAACAAGGTACCCTGGGCATTAACAAGAAAAAAAGAAATCTCAAAAAAGAAGGGATTTAAGGCAGAACGGGCTTAAGAAAGAAATGATGAAGCATCCTAGTAATAGAATAGAACAGATTATAAGCAGGTAATTGTAATAGAATAGTAGTTATTAAATGGTAATAGTATAGAGCATAGCTTTATCATGGTATAGTATAATGGTATTTATTTGTTAAATTTGGAAAACATCCATCTTGCTAAAAAGCAACTAGGCAGTGTACAATTAAAACAAAAAAAATTGTATTCCAATGGGAGGCAATTAAAACAAGGATAAAATTAATAAAGTTAAAAAGATGGAGGGAGGGCTTTCAAGACACCAATCCAAGGTTAAATGCTTCTTTGTGAACCCAAGTGAGTTGGCAGAATTAGATCTTCAGATATTTCTCAATGGCCAGGAGACTGGGTGCCCACCACGTATTACTTAGTAATAGTTTGGGGTTGCAAAAGAATAGAAGAGAGTCGCATATCACTTTTATATGATTTGGGAAATATCATATAAAATAAACCATTTTCCCAAACCTTATAGAGAGATATAAAGAAAGCTCAATACTTTTGTTTGTCTCTTGAAACTGGGTCAGTCTAATTAGGTATAGTTTAAGAAATAACCAGTAACAATTGGTGATAGTGCTGGGATTCGCTCAGACTCAAAGGGTTCATTAAATACTATGCATGAAAAGTAAAAATCTATAGAAAAACATAGCTGCCTGTTATAAGACCTGCCTGGATCTTTTGGCATTCAACATGAAGAAAAGTAATGATGTAAGGGAAGGGAATACAAAGAATTTATTTTGCTTCTGTTGATATGAAATGGATAAGGAGAATTCTGTTGGGTTCTTGATGCTCTCTAAGGTTGTTTTCTTGCAGAATTTTAATGACCAGGCTATGTAACATCAGTGTGATGAAGAATGGGGTTTGCTGGGTGCTCATTTTGGACTACATAAATACTAACACACAAATGATAACTTCAAGAACCAATTAGAACGATAACTCCAGACCACATAAATATGCTGATAACTACCATCAACATTATATCTCTTAAGACAAACTAATAATAATAATAATAATGAAACCGGGAACCAAACCAGCCTTGGAAACAGCATTCAAAAGAACAGGACTGACCGCAGACACCAAGAAAACATATAATACATTTTTAGGCAGTAGGAGGTAGAAACAACGGTAGTGTGGAAGGGTCCTTGTGTTCTTATACATGGATAAAGCCGTATTTTATCAGAGCCACGTACTCTAATGTAGCTTAATGGAGTTAATATTTAAATGTAACAGATGAATATAGCAAATATCTTAAACATTGCATTCATCTGGAATTAAATTAGTAGATTTAACATGGCACAAGTTTATGAAGCTACTCTCTCACAAACATGTCCTCAGCTTGCAAATGTGTTCGAGCTTTGCACTGAGATTTCACGGTGTATTTCGAAGGTATTGTTTCATTGGGACCCCCTCCCCAGGATAAATAATACGTCAGGAATCAAATGACTAATTATCAACAATAATTATCGATCAAATCAAATATTCAAGACACTGATCACAGCTTTTCCTAAATGTATGGCCAAATGCACGGAATGGTGTGCTGGGAATTCCGAGAGCTGCCCTTGTATAAGGGCAGCAATACCCAATTACAATTACATTCCCATCGGTTCACTTGGCTTCAGACTTATGGGAACGATAGATAAACCTGCTCATTACTATTACTGAGTTTGCAACTTTAAACGCATTCCCATCCCGCGTTTTTAAGGCGGAGTAACAGTTATCACACCCCAATTCCTAAAACGCGCTTTCAGCCCTCCCTCTACGCCTCGAAACTACAAGTTCCACAAGACACTGCGCAGCGGCGCATGCTCATATATACTCCCTATGAATCCAAAATGGCAGACCCGGGGACTGGTGGGTCTAGTACCTTTAGCACGGTAAGGATGGATTCCGGGAAATTGATTTCTTTTTGTGGGTACATCCTGTACGTTAATCAAGTTGCGTTCGTGTAATCAAGTAGCCTTCTCGGGCTCACCTCGCAGCGTCTCGGTTGGGACGGCGCGAGGTTCAAAGCAGAGGGGATTTCTGTTCTGACACAGAATCTTTAGAGACGAGCCATTTATGATTTGCGGAATCCTTTGATTCTGATTGGCTCCAGAAACTGTCTATCTCCCCCCCCCCACCTCCCTTTCAAACGGTTTCGAGTCGAGGGACGGAATTAATTTGTTCTTTAGGGTTCCCGAGTATCTGTAAAAGGCGTGATAAACGCCTGGCAGGTACGATGGCATCCCAAATATGGACACAGCCATCTGAGATCGGCTTCCTAAACAAGCATGTTTAGGAACCCAAAACTTTAAATGCATATCTTTCCCCCTTTTATTTTACTAGCTCTTTACCCAACCGTTGTCCACCTGTTGTAATGTGCAACAGTTCTTTTATTCATAAATTTAAGGATGGATCTCTCCTTGAGCGAAAATATTACTAGATTTAAAGCTGTTCTATGGCAACGCAAACTCTGTCCCTTTCATAGGTGTGTGCAACTTCATGACAAAAAAGATGAAATTTAGATTTAGTGCAGGCTGTGCCTTTTGGCACATTCTGTGGAAAACCCTAGATTTTCCTGAGATTGCATAGCAGTTTAGGAATTTAGGAAAGTACAGAGCGTACCATGAGTCAGATTCCATAGATCAATCACTATATTTTTATTTTATTCAAAGAAAAATACTATACTTAGGAATGTTTAGCAGTGTCATGGGTCAAATAAGTAAGGGCATGTTTAAAAGAAAATGGCAACCAATTCATTTATTGTAATTTGTATAATTATGGGATCAAACTTTTGGCACACCCTGCATATATCAGCATTTAGGAGGTGGTAAAAGAGTGGTGACATGACTGCACCCTGCCTAATGCCTCTAAACTCAAAACAAATATTTTCCTGAGCCTGCAAGGCTACCATGTAAGATCAGCAAAAGCAAAGCTCAACCAGATACAGAGGAGGTATCCATGATAGATTCAAAGGATCTGACTTCTTTGGATCTGAATACTGTACATTGCCAATGTGTCTCCCTGAAACTTTTTTTTAAAGTGCATCCTCCATCAGCAGAGTTGTCATGGTGTTGACTTCTGGTGACTAAACTGTGTGGATAATTTGTGTAACCTTAGACTAATTGGTCAACCTGAATTTGGTATGAGAAGAGGAAAACAATGCATATTTTAGCAATATTATTGTTTTTATGTCAGGTTTCATGACAGGGAGCATTTTTCACGGTTAAATAAGATTCTGCTATCTCCAAGTGCTACATTAATAATTTGTAATTGATTTTTATTTTTAATTGTACATTATGTAAACATCAGAATATCTGAAATTTGAGTGGCATAAAAATTATATAAACAATTTTTAGCTATAGTCACTAAAAAGTGGATTGCGAAGAAAATGCCTGGGTTTTCACATCAGAAGTAGTTTGGGAGAACCTTTTCTGACTAACAAAACTTTATTTTCCTGATTTTTTGCTATTCAGACTATGATTTACTGCTATTCACATATAGCAGTAAGCCATAGTTGGCTTTGCAGGAGGATTGGGTTAATAGGATGTGCAAACATACACATAATGGCTTAATATTATGTGCAAGTTAATCCATTATGTCTTGTTCAGCAAATCAGACTGAAAAATCCTACTTTAGTGTGAGGTGTGAACCAGACTTTTGTAGACTCTTTAGTTAATAACCAAAATCACTCAGTAATTACCCTTGTCATTTTCTGCATTTTTTTGAGTTCTTCTTTCATTCATTCTGTTTTACTTGTTTTCTCTTTCAATAGCGATCAGGTAGTAAACATTCTACAACCCCAGCTGATAATTACTATCTGGCTCGAAGAAGGACTCTCCAGGTAGTAGTTAGTTCATTGCTGACAGAGGCTGGATTTGAGAGTGCTGAGAAAGCTGCTGTAGAAACCATGACAGAGATGCTTCAGAGCTGTAAGTATTCCCAATTATGTAATAGTGGCTTAAATAATTTTTCCTCTCTGAAATCCATTAGTGTTTAAGAAAACAATAACCAAAACTGAATGAATAGCAAAAACACAGGCACTTCCACTCTCTGCAATTCTGTTTATTTTGGAGTGTCTTGAAAGAATTCAGCAGTGTTCGCTATATCTTCTATGATTTTGCCAAATTAGGAGCACAGTTCTGTGTGGGAAGGCAGACAAGGCATATGAGAAGAAGACTGAGCAATCTCCCTACTCCATCTTGTGTCGATTATTCTGTCAAAATTTATTTTGAAAAACTCAAATTCTTTGGTCAGTTTCTTGACATTCTTATTTAAACAAAGGAATTGTGTTCTTTTGCCTCATAGATCCCTCAGAAAAATAAACTTAAGCACCTGGTTGCTTACATTTATGTTTGTTGGTGACAAATGGATATTGGGAATTTATTCTTCTCTTTACAAATGTTCAGTGTACTTTTTGGGATTTGTGATAGTAGGGATGGTTTCTGCCATTAATTGTTGTAGACTTGCTAAATATAAAATGGAGCTTCTTGATTGATTCTATTTTTATAGAACTATTACTATTTATCATTATGATGAACAAATCATGGAATCCATTGTTTGCTTTAATTTTTAATTTAATTCAATGTACAATTAAATCTAAGATCATAGAAACATTCACAACTGCTGCATACAGAATTATTCTTTGGTGTATTGGTGTTTTCATCTTGATTATGCTTGTAAGATTATGTAACTAGTTTGTTACATCCAGCTCAAACTATTATCAGTAGGTGAGTGTATACATATACATATGCATACAGTTAGGAATCCTTTCACTTTATAATGAAACATATTCATTTTCTTTAAAGTCTAGTTATTGTTTTTTTAGCAATTCCTGAAGCATAAATATAAACCTCTTTGGTCAGCCTTTCTTATTTTGTATTTACTTTAAGGATATATCTTACAAAATGGTAAAAGACTCATGTTCCAAAATACTATGAATTTTTATATACTATAAGGAGACTAATAGCAGTTTTATCTATAACTCTCTTGCTTGGCAACCTAAACACTGGAGGAGGGGAGAACTTACAGTCTCCTGCTTTCTAACATAGTGCCTTAACCACTAGAAATTGGCTTTTCAGAGATTTAGAATCCTTCATTCAGAAGTGGGCTGATACTGAAAATGTAAGTGACTCTAATTTTCAAATTTAAGTACTGTGGTGAATTCTCTTTTGTCAGATATTTCCGAAATAGGGAGGAGTGCCAAGTCTTTTTGTGAACATACTGCAAGGACACAGCCAACCCTTTCCGATATTGTGGTCACCTTAGTTGAAATGGGTAAGTGCCAACACGTTGGATTTATTTTCTTTGAATGCCCTTTTAGTCCTTACATTTGTCCCCCTTTTTCTGAGCAGGAGAGCTAAATTATGTTTATATAGGGTTTTGGAGAGATGATGTACATCTTGCAATATAAGATTCAATGTAAATACTTATGTAGTAATATTCAGTATGAAATAGATTTTACACATATTTTTTCTGCAATCTGATAAAAGAAAAGCATCTGAGTGCAGATCATGTGCACATGGATACTATGTCAGAGCACCTGAAGACAACATAATCCCTTTTCAATTTTGTGAAATAGATAGATCCTATTTTGTAATTGACTATACATGTGATTGACTGCTTTTTTAGGAGATGCATATCAACTTGTCAGAACAGACTGATATATTTGGTTATATTCTTGCTGTACTGGCCCGGGTCCTCTTAGAACTCTGTAGAGCAATATTTCCTAACTGGGCAACTTCCAAGTAGATTGTCTTAAATTCCCATAATTATCCAACTAATATAGCCATTGCTAAGAATCCTGGGATTCGAAATCCAGAAACTGGAAGTTGCCCAGTTGGGAAATATTGTGGTAGAATCAAGAGAGGGGAATAGATTGAATACTGCTGTATGTTCCCTCAGTCCAACTAGTGCATCTTAATTAATTAATTTCAAATGCATTCTGGATCTGACTTGCTCAAATGCTTTTTCTTTCTGTATATTTTAGGCTTTAATGTGGAAATGCTCCCTGCATATGCTAAACGTTCCCAGCGGATGGTGATCACTGCACGTATGTAAGCTATTGTCTAGAGTCCTGTTATTTCTTTGTGTATTTCCTAAGAAGTGGTGTAATGCATTAGTTCAAAAGTATGCTTAGATGATTTAGGATTGTGCTGATTTCTCTTTAATATGTATTGTATTCTCAAAGGTAAGCTTTTCTTGGAATCACCTTTCTTAACTATTTACATAGAATGAAAGATTGGCCTAGCTGATTTATGTCTGTTGTACATTACATGGCTTTTCACACGATTGCATTAATCTTTTATTAGAAATTTCTGTATTAAGCAATACATATCTGCAGTTTTAAGCAGATTTAATGGCCATCAAACTTCTATTGAAATCAGTAGTTAAAGGAGCATCTGGCAGACCTTTAAAAATCTCCCATTGAAGTCAGAGTTTCCAATAGTCCAGGCTGGGACTATTTATGCTGATTCAGGACTGATAATAGGTATTGGATGATCCCATTTTTAGAATATCCCATTTTTAACAGCCATTAGAGGACCTCTGTCCTCTGCTTAGAAGATAGCTGTGCCCCATTCTTGTCACTTATCATGTCAATTAAGGAATTTAGAATGGTGCAGTTGAGCCCTGAATATGAACTGGTTGTATACGGATCTTGTTATCCTTTTATCCATGTTCCTTATTATTAAACTTGAGAACGTGGAAAAAGTACATGGCGGCACTGGATTGATAATCAAAGGAAAAGAGTTCAATGTGGTTTTGATGGTTTCAAATTAGTTAGCATGTGTTATTTCAGGATTGGTCTGAAATATTAAATATTTTGCTTTTTCATATTCTGCTTCCTGAACAATGTTCTTTTTTAAAAAAATAAATAATCTTTATTTATATTTTCAGTTAAAAACAGACAATATATAAAAATGCAAAAACAGACAATATATAAAAAATGCAAAAACAGAACATCATACATTAATAAAACATATATAAATCTAAATCCATAAACCTATAAATCCCTAACCCCCCCCCCCCCCCTACAACATCCTATATGTTAGCATTATAACCCGGAGAAGACAGAACATCTTATAAATATTGGTACATCAATCCAATCCTTTCAATTTCAATAGCCTTCATACTTTTGTATATTTATACAAAGTCAGCTTATTGCCCCCAACAAACTGGGTCCTCAATTTACCCACCTTAGAAAGGATGGAAGGATGAGTCGACCTTGAGCCTGGCTAGGATTGAACTCACAGAAATTATAGGCAGCTGGTGTTAATTGCTGCCTTTAGTAGGAGGCATTAGCCCCCTACGCTACACAGGCTCAATTTCCTGTCCTATATTATATTTTCCTTTTCTCACTGGTTTCTCTTCAGATCGTATAAATCTTTCGCCTTTTTAACAATGTTCTTATTCCATTTGTCTGAACTAGTTGTCATATTAGATGGCTGAGCCATTGCATTATTTTTCTTTTCAGTTGACTGATAGCATCGTAGTAGAAGTTGTCATCATCAAATTTCCATTTTCAATTGCAGCACCTGTAACAAATCATCCTGTCACCCCAAAAGCCCTGACAGCCGGACAGAACAAACCTCATCCTTCTCACATCCCTAGCCATTTCCCAGAATTTCCGGATCCTCATACTTACATCAAAACACCAGTAAGTCTTACATAAAACAATCATAAAGGATTGTTAAAAACAGATAAAGTGATACAGGACTATATGCAGTAGAAATTTCCCTTAAGTGTTAAATGTGTGGTTGTATATTTCAATTTCCTAGAATAGAAATTCTTTTCTGCTAGTTTTGGAAGACATGCCATGAATAAAAAGCTTTGATTCTCCATTAGATGTGCATGAGTGACAGGCTGTCTCCCCACCCACCCTGTGAGTGGGAGAAAGGTATGTGATAAGTTAATGCATAGTCCTTATTTCTGTTTTCCCTTCCTTTGCCTATAGACCTATCGGGAGCCTGTACTGGATTATCAGATCTTACGAGAAAAAGCTGCTTCACAGAGACGAGATGTTGAAAGAGCTTTGACTCGCTTCATGGCAAAAACTGGAGAGACACAGAGTCTTTTCAAAGATGATGTCAGCACTTTTCCCTGTAAGAGGTGTCTAAGCTGCAATTGGGGGGAGAATACATTGTTTCAGTACAATGCCTAGTGCTTAGGATCAAAGGCAGGTCACTTTTTTTTGCAGCTGAGTGTCATCTATATATATATTGTCAAGATGGTGAAGATAGTGGGAACTAAAAGTTATGAAAGGTTTCCTTTTGTGTGTGTTTTTGAGATGTGTAAAATATATTTACTAAGCCTAGCAGAGAATGTTTGGTCTAGAGCAGTGATGGCTAACCTTTTCCTGACTGAGTGCCCAAAGCGCGTGCTGCGTGCCCAAACCCCCAAAATGCAATGCGCATGTGGCCTCCGCCCATGCGTTCATGGCTCCCCACATGCACCCCCCTCATGCGTCCCTCCCCTGCACATGTGCTTGTACCTCCTGCATGCACCCCGCACATGCACAGCAGAGACCCAAAGACCAGCTGGCCGGCGGGAGTGTATGTGCACATGCATTGCAGAGCTGAGCTGAGGCGACAGCTTGCGTGCCCACAGAGAGAGCGCTACGTGCCACCTCTGGCACACGTGCCATAAGTTTCCCATCATGGGTCTAGAGATTAAGGTGCTGAACCAGGAGTGGGGAAACCTTGGGAGTTGGGCGGCATAGATATGCGACAAAATAAATAAATAAATAAATGAGTTCCAGCACTGCCTTTAGCATGGAAACCATCTACACCAGCAGCTACCCCCAATGTAGCAGCCCCCTGATGGGACCTCAGGCCAAGTGTCAGAGCCAAGCTTTTAGATTGTTGAGGGGAAGTCCAGGAATATGGGGGCAGATCTCACCTATGATGGGAGAATATTCCAGAGGGTGGGGTCTGCAGCAGAAAAGGGTGTTTTCCTTGATCTCACTAGCTGAAAATCTTTGGCTGATAGGATCCGAAGTAGGCCCTTTCCACTGGAATGAGAGGGGCAGGTAAGTCCCATTGGGGTAAGGTGATTCCTCAGGTACCCTGGATCTATCTCATAAAGTGCTTTAATAGTGATGACCAACACCTTGAATTGGACCCAGAAACAAATCGGCAGTGAGTTCAGCTCACATAACAGCAGTGTCATGTGTATCACCTGAGGGGGCTCCAGAACTATCTGTGCCACTGTGTTCTGTACCAGTTGTAGATTCTGAATACTCTTCAAAGGTAGCTCTGTGTAGAGCATGTGTAATAATCCCGCTGTTAACAGATATTCAACAATAACTTCAATTACACACATAGTTGCAGTATATTTCTTCATAGCTTGTATGGTGATAAATGATCTAAAATAATCTGCTTCTTTCTTTCTAAAATTAATTTTCCTCCTTTGCTTCTTATATTTTAGGCTGATTATCTGAGAGAAGAATCTGAAATCACTTTTTTCTGATTGGTTTCTAAAATCATTTTCTCCTTCTTTATCTTCAGTGATAGCTGCCAGGCCTTTTGCAATACCCTACTTGACAGCTCTGCTTCCTTCTGAATTGGAGATGCAGCAGATGGAAGAGACTGATTCGTCTGAACAAGATGACCAGACAGACACTGAGAACCTCGCTCTGCAGATGAGCATGGTAGAACTCAAGATGTTTTGCTTAAGTCGTAATATAAGCTCTAAATTTCTGCAAATTCTGTATTGAATTGCCACCTTGTAAATGAAATTTGTGGATCAAGTCCAAATTTGCTACTTAATACCAGATGCAAAAAATGTTTTAAAGTTACAGGAAGTCCTCCATTTATGACCACAACTGAGCCCAAAATTTATGAGTCAGTTGCCAAGCATCCGAATTTTGGTCACGTGACCATGAGGATGCTGCAGTGGTCATAAGTGTGAAAAATGGTCATAAGTCACTTTTTTCTTTGCTGTTGTAACTTTGAACGGTCACTAAATGTACTGTTGTAAATGGAGGACTGCCTGTATATCTTTCTCTGCTTTGGAGCAGCTTTTGATTTACAGAAGAGTGAACCTGCTATATAAGGGAAGAGAAATGTAGAAAGGAAACATACTCTTGGTTTTGATTGGAACAGACTAATGTTGCTGCAGTCTGATCCGGGTTTATACTGATGATAGATGAGAGCTATGCTTCCATCTTCATTTGGCTGGAATCTGGCATGTAGGTTAGCAGGTGGATTAAATGGAGAGTTTTCCAGAAAAAAAAAAAACTTGTGGACAATTAAACATGTAGCATTACAAGATAGGGATCGTTGGTTTAATTGTTTGAGAAAGAGGATATCTATTCTTCATCTCCCTTAGCAGTTGGGTAAGCTTTGCCTGTGGCAACATCATCCATTAGTGGAAGCTATCTGGTTAAATGGTAGTGGCAAAATATCCATTTAAAAACAAATGATGCCTGATCACTGGAGTTCAGAGTAACACATCAAAAATACATAAAAAGCAGGATTATTGCACGATTACCTCATTTTCCCCTCTTCCTCAACAGCAGCTTTCAATCCTAAAAAGTGAACCTCATCAGTGCTCAGTCTTGTACTATTTTAATTCCAGAATGTTTTTTTTCCCCAATTATTCAGCAAAAGGCATCGTGTTCTCTGAATTGTACCCGAGTTGTGTGCCTGTTGCATGGGGTCCTGTATATTTGTTTCTCTTCCATCTTGGTTTTTTTTATGGATACTGATTTTTCAATTTTGAATCTGATGATATTCACTTTATGTCTTATTTGCCAGGATGATTCAGGAGCTGAAAAGGAGAATGCATCAGTACTTCAACATAATACCTCCCTTTCTGGCAGTCGAAATGGAGAAGAGAACTTGATAGACAATCCTTACCTCCGTCCAGTGAAGAAGCCCAAGATTCGTAGGAAGAAGTGAAGTGAATAAATGGATGGAGCAAAGTAAGAAGGAACAGTTTCTTGTGATCTCTGCACAGTTAAGATAGGGCACTGGAAAGGCAAAACAGCCCTCCTAGTTAAGAGCCAAGTGGAAATACTGGACTCCCCAGTTGCTGTTTTCTTTTATCTCCAGCAATTTGTGATAATTTAAGGTGAAATCTGAAAGAATGTCTTAGAAGCACTGATGGCTACCTGGATTGAAATGTGTCTCTGCATAAGAATAGTATGCTGCTAGCTTACTGTAGCTGCTGCAGCTCTTCATCCTCAGGAGAATCTTCTTTCCAAGAATTGCAAATGGATCATTTGGGGCACTGCAGAAGTTTGTCCTCTCATTTTGCCAAGTACAAAACTCCAGAACTGGAATTCCTTCTTGTTTTCTAGCTCTTTGGTTTCAGGTCATCCCACATCGTTGAATACAATTTACCAGGGGTAGAAGTGGCCTCTGGTGCCAACTGGATATCTACTGTTGTGCCTTTAAAAACTGAGGCTGTTCAGAATTACTCGGCTGACTATTTCTCAAGGTCTAAAAATATCTGAAATGGAAGGTTTGGACTAATCCTTTCTCTAGCATGCACTATTGGAAGAGGAAAGAAGGGACAGTGTTGTCCAGCTGTAGACAGAAGGTTGCTAGCACATTTAGTTTAAGAATAATTTCTGCAAGTGCATTTATAGTTCAGCACATTGACTGTGATTCTGTCTGGCTTCATACAGCCGAGAGTATTTTGTTTTGATTCTGAGTTTTTGTAAGTTTGTATTTTCTGTAATTTTTCAGAATTATTTTATATCCATCTCTTATTTCCAGTATTTCTCTATAAAGCAAGGTGCACATAAAAAACTGAAGTTTCAGGAATCCCATTTGCTATCTTATTTGTGAAATCAGAAATATATTTTTTAAAGTGTCTTTCAGAAAATGCCTTTTCTATAGGGGACAAAAGTAGTAGAGCTACAGCTGATACGGTTTCCCTTCCATTCTAAAATGGCAGCAGCTGCATTTCATTGAAAAGCTTTAATGTTGATTTTCCAGCAATTGGTACTTGCTGTCTGGGAATTTTGAGGTTTCAGTTTTAGCCTTTACTTTTAAAAAAGTATACATAAACAGCTCTGTTACTGGCTTTCACTGTCTGATAAACTTTGTGGCCCATTGGGATTTTCTGCTATTTCCCTGATTGAAATGTAAGATGTACACTTAATTAAGGAAAATATCATGACTTCTGTCATTATATTGCAATGTTCTTCAAAGCATGTTTTGTCTCCGAAATGAAGGGACCATTCCTTATTCTGTTTTCTCTTAGTGCTCTGATTTTTCAGCACCGTGATTGGTAATAAGGTGGGGGCATTGATTAAAATCTAAGTAAAGAAATTTAGATTCTACTGACCATGTGTGTTTTTATATCTGTTCTCAAAAATTAAATAATTTTCTCTTATACATTTAAGCTATCAAGAGTCTGAAAGATTTAAAAAAAGAACCAAACGTAGGAGAAAAAAAATGTTCTGAGCCAACAAAGGCTGTTACACTGCATTTACTCTTTTATTTGATCAGAGAAAGTTGTTTAGATACAGTATACATATTATAAGCATATAATATGTGCACTGTTTATAAACAATTTTATATAATTAATGTGTGTGTATGCATGTGTCTTTTAATGACTCCATAATTCCTTGCATCAGGGTAGAGTTGGGGCAACTGAAATGGGTCTGTAAAATGAGGACCAGATTGTTGAGAGCAATATGCTGACTCTAAACCTCTTAGGGCTGTAAAGCACGGTAAAGCGGTATATAAGTCTAAGTGCTATAGCTCAATGTCAAAAATTTCCCTAGTTTCTGGTTGAACAGAAGAATAAAGTGTAAAACTTCAGATCAACTGAATCTGAAAGGGGAAACAAGAATACTGTAACAATATTGCCCAAAGCAATATTGCCCAAAGGCCTTTAACTTCCAAATTATTCCATCTTGAAGGCAAAGCTGAATTACATTGTCTATTGTTTAGAAGATTATATTTGCTGTGGTTTGTTCTGGATTATCTTTGTTGTGGTTTGTTGAAGGGATTTTTGCCTGTTCCAGACCTGTGAAAACTCAGGTTAATACTAGTCTTTAATTGTAACTCGTAGGAAAGACTTGTTAATCTCCAGATATAATGTGAATTCAGGTTGTCCAATGTAAGATAAATTGCAGTGAATCATTTGGGAGGAAATTCTTAGCCAGACTCATGACTATTGCACATTGTTTGCAGTATATTCCTATACTGCAAATGTGAATTGTAACAGTTATCTACATACTATACTAAAACGCCCATGATCTTTAAGTGTCCAATATAGTGCATTTTAGGGCAGCAATATTTTAATTACCTCAAATGCAGAATGTGTCCAAAATCCAGGACCCACAACTCCCAAAGGAATGAAATTCGAGAACATTGTGGTGGCTTCATACTATTGGCTGCTGTTGGGGTTCACATTTTCATTTTCAACTTTCCATGACAATTTCCAAACCAGTTTTGCAATCCCACCCAATTTGCCTGCTGGAAGGGGAAGGGAAAAAAGGCCAAATAAAGAAGGAACCCCCAGTACACTTTCCCTGACCTGCACTGCCCCCTCCACACCTTCTCTGATTCATACAGCATTTCTTGTGTTTGTCTGTACACCCTGACGCATTTTGTGCTCCAATGTGGTTTCCCTGACTCGTATGGTACCTCTTAGGCACCCCATGCAGCTTTTCTGCCCCCACAACTCTTCCCTTGGCTGCATGACACCTCTTGTGCACTTCAGGCACTTTTCCTGACCCATGCAGCCCCTTCAACATTTGCATTGCCCCAAATGCTGCCTCTTAACATGTACAGCACCTCTTGAAAAATCCTAAGCATCCCCAGGCAACCTTCCCAAACCACACCATCCCATGTTGTACCATTTCCAACTGGTGCAGCACCTCTCACACACCCCTATGTCCCCCCACACCCCATGCATTTTTCTTGACTGCCTCCTGTGTGCCGTATTTGATTTGAATGGCACCTTTTATCCTCCTGATCTCCATGCATCCTTCTTTGAGAGTCCAGCAATCTGAAAAATAAAATATGCACAAAGGCAACAAATTGCAATTTTGTACTAAATAATTTAGATCTGTACCAAAACATATTAAATGCATATTAGATGCAACTAAGCCCATTTAGGTTGAGTATCATCATGTAACATGTTATTCTTCACACAATAATATTTTCTTGAGATTATACTAAATGTGAAATATTGGGTACATTTCTGTTTACAGAAGGTGAGTATCCAAGCCTGAGAACAATAACTGCTTTTGCTTTGCAGGACGTGAAAGAAATGAAGAAAGAAGCTCCTTTATCTTTTAGCATTTATGCAGAAACACGTCAGGTGTTTGAAAGGTCACCAAAGGCAACACAAGATCATAGAATCATAGACCTTGGAAGTTTTCCAGTACACACACACACACACACACACACACACACACGCCTAAGGTAGCAGTCCTTATACCATTCTGGACAAATGGATATTCAATATTTTCTTGAAAACCTCCAGCAATGAAGCAAGCAGAATTCTGGCAAGCAAGCTGTTTCATTGATTAATTGCTCTCACTGTCAGGATCTCTCTTATGAGCTTCCACCTGTTGGTTCTTGCCCTGCCATCTGGTGCTTTGGAGGATAAGTGAACTTCCTCATCTCTATGACAGCCCCTCAAGTACCGGAAGACAGCTACCATGTCATCCCTAATCCTCTTCATTAGACTAAACATACTTAGTTCCCTTAACTAGGACACCTAGATCCCTCTGAGAGTTACTATTGTTGAGCCAAGTACTGCCTATATCATAGGTGTCAAACTCGCTGCATCACATTGCCATCACATGACCTTTCATGATGTTTTTCCCATTCATGGAGCTGGGGTGGGCATGGCCTGTGCGTGACACATCCGGCCCACAGGCTGCCAGTTTGACACCCCTGGTAATATTCTCTGCATTAAAAGCACCTCTTTGAGCATTCATTGAACAAAGATTTATATAAAATGATCTAGCTGCTATTATAAACACTGCTGGAAAACACTGTGGACTCTAGCCAATTAATGGTTCATGCCTGATCCCCCAGCAGCAGATCTGAGCATGCTCATTCTTCTCCCATGTAAATACTACTTATATGCTTTCCTTTTCCTTCCTGAAAGAAGTCCGCTGCAATTGATTTTAGTTTGCAAGAAAGGAATCTGGCTCTGGGTATTGATAAAAGATTATAGGAGTTTTCACCAATTTCTTCTTAATAAGCCCATACATTTAACTTACTCTCAGAGCTGTCCAAATTTGAATACAGGATTCTACGTGGAGATGCAGACTGACCACTGCAATGTTGAGTAAAACTATCACTTCCTGTCATCTCCATGTTAGTTCTCTTTGATGTAGCTCAAGACTGCATTGGCTGTTTTGGCAGCTGTAGCATACAGTTGGCTAATGCTTCATTTGTGGCCTGTCAGGACTCTCAAATATTTCTCAAAAGTAGTATCAATTTAGGTATAAAACCTTGTATTTGTCACCACTGAATACTTCTTGTTGAATCCAGCGCAATATTCAAGCCTATCAAGATCCTTTTGAATCTTGACTCTGTCTTCTGAAGTGTTAGGGATGCTAACCCCCAGCATGGTATCATCTGCAAATTTGCTGATATCTTTTTTATGACATTATCTAAGTTATTTATAAAAATGTTGAAGTGCATTTGGTCCAAAAACAGAAGCCTGAGGTATATTTCCCATGGTATAAATACGATGTGTTATGTATAGTCATTCATCCAACCATGAACCCCTTTGGCAGTGCATTCCATATAGCTCCACTTTCTGAAGGAAGTGGCTGTGGTCAACTTAATCCAATGTCTAACCCAAGCCTAAATATACGTTATCCATAGCATTTACTTGGTTTACTTTTTAAAGAAAAAGAGCAGTTAAGATTGGTCTTAAATAACCTTTTAACAAACACAAGCTGGCTTTTAGTGATCACTTTGTTTCTTTCTAAGTGTTTGCAAAGCCCCTGCTTGATTATTGTTTCGTGTATTGAGGTCAAGCTGATATATGTGTATTTTCCTTAGGTCTGCTTGACTTCCTTCTTGACTTGTGTTTACATAATCGGGACATAAAGAACTCTTGAAAGTTTTTTTAAAAAACCACCCAACAATCTGGGTGTGGAGAGTGACAAAGTGATTTCTACAGAGGGTGGAGATAGGAGAAGTTCCTTCCTTTCCAGAACTTTGCAGAAGCATAACAGCAGGGAGGATCAGGCTGTTTCAATTGCAAATATTTCCACAAGCTGATAGGTATGTGAAGAACTATTTAAATGGATTTTGAGTGTTTAGGCTTTTCTGTTGCACACTGATTATTATGCTGAATGCAGAGAATGACTTACAATGTCAATTGCATTAAAACTTGCTATCTTGAAAAGGATGGAATGAACAATTTTGTCAAATTTTGGCTTTTTCCAACTCTCTAATTGCAACTAAAATAAGATTTTAAAAGTAAAACGTTAAATGCACTAATATTCAAGATTATAGACTTAACTTTTAAGAAAGTGCAGAAGCATCTCTGTAATTATTTGTCTTATTTGTATGCATCTGATTGGTTAGGTGCAGGTGTCCAAATGATGCATCAAAAACTTTGGGCCGGTGAGTAAACATGCATATTGATTGATTTTTCTGTGCTGCAGCTTTCATTTACTTGTCTCCATGTATAAACTGGCTAGAAAGGAACTCAATTTAAGGAACCCATTTCTGGATTTTACCTTCTTCCTCTCTTTTGGCTATAGCGATGGTCACATGTTCTGTCTGGACCATAGTCAATATGATCCCCAATTGATGATTCCCCTGGTCCTTTTTCCTTGGAAGACAGAAAAATCAAGTGGTATTTACTTTTTCTTTAGTGAGCAAGGCTTCTGAAGACAAAACAATTTTACAGTTCTTTCTACCACTTGCAGCTACTTTAGAGTAGAGCAGCATAAGAATATCAATCTTTTTTTTAAAAAAGGGTGTGCGTATGTGTGTGTGTGTGCGTGAAATGTGGCAGAACCCTGTCAAGTTTCAAATAATTAAAGGAAAAGGGGGAAGAGGCAAAGTTTTCACAGTTCCACCAGGGACTGCATTTAAAAAAAAGAAATCAAAAGCCAATATCAAAGATCCAGCCTTTCACAACAGGCACCTCAGCTACCCTGGACAAAATGGCCCTTGAAGGCAGAGATCCATGGAAGGGGGCCTGGCTCATCAGAGCATATACCAACCAACTGAAGCAAAGGCATCTGTGTAGGATGGACTGAAGGGCAGGAGACAGAGTGTAGACTGCCTTGCTCCTTCCAGAATAGAGGGGAAAACACTACTTTTGATGTAGAGCCAGAAAACTCAGGTGGTGGTCCCCTTCCCAACAATTTGGGCTGAAGATGCAGCCAATCATTCCTGTTCCCTCCCAACTGGTGGAAAGACCCATTTTTGTGCCTGGGCAAAGTGGGAAGTAGGGATCAGCCTCATTATAAATAAGCAAAATAGTGCTAAAGAAATGAATGTTGTCGTTGTTGTTTTTTTTAATAATCCAGGATATTAAAACTATAGTTTTAAAGAAGATGAGTACTTTATTGTTGAATTTAGTGGATCTCAGATATTTATTTTGTCATGTTTTATAGACTCATTTGATCATCTGTTTGGGAAATAAATAATACCTGTCTATTGTTACCTCTTAGCTACTCCTGATGTTGAGTATTTTTGCTTTGCAGGTTTCATTGTTCTGCTGAATCTGCAGTTTGGTAGGACTCTTTTACTTTTGTTTGTTAGTTGAGGAGATCAATTCAAAAAATCTTAAGCAAAAAATCTGTCTTAGCATGATCAGAAGCATGATTAAAAAGATACAGTAAAAGTAATGAACGTTTTAGAAACAAAGCACACCTAGAGTTAAGCCTGCATATACTTTCTTAAATACTGTTTCTGTGTGACAGCAAAAGAGACTGAAATTAGTTAGAATCCCTATTTAAAACATACGCCAAATTTGGCTCTTTAACTACAGATTTTCTAATTCTCCTCCACCAAATAATTACATTCTAATGATTCCTTTGTGCTATATTCCAAAGGAACATAGAATTCATGCAAATCTCTAATAGAGCAAACTTACTTCTTTACAGGAGGAAGTACAGACACTAATCAGCATTAAGAGGAATACAGAGGGCAGTTTCCTATTTGGACTAATTTACTATGTTGAAACTCTGCTTTTCCCCAGACTACAATGGTTTTAACAATAGTCTCTTGATTCTGTCTGATTTCTTTCTTTCACTCTCTTCTTTCTTCCTGATGATTTCTGAAATCTCTTGATGATGTTCTCCCACTTTTCTGTAGTTATATAATCAGATTTCCCTCAAAATCAACTTGATGACACAATTTTAAATTCAGTGGTTAGTTCTTCCCTTGACAATTTTATTAGCCCTAGACAGGTCAAGTTTTAGTTTCTGAGTTTTATCCCATTGGATTTTCTCCCATATTTGCTTTAAGGCAAATTCTTTCAACAGAATAATATTTCCCTCATATAATTAAGACCTGAATAATTCTACAATGTTTTATCTATATTGTTTTATTTTACCGGCCAATATGCTCCCACAGAGAGGGACAACTCAGGGTGCCGTCGGCCAAACAATGTCGACTGGCGGCCCAAAGGGGGAGAGCCTTCTCTGTGGGGGCACCTGCCCTCTGGAACGAATTGCCCCCGGAGATATGGATGATCCCTGACCTACGCATCTTTTGCCGTGCCCTCAAGACGCTATTATTCAACAAGCTGGGCTGGCCTAAACAGGAATTTTAATTGGGGTTTACTTTTAATGATTAGGGCCAAATTGTTTAATATGTTTTTAAACAGCTTTTAAATTTTGTATTTGGGTTTGTTTTACTGTTGGCTGTGCACCGCCCTGAGTCCTCTGAAGAGAAGGGCAGTATAAAAATTAATTAAATAAATAAATAAATAAATAAATAAATAAATAAATAATAATAATAATAATAATAATAATAATAATAATAATAATAAAATAATCAGTTGCCTTACACATAATTTAGAGCAACAATCCTTATTGATAAATAGTGTCAGGCTTGCCTCCATTCAAAGCTCAAGAAAGGAAAACCCCAACTCCATGTTTGTAGAGAAAGGTATTTTTACTGAATATGAACTGAATGCAGCGAAAGAAAAGCAAAGTCTGAGGCAATAGGCACAAAAATTACATTTTGAAAGCATCCCCCCCAATCCCTCACCCCACAGTCCCAAGTCCAATCCATATCTCCTCAAGGTGTCATGTGGGGTACTTCTTTAGATGGCCCCCATCTATCTGGTATGCCAGAACGGTTGACCTTGGCAGTTATCAGTTTTTTCTGCAGCTGCTAAAAAGACAGTAAGAATTTTCCTCCCTTTTTCAAGACATCTCCACCAACTCACTTCCCCACCTCCCAAATACCATCAATACCTCCCCACTCCTGTTACAATGGCAGCCAAAAGCAAGCAAGCAGCATGAGGCTGACAAATAGTATATAAATGCTGACTAGTAAATATATTCTCCTACTGGTTATTCTAGATAGAATAAAAAATGCTATTCTGTTATTATATACTCTAAATCTTTTGTTTTCTGATGATTGTTGCCAGAGAAGATAGATGATGGAAGAAGTTCATATGCATGGCTGAGTCATATATAGAGTTTTTCTCGATACTTTGATCTATGTCAACTGACGGTGCAAAGAATAATTTAAAAATGGGTTATAATGAAAAGGACTGAGACAGTTGGTTCCTGAGGTTCAGAAATGTTGTTAAATTTTGTCTTTTTCCAGCTCTGTAATTGCAACTAAAACAAGACACTAAAAGTAAAGCATTAAATCCACTAATATTCCAGAAAAAATGCACAGCAATATTGAAGCTTGTGATCTCGGCCTTCCCTGTAATGTTTCTACTTTCCCCCAAATATTCCTGGTTCTTAGCTGAAGTTGTCTCATTTATGAAAAAAGTACTTATAATGTCACTGTTTCATACAGCAAGCCACTTAACTTAGAAAAACTCATTATTTCAGAAACCTTTTAATTTGACTCTATTTAATTGTATAAATGAGTCAGTACTGCTTTCAAAGATCAAGTGTGCATATGTGCATACTTTACATTTTTTAAATCTTATTTGAACTCTGAAATATGCTCTTGGCCTTATTGGGCTTATTATCAGGGGATGTCTTATTTTGGGGGAAACAGGGTCATTTACCATTTTCCACTATTCTAAATACAGTGGATTTGTGTTTTTACATCTGGGAAGAAGGCAAATGTCATGGTGAAGATAAACTCCATGCAAGTTTAGCCATTTGTAATATCATCTCTTTTCAGGTTCTACCTACAAACTTGTCTGTTATGTCACCAACTGGGCTCAGTACAGGAAAGAACCGGCCACATTCACCCCAGATAACATAGATCCATTTCTGTGCACCCACTTGATTTTTGCTTTTGCGGATATGGACAACAATCAAATTAGAACTAGAGAATGGAATGATGACACACTTTACAGAAAACTCAATGCCCTAAAGAACAGGCAAGTAATTTTCCGAAAAAATATATTTGCGTAACAATAATATTGCCTTTATCAGTGAAGATGACAGCATCATACCAGATAAAACAGAAAAAAGCATTTAATCAGACCTTATGGCTTATCACTTAAGTTATATACTCTGGACACTTATTGTTAATATTGTCAAATGGTCATAATCCCAATGCCTAGGACAGATATAAAGTAGGTAGGGCAGTATATGTCAGGTATATGTGAGATCCCTTTCCCCCTCTCAGTTCTGAGACTATTGGTATTTTTCTTTATCTTTCAAATTATTTTAAGGATATTATAAGAGCTTTCTCTACAGTTTTGTCTCTTCCTAGCTTAGCCAGGCTCTTTTGATACACCAGTCCATTAGGGATCCCACTTTGGAGAAAAATGATTTACAACCAACTTTACATAGACCAATTGTATGTTTTATGTTTTCTGGAGGAAGGAACATTGGATGTTGCTTGTAGTGGATATATTTCCTAGGGATCAAACAAATATATGCAAATAACTCTTTTTATTTACAGATATATCCCTAGTATATATCCCATAAAATGGAATGACTTAAGTTAAAAGCCAATGGTTCTCTGCTCTCCTTCTCTCTTTTACCATTAGGAAAATGCAAATGTTAGTTATGAGTGTTTGTATATATCTTTAGCCTGTTACAAACATAACCAGCCAGCCAGAGGGCTGTTGAATGTGAGATAGATAGACCCAAAGTTCTTTCATCGAGGAGAAAATTATAATTTAAAGAATCATACTAAATCATAATCTAACTAAAATAATACCAGCATAAGCCTTGAGTTTTTAAGATTTGTTTGAGAAATCCAAATTATATTGGAAATATCAGTGAGAAAGAAAAAGGGGAAATGGTGTTCTCTATCTCTGTTGGAACTGCCAGAGAAGCCAAGTATACTTTTTATGTCCTGGTCTATAATGTATAGTTTCTTTAATCTCTACTGTGTCAATAAAACCTTTGCACAAAGTTTTAGTCAAAGCAATAGCAACAGTGCAGACTTATACACCGCTTCACAGTGCTTTAGAGTTCCTCTAAGCGGTTTACAGACTCAGCATATTACCTCCCACAATCTGGGTCCTCATTTTACCTATATTGGAAGGCTGAGCCAACCTTGAGCTGGTGAGAATCGGAATGCCAAATTGCAGGCAGCCAGAAGTCAGCAGAAGTAGCCTGCAGTATTGCATTCTAATTACTGTGCCACCAGGGCTCAAAGGCTATTAGCTTATGGTACACATATAAAAGGAAATAGTTGATGGGAATCTTGGGATAATTTTTCAAGACATAGATTATTTTTTTGATTGCCAATATACATAGAACATTTATATTATTTTTCTTGCTTTTCAGAAATAGCAATTTACTCACACTGCTGGCTGTTGGAGGAGGAACCTTTAATAACCAAAAGTAAGACTTCTCTCCTAAACCTTTCCACTGTACATTTGCACATTTGTAATAATGTGCTTTTTAATCTGGTCTAAAGGAGATAGGAAGGGATGGAGATTCCATCTCTGCAGCTGGGAAGGGATTCTGCTGGCAAAAAAGTGATGGAATCCACATTTACATACACAGAAAGTTCTATGGGGAAGTCAAACGAACAATGTTTACTGCTCAGTCTAAAGAAAGTACCTCAATTTCCCTATTTCTCCTATAAAGTTTGGATTTTGCTCTTCAACCTGAAGGCTTCACAGTTAATTTTCTATACCATTGCTTTCACTGGTGGAAACAAACAAAACAAAACAAGCTGAAAACTCTAACAGAATCACACTCCTCACTTCTTGCCTTGGCCAGTTTAAGCTAGCTTGGAAACAGCAGTGGATCAATGTGTTAACTCCTCCTTTCCTGCAACATTACCCCTATCTCCATGTTACATTGCTTTGTTTGTAATTTGTAATGTGATATTTAAGGCATGATAGAGAAACTTGAGTAAGTATCTTTCCTTACTTGATTATAATTACAGTATACAAATGTTGGGAAAACTTTTTCCCCCTGCTACCTTAGTCTGTTTCCCAGTCCATGATTGAATCAGACTTACATGCCTTTATCATTCCAGTCTTTTATGTTTTTCCCCTGTCTCAGCACAGATTTTTACCAAGGATATAATCTCATATGCTTTACACTTTACTTTCCATTCTGTCAATGACTCAGTTGGGTGGTCTTTACTGAGTGGGGTCAGCCTGGCATTCATTGGCCACATCTCCTCCTTCTAATCATCAATTCAGAGATGTGGATCAGCTCATTTGTCTGGCAGTGTTGGTTGTACATGGTAAAGAAGGAGAGAAAGGCCTATTTGTCTTTTGTTCTTGCATGGCATAGCTCTCCTCATTTCTCTGTTGTTGTTTACTGTGTTTTTGAACACAATGCTGTTCTAAAATAGCACTGATTCTATATTGCAAAGGAGCCCAAATGATATTAAGTGTTTGTTAGGCTGTCTTTGGAAACATCATCAAAATACTTGCATGAAACCTGGCAATCTAGCCATTTATCAAAATTGACCTTTTTACCAAGTCACATCAAGGAGAGTGAATGGTAGATATTTTTCACTAACTGATGGTATTTTGCAGAAGGAGAAGGAAATAAAATTGGGAAAATCTACCAATCTCTGTCTTTAACGTGCCTGTATAGACAGTAAATAAGAGGAGCACTGTTTTCTAGCATTTTCCAGGATAGAGACCACTAGTAGGAGCAGAAACTTTTATGCAGGTATAGTCTTGCAGTTGACTGAAGGACTGGTAGATAATACTTTAATGAAGCCATGAGGAAGGACTTTCAGACTTGGAGAATAAGTCTCAGTTCTTCAAATTCATACATATAATACATGCATACTCATCATCACTTTTAATGACCTGCTAAGGAACAAAGGTCTGAACCAGACAATCCCTATCTAGCAGAAAACCACACTGTTCTTTCCAAAGTTTGTTCATTGTCATTCTCCTACTATTTATGTCAGAATTCTGTGAAACACCATCCGGATCACCAAATAATCCCCCGCCCTATATATAGTATTTGCTCTTCTGACATTTGTTTTGTAACAGGGAACAGTATCAGCATTCTTCTTATACATGTAACACAAACTGCCCAACCCCATCTGTATTTTAACATATTCCTAACCCTGCATTATCCATGAGATTAGGCCATGCATCTTCCTCTTCTCTAAATTTCCTTCCTTTATACTCCTATTCCATTCTGAACTACAGAGTTCTATACACCACAGTCATCAATGGGTAGATCTATGAATATTGATCTCCATTGACCATCAAGGCTCTGATCAGCTGAGGCTTTCACACAACACTTTTTAAAAATAAAATAGAATACCGTGTTTCCCCCAAAATAAGACCCTGTCTTATATTTTTTGAACCCCGAAATAAGCGCTTGGCCTTATTTTTGGGGAGGTCTTATTCTGGGGCACATGAAGCAAGAAGGGGCTCCTCTTGCCATCTTACCTGATTTCCAGCTCTGTCTCCTAACCCTAACCAGAAGAAATAGCAGGGACTGGCTGTGCATGTGGTTAAATATTTTCGGGGAGGGCTTGTTTTTTGGGGGGAGGGTTATTTTTAGGGTGGGCTTATTTTAGCACATGCACTCAAAAGCCCGATTGGGCTTATTATCAGGGGATGTCTTATTTTTGGGGAAACAGGGTAGTTTACCAACTTAAACTGTAAATTGGGGCATGTAGCTTTCCCTGCTAACTCTGAAAATATTTGGCTGAACTTGGAAGCAAATGGAGGATTTTCTATTATTATTTATTAAGGGTGGGTAGGTACTGGATCTTGCTGATTTCTAACTATGGTTCATGATGTTCTGTGGAAATAAAAGAGAGGTCCATGCCAATGAACATTGAAAATTATGCTGTCCAAAAATAATGCATGTCTTCCAGATTTACAACAATGGTGTCATCTTCAGAAAATCGCCAGACATTCATCTCATCAGCTATATCTTTTCTCCGTGAGCATGGATTTGATGGTTTGGATCTGGACTGGGAATATCCAGGTTCCAAAGGTAGCCCTCCAGAGGACAAACACCTCTTTACCATTCTGATTCAGGTGAGACACTGAAAGCATAAACTTTTAATTGAAATTTCCATAAAAGAAACTTGTAGGCTGTTTAAATTGTATAGTATGGTATTCTGCAACGAATGCCTCTTAAATCAAGAACAGTAAAACTGCAGTAAAAAATTCTTTTAAAATTAGAATTGTAAATGAATGTCCAGTTAAGGTTTGCTATTCAGAATTTTGCTCTTATCACAATGTTGCTCTAGAACCCAGTCCTAGAATACATATTTTATTGAATATACAATAAAAGGACAGCATATTTCTGAGCATGTATGAAGTACCTATGTATTTATAGCTAGTCTCCATTTATTTAGAATGGCAAAATACATAATAAGAGCAAAGGTAGGATTGAAATTCCAACTAAGTTTTTGTATTATTTACAAATATTCTTACACTCTTTCATGACTAACAGTACAATTCTGTGTATGTCTACTTAGAAATAAGTTTGACTGAATTCAGGGATGCTTATTTTCCAAGTTAAGTTAGGTAAGTGTGATAGGATTGGAGTTTAAAACTGCAATCTGACATGTACATCATTGTTCCTCTCCTGGGAAGCTGCCTTAGAACCCTCCCTCTCATGTTGCAAAAGAGATTTCAGTATGCCCTTATGATTCTACTATAACTCCAAAGATAGTGCAAAAGGAGTACTGTATGTTGGAGGGTTATTTAGATCTTCTATTCCTTGTTTAAGGGTGAGGAGTTTGTATCAGTTAGTTTTCTGATGGCTGCTGTCAAGGTAAGGGAAAGGAAACAAAATGTGAATGTAAGGGTTGGAATGTGGTAGTCACTGAAACATTTTCCTCTGCCTGCATTGAGAGCATGTTAGTAGTTCTACCATAAAGATTCTTCATATATTGCTTTTTAAATTACCCAATGTAAAAAGAAGATTCATTTAAATAAACTGTATGTATACGTGTATGTGTATACTGTATATATACACACACACACACACACACACATACAATCATTAAGTCCTAGGACTATCTAGTTCAGTACATATAGCATGTATATACATTATATTTATGTTTGTATCTTAATACACACACACACACACACACACACACACACACACACACACACACACTGAGTTACATAGTCTTACGATTTAATGATTGGTGTGTATGAAAAATTTCTAATATGGAGAAGCTTCCTTTGAAACATTTCCTGGTCTCTTTTAAGTGAACAATAGTAACTACTGCTACTGCTTCTATTTCCCTCTGCAGGAACTATCAGCAGGGTTTAGGGGAGAGAGTGAACAAACTGGAAACCCACAGCTCCTGCTTTCAGCAGCTGTATCTGCAAGCAAAACAACCATAGATGCTGCATATGAAGTTCCTGCATTGGGGAAGTAGGTCATGCAATCTAAGAGAAGAGGTCCACTATGAAGTTACAGTGGTGCCTCGGTACTCATCCTTAATTGGTTCTGGGAGGCGTGATGAGTACCAAAAACGATGAGTACTGAACGAATTTTTCTCATAAGGAATAATCTAGTGAGTCACAGGGCAGCCGACACTGACAAGTTCTAGCTTTTGCATTGAGTACCACTGACAAGTTCTAGCTTGTGCATTGAGTACCAGGACAACATTTTCATGTCAAAATGCAGAGTACCAAATTCGATGAGTTTCAAAGCAGTTGAATACCAAGGTAACACTGTTTGGAATATTACCTCTGCAAGATCAGATAGATTTCTGACAGCTTTCTAAAGAGCATTAATTACATCCTGCTATAGCTTACCATTATATATGTGTTTATGTTCCAAAATAGCTATTGTTATTTGATTCTTTATACTGGCTGTTTGTTTATTGTTCCTTAATTTTGACTTTTATTTTTAATTTGCATTCAGGAATCTTGATTTCATCAATGTGATGACTTATGATTTCCATGGAAGTTGGGCTCCAGTGACAGGACACAACAGCCCACTGCATCAAGGTTTAGTAGACTATGACCCAATTCCCTTCTACAATTGTGTAAGAAAAATGGCAACATAAAGATCTGTTATAGCTTTTGTAGTACTCATAGTGGGAATTTGATTAAGCAATATAAACATATGTAGAATACTGATGAAAGTCAAGATTTGTGTATGTGCATGTCAAAATCAAAACAAGTTTGAATTAACTATGTCTCAGAAAAGTAGAATGCTAGCTAAAGCTTTATTTTTTTAACCACTCATGCTAAAATTGCTATATCACTGAAAAAAGGTAAAAGATATGCATAAGAAGAAATAGAACTCTCTGATACTAAGTAGAAGGCATCTTGAGTTGGGTATAGTAATTGAAAAAGGATTAAGCAAGCGCTGGCTGTAACATGATTTGCATCATATAAACAACCTAGTACTGTAACTAATGGGTCACTTGAATCTGGACCACAAATTTGTTAATTCATCTATTTGAATTCTCATTTTTTTAAACATAGGAGCATGATATGCAAAGATCACGATGCACTGAGCATGAAGTGCACTGTAACCACCTGAAAGCATTTTTAATCATTAATTCACTTATTGAAACCATAGTCTGATTGATAATCTGGGACTTAAAAAAAGAAAAAGTGTGTTAGCTCAGGGAAAGATAAAAAGGAGGCCAAAACCAATATTTCTTTGTTATTTATTTGTAAAAGGCATTTGTTCCAACCATAGCTTCTCCTTCTGTTCTCGTTCCCATAAAAAGTCCCACTAAAATTGGGCACTGAAAGATGGGACTATTTGTCCATGTGGTGTCGTTTGCTGTATGATTTGCTGTCAGACTAATAAATGACCATACTGTTCTTGATCTTCCTCTACCCTGCTTTGTACTGTGAACAGACTATATGTGTACCATGTTTGTTTGTTTGTTTCTGTACTGTAGGAATATGCAATGAAATACTGGAATGACAGTGGGGCACCATCTGAAAAACTCATGATGGGGTATCCAACATATGCACGTACTTTTAGGCTTTCTAGTACAAATACTAATGTCGGTGCTCCAGCCTCTGGTGGAGGTAGTCCTGGAGTCTACACCAAATATTCTGGTATCCTAGCATATTATGAGGTAAATGCTCTTCATTTTATTAAAAATTATAATATATCTAACTAGATGGAAACCCTTGGTTTTCCTTGGTTAATCTCCAGAAGCTAAGGTTTGGATTGGTTTAGGCTTGGATGGAAGATTTTCAGGAAATCCCAGGGGCCTTTGCTAGGCTGGGAAGTTACTAATTTACTAACTAACTTTCAGAAGAAAACAGTGAGAAACCAGCTTCATACTATTATCAAGGTAGACCTAAGGCTGAAGTTTCCATAGGTAAGTTTATAAAATGGCCATGGGTAAATTGTTCTCTCTCAGCTTTACCTGCCTTGTGAGTTTGTTCAAAGAGTAAACAGAAATAATTCTATGAATGTGTCTCTAAAATACTTGAAAGATAGGGCAAAAATATCTGTTCATGTTTTTTGGGAGCAACATCACAATTTAGTGGAATTTACATTTGAATAAATATTTACAGAACCAAATTGTTTCTGTTTACTGTAATTTAAGTGACTTAAACTGGGATTTCTCTCCCCACTAATGATTAGAACATTTTCTTGGCTATCAATTTATTTTTTCCAATTCTTATGCTACAGAGATCTATTTTTTAAGAAACTGCTGTAGGTTAAAATTTGAGCACTTGAATCACAATACTCTTTAATAGCAATGAATTCCAATGGGGAAATATTGTAAAAACAGTTCTGCTTTATTTTGTTCTCTCTCCTGAACTGCTTTGATCCTTTTGACAGGTTTGTGCATTCTTACAAGGAGCTAGCAAAGCATGGATTGAGAAACAGAAGGTTCCATATGCTTTCAAAAATGGAGAATGGGTTGCATATGATAATGAAAAAAGTTTTCAGTTTAAAGTAAGTTATCATTTTATGTAATAATTGAGTTAAACCTAGTTTAGCCAATGAAATAAAATGACTAACTTCCAATATATAATGTACATGGAAAAGTTCCATCTGCTTATTAGTTCTCTTATTATGCTGTTACACAGTATAAATTCGTATCTGGGCCTGATGACATTGAATAATACAAATAATTTTTTGTCAACAAAGTCAGAGCATTAAGGCAGGATCACCATCTCTGGGTTGCAAAAATCCAGACAACTAATAAAGGGCTATAAAATGACAGCAACTGCTTTTTATGGCCATCTAGTGATAGTCAGAATTTTTGCAGTTCAGATACACCAGCCCTATTTAAGATTCACATAGAACTGCCGAACTTTATAGCAAAATATAGCATGAAGTATTCCTGGTCAAATGTCCAGTCAACTATTAATTCACTCCATGTGTTAGATCTAAATCTAAACATCTTTGTATTCTTATACAATTTAAACATGTTCTTGTTTCTCAGTGAGTCAGTTTTGAACACAGTAACTGGAGCACTCACTTGGTCATCATAGTGGAAGTAGAAATGATTACAGGACTTTTTTCTTAATATTATTCATTCAATATAAATTTCCTTCAACTTGGCTGTTAAAGTGGCTGTTTATCTTTGCAGACTGAGTTTTTGAAGAGGAAAGAGTATGGAGGAGCCATGGTCTGGACTCTTGGTCTGGATGACTTCTCAGGCAATTTCTGTGGTCAAGGAATCAATCCCCTTGTGAATAAACTAAAGAGTGTTCTAATGAACTGAGGTAATTTATTAATACTATTGTGTCAATCTTTCCCACTGCTCTTCAGACAGGTTAAAAAAGGATCAATTCTTTTATGCTATAACCCAAACCTTATATCCTCTTCAGAGAAGATTGCTATTAAACTTTTAAAAATTTGTAAGTCCCACCTCCAGTCTTTTCTGACTTCAGTTATTTTGCCCTGAAATTCCAATTACAGATAATATTTTGTGTAATTGTTCTATAGGCCTCTGCAAGAAGAATGGAGAGCCTATCTGATCCTCATCTGTATACAACATCCCTGAACTATTTCTTGATCATAAATACTTTGTAGGATATAACACAGTGATTTATGTAACCAAATAAGCAGTGTCATATTTTAATACTCAAAAACCCAAATTACTGATGAAAATATACTGTTGGGAAAATGGTGGTACCTTTCTATGACTATTTCTAATATCAAATTTATTTTCTGTATTTTATGATAATATTAGTAAAAAATAAATGTGGTGCATGCTTCTTTACCCAACCTGAAATAAATAGAATAACATTCAGTAGAAGATTAACAAGTCTTATATTCTTCCTGCTCAGATGATATATTTCTTTGAAAAAAAATTAATAAATCTATGACTCAGAATCAGTTTCTAAGTTTCTTTCACTGCAGTAATACGTTTGCAGATGTTTGGTTATTAACAGTAAGTTATCAAATACTTTAATAAGTGGATGACTGGATAGAGAGAGGCAGGATTTATGTGGTAAAAATGTTTTCCTAGCATGGTATATTTTACAAAATTTATACCAAATTTTGATGAATGGGCCGAGGTTATGGGAGTTACACAATCAACATCAAAAAGACACTAGAATGAGGAAGGCTACTGTAGGATTGAAACTGAAGGTTCTGTGGCAAACTATAAATTCTTTCCATTTGGTACCGGTACAAGTGGTTCTGTGTACCTTGTAATCTAAATCTGCTAGTTTACAAGGCATACAATGGATTCCATTGAAATCATAAGGCTTTCTATGAAACTTCTAAATGAAATCTAATTTTTGGAGAAATCAAGAATATATAAAAGCAATTTTTAAAAAACTTTTTATACAGTGGTGTGCAGTAAAATACTTAACCAACCTGCTATATTAGCAGAGCAATTGCCTGCTATAACAGTAATATATTATCTCACAAAACTGACTAGAAATTGTAATATGTTTTTTATTACTCATGTGTTTTCTCCCATACTGCAGAGTACAGAAGGTAAAAGATTGTACAATACAAACCTAAATATAATAGCTACAGCTCAGTTCAGGTTGAATGAAAAACATGGTTTCTCCTATAAGAGTAGAGTATGGAAGTCTTTCCTTGAGTGGGAAATCTCTGTTTCTTGTTCAGTATGAATGAAGTTTATCTTCTCTGCAGCTGACAGAAAAGAACACTGTGCTAAAATACTTCTAAACATATCATTGCATATATATTCCATGAAATTTCCATTCTCAGTCACATGCAGGATATGCAATGCAAGAAATGATATCGTAAGACTGTATCAGATCATATGGCACATACTTCTAATACCTTGTGTTTCAAAAAATATTAGTCAGTGGAGTACCAAGACAAAATATTTTCAATTTTAGGTTTTAATCAATATATGCTTGCTCACCTAATAATTTCTCCAATTTGGCATGACTTTTGTGAGCATTACCATCTTAACTGTCAAACTGACATATCAAAAGAAATTATACTTTGAAAATCTGCATTTCTCTTAAGCATTTCTCTAGCTAAACTGTTCAAAACCAGAAACATTTTAACAGGTGTGGCTATTGGCAAAATCCAAACTCCTACATTTGAAGCAACTTCCAAATAGTAAACAATACTGAAACAATGGATTAGGAAAATAGAAAATACCATTAGCAAAATAGAACCATTTAAAAGGCTAACAAAGAAACTGTTTATGAAATAGTATTTATATTGAATCCAAGTAACAAATTAATTAAAATGTTCTAATTCTGTCTAAGGAAAAAAAGTAAATTAGTGGTCTAAGCATGTAGGAGAGGAAATATCTTCAACCACAAGAATTAATCACTATAATATATGCTCAGATAGGCCACCAGATTCCGATATTTCTTGAATTCTTTATCTGAAAGCAGCTGAAATAAAACAAAATTAAAAAAATATTAACTATATGTAATTAATGTCCTATTGCATTATTATTAGTAGTAGTAATCACACAATCATTGTACAAATAATTAAAAACTATAAATTAATTTGGTGGGTACTTTGGTTGGAATTGTACGAGTATGGCTTGTTATTTTTCTTCTGGAATATTTTACAGCTTCCTTGTCTAGGTTGGGAAGGTTCTCCCAACCAAATAATAATCAAGACTGTCCCTCCTTAGCTTGGAAGTGAACCTAACACCACAAAATACTTCAGGCAAAGAAATATTGCAGGAAGAGATATGAGTGATTATCAGCTTTTAAAAGATAACTACAATACATACATTATGATATAAACTTATACTATTACAGCATTATAATTTTTGTACTAGAGCTAGCATGGTATAATAATAATGTACTAAATTGGGGGCCAGTTCTTGTTAAGTTGTGTGACGTTGGGCACTCACTAGCAATAGCACTTACACTTATATACCGCTTCACAATGCTTTATAGCCCTTTCTAAGTATCAGCATATTGCCCCAAACAATCTGGATCCTCATTTTACTGACCTTGGAAGGATGGAAGGGTGAGTCAACCTTGAGCCGGTGAGAATCAAACTGCCAAACTACAGTCAGCCAGCAGTCAGCAGAAGTAGCCTGCAGTACTGCATTCTAACCACTGCGCCACCACTACCTTTCAGCACTAGGCTGAAGTTGAAAAGTATCCCAGTAAAAAGTAATGCCAAACCATTTCTATAATTAAAAGAAATTCTGCAAGCAAATGCCATGGATTTTTCCAAGAAGTTACAGAAGTCAAGACTGTTTCAAAAACACCCCATTACAAAAAGGTGGTTTTTAATCTCCTTATTCGTTAGAGGAGTATCAAGTCAGGAACATGACTATGCTCCACAGTATATAACTTGACCTTTCCATTCTATTTATTTATTTATTTATTTTATTTTGTCGCATTTCTATGCAACAAAACTACTTCCAACTACTACTTCCAACTCCCAAGGGACTCATTCCCTCTTCTCTCTCTCCTTTCTCATTGTTGATGGACAACTGCTGTATTCATAAACCTACCTATGGCGCAGCAGAGTCAGCAGAATCTCTGCATTTCTTTCCCCAGCATAAATCTATTGATTCTGGTTCAAATATAGGTGGAGGCCTAGAATGAGCATTTTCTTCTATTTAATATTGCCATGCTGAGTTGTAGGACAAGAGTGTATCAAAGAGCAGCAAAACCATACAAAGGTCTGTAGGCAGAACCATTTTAAGGGCCCATCTGAAATGAACAGGCCAAACACTTTTGGAGGGAGAGAGGAAGTTCACAAAACACATAGGACCACCATTAGAAGGCCCTGGTTTGGCATCCATCAACCTGTTGGTTTGTACGGCAGAAAGTAGGCCACCTATAACTAACCTAAAATGTATGTCAATAGACCTTCAAATAACTTGATGCCAAACCATTATAGTCTTTAAATGTTATAATAAGAAATGAATAAAGTAATTACAGTATAATATCCAGACCACCTGTTCCCGCAACAAACAGCTTAGTAGCTAAAGGCTACCCTCGTGATGGCAAACCTATGGCACACATGCCAGAGGTGGGACGCAGAACCCTCTCTGTGGGAATTTGTGCCAGCGCCAGCTGCTCTTCTGGCATGCATGTGCGCCAGCCAGCTGATCTTCACATGTGCTAGAGCCCCGGAAACCTGAAGATCAGCTGTTTCTTTCAGGTTTTTGGGGCTCCGGCACGTGCATGCAGACCGGCTAGCTGGTCTTCGAGTTTTCAGGGCTCCGTTGTGCATGTACATAAGCACACGCACGTTCCTGTTTGGGCACTCGGTGCTGAAAAGGTTCGCTATCACTGGTCTGTTGCTTGGTTTCTTGTTGTTGCTCAAGGACAAGAAGATATATTAATCTATTTCAAGAAATGAAGAATTTCTGTCATTCCAAACTGTTAACATTCTGAACTCCAAATTTCACACCTCAGCTCTGAAAGTTCTTCTTTGTGGCATTGGAACCAAAGACCAGTCTGGGGAACCAAACTTCCCTGGCCAGCTGACATGTCTGTGTGGCAATTTGTATGGGTTGTAAGTTCCAGGTCTGAGGAGATAGGGAAGAGAACACATACATTCTTCAAAACATGGATTATTTTCTGTTATATAAAGGTAGTCCTCAACTTAAAACAGTTTGTTTAGTGACCGTTTTAAGTTACAACAGCACTGAAAAAAGTGACATGAGCATTTTTCACATTTATGACCGTTGTAGCATTGCCATGGTCATGTGATTTAAACTTGGATGCTTGGCAACTGACTCATATTTATGACCCTTGCAGCGTCCCGGGGTCATGTGAGCCCCTTTTGCGATTATCTGACAAGCAAAGTAAATGGGGAAGCCAGATTCACTTAACAACCATGTTACTAACTTAACAACTGCAATGATTCACCGAACAAATGTGGCAAGAAAAGTTGTAAAATGGGGCAAAACTCACTTAACAAATTTCTCACTTAACAAATTTCTCACTTAACAATTGTTGTGGTCAAATTATGACCACAACAATTGTGGTCATAATTTGAGGACTAAGTATACTGCAGTTTTTATGCTATATATCTGTGATAGCAAACCTATGGCATGCGTGCCAGAGGTGGCATGCAGAGCCCTCTCTGCTGGCACGTGCGCCGTCGCCCCAGGTCAGATCTCCATGGCATTTCTTTTGTGAGCTTCTGTTTCCCTGCAAACGACGAAACAAAAGCTCATGAAAGAAAAAAATCTTGCTGCACTGCCAGTGTTGGGATGCCTCATCTCCTGCCGGTCAGCTGGCCTTTGGGTCTCTGCAGCGCAGGCGTGCATGTCCGTGCAAGCGCATGTCCACCTTTCAGTTTGGGCATGTGCACACATGCAGTTTGGGCACTCAGTGTCTAAAAGATTCGCCATCACTGCTATATACTATATAACTTAAAATAAACATATCATTATATATTGTGCTTTTTTAATAGTAGTGCTGGATTGGTTAAACAGTTATAAAAAGTTATAACTTTCCATTCAAAATAGCAATATAATAGTAATAGCACTTAGACTCATATACCACCCCATAGTGCTTTAAAGCACTCTCTGGGCGGTTTATAATGTCAGTATATTGCCCCCAATAAACTGGGTCCCCTTTTATCAATGAACCGACCTTGGAAGGATGGAATGCTGAGTGAATCTTGAGTGCCTGTCAGGATCAAATTCCAGGCTGGGGGCAGAATTTGCCTACAATACTGCATTCTAACTTTTGCACCATCAGGGCTCCAAAATAATTTTTATAAGTTGCATAAATCAAAAATAGAGTTTATTTTTTTTTTTGCTGTAGTATTTCAGTTGCCTCTTTTTTTTCTCTTCATTTGATAGCAAGAAATAAACATACACATACATATCTATATCTACCGGTATCTCTCTCTCTCTCTCTCTCTCTGTATATATATATATATATATGGAATTGGGTAAAGGTTTAAAACTTTATGATGAAAAAGCATGCATTTTATTAAGCTCCCCACCTGCACTGTTTTCAAATGAAACAAATCCTACCTGGCTCGTACGACAGTAATTTCACTGCTGTATTGGGATAATTTTTGCATACCGTCAAGGTTAAGATGTATCAGGTTTTCATTTCAATACAGAAAATTTTGGGAGAGTTACTAGTGTTTGTTAAAATACTTGCTGAAGAGCCCCCCAAACAGCATAAGATGACAATTATGCCACCACATAAATCCAACAAAATCTGTAAGTACAGGAGTCCCACTGACACTATGGGGAGCCCGATAGTGGAATATATTCAGACAGTCAGACATATTAATGATAGCTAAAGGTCACTTTGTTCCTCCGATATATCCATGACTAACTAAACAGTACAATTTTCAGCTTATGCTTAGTTAAATCCTTTCCAAAATTAAATGAAAAACAAAAGAAAGCTCAAATATAAGATTTTCCCGCCTATCCTCCTTAGCACTGAACTTACTTTATTTTTCAGGTTCCATTTCTAATAGCCAGTTTTTAATTTAAGAAATGAAAAACAGTACCCAGGAAAGAGTTCTCTATCTTGAACCTGCTCTAAAAACCGTGGTACATTGCTGAGAAATGGGAAATGAGCAATCTTATGCTTGTGTTCTTTGATCCATATTGACTGATATGTTGTAGGTGCAGGGGTCAAATGCTAGAAAAGAAAGAAAGCATAAAATGAAATTATAAAGAATGTTGTTTGAAGTCCATAAACATTCCAATTAGCTTTTAGTTTAGACTGAGTGAATAATCTTGATTTTTAACACTGTCAAACCCCATAAAAATAGAATAATTTGTGAATTAATAGAATTCATAATTGTAAATAAATCTGGAACGGTAATTAAAATTCAATTTAATATTTTTGTAAACTTTTGTGCATTAATAGTGACTCCAACACACCAGGATTCCAACTCTGCAATCCTGTAAAAAAACATAGTTGCTTTAGTTTCATGTTTCTATTTAGACCGACATCCTATGAAGGCTGTCTATCTAAATAAATTAAAAATACTGCACAGCCATATTAGAGATTCCTTTCTAGTTTCATGAGTCTTATTAGAATAATTTAATGTGTGATGAAGTGTTTTGGGTATATAAAATTGTCCAACATAGGGTATGAATGTTGCAAGATAGGTAAGGCAAAGTCACACAAATAAATAAAGCTTCTTCTCTTTCTGGGGCTTTTCTGAAGTGAATTGAGATGGTTCTTTGTTTTTTTAAAAATGATGTTCTTCCTGTTTACTCAGACATTAATTGTTTAAACCCTGAGCAAAAGAAATCATTTATTTTTTCAATTTCGTATGTTTAGTAAAGGTACCCCCAAACACTGGGTTTTTAAATTATTGTCTGTGCTACCAGTATGTGCTCTATGGTGATGAATTTATTTTAATTATTTTATATCTCTACAGCACAATATTACAGAGTTTCTTTTAAACTTACTTATGGATAAACAGGGATATAAGCATTAGTTTGCTGTGAGCATCTCTGTTCCCTGCTGATTCCACAATCCAAGTATATTAGCAAATCAAATGTAGTCAGTTTCACAGTAGAAAATGTGACAACACATAAAGAATATAAGTAATATAAACATTTCTACCTTTACTGTTTTCTTCTACAGAAGCATGAAACATGAATTGTGAAAGGTTAAACTCGTCTCTGAGCCACTCTGGTTTGGAATGCTGGCCGTGGTGGAAATATTTTGGTATTCTATTAAAGTTTAAATTTAAATTTTAGAGTACAAAGAAGCCATTCCTTAAATGGGACCCATTTAAGAAAGTGAATTTCCTCTGTGTATGCAAGGCACATTGGCTGCAGGAGGTGTCTGCTGAAGGATTTCATCCTGCAGAAGAGAACTATATAGAGTTTTCTACTATAGAGAACTATAGAGTATATATATGAAAAATGTTTTTACCTTGTTTATTATTACAAAACGTGGTGTTGTTCTTGCTCCCATGCTGTAACCTTTGGTACTCTGTGGTCTCTGAGCCAAGTTGTATATAAGATTGTTCCTCTACATATTAAAACAAATGCTAAAGTTATTCTACACTATAATAATGGGGGAAAAGCAATGTTTAGCAGCATAATAGAGCCTGCAAAACTAAGATTTCTACTGAGAAGAAGTTAATAAAAAGTAAATCTTGGGTATTCTCAGAGAAAGCATGAGTAGTATAAAGAAACAGAAAAGCAGAATGAGACTTAATTATAATATACAGACAACTAAAAAGTCAATGTTGGAGCTGGGTGGTGAATAATAGTGAAGCGAAGCGAAGAAAAGTAAAAGTAAAAGTAAAAGTAAAAGTAAAAGTAAAAGTAAAAGTAAAAGTAAAAGTAAAAGTAAAAGTAAAAGTAAAAGTAAAAGTAAAAGTAAAAGTAAAAGTAAAAGTAAAAGTAATTATAATGTAGTACCCTACCTAAATTTAACTTTTTTTTAAACAGAATTTTCTCAAAGCAATTGCCCAATTCCCCCCTCCCCCCCGTTTATTGGAATAATTTGAGCCTTAGAAGAACGGTTGAAGAACTGGTACACTCCTTTTGTTTTCCCACTTATTATTTATTAAAAAAATTTAGATAGCTGCTCATCTCACAAACGAGATTCTGGGTGGCATACAACAGAACTAAAAACATTAATACATACATTCTAGGGTATAAAAAACAAACTAAAACAGAGACTAGCAGACAAAGGGATGTTAAGAATGGTAATGCTACCTCACTAGCTGACTCATCTCCTGGATTTCCCAGTCCAGCTGGCATAACCAAGTATAGAGGTACCCCTAGGGAAGGATGATCATAAATCTGTTCAATCCCACTGCCAACCCAGAGATGGAATCAAGTAATTCAGGCAGGGTGGTTGCTATACAGCAGGGAAATTAGTACAACAGTAACAATCCCAACTGATCTCAATTTAATAAAGTCTTGAAATCCATAAGCGATTCTCAGATGACAATTGCTACATCAGCACCCCTGCTCTATGTTGTTAGTTTGTGCCAAACTTGAAACCCAGCTGGTAATACCTCTGGAAGGGGGACCCCAGGTCTCAATAACACATGCCTGTTTGGCTTTCTTATCTATGATCAAAAAGGCCTAATTAAAAACTGACCTGACATTTAAGAGCAACAAGCAGAATTCAGGGCCTCTGACAGTCTGCTACTGGGCATAGGTACTAAAATCAAGGAGCTGGAATGTTAAATATTCGTCCTGTGTTCTCTAGGCATGACCTGCTTGTCTCCCACCATACCATCCCATGCCCATGCCCATGTCCATCATAATATTGTAGCCCACACATGTCCTCTCAATGGCCACATTGTTTTCCCTGCCAGATACCCAAATTCCAAAGGCCCAGGACCTTCAATAATAACAAAGAACCCTGAGGCGCTTCAGTTGTACTGGCTTTCAGCACCCTCAGGCACCCAGCCCCACCTTCCTCCATCAACCCTTTTCTCAGGCTCTCATCCTGAGGGGGGAGGCATGCAAACAAAATACTTAGCCGACAGACAAAATTGGGAGGAAAATAATCTTCTTCCTCTCTGGAGCTATCAGAGAAAAAGCCTCTGTTTGGGGGTGGTGGGGGAGAGTCAACATTAGATTACACTCTTCTGCTATCAATCCCCCTAAACCAGCACCAATAATCCAAGTCCCAAAGTCCTGGTTAGCCTCTCCAAATGGAAAGTCCCATGTAGTTATCTGGTCTGAGTGATGAAAGACACTGGCAGCGAAGAGATGGAAATAAAATACAAGGGGCAACCTGCACCACGTCCACAAAAGCAGACAACCGGGCAACAAGCCTATTGCAGACCCAGTCCATCCTCAACCATCTCCTGTTTTTCCAGAATTTGTTAACAATAGCAGACGGTCAGAAGTGCACCAAACACAGTGACCCATGGTTCCTGTACCATTTCCCCAGAGTTCTTCCCTACTTTTTAAAAGAACAAAACTTTTTCTGATTTAGGAGACAGGTGAGTTGAGGAATCCAATTGAACCCATTGACCAAAGATGTCTCCTCTTTCCATGGCAAAAGAAAAACATTTTGTTTCCTCTCTTGATATGGACTGAAACTCAAGACAGTTACCATATTTGGATGTCTCTCAGTGAACATTAGGTGGAGGTTTGTAGCTTGCACATTCACTATACAGAATGTTAGGGTTCATTAGTTTAAATAACAGAACTTGTACTCATGGATTTTTGCTAGAAGCAATCATGTGAGGTAGGTAGAAATGAAAGACAGTATCAAGCCACAGAGTCATCTTGTGAAAATAATAGATGAATGGGGTTCAACTGTGGTCTCTCAAATCTTTGCAAATATTCTCTAATTATCTATTTTCTAAGACCAGAAACATTGCTTTTATTTATTATACATTCAAATTTTGGAAGCAAAAATAATCAATATAATCTGAATAGTAAATATCCTTTAGTTCAAATTAAAGATCTCTTTGGAGAGAAAATAAAGAAAAATGAAAAGGAGCACTACTTACCTCTGCATGATTATAAGCTCCTGGTCCACGATCAGGATCACCTTTAATTGGTGCGAACGCATTACCTAATCGGTCTGGTGCATGATGAAAGGGGAAAATTTTCTTTTCCTGACAGGACCCAAATGAATTTCCGATCTGAACATCTGAAAACCCCAACAGGAGTTTATGTCAGTCAAGTGTTTGCATCAACATTTTATAATGTGATACAAAATTAAGTTTATAAAATAGCAGAGTGGCACCTCTTATCTACTGGACTAACAGTGAAACACAGAATATAGCCAGCCAGTTCATTTCACTTAATTACCAAGTGTTTACTTAAAACACTTAATTAGAAAGGAAAAATATAGTCCTTATTAACTGCTTATCTTGGCGACTATTCAGAGTTACAATGGCACTGTAAAAATAGATTAATGATGTTAAGGATATTGTTGTTGTGTAACAACTAGCAGAGTAAAGTGCACAGAGAAACGTTGCTGAGAGCACTGAGATAGAGATACATACAAACTGGTGTTATCAAAAATGTTTTCTTTATAATGGAAAATAAACAATCTCATAGTCTTCTAAACAGTCCAAGTCTTTACCGGTTTGTACTCCAAACAAACTCTTACCAAACAAACAGTAGTTGGTTCACAAACCCCGGATGGTAGCAGATCCACCCACACATGCACGCGATGGCAGCTTATCATCCACTGAATACCTTACAGTACCCTTCTTAAATACATAGTTAAATTACAAGTAATTATAGCATGACTCGCATTACAGCATGATGCAGCATTAAAACTTAAAGTCACAGAACACATATATTGCCTGGACAACTGTTAGGCCCAAATCATATCCTAACATGCTCCCCTTTGGACAGGCCAATATATACAGTTTAAATACAATATATACAGTTTAGATCCTTAATCCATAGCTTTCACAACATGCTTTATGTTTGACAGTACCTTGAGCCTTGGTAAAGCTATCCGCGATATTGTCTTCCGACATGCAATATTCCAGTTTAACCATATTGCTTTGGATACTTTGGCGAACATTCAGATACCGAATGTCAGTATGCTTGGATCTAGTTTTAACTGCTAAATTAGTTGCCATTTTTATAGCAGCTTGGTTGTCCTCATGTATTACAATTGGATAATCCATCTTTAAACCAATATCCATCATTAGTCGTTTATGTGATAGACATGATAGACATGAAAATTCTGCCTCCATTGTAGATAGACTAATATGTTTTTGACGAATTGATTTCCAGCCAATCAAACAATTGCCTAACATTATAGCTATACCCGATGTAGACTTTCTAGTGGTTACATCAGTAGCGAAACTGGCATCAGCATATGCGCTCAGTACTAAATCTTGGTTAGGTTCTAGATACAATGCATAATGCATTGTCATTTTCAGATATCTTAGTATACGCTTTGCAGCCTGCCAATGCCTATCAGTTGGCTCTGCATTATATCTTGCTAATTGATTCACGCTAAATGAGATATCCGGTCTCGACCAATTGCTGATATAAGATAGACTACCTATAAGAGACTGGTAGATCTCTTTGCTAAAGATAGGGCTTTGGATCTCCTCATGGTTAAAATCCTGTGCCATAGGTGTCTTGGCCGGCTTACAAAGCTCCATGCCATACCACTTCAACATCTGGCTAATTTTGCTAGATTGAGATATTTTATAACCTCTAGCTGTTTGACTAATATCTAGTCCCAAATAATGCCTGATATTTCCTAAATTTCTGATCTTAAATTTAGTTTGTAACTGGTGAACGATATCTATGGCTTCCTTGTCAGTTTTAGTTATAATAGCTATGTCATCTGTAAACAATAACAACAATGAAACTAACCCATTACTTTCTCTCTTAAAGAGACATTTATCTGCTATACCTTCATGAAAACCAATCCTATTTAGTTCTTTAACAATACATTGGTTCCACTCAAACCCTGATTGTTTCAAACCATAAAGGCTTTTCTTGAGCTTCCAACAATCAGTTTGGTTTTGTGTTTCAACTCCTAAAGGCTTCCTCATATAGATGGTGTGCCTTAATGGAGCATGCAAGTATGCCGTCTCCACATCTATATGGTTAATACTATATTTGTTTTTAGCCGCCCATACCAGCATTGTTCTTAAAGTACTAGCACGTAAACTAGGAGCAAAAACCTCATCAAAATCTTTTTCGGTCTGAGAAAAACCTTGAGCTACTAGGCGAGCTTTATGGGTTACTGTCCCATCTATACCTTTCTTAATTTTGTAAACCCATCTACAACCTATTACTTTCTCACCAGGTGGCAATTTCACATTTTCATAAACATCTAGATCAGTCAATGACTTAATTTCCTTACTCATTGCCTCCTTCCAAGCCTTCTGCTCCTTTTCAGGATAAAGCCTGATATCATTATAGCTTGAAGGTTCGATGTTAACTTGGCAAACTACAGTTGCCTTATATCGATCTGGTGGATGCCTTTCCCTAGTAGATCTTCTAGGCAATACAGGACTCATTTCCGATGTTTCAGTTTCATCCTCCCCTAAACCTACTTCCTGTTCCTCAACCTTAATAGAGGATTCTACAGTATCTCTATCCTCAGGAATCTCATCAGGGATATGATGCTCTATCCTAACAGTATTATCATCATGTCTGAAATCTGCACGCTCTAGTTTATCCCATCCTATGTGCTCTAGAAATTTAGCACTTGCACTACAATAAACGCTAGTAGTACCCTGTGCCCAAAATCTATAAGATCTATGATTTGATTCATAGCCAACAAAAAACATTTTTCTGGCTCTTGGTTGATCTTTTCTCCTAACACTAGATGGAATATGTACCCAAGCTGAGGCTCCAAATGTGTGTAAATAACTAAGATTTGGTTTCCTCCCATGCCATAAGGTGAATGGTATCTCCCCTGTAGAGGAATGAACCACATTGTTTAGCACATGGTTAGCACACATAACAGCCTCGCCCCATAAATTTTCAGGCAAACCAGAATCTGCCAACATAGTTCTAATCATGGCTTGTAATGTTTGTCCTCGCCTCTCAATATAGGAATTATGCTCTGGTCTGTACGGCGCAGATCGTTTATGCTGGATCCCTGCATCCTGCAAAAACTTTTCTAACCTTTGGTTAGTGAATTCTGTACCATTATCGGTCACTAAGCATTTAACTTTAAATTTCTGCTTCCTTTCCACAAAACGCAGCCAGTTGTTTATATGCTGGAATGTTTCAGCTTTTGTTTTCATAAGATAACAAAATCCGTATCTTGAATAATGGTCTACTATGCTGAGAATATAGCAGGCACCTCCTATACTGGGTTTCTTGGGTCCAATTAGGTCTATAAACACGACCTCTAACGGCTTTGTAGTTTTAAAACCATTAACATGGTTTGCTGGTGTAACCCTACTTTTCTGCTGACTACAGGCATTACAGTTCAGATATTTACTACATGCTTGTAGTTTTATCCCTTCCGATAATTGCACAGTCTTCTTTAACGTCCTGAAATTTAAGTGCCCAAGTCTCCGATGTAACAGGTGAATACATTCATCATGTGGTTTAACATTCTCATAAACAGACTTAGACTTAGCCACCAATACTGGGTTCTCCCTTAAAATGAATAAATCATTTTCTAAACTTGCAGTAACAACCCTGCCATCTTTTTCTATAAGACACTTATCATTTTTAAATGTTACTGTAAACCCAAATTGTACCAAAGATTTAACAGATAATAAATTGAATTTTAAACCAGGAATATATAACATAGGCAATGGTTCATTACTAAATGACCAACGAGCAACACCCTCTCCAGCTACCTTAACCTTCCAGCCATTTGCTAGTTTAACATGTTGGTTACTCTTCTCCATTTTAACAAAACATTTTCTATTTCTAGTAATAGATTGAGAAGCACCACTATCAACAACCCAACAATCCTGGTTAAAATCAGTAGTTGAACTAGATATAGCTAAATTACAACCCTTCTTGGGTCTATAATTGTCCCTAACAGGCATTTTCTTATTTTTACAATATTTAGCTATATGCCCTTTAGCCCCACAAGCAAAACAATGTTTTACAAAATAAGCAGTTGAGTACATTTTTTCTTCTTTTGGTTGTTGCACTCTCAACTGATCCCTTTCTTGTCTTCTCTTGGATTCTTCCAACAACCTACCGGTTATGCCAGCCAATGTCAGTTCATCTCTGGACAAAACCTCAAACGAAGAAACAAAGTTGTCATAACTATTGTCCAAAGAAGAAAGAATTATGTAAACTTGTTGTAGTTCAGAGAAAACAAGTTCCTTTTCATGCAGCTCCTGGAAAATTCTGGTCATGGATTCCAAATGAGCCATCATATCTCCCCCTTTAAGAAGATGTTGTCTAAATAATCTTCGTGTGAGATATATATGAGCACCCACAGAGTCACGAACATATAGTCTCTTCAACTTGGTCCAACACCTAGCAGCAGACTCTTCACCACGAATATGGACAAGCTGCTGGTCACCCAGTGTCAGTCCAATAATACAAAGAGCTCGTTCATTGTCTCTGTTAAACTTGGCTACTTTCTTGGCATCTTCTTCATCAGCAGGATCCCATGCTGTTACATCCGGTGGATTATTAACTATGTCCCACAGTCCTTCTCTACGCAAAAGTAGACCACATTTTGTAGACCAGGATACATAGTTCATTCCATCCAGCCGGGTTATCATGGAAAAATTTGCTGCTTGTTCTAGTGCCATCTTCACTCAGATTGTTTATAACAAACACAGTTTGTACTACTCACAAACTCAAACAAGCTCTCAGTTTAACTCTGAAAAAATCCTAGTTACTTCTGGTTGGCTCTGCTGGGCCCATAACCAATGTTAAGGATATTGTTGTTGTGTAACAACTAGCAGAGTAAAGTGCACAGAGAAACGTTGCTGAGAGCACTGAGATAGAGATACATACAAACTGGTGTTATCAAAAATGTTTTCTTTATAATGGAAAATAAACAATCTCATAGTCTTCTAAACAGTCCAAGTCTTTACCGGTTTGTACTCCAAACAAACTCTTACCAAACAAACAGTAGTTGGTTCACAAACCCCGGATGGTAGCAGATCCACCCACACATGCACGCGATGGCAGCTTATCATCCACTGAATACCTTACAGTACCCTTCTTAAATACATAGTTAAATTACAAGTAATTATAGCATGACTCGCATTACAGCATGATGCAGCATTAAAACTTAAAGTCACAGAACACATATATTGCCTGGACAACTGTTAGGCCCAAATCATATCCTAACAAATGACTTGCAGCCATTGCAACACCCCCATAGTGATGACATGATCTTCACGGTCATGTGATCATGATTTGGGCACTTTGCAACAAAACATTTACAATAGTCACAATGTCCCATGGTCATGTGATTGCCATTTGCAACCTTCATAGCAGGCTTCTAGCAAACAAAATGAATGGAGAAGTTGGCAGGAAGTCACAAGCCATGGTCATGTGATGTTTTGTTTAACAGCCCACAGTGATTTTCTTAACGAATATAGTCAGAACTGATGTCATAAGTGCAACACAGTTATGTGACATTTCATTTAATGATGATGTCATTTAGTGATCAGAGTTGCGGGTCTGAACTGTGGTCAGTAAGTGAGGACTATCCGTAACAGTATTCAGACTTGCATCATTTGTTGTCTCAATCTTATTGCAGCAACACGAAATTTAGCTGGTTGACAATTTCATATCTGAGAGAATATTCTACAGAGTATTGATCTGTTCTACACAATATTGATACAGTGGGGGAATATAACTATTCCAAAAAGCAACTGGCCTGCATTTACAACCATTTACAGTGTCTTACATTTCATGTGACTGTGATTTTTGCCAAAACCCGGCATTCACATCCAGTTTCTGGCAAAAATTGCCCATAGCAAACAATGGTTACACTCAATGACCATGTTGTTTGCTTAATGACCACCACAAAAAAGGTTGTAAAACTGGGTTGGTCACGTGACTCACTTTACAACCATCACAATTTAAGACCAACTGCCAGGATCAATTATGATTGTAAGTCAAGGACTATTTGTACAAATGTGTAAACTGGCTTTTTGTTTACCACTCTCACTTTTGGGGGGCAACTGACTGTTTACATTTCTGCTCTCAGAAATTTAACAATGAGAAGCTCTTCAATAACTGTGAGATAGCAAACTCTCCTTTTTGAAAAATACATAGCAGAGGCTGGCCAATCATTGCTCAAGAATGTTGCAGTTGGAATTTGGAATGCTACAGTAAATGGGTTTGGACTAGATAACTTCCAATATACATTCCAAGGCTGACTTACTATTATGTTTCTCTGCAGTGACTTAAACCTTCTAATTAACAAGATAGTTGTCTTGGATGGTAATTTATTGATGAGAGAGAGGGACACTTCATGGAAGTTTAGAGTACTGTTCTAATTCATTCACTTGTTTCAGGATTAACTCCTAATGTATTAGTTTTGTCCTGGAAAACTTAAAAGTATATATTTTTTTGCTATTATCTGTTCTGAAATAAACAATGCTATTTCCCAAGAAAGAAAACATATTGTTAAAGGTCCCATATGTGACACTAGAATTTGAAACTCCACCGCTAATACACTGCTAATTTGGCAGGCAGGGGTTACACATCTATCTAATTTTGCTGGTATGTAAATGATTGAATAGAGGAACTATATTCCTTTAGTACTGCCACAGTCCCTTTAGATAGTGTTATTTTAAAAGAAGTCTATATAGAATTATGGGCTTATGTAAATTTATTCTGGAACCCGAGGCAAATAATTTCAAAAATGCCTCTCTCTTCCTTGTAAATCAGCAATGAAAACACAGTAAATTAAATGAAATTAAGAGCTCCCTCCTAAAACCCCAAATCGCTTGACTGAAGCGACTGCCCTGCGATTAGAGCTCTGACTTTAAATTGGCGCTTACTTACCGCTCAGTACCCAATCCGAATCCAGGCAATTTTGGAAATCCAACCGTGTTCGCACCCTCACGTTAGACCGGCCCAATGTCGGGCTCCACAGCAGAGGCATGGCAATCCCGAAAAACAGCGGATCGCAAAAAAAAAACCACCGGATTTCCTTTGCTTCCACGTTAGCACACCTCCTCCGAGGAAGAACGCCTTCGAGGGGGACCCGCGTCCCCCTCTAGCCGATCCACGATATGGGGGCAAAAACGCTTGTGGCGCGCTCCTTCTTAGCCAATCTCCGCCCGACTCACCTGTGAGCTCCCACGCGAGCCGGCGCTGGCTGGCGATCAGCTGCAGGGTTCCAACCTGTTTGGAGTCCGTCTCTTGCCATGGAAACAGAAGAGGGCTGGGCCCCAGATTGGAATACTGAGGCAATATGCCGCTTGTCGTGCTTCGGGACGAGAGGGCTTGAACCGTATCTGCAAAGGCGGGGAGAGAGTAATGCTGGGGAGGGTCGCGGCGTAACGTCTGGCGCCCGGGGCGAGAGTTCAACCAGGCTACGACACCTGGGAGCAGCGCGGTTGTCGTGGTTCTTTATTGCCAGCTAATAGCCGTCCGGATTTTTGCAGCGCGGTTACGGCTAACCGTACTTTTGCCTGACAGTAGCGACGTGGTAGGCGCCTCGCCTCTTATCATTTTCGCAGCAAATTCAATTTTGCCCCGTGCCTTCGGCGGTGGGGCTCAGCTCTGTTAGTACTGCAAAGAAACTATGGATTATGGATTATGACGAAGTACCACCTGTTTAGCTTCGCTAGCCCTGTGGCTGAGGTCAGCAAGCTGTGGCTCTGAAGCCACATGTGGCTCTTTCATCCCTCTGCTGAGGCTCCCTGTCACTCAAAATAGGCATCACAACCGCCAATGTGCTTCCATCCCCTCCCCCCCCCCCGCACCCTCCCCAACCATGGATAAATCCAAGAAAAGAAAAGTTTCAGAAGAAAACAGAAGTTTAATGCAGCTACATATGCTAGTTTTCTGGCCGCTTAAGAAATAGTCATGCACAGGAAGGGTTTGTGGGTCCTGGAGTTTTCTTTTTTGTGGGAAATTTTCTTTTTTGTGAGAAACGGGTCCAAATGGCTCTGAGTGTTTAAGGTTGCAGAGCCCTGCCCTATGGCAACTAACTCTTAACTCCTTACTTTTGAGGGGGATGGAGGAATATTCTCCATCTTTCTTCAGCGAGGAAAAAGAATGGCTCTAGCTTCTGAAAATAAAAGGCTGGCTGAGCCAACGGAATTATTTTATTATGGCATCATTATTTTGAAGACCCTAAAATAGTCTATTTTTATACAATGGACAGTGAGTGTTGAAAAGGGCTATTCAGCCGGTTCGGAAATCTGTAGCTGAGAGAAGGTGAGCAAATAGTATTTCTTGTTCCTGAACAAAGTTGTTTGGAATTCCCAATCAGAAACCTCTTTATCCATAAAGCACTGTCTTCTGTAGCATGTGCTTATCCTAAACTATTTGGTTATACACTACTTAAATAAAAGGGTAACATGATAATTAATTCAATCAAGTTGTAGTCTGTCTCAATCACAAAGGCACCTCTAGGTAGTTTACATTTTGGATTAAAAACAGTAGAATGATAATAAAAATGAACAATATTGGATGGCAGATCCAAAAAAACAAAACAATCCAGTCCCGGTCATAAGACATATATGCAATATTGATTATAACCCAATCCAACCCAGAGGTCATTGCAAGAGGCAGGAATTTAAAGATTTGAGAAAAGAGCATGGTCAGTGCCATATGGACTTAAGGGAGAAGATCTTCCATGGCACAGGTACAACCACAACGAAGGCCTGATTCCTAGGCCCCATAAATGTCACTGGACAGAAACAATGGGAGAAAGCAGTTCTTATGTCGTGATTTTTTGTAGAGGTGACAATTGGCATCTTAAACTGCAGTTAAAAGCTCACTGATAGCCAGGGCACAAAGTATAGGTTTTGTGTAGTCAAAATGAGAAGTGATAATAATTATTCATGTTAGCTATAGCTTCTGAATAGTTTTCAAGGTTAGCCCTGGATAAATTATGCTAGTGCTAAAATAAGAGATGATTAAATTATGAGGCCTTATGAGAAGCTCCCCTCCTTTCACAAAAGATCATATTTAGTACCCACTATGGATTAGTGCAAAAGTCCTCCTGGCCATGGCTGCCATCAGGTCATAGAATTGAGTCCAGGAAGACGTTCAAAATTACACTGGAGGCATGGATCATCCTTGAAAACTAACAATTGTCCTTGAAAATAGACGGTCTTTCAATCCAAAGCCACTTGGATTTGTGTAAGCCTATTCCTCCCCATCCAGTTCCTTTACATTTCCTGGCACTGGGACAAGATCACCAGAGCATCACCTATGCAAACAGGTATGAAACATAAAGGTGGATACCATCCAATACTGAGGCTATGATCCATGCTGATGGATGACTTCTAGATGTTAAATAAAAGTGGGAGGGTCTTGAGTCTTGTGGGACCCTGCAGAAGAAGAACCTCAAGCTTGATCCTTCCTCCCAAAACTAACCCTAGAGGAAGGGGGAGGATATTGCAATAGTTTTCCCATTCCCAATCTCTGGGGTTGATTTACAATGATACTATGGTCAATGATACTGAAAGCTGAAGAGAGATTGAGCAGGTCTAGAATAGCTGCACCATATTTATTTTAATCCCGCCAAAGGTCATCCATAAGCACAAAGTATAGGTTTTGTGTAGTGCCAGCATTGTTCATGGACCTAAAGCCTGATTAAAAATAACCTAGGTAATCTGCTTTCCTCAGGCCTGTTTTATGTGTTTATCTTTGTTAGTATATGACTATGCATGTGTTATATCTAACTATGTAAGCTCCTCAATTAATGTTTATCTGGCAGATGTTGAAATTTTTATTTCCTAAATATTTCCTTCACTGAAAAAGAAAGCTTAACTACAGTTGAATTGGATTTTTCTTTCCCAAATTGATTTTGGTCAGTTACTTTGTTGTTCCTTATTTTTTTCTGTACATGTGTTTTACAAATCCATTGTTGTCCAACTACACGTTGTCCTCAGCTTAAGACAATTTGTTTAGTGGCCATTCAAAGTTACGATGACACTGGAAAAAATGACTTATGACCTTTTTTCCACACTTGCAATTGTTGCAGCATCCCCCATGGTCATGTGATCAAGATTTAGATGCTTGGCAACTGACTCATATTTATGACAGTTGCAGTGTCCCAAGGTTGTGTGAACATCTTTTGGGACCTTCTGACAAGGTTCCCACTGATTGGAGTGGGGAAGCCAGATTCACTTAACAACTGTGACAAAAGTCATAAAATGGAGCAAAACTCATTTAACTTTCTCACTTAGCAACAGAAATTTTGGGCTCAGTTATGATCATAAGTTGAGGACCACCCGTACTTCATCTTTGTGTTATCTGTAACAGTGGAAAAAATAATGTATTGGATCTAATTGTGAGGTTTGAGATACTAAGAGAAATGAAACCATTGGGATAAATAAAAGAATTTTAAACAAATCTCATTATTCAATATGTCATATATCTTTTATGAGAAATATTCAAGGGAATTACCTGGATGTTCAAGGGAAGTAATTCTAGCTAAAATAATAAAATATTTCATAGTAGAAATAGTTACGAGCTTACCTGATTGATGTTCTAGCATGATACAAATTCTGTTTTTGATGATCTAGAAACTAAATGATAGAAAATTTAATGGGAATAGATCAAAATATTGTCTCCCTAACAACTTTTTTCTCAAGTCATCAGTAGTTATAGAACATCATCATTTTCAAGGCTGACATCATATAGATTATGTAACGATAAGCCCTGGATCATTTTGACTGGGAGAATAGGAATCAGATATAAGAGGCATTTAATATCTGGCTTTCTTACCATCATAGCAGTTAATCCCTGGAGGGAGAAATGTGCCTTAGAATTTGTAAAACTAGAATAAACTGGAGAGTGGAATTACTCACAATTTCACCATGCCTTCCCTAATAGAATAAGGACACCAATAGGTAAATTGACTGAAGAAGACCTTTCCCCTCTTTCTAAATATAGGAAAACTGTGACAGATAAACTCGGTTTGAGTTAGAATTAGAGGCCACATCAAGGGGTGGCATGTAAATCTAGGTTAATCAAACAGTTCAGCCATGCTCAATGTGCTAAAAGGCTTATTATCAGTACTTGAAATGGCTTGTTTAGCTGCCTCTTATATTAACTGACTAGCATGTCGCAAGCACAGAGGCAAAATGGTGCCTCTCCCAGATAATGAAAAAAAATAAAACCATGACCATATGAAAGCTTTTATTGGCAGAAACAATTACAAACCTGAAATGTCCAGTGGTAACAGAATCAGCAACAGACAACTGGCAGAACCTGGTTCCTTTTTTCCAGTTTAAATCAGTTAAAGCATGCTGCCTGAGGAATTCTGGGAGTTGAAGTCCACACAGCTTAAAGTTGCCAAGGTGAGAAACACTGTTCTAGACTGCTTTTTGAATAGAGGCCTGGCTCACTTTCAAAAATGCACTAAACTAACATTTATCAGCAGCCTGCTAAGCACTTTTAAAAGTGTTGGTCATTCATTATGCAGACAAATGTCAATGCAGAAACCAGCTGTCCAACTTTTCCTGCACTTGAAGCCAAAATAATTTTTGAAGGAACTTCCTAGTTATCAGGAGTGAGCCTGGAGCAGAAGCTGAGAAATAAATCCCGCACCCAGCCATCCTCCTCCTTACTTCCCAAAAGTAAAATATGACTCAGTTTTTGCAGGAAGAATTTGGTAAATTAGCTGATTCAGATAGAAAGTGTTCTGTAAGTGCCTTCTTGGTGTCCATATAGAACTTTATAGATCAAAATCAACACTTATTATTGTATTCAGAAACCTATTATTGATCATAGGTTTCATACATTTCATATTATTGAAATGTAGGATCAAAAACTTAGATACAATGTGATATAATGCTTGCCAGTAGTTGAGCTGCTGCAATTTGTCTCAGTTGCAGTTTATCTATCTATCTATCTATCTATCTATCTATCTATCTATCTATCTATCTATCTATCTATTGGTTCGATTTATATGTCGCCCTTCTCCGGAGACTCAGGGCAGCTTACAATGTGTTAAGCAATAGCCGTCATACTTTTGTATATACCTGCTTAGTAGGGCTTTTGCCCCCGAGCGGTGTTCTTTTTTATACAAAGTCAGTTTATTGTCCCCACAATCCGGGTCCTCATTTTACCTACCTCGGAAGGATGGAAGGCTGAGTCAACCTTGAGCCTGCTGAGATTTGAACTCGCAGTAATTGCAGGCAGCTGGCAGCTAAGTGCTACTTAACAGTACTTTAGTCTGCTGCACCACCAAGGCTCCTCTCTTCAAAATTAGCTCCATGTAAAGTGTCTTGCAATAGCCCAGTGGAGAAATGATATGAGCAAGGTGTCACTGTTGAGAGATTCCTATCTCTTAGTAACATGGCATTGCTTTCCAGGAATGTCTTCAAGGTTTGAGACAAGTAATTTCCAAACCTAGTTGTGTTTCTGGATCTGTGTTTTGTTTCATAGAAGCTATGGCCATAATAAATGCCATATTCTTTTATGTGCAAAATATTTCATTGGTTTAGCATACATATGTAGAGATGTATGTTCTATATACAGTAAATAATAAAGGAGTAAATAATATGTCATTTTGGGCCCCGGCATCTACATTCCCGCTGGTGCTACCCCAAACTCCCTTCTTCAATGGAAGATAGAGTGATTGTTCTTGTTCTGCTAGATGTGCTTAAAAATCTTTCTACACCTTGGAATTTTGCATGGATAATTTTATTCCACTTTCAGATCCTCATCAGTTTGCATTTGTTGTTTTTAAAAAGCTGGCGGGAAAATGGATTAGTAGATTTGTTTCTGGTCTTCCTGATACTTGTGCTTTATATATGCATTTTCATACTAAATTAATTTTAGCAGACAGAGCTTATATAAAACTATAAATATGGGTTTCATGAGAACACGTAAATCAGAATTGAATTATGTTGATGATCTGTCATTAGGGACCATTTTGTCATCATTTGATATAGGCTACACTGTATGTGCATTCTCTAGGACTGAGTGCATTTCCCAATGTATTAGGTAAAAAACTTAGTGTAGTTATCCACTGTGTCTTTAGTCAGGTCACCAAATTTTATGGACAGTTTATACTTTAATTTCAAAACAATTAATTAGAAAACAATTTGTCCATGTGCTCAAATAGTAACCAATTCTCTTTAAGTTCAATATATTATTATCCCAGTAACATACATTTTTCTCTTATTGATATTCTCTAATATGTTGAAGCCAAAAATGTGCTCAAAGGAAGATATTTCCTTTCAATGATACTAAAACAATTAAGTACAAGAGTTACTTGTAAAAAAAATCTCCAGTGTGATAAAATAGCATTTGTTGCAGCATCTAGTTTATATCCGTTCTATAAAAGTGATATAATGCGTGTCCTTAAATCAAATTGAATTAATTTGTTGATGTTCCAGAGAAGGGGCAGCTGATTTGTTGAAGGTGATTGTTTACAATTGTAAACAAAATTATTTTGGGAAAAGGTGTGTTTTGAAGAAAAAGCATTCCACCTCACCATCTTCCATTCAGTAAAAGAACGAATATAGGTTTTGATATATAGAACACCAAAATAAAGGGAGGCAAATCTTTTATTGAAAGTATTAAGACTTTTTTTGGAGACAGCACATTTAATGAACCTTATGAACATTTTTAATACAGTATGATCAAGATGAACTATTTATTTATATAATGAAAGGACTAGGCATAATGTCAAAAGACCACATACTGCTTGCAGAAATAGGTCAAAATAATGTAAATACACAAAAATTAATGGGAAATGAATAATATTAATCATGAAATAATGGAGAACTAATAACTAGTTATTTATAATGCTATATTAAGCATGTATAGTATTTAGAAGTAAGCATTTGTTTTTAATCCCTAAAAGAAAGCCAAAATTGACTTAACCTGTAAGATTCTATTGCTATTTAAAATTGGGGCTTTTTTTGGCAAAAACATGTTCTTATTTATTTAGTTCATTTTTAATAGCAGCAAGTAGTGGATAATTGCCCTTCTTGCAGACGGCACCTGAAAAATCATCTTGATCAAGTGACCAAACCATAACACCTCCCAAATTGTTGTTCTTTGCATACTGAACCTAAAGGAGAGAGAAAGAAAGGAATTTAAAAAAATCCCAAACACAGTATCCTAACCCTAACCCTAACAAATATGAGCTTACATGAATTATTTATTTCACAAACCACAGAATAAAGTTTGTCAATCTTCACTTTGCCTCAAATCTGCAAAAGGGCTTATTGTTTCCAAAATTTGAATTTGTTTGTATGTCAGCCATTAGAAGATCAAAAAATAACATTTGGACAGATAACACTATTAGGGTCCTAAAGGTATCATTTTCAGATATTTTTTGTAAGAAAAGAATGTTTTGAGTATGCAAATAGGATTGTGTAGTGCTTTAGCCTGGAAGGTAAAAAGGTGTTTAAGGATTGTTCAAGGGAACATAACACCAGTCTGCAATACCTTAAAACATCTAGACTTTTCTTAGGATTCCTTGATTACCTTCTGCAGCAGCAGAACAATTCTAGGAAAGAATATGTTAAGAAATTGCAGTCAAGTGCTAGGTGCATACCCACATGTACTCAGAAGTATCTTTCCCCCTTCAAAGCAACAGCACTTCAGAGTAATATTTATTTTAATGCTTTGAAATTTTGTATTTGTAAATTTCTCTATAATTCTCCAATGAAAACAGGTTTCTAAAATAAATAAGTCAAATAAATAGAAGTCAACATAGGATGCAGTGCATTTTCATTCAAGCATTTACAGTCTAGGTTACACTGTGGATGGTTCATCATGTCATAGCAGTATAATAATACTATGAAAATAACTGCTTCTGTTGTACAGAAAATGATTTTGCTAGGATTTGTATACATCGCTTTTTTAGTTTTTTGGAGGTTTGCATCCAGGTAAACAGACAGAATAAAAGCTAGATTTATACATATCTTAGTAATTCAAGATAAATTGTCTAATCATCTCTTAGAAAAGTGGACTATCTTACATTTTGAACATTGTTCTTTGATGAAATAGAAAATTATTGGATTTCTTAATAAATCTTAATTTATTGGCTTCCTTAGTAAATTAATAAACAGCTTCTTAAATTGACAGCCAGAGCTGTAATTCTAATGCTGCTAGCTACTGGTAATATGCCCTCTATGGAGACCTGGAAATTTCCAATGATTACTTTGAATAGGTATTTGTCTGCTTGTCTATCTATCTGAAAATTTATCCTCTGAATAAAATATTTTTTAGTTTATGTATTTATTTTTATGTATTATGTGTATTTTTAAATTTATTTATTAAATTTATATGCTATCTATCTCATTGTCAAGTGACTTTGGGCAGCTTATAATATAAAAGCAAATATAAAACAATTAAAAGCATGATGTAAAATTGTTAAAACATTAAACTATTAAGCATGAATAATTAAGACATTAAAAGTTAACAAAAATCCAGATAAAAAGAAATGGGGTAGAGATGGGCTCCTAATCTTTTATCTATTTCCAGAATGGGATGCCTCCATTAGGGTCCCAAGCTAGCAGGCAGAGCTTGCAGGAGAAGAGCAGGCAGAACTGTGGGGTGGAGTGAAATGTGTCATCAGTTTAGAGTCCTTGCATTGCCACAAGATATCTTAAGTCCAGCCCCCCTTGAATACTGTTGTCCTTTATCTAGTGCAGGGCTGTCAAATTCCCAGCTCAGGGGCTGAATGCGTCATGCGGTGGCCACACCCACGGCCAGTTTAGCAAAGGGGAAAAAGTCCCAATACATCACATGATGCCACCAGGATGACGTGAGTTTGACTCCTCTGTTCTAGTGCTATTTTAATGCTGGTCATTAGTTGACTAGATTCTGGTATATTTGTTGTTAGTTGTAAAGTTGTGTCCATTCCATCATGACTCCATGGACAATGTTCCTCCAGGCTTTCCTGTCCTCTACCATCCTCTGGAGTCCATTTAAGCTCATGCCTACAGCTTCAGTGACTCCATTCAGCCACCTCGTTCTCTGTCATCACCATCTTCTTTTGCCCACAATCCTTCCCAGCATTAGGCACTTCTCCAGTGAGTCCTTCCTTCTCATTAGGTGGTCAAAGTATTTGAGTTTCATCTTTAGGATTTAAAATTCTGGTGTATAGATTTGAATAAATCTTTTATTCTGCAACCTTATGAATGATCCTGATTTTTTGCACCTGACAAAGCCAGGTTTTCAGGCCCTTTCAGAAAGCCAAGATGTTGAGAACAGATCTCACTTCAATGTTCCAAAAGATGGAAGCCATAGCACAAAAGTCTTTCCTGGATCCCGCCAGTCACAATTACTTGATTGATGGGATCCACAGCATGCTCCTTCTGCAAGTGGAGCAGGTCAATTCCATTCGAGTGAGACAGTTCCTCAGATAGTCTGGACCCATGTCAAAAAGAGCTTTAAAGGTGATAACCAACATCTTGATTGGACTCAGAAGCAAACTGGCAATCAGTGCAATTCATGCATATGGGCCACTCTAGGGCCACCCTAGAACGGTCCATATTTTTGCATTCTATGCCAGTTGTAGCTTCCAAATACTCTTTGAGGGTAGCTCCATGTAGAGCACATTGCAGTAGATGACCAGGGCATGAGTGAATGAGTACAGGGTCTCCCAGACCAGGAAAGGGTGCTTAAAATTGCCCTATTGGATAGCAGTGAGATTTTTCTACATTTTTTTGCCTTCTTTTTGAACAAATGAAGTTCAAACCTTTTCAACCTTGTTGCATACCATTTGTATCACCACCATTGGTACTTAACTAATAACTAATAAATAATCATCCTACAATACTTGCCTTTATTTGCACGCTTGTTTCATCTTCAAAGCCCACCCATTGGTTCCCTTTGTAGGAATAGGGGACATTTTGCTCTTCAATCTTTTCTATTGTGGCACCATGATTAAAACTACAAATCTGTCAAATAAATTAGAAAGATAAATATTGTGATGTCAGTAGATTGTTTGGCTCTCTTCTGAACTTAGGTTACCTACATTTGGAGCATTTTTTTCTACCTGTCTGTCATTTTAGTAAATGTTTTGGATTGCTGATGGATATTAAATGGGTTGATATCTCTAGATCTGAAAAATTGGTATATTATATGTTTAGAATGGGAGATATGCTCCCTAGTATTCAGCTTGTACTATAATGGGTGGGTATTACCACTGATGCTGTTATCATATGCTCAAGTGATCTCAAATAATTAGACACTGTTTATGAGTTTGAGATGATATGTCATCATCCTCTATATGTGCTCTTGTAAAAAGTCAGATATGGATTAAAAATGGGTCAAGGGAGAATTAAAAATGTAAAAAAAAAAAGGAAAAACTTGTTTACTTTTGAAAGAGTTCTTTACAGCCGTTGCTGCCTGTCCTCCATCTTGGATTTATCTGCAGCTTTTTTTTTTTTTTTTTTTTTTGGTTAAGAAAGACTGGTCACCATGACCATTCACAGATTATTCCAATTGGATTGCTGTAATTTTTTTTTAATGTCTGAAGTAGTATTTAAAAGTGGTTTGGAAGCTTCAATAAGTACAGAAGTCTATACTAATTCTGATTGATCTATGTAGTTATTACCATTATATACTTTTGAAATAATTAATTTGGCTGCCAATTTCTGTTTAGCTACTTGCACTTTCTTCTAATTTTAGGCCCCAAATAGTTGAAAAGGTCTGATTCAGTGTCAATCAACTTCCATATGAAAATAATCAGTGGAGGATCATATTTTCCATCCATAGGAGACGTATATTATGCATGTACAGAACAAAGGGTCTTCTCTGAGGAACCCCCCTTGTTTTAATTATTCAGATTTTATGTATACTATTTTGGGAATGTCTAATCATTCTCTAATTGTCAATGAATCAATTAATGTTAGCAACTTAAGGCAATGGAACATGGTTCCCAGAACTAGCACATCCTAAAACAACCCACAGTTGAAAGGAAATGAGTGTCTTAGCACACAAACACCATGTGCAAAAGGACTCGTAGAATGTACATGCTGATCCAGCCTTTCCTGTTTTTTCTTTTAAAGAGCTGTCGTTTTAGTAACCAATTGGTTTTTTTGGAATTCCAGTTGGCTGTTTCTTGTTGGATCATAAAACACAATATTCTATTCTTGCTTCCTAAATATAGCCTGAGTAAGTATAGCCTGAGTAAGTATAGCCTGAGACCTGATATTTCCTTCTTTTGATCTAACTCAGTGGTGGGTTTCAAAATTTTTTACTCCTGGTTCTGTGGGTGTGGTTTGGTGGGTGTGGCATGGCTTGGTGGGCATGGCAGGGGAAGGATACTGTAAAATCTCCATTCCCTTCCCACTCCAGGGGAAGGTTACTGCAAAATCCCCATTTCCTCCCGATCTGCTGGACTCAGGAGGCAGAGAATAGATGGGGGCGGGGCCAGTCAGTGGTGGGATTTACCAGTTTTCCAAACTATTCAAAATTTCCACTACTGGTTCACCAGAACTGGTCAGAACCTGCTGAAACCTACCTCTGATTTAACTATAGATGAGGATTTCCTTTTCATGTACTGTCTTAATGCAAAAGATTAAAAGAGTTATCAAGCCATCCTTTTTTAATATCTGCCCCTTTTAATGTTCCCTTCTTTGCTTCCTTTAATTTGGAAGCAGTTCTCAAATTGTTTCTCCATAACAGTTTCCTTTTTCAGTGGAAGTCAGTGTTGTAATCAAAACGGAAAATTACACAAATATAAAATGCACCTTGCTGCATAAGTTTATCCACAGGATGGAGGGATTATAAAAAACAGGACAAGCAAAGTAACTGTATGTAAATACAGTACTGTGCACTATAATCCTGCTGGATTCCTATTGATCCTTCATATGAATATACTAGAGTTAGTGTGTGTATGTACTGTGTGTGTGTACATATATAGGATATTGACTGAAAGATAAAACTATAAAAGAACAAAATCTGCTCTCCTAATTAGCAATCTTGCCTCTGTTTCAAGTCACTTGATTTCCCTCCCAGGTTACAGATGACAAAGCCTAACAGATTTTACACACTTGAAGTAATTCTTAAATGGCTTTAAAATAAGGACAGTTATTAATGTTAAAATACTGGGTTAATCATTAGTTATGCTAAGAATAACCTAAACTTGCCGCATTCATATATTGGAAAGGAGATGAAGGTTAACATCAAGGGGATACAGCAAAAAAAGTATTCTTAGGTGCAAGTAGAAAAACCATTAAAATGATTTGTACCTCATAATATGCCAAGGTTCCTGCTGTTTTTGTGAATGGGCCAGCTAGCCCAGGGCCAGAGGCAGGAGCTCCAAGCCCAGTCTGTGCAGAAGAAAGAGTGAAAGTTTGTCCATAGGTAGGAATTCCCATGATGATTTTCGAATTAGGGGCACCTTTGGTCCTCAAATATCTCACAGCATAGTCCTGAAAAAGAAGATATAATTATTCACAATGTGCTTTAGATAATGTCAGCCACAAATGGGAGACTACATCCATAAATCAACTCCAGAGGAAGACTAGGATTATACAGGTAATCCTCATTTAGTGACCATAATTGCACCTGTCAACTCAGTTGTTAAACAAAGTGGTCATTAAGTAAAACCACAACTGTGCTTTGATCTTTCTTCAGTTTTCTTTTGCTTTAACTGTGGTTGTAAATGCGAGGATAGGTCATAGGCCACAAAGTTTTTCATCACCATCATAACTGATGGAATGTAATCTGGATTCCCGAGTGGAGGAGTGCATTCCAGAGAAGCAAGAAACAACTGTTCAAATAGTTTGTGAGACAGAAAGAGGATGAAGATGGCTTCTCCCTAATATTTCCCAGAGTCTATGCTTTATGGAGGTGGTAGTTTTGTTTCAGTTTGGCAAGATTCTGCCCATAGGTGAGGGGAAAAAATGATTGGAAGAATTACAATGTGTTTTTCTTGGTTTTTGGAGCCTGATAATAATTGTTGATAAACAAGATAGTTGATAAACAAGGACTATCTATACTTTATGGCTAATCTATAATAACAGAATAATGCAAGTCCGCTGTTACACTTCAGTGAGTCATGCAAGTCTGATTCTTACACCCCAGGAAAGGTCAGCCCAAGTCTATTCTTAATGCTATCTCTGTTTCCCTTTGAAAGAAATATTGAAGACTGCTTCCATTTTCTTTGTTTACAATATTTGCTTCAAGGCTACCTTTCTACAGACAGGTATGAATTAGTTCTGTTATATTGCACTATTATTATTACATTCCTTATATTACTAAATACTTGTTATGGATGGTAGGATGATAATTAAATGCTCTAAATGTTCTAACCTGTGTTGAAATAAATATGTAGGAGGAGAGTTTTATTCCAAATTTGAAATGAATGTGCAGTATTTCTCTGCAGTTCAGATTTCATCACTGAAATAATTTCTAGAAATAATTTCTAAAATCAGATATTTACATCAATATGGTATCCTAACCTAAAATTCTATATTCAAGTTATGGGTTAATTATATTTTAAATGTTTTATAATCCCCCTCAAAAATAGTTTATTCTATCCCATTTTTGTAAATTGTTTATTTATTTTTATGTTCAACATTTAGTCCATATCCTGAATATGCATTATGTTTTCAATACATGTATATTTCCTTCTACTATATAAATATTTAAATAAATATTTGCAAGCAACATCTATTCAAAATACTTTTTTCACATGTTTGGATGGTCAACTTCATCCAGGACTGGGAACTCAACTCTTTTCCCCCAGGCAATTGCGAGCAACATAAAATATCACTGGAAGGATGATAATTCCACCAGAAGGGACTGATTATGTGAGACTGATTTTCTGGTTGAGAACTTTTAAAAAATGGGAAATTTGAGCTCATGCATATACTTGGTGACCAAATGTGAGGGATAGAGTTCCCATCTTTCTTCATTACTGGTCACGTTGGTTAGGGAACTTGGAATGAAATAAGAACCTATTTTTACTAGTCCTTACTATACACCTTTTATAGTCCTTACTATACTATACTATGGGATGCGATGGCTCAATGGCTAAGACACTGAGCTAGTTGATCAGAAGGTCGGCAGTGGTTCAAATCCCTAGTGCTGTGTAACGTGGTGAGCTCCTATTACTTGTCCCAGCTTCTGCCAACCTAGCAGTTCGAAAGCAGGTAAAAATGCAAGTAGAAAAATGAGGACCACTTTGGTGGAAAGGTAATAATGCTCTGTGCACCTTCGGCGTTTAGTCATACCGGCCACATGACCACAGAGAAGTCTTCGGACAGTGCTGGCCCTTCGGCTTAGAAACGGAGATGAGCACCACCCCCTAGAGCTAGAAACAACTAGCACGCATGTGCGTGGGGAACCTTTGCCTTACTATGCACCATCAGGATAACAATGAAAAGATGAATTATTCCCCAGGCAAACAAAAACTTCTATATAATATAGGAAACATGCTTGGAATTCCTGCCCATAATTATTGTCAATCTGTTTACTGGGATTGGGGTTGCAGGTGTGGGGCTGAATCTGTTGTGTTGGCTTCATTAATTAGTGCTGGATTTCAAGATAACTACTAGATCAATACAATGCTTATACTTGCTACTATATCATTAGGGTCAAAGTTAAATGTAGTATTTCAAACCTACTTGAAAAAGTTCACAACTAGATAACTTACAACATTATAAGAGGCTGCAGCTCCTTTGTCAGCTCTGCTCTTCCTAAGGGGGCTTCCATGGCCAGTATAGGTGTGACTATGATCTGGCCAATAACCATGAAAATCAAAGGTCATGACATTAAGGAAATCTGCAAATCTATAGAGAAAATAAATAATAATTCATAAACTTTAGGTAATGACTATATTTTTATTAGGTTTCTGTAAAGGTTCTGAAAAAAGCCATTATATCATTATATTGAATTTCAATAGGAATTCTGAATGTAACAGACTTAACTTTTATTAATACAATTAGAGATGAGATCCATACATTTCTGGAATATGAATTTTAATTAGAACCTTAACACCGTTCTCCTTAAAGAACTTTAAAGGAGAAGATTATGCAAGTGATGCAAATAAACTGTTTATTCTCCTTGCACATGTCTTGAAATGGTTTTGAATAACTTACAGGTAGTCCTCGACTTATAATAGTTCATTTAGTGACCTTTCAAAGTTACAATAGCACTGAAAAAGTGACCTATGACCATTTTTCACACAACCATTGCATGATCCCCATAGTTATGTGATCAAAATTTGGATGCTTGGCAACCAACTCATATTTATGACAGTTGCAGTGTTCTTGGGTCATGTAATTATCTTTTGCGACCTTCTTACAGGCAAAGTCAATGGGCAAGCCAAATTCACTTAACAACTATGTTACTAATTTAATAACTGCAGTGATTCACATAACAACTGTGGCAAGAAAGATTGTAAAATGGGGCAAAATTCACTTGACAAATGTTTCACTTAGCAACAGAAATTTTGGACTCAATTGTGGTGGTAAGTTGAGGACTACCTATATTTATTTTGCTTTTTTTTCATTTATTTAAAAATGTCCTGTTTTCAGTGATAAAAGAAATTTATCAGAAGCTTTTAAACTAGGCAAGTATAAAAACATGATAACTTGGAAATGTTTATTTGGGTTAGTTAATGAATGTATGTTCATATCTGTATGTATTTTATGAGTCATGATAATAAGAGTACTTGCCTAGCAATATTTGGGATATCAAAGCCACTATCAATAGCTTCTTTTCCAGCTGGTACTGCCACACTCAGTATGAGATTTTGCCTCTTTGGACTCCTCTGGGCCTCATAGCGGAATGCTACATTTAGGTCCTAAATGACATTAATTGAAATAATTATTGTGATTTAATAAATGGTAAAAAGATTTAACTCGCAAGTTCTTGAGTTATATACGGTAGAAAAGCAGAAAGACCCTGTAATACTGCAAATATTTTCAGCTTTTTTTATTTACTACAACAGGCTGTGTTGTCCAATGTTAGGAACATCTCTAGATAATCTGCTCATTATGTTTTTTAACCTTGTAAATGCAGGGTAAATGCAAAGGAATTAGGTTTGGGACTGTCAGCAGGATTTCATAATTGTTTTGATATTCGCAGCACTATGCTCCAACCATGTGAGATTAGTTTGACAATTAATTTGGCCAACGGCTGTCCTCACAACTGTCTGCAGACCCCTTTCCCAGTGCATCAAAGCGTGAATGAATCCTGGAGCTGCTAAACTCCACAGAAGAAGAAGTGGTTTAAAAATTGTTTTCTCCCTCCCTGCTTTCCCTTCATAATTCTTCTAGAAGTCTACAGAACATAAATTATTTGGAAGTCAGAGAATGATCACTTGAGCTCTAAAGTATTATAGGGGGAAGTATAATTGAAGTAAAATTTGGATTTCTTGGATGTAATATCATGTAAAAACTGTCTACTAGAAAAAGAATAGCACTTCAAAAAGTTTGCAAATTTGAATGATACAGGAAATGGTGAACTTCTGAAGAAAACCTGAATCATTTGATTGAGGGAAGAAAAGATACCAGAAACTAGAGAGACAAATAATGGAGGACACTAGCCTCATAAGGATAATCAGTATATTTGAATAACTGAGCAGTGTTTTGGTGGAATAAATGATTGTACAAATCTCTAAAATGCATAGAAAAAGGAAAGTCATATCCTTATACTATTTACAAAGAGATGATTTAACATGTACCTGAACCAGCTTAACCAAATTCCTTTTATCATTCTGGCTTGGTCTATGCCAAGCAACATCAAGACCATCAAAATTATTGTTCCGAAGAAAGTGGATCACGGATGCTACAAATTCCGAGCGTGTGGCAGGAGAGGTATTTATATTCTGGAAGCTGTTATAAATGGGAGAGAGATACGATTAGATTTTAAAAAGAACATTTTTAAAAGGAATATAATTGAATCATTTTAACCAGATGTGCAACATGCTTTCTAATATTGCAAGCTGCCCAGAGTCGTTTGCTAAGATGGTAAGCCACAAATTGTACTGGCAAGCTGGCTTTTTTTTTTTTTTTTACTGGCTAATAAAATTCAGAACTGAAATTTGTGTTGTCACTTCCCTTCCACTATTACATCTCCAAACCATTCAAAGCTTCCATAGTACCATTGGTATTAGTGGAAAGAGAATTTAAAAGCTGGACATCATCATCATTAAAAAGTGTAAAAGGACTTGAATTCTTAAAGATTCAGAATTCAGTTTGATAGATAAGCACTTTGCTTGCCTATTAAATTCTGCAGAGATACAAAGGCCTATAACCTTCCTCTCCTTTTTTCACTTTATGTCTAGCTTTATAAAGCTGTAGAATAGTGGTGATCTGCTACACAGCACAAAATGCCTTCAGTTCAGAATTACCCTTTGCAAATCTCTCTCAAAGGTGCTTTTTTAAAAAGCTAATTGGACTTTCTTCATTTTTTCTTGAAGACATTTCACTTCTCATTCAAGAAGCTTCATCAGTTCTGACTGGAGGGGGGGCATCTTTAAGAAAAAACAAAGAAAGCCCAGTTGCCTTTTGAAAAAGTACTTTGAGCCAAGCATGACCTGGATGACTTAGAATCTTCATAAACGCACCCTTTGCAAACAATTCAATTTATGAATTGTAAAGTAAAACTCAATTTATGTCAGTCAGAAGCTTTCATTAGGCTGTGTGTGTGTATGTGTGTGTTTTCACAATTGCACTTCCAGCATATTTAGATACCACTTTGGGGAGGTTTTCTCTATATTTGAACAAGTGGAGACTTGGGAGATGGGGAAGACAGATATAGGTTATGATTTTTCAAATGCAGCATTTAGCAGGAAAAAAATGTTAATTTTAAGGGATCAGCTCACTTTGAGGAGAAGCTAAATAATGACCAAACTATACCCTGAAGTACAAATATAAATTGCCATTGCATATGCACGTTTTTTCCAATGGCAGTTTTATTTGTTTATTTATTTGGTTAATTAAATTTCTATGCTGCCTGTTTTCCCTACAAGGTGACTCTGACATAAGACCCCTGATCAAAGTTGGAACTGGTACCTCTTTCCCTTTGTGCTGCAGTTATCATGAAAATCTCATTTGAAATAACTCAGTTAACAATTCAGTTATATCTGGTTTGGAAGTCAAATAAACAAATAAACTGACAGTTCTATACTTACGGTCTAGAGCCTAAATTAGCTCCACCAACAGACAGAAGAATCTTCAGTCTGGGATTCCTGAAAAAGTAAATGAAAATACTCAGTTATACTCAATATAATTGTCCATATTTTCATTTCTGATCCTCTTTCTCACTATTAAGTTCTCTACAAAATCCTCCTAATCAATGTTACTGATTCTATTATCCTGTGAAAAGTTAAGATGACTTTTGATGCCGAAGTTGCCAAGTGATTTGAAAAGGTAAGAGGAGGTGCATAAAATGGAGCATTGCATTACAAATACTGAACATTTATTGCAATATTACAATAATATTTGTAGTGTGTGCTGTGGATATCATAGACATATCTATGAAAAATGCTATTCATTGTCCAGTAAACCACCCAGTGAATATATTACTGGATGAAATGCCTAAATTCCCTCTTCCATTTTTAAATTAAATCCCAAGGGTAGATTTCCTGAGGGAACTCAAGTCATTGTGCCTTTGTAGATTGAAAAGCGTGAGAGTCAAGACAACTTTTAAGTGATGGAAAGATAAGTAACAGGAGAAAAAGAAAAAGAACTACTGCTTGGCAGAGTCAAACAGTTGAACCTGTTCATGGAAGAAATCAATTCTTTTTTCTTTACCATAATCCTTACAACACCTGTTTCTTTTCAAACAGTTATGGCATCAGGAAGGAAGTTTTTTTCTTCCTGGTACAAATATCAGTGTGAAGAGAGGATACATGAAGATCAAAGTAGAGGATTGTCTTCTTTTGAGAGTACTCTTGCCCTAATACTGACGGCTTCTCCTGCAGCAGTTATTCTATTAGAAAAGTTGATGTGAGGTTAAACCACAGATGTCAAGTCTCTCAGTTTAAGTTTAAGAAGAGCCTCATGTCAACAAGTATCCTATGAATTGAGTATCCCTTTGGCATTAGTAGCTGATGTGGATATTGGTATTTTTGGGTGCATTGGCTATTATACGATCTCCCATCTGTACTTACCTAGCTTTAAGACCCCTGAGGTTGTTATAGGTAGTATCATCATTCCATTCGTACTTGGTGATTTGATTGCCTGATATATTAGCAAAAGCATAAATGATGTGGGTACAAAGATCTGGTTCAATGTCATCAGTGACAAAGCCCATTGGGGCTTCCCTGTACTGAGACCAGCTGGTGAAGTAACAAACCAGGTTAATGGCAGAAACTGTTATAAAGAAGAAGAAAACAAAATAAGTTGTGTTAAACAAAAGGCATGAGTTATTCTGTCTAAAGAATGCAGACATTGTCTACTTATTCTATCCTGCTTCTTCCAAATTTGCACTCTTGCCCTGAGTTGAAGGTGCCAGAACTATCATTTTCACGCACTGATTTAAGATAATTCCAAGCACATCACAAATGCATGGTGAATTTTTTTTTCTGTTAATCTTGTGCTTATGAATTGTAAACAGGAACAGACAGTCATACAGGTAAGGTAAAAGTAAAGGTTATTGTCCAGTTGTTTCCACCTCTAGGGGGCACTGCATTGGTTGAGATGGGAATAAACAATCAATCAAACAAACAAATAAATAAAAATGCAATTTCCTGCCAGTTTCCCTATCGTTCTTACTTGTAGGAAATGGCAAAAGTTGCAAATGGCAATTACACAATGCTGTAATGTCATAATTGTGAGCTGAATATAAGTATGATGACTAGTCATAAGTACCACTCATTTAGTGGCTGTTAAGCAACCATTTTGATGTTAAGCAAGGACCAACTATTTTACTGGGTAATGATTTAATAGCTTTGCCAGGCAGTACAATATGTCTCAATGAGACAATGTGCAGCAAAAGTGATGCTGTTCAATTTTGGGGGGAGCAGAAATGACATAATTTGCTTTGTTGAGTTATTTCACATTGTTCCAGTTGCCTCCTTTGGCAGACCCAGAAGAGACAACATTGGCTCTTCAGCAGTCATCTGCTAAGCTTATACTTGCTGTTATCTGCAAGTGGAGTGATATGAAATGAAGTGAAGAGTTGCTTCATCTTCCTCTTTAGAATTAGGGGTCTTATTTCACCAGCTTTTCAAGAAGTATCTCACATGAAACATTGTTCAGGCAAAAGCCCTCTTAAAGTGGGTCTCAAATTATTGGTTTGGCTGTGCTGATTAGCAGCCAAAGTTCCATTAAGATATTCATTCCAGTTTTGCTTTTTCTTTCTTCATTATATATGAACAGGGAAAGTAATAGTTTCTCGAATACAGAATACAGCTCATCAGTCTGGAACCCGCATTGCATATAAGACATTAATACAATTGAACGAGTCCAGAGATATTTCACGAGAAGAGTCCTCCACTCCTCTGCTCACAATAGAATACCTTATACCACCAGGTTTGAAATTTTGGGCTTAGATAACTTAGAACTATCCCGCCTTCGGTCTGACCTAAGCATAGTACACAAAATTATCTGCTACAATGTCCTACCTGTCAATGACTACTTCAGCTTCAACTGCAACAATACATGAGCACACAATAGATACAAACTTAAGGTAAACCGTTCCAAACTCGATTGCAGAAATCGACTTCGGCAACAGAGTGGACAATGCCTGGAATGCATTGCCTGACTCTGTGCTTCATCCCCAAACCCCCATAATTTTAATCTTAGACTGTCTACTGTTGACCTCACCCCATTCCTAAGAGGTCTGTAAGGGGCATGTATAAGCGCACCAATGTGCTTATCGTCCCTGTCCTACTGTTCCCATTTATTTGTATCCGTTTCCTGTATTCATAATCATGTTTATACTTATATCTGTTATCTTATTCATACTTGACAAATAAAATAAATAATTAAATAAATAAACTTTCTCATTCAAATAAAAGACGTTTTAAATTTAGAACAACTTGAAATGTTCCCACCCACGCAGGAAATAGTGACATACCATTTTGAAGAAATATCAGCGTAGCAATGCCTAATACAAAATAAACAAAACCAAGAGAAGAAAATTAAATTCTAGCAAAGCTAAAACAATGACCATAATACTTAGTTCACATCAGGGGTGGGTTCTAAATTTTTTACTACTGGTTCTCTGGGTGTGGCTTATAGGTCATGTGACTGGGTGGGCGTGGCTAGCTGGTCATGTGACTGGGTGGCCATGGCTATGTGTATAGGGACTACTCAGAGGGCTGAAAAAAGTCATTTCTGACAGGTCCTCGCATTTATGACTGGTCCTCACACTTACGACCATCCTCACATTTATGCCCATGCAGCATTCTTAACAACCATGTCATCATTTTACAACTGCTTCTCTTCACCATGGTGATAAGATAGGGCAAAAAACGTAAAATGTGAGGACAGTTGTAAGTTTGAGGACTGGTCAAAAGTGCGAGGACCAGTCAAAAATAACTTTTTCAGCCCTCTGAGTAGTCCATATGCACAAAAGGACTACCCAGAGGGCTGAAAAAAGTGATTTCTGACAGATCCTCGCACTTTTGACAATATTCGCACTTATGACTGGTCATCATTTATGCCCATTGTAGCATTCTTAACAACCGTGTCACTCATTTCACAAGTGCTTCTCTTCACCATGATGACAAGATAGGGCAAAAACGTAAATTGTGAGGACAGTCGTAAGTTCGAGGACTGGTCAAAAGTGTGAGGACCAGTCAAAAATAACTTTTTCAGCCCTCTGAGTAGTCCATCTGCATAAAAGGATACAGCAATAGAGAGGGATGAAGGAAGGGAAGGGAAATTAGAGTAGGAGTGAGGGTAAGAGAGGGAGGAAGAGAGGAGGAGAAGGAGAAAGGAAGAGGAAGTAGGGAGGAGAAGAAGGGGGGGGGAAGAGAAAGTAAGAAGGAAAGAAAAGAGAGAGGTGGTAGGTTTGAGGAGAAAGATTGCTGTACAATAAAAAAGATGAAAGGGAAGAAAGCCAACCCCAAACAAATATAGTAAGATAAATAATGAATTGTTAAACTTTAAAGAATAAAAGAGAACAAATATGAATAAATAGCAATAATGAGAAACACACATACAAACATACAATGTATTTTCTTTGAATAGAGTATTTGGCTGGTTCACAAATTTAAACAGTGTTTAGTCATTTCAATTAAATTTACAATTTCTGTATTTTCTTTTTGCCATATTTATTCCTCATCTATTTTTTTAAAAAACCAATATTATCCTTCATTCTCATCTCTAATCTTAATCAAATTCAGTTTTTCCCTTCTATTCTATATTATACCCCTTCCCATTGTCATCTATTTTTACATCCATCCTCACATTGGTTAATTATGTAATATTACAGTTGTTTAATACAAATTCAACATTTTAATATAAATCAATTAGTTATATAACTATCTTTTTTGTATATTAATCAATATAAACATGAATATTCCAATTATTTATATGCAATCCAATTTGTTACAAATCAATTAATTATATTTACCAATAATAATAAACTCTCCTCTTTTTCCCTAAATTTCCCATTGTTTCCAGTTTTGCACCTACCTTTTTTGGTGAGGAAAAAGAAAAAGAAATCTCTCTCTGCCTCATTTTGTCAGGTTGCAGCAAAGACCCTGCTTTACTTTCAGTTTTGCTTTTTCAGCATAGCTAGGGGGAAAAAAACCTGCTTCTTCTCTCTTTGAGCTACAGAGCCCTGAGCAAAACAGCTGAGAGCAAATCAGCTGAGAGTCCGGACGCCGATCTAATCAACTTGTGGTAATTAACCTATGCTGAAACTGAAAGGGGCTGCTTTTTTCTATTTTTGCAGGCACCGGTCTACTCATTTGTTTTCTTTTAACACTGATCAGCTGTAGGGCAGCCCTTTGAAGCCCCCTGGCAAGAGTTTAAACAGTTTTTTTCCCTCTAGCCATCAGCTGGGACTCAGGAGGCAGCAATAGATTGGGAGTGGGCGGGGTAAGCGACCGGCGACCGGGCCGGGAACCCGTTTGGGGGCATGGCCAGCCAATCTTATTCCCGGTTCTCCGAACTATTAATTTTTTTTACTATCAGTTTTGCGATCCAGTGCGAACTGGGAGCAACCCACCTCTGTTTCACATCCTTCTGTGGTCAAAGGGAAGTTCTTCAATTAATACAAGTATTTGAAATTAATTAGATAATAATATATATCAGGCTTCCTAAACTGGACAGCCTCATGGGATTTCCCCCCCACCCAGACAACAAATTTTCTTTCAGCAACTTTGAAGTAGATCATCATCAATGTTCAAAAGATTATTTCATCTAATCCATGTCATGAGCAGAAAACTGTAGTATCATCTGAACTGCCAGTACAAATCAAGGAAATTCTGCATATATGATCATAACTTAACATTAAAGAACAAGATCAGAGACTTACCAATCCATATTGACAGTTGAGCCATCCTGGTTCCCAGTGTGCAACTGAACCACAGTAGAAATTCTTTACAAAATGATACCTATATTGTGGCCCCCCTCCTATTTATAGTCACTTAACAGGCTTGTAATGTCTTTTAGAAGGAATTGTTTCTCTTCCTGGAATGATTGTTGTGCAATTGATGTTATGTTGCAAGCACTGCGATGGAATCAGGATTCCTTTATTTTTCTTTACGTCTGTCTAAATGGAAAAAAACAGCAGAACAAGTTTTAAGGCTTCACATCTCTTCCAGCTCTAAATCCATGAAAATATCATCCGTGATCCCTTTTTATCTAAGGATTTTTTAAAAAATATTTTTCATCCCGTAAGTAAAACTCATAAAAATAACAGATACAATTAAGCTGGAGTGAAAAGGCTTGGCTGAAAAACCTGACTGTGGAGAGCTTTCTGTCCTGTGGAGAACATTCCACAGAATACAGATAAGCTCCTTTTCTGTGTGAACAACAAATCACTCTTAAAAAATGAAAGGCACATTTAATAAGACTTCTCCTGATGACTTTCACTTTCAGAAAAGTTCAAATAAACAAACTCTCACAAAGGGTAGTCCTCGACTTGCAACCATTCATTTAGTGACTGTTCGAAGTTACAACGGCACTGAAAATGTGACTTATGACCATTTTTCACGCTTAAGATTTTTGTAGCACCCTCATGATCACATGACCAAAATCCAGACACTTGTCAACTGGCATGTAGCGTATTTATAATGGTTGCAGTGTACTGGCTTGTGTGATTACCTGTTGTGGTCTTCTCACAAGCAAAGTCATTGAGGAAGCCATTCACTTAACAACCATGTACTAACAACTGCAGTGATTCACTGAACAACTGTGGCAAGAAAGGTTGTAATATGGGGCAAAACTCACTTAACAACTGCCTTGCTTAGCAAAAGAAATTTTGGACTCAATTGTGCTTATAGGTCAAGGATCACTTATCAGATTTAAAGATTAAAAACGAACTCGTAGGTAGAAAAGCAGTTCTGATGAGAAGAATTGCTGAACACTCAGCAACAAGTCCTGGCAAGGGAACAGAACTATGAGCCAAGACTTTGGTAACAGCCTGATGGAAAAAATCGAGAGGAAAAAGTTTTGCCCTATGCTCGGATGGCTGTTCTCTCGATGTTTCTTTATGACTTTGAAAAATATTCGGTTTTAGCTTTAACTCTGAGTTTTATTAAATCTTAATATCTGACCAGCTCTTTGAAGCTCATATTTCCCCTCTCTAAGTTGATCAGTTTTGTGTCAAATTCTTGCTCACTTTACATCACACCCCATCCCACTGCAGCTCTCAGTCCCTTCTGCCACAAATGAGTAAGTGTGCTACAAAGATAAGAACGGGTGCCTACTTCTGACATAGAGGAAAGTAAAGTCTTTCCATCATCTTGCAAATTGCTCACGCTTCTAGATCTAGACACAAAACCTCAGCACCAATAAGCAACTTTTATGTAGTTAATTCATGGGTAGATTCCAAAAGTCTGGGTCTGTATGTATTGGATGTGTGTGGGGCAGGGGTGGGTTCTAATTTTTTTTACTACCGGTTCTGTGGGCATGGCTTAATTCGTGGGCGTGGCTTGATATGTGACAATTTTTTAGGATTTAGCAGAGGTATTGGTCTTTTGACCAGTACCAATACCTTTAGCAGAGGCTTTTAACTGCTTGCAGAGCTGTACCGATCTACTCATTTGTTTTTGGAGGTACCAGTCTACCTATTTATTTTTGCAGGCACTGGTCTACTGATTTGTTTTTAGAGGCACTGGTCTACGCATTTATTTTTGCAGGCATCAGTCTACTCATTTGTTTTTGGAGGCACTTCTACCCATTTATTTTGGCAAGCATCGGTCCACTCATTTGTTTTTGGAGGCACCAGTCTACCACCACGCTGCCTTTTAACACTAATCAGGGCGGCCCTTTGAAGCCCCACGGCAAGAGTTTAAACAGTTTTTTTCCTTCTAGCTGATTAGCTGGGACTCAGGAGACAGCAATAGATTGGGGGCATTTATTCATTAAATTTATATTAAGAAATGTATGTGGAAAAATGCCAGATGTGGTGAACTTTGAATGGATTATGAGTATGAAGTTGTCAATTTTTGGTTTAGATCAAGACAATGTTTCCTCATGACTGTTTCTCCGTTTGCCCACGATTTCCTTATTACTGGCTTTTGGTTTTTCGTCTTTTTCAGTTTCACTACCATTTCTTAACTTCCTTATGATACAGTTGGTGTGCTTCTGGAGATATTGCCGTGCTTCCAGTGGTAGGATTCAAATAATTTAACAACCAGTTCTTTGCCTTAATGGTTTCTTCCAACAACCAGTTCACCAAACTGCTCAGAAAATTAACAACCGGTTCTCCCGAAGTGGTGTGAACTGGCTGAATCCCACCACTGCCTGCTTCATTCTCTGAATTTCTCTCACCAGTTCTTTCTGCACATAAAGGGAGGCAGAAATAATTCATTTTCTGAATGTAGCACAAGAGTTGCCATGTTTGGAAGTACCCTGGGAAACAGGGAGAACTGCAATGTGTTTAAATGCAGTCAAATTCTGAAGACCAACTCAAATTTTGAAGAAAAGGCACAAAAGTACCAATCTATAAGAACAAGATCAAGAAAATGGTTTTGACCAGTACATCTGGAGTAGCCCGCAAGGATTTGCCAGAAAATAATGAACTCACGTATTAGTATTTGTCTTTGTCAAGATTTGCCACCTCCTCTGTGTGTGTGCATGTGCACGCCCATGCATATATACATGGGAGGGGATTCATTGAAAAGAATGGATTTTGCTCACATGAACATTATGTATTATGTTCATTATGTATATGTGTTAAAAAATAACAGCTGAATAATAAATTTCAGAAATAAGAGCACATGATTAATTTAGCCAATTTTCATTTCCTTTCTTCCTTTTAAAACCTTATCAGGTACCCTGAGGGGTGAAATCCAGCAGGTTCTGACAGGTTCTGGAAAACTGGTAGAGGAAATTTTGAGCAGTTCGAAGAACCGGTAGCGGAAATTTTGAGTAGTTCAGAGAACCGATAAATACCTCTAGCTGGCCCCAGAATGGGGTGGGAATAGAGATTTTGCAGTATCCTTCCCCTGCCACACCATGCCCACCAAGCCACGCCCACAGAACCGGTAGTAAAAAAATTTGGATTTCACCACTGGTACCCCCATTTTTGCAGGGCAGCTTCTACTGTAATTTTTTTTAAAAAAAGATTTTTTTAATGCTGTGAACTTAGTCTTTTACAAACCTAGTTTAGTTTTTTTTAAAAGAAAATTATAGGCAGAACAGTTGCAGAAATTGCTTCATTGCATATCATAATATTTTTGATTCCATAAATTCCAGGATGAGAGCAACAAGTAATAAAATGCTACTCATGGATTGTTTATTGACAGGACATAAAAGCTGTAATCATTTTTTTTTAAAAAAAATGTTCATTCATAATTAAGGCAAGTTTCCCTCATGGGTGAAAATTATGCAAGTCTGGTCACTACTTTCAGGATCAATTCTGCTTAAATAAGAGTCAGTTACTATAGAATAGGCAAGGAACTTCTAAACATAGTACCCTTTTTAAGGAAGCAGACTTGATCAATGACACAAACACAATTGATGTCATCCTAATTTCAACATCCTAAAACAAATACAGCCCACAGCTTGTTTTAGAATCTAATATTCAAGTGATGCTATAAATGTAAAACTAAGTAATTGATTATTCTGTCTCTTATAATCATGAATTAATCAAATAAAATAATGAAAGGAATTTCTTGACCAGATATATTGCCAAGTGAAAAATAGATTTGTGCGTAGTCTATAGTCTATATACATCGTGTCTACATGTTTTAAATTGGGTCTACTTTGTACATGCACTTCTTATGTATCCCACAGTATTTTCAGATAATGTGATTGGAATTGGTTATTTCATTAGCAATATTTTTTTAGCTTTGGAAACTCCATGCTTCCTTGTTCCTAGCACAGCATTTAGTTACCATAAATGAGAGTGCTACAATGCTTTGTTCTTGCTGCACGATGCTGTTGCTGCACAATATAGTTAATTTTCTATCAGATTTATCTCCAGCACAAACTGAATCTTTATCCTACTTTGGACACATTAAGCAAAGACTAGCTCTCTAGAGAAGTCTATAATGCTGGGAGAGATGGAAGGAAAGAGAAGGGGATGACGAGCAGCAAAGTGGATAGACTCAAATAGAGCAAGGCCATTATTGTTTAACATAATTTGTTAATTCTGTAACATGTAAGGTTACAAAATAAAATATAACTGCTATGACTGAAATTAGTTTATTTATAGTCCACTTTATTACTATAAAATAGTAATAAAGTATTAGTATTATTATGAAGTAATAATATCTTGGTTGTGTACACATTGGAATAAAGAATCAAAGGATAGTATGCATTTATTAAAGGTTAGAGAAATGTGATGATGAATACATTGGAAAGAATGGATAGTTTAATTTAGAGACAATACATTGCTAGTTAGAGAATATGATGATCTTCAGGACTGGTGAGGACCAGTGCTTCCATTAAAATAGTTGCAACATCTGTATGGATTGTCAGGCATTAGCCTTACTGGATCCAGCATATGGAAATGGTACTTGTTGGATCAGAAATACTACCTGATTACTTATATTCTAATACATAATTCAACTTATAATTTAATATGCTATAGATCCCTTTAGCCTTATCAAAGTGAAAAACTGTTTGCTGCTGGTGAAGCAGTTTGTGTTGAATCTAGAACTCACATTTCATCTTCAGGAATGCTGCTGAAAGTGAAAAGAAACCTGCCAAAAGAATAACATTAGTTTAGCAATTTTTCAAGCTACACTGTCTCTCTCAACTTTATTTCCTGCCCCGCTCTGAAGTTCTGGTTATCTTACAGCCTATGAAATACTTTCTTTGTTGCTGCCTCCTGCCTCTGCAACAGTGCCACCCCGCGCCTCCTGATAAATATGGTATTCTGGAAGTCCTTTAAGACCTGGCTCCACGTGTATGGAGTCTCTTTCATTTTTTCAATTGCTATGGCTCCTTTTTAGTTTGGGTGGTTTTATTGTCATGGTTTCACAATTTTTAATTGTGTATTCTGCTTTGTAAGCTGCCTAAAGTTTGCTGGAGGGGTGATCATAAGAATGATTATTATTATTAATAATAAAATATATTTATCAACAACTGAATGAAATTGCATTCCAAAATTCAACGATGTACAAAAGAGATGCATCTTGGCTACCCTTCTAAAAACAAGCAAAGTGGGGTCCATTCTGGACTTGGTGGAGGGCTAAATGTTCCACAGATTTGGGGTGGCCATGGAGCAGCAAATCTTGCTTTATAGCTGTCTTGTCGAAAGGACAAGAGGCCTCTGCAAACACTTGTTCAGACATGGCATTTAGAAATGTGTGAAGGCCTGTCAATACACTATCACAAATACGTTTTGTGGAGGAACCATAATAAATATAAGGAGTTTACTTTTTTTTTTAAAGGAAACTTATTTCATCAATGTATCATATGGAGAGAAAAAAAATCACTCCCTCTTCCCTATCTCTCCAGCATGGAGTTGCCTCCACTTAACAAGCACTGTAAAATGTATTTTCTATCTCTCAGCGTAGAATATTTTTCTGCAAGAAAATTTGCTTTATCTAACCCTTAACGTCTATGTACTATATACAATACAGTTGCAATTATTGTTCAAGTAATTTATTGTGCCATAGGAGGGCAAATGACATTTAATAGTTATTCTAAACTTGTTTTTAATGATTAAGCTCAACAAATGGATTAAGGGCATAATGTACCCCACTGGATGTAAAGTAAGATTAAATGGAAAGGGGGATTTTTTTCAGCACTTTGGAGATTTTTTTTGGGAGAGAGATCACTGTAAAGATAAAAGAAAATATCTGCCTATTGAAGAAACGTTTCTATGAACCTGGTTCAGTTTATTGGTTCTCACTGACAATTCCATGTGGCTAAATCTGATTTGCTACCAAGACAGCAATAAAGGCAAAAAAAAAAGAAAAGAAAAGAAAAAAGAAAAGAAAAGAAAAGAAAAGAAAAGAAAAGAAAAGAAACAAAATCTTTTACAAAATATTAGTATTGTTAAAGCGGCATTTTAGAAATATTTGTGTTTCCTCAAAGTATACTATATTTATCAAAAAGAAAATAAAAACCTGAGGACATCGTAGAACCCTAACATGTCATATTATTCCTCCTAGCTACTGGTATTCCTTTGAAATGAAATAGGATTCTCTAATGTCAAATTTTGCTCTAGAATCTTTTCTATACAGTATAGGTTGTACAGCTGGCAACCTTTTTTTGCCTGTTCACGCAGACTGACAAATATTGCATGGAAGGCCTCCAAGGTCCCTTTCAACGCTGTTATTCTGTTGTTCTGTTGTTTTTAAAATGAATAATCCCTCAACAGTTCATGCAATAGGTATATTGTTGCTTTATTTATTTATTTATTTATTTGTTTATTTATTTGTTTGTTCAATTTATATGCTGCCCTTCTCTGAAGACTCAGGGCAGCTTACAATGCGTTAGGTAATAGCTTTCATACTTTTGTTTATACCTGCTTAGTAGGGCTTTCGCCCCCACCCCCCAGCGGTGTTCTTTTTTATACAAAGTCAGCCCCCACAATCCGGGTCCTCATTTTATCTACCTTGGAAGGATGGAAGACTGAGTCAACCTTGAGCCTGGTGAGATTCGAACTTGAACTAATTGCAGGCAACTGGTGCTACTTAACAGCACTTTAGTCTGCTGCGCCACCAAGGCTCTCTTTATACTGATTGTTCCCAGTGGGGACAAAGATCCTGAGTGAAAAGAAAAAAAAGGTTTTATATGCTTCCCGCTCCCAGCACCTCACTTCTACTCAGTGACAAGGAGACTATACCTCTTTGCTTTCCACAATAACAGAAGGCCTCCTTCCTGACCCTTTGTGAAGTAAAACAGATTGTTTCCTTGAGAATTCTTTGTCAAGGAGGAGTTACTTGCCCTCATGAAACTGAGTGCCTCGCTAAGGTTTCTCATGACCAATCTGCACAAGTGTAGTGATTAAAACACAAGTCTCACTTTTGAATATACATTGTTTAGAACTGACCTCTGAATATCTTCACTAGGGGAGAGCAAAATCTTACAAACTCAGCACACTCCTGTGATGTTGACAAAGTAAACAGAAAGATTTCCCCCCTTATCTTTCTAATACTAGACTTCAAGAAAAAGTGCACTTTTTTTGAACCATACGTATTTGATCTATTGGAGGTCAACATAAATACTTACTAGTAATGTTTACTATTTAAGATGGCTATAGATGTTTGTATTGCGGAAAAATGATAATAAAGTCTTGAGCATTATGGTAAAGAAAGTGTTTTCCCTTTTATGGAAGTATTGAAAATTGTTAACTCATACGTTGTCATTGTCATGGGAAATACCAGTAGAATGAGAATGTTAGGTAAATGCTTAGTTCCTTTTTAGCCTTGGGGTTAAAATATGATTCCAAGAAAAGAAAGCATAATATTACCAAATTAATTTGTGGAACTCATCTGCTTTTTCAGAGTTTGAGTAAGTGGGTATCTTCCTTCTTTGCAAAAGTAGCCGCTGAAGTCATCTAGGCTTAAGGCCCATATCATTCCACCACCCAGGTTTTGGTTTTTCAAATATTGGGCCTGAATGAAACAGAAAATAGATTTAGATTTAGATTTTATTGAATTTATATACCGCCCTTCTCCCGAAGGACTCAGGGCAGTATATAGGAATAGGAATAGGAATGTAAAGGCTTGAACTCAAATAGAAGTCATGTTGCTCAACAGTTTCAGATGCCATAATTTGTCATGGCTTGGGGGTGGTGCTAGGCCTGCAACTAGGAACTTGTCTGGGGCACCAAATTTTAGGAGGTGCAAAAATTGAAAATTATTGCTGAATTATTAGTATAAAATCTTGGTGCTTTAGAACTTTTTCTTTCTACCCTTTTTGAAAACACACCCAAAGTTGGTCAAGCAATAATAAAAAGCACACTAACCAGAGGTTGCAAGTCATGAAAAAGAAATTATTATTACCTCTATAGATCTCAGGAAGCTGATAATATTCATGATGCAAGACCAAAGTTTGATAGGAAGACCAAGTTCCATGATATCAGCTAATCAAAGTTATATTCATGTACTATGCATGAGTGCATGTACAATGCACTCATTGAGGGTTAAATATAATTATATAGAACGGTTGCCCTATAATTACAATGAGTGGTGATGTATTTAAAATTATTCACCGTGATTCAGGGTAAATATATTTATTTATTTATTATATTTATATACCACCCTTCTCCTTGCGGACTCGGCAGTGAACAGCCAGAAATAAAAAGCAGATTTTACAAAAGTTAAAAGAATTTAAAAAGCAACTAATATAAATTTGGCCCATGGTTAAAAACAGTTCAATTAATAATTAATATCAAAACTCTAAAAAATTTACCATGGGATCAGGCCAGTCCGGCTAACTGGAAAAAGTAAGTTTTTAAGGCCCGGTGAAAAGTCCGGAGGTCAGAGATCATTCGCAACTCTGGAGGAAGGTCGTTCCAGAGGGTGGGAGCTACCACAGAGAAGGCTCTCCCCCTGGGGGTCGCCAGCTGGCATTGTCTGGCTGACGGCACCCTAAAGAGGCCCTCTCTGTGGGAGCGAACCGGCCGGTGGGAGGCAATTGGTGGCAGAAGGCGGTCCCGTAAGTACCCTGGTCCTATGCCATGGAGCGCTTTAAAGGTGATTACCAACACCTTGAAGCGCACCCGGAAGTCCACTGGCAACCAGTGCAGCTCCCGCAGGAGAGGTGTCACATGGGAGCGCCCTGTTGCTCCAATAATCCCCCATGTGGCCACATTCTGCACCAGTTGGAGCCTCCGGGTACACCCCAAGGGGAGCCCCATGTAGAGAGAATTACAATAGTCCAGGTGAGAAGTGACGAGTGCTTGAGTGACTGTGCGTAAGGCGTCCCAATCTAGAAAGGGTCGCAACTGGGGTATCAGGCGAACTTGATAAAAAGCCCCCCTGGCCACGGCCGTCATATGTTCCTCTAAAGACAGCCGTGGGTCCAGGAGGACGCCCAAGTTGCATACCCTTTCCGTGGGGGCTAATGTTTCGCCCCCAATAACCAGCAATGGCATCAGCTGGCTATATCAGGATGCCGGCAGCCACAGCCACTCAGTCTTGGAGGGTTTGAGTTGAAGCCTGTTTCTTCCCATCCAGACCTGCACGGCTTCAAGGCACTGGGACATCACTTCCACGGCATCTTTGGGATGGTCTGGGGTGGAGATGTACAGCTGAGTATCATCAGCGTACTGATGGAACTCCACCCCAAAACCATGGATGATCTCACCCAGTGGCTTTACATAAATGTTGAACAGGAGGGGCGAGAGGACCGACCCTTGTGGCACCCCACACACTAGGTGCCTTGGGATCGACTGCTGCCCCCGTCAACACAGATTGCGACCGGTCAAAGAGATAGGAGGAGAACCACCGCAAAACGGTGCCCCCCACCCCCAATCCCTCCAACCGGTGCAACATGATACCATGGTCGATGGTATCAAAAGCCGCTGAGAGATTTAACAGGACCAGGATAGAGGAATACCCCCTACCCCGAGCCCTCCAGAGATCATCCACCAACGCGACCAATGCCGTTTCGGTGCTGTACCCAGACCTGAAACCGGACTGGAGCGGGTCTAAATAGACAGCTTCATCCAGGTACTGGGGGAGCTGCCGCGCCACTACACTCTCAACAACCTTCGCAAGGAAGCGAAGGTTGGAGACTGGACGATAATTAGCCAAAACAGCTGAATCCAGAGAAGGCTTCTTGAGGAGGGGCCTCACCACTGCCTCCTTCAAGGCGGCCGGTAGGATGCCCTCACTTAAAGAAGCGTTAATAATCTCCTGGAGCCAGCCTTGTGTAACCTCTTGGGAAGCCAGCACCAACCAGGAGGGACACGGGTCCAATAAAAATATGGTCGCATTCAGTCTTCCCAGAATCCTGTCCATGTCCTTGGGAGCCACAGGATCGAACTCCGCCCAGATAACACTCTCAGGACCTGTCTCAGTCATCTCATCTGAACTAACCCAGTCAGCGGCCAGATCTTCCTGAATCTGAGTTATTTTATCATTCAGATATTGAACAAAATCCTCAGCTCGACCCTGTGACATATTGACAATGTCCCCACTTCCTCCCAAAATGGGGGGAAAATTACCAGGCTTAAAATTGTAAGTGTGAAACTCAAATGTTTCATACTTACAATGTGAAAAAAGAAACAAGAGGATTCCTTTTTACCAAGGAGGTGCCAGAATATGACTTTGCCTAGAGCACCAAAATGTCTCAAGCCAGCCTTGCATGATTATAGGATTATATGTCTGAGGAAAATATGATTAACCATAGGTTTCCATTTAGTAAAACCAGGACTATTGTAATTTCTACAAAAATGCCTTTCAGTTAAAGGACCCTAAAGTAGTTTATGTTGCTACTATCTTGTGATTTATGAACATAAAAGTTGCTGAGCTATGCTAGAAGAATACACAAACATTAAAACATATAATCCTTACCTTAATGGTAATACTCCAGACATCATCATATCCTACCCATTGGTTTCCTTTGAAGGAATATGGAGCTTTCTCATTTTCAATCACTCTTGTGGTAGCACCATGGTTAAAGATACAGATCTGAAACAAAGTATTTATTTGACTTGAGACAGATGTATTTTGGTTTGGTAAACAAGTATAAATAACTCAGGATATTCCAAGAATGCCTCTTTAGTACTTGGCTTTTTCATTAGAAACTTTTCAGATAAATTGTAGGAGACAAGGAACAACACGTCTCCCTGTTTTCATCCCTTATATCTATTAAGATTAGGTTTGCAATAGAAAAAAAAAGATATAGTAAGAGAAGAAGGCAACCCCACAATAAAGAAGTTGTAATCTAGGACTTTGTAGGTCTGTCCTAAGGAACTAATGGGCTAACTGTAAATTTTTTCAAGGGAGGTAGAGAAAGGGAAAGGGAGAGAAATAGTCTAATCTAAATCAATCATTTGAACTTTATCCACTGATAACACCCAAGATGCTTCATTCTATAGATTTGTTTTGGAAGCAGTGAGTATATTGATATTTTAAATCCTTTCACCTATATCAATCTGTATATTTGTAAATGTACAATACATTCCTGCACATTTAAAAATATCAATACAGTATCTATCAAAGGGGATCAAACATGAGCATGTATTGGACTTCTTGAAATTTATCCTTAATTGGAGAAGTGAAGGGGGAATAACTACATATCTTTTCCTTACCTCATAATAAGCCAAAAATCCTCTCTGTTTTGTGTAAATACCAGCTATGCCAGGCCCTGAAATTGGTGCATTCACTCCATTCTGTGAAGTAGAAAGGGTGAAGGATCGTCCATAGGCAGGAATTCCCATAATGATCTTTTCAGGTGGCGCTCCCTTGCTCTTCCAGTACTGCACAGCATCGTTCTTTGGTGCAATAAATGAATAAACAAGACTTCAGTCCATTTTGTCTGGTTTTGAGGCTAAATCCTTTTATTATTCAGTTATGCTGCAGTCCTAACATAAATATATTGGTGAAGACACTGTCGCATATACTAAGGAAAATGCTTCTATTTTAAGACATTCAGACTGGTAATTTTGCTTCCCAACTGTAGCCTTTCACTTCATACTGAGGAAAAGTTTATTCCCTTCAAATGGGTGAGGAACCTCCTTGCCTTCCATGTTTTCAGCTGCAGTTAAAGTTGTCTTATCAGTATTGCCAACTGTGAAGAGACTGTAGTTCAGAAATATCTGGAAGGCTACCGATAAAATGTATTGATTCCTACTTTAGAGGATCTTATGAATTTATGCAGCAGTTTTGTAAGGAATGCAAGAAAGATAATAGAAAGTAAACTAATGAGTTTAGGTATTGCTACTCAAGCTCTTTGTATGTCATTCACTACTTTACTCATGAAGTGTCTGGAATAGGCAGGAAACAAATTGTATTGCTTTAGGAAAAAGGTTAACACATTGATATTGTAGTATTCTATCTCCATTTACAAATGCTTAAGACATATATAGATACTTGGAAAATAATAAAGATATTTCAAAATTGTATTTCGTCCATATTTTCACTGGATGATGTGAGAGAAGCTACAAATAGTTTAACATTGATATATATTCTAAAATGGCATAATATTAAAAAACTTTCTATTCTGATGTAGGAAGTTAGCACCCACCCCTCTCCTGGAGGAGTGAAATATTTTTGGGAAATATTAAAAAGGCAGAATATTGTATTTTCCTGGATGAGAAATGGATAAGCATACTTTGAAACAGCTCCCATCTTCCTGCCCCCACCCTTTGTCAATGGGCCATTAAGGCCTGAGCCAGTCTATTCTATATAACAAAGATCTACCTCCTTCAGGCAGAGCCATACTAGGAATTGCCAAAGATCCAGCACGATAGGATTAGCCCTCTACACAATAGCAGCAGAAACTCACCACATGTGACCTGGGAAGCATGTGACCAGGGAAGCACACGTGACCATTAGCCAGCAAGGCTAGCTAAGACCCCCACACCCTGGAAGTCTGAGAACCAATCAGAATACTCTTTCTGGGCCCCAGGAAGTTCAAAGCCAGAGAGAGCATAAAACCCAAAAACTCGCTGTATCCTGCCCTTTTCTGTTCAGGAATTCAAGCCATGTGATCCTGTCCACCATTAAACCATCTTTCCAAGCAGTCTCCGTGTCTCCAGTGTCTTTGTCCCCACTTGGAGCAGAACCTAGCAGGATGTTTCTTACAACACTGAAATATATTTTTTCCTATCTGACTTTACGTATTCATGATTTTTCTTTTTACTAAAATAATCTTTATAAATAATAGTATATGTTCCTTAATTGCCTACAGAATAATCTAGATATTTTTAATTCTAACAGGTATGATTAATGAATAACATTCAATTTTTTATACTCATGCATACAAATGAATCTAGTATAACTTAGCACATTGTAAAAATAATTAGGAAGTTATTTGGCATGACTAAATTAGATTCTTTAATGTAGAGACTTTCCTTTCATCCAGAAGCTTGAAAAAAGGGAAGGGGCAGACTGAGTGAATAGTAGGGAGGTGCTGAGTACTTCTTCATAATCATTTTTGAAGTGTGTACAATCCTAGGATCTTCAATGCACTCATTTTAAATATCCATCAGATTAGATTTATACTATGATCTTTCTAATACAGCTTTTCTGCTGCTATGCCTCAATTAGCAGTCATTGATGATATGTTATTATTATTTATTTTATTATGAAACTTATTTGCCACCCATCTGGTATCCAACGACTCTGGGCGGCTTACAATATAAAAACATTAAAATCATAAATTATAAAATAGAACAGATAAAATCATTAACACAAGGTGGCAAAGGAGGGAGCCAGACACACAGGGGAGGTGGGATTACTGTAGGTTTTAATTAGCCAACCACCTCCAGTATGAAGCTTTCCCATTGGACTCCAAGTCATCTGGTAGAGCCGGGTCTTAAGGCTCTTATGAAAAGCGAGGAGGGTGGGAACCAATCTCTCCTCAGGGGGTAGGGTATTCCAGAGGGCAAGCACCACAGCAGAGAAGGCTCTTCCCTGGGATCCTGCCAGCTGAAATTCCTTGGCTAGCGGGATCACAGTATGCCTTCTCTGCTGGTGCAGGTGGTGCACCCAACTCACGCCCACTTAGAAATTTACAAACAACCTGGCAAAATCAGTTAGCTTAAGTCTTAAAAAAAAGAAGTAGGATGATAGTTATTAAGAAAAGCACTTTTCACAGATCTTTTTACTAGTAGTTTTAAGGAGATAGTAATTGTTGATAGTCACTGTTTAGAGAACCAAGTTGTAATTTTTCAGGAGCATAACATGAATATATTAAAAGGGAAAGTGTTGAATAAAATATTTTAAACCAGTATGCTGATTCGCAATCCCTGTTTGTTAAATTGTTTTCTGTCTGTAACAAGTGTTAAATGGGTAAATTACTTTTGATCATTTCTCTAAATCTAAATGTAAAGAGTCTCTATGGGATAAAAAAGTATTTATCACATACAGTGTTAGGGAATAGGGGGCTGACGTTCCCTGTGACTCCATCCCAGACTCCATGAAAATCATATGACATGAGGTTGATAAAGTCCAGAGATCTATGAGGAAAGTAAGAAAATATACATTATGTGAATTCCATCTTTAATATCATACAAGTAGTCCTCAACGTACAACCACAACTGAACTCAAACTTTTTGTTGTTAAGTGAGACATTTGTTTTGCCCCATTTTACAACTTTTCTTGCCACAGTTGTTAAGTGAATTACTGTCATTAATAAGTTAGTAATTTGGTTGTTAAGTGAATCTGGCTTTCCCATTGACTTTGCTTGCCAGAAGGTTGAAAAAGGAGATCATGTGACCCTAGGACACAGCAAAGGTCATAAGTATGAACCAGTCACCAAGCAACTGAATTTTGATCACATGATTATGGGGATGTTGTAAATATTGTAACTATGAAAAATGATCATGTCACATTTTTCAGTGCTGTTGTAACTTTGAGCAGTCACTGAACGAACTGTAGGACTTCCTGTAATTTGAATGGTTCCACGAAGCATGATGTTTTACAGCTAAGGGATAAGAACTTGTTAGCTTGCAATATTGGAACTAATGGATGAAATTAAGTTAATAATTTTTCCAGCATATCCTCACGCTGAGATCTTGTCCACTTCATAAGCCTTGTCAATAGTCTCCTTTCCAGCGGCAACGGCAGCACTAAGCAAGAGTCTTTTCTTTCCTGTCCTCTGGGCTTCTGCTGTAAATTCGTTCATCATTTCCTAGGATAAGCAGATCACAACATTAGTTTTACTCCTGTCATTTTTAAAAAATAAAATAAAATATAAATTTAAAATTTAAAAAGATGCAGGTGATTTAATGAGTGGATAGCAGTGGTGGAATTCAATTTTTTTTTACTACCGGTTCTGTGGGCGTGGCTTGGTAGGCATGGCAGGAGAAGGATACTGCAAAATCTTCATTCCCTCCCCACTCCTGGGGAAAGGATATTGCAAAATCTCCATTCCCACCCCACTCTGGGGCCAGCCAGAGGTGGTATTTGCCAGTTCTCCAAACTACTCAAAATTTCCGCTACCGGTTCTCCAGAACCTGTCAGAATCTGCTTAATAGTACCTCTGGTGGATGTATTGAGTTTGAGTTGTATTTTTATTAAAAAGATTTTTAGGTATCTACAGTGTTACATATCGTTTGAGAGCCAGTTTGGTGCAACGGTTAAGGCATAGGCTAGAAACCAGGAGACTCTGAGTTTTAGTCCTGTTTTAGACACAAAACCAGCTGGGTTACCTTGGCCTAATCATTCTCTTTCTCAGCCCTAGGAAGGAGGCAATGGCAAACCACTTCTGAAAACCTTTGTAAAGAAAATTGCAAAGAGTAGTTCAAGGAGAATCAAACACAATTGAACAGAAGGGAAAAAATACATATTGCTTCCTTGCTATATTTATTAATGGGGTTACACTGAACATCTGATGTGTACTATTTCATTGAGGTGTCTTTGAGGTGTACAAAATAACATTGCAGCAAGAAACTTTTTATTTGCTGTTTGCATTTATCATCAACTCAAAGTTTTGCAGTACCTGAACTAAGAAGGTGAAAAGTTGTTTATCCTCTGCAGGGCTGCCTCTGGCACCGGGATATTCCCAATCTAGGTCTAAGCCATCAAAGTCATATTTTCGGAGGAATGGAATCACAGAAGAAATAAATATCTTGCGGTTGTCAGCAGTAGCTACCATTGCAGAGAATCTAAGCACATCAAACAAACAAAGAAGATACCAATTTGCTTTGTCATGTACATATATTATATGTGTGTTCCCATCCACAATATCAGTACCCAAACTACAGAACATGGAGGGTTCTATCTTAGTCTTTTGACTTGAAAAGACACTTAGTTCCAAATAATGTATTTCCAATCAAATCTTCCTTGATTCTATTTTTTAAAATTTTAGTTCCAAATAATATTTGATGTTTTGAAGGTTTTGAAACAGGAATATTATATTACATGATTAACTATGTACAATAGCCAGTTTAATGCACATTTGCCATCTTTTCTTCTTAGAATTACGTATTTTTTAATCTTGTGCTTAATCTTGTGACTACTATCAGCAATATTATAGGAAATACCAGTGTAGAACAATAAAAATAATTGTAAAGTAGGACCCTCAAAGAGGACTCTAGCCAGAGCATCCCAAGAATTAATCCAGTGTTTTGGCAATCGCCACCTAGGCTTGTTCATCATAGCATATTGAATACAGTCCCCTCCATAGATATCTCTGAGATTCTTACTTTGCACTACCAAAATTCCATCCACCAATAGATAAAAGTGTATTCAATCCTGGATTCCTAAATGAGAAAAAAAAATTGGTTAGTAGAATTTCTTTTCTTAACTAGTTGATCTTGCATTCTGTATGTGGTTTTCATGCTTAGAAAAGTCAATTGAGCTTGATTCAGGTTGGTGCTTTACGATGTATGCAAAATAGACTTTTTGCAGTTTTTCCCAGCTGCATCAGTGTATACAAAAGGAATTAAAAACATTTTTTTTTCTAATGCAGTCCTCAGGGTTGGAATCATTTCTACTTCAACTTCCATAAAGCTCCCTGTGTAAAATTTATATATACTTCCTTCTACTATCATATAATGCAAAATTCCAGTTCCAGGAATTTCTAAAAAGATCTCTTATCCCACCTCCATACTTGCTCCATACATTTTTTTGAGGTTATTGAAATCCGTGTAGAGTTTTTCATCATTCCACTCTGTCGTTGTGATCTTATTGTCTTCCATTCCCGCAAATGCATAAATGAGATGAGTGCAAAGATTGGGATCAATGTCTTCAGGCAAGAATTTTCCTCTACCTTGCCTGTACTGAGACCAGTTGGTGAAATAGCAAACAAGCTTGAAAGCAGAACCTGTCGAAATGAGATAGTAGACGAAAGACATTTTGGTCTGTTCAGTTAATCACTCCTCCCAAGAAAATAAGATATTTCTGTAATAAGATTTATCTGTTTAATGACTTATTCCCAAACTAGCAAAATCAGGATATAATGAATTACAGTTCCCTAAAATCCCAACCATAACTGTCAATTGTAAGAAAGATAGTCTAATCTATCTGGAAGAAACTAAATTAAGAAATGTTGGTTTTATTATCATGATCAGCGACCAAAATTAAGTACTTATTTAAAACAGGATAAAAATAAATATAATAGAACATTAAAAGTATCCCAACATTCCTAAAATAAACAACTAATTTGCTAGCCTATTAAAACTATTTAGCAAATTACTAAAATACTTAAATTTTAATGCAGTAGTGACTAGTATATTATTTTAGGTTACTTAAAGGATCATTGGCAAAATACCCTGTTTCCCCCAAAATAAGACATCCCCTGATCATAAGCCCAATCGGGCTTTTGAGCGCATGGCAATAAGGTCAAGCTCTTATTTCAGGGTTCAAAAAAATATAAGACAGGGTCTTATTTTCAGGGAATAGAATAGAATAACAGAGTTGGAAGGGACCTTTGAGGTTTTCTAGTCCAACACCCTGCCCAGGCAACAAACTCTACACAACTTCAAACAAATGGTTATCCAACATCTTCTTAAAAATTTCCAGTGTTAGGGCATTTACAACTTCTGCAGGCAAGTTGTTCCACTTATTAATTGTTCTAACAATTAATAAACATGATAGGTGTTCTGTTCCCCAGGCATCTGGCTCCACTGGGAACAGGCGGATAAACTCTAGCAAACAGGTTTTCATACATATGATTTATTTGGGTATCCTCAAAATATAAATTTACTACAATGATGGTGCCCCGAGTTCGCACCAGTTCTATAGAACCAGTAGTAAAACCAGTGCGAGGCTCTGCCCATTGATGTGATCAAAATGCTTCTGAACATGCAAACCGGTAGTAAAGGTAAGTAAAACCCGCCCCTGATTTACTATCATGGTGACTCAAGGTGAGGTTCATCCTTATATTTTATAATCTGTCCCATTTCCTAGTGTAAAATGACGGTAGATCTGTCCCCCTGTTGAGAAAGCATGCTTCTCTCCTCCCTGGCAATTCATAATGGCTGGCTTTTGTTCTACACCCCAGTCAGAGAGCCTCAGTGGTCAATCAGACACACAGATGTGGCCACATGTCATGGACTACATTTCCCACAATGCAATCTCTTAAAGAGACAGCTCTTAATTCTTAGGTAACTAATTCACTATAATTGACCATCTGGGCAGCAAAGTAGGTATAAATGAATTTATCTATTTCTCACTATCTGTTATTTAAACTGTAAAAATATAAAATCACAATTTAAAAATTATACTGAAAAACTGTATAAGGTTCTAAACATAGTGAATTGGAATGGGAAGGAAACAGAATATGGCCACTCTCCTGGAGTTCTTTTCTGAAGTGTCCAATAGAAGGGGAAGAATAAAATCATCTGTTTCATTGTGACTACTTCTTAAAAGAGGCTTGGGTCAATTTAAATTTTTAGACCAATCTGAATAAAAAAAGACAATACAAGAGACACTGGGGGAATCATCCACTGGCATTGGGTGCATCATCATCGGGGTTCTATTTACTTGTTCTGTTATTTACTTTTTAACATTATTTCTTGTATGAAAACATTGATTGATTGATTGGTGTATTGATTGAATAACAATATCATTAAATAGTGGTATAATATAAAGCCGTGTAAAACACTTACATATTTTAAGATTATTTATCCAAAGCATTTATTAAAATGCACACATGCATGTACATATAACATTCATAAAAAAGATTTGGACAGGAAAATATGAATATTTAGGAAATGTCTAAAATATATCAAGGTTGGCTACCATGAGGGTGCTAATATGGAGAAACACAAATGGCAGAACTTCCAATACTGTAAATATCTTTCTAATGAAGTTGAACTTCGCAAAATTCTTTGTTCAGTATATGTTCCTGAAGAGAGAATTCTACCTATCAGAATGTGTTCTTCTCTGTTGCTTATTATTATTTTTCTGATTCCAGAAACGGTGTCTATTGGGTCCTCCACTTATCTACCTTTCTTCTTTCTATACCCACTTATAGGTTTGAGGGAATAATGCATCATATTTATTTAATATTTTTACTTATCATATTTATGTCTCACAAAAGTGACTCTATCTGGCATAAACAATTACTTGTCACTTGTTGTCCTGCTTATGGTTGGTGAATGTCTAAATCTAACTTCTCATGCTGCTTGGGCTCATGAAAAGTATCACCAACCTTCATGCTCTTTCCATTGTTGATTCCTTTATGGAATATTTTATTAGAGCCCAATAAATTGAGCTTTAATCTTTCCTATTTTCTCATGATTATTAGGAAATAAGATAGTACTATATGATTACTTACTGTAGTGAAGAACCAGCAAGACAGCTAAACCTAGATTAAAAAGAAAATAGAAAACAATTTAGCTGAGTAATATAGGCTCTTTGGATCTAAGATTATGATGTATAATATGATTCATATTTACTATCAATGCTTTTTTTATATTTTACTTTGAATACACCAGAAAACTGCTTGTATCTCTTTTGGTGGGGTACCAAAGGCAACTATATGTTGGCTCTGCAAGGTAGTCTGTAGACTAAAGAATTTAGTTCTTTAAGAATACTGTGGGCATATTTGATGAAAATTGTGGCATCCTGGTCAAAATATGTAAAAACTGAACTACACTTACATTACATTAGTAGTGCATGGTACAGGTGACACAGGTATGACTAATGCTGGTAATCTCTCTCTCTCTCTCCTTCCCTTCCCCTCCCCCCTCTCTCTCACACATGCACAAATAATGAAGTTAGAGAGCATGAATAGTGAAGTTAGAGTACACTTTTTATACAATGAAAAATAATAAGAACAAAAACTAAACTCATAGAAAGTATTGGTTTGTTAAACATGCATAGGAAGGTAGAAGTCTAACTGAAAGAGTACATCAGGCAGCAATAACTAAAACTTATGAAGTGCAGTGTGCTTTTATGTCAAGTAGGGGGTGTGCATACTTGATTTTTCCTCTTCAGCAGGTTGCTGGGAAATGTATGAAAGCAAACAGGAAACTTCATGCATTATTAATACAGTGAATGCATATAGGTGTGAATTATAGAACATTTTCCATAAAAGTGAAGTGAAGGCTGTTTGGTTGCTGAATGCAACAAGTATAAGTAAAGCAGGTAAGAAAGTAAATGGAATGCTTAGTGAATGCTACAACAATGAAAAAAGGATATATGATGTCTTTTGAGTTCTTTAATATATTTATGTCTGAGGAATCATTGGAGGAATGTTAGAACTGTGTTAGCCTGGGATTGAAATATATGTCTTCTTTTATATGCAGACAATTCTGTGATTGCAAACCTGCCTGATTTGTCGCAGATGTCAGATAACTACTTTATTTAAGGCAATGAGGCATAAGAATCTGAAATGAAATGTACTGATGACCCAAGCTCACAGGAAAAATTGTTTAATTTTTGCAATCGATTCATGTCCACATTTTAGAGCAAGTAAATGAATTGGTGTGTCATGTTGAAATCTGATGAGCAACTTCTAGTTCGGTTACTGTAGTGTAGTAGGTAATATGTGGTCTCTCTCTCTCTTTTAAAATTTGAAGAACTCATTTTTATTAATAGTTTAACATTCAACTAACAACCTTCCTTGACATTTAAAGTTTATTGTCACAAGTTGTTTACTTTTTTTTAAATAAAATATTTTTTATTGTAATTTTTTCTTTTCCGAAACACTAATACATAAACAAAACAGACAGTATCATTATTATAGACGTTGGATTAACAGTTCTTATGAAAACTACATTATACACATATAAATACATCTTCAACTTCCTTAAACATATTACCTATTTTTATTTCTGTTATCTATCCACCCATACCATTTTTCCCACACCGCATAATATTCTGAATTATTTTTATCTTTTGTGGTCTCTTATATGGAATGTTTGAGGAAAATAATGAAAATGGCTGTGTATACAAAATGTTTCTTCTTGTATAGCTAGTGAGAGTTGAGTAAGTCAGGAGAGAAATTATTGGAAGTGTGAGTTGAGTATGTCATGAAAAAATATAAAAGTTGGATACAGAAGAAATGGTTTACTTTCAAAAGGGTACATTCTTAGCCTCTGCAGGTCACTTCTGATCCTCTAATAATCTATTTTGCTGATCCAGAATCTCCCATATAAAAGGATTTCTGGGAATGAAATGGTTAACTGAAGGTAGCTCCACTTTTAGGTAACCACAACAAAATGAAGAGCCTTCCAAGTAGACTAGCTCTTTGTAATCTGTCTCTGGACAAGGAGAGGACTTGAGATCACTCACAAGTGCTCCTGGCAGTTGCTTCTTGTGATGAGACCTCAAGATAGCAGTCTCCAGAAGGTTTAGGACTCTGAGAGATGAGTGAATAAACATCTTGCTGAAGGTGTTGTCAGTGCCTTCAAAAGGTTAATGGATTTTCATACTCCCTTTTCAAATCAGTTTCAGAAATTGCTTGTTAATTGCCTTTCAGCTATTAGGAACATATTGATACGGTTTACAGCACTATGTGAGTTTATTATTATTATTATTATTATTTATTAAATTTATATACTGCCCTTCTCCTAGTGGACTCAGGGCGGTGTACAGCCAAGAATAAAAAGCACTCCAATACAAAATTTAAAATATTAATAAAAGAATTAAATAATTTTGGCCCAAAAAATTTAAAAACCCAATAGGCAATTAAAATTTAAAACCCATAAAACTTTAAGCTTAAAAAAAGGGGGGGGGGTTTACGCCAGCCCAGCTTGACAAAATAAAAAAGTTTTTAGGGCACGGCGGAAAGCCCAGAGATCAGGTATCGTACGGATCTCCGGGGGCAAATAGTTCCAGAGGGCTGGTGCTGCCACAGAGAAGGCTCTCCCCCTGGGTGTCGCCAGCCGACATTGCCTGGCTGACGGCACCCTGAGGAGTCCCTCTCTGTGGGAGCGAACTGGCCGGTGGGAGGCTATCGGTGGCAGAAGGCGGTCCTGCAAGTACCCAGGCCCTATGCCATGGAGCGCTTTAAAGGTGGTCACCAACACCTTGAAGCGCACCCGGAAGACCACCAGAAGCCAATGCAGCTCACGCAGGAGAGGTGTCACATGGGAGCGCCCCCTTGTTCCTATAATCCTCTGCGCTGCCGCATTCTGCACCAGTTGGAGCTTCCGGGTGCACCTCAAGGGGAGCCCCATGTAGAGAGCATTGCAGTAGTCCAGGCGGGATTATCACAGGTTTACATCAATCCTTAGCAAAAGCTGTTTTAAAATACAAGTTTAAAAACTTTTAAAAAGTATATTTTAGAATAAACAATATTGTTTGTTTATTCTATTGTTTATTCAATTGTTTAAAAGGATGTTAGAATTTGGCTTTTGGAAAGTTATAAACAGACTAAGGATCTAAATAGATTGTAAATAAAACTTTGAAATTAATTATAAAAATCTTTCCCATGGGAAAATGCTTTCATTTTTGAATTTTTATTATTAATTTAAGTTCAAGGTGACTCTTTAAAGAATCATCTCTCTTTTTTAAAAAAAAAAAGTGATAAGATTAGATTTTGAAGGTTGAACACTAGAGGGAACCAAAAGAAAGTAAAGATTGCAATTATAGAACACTTAAATTTGACTTACTAACGTAAAACAAAGCAAAAACATTGGACATATTTGTCTATGGAGATTCTCAATCATCCAGGTCATAGTTGTCCCAAAGAAACTGAAGAAACTTCTTGGATGAGAAGCGAAATGTCTTCAAAGAAAAACCAGAAAATCCAGTTGCCTCTTGAAAAAGCAATCCCAATCCCAATCTTTGGGATTGGTCACTTTGAAGGATATTTTTGAAACAAGGACCCAGTTAATTTTAAGAGTGTCTGCCTCTAAAGATAAACTGGCTTCGAAATGTTATAAAAGAGGAACAAGTTTTACCTGACAAAATTCAAACTGATCTGAAAGTGTATTTTAAAATGACAGGCTACAGGAATGATATAGGGTCGTGATGGCGAACCTATGGCACGCGTGCCACAGGTGGCACGTGGAACCAAGTCACCTGGCATGCCGGCTCAGCTCTCAGCCTCAGCCTCTGGAGGTTGGGGACAGCAAAAAAGCCACTTCCTGTCTAACCGAAAGTTGGAAAACGGGCCCTTTCGGGCCTCCAAGGGGGTTGGGAAGGCTGTTTTCGCTCTTCCCAGATGCATAGAAAGGATCTGGAGCCAGGTGAGAAAGAAAAACGGGCCTACTGGGCAGGGGTTGCGTGCGCATGCGCGGGGTGGGGCACATATAATTATGGGTGTGGGCACACACGCACGCGAACCTCCCCCACCCACCCCTTCCTGGCACGCGATGGCAAAAAGGTTAGCCATCATTGATATAGGGGAAAAAATGCTACACTGGACGCAGAAAAGAAACCAGATGATATCTTAATAATTAAAAGGTATATATAAGTAACAAATTAAGAGAGTGGCCTGGATAATTTTCCTATACTGAATTTACAAAAAAGGCTGGTTAAAGAAGTTTGTAAAAAGGGACAAAAAAAATAATTAAAAAGAAATCAAGTTCTAAAATATTCTTTCAAAAGACTAAAGATTAAGATTGCTAAAAGTAAAAGGAAGGAAGATAAAGTTGATTGGTTTGATCAAGGTTAAAATAGATATGTTGTTACATCTTGTAAATCTTAACTGACTGTTGGTGATCAGTACTTAACAACAAGGCTTTATGTACTTGTTTATAGACAAGAGATGAGATATGGAAAGAAGAGATCATTTGTTGCATTTTAAGAGAAGATGATAAGTTACTAAAATTGTTTATATATTTATTTATATAAATATGTTTACACATTCCATCCTGTTGGGATGAAGGGAGAACACATTTCTTTATATGCTTCTTTTTTTTTAACTCTATTTTTACTTTTCTATTCTTTTTTAGTTTGCGTTAGCATTTATCTTTTTAATTGAAACTTTAAATACAGATATCTCCCACACACAATAATGGCAGTAATCAGTCCTCATCACAGTTACTGAAAACCTAATCTCCTTGATGCTATCCCTGCAAACCTGAATGAGAACCTGATTATCAATCCAGATAGAATAAAGAAGATCAAAGAAGCAAGAACTACATAGATTTTACTTGAATTCTAGTCTGGGATAAATACAAAATTATGAAAACTGTTACAGGAATTTCTCAGCGTTTCTCACAGTGAACTAATTAAGACAGAGTATCTTTGAATGCTTTCCCCCAGATTCCTATCTACCTGAGCTAAGTTGCTGCTGGCAAAATAAACTGTCAAGTGACTCACCCGTTATCTCTTTATTCTCTTCTATTCCTTTCCCAATTTCCCTACAATCTCTCATACTGGTGTATAGACCTACCAAAGTGTTCTTATTGTACCAAGGATCCTATAGTAGAATCCTATGATTCCTGCACCAGGAAGGAGAAGAAGTAGCACAAAAAGCTTTTTGCCCATATTTTTATAATCTATGGAATCTTGGATGCTTCATCATTAGAACTTTGCAAGACAGAGTTGTGCAGATTGACCTCCCTAGAAGAAATCAGACAAGCTATGCTACTACCATTGCTAATGGTGAACCTCAACCTAGAAATATATTGGGATAATTTTTCTCCTTGAAAATTGCACTGAAATAACCCTACAGGTTACAACACAAATAAGAGAAAGACTTTGAAAAGGCCATTTGTAAAGTTCAACTTCAGTTCCTTATTAAAGATACTGAGATACTGCAGTCATGTGTTTCCTGGGCATCTTGTCACTATACTTTTTCCACTATTCCAATGATAGAAACAGATTTGAAAGCACAAACCTGTTAAAATGTGGCCTTTATGATAGAAATACTTATTTAGAGTAAATTAATATATCTTTCGATGAATTTTATATAGAAAAAGTATTCTGCATAGTTGCACAGAAGCATAAATAAGTTGATAAATAAGTTAACACAGCATCAGCATCCAACATACAAACATGTTATTGAATCTAAGCTTACCAGTCCAAATAATAGCTCGACCCATTCTGAATACAGATGATGTCCAGTCCTCTATTTGCAGAGAAGTAGATTTTTGTGTTTAGCTGTGTGCTGTATATATACCAGTTTAACACCAACAGAGTACGTTGCTGCAACAGGATATCCTGGATGGCCTCTTGCCATTAACATTGCAACATTGCATCAGCCGGTTCACTCCCACAGAGAGGGCCTCCTCAGGGTGCCGTCAACCAGACAATGTTGACTGGCGACCCCCAGGGGGAGAGCCTTCTCTGTGGTAGCCCCCACCCTCTGGAACGATCTTCCTCCAGAACTGAGAACAATTGCCAACCTCCAGACTTTTCGTCGGGCTTTGAAGACTTATCTTTTCCAGCTTGCCGGACTTGCCTGATCCCTTCTATTTTAAAATTTTTTAGAGTTGATTGATCTATTTTAATATTTATTCTGTTTTAAATTTTCAGCCTAATTTATATTTGTTTTTAGTATGATTTTAACTTTTATGTATTGGTTTTTTAGTGGCTGTTCACCGCCCTGAGTCCGTCAGGAGAAGGGCGGTATATAAGTCTAATTAATAAATAAATAAAATAAATAAATAAAATGACAATCACAATGAGAAAGCAATTTCATGACAGTCATTAGTATTGCTATGGATACATAACAGTTTTGGTGCTAAAAAAGCAAAGGTCAAGGCACTAAAGAATGAACATTCCTGATTCTCAGAAAATACAGGAAAATTGAGCAAAAATAGAAATCTGGGACAAATGCAAAAGCTGTAATCAATTTCTGTTCTTACTAGAAATGTATCCTATATCTTAAACAGCTCTAAAGACCTTTTAAAGATCAGTTTGCTGGCCTTGCTGTTGACTGAACTGAAAACATTTTTAAAATCTTTTTTGAATTATTTTGCTGTCATCTGACTATGAGCTATTTGTCATAGCCAAATAATAAAAATTTTGACATAGTGAATTCAGGGCTTATGTATGTACAGTATATATGTGCATATGGAGGTATAGTACACACAGACACAGTCAATATTGATCAGTTCTTGTGATCTGCAAGTGCCCAATAATCCACACTGATGGGTTTTTTTTTTTTGCTTTTTTGGTTATCATTAGGCTGAAAAACATAACCCTCATGTAGAAGTCTCAAAACATGGGATTTTCTCACTGCTGAGTTAAAGAGCTCAAGTCAGAAAACTATAGGATCATTAATTGGTTGTCCTCAACTAGTCTCTGTTCTGCTTCTAAAGCTTCTGTTTTGCACCCTTGCCAGATGGAGGAAATCCAATGCAGCATGTGAAAGGGCTGTTAAACCAGGTTGTCAGTTAAATCCTTTGGTGTTGCTACTCTGCTCTTTCTCCATGTTGCTTCTGATAATAAACTACCTGCCAAACACAATACTGATATGATTGGTGGAGGATTCTAACAGATGCTTGGGCTTAATGGATCTGTTAAAACCCATCTGTTAAAAGCAGGTACTGGTCCCTAGCCAAGCAACACAGGTGAGGCTTGCCTAGTAAACAGGAAAATGCTGCTGCTTTATTAGGTAGCTCTCCCTCTCATTACAGATAAGCTTCTGAGGTTGAAGCTGATCCACAGGGTGATGAAGGTTGCCCAATAAAATAGGAGTTTTCCCCTCTGCTTCTCTGTACAGTGTTTCCCAACTTCAAACGATTTGTAAAACAGTGCAGGTGCCTGGTAAATTAGAAAATCCATTTCCTACCTCTCTTCTACAGTCACAATATAAGCCTAAGATTGAAAATCAGGCTCGTCTGATGTTATATATTTTCTATCCTGCTCTATGGAGTAGAGAGTTGGTCTCTGACAGAAAGCCACTTGAAGAGACTATCAAATGTGGGTTTACAGGTGGCTGTTATGTATAAGCTGGGTTGACAAAATCACAAATGAGGAGGTGAAAAGCTGCCTGGGAACGCCAAAGGAAATCATCAAAACCATTAAAAAATGGAAGTTAGAATATTTCGGACATGTGATGCGACATCCGAAAAAATACAGCATACTTCACTTAATCCTCCAGGGAAAGATAGAAGGCAAACGAGTTCCAGGCAGAAGAAGAACACCATAGCATCAAAATCTGAGGGACTGGTTGGACAAAACAGGGATCACTAACATGATCGCCAATGTCCAATGACAGATATGACACAAGAAGGTTTCCTATCATAAGAATCAGATGTTGTTTATAGATAATCCCCAGAGTGGCAAAAACTAGCTGGAAAAGGAGGAAGGTCTCTTTTTTTCTCACTGAACAGCCCTTCCCTCATCCTACTTATAGATAGTATACAAGGTGGCATTCTGCTATCCAGAATGGCACTGGTAAAGAGTTCTCAGAATCAAAAAAGGGTGGTGTTTATGCTCATGCCAATATAAAGAGACATTAGACGCTGATCTTACTTGCCTCTCTGAAAGTTCCTTGACTTTAAAAAAGTTTTTCCCTGTCCATTCGTGACCGATTCTGGGGACCGATTCTCCCTCCTAGTCGAGGGAGCCAGTATATATGACCAACATGACTATACACCGAGGGGCATGGAATGCCGTTACCTTCCCAGTGATATCTATTTATCTACTTGCATTTTCATACTTTCAAACTGTTAAGCTGACTTTAATACCATTCAAGTAGCAGGCCCTTTCAGGTTTATAAGGATCCAAATGACTTCCAGCTCTCCTAACTATAATAAAAATGAAATATAATAATGCATGAAATCAAGACATGACCAAATAATAAAAAAGACACCCCCTCATATTATTTGAACATTTTAAAGTTTATAGTGTTTTAAAATTGAGCTTTCTTTTGAGCATGATGCTCAGGTTAAATTGCTATCTGGACTTGAACCTCTGACTGGGTCTGGTGTTATGTTTGCACCTGCAAACAGACATGCACAGATATGAACTCCACTGACATCAGGATGAAGAAAAGTACAATGGAAAAATTTTCACAGAAACTGAAGACCTGTGCACTGTTGGTCTTAATTTGCCAGAAAGGCAACCATGTTTTACAAACTGTCTATGTTTTCCCACTAGGGATTTAGACCAGTAATCAGTATGCATTTCTCCATGCCTATTTACTGGCAGGATGCAGAGTTACAATCACACAGAGATCCCGGAACCTTCCTGGAGATTTCCCTTTTTTTTTTTTATTTGATTTATATGCCGCCCTTCTCTGGAGACTCAGTGCGGCTTATAATGCATTAAGCAATAGCCTTCATACTTTTATATATATTTATACAAAGTCAGCTTATTGCCCCCACAAACTGGGTCCTCAATTTACCCATCTTAGAAAGGATGGATGGCTGAGTCGACCTTGAGCCTGGTTAGGATTGAACTCACAGAATTACAGGCAGCTGGATGTTAATTGCTGCCTTTAGTAGGAGGCATTAGGCTCCTTTAATTAAATTAGTGGAGAAAGCACAGTAGTTTCCTTAATTTAAAGTATTAAAGTATTAAAGTAGCAAGGAAGCATCAGCAATGACACACCTTTTGTACTAGGGATTTCACAAGTCTTTTAGCTTGGCTACCTTTTCTAGAACAAAACTGGAAAAGCCAAACCAGGGCATTTGAATAATGGCCAAAGAAAAATGAACAGCATGGATTTTAAATAGCAGAGAGCAAGATAACATTTCCCTTGACGGAAATCTCAGTAAGGGAGGTGAAGGGTAATGGAATTAGCTATCAATTACTTTGTCTTTTATCAAAGTTGAAAAATGATTTGCCTAATCTATTCCTTTCTGGCCACATGAGAAGGGTGACTTGAACACATCCAAGAAGAAAGTGTGGCAAAATAAAGATCATTGCACCATACAATGAATTGTATAATATTAGCAGGCTATTATGTAAGATACACAATGGAAAAATCCACTAATGCATTGTTGAATAATAGTCTGAAAGAAGGGACTAATTCCATGCTGTGTGATGGAAAGGGATGGAGAGGTGCAAGAGGATGAAGTTGTTCCTCATAACAGGGAACAACCCATAGATATGATTCATCTGTCTTTGTAAAAGGATTTGGAGAGGCAGTTTGGAGAGGCAGTATTTAATCATCATCTGGAATATGGGCACAATGAAGAAGGTGGACAGAACTGGCCCCAAGTAGCATCTTCATGAACCATTTTCTAAATCAGGGCTGTCCAACATTGGCAACTTTAAGACTTGTGGACTTCAACTCCCAAAATTCCCAGTGATATCTATTTATCTACTTGCATTTTCATACTTTCAAACTGTTAAGCTGACTTTAATATCATTCAAGTAGCTGGAAGAGCAGTCCAGTCTATATACCTATGATAAAACTACAGTGCTGTGTTGCTTACATGCAATGGACAACTTTGTTAAAGAACAGCTCAACTAACAGCTTAATAGAACAGTTAAGAATATTTTAAGTTATCTCATTATAGGTTGGGGATGATATGAGAGCAATTTATGAAGACATTTTTTTTGGGGGAAAGAATTGCCGGCACATGTTTCTGTAACAATTAAACACAAGTGAAGAAAGGTCTACTTATAAATATAAGGAAAGGGATGAATTATGAGACAATGCTAACATTGTATAAAGATTATCTGGTCCACACTGTGTTGCATATAACACTGTATGCAACACTGTTTTGCATATAGATACCATACCAAAGATAACAGGCAGTGAAATAAGCATGGCTGGAAGAAAGCAATTTTATGCCAAGAAGTGTGAATGTACACTGTGGTGACTGTTTGCATCCACAAAGAAACATAAGCTTCCTTGTTAGCATCCCATCATCCCACTATCTTAGATCTAAACCAGAGGTGGGTTTCGGCAGGTTCTGACCAGTTCTGGAGAACCGGTAGCAGAAATTTTGAGTAATTTGGAGAACCGGTAGTTCTGACTGGCCCCGCCCTCATCTATTCTTTGCCTCCCAAGTCCCAGCTGATCAGGAGGAAATGGGGATTTTGCAATAACCTTCCCCTGGATTGGGGAGGGAATGGAGATTTTACAGTATCCTTCCCCTGCCATGCCCACCAAGCCATGCCCACCAAGCCGTGCCATGCCTACCAAGCCACACCCACAGAACCAGTAGTAAAATTTTTTGAAACCCACCACTGATCTAAACTTTATACTTTGTAGTGCTCTATAAATAATTTCAAACTCCTCAAGCAGAATCATTCATTGTACCAAGAGAAAAATCAGACAACTTGTCCTTGGAGTGACTATTTAGCATCCCAACTTTAGCCAGCGTTGTTGAGAATGGAATTATAGGCTTACTGCATGGCATTTGATAGCCAAGTTCCAACATCTTTTTATGCTAATGCAAAATGAAAAAAATTATTAAGCATATTATATATACACACAAACTCATTTTTTCTGCATTTTCCTTTTCAATGTAGCCATCAGGTTCTCCTTAGTGATACACTTAGAGGTTGGGATAACCTTGACTGCAGAAAGAGGAAATCAGTTTGACAGAAACTGGAACCACTCTGTTTGAATTTGTGGAAATTTAAATTAACCCTTACAACTACAGGTAATCCTCAATTTGACCACAATTGACCCCCAAAATTTATGTTGCTAAGTGAGAAATTTGTTAGGTGAGTTTTGCCCCATTTTATGACTTTTCTTGCCCCATTTGTTAAGTGAATCACTGCAGTTGTTACATTAGTAACAGGATTGTTAAGTGAATTTGATTTCCCCATTGACTTTGCAAGTCAGAAGGTTGCAAAAGGAAATCATATGACCGTGGGACATTGCAACCATCATAAATGTGAGTCAGTTGTCAAGAATCTGTAAATCACATGACCCTGGGGATACTGCAATGTCATAAATGTGAAAAATGGTCCCAAGTCACTTTTTTCAGTGCCATTGTAACTTTGAACGGTCACTAAGCGAATTGTGCCGGTGCCTGGAGGCTGTGAGGATCTGGATGGGAGTCAACAGGATTAGACTTAACCCAGATAAGACCGAATGGCTCTGGGTATTGCCCCCTAAAGACTATGTCGATTGTCCATCCTTGATCCGAGGGGGGGAAGAGAAATTGTCCCCCTCAGAACGGGCTCACAATTTGAGTGTCCTTCTAGACTCACAGCTGAGACTGGAACAACATCTGACAGCTGTAGCTAGGAGGTCCTTTGCACAGGTTCGTCTGGTGCACCAATTGCAACCCTACTTGGATCAGGAGGCTCTCCTCACAATCACTCATGCCCTTGTCACCTCACAGTTGGATTATTGCAACATGCTCTACATGGGGCTACCCTTAAAAAGTGTTCGGAGATTACAGTTGGTCCAGAATGCAGCTGCGCAAGTTATAGTGGGTGTGCCAGATATATCCACAGTACACCAATTCTCCGTGAGCTGCACTGGCTCCCTATTGGTCTCCGGGTGCAATTCAAGGTGTTGGTCATTACCTTTAAAGCCCTATATGGCTCAGGGCAAGGCTATCTTCAAGACCACCTTCTACCACATAGCTCCCAGCTACCAGTAAGATCCCACAGAGTCAGTCTCCTCCGGGTCCTGTCAGCTAAACAATGTCGGCTGGCGGGCCCATGGGGAGGGCCTTCTCTGTGGCTGCCCCAGTTCTCTGGAACCAATTACCTCCTGAGGTCCGGACTGTCCCTACCCTATTGGCCTTCTGCAAAGCGGTGAAAACCTGGCTCTTCCGGCAGGCCTGGGGCCGTTGATCTCGTTATAAATTATTTATTTATTTATTTATTTATTTATTTATTTATTTATTTATTTATTTATTTATTTATTTATTTATTTATTTATTTATTTATTTATTTATTTATTATATTTATTTATTTGATAATGATCTTGTGAGACCCGGCCACGAAAAGAAGTGCATGTGTTTTAACTTTTTAAAAGTTTTTAATGTTTTAATGTTTTTCTTCTTAACATTTTTTATGGGATTGTTTGCATTGTTTTATTCTTTGTTGTAAGCCGCCCAGAGTTCCTTGGGAGTTGGGTGGCATAGAAATGCGACAAAATAAATAAATAAATAAATAAATGTTGTACTACCTGTATATTGCTAGATGCTCTGTGCAGGCCCTTTCAGGTTTATAAGGATCCAAATAACTTCCAGCTCTCCTAACTATAATAAAAATGAAATATAATAATGCATGAAATCAAGACATGACCAAATAATAAAAAAGACACCCCCTCATATTATTTGAACATTTTAAAGTTTATAGTGTTTTAAAATTGAGCTTTCTTTTGAGCATGATGCTCAGGTTAAATTGCTATCTGGACTTGAACCTCTGACTGGGTCTGGTGTTATGTTTGCACCTGCAAACAGACATGCACAGATATGAACTCCACTGACATCAGGATGAAGAAAAGTACAATGGAAAAATTTTCACAGAAACTGAAGACCTGTGCACTGTTGGGCTTAATTTGCCAGAAAGGCAACCATGCTTTACAAACCGTCTATGTTTTCCCACTAGGGATTTAGACCAGTAATCAGTATGCATTTCTCCATGCCTATTTACTGGCAGGATGCAGAGTTACAATCACACAGAGATCCCGGAATCTTCCTGGGGATTTCCCTTTTTTTTTTTTGATTTGATTTATATGCCGCCCTTCTCTGGAGACTCAGTGCGGCTTACAATGCATTAAGCAATAGCCTTCATACTTTTATATATATTTATACAAAGTCAGCTTATTGCCCCCACAAACTGGGTCCTCAATTTACCCACCTTAGAAAGGATGGAAGGCTGAGTCGACCTTGAGCCTGGCTAGGATTGAACTCACAGAATTACAGGCAGCTGGATGTTAATTGCTGCCTTTAGTAGGAGGCATTAGCCCCCTACGCTACTCAGGCTCCTTTAATTAAATTAGTGGAGAAAGCACAGTAGTTTCCTTAATTTAAAGTATTAAAGTAGCAAGGAAGCATCAGCAATGACACACCTTTTGTACTAGGGATTTCACAAGTCTTTTAGCTTGGCTACCTTTTCTAGAACAAAACTGGAAAAGCCAAACCAGGGCATTTGAATAATGGCCAAAGAAAAACAAACAGCATGGATTTTAAATAGCAGAGAGCAAGATAACATTTCCTTTGATGGAAATCTCAGTAAGGGAGGTAAAGGGTAATGGAATTAGCTATCAATTACTTTGTCTTTTATCAAAGTTGAAAAATGATTTGCCTAATCTATTACTTTCTGGCCACATGAGAAGGGTGACTTTAACACATCCAAGAAGACAGTGTGGCAAAATAAAGATCATTGCACCATACAATGAATTATCTGCATACATGGCTATTATGTAAGATACACAATGGAAAAATCCACTAATGCATTGTTGAATAATAGTCTGAAAGAAGGAACTAATTCCATGCTGTGTGATGGAAAGGGATGGAGAAGTGCAAGAGGATGAAGTTGTTCCTCATAACAGGGAACAACCCATAGATATGATTCATCTGTCTTTGTAATAGGATTTGGAGAGGCAGTTTGGAGAGGCAGTATTTAATCATCATCCGGAATATGGGGACAATGAAGAAGGTGGACAGAACTGGCCCCAAGTAGCATCTTCATGAACCATTTTCTAAATCAGGGCTGTCCAACATTGGCAACTTTAAGACTTGTGGACTTCAACTCCCAAAATTCCCCAGCTAGACTAATTCTCTCCCCAGCCAGGGGAATTCTTTCTTCTTTCTCTTTATTCCATTTACTTTTTGGACTGAGACCCTGGAAGATCCAAATAAACTGGCCTAAACAAAAGTTGTTTATACTTTCTTCAATGTTAGCAAACTATCACCCAAGTATAAAATTATCCTAGATGATAAAGTAAGACTACGAAATATGAAAATGAACAGAGTAGAGATAAAGTTGTCAACAAGAGAAAATTATTGTAGGCTTCCGGCGGCGTCCTCGTCGTCGCTGGGCAGCTTTTTTTATGGCCGCCGGCTTCGCCGATTGTTAGAGCCGCTTTGCGATCCGCAAGCGGCTTGAAAATCCTCCCTTCGGGTTGGAAGGGAGGACAGAGCCGGTGGGGACAGGTTGAGCCCCCAGAATTGTCGCCAGGGTCCTTTCTTTGCCCTGGAAGGTGTTCTGTGTGAGGGCTCCCTTTCCAGCCCACCGAAGCTCCGATCGGCGAGGGACCTCTGTCTTCAGACGGAGCGAGACGACGAAAGCAACTCCACCTCTGATAATCTACAGTTCCTCTGAAACTAAAGAACCTGGTGAGATCTGGACTTTCTTCTAAGAAGCTAAGTATTTTTAAAGACTTTTAAAAAAAATCCTCAGTTTAAGCCTCTGAGTGAAAGTGCTTGGAAAATGGCATCTGGCTAAAACGGAGGAAGTGAAAGTGAAAAGAGAAAGTGTTAATTAACAGTTTGACTGCCAGTAAGTGAAGGAAATATACTTGCAAGAATTCAAATTGGAAACCTTAGTGATTTGACTCCTTTTCTGCAAAACTGGGGAGGACAGGAAAAGGAGGAAAAGGAGGAAGATTTTCTTTTTTTCAGAGACTGAGATCCTGTTCTGGGATGGCTTCAAAAAAAGCAGGGGGAGATTCCCCCACACACCAGACAAAGGAAAAGTCAGCTAAGCCACAAGCACAGGTTCAGAGTCAAATTCAAGAAAGTGGGAATGAGGATTTGAAAGTTTTTATAGCTAACTTTATAACTAACTCATTAGGAGAGCTTACTGGAAAAATAAATAAATTGGATGAAAAGATGGAAAAAAACCAAATGGAAATGAAGGAGTGGGTTAAGGAAAAAAGTGACAAGTTAAATCAGAATGTAACTAAAGTAGTAGCTGCTTTTACAGATGCCTTGTTGGTGGTGGAGAAAAAAGTGGATGATTTAAATCTGGAAGTGGAATCTAATAAGAAGGATGCAGATGAGAGAATTTTTAAAGTTGAGGTGAAAAATCAGAGAATAGAAGATAAAATCACTATGATGCAATTTCAGTTTATGGAGTTCGCTTTAAGATTGAGAGGACTAAGAGAAAATAACAGAGAGAATTTGAGGGCAGCTTGTGTGGAAGTACTGGCTAAGATTTTAAAAATTGAACCTGACTTAATTGGCAACAGAGTTGACAAGATTTACAGGGTTAATTCTCGTGTGGCAAGACAAAGGAATTTGCCTAGAGATGTTGTGATTTACTTTACTGATAGAAGGCTGAGAAATGAAATTTTGCAAAATTCCTTCCACACCACTGTTCAACATGAGGGTAGCCAAATTGGTGTTTTTAAAGAGTTACCACCCAAGATGTTAAGAGATCGGAAAGACTATGGTTTCTTGGTAAATGAATTGAAAAAGCGCCAGATTCCATTCAGATGGGATGCTCCTGTTGGCATCATTTTGAGATATGAGAATGTAAGATATCGCATTAATTCGGTGGAAAAAGCAGAATATTTCTATCATAATGTTCTTAAAAAAATTTCAACACCCTCATGCTCATCCACACTCTTATCTGCAGAAGGAATTTCTAAAGACAAGGATTTTGAAGAAGGCAGTCAAGAATTGATTAGGCAAAAAGAACGACAGGCAATCCGAGAAATAGCAAGGGAAGAACTACTAGGAGCAGTAGGTGGTTTCTCAGAGGATTTCTTTGCAGATCTCCCAGAGCCTAAAATAAAGCACCCCAGAGCTACAAGAGAGGTGGATCTGGACCTTGAATTGTTGTCGCAAGAACCAAAAGATCAACGTATAACTAGTGCAGCAGAGAAGCAAAGACTAGAGAAACAAAAGCAGCAAAGGTCCATGATGCCACAAGAAGAGAAGGGAGCAAATGGGAAGATACAGAAATCTGAAGCAGTGGGAGGGGTGAGACCAAAGACCTCTGCTGTTGAACAGGGTCTTAGGCAATTGCTCAATACGCTTCAAGAATCCTCAAATGACAGTTAGATTTTTATCATGGAATGTGAATGATTTGAATTCCCCACACAAAAGAAGGAAAATATTTCACTATTTGAAGCAGTACAAAAATGATGTTGTTTGTTTGCAAGAAACACACATTAGAACCCAGGACCAAAAATACTTGACAAATCCAAAACTTGGACTACATTTTATGTCTTCTAGTTCCGTAAAAAGGAATGGAATAGTTTTGTATATTTCTAAAAGAATACCAGCTAAACTGGTAGAGTCGGATGATGAAGGAAGATATATTGCAGTTGAAATAAATATACAGAATGCTTCAATGCTTTTGATTGGAATTTATGCCCCAAACCAACAGCAGGAATTTTTTTTACAAATTATTGAATGCTAAAATATTGCAGTGGAATTATAAGTCTTTTCTGATCATGGGAGACTGGAATGGTGTGATTGATACAACTCTTGACAAGAAGACTTTGGCTAAGAGGGGGAATAAACTACCACAGACTTTTTTGCATTGAAAGAAGAATTAGAATTGAAGGATGTATGGAGAATTCACCATCCGAAGGAATTGGACTTTACATTTTTTTCTGATAGACATAAATCTTTCTCTAGGATTGATTTTATGCTGGTTACTTCTGATTTACTTACTAAAGTGGTCAAGACCAAGATGTTTCCTAGAACTTTAACGGATCATAGTCCGGTATGGGTTGAGATGGACTTTGGTAAGAGGGAGAGAAGATCTTGGAGAATGAATGAGAATTTATTTAGATATGAGAAGAATATTGTGGACCTTAAAAAACATGTTAAGGAATTTTTTCAAATGAATTTGAATAAGGGTACACCTATTGAAGTCGTCTGGGATGCAAGCAAGGCTTATATGAGAGGTGTACTGATTTATATGAACTCTAAGTTTAAGTCATCATGACAAAAGATAAGAATAGAATTGGAGTCAGAAATAAAGGGAAAAGAACAACTGCATATTAAAAATCCGACTGATGAGAAACTACAGCAAACTATAAAATTTCTGAAAGAACAATTTCAAATGCTGATGGCTGACCAGACGGCAACCAATTTGCAATTTGCCAAACATAATACTTTTTGTAATGCCAATAAACCTGGTAGATGGTTGGCCTACATGTTGAGAAAGCAACAAAGTTCTCGAATAATTGATACTATTGAGTATAAAGGTAAACAAGTTTTTCAACAGAGTCTAATACATCAAGCTTTTTTAGATTATTATTCTAAATTATATCATGCAGATAATATTAAAAAGATCTTATTGATGAATATCTCGAGAAGAAGAGAGTTACAAAAATTCCAAGTGAACAAAAGGATAGATTGAATCAAGTTATAATGCATGAAGAGATTATATTCGCAATAAAAAAACTGAAATTAGCTAAAGCTCCTGGGACGGATGGTTTGACAGCAGTATATTATAAAACTTTACAATCAGAACTGGTTGAGCATCTTAAGGACTTGTTCTGTAGTATATAGCAGGGGGGAAAAATACCCCCCTCATGGAAGACGGCCTTTATCTCACTGATACCAAAGGAAGAGGGTTCTACAAAACCAGAAAATTTTAGACCAATATCTCTCCTGAATACGGATTACAAAATTTTTGCAAAAGTATTAGCCAACAGATTGATGCCAGTTATCCAAGAGGTGATTCACGATGATCAAGCAGGTTTTATAGAAGGCAGATATATGAAGGACAATGTGAGGCAACTTATAGACTTATTGGAATATCTTGAAAAAAATAAACAGATCTCTGCGGTGTTGGTGTTTTTAGATGCCGAAAAGGCCTTTGATCGGGTCAACTGGGATTTTCTAAAAAAGACTTTGCTTAAAATGGATTTTGGGGACCAGTTTATACAAGCGATTTCAGCAATCTACCAAGAACGGACTGCACAAATTGTGATTAATGGGAGTTTAACCACCAATTTTCATATACAGAAAGGAACTAGACAAGGCTGTCCGTTATCCCCATTGTTATTCATTTTAACTTTAGAAGTGTTGTTGAATTCTCTACGGGACTCCAACAATTTGAATGGAATAGTTGTAAGACAAAAAGATTACAGAACAAAAGCATTCGCAGATGATCTGGTTGTTACCCTAACACGACCTTTGGAATCAATCATCCAGATGAAAAACATCATTGAGGAATACGGTTTGGTCTCAGGTTTTAGACTGAACCAGAAAAAGACTAAGATGGTAGTTAAAAATATGTTGGAACCACAAAGGACTGAATTGGAAAGGTTGGCAGGCTTTGAAATAGCTACAAAGGTGAAATATCTAGGGGTTCAGGTTGCAGCTTCTAATATAAAACTTTTTCAAAATAATTATGAGGAATTGTGGTACAAGATTCAAAAGGATCTTGAAATATGGAAGAAACTGCAACTATCTTTACTTGGCAGAATAGCAGCTATTAAGATGAACGTTCTACCTAGATTTTTGTTTTTGTTTCAAATGATTCCAGTGCTCAAAAGTGATAAGATACTGATGGAATGGCAAGCAAGTCTAAACAAATTTATTTGGAATGGGAAAAAACCGAGAGTCAAACTTAAAATAATGCAAGATGTTCGCGAAAGAGGTGGCCTCAAAGTTCCAAACGTACGTTTATACTATGAAGCTGCTGTGTTGACACATGTGGGTGATTGGTTTGGTACAACGAAAACACAAATTCTGAATATAGAAGGTCATGACTTGGACTTTGGTTGGCATGCATACTTATTCTATGAAGACAAGCTGGATAAGGTATTTAAAAGTCATATATTGAGATATGCCCTGATAAGAGTTTGGAAGAAGCACCAGCTTAAATTGGATTATAAAATACCTTTGTGGTTGGATCTTGGGCAGATTATGCCGAATATAAAGTCACTCGGGGGGATTTTATATAAAGAGATGCTTTTTAATGATGGGGGCAGATGGAGTCTGAAACCTTTGAAAATTCTGTTGGAAGAAGGGACGAAATTAACTTGGTTGCAATACCTTCAACTTCAAGCGAGATGGAGAGAAGATCAGAAAACTGGACTAATGCTACATGAAGAAGATTTGGTGACTCAGATAAAATGTAAAGGGCCGATGCATATTAAGCGGGTGTACAATTTATTGCTAAAAAGAGATTCAGAGGGTGAATTAGTTAAAGACTGTATGATAAAGTGGGCACAAAATTTTGCAGAACCAGTAATGTTGGAAACATGGGAAAAGATTTGGGTCCAGAATGTTAAATTTACACAAGCACAGAACCTGAGGGAAAATTTTTATAAAATGTTTTACAGATGGCATTTAGATCCCAAAAAATTATCATGTATGCATCCAAATGTTCAACCTAAATGTTGGAGGTGTGATTGTTCGGATGCAACATATTTTCATATTTGGTGGACGTGTAGAAAACTGAAAGCATTTTGGATTAAACTTTGGTGGGTTATGCAGAATGTTTTGAAAAAGAAGCTTCAATTTTCTCCGCAGCTTTTTTTGTTGGGAATAGTTAAGGACTGCTCACCGAGTGAAACAAGATTGATTTTATATATGATTACTGCAGCTAGACTACTGATTGGTCAATATTGGAAAAAAGATAGAGGAATGGGTATTGAAGATGGCTAATTTTGCAGAAATGGCTAAGATTTCTGCATACCTAAAAGACAGGACCCATGAAGCCTTTGTTAGGGAGTGGAAGAAATGGGTAGAGTGTATGCGGAACAAATATCAAATTAAGAGGTTTCAACCAGTATTTGATTCATAATTATTCTATTAAATATTTGAAGTCATATTGTTATTATGTTATATATCTATATTTACCATATTAACATTTAGAAAAATTTATAATGTTAAAAATAAGTATATATACCTGATAAACTAGTTTTATTTTATTTAATGTTAAAACTTATGATGTATTATTTGCACTTTATATTTTCTTATAGAACATTATTTAGATTTAGATTGAATATTTGGAATTATATTGTTATTTAGAAAATTCTTAATGTTTATATATATTTACTATATTATTATTTAGGAAAATTATGATGTTCAACATCAGTTTCTATATACTTGTTATATTTGTTATATTTGTTATACTGCTGTCTAAAAAAAAATTTTTTTTTAGAGAATTGGTTAAGTTTTTACAAATGATTTATGCTTAGTATACATTTGAATTAAGGGGGTAAAAGAGGGTGTTAGAAGCTTAGATTAATTTTATACTACCTAATGTTAAATTTATAATATTTTATCTGGATCTCACCTATTTTTCTGTTTGATATGGATGGATATATATGATTGATGTTTGGTTAGCAAAGGAAGTCAGGGGAGAGGGGGGAGGGAAAGGGAGGGGGTGGCAGTTGCGTGGGGGGATGGGTGGGGGGAAAGGGGGATAAAAACTGTATTGTAAAACTTTTTCAATTAAAAAAAGAAGAGAGAAAATTATTGTAGAAAAACAGAAAAAAACCCTGCTTATAACACAATGATGCCATCTACTGATGCTTTTGGAGCAGTGATAGATAGGAGGGAGGAAAATAGATCTACTGGTGTTTTGCAGCAAATCAACAACTATAACATAATTTAACTCTCCAAAACAGCAGCATAATTACTGGAAACTACTTTTCCTCAGTAATTTACTATATATTATAGAAATGAAAATAATATTAGAGTCATTAAGAGAGAATATTTGAACTGTGAATTTTTTACCAGTGTCAGTAACTTATATTAAATTAATTATCAAAAACTATTTAAGTATGTGTTGTTTGCACCAAGGTCCAGTGGGGGATTGTAAACTTTTAGGAAAAAAAAAAAGTACCGATAGTTCCTGCAACCAAGAAACCTGCTCATCTGGTTTTTATAATTTTTGTTTTCTTATAATGTCCTAGCAGAGTATGTGAGTGAACTGAGGCAAAGAGCCTGAAAAATGACAAAGGAGACATATCAAGTTTTTTCTCCTATAGCTGTCCAATTCTCTGGTGCAAGTGGGGTCATTTTAAAGACTTCATGATCATATAAAAATTAGTCCTTCAATCAGGTATGTCCAGAACCTTTTAGCATATGAAAAGAAATATTTAGTCCATAGACTAATTTTTTTCCTGCCAAAACCATGCATTTTTCCCTACAGCTCAAGAAAATGGATATCACATTTTAAAAACCCTATCTGTTGATACAATTTAACAATCCCCTCTTAGAATAGTTGGATTCTGGTCAAATTCCTGAAGAGAACTGAACTTTTATTTTCTTTGGCTACTATTGCGCTGTCATCATTTCTACTCCCTAATTCTCAAAAGAGTTTAGTTTGAAGCTGAACACAATTGATTTCATAATCTTTACTTCTGTCAACACAAAAAAAATCTGAGAACAACACTATGGTCACTGAATATCTAAAGGGGTGATGGGAGTCAAAAACGCAGTGATTTCCCATGGGTGGGAGGACAGAATACTCACGATTTCTGCAGAATTTCAGTGCTTCAAATGACAGCTTTAGCTTTGCTGTGATTTCAGAAACACTGCAGCAAACCTAACAGTATATCAACATGCCTTACATCATGAGACAACTAAGTCTAGACCTAATTCTCAATCGGGACTGTCAAATTCCAATCTACATGTCACTAACAATCTTTCATATTTCAAAATAATTTATCCAGGAAGATTCTTTGCCATTAAATATTATTATCTGAAGTACAAACACTCATTCCACTTTTTGCTCTGATAAACATTTTGCAGGTTTCAAAATGATCCCACTGCAAACTCAGAGGAACAAAACAAACACTTCTCATTCTCCTTTTAATTCCTTTTTAAATTATTGTCTGTCTACAGTGGCAGAAGGCTCCATGAACCCCAAGAAAAGACAGCAGAGCCCCCCTTTTATTATCAGCTGCGGAAACAGCAAACCGATTAACTGAATATAACAAGTGTGGTGGGGGGGCGGGAGGGGGAATTCTTAAAAATACTTAGCTTATGCATCATAGAAATCAACCTTCAGCTTTCTCGTGCTGAACTAAGACCAATGTTGAACTAGTTGCAATAAATGCTTGCTTTGTGTTTAATTGATGTGTTTAAAATCAATCATCTTTCTGAAAAGGGTCAGAGAATATAGCACTGAAGAACAGAAAGGTGTATGTATATGCAAAAGGCAGTCTTAGTCCTGTATATGCAAAAGGCAGTCTCAGTCATCCCTTAAAGTGATGCACCATAGTTACTAACTGAAAATATAAAGTTGTCCACTCTCTGTGCCAGAAAACCCCCCACCTTGGAACAGTTAAGATCAGAGTATTGGCATGTTGAGGGAAATGGATAGTTATAAAATAGCATTTTTACATCAGAAAGGATCTTTGCTTTTTCTAAATATTTTTGGGCAGGCTTTGGAAAGTAGGAAGTGTATTGAACGTGCATGCCTAATACCTATAATTTACTGTACTGTAACTGTACTGATTCCTGGACTAAAAATGGCATCCAGAAACCATAACCTAAATCAAATGCCAGTAATGGTATATTCTTTTATTTATTCCATACAGTTTTTATGTATAACTTTCTAATTCACACCAGCAAAATAAATAGAAAGCAAGTTAAATAAAAGGTAAGACATGAACACTTTATATATATTTATAGCAATAGCACTATAGCACTTAGATTTATATACCGCTTCATAGTGCTTTTACAGCCCTCTCTAAGTGGTTTACAGAGTTAGCCTATTGCTCCCAACAATCTGGGTCCTCATTCTACCCACCTCGGAAGGATGGAAGGCTGACTCAGCCTTGAGCCTGGTGGGATTTGAACTGCCGAACTGCAGCCAGCAGTCAGATGAAGTAGCCTGCAGTACTGCAGTTTAACCATTGCACCACTTCAGCTCTTTTTATAACGCCACTATAATCTTTAAAAGTGTCTACTTGGCACACAAAACACACACATATATCAAATTTATATTTCGCTAATGAAGGAATAAAGGGAGACTAGTATAGATCTATTTCAAGCTATTTAGCTCTCATCAGCTAGCCATACTCTTACTTGGATTTGAACTTGGGCTGCATGTTAGGCAGTTGTATTAACCTCTGAGCCACAAGTTCTCCCTTCATCAGCTTGAGTTGATTTCTTTATCAGCAAAATATAAATTTGGTATAAAATGGTTTGTCTTGAATGCGACTGCTTGAGGACCCCTGGATTGGAGCTGAAAGGCAAAAGGGAAGCAGAATGCTCCCTCCCATATGCTCAGGTAGACCAGGTGTCTCGATAGAAAAACACTTTATATATATATATATATCATATGTACATTGTTTGTAAAAAAAAGAGGTTTTTTTGCTTACTGCTGTGTTTTTTTAACACACTGTCATGGTCAAAATCAGGTTTGCACTTATGTTTCTTTCATGTCCCCTTAAAATATTTTTAATGCATTTTGTTTCATTTAAAAAATCTCTTATATTTTCTTATAGCAATTTGTAGAAAAAAATTGCTTTCATTTTTTGCAAACTACCAAACAAATGTGTCAAGGTAGAAAATGCTGCTAACTTGTTTTATTTTTGTGGAAGGGAGATTAAAACATTTTTGTGAATTCATAATCTTTATACTGAGTTCAAAGGACACTTAGTTATTGACCAGCCAGATGTCAGCTATGGCTAATATTGATTGATTCATGTTATCTGGAAGCTGTAATTCACAAAAGTAGAAATATGTCCAGTGTTTACAGCACTATAAATATCTGCATAAATCTGAAAGATAACTTGGAACATTTGTTGGCCTGAAAAGTGATAATAGACTAAATTGATTTGTGTCAACACCACAACTGAATTAACAAATCAATGAAAATCAATGAACATCAATTTAAGCATGCAAGCTTTGCATCATTCATTAGGATGTGCATAGTTTTGAAGTGAAGAGCTGTTTTGGAACCTGTTTGGTCATAATTGTATCATTTGTCTGCAACTCCTTAAATGAACCACACTTTTTCCTGGCTCATACAGTTACTTAATGCTAGGGAATTTTGATTCTATCCTGCAGCATTCTTGCTTGAATAGTTCAATTAGAGTCAATTCTCCTCTATAGTGACTTACAGCATCTTCTACCATCACCTAATGCAGGGTGGGCAACTATGGTCCTTTTATGACTTGTGGACTTCAACTCCCAGAATTCCTGAGCCATGTTAGCTCAGGAATTCTGGGAATTGAAGTCCACAAGTCATAAAAGGGCCATAGTTGCCCACCTCTCACCTAGGGCCTAAGTAGTTCAGTAGTTCAGGTAAGTAGTTAAGTAGTTAAGTAGTTCAGGTAATACCTCATTGTTGGTATAATAGCAATGATTGATTACTAAAAGTTACTGTGTCATTCATGAGGAACTGGTCTTGCCATACATCTGCCTCAAGGTTGACCATCAACCTTGAGGCAGATGACAGAAAGATTTAACACCAAAATCTTCCTCTCCTCTTTTCTCCATTTTGTCCCAGCCGGTATCTCATCTTAATAAGGAACTGGCTATTTCTCCCATTCAATAATCCTGCCTTAATATTTTGAACTCTCATTTTAAAGGGGTGAAGGACAAGCCATAGATAGATCTAAGAGGTTAAGGTAGGAGTATCAAACCCACAGCCCGCAGGCCAGATGCGTCACACACCTACCCAGGGTTTAGTGAAGGGGAAAAAATTTGTGATACGCCATGTGAGAACAACGTGATGCCATGAGTTTGACACCCCTGGGCTAAGTGAACAAACCTTTGTTGCTACCAATGTTGACCCATTCCAAGATACCTGCAGTTTTTGCTGCTGTAACATTATACACTGAGTGGGAAGATGACAGCTGAAATTCCCATCCAATTTTCCAGCAACTACCTAAGCTAAGGGAAATACTAATTTAAAAGCAGTTGCTTTTTGAGCTTTGTCTTTAGCTCTCCAGATAGGACGGCTGTTTTGAAAATTGCAGAATGGATAAGCACTATAGCAAGCAATGTAGTATGACAAGTATTCTAGAGCTGGCTAGGAGCATCCAGAAAGAGAAAGTCTCCCACTATTTCTCATAGCAAAAAGAAAACTTTCTCCTTATATCTGAGAATAATGGAGAATTAGACAGCATTTTTTTTTATTTTAAATATCTCAGAGTATCTCAGAACACACATTTAAATGATCGTTCACAGATTAATCAGATATTGATCTGGTTTAGCTCTCTTTAATCTGGAGACCTTTAACATGTCATTGGTCATTATCCATGCCATTTTAAGATGCTGGAACTTTTAAAAGGGAATCAGATTAACAAAGGGTGGCAGTGTTCCAAGAGGTGAGAGGCTGCCACAAAGAAGAGGGGGTCAACCTATTTTCTAAAGCACCAGAAGTCAGGATTAGAAGCAATGGATGGAAACTAATCAAGGAGAGATCCAACCTAGAACTAAGGAGAAATTTCCTGACATTTAGAACAATTAATCAGTGGAACGAGTTGCCTCCAGCAGTTATGGGTGGTCTATCACTGGAGTTTTAAAGAAGAGATTGGACAGCCATTTATCTGTATTGGTATAGGGACTCCTGGTTGAGCAGGGAATTGGACTATAAGACCGCCAAGATCCTTTCCAACTCTGTTATTCTCTTCTGTTCTTAGATTAATCCAGTAGCTTTGCACATTGTTGGAAATGAGGATGCAAATGTCCAAGACTCTAGAATCCAAAACAGCAGTCATCTACCGTGTTTCCCCGAAAATAAGACCCTGTCTTATATTTTTTTGAACCCTGAAATAAGCGCTTGGCCTTACTGCCATTCACTCCAAAGCCCGATTGGGCTTATTATCAGGGGATGCCTTATTTTGGGGGAAACAGGATATACATTTTGGTGGGGGGGGGTTTGGTGGGGGAGTGTTTATCTGATATTTTAATATATATATATTACTAAAACTCTTTCCTGTAACCTTTAACTGGGTAAAACCGTGCACCAAAGGGCAAAACGTTTTGAAGCTAGCCAAATGGGCTAGAGCTTACAGAATGTATTCAAAATCTAGGACCATGATTCCTGTAGAATTGAAATTTGATAAATTTTATAAAACATTTTATGACATAAACAACATCATCAAACAGGTTGTGGGTTAATACCATCAAACATTTCCTGTGCTGATGTTTGACTTTTCTATTCCATTCAACATGGGCTGTTTTCAAGGCAGATACATCTCTGAATGTAGCCTACCTTTTCCAGTGTAGGCAGTATATTAGAAGCTGTCTTTGTTGAAGGCATTAAGGAATCTGGTAAGGAAATATCTCTTAATTGCAAACAATCAATGTTACTTTTTTCATTAAAAATTAGATATTTTTAAGAAATAGTATTTATACATAGAGATACATAACCATTTATTCAAGACTGGATTTGTAACTTTTTATAAGCTGGGCCCCAATCATTGGCTTTTAAATATTTTTGTAGGCATGCTTTTTCCAAGTCTCTTATAGATGTCTGTATTTTCTTCTTCATATAGACAATACTTTCTCAGTGTAACTTTTAGGTTTTGCATAATTCAGAATACACATATTTGAAACAGACTGGCAAGAAGAAGGGAAAAAGTAAGTAAGGAGAAATTAGAACCTGTGCAGAATTTTGATTCGCTATCTCCTTTACACAGTTCCTTTCCTTGTGAAAGTAACTGTGTAAATTGCTCAGCTTAGTTGTTGGGCATTCAAGGGATATATTTTCAGGAGTTATTGGTAAAATAGAAACATGTCAATTATAATTATTACAGTTTTAAAAATTAGGTGGGTAAAAAGCAAGAATTTACATTTCTCGCTGAATGTTGCCAAGAAAATGTCACAGCAAAGCTATACTATATTACTTGTTCTATCATTTTTAGCACCTAACATTAGCAGGCAATTGCTAGTTTACTCTGTCCTTAGGGCCATTTCCCCAATGCCAAATCTCAGGAAGAAGGGATGCTCATCTTAGTCCTTGAAGTTTGGCTTCGCTATATTAAGGGTAACAGACCAATGCTAATTAATGGACTTTTGCCAAATGTTCCCATTATTGGCACCCATTGAATTCCTGCCTTTGAAAACTTGCATTCTCATAAATGTGCTATCTAATTACTTCCTAGTTTCTTGTGCCTCGTTGGAATGATGCCTTCTGAAGGGTATCCAATACTCCCAATTTTATGAGGTGAACACTTCCCATGTGCAGAACCATATGCACTGCAACAAACCCAGTGGGGATGAAGACTTGACACAATGCTCAATGATGTATAGAATCACATTTTGGTCTCATGAGTTCAATAGGGCATTTATCTTTTCCATACCAAAGCGAGCAGCTATAATTAGGGTCTAGTAAAGACAGGCTGCAATTTCCTCCACTGTTGCAAAATGCGTTTGCTTAAATTATCAAGGTACAATTTTCCCAAGTAAATCTGCCCTCTGTATCTAGGCAATGTGCTGACATTTCACAGAGAAACTAATATTTTCTCCCTCATTGCTATGACCTTAGTATTCAGGGATTTCATAAACTAAATGCTGTTTATTAAACTGTTTTTTATTAGTTGGTTTTGGTTTTTCTCTTTGCTTCTTAAAACCATGACTTACTTGCTTGGATCTTTCATTCAGTTTGTATCTAATATCTTCCAAGAAAAAAAAAAGAGAGGAAATAATTGCTGCCTTCTCACTAACATAATTCTAACCCTGATTTAGTTCCCTGTGATTAACCCAGTGTGATTGACCAACTGATAGAATTGAAGTGGATAAAGAGGAGAACAGTTGCATTCCTTTAGGTTTTTTTTTAATTAAAGCTGGTTTCCCATGAATTTTGTAAAAATTAATACAGGTGAAGTCAGCAAGACTAGATTCCAGGCTGCTTCTGGGCTGTTCAATGAAAAATATTTGCTGATTGGAGAAGACTTTGCTTCTTCTTTTGTTCTTTGTAAGTAAATGCAGATTTAGATGTGCTTAATAATAATACACATGCTTAATAATAAAACAACAACAATAAAGCCCTGACGTCTGTTCTGTGTACAGGCAGGGAGAAACATACTGTGCATTCAGAAAATATTCAGACCTCTTTCACTTTTATCAATTTTGTTATGCTGCAGCCTGCTTCTACAGTTGTTGAAATTCATTTTATAGATGATTAGATGCTTTTTTAGATGCTGATTTTCTGTTATAAAAATCCAACAATTAGTCAAATTTAATAGATCTACCACACTGGAAACACCTTTCCTAGAGTCTAAGCATATAAAAAGGTGACACGCAATGGACTTTGAAGATGCAGTTGAATCAAGGAGGGGGTAGAAAAAAGAATCTAAGAAAGACTCCAGTTTTAAATTACCTGTTCAAAGTTAAAACCTTTCAAAGGCCTCTTATTAGTAATTTCTGCCCCTCCCTTTCTGAAAACTGGAATGACACTGTTTTGTCCATTATCTCTAATTACTTACTTATTAAGCTCTTATTCTGAACAGCACTATGGTGCAGCCAGTCAACATCTGCCAGCTTGTAATTAATTCTTGCAGACAAGCTTGGAAACCTAAAGCACCTCTCGAGATAGGATAGATCAGCTGTCTCCTATAGAACATTTATGACCCATAAAGAAAGTGAATTGAAGCTTCAGTGATTAAAGATAACAAACTGGTAGAGCACGGCTAGAAAATGGACTTCTGTTGTAACTTGGAGAAATTCATCTGAAGATAAATTTTTAAAATGTCATATATTCATAGCATGACATTTACACAGGATATAAGCATTTTTCCCTTCCCTCCAAAGAAAAATAAGGTGATCAAAAGATTAGATGAAACTTGATATAAGTAAACCAATCAATTTAGTCATCTTTTTCCAATCTGGTACTTTTCAAATACATCACAGACTCTGAAAGTCAGCCATTTTGTAGAAAACTGGCTCAGGGTAAACTTTGGGGTTTAGAGAATTTTGAGATTTGTAACATTGTTGTCTGCCTTTTAAGGTAATCCAGATTGGAAACACCAACATTAACTATTAACCCTCTCTTTATTATAAGGTTGCAACAACAGGATCTTTCAAGTCTGGAAGCACTTCTCCCCCTTTTATTTTTATTTTCCCAAAAACGAAGGAAGGTCCCTGGTGAGGCATTTTCTTCATCCCCACCCCTCTTGAATTCAGATTTATTTATCAGATCGTTATCTAACTTGCAGCTCTTCCTCCTGTCTCCTAAGGCTATTCCTATATACCATTACAGCTTCAGAAAAAAACAATTCTGTTCAAATGTTATAGTAGTTTGGACACAACACACAACCAATTTGTGGCCCAAGTACTTTATTCTTTGTTTAATGTTGGCTCTGTATTTTTAAACCTGAAAAATCCATACATTTGGAGTTTAGCTTCCAAAGCCTTACTCTTTATATTATATTTTGGATTAAGTTTGGAGTGTTGGAATGTCATAGTTGAACAAGAAATTGAATCCTATTTTTTTCCCCAAATCATGGCTTGGACATAAATCATTCCTAAAATAGACTGGTGTCATGATTCCTGTGTTAAACTGTATGGGGGATGGGATGGAAGAATCAAGAGACATTATCTTAAAGAGATCTATAAGAACTGATTCTGTGGCAAAGCTTGAATAAGGGTCAGTTTAATTCATTATCCAATGGTTTGGCACACAAATAAATCATGTCATTTGTTGTTGCTTTAGGGCAAGGTGACTGTGATATTAAGTATTGTAATTTATCATATCATGATGAATGGCCTACAGCAAAGTCTAAACACAGTATTATATTAGTTTAATATTTTGCAATCTATCATAGCAGCTACCCCAACCTGGTGACCTTTTGTTGTACTGGGTCAAAGCTCCCATGATCCAAGTCAGCAATGATTGCTGAGTGTTGTTTTCATGCTCTCATAGTTGTACAAGAAGAGAGCTGGTAAAATGGAAAAGTGCTTCCAGGAAGCTTCACTAATCAACCACAAGGAGGTGCTGACAACTAACTCTCTGGCAATGCTAATTTTTTTAAAGATCTCTTCTGTCTACAAACCTGTTTTGCTGAGTTGACATTGGTGACATTTTTATTATCTTATGAATAAGCAAAGTGCACTTACAATCTGTAATATTTTCCCAATGACCTTAAGCATATGGCATTCATACCATCTTGCTACATTTTCCATGCATGCATTCAGTCTCTTCCTTTTCCCTTCCTTTTTCAGTTTCTTAATTTTTACTTGCAGTATTAGAATAGAAATTATATATTTTGAATATTTGCTTTGCTTTGTATGGTTAAAATCTGTTTTCAGAACAATAGGGTAGACTTGGTTCGCCTGAACCTCAGACTCGTGGATTGTAACCTAATAATTCTGTTTCGGTGGTTCTACGGGAGACATTCAAATGTCTTCTGTACTATTCATAGGTTATACACTGGCTATCTTATTTTTGTTGCAAGGAAGTGCTTACTTAATGAAATCAAATACCAGAGTGTCCTAAGGTTCATTTCTACTTTCATCAGAGAAAATAATTTTAGTGAATATAAGGAAGATCACATTCTGTTCATATATCTACTCAACTATCTACTGATAGTTAAGGATGGAATCAGATGTACCTGCTCCCTTACCCATGTAAAATGTGCTGACATTTACACAGCCTATCTGGTGAGACTGAGATGCCTAAGAAAATCTAGATTACCTTGATTTCTAATCTTAGTAAAAGTGAATGCAAAGTTAAATCTAAATGGAGAATAGTTTGGTTTTGATTATTCCACTCTTAGAGTTATTTTACACTAGTGATTTAAAAGCTATCCATTCCTCCTTCATATGGCAGAAACATATATTGGCATGAAATTGGCTGCCCTGCCTCTGATCCATGAACTATGTTTCACATGATGTGCTTATGCCCTCATGGAGCTTTCCATACATCTCCATGTGGCTCTTACTGGAATAGAATGCTAAATTATTCACATTTTGATTGATCCAAAAAAGCTCATTTTATGATTGATCACCACAGATTACCTATCTGGGGCCTCTTTCCTGTTGTTCCAGTATTGGGTGAATTCAAGACGCTGGAAAAATACAGTTTGTATATCTACCCCTTTTCATAAGGGGTAGATATACAATCTTTGCATAAACAATCTCTCTTAATCTGTTCAAAACAAAATATTCTGGAAGAGATCGTAGGCTGGCAGGTGAATTAAAGAGAGCATGTGTGGGCACGGTTGGATTAACAGTTCTTTGGGCCTTGCTCTCAACAAACATGATCCTTCCCATACTTCCAGGCAGAAACTGCTTTTACTTAACTAAGTCCTTATAGTATTAGACATCCATATTTGTTCCATAACCATTGAAAGGAGATTTTTTAAATTAGTCTATATTTCTTAAACTATGGTGCTGGAGAGGACTCCTGCAAGTCCCTTGGACTGCAAGGCAATCAAACCAGTCAGTCCTACAGGAGATCAACCCTGACTGCTGTTTAGAAGGCCAGATCCTGAAAATGAAACTGAAATACTTGGGCCACTTAATGAGAAGGAAGGACTCACTAGAGAAGAGCCTAATGCTGGGAATGATTGAGAGCAAAAGAAGAATGGGACGGCAGAGAATGAGGTGGCTGGATAGAGTCACTGAAGTAGTCGGTGTGAGCTAAATGGTCTCTGGGGGATGGTAGAGGACAGGAAGGCCTGGAGGAAAGTTGTCCATGGGGTCACAATGGGTAGGACATGACTTCTCAACTAACAACAACAACAACAAATTTCTCAAGTGCAGTTAAATGAAAGTATTTTTAGTCTGAAAGTGTATAGCCAAAGGCAATAAAAAAGCAAAAGCAAATCAGAATGGAATAAGAGTAGAAAGATTCTCCAAAATTAATCATATACTTGTGGCATATGGTATGGCTGCTGTATGGGAAAATAGCTTTGGACTGATTCACTCTTCAAGCAGATTTAATTTTAGCACATCTGATAACCCCATTTATATTCAGTAATATTTCTTTTCAAAATACATACTCATCTATAGATCAGCAGGACAAACAGACCATAATCCTAGGAGAGCAATAAGGGGGAAGAGCTACAGCATAAATCTTAACGTACTTCCAAAAATCTGTTTAGAAATACTGGGAAGAAAATAACAAAACTATTTTAAATCATATGCTGTTTATCTGGTTTTCACTTTTCTAAAGTTATAATAGTCTCCAATTAGCTAACTAGTTAATTAGAGCTTTTCAGCGTGGCTTCAGTAAGGTTGCCCACAATCCCCTAAAATCTATCAATGGTCTGTCTTTTCCCTCTTGCCCATGGAAATCCTTATGAAATGCTTTTTTTCCCCCCAAACTGGAATACCACACTGTGCTTAAAACATTATGGATTTTTTTTAAAATAATAATTTATGAATTTAATCTCAAGGATTTTAATTTCATGCCAGTATCTCACACATATTTGAGATACCCTTTTCACCAAAGTTTCATATTCTGCAGCTTAAAAGCTGTACAATTAAAAACTGTAAGTAATGTTTTTTGTGCATAATATTCTGCAATACATACACACACACACACACACACACATACATACATACAATACATACATTTGACACCCCAGTTTTATGAGACATTGGAATAATACTATAATATACGGTACACATGGATCAATTTGTGTGTTCTTCTGGACTTGTCTTTAGAATTGATGCTGTTATATACCTATGTTGCATTTTGTAAATACATAGGACATTTGAGTGCAAAACCAAAAAAAGCAGACTCACACACTAGGATTTAAATTGGGAATAGCCATTTATGAGGGAGCAGAGAGGCATGGGAAAGCAATTCTAGCCAAAATTCTAGATTAAGTATCCTAAATACTATTGAGAACCCCAGCAGTAAGGAATGCTACTGATGTTCCTCTACAGGAATAAAATGTATGACAATAAAGCAGAATATTGCTTTATTGTCCTTTCTTATTGTCCTAGTCACTGTTGTGTAAAAGAAAATGATTCTAGCAAATATTGACTGAAGATAAAATATATGTAAAACAATTCTAACACAACCATTATAAGGCATTGGAGTGGAGTGATAATTACTTGAAGATTTTTTTTCTATCAAAAATCTACCTTTTCTTCAGTTATGCAACTGAAGATTACTTTTCCTCTCATGAACTCTTTAACCTTAGGAAAAGCACACCCATACAAATCCTGTTATTCACTGCTTTTATGCCAAAGACAAACCTGTGAGGATTTAGAGTAATTCTTTAGATTTACATAACACAATTTGAATTGCTCTGAATCTCTAAGAATTGCTTTCGGAGTAGAAAATAACTAGGAGTGAATGGTATTAAATTCAAGTTTTCTATAAATGGATTGTTTTAAAGATTTGCCAGTTAAGTTTGCACAATATCCTATGATACCTTATTAACAGGGCTTTCCTCCCGTTTCTTCCAGTGCTGAAAAAAACATTATCTGTTGTTTATGATCTGGAAAGACCAACTGTTTACTATAATAATCTTAACTGAAACACTGTTGTCATCTTAAGTTTAATTTGCATGATTAAAGGTTGAAGTAGCCTGACAATTTATCATTTGGTTGTCCTCCCATCTAATTCTGGGATGTATGCAATGGGTTTGCATTTACATCTAGGAGAGGCTCATTTTTGGTGTATGTTAGTTAAAGAACAAACTGTATTGTTGAGAGTGCACCAGCTTCCACAAGGTTGGAATAAATTTGTGACCAGTACTTGTCTGTTGAAAAATGCATTATTATGTTAAATAGGTAAAAATGTATCATGCCTGATTCCATGTGATTCTGTAAATGTATTTTCCTAAGATACACATATGTCTGTGTCCCAGGTATGAAGTTTTTGCACACTGTATTGCAAAATTAGAAGTGTGTGTATGTGTGTATGTATATCAGTGGTGGGTTTCAAAATTTTTTACTACTGGTTCTGTGGGTGTGGCTTGGTGGGCATGGCATGGCATGGTGGTGTGGCTTGGTGGGCGTGGCAGGGGAAGGATACTGTAAAATCTTCATTCCCACTCCACTCTAGGGGAAGGATACTGAAAAATCTCCATTCTCTCCCCAATCCAGGGGAAGGATATTGCAAAATCCCCATTTCCTACCAATCAGCTGAGGCAGAGAATAGATTGGGACAGGGCCAATCAGAATTTGTACTACTGGTTCTCCGAACTACTCAAAATTTCCGCTACTGGTTCTCCAGAACTGGTCAGAACCTGCTGAAACCCACCTCTGATGTATATGTATATATGTATGTGTATACTGTATATATACATGTGTGTGTATATATATGTGTTTGTGTGTATGGTATGTGTGTACGTGTATGTGTATGTATGTATACAGTGAATTTGATGGTTCCAGTGTTCCGGGGTCATGGGATAACTTTTTGCAACCTTCTGACAAGCAAAGCCAATGGGGAAGCCAGATTCAATTGTTATTAACTTAACAACTATGGTGATTCACTTAATAGCTGTGGCAAGAAAGGTCATAAAATGGGGCAAAACTCCATTTTCCAGGGAAATTTTTGGTTCAGTTGTGGTCATAAGTCAAGGACTATCTGTAGCCCCAAGCTTTGAATGAACTGCCTGGAAGGAAACAGAGTCAATGCAGCTTGTGCAAAAGAGATATTATATGGGCAAACCTTAGCAAACCTTACTGCACATGTTGCCACATTCTGAACCAATTGTAACTTCCAGATCGTCTTCAAAGGCTGCCCCATGTAAAGTGGATTGTAGTAATCCAAACAGAAAGCGAGCAAGGCTTCCCGGTTCGGGAAAGGGCTCAGTTAATGCACTAGGAATCTGTGCAAAGATCCCCTAGCCAGAGCTTCCACCTGCTCCTGCTGTCATAACTTACGAAGGACCTCCACGTTGATGTCTACTCAGTGTGGAAGTGTGCCACCTTGTCCAGACTCAGATATGAAATATCAGTTGGACCCAGGGAATCAAAAACCCAGTCACTTTGTCTTGCCAGGGTTGAGTTGAAGCTGATCAACTGATCAGCAATGGTCACCACATTACAAAAAAGATGTTGAGATTTTGGAAAAAGTGCAAAGAAGAGTACCAGAGGATCAGGACAAGAAACAATGGATGGAAACTAATCAAGGAGAGAAGCAACCTGGAATTGAAGAGAAACTTCTTAACAGTGAGGACAATTATCCAATGGAACAGCTTGCCGTCAGATGTTGTGGGTGCTTCATCACTGGAGGTTTTTAAGAAGAGACTGGACAGTCACTTGTCTGAAATGGTATAGGATCTCCTGCTTGAGGAGAGGGCTCAATGAGACCATCTCCAAGGTCCCTTCTAGCTCTATTCTGATTCCTCCCCATCCAGACCCTTACAGCCTTCAGGCACCTAGACAGCACTACTACAGCACTTCTCAAACCTGAGTTAAAAGACTTTCACACAGCTCTTCCCCAAACCTTAGCTAAAACACTTTCTTCCTGTCTAGGAGCCAGCCGAAAGCCAATCCCATTTCCTTGTGTTCTGGCATGCAACATCATCAGGCAGCAGGAAAGCCTTTTGTCAATTGTTTTGCCAGATGACTAAACCGCAAGTCTAGTTACCTGTTGGAACTTGCTCCTGCCCCTCCCCCTCCCCGGACATTTCACTTGCCAAATCTCCCAATCTAGATCTGGGGATCAGTTGTTTAGAATGAACTGAGTAGTGAGTAAAGTCAGAGAAGAGCTTCTTTTCCCATCAAGTGTCTGATCTAATACCCAGTTTGAAGACTGATCCATCTGAAGAGCTGAGAGTAAACAACAGTTGACAGACATGGTGGGAGGTCAGAATTGCAAGAGTTTACCCTCTCTTTGACACATCACAATGCAGCCCTCCCTACCTAAGAGATATTGTTCAGGGTGCTTTTAAATAGCCCAAAAAACACAGCCCAAACTACACCTGGAAGATAAATGTGAGGAAAGCCCCCTAGTCACTGATAAAGGTAACTGGAAATTAAAAAAAGATTTGGAGAACCATGTCTACCATCACTTCACAAGCAATAAGTTTAATGACACGTTTAGAAAACTGCATTAACTTCTTTGGATTCCAATTAAAGAACTCTGCCTTGTGCTGGTTTTGCATTCCTTCTGATGTACTGGTTATGAATGAATGCTTTAAATTTCATGAGAACCTCTCTCATCCCAAAGGCACAGATCTAATAATGTTGCGGCAAACACCAAAATGGGCTAGGAAAACCACACTGTGTGGTATCAATGGTCAGTAAGATCAAGCAGAAAAGACAGGGATTGTAACAAGTGAAATGACATTATCATTCAGTATAGGCAGAAGATTCCTGATGTATTCCTTAGTTTAATTAAAACAAAACAAAAAGCAAATTACAGTAGGAGTGGAGGATATCTTTATTTGAAAAGCACTGGAGTCAGAATAGATAATACCAGGCAAAATGAAACTGTAATGTGATCCAGTACAAGGCAAATTCAAATTGTTTATTTAAAGTACTTATAACCCTTCATTTCTCCAAGAAAATAGTGGCTGGTCTAAACTTTTCTGATTAGCTTTATGACTGAGTACATCTTGAACTGCAACCTGAGGCACATTTGTGGGGATATATCACAAAAGGATTCCTTAAGGCAGTGGTTTTGAAACTTTTTGCTCTTAGTATCCCTTCCCATTTTTTTAAAAAAGTATGGCAGACCCAAAAAGAGATATTGCTTGTATGGGTTATATGTATCAATATTTATATATTAAAAAAATAAAATGGTGGCCTCTGTAAAGTATTTATTGAATCATGTAAAAATAACTTAGATATTAGATATTGCCATAAATAAAATATTTTCATGGGGAAAAATCCTGCAGCCTTCTGGAAGGCCATGAATATCTGGCTGTTCCTCCAAGCATGGGTCTAGGATGGGGCTGAGTCGGGGGGGGGAGGGGGGGCTACATATGAGTGGTCTAGTGGGAAGGGTCTAATTTTTTTTTTCATTCTGGTGCACTTGAGTCAGCTTTGATTCCTCTCAATTGCCTGGACAAGTCCCTGCAGTTTCTTTGGCAAGATTTTATATCTGATTTGCCACTGCTTCCTTCCTAGGGCTGAGAGGAATGACTGGCCCAAAGTCACTCAGCTGGCTTTATGTTTAAGGCAGGACTATGATCTCCTGGTTTCTAGCCTGATGTCACAGCCACGACACCAAACTGGCTCTGATATATTTGAGCACAAGGTTTTCATAAATATCTCACTGCCTGTTTCAATTCACACTTTAGTACCGGTAGCTTGATTTCCCTCCAGATATTGAACACAACTGATATGGCAACATCTCTTTATTCAGATAGCAAGGCTCACTTTTACACATCTGACAGCTTGATTTAAAACACACACAATCAATAACCCACTCCCTCTTCTTTCTGTAGTTTGCAAGTTACAAATAATATCAACTGTGAGCAAGGATAGAAAGGGCAGGACCTGCGTCACCAGGTTTCTTTGGGGACTGGGTTTCAAATGGAGCGGGTTCCAAACAGGTCGCTTTGCAAGACTTGCATTTTGCCCTGTACCCAAAGATCTAGGTGTAAAGAAGGTTCGCGTTAGAAGATCTTGTCTTTTAAATCTAATTGGCAATTAAGAGAAAACTGCACGTCAGTTTGAACTGATCATTTCTTTCTCCCTCACAGCAAGATGTTTCCCATCATTTGAGAAAAATAGGGAGGATAACAACCGGCGAGCCCCGTTTTGTTTTGTCTCCTACGTCACATGTTTTTCAAAAGCGCTTACCAACCACCTCCGGGTAAGCCGTGGCTGCTGACGCGCAGATCCTGCCACGTCAAGAAGCAGGAAGGGAAATAAATTCCTAATTTGGACTCGGAATGGGGCGACGTTTGATTGGCTGCTAAGGAGAGGTGGGGCGGGTGAGCGAACAGCTGGCTTCAGTTACTGGACTCTAATCCTTTCAACAATAGAGTGCATAAACTCTAGACTTGGAAATTCCCCGCCCTTAGCTCAGCATAATATGAGCCTTTGGTGATGCCTGCTGACAATTTACTTGATCGCAGACTGTTTCTAGCGTCCTTCAAAAATAAGTAAATAAATATAATTTTCTCTTCCTTCCCAGCATATCTGCAAACGTCTTGAAAAGGGAACCGGTTTCATTTTCCTTTTAGTTCTCTCATTTGCTGAACCAAAAGGAAGAAAACCTGCAATTAAGGAGTTAAAAATGTGCTCAGTTTAAGATCTGATAGGCCTTCTACTTTTTTTCCAGTATGTCATTACACAATTCAACAAAAGGTAACTTGAACTGTATAGTGTAAACAGGGAGGCCCTTTTTTAAAAAACAAAATGTAACCTTTTAGCTGTACTGTAATTGGTTATCATACAATAACACTACCAGGAATTAGATTTATAAGATACTGAAAAATACATGTTTCTTTGGAATCTAGAGTAAAAGAATAAAAACTATCCTGGATTTTGAGTTTTGCAACAATTGGGAATATAAATTTTGCTAGTGCGATTCCTAAATAAAGGCTGGGGGAACATTTCCTGTAAAAACTCTGGGAATCTCTTCAAAGTTCAAAATCCCAACATGTTTTTGAATCATTAATTTACAATCTAGTATACAGTAAGATAGAAACAATATCTGTTCCACGCTTGCTATAGTCAGATTGAAGCTTTCCTTCATCTCATAAATCAACAACCAACAGAAGAACAGAATAGAATCATGGGGTTGCAAGGAGCTTTGGATGACTTCTAGTTCGACACACTGCTCATGGCAGGAGGCTTGATACCATCCCACACAAACGATGTCCAATCTTGAAAACTTCCAGTGAAGAAGCACCCACAACTCTGAGAGAATTGGTTAATTGTTCTCACTGGCAGCAAATTTCTCCTTAGTTCCAGCTTCCATCCATTGCTTCTTGTCCTACCCTCAGGTATTTTGGAGAATAAGTCAACCCCCTTTTCTCTGTGACAGCTCAAGTACCAGAGGTCAGTTTTGTCTGTGGCTGATTCTTCATTGTTTAAGTTAATTTAACTCTAGAAAATAATATATGTCATTCAGAATAGAGAACTGTGAAGTTCTTGGTGTTCTCTGAGCTTGGTTATTTGTTTGCAAACATTTCATTACCCAAGTAGGGAACATGATCAGTGCTGCTGTGCATTGATGTTATCTAGTTAGGTAGTGAAACGTCTGCAAACACCAACGATTCTACAATTTAACATTTCCAAACTTCCAAGCCTGTGCAAATGATGAAGGCAGTGTAGCACCACATATTTAGAGACAATATAGAGTCATCTATGCTATTAAGTTATAACTTGCTTTAGTTTAGGGCGTTGTGTGAATCCAGCCATTATGATTTTGAAGACACACTTTGTTATGATAGTGCAGGGCATGAGCCCAGCCATAAAAAGCTTCCTTGCCACCTTCACTTGTATTTTTAAGGGGGAAAAGGGCACTTTCAGAAAAAATAAAACTGCTTGTACTAACAAGGAAAACCTTGTTGCTGCTAGTATTTTGTGTTTTCCTCCTTGACAGATATGTCATGGTAAGAAATATTACTGTGGTGGGAATATCCTGGAGATTCATCAGCAGAAGATGACAATATCTAGGTTCCCCATGAAATTCCGTGAATTAAGCAAACTGGTTATGTAATATAAAGCTTATCTGGTAGTATCTAGGACCTGTACTGTAGATACTTAGAACGTAAGTCAAATTAGAAATGACTCACAAAGGATTATGAACAGGGATTTTTTAAAAGGTATTACTTGCAGCCAAAATATAGTAGCCCTTCACGGTGGGATTTTGGTGCAAAGAGCTTAAAGGTTTTCCTGCCCACTTGAAAGTCCTTTAAAAACTGTTTCTTGTTCTGTGAGATCCAAGTAAATGAATAAAACAAGCTTCTCTGAGTGAAATAAAATGTCTTCATAGATTATAGCTCATTTGCATTAGAAGACCAGACTTTGTGGAACTACTTCTGAATATACTGAGTATAATAAGATAACTTGGTTTATGCATTTATTTTAATCCAAAATAATTTGAATCCATTTACCTGGCAGTTTTTCTGTATGAACGAATTAGCAGTTCTAGGCAAGTAAAGCTTTGTTGCAACTAATCTGAAAAGAAACCAGACTAAACTAGTAGAGGGGTAGATAAAAACTATCTCCACTTCCTTCTCTTCAGGCTAATCTGCATCACTGAGTTCCTGGTAATGACCATTTTGCCACAAATTACAGGCTTTGCTTTGCTTTCTAATCTCACAGAAGCCATGAGTTAGGGCAGGGATGTCAAACTTGCGTTGTTACGGCAGTGTCACGTCACATATGGGACTTCTTTCCTCTGCTAAACCGGCCATGGGCATGGCCAGCATGTGATGCATCCACCCTGTGGGCCTGTGAGTTTGGCAGCCCTGAGTTAGGGCCTCCTCAATATATCAGTGGCAAAGGCCAGTGAGGCTATTGTACACAGCTGTATTTCTCAACATCAGCAACTTTAAGATGTGTGAACTTCAGTTCCCAGAATTCTTAAGCCAGTATGCATAAAGTTGCTGGGATTGTACTGGTATACAGGATTGTTTCTAATAGAAAAGGTTTTAGCTATACTTTGGTTCTAGGTATTTATCAAATGAATAGTTTCCTATCAACATTAATATGAAGCTTTGTGTAAATGTGGAGCAGAAGCAGAAAATAGATATCTGGATCTATAATCCTGATGATTGTATATTGTTGATATACCGTAATTGCTGAGAATTAGGCCTTTAATGTATTAATGACTTATACAAAATGGTGCCGCGTACAGCCCCCACTACTGTTCAGATCTTTTAGATTCCATTAAATGGAAAGATGCAATTTGCTGACATCTAGTGGATGTTCAGAATTTTACACCCCAAAATGGCAACCTTACTTCTATATCCGGGTGTCAAACTTATGGCATCACCTTGGCACGTGATGTATCGTGACTTTTTCCCCCTTTGCTAAAGGGGGTGGCCAGCACATGACGCATCTGGGCTGTGGGCCACAAGTTTGACACGCCTGTTCTATACCATTACAACAAGCTTGTATACCATTACAAGCTGAGAATTTATTCTAAGCACAACTTTTTGTCTTCTTCCTCTGTTCTCCTCCCTCTCAATAGGCAGTCTATGACTAGGCATGATCTAATGGGTTGGGATTCTGTGACTGATTGTTTTCATTTTTGAGAATATTGTACAACCCCAGCAATTCTGAAAAAAGACAAAGGATTATGAAAAGGAGGCTTCTTTATACCAACACATGATGAATACTTTTTCAGAGCATTCCCCACAATAATCAACACTTGGCGTATCTGCAAATCAAAATAGTTTTTCTGTATAGTATAGAAAAAAATGGCCACCCAGTGATCTCTGGTTGACATTCAGTGTGCCACTAAAAACTGAACTGTGAGTATTTGTGGTAATTGCTGATCTTACAAGATATACATGATGCTTCCATTTGGGATCTGTTTCAAAACTCGGAAATATTTGAAAGTGGAGAAGCTACTCCCACTTGTGCCCCTTTAAGATTTTATTATTTTTGAGCCTCAAACTCCGATGACACATTAGAACTTTTACAGACTTGTAATCTTAACAAACATGTCCTTTCTCCAAAAGAACATCTTATCCTGTCACTGAATTTAGATATCTGGAGCCAAAAGTATTAGGCCAGGATAAAAAAAACCCAAAACATTTTGCAGCCAAGGAAGACTTGAACTTGTGTTACAAAAGAATGATTTGGCAGGATGGCTGCTGTTCAAAAGAGGGTGGGACTGGGACTATAAAAATATAGGACGTGCAAGTTTTTAGGCATATCTCACATGTCTTTTGGATCCAGACCATGTTCAAAACCCCTTTTAGAATATGTAATTTCTGAGCAAGGCAGAACAAGCTTTTCTAATCCTGTAGATCATCTGCCTCTTGCACTATTCTGGGCTTGCACACTCTGTTCTCCTGTTAACTGTTTGGCAAAATTTATGTTCCCCACCCAAACAGCTGGCCTAACTTTAAAGACTCTCATTTTAACGGATCCATCATTACAGTTTTATGACAACAAGATTGTAGTTGAGAGAAATAGTAAATATTCCACAACAGGGCAAGTGCTGTACATATTCCTGATCTAACAAAGTATGAGTGAGGAATTATTTTGCATTCAACTATTACAGTTTTGGGAATAGTTGGTGATTATATGGATAGTGGAGTTATTTGTTGTTCAATTCAAATTCTAGATTCTTAGGAAACATTTTCTGTCCATGTCTTTTGATTCTTCAAAAATAATCGAAAGCCACATTTAGGCAGACTTTTAATGAGAAGCAGTAATTTTTCTTATCTTTCTTTTTTTCTGGGTATAGAGCCAGGGTGAAATCCAGCAGGTTCTAACAGGTTCTGGAGAACTGGTAGTGGAAATTTTGAGTAGTTTGGAGAACCAGCAAATACCACCTCTGGCTGGCCCCAGAGTGGAGTGGGAATGGAGATTTTGCAATATCCTTCCCCCAGGAGTGGGGAGGGAATGGGGATTTTGCAGCATCCTTCCCTTGCCAGGCCCACCAAGCCACACCACGTCCACCAAGCCACGCCCACAGAACCAGTAGTAAAAAAATTTGGATTTTACCACTGGTGTAGAGAATGATGGTGGTAAGTCCTAGGTTGCACTAATAGAGGAATAGAATCATGTTCACATGAAATATTAGTAACACTTTATAATGCCTTGGTAAGTCCACACTTGGAATATTGCATCCGGGTTTGGTCGCCATAATATAAAAAAGATGCTGAGACTCTAGAAAGAGATGCAGAGGACAACAACAAAAATGATTAGGGGACTGCAGGATAAAGCATGAAAAATGATTGCAGAAATTGGATATGTCTAGTTTAATGAAAAGAAGGACTAGGGGTGACATGATAGCAGTGTTCTAAGGGGCAGCTACAAAAAAAGAGGGGAATCAACCTATTTTCCAAAGCGTCTGAAGGCAAAGCAAGATGCATTGGATGGAAACTAATTGAGAGACCTAACCTAGAACTAAGGAGAAATTTCTTGGTAAAGAAGAATTAATCAGTGGAACCACTTACCTTGAGAAGCTGGAGGTTTTAAGAAGAGATTGAACAAGTTTTCTGCTTAGAGAGGGGTTGGACTAGAAAACGTCCAAGGTCCCTTCCAAACACTGTTATTCTGTTAGACCAGATTTAGTCTGCAAAAATCTGGATAGCCGCTGGATAGCAGCAAAATAACAACCACTACAAAACAAAAGGCTTGAATCTCTGCTGCTGTTCAGTGGTTGACTAAACTTTTGCAGAGAAAGGAAAGAAAAACTACTTGCTATTTCAACATTCCTATGATCTTAAAAGGGATTTTTTAAAAAGTACATAATAAAAGGATATCAAAGCAGCTGTTAAAGCCAAAAGTAAAGGAATAATGTATTATGTTATGTCCTTATAAGGACATCCGCCGGGGATTGGCTGAAGCATTCCCCGGCGGGAGTTTTGAATCCCTGTCAAGGGGGCGGTGCGGCTGCCGGAGCGAATATAAGGAGAGCTCCGGCAGCGCCGCTCCAGTTCTGTTCCTGTTAATAAACGTTTACATGAACTCCGCTGGTCTCATCTTCATTCCTGCGCCGATCTAACACTGGCGACGAAGGACTAAGAGGAATCGACCGCGTGGCACAAGCGCCATCACCTCCGAAGAGACCGCCGCCATTCAGCACGATGGCGACACAGCAAGCGCTCTTCTCATCCATCGCTCCATTCAATCCCGGACGGGAAAAATGGAGCTCGTACATGATTCGGTTCCGCCAATTCCTCCGCGGAAACGGCCACAGCAACCTCGACGACGAAAGGAAGAGGGCTCTCTTCCTCGCCCACTGTGGATCCGAGGTCCTGGAGATGGCGGTGAACCTCATCGCACCTCAGGACATCGAGGAGATGTCCTGGACAGACCTGCAAGCGGCTCTGCAAGAACATTACGCGCCCACGGGCACCCCCATAGCGAACCGGTTCACTTTCCATCAGAGGAACCAGCGCGAGGGGGAATCCATTAAAGACTTTGTTGCCGCACTCCGTCAAATCGCAGCCAACTGCGAGTTTGACCATGTAGATAAAGCCTTGAGAGACCGCATCGTCTTCGGCATGAGGGATGCAGGCCTCCAGAAGAAATTCCTGAGTAGGAAACGCATCCTACTAAAAGATGTCCTCGAGGAGGCCACCGCTGCCGAGTCCTCGGAGCACGCGGCTGCGGAGATGAAAAAGGCGAAGGGGATCCACAAGATCCACCAGTCGACCCCCGAATCGTCCGAAGACTCCGCCACACCATCTGACTCGGATGGCGAGATGGCCGTCCACAAGGTCTCTCAGCCATATCGGCGGGAAAAACCCCAAAATGGACGACGCGGGGAACAATGCGGCAGTTGCAGAGGCGACCACCCCAGGACATCCTGCAAATGGCGGGACGCGACCTGCCGCCGATGCCTGAGGAGGGGGCACATCGCAAAGGCATGCCGAGCCACCGAACCAGCCCCTGAACCACCCAGACCACGGAACCGCGAAAATCGGCGCGACAACCAGAGGACATCCAAACGGTCCTCACACCAACCCAGAGGCGACGGCTATGAAGATTCCCGGCATGGCGCGGTGAATCAGACCACCATAGCACACACCAGCGACAACAGCGCCACCAAGTTCACCGTGACGCTGTTGGCCGAGGGCTCGCCCTGCTCCATGGAGGTAGACACCGGGTCCGTCTACACCATCATCGACTGGCAGCAGCTGAAGAAATTCAAGCCGCAAATCTCCAAGAACCAGCTCAAACCCCTGCAGTCCAGACTGGTGGATTTCGGCGGGAATCCAATCGACGTCCTGGGCAGAACCACCCTCAACATCGCGTTCAAGGAGTTCAAGGGCCAGCTGCCGGTCACAGTCGTGAGGAACAGCCGCCCGAACCTGCTGGGCATTGAGTGGTTTCAGCCGCTGGGGCTTTCCATCGGGGGCATCCACCAGATTAGGGCAGATGAACTCGACGCCATCATCGAAGAATTCAGCGAAGTCTTCGATGGTAAGCTGGGGAAGTACATAGGGAAACCCATCTCCTTCAATCTGGATCAGGGGGTAACCCCCATTCGGCTTAAGCCCCGCCGGGTTCCGTTCGCCCTGAGGCCTAAAGTAGACGAGCAGCTAGATAAGCTGATCGCCCAAGGCGTCCTGGAACCCATCGATCATGCTTCATGGGAGACTCCCATTGTGACCCCAATGAAGCAGGATGGATCGGTGCGCATCTGCGCCGACTATAAGGTGACGATAAATAAGGCGTTGCAGCAGAGCGCATACCCGGTGCCAGTGGTGCAGCACCTCCTGCACTCACTAGGCAAGGGCACCATATTCGCAAAACTGGACCTGGCCCAGGCTTACCAGCAACTGCCAGTGGACGCTAAAACGGCGGAGGCTCAAACTATTGTCACACACAGGGGGGCCTTTAAGTGCAACCGTCTCCAATTCGGAGTCAGTGCCGCCCCGGGGATTTTTCAATCAATGATGGAACGCCTTCTCCAAGGCGTTCCAGGGGTAGTGCCTTACTTCGATGACGTGCTCATCTCCGGAGACTCTAGAGCACAACTTCTTGAACGGCTGAGGCTTGTCCTGCAGCGGTTCAGGGAGAAGGGCTTGAGAGTAAGACGGGATAAGTGCATCATCGGAGTCCAGGAAGTCGAGTTCCTGGGCTATCTCATCGATAGAAATGGCATACACCCCACCAAATCAAAAGTTAAAGCCATCCATGAAGCCCCCAGCCCCAAAAATAAAGGGGAGCTTCAGGCATTCCTTGGATTGCTTAACTTTTATGCAATATTCCTCCAACAGAAAGCTACAGTTGCTGAGCCGCTTCATCGCCTGCTGGGGAAAGCGGTTTCCTGGAAGTGGGGTGACAAAGAGGAAACGGCATTCCGAGACATTAAAGGACTATTAACATCCAACAGCGTCCTCATACAATACAACGAGACGCTGCCCATCCGGCTAACCTGCGACGCGTCGCCATACGGGGTGGGGGCAGTCCTGAGCCACGAACTACCCAATGGCACAGAAGCCCCCATCGCCTTCTTCTCGAAGACCATGTCCAGCGCTGAATGCAACTACAGCCAGCTGGACAAAGAAGCATTGGCAATCGTCGCAGGGGTGAAGCGCTTCCACGAATACCTATACGGAAGAAGCTTCACCACAGTCACGGACCACAAGCCGCTCCTGGGCCTCCTCGCCGGCGACAAACAAACACCCACATTCATGTCGCCGCGAATGACACGCTGGGCCATCATCCTCGCCGGCTACGCCTACACCCTCATTCACCAACCCGGAAAGGCCATCGCCAACGCGGACGCGCTGAGCAGATGCCCATCCAAAGACGCCGTGGAGGATCCCGCCCCCACCCTCGAGCTCCTGCACATCGACCACGACAGCAGCTGCCCAGTCACATCTGCAGACGTGGCCACGCACACCAGGAGAGACCCAACACTCCGGCAAGTGCAATCTTGGATCCTGCGGGGATGGCCGGCGCAGCCTGGCGGAGAAGAATACAGCCCTTCAGTCGCAAGCAGAAGGAGCTGTCCACGATGAAAGGCTGCCTGCTATGGGGAGATAGGGTGCTGATCCCCGCCGCTCTCCAACGGAAGACGCTCGAGACGCTACACAAGGGGCACCCGGGCATCGTCCGCATGAAGGCCCTGGCACGAAGCTACGTCTGGTGGCCAACACTGGACAAGGACATTGAGCAATGGGTCGCCGGATGTAGCCAGTGCCAGGAAGTCCGACCAGCACCCCCCCAAGCAGAGCCCACACCCTGGGAGATGCCCAGCAGCCCCTGGTCTCGGATCCACATCGACTTCGCGGGTCCGATGCAGGGGCGCCACCTCCTCATCGTGGTTGATGCCTTCTCCAAGTGGCTCGAGGTGGTTCCCATGGCATCAACCACATCGGAAGCCACCATTCGCGCCCTCCGCCGCCTCTTCGCTACGCATGGACTCCCAGACGTGTTGGTTTCCGACAACGGTCCCCAATTTACGTCCGTGCCCATGGAGGCATTCTTAGCGGGACTGGGCATCCGCCATGCCCTCTCGGCGCCGTACAGACCGGCCGGAAACGGCCAAGCCGAGAGGATGGTGAGGCTAACCAAGGAAGCGCTCACCAAGATGGCACCGGGGGACTGGCAGGAGCGCATAGACACCTTCCTCCTCACACAGCACATAACGCCGCACGCAACCACCAAGAAGTGCCCATCAGAGCTGTTGATGGGCAGAAGACTCCGCTCACCCCTCGACAGGCTGCACCCCCAGTACCACTCGGACGTGCCCGCAACCGCCAGCCGCCAGCTCCGCAGCTTCGCCGTAGAAGACCCCGTCTATGCGCTGAACTTCCACGGCTCACCAAAATGGCTGAAAGGAAGGATTCACAGCGCAACCGGCCCGAAGTCCTATCGGGTAGAGCTGGAAGATGGACAGGTCGTGAGACGTCACATCGACCAGCTCCGCAAAAGGTGGAGGGGAGTGGACGAACAACAGTCTGGCGAGGTAGGCCTACCACACCCCGAAGAGGTAGGCCTGCCCGCCCCCGACGAGGTAGGCCTACCACAACCCTACGAGGGAGGCCTACAACACCCCGGGAGAGTGGACGCCCCAGGCTCCGCAGCAGCCAGAGACGGAGCTCAGCCAGTAGACCGGGGACAATGTCCGAAGGGAAACCCGAAGCACCCAGGGGTGGACCGGGATCGACCCCCCGAGGTCCGAGACCCAGCCACTAACGAAGGCAGACAGGGGGACCGAAGCCCAGACGCCCACGACACCCAACAACACCCCTGCGAGGTCGGACCGCACCAGTCCGACAACAGACAGTACCCAAAGAAAGGGCAAGTAGACCGGGGCCAACCGAGCGGGGGAGACCAACAGCACCCCCGCAAGGGCGGCCACCGACTCACCGGTGAGGGAGACCTCCATGCATCACTACAGGGGTCTCCCCAACAACACCCCAACCACAACGAAAACCAACCCTGCGAGGAGGGCCTCCGCCACCCCAGCAGAGGAGGCCAGCGCCAACCGAGCCGAGACGACCGAGACGACCGACACCCAGACGGCGAAAGGCGGCGACCGGGAGAAACACACCAACCCCGCAGAGAAGGCCTACGCCACCCCTGCAGAGAAGGCCGCGAGAGTCCTCAGCCGACCCAGCAACGCCACCCCGGCGGAGAGGGCCGTCGCCACCCCCGCGAGGTAGGACAGCACCACCCCGGCGAGGGCGAGACCCCGCGACCAAACCAGCAGCGCCAGCCCAGCAGAGAGGGACTACTCCACCCCTGCGGAGGAGGCCTGCGACCCACCGGCGAGGAGGAACCAACGCCAAACCAACCCACCAACAGCCCCGGGAGGGAACTGAACTCACCCGAGGAACCCGAGGGGCCGACCCAGACGCCGCCGCCGAACCAGCACCCACGACCGGACCCGTCCAACCCCGACCCGGTGAGGACCGGAGGGCACCCCAAGGGCTTACCGTGGCTCAGGAGTTCCGGACCGGTCGAACAGCGGAGATCCAACGATCGGAGCAGCGATGGAGAAGACCAGCGTCGCCCGCAGGCGGAGGTCAGCGACCTGGCCGGAGGTACGGGAGCACCGTCCGCACCCTCGACGGCCAGATCCAGCCCGGCTCCCGAGACGGCGACAGGAACCGCAGAAGCACCCTCCGACCAGGAGGGCGGCCAGCCAACGAATGGACTGCGCAGGTCAAGTAGACTACGCAATCGGCCCGCCTACTTACGTGACTTTATTGTGGATGGACAGCTTAAGATCTAGGGGGGGAGGAGTGTTATGTCCTTATAAGGACATCCGCCGGGGATTGGCTGAAGCATTCCCCGGCGGGAGTTTTGAATCCCTGTCAAGGGGGCGGTGCGGCTGCCGGAGCGAATATAAGGAGAGCTCCGGCAGCGCCGCTCCAGTTCTGTTCCTGTTAATAAACGTTTACATGAACTCCGCTGGTCTCATCTTCATTCCTGCGCCGATCTAACATATTATTTCCAATAAGTTTCAAGATCTCTTTTCTCATCAGTGGAAACATTTCATTTGCTTTGTAACTTCTTAACAAATACTCCGTGAAACCTCAGTTCTAACCCATCTGCTTCCTGAATACTTTTCTTAAGAAAAAAAAAATCCTCTCGATGTAGAACTATATACATATTGTAATGTGTTGTGAATACTATTCAAATTGAACACATTTTTACCATTAATCCACCCAAAGCAGTATGAAACCGACCCCAATTGTCTACTGTTCCCAACTTTGAAATGCAGGGAATATAATCTTCTTTCCAACTGACCAACAGGGGAATGAAAAATATTCATGAAGTATCACTGGGGGCCAAGTTAAAAAAAGAAAACACTTTGTACCCTTTCCAGACAAAAATGAATTAAATAAATACATTGTTAGTATCCATGCATAGGCTGATAGCTATGTTTTTAGCTATATGTATTTGTGTGCATTTAGCTGCTGGTTTGCTTTCCCACCCCTAAAAAAAAACAAAACTCTGCAATGATTACCATGTAAGGACTAGGAAGTTTAATAGTAAACAATGAGAAGAAAATACCACACTCATAGATTTCATGACCACCCAACTGCCTGCAGTTTTAAAAAAAACAATGTGACTTGTGAAGGAAATCTTATAGTATGGATATTTTTCCAAATAACTCTGGTGAGGTTGCATGTTTATAAGTGAGCAAGATTAGGAGAGGAGAGGAAAGAGATCAGTCCCCAGTTCTAAACAGTGCATATAAGAAAAGGCAACCCCAGGAAGACAATGCTGAATTTTGCTCAGGGGATGGGGTGAGGCAAAATTGAACCTCCCACACAGGGCACAAAGCACAAGCACAAAGAGGGAATAACAATAATTGGCAAAATAAATGCAAGTCAATACCTGGAGCACATGGCTATTATATAAAAGGTGTTGGATTAATTTACAGTTTGAGAGGGATCCCTTATTAATTCTCTCCAGCCTGGACTGGTGCCTAGAAATCAACATGAGGCAAATGAATTATGGATAGGAAAGTAATATGCATGGCACACTATAACTGAGGGTTTGGTTTTTTTTTTTTGGAAAACGGGGATTCATGAATTTTTAATTAAGAAAAGTTTGCAATAGGAAGACCAATTATAAAAAATGTTCATCAACGTTCATTACTTTCCTCAGTTTTTTAGAAGGTGAAGTTGGTTTCTTTCTTTGGAAAGAAGTATACTTAAGTTTTCTGTTTCCTTTAGAAGTTATATAATAGATTTTCTGTTTCCCATCCTCAAATGGGGGTAAATGCATTACAGATTTTCAACAAATGAATTTGAAAAAGATTTCAAAAGCTAGGGGTGGGGGACAAATGAAAAATCCCCCCCCCAAACAAATGAGGGCTGCTTTGGCCATCTCATTACGGCCAACATACCATGGCCAGATCACCATTGGACAACTTGCTACGGACAACTCACTGCAAGACAACTCGCCGCAGGACAATTTATCAATTCAATTATTTAAAATAAATTAAAAAAATGTTTTAATTTTTGTCATTCAGATTTCATTTTGTCCCTCCTTTTGCATTCTTTCTTTAATGATTTTATTCCACCATTTCTTTGATATCAGTGTAATTCTTGTCTCTCTGTGAGTTGCTGTGTAGTGAGTTGGCCATGGCAAGTTGTCCCATGGCAAGTTGACTGCAGCTACTTGGCCATGGCAAGTTGGCTGTGATGGGTTGACTGTGGTGAGTTGGCTGTAGCGAGTTGGCTGCAGCGAATTGTCATGATAGACCCCTGACAAAGGCGGAGAGCAGCTGCGAGATACTGTACCAAACAGCATACAGTCCAACTTCTCCCAACCTAAATCTTCCACAAGTTTTTGCAAAGCCCAGAATTAGAGCCAGTTTGGACATGCTGGTTGGGTTGGTCTAATACATCCTGAGGACATTAGGTTGAGGAAAGCTGCAAGATTCTTAAAAGAGGTAATATTAATTTTTAGTTGCAGTATAAACATTTTTCTTCTCACAAGTAAAAATTCTGGCTCTCTCTCCATTCTCTCTCTGTTGTTGACTATTACCTTTCACTTTGAGTATTTACTGTTATTATCTCACATTCCAATGGAAGTGGTTGACAGATGCAGTTTTCAGTGTTTACCAAGTAACTTTGGTCTTTTACAGATATTGCAAGTTGTTTCCTCTACTGTGGTGAAGAAGGTCATGTCAAAGCCAGCATATTTAAATCTGCTTTGTCATCTGTGAAATCCCAGATGTTTGCTTTGTTATGAATTTATCAAGATGAGGCGTGTTCCTTTAAATTACTGCATAAAATACCACATTTAGGTTGCTTCATAAATTAAGCAAAACAGCCTCAATGGCATATAATTAGCTTATGCCATTTGTCTAATGATTCCAGTTTCTGTTTGTTACATATGATGAAGGAAAGCACTACTTATGTGAGTATATTATTATTGCTTAATTCTCATAATAATGGAAGAGCTATAAGAATAAAACATGGTCTATCACCTGACTGCTGCTCACTATAACTTTTACTGGAGAGTCCCCTATAGAAAGAAAGCCTAGAAAGAGTATATTGACTTTTCCAACTCAAAAGCACCTTCCAGGAAGCCTTACCAGAAGATGGAAAACCCCATACAATGTTTCAAGAAGTCTGAAGCCACATAAATTAATTCTAATTAAACCAATATTAGTTGCCAGTGTTTGGTATATAATCTACTATTAGCTGACTTCATGCAATACATTAAGCCAATGTTTCCCAACTTCAGCAATTTGATGTATAATTTTAATTCCCAGAATTCTCCAGTCAACATGCTCATAACTAAGAATTCTTGCAGTTAAAGTCCACATATCTTAAAGCTGTTGAATTTGGGAAACACTGTACTAAGCCATAAATCATATTTTACAAACTGCAATGGTAAATTCAGATACTTCAAGGCAATAGCAAAGAAGCTACTTTATATCTTAGCATGTTGGGTAAAACACTCCTAGAATGCTATATTTCTAGGAATATACATGCTGCCATCTTTTAAAACATGGGTTGGAATTGCATTAGCTGGGCACAACTTGTAATTTGGATTTATAGTGATAACATAAGGGTTCAGCTGAAAAATCATTGCAACACAATTAAGAATTCTTTTTTTTAAAAAAAAACTAATGAACATCTTGCTATGATACTGCTAATATCTTTAGCCCCTGTGAAAATATGTCATTCCAAGAAGAACAAAATACATCATGCTCTTCTACTGCAGGCTCCATTATCATGCCACTAACAATGGAACAGCTGATTAGAGCACCAGGCATTGAGGTTTAGCTTTGCTCTCAGCTGGCATGCAGAATTCTCCAAAATTTAACAATCAGCTTTTTTGAGGTAGGGCAAATCACCTCTAAGTACACCACTGTCTATGTGTCACTGACTTTGCCATTGACAAAATAATTGGCAAATTATGTGAGACTATTTTACACCTTGGAATAGCTGAGATGTCCATCAGTTTAATGGAGAAAACAGCAATTTAACCCCAGTAGAACTAAGGACAATTTAAAACTATCTCACACATGGATTGGTGTCACTAGAGAGATATGGTAAAAAAAAGATGTTGCCACAGAATGTTTGTCCCTTGGTTGGAGTGGAATGAGGCAAGAACCGCATGCCTGCTGGGTTTAATCCATTTATAAACAAATAATGTTATATAAATGCTCTGTAGCTCCCAGATTATTTTTCTCAAGGAAATTAAACCTGGGACATGGCTCTGAGATTTCTAACACTTGGAACAGTGGTGAGTGTGAAGCAGATTGTGGTCAGCTCAACATCTCTGGGTGTTTCCCAAGTAGCATATCTATTGACTGAATGGATAAGATTAAGTAGCCCAACCCAAGTTTAAGTAGCTGGACAAGTTTCAGTTTTTAAATTAAAATTGGGCAGACACCATTGCTAACTTAGCTACCCTGTAATAATTTAACCTTCTGTATAATAACTTAGCAAACACGAAAATATGAAAAATGTTTAGGATTTATGTTGGATTCAAGCTTTTGTTCCGGGTTCTGCCATTTTTCTTTGGCTCCATCACTGAATCCTTGCTGACAAGAATAGGCAGGTAAATGTTTCTGATCTGAGGGCCTTTGTTGGCATGACAGAGCTTGTTGGCACTGAACATGATCAGAAGAAATGGAAGACCCACCTTCTTCTTTCTTTTCTGTTGCTTACTTTGATCCATCTGTCTTATGATGTCCAACCAATAACTGCAGTACTATCCAGTAATCATGGAAGAAAAGCATGAGATGAAAAATGTTCATTTGCTCATTCATACTTATCACAGCATCTATGAATAGTTCTTGAACTTTCTAGTTTGATTGCTTTCTGGCACAAATTATCAGCCATAGCTTGCTAGAAAACTATGTGTATTCCCCAGGTCCAAGACCCACAAATTAGGAGACAGCTGAGACTAAATTTTTGGAAATTGTCTGTTTTTTAAAAAAATAATAATTTTATTAAGCATTACAACTAAAAAGATTAAAAACTAATACAAACTAAGAAAAGGAACAAAAGAAAAAAATAGAAAAGAAAGAAAAAAGAATCTACCATAATAAAGAAAAAGAAAAGAAATATATAAAGAAATGTCTTCCCCCTTCATCCCAAAAATTATAAACAATTTTAGTAATTATCATTTTTTAAAATACAACAAATGATCTCTTCTTCCACAATGTCATCTCTTAACAAATCCAGCTACATTGTGGCTATGAACTTGGTAGAAAATCTCTTAACTCCAAGCTGCTCAACTCAGTTCCTCCAGTCTTCCCATGAAGAATAGCAGTCTAGAGCAGAGGTCTCCAATCTTGGCAACTTGAAGCTTGGCGGACTTCAACTCCCAGAATTCTGCGTCTAGAGTACAAGTAGTGGTCTCTTAATCTTTCCTTTTTCCAGAATTCATCATCTGATTACCAATCACCACCTCAATGCTGTCCCTTCTCTTTCAGGGATGACTAGTTTGCTATCAATCCTCACCAGAAATTTCCAGAAATCTATCTGTTCTAACGCTCTTGAGATTGCAATTCTTAGAATGTCAAGCCAACATAATCAATAGTCATAATTCTTGGAGCTGAAGTCTGAATAGATCTAGAGAACTGTAGCTAAAGAGCTGATATAACTTATGCTAGTCAGAAAAACATTGATGTAAGTCAGAGCAGGTAGCTTGCGTAGTTCTGAGAGACGGACAGAAACTATTGGCTGAGTTCTGAGAGAGATGTGGTGAGACTGAAGTGTTGACTACATAATGCTAAAACGATTAGGATTTGCCTTCAGATAATGTTTCTTTCTCAATGGTAGTTTGTATCAGTCACATATATTATTTATTCTGTTATACAGTAGGACTGTTTATTTCAAAGATTTATGTTGCCGTTCAAAGATTATTTTCTTAGTAGTATGATTTGAAGTAATAAACAAATATCTACTGGGGGAGTTAATACATTCAACTAATCCTACCTAATACCTAATCCTAATCTACTAATCCTAATGTGATTGATTTGATAGGTTGTGTGAGGTTGTTGTTTATAACTATAGCTTATAGCCTAGTATATTCAACCTAGATAATTATGATTTGTTTAGCAATTAAATCATGTTTTAGACTGATCCGTGAATTGAGTCATCAATAACAATTCACGTTATAGATATCCTTTTATTTATTTATTCAATGTCTATAGCTTCCCATCTCATTCAATGACTCTGGGCAACATACAATTAAAGATGTTACAATTAAAACATTAAAATATTTTAAAACAAAACAATAAAAACTTCAAAAATAAATACATATAACAGCCGAGATATTTGGCCAGTTAGCAATACAGCCAGGAAACAGGGCCCTTAACACATTCAACCCCTCTGGTTCAAAAACAGCCAGATTTTAGGGCCTAATGAAAGGCTAATAAGGTTGTAGCCATTCTAATCTGTAAAGGGAGGATGTTCCATAGAGCAGGGACCACTGCAGAAAAGGCCCATCATCTAGTCCCTGCCGGCTGACATTCTTCGGCTGATAGGATCTGCAGCATGTCCATTCTGCTAGATTAGATTGAACAGGTAGAGACTCTTGGAAAAAGACAGTCCTGCAGGTAACCTGCTCCCAAGCAATGTAGAGCTTTAAAGGTGACCACCAGCACCTTGAGTTGCACCCAGAAATACAGTGTTAACCAATGCAACTCAAACAGAAATGATGTTACATGTGCTATATATCTGGGACCATTTACTACCCCTACACATTCAGTCCCAGTTGAAGTTTCCCTTTTATCAAGGGACAGACAGAATTATTTTACAATAACGAGACAGTACATAGATTTTCTCAATCAATGGCTTTTCCATTTTCAGAGTATGCTTAATATTTGACATGTGCAGGAGCTGGCAGAGTTTAGTCAATGCTGGCTGATCTTGAAAAAGATAAACAGGATTGAATCTGGTTATTACTAATATGGGAGATGATCAGGGAATCTGGGGCTGCAGTCTAAGCTCAGAAGTCAAGGAAATATTCTAGAAAAATGCAGTGACAAACTACTCTATAGTTGTCAAGAACATTACATGAACATGAACCAGAAGTCAAGCATAATGTGACTGAGATTTTACTGTTACTGCTGCCATTTCATACAGATCAACTCTCATGTAATTTAATCCCTTCTCAACCTAGTCCCTATTTATTAGGTGCCAAGCTGGGAACAAATGTCAGTCAAACAATGTGGCATATGAAGCACTAACGTGAATGTGTTAACAGTTTTACATAAGTATGAGTTGTTGATACCAGATTTCTCTCTCTCTCTCTCTTTTTTTTAAAAAGGACATTGCCCCATTTTTGATTCTGGATTTTCTGATTAAACTGTTTCTGCGATGCCATAGTATTCCTTTTAGCATGGCTATTGTTTTTTAAGCAAAAATCCAGTCATGTTGCTTGTTTGTGGTTTGATGGTTGCCAAAAAGAATTGGATTTCAGGATTTTGAGCGAGATATTTGTCTGATTATTATAGGCATACTAGAAAGAGATAAAAAGCAAAACTATGGAATAATCAAAATCTTACAATAGCTTCTGAGACCATTAGACACAAACAACAAAACAAGAGAAATCCTACTGTTTCCAAGTTCTTGGAAGCTTAATTAAATTTGCATATCTGATGTCTGGTACTTTAGCCTGGAAAGGTTGCTGGCCTATGGCTTAAATGGCTACTATTGCATCCATTCTGACTATTTTCAATCTCTAGATTTGCTCACAAAATCTCTTCATTTTTTGAGGAGACCTTTCTTAGATCCCTTTTAGTTGCCTAAAATGGAATTGATTAATCAATAGCATTGGCTATCTGATGCATTCTTTCTAAACTGAATTTTCAGAACAGCTTGGGATTCTGGGCTTACTAGATCCCAAAGTCTTTCCCACAAATCATCTTATCAAATTATGCCAGTTGTCATGGGTGAATTAAATATACCTTCTTAGACTTTCAGCTTGGATCTCTTGAGAAACACCCGGAAGTTGGGTACTGCTGTTAGATACTTAGAGAAGGTTAGAGTGAGGTAAACGAAAGGAAATACAAACCACCTGCCCCATTTTTCTCAATCAGGGGAGATGGCTTTTATTTCTGTTGCATCAATATGCAGCACATGTCACTTATATAACATTGAGTCCTCCTGGCTTTGATGAGGGTAAATGGTCACCTTAATCTTGGACAAGTTGTTGGATGCCTGATATTTATGTGCAGGTAGTTCTCTCAAGTTCAACAGTAGGATCCTGCCATAATGTGAGAAACCGAGAATAATTAAGACAATTCAAAACTCCAAAGAAAGTTCTTTAAGATTGCTTTTTAAAAATTAAAATTAAAATTGTAACACTGAACTTGGTCGATGTAAGGAAACCTATGAATCTGAAACAGCCCTTATCTAGGTTTTGAGAAAACAATGCTCCCTTGGTGTCTTTTAGATTGGGAGGGATCATTTAGAAAGGAAAAGAGAAACTCTCCTTGTATGTCTTTTTATTCACATAGTTGAACAGATGTAATTTGTGTATCTTCCTACTATAGATTGGGAGTTACACCTGTTGTCACACATGCTACAATTAATTTAAAGGTACAGAACCTTTGAGAAAGAGAGAGAGAGAAGTCAGGCTTACTCAGAAAAACAGAAACTAGCACTAACTATTGTGTTTGTATCAGGCAGTGGCTACTGATGCAGGTGTATTTAGCTCAGCTGTTGAGCACTCTTGATTGGGGAAGGAGATATAACAGCTGTCTATGTTGGTTTTACAGCTGTTTAGATAGCAATGCTCATCACAGATGTCAGTAGATCCTGGTATCCAATTAGTAGTTGTGCCTCTGAACAGCAAAATACTGAATAGTGAAATACAGTATGTGTAATACTGAAAACATTGCGGGAGCATTGTGTTCCAGCAGCAAAAGTTGATAATCTTCCAGGAACTCAATGTATGAGCCCCCGTGTTTCTTTTCAAGTGGAGAGAATGATAGTCTTCCATACTCTGTAATGAGTAGTTTTCTTTATAGTACTGATACCCTGCAATAGTTATAAGCTTGGGATAATAGTTTTTTTCATGAGAAAACATTGCTAGAAGACCCTGCAATAATTCTACAGAAAAAGGCAACAATAGAAGTTATTAAATGCAAGAAAAAGGCAAGAGACCAAATAGATAAAATAGTACAAATTTTATCATGTAGACAACCTGAAACCCTCCCAATAACCAAAAGCCTTTCTCAATTAAAAAAACCTAACATTGTGGTATGTGTAGTGTGTGTGTGTGTTTCAGGTGGCAATCTTGAAAAAGGGATTGGGTGAGCAAAATATATTGTGCCTTGAATGTAGAAGATTCAATCCTGATACCTCCATCTTACATTTTAGATGAACTCTGCTCTGTAATACAGGAGTATTTGCTGCCATTCAGTGTCCAGACGGTTTGACTTGGTAAAAATGACCTTCCTATGTTAATGTGACCTGATAAAGGGCGGATTTTGTTTTTGCAAGACATATGTTTTAATGAAAACTAGTTTTCATCATAAAAGTGAAAGAATTGCAATTGTTATCTGAAAGTAGCTCATCCTGTCATATTGCTAGAGCAAAACAACTCTAAAATTTTAGTATCTGTAACCCAGAAAACATGAAGTTTATAAAATTATAAAATTACAAAATATAAAAGGAGATATATTATATACCATATTATAGTTAACTATATTCAATGTGAAACATCTATCTTTATTATGTTCTACGCTAGATCAGGGGTGTCAAACTTGCAATGACATATCGTCATGTGATGTATCACAACGCCCCCCCCCTTCGCTAAAACGGTGGGGTGGCCAACATGTGGGCTGCGAGCTTGACACCCCTGCACTAGATAGTTTTTAAATACAAGACTGAATCTGGGAAATCATTAAGAGATTCAAAGAACCTTGTTGGTAAGGCTGTGTGAATCTACATGACTATCTCTTACTTGCGGTAAGTATCTATTGCCACTTGTAGCTCCCTAACTAAAACCTGAACTGGGAAAAATAATGAAACAGGATTTGACTGTTGTAGATTAATACAGTATGTCAACTAAAAAAAAAGCCTTGTTAAATACATCCAAATATTTTATCATTTCTTGAATCCAAAGTGATAGGGATGGCTGCCCTTTTTCTCAGAATAGTTCACAAATGTCACTTCTTTAATAGAAGCCCCTTATTTGTTCTGAGTCCCTCCCTGCCAGGTGTTTTCATAAACGATTAACAATACATGTGACAAGCCCAGTTACACAGTCACTGGCAGACAATAGAAGCTTTCAGAGTAATCTAGTACCTAGGTGTGGTACCTCATTTCTCCCTAAACAATCCCAGGGTGGTGTTGGGAACTGTCAAATAGTTTCAGGACTAATTCAGACTTCTTTCTCTTTTCATCTCTCATAAGCATTTAGGTTCAAATGAATTTTTTGGAGCGGCATATAAATGGATCCTAGTATACATTCTGGCCAGTGGTGAGTTGCCCCCGGTTCAGACTGGTTCTATAGAACCCGTAGTAAAACCGGAGGGAGACTCCGCCCACTGACCCTGACGTCACCAGAAGCGATCTGTGCATGTGCGCAATCCTGTTGCGAACCGATAGTAAAGGTAAGTAGAACCCACCCCTGCTTCTGGCCCACAAACAATTAGGTACTAATAGATGTATAAGTCACATGCTCACAAGACTTTAGTGGTACCAAGTCCACGAGAAACCAAATGTTGAATTCTTGATTCTCTGGACTGTTAAAATTTATAATACTCAAAAAATTATCCTAAGGAGGACTATTAAGTCCTGGGTTCAAGCTTGTAAGAACACAAGCAGAGCTTCAAATCAAAGCTTCTCAAGTACAATATTCTGTTTCCCATGATTGTCCACAGACGCCCCCAAGAAACCTTTGAGTAGCAGATGAAACCATTTGCATCCTCCTATTTATGTATCTCAGCAACTAATCTTTAATACTCATGGGCTTCTGTTCAGTGGTGGGATTCAGCCAGTTCGCACCACTTTGGGAGAACCAGTTAACTTTCTGAGCAGTTTGGCAAACTGGTTGTTGGAAGAAATCATTAGGATGGAGAATCTGTTGTTAAATTACTTGAATCCCACCACTGCTTCTGTTGCTGGAAACAACATGAATCTCCTAAAGAATGTACTGACCTTTTCTCTCTTTATTTTTTCTTACATTTTTCTAATATATTTATCAAGTGCCTATCTAAGTTATGTAACTCCGGGCAATTTACAAATAAAAACACAGAGTCATATAAAAAGAAACAGAGTTAAAAACAGAATGAAAATAAAGTTAAAACATTTTTTAAAAAAAGATTCTGGGCGGGGGGGCGTAGATGACATTTTGTGATGTCATATTGTCACAGCTACTGGCTCAGGAGAACTGGGCCGAACCGGGAGGAACCCACCACTGATTCCGTGTCACCCATCTGGAGAAATCTTTTCCTTCACCTTTGTTTCCGCCAAGAAGTTTTGTTTTCCCTGAAGAAGGAAATATTTGTGACATAAACCTTTGTAGTACTAGACATGAGAAATACAATTGCTTGCTCTTTTGCTCACTGCTAAACCAATGACTCCAGTGCTCAGTAAGTTAAGCCCCTTTTGGGTCATTAGTAGCCTGATGGCAGGGGAAAATTCTGTAGTTGTATAGCTGTATCACCACAGCTGTTACTTCTAAGCCATAACATTCTTTGCTCTGTTTGTAGAATTCTGGCCTTTGCGCTTGACTCTACAGCAACCAGATGTAAAACATATCAGCACCTTAACTTAGCAACTAAGTAGAAGAGGAAATTTAATCAAATATAGGTTTTTTTCTTATCTCTTATAGCTTACATTTTATTCACTTTCCTTTATGTTAAAAGAACATACTATGCTATGTTAGATCTGTGGGCTATTTAGCTCATCCATGTTAAAACACAATAGGTTGTCTAAGATCACTGGCCCACTTTGTAATTATTGGAAGCTAATTTCCAGGAATTTAAGATAGAATCTTTCCCAGATTTATATTTAGACATAGGGCAAGTGCTAAGCCATAAAACAATGGCTTTTATTATGGCCTCTTTCCTAGCTACTGTTGCACTGCATAGGCTGTAATTTTACATATTTATTTTGGGAGATAGTCCAGTTAAACTCGATGGGAATCACTTCCAAGTATATATGCTTGAATAGCTACATTCCATGACTAATCCTTTGGATTCTTGCCCAGTTTGCTTGCAACTTTTGGCTTGACTGTTATTAGAGACATCTTGGCTGATATCATAAATGCCTGGGAGGGTATTTCCTCATTAAAAGAAAGCAATTATTAGATTGATTTTAAAGAAAGTTGTACTGGATCTCTCAGAAATGGCTAATTAGGCACAGGTCTCTAATTTTCTGTACTGATAAGACAACCAAGAGATTTCTCCATTACAGCTTTTCAACCACAGAAAACCCCAAAGGCAGTAGATTATCAAAGCAATTTCAACTGGTTTCACAGTGGACCACAGTGTTGAGGCTATCCTAGTTGGGCTGATGGATTTTTATTTTGGAACTGGTAGAGAAAGGAACTTCAACCTATCTATCAGTTGTTCTTGTGTTAAAATGAGAGGAATCTGATGGTTTGTACAATGCTTTGAATTTCCAGAGCGAAGTTGAGAAATAAGTACAATAAATATGACTGCTGCTAAACATGATCATTTTTATCCACTGTGGCCTGAGAAAGAATATTGTAAAGATGCCATGTTGAATGTGCATGAGTGCAAGGGAAGTATCTAAGCAGAAAGAATAGCCTGGAATACTCAGAGAAGCCAAGCATTGCATTATGTCTCATGGACATGATTTATATGGACTCCAGATTTTAAAGAACTGCCAGAGATTCTTTCTACACATACTTGTATATGTAGTGGCCTTCTTGTAACTTTTGGGTGTCTAAAATATCACCAGACTAGATTCTTTCCTTTCTATGTCACATTTACTTTTAAGTGGAATGCCCTCACAGACCTGTAGCTTGAGGGCCACTCCCCCTCTCAACTGCCCAATTTCTGATTAAGTATTCTGGTCCGAGTTAGTTCAAACAAGCTTCCCCAACTCTTTAGTTGCTCTCCCAAGTTTTTTAATGCTAACTACAAGCCTGTGCCTTTGCAAATTTCTTCTGTGAAAAAGTGTACAGCAGCAGTAGCAAAACACCATGGAGAAAGAAAGTGTCTAGGAATAATTATTAGAGAATGGTGTAAATGACAAAATAACAGAAGGAATCTGATAGCATCTTTTCTGTCTAACACATTTTATTAAAAGGAGTAAGATGTAGCTCATTTCGTCAGATGCATATAGTGGTTAGACTCATACAAAAGTTAAGATGGGGTGAGGTGTGGGGAGAAAAGAAAGAGGAAATTTACACAGAGATCACACGAGACACATAATCAATTTACCTTATCAGTAATTGTAATGTGTAAAAAATCCAGCATATTTGTTGACAGGACCAACAGCAAGAACAACAACAAAAAGATATATAACAATAATAGATGAGTTAGGTGTAGTAATGTTATGTATGTATTTATATGTATGTACTATATTCCTTTCTCTTTTTTGTTTATTTCTTATTGTTTTTACTCAGTTGAAATATCTATCTACTGTAGGTATCTGAATACCCAGTAATTATGGTTGGTATTTTATTAATCAAAATTATATAGTCACCCATCTCACCAAGGCAAATATATACAATACCTAGGTATTGTATTTTGCAGTCTCTGGACATGAGGAATGCTCTAAAAAAGAGATGACTGATCTATCTGTATCTGTATCTGTATCTGTATCTGTATCTGTATCTGAAACCGTAGCCGTAGCTGTAGCCGTAGCCACAGTGGTGCCAAAATTGTGGAAAACTTTTGGGAAAAGTGTATTTTCTAAAACTAGCTAATAACACCACTTTTTTTTGGGTGGGGGTAGTACCATAAAATTATATATCAAAGGAAAGATAATTAATCAAGAATGTAATGCAATAACTTTTATGAAGGATTTGCTATTAGAATAGCAGTTACAGTGTAAAGAAGAAAAGTGAAACACGTAGAAAAAAAGAGATATACAAAAATTATCAGTTAATACTTAGTTGGGTAACTTTTAGCAAGAATTACGGCCTTACAATGTCTTCCCATGGAGTGAACCAAGTCTTTTAGTTCTGCAGCTGTTATAATGTGAAACCAAGATTGAACGATTGCTTCTATTAACTGGGTTTTATTGTTGGGTTGCTTCTGACTAGCAAGTTTCTTTAGTCGGCTCCGTAGATTTTCAATTGGGTTAAGGTCTGGGCTATTCCCAGGCCATTCCAGCAGTGGAATATGATTATCTTGAAACTCCAAAAAAAGTGGTGTTATTAGCCATCACATCTCAAAAATACACTTTTTCCAAAAGGTTTCCACAATTTTGGCCACTACTGTATATCTATATCATCTATATCTTATTTCTTATTATATTTAAGAAATTCATAAATATATATTATAACCCAATATTTAATAGGATATATTTACCGAATATATGTGGTTATTTTAAAATCCTTTGCTATTAATTTATTGATATGCACTGTCAAAAACTGTATATAATCTTGGGGAGAAATAGATGATTAATGCAGGGGCAAAGCTCAGTCTGAAGAGTCTCTCTGCATACAGGTAGTCTGCAACGTATGATCACAGTTGGCACCAAAATTTCCATTGCTAAGCAAGGCAGTTATTATGGCAAACACATGATTCTAGGACGCTGTAACCCTTGTAAATACATGCTGGTTACCAAGTGGCCAAATTTTGATCATGTGACCATGGGGAATGCTGTGATAATTGTTAGGGAATGGGAGCCAGCCATAAGTCATTTTTTTTCATTGTCGTCATAGCCTTAGTTGACAAATGAATGGTTGTAAGTCAAGGACTACCTGTAGTGTCAAGCATTTTCCCCTCAAGCTGCAGTTGCAGACCCTTATGAAACACTATTTCACACTTTCTATCATGCCTTGGAGCATCATTGCAGGGCACTGTTAGAAATTTACACTGCCCAGTGCCTGATTCAAAGCTACTGCATTGTTGACCACTGAAGATGGTTCCGGCTTTTGTTCTTCTTTCTCTAGTTGGGAAGACTTGAAAGAAACTATTAACTCTGTCTTGAAAAGACCATGTTATGCTTTGCTAAGTAAGATTTTAAAGTTGTATTTACCTATATTAAAATGATAGCATTGGAATATTCTATAAAGCATGATGCCCAAACTCATTTCAGCTTAGAATTCCAAATTAGAAAAGTATCCCTGATGCACCGAGGAGAGAGAGATGTGATCCTTTCCCCAAAAAACATTTGCCAACCCTGCTCTTACTTTTAATAGGATATTGGAATGTTGTTTAATCTGCATGTTTCAGTACCGTTCTTAAGCCAGATATATACCGTATTTTTCAGAGTATAAGATGCACATTAGTTTATGGGGAGGAAAACAAGAAAAAAAAATCTGCCTCTGCCCACCAGAATCCATTGATATTTATCTGGGTAGCATTCTTGCAGCAAATAGCAAACAACCTGGTAAGCTTTAGCACATTATTGAGCCTGATTTAGCATGAACAGCTGATTGGAGGTTGGATCAGCCTCACGAAATACCACCAATCAGTTGTTCCAGGCTGTGGGGATTGCCCATTTGCACATTGTGTTTTTGGCCTCCACGCATTGCGTTTTTGGCCTTTTCACGATCCCCACCACCTGGAACCAGCTGAAAATGCAATGCATGGAGACCAAAAATGGGGCATGCGGAGGCTGAAAACTTGACACATGGAGGTGGCAATTGGGGGCAATGTGCAGTGGTGATCCCTGGGGCTTGGAACAGGTCTAAAATGGGGCGTGCCAAAAACACGATGCACGGAGGCCAAAAATGGCTGAAGGGTGGGAGCCAGTGGGTGGGCGGGGCTTCAGCAACATTCGGTGTTTTAAGACACACCACAATTTTCACCCATTTTTTTGGGGGGGAGTGTGTCTTATACTCCGAAAAATATGGTAATCATTTAATTGTCATGCTACTCAGCCCATGTTTAATTAAATATTTAGTATCATAGGGTAGTTTGTCAAGATTTATTCTTGACAAATCCATTTGACATCTCATAATCATTATAATTACAGGTAGTCCTTGACTTACAACAGTTCATTTAGTGACCATTCAGCACTGAAATGACTTATGACTGTTTTTCACAGTTACGATCTTTGCAGTATCCCCATGGTCATGTGATCAAAATTCAGACGCTTGGCAACTAGTTCATACATACGACTATTGCAGAGGCCTGGGCTCATGTGACCATTTTTTGTGGCCTTCTGACAAGAAAAGTCAATGGGGAAGACAGATTCATTTAACAAGTGTGTTACTAACTTATCAACTGCAGTGATTCACTTAACAACTGAGGCAAGAAAAGTCTTAAAATAGGACAAAAGTTACTTAACAAATGTCTCACTTAACAAGAGAAATTTTAGGCTCAATTGTGATTATAAGTCGAGGACCACCTGTACAAAATACTCACAGATTGAGCTCTTTATGATCTGCTTTAGAACATATCTAGGTACCATGTTTTCCTGAAAATAAGACTCTAAATATAAGACTCTTATATTTTTTTGAACTCTGAAATAAGTGCTTGGCATTATTTTGGGGAACGTCTTATTATTTTGGGACATGTGGAGCAAGACGGGTTCCTTTTGCCGTCTTACTTGATTTCAAGCTCTGTCTCCCTTAACCCTAACCAGAGGAAATGGCAGGGACCAGCTGTGCATGCATTTAAATATTTTGGGGGAGGGCTTATTTTCAGGGAGGGCTTATTTTCAGGGGGCGGCTTATTTTAGTGCATGCGCTCAAAAGCATGATTGGGCTTATTATCAGGGGATGTCTTATTTTCAGGAAAACAGGGTACTGGTGTCAGTCAATTTCTCTATAGTTTCCCTCATCTTCCTATTTTCCCATTTTAAAGACAGGAACATCTGCCCTTCTCTCAAGTCACCAATTCATAATTTGAATGACAATTGCTCTAAAACCAGTATCACCAAATGTCTTTAAGGCAGAATCAATATACTGTACACGTTGAAAAAGCAGAAGTCATATATTATGAAAGCTTGTTGACAAGCTCTTTATTATTGCTGAAGCAGTAATCTAGGACAGCCCTGTCATCTCTATCTATTACTTTTTTGACCTCGTTTTTATTAGAATACAATGAACAGACTTATCCTGGTTGGAGGGATCAAAACAAGTTCTGTTTAAAACACAAACATGAGCAACAACCTCCCGCCCACCCCAAAAGCCAGCTGTCCTTTTTTTACTCTTCTACCAGTTCTTTTTGAAAACCCTCACTAGAATTGTATTTTTCCTTTCGCTTACTTCAGAGATTCTTCATTTGCACCTCTGTTTGAAGCCTGACACAAGGAAATAAAGGAGACGATTCTTTGCCCATCTTAGGATGGAGGAAAAAAAAATATCAAGGGACAAGTTTCATCAGTTTAATTTCTGTTTATTGGGCTGCATTAAAAAAAATCAAAGCAATTTAATAAAAAAACCCCTAGCATTATAATTGTGATCAGCTGATATATTATTGAATATATGATCAAGTCAGTATCAAGTCTTAGCAACCACATAGGTAAATTTTCTCCATAACAATCTGACCTTAACTAGGTTTTTCATGTCTTTCAATGGTGCATTCATCACCACTGTAATTAAGTCCTGTCCACCTTCTGCTGGTCATCCTCTTCTTTTTCCTTTCACCTTTCCAGCATTAGAGCTTTCCCAGAGGGATCAGTCTTTGCATAAGTAGGATAATTTGAGACTGATCATTTGTGCCTCAATTGAGAACTCAGGCAGTAGTGAAATCTAAAATTTGTTACTACCGGTTCGGTGAGTATGGCTTGGTGGTGGTGGTGGGATAATGTGACTGGGTGGGCGTGGCCATTTTTTAAAACTTTTAAAACCATTTTTTCTACAACCTCTTCGGCGAACTGGGAGCATTCACCCCTGAACTCAGGGTTGATTTGTTTAATGATTTGCTGCTTTGTTTTCTTGGCTGTCTATGGTATTCTCAGGAGTCTTCTCCAATATCAAAGTTCAAAAAGATCAATGCTCTTCCTATTCTCCTTATTCAAAGTTGATAGGATGACCTATACCCATGATGGCGAACCTATGGCACGGGTGCCACAGGTGGTACATAGAGCCATATTAGTGGGCATGTGAGTGTTGCCATAGCTCAGTTCCAGCACACATGCATGTGCCAGCCAGCTGATTTTTGAGCCTTCCAATCCCACCAGAAGTTGGGAAATGGACCGTTTTTGCCCTCCCCAGGCTCCTAGAAAGCCTCTGGAGCCTGGGGACAGTGAAAAACGGGCCTACCAGGCCCACTGTGCCATCATGTGCTAAAAGCAGGGGAGCGCATGTGTAGGGATGGGGCACATTGAATTATGGGTGTGGGCACACAAGTGGGTGACCTCCCCACGCTCCCCCCGCTTTTGGCACACAACAGCACAAAGGTTAGCCATCACTGACCTATACTATGATAATAAAATTAGCAAAATACAAACCACATTATTAAACTGTAGTACCAAACTCTATTTAATTTCATGCATCAAGTAAAATCTTTTCTTCCTGACAATCTCAAGAATGTTTACTAGAAGTATGTGGAATCTAACAATTCACCTTGATGAGCTCCTTCAGTTTATTGAAGGGTATTGCTTTCCCTCAGCCAAGCTTTGATCCTATATACCCTGTTTCCCCCAAAATAAGACATCCCCTGATAATAAGCCCAATTGGGCTTTTGAGTGCATGGCAATAAGGCCAAGCGCTTATTTCAGGGTTCAAAAAAAATGTAAGACAGGGTTTTATTTTTGGGGAAACATGGTATGAGATTATGATCTATATACACTTATCTAGAAACAGATTAATCAAACATGTCTAGATCTGTTCTATAAATTTTGTAAATTGTCTATTCGGATAAGATAGTGACCAACACAAAGTACACACACAGACACAAACACAGCTGGTAAGAATTTGATCTGTTTTAAAAGTTTTTAGACAATGAAGCCTGAATATGCAGGCAGTGAGAAAATCCCTGTAATATTTTTTGTACCATTGTTTGACTTCTACTTTCTGCAGCTTGATGACTTATTCATTGTCATTGTGTTCTGACCTCAGTTTTGAAGGCCAGATAATATTTTTGATGCTCATAAATGATTCCAGTTAAGCCAGCCTTAAATCTGGTCTGGCTGGTAAACATATACACAATTACAAGCATGAACTCAGTTGCAGTGACTCTCCTATCCTCCCCTCCCCCCACAGGACCGGTTTCGGAGCCAGTTTTATTTGTTGAGGTAAACTGATATTTTTACATTTTTAAGGAAGGAAGAAAAGTGGATAATGGTTGATGGGGAGAAAGGGAAAAAAGTGTAAACCACAGTTCAGTCCAAGAATTTCCAACTACGAGCAAGTTCTTTTTAAAAATAATTATGTTAAAAAGTGTTCCCCTTCACATCAGAATTCCTCATCATTTCAGTAAATAGCATGGCTGTGCAAATGTATCACTTGATGCAGGCCTATCAAAGAAAATCCCGTTTGAATTTATTGGAATTTACTCCCACATTACTATATAGGATAAAGGATTAGCATATTTTGCCATAGAATTCCCCCTTTAGAAAACAAAGCATATTTTCACAGATAAAACTTAAAAAAAAAACAAAAAATAAGCAATTATCCACAGTTAGACTTCTTGTCATTTAACTGGTCAATGAGATGTATGTTCTTGCATCACTTTCATGTTGGTTTAAATTATGACCCTTTTCTATATCTATTTATCTTAAAGCTTAAAAAATGTAGTATGAAATTCCCTATTGGTACTGGGGGGAGGGGAGCCTTTATGGCAGTCTAAAATTTGACCCACATTACAGCTTTTGCAAAAATATATTTGTAGTATGTATAATAAAAGACAAGGGGAAAAAAGACAGGAGAATCAAATAATATTGAATTATTGAAAACAATTGAAAACATTCTGCAGGTTTTTATAGGCATATTGAGGAAAGAGGTTTATAAAACAAAATGTTGAGGTGGGAATGCATTTGAAGTATAGTATACTACTACTAAATATGTAGAAAAATGTAAGTGCAATTGAGAATTGCATGGATGGAATTAGAATTTTGGTGGCACAAGCTAAAAAATCGAATCTATGCATTACAGTACAAGCTACGGAAGCTCAACCAATCAGTTGCAACATTTTAAGGTAAAGTCACACTACAGTAATAATACCTGACTCATACTATTACCTCAAGGACCAATTGTAGGTATTGCTGGTAGAAATGTAACCTAAATAACAAAGGAGCCTCAACTGATGACTGTCAGTGTCTTCACTGTAATTGCTTATGGGAACTCCTCCTGAGAGGGCTACAATTTAAAATAAAAAGCCATTAAATGAATTTAATGCTTTGGTTTGTTGCAAAGCCTAAAGACAAAACTAGTTATCATGAAAAATAGGGTTAATACCTCCAATTCAGTGATGCAGATGATGGAAGAGAGGAAGGAAAACTAGGGCTTTCCATTTGCACTATGTTTAATGAGGATGATCTGTAACTGACTAGCATGGATATTTTTTTCTCATTTGCAGTCAACATTACTGTATGCACAACGTGTTTTTAATTCCTTTAAGAGAAAGAGTTTTACTCAAAACTCTTTTGAAACTACTTATTCTGAATTATTACTTGAAAATATGTTAATGTAATATTAGTTGATTGCTAGATTCTATGACAGATGAACTGCCACACTTGTATTTTAGTATGGTTCATTATGGTGCTTTCCTCATTTTCTTCCTTCACAACTCCTGGCTCAATATGACCCATTTTAAACTCAATCTTTCTTTTCGTGGTGTTTTCCCCCTACAGGAACCTTGGCTCCTTGCTGTTCAGTTTTCAGAGACTTGTTCTGCCAAAAAACAAACAAATGGACAGCGTCTCAAACCCCCTCCCCCTTTATATAATATATTTCCAACAGTTCATTGGGTTGGAAGAAATAAAAAGAAAATGATTAAAAATGGCCTCAAGAGACATGTATATCTGTACTTCCTTTGTAGTTTATATGTAGCCATTCTGCATAGTTTCATGGTAAGAGCAATTCCCACATAGTTCATAGTATCTTGCTGCCTCCTTTTGCCCTTGTTTCAAGTGGTCCATTGCAATAAATATACTAAATCCATACCAATTTTTTATTAGCATGGCACCAGTACAAATCCAGCAGTCAAACTGTCACCCAGAGTTCTAAAAATACAAACTTTTAGTTCTAAATCCAGTTACTTCTAATACTGAAAGTTTCCATGATGTCTGTTCAAGACTAAAACAGTTGTGTTCTCATAAATTTTAGGATGAGGTGGCAAATAGACCAGAAAGAAATCAAGATAAGAAACAGAATCATAAGAAAGCTGAAATATGTATCCAGGAATTACTATTTTTAAATGCAAGGTGCTTACTGCTGTAGGAATTTAGCACACACCCCTTTCCTAGAAGAATGAAATATTTTGGGAAATATTAAAAAGGCAAAATACTATGTTTCACTGGATGAGAAATGGAGAAGCATGTTTTAAAGACAAAGCAGCTCCCACCTTCCTGCTCCCCACCCTTTGTTAATGGGCCAGAGGTAGAAACCCAATCCTTTGTCAAAGGACCATCATCTGCAACACAATAGAACCATCTAGCAACAGAAACTCACCACATAGCACCTGGGAAAATTACATCAGCCAGCAAGGCTAGCTAAGACCCCCCACCCCCTGGGAGTCTGACAACCAATCAGGATACTCTTTCTGGGTCCCAGGAAGTTCAAAGCAAGAGAAGGCATAAAACCCGGGGACTCGCAGCATCTCCGCCCCTTTTCTGTTCAGGAACTCAAACATTTTGAGCCTGTCCACCATTAAACCATCTTTCCAAGCAGTTTCCATGTTTCCAGTGTCTTTTTTCCCACTTGAAGCTGAACCTAGAAGGATATTTCTTCCTACACTACTGAGCAGACACCTACAGAATGACACCGCATGCCATATTCTGTTCCTGTTTGGTAATCTGGAAGAAGCTGTTCAGGATTTCACAATACATGGCTGTGCTGTTATTGTGTCTATTTATAGTTTGACTTGATAGACAAAGGGTGTTCATAAAAACAAATGCAGACTCTTAATAAAAATGAATATAGTCTGACCTGCAAAAAGATGGAGATATTTAATTGTTCTTGAACAGCACATTGAAAGTATTTAGCATCTTGATAGAATTGTTGAGCTTTTATTTAAAAAGTGTCTGTGAGAAATATTCAAAATGCTAATTGTATATATAGATATAAAAAATACATTTTGACAAGACTGGTGAAGTATTAGAGAAAGACAGGACAGGTATGAAAGTGTAAATAACAACACAAATGTCTAACAATCAGAGTGGGATATGTTAATTCATGAATGTAATATTTGGAATTCTGGTTGAAATTAACATTTTTAGAGGAAGAGTTAAAAGATGAATGTCCAGATTGACCAATCATCTGTGGAATTTGCTGGTTATTGCTAGCATCAACAGAGGGATAGTCTCATGATCACATGAAGTGATATTACCACTTTATGAGATGATGAGATTGCACTTGGAATACTGCATCCAGTTCTGGTCACAGCAATACAAAAAAGATACTAAGACCTTAGAAAAAGTGCAGAGAGTACAAAGATGATAAGAGGGATGGTGATTAAACCATATGATGAACAATTGAGGGAACTAAGTATGTCTAGTCTAACAAAGAGAAGGACTAGAGATGATATGATAGTCTTCCAGTACTTGAAGGGGTATCTCAGAGAAGAGAGGTTTGATTTATTCTCCAAAAGCACCTGAGAGCAGGACAAGAAGTAAGGGATGGAAGATTATTAAAGAGAGATGTTTAATCTTTAGAACTAAGGAGAAATTTCCTGACAGTGAGAATAATTAAATCAATGGAACAACTTACTTCCAGAAGTTGTGGGTGCTCCATCACTGGAGGTTTTCAATAAGAGACTGGACAGCCATTTTCCAGAATGGTATAGGGTTTCCTGCTTCAGTAAGGGGTTGGACTAGAAGACCTCCAAGGTCTTCTAGTCCAACTCTATTATTCTATGTTCTAACCATTATTCTCAGTAAATCTTCTATTATAGTGTTATTATATAATGAGGATAGGCAACAACTTTATACTTTGAGTTCCAGAGGGGAAAAGTTGAGTGAAACAAACAAAAACATAAAGCTGTTTATGATCAGGCCTTTATGCCTTTTGATTTGAATTCTGGATTATGTTTTGTGTCTGTGCACAACTTGTTGAGCTAAGCAACATTTCCAGTGTAGAGTTTTAAACATACAGTATACCATTCAATTGTAACCTCAGCTTCAACTGGTACAATCTTTTACAGATTCAACATTGCTTATTTGTCATTCACATCTAGTTTAATTCATGCTACAATGTTCCAAAGAAACAAAGGCGTGAATACAATTTAAATTAAAAGCATCTCCCCAGACTTCTTCTTCTTTTAAAAAGGACAGCCTAACTAACCTTATTCGCACACATGAATCTGAGTAATTTCTTGAGTAGCAATAGCCTTAACCTATCACAACAAACACAAGAGCAGACTATATTGCTATCTTAAAAATTAACAGATGTATTCCAGCACAAGCTGCTGTGAGGTCCATCCCATTTTATTTTACAAAGAAACGAGTCTTTGTAAAATGGGTGAACAGACAGACCATATACCTTTAATGTGTTTCAGTTTGGGAATACGGAACCGTTGACAAAGTCCTGATTTCCCTGTGGTCTTTTGATAATAAGTAGCTGCAGTAATTATTTGTCAAACTATTAAACTAGTGCGCTTCTGTCAAGATACAATTTCTCTCCTGCTAGGCAAAGCCCTATTAATAGCCCCAAACCAGGCGCTTTCTCCTTCCCTTCCCCCCTCCAGCTGCTTTGACCATGTTCTCAAGGCGTGACTTTCCCAGTACTCGCGTCACTACTTCCACCCTGCTGAGGTCACCTACTATTAGCATATCAAGGAAAGCTCAGCCAATCAGAAGCAAGTCAACTAGTGACGGCTGCACTTTCCAAGATTATTAAGAGTCCTGTTTGTAGTAGAGCATGTCAAATGGAAGGCGAGTGGCGGACGTGAGAGAAGCCTTCTCAAAACCCATCGTTAAGCAGTCGCTTCTACCGCAGGCGGGTTAGCCACGAACTGCCGGACCGGACAATTTCTTCCTCATTTCCGTGTGTGTCCCCTTTCTCTAAGCACTGCGGAGCCTTCAGAGCACCGAGCTAACTTTATACGAAGCCAGACATGAGCCAAAGCCAGCGCTGGAATGGAAGCTACGTTAACAACAGCCGGGCGGATATGGTACCGGAGATCGCCGCCGCCGTAGGCTTTGTGTCCAGCTTATTCCGCACCCGCGGCTGCGTTAATGAACAGCAACTTCAGGTTTTCAGTGAGGCTCTTGAAGAGGCGCTTACAGGTGAGAGACGGCGCCTCCTTGAAGTGTATCCTAGGAATCTTTGACCAAGTCTGGGGAATCAAGCTTAACTTTTCTGTCCCTAAAAAAAAAGTGGTATATTCACCGGACTGTTTATTTTCTTCTTTCTTCTTTACTTTCTTCCCATCTTTAGTTTAATTAGTCTCATCTGTGAATTTTCTATCACGCAAAATACTTACTTTCAGCATTCAATATTTGCCTGTCCTTTATTTGTAGTATATCCTTTAATTGGAGATTTTTTTAAAAAAAGCATTCTTTAAAATATATTTTCCTGTAATAGCTACTTCTGGATAGCAAACATATGTCTAACCCAGATTAGTGACAAATTCCCTCACCCCGCCACTATAATCTGCTTTTACCAATCTGTTTTTTCCCAACATTATGAGAGTAAACTATAATCCAGTGCTTCTAGAGGCACCACATTGGGGATTGCTGCACTGCAGCCCTGGGATTGAAAAATTGTGTCCTAAATTAGACTGGAAAAAAGTGTCCTTTGTTCTGGTGACCAAGGAAACTAGATTTTACTAGCTCAAACTAGATAGAACAAGGAAACTAGCTTTCATAGTTCATTGGGAAGCGACTTTGCAGAGACTCAGCAAAACAAAAGGGAGAAATATATTTGAAGCCCTGGAATAAGAATGGAAGAATTATTACTGCTCTAATCTTAAAAATCATATCTGAAGGGGTTCCCCCACAGACCCTTTAAAAGCACAATTGCATTCAGCAGGCCTGACTTCCATGTCAGGGAAAAAGTGCAGAATTTCAGGCATGATACTTAAGACTGCAACTAGTTTCAGGTTACAGGGCTCTCTTCATCTGGTTACACTAGTGTGCTATTAAGTATAAAATATACTCAGAAAGGTTTTATAACCACATTTATTATGGGATAGGGCTATATACTTGAAGTGTGGAGAAGGTTGCTCTGGCTATATACTAATTGCATTGTCTGCTAAGGAGATTTCAGTAATTACTGAAATGCTATGGATAATGCATTTAGTTTAAACCTTTTGGACTCCCCCCAGGCTTTGGAGTTTTTGTTATTTGAGTTAAAAAGGCTATTTATTTCCATGGTTTAGATAAATTGCTTATATTTGTTTGTTGTGTAGGGATTATTTTAGAGTTCTTATTGGAAATGACTTTTTTTTCTCAACCAACAATTTAACTCTTCATTGTGCTGTCATTCTATAAAAGAAAGAGGGACCTGGAGATCAGAGACTGGGTCATCTGTCAGAGATATCCTAGTGCATCCTACATTATAAAGTGATTCTCCCAGATGAACTCTAAGATTCCTTCCATCCTTATGATTTTCTACTTCTAGAACTTTAAAATATTGCTTGGAAATAAATGAGAGTTTGATTAGATCAGACCCAAAATTCATGATGGGAACCTCTACTTTTTTAAAAAATGTGTTCTACCACCAATTTTAGTTGAATGTGTGTGTAAAATATATTCTATTTTTTGTTTGTCCTTTATCTCCAGTGATCTCTTACCATTTGTGATATTTTTCTTGTTCCTTTGCAGAGCATTACAAACATCACTGGTTCCCCGAGAAACCGTTCAAAGGGTCTGGCTACCGCTGCATCCGTATCAACCATAAAATGGACCCTATCATCAGCAAAGCAGCTCGCCAGATTGGACTCAGCCTTCAGCAACTCTACCAGCTCTTGCCCAGTGAGCTCACACTCTGGGTAGACCCTTATGAAGTATCTTACCGAATAGGGGAGGATGGTTCCATCTGCGTTCTGTATGAAGCATCGGCGGCACCTGTGAGCTCCTACGGGATGCTCACCTGCAAAAATCAAATGATGCTGGGGCGCACTAGCCCTTCCAAAAGCTACATGATGACCGTCTCCAGCTAAGCACTCCTTCTTATCCTTTGCCAAGACATGGGCTACTGTATACCTCAACTTGAGGATGTATTTTTTTAAAAAATGAAGAGCTATTTATATATTTTTTTTAAAAAAAGGAAATCCAAATTAAAATTTAGTAGCAGGTACTACTCTTTTGTAGAGTGGTGCTAAGGTGCCTTTTAAAAGCTGTTTGCAGGCTTGCAAGTTTATTAAAAGAAAAAGCCAATATCTACCTAATTAGCATTGGATTGACAATTCTGGAATGTTGACCTGCCTGTTTTGGAAATGCAGGGTTAAAAATAAAAGTACAGGGGCTGGGCAGGGCTTAGCACTTTTAAACAGTGACAAATGATGGGGTAAATGCTACTACAACTGTGAATCTACAGGTCAGGATGGTAGTAAGTGCAGAACTGTGCAGGTGGATCACAATGGTATGACTTCATTCTAGCCATGGCGCTTTTTTCCATAAAATGTTCCTTTTCAATTGGTTATACTGACAAGCCACTACATCACCAGCTTTATATCATGTTCCAATTTTCAGCAACAGTTTTGTCTTTCTACGGCATAAACATTTTATTTAGATACCCAGTCACAACAGCAACTTTCTTTTTTGTCCAGTGGGTGATGGGTTGCTAAAAATCTGCCCATAATTTTGCACAAAAACCCAATTTCTTTCTGCACTTGATCCTATATTTCATGCTCATGTAAAATCCCTATTGGTGCCTGAACGTGTGGTTTCTGTATATGGAATTTTGGTGATTAAAAGGTTCTAGGATGTGATCTGTGTAACTGGCTGGCTGGTTACTCTTAACAGTTAACTCCTGTCAACAAAGGTTCAATGGCCAGGCCACTATGAACTATATCTACTGAAAGCATGATTTCACCACAGTTTTGTCTATTCCACTGCCTTTAATACAATCTTGTAAAATTCCTGACAATGCTGCCAATAATTGTGGAGAAGTAATTACAAAACCAGGGCACTTAACTTTTTTTAAAGTCTTCAGAGCACATAATTGGCTTGGTTTTCTTTATTTGCTTCTCCAGAGCTCTTCCCTGGCCTGTTTGAATTGAGTTATCAGATACTGTGCAATAAGAATCCTAAAATTTGGGCACCCAGATGAAGAGTTATTTCCTATTTGCAAAATGACTATTTTTGTCCTGAAAACTGCTCAAATAATTCCCAGAATAGTCAGAGGTCAGAGTAGGCAATCTAAAATCTACAATGGCATATCTTTTATGGGGTGTGAAGGTTTTTGCTTTTTCTAAAAAGAACACATTACAATTCCTTTTTTTCTTTCTCTTTTTGAAAAGGCATGAATTTGCTGGGGTGTTCTCTTCCTGAGCAACTCCTATTGAGATAAATGGAAAGTTCTGCAAGGGACATGGTTAGTCACCTTGTGAAATTTTGGTTCATTTCAATGGTTGCATAGAGACACTTAGTTGTACTCCCAATTTTCCAACATTGAAATGTTAGCCGCTACAACTGTCCATCTGATTTTTTCCAATTTATTATGTAAAGCTCTTGTATGTAGGCCAGAGCTTATGTTACAAAGGTTATAAAGCACTAAAGTCCCCTATGAGCTAAAAAAGCTTAAAAAAAATAGTGCTGCCACTCCGTTAGCAGATTTGTGCAATATTTGGTGGCACAAAGGGGAACATTTTCTGCACTGTAGCTTTCCCCTCTCAAGACAAGTTGCTGTTCAAAGTCTGCCTAAGAGCCTTGTTCCTTCTCTAATATTGTAAAACCCAATCAAAGTGGGAACTGTAAGATAGCTTGAAACAAATGTTTGTTTTGCTGTGCTCCTTGCCTCTATTTAGAGTTTCCCAAATGCCAGTAATTGGGTTGGTGTGCTGAAAGCAACTCTGATTACAGGAATATTGATGGTTCCCCTTAGTCTTTCATTACCATTGAAGTGTTCTGTAAAAACCAAACTGTTATTCCATCTCTTTTGTTTTTCTTTCCTACTATCCTTGAAGAATTAATAGAGAAACAGAAAAGGTTACCAAATACCATGCTTACACTTGGCATTGAATCTAGTATTAAGGGTTTTTTCCCCCTCACATTAGGACAACCAAATTTGGACACAATCTGTTGTGTAACTTGTACATGTAAAAGCTGTGAATTGATGTGTGCTCTTTGTTGCCTTCGGATTCTAAGTCTGATACAACCAGTGCTGAAGAACTGTGTACTAGAAACTGCCTATGGGTTGTGAGTGTGTGTCTTTTCTGCCTCTTTTCAAAGATGTTTGCAAAACTTGAGCTGGACTGTTGAGCGGGACCTAGTTTCATAACTGGTGAAAATAATACCACATTTGTAAGCTATTGTGTGGGGGAGGGATGTTTGTTGTACAATGGTGTTTTTATATGCAAAATGTACAGATATATTGAGAAATGTACACTTTTGATACTTTAATAAAAATGTAGCAATTTAAATACATTGTTGAAAAGATCAAAGGGATTGGCTCATTCTTTGTAAAATGAGGTCCTACTTGTTCCGGTTCTTAAAGAATAACATGATAGGAAAGCAACTGTCTCTATGTGGAAGCAAGAAGAGTCAAAGCAGAGGAATCATTACATTTCTTTCTCAGACTGAGAAATAAAAAAGGAAAACACATGCAAAATTCTACCTCCTACAAACTAGCAAATTTGATAGGGTTTTGTTGTGTTTTTCTTTTCCTCAGTCTGAGGTTTTGCTTTAGCTTAATTTCTCTTCTAGAGAGACCAGTGGAAATGAAATTAGCTAACTCAAGTGTTGGCCCTTGTTTACTGGGTGTTGAGAAAGCAAAGAGATGGAGTATTGTGTAAATTAAGACCATCTTTCTCTCTCGCTTTGATGGAAGTTTGTGACATTTTGTGGTCTTTCAGTTGATGTCCCAAGCACTGTAGGAGTATTCCTGAAAGTTTTTAAAGAATGTGTGTGTGTGTATGTATGTATTTAGGACATATATCTATTTACTACACAATTGTTTGGGAATAGTTGAAATACACATAACTGGCCTTGGGTTTCAAGTTGTTTGCAACTGCAAAATGTGACTCCTAGAATTTCTTTAGAGTTAATTTGAACTCAAAAAATGAGATTACTTTCAGAAATATATTTGGTGCATCTATAACATTTATTTTATTCTTTGATTATTTCCATTTAGGATCTCTTTCCACAATTTAACACCATTATTTGTAGTTCACTTATTGATCATAGTTGTGGCACAGCATGATGTGTGAGTGGAAGATTTATGATTTCCTACCACATTCCTGGTTTTCTTTTTTGTCCCCTCCAGTATACCAAATAATATAGAGAAGTACAAGGCAACAGGAGCTAAAACAAAAAAGAGTATAGATCAGGAGTTGACCCCACCCCAAAATTATTTTTCTTGTATACAATACTGACACTGACTTTAACCATATTTAAAACATCATAGCTTAAAGTGTGTGAATGAAATCTGAATAAAAAAAAACCTATTTTTGGTGCACACAAAACCCCAAACAGAAACTTCAGATTCATTTGTAGAGTATGACAATTGCAATTAACTTCATGTACACATGCATAATCATCTGAAATGGGAAAAAGTAGTGGGTAAACAGCTAACTAGCCCAAACTATGTTGGATGATAAGATTGACTAATAGACTGTATTCTGTTAGGACTGCAGAAGATCTGCAAGTCCCTGATAGAAAGAAAAGCTAATGACATAGTTGTGATGCCAGTACATAGACAGTCCTGTAGGACCACAAAAATGCAAAACAGTGGAAGCAGATAGTGGCACTCCCCCCGCCCCCAAATACGCTGAAAATTGCCTTAAACATGATCTTTTATACAATAGTTATTTTAGATACGTAAAATATCTATTGCAAGAATATTGTAAGACTATTGAATATTGAAGAATATATCTGCAAGAATATTGTATTTGTGCTGTTACTGTTTCCAGTTAAAATCTTAAATAATTCCTTAGAGGCTCACTTATTTGCTCTTACCTTTGTTGCTTATCTGCTCTTATCTTCGTTTTCACCTCTTACATATAAGTACTTATCTACATATAGATGCAAAACTCCAGGTTGTATTTGGATAGTTTGAAAGTACAAAAGAAACTTTTTTTAAAAAAATACATACAACCCACATTCCTTTCATCAGTTGTCATGGAAATAACAGCTGGATGTCTACTGTAATTCTATTTTTCCCATCATTATGCTGACTTTCTTGCCAAGACTGCAATTTCAAATAACTAGTTAAGGAAACCCTTAGAGAACTATTCTTTAGGAATAGTATTCTAGAATAGAATAGTAGTAGTAACTAATGACTTTTGTTAGTTTAATCCATAGGCTGTAACCTTTAAAATATACAATTAAAATGATGGATAGAGGTAGAAACTACAACTCATAAAATACATGCAAATATATAAACAAAAGAGATGAAAAAAGGTTAAATATGACTAAAGTAAAGTTTACTTTACAAATTTCCAGAGCAGATTTGCAAATGATCAAGAGAACTTAAAAGTATTTTCCTGTATTTTAACGAGACTCTTCATTTTCATCTGAATTCGTACTTTAAATAAGACCTGTTAAAATCCATGGGATGTAAATTTGTCATCATTTACTTTAGTACACAAATTTCAGTAGGTTTCCACTTACATATTACTAAATTTGTTTCAGCCAATATATTAAGCATCCTTTTCTGCAGATTAATAGGACCTGGCATATAAAAATAAAATATCATATCTGGCCTGTAAGACTTAGTACAGTGCTTGATACAAGATTACGACTGCCAAAGACAAGCATGAAAATATTTGTATTTTTATTACAGAGTTTAATCTAGTATTTTGTAAATAAGCATTCATCTCCATTTATTACTGCTGCTTTCAACATATGCTTTCAGGTCTAGGGGAAACTCAATTTGATTATGTACCGTATTAGATTTGTATCCCCTTTTTTTGTTCAAGATGGCATACATAATATTTTCTTCTTCCATTTTCTCCCCACAACAACAATCCGGTGAGTAGTTCTAGCTAAAAGAATGTGACTAGCTAAACACATCAGCATGAGTTTTTATGGTTGAGATGAAATGAAATCTCCTGGTATCGGTCCAACATCTTAACCTCCATGTCAAAGCAGCTTACCCAGTGGTGGTATTCTGCCGGTTCTAGGCAGTTCGGCCGAACTGTTTGTTAAATTGCTGGCTCGCCCCACCTCTTGCCCTGCCCCCCGCATGATTATTTATTGCCAATAAATAGTGGTGGGTGAGGGGTGGGCGAGCCAGCAATTTAACAAATGGTTTGGTGTTTTTTTGTAGTTTTATTGGCCCGCCGAGCCGGTAGTGATGATATGATGTCACCGAACTGGTTCTGGCTCCCTGCCCCCCCTGCCCCCCGTGCCCCGCCGCCACGTTATTCTTACCTTTAATTTGGCCCCACCCCCAATCTATTGCTGCCTCCTGAATCTCAACTGATTGGCTAGAGGGGGAAAAACTGTTTAAACTCTTGCTGCAGGGCTTCAAAGGGCCACTCTACCGCTGATCAGTGTTAAAAGAAAACAAATGAATAGACCGGTGTCTGCATAAATAAATGGATAGACCCAGTGGTGGGATTCTACTTCGGTAGAACCGGTTGTTAAGTGGTTAAGCCAGTGGGTCCCAAAGTGGGCGGTACAATGCCTTAGGGGGGCGCTAGAAGCAAAGGGGGGGGGGTTATGGGGGCGCTAAGTGGCAAGGAGAGTGGCCCCCACCCTTTGGCCTGTGCCTCGCAGCAGTTACCTCCTTGCAAGCAAACAGCAAGAAAAAACAACAACTTTCAGCTTCAGCATAGGCTAATTAGCCCATTGATTAGAGCTCTGCTGCTTGCTTGCAAAGAGTGCTGGAGCAGATTTTTTTCCCCCTAGCTATGCTGGAAAAAAGAAACTGAAAGTAAAGCAGGCTCTTTGCTGCAACGTGACAAAACGAGGCAGAGATTTCTTTTTCTTTTTTCTCACCAAAAAAGGTAAGTGCAAAGAATGGGAAATTTAGGGCAAAAGAGGAGAGTTCAGAATTTTAAAACACAAAAGAAAAAAAGCTCTATTTAACTAGGGAATTGTAATAATTGAGATACTATTAATTGTATTTTGTGTTGAAAGCAGAAATGGTTAAGTTGTGGTTTGGAGGAATATATGAAGGAAATTATTTGGTTTATTATTATTGGTAAATATAATTGATTTGTAAGAAATTGGATTGCATGGAAATAATTGGAATATTCATGTTCATATTGATTAATATACAAAAAAGATAGTTATATAACTAATTGATTTATATTAAAATGTTGAATTTGTATTAAACAACTGTAATATTACATAATTAACCAATGTGAGGATGGATATAAAAATAGATGACAATGGGAAGGGATATAATATAGAATAGAAGGGAAAAATTGAATTTGATTAAGATTAGAGATGAGGATGAAGGATAATATTGGTTTTTTAAAAAATAGATGAGGAATAAATATGGCAAAAAGGAAATATAGAAATTGTAAATTTAATTGAAATGACTAAATACTGTTTAAATTTGTGAACCGGCCAAATACTCTGTTCAAGGAAAATACATTGTATGTTTGTATGTGTATTTCTAATTATTGCTATTTATTCACATTTGTTCTCTTTTATTCTTTAAAGTTTAATGATTCATTCTTTATCTTAATATCTTAATATTTGTTTGGGGTTGCCTTTCTTCCATTTCATCTTTTTTATTGTACAGCAATCTTTCTCCTCAAACCTACCACCTCTCTCTTTTCTTTTCTTCTTACTTTCTCTCCCCCCTTCTCCTCCCTACTTCCTCTACCTTTCTCCTTCTCCTCCTCTCTTCCTCCCTCTCTTACCATCACTCCTACTCTAATTTCTCCTACTCTAATTTCCCTTCCCTTCTTTCCTCCCTTCTCTTCCTTCATCCCTCTCTATTGCTGTATTCATTTTCAATTTTATATTTTCCACTATGGAGTCCCCGGTCTTTCTTTCATTTATCAAATATATTTCTCAAAATTTCCCCTCATCTTTTTAATTATTAGCAGTATATTTCATCTTATTCCATTTTTTCTATTGGACCTATTGGACCTATTGAATCATCTTTATCTTTTTTTTAAATTATTTCCTTTTCAATAATATCTCCTTGTTTCTCTTGCTTCTCATTCATCCTTTCTCTTTCTTTTTTTTGCAAGCTAACCAATTCTCTGCTTCTTTATTTCCCTTAAATGCCTCCCTTACCTTTTGAAACATCTCCCTTAGTGTCTCATATTCATCCTCCCAATTCTCCATATTTTCAATTTTAAAAGGCTAAGATTTTTAAGCTTATTCTTTTCATTTACATATGTGTGGGGGGGGATGCTTTTCAAGGAGCCACAAGGGGGGCTGAGAGCAGTCATTCTGACAGTGTCTCTTAAAATTGCTTGAAAGACCCATTTTCCCCCTAACAATAATGGTTTGTATACTTTGGAATAAAACATTCCTGGAAAAAGTACTTTCAAAACTTGGACAGAAGGAAAAGAAAGGCAGGACTGGACTCATTATCAGTAGCTAGTTAGTTCATTGTTATCAGTGACTCCCACCGATTCTAAACTCATTTTAAGACTGGGATTGGTGACTACTGAAATTTAAATATTCAACATTGGTCTCAGAAATCTCTGATTTGAACTATCAAATCTCTGATTTGAACTTTGATTCGAACTATGGCAAGAAAAATCGAGAAATGGTGTGCTAGGTTCACTGCCGCTGCTGCCCAGACGGGAGAGGAGAAAGAAGTGGAGAGAAAGAGAAATGAAGGAGAGAAATGGGGGAGAAAGAGAAATGAAGGAGAGAAGGGGGGAAAGAGATGAAGGGGAGAAAGGGGGAGGGAGAAAGAGATGGAGAGAAAGAGAAACGAAGAAGAGAAAGGGGGAGAAAGAGAAAAAGAGATGAAGGAGAGAAAGGGGGTGGGAGAAAGAAATGAGAGAGATGAGACACCCAGAGATGCCTGTTTAAAAGAAAATACTGGGAGCCACAAAACCTGGGTGGGAGTAAGTGATATGGAGTTGGCAATGCCCACCAGGTTTAAGGTTGTGTTTAACATTGAGTATTTAAGGTTGCAGACATCCGATCGCTTCACCCTGCAGCCAGTCCTGTAGGCCTGCGCCCGTCGCCCACCTGGGTAGCAGCGGCCTACCTACCCTAGTTGTATCACCTTGCCCCTGGCCTGAATGCTTGCCTCGGACTGCTCCAGCAGGTCATTTTTAATTAATTAATTTAATTAAGAATGCTGCAATGGGCATAAATGATGACCAGTCAAAAGTGCAAGGGCCTGTCAGAAATCACTTTTTTCAGTCCTCTGGGTAGCCCCTATGTGCATATGGACTACTCAGAGGGCTGAAAAAGTTATTTTTGACCGGTCCTCTCACTTTTGAGCAGTCCTTGAACTTATGACTGTCCTCACATTTTACGTTTTGCGCCCTATCTTGTCACTGTGGTGAAGAGAAGTAGTGGTGAATGAAATGACTGACACAGTTGTTAAGAATCCTGCAATGGGCATAAATGTGAGGAGGGTCATAAATGTGAGGACTGATCAAAAGTGCGAGGACCAGTCAGAAATGACTTTTTTCAGCCCTCTGAGTAGTCCCTATGCACATAGCCGCACCCACCCGGTCACATGACCAGCTAGCCATGCCCACCCAGTCACATGACCAGCTAGCCACGCCCACCCAGTCACATGACCACCAAGCCACACCCCCAACTAAGCCACAGAACCGGTTGTTAAAAAAAATTGAAACCCACCACTGAGCTTACCCATAGTCCTTACAACATAACCAGTCTTAGGCTACTGGTTCAGGTTCTCCCTGCAGAAGCCCTATCTACTTTGTAGATATCATAGTAATCATACTGAAGAGGCTACATAAAGTGACCATTGCAGTAATATCTGTACAAGGTCTAGGTGGGATTGTGATAAATAATTGGTAAATCATTATGAAGAAATCATGCAAATATTTGTTTGCAGCTTTCATAAGATCCAATTATATTACTGTACTGACTTATTTTGGTCCTGCACGATAATACATTTTTGGGTGGCAGTTTATAATCGTGCAACTGAAGCTTCACAACAGAGCACATAATTTGCATCTCTCATTGAAGCACAACTTTGGGAAAAAGAATCTTGATATATAAGAAGTACATAATGTATTTATATTCATTTACAAATTTTACAGGTTTATCAATGCTTGTTTGAAATGCTCATATTCACAAGTTTAGAATAAGATACTCAAAAAATAGCTTAACTTTTTAACAATTCCATATCAGACCCTAGTTTAAATCCTTCTCCTTAGCTTACGAAATAGGATCTCGACTCCCAAAGGTGCTTTTTCAGGAGGCAACTGGACTACCTTGTTTTTTCTTTGAAGAATGAGATTCTTGGATGAGAAGCAAAATGTCTTCAAAGAAAAACCAAAACCCAAAACCAAACCAGAAAATCCAGTTGCCTCCTGAAAAAGCACCTTTGAGACAACCATGACCTGGATGCTAAAAATCTTTTGCAGACTTATGAAATAGGGCTTTCTTTAATAATGGTTGATTACCAATAGTCCTGTAGATGACAAAGCTTTATTTAAATTGAGCAAGAACTTCCACTTGATAGAAATGTTTGGGTGAACAATCTCAGTTGACAGAATGATTCACCATGATTTATCTGGAGTCACTAGTGAACAAGGCTACTAAAAATTGCAGTTTTATGCTCATACAGTAGTTTTTACGCAGCATTTAACATGATTCCCTCAATTTACAAACATTCTGCTGTATCAACATTTATCATGCTTGTATATGATTTTTATAGTTAGATGGATCTTTGAGAGTCCATTAGCAATGTTAAGGGGATTTTGGTCCGCAAAAAGTTATTGCTGTTTGAGTACCTTATAACCCTATCCTGAATTGATGAAAACAGTGTCCTGTGTAGTTGAGTATCCCAAATTGACAAAAGCTTTATGTTCAGCTATTTTTTCTACATTATGGCTCTGAGTCTAAAGTCCATCATAGATAGTATTTATCTACTACTAAAACTCTTGTGTCTGTCTGATTGTAACCTTCAAATGGATGAAACAGTAGTTACAGAACAAGAAAAGAGCAAGTCCCTTAAATGGGTTAATTTACAAAATGTGTGTAAAATATGGGTCCCATTGGACACATGTGATTAAAATTTAGCAAAGTTGTGATCACTTCAGTGCTGCTGCGTTGCTGTGGTCAGCTTTGGTCACATGATCATTTCCAACTACCTGTCAGCTTCCCACCAGGAAAATCATTGGGGAAGCCTGCAGGGAGTAGAAAGTCCCAGGCTGGCAAGCAGCTGCTGCCAGATATGGAATGGCAAGGGGTGTGAGAAAAATGCTGTGTTGATCAGTGAGGGTGCTCAGGGGTGCTCAAGGAACTGCATGGATCAGAGATGGTACATGGAAGTGCAAAGGAGTATAGAGTAGGTACCATGTGAGTTCAGGGAAGTGCGTGAAGGTACAAGAGTTGCACAAGAGACCGCATGTTGTTCAGATAAGGTCCATGTGGGTGTACAAGAGTTACTGCATGGTTGAGGATGGTGCAAGGGTGTGTGCAAGAACATCATGTGAGTTGGGGAATGTGTGCAAAGGGGTGAAGGTATGTGTGAGAGGTGCTGTGAGTTGTAGGTAAGAAAATACCTCTGAAGAGATGATCCAAGAGGTCATGAGCTGTCTACTGCTGATATGTACTTAGAGATAATTTATGTGAATGTAATCTAAAGCCAGTAATTCAGGAGGAGTTTCCAGTTGACTTAATAAGGTATAGGCTGCATACTGTATCTCTGTCCCGATCTATGTGAGGAAATTAAAGGCTTCATATGCTGAGCTGTCTTCTGGGGCTCTTTTCTATTATTCTATGCCAGGCAAGCAGTTTAAGATTCAATTAAGCTCTAGATCAGATGCCCAATTCAATTTCTACTTGATTCAGTAATTTTGATGGCTGATCTGTTTTTCCACCTGGTCAATTTTTGGTGCATATTGTCTTCTTTCATAATACATACCAGGCAAATAATTTAATCTCATTTTATTCTTATTTCAGGAGGCCAGTGGACTAGTTGTGTTTTATTTGTTTTTACATAACTGAGAAAATGCTGTAGGAGCATTCCTGCATCCTGGTATGTTCTACAATAGTTATCACACCACGGTGTCACTGCCTAGGCCTCTAATTGTCTTTTTTGATGCATATTATCGTTTAGTATGATTATGATTGGTTTATACTGATAAAAAATAATTACTGGGATACACGGGTAAATATTTCTATTACCAAGAGGCATTTATGAAGCATGGTAAATGTACATCACATATACATCACATGTTTGAGTTTCCTGGAAGGAGAAGACACACACACATAAATGTCTGTTTGAAGAATTGCTTTATGGAAATGAACAATGCAAGCAACCAGAAAAAAGCAATTACCTTCTTAATCTGTGCTTGTATTCTGGAAAAAACCCAGTTTCTATAATAACTTAATAGTCCCAAAAGTAAGAATGCTTATATTCTAGAATTTAGAGCAATGTGCAATTGTCAAGTTTATGAGCCAACTTTTTAGTTTTTCTTTATTTCCTTATTCCATTTTTTTCCCTCTCCAATATATTGTTTAATCCTGTGAGATACAAGGATTCACCATTTTTGGTGAAACGTCATGCCAGCAGATAACAAGTGGGATGAAAGATATGTCACAGAGTAATCACTTATTTTAAGAAACTGCTCAGGGAGTGTGAGAAATTATTCATATACACACAGGGGGGAAAAAAAATCTCATTTTGTATCAATTGATGATGAGTGGTTCCTCCCCTTCTTATTCATCCAGTATGAGAGTGGACATGTTTACCCCTGATACTGTATGCATAGTGGCAGTTCTTTATGAAAGGCTGTTCAAATAGCCACTGGGAATGTTGCCAGTGCATGACTCAGTGGGGCAAGGAGGACAAGGCCGTGCAGTACAACTGCTTGTCCCTCACGTAGTCTTTCAACATGTGACATGGACTGAATGAATAAATTCTGGGGCCAGAATCATTGTAGTGAGCTGCTTTATAGCCTCCTAAGTTCATAAAGAATATAGATGCATGTGACTTTCACATCCTTATCTATTCCAGGAACCTTCTCCACCCATACAACACAACACCGCAGTCCACTTAGATTATATATGTTTGAATTTATATCTGTGGGATAGAGAGAAAATGGCCCTTACAAAAACATACTTCAAAGTTTAAATTATACAGGGTGGCGCCTAGTTTTGTAAAGACACCCACATAATCTGTAAGTAGCAGAAATCCCAGATGAGTCAAGAAAGGAGGAGTAAAATAGGATGTGGTTGGGTGGAACAAGTCACACCTGACAATTTCTGACCAGTGTACTTGTACAGCAGCATCTGTAGGTCCTTATTATCAGCTCTTACTAATCACACAGTGAAACTGTATGCAAAGGGAATTGTGAGAAATAATGACGGCCCTGTTAATAAGAAAATACCTTACTTTCAAACCCATTTTCAGTCATGATTTTGATATTTTTATAAAATGTAGGTTAAAATTTATTTGTAAAATAAAGATTTTCTCATATTTTGTCACATGCAGAATGATTTTCAGTCTTGCTTTCATCTGGAAATGAAAAATACAGGTGTAGGTTTGCTTTACCTGGATATCAACTACAGCTATGTATACCATAGAATGCATTCAGCAAATCCTGATCCTTTATGTGATTTCGGTCATCCTGGAAGTAGTCCAGTCTGAATGCCTGAAATAGTTAGGAAAACATGCTCCACAGGAAAATGAAAAGCCAGGCATTTCTCTCCCACCCCCCCCCCCCCATTCTTGTTTTTTTTAGACTGAATGAAATTTACAGGCAAAGTCTCATGACAGAACAAATAATTTCTTCAAGCAAATCTTTAACATTCACAAGCTATTGACAGTCATATATTCTATTATTTAAAATGACTGTGAAAATTCACTTCATAAGATATAGTTTGTTTACTCTAGCTTAGCATGGTTTTTGCTCTGTTAAGGATTGATGTAGTGCGTATTAAGCAATCTTATGGGTTATTTAACAAGCCTTGGTTGCAACAACCATGATGTAATGCAGTATGTGAATTTAATCTATGTATGGGAGCTTCCCCAGAGAATTTGTATTTGAGAGTTAATGATCATAACAGTGAGAGTGTAGACTGGTTATAATGCCTCTTCTTAAATCTGCAAATAAACTTATGTCCTTAAATATTTACTAGTGGGTTGTAATCCTCACAAGTTTACATTACAACTACTGCCTTAAATTTTAAGATGCAAAAGATTTTTTTTCTGGTTGCTGCAAGTCACCAACATGGTTACCCATTAGAAAGCTCCTTAAATCTATTATAGCTTGTATAGAGTGGAGTGGAGTGGAATGGAATGGAATGGAATAGAATTTGGAAAGGACTTTGGCAGTCTTCTAGTCCAATCTCCTGCTCAAACAGGAGACCTTGAACCATTTCAGACTAATTACTGTCCAATCTCTTCTTAAAAACCTCCAGCGATTCCACTGATTAATTGTTCTCACTGTCAGGAAATATCTCTTTATTTCTTGAATCTTTCTTTCATAACAGTTTCTATCTGTTGCTTCTTGTCCTGTCCTTCAAGGGTTTTGGAGAATAGGTTCTATTTATATTGCAATGTTGTTCAAGGGACATAAAGATAGGAGTTTGTGGAACAATATCTACATTTCATTCCTTCCCTTCCTGTAGATATCCATGATTCTCTGTCTTATATTGTTTATATTTCTCAAAGTTCATATCAATGTGTGGTTAAGCAGACTTCAATGAAAAAACTTTCAAGATTAGATATGTATGAAATTCTTTTGTTTCAGAAATAATAAATAGATGGGTCATCCTATCATATTTTTATTGTACATTTTTATGGAATTCTAGGTATTGGGTCAACAGAGGAAACGACTTACATTCACTATGGTTTTCTTTGTGAATTTTGGGTTGTATTAAAACACAGATGAGTCTGAAGCAAGGCCAATGATCCAGATATCATATATGACCAGCCCTATTGACTGTTATACATGTATCCATTATAAAGGTTTGCATAGACAGACCCTTTATATGTAGGATTTGATGGTTTTGACTCTGCAGATATTTCAGCTCTCTGTACCAAAGAGGTATAACTGTACCAGTTTATGTACCAAGATAGCATTACATTTGAATCTCTAAATAGGGCTTTGGATTCTGGTTAATTAAAACAGAGAATCAGACCACTGTAGAAATAATTTCACCTCCATATTTTCAATCACTTATGTGCATATTCTGTTATTACTGAATTTCAGGTTGGGGAAACCTGGTAATGCCAGACCAATTGTTTTGACTACAGCTGCATGTGTTTGGCATGCTATCATTCCCATAAGAGAGCGCATTAGAGTCCTGGAAAGCACGTCTGAGCTGGTAATCATATCAGAGGCAAACATTTCATGGCCCTGAAGTGGGGCACTGATGAATGATTCAGCTTGTATTTTTAAGCAGCTGGTGCAGAAAGAGAGAGAAACCAGCTGAAGAGGCTTTCTTTCGAGTGGCATGTTCCATTCAGTCAGAGTTGGCCTCCAGATGTTTCCTGCATTTGCTTTGTTTTCCGATGAAGAGAGTTGGGAGGGGAAGAGGGAGGAGGAGGAGTGACTCTGGGCTGCATTAAGACCAGTCAGACAACTGTCTGAGCAAAGCATTCAACTCTTGTATCTGGGGAAATCAGTCTGTGGCCTGGAGCACAGTTTCAACACCTGCCTGCTTGAAACCTACTAGGGAGGGGGAAGTATTTAATTCACAACATGGCTTCAGTGCTTCCTTTCCCACTCATGGGGGTGGGGTGGGGGGAATAATAATGTACCAAAAATCATTCAAATATCCAATGAGAATTATTTTACATGCCTGAAATTTATGGATTTCATAAATTATCCTCCCCCCTATAATTTAGTGGTAGCTAAATCCCACCCTAATAATTTAGTGGTAGCTAAATTATTATTTTGGAATGAGTATTTTTCCAAGTGTATCAGTTTAAATAACACTGAAGAAGACAACACTGAAGAACCATATTAGAATGCCTTTATTTTTATTACTGAAGGAAAACAAACAACCATGAAACTTTTGCAGTACAAGGTCACAGCTGGGCCTGCAATTTTCATCAGATTCTAGTGCAATTCATAATATCAGAGAATTTCTTGTGGAGAGGGAAGTCAGCTCTTTGCCTTCTTTTCATACTCAGTACTAAAACAGTCTCCTTTCTAGTTGGCCATAAATTCTCATTTGCCTTTTGATAAGTAGTTTTAGAGTAGCAATAAATATTCTCAGATTACCAGATTCAAATCCACAGCATACATTAAAGCATGCAAGCACACCTCTATAAAACTCATTAAAGTGGCCACATTTTGTTCTGTGATCAGGTGGCAGCATTAGAGAGCAGAGAAATTCTGAGAAAAGACATGGTTGCTTTTAAGAAGTGCAAATGTGCTAATTTGCACTCCAATCTGGTTTCCAAATAGGGATCCTGATATCAGGGAAGGATTTCCATGAGCTCAAACTGCCTGCAAATTCCTCCAAAATTGGCAAAAACATTATCAGGGTTTCAGCCCATGCCCTAATTAAATAATGAGCCTCAGGCCATGCTTCCTTTATTTTAGTTTCAAACAAAGCGGTGCAGAAAAAAGTGGAGCCAATACACTATTCTACCAATAGGTAGATATGATGTTGACTTCCAACTGGTTCAAATAGAGGTTATAGGGAGGCATCATATGACTAATACCAAGTGTGGATGCTTGGATCACTTCTCTCAAAGGCCTCAAAGGAGACTGAACAGAATATTTACAGTTTAGGTGGCAGAGATTATAAAATATATAGTTTAAGTTCCAGTTAGGAAATTTAAATCTTATAACATCAAACTGTATAACTAAACTTTTTATTGTTAAATTAAAATGGTCTTAGAAGTGTTGGGGTTCTTAGGTAAGTATCTAAATATTTTTGTCCTTGTCCCAGATTGTATGAAATTTTTCCCAACTAGTTTATCTATGTGTTTCTCCAATTATTATCTCTATCACTCCCACCCAAGACTACTAGTAGTTATGCCCCCAGGATAACGGAACCTACATCAAGAATATCTCAAAAGCTGGAGAAGTTCAGAAGTCTATATAATGACAGCGACCACATTGTTGAGCTCTTGCACCTGCATTTTTATTCATATGTTTTCAAACTCGTCACTAGGACTTTGCAACCGTTAGTGGTTTCCTGGATATATAAACTCAGAACGTAACACTTAATGGTAAACACATCTTTTATGATTTATCCTGAAATATAAGAAAGTATAGATCTTATTTCATTATTATCCCCTCAATTCAAGATAAGCCATCATTACCTGGTGCCTTCTGGATGTGTCAGATTCCAATTTCCATAATTTCCAGCTATGCTAGCTTTGAATTGGTGGGATAAGAGATAGGGCAGCAGTTTGTGGAAGGCTGATATGCATACATTTCATGTGTCATGAAAGCAGGAGTCTTGAAATTAATTTATGAGCATTAACAATACAGTATTAAATAAGCAGTGCTATAGATTGGACAGCTGATAAGCAGAGGCTTCTAACACTCATTGTGCTGACCTATATTGTCTCATTGTTTTTGCTGTGCTTTGTCTCATTTCTTGTGCTCAGCAGTTGTCTCATATTTAACATCAAAGCCCATTGGCAGGCATTTTCCTGTTCTTTGCCTAAGCAGTGTCTAGTGTTTGCCTGGGTGCATTTGCAGATCTTGTAGGCTCTGCTGCAGTTCAATATATAGTGATGCATTCATACTCATACACAAGACATGTGTTTAGGTCTCTTAGTTCGTGAGCCTGATTTTCCAACTATGTTCAGAGTAAGTGTGATTGAATTCAGTGGAATGTATCTCTAAGTAACACAAATGGGATTGTTTGCTGTTAATTTTACATTAACTTTTGTTCATTATCTGGTTAGGGTGAATGTGAAAATATACAATTGGGATTGTTAGTCTGGTCTGAATTGCATAAACTACCATTATTTTCAGGTCCTAATTTTCTATTGCAAACTGTCCTTAAGAAGCTTTTAAATATTGTATATATATATATATATATATCTCAGCAATTTTTTTTAATTGAACCTCAAAACTAGGATACAGCAGTAAAGAAATGGCAAATTATTAACTCAAACTTCACCAGAAACCCAACTGCAAATATAATTATAGTTGAACAAAACTTCCCATCACGCTGACCCAGCTATAAGAATTTCTTTTAAAAGGAGGTGAAATTTCATGGGGAAGCTAAGATTGTTATTAAAAGCAATGTCATATTAGGTACCATCCTAAGAAAATTAAAAGATTATAAATGGGAAGCAAGCTTGCAGTATAATTTTAGCTTGATGAACAGTTACTTGTACATAAATGAATTATGACATATAACAACAACAACAACAAAAATATATTTGAAAAGCACATGGGAGAAGTCATCAGTTCCAAACCAGACAGATGGACTCACACGTAAGCCACACTGAGCTTGCTTGAATTATTTTTCTTTGGACTTTGAAACAGGAGCGGACTTGCCTCCCTGCCCCCTCCTCACACCATCCCTGTCTGCACCATTCTTATTTATGACCTGTTGGGGGATAAAAGAGGCTTGTTCACTGCGACACATGCAACTGGTGTGGGGGCAACTGTTGCCATCTGTCTAGTTGGGGAGCTTAGAAGCAGGACTGGGGAGGAGGCCTTTTCCTTTTGTTCCTTTTTTCATGCATCACTAAGCTGCACCTTTTGTCTTTTGGGGAGGTGGATGAGGGTAAATGGGCCAAGGGAGCTTGGGAGCAAAGTGGCCTCTTTTTATTTGTGCATTATACAGGTCAGGGCAGCAGACCTTGTTCGCATCTCCAGGATTTGCATGTTGATGTCTGTGTGCAGAAGTGTTTCAAGGGCTTGCTGCTGAATGGCAAAACTCAATCCTCATTTCCTAGCCAGGCCATATCTGATGCTCCCTTTTCTCCCTTTTCCATCACAAACTCTTTTGAGTTTGGTTGCCCTGTCTCTGATTCTGTGTCCTGAGATGGTTTGAGAGGCGAGCTTTTAAAGGGGTAAAAAACCCCACACCTCCTCTTTGCTTTTCTTCGGGGAGGTTTTTTTCCCCTTTTAGGTTGTTTGATTTTGTCTGGAGAAGACTGGTTTATTGGATTCATTCAGTGCCTAGAATGATACTATGGGTCTGTTGAAGAATGAACTCAACCAAGGAATGGGTCTGTGCAGAGCAGATTAGTCAGTCAGATGGGTGTGCTTAATACTAATCATCCCCTAACCAAAATCCCTTTGAAGCTAAAGGCAGTTTCTTCCCATTGTACAGGGGGGAAATGAAAGTGAGGTGCCCTGGATTGCCTAGACAGTAACTAGTCAATTCAGCATGTCAACACCTGTCCTTTAGGTGGTTCCTTATTTGGTGAATATAAAAAGAGTCAGTACTCTTTAAACACAGCAACAATCCTTAAGCATGGATTGAAAAAAATTGCTCAAAATAATTTAACTTTAGAAAGCACACGTATGAATCATGGTAGGGAGATGTACTACATATATAAAGAAAGGCACAGAAATGAATACTCAGGTTTCACCATGTCTCTCACATACTAACGGAGTAAAAGATGCTGCCAGCCAGGAGAAAACTTCCAGAGCAGAACCTAAAGAATAACTTGGGGCTCTAGAGAAGAAGATCCTATGGTCTAGGACCGTGATGGCGAACCTATGGCATGCGGAGCCATATCTGTGGGCATGTGAGCGTTGCCCTAGCTCAGCTCCAGCATGCATGCAGGCGCTGGCCAGCTGATTTTTGGGCCTTCCAGGCCTACCTGAAGTCAGGAAATGGGCTGTTTCCAGGGGGGTGGGGAAGGCCGTTTTCACCGTCCCCAGGCTCCAAGAAAGCCTCTGGAGCTTGGAGAGGGCAAAAAAAACCGGGCCTTCGGGAAATTGGGAAATGAGCCATTTCCGGCCTCCGGAGTGGGTGGGGAAGGCCACTGGTAACCTTTTTGCCGTTGCGTGCCAAAAGCGGGGGGGAGCATGGGGGGGGGGTCACGCTGCATGCACGGGGGTGGGGAGGCATTGAAGTATGGGTGTGGACACACGGGGGTGCAATGACCCCATGTTCCCCCTCCTTTTGGCACATGACGGCAAAAAGGTTAACCATCACTAGTCTAGGACAAGCAAAAAAATGAAATAAAAATGAAATTAATGATTTGGCTTTTGGGTAAAACTTTTTCTGCCATTAACTTGCTGCTCTTCCCTGTTGCTCCATCTTCCATTGTCCTCCTTTTCTTTTATTGCAATCTTCTTCTATCTGAAGTCTATCTGATGTATTTAACTTATCACCCATCCTCTTGAGGCTTATTACCTCTGGAAAGGCTGGTGCTTTTTCATTTCCGCTGCCCCAAACTGAGAATCCCTCTATAAAGTCTCATGAGGGAAAGGCAGCTTGGTATCTTCTCTTTTAAAGTACTCTCAATTATAGAATAATTTGTCACTGGCCAAACTGACTAAAGTTAATAGGAACTGAAAGCCAAAATGTAAAGGCACTACATTGTGTGTCTTAGAGTCATGTATAATGATGTCATCTAAATAAAGAATCCTATAAGGTAGTTCTCTATTTACAATCATAATTGGGTCCAACATTTCTGTTGACAAGCGGAACATTTGTTTAAGTGAATTTGCCCCATTTTATGACCGTTTTTGTCACAGTTGTTAAATGAATCACTGCAGTTGCTAAGTTAATAACACAATTGTTAAACGAATCTGGTTTCCCAATTGACTAGGCTTATAAGAAGGTTGCAAAAGGTGAACAGGTGACCCCTCCCCAAGGACACTGCAACTGTCATAAATATGAGTCAATTGCCAAGCATCTGAATTTTGATCACATGACCATGGGGATGCTGCAATGGTCGTAAGTGTGAAAAACAATCATAGGTCACTTTTTTCACTTTTTATAACTTTGAACAGTCATTAAAAGAACTATTGTAAGTCAAAGATCACCTACAATGTGAATCACAAAGGAATGTGACTGCTTTGCCAATTAGCAATATTTCAGGCATGATTGTTTATGTCCAAATCTCTTTTCCATTATAGATTTGAAGGTGACATGGATGAATTCCCAGTTTCCCATCCAGATGGTTTGTTTCAGCAAGGCAGTTGTTGTATGATGCACCCTAACATGATGGAAAGTTGTTGATAGTTCTATTTAGAAGCATATCACAAGATATGTAAACATAATATACAATTTGTCAGATTTTCATCTAGCCCTTTCCCATATCCACAACTAAGGAAGTTGAACTTGGCAAATTGTAGTTGCCAAGAGGTTTTTATTTTGCAGATCTCTTAAAAGCACAGACATTTAGAAGAGGAACAGCTCATCTTTGTTTTAATTTCAGCTATATGGAAAAAATCAGCACTGTAAAGCTGTGACTGACCAGAGCACATCCCTTGAGGAATGGACTTCCTATGGCCCTTTTTAAAATTTCATCATGATGAATGCAATTACTTTTCCTCTAGTGATTATTTTTTTAAAAAAATTCAAGGATAGCATAGTCTGAATGTACAATGGATTCCAGTAATCACTGGGAAAGTTTTCATAGGCTGTTTAATAAGCAATGATTATTAAGCAGTGTGAGCATTGTGATCCTTCAAAGAAAATAAACTCCATTGTTCTCTAAATGTCTGCGCAGACTGAGGAAAAAAAGCTAGTTGTCTAAATCCTTTCTTAATTCAAAACTAGTGCAGATTGGGAAAAGACTACCACTTAGATTCCACCCATTTTCCCACCCTGGGTTCTAGGAATGGTTAATATTATGGACAAAAGGATATATATATATATATATAGTTTTTTTAAAGTCACACTAAGCCATATTGCACCTGTCACTGTCCTCACTGCTGTGAAGTCGCAATTATTTGTGGCTATCACTTCATGAACTCTGTTCCACACATTCATTCCATATGCAAACATTTCCAATCCAGCTGCATTTCTGTCACTTTCTCCTCACCATCTGCAGATCAAAGACATGTTCAGTTTGGTGCTGTCTATGTGTTGTGAATTTGGAGCTTCAAGGCAACACCTTTCGCCAATTATTGCTGAGCCCAAATTAGCCAGAAGCCATCAATGCTCCCTGTATAAACTTGCTCACTGCTGAGTTTATTATCCCTTCTCAGCTTCCTGCTCCTGGTAAAATACCAGCCCTTCATCTTTTCTTACTTAAAAAGAAGCAAACCCCCCCCCCCCCAAAAAAAACACACCCAGGTTTCTAGTAATATCCACTCTTGTAACATTCATATAGTCCGTATGTTTGTCCACATTTATTTGTGTGCATTTTTCTGGTGGTTTGCTAAACATTTTACATATATTCTGTCTCCAGCCCACTTAAAAAACACCAACTTAAACTGTGCTGAAAAACAAATTGGTGTCTGGTATGATTTCCAATAATCTTCACCAGTAGTATATCGTATAGTACATTATAATACATTAAACCAAAAGTCATTATCATATAGATCAATGGAGCATTCAGAAAGGAATGATTTAAGCTTCTCTTACTCTTAGGCTGGGGACAAAATGAAGATAAAGTTGTGGAACCCAGAAGGAAAAAGATACTGCTAGGGCATACGTGTGCTATTGTTACATGCAGAAAAGTCCTCCATCCAAACAAAAGCTCAGAATTTGCAGTTTCCTTGGCAATAATTAACAAATAGAAGTAGCCCTCAAGTATGAAACCAAACATTAAAATTTCAGATGAATTTTTCCAATAGTTTCATGTATCTATTTGAAAAGAATCTGGCAACTGTGACCAGTTATGATCTTGCCATATCTTCATCTATCTTGCCAATTATACTTTTTCCTAGACTAGGAAGCATTGGTCATAGTTACTCATGCCTTAAGCACCTCTTGTTCTAAAGTGCATTGAGGTGCCTTAAGCACCTCAATGCACTTTACATGGGGCTGTCCTTGAAGATTACATGGAAATTTCAGTTGATCCACAATGCAATAGGTCATGTGATGTCAAGGAACTTCCAGTCTTTCCATGTGATTTCTCTACTACACGAGTTCCATTTGTTGTCCTTAGTTTTCTTCCAGGTGTAATTCAAATGCTAATTGTTACATTTCCATTTGAGATGCTGACCTGAGCCAATTAGTAATCATATCCAATATGAATCTATGGAGTAGGAAGAATGACTGAAATTGTGCTTCTTGGTATTGTACCCGGTCTTCATGTTTGTCAAAAAACTAAAATGCTGTATAGAATAGAATAGAATAGAATTCTTTATTGGCCAAGTGTGATTGGACATACAAGGAATTTTTCTTGGTGCATACGCTCTCGGAGTACATAAAAGAAATGATACATTCGTCAAGAATCATAAGGTACAAGAAGGTTATAGTCATACAGTCATAAATGGGAGGAGATAGGTGATAGGAATGATGAGAAGATTAATAGTAATGTAGACTTAGTAACTAGTTTGACAGTGTTGAGGAAATTATTTGTTTAGCAGAGTGATGGCATTCGGAAAAAAACTGTTCTTGTGTCTAGTTGTTCTGTTGTACAATGCTCTCTAGCGTCATTTTGAGGGTAGGAGTTGAAACAGTTTATGTCCAGGATGTGAGGAGTCTCTAAATATTTTCACAGGCCACTTTTTGACTCGTGCATTATACAGCTTCTCAATGGAAGGCAGGTTGGTAGTAATTGTTTTTTCTGTAGTTCTAATTATCATCTGAAGTCTGTGTCTGTCTTGTTGGGTTGCAGAACCAAACCAGACAGTTATAGAGGTGCAGATGACATTTGTATGTATACAAATATACATATAGAAGTTCAGTTCCAGTTGGAATGGTGGAGTCTCTGAAATGATGAAATCCTTTTATGATCTTGTAACTCTGGCAAATGACTACCTGGTAATCTCATTGTTGTTTGGAGATTGTCTTTAAATATTTGTTCTTATTCAGTAGAAAATCACACAGAATTCAGCTAGTCATTTCTTCAACAGGAGACAGGAGTAATAGATATGTTCACTGCCTTGAGTTAGTTATAAAAATAATAAAGGCAGGATAAATAAAATAAATAAGTGTATACTCTAAAATTAGGACATATTACATAACAGAGTATGAAGTATTGCAGTGTTAATATATTCCTGCCAAATATCCTTCTTCTCTGAGTCATTCATAGATCATATAGCCCTTGGCAGATATTTGATAGAGGGGAGATTATAATTACAACAGAACCATCTTAGCATTCCTGATCCTTTGATCGCCTAGATATAGCTAAGAATAACTTTATAGAATAGAATAACAGAGTTGAAAGGGACCTTCTAGTCCAACCGCCTGCTTAGGCATGAAACGCTACACCAGGGGTGGGTTCTACTTACCTTTACTACCGGTTCGCAGTGAGGCCTTCTCCATGCGCAGAAGCATTTTCATGATGTCAGGGTCGGTGGGTGGAGCCTCCTGCCGGTTTTTCTACTATTTATAGAACCAGTGCAAACCGGGGGCAACCCACCACTGTGCTACACCACTTCAGACAAATGGTTATCCAATCTCAAAGATTTGAATTAAATGATCAGCAGTGTACTATGTGTGTGATTGAAGTGTGTATTTCTAGATTTTGTGAACAGTGTTTTCTGGGAATAGATTTTAAGTTTTGCTGAAGGGTAAATCTGTTGCTGCAATTACCCCCTGCCTACAAGGTAGTCCAGATAAGCACCACAACCAGGACTCTAGCTCTACCTTTATTATAAGATGTATTTAATAGAATCTTGCAAGACTGAAAGAATTTCTCCCCTTCTTTCCTTTTACTTTCTGGAAAACTAGGGATAATTCCTTCTCAATTATGCCTTCCTTCTTTCTGTGGGCTCTGATATTTATATATAACAGTTGTCCAATCTATGGCTTTTCCTCCTGTTTTTCAAGGTCATTCCCACATACCATTATATTCTCTCCCCCTCCCCCATTTTCATCTTGGTTTTTGAAAAATGATTTTCTTGCCACCTAAACATGTTTTCATTTTTTTAAAAAAATAGTAAGACTTAGATTGCTTTCATTCACAGATTTTTCATCATGCTTCTTACCTCTATAAAACTATATTCTTTAGTTTTACCTTTTATTGTAAAATGACTTCTTTCTGCCTTTTACCTGACTTGTTTACATTTATATATATATCCCAAAATAGCAAACGTGGCAATATGTATAAAAATGCACTTACAGTTTTTCCACTAAACTGTCTTACATATGTTGTTGGGAGTTAAGTTCCAACTGAGGGTTTGGCAGTCCCTCAGGAGGTGATACAACATTGCAGCCATGAAAATAATGCATAATAAAATAATTATTTCTATAATCCTTGTTTTGTAAATAAACAATTTAAATTATATTAATCAACTCCCAAATATGGAATCCATTCAAAGTCCTTGTATTTTTATGTAAGTCAATCCATTTTTTTAACCATGATGCCAAGAGTCCCCCCCACCATAGTGAGCTAATTTGGCATGTAACTAATAGCTAACTAGATTTGTTTTGTGGATATTGCTCCAGAAAGTAGTGAATGTTGTATCGGAAATCATAAACAAAGATGCCAGCCATAATTTTTCCTAAATCCTTCATTTAAAGACATTTGATATCTTGAGACCTGGTGCTCACCGGCTTTGCCCACATCAGGATCCTGGGATACTGCTTGGTCAGTGAGTGGTGCTCTGCCTGGCTGGAGGGTGGGGGTGTTTGTTGGGTGGGCACCAAGAGGTAGGAGGTGCTGGGCGGCTGCTTCCTTGAGAGCAGGCTCCCAAAGAGCCGCAGCAGTGCAACACAGCAGCAATCATGAGCATCCCCAAAATAATAAGGCCAAGCCCTTATTTCAGGGTTCAAAAGAAAATAAGACTCTGTCTTATTTTCGGGGAACCACGGTAATACTGCAATTACAGTAACTCCTTGTTCTTCGGTTGATTTTCCTTGTACTACAAAATTATTAAGAGTCCCCTTCCCTTTCTTTCCCTTGCCACACAAGAGGTGTCCAGATAGGAAATTACGGTAATAACTTATGATTTGTATCACCTCCTAGCCATCTTCCTCCCATCCAAATAACCTGAGGACCTTGAAAAGGTGGAGTCTTTAGAAGGCAAAAGAGGTATTTATTTATTTATTGGTTCAATTTATATGCCGCCCTTCTCCGGAGACTCAGGGCAGCTTACAATACGTTAAGCAATAGCCTTCGTACTTTTGTATATATCTGCTTAGTAGGGCTTTTGGCAATATAATATAATATAATTCGGCAAGATAATATAAATCCACTGAGTAGGGAGGTATAGGAGGCAGGCACAAACTGAATCAACTATCAGTTAGAAAGAATGGACCGTGGTTTTTGTTCTTTGTTTTTTTTTTTAGCCCTAGGGCCTCACTGATTCTACCTTTCCCCCTATTTTTTTCCCCTTCTCAGAGTGCTTTGGGTATTAAGGCTCAGAATCCTGGCTCAGCAGATATCGTTGTAATCCTTGCACTAATCTCCACACACCAAGTTCTTCTCTGTCTCCTGTTTTAGTTCTGCCTGCCTTAGTGACTCATTGAAACTACATCATCCTGTGCCCTAAAGGCAGCTTGAAGTAACCTGGTGCTAGCTGGCAGAGAGGTGAGATCAAAGTGCTCTCCCTCTCTCAGGCACTGCCAGACACCCTCAGTGAACCCTGAGCTGTTATTTTTGTAGTAATTTTCCTCCTCAGCAATTAAGAATCTATTTCCCAACTCTTTCCTCTCATAAAGTTAACATATGGGAGTCAATGCAATCTCATCTCACTCCAATTTTCTGGGCATATTTAACATTCAGGGGAATTAAAAGACTGGAAAACAGGCTCCTGTTTATCACCAACTCAGAATATACCAAGGAATGATCAGGGACTTTTTTGATCTAAAAACTGACTTCCTCCACATTTTGGTTTCTATTTTATTGCCTAGAAAAGGCATAGCTCTTCCTGGGAAAGGGTTTTTTTTTTTTTAAAGGAGTGATTCAGTCATGTGCTTTACCCAGGAAAACAACATAAATCTTTAGAATGGATGGGCAAACTATACCTTTCCATAAACCTTTGCCTGTAGAGACCCTTAAATTTTTCTACAAAGTTTCCATTGTTAATGTGCAAAAAAGAAAACTATTGAAACCTTGAGGTGGGATTAGTCCATAAGTTTTGGATTTTGACCAGACCTGGTAAAGTTCCTTGTCTTGGATCTTGCCAGTTCTTGAATATAGCATCTGGCATGCCAATGACTAATGGAGTTGCTAATCTTAAAAAAGAAAAGAAAACAAGAAGCAAAAGTTCATTTTCTCAGTGTTTTGACACTTTACTGGAGTATTACACTAGATGCCTATTGATCCATGCACACAAATATTTTCTACATTTACTACATTTCTTAAAAAGATTTGCACATCAATATATTCATCTATGTCATAGTATTATTATCATGTCCTGTATATCTTTGCAGAAAGATAAAGATAGCAAAAAGTTGGCATGACTTCCTCCTTTCTTTTATTTGACGTAAGGGAAGATTGTTCCAAATAAACAAGAAAGTAGTCAGCCAGGCCTATCCTGAGAACTGTTTTTACTGGTTGAGTGCATATGATTGTTTATCTAGGATGGAATGCAGAAACAAATCTGTTTTCCTTTGGAAAGGTCCATTCTAACCAATGTGGGCTCTATGTTTGAATGAGAGGTGTGGGAAATCTGTATTATCGATTTAACCATTCACGTGTAACACTGCTCTTGGTGCTTTGGAGAAGTGGCATGTGAGCATGTGCAGCTGTCTTCAGATCAGAGATATCAAGCTACCCTAGATAAGTTGAACAAGACCAGTTATTTATGATAAAAGCCTGAAATACTGGGCTTTTTCACACCTCTGCTTTCAAGTATCGGAAAAAGAACTGGCAGAAAGGCCTATCTGTCTCCCATCTCTCTCTCTCTCTCTCTCTCTCTCTCTCCCCCCTCTCTCTCCCTCTCTCTCTCTCTCTCTCAGAACAGGCATGGCAGATGTTAGCTGAAGCACCGTTTCCAAGGGTAACCACAGGGGCCACATATACACGCTTCCAACCAGCAGGGCTGGTGTCTTTTCACTCGTCTCATGCAGTGTGCCTGGTATGCAGCAAGGGAACAAATTCAAGCCAAGTGGGAACTCAGAATGATTGTCCTCTTTCCCCAGGTGTCAGAGTGAAAAACTGTCAATGTTAAAGAGCCTAAATGAATCCCAGCCTGCCAGAATCTTGACCTACATCAGGTATTATCACCCAGGAAAGCCAGCACAGAAAAGGATTTTCTGAAGGTGATGCCAGTGCTTACCTTTTATCCTTTGAAGGCCCCTTTTGGAGCCAAGGAAGACATCACCTACCTTTCTTTTTCGCAGTCAAATAAAGCAGCTATCTTGATGTTTATGGAGCAGACACTGCTGGCGCATGGTATACAGTATAGCCTGACAGATGGTCATTTCAACAAAGGGGAGAAGGAATGAATAGAAACTAAAGTGACATGGAAATTCTTATTGACAAAGTCTAAAAATATTTCTTGGCTTGTTTGTTTTACATCAAGAACAGGAGGAATATTACATATGCTTGATGGTTAAATAACGTTCTTAAGTACCACGGAAGGAAATTATGTAAAGCATTTAGGAAAGGGAAGAATCAGAATTTAATTGTAATCTGTGTACTGAAACTATGATGGGGTTTAAGTCGGGTTCCCGAATCACAGTGCAAAATCCAGACCGAGAGGCTTAAGTTTCTTGGGCTTCATTTGTGTTTCTCCTGTGGTTTGGATTGTACGGTAGCACAAATGTCTGATCAGAGACTTAGACAAAGACGTAAATGTTAAAGCACAGAATGCACAGCGCCCCTTGAAGAAGGAACATAACTTCTCAGTTGCTGCAGGGAGTGGAGATGTGTTACTGAGCTTGTGTTTGCGGAAGAATCCACAGATCTTGCACTCCACCCCCGCAGGGTGGAAACAAAGCTGCTGGGCTGACAAGCTGTTGATAGATGGTGCCTTGCCCAACCCAACCCTGCAGGGTCACCTGTTGCATCAGGCACCTCTTCTCTCTGGAGACTGCCTGCAACAGAAACAGGAAGAGAGAAAAAAAAGATTTTTCCCCCTTGCCGCTCCCAGCAAACACCAAGTCAACTCAGCTGCATTATCTTGGCAACAGTTATATGATTGGTTGGTTGGCAGAAGCCAGTGGGCCAATTGGGGCTTCAGCACTTCAGAGGGTTAAAATGGAGAAGCGTGATTTTTTTCTTTTTTCCTCCAGGGCTATGGAAGGGAAGGGGCCTTTCAGATTCAGCCTGATGGGCAGTTTAGGGAGGGGTGGTTGGCAGCTGCTTCTTGTTGAGGCATATTTCCCCACCTCTACCCCACTTTTCCTAAGGCCTAATCTTGTTTCATTGAGCTATGCACGAAAGGCTCTTTCCCTCTTTGCTTTCCCACCCTTCTAAACTCTGCTGATGCAGCTAGATTGAGCCTTGAAGAGTATAACTCCAGCCAGCTTGGGATCAAGCATTTACTTCCATTCCAATCAATTTTTAAAAACATACTTTACTAAATTTCTGCAAAGGCTAACATAAAAAACAAGAAAAAAGGGAATTGAGAAGGGAAGTGGAAGGTTCAAAGGAATAAGGAAAAAAGAAATAGAAAAAAGGTAACTTCCAATTTCTTTGATACAGTTGCAAATATGAAATATATTAACTTTTTGATCTAAAACTCAATACTAACAGTATTTCTATAATAATAAAAAAAATCTAATCATTATAATTCTACAATTAATACAACATTTTTTACAGTTTCCAGCAAAAAGCGATTTCCAAATAGAAACAAAGCTAGACAAAGCCTGTTCTTTAATCAGAGTAGTTAATTTCATCTTCTTGGTCACTTCCATTAATTTCCCCATCCATTCTTCCATTGTGGAAATCTTTAAGTCTTTGTCCATACAAAAGTCTTGCTGTCATTATCATATATAAAAACAAAGTCTCATGTTTTTTTTCTCCAACTACTTATCCATCAAACCAAAAAGAAAAACTTATGTATTCAATTATTTTAAGAATTTTCTGAATTAAAGTACATATTTTATCCCAGTTACTCAAGTCTTGTTACAATCATTTTTGTTTGTTTGCTTTTCAGATGAAACAAACTCACACAATAGCACTGGAATGTTAGTGGCTATGGATCACTCAGAATGGAGAAATTAGTTTGGAAGTTCCAAAGAAGATACAATTAAAGTTGTTGGGAATGGATTGATTTTCTCAAGGCAGATTAAAAAAGTATGTAACTCCAGAGGACTTTTCTCTAAATAAACTCAAACACGTTATTAAACAGTATGTTTGTGAGCAGTTCAATATCCATACTCTAACTAACAGAAACCAGAACGAGTTTTGGACCAAAAATTTTGTCCTGGTTGCCCATATATTCTTCTTTGACAGAGCTATTAGGTTAATATATCATGTGAATATCTTAAACATAGTGCACCTGGACTGCAATAAAGCCTTCAGCAGGACAGCTTATGACATTCTCCTTAATAAACTGGTTTAGTATGGGTTAGATGATAACTACTGGGGGTTGGACTCAGAATTAGTTGAATGACTGTGTCCAAAGAGCATTCATTAATGGAGTGAAGTATTGAGAGATGTGTCTGGGAACCTGGCCTATCAATGACTTGGATGAGGAATATATTTATCAAGTTTGCAGGTGATAGAAAGCTGGCAAGGATGGTTAGTACAGAGAAGGAACTTTCAAAAAGATCTAGAACAGTTTGGAGAATGAGTGAAGTGAATAAGATGGTATTTAAAAGGGAAAATGTAAAAATCTGTATCTGGGTAGAAAATGAAAAGCACAAATATAGGATAGGCAGACCTGACTTGACAGTACCATTTGTGAAAAAGATTCAGCTGTCTTGTTGGTTGCTGACAGTGGAATCCTGCTGCTAAAAAGGCAAACATTATCACTGGATGCCTTAATGGGGCTATAGGGGCCAGATCATAAGAACCATTTGTTCCAGTCAGGCCCATTTGAAAAACTGTATCCCAGTTCAGCACAGCATAGTTCAGAAAGGAAAATGACAAATTAAAGTAAGTGACTTCAACAGGAGGGCTATCAAGATGGTCAGCAGCTTCAAAATCAAACCATATAAGGACTGGCTAAAATATGTGTTTTGCCTACAGAAGAGATACTTGAGGAAGATATGACAATATTTGTCAAGTACCTTGTCACATAGAAGAAGGGTTAAACATGTTTCAGTTGCTGCAAAGTGCAAAGCAAGAAGCAGCTGGTTAAAATTACAAGGAAATAGATTCTGGCTAGATATCAGGAAGAACTTCCCAAGTGCATAAGTCATCAACATGCTGTCACATGAAGGATTGAATTCTCTGCTAGAGGTTGTCAGAAGCTAGATCCCACCCTGAGTGGCATTGGATTGGATGATCTCCACATATATTTGAACTTTTTGATCTTAGATTTTTTCATAAGGAGTGGACCTAGAGAAAGGATTGGCTGGATCTTCTGCATCTTAAGCTTGGATATGAGACTGTCTTAGTATAATAAACTTATTCAGGTTAAGCTGGGTACACTCCAACCAGGTTTCACACAATTTCTTGAGTGGTGCTGGGAAAAGTCAGTTTAAAATGATTCCCTCTACTCCTAAAGATTCCTTCCTTCATCATGGGTTAAAAAACTTATGAGAAGGCATATTTATTTTAAGATTATTTGAAGAATTATTACAGATTTGTGTGATAATTTGCTGCTATTCCTATAGTTGTAATTGTACAATTTATATAATGGTTTCTGACTATTTCCTGAAAAAAGAACGGAAAATACATGAATTTCCTACTTACGATCTTGAAAATGTTTGCTGTACAATCTATTACTCATTCTCTGATCTTTACATCCGTCTCTCGTGTCTATGCATTGCCTGAGTTTTTGGATGTGGAAGACATAGAAGCTAGTTGAACATACAAATCTATTAGTCTACATGAAATATACAGTGTAAACCACTCTTGTACACCACACGTTGTTGTGTGTGCATCTGTGTTCCTCAGGATTGATATGTGCTGCTTCTACTTTTTGGTTATAAATCTTAATATTCTGTGAATTACAGTTTATATCTCAGTTCGAACAGTGATTGTTTTCAGTGCATTTTCCTGATATCAAAACAGTAACCTGACACCAAAAAGAGATTTCTGAGAATTACTATGCTTTCTTCTTCTAATAAAGTTCTTGATAATGGCTAAGAAATTCCAAACCTAATCATAGTACACATACATATAAAACATACAGTTAAAAATGAAGTAAATTGTGAAATACTACTTAGTCAAAACTTTCAAAGAATAATAACAAAAGCTTCCCAAAAGATAATTCTTTTTTAAAAAAGTAGATGAAACTCCAATAAACCAAAGAATATAGTTAGGAGATAATATAGTTAACCACTGTTGCAGAAATACACCTTTTCCATGTTACTATTAGTCATAGACTCAAAAAGTCTTAGTATGCATATGAATGCTTTAAAACCATGTCTTAAGAAACAGAAAGATTTCAAAGGATAGGATATCCTCTAAGGCAGGACTATCAAACTTGCGGCCGAGATGAATCATAACCTGGCCAAGCCCACGCCCGGTTTAGCGAAGGGGGAAAAAGTTGTGATACATCACGTTACACTCCTGCTCTAAGGTGACTTAACCTAAGCCAGAGTATTATGAGTAATAATTAGCATTTGAATTGTTCCCAGGAATAAATATATATCCAGATTGGTTTGCTTACTGTGATGGTCATGTTCTGTGTAGATCAAAATGATTTCATTGTTGATCACTCCTCAAGGACTATACTGATGGCTTATGTTAAATTTTGCAAAAAAAGAAGAGCTGAGTTTGGTTTACATCCTTTTGAGCAAGATTTGATAGGCTGCGGTCTGCTCCCCATTTTCTAGCTCCATGATTCTTATCTCATTCTGAGAAAAGAACTGGCAATGGGGTTGCCCTGAAACAATGCTTTTAGGGCTTTGTCATAAGATAGTTGATAGTACATAGTATTGAGATGAGGTCTATCAGCAGGAGATAAGGTGGCCTCAGAATTTAGTAAATGATGGGCAGAGAGAAATCATCATGATTCAACAGCAGGGAGAGACCAGGGCACTGTTTTGTATAAGTAGGAAACAAGGGAACAGCCTGCACTGGAGTGAGTCTAGGATTGAGAGATAAGTGGTTTGGTATTTGTTGAGATGTTAATGTAAAGATTTCGACAAGTAGTAAATAAATTGCATCTCAGAAAATCACAATAAGCCTCCAGTGATTTCATGCTAAGGAAACAACTCAACCCTCAGAGCTGAAATTCTTCTTACTCAAAGATCTATAGTGTGAAGTTCTAAGATCTCTTTCATTGATGGTATGAGTCATCTCTATACTACATTGTTTCCTACAACCATGGGTGAAATGCTCCCGGTTTGGACCAGATCACCTGATCCAGTAGCGACAGCGGCGGGTTGTTTGGAGAACCGGTAGCAAAAATCCCCGCACCCCCCCCATGCCCAGCTGAGCCGCATGATCATCAGAGGCTTTTTTTTTACTTTTAAAAGCAATTTTTCTACCACCTCTTCTGACGAAAAAATGCTTTTAAAAGTAAAAAAAAAGCCTCTGATGATCGCATCGCTCAGCTGGGATCATCAGAGGCTTTTCAAAGCATTTTTTTCTGCAACCTCTTGGCCGAGGAGGTGGTAAAAAAAATGCTTTGAAAAGTCTCTGACGATCCCAGCTGAGTTGCCTAATTGGCAGAGAGGTATTTTTTAATATCACTCTGCCAATCAGGCAACTCAACTGGGATCGTCAGAGAGGTATTTTTTAAAAAGCCTCTCTGACATCCCAGCTGAGTTGCCTGATCGGCAGAGGCTTTTCAAAGCATTAGAAAAAATGCTTTGAAAAGTTAAAAAAAAAAAAAGTTGGCCACGCCCACCCAGTCACATTACCCCCCCACCAAGCCACGCCCACAGAACCGGTAGTAACAAATTTTACATTTCACCCCTGCTTACAACTACTCCAACCCTTCTGGAGCAAGCCTTTTGAAAAAGATGGGTGGACCACAGTAGAACTCCTCTCCCAACCAACCCAAAAATATTACTCATCCGTGTGCTTCTGTTCTTGTATTTAAGCCAAAAAATGAGGGCCTTAAGGCTAGAGAGTGGCTCAGAAGAGGAGGAGTCCTCTACTAGAAACATGTACATTTTTGTGCCAGGGTATTGCCCACATTCTTTTGCTGCTGTAAAATGTGTTAGTTTTGTAAGGGATCTTGGCACTCTAAGGTAAGGTTCTGTCCAAGGAACAAAGGCAAGAGCATATTGGGTTTCCCAGCACAGGAAAAGGGAGGATGGCATTGGCAGCTCTAAGAATCTGCAATCTTACTTGAAGCACAAGTAGTCTGTGTTACAAATGCTCTCCCACAACAGCATATTTTCCAGCCTACTCACTTAGTTGAATGCAAGCTGAATATACTGACACAAAGTAATGAAAAAGAGCAAGTAGCCAAACATGATGATCTGTTACTAGCAGTGATTAGGAGAGGGGAGAGAAATTTTATGCAACTTTTAAACGCCAGTAAAGGGGACATTTCCCCCCCTACAACTCCTTTATTACAGTTCCAAATGCTGCTAAAGCTAAAGGGGGGAAAAGATATATGGCAATGCACTTCTTGTGGATAATAACATATAAGCAAGGTCCTAGCATGGCCTAGCATGTGATCCATATATTGTATCCCTCACTGAGTTCATACACACGAATCAATGTTTTTTTTAACCATGGTTTATTGACTAAACCACTATGGGCTTGTATATAAACATAAGTCAAAACTCTGTTGGTTCATAATTTATTATGAATAAAGCATGCAAAACCATAATAAAAGAAACCACAAAATTATATCACTATAATAACATGAACAATAAATTTGATAATGTAGCTGCTGACATCCAACGTGTTTGGGGCAGTTTCCTATACCTCCAGATTTTCTTATCCTTGTATAGAATAAAGCCAATTTAAAACTAATTTTTGAAGTTAGCAGTGAATTTGCTAGCTGACTTCTTATTAGATCCACTAGGCAAGCTTCCTCAGGTTGATATTCCACCTGTGTTGGGAACAGAGCATCTTCAATTCCCAGTTAACAGAGCCAACTAATTGTTAAAATATCACAGGGAAATTTTTATTTTGTATTCAGGAAAACATATAGGCGTTGGATGGCATTTTCCCCTACATACAGGCAATTGATCTGTGATTCCAAACAAAGAAAATATTAGTTGTTGCAAATTACATACAATCATATAATCTTTAACATGAATGAAAAAAAATGAATGCCATGACAGTTGATATAGGAAATATAGCATGGGAGAAGATGTTTAATCTCTATCCCATCCACAATTTCTTAATTTAGAATTCATTTATCTTGGTGTTTTTATTCTGATGGCAGTTGGAATGTGGAAAAACACACATGTGGGGGGAAAAAATTCACAGCTATCTTTTTGCTTCTTGAATGTCTCTGAATCTCATTTTTGTACTTTATTTCTAATACAAACAGGATTGAGATGTCAGAATAGAGCTGGGAGGGACCTTGGAAGTCTTCTAGTCCAACTCCCTGGTCAAGCAGAAGATCCTCTACCATTTCAGATAGGTGTCCAGTCTCCAGTCTCCGGTGATGAAGCACCTACAACTTCTGAAAGCAAGCTGTTAATTGTTCTTATTGTTAGGAAGTTTTTCCTTAATTCCAGGTTGCTTCTCTCCTTGATTAGTTTTCATCCATTGTTTTTTGTCCTGTCCTCTGGTACTTTGGAAAATAAGTTGACCCCGTCTTTGTGGCAGCCCCTCAGATACTGGAATACTGCTATTATGTCCCTCTTAGTCCTTCTTTTCTCTAGACTAGTCAAACCCAAATCCTGCAACCGTTCCTCATATGTTTTAGTCTCCAATCCTTTAATCATCTTAGTTGCTCTTTTCTGCACTTTTTTCCCAAAGTCTCAACATCTTTTTTTGTAATGTGGTGACCAAAACTGGATGTAGTATTCCAGGTGTGGACTTACTAAGGTTTTATAAAGCAGTATTATGAAAATTCCATGTGATTTTAATTCTATGCCTCTGTTTATACAACCAAGGATTGTATTAGCTTTTTTGGCTGCTGCCGCACACTACTGATTCTTACTGGATATTGGCCAATAGGAACGTGGAATCTAATCTTCTCTAAGTGGGACTGACCTTTGCTGGAAGATCATGCCCTTAGTCTATGAATACTTCTTCTCCATCATCTTTGAGAATCCCCAGGTGGCAACAATAGAAATTGTGTTTGCACAATTTCATTTAGGGGACCTAGAGCCAGTCTTACTTGCCCATGTCTTACATAATTATAGACTTCTGCAGTGTATTCTGCCTAATATATATTATTTTATGAACTAATTATCATTGCTCCAGGAAAAAAAAACCTATTCCTAGAGCTTCTTTCATGTAATATCTTTTGGCATAGCCAATATTAATAAAGCATCAAGGGGAAAAAAGAACATTTCCTTCATAAGAAAAACTTCCTTGCCTACTCAATTATTCCTGATATTTTTCTGCTTGTGAAATAGACCAGGTACATAAATGCCATGCATCTTTCTTCACCTCTAAGCTATTTTGCTTTTGCTGCATCAGGCAAAATCAGCTGTGATCCTAGAATTTATTACCATAGACCTTACCAAGCCATTGCTTTTGAATGACAACATTGACATCTTGTGGCAGAAATAAAGAGGTTTTGAACTGAAGATGGAGATGTGATGTACTGCTCATGATTCTTTGAATGTTAAAAGGAGATGGTGGGAACTATGATCTAGCATAGCTGGAAAACTCCAGTTTCAAAATGGCTAGAATATACTGGGTGGTGTGGTTGAAATGTATATTTAATTTGTATAGCTCTGAATATTCTTTTCCCCCCTTATTTCATATAATTTTTATTAAATATTTTAAAAGAGATAAAAATTAACAAGAACTAATGCAAAGTAAATAAAAGAAAAAAGGAAAAAAAAGTGGAGAAAAAGCCAAAAAAAGCATAAGAAACAATGAAAAGTAATAGAAATAGCTTCCATTTTCTTCACAGCAATTTTAAGTACCAGTATAGTGCAAAATTACTTCTATTGGTACAAAAATCCCTCTTTTTCTATTTTTTAAAAAATAATCAAAATCATAAATCATAAATTCATTATTTTCTGTTTCATTCAAAAAGTCTATCAGGGATTTTGGGTTAATACTAAGCACAGATACTATCTACTGTCTTTTTTTCAATCAAGGAAAAAAAAATAGCCATTTTTGCAAGTTCCATCATCTTCACCAACCATTCCACCATTGGGGGTAATGCCAAAACATGCCACTTTTGTGCAGACAATAATACTAATCTAATTGCAGTTATCATGTATAAAAACAAGGTCTTGTGATTTTTTTCCCTCGCTTTTCTCTTTCTGTGCCTTTCAATCCACATCACAATCCACATACTCATAGCAACAAAGCATCACAGTCTGGCTGATATTACCTTTATCTTTTGTTTTATTAAATCTGCCAATCGCTTGCGTTCTTTAGTAGTAAACAGAAAGCATTTCCAGAAAGGTCTGGTCTATTTGTCTAGTTTAATTCAAGCTTATGCAAAAGCACTGTCACCAAAAGTAAAAATAGTACAAATAAAAATATAACTGTTTCCTTTAAACAGTTTAACAAGTAAATTTTGTTAAATCATCTCTTTGTTTTTTTGTCAAAAGTTCTTGAGTCTTTAAATCTTCAAAGTCTCTTTTTTATTGTAAACCAGAAAAAAAAAGTTGCACTCACCAAGAGGAATGGTATCTTGCCACAAAGAAAATCTGTTTATCTGTAGACTGATTAAATGAAATGTGGCTAAGAAATTAAGAATTAAAAAATTAAGTTGGCTGAATTTTTTGTGCATATAAGCTACATTATGGTTGTGGGCTTAGATGGGATTCTGTGACTCCCAGCTGTTTGATTTATGAGTCAACCACAAAAACTTCTATTCCTGTAGTTTACTCATGAGAAGCAGCTTCTTAGAGTACAAGTGGAGTACTATCTCACAATCTCTCCTTCATCCAGACATGTTTTGTCAGCCAGCATCTGCCCACCAATCAATGCGGTCAGCCGTCACTGCTTCTTCAGAGACATCAAGTCCACCATAATCCTCACCAAAAGCCCTGCTATGGATAGAGTTCTAATGCTGGATTATGAAACCTTATCAATGAATAATGTCTGCACCAGAAAAGGAGCAACATCATGCTTTCTGGGACTGCAGTGAAAGACCCCACATCAGGGGTGTCAAACTGGTGATCCATGGGCCGGATGTGTCACACTCAGGCCATGCCCACCCCAGCTCTGCGAAAGGGAAAAACGTCGCAAAAGATCTTGTGATGGAAATCTGACACTGTGAGTTTGACACCTGTGCTCTACATGAATAGAATTAGCGTGTGCTAGATTATCTAGGAGACATGAAAATAAATTATGCTGAACATGAGATTTTGATGCCCCTGCTCTTTGCTTTGGGATTTCAGAACAGCTGAGTTGGATCAAAATACAGACCATCTATTCCAGAATTTTACTTCTGCAATAGTAAACTAAAATCAATGGAAAATCTGCAAACCACTCCCCACCATAACATAAGGGACAGTAAGTCCCTGACTTACTGTAGTCAGTAAGTAGACCCTGACTTACGATCACAGGCAAGTCCAAAATTTCTATTGCTTTTGTTTGTTAAATGAGTTTTGCCCCATTTAACGACCTTTCCTACCACAGTTGTTAAGCGAATCATTGCAGTTTTTAAGGTAGTAACACAGTTGTAGTAACAACAATCACAAAAAGTGATTAAATGAGCCTGAGACACTGCAACCATTATAAATACATACCAGTAGCCAAGCACCTGAATTTTCATCAAGTGACCATGGAGACGCTGCAAGAGTCATAAGTGTGAAAACTGGTCATAACTCACCTTTTGAAGTGCCATTGTAACTTCAAACAGTCACTAAATGAACTATTGTAAGTCAAGGACTATATGTAATTTCACTCTGAAATTTGTAATTCTGCTACTGTAGAAAAACATATCACCATCATAACTAGAAACCAAAAATAGTCTTGCTCTTTGTGCATGTTTCATGTATACCATGGAATTCTTACTGCAATGTAGATAAGACAGTTCTTCCCAGCAAATACTGTATTTTTTGGAGTATAAGATTCACCTTAGTTTTTGGGGAGGAAAATAAGAAAAAAGCTGATTGGCAGGTGGATCAGCCTCCTGGAATACTCCCAATCAGCTGTTCTAGCAACAGGTTCCTTGGTTGTGAGCTCTGTGCCTTACTTTTTTTTTTTTTTTTTTGCTTTTTTCCCTGCCTCTGAAACTTCTGAAACTGTTTCAGAAAAAAACTTTTTTTCTTGCCTCTGAAACAGAGCTTGAGAAAAAAAGCCTCTGAAGGTCTGTTTGGGGGCTTTTCTAAAGCTTCAATTCTGATGCTTTTTTCAGCCTCTGAAACCTCTGTTTGAGAAGCTGGGTGGGGCTACATTCAGAGTAGAAGATGCACCCATATTTTTACCCTCTTTTTTGGGGGAAAAGGGTGCGTCTTATACTCCGAAAAATACAGTATTCATCTTTGGCAATACAGTATTGTCACCAACTCAACACAAGTATCATCTAAAACAGGGGTTTCCATCCTTGGCAACTTTAAGACTTGTGGACTTCAACTCCCAGAATTCTGGGAGTTGAAATCCATAAGTCTTAAAGTTATCAAGGATGGAGACCCCTGGTCTAAAAAGTAGCTGTGCTTGTTTCCAATTATGGTGAAACATTAACATTTAAAGATGAAACATTATTTGGTGGAAGGATAGGTATATGTTGTAAGAAATTCCATAGTTTAGCCACCAGAGGGCAAAGTTAGATCACTGTTTCTATCACTGATCAACAATTTCATAGGCAGGGTCTACTATACCATAGAATTTCTCATCTTCACCAACTTTAAGATTTGTGAACTTCAACTCCCAGAATCCCCTAGCCAACATTTTAGTTGGTGAGATTGAAAAATACTGGTCTACCAGATTTGGGCTGCAGAAACTAAAAAACAAACAAACAACAAACACTAGATGGAAGAAATACTGAGAATTTTAGCTCGTTGCTGCCATCTAATCAATTTTCAGATTTTTGTAGCACATATCTGACAGTCTTACCTAGAAATCCAATGGAGGTGACATTTCAAAGGAAAGACTGGTGTTTTGAACCAGAGTTTTATAATGGTTACACTGATCCCCTATAAGATCTATCTGCCTTGAACCATTCAGTTTGGCAGTTAAATATTAATGCTAAAGCATGAGAAGCAGAAGCAGTGCTTTCCCCAAAATATATTACTGAGGGAAGCCTTTCCTACAAATGAGAACATTTCTCTTACTTAGGCTTGGTGATCATTAATTCCCAACTGGCTGGAAAGAATGAAATTGCTAAGGAAATATATCGTATTAGAATTGAAGCATTTTTGGGATCTATGATACCTGAATGGAGAGTCCACTGCATAGCAAAATATGGGAAAAAAATAACATTCCCCTAATCTCCCAGTAATCACAATGGTACTTGTGTTCTCATATTAGGTCTCACAACATTCCAGCTGCTATTTTTCTTTTATATCATTTGGTGCTTGCAAGTGCCATGCAAATCTATGTGATGATGGTGTCTGTTTAGAAAAGTTGCTTATCTCTGAGCCAAACAGAATAGAGTGTTTGTGTTTGTGTCTGTTTATGTCTTAACATATTGTATGAACCTAGCCATTTTTTTACACTTACAATATATGTAAGCAAATTATGGCTTATAAAACCTTTAATTTACTGAACCCATTCACTAAATCAACATATCTGATCCCCTAAATGCAGACACCTTCCATGTGCAGCATTAAATGTTTCCATGGTGGATTTAATTCCTGATAATTACTCATTAACATCAGATGTTTCAGACTTCTTCTCAGCAATTGGTAGTTTTCAAGTCATTTCATGCAATTATAAAAAGGATTTTATTGAACAATAATGGTATCTACAGTTCATGCATCTACATTTTAAAAATATTATCAGCATGCATTTTACATATACAAAAAGGTTTTGATGGTATTTTGAGCATCTCAGAATCTCCCAAGACCTATTTTTTCCTTGTTCTTCTTTTTCCCTCCATGAATTTTATAGAAATGAAAGTGGATGATAGACGAAAGCACCATAAATTCTTATGGCAGTAGCTGGTACTATGGCATGCATGAAATTTAACACAGGCAGTGCTATACTCAAGCAAACAAATTACAGCAAATGTAATTAGACTTACAGGAACCAAGAAAGCAATGCTATTATAACAAGGATTTAGGATGCACCTTTTATTGGATTATTGTGCTGAAATGGGAACATACAGAGTAGTACAAACCTAAAACCTTCAGTTCTTCATTATATGCTGACTAAATATCTTGCTTGAATGATACTGAGTCTTACCAACCGTTTTAATGCTTATGGTTCTCATTGCATTTTATTATTATCTAGAAACCTGCCTTCAAGCAGCACATGGGAAGGAATATGAAATATGCATGGTCAAAGCATTGAGTAATGAATTGCATTGCGCTATAACAGAAGAAAAGGGGGGGGGGAACCTGGTGGCTGGAAAAGGTTAATAATATGCAGTGTGTAGGAAGCCTCAAATGGGGCTCAATGCCATCAGAAGTTTACATAGTAAAAGGTTCTTTTTTCCTGAAAATGAAAAGGATACTCTTTCTTCCCACCCCTCCAGGATGTGATATGAATGAAGCTTTTCTATTCATGTAAGGCTGCCCTCAAACTGTGAGAAAATGTTAGGTTACAAGGCTCCGTTACTCATTTTAATCTCTCAAAGTGCAATGGTCTCCAAATCTGTGGTGGAAATATTACTTAAAGTCCTTCTGCTACCACAGCACTGATTGCAGAACATTAAGAGATTAAATGGGAGCATTAGAACAAAGTAGAAATGAAAAAAAGATGGTGACAAAGGGTCTTGTTGAAACTATTTAAGTGCAAAACTATATTTGGGTCTTTCTGGGGGCTAAATTATGACTATTATAAATAACAAGCCTCTATTGGGGTTTGGAAATATAACGGTAACATTTGACGTATAGGATCATGATTAGCTCAATATGCAATTCTTATGTGTTGCTAAGCTTGTTGGAGTTTTGATTCCTCACTGGTAATGTGCATTATTGTATTGTGTATGTTGAAACTAGAAAGAAGAATAAGCAAAATGATGCTACTTAGTTGGCAACTAATACCTGGAGAGTTATAATGTCAACTAACTTGTTACTGTTTTCTCCATTGGTTTTACTTTTTTTCTGTTTCCCAAACTAATCTTTCTAATAGTTCCTTGCTGGGTGGCCAACTCTTTAATCTGTTTTAGTTTTGTTTGGATTTAGTCTCATCCACTGCCACTACACACATGCTACAGTACTTGTTCACTGCAGTCCCCCTACATGGAAAACTAAATCCCAAAGGTATCCTAGCTGGCATTGAATTACTAATGCTACACACACAAAACACTTGTAAAGAATAATACTTCTATACTGCTCATCAAAGAGAATGAGCACCACCGAACAGCATGTCATGAAAACTGGGTAATTGATTGCTGGAAAAAATGAGAGCATGGTAGAGAGAAAGTGGGAAAGAGGTAAGCAAAGATTTGGTTGGCCTATGTGTCATTATGAATTGACTATTATAAACAACACCTCTGCGTTCAGGTTACCAATTCCTCCTACATTTTACCACTGCGGAAGCTCAAATGAAGCAGTAAAAAAAAGTGAGGAAGAATCCTCATTGTGCGGTAGGATTGCAGGAAGTATTTGGCCTTGTTCCTATGATGAAGGTGGTCTAAGGAAAGAAACAAGTGTAGTAGTTAAATATCTATGACATTGGCCCACCGCAGGCATAGTGGGGCATCTGAGGGCATATGATTGCGACGGATCTCATTCCCATCCAGTCTCAAGACTTGTAGCTTGGAAAAATTCATGATGTCTACAAAGCTGCAAAAACTCTTGATGGTGAATTCTGGGGACAAAAAGAAAGAATTATGTCTCATTTACACTTTTCTTTTATGTAGCTCAAGAATTATATGTCACATTCTTATCAACAGAGGCAAATCTCATTAGCTCAGATATCTTATATAACTTCAGGGGCTAGCTAGTTCAAAGGGAGCTTCAGTTACTCTAAAGACATAAATCAGCATTCCTCTCCTAATATCTTCCAGAACTGTTGGATTAAGCCCCAAAATTCCCTAGATCAGTATAGATTTTAGTCATTCTCTTGGGTATTTTAGACTTTGAGGTCTAGTAGGTCTCAAGGCAACAATGGTATTATGGCCTGTGGTGTAAGGTAAGGCTACTAGTCTCCCTATTGAATAGAGATTGAAGAAGCAACAAGCTACGCTTGGCCTTTAACTATTGATACATAATCTAGGCTGCACACTTCTGGATGGCCATCAGATGGCAGAAAAGAAGCCAGTGTATATCTTTGCTGCCATCAAGAGGTTGACATTTTCAACCTCTTGATGGCAGCTCCATTTTTTATGTAATAATAACATTTCTGATCCAGATTTTATTGGGCTAAGCAGTGCATTTCTAGCTGCAAAGTTGGAGGCTACTAGGAGGTTAATATTTAAAACATTTCCATATAAATCATAGAAAAATATTTGAATTGTATAATATGCTGTTATAAATAAAAAAAATTAAAACTAGGATAATTTTCTTCTACAACTATTTTCATCATGAAAGCCCACCTGTGCCATTTTCCTTTAATGATATCAATGTAGCTATTCAAAGCAATTCTTATTCATTGGTGATTCAAGTAGCACATAATTCATGAAATATGTATGTAATATATATAAGCATCATTGTTACATTTAATTGGAGGCTTTTATCATGAACATAGAATCAAAAGAGTTAAAAAGGATCATTAGGTTATTAAATTCAATTTCATATTATATAAAAGCCAAAATCACTAGACTGCTGGTGACTACCTGGATTTAGCCATGTTTTCTTGGCCACAGTATAGACTAGCTGTGGAATATGGGGAGTTGAAGTCCAGATATCTTAAAGTTGCCAAGATTAAAAAAACACTGATATTATTCCAAGATCTTTTTTTATCACTTGTCAAACTAGTAATAGGTTGTGTTCTAAGAAGCACTCAAAAAGACTAATGAAACATAATTAAGAAAATAATATTAAAAGGACAAAAAATCCACTTAAAACCAAACCTGAAAGAAAGTATCACCACAATGGGTCAGAAGCAGTTTAAAACTGTATTTAAATAAACCAAGGGGAAAAAAGAAAACCAGCAAGCTTTACTTTAAGACCTGAAAATTGAAATAGGCATCATTCAGGCTTTGGAGCTGTCAACTGAAAAGCCATTTTGTATGTAGAGATTAGCTTGGGTTCTGGGGAGAAATAAATAATTTATTGAGAAACTTCAAATGATATATTATGGGAGCAGTGTTTTATTAGACTACTTCCATGAAAAAAAAACCTTCAGAGTTTTAAACAATTTATTATTTTCTTATTCACTATCTCTTCTATTTTCTTTTGGATTGAAGTTTAGTTTTTGAATTATTTGGGCAGAAATCTTTTTGTGGATTTAATCTATCTGTACTATTAATGTTGATGACTGCTGAATAAAAAATGTCATAGGTAATTGGGAGATATATGTACTGTGTTGCCCAAAGATCACAGAGGCCTTGAAGAATAAAAGTAACTCAGAAGCTCTTTATCTAAGAACCAATCCTGTTTTCTTCTCTGCTGTTCTTAAGTGATGGTTCTTACAGTGAAATTCTGAAGGCTTCCAAGGCAGATTGATAAAACAGATATATGCTGGAGGGAATAAGTTGTATTGCTTCTTTTAAGCAGCCAGAGGGAATCCAAGGCCCAGTTATTTGAAACAGATTCTACTCTTCATCAATCTTGAATCCTGGTAATTGGGTAGACAAGTCCTTGCAGTTACATTGCTAAGATTTCAGAAATGATTTTTCACTCTTTCTAAAGGCTGAGAGAGTGACTGGCCCAAGGTCACACCTCCCCCACCCCACCCCACCCCATCTTCATGCCTAAAGTGGGACTAGAATTCACAGGATTGGAGGAACTGGATACAGGTAATAGTCCTCAACGTATGATCACAATTGAGCCCCAAATTTCTGTTGCTAAACAAGATAGTTGTGAGGTGAATTTTGCCCCATTTTATGATCTTTCTTGCCACAGTTGTTAATGAATCACTACAGTTGTTAAGTTAGTAACATGGTTGTTAAGTGAAACTGGTTTTCCCATTGACTTTATTTATTTATTTATGTATTAGTTCGATTTATATGCCACCCTTCTCCGAAGACTCAGGGTGGCTTACAATGCATTAAGCAATAGCCTTCATACTTTTGTATATACCTGCTTAGTAGGGCTTTTACCCCCCCCCCCCCAAGCGGTGTTCTTTTTTATACAAAGTCAGCTTATTGCCCGGGTCCTCATTTTACCTACCTCGAAAGGATGGAAGGCTGAGTCAACTTTGAGCCTGGTGAGATTTGAACTTGCAGTAATTGCAGGCAGCTGGCAACTAAGTACTACTTTAACAGCACTTAGTCCACTGCGCCATCAGGCTCACTTTGCTTGTCACAGGAACATTACAACCATCATGAGTCAGTTGCCAAGCATTTAAATTTGGATGACGTGACCAGGGAGATGCTGCAACGGTCATAAGTGTGCGAAATGGTCATAAATCACTTTTTTCAGTGCCTTTGCAACTTCAAGGTCACTAAATGAACTGTTGTAAGTAAAGGATTATCTGTATGTCTAGTCTGATGAAGAAAAGGACTAAGAGTGAGATGATAACAGACTTCCAATATCTAAGGGGCTTCCACAAAGAGAGAGAGAGCCAATCTATTCTCCAAAGCATCTGAAGAAGCAATGGATGGAAACTTATCAAAGAGAGATCCAACCTAGAACTAAGGAGAAATTTCCAGAACAATTAATTAGTGGAACAGCTTGCCTTCAGAAGTTGTGGGTGCTCCCTCACTGGAGGCTTTTAAGAAGAGATTGGATAGCCATTTGTCTGACATGATATAGGGTGTTCTGTTTGAGCAGGGGCTTGGTCTAGATTACCTCCAAGTTCCCTTCCAACTCTAATATTTTGTTATTCTGTAATCCCCAATCCCGCAGTGTTGTATAAAAATCAATCAGTCTGCAGGTTAATTCTGCTACACTCTTTTTACATTCAAATTTGACATAGGTAAAAAAAAATGGTGTTGATGGTAATGATAAGGAATAATACAATATAGGTAGTCCTCCATTTATGACCACAACTGAGCAAAATTTCTGTTGCTAAGTGGGACATTTGTTAAATGAATTTTGCGACATTTCTTGCCACAGTTGTTAAGTGAATCACTGCAGTTGTTAAGTTGTTCAGTGAATCTGGCTTCCCCATTGACTTTTCTTGTCAGAAGGCTGCAAAAAATGGTCACATGACCAGCAACCATCATAAATATGAACCAGTTGCTGTGGACCTGAATTTTGGTCACCTGACCATGGGGATGCTGCGAAGTTCGAACTGTGAAAAATCATCAGAAGTCACTTTTTTTCAGCGCTGTTATAACTCTGAACGGTCACTAAATGAACTGTTGTTAAATCGAGGACTACCCATATGCTTTACAGATCTTTAGTCTTTCACTTTCTACAAATAGTCAAATCAGACTTGGCCTCATTATGGTTTGAGTGAAGTTAAACCAATGCCATGGGCTAGAAACTTCACTTGCCCTTTAAATGTCACTTGGTGGTCAAACTGCATTGGCTACAGGATGGCTGAACCGTTTCTAAAAGAAAAACCATTAGCTGCATTTTAAGCAGCCATATTTAGAACTATTTTTAAAAGGTAAAATGTAAGGAGGAGCAGCAATTATCAGGAGTGGGAACATTAGGGAGTCTAACATAACTTCAATTTGCTATATAATGACATATTAAAGTAGAGCAATTTTTTTTTGTTTCCATAGAAAACTGTAACGGGGTGTGTAAAAACACCACTGGCACAAGTCCTCCATTCTATTTTATCAAATTGCTGTTATTTTAGAACTCATCAGTGTCTGTACAGAACTCTGCATGTTTCTACAGGACTACCAGAGAAAGTAGAATAGTAACTCATGCCATCTGTTAAGCCTCTGCTGCACCCAATGATATACAGGAGTTGGGAAAAGGCCTGAAATGGGAAACAGGCATTCTCTTTTAAAAAGAGCCGAGAGCTTTTGGAACCTGACTTGCTACACACTGCTGTATTTTTGCAGTATTACAGGCCTTGGGCCAAACGGTTCTGGCTGATTTTTAGAAACAAATTGTCCGCAAAGCCTGTTTGCCCGTATCTAATATAGTATCCTACGACAATGTTTGCAGCAGGACAAACACTGTACACGCTGTTTTCAGAATGCCTTCATCCTTCTGCAATAACCATTTTTTTTGTCTCCAGCCTTCAAATTTTCAATTCAGAACCTTAGCTGAGATTACAGTTTGAACTCTACAGATGAGTTGAAATGAAAACGGGTGAAAGAAAATGGACTATTTTCATTTGAAAGACCAAAAGAACAACAATAAAAAAAGTCTGCATCAGAGATAAAAGTCAGCTTTATCTTAAAAACCTAGCAACTATTAGGTCCATATGCAACTCTAATTTCGCTCCTGTGTCTTCTTGTTCTGCTATTTTCCTCTTTTACTTTGGGGAAGAAAAACAGCGGCTGTCTTATGAAAAAATGTTAAAAATATGTCAAAGGTTAACAGCAGAACTCCTTGAAAAATAAGGGAGTCCATAAAGAGGTAAAAACAATTTAATTGTCTGTCACACAGAATCAGACATTTGAAGAAAAGTTTGTGTAATTTTTGTAAAGTTTCTCCATGACTTGATGATACTATTTTTTTAGACCTTGGCAGGAGTAAACTTGCTAAATGCAACAGGCACACTGATTCAGAGGATTTTAAAGATTAATATACAACTAAGACCAGGGGCTTTTCTTTTGGGATTGATGGAAAACAGTTGGAAAAAAAAGTCACAAACTTTGTTTTCTACAGTACAACTGCAGCAAGATTATTGTAAAATGGAAAGATTCAACACTACTGATAATGGAGGAATAGTTGGAAAGAGGGTAGAACTTGTCAAGATGGCTAAATCAATTATTTTGCTTGTAGAAAAGACATAAACAGACATCAAAAGTCATCACTATTGGAGATTAGACAGGCTACATAAAGAAGAGAGATTTGTTGTAACCATAGACTAAGAGGCAAAGTAATCAGCAGTATTTATTACTGCTTTCAAGATGAATTGAAGCTACTGTTTGTATCCTTTTTCTTTCTTTTCTATTTTCTTTTAGTTTTTCCCTTCCTTCCACTTTTAGCTTTCTTTGATTTTTTTCTTATTTTTTCTTAGTTTTCCAATTTTTTAAAAAATTCTTTAATAAAAATTACACATACATACACAGATAAATGCAACAGGTGAGAACCAAGAAAAATTAGGAGGGCACAATTAATTTGTCTGAAATTCACAATCAGTAAAGATGTAGGAATAGCTCCAAATTTGGGGTTTGGGGTAAAAGGACTTTATTTTAGAGCTGATGCCACTCTGGAAATGAAATCTTAGCCAGAGATTGGCATCAGAATGTCTACTCAGCTCCCAAGCCCACCCAATTAAAAAAAAAAAGGGGGGGGAATCTAGTGAAATATCTTGGTAAATTCTAATGATACATCTAAGATTTTGTCAACATCATGTGCTACATTTCAGATCTTTGCCAGGGACTGGTCCAGACAGATCTCTGATGTAAAATGTCTCCCATCTTCAATTTACCTGCTAAGGATCTCACAAATTATGGATAGATGTTCCATTGGTTAGAAGTTATAGTCCTTAGAAGAAGAATCTGAATTATGTCATCAGCTTAATGACTATCTCATTGAGTTTTTAAAAGGTGGTTTAAAAATTGCAGTGTGGTTGTGCTATGATTTGTGCTAGGATATCTGTAATTGTAAAATATGATTGCATGTTATCAGAATATTCTTATATTGGCTTCAGGCTTTTGTCCTTCCTGATGGATAGAAATGCTTCTGAATACAGTTTGTTACAAACTACATTTCCTATTTAAACTGATTTCCACAGTCTGAAATTAGTTTGAAAGCTTGCTTTATCAACTGATTACACTAAGAATATGCCACAATCTCCTTTGTTTAGCTAAAATAGGACTTGGCAAACTCAAGCTCCAGATTTTCTCACCTTCTGTGTGAATTTATGGCTTATTTCGGCTTATCCGCCTAACAATATACCAGGAGTGGGTAATGATGTGGTGTGATTGGGCTGCATTCCAGTGGACAGAGTCAGGATTAACTCTCATACACTATGTGTAAAACATATGGTCTTGAGCACTCAGACTTCACATTCACAGATATACACATTTTTACGCACTTCCATTCTCACACTAAATCTATTAATATATTTTTTTGTTTCCTCTCATTTGATTTCTCTTCTTTCTCCCACTTCCCCCAAGCATTCAAACATATACACACAAACTGAGCAGAGATGGTCTTGTAGCAGGGAAGACTTTAACTCCTCTCTCTCACTTACACCTCTCCTGCCCAACGATCCAATACAAAGTAATAGAGCTACTTTGCAGGAGGTGGGGGTGGGGGATAGCTATTTTGGTTGTACTGGAATCACTGGGACAGAACTTAAAATTAGCAACAGCAATGGTTCCCTGTGTCCAGATGATCTGGGTAGTGGAAAAAAGAACTCTCAGGGGTCAGAGATCAAGTAAATGAAGCTATACTTGATATGCCTTTATAAGGCAAAGTAGTAAACAATCTTATGTTAGCTTGAGTTAGAGATAAAGAAATAATTAAAACAAGCCAGACTGCTGTCTCTTGTTCAAGAGGTGCATGAGACCCAAAGCCTATGGTGGATTTGTCACTAAGCTTGGAATGCAACAACCAAATATTTTCTCCAACTCAAAATTATTGTTTTTCACCTGTTGTGGATATCTTATTTGTACAGAACCAAACATTTTAGAAAAATCAAGCCTATAAAACATTATTGCAATCAGAATTTCAATGCAGTTAAAATATTAAAAAATAGGGAAGAGAGCTCTGTGCATGCATATTTAAAGCCCCATTTGAATTTAGTAAGGATTATTCCCAGGCAAGTAGATATAAAACCAATGTTTAAAGTAGCAATCTTAACATATTCATAATCTGGTGTGAATCTCATTTGAATTCCTGGAGGTTCCTGTTAAACCAACATATATGAACACTCAAAACTATGTCAGAAAGATAACTGATGTGTTATTAATATGATCTTTCTAATGTTTGCCTCCATTGATCAGTGAAAAAAAATGAATGAACTTTACATTGTACATTAATCATTTTAAGATTAGGAATAACTTTTAGCTCTCTTTCTTATCTGCTTGCTTCTACTTATGCTGTCATTTTTGAATTACTTAATTCACCCATCATAAGATAATGTTGTCTTTTTTAGCTACTAGGCAGTATTTTCTTTTAAAAAACCCTCTTTTACCTACACTAATTTGTTTTTGAAATTTGAATATGTTACTGACTGGTATCCATGATGATTGGGATTATATCATAAAATGCTAAATGCTAAAAGGTCAAACTATAGTTCCCCTTAAGGCAAAACTGCCATTGGATATCAACTGTCAATTTGATCTTAGAAAATGTATCTAGATGGAAAATATTGAGAGAAAATTAAGCCGCAAATGAGGGTTGTGATAGAAAAAAACCATTGGATTTCTTGCCTTCTACACACTAACACAGTGGCCCCCAATCTTTTGGGCACAAGGGACTGGTTTCATTGAGAAAGGTTTTTCCATGGACCGGAGGGGACATGGTTTCATGTGCTGCCTGCATCCCATGGATGGGGCTTTGTTTCTGTGGACTGGTTTCTGGAATGTCGCAGACCAGTGCCGGTCCACGGGCCGGGGGTTGGGGACCCCTGCACTAACAGAGCAGGGGTGGGATTCAGAAATTTTAGCAACCAGTTCTCTGCCTGGTTGCTGGGTGGGCGTGGCCTATCTAGCTTCCTGCACCACGTGTGTGTGTGTGTGTGTGTGTGTGTGTGTGTGCATTTTTGCCCTCCCTCCCCAGATTCCAGAGGCTTTTCTTGAGCCTTTGGGAAGGTGAAAACCTGGGCTCTAGAGGCCCTTTGGAGGCCGGAAACAGGTCCATTTTTGGACTTCCGGTACTTCTGGTAGGCCCATTTTTCACCCTCCCTGAGCTTGGAGGTTTTTCTTGAACCTTCCTTGAAAACGGGCTTCCCCGCGCTCCGGAGGCCCTCTGGAAGCTGGAAATGTGCCCGTTTTCGGACTTTCAGAACTTCCATTAGGCCTGTTTTTTGTCCTCCCAGAGTCTTTCCATGGGCCCTGCACTTACCTGGCATCCAAAACAGGCTGCATGGAGACTCCTGGGAGGGGCGGGTGGGCAGGGTCAACTACTGAACCTTGCAACTACTGGTTCAGTGAACCAGATTAAAATTAACATCCGGTTAGCCCGAACTGGTCTGAACCAGCTGAATCCCACCCCTGTAACATATCCTTCTCTAAATGTAGTGGCTTTCAAATGGCTGAATAAAATGAGCATTGCCTTCAAATACCTTAGAGTAGTATCAGGAACTACAAAATCTGTATTACTTTGAAACTCTGCCCCCACATCCCCCTTTCTAGATGTGCTTCAATTTCTGATGACAGTGATTAAAGGAATGGCCTTTTCCTGTGTCAGCGGTATTGGCTGATGGAGAACAGCTCCCCTTGCCCACAGCAAGCCTGCCATTCTTTGACTCCTTTGTTCTTAGCCATCCTCCTTCTCCTTTATACTTGTTTAAATATACAGGTAGTCCTTGACTTACAATCGGCCACTTAGCGACCCTTAGAAGTTATGACTGACCAAAAAAAAGGAGATGTATGACTTGGATTTGAAGTTCTAATGGTCAGAGTACCTTTGCAGCCAGGTGACTGAACTTCGGGCCCTCAGCACTGTGGCCACATTTGCAGTATCTTGCTGTCATGTGACTGTGTTTTACGATGGTGTTAGCTCACTTAATGACTTCGGCATTTGCTTCGGTGTTTGTTAAGGAAAGCAAGAGAGCTGTGGTGGCACAGTGGTTAGAATGCAGTATTGCAGGTGAACTTACTGCTCACTGCCAGGACTTTGATCCTGATCAGCTCAAGATTAACTCAGCCTTTCGTCCATCCAAGGTCTGTAAAATGAAGACCCAGATTTTTGGAGGCAATGTGCTGACTCTATAAACTGGTTAGAAAGGGTTGTAAAGCACTATGAAATGGTATATAAGTCTAAGTGTTATTGCTATGTTCACTTAATGACAGCTGCAAAAAGTCATAAATTCAGGTTGGTCTCATGACTGTTGTGACATATTACCATAATGATCAAGCTCCATGAGGGCTGTATGTTGAGGTAGTCCTTGACTTATGACTATAATTGGGACTGGCACTTCCATTGCTAAGTGATGCAATTAAATGAGCCATCGTGTGACTGCACCTGATTTTACCACCTTTTTTTTGCCACAGTTGCTAAACGAATCACAGAGTCAATTAAGTGAAGCCGGCTTTCCTCATTAACTTCATGCGTCAGAAGCTGTCTGGGCATGTTGCAAATGGTGATCACATGACCCCAGAACATTGCAACCTTCGTAAATATACGCCAGTAATCAAAAACACGAATCTCCTAACTTTGTTGTTTCCTTGCAGACATTCCATTACTAAACAAGGTGACATCATCAGTGCAGTGAATAATCACTAAAATGAATGGTTGTAAGTTGAGAACTATCTGTTGTGGACTTAGGAGAACATAGAATATTCCCTAAACTGAAAAATCAAGAGAAGAACTGACCTGTTGCTTTCTGGTTTCAATTTCCTGTACTGTCATTTTGTGCTTTGACCAAAACAGGAACTAAGAGAAAACATTTCCCCCTCCCCAAGGAAAAAGAGAGAAAGGCCAATTGTGTGAGTGGGACGTTTATCCTTATCAATCTGTTTGAAAACACCCCCCCCCACCCCCAAACTGTTCAAGGTTGTTTTATGTACTTTCTGACTAAATATGAGAGAACTGCCCCCTTTTCTTCCTCTTTATCATATGGGAAAGAAAAACTTTCAGTTGAGGAGAAAGTCATATTGATTGTCAGTTTTCAAGAACTTCCAGCAGCTTTGTTGGATGCCCCCTCTGCGATTCACAACCAGCAACCAACCCACTCCCCTCTCCCTCTTCCTCTCCCTCTCCCTCTCTCTCTCTCTCTCTCTCTCTCTCCCCTCTTCAGGCTGCTTTGTGAGAATCCTGTAAGTTCTCAGGAACAAAGCATTGGGCTTCAGGTACCACTTTTTCCCAGCTGGAAGTTTGGGAGTAACCTTTCTTCTCTATTCATTGCCTTAACAAGGAACAACTGAGATGTATTTCAATTGCTCAGATAGCAAGACTTATCTCATGTCAAAATTAGATTGCACCTCTGTCTAGTAACCTCCAGTCTCTCTTTCATTTGTAAATCTCCCATGTTTTCCTAGTACTTCTTCCATCTTTGATTTTATCAAGGAAAAAGCCATTAAGGAGACAGAGATGGGATAATTGTGCAGTGATTTTTGAACATTGCATCCAAGAAAGCAGCTGATATCCTTTTACCTAGCTGTTGTCATTTCAAAACAGCTTATCCACCCAGTCTATTCTGCTTCAATGCCACCCCATAATAGTTCACTGTTCAGAACATGAAAGCTCACCATTTATTTTGTTCCCTTGAAGGTAAAGATTTTCAAGGCTTGTACTGACTCGTGGGATCTTCTGAAGCTGATTATAAGAGAGGTCAAGTTCCAGAATGCTGCTTGTGTTGAAAGCATTTGGGGAGAGGCCTTCATTTGTCAGGATGTTGTGAGACATTCGTACGTACAGCAATTTAGGGGAGACCTTGAAGTAATCATCAGGGACTGTATTTATGTGATTGTGCTCCAAATAGAGTTGTTCTAAGGAGCTTGGAAGCCCACCAGGGACTTTTGTGAGCTGGTTGTAGCTCAAATCTGCAAGGATCAGAGAGTTTAACCACTTGAGATTTGATCCCATTTCTTGGATATGGTTGTGGCTGAGATACAAGGCAGTGAGGTTGTCTAAACCTTCAAGGGCATTGGATGGGATCTTGGAGATCTGATTATAAGCCAGGTGAATCTCTCTCAGTGATTGTGGCAAGGGGTGAGGCATTTTAGTCAGGTTGTTATGGTCCAGGTACAGCCTTTCTAGATTCTTGAGCTTGGCAAAGACCCTCTTGCCTAATTTATCACTGGTTATTTGATTGCCATGCAGTGCTAACCACTCAAGGTTGGTTGCATTGTCAAAAGCTCCCTCTTGGATTGCCACAATTTGGTTATTCTGGAAGTAGGCATATTTCATCCGAGAAGGCACAAACGGAAGATACTTAAGATTGCGAGTATCACAATACAAGGCAGAAGAGAAATGAGGGGGGCATTCACATTCTTGGGGGCACTCCCTAGAAACAGGTGGTTCAGGGACAGGCTCTCCGACATAGGATCCAACTGGCTCAGAAGAGTAAGAAGAATATGGAGGAATCTCATCTTCATAATATGGTGAATAGTTGTAGGAAGATTGGCTGCGTAAATATTGCTGTAACCAGAATATGTCCTCATACTGATCATCATATTGGCTCAAGGATATTCCACAGAAGCCAACTAGGATCAAAACAGAAGCCCAGTACATTGTGCCGCAAACTTTGGTTTAACCTATAGAGTACAGTAAGAAAAAGAGAGAAAAAAACAACCATAAAAAATATTAACTCAGGAAAAGAAAGCTGCAATAGCAATAGCACTTAGACTTATATACTGTGTCATAGTATATAAGCACTTGTACAGCACTTTCTAAGTGGTTTACCGAGTCAGCATATTGCCCCCAACAATCTGGCTCCTCATTTTATCAACCTCAGGAAGATGGAACCTTAAACTGGTCAGGATTGAACTCCTGGCAGTAAGCAGAGTTACTGCTTACTGCCAGCCTGCAATACTGCATTCTAACCACTGTACCACCACAGTTCCTTGCTAATTAGCAGCTACTAATTTGTATAAAAGGGACTGAGATCACTTATGAGTTAAATATACATGCTTTTAATACTTACTAATCTGAGTCAGGTTTATGGAACCAATAAAAGCAATTATTAGATTTTAATGTCAGGCATAGAGACTTTAATTTGTAAGGCTTATAAACTGTTCCAGTCAAAACCAACTTTGAGAAGTATATAATTCCCTTCTTTGTAGATGTGGGAATACCATTTTCAATTTGTATGTTAGGACTGTATTTTAAAAATGATCCTTCCCAGAAGAGTAGACTAAAATCATTTTCTCAGTATCTTGGTTTTACATGCATGCACATAGACACACTGGATATGATAGAAACAGAGCATTGTGTTGTAGTCTATCCAATTCTTAGAGAGAAGAATTTTGATTGAAGAACTTTCCTCATATTGCTTATCTTCTTTATTCTCTGTCTTTCCATATACATACCTATGATTTTTATCAGTGTAGAATGTATCAGACCAACAAAACAGCTTGTTAAGATCCTGAACTCACCAGCCTTCTGTAGTAGGGAGTGAACTATCCTGAACACAACCACTGAATGAAAATCTACGGATGGAGCAAGTGAACTAAGCAGGCTTCATCATTCTTTTCTTCACAGCAGAGGAGGTTTTGAAAGAGCAAGTAGGACTTGTCCTTTCTTTCACCATTGTTACATTGCACATCTCTTCACTCACATAATTTCCTAGAGTTCCTTGGAAACAAAGATGCTTCTTGGATATGCAACTGATGGAAAATCCCCTCAGAAGCAATTACACCCAACACCTCGGCCACCTTTTTCCACCTGGCAACCAGGTGCAAGGTGGAAATAAACTATAATGAAAAGCTAATTTGGATCTCTCAGACACCTGAGATGGACCATCTTAACTGATCTACTATATCTACAGAAGTCAGGGAGAGCAATGAAGATATGTTTGACCACAAATTGATGTCTGTGTCCTCCATTTTCAGATTACATGTTATATTATAAGAATAAATTCCAAATGTATGATCCTATTTGGGATATTGCAGTATAGGATGCTATAAACAATAAGGATTGAGCTTTCATATTGATAGGAATACCAATAAAAGAGGGCTGCATAACATGAGCTTCTTGAGATTTGTAGTACAGGTCAATACTTCTTTCAAGCATTGTAATTTTTAGTGTAACAAAAAGGAACTCTGTTAAGCAGACACGTAATGATATCAATTGTTTTTAAAATAAAATGAAATTAAATAAAAAAAATTACAATCATCCAAGTTTGTCTTCCTTCTATTTTTTTTATTGCAACCTCATTGTACTACTCAAAAAAGTCTTCACCCTGAAAAATGTTGCATGTGTGCAACATCTTTTACCTTAAATGTCTTCAAAGATGCCTTAGCAACCTCACCAAGTGAGCACTTTTAAGGAACACAATTAGTTTCATGTTACTTATGTTACCAGTTATATCAATGTTCTTCAATGGAATGGCACTCATTTGAACTGGATTGCAGCTCATGTCATCCCTGCCAATTTGATTTATGTGAGTTGACAATCCACACAAATGCAGAACATCACCTTGGAAAATCTGATTAATAAATATTTGATATGCTGATTGAATTGAAATTAGCCAGTGAGCAGCCAGTATACCTCATCAAAAAGACTTCTTAAAATAGCAAGGATATTTGAAAAGATCAACATTTTTTTAAGAATAATGTGCAAGTGACGAAAAATAGCATTAAAGGAATGAAATGAGGAAACATAGACTTCCATCATCTCTCCAATTCTGGTCAGTAGAACTAAAATATATTTCAGCTCCTTTGTACTAATAAGTAGAGGAACTCCCTGGCATCTAGAGTAAAAAGTCATGTTGAGCAATTACTTATGCTTGAAAGCTTGTAAAATTGTCATCTGAGTTGACTAAAGATAGATCTATGTTAACTCTCAGCCTCCCTTATCATTGGTGTACTGGTTAGAGGTTGATGGAAATTATTATCCCATCATACCAGAAATTCTATGAGTTCCACATTATATTATTGTATTATTTCCTCATTATATTTTATTTCAAGGAACTTCCTCATTTGAATAAGAAAATATTCTTCATCTAATCGCTATTGTGCAAAACAGTGCACAAAAATTATTAACTGATGCCAAACTTCATTTCCTGAGATGTAACAACAAAAATGATAAGATCTGCATTCTGGTTAACCTTACATTTGACTAGGATGGTTATCTATTTTAGATGATAGATTGTAATTTTTTCCTTTAGGTTCAGATTGACAGCATCATTATAAAAGTTGGCAACTTCTTGCCATCCTATCAATATTCCTTCTTTTTTAAAAAAGTTAACAGGTAGGTGATTTACCTTAATGATCAGTAGCAATGCATTCCTTATTATTTATTATTTATATATACATTCCGATCTCTATTTATATCTTTATAATCTATATTTATTCCACCTTTCAACTGTAGTTTCAGAGAAATCTATAAGATGAATAAAAGAATGAAAATATGAACACTGAAATTGAATTATATGAAAGACCAGAAAATAATAAATACAATAGAAAATATAGCAAGATTGAAATTATACGTGAAATTCTCAAGGAAACAGGAATAATTTTGCCATCATCAGAAGAAAACAATGCAGGTGCCAGTTCCATGGAAGCCCATTCCTACCACTGGGCACCATGACAAAGAAAGTTGTTGGCAGAACATTTAATCTCAGAACCTGAAAAAAGGGTTTAAAGAGAATTTTGAGATTGAGAATGAAGAAGACACTGTGGTCGCTCCATAAACTGAGTTGAGGTCACTTTTGGGGGATCATCTACTGTATATCCATGAATATAGGGACTTTTGCATTGTAAAAAGTGCTGTGCTGTTTGCTTCCACTATTTTCAACATGTGGAAAACGAATTCAACTATTACAAGTATCATAAATTTCCAATGATCTCTTCTTGCAAAGGAAGCCTGACCCTGTTACACAGTGTCCTTGGAACTTCTCAGTGTTTGGGGAACTGAGAACAAATACCAATATGTTATTGTGGTAGGGCGGGAGCTGCTTCAGTGGATAGACATATTTAGCACAGCACATTGTCTAGAGTAGATGTAGGCATCAAAGGTTAATTGAACACAGTCCCTTATTATAATACTTTTATTTGGCTGGGCAGTCATCAGATTTCTGGAATGCCATTGATATTTGAGCAAGAGAGTTTATGGTAAACCTTTCTGCATTCTTGCCCATATAAAAAGAGAAAAACAGAGCAAATAGTATGTATATCGAGTACATATATAAATATGACCATGCATACATCACACACATATAATATGCAACATATAACATGCAACTTATATTTTATACAATGTATGTAAATATATACACAATCACATATACATATATAGTAGATACATATATACATACATTGTGTGTGTATGTGTGCACATGGCAATGTGTGTATACTATCTAGTGGCTGGGTAGCATAGTAGCTAGATACTGTTCTTTGAGATGAATTCCAACTGGATTACCAGTAGGGGTCTTTGGACAAAGATTCTCTGACACTACACCTACCTTCTTTGGATATGAGAGTGACATGAACTAAGAGAGTTATGTCAATTTGGACATAATCTGATTAACAACATCTGTATTAGATGTTGGAAACCAAGACAAACCAAGACAATCTCATGAAAAATGGGCCATGGAACAAACCATACATGGACAAAACAAGAGATCCTGGAATCTATCTATTCTGACTAGGTGGCTCAGTGGCTAAAACACTGAGCTTGTCGATCAGAAAAGTTGGCAGTTCGGCAGTTCGAATCCCTAGTACAGATCTTCTACATGAGCAGAGGGTTGGACTAGATGACCTCCAAGGTACCTTCCAACTCTGTTACTGTTACTGTTAATCTTACTACTATTATAACAGTAGATTTAGTGAGAAGGGACATATAAAATGTATGAGGGAATGATGGATAGATAAAAGACCTATATCCACAGTGAGATACAGCTAGTTACCCAATGTATCAACATAGTGTAAGAGGAAATTGCTGCCACAATTTGAAGTAGACCAACTACACATTACACCCTGCATTGAAGGAGACCAGGAAGAACAATTGGATATGCAGCCAATACCTGACATGAGAACATCACAGCCACCCCCTCCACTACAAAGCACAGCAGTTGATATGAAGCATAAAATCATGGATAAACTAACTATAGTCAACCCTCAAGACTAATTATCAAGATTGGGGAGATGTACCATCAAATAGTATGCTAGAAAATGCCAATAGAACTCTCATGACAATCCCTAGCATCATAACTCAAACCAATGAATTGGTATATAGTACAGCCGTGTAATCCTGGAGAACAGCACTACAGCTCTCCACCCCCTTGGAAAATAAGGTTGGTAGCTAAAATCAAGGCAACTCAAAGAGAAATTAGTCATCTGTGAAACTACAGAAGGGTATAGAAATTAAGGATAAGACTCAGCTACTGAAAAAATACAAGGGCCTGATTCCTTCAAAAGCCCTAGAAGTTAAACAAAGGCTCACAACACAGCTACAAGCTAAAGATATACCCCAGGGAAATATAGACCAAGATGATAAATGCCCTGTTCTCCAAAGAACCATCCAAAATGCACTCCCAACTATAGTGCAATAATATAGTAACAGTAGACCCACCAACAGCAGAAACTGAACAGTACTGCAAGAACATATGTATAATAAAATGTATGGTTGGACTTTTCTAAAGACATTCCTAAAATTCTGTTTTCACTTTGCTATTATGGAGCACTGAGTGTAGATTAATGAGGGCAAAAAATGAAGTTCAACAATTGTAGAATCAGTCTGCAGCATAACAAAATTGACAAAAGTGAAGGGGTCTGAATACTTTCTGAATGCACAGTTTAATACAATTAGTGTAACTGGGGCAGGGGGGCATCGGTCCTGCAATTTATGTAAAAAAAAATGTCCTTGTGACAAAGTAGAAACAAAGCATGTGCAATGTGAATGACCATCCCAGCCAACAAGTTTCCTTTCATGCACATTATAGCAATTGCAGGAAGAATGATTTTCATTCTTATGTATGAAAAAGCTGTAGAATATTCCTAACTCTGAGTAATGCTGCAGTTATCCATAAAGCCTTCCAGAATGGATTCCATATTTTTCTAATGTTCTTATGTTGACATATAATTCTGTGGCTTGCCAGGAGTAGAAATTTATGGCTTTAAATTTTTTTTTTCATTTGAATCCTGCACAGTAGACAAAGTAGATATTGCTATTTCCCCTTGAGCTTCTCACTATTGTTTAAAGAATGAGAGATTGAATCCTCTTCTATTAACCTCTCATGTTAGGCTAGAAAAGCTTTTCTAGATGGAAATCTTGGATGAGAATCTACCCAAGAGGAATAATTAGTATATTCCAAAACAAACATTTTGAGCACAGGTGGCAAAAATTCAGTTCAAAGACAACAGAATATGAATGAGGGAGCATGTTGTAAAAGAAGTCAGCAAAGATTTTCTTCATTGCCAATACTTCATCTTGTAGCATCCAGCTATAATTTTTCTCATGTGATGCAGGAGAATTTAAAATAAATCACTCCAAATGAACATTGGAGTCTATGGGTGCTGGCTGTGCTCATTTGCAAAGTGCTCTAGAGAGAAAATTATTCTTCTCAGTGGTGACCTGGATGCCACAGAACATACAGGTTCAAAGGAAGATGTCCAATGTACTGTCTAATCTACTTTTACCCCCTCATAGCTGATTGGTTTTAATAAAAAGAGGTTGATTAGATGAGCCCAGAATGTGGAAGATATAATTCTGTGGAAGGGGCAATTAATGGATGTGTTACAGGAGGCAGTATTGCATCTGCTGCTCAAATAATTTGGACCTTTAATCTGGACTTTTAATCATTTCGGAAGCATGAATCTTGGTGATCAAAGAATGCCTATTGTCCATAGAGAGGAGGAAATAGATTTGTGATGCTTTGTATATAGCACTGCCAGCCACCAAGACCAAAAGGCAAGGGATTGTTGATGTGGCAGTCAGTGGCACCCAAACTGTTTAAAGGCACCAGTGTGCCTGTCCCTCCACTATACGATCCATTAGGTCTGTAGAAAGAATGGGCATACCACACTTTTAAAAAGAAATGGAAAATTAGAATAGGAAGTGGTATTTAGAAGAACACATAGAACTTCTTTTTACAAGGCCCACAAATTGGAAGCAGGAAGTTGTGCTGCTATCTCTAAAATGTCAGAGGCTCTAGCCAAATAAGTATCGCAAAAATTATGCAGCTGTAGTCCATTTAGTTATTATTATATTTATTGCCAGTATTTGCCCATCAAAGAGTTCACAATTATATGCTCACAATTACAATAGATGTCTAGCCTTGAAGCAAAGGAATAATATTCTTTGGAGAGAAATATAATTTCACAAAAAAATGCTACTTAGATATATTACATCTGCTTTTTATTTGGCTTAGTAACTATTAATCATCTGTTTTACACTGATTCCTATTAATTCTGAGTAGACTGTGCTTGCACGTACAACAAGATCTTACAACTATATCTGAGGAATTACATAGGTTGTTTAGACTAAATGCTGTAGGGAAATTTGATGTGCAAACAGCTTTTCAGTAAATGCCACTTCTCATACCATTCCAGTGTCACTTTGCCCAAAAAAACAAGACATTCCTCTCCTTGCTTGGAAAATGGACTTGTGCCACTACTATCCACATTGAAAAAATGAAGTATAAGGGTTGCTGTGTTGGCCATTAGGAAAAACACTCAAATCCCTTTTATGGAACCTTTTTAAATGCCAATGCAAATATTAAAATTATATGCAAGCTTCCGAATCCTCATAACTCTTGGTCAAGCTACATGGTAATCATATGAGGCGACCAGTGAATTGATGTTCAAGCCATTTCATCATGAGACGGGAGGTGGAAATAATCAACCAGCATTGGCTTTAGGCTACACCTAAATGTCTAGCTACTCTGATTTGACCATATTAGCTGTACCTAAAATTATCTTTGGTGCAGCCTGAATTCTTGTTGAATCTCTTCCGTGTGAGTGTGCGGGTATCAGAGAACTACTACTTAGAGATTAGTACCTAGCAATTGGAAGGCAGTTATTCTTAGGAATCATCTCCTTTCTTTCGCTGACATAAACTATTTTTTCTTTTACAATAGGATCCTGTTGCTGAATTCCATATTCTTTGAGTTACATTTCCTTCAACGTTTTGGTTAAAAAATGCAGGTCAATGCAAATTAATCATTTTTCCCCTCTCACATCCAGTTTTTTTTTTTTTTACTACCTGATCTGATGAAGAGCATTAAAGTACTTTAAAATTTGCATACTATTTTGTGACATTTTGTGTGGCTCAAGAAAAAAAAATCTACAGATCCTCAAAACAGTATTAAGAAAGGGTTCTTCTCTACTTTATTACTCCTGGCAGAATTCTCTTGCACAGAAGTTCTCCTTCCAATCCTACATTTGTGGAAGTTGCATTGCCTTCTGCTTATAGGTGTCCTTCTACAATCCAATTATATTAGCTATTGGGTTTATATCATACTGATTAAATGAACACGTTTTAGTTAATTGATCTGAATTGAAATTCTGATTTCTTGCCTGAGATGGTCTGATCATTTCTAGTCATAACTCAATACTTACTAAATGTCAATTCCTCTCTATAGTTTGATAATCTGCACCAATAAACTGAGACAGATGGTTACAGTAACAATGCAGCCAAAGTGATTTGAGCATCCAGTGAAAGGAGACTGAATAGGGAGTCTGGAAATATTGGCAGTTTATTTCTTGTCATTACTTATTGCCAAGAATTTTGCAAATTATGCCCCCCCCCCCATACCTCACCATTATTAGCAAAGTGAAAATGTCTCTCTTAACCTAAAACATTTGCACCCTTTCAATATACAATTCATATTTTATTTCTATGCTGACCACCAAGATTAATATTTTACCAGTCCATGACAAGAAACCAGAACTATTCTTCTGGTGCAGCATACCAAGAATTTCTTATTAATGTACAAAGTATGTGGTTGAAAAATCAACTCACCTATACCCAGAGACTCCTTTTTCCAGAGCTTCAGTGTTTGACTGTGTGATCCTCCTGGGTACTAAAAACCATGTGTGTGCAAGTTGCAATTTGCCAAGCTTGGTGCCCGCCCAGACTCTTGATCAAATATTGGAGTGGCCTCTAAGCAGCAGGCAGTTTGCAGACGGAGTGAAGAGACCTTAAAGCGTTTGGCGTTATAAATAATCCAAGATATTTTTTCCTCCCTCTCTTTGCAAAAGGTTTGGCAATTTTTTCATTCTCTTTCTGTTTAATAGGTTAGTGGAACCTTGTTTTTAAAGAGTTTGTTCAAAAGCTGCCTGAATTTCCTATCAGGAAGAAACAATGAAGCTGGAAGTAATTGGGGGGTGGGGGGTGGGGAGGGGATGAGGCTGAAATTTGCTGCTTCAGACTTGTATTTTCTCCTAGTTATTGAAGTGGAAACAAAGATATGAAATTGCAGCCCCCCCTCCAAGCACCAGGATTCTTCAGTGTCCATAGAGAGGTTGACCAACCAAATGTAACTTAGAATGTCATGCTGGCCATGATCAACCATTGATTTGTCTTAATTGGTATCTGGCCTCACAGAGGCCACATGCTGGGTTTGGTCATCTGGTTGGCTGGAGCCAATGATCTGAAAGTGATGAAGGTGTTCTTTGTAATAACTCTGGTCAGTTTTAGGCTGCTAATTGCTGTAAACCTCAGCAGGAGTGGATGATTAATCAAGATGGTCTAACCAAGTTGTCTAATGAATCTGGATGATTTTCTGGAGAATCTTATATGTTAGCAGCCATTCTGTACAACACAAAAGATGGCTAGGCAGTTAACACTATGATCTCATCCACACAGCCCCATTAATGTGTTTTTCTTCTGTCCTTAAAATCTCTTGCCCTCACAACATACATACTATTGTGCAGCCAGAAGAAAGCCAGTAGGATGGTTGCTGTAACATAGGAATAGCTGCTGCTGCTGCTGGGGACAGCAACATGCTATACAGCAAACAAGGAAGAAGGAGCCAGGTACAGGAGTACTTTGTGTTCTTCAGAGATTGCTGCCTATTGGCTAGTGGGGCCCTGGTTGAATAGCTATCTTTCCCTCTTCTCTTTCCATTATTCATTGGCCCATATGGCCATTCCAAATAGGGACTAATTAGGCATTGCTTCCTAATGTCAGTTGTGACTGATTCGCTAAATCAGCTCTCTTTCTTTCAGCTCCTAGTCATGGAAGCTGCTCTGATCTGGTCGCAGACATGGAATAGTGACCCTGTGGAAGGTCTTCCAGAAAATAAATATTTCCAGCAACTTCCTAACCACCCCCATTATAACAGTTAGGATTTCTTCAGCAATCCCACATACAAATGAAAGGGGAGACTGGGAGAGACTAAAAGCCCCTCAGGGCACCGATCCTATGCATGGACAACTAATCTGTACCAGATACTATGTTTCCATGGGAGGTTTTCTTGTCTTTTGCATGGAAAGCATTACTTTTCCACCAGACGATCCTATTCCCTACTATACCAGTGGGCAGGCTATTGTTATGAAGTCATCTCCCCAACAAGTGGCTGTCTTGGAGCTTGACATGGAGGATATAGAGATAAATTCAATGGATTCCAGACACCCTTTTTATTTCAGCATAGCTAAATCAATATCTTAATATACCAAGAAGAGGCAATTAATTTGATCGTTAGAATGCTGCATCTCAAGCGGAGAAACTTTTAAGACAGATTGAACAAGGAGTTAGGCCTTTTTAAGGCCCATCTGAAATGCTATTTCAGGATGGGGGCTCAACAAAGAAGCTTTTTACCTCTATTTATATTACATCTGCATTCCTTGTATTTCTAACCACATGGCCAAATAAAGTGTTCTGTTCTGTTCTGTTCTGTTCCACTCCACTCCAGTTGGAATACACCAGCAACACTTTATATAAACTTCTATTGAGATATTAGGAAAATGGAGCCAGAAAATTCAAAAGATCTCTGACAGCATTTTTTATCATTCTTGCAGACAACCTCAAGCATATTCACCTCAATTTGGATTGTGGTTTTCAGACAGGAAGAGTGGGGCACTATCAGTGTACTGATAACACCTAGCTATAGATGCCTCCTGCCATCTAACTCCAAGGAAACAACCTGTGTCCTTGAACATTGCTTAACTTTGATAATGGACTGTATGGTAAAGAGAAAATGGGATTTGAGAACAGAGGTGAAATCTATTTGACGTGGAGCGGCCTGAAAATAACAGTTTTCAATTTGGACATGCTATTTCACTCCCCAATCCCCACAGCTGTATTTGCAGGGGTAACTGTGTCAAGGAACATATTATGCATCTATAAATAATATCAGACAAATCTGATTCTTCCTGAATGGAAAATGCTCAGCATTGTCCTTTAAAACCCTAAAAGGATTACAGTCTGACCACTGGGGGATCACTTTTATTGCTATGAACTTCCCATTGTCTTAGCTCAACAATTCTGCCAGAGCTTAGCCATCTGGTATGTAGGAGAGGGCACCTGTGCACTCTTTCAATTGTTGTATTTTTAATGTTTTCCTTGTATTGATTTTACTGGTGCATTATGGTTTTTTTATTGCTCTAAGCCATCATGAGCACACAAATAAGAACAAAAGCGGAGTATATATTTAATAATAACAATAGTCAAAATAATATGGATTTGTAAAAACTGGCAGCAGAATTTACTATTTGCATCAATTCCTCCTCTCTCCTGAGTGGAGCTTGTAGCAAATTGTCTCTCTAAAGATCCATCACTCTTAAATAATTTCCCCCAGTTCACTACTCTTGACCTTGGGTTTTCTGTAATCCTTTTGCCCTTCTGACATTTCACTGCATAGTATTTCCGCTCCAGTGTCTATGATTATTTGAGATAATCTATGCTAAAGCCTTTAAAATAATTTCATGAAGCAGCAAAAAAAAAAAAAAAAAAAAAAAAAAAAAAGATTGTACATGCTTACAGACACCTCCCTAAATGGAATCACATATCTTGGAAACAACCTCTAAATATAATGCAGTGCGAGGGCTGAATTGCATCTATTCTTCTAATAGCATTATTGAATATAATATCAACCACACTGCCAAACGTTCATCTTACCATCCCCCTAATGGTAGTTTCTAACTTTTTTAAATTAATGGACACATTAGAAATTTTAAGGGAATGTCAGAGGAAACACTGACTTTTATGAGTGGCACTGATAAAACACACACCATTGGTGGGCACAACACATTAAAAACAACAATTTAACTGATAGAGTCCTGAGATTACAAGATAAGATACAGTACTACTCTTGAATACAAAACAACTCTGTGGTCTATGCCAAAACACAAAGACATTCTTGCAATTGTAGGAGGTTGAAGGATTCTGTATGTGTATGTGATTATTTCTGAGATTAAGAATATAACCTTAACAAGGATTAGTGAAGCAGGTTTTATAACTACAAAACATAGCATTATACTAGGAGAAGAGTAAATGAGAATGTGTTTCATGTGCATATGTCAGGGAAGAAAGGCAGATTAACAGCGTCACAGACAAAGAACAGACACAGATAGACACAGAGTAAAGTCTTAACTGTCTGCTCCCCACTGTTCCCTTATGGTCAGTAGATTATTAAATGCTGAAGAGTCAATGCCAATAGATTTAAACCTCCCATAGCATATCCATAATATTTCCAATTTAATTAAAATTGATTCCACTGTGGTGAAATTCCTAAGGAAAAAGGTCAATGTCCATTAAGTTGGAAATAGCTTTTCTTTTTGATTAATCTGCTAATTTACATACAAACATGGACAGTGCCAAATTTAGCACACATGGAATGGAGTTGATGAAAGATGAATTTTATCAGTTAACACTAGTTAGCATAACATTTTTACACTATTACTGCCTTGTGAGGAATTGCCTTTTATTTATAATATTAGTTAAGTAGGAGCAATAGAGGAAAGTGTTTGAATGTAGAAACTTAAGATACAGTACTGGAATTTTTTTTCCTCAAAGCAACACTCTATTTTTGTAACTACCTGAAGCTAGTTGCCAGCAACTGTGAAAACATTGTCTTAATCTCTTTTGGTAGTCACATTTCAAGCTACAAAATTGATTCTCTTTGGTAATGTGGAAATATGATCTGTTTTTCTAACTACAAAAATATTAAATGGGCTTTATTGCCCATCTGGTAACGTAACTATTCAAACACTTAGACAAGTTGTCATGTTTCATTTGACACATAACACAACATTGCAACTAATAAAAGATTAACTCACAAAACCCCGTTAAAAACATAAACATACAGTATCTCAATATATTCTAAGATACATCAATTAAATGTATTTATAGGGGGCAATTATTATTTATAGTACTGGATGTTTGAGAACTGAAGAGTGAACTTCTTATGACTTATAAAAAAACCTTAACACTGGTAAGATCAGCACTTTTTGTTTTTTTTAAAAAAGCAGTAGTAGTACTTTAAAAAAAAAGAAAAGCAAGAGAGTAACAATAAAAATAAAGTATAAGAATTTTAATATGTATGCTCAGTGATATCTCTTTGTGATAATTATGATGAAACTTTTAAAAGCCAGGTTTTCTACTAGCATGCTGACCTTCTACAGAAGGTGCAATTTCATTTCTCCAACCATCCATATAAACCCTACTCAAAGGAGACAGAAGATCAATTTTTCTATGTTACTTCACACCTGGTGGCTGTACTCATTGATGGTGACTGGCACTGCTAGAAACTTATTTCCAAGCCTGCCCCCAAAGCAGAAGAACTAAAAATACAAAGATCTGTACATGTATAAACAAAATATGTCTTCTTTGATCCAACTGCACCTGAGAGGAGACTTATGAACATTAGCTGAGCCATATTTATTTTGTTGAGAAAGCTCAAATAATTATTTCCAATTGACAATAATTATCTCTCTGGGGCTTACTTATTTTACCTGATGATTAGAGTCCAACGAACTGCTTTTATGTTTCAGTTCCTGTACTCTGTTCTGTTTGAACCTCCTAGTACACATGACTTGAATTCTCAATTTCTTTCCTTCTCAAAATGTTAGCTTATTTTTCTGTCAGCAGAAGCTCAACTGACATGAATATATTGCAAACGTACCTCTTCTTGTTAATAGAAATAACGGTTTGCAGCCATTTAGCGTAAGCAGACCTATAAATCTATAAGCCACCTAGAGTCGCTGTGAGCAAGTAGGCAGCTATATAAATTATCTAAAACAAACAAACAAACAAACAAATAAATTTAAGAACTCTAATAATGTTGGCTGTCTCAGAAGGTGATTCTTACTTAGTTTTTAAAGCATGCAAATATATTTTGGAGGACAATCCAGAGGAAAGGAAAATGAAGCCAGAAAAAAAAAATTACTATCTAGTTTCCACTATTTAATGTAGGTATAACCAGAAATGTTAGTCCCTGAAGACATCTCTTCTCTTTGGAATGTCAGAGCTCTGCTTTAGATGAAGGTGTACTCCTGGGAGCAGAAATCTCAGCTGTTGAGTTGTCCTTTGTCACATTTAACTCATCTGTTTAAGAGAACTTGGATGACTTGGCAATGAAATCTGCAAGAATATAGTAGAGTAGAGTAGAGTAGAGTAGAGTAGAGTAGAGTAGAGTAGAGTAGAGTAGAATAGAATAGAATAGAATAGAATAGAATAGAATAGAATAGAATAGAATAGAATAGAATAGAATAGAATAGAGCTGGAAGGGAGTTTTAATCTCTTTGTGTATATGTTGTTTGGGTCACTGAAAGAAGGGGGCTTCCTGCTTTGGTTTTTCTCTTCAGCTTCAGCCTCTTTATTTAATTACGATATTCTTTATTAAGCATTTTTAAGACAAGGAAAACAGATGCAAAAAACAAAAAGAGGAAAAAAGAAGCCAAAGGAGTCACGTATAGCAAGAAATTGATAAACAGAGTTTGCAAACATCATAGAATGAGATTAAAAATTTGATTATTTCACTGATAAATTTTAAGTAACTACATGTACAATATAAGCTAAAAATCATTATTAAAATCCAAATAATACATGAACATCAATAATAGTCCACAATAACAATCGTAAGGAGAAATTAAGAATTACATCAATATAGTGTTATAATTCATGGTTTCCAAGTTGAATTATATAATTCGGTATATAAGTTGAAATAATAAATAAATAAATAAATAAATAAATAAAATTTTGTGTCAGATGTACTTTTGAACAGTACAAAGTATTATGTCTGTTCTCTGTCTTGGGTTATTTGTGAAGTAATAAAGGCCAGATAATAAATATATAACAAATAGGAAGCTACAAAAAGCAGGAAATAAATAGGCAAAGTTTATAAGTTAGCAAATGTTGTCATTCTGGATAGCTTTAAGATGCGTGGTCTTCAATTCCCAGAAGTCCCCAGCCAGCACGCATTGAAGTCCATTTATCTTAATTAAAGTTGCCAGGATTGAGTAACACTGGCTAACAGGTCCAACATATACTTTCTCAGTTCTAAGCAAGCTATTAACTCAGGGTGTCTTCTCCAATTAGCAACCTGTGTTCACCGTAAATCAAAGGAAAAGATTCTTTTGTTATACACAAGGATTTGACAAAGACTGAAGGAAAAAAAAGTGACAGAATAGAACCTTATTACACAGATAAATTTGGGGGATTTCATTATAATTACGGTTAAGTCTTTCAAATATCAAGCACTCTCCTCTTTCCGCGGTATTAAAATTTATCTACTGCTCCAAAACCTCTTTAAAATTCCATTCAGCTGGGGATAAGTAATAGATTTCAGCTGCACAGTCCAAGGCCATTGTCTTTTGGCAGCATAGAAACAAATGTACTTTCATGTTATTTAACATCGAAAAAATAAAATGACAATAAATCCCAGAGATAATGACACACTTTTTAAAAAGGCTGTATTCAGAGAGCCAGGTCATCTAACTCCTTTAGAAATGCTGTGAGAATTAGGAACTGTTGAAAGTAATAGTTCAATGTTATTGAGTTCAAAAGTATAAGAGCTGGCATAGACCTCTTTGGTTCCCAACTGTATTGAAGTGAATCCCCTGCAAGTGAATCCCCTGCAATAAAACTCATAGGTGGCACAATTATTTAGCCTTCTGTGACCAAATGTTTTGCTATCAGGTGGTGCTCAGCAAAGGTAGGGTGATAAATGGAGCTTCCCCTTCTAACAAAGGAGTCATGTAGACTTCAAAAGATCTGACATAGAGACACACAGATCAATGGATGCTTCAATCCATACTTTGCCTTTCCCAACCATTTTCTTTCTTATTATCTGCACAGGTAATGGGAGCTTGCAGAGTTGGTGCATTCTGAGTTCTTTTAATTTATCAATGTCATCTATCAGGACCTTAGAAGGAGCAGCACTTTCCCTCTGAAATGAGGTTGCCCCTGATACCCAGATGACCCTCTGTTGTTGGGGGAGGGGAAGAGAGAGGGGGGGGAGGGAGGGAGGGAGGGAGAGGGACTTCATTTCATCATTTTTTTACCCTATATTGGTTTTTATTGAAATTTCTTTGATTGTTGAGAGCCTTCCAGAGTCCCTGTTGCTATCATTAAGCCAGGATCCCATGGGATATTAAGCAAGAACCTCACATGACTGTATTATGGGAAGTGGTGGAAATACAGGTTACCCTTGTTTATGCCACTGAAATTTCATCCCAGGTAAACAGACCAACAAGTGAGAACGAGGATGGTGGGCAGGTAACATGAGTAGGCACTACAAAGTATGAATGGGTAGGCACTAAGAGTATATAGTAATTGCAAGCCAGTTGCCAAGTACCTGAATTGTGATGATACGAATGTGAGATCACAGAACAGCTGCAACTTTGAGAGCTAGTTTTAAGCCCCCCATATTCAGTATATTATTATAAATTTTAAAAGTTCTTTTGAATTGCTACTTAGGCTAGTTGCTTAGATTGTCTTATTGGTCTCCCATGTGAGTGATTTGGAGAAAATGTTTGTATAAGAGTATCCATCATGAGGAACAAGTTAAAAGACCCTCAGTGTAACAACTATTTTCATGCGCATCATATCTTCTTTTCAGTAATGGAAGAAATCTATCAAGTTTGACCTGAAATGTGAAATATAGCATTAGGAATATCAATTAAACACACACACAAAAATAACAACAACAACCATGGATGAGAATATTGGCCACAACTTTACTGGTTGCATCAAATGGCTTGGTGCATCATCAAACCTACTTCCAAATTCTATGTACTGTGAGACATCTTTCTGGTAGCCAAACCTAATCCCAAGCTGTTGACAACAAATGGGGATATGGATATGCTTCTGTGTGAAGGGACTGCATACTTACCTGCTTTCTTTCCAAGAGTCCTCTACTGCTGTCTATGCATGGATCAACTCTAGTGCCCTATTATAATTGCTAACCAGCATAATTCATGTCCAGGACATTATCTTAGCCCTTATTCTGTAGTATCTCAAAGGGCAAGACCACAACCTAAGGATAAAATAAAGAAGATTTAAATTAAACATCTAGAAGAATTTCAAGGCTATATGAGCTGTCAGCTGGTGGAGCAGGATTTCACGTGACTGGTGTTTTCTTCTTCATTAGAAACCAAATAACCTCTATGGTTCTATACCCCAGCTCTATGATTCTAATCTGTATAAGAAGCTTTGCAATGTGAAGAACTTTAAAACAAATCAAAGTTGAAAATGGCAAATAGAACAAAGAGCATGAGTACAGGCCTGATGATATACTATATGGTGTGTTGGATGTATGTTTTATAGCAGTGTTTCTCAACCTTGGTAGCTTGAAGATGGGTGGACTTCAACTCCCAGAATCCCGCAGCCAGCACTGCTGGCTGTGGGATTCTGGGAATTGAAGTCCACCCATCTTCAAGCTACCAAGGTTGAGAAACATTGTTTTATAGACTGTCAACAAGGGGCTTCTAGTACAGATTAAGTAACACTAACTGGAACTAACTGGGTGGTTAGACTATATTATGGGAGCGACGTGGTTATGGGAGCGACGTGGCGCTCCCATGTGGATCCCCTCTTGCGCGAGCTGCACTGGTTCCCAGTGGTCTTCTGGGTGCGCTTCAAGATTCTGGTTACCACCTTTAAAGCGCTCCATGGCATAGGACCAGGGTATTTACGAGACTGCCTTCTGCCACCAGTAACCTCTCACCGACCAGTACACTCCCATAGAGAGGGGCTTCTCAGGGTGCCATCGGTCAAACAATGTCAGCTGGTGGCCCCCAGGGGGAGACCCTTCTCTGTGGGGGCACCTACCATCTGGAACGAGCTCCCACCGGAATTACGGAGGATCCTGGATCTGCGCATTTTCCGCCATGCCCTTAAAACATTCTTATTTAAACAGGCGGGCCTGGCCTAATCTTCCCTTTTTAAATTGTTTCAAATCTATCCTAAATTGGGTGTTTTAAATTATTAGGCCAAAATATTTATTATATTCTAAATGTTTTTAATATTATATTATATGCACTTCATCTGACTGTTCACTGCCCTGAGTCCTTCGGGAGTAGGGTGGTATATAAATTTAATAAAATAAATAAATAATTAAAAAAAATATCCCCTATTATTGAATCTGCCTTTAAAACATGCAATGAGAATTGCTGTTATTTGCTCTGTGTTAAATATGATTGTTATATATTTTAAAATTATTATTTCTCCTAGTTCATTTCAAAAAATATGAGGGTTTTAAAATACACATTATTTGGGGGCCTTGGCACTGTTCTACCACATCTCATGACAGATTGCACCTTAGTTGTATATTTTCTCTTCTCCTAAGGTTACTGTCAAAGAAAGTGGAGAACATTTGCAGATGTCCAGAGTGGTCTTTTTCTTATTAGGAGCAAATAACAATGTCATCATTTCTGCACTTAAGTTCCTGTTTGAAGCATGATTTATAAACAAAACATTGTGAATATGCCAAGACAGACAAGCTGGATGAAAAAAAGAAATGACCGGAATAAACAGAACTTCAGATCTGGAAGATTTCAGAAGAAACAAAAGAAACAACATTAACTAACTTTCAATTCTTCCGGATTATGGATGAAGGGCACCATGTTTTCTGACTGGGTTGTGCTTGTATACATAGCCATTTCTTTCTGCCAATTCTACCACAATCTGCTGATACCATTTTTCAAATGAATCTGTCTAACTCAGTGAATACATGGTGAAAATTGGATTTACCTTACAGATAGGATATTATTACCAAAGTGAACTTGTAAAAGTACAAGGAACATGGCAAACACATCCAACGGTAAGGATGTCATTTTAAGATCACAGATAAGGGAATGAATCCTACTGAATTCATTTACAAATACTTTTGAACAAATGAGCCAAAGAAAAAAAATATGGTACTCTTGGATCCAGCATTAGAAGTCATGGTGATTCAGAGTGCTTTTTATCAGTAAAGATTATGTCCTGACTATAAGCCTATGGGTTACATATGTACTGGTATTGCAAAGCACTATATGTGAAGCTACTTTTGAAAAGGGATTTGAATTTTAGTTAAACCTAAGTTGATCAGTTTTGTTGATAGAGAAGAACTAATCAGACTGTTTGCTTTCAGCTCATTTCTGGACCCAGTTCAGAATATTGCCATCAAGTGCAAGGATACAGTTGTATAAGGACTGCTAAATGCAGGGGTGCTTATATCCAAGTAGCTATGCATAGCCCTGCTCTGTGAACGATCTGAAAACTTACTATTAGCATATATTTGCTGCACGTTTGACTAATATCCTGTATTTAATTCATTTCTAGACACCAAGAAAAGACTTTCCTGAGTTTGGTAGCTGTAAACAGTGGCTAATTGTCTGTTTCTACATAACTTCAAAGGTCAGGACTGCAGCTGCATAGCTTCCTTTTGGATTTCATTCATCTATGACCTCAATTTCTCCAATAACAGATTATTTTATTCAACCCAAACAACATTCTTGGAATGAGATTTCTGTTCATGAAATCAACTGTTTGGAGAGATGAAGTGGCTAGAGGAATTAGCTCCACCATCAGGCTTAAAATCCTGAATTTTTATCTATTTCCCTTTTTCAATAAGCTCTTATTTATTTGTTTAAAGGCTTCTCCAGCAAGAATTCTGTGCCTGTCTGAAAGCAGCTCTGAACCTCTTGATTCCCACCATGTCAGTGGGGTTATAGAGTTGAGATAGTTTATTAGAAGCTCAGCTTCAGTGTAACTGACATTGTTGTGAAATTAGGTTTTTGCTCTGAATTGTGGGTCTTATAAAGGAAATAGCAATAGCACTTACCAATAGCACTTAGACTTATATATCACTTCATAGTGCTTTACAGCCCTCTCTAAGCAGTTTACAGAGTCTGCATGTTGCTCCCAACAATCTGGGTCCTCATTTTACCAACCTTGGAAGGATGGAAGTCTGAGTCAACCTTGAGCCTGGTGAGATTTGAACTGCCAAATTGCTGGCAACTGGTGATCAGCAGAAGTAGCCTGCAAGTACTGCACTCTAACCACTGCCCCACAGTTAGCTGCACATTTATTTATTTTATTTATGCAATTTATATGCCGCTCTATCTCCAAGGTCTCAGGGTGGCTCACAACAATAAAATGCATAATTCCTTGTTAAAACAATAAAATTTAAAATAAAATTTAAAACAATTAAAATTGATTAAAAAAACCCCTGTCAGTCCAAACTACGAAACAACCAGATCTTCAAATTGCAGTGGAACAAACGGAGGTCAGGAGCCATCTGGAGCTCCAAAGAAAGTTGGTTCCAGAGGGTGGGTGTGCCCACAGAGAAAGTTTTGCCCCTGGGGTCACCAGCTGACACTGTCTGGCTGACGGCACCCTGAGGAGGCCTTGTCTGTGGGAACATGGGCGATTGGGGGTTGTCTCTGGCTGCAGGGGGTCAGCCAGATATTCCGGGCCTAGGCCATGAAGGGCTTTATAGGTGATAACCAGCACCTTGAACCTCACCCGAAGGACAACCGGTGACCAATGTAGATCATGCAGGAGGGGTGTAACATGGGAATGTCGGGATGTTCCCATCACAACCCACATGGCCACATTTTGCACCAGCTGAAGCCTTCGAGTGGTTTTCAAGGGCAGTCCTAGGTAGAGAGCATTGCAGTAGTCAAGATGGGAGGTGACCAGCACATGAGTAACAGTGCGTAAGGCATCTTGGTCCAAGTAAGGCCGCAACTGGCACACCAGGTGAACCTGAGCAAATGCCCCCCTGGTCACGGTCGTCACATGATCTTCCAGAGAAAGCCGTGAATCCAGGAGGATTCCTGGATTCTGCTTTGTTAGCAGTTTCTCCTTAATAGTGTTGAGAAAAATAAGCAGGGATGAACTATTTCATCCTTTTCTTCTTTTTTTAAAAATGGGATGAGGATGAAGACATTCTTGTTACTACAGGATTTATAGGAGCTCAGGACAAGACACTGGTTTTTATTCATTGAGCAATTTGAAATTGCCAGAGGTGAAGACAATTTACAGATCACCTTCAAACTGTTTTAGTTATGGTGTGGAAATGCCCTTTTCAGTATTCTAGAACTTTCATAAGAAAACCACAATTTCTTGGAGATTGACTTCAGTCTTTGAAGAGGCAGGGACATAGTTTTCCAACTGTATGGAAAAATTATTTTAAATAAAAATACCCTTAAACTAATAACCATGAATGTAATAACCACAATTTCGTTTGTGTTTTAAGACATGCTTGTCTCTTATACATTTTTCTAATTTTTAAGAGACTCCAATATATTTTGCTTCCACAGTTAATTTCAACTATCCTTACTACCCTTCAGTAGTAACTTTGCTATAACCTAGTAGTAACTTTGCTATAACCTGAGACACCCAAGAAACCCTTCCCAATGTGAAAAATGAGAGCGGAACCCATTAATATATGTTTCATGTAATATCTTGTCACAAACATCTTTCTTTTAAGCAAACCAAAGGGACAAAGATCTTATCATTTCACCATAATCATGAAAGTAAATTGTCATGTACAATCCCTGGATGATTGTCATACAACCCTGGAGCTCCAGGGAAGACAGTTTGAATGAATATTGCAGAACAAGAGCAGGGCAAGGAATGGAATGCATAATGGAAATATTAATGGAGGAGTAACCAGAGAAGAATATCTCCACAATTGTTGTAATAAGCATACACAGTACGAGGGTAGGCTGCTGGGGGTTCTCAGGTGTTCGGGAGAACCTCTAGCTAAGATTCTGTGCAGTTTGGAAAACCCCCAAATCCCAGTCCTGGCTGGCCCCACCCACCCTGCCCCTCCCAGGATTCCCCACACGGCCTGTTTTGGATGCAGGTAAGTGCAGGGCACGGGCAGAGGCTCGAGGAGGGCAAAAAACTGGCCTACTGGAAGTTCAGGAAGGCTGGAAATGGGCCTGTTTCCAGCCTCCAGAATGCCCCCAGAACCTGGGGAGGCCATTTTCACACTTTTGGAGGCTCGAGGAAAGCCTCCGGAGCCTGGGGAGGGCAAAAATCCCCCCGCCATGGTGCAGGAGGCTGATTAGGCCACGCCCACCATGGCCACGTCCACCCAGCAACCAGGAAGAGAACCCCTTGCTAAACTTTTTGAGCAGTATTATATTTGTCATATCAGAGTTTCCCAACCTTTCTGGCTTTGTGACTGGCCAAGAAGGGGGGGATGGTTCTGCGTGAGCAGTGGGCAAGCAAATACACGTGCACAACTCCTGCTGCTTGCACAAATGGAGCACACATGCCCGTGCTTGCCCACTGCTCGCATAGGTGGGGTTACACTCATACATGCATGCCCAACACTTCCACGGCCAAAGAACTCAAGGTCCAATATTGGGTTGAGGCCAGGGGGTTGGGATCCCTGTGTCATATTACCACAGATTTGTTCCCAGATTATTTTGCATGTTATCTTCAGTACAGTAAATTACAAAGGACTTCCATGAATTCACCGTGTCATCCACTGGTTGTTTTTTTTTCATTTTTGTGCCTTTCAGAACTGTTAGATTTGCATCCTTAAAACACCCACTAGTTCCTTACCTCCTTTCTATTGATCTGCTTGCCTTTATTCTTAGGAGAACGGTGTATATAAAAAATTCTACTTATTTATCTTACAATTAAGAAGATTTGAACAGTTGGTGTTTTAAATAGCTATTTGTAACTTTGGGTAAAACAGATGTTGTGATTAAGAAGAATTAAAAACTGAACAATCCTTGGTTCAGATTGCAGCTCAATTATATGCTCATTGAATGTGTTTAAGCAATTTACCCTCTTTCAGCCTAACCATTTCAAAGTATGGAAATAATAATTATGGTCCACGATAATTGAAATTGCTAAAAAGTTAATTCATATATGTTATTAAAAAAAATATCTCCAGAGGTTCATTTAGTACCTATCTCTATTTGGTTCCACAAGTTGTTAAAAAACATGGCTGTTCTCCCAGCCCTTGGGATAAGGTATTTGTGAGGCCCTGAGTGACAGGTTGAGATAGGTGTTCATAAGGCCCTGAGAGTGACAGGTTGATATTTGATCTGCCTGGACACTTGGAATAACAGTAAAAAAACACAAATCTATTTTAAATATGTACTACCTAGAGTCATTCTAGAGTTACATGGCTTTTAAATCTAGTAAATCAATCAATTAATCAAGCAAGCAAACAAACAAACTACGCTAAATCTTTTCATTACGCTCCTGAATGCTTGTTTATCTATTACTCCAGTATTATCTAAGCAATACAAAGTTAGAAAATCTCATTTTTTTCTTCTCTTAGTTACTCATTTTTTCTAGGCTTAAAGTTCAATTTGTCTCATTTTCATATTAATTTCAATTATTTTTAAAATCTTTTTAGAAACTATGTATTTATGCTCTGTTCTCTTCTATACACACACATTTTGGAGTACTTGATAAAGAGGGAGGAAACATTCTAAGATAGGAGTTAATGAATCAAAACTAGTTGCATCAATCTAGATCGAGGCCAGAGGCTAGCAAAGCCTTGAGAACTCAAACTCTAAGCTATTAATCAAGAGCAGGAAGATAACTTGCTCAGATGAGCTTTTAATAGGGGAGGAGGAAGCTCCCTTTTGACTCTGTTCTTTGCTTCCTGTCTTGGTTCATACTGAGCAAACATATTCTGCCTCAATTTACAAGCAGTTTACTGATGGGTGGTGTGACAGTGAGTAAAATATAGGAGGTGAGACCTTGAAAGAACATCTATCCACCCTAGACCAGTTCAAATCACCAGGACAAGATGGATTATACCCCAATATTCTGAAAGAGTTGGCAGATGAGATCTCAGAACCACTGAACCATATCTTTCAAAGATCCTGAAACACCGGGGAACTACCAGATGATTGGAAAAGGGCTGATGTAGTTCCCATCTACAAACAAGGGGAAAAATGGATCCGGGAAACTATAGATCTATCAGCTGACATCAATACATGGAAAGATTATAGAAAAGATAATTAAGCAACCAATCTGCAAACACCTAGAGGCAAACAAAATCATAAGCAGAAGCCAACATGGATTTGTCAAAATCAGATCATGCTATCTTATTGCATTCTTCGACAAAGTGACAAAATTAATGGACCAGCAAAATGCTGTGGATATAATTTACTTGGACTTAAGTAAGTCATTTGATAAAGTTGACCACAACCTACTACCTGTTAAGGTAGAAAAATATGGGTTAGACAGCATTACCAACAGGTGAATTTGTAACTGGCTGACTAACCACACTCAGCGTTTGGATGGAAACTCAATGGATGAAAACTAATCAAGGCAGAGAAGCAATCTAGAACTAAGGAGAAATTTTCTGGCAATTAGAATGAGTAATCACTGGAATGTCTTGCCTCCAGAAGTTGTGGCTGTTCCAATACTGGAGGTTTTTAAGAAGAGATTGGATAACCATTTGTCTGAAATTCTATAGGCTTGCCTGCCTGAGCAGGGGTTGGACTTGAATACCTCCAAGATCTCTTCCAAATCTGTTATTCTGTTACATTCTTCTGAAACCAGAAGTCTCATTCTGTCAGGGAATTCTGATTCTCACACACCCTGTTTAGGCGGATAACTATAGAAAGACATGAAATCAAATGAGAAGAGGCTCTGCTTGCTTCCTCCTGAGAGAAACGTTCAGAGTAGTGATTTCTCAGTAAAAGGAATAGATTGTGGAAGGTTGCAACCATAAGGATTGTGGAGCCAGAGGGGCCAATTCTATCCATGTGCAAGTATGTTGAAATGAAAACTTTATTCGGGGAAAGAAACAACCTCCCTACCCTTGTGTTCACCCAGCTACTAACTTTCAAAATGCAGGGAAATTACTCTGAGTTTTCCCATCTTAATTATAGCTCTGATTGTGGACTGTGGAGCCTAAGCTAATTAACACTGTCTCCTCACTTGTCAATTAGAAGCTGGGAAACTAGGATCTCAGTTTTATAATGACAGGTCTGATCTCTCATCAAGAGGTGAGGTTGACTTGAGCCATTGAGAACATTCAAAGTATTTTTAAAAAGGCAACAAAAATATCTTTGTTTTGTCAGTATTGTTTCTTCTCTAATGTTATGCAGGAAGCATCTAATGCTGGACATGGCTAACCATTAAAAGCTTCTTGTTTACAGCTAATGATAATAATATTGAGCTAGAAAATTGATCCTAATAACAAGCATTAGTCTTGATGGCTCACAATACAATAAAGGGTACAGAAATGGAAACATGTCTCATAAACTGTAGAATTATACTGTTCTGTTTTTGTTTTATAATCGTCCACATAAAATATATACAGAAAAGAACTTGAGAAGTAATCATACATCACAAGAAAGCATTCTGGTTCCATTTCTGTTTTCCTTTGACTGGTTCAAATATTGGAGCAAATCTACAGTATCACAGCAATACAGTCAAATCTAACAATTTAAGCTCTGTGATTCCAACATACAGTTTTAGAAACCTGTAATTTAATTTTCTAGTAGATGTTGTTGTTGAGTAAGTGGAAAAAAATTAATGTGCTTTTGAGCATATATGAGAACTTATAAACAGAAATATTAAAGGAATGGTGCTACCAATTAGAACGATTAGAATATAATTTTCCAGATGAAATGGTACTTGTGTAAAAGGTGTCCCCCCCCCCCCAAGAGGATATAGATGCAAATCTTACAAAATCTCTCTTCTTCCATGCTGTGGCAGGAAGCCTTCAAAAACGTGTTTTTCAAGAGATTAGGACTTGAATTTTCCCCATTTCTCGGTCCCTCTATGTTTGAATTCTTTTTGTTTTCATTCCTTTTTACTGTGGCTAGCCTGCTGTGGTTAACCTACTCAAAACAGGTAGCTTAAAAATTCTGTTTGGCATCTCAAATGGCTTTAATCCTTTTGCTCTCTGTATCCATCCTCTCTGTCTGGTGTATTTTCAGTATTAAATGGAATGGCTTATACTTGTCATGACTGGTCTAGTTGGTAGAAGAATCCACTGATCCCCCAACTGGAAGAAACTGTCTCTATATCCCAGTGATCTCTGGGATAGCCACTTAAAGAAATGAGGGTCCAATTTGCCATTTAAAACATTTCATTTAAGAAACAGACATACCATAAATTTAGTAGCGTGGTAATACTGTATGCAATATATCCACAATGCTGTGTATATGTATTGATATATACATACAGGCATACAGAGCTCGTTATCACACATTAAAGCATTATTCCAGCTTTCTAATCCCTGTAACAAATGGTAGGACTTAATTATATTTTGGAAATCACATAATTAGGCATGACTGAGGGTTCCTGGACCTCATTCCTTAATTGTGAGAAAAGTTTGTTTCCTAGGAGACTAGAGAGCTCAAGGACGATTGAATGGCCTGTACATTCTTAGCATATTTATTTCTGAGCAAAGTATAAAACACCTCTTCGTAGTGTCCACACTAAGGATTTAGTGTATCATCATAAAATTGTTGTTGTGTCTTTCTTACCAAACAGTGGCTTCATCATTTTTTTTAAAAAAATTGATTTATATGCCGCCCTTCTCCGAAGACTCAGGGCGGCTTACAATATATTAAGCAATAGCCTTCATACTTTTGTATATTTATACAAAATCAGCTTATTGCCCACACAAACTGGGTCCTCAATTCACCTACCTTAGAAAGGATGGAAGGCTGAGTCAACCTTGAGCCTGGTGAGATTGCCTAATAGTATTACTTGCCTAATAGTATTACTGCACCTGTCATGTTTTATGTGCACACGCATGCATAAACGCACATACACACTAACTTCATATTGGGATTCTTTATCTTAAGGCACAGGGTCCAGTGGCACACTGCAGTTAATTAAACTGTTGTTTGGATCCTTTTCAGTTGTTTTGCTAAGATCTTTGCATGTATTTCCATCACACTATTCTTAGTAAAGATACATATACAGACCCTCTGAATTTGGCCTTCCCAAATTCTTCTTTTCCCACTTCCTGGGGGCTTTTGCATTTCAAAAGTTGCCCCAGTCCAAAATTTCCCAAAATGTCTCTGAACAATAACTGTATTCTTTCCAATCCTTGCTTTTGAAAATAAAAGGAGCCCAGAGCATGTTACCTTGTACAGTCTATTTTGTCTCTCTATGTATTATGCATTTACTTTTCTAATCTTTTATTTCCAGCTATCCAGCGGATTACACATTGGAAGCTGAGCTGGGTCACATAACCCTGTGGAGATTTGAATTCAGCAGGATCTCTTGGTAGAACATGTACTTTTGATCATGAGCAGAGCAAACTTTGTTAAGTAGCAGAATGGCAGATATAAAAAGAAATAAATACTCATAATATAATTTTTTTAAAAAAATTAGATTTGTATGCCACCCTTCTCCGGAGACTCAGGACAGTTTACAATGCGTTAAGCAATAGCCTTCATACTTTTGTATATTTTATACAAAGCCAGCTTATTGCCCCCACAAACTGGGTCCTCAATTTACCTACCTTAGAAAGGATGGAAGGCTGAGTCGACCTTGAGCCTCGAACCTTGCAATAATTGCAGACAGCTGGATCTTAATAACAGGCTATTAGCCTGTTGAGCTATCTGAGGTCCTAATTTGCCTTGGATGCAGAGTGGTCTTGATCCAGTTATCAATGAATGCTAACAGATATGAAATAAAAATAGATTAGGAAATATATAGGAGATATATACCAGGATAAAAAGGCCTTGCTTCTGCCTAAAGAACACCTGAAAGAGAAAGAAGCAAAAGACAGAGAGAAATAAGTAATTCATTTGCCTCTTAAACACAGAGATTAATTTTACTATCAATAGGCCAAATGAGAAACAGAGAGAACCTGTGAAGAACTTTCCTCTTATAGTATCCAAGTCTTACCATTTTCATTTTTGTCATATAAGTAATGAAATGATGCAGTCTTCAAGAATCTGGGTTGCAGATTCTTTTGGGATGAAAGACACAGAGCCCATCAGTGCTTCCAGAAGCACCTCATTAGATGGGCTCTATTGGAAGTTTGGATAAAAATCAAACAATGAAATTACATGGAAATCCCAAACTGGTTATCGACATTGGAGATGTTTGTACATCCAAACCTCATGAAATTAGGAAGAGTAGCTACTTACAGGGATATACTAAATGAAAGAGGAGAACTAAAATCTAGACAAGATCTACACAAGGAAGGAATAGAACTGGAACAGTGGGCATACCTACAGGTCCAATCACAATATACGAAAGACAAAAAAGAATGGGGTATAAAGACAGAACCTATGGAACTAGATAAAATCCTATTAGGAGCAGATAAGGAAAATATATTAATATCCATATTAATATATTAATATGGATTATGTTATGGTGGAAGAACAGGTGAAAGAAACCATGCTAGCCTGAGTTATAGTATTGATTTATATAAATGGCAGGAATTATGGGAGAGAAATAGCCACTAACTTTAGCCACTACTTACAAAAAAACCCTATACAAGATGTTTTATAGGTGGCATCTCCCACCCACAAGACTAGCTAAAATGAACAAAAACCTCTCATTGATGTGGTGGAAATGTAAGGTAGCACCAGGAACCTTCTACCATATGTGGTGGGTGTGTCCGAAAGCTAAGGACTTTTGGCATCAGGCAAAACGATGGCTGGAAGAGATGCTAAATCAAACCATAGATCTAAAGCCAGAACTCTTTCTATTGGGTATCACAAAGGAAAAATATAATAAAGGAACAATGTACCTAATGTTGCATATATTAACGGCGGTGAGACTGGTCTTTGAGCAAAATTGAAAAAGTAAAGAGAACCCGCCTGAAGAAGAGATAATAAATAAGATACTGACTTGAGCAGAAATTGATAGCCTTATTCTAGAACTCAAAGAAAAGGGTGAAACGGAATATCATGAAATCTGGAATAAAATGAATCAATGGTTGAAGAGAAAGAGAAATGTTGGGATAAAGAAATATGGATAAACCAAGAGTTGGAGACTTATTATGTTAGTATTATGTGACAGGTAGGAAATGTATTGGTATTGAATGTAATTTCCATAGACGAAGAGATTTATGTAGCTGAATTTTGATAGATTGTACAAAGGTATATATTGAATATGAATTGTAGTTGTAAGGAAAAATATGATGGAAATGTGGGAACCAAAGAAGTCGTACTATGTCCAATATTTTTAACTGTATATTTAATAAAAAACGTTTTTTTTAAAAAAAAGAATCAATGTTGCAGATTCTGTTGGATAAGAAATCTTGACTGGCAAGATCTAAGAAGAGATCCTTTTCTGCCATTACCCAGAGATGAGCTGGGCCCCCATTCTTCTGGCTTTCTAGAAGAGTGTCAAGATCTGACTCTAACAATTGGCATGTGGTCCAAGAGTGATATTCAACCCTGGGGGTGGTTCATGATTTGAAGTTGGTTCTTCCTCCTCTTTTTTTTTTAAAAAAACTTTTTAACATCATGAGCCATCGTGGTGCAGTGGTTAGAGTGCAGTACTGCAGGCTACTTCTACTGACTGCTGGATGCTTGCAATTTGGCAGTTCAAATCTCACAAGACTCAAAGTTGCCTCAGCCTTCCATCCTTCCAAGGTGGGTAAAATGAGGACCCAAATTGTTGGGGGCAACATGCTGACTCTAAACTGCTTAGAGAGGGCTATAAAGTACTGTAAAGTGGTATATAAGTGTTATTACTATTCCTATCTTAAGTTAGTCTTGTTTTAATTTTGTTTTATATCTATTTCTTAATCATGTTTTTATAATATTGTATATTTTTATTGTAATCTGCTCAGAATCGCTTAGGTGAGATGAGATGTAGAAATGTAAACAAATAAATCTTGAACAGCAAACCCAGAAGAATGTTTTGTGAATGTTTTGATATCTTCTTCAATAGAATAAAGTACTAGAATAAAGTACTTGTAGTCACAACACAACCATTTTAAAGTCTTTAATGAATCAAACATTGCATCTCTTAGCAACTGTAGTGGCATACTTCGGCTACTTATAAAACACCATTTACTAGAAAACCAATAGAGGATTTTTCTGTTTGTCACTGTATCCTATTTAATAGAATAACAGAATTGTAAGCAATTTCAGAAGTCTTCTATCCAACTACCCCTGATCAAGCAGGAAACCCTATACCAGTGGTCACCAACCAGTGGTCCGTGAGAAAATTTTAGTGGTCCGTGGAGAAATCTTTGTATTTTTGCCAGTGCACCCTGGTGGAGGAGCTGCTCCAGGATAACTAATGGACCAATCCTGTGAGTGTGACTACTACAGCTCTGGAATATGGGACCGGCCATGGCGGGGCTGGAAATCTCTGCCATGGGGTGGTACGTGCAATGCACAATTTTGCAGGTGGTGCAATACGCAAAAAGGAGTGCAGCCCTGTCCATTTGGAATGAAATAATGGTGCTGTTGCCATGGCGGGGGACGGGCAGTGCAACCGGGCCGAAGCAGAGATTGCGATGGCTGGAAGCTGCGGGAGTGAAGCACTACTTGCATTTGCGCAGCATCAGCATTCCACCTTGGCATATTTGCACCAGCCATGGTGCAAAGCAGCCCTCATCTCCTGCCTCTTGGGACTCGGAGTGGTAAACCTTGATTGGTCCAGGGAGCAGCTGGATTTTGCTCTTCATTGCAGAGGCCAGATGGGCCCCCTGCAAGCTCTTGTCTTTCGAGGAGTCTGGCTGAAGTTTTCCATGCCGCTTCAGCATGCACTTCTCAAGAGATGAGAGCTTGCAGGGGGCCGATCTGGTGTCTGCAATGGAGAGCAAAATCTGGCTGCTCCCCAGACCAGACACTCTTTACCACTCTGAGTCCCAAGAGGCAGGACTGAGGGCTGCTTTGCACCACCGGCTGGCGCAAATATACCGAGGCAGAATGCTGATGCTGTGCAAATCCTGATGCTGCACTACAGCAGAGAAAAGAAGCCAGATTTTGCTTTCAGTTGTGGATGCCAGATTGGCCCCCTACAAGCTCTTATCTCTCAAGGAGCCCAGCCAAAGTTCCTGCGCTGCTTCAGCGTGCACTTCTTGAGAGATGAGAGCTTGCAGGGGGCCAATCTGGCTTCTGCAATAGAGAGCAAAATCCAGCTGCTCCCCGTACCAGTTGCCGTTTATCGCACCGAATCCCAAGCAGCAGGAGATGAGGGCTGCTTTGCACCACTGGCTGGCACAAATATACCAAGATGGAATGCTGATGCTACACAAGTTCAAGTAGTGCTTGACTCCCACACTTCTTCCAGCCCTTGTTGGTTCTCTGCACACCTCAGTCTCTCAGGGAGATGCTTGACTTCCTCTCAGTCCCAAGATACTGGCTGGCCCATGAGATGAGAGAGAGAAAGAGAATGAGAGAGAGAGAGAATGAAAGAGAGAGAATGAGAGAGAGAGAGAATCAGAATGAGACACAGAGAGAGACAGAATGAAAGAGAGAGAATGAGAGAGAGAGAGAGAAAGAGACAGAGAGAGAACCAGAGAGAGAGTGAGAGAGTGAGAGTGAGAGAATGAAAGAGAACCTGAATGAGAGACAATGAGATACAGAGAAAGAAACAGAGACAGAGAATGAAAGAGAGAATCAGAGAGAATCAGAGAGAGAAAGAGAGATGAGAGAGAAAGAGTGGGGGTGGGGGTGGGAAGAGAAAGAGACCCAGGGGAGAGAGAGAGAGAGAGAAAGAGAGGAGGGAGAGTGCCTGAAGGACCCCATCCTGTCACTGGGAGTCCAGGCACTTCAGCAAGCAGTGCGCTTGTTATGGAATGAAGTGACCAAGCAACATTCCTGGGTCAATCAGAGAGAGAGTTTATTTGCGCAAAGACTCGTAAGCCAGGTTCCAATCTTGGCTTAGAGTAAAGTCTCCATGCTTGTATGACACATTATATACTTTTCTAAACAAAGGATTCTGCTAACACAGCAACTTTTCCATATATGGTTAACATACATTTGTCATTTTTAATTGACATCTTTACTTATTAAAGTTTTACATTATTTTTATAAATCACTGGAGCATGAGTTCAAATTATCTTCTTGTTGAAGGACAAGTTTTAGCCCATATGGATGTCCATGACCTAACCACCTTTAGCCATCTGTCTTCTGACAAGTTAGGGATGCTCCTTTCTTCTGACAGGTCAGGGAGTTACTTAAAGTATCAAGGATACAGTTCATGCTGACATTGTATTTTCTCTAGCTGGCAGTATTTCCTGCCTTCAGAATATAGTTGCTTTTAGAGTGTCTTTTTAGAATATAGTGAATAAGTATCCAGTAATCATCCAAACGGTCCCCAATCTACATTATCCCCCCCTGTGGAAGTTTGTTTATTAATATTTTTAATATATAAACTTCCATTATTTGTATACTAAGTTCCAATAAACAAATCTACCTTATATAGAATCTAACAAAATATAATAATAAAAGTAAAGGATAAGTAGTACTTGATTGTTACTACTCTCTTGATTCTTGGGGAGATTCTCTCCACCTTTCTATAGGTCCCATGTTCTCATATGGGTCTGTTTCAGAATCTTTATGTTCTTCGAAGGCATTAGAGCTAAACTGATGATCGATAAGAGTTTTCATTAAAACTAACTTCTTTTCAAATTGCAGTTCCTTTACCCTCTAAAGGATTTATACAAGAAAATAAAAATCTAGACCTGCTTCAGCACATATTAACAAAATTTGTTTCATCCTGCCGGATCCAGGCAACCAAGAAAACCACATATCTGCTGTCTGTATTCTGTGGCTTATTTTGGAAGCCCTATCCTGCAGTTCATTAGCACCTTCCTTGACCACACCTGATTTCCTTTCTCAGCTGTCAGGAGGTCTAAGGCACATTAGTTTTGTAAAATTACTGTTGCCAAGGAATCTATCTGATCTTGGACTTTGACCAAGGTTCCAACAATCTGCTTCAAGCTCTCTTGAAGCTCTTCCGACAATTGCTGAAACTGTATTACAGAGTGTGTCAGACCACCTACACCTGTTCCAAGTGTAGTTCCAATTCCCATGATTGCTAATAGTGGGATCAATATTGAGTCCCTCTTCTGAACATGTCCCATAAGGGGAACAGGGATAGTATGTTCTCCAGTGACAACACCTATTTTAAGAAAATGTACATGTTCTTGTTCAATTTGTTGGCAAACATAAATGTGCATCCTTTCCACACAAAAAGAACACTCCATTTTCTTCCATGCATACTCCTATGTTCATAGAGAAAGCATGACTCTTATGATGGTCTTCATTAATCCAGACCCTTAGAGTCCCTGCCACCTGCCAGTGGTTGCAATGGGATTTCTAATGAAGGGTCCTTTTGTTTATCTGAGAATTGGTCCTTCAAAAAGGATACATAAACCTGATTTGATCTTAAAATTTAGCCAAACTGGAAACTGTGGAGGCTGAAATCGTTTTGGACAGCTTTCAAAGGTTATATTCCATCTTCCCCACTTTCCTTTCTTAAAGCTCATTTCTGATGGGGTTAAGCAAGTAACCTTTTGTCGAAATAGGTGGTGGGCAGAGAGAAACATATCCTTTGTTAATTTCATATCCATCAAATATATTTTAGGGCCAAAGTATATTTTTGACTGACATTGTTCTTCTGTCATGGATCCTACAGGCCTACCAAGTTTCTGGTTGGCCTTCTCTTTATACATAGAAAAGGTGTTCCTATGAGGTAGCTATTAGGCCTGCAATAGGAAAATGGCTTTTACCTAGTCTTTTGAATGCCTCATAAAAATCTCCTTGTATCGGTGAGACGGGTGCTTTATCTCTGCTATCCCCTTCAAGGATAATTGTAGCCTTTGTTCTAACCCAGAGTTGTGATTTAACAGGCATAGCATGATAAGATGCAGGGTCAGCAGATAAACATAACCAACATCTTTGACCTAGGGTGGGGTTATATTGATTAACAAGTTCTTGACTTAATTCCAGGATTCTGGATATGTAGTCTGCTTTATGCAATTGTTGTAGAGGCCCATTTTCCTTATCTATCCCCCCCTGAGCAGGGTATGTTAATATCGGAACCTTAGGTTGTGGAGTCACCTTAGGTCTAAAGTAACGACCCCGTGCATAGACAATGCGTTTTTGACGGGAGCATACTTGACCCAAAGTGTCTCTACTAATGTTCCTGATATGGTGACATGAGATCCTGTTATGAACAATGTCTAAAGCCATAAAAAAGCATGATCACCTATGGTGTAAAACTCACTAGTCAGGAATAGAGTCAGTGGTACATGATGATTGGGAAGTAAAGTAGGAAGAAAATCCTAGGTGTACCACAAAACCTATCCTTATATATGTAAAACAAGAGTAAAAGTAGGGCTAGGAGAGCAGCTACCCACAGAATCCACACCCACACCCAACCTATTTCTAACATTAGTATGTGAGAGAATATATAAGAGTACAGCAAATAAGATATATATATATAATATGAAGGCTATCTTCGTCCTTACTGATCTTCAGCCGTGCGCTGGGAACCAGCTTCCGGAGTGGTTCAGCAAGGCGGACGTTCACCACCGTGCGTAGAGAGTCCATTGCCGGTAGGACTTAGCAAGGTGTATTCTTGAATGTTAGCGCCAATGGTTTGTCAGTGTTTGTTACCTGGTATGTGACTGGATCACTCTGGTCTGCAAGTGTCAATCTCGTCCAATGGATCCAAGATCTTTTTTTCTAAAGTCTTAAAAGGTACTATTACAAAATCCAACACATCTGGGAGAATTTGCAATGGAATCTAATCAGTTGCAGTCCTCTGCAGTTGGGAAACAGCATAGGCAACTACTTAGTCCTAAAAAGAAAAATACAAATATAGTCCAGGTGATGAAGAACGCTATTGCCACTGGTTACTGCTCGCCAGTCAGTTGGTTCCTTTGGATTCGCAATGTCAATAGATTTCCTTGGTGATATTCCACCTTCCACTCCTGTGGGGCTGGCACGGGCCCTTTCACTTGGAGTTTAACTTCCTTCCAGCTCCGGCTCAACACCCAATCATCGTGGTGGAAGTTGAGGTCTGGAAACTCCAAAAGTGGCATCTGGACTAAGAGTCCTTGTTTCCTAAGAACTTCAAAATATCTGGACAGTTTATATACATGTTGTTTCAATACTTTGTTTCTGGTTTCCAGGTAATCAATGCATATGCTTCCTGACATGAAAGCTATACCAAACAACAATACATCTGATGGTATTCTAATATTCTTTCTAGGTTGGATCTAAGTAAACTCTTGACACTTCTGTTGTTGTAGCATTACTGCAGGGAAGGTATTAACCCCCCTTATGAGGCGGTCCACTATGACCAATAAATATTGTACTCTCCCCCTTCTTTGTAATTTTGTAAAATCCATTTGAGTACATTGAAATGATTTTTAAAGCTGGTGATCTCCACCCATCTGATCACCCATTTGATGTTTTCTGACAGCTTGTTTATTCGCCGCTTTTCTTCACAAATTAAACATTTGTCTATAATTTGCTAAAAGGTATATTCCAATATTATTATAACATTTTAAAAGTTCATTTACAATAGTTTGAATTCCCCAATGATTTCACCCATAGTTTGCTAAATGTATGCATTATCCCAAATGCATGCTTGGAATCTGTTTATGTTTCCTCCCAAGATGCATAGAGATTGATTTAGTGCATGCACTTCACAGGTTTGAGCAGACCAATTTTGAGGCAAACCCCTTGCTTCCAGGATCTCTAAAGTGTGTCCATTTATAATAAAAATTGCTTGTTCTTGTTCCAGGGGGTGTACCTCCAAATCTGGTCTTATTTTTATTTATTTATTTTATTTTATTATCTTTTTTTGTAAATCAATTACTTTAGCACAATAATATTTTAATCCAAACTGATCCATTAATCTAGTGTTGGCTAAGAACTGTGCTGGATTCAAATTGTGATCTCTAATTAAAATTAAGTCAGGCTGCTGCATTAAAATTGCTTCATATATTAGATGGGGTGCTCACAACAAGGGCTTCCCCAAAGGTCAATTTCCCACTTTATTGGACCAGTAGCAGCAATTGCTTGAATACATACTGGCCATCCCCTTATTACTGGGTCCATTATGTTTGACAGGAATGCCACGGGTTTCTTTTGTCCTGTCCAGTCCTAAGCCAACACCTTTTTGTGCAAATCCATATACTGTGTTTAAAAGAGATGGAAGGGCTTTTCCAAATTTGGTAAACTTAATATAGAAGCCTTGGTTAAAGCTTGTTTCAAATTTTCAAAGCTTCCTCTTTTTTTTGTGTGCCCCTCCCATTTCAAATTCCAAAGTCCAGATTCAATTAATTTTGCATACAGGGGTTTGGTAAGATCAGTATTCCCATCAACCCAAACCTCAGTATTTCCTTAGTTCTTGCTTGATTTCAGGTAGAGGTTGTAATGCCACCTCTTCTATTCTATCAGGAATGATGTTCTATTTCCTTCACTTAATTAAGTGTATTCTAATGCTTTGTTCACTCATTTTGATTTCGGTTAATTTAAAAAAATACTACTTTCTTCTGTTGGTCCTAATATTAAATTTATCAAGAGCTCTCTGTGTAATCCAAAAAGGAGTCACCCATCGCCACTAGTACTGACTTTCATCTTCTGCCATCAAATTGTACACTTACGCTTCCCTTCTTTGGATCGGGCACCCTTTCTTTGCCTTCCGAAGGTCCCACATGATCCCAAAAACAAATCCCAAATCTTTCTGTTTATCGGTTCCACCCTCTAATTCCCATTTCTAGCGTCCAAGTCCGCACAAGTCTATGCAAACCAACTTTAAAGACAACTTTTCTGGATTACACTAAAACTTCCTTTCTCTCTTTGTTGGAAAATATAGGAAACACAAAAGAGCAGTGAAATTCCTCAAAAAGAAATAAGCAAAAAAAACGCAGGCAGAGATCCAGCCCCCACCTTAAAGAAAAAAAATACCCAATAAGGAAAAGAAAACAAATCAAAGTAATTAGAATTTTTAAAACAATCACACACAAATCAAAGGAATTTCAAAAGACTTTAAAGAGTCACAGAGAAAATCAAAAGACATTTTAGGATATAAAAAGGTTACTCTTGCAGTCCAAACAGGCTAGCTTCGGAAAGCTATGCTTGCATTTGTCATGTCGCCTTCCTATAAACAATAAACTACTACTGTCCCCAACCACCTTGAAGCAATTTCCTAGCCGGGAGCTTTTGAACCTCAGAAAGGAAAGGCTTTCCCTTCCTTCCCAACTTTCTTAACTTCCTATATTGTAAGGAGAATAGCTGCAAAAGTAAAACAATTTAAATGAAGTATTTTAGATCAATGCTCTGAAGCATATTTGTATCAAACTTTAGGGTCAGTCTCTGCTTTCAATAAAATGCAAGTCAGATTCAGAAAATTTTTCAAAGTCATTTCTTTTATATAGGTTTAATTAAATATTTGAAACCTCAAGAATTAGCAGAAAAATAAAATCAAAATTGTTTTCAGAGCAGAAAGAAAAGCTTTTATATGCAAATGAAACATTGAGAGAGGGGGGTGGGTGGGAGGCTGCAGCCGATCCCCCACTAGCCCTCCCTTCTCAGACAGATTAAGAGAAAAGGAAAAAGTTTTTAAAAGCAAGCGGAGAAGCCATCCTCCCTTAAAGAAACTGTATTCCGATTCAAAAACAGTGAAACTACAAAGGCAGGTATCAGATAGCCTTACCCCGCCTTTCTCAGGCTGGTTCAGCAGAGAGAAAAAAATGGTGAAAAGAACAAAAGCCCGCAGCCCACCCTTTTCTGCTTTTTGCAAAGGAAGCGGGGGGGGGGGGGGGGTCCGGAATACAGGGAGAGGAAAAAAAATGGTTAAACTGCATAGGATTCTTATCTCCTTTCGCCTCTTCAGCATCCATTCAACAACACACAGACATTCACAGGGCACAGAATCAATCACTCCTTATGAGCTTTTAGGACACCTCACATACACACTCACATTTATGCTGCAATCAAATCTCTTCATGCAGAAATCTCACTTAAACCAATCATTAAAATGTGTTAAAGGAGCTCCATTTTTCTAAATAGGTTTGGAAATGCCCACATACATACATATACACAAACATACCATTAAACATTTCCAGATCTGTGGAGGGAAGTTGTTTGTTTTAATTTTACTTCCTTGGCTAGCCTATAGTTTATTCTTAAAGGAGTGGGGGAACTCAGAGAGCAGTTAAATCATAATTATGATTGTGGGCCCAAACTACTCTCCGTTTCCCACATCTCCAAGTCAAGATGTTCAATTAATAGACATGTCATAATTAATTCAATTCTTATTCAATTCTACACACTATCATTATAAATGCACATCAACAAAACAAAATAATTTTCAACAGAAATCACATCAAAGCAATCAATTCAACTTGTTTTCCCCTTTTAGACAGGCTTTACTTTTTTATTACCTGCTAAACCCCTGTGGGAAGAACAATAAAACAATTTCCTTTCGTTTCTTTAGTTCCTTCAGAGCTTCTTAGCTTAAAAATGGTGATTTATCAGAATGCCTACGACACTGCGGCAGGTCCCTTCTGTTCACACATTTTTTTTTTTAACTTCTTACTTTTCATTCTGTGTACTTTAACTTTTTCAAGTTCTCTACTACACAGTCCTAACATGAGACTCGAACTCATGATTGAAGACTTAGGCCACTCCTTGTCTTCCAGGAAGTTGATCAAACCCCCTCATCCACTAGTTAATAGTGGGCACCCTTGTTAAAAGAAACTAAAATTCCCTGATTTATACTTACCTGCAGGCTTGCTTTTCTTTTTTGAAATTTTTTCTGTTGGGGTCTCTGTCTGATTGACCTTTGTGGGTCCTTGACTGGTCTGTTTCGCTGGTGGGTTTACGGCACCTCCTCACCGGAAGATTCCTGAGACTGCAATTGAGTCCTTGTAGCCGGCTTAATGGATGTTCCGTTTGGGAAGGAGCCGATCCCACCAGGGCAGCCGTCACGGTAGTCCCATCTGGGGTGCCAGAATTGTTATGGAATGAAGTGACCAAGCAACATTCCTGGGTCAATCAGAGAGAGAGTTTATTTGCGCAAAGACTCGTAAGCCAGGTTCCAATCTTGGCTTAGAGTAAAGTCTCCATGCTTGTATGACACATTATATACTTTTCTAAACAAAGGATTCTGCTAACACAGCAACTTTTCCATATATGGTTAACATACATTTGTCATTTTTAATTGACATCTTTACTTATTAAAGTTTTACATTATCTTTATAAATCACTGGAGCATGAGTTCAAATTATCTTCTTGTTGAAGGACAAGTTTTAGCCCATATGGATGTCCATGACCTAACCACCTTTAGCCATCTGTCTTCTGACAAGTTAGGGATGCTCCTTTCTTCTGACAGGTCAGGGAGTTACTTAAAGTATCAAGGATACAGTTCATGCTGACATTGTATTTTCTCTAGCTGGCAGTATTTCCTGCCTTCAGAATATAGTTGCTTTTAGAGTGTCTTTTTAGAATATAGTGAATAAGTATCCAGTAATCATCCAAACGGTCCCCAATCTACATTACGCTGGATTAGTATCAGTGGTCTGTGGGATTTAAAATTATGAACTTGGTGGTCCCTGAGTTCCAAAAGGTTGAGGACCCCTGGACTAGGGCAAGACAGCAAAAGAGCTGTCATGGTACAGTGGTTAGAATGCAATACTGCAGGCTACTTCTGCTGACTGCTGGCTGCCAGCAGTTCAGCAGATTGAGTCTCACAGCCTTCCATCCTTCCAAAGTCGGTAAAATGAGGACTAGGTTGTGGGGACAATATGCTGACATTGTAAAACCACTTACAATGAATGAAACCACTCTTTCATTCTGTCTCTTTCTCTCTCTGTGGGCTGCAAAGCACTGTGAAGCAGTATATAAGTCTAAGTGCTATTGCTATTTTGGAGATGAAGCAAAAAGGGCCTTTGGCAAGTATGTAAATGTAACTATTTAAAGTGGTCATGCCTTTTCCTGGAATCATGTGAATGCCCTCCATAGAAACAGTATAATCTCTAGAAATGACATGTGTGGTTTGAATTCAGACAGATGATATATCCCCATTTTCATGTGTCAATATGAAATATATTGCCTTTCAAGTCTGAAGTGCTGCTCAGACTGTAAGGAATTTTATGGAAAACCTATGAAAAATGTCCTCTTTTCCTGTCTTCTCCTGCAATTGTTTTCAAGACGTTAGTTGACTTCTCTGCTGTATGAGCAATTTCCAAGGTTTTATTTTATTTTCAAGGAGTTCACTGGAGGCTAACGGTGCTTTAGAATAGCTGAATTTATTTGTAAATATATACAGTGGGGCAAAAAAGTATTTAGTCAGCCACCAATTGTGCAAGTTCTCCCACTTAAAAAGATGAGAGAGGCCTGTAATTGACATCATAGGTAGACCTCAACTATGAGAGACAAAATGAGAAAACAAATCCAGACAATCACATTGTCTAATTTGGAAAGAATTTATTTGCAAATTATGGTGGAAAATAAGTATTTGGTCACCTACAAACAAGCAAGATTCCTGGCTCTCACAGACCTGTAACTTCTTCTTTAAGAGGCTCCTCTGTCCTCCACTGTATTAATGGCACCTGTATTAATCTGTATTAATGGCACCTTTAATAATCTGTATTAATGGCACCTGTTTGAACTTGTTATCAGTATAAAAGACACCTGTCCACAACCTCAAACAGTCACACTCCAAATTCCACTATGGCGAAGACCAAAGAGCTGACAGCAGAAACAAAATTGTAGACCTGCACCAGGCTGGGAAGACTGAATCTGCAATAGGCAAGCAGCTTGGTGTGAAGAAATCAACTCTGGGAGTAATAATTAAAAAATGGAATTCATACAAAACCACTGATAATTTCCCTCGATCTGGAGCTCCACACAAGATCTCACCCCGTGGGGTCAAAATGATCACAAGAATGGTGAGCAAAAATCCCAGAACCACGTGGGGGGAGCTAGTGAATGACCTGCAGAGAGCTGGAACCAACTTAACAAAGGCTACCATCAGTAACACACTACCCCACCAGGGACTCAGATCCTGCAGTGCCAGATGTGTGCCTCTACTTAAGCCAGTACATGTCGGGGCCCATCTGATGTTTGCTAGAGAGCATTTGGATGATCCAGAAGAGGATTGGGAGAATGTCATATGGTCAGATGAAACCAAAGTAGAACTGTTTGGTAGAACAGTTCTCGTCGTGTTTGGAGGAGAGAGAATGTTGAGTTGCATCCAAAGAACACCATACCTACTGTGAAGCATGGGGGTGGCAATATCATGCTTTGGGGCTGTTTCTCTGCACAGGGACCAGGATGACTGCTCCGTGTATAGGAAAGAATGAATGGGGCCATGTATCGTGAGATTTTGAGTGCAAACCTCCTTCCATCAGCAAGGGCATTGAAGATGAAACGTGGCTGGGTCTTTCAGTGTGACAATGATCCCAAACACACCACCCAGGCAATGAAGGAGTGGCTTCGTAAGAAGCATTTCAAGATCCTGGAATGGCCTAGCCAGTCTCCAGATCTCAACCCCATAGAAAACCTTTGGAGGAAGTCGAAAGTCCGTGTTGCCTAGCAACAGCCTGAAAACATCACTGCTCTAGAGGAGCTCTGCATGGAGGAATAGGCCAACATACCAGCAACAGTGTGTGCCAACCTTGTGAAGACTTACAGACAACGTTTGACCTCTGTCATTGCCAACAAAGGATATATAACGAAGTATTGAGATGAACTTTTGATATTGACCAAATACTTATTTTCCACCATAATTTGCAAATAAATTCTTTCCAAATCAGACAGTGTGATTGTCTGGATTTGTTTTCTCATTTTGTCTCTCATAGCTGAGGTCTACCTATGATGTCAATTACAGGCCTCTCTCATCTTTTTAAGTAGAAGAACTTGCACAATTGGTGGCTGACTAAATACTTTTTTGCCCCAGTGTAGATTACACTACAGGGGCGGGTTCCACTTACCTTTACTACTGGTTTGCAATGGGAGTTTCTGCACATGAGCAGATCATCAGTGATGACATCGAGGTGGGTGGGCGGAGCCTCCTGCTGCCATTACTACCTGTCTGCAAGAACCAGACCGAACCGGGAGCAACCTACCACTGGTTACACATAGCTAGAGGCACAGCTTACCCCTCCAATAAATCCTCTGTTTTTTCTTCCTCCATCAGTACACAACCCTCTGAACTTGGATTTGTTGGACTTTTATTTAAAGAATATAATTTTGCCTTTATTAGAGAAAGAATTCTTATGAGGACCATGCAAAATCTTGAAAGAGATAATATGATATGGATGTAGCATTAAAACAGTCATGTTTCAGAAGCTGCTTCTTCCTGTCTTCACATCGGTGTGGATCTACACCCACCTGACTTTGCAGAGACAGCTGGGAGAAACTTCTAAAGAAGTCCTGCAAATTTTGGGGGGAAACCCCAGTGTTCTAATGATTCAAAAAGAGATGTTTCTTATGTGATTCCATGTGTTCTGAAGTACTTCTCTTAAAAGATTTGCTCAGCCTGATTTTCAGATCCTTCAACTCTTATAGACAACTCAAAAATCTGAAAATCTGCAGTTCAGATTAATGGGCACTCCAGGTCACAGAATTTGTAGGAAGGATTACTTTTCCTCGGAGTGAAGTAATGTTTCCAATTCTCTGGAATGGAATTGCTTGGCAGTCTTGTAAAAAAGGAGAAAAAAAGAGTGTATGAACAGGATACATATTGGCTCTTATGTGGATTAAAGGCTGGATGGCTGTCTGTCTTCTCAAAAATGCCTGAGAAAGGGATGAAGAAAACACTAGGTCTCTGGGAAAGCTATTATAATTCTACTAAGTAGCACCTGTTTAGTAGTTGAAGCAAACAGCTAGCAAAATAAAATGCCCTTGAAGTAAATTCTTGTACAGACATCAATCTCCTAATTTCCCTTTTTGCTGTACTTGGAGAATAGCTGAATCCAGTTCCTGAATTCCTTTTCTAGTTTACTGTTTATTCAATCTCCACAGAGCTGGGAGTTTGATTAAAGAAGAATGGCAGAGAATATACAAATTTCAGTGAGAATTCAGAGGATGAAGTGAGTCCTTTCACACATTGCTATCAGATCTGGGCTGCAAATCTGAATGACCACTAGAATATTGAAAGAGGGGATGCTAATTCTATTGCCATCTAGTGGTCATCCAGATTCTTGCATCCAGATCTGGTGGCCCTGATTTAATGGTTTACACATTAAACTATCCCATAAATTATGTCTTGCAAAACACAACAAGTAGGTGCACAAAATATCCTAAGCCAAAGGAAACATCTTGCATTTTTATCTATCTATTTATTTTATTGATTCATTAAATTTATATGGCCACCAATCTCTTGAAAAAATGACTCTGACAATGTGTTTGTGTGTGTATAAAACAAAAAAATATAATTACAATGAGAGGTTAAGAGAAGAGGGACTTCCAAAATATCAAAAGAGATGGAGCCAGCCTCACTTTGGGTGGGTTAGGGGGATGGGAAGGTGGTTGCTCCATAAGCACCTGAAGACAGGACAAGAAGTAATGGATGGAAGATCTATCAAAGAGAGATCCAATCTAGAATTAAGGAGATATCCAGTTTAATCAATGGCAAACATTTTAGGCAAACAGATTATTAGCTATACACAAGGAGTGTCATGATCAAATACTTAAACTCAAATCTTGGAACCCACCATGGAAACTTGGAGAGCAATTAGTCAGAGAAAACGTTGACATTGAGATAGCATGCTACCAGGAGTTGGGAACTTCTAACCCAGATCTAATTAATTCAGTGTCTGGTCCAGTACAATGCCCCTGCGGCTTTGATCTTTCAAGGAAAATCTGGACAGCACTCAACCGAAGGATCCAAGCTCTGTTAAAAGTATGTTGAAATGTATATTGGGAAAAATGGATCGTAAAAGTGCTGCATTAGAAAAGAAATATATAAAAATAATAGATTACACAATATTTGCATAATAGATATACATTTTTTCAAACTTCACGAATGAAGGTGAATTTACATGTCCCATGATAATGTTTCAGGACCCAATCTGGGTCAGTCACTGGGACTAGAGGTTTTAGTTTAGTTTAGTTTAGTTTTATTGCATTTATATACCGCCCTTCTCCCTGAGGGATTTTGTCTTCCAAGCTTTCAGACTTGTGCTGGAGCCCATCTTCAGGGAACTTCTCTCTAGCAGAGTATGTGCTATTCTCTGGATGGTAATTATAGTGCCTATTGTAAGTAGCTTTTTAGATGTTGTTTGGGATATGTTGATGACTAGCTTTTAAGTTATTAGCTTAAAGCCCTTGCCTTCTAAGTACTTGATAGGCTGGTGGTAAATCAGAATTTCTTTTGACTGACAAGGGGCCTGTTTCCCAGGCTTCAATCATTTCACTGGCTATTTTTGTGTCTGCTCATCCAACAATCTTAGTAGCTGAAAATTGATTTTTAATGTGTTTTTTGAATCTTCATTTATGAAATGTATGAACAGTTTTAATAATAATGTAAAATGCAAGATTTATAAAGTAAAGCTAAAAATGGATCTCATATTTTTTATCAGTAGAATAAGAAATTAAGTTAAAATTTAACAGATTTGCTAATTTCTAGTTTCTTGGGGTGATTTGTTGTGAAGTTGGACTGAGCCATAGTGGTGCAGTGGTTAGAATGCAGTACTGCAGGCTGCTACTTCTGCTGCCTGCCAGCTGCCTGCAATTTGGCAGTTTGAATCTCACCAGGCTCAGGATTGACTCAGAATTCCATCCTTCCAATATTGGTAAAATGAAGACCCAGATTGTTGGGGGCAATATGTTGACCCTGTAAACCGCTTAGAGAGGGCTGTAAAGCACTGTGAAGCAGTACCTAAATCTAAGTGCTCGGTTTCTTGCTATTATATTGCCACTACTGTGGAAAAGTTCCTCCGTCTAGGGAAAAGTCCTATGAGCATTACCAAGCACAGGGAACTGAGCCCCCTTCAATCAGCATGGCTAAACTCTTGGCATTGCATTTGCTCCCAGATTCCTTCTGGCATCCATAGCTCTATCATCCTCTATTTGCTCCCAGATGGATGTGTACTTACATCTAATGACAGCCTAGATGAGTTAGACTCATTACTTTCTTTACTGCATATAGTCATCATTAATGCATGTTCATCTCTGTTTTTTTTCCTTATCATAAATATATGGTTACCAGTTTGTGAATACTTAAACAAGGAATTACATTCTGGTGAGAGAGAAATTCCCTGAGGATTGGCTCCAGCAAGAGTCCAAAAACTTGGATGAGTAAACCTCTGGTCCCGACCCAGATTGGAAGGAATTATGTATAATGATGCTGCCACCGTTCATGCTGTATTCAAAGCACAACCTCTTCCTTGCAAAATGCATATATACAGTAATACATAAATCTGTCTGTGTATGCAACAATATTATGGTATTTGTTAACAGGTGAACCCAGTGCTTTGCCTCACAGATTCTACTAATGGATTGTAAATGTGTTTTACCTAAATATAGATTGCACTTATATTAAGTGTAATACATATTTTTCTGGGCAAGGTAGATTATCCTAAAACACATTCTGATAGAAGTTTATTTTTCCTTGTTCACTGTCTTGCTTCTGAGTGCATGGGATAATGAATGCCCACTTCTAGATTCCTAGTCCCTCAGCCACATCATCTCATGATAAAAATAAATAAATTAATCATGATATTAAATCCAGAGGAAATCTCATACCCTTAAATGGATTTAACAAGATGTTTTCAAAATAGCTTCCCTCTTTGAAAGGCAATTTATCCAAATTTATCCATGGCTGTTTGCAACTTGAACTCACTGTCAGGGTTCTAAATAATAGACCCATACTAAGCAAAACTCCGAGGCAGATGAATTCCTCAAAGAATAGCTTTATTGGCACGAATCTGGTGAAAACTGACTGCAGGTTCCTGTGGTTTTCACCAAATTAAAAGTAAAAGTTTTTCCCTCAACCCCAATCAGTCACATGGTCCAATCAAGGCGCTGTCTGTGATGGCCTGGTGACGTCACTCCACCTTCCTCCAGCCAGGTGTGAGAACGTCCTTGGTTCCCAAGAGAAATTATTTTATTTTGACTACAAAACCCCAGCTATCTCTAATCCCCCCTCCCTATCCCTCAGTTCCAGTGTGGCATCACTTAAGCTCCAAGATGGCTTCTGCCAGGCCAGCTTCAAGGTTAACACTCACACTTGTAGATTCTTAATCATCCAGGTAGAATTGTCTGGAAGTTGAGTCATGTCAACTGAACTTCTTCCTTTTTGGGATAAGCAGCGAAGCTTTTCAAACCAAGAAAGAAAAGAAAAGAAATACAGTTGCCATGACTCAACTTTCAGACATACAGATAGTCCTTGTTTAGTGCCCACCTCATTTAGTGATCCTTCACACTTACAATAGTGATGGAAAAATAACTTTGTGACCATCCCTTGCATTTAATTTCTTTGCAGGTCTGTAAAGCAAAGGAAACTTGAAGTAATATTGCAAAACCATGATGTTTCACGTAGTAACCATTTTGCTTAACTGAGTTTCCAGTCCAAATTGTGGTCGCTAAAAGAGGACCACCTGTACAAACTCTTCTTTCATAAAGCTGGTAATGTGAAATTCAGTTATGGGCTATACTATATTGGCAGTTTATGATTCATTCCATCTAACAATTCATCTGTGTGGTTTTCCCTGTTCGAGAATACTTTGAATCCAATGGCAATAATCACAGAAGTACAAAACAAAACCCTGAAGGATAAGAGTCTTCAATATAGTCACAAAATTACATGGTTTTTAATGACTGGATTGTTGCTTCTATGATTATAGACACCAGTGCTTCTGGATACCTTTATGATCACTAAAGACTCTTATTGTACATAGCCCAAAAGCCTAACTTGTTTATTTCTTTAAGTTCATCAATAGCATTGTACGTACTTTTTACATAAGTACTCAGCTTCAAATCCAGGTGTCCTATAAGCAACGTATATGATAAAAAATATCAAATATTCAATGCCTTGACTCCTGGAAGAAAGGTAGGACATAAATCTACACTTACTGATAATTTGCTGTAGAAGGCATCAGATTTTTCCTTTAATGAGCATCCTTCCCTTAAATTCATGATTCTTAACCAGCAATATTTTTTTATTGAATTAGCAGCATCAAGTGACTGCTTGGATGCAAAATAAAACTAAACTCGGAAGCCACAGATCACAGGTTTCCTTTGACGAGTTCAGTTTTATTGTCAGATATGATGTTGTTAGTCAGATTTTTTTAATTCCCTCCCTACATAGCTATATGTATACCCATTATGAAATAGTACATTGGCAAATAGGCCTCAATCATACCCAGCAATTTACAGTTTAGCAACTGAGGCACAGGTCTATAGTGGGGGAGGGAGTTAGTTGGGGAGGAAAATTGAAAACAGCATAAAATATGCACATGCTAATGCAAATTCATAAATAATTGCTACAATTTGAATAATAGAAAAGCAATATATCTTGCCAGAGTAATATGGATACTTAAGAAGAAGCTACATGAGAAATGCAATCATCTGTATATTTTGCCTCATTCAGTCTTTGGTTACTGGAGGATGAAATTTTTAAGAGGGAAATGATGGGAAAAAGGACTGAACGTGCCTAATTTTCCTCCCTGTCCCCCCACCTTTTTCCCCTTCTACCAATTTTTTTAAAAATAATATGGAGTAACAGATACCATCTCTAGTACTTATAAAATAGTTTGTAGAATGGTTTTGTGGATACAAGCAGAGAGGAAATGGTTAAATATTCTGTTTCCAACCTGACCCTTCTCCATGGCCTAGAATTTTTCAAAAACTGTGGGAAAGCTTTGTGTGATTATCGTCTTATGGGTAGGTTGGTTTTTAGTCAAAAAAAACAGATAAGCAGGCCATGTAGAGTTCCTGGGCAAGGTATTGTGGTTTCTAGAGAAAAAGCATCAGAGTTTGTCCTGTTCCTTAAAACATGTGGCAATATGAATGTGGCAATTTGAATGGAAGCACCAAGGCTTAAATGTTCTGTTCCTACAGAAGAATTGTGGATTCATCCAAGAGAGGGCAATACTACACAAAGCTTCCTCCTGTATTCCCATTCATATGCGCTAAACAATAGATCTATAGTGCACCTCCCTCTTCTATTTTATTTTTGGACACTGACTTTGGCCTTTTGGCTGTAAAGTTTGGGATCCAGACACAAAGGAGTTTTTTGCTTCCAGAATCCTTTCTTTCTGCCTTCGTTATTCTCCTTTGACAGCCTGACAGATCTATTCTATGTATTCAGGTACGTAGTGAGTAAAACAGGTAGGCAGAAATGTTTACTTTTTTTATTGTTGTGATGTTTGTAAAATAAATGGCTTTCTGTTTGACTACCAGATTTAGTATTTTATTCATAGACATTTTACCAAGATCTAACTATGACAGAAAGCAGTATAAACAAATGCATAAATCATAATCATATGATAATTCCTCCTTTCTTACCTCTCCCATGGATACCTGCGGTGGTCTGCATAAGTTCACCAAGGCTGAGTTTAATGCCTAGTGGTTCAGTAACTTTTGTCTTTACGTATCTTTACATATCACTTTACATATCGTAATATTTTTATTTTTACAGTAAAAATTCTTGTATTTTTACTGTGTTTCTTGAATAATTTTGTGTGGGACATCCTACTTCAGTGTTGGCAAACCTTTTTGACACCGAGTGCCAAAATGGGAGTGCATGTGTGTCAGGGGTGGGTTCTACTTATCTTTACTACCGGTTCACAATTGGGCCATGCACATGCGCTCGCTTTGCTCTTGCACGCTCTTCTGCGCAAGTGCAGAAGCTTCTGCACATGTGCAGAAGCATTTTCATGACATCATGGTCAGTGGGCAGAGCCTCCCACTGGTTTTACTACTGATTCTATAGAACCAGTGCAAACAGGGGGCAACTGATGTGAGTGCAGGGGAGTGCCGGAAACTGGAAGAGCAGCTCTCTGGCATGCACACACGGGAGCACCAGAAACCAGAAGAGCAGTTCCTAGCACTCATGTGTGTACCGGGAAGCTGAGTTTTTGGTTTCCGGCATGCACACGTTCACCGGTCACTGATCTTCCAGTTTCTGGCATGCATGCTCATGCACACCGGAAACTGTCAGCTTCCCGGCGTGTGAATGTATGCCAGGGAGCTGCTCTTACAGTTTCCGGTGCTCCCGTGCATGTGTGTGCCAGAACCTGGAAGAGCAATGGGCGACGGCTGCTATGCCCGGAGAGATGGCTCTGTGTTCCACTTCCGGTACGCGTGCCATAGGTTCACCATCACTGTCCTACTTTATCTTGACTGCACTGCAAAGATCTATTTTCTCAGTAAATAAAAACAAAAATCCTTGACTTTTATCTGGTAAGTATAAGAGGACATAACCTCATTTTAAAATTGTGCTTTGTTAATATTCTTTTTCATGTGCTTGTGCCCACCCCTCCTTTCCCTTCTGTCAGAGGTTCTGTATTTTTAACAACTGCACAACAAATCAAACTGCTGCTGCTAGAGATGCAGACTGACCAATTTTCTTCTAGCATGCATATCAAAAGTATTGCTCCTCCCTCCCTTCCTCCCTCACTCACTCCTTCCCACCCTTCCTCCCTCCCTCCCAACAATTTGGCAGGCTAATTCAATGCTTTGCCTAAAACTTAAAAAAAGAAAGAAAACTCTATCTAAACCAAGTGTAAGGGAAGTTTTCCATCCAGTGCAGAGGAAGTTCCTGAGAGCTAATAGCAAAAGATAGTTTGCCGCTGCTACCTGGTTGCCCTCCCCCACCAGAATGTGTAGACAATTATTTCAAGGCATGAAATATTAGGGTTTCTTGTTCTTACTTGAGGGTGAAATCTTTCTACCTCACGTGCGCGGAAAAATGATAAAACAATAACCCAGTCATTTACTAGGTACAGAAGAAAAGTAAAACCATGGTTGAAAAACCACCACATTTCTGCCAGGTTTCAAACTTTTCAAAGGATGCAAAATAATTCTTGTTTTAAGATGTTTATATGCCTGCATGTATGGACATTTTGATAAGCTAACCTTGCATATGTGTTTCTGTGTATGTATGTATGTAATACACATAAAGCATATATTTTCAGGAAGAAAATATACCCACAGGAGAAAAAGGTGATTGGCAGTTGCTTTTCTGGAGGAGAAAGAGATGGGAGAACACAGCAGGAGATCTCTCCAATAGGGGGACATAAAAGCCTGCAGTTGAGAATGAATATCATGCAATTTGTTGCCAAAGTTTCTCTGTCCAGATAGGATTTTGTAAACCAGCATATAATCATGCTGGCACGAGCATAGAATAGAAGCAATGTAACTACCACTTAAGTATAGATATGCTCATAACCTGGAATTTACTTGCAAACAAATATCTTTATTCAGAAACACTCCATAAAAAATAAAGGTCTTGATTTCACATGTCTTCAGTGCATCTAGATTCAAATTGTGATGGAAACATGGTCAGCCTCTCGTCTTTTCCACCGTGAGGTTAGTTGTTCTACCATGAGCACTCACTTGTTCATTGCCTTAAATACGGTTTTTACTGACTGAAGACATGTAAATAGAAAAGTTAGTTGAAGCACAGTCCAAAGTACCTAAGTGTCCAAAAAATAAGAAAAGGATAGAAATTGTATCCTCATATCCAAAAGAGATTAGCATCTAGCTCTTTATGTGAAGTGACTAGCACAAAAAAAAACTATTTGAAAACTCACATCTGGTATTCAGCATTTGCTGAAATTCATTTGTAATGGCTTCTTATTTTTCTACAATACCATTTATTTCTCAGAATTTCTTGTCTGACTATTGAATTATTGAACTATTTCTAGTCCAGGTAGCTGAGTAAAAACTGGATAGTAATGAGCCTGAATTATTGGCTTACCTATAAGGGTCAAATGAAATACATACTGCATGAAGGCAAGGCAACTCTGAGCATATTATATTGGCAGGTGAGTATATAACTAGTCTCCTCAAGTGTACATGGAATACATGTACATCAACAGTGTATGTGAATTTTGTTCTTCATATTTGTTTATATTTTTCTCAGGTTTAACAAATTCCATTTGGAACTGTGGAGAGGGCCAGCTTTTAGGTTGTTGCCAGTTCCTAAGCAAGAAACCACCTTTAACAGACAGAAATTCAATGTATTAAGTTTCCCCAGTACGGAACACAATTATAAGAGATGTTCTTCTGACTGTATTTCGCTTTGTCCCATATTTGTTAAAAGCCCAAACGTTGTGCTTCACAAATTGGTGAAGACATCCGACTTTCATCCCTCCAGGCTTTCTGCTGTGTTGTTCAATGCTGTTGAATGAATACAAGGCTTAGATGTGTTATTGTCTGGAAACACAGAAAGGAAACCATTTTGTTTTGTCCACTACAATTAAGATTCATACCTTTTTCTATACAGAAAATAATTTCCACGATTTGGTACTTGTGATCAGATAGGCACATTCTAAGAGGCTGTTCAGAAACCGAGTTGCATAATTTCAAGCTTTGCTAAGTTACTGCTATCCCATCACTTCCTTTGCCTCAGAAGCCTTTTGATAGAATTTTTTTTTTACTGCATATGGAATGATTCACTCTGCTCGTCATCAGCCCTCCACTAATGAAACCCAGCTAACATCAGGAACACTGTTGTTTTATTTGGGAATGGAGGCAGGGCCACTATTAGAAGCATGTGGTTGGATTCTCCTCTTCTGAACACTGAAAGAAAGAAAAAAGATTAGAACAGTGTTATGCTGATGTGTAAACCCTGGGTCTCTTTGGCTCCCCAGGTTCTCTAGAGATGGAAAGAAAAATACTGAATAGCTAGCACAGAATGCCAGTGTTTCATTAGACTATCCAGCCTAAGTAGTTATATTTCTGTTATTCTCATTGCTGGCTTATTATAAGCAGGAGAGGGAACAAAGGGTGTGTATTTCTGTGCTTTAATGGAATCGATGGTTTCCATCAGTGCTTCCCAAACATTTGCCTTCCTTACCCAAAACTGCTTATCAAAAAATATTTTTTAACCTAATGGAGGGAAAACACTTTAAGTCAATTTAAATGTCTCTGTTGTGATTAGGTAATGGCTTAGCATGTTTCCCAAAGAAAAAACCACTTTTATCCAATTTGGGGTAATTTATCCATGTTTGGTAAGCACCAGTTTGCATGGTCTCATATTGTGTATTCAAACAACAAAGCAGAGTCCTTGGATTGTAGGACAAGTTGCATTTTATAGGTTTTTCTTGCTTGAGCTCTTCTTAATTGGATTGGCTCCAAGAAACTGAATTAGCTCAGTTTAGGAACAATGTATACAATTACAGCAAATGGGAGACATTAAGAGAACATAAAGTTAAATGAAAATCCACAGTGACTGCTTTTTCTCAGCACTATTCCCATAGCGTGGGTATCCATGGGAGGAAGTAAGGAAAACAGATGATAAAACTATTATCATGAGGTTGTGTTGCAAGCTCTACCTCAAATGAACATGCATTACACAATTATGTAAGAGGCACAACTTGCATCACAATCTCATGGCACTTATTTTTTCCGTAGAGTCCTTGGTGCTCATTGAGCTTAGTCAATGGAATGGAATGGAATGGAATGGAATAGAATATAGAATAACAGAGTTGGATGGGATCCTTGGAGATCTTTTGGTCCAACTCGCTGCTCAGGCAGGAAACCCTATGCCAATTTAGACAAATGGTGGTCCAATTTGCTTGCAGACAAAACCTTGCACTGAAGATGTTAGCTAGTTAGCAGACTAGGTAACTTCTTCAGTGCAAGGATGCTCAATGCAAGCAAAAAACCAAGCTCAGGAAGCACAAAGAACTCCACAGTTCAATCCTAAATTACAAACATTCTGTATTGGTATTTGTTTTTCATTTCAACAAAACCATTGGATGGCCTATATTTTTAAGAACCAGAGATAAAAATTAACAAAAACTAAAAAAGGCTGAAGAAAGAAAAAGATTAAAAATTGAAACAGAAAGCAGAACCAAAAGTGCAATTTAAATACAAAGAAATGACTTCTGACTTTTTTCCCCAATAGATAAAACTATAAATTTACATTAAACTGTTACTACAAGTATCCAACATAACTTTAATTTTTTCTATTATCAACCATTTTTCCCAAAATCCATGTCATAATTCTTATTTTTGTCTGTTTTATGCAAAAAGTCCAAAAGTAGCATTCAATCACTATTAAAATTAATGTCTTCTCACTAATCAAAGTGGTCAATTTTGCCATCTCAGTTAGCTCCATCAACTTTACTATCCATTCTTCTTCTGTCATTGTGTCTTACTGCTATTGTCATATGTAGAAACAAAGTTCCATAGGTTTTTTCCAATTGGTTATCTATCAGTCCCAAAAGAAATATCTGTTCTCAATTGTATATTTATCTTTAAGATCTTCTGAATTAATACATTATTTGAAACAAAAAATTGGAGTTTTTTACATGACTAACAAATATGATAAACAGCCTTAAACAAAACAATTAGATCCTGAAGTAATCTTTGCCCAGAAACCTATTATGCCTGACTCTGGCTTTTTAAAAGAAGTGCAATTATATAGGCAGAGTTGGAAAGCCAGAAAATCTGAAAGCTAAGGACTTGTGCTGAATTCAGCTGCATCCATTAATTTCCCCCTTATCCCAGCCCAACTCTTAAGATTCAGAATTATAAGAAACCTCCAGTGGTGTTATCAGAATCTTAGATTAAGTTCTAGATAACCTTTCCATAGTAACTTCAATTAGGAATTCATTTGTAAGGTTACAACCGATCAAACATGTAATCAGTGCTCCATCTGTGCACTGTTGCTATGTATGGAATTACTTTACTTGCCTTTAAGTGTGAAAGAAGATCAATAATCATTCTTTCCATTTTGAGATATTTTCATTCATGTTTGAGGCTTGGCCAAACTCTCCATTATCTTGGAACAATTTCAGCTGTGTTAAAAATGCTTCTTATTTTAGAAGATTTTTAGCAATGAAAAGTTAATGAAAAGTATCTCATAACTTACCTTGACATATTTTCTACTTTTCCTCCGCTGATTCTATTTGTTTTTAGTGGCTTGGCTTCATCATACCATTTACTATGTGATCTGTCATTAGCTGCACTGGTCCTTGCTGTTAATTCAGGACAGAGAAATAAATAGTAACCTATTTCAGGAGAGAAATTTCATAAGTATCTAGGAAAAACAAGTTACTGTGTTAGTTACTGTGTTATATTAAGGTGCTCAGAACAGCATACGTGGTAAGCCTATGTAAATTAATTCAATTTGAATGAAAGATTAAAAGAGGGCATAATTCAGTTGAATTCTGTAAGTTTAAGGGAAAATCATCTGCTTTTGAGATTCACTTTAAAAAAAAAGCATTCACAGGCTATATTGGGGAAGCATCAAAATACCTTCAACAGCTTCATTTTTTGGCAGAATGGAATGACAATAGGAGGAATGTCAGATCCTTTCAAGGACATCTGTTCTGCCAGCATTCAACAGAATTATCTTCAAGGTTTCATCAGAATAAACTTTTGAACTATTACCGCAAACTCTTCTAAGATAGAAACAGAAGGAAGGAGGAATGGAGACCATTATACGAATTATCCAATGAAAAGTTTAAATGGTGCTGAACTGATGTGGAAAATAAAATTTCAGTAATTGCTTTAAAAACTCTTGAGTTTTCTTCATGCTTCTTTGAAAGACCCAACTCAGAATGATACTGAAAAATGTTCATTTTGGCCATTCTTTTAGAGTGATGTCTTTTGCTGCCTCTAATCACTGTTTTAAAATGTGAGAAGATGGTTGGCATGGCTGTTTAGTGAATTTGGCCCATAGGGAGGATTCTGTCATCGCTGGCAAGATTTCAAGTAAAATAGGAAAACATGTGTCTCATTGCTATCTCTTCTGGAGGGCTATCTCAGTTGTTCAATGGAAAGTGGGTGTTTTTGATAAAGGTCTAGACCTTAGTCTCCTCCTTTCTGCAATTCTCAAACTTTCTTTCAAAACTATATACTTCCACAAGCCCACTAAATAAACTTGCAGAAGCTATGCTGACAAGAGATCATGCCAGTTGTTCACCACGTTTTGTATAGGTGCTGGGTTTAACAAAGTTCTGCTCTCCCACTTTCCATGATATCAGCAGAATGTGTTTCTTTCTAAACCTGACACCACTCTGAAATGTCTCCTGAAAGTTGGGCTTGTGGGAGAGCCAGGAGAAGAAGGCCCAGAGAACAGAAGAGAGGGTCTCACAACTTAAAGAGGTCTATAGTTGCTGGGCTGATTCTGTCTGTATAAGTTGTTTGCGTAGTAACCTTGCATACAACTTGAAAATGCCACTGGTTGTCTTAAAAGGAAAACATACTTTAACAGTATAACTGAGAGCTCACATAAACTGAGGATGTTGTCAAAGGAATTCCTTAGGGACAAGATAAAGAAAAGATGTTGCCAGGAAATGGTCATTCCCTGGATAAGTCAAAATTGTGGGTTGTTGGCAAAAATCTAGGCTGCCTCAATGCGATAAAATGCCACATAGTTAGAGGGTGGCCCAGAGAAAATGGCATTTGTTGCTCTTTTACCTCCTGTTCTTAGAAACAATTAAAAATGAGCCTATATACTTAGGCATTCTTATCAAGTATCAGTATTATCAATCACTAGTAAATATGATCAATAGTTTACTAATAATACTTAGCAAATAATACTAAAATTACTACTACTAAATTATTTCTAGTCTATTATTAATAAATTAGTACTATTACAAGTAAACTACTATTACTCCTACTAATACTTCATAAAATTAAATATTTATTTAATTAAAACATTTATATAGATATATATCTTGTATCAAATTCTGGGCTGCTTCCAATCAACAAGTAAAACAACATCAATAATAAAACATCAATACATATATTTATTATAACATTAAAAACCTGGCACTAAAATTAAGTTTCCAACCTATGCAAGCAACATTGACTTTCTGGGGAAGTTGGCAGAGAAAATTATAAATCCTGACCACATGATCGTGGGCCCTTGACAACTGATTATAAGTGTGAACAAATTTACCAAACACCCAGATTGCTATGATATGACCATGGGAGTGGTAATGGTGCAACAACAAACCGGCTGTAAGCACGCTTTTGATGGCTATCATAATTCCAGATCATTGTTATCAAATAGAGATAAGTTGAGAACTACCTTTGTTGTAAAGTTTGATTCTTTGAAAATCTTGTGAGATTGTTCTACTTTCCAGAGTAGGGGAAGTAACACAAAATGTGTGATGGGTATATACAATGAAACCCTTCAGTTTCTATCAAAGTCAGAAAACCCACTTTACCACTCTATTCCACACAGCTTTTTGTATAGATAGAAGCGAAATTGCAATATTGTATGCTGTCTGTAGCAACTTCATAATCAATATATATCTGTCTGTAGCGTCTTCATGAGCAATATTGTATGCTGTTTGGAACAATCTCATAATTAGGAGAAAATCTGTAGGACCTGCCATGTGCCTTGCTGATTCAGTTCGTCTCTGATTCAATTTATTCAATTGAAGCAGATTGTCCACTGTAATTCACAAAGCTGTTTCAGTGAGGTGATTTGATCAAAGTCTGGACTTTCCTGAAATAAGGCATCATCTTACATTTCTCCCTTCCATCATATCTCTATAAAGCTGGAAGGAAGCAGTTGGATCAAGTAAATTTAATTTGCCTCATGACTAAATGAAGTTAGATTCGGAATCACATCCTCTAACCATTATACTATCGTGACTTCCTATTGCCACCAATGATACTGAATTATGTGTGTATGTATGTATGTACCGGTATGTATGTATGTATGTGTGTAGTACTGTATGTATGTATGTATGTAGGTAGGTAGGTAGGTAGGTAGTATAGTCACAAATCTCAAACCAATAATTCTGGGTAACTATACAAACTAATTTTATAACAATTTTAAAATGATTTTAAATACCACTAATGCATAACCAACACATTTTAGAAATATTTCTACTCATATTCATATACAAACTCACATAAATCTTCAAAACCAAAATTGGTAGATAATACTTTATGGGTTGGGATGGGGCTTTCATTCTAAAATATTAATTAAATTATGCTGATGACAATTTCTTTCTGGAAAAAACCAATTAATAAAATTATTGCTTGTGTCTTTTAAAGTACAAAATGAATCAGACAAATGTCAGGATAAAATTTGATAGCACCTAGATAAAGGTATCTTCAGGGTTAACCCTGGCCCCTATGAATGTTGGCAAGTATCTTTTGTTTTCTGTATATTATTTAATGGCTCTCAACAGGAACATATTAAGAATGGAGCTTTGATTCTCTAAATCACAGTTTTCTTTACAGATGAAGAAGGTACAGGATCAGTTAGAAAGTTTATAATGATGCCTAGTTGCTTTGCATTGGAGATCTGTGAGGTTCAAAAATTTTATGTTATAAGCTGTCTCTTTAATTACTTGAAATAGATATACCTGTACTATAGCTGCCTGTAGTAATACTTTTCATGAAAGTCTTCCTTATCCAGTTCATTGAAGTCTTTTCGGTTTACTCCCTGATACCTTCTTATCTGCAAATTTTTGAAGAAAAAAATTAAGAATCTTACTATTCTACTTAGATTCAGTCCAAACTGCTGTAGTTGCTCTTAACTAAATACAACATGGAGGAGATACACTCTGTGTGCAAAAGAAAGGAGCTGGCCATAGCTTTTCTTTTTAGAAAATGATGGATTTTACACTACTGTTCAATCTTCTCCACTGTGGGGAGTTACATTTTTTCAATTTAAAATATAAATATGCAGTAGGCACATAAAGCAGATTATGCAGTTTTACAAATCTTTGGATCTTTGTCTTTTTTGTGTCTTTGAGTGATAACTTTTTCTTTCTTTTTGGGAAAAGCAGGAAATTGGTTCCTTTATGTCTGAATAATAATACTTAGTAATATTCCTTCATACAAAGCAGCTTTTCCATACAAAAATTGGTGATCAGGAAGAAGCACGAATACAGCTGCACTATATTTACCTGGAACCAACAAAATATGAATAAATCCTATATCCCTTTCCAAGTTAAGTACAGGAAACTTGTGCTATAAAATGTTCCACAACTAACCACCTATTTACTGTAATAATGCTTAAAAGAAATGCACATTCTAATTCTTTCATAGGCAAATGTCAGAAAAAGCAAAATATGCAGAAAACATCATTCATATTTATACAGACAATATCCTCTTTATAATGGGTTCTTGATAATAATGCTACTGTTTACCATATGTTAGGAATGGGAGCTGTTATCACCTAAACTGTGGTTTTATAAAAATTAATAACAAGAAAAGAGGAAGGGCAGAAGACTGCAGCTAATTCTTTGGAAATAAGTAGACAATTGATACCAAATGTGCAAGCTTGACCCCTGGTGGTTACTACAAATAGTTATGAAGCTCCAGTTGTGAAGAAAAAGGAGAGGAAATCCCTCATTTTAACTATGAAGGTAGAACAAAACAAAGTTGTGACAAGGCCAACTTATGCAACCAGTAAAGTTAAATACTCGAAAAGCATGATTACTCTTAAGAAAAGTTTTAGAAAGTCAAATTAAAGACATGCCCAATCCAACCCAATACTTGTCATTCCTAGGAAGTTCACAAGAAGGATTTAATGGCTTTTGCTAGAATCGAAGATATAATTCCTTGACTATGAAGTTATCAAGTCCTGCAATACTGTAAAGGTGCTTGTTCTTGAATAGACCGTGTAAATTGGTGCCTTTTTCCAAAAGTTAAGACGGTAATTATATGTGCTTAGCAAAATCAGAAATGACGTGTCTGTAAATGTTGGCAGACATTTTTAACATTTCTAGGTGCCTGCTGTCCATTCTCTAGAGATCCAGTAAACCTGTTCTGCCCCAGCTTCGGATTCCCAGAGAATTTGACACACACCAAGCTTGCAAACACTGTTTAATTCCAAATAAACCCCTTTCAAGAATGCAGGCTTCCCATGCAAAGGGTCCTTATCAAAGGAACAAAGTGTGACAAAGGTTGGCAATCAGCCCAGAAAACCAGATATGAGAAGTCGCTCGCTCTCCAAGATGCTCTGTAGTAATGAGAAGTTGTTTCTAGCAAGAAAGCACTAGCTGTGTGGGATTTAAATAGGCTAAGGGAGTGGCCAATTATCCTCAAGCCCTACTCTCGAGTAGACCTCCTCCTCCTGAGTAGCCATTCCTGCCTTTTGGCAGCCCTGCGTGCCCAAGCATTGAGGAGAGGCTCCTCCACTTCGCTCTCTCCACTGGAAGGAGCCTCTGGAGGTTCTGAAGGCCCTGGCTGAGTCTCTGCCTCTGGCATCACATCCTCTTCAGCCTCCTCGCTGTCCGACATGAGCACCGACTATGCAGGCTGCTGGCACAACAGCCAGCCTCCTTGTCGTCGGGATCAGCCACGATCCGCACAGGTCACTGGTGGGCCACAACAAAACCAAATAATCTAAACAGGAAGTTCAAACACACGCATTTCCAAACTAGCATAAAGTCAGTGTGTTGCTTAGGTGCTCTAACACATTTCTAATGTGAGTAGAATGTAAAGAAGGATCCTCTAAAGCAGAGTTCCCCAACCTTTCTGGCTTTGCGGCCTGGCCAGAGGTGGGGGAAGCGCAGATGGTTTTGTGCGAGTGGCAGGCAAGTGTACCAGCCATTCATGAGAATGGAGTGCCTACACGCAAGCTCACCTGCTGCTCACACAAATGGGATGCACACATGCACACTCGCTTGCCATTTCTGTGGCCTGGTTCCGAACAGCTCAAAGTTCAGTAGTGAACCATGGCCCAGGGGTTGGAGACCCCTGCTCTAAAGAAATTAAAAATGTCATGCAGGCAAACTACTGTACCATATATTCTTTAGAATATATAAGAATATCCTTCATTTATAAACAATCTAAGGATTAAAATTCAGTGGGAGGTGTACTCTATAATAAAATATGAAAGGAAAGCAACACTGCCTAGCCCCGTGGTGAAATCCAATTTTTTTTACTACCAATTCTGTGGGCTTGGCTTGGTGGGTGTGGTGTCACTTGGTGGGCTTGGCAGGGGAAGGATACTGAAAAATCCCCATTCCCTCCCCTCTCTGGGGCCAGCCAGAGGTGGTATTTGCCAGTTTTCCGAACTACTCAAAATTTCTGCTACTGGTTCTTCAGAACCTGTCAGAACCTGCTGGATTTCACCCCCATTTTTTTAGTACAGTGAAGCTCAACCACGCACTTCACAACAATCTACTTTCCTTCCAACGTAAAGACGGTAGGAGTGGCTGTGTGGATCCTAAATGTCTATAGGAAGACTAACGGAGTCTATTGTAAGAGTATTCTCCATATTCTGAATCAGAATCAGAATAGAGCAGGAAAGGACCTTGGAGGTCTTTTAATCCAGCCCCGTGCTCGAGCAGGAGATCCTATACCATTTCAGACAAGTGAGTGTCCAGTCTCTTCTTAAAAACCTCCAGTGATGAAACATCCACAACGTCTGAAGGCAAGCTATTCCGCTGGTTAATTCTCTTCATTGTTAGAAAGTTTCTCCTCAATTCCAGTTTGCTTCTCTCCTTGTTCCCATCCATTGTTTCTTGTTCTGCCTTCTAGTGCTTTGGAAAATAAAGTGACCTCCTCCTCTTTGTGCCAGCCTCTCAAATACTGGCATATTGCTATCATGTCCTCCCTAGTTCTTCTTTTCTCTAGATTAGCCAAACCCAAATCCTGAAACAGTTTTTTTTTATTTGATTTATATGCTGCCCATCTCCGAAGACTCAGGGCGGCTTACAATGTGTTAAGCAATAGCCTTCATACTTTTGTATATTATACAAAGTCAGCTTATTGCCCCCACCAACTGGGTCCTCGATTTACCTACCTTAGAAAGGATGGAAGGCTGAGTCAACCTTGAGCCTGGCGAGATTCAAACATGAGTAATTGCAGACAGCTGGATGTTTAATTAGGGTGCTTTGTCTGAAGAGCTATCCAGGCTCTTCATAATTCTTTTCCAGAAAACATTCATAAATTTACCAAAATTACATAATTATACCTGATATTTTGGTTTGTAGTTCCCTTTATTATTTAAACATGAAGGGAGCCACAGTTAACAATGCAATAACATATTTTTTCAATTGTTATTAAAAAAAATAATTAGCAGGGGTTTGGCATCCTAGATCCAAATCCCTTACTGTGAGAAAATACAAATAAACACATCCGGAGGCTATTATAGTGCATTGCTTAATGTTGTGCATACAAATTTATACACCTCTATAAAAAAAATTTCTTGATAGGTCTAGAATGTTGAAATTCATTGGGAGCCAAGCTTTACTGACCCAAATTTTATGTAATAGCTTAGAGATCAGATTGACACTAGTTTTGGTGGTTCAACCTCCCACCCAAAAAAACCCCAACCCTGTCAAGATGGAGTTGTTTTCTATGACTTTTGAGCAGTGGTGGAATTAATTTTTTTTTACTACCGGTATTGTGGGCGTGGCTTGGTAGACATGACAGGGGAAGGATATTGCAAAATTTCCATTCCCACCCCACTCCAGAGAAAGGATACAGCAAAATCTCCATTCCCTCCCCACTCCTGGGGGAAGGATATTGCAAAATCTTCATTCCCACCCCACTCTGGGGCCAGCCAGAGGTGGTATTTGCTGGTTCTCTGAACTACTCAAAATTTCCACTACCAGAACCTGCTGAATTTCACCCCTGCTTTTGAGAGTTGAGAGTCAAATACCAATCTGCACCATCACATTGTAATGTTACCTATTGTTTATTTAATTCATTGAAATTTTACTGTAGGATTTAGCATTGTTCTGTCATATTTTTAGGATTCTAAGCTGCCAAAAGTGGTATGATTCTGGTGATATATAAAATACATTATTCCATTCTCTGACATATGAATGGATTATAGAATTATAAATGTATGAGGGAGTCCCTAGAGATTATCCTGTTCCACAATAATATAACTTTAATCCTACAAAGAAATGATATTCAGTTAAAAAAAAAAGCTTCATTAATCAGAGCAATTTATTGAGATGGCCTAAAAAAATGGGATAGATTCAGGGAAGAAATTTTGTAATAGCCATTAGTCACAACAGTTATATGGAAAATTCAGACTCAAAAGGCAGTTTACTTCTGAATACCACCTTCTAGAGAGGAAATAGCATGAGGGAGGTCTTGCATACTGACTTCCCAGAAGTAACTGAAATGCCTCTATGGAAACTAGATGATGAACCAGCTGGATTGTTTGAAGTAGCAGGGCTCTTATGAATGGCACATTGCTTGCTTCCAAATTTGAAGAGAGCCATTGGCTAAAGTTACGAAAACCAGTCTTTTCGTTTTCACTAGATCCCGACACACACGGAACTGTATAAAATAAAGTTGAACATATTGCAAAAATGATGACCTAGTCAGATTAATAAGGTAAATTTGGAGACTGAAGATGTGTATGAATTGATTTTCCCTGGTGAGACTCTGCCTCAAGTCAATGGATTTTTCTCATTCCAACATTTTTTCCTTTCAACTTTTTCCTTCCTCCCCCCCCCCCCCCCAAAACGCCACTGTATTTCTGGCATTGGTGTCTCCAAAGTATCCTCACATCTGAATACTGTTTCAGAGTCAATACCTAAAAAAATAAACACCCTTCCTCCTAGCTCATGTCTCAGATATTTTGATTGGCTTCATTTGGAAAGCCTGGGGCACAAGGACTAAAGGGTTTTTGTCAGCACAGGCAGCTACAAAGTTAATTTCTGAACAGTTCTGCCCCCCCCCCCCATGCACATTCAGTATTCCTTCCTCTGTTCTTTCCTTTTTATCTTTTATTTATACAAATGCTCTTCAATCCATCTGAAATTTGTTGGGGAGGGGGGCTCTGTTGCTGCAAGTATTCTTTCCAAAAGCAATTCATTTTGAGGTCTTTTTTAGAAAAACAATTCAAGTTTAAAAGAGCACTGCTTTGCAATCCTTGCCCCAGCATACGTGCAAATTAGCATCTTGCCACTTACAACATTTTAGCTCGCCAGCAAATTTCATCCCATTTTGGTAAAAATTAAAAAGGATGCAGTTATGTGTCCCCCCCTCCCTCCCAGTATATTATGGTGAAATGGAGCTGCAGTAAATTAAGCTGGACTTCTTTCTGAATGACTAGACCGTACAGGCCATTTCCAAAACTCTGGATCAAGTCCCAAACTGGGCTGTCGTATCCTTTGCATAATATTTATAAGAACACAAGCTTCTTACATGGCTTACTTTGTTGTACGCCACCTGGAGTCATGCTCTTTGAGTTGGGCAGCCATATAAATGCTTGTAATAACAATAATAATTCTCATAACAATGATACACTTAGATAGATTTTTTTTTAGAATTCAGAAACATTTGGCTGATCATTATCTTGACAGAAGCTTCCAGGAAGCTGTTGTGGCTCCGTTGCCTGAGTCTGTGTCATCAGCAGGAGAGGACTCGGAGAGTGAGGGAGAGGAGTTGGCAAGGCCTCCTTCTCCAGGACCCTTCTCTCTGGCAATGCCTCCGGAGGACACCGAAGGGCAAGAGATAGGTCCAGAGCCAAGCACGTCTCCGCAGCCACAGGTGGACAGTGATGAGGGTAATGAGTCTTGGATGGACCCTCGCCGGCGTCGCAGAGACAGGCGCGTGCAACAGAAGAAAAGGCGTGCCCGTGATTAGCTGACTCACTGGACCACATCCCACAGGCTATAAAAGGGGGCGAGTTAAGCATTCAGGCTGTGTGCCGGACAAAACTAAGTAATCCCTTGGAGTTACTTTGCATCTTGGCTTCAGATTTATTCCTGGACAATTGTTGTGGTATGTATTTTCTTCTACGTTGATAAAGGTCTTGGCAAGCAGCTGCTGGGATTGCTGCCAAGCATCTTATTGGACTAATTGGTTGCCTGCCAGTTTATTTAACCCCTGACTGTCTGAGTGTGTGTGTGTGTGTGGTGGGGACATAACAGAAGCTTCCTCCACCTCAGCTCACAGTCCTTATTTTATTCCCTTTGTTTTGAGTCCCTGCAGCCACCTGACTTCCTCCAAGGTAACAAAGCTTAACAGATGTAATAATCCTTGGGGATGTTGTTGGATATGCTAAAAAGAAAAATCCCCACTATTTTAACCTTAGTAAAACTAAATATGACTTAAGGTTGGGGATGTAATTCAGGCAATACCATGGGAAGATGGCAGAAAAATGAGGTAGTCAGGGCCTGTTGGTACCATGGCTAGGCAGAAATGAGAAAAAGCCACAATGATTATTTAAAACTACTGGATGGGACTTTCTTTGTTTTTACTTGAAGACATTTTGCTTCTCACCCAAGAAGCTTCTTCAATTCTTAATTCAGAACTGAAGAAGCTTCTTCGATGAGAAGTAAAACATCTTCAAGCAAAAATGAAAAACAGTCCTGTTCCCTTTTGAAAAAATACCTTTGGGACAACCATGACCTAGATTATTGACAATTTTCATAGACAAACTGGATGGTAAGACATTGTGAGTTTAAGGTTTAGTATTTTTTATAGCTAGGCCTGCTGATTGTTATTGAAATGAAACTGATTTATTGACATATACAGACTACAATTACTATATACATACATACATACATACATACATACACACACACACACACACACACACATACATACACACACACACCATATACCATATACTATATTTTTCAGAGTATAAGACGCACCTTCCCCCCCAAAAAAGAGGGTGAAAATCTGGGTGCATCTTATACTCTGAATGTAGCCCTTCCCAGCCTCTCAAATGGAGGTTTCAGAGGCTGAAAAAAGCATCTGAAACAGAGCTTCAGAAAAAAAGCCTCTGAAATGGAGCTTCAGAAAAAAAGCAAGGTGCAGAGCTCACAACCAACAAACCTGTTGTTAAAATTCACCTCTGGGAACAGCTGATTGGGGGTATTCCAGGAGGTGGATTCACCCACCAATCAGCTTTTTTCTTATTTTCCTCCCCAAAAACTAAGGTGCATCTTATACTCTGGTGCATTTTATAGTCCAAAAAATATGGTATATGTTGGACATCATGAGTGATGCATATAGATAAAACAATTCTAGGTGGCAGAGTTGGAAAAGATCCACATTCTTCAAGAGCTGAAAATTAGAATGGAGAAGAGAGCGAGCAAGAGAGCTTGTGTGTGTTTGTGTGTGTGTGTGTGAGGGAGGGAGGAAGGGAGGGACTGATCTGAAGCTGAGGCACCCAAACTTCTGGCAGTGGCGGGACAGCTTCTGAGCAGCCAGCTCCACCTGACCTACTCCTTGAGTCTCGCCATTCTCCTGCCCCTCCCACCTCCAAGCTCAAGCAGCGGCAAGGTCTGTGGGACAACAGAACCTCTTATTTTTCTCACAGCACAGCATACGCTTGCTACCTCTACTTGTCTGTTTGCAAGCAATGATCGTCTCTGCTTCTCTCAGGATGCCGGTGCGGGCACCATCGATGCATAGCTTGTTGGGGCTGAGCAGGGAAGCCACTGCTTGAGTTGGGGGGGAGGGCAGGAGAACGGCGAGACTCAGGGAGTAGGTCAGGTGGAGCTGGCTGCTCAGAAGCTGCCCTGCTGCTGCCAGAAGTTTGGGTGCCTCGGCTTCAGATTGCTCCTTCCCTCCTTCCCTCCCATACACAAAAACAGAGGTTGGAAAGTTGTCTTGCTCACTCTCTCTCCAAGCGCCCCATGCACAGCAGAGTGACGTGAATGACGTCAAACTGGTCATGCCCATCCAGTCACATGACACCAAGCCACGCCCACAGAACCGGTAGCAAAAAAATTTAGATTTCACCCCTGTTATAGACTATTAGCTGCAGTCTGGCACCATATGGTGTTCTAATATATTTTTTACATGAGTTCGTATTATCTTACTAATTATTGCTGTGTTGGTTGCTTTGAGTTCTTTATGGAAAATAAACATCAAATATAATGATAAATGTATGCTTGCTTTACCCAATTTGATTGCCTGCTGGTATGTTGATCTTCATCTTCCACAATCTCAAACCACCATGGTCTTTGGCCTTCGGACTTTAGTTCATCAGATGCCATTCAGTGATGTTCTCAAATCTTGGAGGCCAATGGCATTTTTCACAGGCTGTCATCTATCATTTCTGTTTACATATAAACTGACAATATTTAAAATGGAGAGCAATGACCCTTTCCCCACTGAATAGAAAAAACTGACACATTAAAATGTAGAAAGTAATTCAAAATACATATTTTTCAACAGCTGCAAATAGAAGATCACAAGAACTGTTTCTCTGGCATTGGATAAGTCCATGCTCAAAAGCCAGAAAATCTGTGTCATTTTTCTCTTACTGGAACATTTTTTATTTGAAATATATTCTCTGATGTTGCATCATCTTCAAGAAAAACATGCAAAGTAAGTATGCGGCACTGATGATACTTAAAAGTTATTATTTATTTAAGAAAATATACTATAAGGAGCATTCTTAAGCATAGATTCTCTTCCATTTCTTTCTCAACTTCAAATATTTAATTGATTTAGATCTATTAGGAAAAAGACCAAAGTGACGATGTATTTTTTTTAGAACCAAGAACCAAGGGAGAGGAAATTTAACAAGTTTTATTTCATGAGGAGATTGTTATTTGGAAAATTGAGCTCATTAAATATTTATGAAGTGAAAACATGCACAAAGCTTGAGATGTGAGTTCCTTCATTCATGCAGTCTTAAACTCAATCACAGAGGCAGGAGCAGAATATTTATTTGAGTATAAAAAAATCAGAGGAAGAGTGGCAGCACCTTTTCCAACTAACAAATGCTATTAAAAGGCATAAACATCCATGAGCCAAGGCTCATTTCATCAGATGTATCTGATGAACCAAGCTGTAACTCACAAGATACTGAATATTCAAACAAACATGCACTTTGCATCAGTGGTGAAATCCAAAAATTTTCCCTACCAGTTCAGTGGGCGTGTCTTGGTGGGCGTGGTGTAGTGTGTCTTGATGGGCATGGCAGGGGAAGGATACTGCAAAATCTCTATTCCCACCTCACTCCAGGGAAAGGGTACTATAAAATCCCCATTCCCTCCCCACTCTGGGATCAGCCAGAGGTGCTATTTGCCGGTTCTCCTAACTACTCAAAATTTCTGCTACCGGTTCTCCAGAACCTGTCAAAACTTGCTGGATTTCACCCCTGCTTTACGTAATTTATTTTGCCCTTCCCCTCCCCTTATCATTTTTCCTCATTCACAGACTGCTTTAGAAACTATGCAGTCATGTTTTGTTTTTAGTTTATTCTTATGAGTTGGCAGTCAATTTTGATATTTCCTTTTCCTTTTCCCGACCATTCTGTGGCCTCCCCAGCTGCCCATAAGTGGGGTTATCTTAGATGTATAAGAAGCTATAAACTACTGGAGATGCACAATGAGAGACAAGACTTCATAGGTGCACACTATTGTGCATACCTGAGTCACCTTCTTATTAAAGCAATTGCAACAACTCTGCTCCATGCTCAAGAGAACTGCTGAAATATTGCCTCATCCTGCCTGAAAGCAATGCTTTTCTAACAAATTAAAGGAGAATAGCAGAAAACATGCCAATGAAAACACTGGCAGCTCTCTCTCTAGAAGGTTCCAATGACAACCTTACAATAGTTTTCACTGGCAAAAATCTTATCTTGGATTTTGAGATAATGATCTAGAATAGAATTAGAATAACTGTTTTTTATCTGCAGCAAATTCTCAAGGAAACAGATCTGAAATATGCGCCCTCTGAATGAAGAAAGGTCAGAGGCAAGCAAATGGTAACTGGGAGTGACATGAGACCTCCCTATTTTCACCTTGCAATGAAGGAAGGGAGAGCTAAGATACCAACAATTGCAAAACAGTTTGCAGGAATGGTTACCAGTGTCTGGACAGCTGGCCAGACAGCTGGCTGGAACCTATTTTTTTTCCAGGCTTGCGTTGTCATTTTTGCTTTATTTTATGGTTTTTTATTCCCTATTAAGTCTCCCTGCCTCATTTCCTCTGTGAACAAAACAAATCCCTTTGAAAAGATAAATTCTTTCAATCCCAGGCAGCATTAAAAGATAAATAGGATTGTGTGTGTGTGTATGCACATACATCTGCTGCCATCCTTCATTATAAATCCACAGATTACTCTTTTCTTCCATCTTGTCCTAACTTTATAGTTCTCTATAGCTGAGATATGGACCTCATATCTATATGCAGCCATGAATAAAGACATTTGGGGGCAGGCTTGTGATGTCATTGTTCTACAATATCCAACACTTCATCCAGTTTAGGCTAAAATGTTCCCAGTCAGGTCTAAGGACTAATTTCTGCTTATTTATCAAGAGACATCTGAGGAATAGCAACTTCTAATATGTTCAATTCTCATGTTTTGAAAGTTCCAGCAATGAATAGAGCATTATTTTTTAATTATTGCTACTACTGTTATTTTAAAAAAATTGATATGCTGCCTATTTCATCAGCTTCTTATCCAATATATTTTCCAGCTATGTTATCTTGTCTTACCATTAAAATAAATGTCTCTTATATTCAAGGCAAGTAAATGGATTTCTTTAAAAGATAGCCTGTGAACTATTTGAATTTGGCTGCTTGTTGGGGTTCTTATAAATGATATCAATTAAGGGGACCTTAGACTAATCTAGCAAGTTCTTCTCTGTATTTTTAAGACATGTAAATTCAGGATGAGTGCATAATTTATATAATTTGATAGTTAAGAGATTCTTAATATAAATTCTACCCTTTATATAATTATATTACATCCTCAGACATAAGGTTATAAAATTCAGGTCTTGAAATTTCTAAGTAATGGAAGAAAAAGTTTTGCATCAAAGCTTGAAGATTAGATGTCAGTCAGTATTGACAATATGAGCTAAATGGATGACATGTTTAGGAGCAATTAAAAGTAGACTATGTTTCAAAACCAATCAATTAAATTCTCATGAAAATTAACTCCAGATATATCAACTGACAAGGAACCATAATCTCCTTGGAATTTCCTGTCATTTGGTAAGCATAATGACAAGATATGATACCTTCATTTTTTTCAGCATCTTCAAAAAGTATGAAGAAGAGTTTACAAAAGAAGCATGTGAGTATTAAAAATAGTAAAATTTGTAGTCTCTTTGCCCAGAGCAAGGGATTTGTCGTCCCTTTACCCTAGATAGATCAGGGCTAACAGATTAAATTAGAAGGTCACCTCTTCACTTAAAATCCACATATAGACTGTTATAAGCTACAATAATATGGGAAAAACCAGGACCACAGTGGCTCATGGAGTTAGGATGCTGGATTGATGATCAACAAACCTATGGTTCGAGATTGAATGTGAGGGGGTCATTCCTGGAGCTCCCATCATTTGCTCTAGCTCCTGCCAACCTACAGTTCAACAATGTGCATTTGAAAGTTTTGGCTTATCTTTAGAATAGAATGGAATGGAATGGAGTAAAGTAGAATAGAGTAGAGTAGAGTAGAGTAGAGTAGAGTAGAGTAGAGTAGAGTAGAGTAGAGTAGAGTAGAGTAGAACAGAATAGAATAGGAGTTGGAAGGGACATTGGAAGTCTTCTAGTCCAACCCCCTGCTTACACCACTTCAGACAAATGGTTATCCAACATTTTCTTAAAGATTTCCAAGTAGATAGATAGATAGGTACCATTTCAGTGGCACATTAACACGGACATGAAAGGAACCCCCAACTATTTGTTCCCCAGGCAGTGGTGATGTCAATAGCTAATCCTTTCAACCTGGAAGCATCTTGGTGCTGCCAACATGAACATGAACCCAATGGAAAGAACCTTGCTCCATCAGTATCAACTTAATCCTATTTCTATAGGTCAATTCAGATGCCTCTGGAAGCAAACCAGTAAGATATGAGGGCACCAGATAGTAGACGGTACAAGGAAGATATGAATTGATCAGTTGCTCCCAGCATTTGTCAATAAGATCAGAAGTGTTTGGAAATCTGGCTTTACAAAAGCTACATATTTTTCATATTCCCCTTTGAGAGCTCTGTTTGTCATTATTTTAATTGATTCCTTCATTTGTGTATCAATATAACAATTCCAATGAAAGCACCCCTTTACAAACTACAATGGAAAAGTTATTCATAACAGCTTCAGGTTTGGCCTCCACTTTCAGCAGGCACTTTAGAAAGTAGGAATATGACTCATGTTGGAGGTTTTGAAGTCCTATTAACAATTGCTGTAAAATGCTAATTATGGTAGCAATCATAGGAAGGAGGCATTTTGTTTTCGTATATTTTTTGTTTTAGGGATGAGAAGGAATCCCATAATTATCACCCATCTTCATATATTCTCAACACAAAGGAATTGGCTTGTGAGAGCTCCTTCCACCAAAACCTATTTTTTTCTCTTACTATAGTGGTCCCCAACTTTCCAGCTATGTGGACTGGCAGAAAGGGGGGATTCAAGCAGCTGTTGAGTGTGTGTGCATACACAGCACCATTTGTGCAAGCAGAGTTTGCCTCTTACGCAAATGGAGCTGCATGTGGGCAGGTGCTTGACTGCCACTTCTGTGGCCTGACCTGATGTTGGGCTGCTGCTGATGGGTTGGGGATCCCTGCCTTATTGCATGGATAGAGTGACCAGGCATTCATATTTGGGGGGGGGGGTGGAGGCATCTAGAATAAAAAGCCCAGCTCTCCAAATCATGAACAGTCCATTTTAAAGAGCTTATCCCACAGACAGCTGGCAGTTGCTGGACCAACAACATATGACTCTTTTTGCCTAACCAACTGAATGCTTGGGTAGTGAGAGCAGCAGAAAGTTCACACAAGCCACACAGGGAAGCAATTTCCATGTTCACTAAGGTCACTGTATATTGATTGCAAAATAATAATAATAATAATAATAATAATAATAATAATAATAATAATAGATATTTTTACAACCCTAGCATTCATTGGATCTAACTATGTATGTGAGTAGAGCGGACAGCAGATGCACAAAAACCAATAGGGTCCCTCGATAGCCTCTATTACAAAATAAATCTCTGAGACCTTCTCACCTACAAATCTTACTGGAATTATATTTTCAATCAGGCAGGGCTAAGCACTTTAACTGGGAATGATTAAAATATTATATAATTCTGGGTTTTATTTATTTGGGCTAAACTATGCTACAATTTTAATTATCAATTTTATGATGTTTATGTATCTTTTATTTTTTCTTGACTGTACACCACCTTGAGTCCTGCAGGAGAAAGGCGGTATAGAAATATAATAAATAAATAAATAAATAAATAAATAAATAAATAATGATTTATGTACATTTATTTTGTTGTTGTTAATTGCGAAGTCGGATCCGACCCATCGTGATCCCATGGACAACATTCGTCCAGGCCTTCCTGTCCTCTACCATCCTCTGGAGTCCATTTAAGCTCACGCCTACTGCTTCAGTAACTCCATCCAGCCACCTCATTCTCTGTCGTCTCCTTCTTTTGCCCTCAATTTTTCCCAGCATTAGGCTCTTCTCCAGTGAATCCTTCCTTCTCATTTATTTATTTTACTTAAAACTTTTGTATAGCCACCCATCTTGAAACTAGATCTGCATATCTTGAGAGCTCTATTCAGTTGTTTGAGTCAAAGCAAGAAAAGCTCCCAGTGAAATTGACTTGGTAGTACTTTGTAAAGTGTTTATTATTTGAATTAATTTGATGCATTTATTAAAATGCATTAATTTCCACTTTCATTCACTGTTGTCACTGCATTTGACAAGTTATTTGCAATTTGGTATTTATTACTGACTCTGATGAATGTGTAAAATTTGATGTCAGGTTTATTTTTGCATTTTTTTTTTGCCAGACATCTTGGGAGAATTATGAATTAACATCAATAAAAATAAATGTATACAAATTATACAATTCATCAGAGTGAATGTTGTATTTATTTTACATTCTCTGTGTTAGGATCTAGAAATCTAGGATGCTTATATTGAAAGGTAAAATGTATTTGATTAAAATTGAACTTTCTACATAAACTGGAAACTCCTGCCTAGATTCTGTTGGGAAGCAGGCTGTGTGGCTGAGAATCCAAGTCCAGGAAAATATTGAAGGGCAAGCCAAAGGATTTATTTTTCATAAGACAAGTGAAATTTCTCAAGAGGTCTATATCTCTCTGCTTCTGGAATATTCTGAAAATGGACATGCTTTTCACAGATCTTTTTGTTTAAACAGAAGTGGCCAGCTCTTCCATCATAACACCTGCTCAGTTTTATTGAAAAACATGTAAGATGCTCTTGTTAATGAAGGACAGTAATTTTCAAATTAGCAACAGCTATAGCACTTGTGGATAAGGTGGGGGGAAATTGCCTTCATTTCCTTAGATTTAGGGCCTCATGTCTTCCAGATCTGGCTGGCCTCCAATCCGTCAGTAGAATCTTTCCAGAATAAACTACAGCAAGATCCAGGCAGCTACAATTTGCCTGTGCTTTGTGTTCTGGGAATACTTTTGACAGTTGGTTTATTGCCTTGGCAGCAAATCCTACTTACCTCTTTCTCCCCTTTCAAGGCATTTCTGCTGAAAGAAAAAATAAATAAAGAAGTTAAAATACGTCAAGTCTTTCAATTTGGGATGACACTTATTTTCCATCTACAAAATGCAGAATAGTTGTGTTACTGAGCTTGTAAATGTAAAAGGATTGGCCAAGTTATAAATCTTGGTCCAATTTATTCCCACCCTTGATGTAGTCCTGTGGCCACCCAGCCAGAAGAGTTTCATTCAGAATCTACCTTCTCCAAGTGGTAGAGGTTTAAGGAAGTATTCAAGGGGTTACATGCTCACTGGAAGAGTTAAGACCAACCAGTTTCTCTAGCCTTCTTCACAAGGCTGTTGTGAAAGAAAAGGTTGGATATAAATGTAGCAATATAGAAATATAACAAATGCATACATAGATTTTGACTTATGTGTTATCCATATCTTGTACAATCAGGTTATATATATTTTTTTGGAAAAACAAGTGAGGATGAGGATGGGCCTCATGCTGTAACAATGAATGCAAGAGGAAAGGGAGAATTTTTTTTTTAAGTTCTGAGGAAAAAAGAGCAAAGATCAATTGAACTCACATAGCTTAACCATCTTCATGAATATTGAATTAAGGAACAACATTTTTTTTAAGGTTTTGACTACAAAGCCTGCCATTTTGTTATATTCCACTGTCTTTGCTATGTTTCATCAAAACCAATGTTTCCCTTTGGATTCTTTAGGTTCTGCAACAAGTTCACGTAAGAAACGGATGTTCAACTTGCCACTTGCCAGATACAATTCTTCCAATTCTCTATCAATACCAGCAGACATTGTATTAAAGATTTCTCAAATAGTGTTTCATCTATGCAAAATTCTTCAGAGACTGACCAAAGACCAAGCCCAGCCATTTCTCTGAATTATTGTAGGAATCTCATTATCTTAAGTTTTAAAACCAGTGAGGTAATTTTCATCGAAAGGAAATGGTGCCAAGGAGTACTCTTGGGTACAATAAATTTAGGACAATTACAGATCATAGTAAGTGTTAACATAGGACCTATTATTGCCAATGACTACCATTCAGATTGTAGAGGAACATGGAGAAAATCTTGATGAAGAAATATAAAAGCAATAGAAAAAAAAAAGAAAGGAAAAACTAAGACCTGGAAAAGGAGAAGGTATGAAAATAATTCAAAGTAATTATGTCTTGATTCTATTTGGTGTTAGAGAAGGCAGAGGGATGGTAGGTTATCAATATTCTGCTATTATATCCAATGACAGGAAAGTAATATTCCTGAAATCTTAACTTTCTCTGTTTCCTGATTGGAACACTTTGAAGGGCTGACACAAGAACGTTGGTCTATTGATGTGAATGTTTCTGCAATTTTCCCACCACCTCAATTCTAGGAACTCTAGGCAGTTTACAGATGTAAAATCAGGGGTAGGTTCCACTTACCTTTACTACCGGTTCACAGCAGGAGGGCACATGCGCAGATCACCCATGATGACATTGTGGCAGGTGGGCGGAGCCTCCCACTGGTTTTACTACCGGTTCTATAGAACCGGACCGAACCGGGAGCAACCCACCACTGTGTAAAATGTGTTCTCTTAGATACTGAGGCATCAGCTATAGTGGTCTTTAAAGTAATAACAAGCAACTTGCAATGTATTTGGAAACAGACTTGCAAATATCAGTAAAGCTAATGAGGGGTTTTAGGACAACTTTCCAAAGCTTATTTTATATTATTATATTTTTATTCCACTCCCCTCTGCCCCTAATACTTCTGTACCTAATACTTCTGCCTTTTCTACAATAACAACCTGTAAGATGAATTGGGCTGAGAGAAAGTGACTGGCCTAAAATCACCCAACTGGCTTTCTTTTGTGCCTAAGAGAGACCTCACGTGCCTTCCTTTCTAGGCCAGCATTTTGATCACTACACCAAACTGATTATAGACCTTCTCCACTTGCACACAGCAGTGGAATAAACATAGTAATAATAAGCAATCTATTTTTTTCCAATTGTTTCACCGTGGACAATCTTGTTCGTAACCTATGAGTGAAACAGCTTTAAGCCATCCTTGGAGTAAGTGCCTTGTGTTATATGAAATTCCAGGGAAGCTATGAAAACACCTTTACAAATCTTGGATTATGAGCTTTGAAAAAAGAAGCCCCAAATAAGTTTTGCCATTTCAAAATGAATTTCTGCTGGCATGGGAATTAAGATGATTTTTAATGGATTGGAAATAAGTGGAAGAAGCATAATAAAACAATAGATAAAACTGAGAAGAAACAAAGCTAGAACATGAAGAATGATGGATATTCAGGTATGAATCTAGTTAACATTTTCATGAATGGGTTTAGAAAAGCTTTAAATTCTTTTTTATTTCCCTTCAAGAAAGTTTTACTAAATAAAAACAAAATTAGAGTCATCAAGAACATTAAAATTGTGAATATGTTATTTTCAGGAAAGGCAAGTCTGGCTTGGCGATAACACTAAAAACATACTGTTGCATAATGTTCTCCATTTTCTGAAGCAGCGAGTTGTAATACTACTCAAGTTTAGCTTTCTTTGGATGAAGGAACACTAGCAACGGATGGAATTTTTGATACATTCGGCTATACTTAAAAAAATGCAAAGTGACTAAAGCATCTCTGCAGAGTTCATGTCAGAACCATGTTTAGAGGTCCTGGGCAAGATGCTGTTAGTGGACCACTTCCCAGAATGAGTTTATCCCGCTCTTCTTGCTGTCACTGCCGACCATTTATTTCTTTTCCTTCTCTGAGCTAAATGCTAATCTTCCTTGCTCTTATTTATAAAGGGAACAGAGGAATAGGCAGTGACATTAAAGCAGAAACAAGAGCAGGCTGGTATTTTACTGTGGTAAATATCTTGCAGTTGTTACATGAACAGTCATATATGCCACTCAGCTAGAGGAATCTTTAAGATTTGATGGCTTCCTCCTTCAGAGGAGATCTCTAGCTTTCAGGGGGACATTTCCTATGTTGCTGATGAACCACCATCCAACTCTTCTGGGGAATTAATGGGGAATCTGCCTAACAAATGATATGGCTGGGCTAATATTGTTGGTGTAGGAAACATAAACCCTGCCTAAAATGCATGATATAAATGTAGATTTGGAACACACCAGCAATGTCCTAACCAGATGCTTCCAATTATAAAACCACAAAATATTGATTTTAGTGCCAGAAGTATATTATAGAAACTGTAGAGAGAAAGAACATAGAAGATTCCTGCTGTGAGTTAAATATGTTAAATTCAGGGACATAAGGAGTGCAGACAGTAATGCTAGTGTTTGACAATCTTCTCCAACCTGGCACTATCCACATGCCTCTCCTTCAACTCCTATAATTGCCATCCAACCAGATACCAAGTTGGAAGAGTGGAACAAAAGGCAGATTGAAATTGATGCCAAACTGAATTAGGTGATGCTGGGGGTCAAGGATTCTTTGCTTCCAATGCCAAACTGAACATTACTTTGAAAAACACTAGGTTGCAGTTGGCAAGGACAATAGTAAGGCAGCCAAATAACAACTAGTGTGAAAGTGATTAGAACTTTCATACCAAGGCATGAGTTTACTGATGGGGTTAACTTGTACATAGGATCAGCCTGTCAATTCCCTACCAAGAAAAATCCTGTGGCTCTATCTGGAATACAAGATTGTATATCACTGGATGTCAGGTGCATATGTCTCTGTCTGTTTCTTATCTTCAGTTAACTAAATGCCATTAGCTACTGCAGTGTTTCTCAATCTTGGCCTCTTGAAGATGTGTGGACTTCAACTCCCAGAATTACACAGCCAGCATCTTCAAGCAGTCAGGATTGAGAAGCACCGAGCTACTGTATATCTTAGTTATGCAGTTTTCCCAAAGAATCCTGTATGTTACTACCCTTACTTGATAGAATTATAGTTCCCCGTATCTTCTGAAAAATAGAATTTGCTAAACCAGTTTAAATTTCTAAAATAGATATAATGATTTCTCAAATGCCAGGATTAAAAAAAAAGTTTGAATAAAAAAATTGTAAGCATGTCTGAAATGGTGTTCTCGTTTATATGAAAATTTGCTCCAAATATACCAGAAACCCAAAATGAAATGTATGTTTCCCTAAATAACCCAAAAGAAAAACTGCACTCTGTCTTTCTCACCCCATAGTTTCGACTGGAAGAAACCAGCTATTGATTTGGGCTACTTGAAATTTGACTAACAATTGAAACACTAAAATTGGCTGGACATATTATCATTTTCTTTGTAAACTGTTTCTAATGGATGATCATAAAAGCCCATGTGGTTTTAATAATTAGTGTTTCATTAAATGACTTGATGAAATGCTTTTTAATTGGAGGCAGGGGATTCTTTTTGGCTGCCCCAACAGTGACAGATTGCTTTAGTTAAGGAAGATTATTACCAACATTTCTCTGGAAGACAATGAGCCTCAAAGAGGTATTTGTTTATCCAAAAGTGGAGAAACCTTCATAAATCAAGTTGTACTAATTAGCATTAATCCAATCAATAGCAAACACATCCTTAAAACTTATTACCTGAAAGGATATAGCACCACCGTCGGCAACTGCACCCAAAGGAAAGTTTCATTAAATTCAGTAGGATTTTTTTCATGATGGATTACAGCCTAAATTCTGCTGCTTATCATTTGGATTTTAGGGAATATGTTTTTGTTTCTGCAACAAATACCCAAACACACACACACATTTTAATCCATATTTGTTTTAGTGATTGATGAGAATTGTGTTTGGCTTATTTTTTGGAAAAGAACTATGCATGCACAAACGTTTTCATAAACAAGAGAGAAAGGTTGGAAATGAAAAACATTTGGGAGAGAAAATGAAAGTGACAAGAGTTCATTTAATCTGGCAAGAACTTTCATTTCTCAAAATCTTGGATACTTATCTCTGTATGTTCATCCATTTTTTAATGGTGATTAACTCACCATTCTGGTTACTGACTCACTATTTTTCTGAAAGACCCTTTCCAAATACATACAGAGACTCCAAACATGAATGAAATTCTCATGGATTGCAGGTCCTTCTCCTAGTAAAACAAAAAATATGATTTGGGGCACCTTTTCTAGTCCAGAAACAATTTGATCTTACAGGTAATCCTTGGTTTATGACCACAATTGAATCCAAAACTTTTGTTGCTAAGCAAGACAGTTGTTAAATGAGTTTTGCCCCATTTTATGACCTTTCTTGCCAAAGTTGTTAAGTGAATGGCAGTTGTTAAGTCATTATCATGATTGTTACATGAATCTGGCTTCTCCATTAACTTTGCTTGTCAGAATGCTACAAAAGGTGATCATATGTTCCCCGGACACTACAACCATCATAAATACGAGTCAGTTGCCAAGTATCTGATCACTGTATATTGATCACATGACCATGAGAATGCTGCAAAAGAAGAGGACTTCTGGTTGACGTTACGTCAGGATTGGACACGGAAAGCGGGCCTCTGCGTTTCCGTGCCAAGTTCACCCCGTTGATGGGCTCCAAAAGGAGCCAAAGCCACCTTGGAGGGGCAGTGAAGCAAAGAGGGACGCCCTGCAAGGTCTCAGAGAGTCGCAGCTCTCTGCCTGACCCAGGACTTACTTTTTCTGTCAGTCACAATGAGGAGAAGAGAGAGCCTAAGATGGCTGCCACAAAGCTGGGCCAGCCAATGACCATTAAGCCTTGAGCTGGAGTGGATTTTGGTGAATAGTGTGGAACTGGATGAGAGCATTTTTTTTTACCTGAAAGTTAATCCCAAAAGAGAAATCTAGGATTTACTCAGAACTATCTGTTAAAGTGGTGATTAAACACTTTGAGAAAACTATCAGAGTGGAAGGAAAGGATTAAAGAGGAAAAAAAACAATTCTTCAAAACTTAGGAAATTGGACTCTCAAATTGGGAAGACGTGACATTGGGAAGGCAATTTAAAATGCTGGAATTATGGATTTAAAAAATTAACACTGCTTCTATAATTGAATTACAATTTAAAATAATTAAAACCAGATATTTAGTAATAATATTGAAAATTAACCTGAGACTGCCCCCTGCTGGTGAAAGGAAAATATAAAAGTCTGAAAATACCCATTTAAAGGACTGTGAAAATATACCCTATGACAGTGATGGCTAACCTTTTTGCCATCGCGTGCCAAAAGCTGGAGGAGTGCAGGATAGTTGTGTGCGCAGGTGCCCACACCCATAATTCTATGTACCCTGCCCCCACATGCATGCGCGTGTGACCCTCCCCACCCCCCGCTTTTGCCAAGTGATTGCACAGTGGGCACGGTGCCCAGGCTCCAGAGGCTTTTTAGGAGCCTGGAAAGGGCGAAAACAGCCTTCCCCACCCCACCAGAGGCCCCCTGGAGGCCGGAAACAGCCCATTTGCCAACTTCTGGTGGGCCCAGAAGGCCCAAAAATCAGCTGGCTAGTGTGTGCTTGCATGCTGGAGCTGAGCTAGGGCAATGCTTGCATGCCCACCAATATGGCTCCATGTGCCACTTGTGGCACGCGTGCCATAGGTTCGCCATCACGGCCCTATGACCACTGGAGATTTAAATGTGGGAACAAGGAAGACACTTAATTAAAGTGACCCCTTTATGTTAAATTATATGACTGAATCTATAAAGGTGACTTAAAGAGACTTGGATAACTTTCGGGACTATGTAAATGGAACTGACTCAGGGGTGAAATGCTCCCGGTTTGGACCGGATCGTCTGATCCGGTAGCATAGAGGTGGGTGGTTTGGAGAACTAGTAGCAAAAATCCCTGCCCCGCTCCCCATTGCCCAGCTGAGCCATGCAATCATCAGAGGCTTTTTTTAAATTTTAAAAGCATTTTTTTCTACAAGCTCTTTGGCAGAAAAAAATGCTTTTAAAAGTAAAAAAAAAAGCCTCTGATGATCGCACAGCTCAGCTGGGATCATTAGAGGCTTTTAAAAGCATTTTTTTCTACAACCTCTTCAGCCAAAGAGACTATAGAAAAAATGTTTTAAAAGGAAAAAAAAGCCTCTGCCGATCAGGCAAGTCAGTTGGGATCGTCAGAGGCTTAAAAAAAAAAAAGAAAGCCTCTGCTGATCAGGCAAGTCAGTTGGGATCGTCAGAGGCTTTAAAAGCATCTTTTTTACAACCTCTTCAGCTGAAGAGGTTGTAGAAAAAATGATTTTAAAAGTAAAAAAAAAAAGTTGGCCATGCCCACTCAGTCATATTACCTCGCCCCCCCACCAAGCCACGCCCACAGAACCGGTAATAACAAATTTTACATTTCACCACTGAACTGACTGACTACTTATAGAACATAAAGAACTGTGATTAGTGTATATTTTGAAGGGTAACCTCAGGTTTGAACAAATGGTTCTTGGGCTATTGGCCAAAAGTGGAATTCATTAAAACAAGCTAAGATGCAACATAAGGAGGACAACATAAGGATGTTTTAAAGCATAAAGGATATGATACAGAAAGAACACAAGACGATTATGGAATTAATGGATGGCATAGATAAAAAATTGGAAAATATTATATAAAGGATGAGCAATGATCAAGATGCCCAGGAAAGGAAGGGGTTACCAGAAGGAATAGAGGGAAAAACAGACTTGAGGAATCAATGAAAAGAGGATAACGAGGAGTCATCAATAAAATTAATAATGTCTGATGAATCAAACCAGTGGGAAAACATTCTAAGAGATCTGAAAGAGAATGGGAGGAGCAGGAAGATACTTGGGGAAGTGAGACAGGGGTCTGGACTGATAATTTCAAAGCTAGACAGCGGAAGAGGATAGGGATAAGAAACACTTAGATTGACTAGGCAGGATATAGACACAGATACAGACGGAGATAAAGATTTAAGAGAAGAATATGGGAGGCAAGTTAAAAAAAGAATAAGAATTGAAGTATTGATGTAGGCAAGAGATGATGGATAGAAGGTGGATTGGAAAAAGGAGAAAGAAAAAATCTTTTTCTTTCTTTCTTTCTTTTTATAATGGTGGCAAGAGGAGAAATTAGAACAGAGATAGGAATGTGTTCAATAAGAGATTGAGGGATGATTTGTACATATGCCTTTATATGATCAAACAAAAGTAATAATAAAATGGGAAAATTAAAGATTGAACGATGGAATTACTAAGTAAGTTTAAATAACATTGTGATTGGTAAATGTTGAGCAATTAAATAACAAAAAATAACATTAATATAAACATGTGTATTAATACTTGAATTATATAGATTGGATGAAAGCATAGAATATGAATAGAGTTATTTTGTATGTTTAAATAATATCGTGATTGGCATTAGAATAGTATATTGAAACATTGAATAATGAAAAAATAAAGGACAGTATTTTAATATAAATAATTCAAAGAGTGAAATATGGGAAATATAAATAAGAACTAAGTATTAAAAATGGAGAAATTAGAGATTAAATAACAGTATTGTGTTTGTAAAATAATTTTATGATTTGCAGTGGAATAATAAAGTGAAATAATGAGTAATAAAATGAAAGAACATATTTTAATATAAACAGGTGTATTAATAGTGGAATCATATAGATTGGAAGAATGTAAAGAATTGAATAGAATTAATTTGCATGTTAAATTTTATGATTGATACTAGAATTGTATATTTAAATATTGAAAAATGAAATAATGAAGGATAGTATTGTAATACAAAGGGAATGTTTTTTAATACAATGATGACATGAATAATAGTTAGAATAAAGACAGAAATAAGAGAAAGGGGGAATATTAGTAGATACATTTTTATAAAATAAGACAAGTACAAGGATAAGAAGGAGGTTTAGAAACTGAACGGTGGTAGTATTATGTATGTTTAAACAATATAAAATAATGAAAGATTATAATTTGATATAAATGTGTATTACTACTCTAAATATATAACCTGGATGAATGTGATAACTATGATCAATAATACTATTTTATCTGTACTGTAATGTGTGGCACCCAGATGTCACACTGTTCATGCATTGATATGTATATGTAATATAGAATAAAAAACTTGATAAAAAAAAAGTATGCTGCAAAAGTCGTAAGTATGAAAAACAGTCATCAATCACTTTTTTTCAGAGTTGTTGTAGCTTCAAACTGTCACTAAATAAACTGTTACAAGTTGTGGACTACCTGTACAACTTCAGATGCTTCATATTCTTCGTCTGTTGTTTTTATTTTTTAAAATTGGAAACCTATTCCAACTGTCATTACAAATCAGGCGGCCTCCAAATGTAATAAACAAGGAAACAAAACTTTTTCCTCCATAAAACTCAATGAAGTAGAATGGAATTCTTGTAAATGTAAGTCACCCCAAGCCTGAGTTTTCTAAGTCTTGAAATAGTCTGTTATATCTTCTATGTACTCAAGGCAAAAGAGGACTGCTTCTTTCCCCCCATGCATTTTTTGTAGACCAGTAACAATTGGTTGTATAGTTTGGGACCCTCATCATTCTGATGTGAAAAATGTTCTATGGTTTTTAGATAGTCTGAGTTCTAGCTTCACACTTCATGATTATTAATTGCTGCTTGACAATGCAAGTCTACCATACTTACTCCAAAGTAAATTCCATTAAATTCAATAAAGTTTCCCTCAGATTAGTAAGAAATAACAATCTTGGATACTTTCCTTACTTTTGAAATGAATTGGAGATGGTAAATGGCTCTGTGGGCATGCAGAGGAGCACACATCCCTGAGATCCCTCTCCCCTAGCTTTTTAATCAATTATTAACATTCCTTGTAATTTTGAAGAGTCACTAAATGACCTGTTGTAAATTGAGGATTACATATACTGAGAAGTTAAACTAATAATGAATTAAATCTTTTCCAAAAAGTAAATGAGATGCTCAGGCAGGAGTTGAACTTTACATAAAGTTGTCACCCTCTATCATTTCAAAATAATTAAGAAAAGTATGTGTGAGAGAGAGGGGGGGAGGAGGGAGAGGGAGGGAGGGATGGAGAGAGGGGGGGGGCTTTCAGTTTTGTAATCCTCATAGTGTCATGGAATCAATTAAGGAGGGTGTGTTCTATAAACAGAAGCTCTGAGGCATCCTTGGGTCAGAATTGGAAAAACTCTGGTCTGAAATGCTGGACAGCTGCTGCCAGTCTTTACTGGCAGTACTGGTCTACAGAGCTCATGGTTTGGCTCAGTATAAGGATGCTTCTTGTGTTCCTAGGAGATGATCTGGAAAGTCAGACTCCTCAACTGCAGAAAAGCCTGAAAGACGAGGCTATTTATTGTGGCCAACTCTCCACTCATGGGGTGATTCAGAAGCCATGCAGCCAAGCCAATAAAACAAGAGGCACAAACAAACATGATTAACACATATTTATGACTGGCTTTGCTGGCTCCAGTCTGAATCATGACTCCTCAGTGCTTTTGTGATATAGATTAAATTCCTTGCTCAAGAATTTTCTTCTTTAAAAACCTATAAATGCAACTTATTAATGTATGTGTATTACATCTCATCTATTTTAGCTTCAAGAGAAAGTCAAGAGGCAAACATGAACACCAAGGACAGAAACTAGAACCAAATGGTAAGCGTGTAAACATTAGAATTCAATAAGATTTTGTTTCTCAGACAAAAAACACTGGATTAGTCAAAGTGGGAGACTATGATACTTAGAGATCATGATTTACAGATTCCTGAATAAAATCCCAGTAATTATGTGCTGATCTTTCATTTTTCTAGATAGGCTCAATTCTCTCCATTCCATTCCTAACTCATTGTCAAATGGTGCCTGCTGATTTTGCATGTGCAGATGTGATAAGCAAAACAACTGATTGAATCCTCTGGCTTTGCTGACCTCCTTCTTTTGCTAATCATTAATTTTTTATTAATCAATAATAACATTAGCCACCCCCCATTAGCAGAATGGGACAGGCCTGACTTCAAGATTTTCTGTCCCATCTCTTGACTGTTTCTTGTTTCTCTCCTACACCAGGGGTGAAATGGTCCCAGTTCGGATCGGATCACCCAATCTGGTAGCGATGGTAGCTGGTGGTTCGGAGAACTGGTAGCAAAAATCCCTGCCCCCCCCCATGCCCAGCTGAGCCTCGCGATCATCAGAGGCTTTCTTTTTTTTTTTTTACTTTTAAAAGCATTTTTTTCTATAACCACTTCGGCTGGAAAAAAAAAGTTGGCCACGCCCACCCAGTCACATTACTCCCCACCAAGCCATACCCACAGAACCGGAAGTAACAAATTTTACATTTCACCACTGTCCTACACTGCATGCTATCATCAAATGAACTACATATTACAAGAAGAAAAGAGATTTGAATTTGAAGGTAGCTGAGCCATAAGTAGCATTTTTACTTAGGGTTTATCTTTCTTTTTTATATAAGCAACATATACTGACTTCACAGTCAAGGGAGGGAAGTTGGTTCACTGTTTTATTATTTTAGCTTTAGTTAAAATAATAGAATTCATAGCATAGAATTCAAGCATGTACATCACTACCAGCTGAGCAATCTAACACAGTATGATTACATACTGATACACTAATGCTTGCCCAATTCTTTGGTTAAGCTAATGATGGCCAATGAAATTGTCCAGTGATTAGAGGGAAGGGGACAAACCTTCCAGAGCCTGATAGACCTACTGTGATATCATCCATTGTTAGTCATATGACTTCCAGTTTAATAGGGGATAAATGTAACAGATTATATGTACACACCTTGCAGCTGTGATTGCATGGGATCAACTTAAAATGACTAATACAATTAAGGGTCATTTATGGATGGATAGGAAATGGGCTGCAAAGAAGGTATCATCATAGAGATGTGGGAGAAAAAGAATCTGTCAGGCACATTTGTACTATGATTAGTTACAAGTGGAGAAAGGCCTGGAATTTCAGTCCTCTTATCAATCTCCAAAATCATCCACCAGGCTGGTCAAGGCAGTCTCAACTAAATAATTTGTTCTGAAGGTAGCTTAAAATGATTTTGACTAAGTTGAGCAAGAAAATAATGTTATTTTCTTCTCCCCCCAGTCTGTTCCATTATTGCTCATTATTGACAGAATGTCTAGTCATTTCTCAGGAAGGATATTAACAGAGCTGAAAGAAAAAGGTGTGGAAATATGTAACAGAGTTACCAGAGGACAACTTCTGTGAAAAGAAAGGTATTAACAGTTTTGTATTTTCCAAAAGATGAAATAAGAATGATTTTTCTTTTCCTTCCTAGCATTTTCCCACAAAGGCAGGATCTGCTTTTTTTTAATCAACTGAATGTGGTTGTGACAGGAATTGACCGGCTGATCAGGTCTGATGCTATGTGGGCTGTGAGAGAATGCCTGACCCAAAGTCATCCAGTTGGCTTTCATGCCTAAGACGGGACTAGAACTCACAGTTTCTGGTTTCTGATCATAATCATAATCATATGTTTATTTGTCAAGCATATATAAGATAACAGGTAAAAGTATAAACATAATTTGAATACATGAAAAGAGTAAGTAAAAAGGAATATTAGGACAGGGGTGGTAGGCATGCTGGCGCACTTATGCACGCCCCTTACAGACTTCTTAGGAATGGGGTGAAGTCAACAGTAGACAGTTTAAAGTTTTGAGGGTTTGGGGAAGAAACTACAGAGTCAGGTAGTGCATTCCAGGCATTGACCACTCTGTTACTGAAGTCATATTTTCTGCAATCGAGTTTGGAATGGTTTATCTTGAGTTTGTCATGTATTATTTGCTCATGTATTGTTATGGTTGAAGCTGAAGTAGTCATTGACAGGAAGGACATTGTGGCAGATAATTTTATGTACTATGCTTAGGTCAGACTGAAGTCGGTGTAGTTCTAAGTTGTTTAAGCCCAAAATTTGGAGTCTGGTGGCATAAGGTATTTTATTGTGGTTAAAGGAATGGAGGACTCTTCTTGTAAAATATCTCTGGACTCTCTCAATTGTATTTATGTCCGATATGCAGTGCAGGTTCCAGACAGATGAGCTGTATTCGAAAATTGGTCTAGCAAATGTTTTGTATGCTCTAGTTAGTAGTACAACATTACCAGAGAAGAAGCTATGCAAGATTAGGTTAACAACTCTTAATGCCTTTTTGGCAATATTGCTACAGTGGGCTCGGGAACTTAGATCTTTAGAAATGAGTACTCCAAGGTCCTTGACAGAGTGAGGGTCATCTACAAGGTCATGTCCATCTAATTTGTATTTTATGTTTTGATTTTTTTTGCCAATGTGCAAGACAGAGCATTTGTTCATTGAGATTTGAAGTTGCCACTTGTTAGACCAATCAGACACATTGTCAAGGTCTTTTTGAAGGGTAGTTGCATGTCAAAGATGGAGCTTAAACCACTAAACCAAACTAGCTCTTCTATTTCTGAAAACTACACCTTAGAAGCACAAGGAAAAGGCTGCTATATATTAGACATAGCTATGTCCCTTTAGAGCAAACTTTTGTAAACTTGTGCCTCTATAAGGAAGTCTCAGAATTTCCAGCCACCTGGTTTATTAGTCACTCAAGCAGGGAATTCTAGAAATAGTCCCAGGATTTGGACGATTCTAAGTTGGGATGATTGCCATAGAGAAAATAGATAAAGAGTTTTTTCTTACAATGTTAGAATTTAAGGCTATGTAATGAAGCTGAATATGACAAGGGAATCAGAAGAGAGAAAAAGAAGTTCACACAATACAAGATTAAATTGTGGAATTTACTACCATAAGAGGTAGCAAAGGCTAAGTATTGGTCATCAGGCATTACATAATTCTCTGTGTTTGTAAAAGCAAAATAAAGTGAAACCAACATTTGTTTGAAGAGATTATACAGAAGCTATTTCATATATAGAATGTTACTTTTCAAGAGAAGAATTCATTTTCTAAACAAGTACCAGTTTTTAATCTATTATGTTTTTGAACAGAACATCTAACTCTGTCACTTGCTGGCAGAGGATTTCATGGATTGCTTACATGAAACTGGTTCTTTGTCTGGGCTTCCAGCTGCCAAGTTCATAAAGCATTCTAAAAAATAGAGCTGGTGCTTTATTAGTGGTATTTCCCCTGGGAGGCTGTAGCTGTGATCACCGCTGGGCATTCTTCGTAGGAGGAAATGGAAATACATGGTTAAGTGCTGTTCCTTGATAAATTGCAGATTTAATATTGACCTAAAATCCAGTTATTATTTGATTAAACAGGTCTGTTGGGTCCATAACACTTAAGCACTTCTTTAGCTGGAGGAATTTGGTTGTTAAGTTTTATATTTGTGAAGAAATTGTTGTTTGAGGGCTTTTTTTTTTGTTTAAAAAGAAGTATGTTGTGTTCATGGATAATGAGAACCAGATTGGTTTTCTTGAGGTTTACTGTGTTGCTGGATCACTTTTCCTCCATAAAGTACACTCTAAAAATATTGTAATTTTCAACACACTATGGGTGGACAGCATTTTCTAATAACAAAAATATTGCAAATAAATAAACATACCAAAGCAACCTTGGATTGATTTTGTACCTGTGAGTTGTTTTGGATTTGGATTTCTATTGCTTTAGTAATGCAATAGTGTGATGTACATATCAACAGTTCAAACATAAATTCTGCTACCAGAATGTTCTTTTCTTCATATGCACTCAGCAGTACTCCCCCCCTCCCCACTCCAGCAGGTTCTGCCTGAAAAAGATGATCCTAAAGGTAACAAGAACCAAATCTATATGGCTAACAAACAATGCTTTGAATTGGACATTTAAACCTATTCACAACTATGCAGCTCCTGCACAATATATGTTATTCTGCTGAATTGATTTATATCAATCAGCCAGTAGGCAGCTGTGTTTTGTGCCAGCAGTAGCATTCTGGTTGACTTCAATGGCAGCCCCATGTAAGTGAATTTCACTTTGAGATATGACAAGAGCATGAATCATGGCATTCAATGTTTCCTAGTCCATGAATGAATACTGTACAACTGATGAGCCTGCCATAAGTGGTCAAAGGCTTTTCACTTTTAGTAATAGAAGTCTAGAAGAACCCCTACATTGACATCAACAATTTCAAGTGCAACCCCATCTAGAGCAACACATGGTACTATGGTATAGGATCTCAGTACTAATGCTGGATTCAGTCTCAATTTATATTTCCCAGCCAGATACTCAGAGCCTACGGGCATCTCCTGATTAGCAAGGGGTAGAGATATAAAGTCAGATGTCATCAGCACATTGGTAATGACACACCCCAAACAAATAGGCAACTTCCTCCAATTGCTTCATGTAGATGTTAAACAAGATGGTGGGGGGGGGGAGGGCTGAGCCCCGAACTCCCCACACTGGAGTTGCCAGGTTTTAACTCTTTTAGCCCATAACCTCTGATTGGAACCACTGAGGAAGGAAGAACTAGGTCCATTGCAGAACAGTATCTCCAACATTCATGAATAGTCTGAAAGGATACTGTGATGCTGCTAAGGCAGGGGTTTTCAAACTCGATTTCATTGAGGTGCTTCAGGTGCCTTAGGGTTGTGCTTGACCTTGGGGGGAGGTGAAGTGGGCATGGCCAGGGTGGGAGTGGCCAGCTCAACATCACTTGTGTCGGGGGCACCTGTGGTGGCCTGAGCGCTCTGCCAGTGAAAATGGGCTCCTGAGCTCTGTTTTCGGCTGCCGCAGCCTCCTGAAACCCTCTGCCAGTGAAAAGGAGCTTGGGAGGGCTGCACATTTGTATTTGACTTTTTTTAACCAATGTTTTTGTTTAAAATTAAGAACTTTAACAACACACCCAAAATTCCTACTATATATCTTCAATCAACTCCTCTTGGTTGGTAAGCCTCAAATCCAAAGTAGGAGAATTCTTAGTGTTTATCTTAACCTTTTCAAAAAAGAAAATTCTTGCCAACAGAGAACTCATTGCCTCACATTGCAATGAACAATGACATACATTCAATTTAGCAACTACTAAGATTGTTGGCCGAGCAGGGACAAAAATAGGTAGGGAAATTATTGAAACCTGACAAACAGGCCATTCATCATTCAACAGGAGTGCCAGCTTATCAGGTACTTAGGAGCTGAGGACAAAGAAACAACAACCAACAATTTAATAGCCAGCCGTCAGCACCCCAATTAACTAAAAGTGACCACCTCCTGAAACCCTCTGCCAATGAAAAAGAGTTTGGGACTGCTGCATATGGCCTTCCTGAGCTCTGTTTTCTCTGGCAGAAGTACTGCAGGCTGGTCCTTCCCTGTTTCCAGGCTGGCCCCATAGACCAGATCTAAGTACCCCACAGGCTGGATCATGGGCCCTGGGTCTTGAGTTTGACACCTCTGTACTAAGGGATTTGATACAAATTAAAGGTACATCAGCTTTCCACATCACTATAATTCATACAGAAGAGCAATTAATGCTGTCCCAGTTACTATGACCAGGTCTGAAACCTGACTAAAAGGGATTCAGTTAATGGAAAAGTTGAACATTTTGTAAGAAAATAGGAGAGAGGAAAAAACATTCTGGAGGATTAGAAAATTGGCATAAAGGAACTTTCATCTCATCAAAACAGGATGAATGAAAATTGCATTATTAATAATAATAGGTGCCAAAATAATGGGTGCCAGAAGGAAGGGTGCAGTAGAATAAAATGATTTTTCTTTTAAAAGAAAGAAATTCAAAGCTTCATTCAAATAATTACTTCCAGTCTAGGGCACCAATGCAGCCTGTTCTCTGAAATCCTATTGTGCAGAGAGAAAAGAGCTAGTCATAAAGACTGGAATAGCCCTGTGTGTATCAACTAACAAATTTATAGCTTAGCACTAAAACATTGGCCTCATACGTAGGCAATGAAATGGCAGTATTGACTTTTCTGCCAGCTTCAATGTGTTTGACATCTGTTCTGGCACCAGGTAGGACCCAATAAGCATTTGGCTATTGATGATAATCAAAGAGATTTGGTTAAAAACTGTGGAAATGGATCAGTTTCATAAATGTACTATCCGTAATGGTTATTATATTTTAGCATGCATCCACATGCTAAAATATTTGGAATATTTGGACTTTGGAACATTTTTTTAAAATTTATGTTGAAATAAGAGAGGTTGTTATGTGATTGTAAACAAAAGAAAAGTCTGCTTCTACACCCATAAGTGTTGCCAAATGTTGTTTTAAAGTATTAATTTAAAACTAGATAAAACTCAGAAGATACATTAGATAATCATTTTATGTTATTTGCATAGAGTTGTTCAGCCTCATAATATTAAAATATTGCAATTCACTAACATATTACTGGCATAACTTTCAGCTGTTTAATTTAGGCCTAACAAATAGGGCTTGGGTGACCATGCCTTAAACTCTATAGCAAGGGTATCAAACAAGTCGCCCGTGGGCCGGATGCATCACGTGCAGGCCACACCCATCCCAGCTCTGCAAAGGCAAAAAAGTCACGATATATCATGTGACATCACATGATGCAATTGAGTTTGACACCCGTGCCCTATAGCGACCCTGGAAGGATCTTCAGATTTAAATTTATGGTTGATTCACAATTGGTTAGTTGGTTTGTTACCAGTGGTGGGTTTCAACTAGTGTTAAAATCCTGAGAAGCCTGGCAACTTGCCTAACTGTCTGGTTATCTCCAATTGCTATCGTGTATCAAATTCAATTTCCAACAGAATGTCCAACACCAGAATGTCATTTATTGTTAGCTTTTGCAATTGCATTCTCAAATACTGAGTATTTAGACATTCTTAGTGCTATGGCAAGGAGCTAGCATAGAGAATATTTGGCTTTTGGAATATTATTGAACTACAACTCTCAGCATTTCAGTCAATATTTTTATTTTATTTATTAAATTTTTCTGCTGTCCTTCTTCCCTATAAGGTGATTCTGGGTGGTGAATAAAGTGAAATTGGACAATGGTGAAGTTAGAGCTGTAATATAACCTCTTACTCAACATCTGGAAAGCTACAGATTCCCCTCACTGAGCTAGCTAATCCTTCATCATAAGAATGAAGAAATATTTAAATCAATTTGACCACCCAGATTATAAATTGAACAGTTTATTAAATGATGTTAATACATTATTAATTAATCCATCTACAGTAATTTAGCATTCTCGTTTAGTTTGATTTAGTTAATATATAAATCATGACAAATGAAAATGCGCATTCAAGGTTTTTTTTAATCTTAATTTCATATCCAATTTGTACTAATTAACAAGAAAAGAGAATAATAGTAGATAGATTAAAGAAGAGAAACATCAACTTAATTTGGTGATAGTGGAAGGTAAAGGCAAATTCCATGCTAAGAAACTGAAAACAAAAAGGCCAATACTATTTTAAAATAAATCTACAGAATATTTGTATTTAGAATATGTTGTACTATTTAGGTAATTCTGTTTAGGGGGAAAATGGACTTTTCAATAGAAAAGACACTTCTCTTTTTGGAGAGGCTTGCCTAGTGCCTTCTTTCAGCATTCAGGATTAGGAAGGATAAGGATTGTACACCAATTCCTTTCCATTAGACAATTTATTCTTAGCCTTGTCTTGCTCTTCTTTCCATTCTGGGGAGTTGGATTTTATTCAACAAAAGTTGTAGAAAATGGAAATGACGTTTATTATGGACACCAAATGTGCGAAATTCCTGTGTTCAGCCATTCACTCATCATCAATAATAATAAATTTTAAAGCAACACTCATACTATTTATATGAATTTGTATAAAATTTGTATAAAAATAAAACTCCTGGAGTTTTGACTTTAACTTCAAAAGGTTCCCCACTACTGCTTTAAAGATAGACCCGATACTGCAGAAGTACAATGAGTAGATGAAACTCATAATGGAGGACAACGATCTTTCCTATTTGGTGGGAACACAGAAGTAGAAGTTGATATGAACTAAAGAGCTTACTTCTCTTCCAGAGGTCCATTTATTGCCATTATTAGTTGTGAAATGGTATATTTCACACATTTATTTTCTGGTGTTTATCATTTCTACAAAACTCCTGGATGCAGTGACTTCCCTGAACAGAGTGTTCATTTAAAAAATGTGATCTTTAAATTCTCAGTGAACATTCCTCTGCTGGAATCTGCAACATTTATTTTGCACAGAACTCCCTGTTCTTTTTTAATCCACTGCACAAACTACTGGCATGAATGTGAGACAGATTTCCAGCAAATAGAAAGTCAACTATAATATATTTTCCTTTAAAGTTCTCTTCCCTTAGCATCTTCTTTACTATTTTTTCTTGCCTTTGTAAAACCCATTCTTTGTATTTGACTTTTTTAAACCAATGTTTTTGTTAAAATTAAGAACTTTAACAACCTACCCAAAGTTTCTTCAATCAACTCCTCTTGGTTGGTAAGTCCCAAATCCGAAGTAGGAGAATTCTTTTATCTTAACCCTTTCAAAAAAAGAAAATTCTTGCCAACAGAAATAAAAAACTCATTGCCTCACATTGCAATGAACAATGACATACATTCAATTTAGCAGCTACTAAGATTGTTGGCTAAGCAAGGACAAAAATAGGTAGGGAAAGTATTGAAGCCTGGAAAACAGACCATTCATCATTCAACAGGAGTGCTGATTTACTACCAGCTTATCAGGTATTTAGGAGCTGAGGACAAGAAAACAACAACCATCAATTTAATAGCCAGCCATCAATGCCCCAATTAACAACTAAAAGCCACACACAGCCAGGCACCACATAAATGCTACACATAGAACAGCCCAGTGCACACATTCTGGAGAGAGAAAAGATCCCTGACAATGTACTCCAGCAAGAGTCCAAAAGCTTTGAAAACTAAATCTCTGGTTCCAGTGACTGACTCACATTGAATCCTGCAATATTATCCCAGGACATGTATATTGGCCTTCATTTGTGAGAAATGAAGAATTTTTCTGTCTTTGTGTGCTAGGTAGAATTAATCTTTCAACAAATGTCTGAATACCAGACATTTCTCCCCATCATGACTCCTCCTCCTTCTTGTTTTCTTCCTCTAATTGGTTTAATCTGTAGCAAGCTATTAAGATATCTCTTCAATTGGCTTGAATTCATAATTAATTCTAATGCTTTCAACACTTGTATTGCCATCCATCTAATGGCTATCTATATAGATAATTGTTACCATTATTAGAGCAGAAGGTGCTGACAAGAGTCACTCATGGATGGTCTACTGTAATGTGCTTCACGTGGGACTGCCATTAAAGTCACCCCTGAATCTGCAGCTAGCAAAAATTGCCTTGGTACTGTCATGTAATACCCATTCTGTGGGAGCTGCATTAATTGTTGGTTGGTTTCTGGATGGAGTGTAAAAGGCTGTATGGATAGAATAGAATAGAATAGAATAGAATAGAATAGAATAGAATGGAATGGAATGGAATGGAATGGAATGGAATGGAATGGAATGGAATGGAGTGGAGTGGAGTGGAATGGAATGGAATGGAATAGAATAGAATTTTTTATTGGCCAAGTGTGATTGGACCCACAAGGAATTTGTCTTGGTGCATATGCTCTCAGTGTACATAAAATAAAAGATACGTTCATCAAGAATCATAAGGTACAACACTTAATGATAGTCATAGGATACAAGTAAGCAATCAGGAAACAATATCAATACAAATCATAAGGATACAAGCAACAGTCATACAGTCATAAGTGGAAGGAGATGGGTGGTGGGAACAATGAGAAGATTAATAGTAGTGCAGACTGAGTAAATGGTTTGACAGTGTTGAGGGAATTATTTGTTTAGCAGAGTGATGGTGTTCAGGAAAAAAATGTTCTTGTGTCTAGTTGTTCTGGTGTGCAGTGCTCTATAGCATCGTTTTTGAGGGTAGGAGTTGAAACAGTTTATGTCCCGGATGTGAGGATGATCATTATAGGTTATCTCCCAAGCTATTTATTCCTAATAGATTATGCTCATCCATGGTATGGAGCAGAACACTTACTGAGAATTCCCATCCCTTCATGAGTTACAACAGGAGGGGCCTTGGAGGGAACATCTTCTGTGAGAGTTTTCTCCTATGGAATGCCCTTGTGCCCAACAAAAGATCAATGGATCTCCATTCTTGTTATTCAGAAATGTTGTGAAAACTTGTCTTTTTCAAAAAGCATTTGGGGACTGAGGTTTGAGGAATCAAAGGTACCTATATATCTGTTGGGAATCTGATAACACACACACTACATTTCAGCTACATGAATATATTCAAACCCATCATTATCATAGGAGCAAATTGAGTGATTGAAGCTAAATTATTATTTCTCAACCCAAATTACTTCTATCTGGTTGGTTATGGGGAAAACAATGAAGGAGGATGTCCTGTTCACACCATTATGGGAAAAATGGGATCTAAATCTAGGAAGTAAATAAAGTTTATATTGTGTAATATGCTGTTTACTTTGATTTATATACTCAACACATTAGATGGATGAGATTATTCAAACTATCTTGAGTTTTGATGCAATGATTTATTTCATTTAAATATGCTTGTGGAAAAAAGCATTTTTAACTTATTTTTACTAAAACAATCTTACCTAGCCAAGTTAATCTCTCTGTATGAAAACTCATCACAAGAAATATATCACCATCTTAATTATAAGCCTTTGCATTTCCCCACTAGTAGCAATGGAAGGATTGGAGCTCTGTCACTGAACTGCATGAATTTTCCCATCAGCAGATAATGCTAAAGTCACTGTTCTCCATTTTCATTTTCATTTCCATTTCCATTTCCCACCTTTATCCAGCATCCTGATTATTTCCATGTGTGCTACATTGTGCTCACAGCTCAGTGAGGAAGTCATAGACTTCCCTTCTCCTATTTTTTCTGGCAGTAAACCTGTGAGATAGGGCAGAGAGTGATTGCCCAAAACTACCCAGTGAACTTCCATGGTTAAAAGTTGTCACTCAATTGCTTCTACTCAAATATTTTAATTGCAACATGACACTGGCTCTTATTTATGGAAGTTTCTAAGTCTTTATTTCATAAGACAGAGAGAAGGGCACTACTATTATGAGTGATGGTGGCCTAGTGGTTAGAGTGCAGTACTGTAGGCTACTTCTGCTGACTGCTGGCTGCCTGCAATTTGGCAGTGCAAATCTCACCAGGCTCAAGGTTGACTCAGCCTTCCATCCTTCCGAAGTCGGTAAAATGAGGACCCAGACTGTTGGGGGCAATATGCTGACTCTGTAATCTACTTAGAGAGGCCTGTAAAGTGGTATATAAATCTAAGTGCTATTGCTATTATCAGAGCTATCACACTGAAACCCAGCAATTATCACTCAATCATCACAGTGCGGTAACTACCTAGAAAAAATTAGAACACCTAATGCAAGTGCAGAGTATTTGCACCTTTTCTCCCTGACATACATATTATTCAATTTGGTTGGTTGTTTGTCTTCTTATGCTCACAAATGCTGCTTCAAGCAACAAGCACAATCTCTGTGCAATTTGTTGCCACAGGATGTGGTAAGGGCAAGTTTATGGAGAGCTTTAAAGGATTAGACACATTCAGACAGGTTACAGCATCCAAGGTCTATTAGTCAGGGAAACTTTATGGTATCTGTAGCTTCAGAAATAACACCTTGTCCAAATCCCTACAAGCCAAATTGAGATCTACAAATAACCGACATCTTGCAACTTGATAGAGCACAGCAACAACCAGCATTAACCAATGTTAAAACCACATACTGGTACAATTTGCTGGATTTAATGGGTATCTGGTTTGATCCATCAACATGCTTTCTACATTCTCATGGGAACTTTTTGGATGATCATCGGAGACAGGAGGAATTTTTTGACTCCCAGAATCTAATCTGGACTTTAATCTCATACAATGAATACTTCCAAAATAAAAATGATCAAAAAGATGTTTTAAAGAATATTTTTCTTTAGTTTACACATAGAGGCATTTTGTGTAGGCATCTCAATAGTAATTATAATCACATTTTTGAGAAGCTAGTTTTTACTGCTTATCCAGTACCTCATAGTCATTGCAATTATTCAGAAACATGTAGCATTTGAATTTACTGACTTCTCTCTATCACTGTGATTTTCTCCTTCTGTCACGTTGATAATATATTTTAACTTAGCAACTCTTGTGCTATATAGACTATTATTTCTAATAGACAGTTGAAGAAGAGCCCTTAAAATAAAGAATGTGTTCAAACACAAAATTCTCTTTTGTGAAAAAGGACATGCAGATTACATATTCATTATTTAAATCAATATTTTCATTTTTTTCATTAGTTTTCCAGCAAGGTAGGAACTAAAAGCTTACTTTTTAAAAGAAGGACTTTTGTAGATACTACAAAATACTTCAGAGCATCACCACTGTATTTACTCTGAGGGAGAGCTAACTGAATAACTGGAATAAAAGAAACAACTTTTTTCTGTGGCCTCTTGTCTCCTAAATCATGACTCCCCCACCTCCAAAAGACAAAGAAATACCTTCAAATAATGAAAAGAAGTGAGAATGAACTAGGGAAAAGCATTACGTATTTTATTTTGGCTCTTAAACTCAACTGTCAGAGCTTATTCTAGTTCTAGACTCCATAAAACACTGTGCTAAGATTTTCTTCCCTTTTTCTCAGTGTACTTTATTGGAGACATCTTCCAATTTATCTTCCTCCTATACTGTCCTCCTCTCAAATAGGCTCCTTCCTGATAAGAGGGGAAGAAAGATGTATCTCATCTTGATGAGCTCTGAGTACATCACCAACAAAGTTCTGCCTGTCGCTTGTTGAAAAACACTGATCTGAATGACAGATCATTAAGAGGTTATGCTTTCTGTATAAATGGGCTACGAAGGACATGGATTGCATCAGATTTTGCTTTGATTGAAGACGTCAGCAAAGTTTGACAGATTAAAAGAAGTCAATATTATTTTTTTAAAAAGTGGTGAAAATATCTGATTTAAAAAGATCCTGTAATGCTGTAATGTGATATATACCCATTGGATTTTTATATTTGGGGAAGATGCATATGTCATTAAAAAACATAGCTCTTTCTTTTTATTAGCTTGATGCTTAGCATCTTCTGTTTGGATTCAGTTCTCCAACTCCCACTGCCCTCAATAGGAGGGTGCTAATTATGCTAGTAATAGAGCAGTACCCAAGAATATTTCCTAGTCTAGAAACGAATGTATGTTACCCAATTGTTTATCCGTGTGAGTCTTCTCCCACTTCCATATGTATTAATTCCTCACAGATTGAAGGTCTGAAAAGAGTTAACAGCAATTGGATAAGTTGGGAGCCAGCATGTATGTGTAGAACTAAGAAGTGACTTTTTAAATTAGTGGATATGATGATTGTGACATGGGTATGGATTTATAAACTTTTAACTTCAGATGTATATCCAGATGTTCCAACCATGGAGAAATGTGAAACCTCATGAAATCCTTACCTCCCTCTCTCCACACACCCCACCCCCATAACAGAAAAAGCATATGTTTGGATGGAGGGGTTTCTTTCAGCTTCCATAACAAATGGCATTATACACTTCTCCAGACCACCCAAGTAGACTCTGCGATTCCAAGAGAGGGGGGATAGTTTAAGCAGAAATTGCTTAAAGGAAGAAAAATATAAAGGAGCTCAGTTCATGGGAGGTTTTCCAAAGCATTGAAACTGAATGGCTTAGTTTAGGTCATGGATGGCAAGATGGCATATTGTACTGTGGCCCTCCCTGCCAAAGGATGTTTTTTTCTTTATCTTCTTGTTGAAGCAAGGCCTTGCCAGAATAGAATGTTACTCTACATGTGATAGAGAAGGCTTGAGAGCTAGAGAAGGCTTGAGAGCTAGAGAAGGCTTGAGAGCTAGAGAAGGCTTGAGAGCTGATCTTCCTTGCCAGATACATGGAAGATAGCAAGCCTTCTCAGTAGAAGACCCAACTGTGTAGAGTACTCACACACTCCAGTTAGATGTATCTTTCTCCCATGTTGAAAGCAAGTGAAATATGTCCTACTGTGAACCACCTGCTGCCTGAGCTGCCTGGGAATGCCACGGTGGTTTTTTAAAAAAATGTTTTTAATGAGTTATTGTTTTAATTTTAACCATTTTGTTTACTTAATTCTGCTTTAACTGCACACTGCCTAGGCCCCTTTGGGACTAAGGTGGCTTAGAAATGCTGTAAGTAAATAAGTAAATAAAACAAGTCAATAAAATCTGCAAATTCCCAAATCTACACATGCACAAAAAAACCCAAACTCAAATGTGTTTTCAAGTAATTTCCTTGGATCATATTCACCAGCTTTTGACATGAAGTGAAAAAATCCAGGATGTAAGGTCTTCAAAGTGTAAATGTAAAAAGCCTACATATATTCACAATAAAGTTCAAATATGTAAAGCTGTTGGGTGGGCTTCTGTGTGAATAACATTGTAAAAACTGCAGCATCATTTACATTCTTTTTTTCTTACCTTTTTCCTTCTCCTTTTCATTTTTCAACTGCCAGATCTTCAAGGCAGATAACAGAAGAAATTAATCAACTAAGTTGAGAAGAATGAGTTGAAGACTGTGTGCAAGCCTGGGTTGTACCTACTCATATTTCCCCCCCTTCGTTTAATTTCTATGCTTTTGGATTCCTAATTCTCCTGGAAGAAATTTGTCTATGGATTTAATGAGCAAATTATCCAATAACGTGTTCCTGTTTGTGGCTTTTGGAACCTGGCTAAAATCAAGAGGATAAGTAGAACTCTAATGGTGTGATTTCACTTTCTCAAGCAACCTCATCCTCATCCCATCTTTGACAGGAGATGAATTACTTTTAATAAGTGCAAGCTGTTCTGACCAGAGTATTTTCCAATGGACAAGATATGCGGGACAAACTCTACATTTGAATGAGGTGGGCAGGATTAGGAGCAAATTCACATGTCCTTAAAACTGTTCCATCACATTCTCTACTTAGCACCGATGCTCAAATGGTAGAATCTCATGCCAGTATAAATAATTTAAAAACAACACAAGTGCTTGGACACTAATTATGCGAATAAAACAATTTATTAGCACAGTTCTTCACTTGAATCCTCTGCTGGGGAGGTCCTACAGTAATAACTCACCATTGTTTCATACATTCAAGCCTCTGCCAAAATTATTTCCATGGAGCTATTGCTTAATAGGGGAGCTAGGGAGATGCATTTTTAAAAAAAGTTTACAAGTGGGATCTTCCCATCTCAATGTCCTGTATCCGAACAGGAAGATGGAATAGTGTTAACATTTAGACAAGTGAGTAAATATTATAGTCCCTTCCCTCCTGAGCTAATCATAATAAAAGTAGGAAATGCCTTCACCGGAAAAAAAATATATAACTGCTATTACTTTAATACAAAATGTAGATTGCTTTTAATTTCACAGAATGAACAGAGAATAGATAATACATTAAATTAGCATAGCCTTATTTTGGACAGCTGGATATTTTTGAACACGCTAAGGAACATACTAACCATTATGGTTAGAATGCATGGCAATTTACTTCATTTCAATGGAGCTTCAATTTATTTAGCCAAAAAAACCCTCAATATTTTCCATGCATCTTATGCAAATTTGTTGCCTTAGCCAGAAATCTGGAAAACTGGAGGAGAGTATTAAGGCTCAGAGATCCATAAGATCAGAAACCAGTTCAATGTCCAAATAATCTAAACTTAGGTTAGTAATATAAAAAGGACTTTTGTGGCTAATGCTAGAAAAAATTTACCCACATTTACATACTTGAGTCTATGTAACTTTCATCCAGCTCATCACATAGTATTTGCTGAGACCAAATGAAAGAAATATACTAAGAAAAAGAAGTGCTTTGTAGAATGAGTTACTCGCCCAGATTCTTCTCCAGTGACATTATATTGCTTATGGAATTAAGCATTACTTCTTTGACATACACATTTATGTTTTTTTTTCTGGGCCTAACATACTCTCTCAAAAAAACTGCCATTTTCAGCTTTTCTTGTGCAAATTAGGAAGGTGGAAAAGCTGGAGGGAATGACAAATATTACATTAATAGAGGATGTTGATCCCAGAAAGCTGCAATAGAATTTATAAATTACATACTGGTAGGTATACAATATCAGGGCTGCAAAACTTTGGATGACTACTAAGCAAAGGATTTGAGTATTTGCTTCTGCTGCAATCTAGGGATGCTGAAATTTGTGAAGCTCAAGATATGATAAGTCTAGTAAAGAGAGAGAGAGAGATTGAAAACACATTCAGATAACCAGTTTAAATGCTTAAGCTCTAAACTGTCTGGGTAACGAGACATGGGAGTAGTGCTCTCATTATAGCTTTAATGTATGAAAAGTTGAGGACAGAAAATGATGGATTTCCTACTGTTATGAGGCAAAGGTACTAACTGTTGTTTCTAACATAGGCTGGGACTGAAGGCAGAAGTGGGTTTTGACAGATATCTTAGTCATCTGTCAGAACCTTACAGTGTGCAGAATGCTTCGGTTTTACTGGGAAACCCCACTTTCCCTATGGATCTGTCTCTTTCTTTCTCCCATATTCTATGACTGTTTTGGTTGTTTGTCTTTCTCATTATCTCTGTTTCATGCACTATTTCTTATTTACTTGTTCATTCCCCATACCTTGCTTACTGTCAGTCTAAAAACAACTGATAGGGAGGATTAGATACTAGAGGGTGAACTCTACTTCATACAGCATCATTCTCCTGCACAAACTGCCTGATAGTTGGGGCCTTTCCCTCCTCTTTATATAGGTCAAGCAATTGCACAAAAGACTGGTAGGCTCAACAAGGAAGCCACATTATATCTGCCTGGTACTATGCAAAAAACAAACCAGACACTGCATGTGTAGATGCCGGTATTTGGTTTGTCCATCTATCCAAGCTAAAATGGCCAGGGAAGGCAGTCACTGACAAGGAGGCCTGCCACAGCAGCCCAAAATGGCCATTAGACAATTACCTCACTGCCAAAGGCATCATAAATAATCTATTTAACAAGGATTGTAGCAGGAGAAGTTAGAAAATGCCATTCTAACATCAGATCAAATGAATACAGAATTTGGGGATTTCGGTTATGCATTGGGGAAACCTGTATCATCAAGGTATCTTAAAAAATAGTTACCAAGGCTTCTTTGAGCTGTTTGGGAAGCACATGGAAGAACTGGGGAAAATAATGCATCTCTTCCCATATGTATTCTTCTCTATATTTTTAGATTTAGATTTTAGACTACCAGATCATGGCTAGAAAAATCTGGATGACCAGCACACACATACAAAAAAATCTCTAACCTTTGCTGCCACCTACTGGTTCCCTGGATTTTTGCAATACAGATAAAATATCACTAATAACTCTGGTGCTCAGAGTTATTAGTTATTATTAGAACTAATAAGAAGTTCTCAGGAAGTGGAGGATAAATAAAATAAACAAAATGAATAGTAAATGCACCAATTAGTTATTTTATTTTATTTTGAATAAAGTCTTTCTGCAGTTAGGTTTGGTACTATTTTAAGAAGGAAAGCAGGAAGAAAATGAACGTGTAATACTTTCAGTCGTATGCAGCATTATAGATATCATCACAGTTGGGGAAAAAAGCTTACTAAATACAAGAGAGGATAGTATGTCCCTGTTCTTATGCCAGCTTCTCTACTCTCTGGTTTTCAAATTTAGGAGTGATAGCTAGTGAATTAAAACAAGTTGAATTTTAATATGAACTGTCCATGTTCATGGGATGAACTTTCCCATTTGAGATTAGACGACCTTCCCGTGCAGTTCCAAGTCATTACAGTATTGCCAATCCAATTGAATGGGAGTCTGCAGTTTAGTGCTGCCTGTTTCATTCCCACGCAGTTCAAAGGCTCTATGTAATTAAAAGGACTAAGTATGTCTTGAAACAATTTGCTTTGCTTTAAAATGTGACTTGCTTTAAATGTTAAGAAGATTAGTATCAGCCTTTGCAAGGATAAACTTCCAGGTTCTAAAGCCAGAGCATTTAATCTGTTGACATGAGGAGGCAGGGGAGAGATTTTTGGTGCCTCTGGTTGACATCATAGGTATTAATCCATCTATCAGTTTTGCTGACTCAGCCAAAGGATATGCAGCTGTTATAAATGGCAGTATTCCTGGGTTTTCAGATTTGTTCTCCCAACCAACCAAAAAAAAAAAATCTTTCTGCAGAAGTTTTATTCCTCTGGGGTCCTTGGGAAAGCAAGATAAAAATTTCAAGAACATAGCTATTATTGAGTTCTCCCTTCTTGCCCAGGCTTTCTTGGCCACTTAGGCAGACACTATATCAACAAACGGAGCAGAGTAACATTCAAAAAGTCTCATAGAAGTTTATGTGTATAATGACTCATTGGAAATATTGAGCACCAACAACTTGATGCTTTCCATCTGTGTATCTGTTTGTGTGCATGCACATGTTACAAATGGGAATGTCTCCACTTCATAGATCAGATCTATGAAGGGATCTAGAGACTAACCAATTATTTGATTAAACAAATCTTTGACTCAGTAACATCATTTCAAGAACCAAGAGAACACAGCTGTTTAGGAACCATCAGAAATGATGCAGAAGACAAAAAAAAAAAAAAAAGTAAACCAAAGTTCCAATCTCTTAACAGCCACACCCAGAGTTGACACACATTCAGGAATGGGCTGCTGGGGGTTCACAGGGGTTCGGGAGAATCTCTAGCTAAGATTCTGTGCAGTTCAGATAACCCCCAAATCCCACTCCTGGCTGGCACTGCCCACCCTTCCCCTCCCCTCCCAGTAGCCCCCATGTGGCCCGTTTTGGATGCAGGCAAGTACAGGGTGCATTTTTCACCCTCACCCTTGGGGAGGGTGAAAAATGGGCCTACCAGAAGTTCAAGGAGGCGGGAAATGGGCCCATTTCTGGCCACTAGAGGGCTTCCGGAGCCTGGGGAAGCCATTTTTGCCCTCCCAGAGGCTCGAGAAAAGCCTCCAGAGCCCAATGAGAGCAAAAATGCCGCCCTCCTGCATGGTGCAGGAAGCCAACTAGGCCATGCTCACCATGGCCATGCCTGCTCCAGTAACTGGTCAGAGAACCCCTTGTTAAAATTTTTGAAGCCCACCTCTGCACACGTTGGGTGTTCTTTGCTTTCTTGACTTCAGTCCTCCTGCCAGCTGATTCCCTTCAAGGTAAAAATTACCAGTCAATCCACCTGCCTTGAATCCAGGCTTCAGGCAGGCATACCAGCAAGATAGGGAGGAAGACCTCATGTATTCCTCCTTTGCTTCTTACTCATAAATAATCCACCTCACTTTTTTCTAACAGGAATGCTTTGTTCCTTATTTCCCTTTTGTCATCTTAAGCTGTCTGACTCATAAGTAACCTTTCTTTCAGTTTATACCTTCACTACTTTCCCACATTTCTCTTGAGTAATCTTGCTGTCTTACATTAAATCTCTGACTCCAGTATATTTCCTCAGGTTGTTTTTCTCTGCTCATCACCTCCTTTTCTGATTGGAGCCATTTCATCTAGGCTTGTTCTTTCTGAAGTCCATTTGCATCAGTCACTTTCTAGATCTCTGTTTGGCCTTAGGTTAGTGTTTCTTTTGCTAGGTCTGTTCTTGTAGCACAAGTCCCTATTTTTTATAGCTTGCCCCAAACTCTTAAGTTTCATTTCTTCTTATTGATTATACCATGGGTGTCAAACTCACCATGTCACATTGCCGTCATGTGCCGTATCATGATGGTTTTTCCTTCATGGAGCTGGGGTGGGTGTGGCCTACATGTGACGCATCCAGCCATGGACCACCAGTCTGACACCCCTGGTTATGTTCTACCTCCCTCTTCAAAAAATCTCCAATTATGTGATTTCGTTACAGGCCTCACTCCTTCTAAGAAGGCTCTCATTCAGAATTCATCCTCATCCTATTTCCCACTGTTTAACTTCATGTCCTCTCTACTTTAATTTCTGAAGCTGGGTGCCTTAGGCCCAATTTATTTCTTTGCTTCCCAGGGCAAATTTGTACTGTTGTGTACTCATTTTCAAGCCAAATTACCTTTTTGCTTCCATCAAAGCAAGTCACTTATTTACCCCATCAGTGTAATTAGTGTAATTGGAACCCTTGTAAATATTTACAAGCATATGATGACAGGAATGAAGGCAGAGCGCAATTTAAGTTGCATTTTTTTTGTCATTCTTGTCACAACAGCATTGCATCTATTGGCAGCAGCAATGTCTTCTCCACCATCTTAAAATAATGGGGGAAATCTGAATGAATATAGAAAGCTTCTTGGGTAATCTTCTTTCATGTGAGAAGACAAGAAGAATGATTGAGAAAGCTGACAGAAGTAATACCTTCATCTACATTCTACTTTTAGACATAACTAGACATGGCTTTAGATTGCACTCGAACTTGCATTTTATGATCTTGCAACAGTGCCTTTTTTTGTAGAGGTTGAGTGATCAAAGGTAACAAAGAAAATCAGACTTTTATCTCTATCATATAACTAGTATTCTTTGATATCTAAGTAATGAAAAGCTATAAATATGTTATTGAGTAGTTATATGTTTGATCTTGTCATTAAGATTTTTAATTATTTTTCTGAGTTGCATTCCTTCAAACTTTTCTATATATATGAAGAAAAACAATGATTCTTTTAATTTAAAGCTTGTATCTTCTATATTGCACTGCCATTTACTGATGCTGGGATGTTTATGCTTTTGTGGCTGAATTCTATACTGGTTAAGTTGTTTACATTACTAGTCAATGCTGTGATTCCTAGTCACAATGTAGCCAATCCCAAAAAATTGTCTTGAAAGCCATTAAATTAGTTCTTCCTTATCAGACTATATTTCATTAGAGTTTTCAATTCATAATAAGAATGCTATAGAAATTGGAGCAGTGATTGTTGTCTATGAAGAAAGAACTTCAAAGTAATTGTAAAAGAGCCTTGGTGGCACAGTGGACTAAACTGTTGCTGTTAAAGTAGTACTTAGCTGCCAGCTGCCCGCAATTACTGCGAGTTCAATTCTCACCAGGCTCAAGGTTGACTCAGCCTTCCATCCTTTCGAGGTAGGTAAAATGAGGACCTGGTTTGTTGGGGCAATAAGCTGACTTTGTATAAAATAGAACACCGCTCCGGGGGGAGGGGGGGGCTACTAAGCAAGTATATACAAAAGTATGAAGGCTATTGCTTAATGCATTGTAAGCTGCCATGAGTCTCTGCAGAAGGGCGGCATATATAAATCGAACAAACAAACAAACAAACAAACAAACAAATTGTAAACATCACAAAACTGTATCTTCTGAATTCCCCTTTTCCGTAACAGATTAATACATCAATACTCATCTTTTTGTCATTCTTCATCACCTTATTTTAAAAATTAAATGCCATTTGCATTCTAAACATCTCCATTTAAAATAGCTCTCCAAATACTGCTTGTCATAATCTTAATACCTCTCAAACTCCATATTAGCAAAGTGCAACTTTTTTCCATCTTCTTTTATCAGTATACATTAATGAATATAATAAACCTAATGACAGATAAGAATTTTAATCTAGTTAACAACTACTCACATTTTATTATGCGTGGCCAAACATTATCTGTTTTTGAATCTGTTCCCAAAGTATAAAAGCTGCTATGAATCTGTTCCCAAAGTATAAAAGCTGCCTCTCATGCATTGTTTTTCTTTGTCAATCAAGTCAGGTGCATTTGCAGAATTGTTTGTTTATTTAAAGAATTTATAAGGCCACCTGTATCAACCTAGACAGCTAACAACACATAGAAAGTAAAATGAACAGATTAAAACAAAAACATTAGATGTGATTGTGGTAATCTTTTTGACAATCTTTTGACAGTTTCTGCATTCATGGTCCATCATCCAGCATCTTATTGAGAGAAAGCTGTGAATTAGCTAAATGCATTTTATTCCAAGAACAAGCATACCATTTTAGTCAGGCATTTATTTTTTTGTGAAATGTCTTATTGATACTGGAATAACATTGCGTTTCTGATGGAAAATACTTCTGTGTCTAGTAATTTGCAATATCCTTTTCTGTATCAAAAATCATGGTTTTAATAGCAACCATTGAATTTCTACAGAACAATTTTTTAAACAAACAAATTATCTAATTTCAGAATATCTTGATTATAAAACAGTATAATTGATGATAAGAAAGGTCTAGGGGGTCTAGATCAGACTGTTCTTGACTAGGATATTCTTTTTCCCATAGTTCTTCCTTGTTCATCTAGACCAGGAATCTCCAACGTTGCCAACTTTAAGCCTGGCTGACTTCAACTCCCAGAATTCCCCAGCCAGCTTTGCTTCTGGGAGTTGAAGTCCTCCAGGCTTAAAGTTGCCAAGGTTGGAGACTCCTGGTCTAGATGAACAAGGAAGAACTATGGGAAAAAGAATATCCTAATCAAGAACAGTCCAAGCACAGTTGCAAAGAAAACTATTATGTGTGTGATAAAGTTTAAGAATATTTGTTAAAGTTGTTTAATTCCTTGTTATATACTATATTGTTGGATTTTCTAGATATACAGAATTTTATACATAGATCCACTTTTGTTATTGCTCATTTGACATTTTTAGTCTACTGGGTGAACATGAAGATGCACTAATTAAGTTTTCAAGGCCCAAGTCATAGAAAATTCAATGGAATTTGAATTGGGCATTCAAAGTGTTTGTTGTTATTTTGGACTGAGTGAAACATTCAGGAAAAGAGAAACAATTGAAACTAATTGCTGTGTTGATTCTCAGCTTGCAACTCAATTGAAAGTTGCTGTGCTATTGCAGAGCTATGATTTGAGAGGCAGTGGCTTGGTTAAAAAAAACTGGAGTGGACATCTTTATCCTCAAGGAATCCTGCTTCAGCATTTTCTCAGAATTTTCTTCGGAGAGGGGGAGGGGGGAGGGAAACACGATTCAGCCCAACCCTCTCATTCCTGTCACTTCAAACTCTGAATGTTGAGAAGGGGATCTGAAAAGTGAAATATTGAACTTGAAAAAAATGAACTTGCTTTTGATCTGCCAAATAGCTGGAAAAATGTTCTATTGAAATCCCCCACGGCATGGAAGATTTTGAAAATACCAAGATATGAATGCACAAGAATCTCTCCCAGAATTTCCTGCCTAGGCAACAGTGAAATGCAGTTGAAACCAAACTTAGACAAAATCTTTTGTCAACAGGACATCTGGATCCTTTCAGTCAAGATTCAGCCCTGAGCATGGAATGGCAACTGCATTGGTTGCACTTTTGGATGATTTCTGAAATGGTCAGGATGGGTGATATCGATCCTTGCCTTAATTTACTTTCAATACCATCAACCATATTATCCTTCTGTGACCATGACCAGAGCTTCCTAATGGAGCTGGTATATATGATGTTAAGCCTTCCTGGACATGATCTTTATGGGTTATTCACGGAGAAGTCTTAGCCTAGTAGGCTGGCGACCCCCAGGGGGAGGGCCTTCTCTGTGGCAGCCCCTACCCTCTGGAACGATCTTCCTCCAAAACTGAGAACAATTGCTGACCTCCGGACTTTTCGTCGGGCCCTGAAAACTCATCTCTTTCAGCTTGCTGGTCTAGCCTGACCCCGCTGAATTTTTAAGATCTGTATTATAGGGTTGAGTATTTTAAATATTTAATGGTTAATGGTTTTAATTTTTAGCCAAAGTTATATGCTTTTTAAAGAAATTGTTTAACTTTTGTGTACTATTTTTATTTGGCTGTTCACCGCCCTGAGTCCGCAAGGAGAAGGGCGGTATACAAATCTAAACAAATAAATAAATAAATAAATAATAGTATTGGAATATGTCCCTTATATGTCTATAATTTGTTTAAATTAAGAATCATGAAAGATTGTATAAGCAGTGGTAATGCCTGGCTTCTGACAGAATAAATAAATAAATAATAAATAAACAAACAAATAAATAAACATGACATAGCATGGCTTCGGTTGGCTCCTGACCTTTGCACCTTCCAACGCGAATTAAAAACATGCCTGTTCACATCGCCCAGCCTGGACTGAGGGTTTTTTTGATTATTTTAATGGGTTTTAATACATGTTTAAATTATATATTTATGTATTTATGTATTTTATGTATACATATTTATGTATTTTACGTTTTATTGGGTTTGTTTTTATTTGTTGTGAGCCGCCCTGAGTCCTACGGAGATAGGGCGGCATACAAATTATGTTAAATAAATAAATAAATAAAACCCATGTAAAAGAAGTCATATATCTTGTGTCTCTGTGTGCATACATATTTCTTTGTTACACACACACACACACACACACACACACACAAGCAGTATATATGATGTCCATTTAACAAGATATCTGTTTAATATCAAGATAAGACATTTGTTTTAATTATAAATAAAGAGGCATCTGTTTTAAGTCTAAGATAAGGACACATTTGTTTGTAATAACAAATTCCATTCCATTGATAATGATTGATAAAAAATTTTAAACTAAAACCTATAAAAAGGAAGATGGAGAAGCAGCCCATTGCAGTCACTCATGCAAAGTTATTTGACAACTTTGGGTTGAATAAATAAATTTTATTTGACCTTCACTGAAAGTCTGGTTTGTTTTATTGGAATTTGTGGTCTGGAAATAAACCAGGAAAAAAGGAGTTTGATCCTTCAGGCACTACCACTGAGTTCCATTCAGGAGTACACAACCACATCTAGATGGACTGTTTCTGACATTAGTCCATCTTTGTATTCATAGTCACTCTTCCTCATTAAAATTTAGCCTTAGATAGTTTTTCCTACACATCCTGAAACAGGACCTTCACTTCATCTCCTATATGTCCCAGAATGAAATATATATCTAAATATGATCCATATATTGATGATCCTGTGCTGCCAGATACCATCTGCTAGAAGTTTCATGTACTGTAAATATTAAACAACTTGTGGAAAGGTTTAAGCCCTGTAATATTCCACCTATGCTACTTGAGAGATTAATGCTCCACACACAAACTGAGCCAACCATTTAGAAAAAAGGACCCATTGCAGAACTGTGTGCCTGTTGCAGACAGCCTAGAAGGATCAGCCCAGAGGGTATCAAAACCCACTGCAACAACCAGTAGAGCATGGAGGATTGACCTTCTGCTATACCAATACTATCAAAGATGCATTTTTCATCCTTTCCCTAATCCCAACCCTTTCTGATAAAGGTCCAAACAATCTGCTCCATATAGAATTGTTATAATTGCAGGCCTGCTCAACAACTCACTTTAAAACAAAATATTGGGGATGATATTATAGTTGTCTAAAGTAGCTTGATTGAGCAGTAAGTTCTCGAGGAGGGATACACCACTGCCTCTTTCAGAATAGGAGGCAGGCAACCCTCATTCAAGAATGTATGCACTACAAACTGAATCCCAGCCTCCTGTCACCTCCCTGGAAGCTTTAACCCAGCCGACAATACCAACAGGAATCCAATCCCCAAGGGGCCAGTCTAACATATAAAAAAAATGTCCATTTCCTCAGGGACCCACAAGTCAGGGGTGAAATCCAGCAGGTTCTGACAGGTTCTGGAGAACCGGTAGCAGAAAGTTTGAGCAGTTCGGCGAACTGGCAAATACCATCTCTGGCTGGCCCCAGAGTGGGGTGGGAATGGAGATTTTGCAATATCCTTCCCCCACGGAAGGGAATGAGGGATTGGGGATTTTACCGTATCCTTCCCCTGCCACACCTACCAAGCCACGCCCACAGAATCGGTAGTAAAAAAATTTGGACTTCACTACCTCCACCAGTTAAAGCTGATTCCAGATAATCGCACATAATGAGGTGTTTGCCAAGTTAACTGGACTTAATTTGGACGTGTCCAACTAGTGTCCATATTTCAAGCAAATGTGAGCATTATGTTTTTTAGAAACTGAGCAAATCCCTCATAATGAACCAGCAGCAGATTTTGTGGTTTGGTTTTCTCCAAAAGGATGGAAGGACTTAAGCAGTTGAGTAGGGCACATGTTCATGGATGCAAGGAGCAGTGAATTAGGGCTTCTTTGCTGCTCTTGCTGCCATTGAAGAAGCTGGAGGACTGGAAAAGAGAATTGGGTTAAGATTTTGGAGACAGAAAAGTTAAATATTTATAGATAAAACTTTCATGATTTTTCAACTGTCTCTGAAAGAATACTGATAAATATAACTGATTTCTGAGAAACGAAATCAGTCTGGATTTGCTCCAGGCAGAGAGGACAAGAGCCTGGCTTGTGCATTTTAGTTATGGAATTATAATTATTTGTTTGTTGCCTGATATGCTTTGTTGTTTCTAAGGAAAACATTTTGAAAAGCTACATGAGAAACAAGTCATGTGCATCTGCAACATGCTGTATTTTCTTTTCTAATGGGAGCTTGTTCCAAGACTTGGTGCGTGTTGTTCTATGTCTCTAATATTAAAAGGATAAAAAATAAGAAACACACATTGCTCTGAGCTGACCAGTTCTGTACTTAGAAAACCAAAGAACTTACAGGAGTATTTTGAACTGAGCCTTGTTGGACCAAGTAGTTGGTTAACTGACAAAGAAATGTATCCTGAAGATTGTCCCGGCTGGCCTCAGCAGGGTGCTGAAAAAGGACATCAACCTCAAATGAGAAAGCAAAGAATGCCAATGGAAAGAAATCTGTTGGGATAAAAAAAAAATCATCAAAGTCAATGTACATAAAGCTGCTGGAACATTACCACAGGAATGTTGTGCAGTTTCTTCGAAACAATGTGCCAAAAAGCTCATTGTGGCAGGGAAAAAGAGAAGCGTCTCATTGAAACAGCTGCCACCTCACATGGAATCAGCTGCTCTGCACCACCAGCCAGGCCATGTTCTCCAAGGGCATTTAAGCACAGAAAAGAACACCATAACAGCTCTCTCTCTTTTCTCAGAAGAGAAATCCTGAGATCAGTTTCCTAGCTTTCCTCCTCCTCCTCCTCCTCCTCCTCCTCCTCCTCCTCCTCCTCCTCCTCTTCCTCTTCCTCTTCTTCTTCCTCTTCCTCTTCCTCTATATATTTATATAGAAATCTCCAGTGAAATAGTGCACTTTGAAAATGACAAAAATACAATTTTCAGCTGAACTATTGTCTTTTGTGTGTGTGTGTAGGATGGATCCAGAAAATTAAATACTGTACCATATAGTTAAATCTTAGAGCTCAGTATTTCATAATTCTTCTATTACCTTAAATTGTATAGATTTAGATACAACTCTTTGAAGTCTATCAGGCTGAAGCAAACATTTTCACAAGTCTGATATCGAGCTGAAATCTTTGCAAAACTGCAAGAAAAAAATCACTGGATCATTTGTGTTTTAGGAATATACACATATCACAAGCTGCCATTTCTTTTTCAGTTGGATGAAATAAATGAATGAATGATATATAAGACTATTATACAATAAAAAATACCTTGTTGAAAATATCTTGGTCAACGAACAAGTAACAATTAAATAGTTTAAAATATAATAAATTGTACAGGACTATGGTATGGCATATGTTAACACTTAGTATTTAACATAGGCTTACAAATTGTTTCTTGTTAACTTTTATCTTAGTTTACTGTACAATCCTAAATGTGTTTAGGCAGCAGTTAGGCTCTTTGATGTCAATAGAAGCATTCCCACATAAACATGCATAGGATTAAATTCAATGGAACTTATTTTCAAGAATAAAATCATGGGACAAAGTTATGATAAAATGATGCAAATTACCTCTGTCCATGATTGTGTTTTCTTTTTCTGGACTGGCTTCCCCTTTGATGATAACAGGTATTGATTTGAATTTAAGATCTTGAACAGAAATGAGTAATTTGATGAAGAAATTTCACTTATTCCAGTTTAGAGAGCTTTAAAGAAAAGCAATACATACCTTGCATTATGCTTTCTGTCTCTTTTAGCAAGAAATATTGCCAGCCACTATTCTTAGACTCTAGGGTATCCTTTTATTCTATTTTTTTTAAAAAAAAGTTTTATTTTTGAGTTAAAATAAAAAACAGCTTAAAAAACATTGTCCTTACAAACAATCATAGACAGCATCTTGATCGGTCAAAATCATTTCATGCTTACAATTTTCCAAATCTCATCATGCAAAAATTATTCTTCAGTTGAACAGAAGATAAATATTTAACCATTTTATCAAAGTTTCATTTTATATATGCTATCTCATCTCCATACTTTTTTGTCAAACGATTGGTAAAATATCTCCCATATCAAATAATATCGTTTATCTTCTTGTTCTCTTATTTCAAATGTCAATCTACTCATTTCAGCACAGTCCAACGTTTTCTTAATAATTTCTTCATCAGTAATTATCTTCTCTCCTTTCCAATTTTTGGCAAATATAATTCTAGCCGCTGTTAAAATGTTCACAATTAAATATTGTAATTCTTTATTCAATGTCTCTGGTAGAATCCCCAATAAAAATATCTCTGGTTTAAAATCAATATGTCTCTTTATCATTTTTTCTAACCACGTATGTATCTTAGTCCAAAATCTCCTTGCTTCCATGCACGTGCACCACATATGGTAATACGATCCTGGAATTTGATGACACTTCTAACATTTCTCCGATTTATTCTTGAACATTCTTGCTATTCTCATCAGGGGTAGATGCCACTTGTAAAACATCTTATACAAATTCTCTTTATATGCTGTTGACATTGTCATTTTATAATTATGTGACAATTTTTGCCATTTCTCTAAATCAATACTATACCCAAAGTTTTTCCCCATGCTTTCATTGATTCTTTAACTTGTTCTTCCAATTTTACTTCAAGTAAGCACCCATATAACTTTTTAATTACATTAATTGTCATCAGAACCCATTAATATCTTGTCTAAACCAGTCAAAACACTATAAATACCTTCTTGTTTGAAGTATTCTCAATATCTAGAAAATATTTGCATATATGAAAACCAATCCATCTTAATTCCCTGATTTTCTAAATCTTGTTTCAATTTAAGTTCACCCTTTATCCCCATTGCTGTTTATATTGACTTTGGAAGTGCTGAATAGAAATGTTAGAGAAGAAAAAGAGCTAAAAAGAATGAAAAGAAGAAAAGAAGAATATAAATTACAAGCCTTTGCTGATGACCTGGTCTTTATAGTTGAGGAACCATTAACATCAATAAATAAACTGACAGAAAAAAAATGGAGAATTTGTGGAGGTTGCTGGTCTGAAAATTAATAAAGAAAAGATGAAGATAATGACTAAAAATATGTTGAAAAAACAAAAAGAAGACCTGAGGGAGATTTCAAAGATGCAGGTCACAAACAAGGTAAAGTATTTGGGGATCCAATTAACAACAAGATGCAGTTCTCTTAAAGAAAACAATTACAATAAGCTTAAGCAACAGAAAGAACAAGATCTGGTGAAATGGGGAAACTTGAGTTATCTTTGATTGGTAGAATTGCAACTATTAAGATGAATATTGTACCTAGAATTTTATACCTTTTTCAGACAATTCCTATAAAGTTGGGTAAGGAATTCTTTGCAGATTTAAATAAAATGGTTTTGAAATATGTTTGGCAGGGAAAGAAGGCAAGAATAAAACTTAAACTGTTACAAGATGCTAAGATGAGGGGTGGCTTTGGGTGACCGAATTTTGAATTATACTATCAAACGGCTTGTTTAATGTGGATTAAAGAATGGGTAACATTGAAAAACACCAGATTATTGAATTTGGAGGGACATGATTTGTTGATGGGTTGGCACACTTTCTTATGGTATAAAGGAACTAAAATACAGGGGTATTTTAGAAGACATCAGATACGTGAAGCTCTGTTTTTGACATGGGAGAGGATTAAAAAATATCACTATTTGAAGATTCCAGTCTGGGTATCTACAATTGAAGCTTTTTCTTATCCAGTGGTATTCAGATGGGAACAAATTGTTACATATAGTGAATTATTGGATGAAAAGGGTGAACTTAAATTGAAACAAGATTTAGAAAATTAGGGTATCCTTTTATACTTAAACGGCCAAATCTGGGGAGGGGGGAGTTAGGGGTGGCTTTTAATAACTGAGTTGGCACTCAGTTGGCACTTTTAATAACTGAGTTAATAACATAAAATATGCATAATATTAATAATATAAAAGAAGAACAGGATAATAAAGCAATTGCATATAGAAAAATAAGATCCTTGCTACCTGTTATCATTCATGCCGAAACCCCCAAATCCTGCCAAGTAAGTTGGGTTCATATTTCCTTCTGTCTGTTTTGTACCATGTATTGTTTTATTGTAAAGTTAGGAGAGGTTACCCTGCTAATAATAAATGTAAAGTGCAAGGTAAATATATAAGTGTGGGTATGTATGTACAGATGTGATTTGTTTAATGCTAGTGGGAAACCCTCTTGCCTGAGTAGAAGGAAACGTTTTTCCATACAATTTTCTCCACAGGCAAGCAGGAGTAGTTTAAACGCTGAGGAGTTTGGCTGCCAAAGAAAGACGTTATTGTTATGATTTTCTCCTCCTTCCCTCGCTCCCACCCGCCCTCTCTAACAGAATCTCCAAGGAACAAAACCAGAGAAAACACACACAGCTTGGAAGAGGCTCACATTTGTATCAGGACCGGATCAGAGTGAGGTGGAGGAAGAAGGAGGAGGAGGAGAAAAGTGGGGGGTGGAAGAGCCCGGAAGTTAAAGCACGCAAAGGCAGGCAGGAGGAGGGCAGGTGTCAACAGGTAAGCCTGGACCAAGTGTCTTCTTTGGGAATAACCTCATCTAGCAGGCACTGTTTCTTTCACCACCAGTCAAATGGGATGTTTCTCCCTCTACTTTGCAGGATTTCATGTCTGATTCTTTGAAAAACTGATTTTCTGACTCATAAAACTTCTGACAACCAGAAAGACGTGCATGTGAAGTTTGTGATTAAAAAGCTGAAAGGCTTCCATGGATTTAAGGATTCCCCCCTCTCCTTTGTTTTGTTTTGTTTTCATGGGTATGTCAGTCTTATGCTTATTAACCCCACACAAAAGCAAGGTTTATTTTCAAAAGCTGAATCATTGATCAAACTGATTCACAATAATAATTTCAATAGATGGGAGAAAGGTAGCTAGACTCCAAGTCTATAAGTTTTACATTTTAAAGAAAGGAATGTCTAAGTGGTACTAATTAATTCTATTTGCATGACATTTAAAGTTGTTTTATCAGTGCTATATATCTTGTTTGAAAGAAGAAAGAGTTTCAGAGTTCCTTTGAATAGCCAATGATGAAGATTTGCTTCTCTATAAACAATGATATTTGGGGAAAAAAAATCTTGTGATGTTTGCTTTCTCTCAAAGCAAAAGAATACCCAGGCTTTTCATTTCTTAAACTAGTTTCCCTTTGTAACAAGAAACTGAAGTTCAGAAGGGAGGAAACTAGGATCTTAGTTTTCAATACCCCCCCCCCCATTTTTTCTAAATCTAAATGTGAGTCTTAAAGGATTTAACTAACTGCAATTCATACTTTACCTGGAAGTTCTCTTAATTTAGAATTATTTACTTCTGAGTAAGTATGTGCAGAACTGTTCTGCTGCCTAGCAATATTAATGTATTTACTTGGAAGCAAGTCCCAATGTTTGTTATATTTGTTATCTTTAAATAAATAAAAGCAAATTGGCCTCCAATGTAAGTTTGAGCACATTAGATTTTTCTATAGCACAGTCCTACATATATCTAATTCAGACATACACCCTGTTCAATAAATGCAATTTTTTCCAGTGACAGATTAATCTTTATTTCTTTATTAAATTTATATGCTACTCATCTCACTGTTAACATAACTGTCCAGGTTTATCAAATGATTGATTGAATCTTAGATATACTATATATGCTGAATTTGTGCTTCTTTAGGGACATGCCCTTTCAAAGCACATTACTGGCTTAGCATTTCTTTGGACCAAATGATCTCTCATTACTTGTTCCTGTAATGATTGGAGGGTTGGGAAAAATGATATTCTCCAGGATTACTTCACAAATCCTCAGATTTGCTCAGGAATCTGGATATTACTTTCACTGGACCTTTGTCCATTGCAGTGGAAGACAATCACATCAAAGCAGATGCATGAGATATACCTTGTAATCGTTCAATTCTTGAGATCTATTCTTGATAGATTGAGGTCAAGTGGTTTCCAAAAGAAGAATTGTTTTCCTACAATATATGTACTTTGTGCCTTGCTTTTCCAAGTGCCTTGTTTTTCCAAGTGGAATTGAATCTAACTCGTGATTTTTTTGAGAAATTAAGAAATGTTGCTGAAGGGAAGGGCAGGCACATTTTCCTTACAAGTTAAAAAAAAATTGGGGGAAGGCAAGATAGATAAATGAGATTGAAATGTGAGAAGGATATAAGCAATTATGAGAACTCATGCAGGCATTCACCTCTTGGGCAAGTAGCTGGACTGAATTATAGACTGCACAAATAAAGTTGAAGTGCACAAGTTAAACTCATCATGCTTGGAAATGTTCCATCGTTTTTACTATATTCTCTTGTAAGCCAGAAAAACTTTAACTAAGTTCCAAAGAGATCACTAGTACAAAAGTCAGTCATGAGTACAAGATAGATGGCTACATTATCAAAAGTGGTCACGATAGACAATTGGTTATTGGAGTGGGCTGTAGGTTTCTAATCCATTTTAACCTGGTCATACAAGTGGTCATAGAAAAGACATTCCAAGTTACTGCAAGATAAAAATTGTGTTGAACTCCTTTATAAGGCTCTAGACAAATCACTAAAAATCATGTACATGAACTGCTTCAGCTTAGATAAACACAGGAGACATATATTCTGGGAGAGATGTGCGCTTTACAATATATTCGTCAGCTTTTCTTTAGGAGGTCGATAGCCTTGGTCAGGACTGCCCAGGTCTGAAACACACAATTATAAATGTCAGCCTTCAGAGATACAAATGGCTTATGGCTCTTGAAAGCTATAAATTGGACTGTGGTTCCTGAGCTATGAGACATGTTTCAAATGAGGGAAGGTAGTTTTTTCAGGATTCTTACCCACCCAGTTATGCATTTTATATTTGCAGCTCAAAAGAGCAGGAAATTCCATTGGAAAATTATGTTCTCATGGGAAATAGCTAGAAGACCGGGCAGTGCTGATTCTCCTTTATGATAGGAAACTGGATGGGGAAGAGACAGCTTACAACTCTTACAGCTTTTCATCCTGTTTTTGTGTCCTCTGGCCAAGAACTGTAAATGAACCCCGTAAATGCATAATCATGCTATTGTTTTTGAAATCTGGATTTAGGCATCTGGAAACATAAAATTAGCTATAAAGGGGCAAGTATTAACAGAGAGGAGGTTCTCCCCTGGTGTATTGCAGTACTGAAGAAATTAACAGACTGGTTGGTCCCAAATGCTTTCTCAGCAGGACACACCCTATCTATGCAGAAAGCCTTCCCTGAAGAACAAAGGATGTTGCAGTTGAGTCTTCTTTCTTAACCCAGCCCACACATAATTTGGACTGGTTAATAGTATAATTGCACTGACCCAAGGCAGGCACTTTCCTGCTTGCTTTTTAAACTTTTTGGTCTATGGGGAGAGGTGGTCTTTTAGCATTGTCTCTTTTTCTGCATTTGAAAACAGAGCTGACCATCTGCTGCTATTGTGAAGTCCATGTGGCCCTCAGGGCTCTGATATTGTAGGGCACGAAATGGGGAGTACAACAGGGGATAATCCATAAATTCATCAGCTAAACTTTGCAGTGGATGTTTTTCTTCAAATAAAAATGGATTACTAATATTGACTACCACATGTGGACTGTAGGCCTTTATTTTGGGTTTTTTTAATGTTTGGTTCCTACTTAGCCTGTTCTTTTGATGTTTTAACTCTAAATTATTTTGTTTTAACAGCAAAAGAAAGATTATGACTCATATAAACACTGGCAAGCAGGGGAAGTATGAAAACAAATAGTCAAGGCTTAAACATTTGGCTAGAATCCAGAATATTACTGATAGAGGAACCAAAATTACCAGTTTTTTTATTACTACGAGCTCTGGCCCAATGTGGAGAAATAACCAATTTGTCCAAGGTTACTGCCCATGAAATGTACTTCATCAGCATTTGGAAAACCAGGGATTGCCCTAGCGCCTAGCTGGACAGCAATCTTATTGCTAAAGGCCAATGAGAGTCTTCTTCTCCAATCATATGTACAATTGGATCTTTGGTTGCAAATCAGGCAGTAGAGAGATGTTGAAGCCAAGAGAGAGAGATGCTCATTTGTATAGCACATTTTTGCATGCAAAAATCCCATGTTCAATGTCTGGCATTTACAGGTAGGATTGGGAAATGCTCCAAATTCATATCCGGATTCAGAGCTATGGCCAATCAGAGCAAACAATACTGGGTAAAGGGAGTGATGTTCAGTCAGAGAATACTTTGGATTTATGTATTCTGAGCCATGTTTCTGAGCTAGATAGTCATATACAGTATAAGAATCCATGGGGTTCATGGGGGAAAATCCTTGGGAATTTTCTTTCATACTTTTCTGAGAATGAAGTGGTTGGCTTGTATATGAAATTCCTGTATAATTAGACCAACATGTTCATAGACATGGGTCTGTTGCTACATGTTGTTAGTTTTAAGCTTCTATTTTTAGGGGAAATTGTCAGAGTATTACCTTATTTATCTTCTTAAATCTGTGAGGTAGTGTATGTCAAAGATATAGAGATAAGAAGGTCTATATTCTATCCAGTGATTTAGTACTATTTAATTAAAGCATTAAAGCATATTATATGGATATCTATGGAGAGTGTCAGTCATCCAGGTAATGGTTGTCCCATAGGTGCTTTTTCAAAAGGCAACTGGACTTTTTTTTCCTTGAAGATGTTTTGCTCCTCATCCAAGGTTCTTTAGTTCTGAAGTTTGGGACATATATAGAATCAATTCAATGAGAAAATTGAGTTTAGAAGCAAGGTATTAGTTCACAAGAGGAACATTATATTTGGAAAATACTATAGAATTGCTCTATGAGGGAGATGGGTAGTTTCTAGATGGGATATAAAATAAATAAATAAACTACTTTGAACCAGTGTTTGTGCCACCCATCCCCAATGTTCCTTCTCAGGTATTGTTAGGAGATTAAAATGAATGTTGCCCATGAATGCCACTTTGAATCCCAACAATAAAGAGAGGATGTACATAGAAAAAAACAGTAGATAATCTGAATCTAAAAAGTTCTGTCTACTTAGTTGGCATTGCTACAGAGCAAGGTGAATGAAGATATTATCTCTTTTTCTTTGTCAGATCCAGGATAGGCTTCGATTATGATATGGCTGTCACAAGATTAAAAAAACACTGAAATAAAAAGGAATATTCTGAAAAATTGTCATTTCCATTAGCTTTTTCGTTGGATATTAGAAGTTAGTAAGAAAAGGGTGATATGCATTCCAGAAAAAAGCAATCTAGGAAAGATTCTCAATTTGTATGACTTGCTTCTGCTCTGGATGGATTTGCCTACACAAACTCAGCATAGACATTTTGCTTGGCAAATTGATGGGATTATTTTAAGGAATGTCATAAATGTTTAATCTTCCTTGGGGAAGTTTTATTTCCTAATGTACTTGGCCAGACCCAGTGGCTTTTAGCTGATTTGTTCTATTTTATTAAAGAAAATAATTTGTGTAAATATATAATTTATATAAATGCTAGCCAGCTTAGGTTAAACAGACATATTTCTAGCAGATATATTATTTATTAATTCTCTAAAATACAGGAGGATTTTTTTTTAAATGAAACTGGCATCACTGCAAAAAGAACTTACTTTTTTAGGACAGCCCATATAGCAGAAGCAATTACTGGCATGGTCCAAGATATTTCAGGATTTCTATGTAAGGACAAGCACCTTGAATTTGATCTGGAAAACTGTTGGAAGCCAAAGTAATTTAGCTAGAATTTAAGGACAACCCCACATGCAAAATGCTAAAATAATCTAAATACTTTAAATTTTACACTAAATCATTCATTTATACTCACAATATGAATTCTTCATCACTTGTAGTTTACATTAGCAATAAAGTGTCCTTGGCAACTTTGGTGTTCTTTGATTACATAACTCTAATCTGCCTCATCTCTATTTCATAACTTAAACAGTTTTGTGCAATACTTTATGCCTTACAAAATGATTGTTTTTTTTCCTGATAACCAATATGGAACAATGCAGTGGTGGATTGCCCCCGGTTCGCACCGGTTCTATAGAACTGGTAGTAAAACCGGTGGGAGGCTCCACCCCCCAACTCTGATGTCCCCCCAACTCTGATGTCATTAAAATGCTTCTGCGCATGCAGCCCCTTTGCGAACCGGTAGTAAAGGTAAGTAGAACCCACCCCTGGAACAATGAGTTTCTTTCATTCCTCCCCTTCTCAAAGAAATGTAATTGTATGACGTTGATTGGTTATTGATAGATTTCTGAGTGAGAAATAGAAAACATTGGTTATTTATCAGCCAATTGGAACCCTCAAAATATTTGCCCCTCCTCACTTGTTGCAGTGAAACTAATACATTCCAATAGCAAGCCAGGATATCAAATATTCTAGCAAAAGCTATATTGATACACAAATGGCTGGAGGAAATGATTTTATAGACTCATTTGGTTGATGAAAAACTGGATAGTTGAAGAGTAGAATTTGCCAAATCATCATAGCTGGACTCTCCTAACATCAGGATGTCTCAAGCAATAACAATGAAATATGCACTTGTTATTTGTAACTAAGGCTCATACCATGTAAACAACATTTCCAACAGTGGTTACTGTTGGAAATGACAAGGAGTCATTCCCTGTGGTGAGCTGCTTGTGTGCAATGATTTTCCATGCGCATATTCATTGCCACACAGTTTGCTCTTCAGAAGTGCCAACAAGATAATTTCTTGATGGAGAAAATGGCAGGCACCCAGTGAGATGACTGTCTGAATTGGTAGAACAGCTACCTTCTTCATTCTGTTTCCAGTAACCTCCACAATTATTATTCAAGTGCTGGGAGGAAGAGCCAAACATGCCATTAAGCAAAGGGCTGAGAAATAGGGTAAAGACCTTCTACATTATTCTCCTCTTTTCCTGCATGCCCATTCTTTTGAGTTAGCACCAGTCCTTCCTTGCTACTGGCTTGGTGTTGCTGGTGGCTTCACTTAATCACCTTTCCCTGAATTACAGACCAGTTTTTGGGAAAGGACCATAACTAAATGAACAGGCAAATCCCTCTTTAGGTCAACAAGTATTATGTGGGATTAAACAATAAGCATGCCTTCCCTGCTTCTCTGATTTACACTGGTGTCACTATGCCTACAGCCCCACAGGCTAATCATTGCAAAGTGCTGGAAGTCACTATACATGTCTGCATCACATAAGTTAGATTGCTGGTGTCAACTATGGTTGAAGATGTATTTTCTGTCCTTGTGTTAATATAGGATTCAGCTGCTGCTCCTGTCAACTTCCACAAAGGAAAATATGGATGTCTGTGTGTCATTAAGCAAAGAAAAACGTCCTTTTTCTTAAAAGTCTTAAAAGTAGACTTTTATAACAATAAAGTGAGGAACGCAGCTGGTGGCTGTCACTGCCTTCTCATAGATAAGGATGAAGGCAGTTGAAAAGTAAACAGCCACCACATCCTATAAAGATTTGGTGCTGGTCTTACTTTGTCCCATTATTTCATTTTAGCTTTCAGTTTACCTTCTTGTTGGAATAAAACAGTGACCTCTTGGTACATCAGGAAGCTAATTTAAGTGTCTCATTAAACAGAAAGGAATAGATAATCTCTTCTTTTACTTTTTCTGAATGTGTTCTCTGATGATAGTGAGGATTCAAAGTAGATATACAAAATGACCTAGTATCTATTAGCCTGCAATATAGATATCAGTAGTGTCTATTGTCCTCTTGATCAGGGAAAAATGCATTCCCTTAGTCTGGAGTCATCTCTGTCTTCGTTTCTTCAATAATGATAGATTGTATAAACTTCTAGAGCATCTCTGTACTGAAGTGAAAACATCTCTTTGTACATACGTATTGGTTACTAGGAATACCAGGTCCCCCCTCACCCAGTGTTTAACCTATTAGATTGCTTACATATTATGTAAGCCTAACCCGGTAGATGCTAAAAGAAGGGGGGAAATGCAAGTAAAGGAAAATTTGAAAAAACTTCCCAGAACTTTGTCAGTTGTCACACCTGCCCTATTGCTACCTAAAATCCCCTTAGTTTGGCTAATGCAGAGATTGGATGTCATCATAGGTGTAGCTTTTCTGCAGAATGAAAGTGCTTGTCAAAAATGCTCATTAAAAAAAAGGAAAAGAAAATAGGATTGGGGCAGGGGGGAAAAAGGCAATAGTTGGTTCTTCCATTGTCCATTAACTTGTTACCTGGATGTAACTGACATACAGGAATTTTAAAAAATCTATACTAAAGTAAATAAAAACATACAAAATCTGCCGATCAGTCATTCTTATTTTCTTGTTGTTGCATTTTAAAACCAAGTAAAATAATGAATGTAGAATTCATCTTACTAAAATTATTTAAGAATCATTTGGTATAAGGGGAACTGCTTGAATATAGGCTTCAAATGTGACCTTGATAAGTCAGACATTTAAAAAATTTAAAAATACAGATTTTAATAAAGGAAGTATCCAGCAGAGATCTGTTAGTATATGTTTAATTTGTTTGGATTACTTGTTTATATCCCATTGATTTAGACCAGTTTCACCAATATGCTTTCTCCATGCTGAGTGAGAATTCTATGGAGGTGCAGTCTCAACAGATCTTGAAAATTTACTTCTATACTATCCAGAGTTCCTCTATGAGGGAAATGGGTGGTTCCTAAATCTGATTGATTGATAAATAAATAAAATCAACAAAATGCCAAGTTGGGAAAAGTTGACCTACACCCCAGATGGTCACTACTTTGTCTGAGTATAGGAATCAATTCTCTGGGACACAATCAAGGTTACAATTTCTCCCAAGCCACTGCAGGACTGTACATGAGATTAATTTTAACAATGATATCACAAGAAGTTGTACTGGCAGATTAGTCTGACTCTTTTTCCATTTTGGCATTTTTTTTAAAAAAAAGATAGGAATGGAAATTGGCAAGTTCTAGGAAGCAGCCTATTCCAATTTCCATGCTTAAAAACTCAAACACCATAACATCACACAATTTCAGGGTACTGTTGTGGTTTCAGACAGTCTCTTAAATGTGAAATTTCAAAAGGTTGATTCTTTCTATTTCTTTCTTATTTTGAGGAAAAAAATGACCATTTGGGAGCATAATTACAAGAAGATATGCAAGTTGAGGTTTGTCCATTCCTGCAACAAGGGTTGGTATTTTCTGCAGAAACTAACCCATTGGCTCCATAAGCAAAATGCAATAATGATCTCACATCATAATTAGGAAGCAAATATATATAACCGTGCCATTGCTTATAAATGTATCATCATCTTACAAAAACAGACTAAAATCTAGAATGTCTTTTTCTTATAGAACTCTATTGCTCTGAAGGTGGAGCCAAATCTAATGTTACTGTATATATTCAAAAGATGTTTATTACAATTAAGTAAATGGTTTAAAAGAAGGATGCAACTCAAGAGACAGCAGTTGGCCATCTCTATCTCAAGCACTAGGAGCTAAATATAACTGTGACCTTCCTTGGATTCTACTTTAGTATGTATACCTTCCGTTTATGTGTAACTTGCTCACTCTTAATTTTGCTTTTTACCCTTTATAATTTGCAGTTCCACTCACAATATATTATTTAAACTAGTAGACAAATGTGTATTATATTATTGAAAGCCCAACTGTATATAGAAGCACATGACATAATCACAGTTTTCATCATCATGAACGAAACTAAACAAACTCAAAATAGATTAGTGGCTCTCCTGTAACTATTGCTTCTATGGGAAAACTCTAAATGACAATATTTACATTTTATATACAGTTGTTTGGTCATAACATAGTCAGTTACATATTGCCTCAAAGATGACATGCATTAAAATAGAACTGCATATTTTCATTTGCTTACATATATGTACATGTGCATGGGGCCGGATTTAGATGAAAAGTGGCCCTAGGCTATTCCACTTATGAGGCCCTTTCACCTCCCATTTTTAAGTTTGTAAATTACATTGAATGTAGGCCCCTCTTGATCTTGAGGCCCTAGGCTGAAGCCTAGTTAGCCTATAGGAAAATCCGGCCCTGCATGTGCACATTTACAATGACAATCAGTTGTATTACAGTCCAGTACAGACCTAGAGAGAAGATTCTGACTTGGTGATTTGTGTTCTTCAAGAATGAAACTTGAGTGGCAATTTCAAAGCCCTTGATTTGGAAAGTTTTCAAAATAAAGGACTTTCCTCTTGCTACCCTTCAGTTAAAAGACTCCTGTGTAACATAAACATTTGGACATGTTATTTATTCACCCTAAGGGTAAGCTACACTTCAAAGAATAAGGCTAGCTCAGCCCATGTCTCCAGATAGTCCAGCTGTCAAACGTCAGGGAAATCAGGAGATCCAGACAGTTCAATTGTGTATAAAGATTTATTGCAAGATTAAGCTCTCTATAAGAATATGAACCGCTAGGTTGAAGCAATTTGGCAGTAGATAAGAAATTGATAGTGTGCTGGATTTAGATCTCTTGTGAGTGTGGAGGGATTCATGACTGATGACATGTTCGATCCCTCCCTTGGGCTCAGCCTAGCCATCTCCTACACCAGCATTTTGGATGGGACATGACTATCCAGATGCATTTGGGAAGTTCAGGTGCACATGCAGAAAGAATGAAACCATTTTAAACTGGTATGCTCTAACTTCTGGTATTTAAGACATAGGATATAGCCATCAAGCCTACTAACTATTGATAGCCCGATCCTATCTAAATTAATGTCCATCATCAAATCACTACTGAGCCTGATTGTATTCTCTGGTAAACTAATGCAGGTTTGATACTTTTCATGTATGTGGAAAAACTCCAGAGAAGGGAGCCAGAATGAAAAACTCTTAGATTTTGCTGGAAAAAATTCAATACATAAAAATAGTAATGTTTTTATAGCGTTTTTATATTTTCACACATTTTTCCTCTGCTTACCACAGCTCAAATATTTTATTAGGGCACAAGCTGAGGCAGAGAACAGGTTTTATGGTATAGCTACTAAGTCTTCACACACACTATTTTTGTGCTAAGATTAGTGTCCACTTCCAAGTCTTCTTATTGGAAACAGCAGGAATCAAAGTTTTGAGGTTAAAGTGAGACAGATGTCAGAAAACTTAGAAAGGGGAGAGACAAAAGATACAGAATCTCGTCATGGAAGAAGTCAGTCAGTTACTTAGATTCCCGGGAATGTATTGCATCAGTTTAGTCAAAATGTCTTAAAAGGAGCCAAGCTTTCTGCTAATGCAATATGACAGCAGTCCCGAGGTGCTTTATTTCTCTCTTCTGTATATCCTCATTTCTTCTTAGACAAATAATTTTGCAATTTGTGGGTGTGAAATTAGACTAACAACTGGAATGGGATAGATTGTTATTTTAATGCTGCAACAACCAGACAGGGAGCTCCCATTCCATTGTATGAGAAAAAAGTGGACTTCTAGAAAATAGCTGCAATCATGGAAAAATCCTAGTATGGCCATGGTTACTGACCACAAGCAAAGGTATGGTCCCAAGATCAATATATTCAGTCTTGTTGATTTCCTTTTTATTTTTTCAAATAACTTTATTAAGATTTTAAACATGAAAGAACTACCGGTAATCTTTAAAGTAAAGAAAAGAAAGATGTAAAGGAATAAAGGAAAGATAAAGTCAAAAGTGCATGAAAAAAGAACTTGAAGGCATAGAGCCTATATTATATATGTTATTATGTCCATATTGTGCACATCTATATTTAGTTCCTTTAACATCAATTTCTTTGTATTGGTTCTGAGGGCATCTCTGAGGTAGTTGCATTGTTCAGGGCTGGCACACCAATTATGTGATCCCATGCCAATTTCTCTTTTCAACAACAGAATCAGCATACTTCTGGATCAGCTGAGGTGCCAGAGAAGCTCCTCTAAAACAGGGGTCCCCAACCTTGGCAACTTTAAGATTTGTGGACTTCAATTCCCAGAGTTCCTCAGCCAGCAAGGTTGGAGACCCCTGCTCTAAAGTACATGGGAATAAGTTCTTTCTCCATTGAAGGGATCTCTTGCTTCACCTTTCTTTCCAGATATTCTTTGTCAGGCCTACTAACAACAGTGTTGGCTTCACACCTCCCCTTTAGTAATTCAGTTAAAGCTGCAGGGATGAAATGGGCAAGACTCCATTGGTCCCTCTCTTCTTTTTTGCAGGAGACTAGAAACCTGTAGACAATATAATTGTATTAATAATAGCCTGCAACAGTTCAGAGCAAGACAATCATTTCTTTTCTTTGTTCTCAGCACTGTATTACTGGTAACAAATTAGAAAAACATTCAAGTTATTTTTGAAGGATTTTGAAGTATAGTAAATGGTGATGGAGTGGAGTTGTTTCAAATATCATACTATGCCATTTGAGTAGCATATATCCAAACTGGGACAACAGTTCTAAACTTATCATGTTTCTTTTGCTTGAATGAACTTGTATATGATCAGTCATGAACAATGTCAAGCTACATTTTATTATTTCAATTACCAATTACAAACTTACATCCTGCCTTTCCAACTTAAGTGAAATAGACAGCATAATTAAGCACAATTGTTTAATAACTAGAAATAGCAAAGAAAACATAGGATTTATGAAGCTTCTTGGATGAAGCTTCCTCAAGGAAAAAACAGTCCAGTTGCCTTAAAAAAACACATTTGAAACAACTTTGACCTGGATGACTGAGAATCTCCACAAAAATGCAGGAGATAGTGAGCAACACAATGTGCATAAACACGCAATCTAGAAGTCATAAATTTGTTGGAATAAAAATGTGGTGATCTGGCATTTAAACTGCATGAGGGAAAGAGTCAACATGTTGTCTTGGAGAAGGAAATTCCATTGCCTGAATGTCATGGACAGTCTTCTTCTGCCTTTTGGCTAGGTCAAATCGATCCTCTCCAGAAGAGCTGAATTGTGGTCTCCAGAAGGCCAGAGTTATTAAAAGAAGATCGTTTATAAAATCTGGATCTTGTAGAAACTCAGAAGATGTGACTATCATCTGAAAATGAATTTTTTAAAAAATGTAGTGATTAACTCTTCTTTTAACAGTCCTTGACTGCTATTAGCTCCAATATTTTCATGTAATATTTACCTTCCAAGTATTAAGATTGCACCTTGAGTTGGGATAAAGTCTAAATCCAGGGTGACTGGGGAAATTCAGGATTTTTAAAATTTACTTGAGAGAAGCAAACAGCTCTAAATTATTTTGTCATAATTCAAACTGTCCATGAAATTCCAGTCTTGATTCATCTGTCCAGAGTTCAGATGTCTCCAAAGCCACTCTAAAAATAGGAGCAATTAAAAGCATTTAAAAGCAATTAAAAGCTCATTCTAATATAGCAATAGCACTTAAACTTATATACTGTTTCACAGTGCTTTACAGCCCTCTCTAAGCAGTTTACCAAGTCAGTATATTGCCCAGAACAATCTGGGTCCTCATTTTACCCACCTCAGAAAGATGGAAGGTTGAGTCAAACTTGAGCCTGGTGAGATTCGAACTGCCAAATTGCAGGCAGCTGGCAGTCAGCAGAAGTAGCCTGCAGTACTTCATTCCAACCACTGTGCCACCGTGACTCTTTGATACCTTGATTGGTAAGGGATGAAGTGGGATTCCAACCCTGTATAACATTTTATCTTGTATTCTGTGATAAAATATATAATGAACATTGGCAAATTTCACAAGATAGTATTCTTCGTTGGAAGAAGAATAGTAGTATGGAATGATAACTCTTGTATTTATTTATATTTCTTTATAAAATTTATTGGCTGCCTATCTTACATAGGGTAACTCTGGGTGGCTTACAATCATAAAAATACAACTATACATATACATTAAAACATAAATTAAAACCAAACATTAAAACCTAAGGACATGAGGGGAGGATAGGGGCAAAGTGGAGGGAGTAGGATCTGTTGTTATTCAATCAAAAACCTGCACTGTGTTCTTCCTTCAGTATGTGATGCAATTGTCAGTCAAATGCTGAAGGACAAGAATCTTAAATACTGACCTTTTCTATAAAAGAAAAGAGTTAATAATAGGCAATTACAGACATTGGTATGTAACTGCTAAAAATAAAAGGTCAGAACAATAAAGTAGAAGGGTTTTTTTTAAAAAAAAATCTGTCCTTGTTTCCCTATATTTTGTAATTAGGGATTTAATTCAGACTTGATCACAGTAATAATCCTTATTAGAAAAGATCCTTGCTGATCATGGCATCCAGTTCTTCTCCTCCCCTTCTTCCCATTAGAGTACAAATAATAGAACACAAATTGCAAATCCCAAGAGGATTTCCCCCTTTTTGCCTTAGCTGCCCTACAATGTCACTATTTAGAACATAGCAGAACTCCAAAATGCAAAGCAGGTTTGGGGCTTTGCACAATCTTTGGACTTAGGCAGGTTGGTTTGAGCCTTTTTAAAATTACTGACATCTGCCTACATATTTGTACTCTATCCAAGACAAGTCTATGTTATCTATTATAAATTGTTCTCCATAATAAGGAATCCTGTGGGATGACTTGAACATTTTGTTCAAAAATTGTCATTTGTTGTTAAATTCCATCTACCTAGGTTCTATAGTAAATGCACCTGTAATTGCAAATCTATTATCCTTTATATTTAGGAAACTATAATGAGAAATTGTTGGGTTTCAACAATTGGGCCTTCCATTATCACTGGAGTTATCTGAAAACATATCATGTGTCAGGAATATTTAGGAAAACTAATTTAATACCGCATATATTTTTAGACTTCAATAAACTCAAAAGGTAATTGAATCCAGATTAAGCTATTTAGCTAAATAAATTATAGTGTTATATGCCATGCCCCCTGCTGTATTCTATTTAGCTTATACTTACGAATATTGGAATACAATCTTCTCTGCATAACAAACACACTAATTTAAAAATCCATTAAAATATCTTTGTTTATAACTTCTTGGCTTCTGCATTTGCTTAATTTCATATAGACAGTTTTTTTTTCTTTCTTTCAGGTCACATGATAGGCTATCTCATTTCATCCATCATGTGAACAAAAAATATCAAGTTGAAAAAACATTTTGCTTGATATAAATCTTAAGGAAGAAAGATCATGGTTTTTCAATACTTTTAGTCCTATGTTTATATGTACTGCAGGAGCGATAGATTTTAAAATTTTAGATAAAGGCTTCATTGTTGGATTTTTCTGACAGTTTCTGCAAGTTCCAGGCAGTTCCAGGGCAAGTAACATCTAGTGATTTTTTTCCCCAGATGCCTTCATATTTCTTAAAGAATAACTCTGCTTCTTATCATGCTCCTTTCTGATGTATATCAAAGTAAGAGGTCCAGCTAAATTTATAACTAGAGTCAGACTATACAGATAATGCAAAAATAGAGGTTAAACTGAAGTCATATTCATAATGGCACATAATTGGAAGGCAGGAAAGCAGAACTGAGATAAACTGAAGGTCAGGAGTAACTGGGGAAGAACAGTAAATGACAGATTTTTCCCAGTTTACTTTGGAAAAAAAATACTAAGTAGGAATTTAAGTAGGTCAATTTTTTTCATCGGAAGAGGTTGTAGAAAAAATGCTTTTAAAAGTTTTTTTAAAAAAACCTCTGATGATCATGCAACTTAGCTGGGCATGGGGGGGGGGCAGGGATTTTTGCTACCGATTTTCTGAACCACCCGCCGCCATCGCTACCAGATCGGACGATCCAGTCCGAACCAGGAGCATTTCACCCCTGGATTGAATGAAGTCCAAAGTTTCACAAACCATTCAGACAATATTTCCAATTACTTTTTTTTTACACATTTTCACCACAGTTTCTTTAAAGCAATCTGGATTTCAGTACAAACACTTGACATCACTGCTATCAAAACATATATTTGTGTGAAGCAAAATCCTAACTTCAGAACCATCAGGAATTTTACATACACAGTAGGATAACTCCAGGAATACAATAAAGTAACCTTACTGAATTCATTATATCCTAACCAGGCAATGCACTTTCCTTTTCTTCAAAATGCATCCTATCATTTGCCAAATGCACATAGTGTTGGAGTATTTCCAGTGTTAGGACATGAGCATTGTTTTGTCTTGCTATGACTATAAATTGTTTGTTGTGAAAGCTTTTGGACACAAAACAACCCATCTGTTTACTTCACATATCTCTAAATGATAAATACAATGTCTATTAGGAGTTAAATGCTTTGAGCATTGCAGCCTAAGTAATATTCTTTCTTTTCTGTGATCACAAGTGGTGCTATGTTTTTATATGCTTAAACATCTCCTGCTAAATGGATGTTAGACATTTATTTATTTATTAATTTATTGGTTCAATTTATATGCCGCCCTTCTCCAGAGACTCAGGGCGGCTTACAATGTGTTAAGCAATAGCCTTCATACTTTTGTATATACCTGCTTAGTAGGGCTTTTGGCTCCCCCTAAGTGGTGTTCTTTTTTATATGAAATCAGCTTATTGCCCCCACAATCCGGGTCCTCATTTTACCTACCTCTAAAGGATGGAAGGCTGAGTCAACCTTGAGCCTGGTGAGATTTGAACTCACAGTAATTGCAGGCAGCTGGCAGCTAAGTGCTATTTAACAGCGCTTTAGTCCACTGTTCCACCAAGGCTCCTTGGTGCCTTGGTGCATTGCCGAAAGGCCTGACAGAAGCATAATTGAATAGCAGCATAGGCCTAGAATATGACTCAAAGGTATATGAAGCAATCATCAGCTGGAGTCATTCCATGAATAAGAGATTTTTAAATCTTACATATGTGTCTTGTGGTCCCATAGTGGAAGGAAGAGCAAAATATAAATATACTTACAGAAATAATCCATCAACATTTAATCAGTTTTTTTTGCAGCAGGAGTCATCCTCTAGTAGAGAAGAAAAGAAAAACTCAAATGTTTAGCAGAGCAAACTCAAAATTGGGAGATGTCACAAAATTCCATCTTGATGTCGTCATATAAAACACGCAGAATCAGATTAGGTCTAACAGATCTGGGCAGCAGAAAGCTGAACACTCAAAAAAGAGATCTGGCACTCTTAAGCTTGCATACTCCTTAATTAGAGCCTATGTAACAAGCAGAGAACAAGAGCAAATGATGGAACACAAGACACAAGAAGAATAGACATCAAGGTTTTTGTATGGAGTTGTTGTTTTTCCTGCTGCCACACTTGTTTTCTTTGGCTCTAGCTTTCCCATGTGAACCTTTTGTACTGCATTTCCCATCACAAAATGAAAACACTAAAAGACTAAGAAAGAAGCATTAGATGGAATATGGAGTAATTATATAAATGGTTCAGATTGGGATATAAGTGCACCAAGGTTTATATTCTTGTTTTATTTAACAATTACAGTATTTAACCTGATACATGCTGAACTAATGAATAGAAATTGAATATATTGGTGCATATATTCAGGTTAGTTTTGCTAACTGCTGTTGCTCTTCTTACAGATTCTTTTCAACTTTAAAGGACATTTGCTATGCTGATTTTAGTTTGCTTGCATTTTCTTCACAGCTGGGATTATAAATCTCAATTATTTGTTTGAATGGAATTTAATGTTCTTGGTTATCAGAGCCTTTCCTGGTCATTTGATGTTTTTGAAAATGCTGTTAAATGAGATGTGTGCGCTAGTTTGACTTAGGCAACCACAATATAATGTTTGAGCCTTGGGTGATGGAAAGGACTGGAAGCTTATCACTAGAGTTGTTAGTCGCATTCAACATCTGTATGCTCAAGGTGAAAAGAAAAAAAATGCATTAATGAAGAAAATGCAATTACATTCATTCAAAGGCTTGGAAGAAATCTCTAGTAAAAGGCAGGTATGCTCCTTTTCCAAGGAATCAGAAAATTGCAAAACTGGTAATGGATGCTACAAGATTACAAACAAAGTTTTCCAAGTTTGAAGATAAAAATAGCATAGTTGATAAAGTCAATTTGTCTTTTCCATAAAATACAGAAAGGAAGGGCAGATAAAAACATCTATGGGAACAATGGAACGGGGGTAGAGGAGTGAGGAGGTGGGGGAGGATTAATTATTTCTATCCCTTTTTCCATCTAACTGGATCAGTTAGAGACACACTTTCTAAACTTCGACTTTCTAAAGAAAAGATCAGAGTTTACAAAAGTCTGAACTCACATGTGCTTTTATGGATTATGAAGGCTGAATGCATTTACATGATACATTTGATCCCTATATCAGGATTAAGAATAATTTTCAGTAAAAATGACACTACTTGAAATTTCATTTGATGATGAATGTTTTGTTTATTTACTTGCTAAATTATAAATGACAGTGGCTGTATTAACATTTTAGAGGTTAATGGTTCTCCAGCAACTGAGATGTAGTCAATATTTAAGAACATTTAATATGATGGCAACATGCAACAGCTATCAATATGCAACATAACTTGTAAAGGAAAGGAAATTAACATAGTCAGAGTGGTGGCAATCTTGGATGGATTCAAGTGGCACAGAGTTACATACTCAGAGACTGGTGAAAAGAACTGATGGGCACCATGAGATGGCATGTAGAAACTTGACTGGGCAGGGGTGAGGAGGGTATTAAATTTAGGGTATTAAATTGGAGGACAAGAGGAGTATGTTGGATGATGACTGAACAGAGCATGATGGCCTCTGACTGGATATTATTATATGGAAAGTATGTACAAATGTGTATCTGTCTTTTAAATGGAGAATGTGTTCATGGTGGGGAGCTTGAAAGAGAGACAAAACATGCCCCTTTTACTTTGGAAGTGTGAAAAACAAAAAAATATTTTTTGGAGGAATCCTCAAAGAGGTAGAACTGTGGATTAAAAGGAATAATGATGTTAGTTTGGAAATCAGACATCACCTTTCCTTCATTCTTAGAATTTAGGGCAAATTGTTTATCTTTTACCTGATCAATTCGGGGTTTTTTTTCCTTTTTATTAAAATCTGGGTATTTTTCTGCAGCAGCCATTTTGTGATGGACCAGCTAAACTTGCTAGATGAATTTTCTAGGTCACAAGAAGTGGACATTCTATTTCATTAAAGTACTATAATAAAAACCATTTTTAACACTTTTCATGTGTTAATTACAATCCAAATTACAAGTATTTTCTAAGTTTATAAATGTAAAGCAACTGAACATAAAGCTGATGTTTTTGTATTTACTAACATTGCTAATGCTCTAGGAAAAGGCCATCACATTTTAAAATGAATTACTGGAATGAAATTAGCTTTAAGAATGGAAGGATTCTGTAAAAGCAAGGACATCATGATAGGGTAGGTCATTCTTTGCAGGCTTCTGAAATATATGAATAATCATAAAAACTAATGATTGTATTTCATTCTTCTTAAGGTCACAAACAAATTATTTGATATGACTCTCAACTCTGAAAAAAGAAGTAGGGAAATGCTGTTGTCATAAAAAATAATGCACTTTTCTATCTAAGACTTTGTGGAATTCAAGAAACAAAACTATAGACAAGATTTGTGGTGGTCCTACTATATTGATGGAATTTGACATACATCAGCAAAATTGCTCAGCTTTGCTGTCAAAAATGGTTCAGATATGTTGAAATCATGGGAGAAAGGGAGATAACACATGACTTCATCTTACTCTGCACATTTTAATGGCATAAAAAAAAATCAGCTCCAGAATATGTCTCCTGTTGATGTACTTGGAGGAAATACATATTTAAAAGAACACGAACATTTCTTTGATAGAGGAGAAGGCATATCACATATTTCAATTCCCAGTAATGACACTCTAGCAGTATAAATATATTATATATAGGCATCTGGCTTTATATTGCTCAGACATATAATTCATTAGAATTAATTTTAAAGTAACTAAAATCTGCACCCAAAGGGAACATATAGCAAAACAAACTGTTTCCAGAGGACAACTGGGAACTTAAACAATAGCTAATTATTCTTTGTTTCAGCATCCTTACAGTCATGTTGCTTTAACTGGTCAAACAACAATATCCCAACTGCAATACTCATGTGGCTCCAGTTCAGCGGTGAAATGCTCCTGGCTTGGACTGGCTTGGACGATCCGGTAGCAATTGTGGCAGGTGGTTCAGAGAACCAGTAGCGATGGTGGCATGAGGCTCTGCCCACCCACCCGGGTGTCATTACTTCCTGGTTTTAACCAGGAAGTAATGTGTTTTTTACCCTCTGCACATGCACAGAAGGTTTTGCACATGTGCAGAGGGTCTGTGTGTGCATGTGATGCATGTGATGCATGTGATGCATGTGTGCACTTCTGAACCGGTATGGAAGGTAAGTAGATTTCACCCCTGCTCCAGTTGGATATCTGGATGAAGTACTTGACACAGTTAAGCCTGTGAAAGAGAGAGGGGACCATGTTAGATTTGCTGCAATAATCCCCCCCCCCACATCTTGCTTTAGATTGTGTTTTATCTTACCTGTATAAATTTGTACTCCTCCATCACTGAGTGCTGAGGATAAGGTTACCTTGCAGAGGAGGCAGTCATCCCCACATATGTCTGCTATGACATCGGCAGGTTGATGAAGCCTGCCTGGAACAGTGATCCCATGGAAGATTAAACAGACTAAGCACCCTGGCAACTGCTGTTGAGATTTCAGGGTTCTTTCTTCTAAATGCATGGAATATCATGTGCCATGAGTCCTTCACCTTTTGGAAGAAATCTCTGCTGGCACTAGGCCATTTTAGTCATAGCTTTGCTTCTCGGTGACTAAACCAGTGACAAAGCTGAGAATCTCAGTCCACAGATTCTTGTGAGCACATTGGCCATATCTGGATGTTTAGAGCAGAATGAAATGAAACCACCATCATGAAATTCCATTACGATATCCATATAAATAATCCCCAAGGAATGGGGGCTGGATTATAGCTCAAAATATGAGCTTTAATCCATCATTCAAGTGGTGCCATTCTGTCTTCAGACTCTCTTTCCTTAGCACAAAAACCTCCCAAACACTAACATTCTCTGGCTACTGGCTATTGCTAATTTTACTTTCTCTCTGTCTCTGTCTCTGTTTCCTGTCCACAGACATTTTTCCCAAAAGGCAAAATGCATCTTCCATGCATTTACAAGAAAGAACCCTGCATCTCAACAGCAGGTGCCAGTGTGCTTCTGCTTAGCCCTCCATGGCAGCAGTCACCAACTGGTGGTTGATGGACCACTGGTGGTCCACGAGAAAATTTTGGTGCTCCGGAGAAAATTATTTGCATTTTTTATATTGCACTAAATCAGGGGTCCTCAAACTATGGACCCTGGGACGGATACGTGCAATGAATGTTTGTGTTGCTGCAGAGAGTCTCCCCCTTCAGGGTCTTTTGTGTGAGTTGGAGGGGGGCAGAAATTCTGACTTTGGGTCTGATTCGGCCACCTGGTGTGGGGCTTTGGGCAAAGGCTGGAGGGAAGAACCAGAGGATCTCTGTCCAGGGGGACTGCATCATGGCTTGGAACTGGCTGAGCATCTCAGCCCGCTGAGCCTCCAGGTGCCGGTACCTGGCCTTGCACTCCCACAGGTCTTCCCTCTGCTTGGAAAGCCTATGCTCCTAGTTCTCAGTGAGGTGCTTCTACTGATCCTCCTTCTTGGTCAGATCCAATCTGAACTGAGCTGTTTTGCCAACTCTTTTTTTTTGTAGTTGCTGCTTAGCTCCAACAACTGCTTCCTTTTGGGGTGCTAAGGACCCCTGGTGGGGAGGCAAGGAGTGGCTGGGAGGGGAGGGGCAAGTAGAGGCCGACAAGGCACCCCTCGATGTGAGTTGGCCAAATCCACCCAGTCACATGACCACCTAGCCACGCCCACCCACCTGGTCATTAGGCAGATTATATTAGTGGTCCGCAGGATTTAAAATTATGAATTTAGTGGTCCCTGAGGTCCGTAAGATTGGTGACCTCTGCTCCATGGGATCACTATTCCAGGCAGGCTTCATCATCCTACCGATGTCATAGTAGACAATGATAGGACATAGAACTGGAACCCTAAGAGGCCTTGCCCTTACAGCTTTATTGATGGAGCAATTTCCACTACACATTTCCTCTTCCAGGGTGCAATTCCAGGGAATTGTTTGGTATTTCCATATAAGTCTTTCTCTTTCAAGATCAACTTTTCTTGACTTGCAATATGCTTTTGCCATGTATGTCATTGTTTTTTTGTTGATAATGGGTGATGGATAGATTGCTTCTGGAATTTGGTCAGGATGAGGAGAAAGCTTGGTGAACCTAGGAACTTTTTGAGACTGTGCCTCAAATATCAAGCAAGCTTTTTGAGACATTGAAATGAGATAGATATTTCTGCTAAAATCCTGAGGCAGGTGGATTAGAATATGTAATGGGAAGAATTAAAATTAGGAAGATAAATAAAGCATAGTGAGTCCTGCCAAGAAATACCCTGCAGAACTTGTCTACTGTGATCATAGGACCTGGTCTCCTGATTGCCAAAGAGCAATGAACCAAAAAGGATGGTTGGTTGGGCCATGCAGAAGTCTACTGTCAATGTAGTATTCTGATAAGTACAAATATGCCAAGCTACGGATTAATATCCCTGCCCTCCCTTTATCAAATATCCTCCTTTTGAGCTTGTGCTGGAACATGTTAGTCTAAGTTCATAAAAAAGCCATATCAGTATTCTTGAAATATTTTCTATAGAAAACATGAGAATTTTCCACCCAGTATAGAATTCAGGCAGCTTTTGAATTATTAGCAGGAGTGTTTGAGTTTTGGAACTGGAGGCATAAACTAAAAAGCCATTTCCCTTAGCATGGCTTTGCTATTTTGTAAAGTTTGCCCTAAGGGCCTCAGACATGGCTTATGTTTTTATATGTATTCTAGGCCTGCAAACTACCATCACTACCCCTTCCAACTTCTGTTTCTCATTTCCTGCTTTCCGTTATCACATCTCTTGCTTCCTTCACCCTATTTACACTTCACAGATAATGGAGGAAGCTGAAGTAACTGTCCGTCTCTCTGCTTTGGTCTGTTTTGTCCTCATTAGTGTGGACTTTTCTCTTTGAATAGATCTCTAACCTTTATCCCAGGAAGGCAATGTGTTTCTCTAGGAACAGAAATTTTTGGCCTCAGATATGGTCATATGTCAAGGGCTACCTATATTTGTTCTTGTTCCCAACCATTCATTTGGAGCATAGGATACAGAAAGGATGAGGCCTGCAAGGAAAACACATTGACCTCCTGGGATAAAGGTTAGAGATCTATTCAGAGAGAAAAGTCCACACTAATGAGGACAAAACAGACCAAAGCAGAGAGACGGACAGTTACTTCAGCTTCCTCCATCATCTGTGAAGTATGAATAGGGTCAGGGAAACAAGAGATGTGATAACGGAACTCAGGAAATGAGAAACAGAAGTTGTTAAGTGAATTTTTGCCCCATTTTATGACCCTTTTTGGCACAGTTGTTAACTGAATCACTACAGTTGTTAATTAAGTAACATGGTTGTTAATTAATTGTTGGTTGTAAAGTGAATCTGGCTTCTTCATTGACTTTGCTTGTCATAAGGTCACCAAAATGATCACATGATCCAGGGCATTGCAACCATCATAAATATGAGTCAATAGGCAAGAGTCTGAATTTTGATCATCTGACTGTGGGGATGCTGCAACACTTGTAAGTGTGAAAAACAATCATAAGTCACTTTTTTCAGTGCTATTGTAACTACAAACAGTCAGTAAACAAACTATTTTAAGTCGAGGACTACCTGCATCCAAGGCCTGGCAGAAGGCAATGTGATGTATGATATAGGAATGCTGTTCTATGGTCGTGTTGTATGTTGTATGTGCTGATCCAAGAGGGTTAATGGTAGTGTATCTCCATCATTGTTAACTCTCTGCAACTATTTGAAGGATGTGACCAGCATTCTCATTGACTCCATTCCTCATGGATGTTTTTATTTTTTACAGCATTGGTTTTGTATATTTCAAAATTTCTGTCCCATCCCAGTTGGATCACACTTAAGTTGTAACAGGTGGCTGACTCCTAAATTCAAACATTCCATCGCAGATTTCTGTCAGCCTGTTGTTATCTAATATTTTGAACTGTTGTTTTTAACAAGATTTGCAAGCTCTCAAAATTCTATTTACATACATAAATGCAAAGGAAAAGAAGAAGAACAGTTTATGTAGGAAAATATGTACTTAATATTGAATGAACAAATGAATGGAGTATATTTTTTAATGCTTGCTTCTCTTTCTTCTTGTTCTATTTAGACATGAAGAGGATTGCCAGATTGATTTTCCCACTCATTTTTTTGCTGATTTGTGAGGTGAATGGACAGAGGCGCACCAAACCTCCAAAGAAGCGCCCACCTCCTTCACTCCCTGAGCCAGTTGAACCAACTGATTTCCCTCCACCTCTGCCCCCAGGACCACCCTCAGTTTTTCCAGATTGTCCCCGAGAATGCTTCTGCCCCCCAGATTTTCCTTCAGCCATTTATTGTGACAGCCGCAACCTGAGAAAAGTTCCACTCATCCCACCCAGGGCCCAATATGTGTACCTACAAAACAATTTCATTGACAAGATCTCTGAAGAATCTTTCAAGAATGCAACAGGACTGCGGTGGATCAGTTTGGACAACAACCGCATTGATTCAGTGGGATCACAAGTACTACAAAAGTTGGATAACCTTGTCTTTCTGTACATGGAAAAAAATTTCCTTAAGGAAGTACCCAACAATTTGCCTCCCAATCTTGAGCAACTTAGGCTGAGCAGAAATCGTATCTCCAAAATCCCTGAAAATGTTTTCAGCAAGTTAAATCATCTCCTCCTTTTAGATCTTCATCATAATCAACTGGATAATGGAGATTTCAAAAAGAATACTTTCAAGGGACTCAAGAACCTCATGCAACTCAACTTGGCTCATAACCGGCTAAGTAAGATGCCTCCTGGGGTTCCCAAAGTTATTCACCAGCTCTTTCTTGATGAGAATCAAATTGATAATATCCCCAACAATTACTTCAAAGATTTCTCCAACTTAGCCTTCATCAGGCTTAACTATAATAAACTGTCTGACAAAGGATTGCCAATCGACACTTTCAACATCACCAATTTGCTGGTTTTGCATTTGGCATACAACAACCTCACCAGCATCCCCTACATCAGCCCCAAGCTGGAGCACCTCTACTTGAATGACAACTCAATTCAAAGTGAGTTGGCACAAGTCTGTAATTGGTTAGACCTACAAGAGATCCTGTTTGTGGGGGAGAAGGGGAGTGGGAAGAGGTAGATTATCTCATGACTCAACATTCATTTTAAAAATTCCAAAATGACTTACTTATGTTGATGCTTCCAAGGGAACTTCAGTAAGAAATCTTATTTTCCCTCATAGTTCTTAAGTCATTACTCCATGGGATTCCACAAAATTATAAATTCCATCTTGCCTGAACTTTATGACTGTTAGGACAGATGACTGAACAGAACAGGGTGGGTGGGTACAGAGGAGTCAGACTGAGAGCAAATTGTTCTTTTCCATGCAAATTGTACTATTTCCATATAAAGAAACATTTAGATCTTTCCATATAACAAAAATGGAAATTATTTTTATGTTTCTTCGATATAGGGAGAGAGGAAGGAAGGCAAAAAACTCAGCATCCATCCCAGAAGCCATTTTCTGTGGCTTCTGTCAATCTATAGATAATAGATTTTTGCTTGTAGGGCTGACTTATTTTCCTAAATTTTTCTCTTGGCTGAGAAAGCACTGCAAATCAAAGCAATTTTAATTTTTTTGCATGCTATTTTTACATTAATTTAAATTAATGAGTGACTGGGTAAAGGATTATGGAGAGAAAATATCAATGAGTTTTCACATTTTGTGTCTTTAAATGTGATTTTTTTAAAAATCAACATATATTTCCCATACCATTGGATAAAGCCTTAATAATTTCATACATTAGTTTGTACCCTTCAGAATACACCAACATAGTTGTAGAAAAATAAAACATTTCTTCTTTCTGTTCCCAGTAGTATGTTCAGCAGGAGTTCCCAACATCTGTTGCCTTAATTGAAAACATCTGCATTTAAGAAATGCAGAATTCCTTCCAGAAAATCTTAACAAGGAAGTAATAAAGAAAATAATGAGCCGCTGTACTTCAAACTAACCCCAAAAGCTTGGGGTTTTCTTTCACATTAAACTTTTGGCAACTCCGTAGGCCAATAAAATGTCCTTATAAGATAGACCTCATATAGGAAGGACCTGAATCCTACTTCAAACCCAGAATTTCGGTAGACAATCATAACACTCTTTAACATCTTAAATGAAAAGGACTGAAGATTTTTTTTAAAGCTATGCATATGTTTCTGAGCATTAGTCTGAACAGTAAGGATAAAACATTTTCTAGCAGAAGAGATACTAATTTTTTAATTTTACTTTTCATATTACTGCTTTAATATACAAAAAGGGAGGAAAGATTAGAAAAATGCAAAAAATAAATTACAGAAACAAAGGAAAGAAGAAAAAAATATAACAGAATAACAGAATCGGAAAGGACCTTGGAGGTCTTCTATTCCAGCCTCCTGCTCAAGCTAGAGACCCTATACCCATGGGGTATACCAGTTCTCTCTGTGGGCACACGCTCCGGCGCACACATGCACTCCAACATGCTCCAGTTTCAGCACTCAGTGCTAAAAAGGTTAACTATTACTGCCCTATACCATTCCAGACAAGTGGCTGTCCAGTCTCTTCTTAAAAGCTTCCAGTGAGGGAGCACCCACAATTTCTGAAAGCAAGCTACATATATTATATGAAGGAAATAATACAGCCTAATTTTTAAACACTTCATTAAACCATGACCACTTATCAGCTTTTCTATTATATTGAAAATAGCAGCTCATAAACAAAAAGTAACCATGTGTAGTTGATTAAACTTTGTACATCTGGGGTTGCATTGTCTTTCCAACACTGAAAAGTAGTTAGTTTACTGTCTCCCCACCCCATCCTTCATACACATACTACTTGATAAAGCTAGCAATCTTCTAATACAACATGTCCCAGATTTATAAACACATTCACATCATACTGTTTGATCATGGCAATGCCATATTAGCAAACCTATGATTATTAAACCAAATTAGGAAAATACTGGGATGAATACATATCATATGATTAACTGTTCCTCGTCCTTTTTATACTTCCAGTATAATGAGATTGACCAACAACTTCATTTCCGAACTACTGGTGTGTATGATAGCTGTGAATAAGAATAATTTGTGGAATTAGTCTCATCTTAAGATCATACAAAATGTACTTAATATTAGTGATATATAGTAAATATAACAAAGGCTACACCTTGTTTGCTCCATGCCTTTAGTAAAGCTGATTGAACAGGGTAGGATTATTTTATATGTGCTAAAAAAAAATTGGATGACCACTTACTGGAAACAAACAACTACAGTTTTCCTGTTACTGTTTGATGTTATGTTTAATGGTCATGCAATTTTTTGCAGTCCAGACAAAAGAAAAAAATCCAAATGCAGGGTCCAGATAAGGGGTATACCAGAAGCAGAGCAAAATAGAGAGAAAGAGGGAGAGCGGAGAGTTACCACTACTGCTGCCATTCCCAACTCAATCATTGTGTTGGAAACAGTCCTCAGAGGTCCTGGAGGCTTCCCCAGTGCTTGCTGTAGGATGGTTTCTTCCTCTTATTTTTTTCCTGTATGTGAATGAATAAGAAAAGAAAGGATAGGTATATCCATCTGAAAAACTATGCGAACATCTTCAACCAGTCAAGTCTAAATGAACACACTACCACTTGGCATGTATTGTATTCACACATATAAAGAGGTTGGAATCATGATACCATGATGCTGTCTTGCAGAGTTTGATCCCCCAGTCAAAATCTGCAAGATGGTCTTGTGTCAACTCAATCAGAGCCCCACCCTCTTTGTGCATGAGTATGGTCTACTATCATACTGTTGGACTAAATATTGTGGAATATGCTATCAGATCAGGAAACAAATACTTTTGACCTATGCTATAGATTCCTTCACCATTAGTTGTACTGGCTAAGATGCTTAGGTATACAAATCAGCATCATCCAAAGAGCTGCAGTTTCTGTGCCCCTATCTTAAAGCCATGTTTCTACAACAGATGTGAAAACTTCAAAATGTTACCAACCCAGCTAGCATGCCCATTGGTACAGCATGACTGGTGCTGAACAGTAATGAAGTCTGAAATACCATAAAACCAAAAATATGTTAGCAGTTTTTCGGACTGACTTATATTTAAAAGGCATAAGGTTTTGTGAATTACAGCTATCAGATGCATAGAGCAGCTAAATTAATGTAAGAGTTAAATTAGAATAAGGCAGGGGGAGGGAAAGGGCAGGATAAACAGACTGGTTATGTTGAGGCAAGTTACATATAAAACAGATTAGCAATAGTTTCTCCATTAACAATTATAATGTGTTTTTAAAAACTCTTGATTTTATTGAATTCTTCTGAGACATCCTGATTTTTTTTTAACGTATGTGAGTTCAACAACTTCTTACTCAAGTATACTGTTAAAGTTCCTTTTTTCCAAAATGGTTTTCAAATCTGTAATGGTATGTCCTGAGGGACTGAAATGTTTTGTGATTATTTTATGCTTGTTTTGATCCCAATGTTAAACCTGTATCCATTCATTATTTTGAGTCGTGGTGGTGCAGTGGTTAAAATGCAGTAAATTGCAGGTAATACTGCTGACTGCTGGCTGCTAGCAATTTGGCAGTTTGAGTCTCTCCGGCTCAAGGTTACCTCAGCCTTCCATCCTTCTGAGGTCCATAAAACGAGGGCCCAGCTTGTATGAGGCAATATGCTGACTCTGTAAACTGCTTAGAGAGGGCTGTAAAACACTGTGAATCGATATATAAGTCTAAGTGCTGTTGCTACTGCTATTTTGTGCAGAGTTTGTCCTGTTTGTTCTATGTAGACTCCAGAGGGCCAGACGATGGTATAGATTTCATTAGAGGAAGAACACCTAAAGGTGCCTCTAATCATATATGTGAAGATGCTGGAATCTGTATGGCACTGCTGGTGTAAAATAGACATCTGGGTTTATTACATAGTCTTGTTTGCTTTTTAACTTGGTTTTTTTTTTATTGCATGTGAGAATCTGCTTCAAACTGGGTGGTTATCTATATGTAGATATGGGTTCTACCACTCTGAGAAAGTGAAAGCCATTGTCCAATATGGCTGTAGCTTATTAATAATATGCTTGAGTGGGCCTTTTCAATAGGAATTCTTGTCCGTTGGTCTATATAGTAAGTACGGCATAATTGTGTATCTTGTATAAAACAATGTCCTGCAAGTTTATTGTACTTCAGCTCCATAACATCATACTGGTTAGAAGATTATATAATTTACAATGTCTGATAAGCATGATGTGAAAGGCTCAGAAGTCAGAGCTATCCAGAGAAGGAAACTCCAGATCCAGTTTTTGGCCTTCCCATTTGTCTTTTTCTCTTAGTTTTGCCCCACATTGCAGTCAGTCAACAAAGAGTACTTGACTGATTCCAAGTTGATTCTAAACAGTAAGGGTACAGTAATAGTACCCTTAATGCAAATTTCTGAGCTATCAATATCATTCACAATTAATAAGTCTTTTATAAACTTTGAATATGTAGATGTGGATGTCATAATAACTGCATTCTAATAATGAAATATGAATCAAATGCACAAGCATTCAGGTAAGTATACTATGTAATAAATATACTTGTTAGAAAGGCAGTCCATAAATGTTTTGTGTTTTAGGCTGTAGTGCATAGATATGAAGAAATATGATGATGCTAACTTTTCTTTCCATCTTCATTCAGTCTGGAGAGTTCTGCAATAGGGAACCTTTATATTCCTGAAAGTTCAGTGCACAATTTAGAATTCTAAGATATAAAGGAAACAAAAGATTTTGTATTACAGTTTTCCATCAGTGTGTATGTAGAAGGAAGGGAAGGGATAATGAAAGTTACAGCAAAGAAAGTGCATGTACTAGCTTGTTCATCCCTGGTCTTCACTGCACATTTCTAATATCTTAAAGCAGCACAAAAGACTATAACCTGTAAAGTTACAGAGAAGGTTAAAATAACCATCCCAACAATTATAAAACATTGCAGGATTTCTAAGGAGCACTAGAACGGTGGTTTTGTACCTGGATTTCACACTCACTGTTATCGACTTTTATAGATACTCAATATTTAGGAGTGATTTATATAGATCCTTTATATAGACCCCCAGGCCACCCCAACAATGCCGTGAAAGTGATGTCCCGATGCCTGGAGGCCATGCGGATCTGGATGGGGGGCAACAGGCTCCAACTCAACCCCTCCAAGACCGAGTGGCTGTGGCTTCTGGTGTCCCGATATGGCCAGTTGACTCCATCACTGACCATTGGGGGCGAGTCATTGGCCCCCACGGATAGGGCTCGCAACTTGGGCATCCTCCTGGATGCACGACTGTCTTTGGAGGAGCATGTGACGGCCGTGGCCAGGGGGGCTTTTTATCAAGCTTGCCTGATACGCCAGTTGCATCCCTATCTAGATCGGGACTCCTTATACACAGTCACTCAGGCACTCGTCATTTCCCGCCTGGACTACTGCAATGCTCTCTACATGGGGCTCCCCTTGAGGTGCACCCGGAGGCTCCAACTGGTGCAGAATGCGGCCGCACGGGGGATTATGGGAGCAAGGGGGCGCTCCCATGTGACACCTCTCCTGCGTGAGCTGCTTTGGCTTCCAGTGGTCTTCTGGGTGCGCTTCAAGGTATTGGTGACCACCTTTAAAGCGCTCCATGGCATAGGGCCTGGGTACTTGCGGGACCGCCTTCTGCCACCGATAGCCTCCCACTGGCCAGTTCGCTCCCACAGAGAGGGACTCCTCAGGGTGCCGTCAGCCAGACAATGTCGGCTGGCGACACCCAGGGGGAGAGCCTTCTCTGTGGCAGCACCAGCCCTCTGGAACGATTTGCCCCCGGAGATCCGTACGATACCTGATCTCTGGGCTTTCCGCCGTGCCCTAAAAACTTTTTTATTTTGTCAAGCTGGGCTGGCGTAACCCCCCCTCTTTTTTTAAGCTTAAAGTTTTATGGGTTTTAAATTTTAATTGCCTATTGGGTTTTTTAAATTTATTGGGCCAAAATTATTTAATTCTTTTATTAATATTTTAAATTTTGTATTGGAGTGCTTTTTATTCTTGGCTGTACACCGCCCTGAGTCCACTAGGAGAAGGGCGGTATATAAATTTAATAAATAAATAAATAAATAAATAAATAAATAAATAAATAAATAAATAAATAAATAAATAAATATTAAATGAATGAATTAAATGAATGTGGGGAAAAACCATGGGAATTAAAAACTGAATAGGAAAGGCTTTGTTCACTGCAGGCAAGGGAAGTTTCTTCCATGATTTTATACAGAGGAGTGGAATTATAAATATATTTAAGATGGAAGGGACTATTGCAATAATACAATATTGTATCTGAATAACTGTCAATAGTTGATGAATAATGAATGCTGAAAGGGCAGAATGAAATATGAAACTGATGATCTCTGCAATGTCCCTATCCCTAGCTTATTGATTAATAGTATTTTTTTTTCCTTTCCTTTTTTTTGCCTTCAGATATCAATGGGACTCGGATATGCCCCACTTCTCTGGTCTCTCTTCATGCAGCATCTTCAGATCTTGAAAATGCACCACGTCTTCGCTACCTGCGCCTCGACGGCAACCTGCTGAAGCCACCCATCCCTTTGGACCTGATGCTGTGTTTCCGGCTCTTACAGTCGGTTATATTTTAAGCCTTGCAGCAATTGCCACTCCTCGGGACTTTGGCTTTGCGCAGTGACTTGATTCCAGTCTATGTTAGACAAGGGGAATATACTTAAGCATCTCTACCCAGGCCTTTCCTGCTCCACTCTGTTTCGTTCTTCTTTGGCTGCTAGAAGCTCTGTGCTTTGTGCAGCTCTCTTTTATACAACATTTTATGGATGCTTTGTGCCCCTAAAATGTTGCATGGAGTCTTCTGAGATAGGCACAGCCTTCTCAGAAGATGATGGCAATACTGCAATATTGATTTCTGCTATATTGCCCTTTATCTATATATTAAAGAGAAAGAGAAGGAAGCATGCCTAAATGCATCTAGCACGCAGCATTTCTTTTACTGCCTTGCTGTCTAGAACTTCACAAAGCGTTACTGGTTTTTCGACATCACCAAGCATACAAAATAAGTTAGATTTGTTATTACTGTCAGAGAGACAGGCAATATAATTTCATTTAAATGGATACAATGTTAACGTGCCATTGTCTAATGATGCTGAATTAACAGGTGAGGTATAGTCAGACTAACAAGTAGCAGCGATACGTAGCTTTAGCAAGTGTGACCAAATGCATAATGTACTGTACATAGCAGGTTGCATACTGTGCAGGCAAGGCAGTATGTAGGAGATGAAATGAAGAATGATAGAGAATTTTCTTCCTGTTTGTGTTCTTTGGGAATTAAACAGCTGGTGCAGCTTTGCACTGTGGAATGTAATGAGCAACTAAATACAGCATGACCTTCAGGACTGGTGATGACATGCTTAGCAGCAATAAGTTAGACGACCTCCTCATCTTCATAATTTAACTCCACATAGATTGGCTGAAAGTCAAATGCAGTCCTAAAGAGGAATAAAGCAAATCCAGTACTAGACAGAAATTGCCACCGAATAGGGTGATATACTTGAACAGGACAGATCCATCATTATCATGATGATTTCAAGGTTATCTTCACATCTGATTTTTTTCCCCAAATTGCACCTAGGGATTATGTCATTAATCAATGCAGCAATCTGTACCTCTTGAGGACCTAGGGCTTTGCTAGCTTTTTATGCATGGTAATCAGAAGCCTTAGCAACAGTTATCCAGGCATAATGAAGGAAATTATCCTACCCCTCTGTTACACAAGAAATGTCGCTGCCCTCCCGGTAAAGTCATACATATGGAGGATTAATAAATAAATGTTAAATTGTACTTGAAAAATATTTTAGCAGTGGCTGGAACCACAGTACCTATGGTTAATATGGTGTCCATAATAGCAAAACATAGCATATATATTTAAAAACTCATCAATATTCCTAACCCAGAATCTTGCAGAATCACAGCATTCATGCCTTTAGTCATCTTTATTTTTATTTTTTTAAACTGGGGGGAATTGTGCCAAATCCTATGATGGTACTCGAAAATGTTGTTGCTCTAGTGTGCAAATGTAAGTAAATGCAAGTAATCAAGTATTAGCAGACTTACCATATGGTGTACAGGGACAAAAATCTCTGTTATGGGAAAGCCAGAAGGAACTATTCCACATGGTCTTGCTATTTCTTGTGCTATTCTTTGTTTGTGTTATATTTTGAATATAGAAAGAATAAAGCTGTTAAGTAACAGGCAATGAAGTACACAGTAAGTAATCCTTTTTTTAAAAGCACTTGGAGAACACTAATTCAGAGATACACCCAAACAATGTGAGCTCTTTTCCTATATTCCGGATAACATTATGAAAAACATACAGATCACATGAAAGAAAATGTTTCTGCTTAAGCCTTTTATGAAAGCTCCTCTGGAAACAAAGCCTTCAGGACTCACCAAGAAAATTTCTGAGTAAAAGTAAGACTTTTTGAAAGTACCACCCTGTACAAAAAGCAAAATACCTGTTTCCTTTTTTCTTTATTAGCACAGTATGTATTTTTACTAGATCAACAAAATCAAAGACAAGCCAAAATTAAAGCTACAAGAACCATAATCACACGATTACTCATTTACCAGATGAATTTTGTATCATACAGCCATAACTGTATATGATTTACCCTCCCAGTTGGGCCCAAGAGGATTTCTACAAATAAATATGATTCTAGAAGGTAATGTAGTTTAAGTCAGTGCTTTTCAAGTTCTTTTTTTAAAATAATCTTTATTTACATTTATCATTAAAAAAGATAACGACACACCAAATATATGACAAATAAATCAACAAAACAAATAACATATATATCTGTAAATAGTACCTCAATAACTTAATATTCAGTACAATACATCCATGTTACATTCCGGGGGAGACAAGTTTTCAAGTTCTTTTTAAAAAATTGCTTTAAAATAGATCAGCTTCCTAAAATTTTACAGCAACCTTTTCTTTTTCATAAGTAAGACGGTACAGGGAGCACCAGTATTGCTAAAGAAGGTCTATGGGCACCTTTGTAGCCACAGGTGGCCATTCCTTTTCCCTATTTCAATAGTTTCCCATTTTCCCATTAGACCAGTTTCTCTCTGAGTCTCCAAATGTCAACTGTCTCTTCCTCAGGGAACACTACACTTTACATTTTGCAATTTAAAGTGGCTTCACAACTGAGATTGTTGTGATGATGACGATGATGGTGATGATTGGTGGCAGGGTCATCCAGATGTTTAGACTGGATTTAGCTTTTTTATCCATCTTCCCATATTGTTTGATGGTGCTAAAGATATCTTTGCAGGATGTAAGCTTTTCCAAGTAGACCTACCTTTTACAACTGACTGATAGAGATTTTTGTCAATACTAATGATGTTCAAGTGATGCTCCATAGATTTTGGAATTGCACCCAAGGCACCTATTATTATTGCTACTATCTTTGCTTTCTTTTGGCATGGTCATTCTATTTCAATTTGCAGGTCTTTGCATTTAATTATTTTCTCCTGATTTTCCCTTCTAATTTGCCAGTCCTAGGTACTACAACATCCACTATCCTGATTTTTATCTTTCTTAATGACAATTGTTAATTGACTGAGTTTGGATATATCCCTGTAAAGGAGGTGGGATAGCCTGGCAAATGTTTTTAATATTTGATAGGCATGGCATGAGTTATTCAGTACTGTTGACAGAAGAATCTGTGCAATGACAAACAGTAGTGGTGATAGTGAGTCTCCTTGGAAGATTCCTCTCTTGACATTAACCTGTCTCAATCTATCACAATTGACCAGCAACTCTTTCTTCCATTCCACCATTGATTTTTGCACAAAGCTTCTGAGATTTCTACTGACTCCTGTTATTTCTAGGCATTTGATTATGTGGAAAGGTAAAATCATACTACATTCAAGCTGGTTATCCTTCTTTTGCAGTTTTCCAAAATCTTGTCAATTAAGAGCTGATCTTTTGTTCCTATGCTGTTTGGGTGATTTCCTTTCTGTTCAGGTGGAATGAACTTGTTTTCAGATAGATGTTGTCAGACTGAATCAGATACCATACCAATTAGTAATGTGAAAGTTGTTGTAAGCAGTTAATTGGTCTGTGGTTTCCTGGTCCTACCCCTTTTGCTGGATCATTATCAGATAGTTTTTCTAGATGTTAACCAATCTTCAATTTTAGTTTTTTGCAGTATGTTGTGTCATTATTTTTCCACAGCAATTCTTAGGTATCTATATATATAAAAGTGAAATCCACTCACTCATCATGAAATCTCCAGAACAGTAAAGCCTACAAACTTGAAATTTGGCACGTACATTCCTCTTAGCTTCTAGGTGCTCACTAAGAAAGCAAAATGACCATCAGATCATTAGTATTTCATATACAGTATAGTCATATACAGTATATTAACATGCGCTGATGCTAAGAAGTTAGATGTTCTACTCCCCCTCCCCACCTGAAAAGTTCCAACTGCCACTTGCCTCACATTCTGTTACCACAGGTCAAACTGGCAGATGTTCCACTCCTTCACTCAGGAGCGGTCTGGGGCCCCTTTATTGGTTCTATTTATATGCCACCCTTCTCCGGAGACTCAGGGCGGCTTACAATGCGTTAAGCAATAGCCTTCATACTTTTGTATATACCTACTTAGTAGGGCTTTCGGGCCCACCTAAGCGGTGTTCTTTTTTATACAAAGTCAGTTTATTGCCCCCACAATCCGGGTCCTTGGTGGTGCAGCAGGCTTTCAGTACTAAACATCGCTACCTCACCAAAATGTCTATGCCTTCTACCTATCGAACTGCTTCTGAACTCAAGGCGGTGGGAAAGATATTCCCTTATGTGTTTCAATCACTGACCACCACTGAGCCAATGGATTGTGAACCGAATTTATCCTGCATAGTGTCCCAGCCCCAACTCACTTACACTGACCTCCTCAGATGAATCTGTTCCTTCTACTGTAACACCAGTTAAAAGGAAAAGACTGTTTTTCTGCTGCCTGAAAGTACAACAGATGCTTCAAAATGACATATTTTGTAGCCAAAGAGGTGAAGGAGGAAAATTTTATGCCAACATTCAAAGTTACAACCATAGGATAGGGAGTATCATGGCAGGGCCTCAGCAGCAGCCTTCATTTCTCCAGATATACTTTGTTGGTGATGTTGATAATGAGAGTCTGTCAAGACCATGGGGATGCTACAATGGTCATAAGTGTGAAAAATTGTCATAAATAGCAAAGCACAGGTATCCAGCTATAGTGTAGATCCTTACCTTGATGGCAAATTTTATGCAATGCTAGATGCACTTTTTATATTTAACATTTATCTATATTTTAAAAACAAATAGTAGATGCTGGAAGTTGATCATTATGAGATACAGTATGGCAATACTGTAATACAAGACTGCCTTTCCTTACTCACCCTGTCCTTGCAAAAATGACTTACTGGAGGATACCGTCTAAGAGAAAAACTCCTGTTGGCACTTAGGAGTTTTGATTGCCTTTAAAAAATACAGAGAATAAGTTTGAAAAATTAGATAATATGTAATTTGAGTCTCAGTCATACCCTTAGTCAAGTCTGCATTTTCTTGTATTATGCTAAAAAAAGAATTAAAGTTGGGAAGGTGCAGCACACTCAAGGCAATACGGTAAGAATCCCTAAGTTATCCAGGCTCAATAAGCAAATCACCAGATCCAATGTCTACATGGAATGTTACATGCTTTTATATTTAAACTGTTGAGCTACCTGATCTGGATTGCAAACAATTGGATAAATATTAGGTAGCAGTGAAGAAATTCAGTTAGGAGGGAAGGGAGACAGTGGTGGGTTGCTACTGGTTCATCCCAGACTGAGCAAACTGGTAGTGGCGGGGGTGGGAGGTACTGTCTACCTGCCCAGACACTTCTGTGCACAGAACTGTCATGCGCACGTGCAAACCAGTAGTAACAGGTTTTGAAACCCTCCCCTGGAGTGGGAGTTGTACACAGGATATCCCAACTGTCTTTTGAGACATCCTGTATCATTGCTGTTATCTACTGGTCTCCTGGATTTTTATAGGCCAGATTTGTAGCTTTTTGTTAAGCCCATTTAAGAGCGGACACAATGCATGATTCCGTCTTGCAGTCAAGACAGACTTATTTCAAGATGCTTATGTTCTAGGTCCTCTCCCTTCCCCTCCCCTCCCCTTCCCTCTCCTGTCTTGCTTCAAAAAAGACAAATTATCCGATATCATGAAAGCTTCTCCTTTCCTGAAACATTGTCTTTCTGTGTCATTAGATTAAATGCATTAAATCTCTCACTTGTAAATTCATCCTATGTCTGCAACCCACCACAGTGTTTCTATGGTGTATTTTGTATATAAAAAGAAAGGGCTAAATGTGTGTGTGTGTATATATATACCATACTTTAAGCAAAGTATTTTGCTTTTCTTTCTATGAAAGGGTTCACCATCTCCAGGACTTTTTCCATACAGATACTTCTTGACTTACGACCACAAGTGAGCTCAAAATTTCTGTTGATAAGTAAGACATTTGTTAAGTGAGTTTTGCCCCATTTTATGACCTTTCTTGAAACATTTGTTAAGTGAATCACTGTAGATGTTAAGTTAGTAACATGTTTTTTAAGTGAATCCCCATTGATTTTGCTTGTCAGATTCCCCATTGAATTTTCTTGTCAGAAAGTCACAAAAGATGAACACATGACACATGAGGGATACTGCAACCGTCATAAATATGAGTCAATAGTTAAGTGTCTAAATTTTGATCACATGATCATGGAGTGCTGCAATGGTGGTAAGTGTGAAAAGCAGTCATAAGTCACTTTTTTCACTTTGTTGTAACTTTGAACAGTCACTAAACATATTGTAAGTCAAGGTCCATCTGTACTGAAACATACGAGTGAAGGGCAAATAGCAAGATCAGTAGTTGATGAATCCCATCTTTCCCTATCTCACCCACTAAAATAGAATTCAAAGTTATAAATGCTAAAACAGCAATGAGCAACAATAGACATCTCAAAAGGAATCATTGTATTGTCAGTTGTGAGGACAGAATTGGAGTCACTATCATTCTGTACCAAGACTAGTCAATACTATCAATTGCTCCCTCCCCCTTTAATCCTCACACCCTCCACTAGGCCTTCTCAGAAGAGCCCTAGATCCATGATCAGAAATAGGTCAACTGGTAGACTGCAGCTGGAGAGATTCTGTGATGTGTTAGGCAAATTAACAGGTGGATAAGTATACCAGTCCAAGCGTGTACAATTGTGCCCATCCCTGGCTCTCTTAGGCTAAGGAATGATTTCCCATCAGCTGTTGATGCTTGGTGGGAAAAGAAAAAAGCAATGAAAATTCAATAATCCTTTTCTTGACTTGATCCACATTAAAGTACAGAGACAGCACCAGTCACTGGTTTTATTACCACGGCAGAATGGAGTTCAGCAATCAAAGAAGCAAATTTTATGCTGCAATGCTTTTCTAGTGGTAGCACTATAACATGGCTGGCTAGTTTGCTCTCAATAATTATAGTATAATGAGAAAAGAAGTTTGCAATCTTTTTTTTCAAGAGATTTTATTAATCCCTCATTTTAGGCATAAGTACACTTGCATGCAAGTCTATGTGATTTTACTTATTTATTTATTACTTGGGTGCGATAGCTCAGGGGTTAAAGATGCTGAGCTTGACAGCTGGAAAGCTGACAGCCCAGGTTCAAGACCTGAGTGCCACACAATTAGTTGAGCTCCCATTTCTTGCTCCAGCCAACCTAACAGTTTGAAAGCATGCAAATGTGAGTAGAAGTAATACCACTTCGGTGGGAAGATAACACTGTTCCATTCACCTTCACACAGTCATGTTAGCCACATGACCACAGAAATGTCTTCAGACAATGCTGACTCTCCCTCAGCTAAGAAAACAGAGATGAGTTCCGCCCCCTAGAGTTAGACATGAATGTACAAAAAACGTAACCTTTTATTACTTAGGCTTTTATGATGCTTCAATTAAAACTTGTCTGGGGTGAGTGTGCGTACAATTCCTCTGCACAGCAGTAAGACTGAAACCATAGAGTTACAACCACACAGCAGATAATCCAAACTCAGATTTCAGCAGTGTTTTCACCATATATTCCACTTAACATTACTTCCTTGGGAGCACATTCCATTCCTTTCCCCAACATTTCCTGGTAGGCTAAAGTTACATGGCTGAACTTGCTTTTGGAGGTAGGAAATTGCATATGAACAGTGGTGGAGTGCCCCCAGTTCAGACCAGTTCGCAAGAACGGGTAGTAAAACCAACAGGAGGCCCTATCTACTGCCGCAGATGTTCTCATCAGCGATCTGTGCATGTGCAGAAGCAAGGAACACATGTGAGTGTGCATGTGTGATCCCGTTGTGAACTAGTAGTAAAGGTAAGTAGAACCCACCCCTGCAAAAGTAGAATCTTTACTCCTGTAAAGGTAAGTAAAACCCACCCCTGCATAGCAAGGTTGCATGACGTCAACACTGTTTCACAATATGGACTTGTAGCAAACCTCTCCCTTCTTTTCTGCATTCAACATGACTATTTATTTGAACGTTGGTAACAGTTCTTCTGTGTGAATTGTGTAGGTGTTTCTTATTTTGTATCTATACATTGGACTATTTTTAAAGACAATACTTTATGGTGCATAGGCCCTCAGGCATACATATTAATGGTCCCACAAAGTAGCATACCATAGGAAACCCATTGGGGGAAAAAAAGATCACTAAAGTCTAGAAAAAATTTAATAATGCTATGACAGAAACATGATTTTATTTTGACTTTGGAATGACCCTAAATTTGAATGCTCTGTTTACTTGGCTGGGGAAGGGAATTCCGAAAGTGAGGGCCAAATATGAGAAGGCCTTTCCTCCTCCCCTCCTCAAAGGCCAAAGCATCTGCTCAGCCAGCTGGGCAGGTTTAACTAGCCGAATTGTACGGAATGTTCAAAGGTTAAAGTAAAGACCAGAATCTTGATTTCTACCTGAAACATGCATATATACTTTTTTGTGAGGCTGTGTGCATATGTTGAAATGTCTCTGCTTGCACCATTGGACATACATGCTTCATCAGATGAGCATATATGAATTTGCATGTGTAGGTACACATCTACATTTGTGTAAATGGCATGTGCATTGATGGAAATTTGTGGATAATAACTATTTTTAATCCTAATTCCAAGAACAGATGGAAGGAGTACTTTGGCAAACACATTACAAATACAATCCTATTATGGCTGCTATCCAAGCACCAGCATCTTCTGCATAGAAGATGCTGGTGCTTAGATTTAAAAAAACTGCATAAAGAACATTGTATTAACAGTTTTAAACAGAACATTTTTTAAAAAGTAGCAAACTAATACAAAATGGAAAGAGCAAAGGATTACAGAATTATCTTGCTCTGTGATTACAAAAAAGCTCACTTTTTCTATTATCATTTTTCCCCCTAATCATTAAAAACGTATTTTACTTCGTAGAAAAATTCACTCAGTTTTAAGTTTAATGGTTAGTTTATTCCTCCCATCATTGACATTGCACAAATTTGTAGCAGAATTAGAATATTTCTGAAATCTTAAGTGAACAAAATTGAAAACTCTCATCATTTATAGTGTGTGTGTGTATCAGTGATGGGTTGCCCTCGGTACGGACTGGTTCGCAAGAATCAGTGGTAAAACCAGCGGGAAGCCGCGCTCACCACCCTGGATGTCATCATCAGCGATCTGCTCATGTGCAGAAACAAGGCACATGCGCGAGGCCGTTGCAAACCGGTGGTAAAGATAAGTAGAACCCACCCCTAGTCATATATATATACACAGTATATACACACACACACACACACATTCACACCTCTTAATGCCTAACATAAACAAGGATAATGACTCCATAAGAAATCTCAACAACAACACTTTGTTTTTGTATATACTTATGCTATGGGAATTGTAAGAGAAAAATAATATAATTCCTTACTTTTAAATTGTAATACAGCACACTTTAGAAAATCTGGGGATGTCAGGATGGAAACAATACGTTTGGACACTGGAGGATTAAGTCGCATTTCAGTTTTGGATGAAATAAGTAATAGTGCTGCTAGTTTTACTGAGTTTTTGTCTTTATATTTTTTATTTAGTTCCATTTAATTTTGATTACTTTGAATGCTAGCAAAGCAGCACTTTTTAACATAAACCTTCTACCACTGAATATTTTAGAGACGAAGCATTCTTCCCTCCACACTGCTTTGTAGCTAGAAGAAAAGAAGTAAAAATTTCCTTGGGTGTATAAATTGGCTATAGTTCTGATCTAAGACATGTGAAAAACTTGAGAAAGAAGTTGCTTAGAAATAAGCAGAAAAACCAGTAAAGCAGCAACATTTTAATGAGCAAAAATATAGCAAGAATCGGACAGAGTAGCAATTAGATTAGTGACAATTAAAACCCTGTAGCGAGGGATAAATATCTTTATTCATTTTTTGTTACTCTGAACTGGGACAAATTAAGTAGTAGGCTGAGCATAATTGCTGCTTTTCTGCTTTGATCTCTTCCACTAATAGATCAGGAGTTTGTTTAATTTTTTGAAAAGAGGGTGGGCTTTTTGACAATAAACAAAAAACCACAGCATTTTTAATTGGTGCTTGAAATCTTGTCATGTTTCCACTGACATTTTGACTCTGGGCTTCTGGCACCAGACATAGCACAACATTTTCTCTGTGCAAAAAATAACTCAGTTTCTTTTAGTTTTCCTTTCTTGTATATGAGACTCCAAATAAAATCTCAAGCATTGTTAGTTTAACAAGAACGGCACCCACTGTACTGGATGCAGCCTGAGCTGATTCATTTTTAAATAGCTCTTTGGAAAAATAGTTTGTAATCTAGTTGTTAATCAAAATTGACTCATTTGTTTCTCTTTTTATCTTTTACCATTGTAGTTCAGAACTCAAGATTGTTCACAGCATGAACTAGTCAAACCTACATGATATTTTTAAGTAGGTGGGCAATCTGTGGTTCTGAGGCCACAAGCGATTTTCAAGTTCCTTTTTGCACAGAGGAAGAACTTTTACCTGCTTGGTGTATTCGGCTTCGTGCACGAAGCCAAACACCCGCAAAAACCTCAGAATATATGTGTGTGTGTATATATATATATATATATATATATGTATGTATGTATGTATGTATGTGTATATATATATGTATATATATATGCATTTCTATATTGTGAGAACATTAATTTTAAGTACTTTCCCTCTCTATCCTTGGAAATCACATATTTCTATTTGTGTTTCTACTACATCAGCAAAATTTGAACTAATGGCTTTCTTATACTTGTGATGGTATGCTCTATGAAGTCTTCTTAAGAGTCTTGCATCCACCTTCATCCTCTCTGTTACAAGCAAGAATGCCTGCACATCACACTGCCCTCCTTACTCAGTGCACTGAAGGCAATGGAAAAGCTTTTGCAATGCAGTCACTCAGAGCTGTCTGAATATCAGGCTCTGCTCTCACAGTAGAGCTTAACTCACAGTTTGATTTCATTCAGACTGAAAATCAACTGGACCTTGCAATCTATCTGCCCGTGCTTATATGACTAACTTAAATTGTGTTCTATTGCACTTAAGAAGCATAGCAGCAATGGGAAAGAGACATCAGGTTTTAGTTTGCCACCACAACTCAAGTGGCGTGTCAAAAATGGGCTCTAACACAGCTCTGACGTCACCGAACTGGCTCTGCCCCCCCTGCCCTCCCACCCCCCACCCCCTGTTATTCTTACCTTTTATTTGGCCCCACCCCCAATCTATTGCTGCCTCCTGAGTCCCAGCTGATGGGCTATATGGAAAAAAACTGTTTAAACTCTTGCCCCGTGGCTTCAAAGGGCCTCCCTACAGCTGATCAGTGGTAAAAGGCAGTTTGGTGGTAGACAGGTGCCTCCAAAAACAAATGAGTAGACCGGCGCCTGCAAAAATAAATGGGTAGACCAGTGCCTGCAAAAATAAATAGGTAGACCAGTGCCTGCAAAAATAAATGGGTAGACCGGTACAGCTCTGCAAGCAGTTAAAAGCCTGGTAGACCAGTACCTCTGCTAAATCCTAAATAATTGTCACATGACAATCAAGCCATGCCCACAAAATAAGCCATGCCCACAGAACCGGTAGTAAAAAATTTTAGAACCCACCCCTGATGGATGCATATACTGCCACAGCACAATCGGGAATCACAAATGATTTCTGAAGAAGTAAATAGTTGCATGAGTAAATTCTCTGTGTGTAGGAGAACAAAGAATGTAAGTATATAATATCTAGCAAATAAGAAAAATGGCATCATTGGTTCAGAGGCTGAAACTTACTTGAACTTTAAGTTTGCTGTAGTTACTGCAAAGTGATAACTGAGAGAGGGAGTTACAAAATTGGGTCTAAGGTATAGCAATACTTATAATTATTTCCACTGCTGACCTGATTTCATCTTAGAAACATTCAACCAATACTTTCTTAGACCTGTGGTCCTGGGGTGGTATTCACTTACCTTTGCTACCAGTTCGCAAATGGGAGTGTGCACTTCCCATTTGCACGCCTCCCAGAGCATCAAAAATGGGACATGATGACATCTGGGCAGGTGGGTGGAGCCTCCTGCAGCCACCGCTACCAGTTCACCAAAACCTGATAGAACTGGTTGAATACCACTACTGCTGTGGTCCCATTAACACATCAGAAGCTATGTGGCTGTTATGTCTCCATATTATACCTGCGTTTTTCTGCATTCAAACCAAGCTGAATTTATAAAAAAAAAAAGATGTTGTAAAACCATCGAACTGCTTTCTCTCTTGTGATCTGATACAGTAATAATTTGACTTCAAATGATATACATTTGTATTTCATTAATTGTAATTATGCATGAAAGAAAACTCTGGAACTTTTGCCCCATTTTGTGATATAATCCTGTCAGAGTTGAAACAACTTTATTATATATTTGTAATGTCATGCAAATAATTCTGTAGAACTCATAATTCCCAAACCTCCTTTAATATATAGTGTTTGCATGCCTAAATTTTGGGAAACAATTACATTCAATTCTTTCTCTGGGGATGTTCATTTGAAACCTGCAACACTTTATTTGCAGCCACTAGAAAGACATTTTGCATTTTTGAAAGTTTTGTGCAAATACTAATATCAAAGGCAGGCATTATATTAGAACCTCATTCCTCTTAGGAGAAAGTACTGAAAAGGGAATTTTCTTTTGCAAAGCTTGTCATTAGCAAATGCAACCAGATGTTATCTAGTCAGGTAATGACACTCCTGCAACCAAGCCACCACGCTCACAGAGCACCAAGCAGATTTTAGATCTGACCTCTCCACTCTGGCTGACTCCATCCCATATCTGGCAACATCTATGGTTGTATCATTTGGGAGCACATTTCATTCTGCAGGGCCAAGTCAGAGAGAATTCATTCTTTTAAGATTCTGGAAAAACTGACACAAAAGTTAAAGAAGGCAAAAAACATTCTTCTTGTAATTTAAGAAGTTAAGAAATCACAGCTGCTTTATCTGTCTGATAACAAATTGGACTATATATTGTCCCACTGTTCCTTAAGAGACTCAGGTGTTTTTGCACATATAGGTGACAAGAGATTACTGATCTTCAAAAGAAAAATGGAGTTGGATAAATGGGCCAGTTTTACTGGCTGTAATTATGTTTTTTTTTCCAGATATAAATCCCTTCTGTGCTATTTCCCAATTGTAATGAGGAATGATTAAATGTCCACAAATAAATATGAACACATTTTTGCACATTTTCCCCACTGTACACAGCATGTTCCTAAATGTTCTGGGATGCACACATAATTATATTTCACTTCACATATTAATTTGGAAAGTTCAAATTGGAATGGTTTGTCTTAATATATAAAGCAAGCAAATTCTATCCTTCTCCTAGAGATGGAGTGTCAGTGACTCCAATGGGCTCTGAGGAGAATAAAACTTTTTTAAAAATCAATTTTCTTGTTGACAGAAAACAATAGAATCCTAACATGCACTCATGCACAATTTTGGTGATTGAATTTATGCTTCTAATTGTATTTAGTTTATTGTCTCATATCTCTGAAAAAAAAGATTTTTTTTCAGGCAAGACTGTGGACAAGCTGACATCTGAGTCTTAAATGCACTTTCTGACCCACTCTGTATCTGGCCAAAAGCATATTTTAATCACATCCTGAGCATTTTGCAGAAGTTTGTTCCTAAGACTTGGATGTGATAGCAATAGCAATAGCACTTAGACATATATACTGCTTAATAGTGCGTTTAGAGCCCTCTCTAATTGGTTTACAGAGTCAGCATATTGCCCCCAACAATCTGGCTCCTCATTTTACCAACCTCGGAAGGATGGAAGCAGAGGTGAAATCTACTTACCTTCCCTACTGGTTCAGAAGTGCACATGCCACACTTCACGTCCAATTTTGGACCCTCTGTGCATGCACAAAGCCTTCTGTGCATGCGCAGAGGATCAAAAAGAGGTCAGGATGGGTGGGCAGAGCCTCGCGCTGCCGCCATTACCAGTTCGCCAAACCACACCATGCCGCCACTACAAGTTTGCCCGAACGGAGCAAACTAGTAGCATTTCACCCCTGGATGGAAGGCTGAGTCAACCTTGAGCCAGTGAGATTTGAAGTGCCAAACTGCAGCTAGCGGTCAGCTGAAGTAGTCTGCAGTGCTGCATTCTAACCACTGCACCAAATCAGCTCTAAAGGCCCAGTTAGTTATATTATTTCTAATTTGAGAAGGAAAATTACTCAACTGTTTGGTTTATGATGGTTCATTCTAGAAGTATATCATACATCAGGATAACTCTGTGGATATTGCTAAATTTAATTCGTAATAATCCTAGAGATGAAGGAGGTTGGAAGTTATTATTCATTTGCAGACTAGAAGCTCTCCAAATCTGTAAAGCAAAGGGAAACCATTTCAAGGGTCATTTTCCTATGTAAAATTGGTTATTTCTACTCTTCTCCAGGTTCATTTCTGTTCAGAAACAGACCAATCAGAAGCTTGAGATTGGCTTGGATGTTTACCCAGTATGTCCCTCCACCTTGTTCTTAAAAGAGCACCTCTTATGTGAGATATGGCTGCAGGAGGGGTTGTAATGAACCATAGATTTTCTGTTACTTATTCCAACTACATGTATGTACTGTATGCAAAGTCCAGAACCCCTCACTATTCACTATTAAAATCCACATAATTATGGTTCTGCTGAGTAAAGTCCAGAAAATAACTGCTACTGAGAACAAAAGAACAATTTTATAGAGAAAATAAACAGAATCTACATATGGCACTCACACTTTTCTTCATTTTATGTCCTCACCACAGTTACTACAGCTGTGATAGAGGTCAACTTAAATGCCAGTAAAGGCGAATATCTGAAGCTCAGGGTTGAAACAACTAAGCTCCTTGGTGCTCTCTGAACTTGGTTGTTTTCTTGCAGATATTTCATTACCCAAACTCGATAATATCATCGGTGCTAGCACTCAGTCGAAATGCTTCTGGTTTTCAACCATCACAACAACTTTGATCTTTTGGGACAATTGTCTCCTCTATGTTTTCCTCTGTAACACAGTAACATGTCAGACCATGTTCAAAAACCTGTTATGTGTCAGCAGAGACCGCAGACAAATCCACCAGTCATGAAAACATTTATTTGGATGGGAACACCATTAACTGGAGCCTCATTGGCGTATGGCTACCTGCCTCATTTATCCACAGCCTGCTTCTATTGAGTGAAGTAACCATCTGCTGCCAGCGGCACACACATTGAAGAAACTGCTTGCAATACAACCAGGGACAAGTCTCAAGGGAAAGGAACCTGGTATTAATTTCACTGCCAGGAGGATGTTGATACAGTTGGACTGTTCTCCTGGCATCTCTCTTTCCTTCCTTTCTCAGCTTAGACTTCACTATGTGGGAGGAACTAGAACTAAGATGCAAAAATATCATGTCCCTAATAGACCATGTTGGACTGAAAAAAAATCAATAAAAATAAGGAAGATGTTTCAACAAATAATAATAATTTAAATATTTTAAATATTTCTGAAACACTTTGAGGGGCTGAATTCCTAGCACAGGATACTTAAACATCAGTTGGAATCCATTCTAGGGAATCATCTTACTTATTGTGGAGCCACAAACTGCAATTCTAGCCGCTTTGTCGTTTTGATTTGGCATCACACACTTCCTTTCCTGAATCAGTAACTCCTTTCCTGCATGACTCAATTGTTGAACTAAACAACTGCCATCCTCACCAATCAGTTCCATAGAAATCCTTATGTTTGAAAATAAGACAGAAGCCTGTCTAATTCTTTGAAGTAACCTCCTGCTTGATGGTGGGAAATGAAAATCTTTCTTCTCCCTGCAACCTCAACTAACATGGTCAGTGTCAAAGGATTACAGAAGTGGGTGTCCAATGAGTTTAGAAGACAGCAAGTTTTAGTAGTTCTTTTTTCTCTTTTTATGGTATCTTTTAATAACAAAATAGTGGAAACTGGCAATAAACTCAGAGATTATTTTTTTAAAAAATCATTTACTTATTGTTAACAGTAATGTATTTTTATGATTAATTTATCATCAGTGATATACTGAGCAATAACTATGCAAGCTATTCCTTTTTGTTTGTTCTTTTTTCTTAAAAAATTAATAATCTTGTCTGTAGAGGCTCTTGATCAGTGGTTTGATTCAACATTCCCATTATCAATTCAACAGCAAAGAATGAAGACAGAAATGCAGCTTTCCTCACTATTGTTCACTCTCCTCTCCAATTTAGCAAACAAAATTGGGTTTTCATTTGGGAAACAAAGACAAATGGAGCAAGAGAATCCTTAAAAACCAAGATGTAAAAGGAGTTTGTGATTAATTTTTGTTGTTCAAAATTGTCAGTGCAGGTCAGAATTTGTTGATATCAAATATTTGCAAAATAAATCTCCATCTATGAAAGATACATCAGAAAGAAGAGATGTGTACAAATTTGCTTAGCAGCATGAACCCAGGTCTGAGGCTTAAATTTTTATCTACTGTAGTCATTAGCAGTTGGATTGAAAGGGATGAATTTAAGACCATCAGACTATGATATTCATCTGAGAAAACATCCCAAATGAGAAATATTGTATTACACAATGTAGCTATGATAAAATAAAAACAATATTTGTACATTATATATTTCAAAATAGAAAAAAAATCTGTTCAATTCAATTAAAATGTGAATCTTATTTGAAGATGCTCTCTTTGCTTCTCCTTGAACTGCAAGAGAAGTTGACCTGGAGGGAGAAAAAAATTAATTACCAAACCTTTCTTCCCTTCTACCATCTACCTTAATTTTTCAAGAAAACATCAAGATGAGTAGTGTTTTCATAGTGCTGGTGAACCAGAAAAGAGGTGGGGTGGGGAGAAGTGGGGGAAAGGGATAACCTCTTGTTATAATTAATTATAACAAGAAATGGGATAGAGGGAGCGATGGAGGAAAGAAGGAATAGATTATTGTTTATGTGCAGTTGAAAAAACTGGATATGTGAGCTCTAATGATGAAAAGAAGGAGGGAGGGAGGGAGGGAGGGAGGGAGGGAGGGAAGAAAGGAAGGAAGGAAGGAAGGAAGGAAGGAAGGAAGGAAGGAAGGAAGGAAGGAAGGAAGGAAGGAAGGAGAAGCATTAATGTATTTTACATGACATAAGAAGGGAAAAGCATTTTCCCATACTGGACTCAATTTCCAGATTTCCATGTTTCGTTGGAAATTTGGGAGTTGCTATCCCAACACATAAAGGGGAGATGAGATTGCAGAATGCTGATATATCTGGGGAAATATACCTGACCTACTTTTACTGTAGTAAGCTATTTGACAATCAGCCTTAACCAAATGATTTTCTTGCTTGATAATTATTATGTGATACAATAATTTCCAATATAATATTCAATCACATATTTTGCTTCATTGTAAACTTTTTCACAAAGAAAATACATTTATTTCAGCTTGGCAAAAGCCTTAAGAAGCAACAAACCCCACATCAATATTCATTTCCAACTTTTATATTAAACTCGGTATCATAAGCACTATGTGGAAAGCAGTACAATTCCTTTCTTTAAACAGTGTCCTCTTGGCAGCCTAGAGCAGTGGTTTTCAATCTGTGGGTCATGACCCCTTTGGGGGTCGACTGACCCTTTCACAGGGGTCGCCTAAGACCATCGGAAAACACATATTTTCAATGGTTTTAGGAATAATTTTATGGTTGGGGGTCACCACAACATGAGGAACTGTATTAAAGGGTCACAGCATTAGGAAGGTTGAGAACCACTGGCCTAGAGGAAGGGAAGAGTGCTCCTATTTAACCACACTTACATACAGTCACCAATTATGTTTAAATCATGTCATTACATAGTGGTGATCTACACACAGCTCTCATACAAAAGCCAGTTTGATGTCCAGCATGCTGACATGCTGCAATTTTGGTGGCCTAAACAGAAAGATCATTAAGACAGCTAAGAGCTCCTTTGCTGCCATCTAGTGGTTATCCAGACTTTTTTAGCCCAAATCTAATTAAATACCTGCTAGATATAATCATTCTTTTCATAACCTTGAAAATCAGCAAGAGCATAGAACCACTGGGACCGAATAAATCTAAAATAACTAATTCCTAATCTGCAGCAACAACCAATCTGTTGAGAAATTTCCACCTAACTACCCTTTCTGTGGAGAAGGAAGACAAGAGGTTAAAAACAAGGGTGGGGAGCAGGGCCGGATTTAGATGAAAAGAGGCCCTAGGCTATTCCACTTATGAGGCCCTTTCACCTCCCATTTTTTTCGGTTCAGTGTTTTAGTGTTCACTGTTTTTAGAATAGTATAATTTTAATTTTGCTAACAATTTGAATGTAGGCCCCTCTTGATCTTGAGGCCCTAGGCTGAAGCCTAGTTAGCCTATAGGAAAATCCGGCCCTGGTGGGGAGAAGCTTTTAAGGTGGGGATTTGGAAGAACTTGTAAGCCTTCTATAACGGCAATGGATTTGTAGGAGTTATAGCTTGGTTTTAATCCTCATTTTCATGCTTTTACTGTACTGTATTTCTTTCTGCTTCTCTATTACGTGATCCATAACTGCATAGAATAATCTCCAGAGAAGCCATTTTAAAAGCATATTTTTGCATTAATATTTAAATAGCAAGGTCTTTGCTATTAAATAACACAATGGATTTTTTTTTTAATATTTGGAGCCTACAAAAAAAATAGCTTGCTGAATGCAAAACAGAATTTCTGACATGAGAGAATCAAAACTTGTTTTTCCTTCTCTTGTCACTAGATGGAGCAACAGAATGCTATCAAAATATTTATCCATCTCCGTAAACGGCTTTCTTAATCTCTGCAATTAAAAAGAATTTTATCTCCTCTGCTGCTGTTTTAGCATTTAAACTGATTATCTAAATCAATGAGATTTGTAGAACTGCTGCTCATATCAGCAACATGTACATTCTTCTTGCGGTTGCTGGGAGGCCCGACTTGAATGGTGTTTGTGCCATAGGAACAAGAAGCAGGAGAAAAGGCCAAAAGAAAGGAATAAAAAAGAGGAAATAGCATCATAAAATAATTTCTTTTTTTAGAGAGGTTTCACTTGAGTCTATAGTCTTGGTGATAAAGATTTTCAAACTGGTGTGATAAAAGCATTTGCAATAAATTAAATTACTATCATGGAAAAACAGGCACTTTATCTTTTCCATAAGAATAAAATTGAATAATTCACTTGTATTTTACCTATAAGGTTTATGAATTTCTTGAGGCAGAGAGCCTTCCCTTATTGTGCACCATATATTTGTACAAATAAATAGAAATAATAAATACTAATACATTTATTATTCTGTACTGAGACTCATCCTCCCTCCCTCCCTCCCTCCCTCCCTTTTACTGCATCCTTTCTTAGATGGATATGTGATTTTGAGAAGCCTTGAACTTCTTGTGACCAGTGGTGGGTTGCTCCCGGTTCGCACCGATTCGCAAGAACCAGTAGTAAAAATTTGTAGTAGTTCGGAGAACCAATAATAACATTGGCTGGCCACGCCCCTGAACCGGTCCCCGGCCCGATCGTTGCCCACTTACCCCACCCACCTCATCAGAGGCATTTTTTTTTACTTTTAAAAGCATTTTTCCTACAACCTCTTCAGCAGAAAAAATGCTTTTAAAAGTTAAAAAAAAAAACCTCTGATGATCACGCAGCTCAGCTGAGATCTTCAGAAGCTTTTAAAAGCATTTTTTCTACAACCTCTTTAGCCAAAGAGGTTGTAGGGGAAAAAATGCCTTTAAAAGCCTTTGACGAGCCCAGCTGAGTTGCCTGATCATCAGAGGCTTCTAAAAGCATTTTTTTCTGCAACCTCTTAAGGTTGTAGAAAAAAATGCTTTTAAAAGTTAAAAAAAAAAGTTGGCCACGCCCACCCAGTCACATTACCACCCCCACCAAGGGATGCCCACAAATAAGCCACGCCCACAGAACCAGTAGTAAAAATTTTTAGAACCCACCCCTGCTTGTGACCCATGACTTTTCAAAGCAGAACTGTCGAATATTGGCATCTTTAAATAGGAAAGTACCAAAATACAAGACTTAACATTGATTGATTATGTATCATCAAGTGACCACGTAGATAAAATTTTATTCCTAAATTGGTCTTTCAGATCTTCCAAGAATCCACTCACTGCCACTGTAACTGAATCCATCCACTTTGGATAGCATTTGGGGATTAATTAGTAGGTGAAAATAATGAAATTATTTTCAAAGTTACAACAGTACTGCAAAAAGTGAATTATGACTGTTTTTCACATTTATGACCATTGTAACATCTCCATAATCACATGATCCAAATTGAGATGCATGGTAACTCTTATTTATTATAGTTACAGTGTTTGGAGGTCATGTGATCACTTTTTGTGACCTTCTGACAAGCAAAGTCAATGGGGAAACCAGATTCACTTAACAACCATCTTACTAACTTAACAACTGCAGATTTAAGGCTCAAGATTTAGACAAGAAGTCATATTTTCACATGTTCACATGTTCATTTGAATTATATTCCATGTCTAGAAAATAAAATCTGCTTTGGCATTGAAATATGTATTTAAGGTCCTGACTATAGTACTTGGTGATTTTCACAGTTAATATTATTAGTAATAAACCGCTTAGAGAGGGCTGTAAAGCACTGTAAAGCAGTATGTAAGTCTAAGTGCTATTGCTATAATTTATAAATAAATAAATAAATATTAATATAGATTAGCTAAGGGTGGTTATAATAAAATATGTGTCAAGGTTCTGTCTAATGAACCCAAGCAAATCAGAACTCTGAGATTAGAATCCTCCTCAAAGAACTTCTTTATTGAGTACATCAGACCAGCACTGCTTTAAAGGAAAACTATCTCTAAAGATCATTCGAGGTTTCAGTATAATTAAAATAGGAAATAACCCCATCCCCAAGGGTCACAGGTCATGTTGATCAATTAGGTCAATTGGCGGGCTCTCCAGGCACTCCTTCCCCAACCTTATCTGTTGCCAGTAGAGATGACCTTGGTTCTCACGAGAAAGCTCTCTGTTGTATCTAGTAAGGCATTCCAACCTCCTTCCCCCCCATTCCCCCACTATGTGGCAACTGAGGAATAGGAAAATGGTGGTTGCCAAGTTCAGTTTGAAGTTGGCACTATGACTACCATTTCTTGAAACGGTATTTTATATATGTAGATGCGTTTAGGAATATATGCCCTGCATGCAATAATGCATTATTGTATTTCCTTTTTCATAATTGTATTGTTTATTTTGCATTCAATTAAAGGCAAAAGGTAAAAAAATGTTGCCACTGTTGTTGTTTGGACTCTGGTGATCTGATTGCAAGAGTTATTCTTGCAAGACAACCACCTAGCTCAGAACCCACAGTTCAACTCTGAACTACAAATATTTTCTTCTATTGGTTATTCTTTTAATAATTGGATCCAGTATTACCACTCCCTTTATTTCTCCCTGTGGCATTTTATCTAAATAACAAATAATTCTGTCTCTACACAAAACTTTTTTTAAAAAAAACCCAGCTTTGAGTATCAGCCTTCATAACAGAAAAAAATTCTTGACACATGTTGAAAATGGGATTTGTGCAATATCAGCATGAACCTGATTCAGATCTGTCTGCTCTATCTTGATAGAAATTGACTATCTTTTTTGATTTGTTCCATTCTGCTTTGTAATTTGTCTTTGACTTAATCCTTATTTACATCCTAGGGAATGAACCAATGACAGGAATTATTTTTTCTCTACAACTATTGGTATCTAGTGGCTGCTCTTTAAACTATACTTTTGAATCATATGTGAACATTTTGGAACTTCCTTTATATGAAGAGCTAGGGATTCTTCATATAATAGAGAGTAGTATAGAAAATAATTGTTCAGTGGTTCAAAGATAGTGCTACTTCATCTTTACATTCTGCCTTTCATAACCTTCACAATAAGACTTCGTTCAAAGTTTCACAACCTTCACAACATGACTTCGTTCAAAGTTACCTGCAAACCCCTATTTTCTTTTTCTTTTTTTTTTAATGGCAATGACACCAAAATCTCTAAGGATGTTGTGCAATAATATATAGAAATGTATTTAATGTGCTCAAGAAAAACCTTGAATTGAGAATATGAGAATCTCACAAGATTTGGAGAAATTAAAAACAAAGAATTTGATGGGAAGGTATCTGAGCTATTCTGCAAGATCACAAAATGGTTCAGTGCCTGGAAGGTTGTACATCATATCTGTTTTTATTGATAGTTATTCAAATGCAGAATTGTCCTCACTGAATTAGCATATATGCCCATCCAACCAAACCAAAGTTTATGATATCAGGAACAATTATATGTTAAAGATCACATTACACTGTTAAAATATCATCCCAAGCTATAGAATAGATTGCTTGGAATAGAAATTAGGTTGCTGATGAGTGAATGTTGCCCTCACTGTCATATTATATAGCATATTTCACCCCATGAAATATCTGTAAAATACAGGCTGAAGTGCATTTCTACTTATATTTTCAGTGAGATATACTGTACGTGCCACAAACTCATAGTGCACTGCAGAAAGACACAGTTTGGTGGCTAAAAGACTTTCTCTATGTAGCATTTAAGGAAGAATGCAAACATTAGAAAGTGACCTAATTTCTGATGAGGGGAGCTCTCTAATTGAGATGGTAGAGATAAATACTTCAGTTTGCAAAGGGAAATTATCCAGGCACAGATATAACACACACACACACACACACACACACACACACACACACACACGACTTGAGAAAATAGGCGTCAGTGGCCATTTGCTGACTTTTCATGAGAACTATTATTCTACAGAACAGCTTCTCCCATGGGATGAAGAGAATGTCTCACTCAAGGAAGTTCAAATAAAACTGGACAAAGATTTCAGAAGGAGAGGAGCATTCTCGGGAGCAATGCAATCTCAAGATGGGATGAATGAGGCTGGGCCAACAGCTGAATTTCATTACTTGTCCAAAAAGCTCACTTTTGCACTGATCAAGAAAAGATACCAAGGAAGAAAGGGATGCTCAAGGCATGGGTGGGGATGGGGAATGTCTTGCAAGGAAGGACAAACAAATATACAATGTAGGAAATATCTCAAGAGCCAAGATGGAACAACTTTTTTCCTCTATTGTTCAGTCTCCCTTTAACTTTAACTTTAACTTTATTTGAATTTATATACCGCCCTTCTCCTTGCGGACTCAGGGCGGTGTACAGCCAATTAAAAAACAAACATACAAAAGTTAAAATTCTATAAAATAATAATATAAGTGGCCATAGAATTAAAAACTAACTTCATATTTAAAATACAACTCTAAAATGATAAAATGTTATAGGAATCAGGCTAGGCCGGTGAGCTGAAAGAGATGGGTTTTTAAAGCCCGCCGAAAGGTTGGGAGGTCAGAGATTGTTCTTAACTCAGGAGGCAGATCATTCCAAAAGGTGGGTGCTGCCACAGAGAAGGCTCTCCCCCTGGGGGTCGCCAGCCAGCATTGTCTGGCTGACGGCACCCTGAGGAGGCCCTCTCTGTGGGAGCGAACCGGCCGGTGGGAGGCAATTGGCGGCAGAAGGCGGTCCCGTAAGTACCCTGGCCCTAAGCCATGGAGCGCTTTAAAGGTGATTACCAACACCTTGAAGCGCACCCGAAAGTCCACCGGCAGCCAATGCAGCTCGCGCAGGAGAGGTGTCACGTGGGAGCATCCCGTCACTCCCATAATCCCCCGCGCGGCCGCATTCTGCACCAGTTGGAGCCTCCAGGTGCACCCCAAGGGGAGCCCCATGTAGAAAGCATTACAGTAGTCCAGACGGGAAGTGACAAGAGCATGAGTGACCGTGCGTAGGGAGTCCCGATCTAGAAAGGGTCGCAGCTGGCGAATCAGGCGGACCTGATAAAAAGCCCCCCTGGCCACGGCTGTCATATGATCCTCTAAAGACAGCCGCGAGTCCAGGAGGATGCCCAAGTTGCGAACCCTTTCCGTGGGGGCCAATGACTCGCCCCCAATAACCAGCGATGGAGTCAGCTGGCTATATCGGGACGCCGGCAGCCACAGCCACTCGGTCTTGGAGGGGTTGAGTCGAAGCCTGTTTCTCCCCATCCAGACCCGCACAGCTTCAAGGCACTGGGACATCACTTCCACGGCATCGATGGGGTGGTCTGGGTGGAGATGTACAGCTGAGTATCATCAGCGTACTGATGGAACTCCACCCCAAAACCACGGATGATCTCACCCAGCGGCTTTACATAAATGTTGAACAGGAGGGGCGAGAGGACCGACCCTTGTGGCACCCCACATGCCAGGCGCCTCAGGGTCGACCGCTGCCCCCCTGTCAACACAGATTGCGACCGGTCGGAGAGGTAGGAGGAGAACCACCGTAAAACGGTGCCCCCCACCCCCAGTCCCTCCAACCGGCGCAATATGATACCATGGTCGATGGTATCAAAAGCCGCTGAGAGGTCTAACAGCACCAGGATAGAGGAATACCCCCTACCCCAGGCCCTCCAGAGATCATCCACCAATGCGACCAATGCCATTTCGGTGCTGTACCCAGACCTGAAGCTGGACTGGAGCGGGTCTAAATAGACAGCTTCATCCAGGTATCGGGGGAGCTGCCACGCAACCACACTCTCAACAACCTTCGCCAGAAAGGGAAGGTTGGAGACAGGACGGTAGTTAGCCAAAACAGCTGGGTCCAGGGAGGGCTTCTTGAGGAGGGGCCTCACCACCGCCTCCTTCAAGGCAGGTGGAAGGACACCCTCACTCCAGGAGTTTATAATCTCCTGGAGCCAGCCTCGTGTAACCTCCCGGGAGGCCAGCACCAACCAGGAGGGACACGGGTCCAGTAAACATGTGGTTGCGTTCAGTCTTCCCAGAATCCTGTGCACGTCCTCGGGAGCCACAGGATCGAACTCAGCCAGATAACACTCTCAAGACCTGGCTCAGTCACCCCGCCTGAACCAACCCAGTCAGCGGCCAGGTCGTCCCGAATCTGAGTTATTTTATCATCCAGATATTGAACAAAATCCTCAGCACGTCCCTGTAAGGGATCCTCCCGCGCTCCCGAATGGAGGAGGGAGCGGGTCACCCTAAACAGGGCGGCTGGGCGATTATCTTATGACGCGATAAGAGCGGCAAAGTAATTAGACTTGGCCGCTTTTATCACTACTATGTAAGTCTTAATATGAGCTCTTACTAGTGTCAAGTCAGATTCGGAGCGGCTGGCCCTCCAACCACTCTCTAGGCGTCTTTTCCGGCGCTTCATCTTCCTCAGCTCCTCAGTGAACCAAGGAGCTAAGTGGGTTCGGCACCGGGTCAGAGGCTGCAAAGGCACGACACGGTCCAAGGCCCCACCGGCCGCCCTATTCCAGGCAGCCACCAGTTCCTCGGCCGAGTCGTGTGTCAGTGTCTCAGGAAATGGCCCACGCTCCGTCTGGAACCTATCGGGATCCATCAGGCGCCTGGGGCGGAACCACCTGGTCGGTTCCGCCTCCCTGCGGTGAGGTGCAGCGGTCAGAAAGTCGAGCCGAAGGAGCGAGTGGTCAGTCCATGACAAGGGTTCTAAGCCTATATCCCCAATATCAAGACCACTCAACCACTGCCCAGAGACAAAAACTAGGTCCAGGGTGTGTCCACCAATGTGAGTTGGGCCCTGAATTACCTGGGCACATCTCCACGAGGGGAACCCCTCCCTGTTTTCCTTTTGAAAGGCTATCAATGCCGCCAATATTGAGTGTTGTCCAACCATTGCTACAGAATATCACTAACATGACTGGATTTATAATGACATTATAAATTATAACATGAGGTGTGTGATGGCTGTTCACTTTGGGTCAATAGTGTGTGTATGTGGGTGCTGTCCTTGTTTAGCAACCACAATTGGACCAGCAACTCAGTTTTTAAGCAAAATGGTTATTAACTAAAAGCGTTATTGTGCTTATGATCTTCCTTCAGGTATCCTTCCCTGTACAGACTTGCAAAGGTTGTGAATAAAGTTATTTTTTTTTTCATCACCATCATAACTATGTTTACTAAACAAAGGCAGTTGATAAAAAGAGGATTACCCATATGCATGTATGAATAATCCAATGAATCCTGTGTGGAACCCATAACTCACTTCAAAAAATGCATGCCACAACAAAAACACCCCTGAAAACATCATGCAGAATTAGCTTCTAATATGCTCAGACACTGATAGAGGCATAGAGCCCCCCCCCCTCTCTTTCCCTTTTGCTTTCCATCCTCTCTGTCATGCTTCTACACTAGCTTTCCCTTCACACTGCATCCTGTTCTCCCTCATTTGCTCTCAAGGTCACCTTCCCTGCCTAAACTGGATTTTTATGCAGTATATTGATTAATTGGCTCGAACGACTCCCCCTATTCAGTGAACTTCCAGGATCAGCAAGTTTGGCATTCTGCTCCTTTCACAGAGAACATTCCCTGCTCAGAGATCTCCCACTTGCCATGCTGCTGACTTCCCCCCCTCATCCTCTTCCATCATAAAGAAATTTACAGTGCTGCAGCAAGAGGAGAAGCGACATGAATTTCCAGAAGCTCACATATTCTGGATCCTGCATTTTAAATCACAGCTTCCCCACAATAAACACGCAAAGGAGTTCTGAGTTATGACTGTCAGCTTTATAACGGTGCCTCTTTTTCAAGGTTGCTCAGCAAATGAGTCACTATCCCAGGAGCTGAATGCTAGATTTCCCATCCTACATTCAATCACGTAATACAATACATTCAGACAAACCTGCTGCCATTCTATAAAGAGGTCCTCACTGCCATTCTATAAAGAGGTCTTCCTTTCACTATCATAACATCTAGCAATATTAATTATTTTATTTGGATCAAGGCCGGCTTTTATGAGTTTCCTTTCTCTTTTCTCCTGTTTGTGGCTGCCACTGATGCCCACAGAGGAAAATGATAGCTGGGAGCTAGGCAAGAATTTTCTCCTGTTTGGCAAACCCAATTCATGACAGCCAGCCAGTGTATTCTTATACTAATAAACTCAGCCTCATCAAACACAGGCATCTTCCAGGAGAAAAACGGAGCTGCATGTTGATCAATGTGTTTTTTCCCCATATACTTCTACCATGAGTCCTTTACACAAACATCACGTTGGCTAGCAAAGATTAATGTCAGAGGAGAAATCCCTCTCTTCTGGCTTCTCAGCATAAAACCGGCTTGAGAACTGCAGAGATGCTCAAAGCAAAAGCATGATGCACACCTGAGTTAGCCGGTGGGTAACAGAAAGCAAAGAAAAGCAACATATGGCCACTTTGTGTTCTTCAGTTTTGCTTTACAAAAAGAAAAAGAAAAATGCTCCGCAAATGAATGCTTTTGAGCCTGCAGCTGCAAGGGGCATTTTTCCCTCTGTTGAACCTCAAGGGCTTCAGATGATAGCACCTGCTAACTGCAAATCATCCTGCTGAGAGGGAGAGAAAGAAGGCCGACAGCCAAATTCACATTGTGATCGCATGCAGCAAAAGGCAGTTTGACTGGCCAGCTTCTGTCGCAAATGCCTAGGTAGCATATACTTCATAACTATGACATTGTTGGCTTCTCAACATGAGTGCCCTGCTTCCCTTACAATTGTTTGCTAAAGTCAAATGCTAAAGTTATTGTTGAGGGAGAATTGAAGGTGGAGCAGCTATACATGTCACCTTGAGCTTGTAAGCAAAGACTGGCTAGGCATCAAGTACAGACACTACAGTTTATAGGATATGCTAGGTTATAATCATTCTGAATCAATTGATGAAAAATAAACCTGTGGTACCTTTTTTAAAATGCATAGAGTGGTAAATTTTGTGCACCAATTGATCGTATTCTTTCATCTGCCTTGTGCTTCCTTCCCCCCCACCATATGCATTAGGGTTATCAATCGATGGTTGATAGCTACATCTGTGAATGTATGTATCCACACACAATTATAAGAAGGGTATTGCGCCAATCAGTTATGTTCCTGATGAGCAAACACTTTTTGACATGAGATTTTAGCGCCAGTGGCAGGCAAAAAAGGAGCAACAAATTATCCACAATAAGAAAATGGGGGAAATTTGCTTGATATGCACTTCACAGATTTCTGTTGTCCTGCTGTCGAATTATTATTAATGAACAGAACTCAGAAGCTTTAAAGGTAACAAAAATGCACATCTGTATAATTTATTTTAGGTTCAGCTGGCAAAAGATTTAATTCAAATGCTTAATCTTCTCTCTGGTCACCTTATGTTGAAAATAACTTCTCCAGAAAAATCTGCCTAGCATCAATATAATTACCAAAATAGTGCTAGGTTGAAACTTATTTGTTTCAATTTCTACATATGTTCAAGTTCCTAAATAGATTAATGCATTATTCTGCTTCTTTTATGTCAGTAGACTGTTTTTATTATGTTTGATTTCACTGTTTTAGACAGAAAATTGCTTTGCTGTTTTTAGCACAATTTAATCTTTTCATTTTTACAAAATGCTGTTCTAGTATCATTAGACAGAATGGTAATTACAATTAATTTTCAAGAAAAGCCTTGAAGACCTGGCTTTTTAGCAGACTCTGGAGCAATGTAATCTCTTATTCTGGCTTTATGGTATAATGCTTTCCCAACATTGTTTGCTTGTATTCTGTTATCTGTTTGACTGGGCTTTTGTTTTGTTATCATTTTTAATTTGCATTTATGATATTGCGTTTGCTGCCTAGAATTGCTATGGAAATTGAGATGGCTTATAAAATGGCTAAATAAATATGTAAAATAGGAAAAAAACAAAAGAGCAATGATCCTGAAATAACTTTATTACATTTTAAAATAAAGAGATAAAAACTAACAAGAAGGAATGATTAAGATAGATCCGAGGAAAAGAAGTCAAGAGTGAAAAAGAAAGCAAAACATGTATATTTACTTTGGAATTTTGGAATTTATTTGGTGTGCCTGGAACTGCACTTTTACAACATATTCCTATAGTGCTTTTTTTAAAAATTCTTAAATCAGAATCAATGGAAGATTAATGCTGAGCTTTCACTAGATTCTGGTTCGCATTCTATGCTAAATAAGAGGGAGATAACAATACATTAGCAGTTTCTGAAACAAGTTCCCAGCTTGCAACGGGCCTTTCCACTTTAGGTTTAACCTAACAACACCCCCCCCCAAAGGCCACCCAAGGGCAAGAGGAGAACCTGGACCAGCCCTAGCAATGTTACTGGAACTCATAAATCTAACAAGGCACAAAAACTGATGATGGATATTTACCTCCATGCCCCAGAGGCAATTAAAAATCTGAGCAATAGATCCACTGTCATAGGACTCTCTTCCCTCCCGAAGTCTATAATAACACAGAACACAGAGCCATAACCAGGTCATCTCTTAACTCTCCAAAAACTCTGCCAAAATGATCCCCTGGAGCAGAGAGATAACCTCCTGGAACAATGTCATGGATCAATCTCCCCTTTCCCAACCAGTAGGTTCTGACAGGTTCTGTAGTTTCAGTAGTTCAGAGAACCGGCAAACACCACCTCTGGCTGGCCTCAGAATGGGGTGGGAATGGTGATTTTGCAGTATCGTTCCCCTGCCACGCCCACCAAGCCACACCACGCCCACCAAGCCACACCCACAGGCCCGGTAGTAAAAAAAAATGGATTTCACCACTGCTCCCAACTATATCACTAAAACTTTCCAGGAGGTTTGCCTTCTTTCTGCAGAGATATTTATATTGCAATGATTAAATGAAATTACAGCCAAAGCGGACAGCTTCTAACAAGCCTTGGATCTACAAGTCCCCACAGCAATCAAGGGGTTAACATGACAGGAGAGGTTAGCCATGTCAGCAGTCAGGCAGCTGGTGTCTCCAGACATCTGGAAATGGTTATGTTAAATAGGATTAAGTTTCAAACTGTAGAAGAAACCCCAAATGGTGGTGTTTTTTTATTATTTAATGAAAAGGAAATGTAACCAGAGCATGGCAGACATTTTTGAAACAATAGGCCACAGTTGGCAACTCTTTCCTCTGACAGATACATATTGGAATGTAGCAACCTGCTATATGACAAGCTTTATAGGCTATTAGTTACTATTTCTCATCATTGTAGCATCTTCTACTGCACACACATAAAGGATGCAGTAATCCATCTCAAGGCAGTTTGATAGATGATAACACTGCACCCCAGAATTGACATGGTCACTAAGGAACCAGTTCTCTGCAAGCATTTCATGTTGATACAGGACAGGTTTAATGGCACAATCATACATCACATCTTTCAGCTGATGGTTTCTTCTAAAGTAAAGCAGAGGTTCTAGGAAGCTGGCTGTTATTCTGCTCTTTTATTTCTCAATCAGCGGCAGAGTCAATCTTACGTTGCCGCTATGGCTAAAATGAAAATTGTTATTGGTGAGATGCTGTCAAATACTAATATAGGCCATGTGTCCCATTTTCCAGAATACACTTCTATCTGAAGGTGTTCTGTTTCTGAAGGTCTGCCCAGTCTACTTACTTAAAGATTTTTTAAAAAAAAAAATAGCCATAACTCAGTAATAGATCATATGCTTTGCATAAAAAATGTCCTTTGCTTAATCCCCAGTGTCTTCAGTTTCAGCCCTAAGAAAAAATGGAAATAATACTGCTCGAAAACCTTAAGAGTCACTGGTGCTTGGTATTCACAACATTAGGCTAAAAAGATTGGTAGTCAGACTCAAAACATTTCTGTTGTTCCTAAGAAAGGAGAACAAAAACCAGAAAATAGCTGGATGGTAATGAACAGTTACGTATGAAGCAGGGGAGGCACACAAGTCACTTAATCACATTTTCTGCTGTGGTGAGGGGCGCTATGTATATTGTATATTTAATAAAGTTACAGCAATTATTCATATTCTCTCTCTGCATAAAATAACATATGAAAATTATTCAGATCTATGCTTTCTTTTGGTATATTAAATGATTACCATAATAATATATGCTCTTTCAGCCTTCCATCTAGATTAGTGGTTCTTATCTATTGTGGAGTGGGGTTTCAAAAACATCTTTGAGACTCTGTTGAAAGCTAAATACTTTCCCCAGAAAAATGCATATAAATGCATACAAAATTCTCTATACAACTTTTTGTGTGCGGTGGTGGAAATTGATTTCCTCCACAAAGACAAACTCTAAATGCAAAATCATCTGTTCTTGAATCAGAAGGCTCTTTTCATGATCACTCATGCTTTATTTATTTCTTATTGGAGTATTGCAACATGCTGTACAATGGAGCAAAGACCACTCAGAAGTAACAGCTGGTCCAGATCATAGCCACGTGGTAGGTATGTTAACTACATAAAACACTGCTGGTTTTTAAAGTACCGGTAGCACGCATAGCTTGTACACTTCTGAGTGGAACTGGGGCTTCTGGGTGGAATTTGAGATGCTGGTTATTATCTATTAAACTCTTCATGGCAAAAGGTCAGGTTATTTGTGGGACTCACTGCTTCTGATTAACTTTGCCCATTACTAAGAGCTAACTAGTTGGGAAACTTAGGTCTCATCATTAAACTTTAGGTGTCATCACTATAGCCCCTACAGGACCCAGGAGATACATTTTTCCAGTAGCTGAGCCTGCACTATGCAACAAGATCCTCTTTGAGATTTAGATGTCTACATATCTGCTTTCTCTTTGTAGAAAAAAGGTAAGAGATGCTTTCTGGGGAAAGTTCTGTTGATAGGGATTTTATTGAAATAATGTCCAAAAGTTGGAGACAATCTTTCAATCTATGCAATTATCTTTTCCTTAACATTTTCTAGTCTAGATGATGTCAATCCTAGACAGTATATTTTGCATAATTTACGCAAATTAGCACAGCCCTAATTTCTTATATCTGTCCATACATGCTCATCAGTGAATTCACAAAATTCACAAAGAACCATATATGGAAAGAAGAGAGTTTTGTTCAAATATGAGCTGAGTTTTCAGGACCATTTTGTGAACCATTATTATGAAATGCATGTTTCCTCTTTGATGATAGCTCAGTAATTAAGGTGTCATCAAAGGGGACCCTTTGCCTTTTACTCCTCCTTCCTTCATCTCTTTGGCTTGGGCGTAATCAGGAATTACATGTGGTCATTTACAGATTATAGTTTCTTAACCTTATTTCTACATAGTGCTAGATTTCATGAAAGAGCCAGTCAACTTTAATATTATTATTACTACCGCTTTATATGGGATGCGGTGGGTCAGTGGCTAAGATGCTGAACTTGTTGATCAAAAGATCAGCAGTTCAGCAGTTCAAATCCCTAGTGCCGCATAACGGGGTGAGCTCCCATTACTTGTCCCAGCTTCTGCCAACCTAGCAGTTCGAAAGCTATCTTTCTATGCAAGTAGAAAAATAGGGACCACCTTTGGTGGGAAGGTAACAGCATTACATGCACCTTTGGCATTTAGTCATGCTGGCCACATGACCATGGAGATGTCTTCAGACAGCACTGGCTCTTCAGCTTTGAAACAGAGATGAGCACCACCCCCCTAGAGTCAGGAATGATTAGCACATATGTGCGAGGGGAACCTTTACCTTTACCTTACTGCTGTATAAAGCCTTAGTATGACCACACCTGGAATACTGCATCCAATTTTGGTCACCACATTACAAAAAAGATGTTGAGACTTTGGAAAAAGTGCAGAGAAGAGCAACTAAGATGATTAAAGGCCTGGAGACTGAAACATGAAGAACGGTTGCAGGATTTGGGTGTGGCTAGTCTAGAGAAAAGAAGGACTAGGAGGGACATGATAGCAGTATTCCAGTATTTGAGGGGCTGCCACAAAGAGGAGGGGGGTCAACTTATTTATTTTATTAATCATATTTCTATGCTGCCCACTCTCCAAGGACTCTGGGCGGCTTACAACAATCTACAGTATACTAAATAGCATATTGCCCCCAACAATCTGGGTCCTCATTTTACCCTTATTTTCCAAAGCATTAGAAGGCAGGACAAGAAATAATGGATGGAAACTAATCAAGGAGAGAAGCAACCATTAAGGAGAAACTTCCTAACAGGGAGGACAATTAGCCAGTGGAATATCTTGCCTTCAGAAATTATGGGTGTTTCACCACTGGAGGTTTTTAAGAAGAGACAGGACAGTCACTTGTCTGAAACGGTATAGGGTCTCCAGCTTGAGCAGAGGGTTGGACTAGAAGACCTCCAAAGTCCCTTCCAGTTCTCTTCTGATTGAAGCTGTTCTGCACATTACTGATCTATACACTTATCAGAGTGTTTCACCTGTTTCACACTTTCCCTCCCAAAACAAATTTTCACTCACAAATCTGAAATTAATATTTATAGCAAACTCACATTCACTAAATCTTACCATTACAAAAGGCATTTTGTTCATTAGCCCAGGTAACTGAGCATACAGATTTCCACTTGTAAAATTTCTCTAGATTTCTCTCAAGCCTCTCCATCTATTCTCAAACATGGGTGGGTACAACTTTCCTTTTTTGGATATTTTTAAAGTATGTTTAGTTTGGTTCTCTACTTTTGGATATATGCCCAGTGTTTCTCATCCCCCTTAGCTTTATAATTTTTCTTTTCTGCAGCATATGTCAGATAAATGCTGTCTCTGCCCCCAACCTACCTCCAGATTCATAATTTGTCTTCCCAGTGGAAAATAGCTGCCCACCTGTATACATGAGAGAACTGGATTTTTATGGATGATTTCCAGTTGAAACTGCTTTATGGCAGCCAGTACTGCTCACTTCAGTAATAAATGCAAAACTTCACTGTAATGACTCTCCAAGGGAGCCATTGTTTTCCTCTCTATTCTAGGCATGCCAGAAGACTGCCTTCACCTCCATCCAGGATGGACAGTTGACTAGGATTTTTAAAAAAAAACATTCACTGTGGAGATGAAGGCATTGAGATGGAAGTATCCAGGGGAAATAGACAGATAAAGGAGAGTTATAGAAGGACCGAGAGATGTAATACTTAAATGGATCAAGAAAGATGGGAGGAAAAGGCAAGCTTTGCATCCAAATGCAAGCATGTGAGTTTCAAAGCTTGTCACTGTGAATAAATATCCACGAATAGTTTTAGATGAATAGAAAGTAGTGGGTTTATAAATGATGTTTAATTCAGGAGTGAAATCCAGCAAGTTCTGACAGGTTCTGGAGAACCTGTAGCAGAAATTTTGAGTAGTTTGGAGGACCAGCAAACACCACCTCTGGCTGGCCCCAGAGGGGGGTGGGAATGGAGATTTTGCAGTATCCTTCCCCTGCCATGCCCACCAAACCACACCCACCAAGAAATACCACACCCACCAAGCCATGCCCACAGAACCACTAGTAAAAAAAATTGGATTTCACCACTGGTTTAATTCCACAAAATCTAGGAAAGAGTCAAAAGACCCATCAAAGTGGTAGTATATGCAACAGCCCATCATCCTGTAATGGAAAAATAACCATAGGAAATATAGAAAGAAAGGGGTAAAGGGCAGAATCTGGGACTTTCTTTTACTGACAGAACTGCTCTTCTAGGAAGCAATTCCCTCGTCAGCATGTTCTTTTCTTGTGACCAACGTTCAATCTAACTAGATGTTCAGAGTATCAATACCTCTGGAGCATGTTTAGGAAACCCGCAGGCTGAATTAGTCCATCTCTAGCACTACATGCTCTGACTGACAGCAGCTCTGTTTTTTTTAAAAAAATAAGTTTCAATGAAGGATAAAATACAAAAAAGAAAAAAAGGGGATAGGAAAAGAAAAAGAAAAACCAGGAGTGCAAAAGAAAAGAAAATGAAGGGGGAAAAAAAGAGGAAAAAGAATAACTTCCAACTTTCTTCAGTACAGATACAGATAATAAAATACATTGATCTCTTACTCTAAAATAAACAATAATATACAATATTTCTATAATCATAAACAGTTCTAATAATGAAATAGCAAAATTAAATTTTCATTTCACTCCTTTTTAGCAAGAAGTCCAACAGCAGTTTCCAAGTAGAAACAAAGTTAGACAAAGTCTTTCCTTTAATCAGAGCAGTCAGTTTTGCCATTTAGCTAATTCCGTTAGCTTCACTGACTGTTCTTCCATTGAAGGAATTTGTAAATCCTTCCATCTCTGTGCATAGAAAAGTCTCACTGCTCTTGTCAATTATAGAAACAAAGTCCCATATTTCTGTTCAGTCTGTTTATCCATCAAACCTAGAAAGAAAACCTCTGGTTTCAATTGCATGTTTATTTTAGGAATTCTCTGGATTAAGATACATATGTGACCCAACAATTTCTTAGTTTTGTTTCATGTCCACCGAAGATGATTGAAATATCTTATGAATGAATAACCATGATGGAATTGACAGAAGCGATTAAGAGACAAAAGAATAATAAAACACCAGGGCCTGATGGGCTACCGGAAGAATTTTATAAACAATTACTAGATATATTAGGCCCAGTGATGTTGGAAGTATATAATGAATGCTAAAAGCAAAAATATCAAATTCATGGATGGAAGCAAATATTACTCTTTCGGTATATTACTCTTATACCAAAAGACGACTCACTGAACTGCTGGCCAATATCTCTATTGAATGCAGACTACAAAATATATGCTTCAATAATAGCAGAGAGATTAAAAAGAGTTTTGAATGAATACATACATTTAGATCATAATGGAGTCTTGCCAAAGAGACAGATTAAAAATAATATGAGAATGATTTTAAATACATTGGAGTATTATGAAACACACCCTGGAAAACAAATGGCATTGATTTTCTTAGATGTACAGAAAGCATTTGACAACGTTAATTGGCAATTTATGCTATTACAATTAAAATATATGGACTTTGGGGAAAGATATATTAATATGATTAAAGCAATATACAACAAACAATCTGCTAGGATGATGGTAAATGGGAACATGACAGAGAAGTTTGATATTAAAAAAGGCACCAGACAAGGATGTCCACTGTCCCCTTTGCTATTTATATTGAATCTGGAAGTCTTAGCCAAAAATATTCAACAAGATGAAGAAATAAAAGGAATGGAAATTAAAAAAGAGAAATATAAGCTATAAGTGTTTGCAGATGACTTGTCTTTATATTAGAAGACCCATTAGAAACTGGACCAAAGTTAATCAGAAAGATAGAAGAATATGGGGAAGTTGCAGGATTGAAAATAAATAAAGATAAGACAAAGATTTTAGTTAAAATTAAATTAAATTAAATTAAATTAATTCAATTTATATGCTGCCTTTCTAAGAAGACTCAGGGTGGCTTACAATGCATTTTTTTTAAAAAAAACATTATAAAACATTTAAACATTAAAACATTAAAACCCATTCACACCATTCATGGCCGGATCTCACATGATCGCAACAGCGAGATCAACGGCCCCAGGCCTGCCGGAATAGCCAGGTCTTCACTGCTTTTCTGAAGGCCAATAGGGTGGGGGTGGTCCGGACCTCAGAAGGTAACTGGTTCCAGAGAGCTGGGGCAGCCACAGAGAAGGCCTCCCCTGCGGGTCCACCAGCTGGCATTGTTTAGCTGACAGGACCCGGAGGAGACCAACTCTGTGGGATCTTACTGGTCGCTGGGAGCTTTGTGGTAGAAGGCAGTCTTGAAGATAACCTGAGCCATGTAGGGCTTTAAAGGTAATAACCAACACCTTGAATTGTGCCCAGAGACCAATAGGGAGCCAGTGCAGCTCGCGGAGAATTGGTGTAATGTAGGTATATCTAGGTGCACCCATGATAGCTCACGCAGCTGCATTCTGCACCAGCTGTAGTCTCTGAACACTTTTCAAGGGTAGCCCCATGTTAGAGCATGCTGCAATAATCTAACCGTGAAGTGACAAAGGCATGAGTGACTGTGAGGAGAGCCTCCCGATCCAAGTAGTGTCGTAATTGATGCACCAGGAGAACCTGTGCAAAGGTTCCCCTAGCCACAGCTGTCAGATGTTGCTCTAATCTTAGCTGTGAGTCTAGGAGGACACCCAAATTGCGAGCTTGTTCTGAGGGGGACAGTTTCTCTCCCACCCCAAGGATGGACAATCAACATAGTCTTTAGGAGGCAATACCCACAGCCACTTGGTCTTATCTGGGTTAAGTCTGAGCCTGTTGACTCCCATCCAGACCCTCACAGCCTCCAGGCACCGGCACATAACATCCACTGCATCACTGAATTCACGCAGGGTAGAGATATACAGCTGGGTATCATCAGCGTATTGCTGATATCTCACCCCATATCGTCAGATGATCTCACCCAGTGGCTTCATGTAGATGTTAAATAGGAGGGGAGAGAGGACCGAGCCCTGAGGCACCCCACAAATAAGGGGCCTAGGGGTTGACTTCTGTCCTCCTACCAACACCGACTGTGACTGACCAGAGAGATAGGAGGAGAACCACCTAACATGGTGCTCCCACTCCCAACTCCCTTAGTCATCCCAGAAGAATACCATGGTACCGCTGAGAGGTCAAGTAGCACCAAGATGGAGGAATGACCCCTATCTCGAGCTTGCCAGAGATCATCCACAAGTGTGACCAAAGCAATTTCCGTGCTGTAGCCAGGCCTGAAGCCAGACTGAAAAGGGTCCAGATAATCCGTTTCATCCAATGACCACAGGAGCTAAAGTGCCACCACTTTCTCTACAAACTTTCCCACAAAGGTTAGGTTGGGGACTAGACAAAAGTTCTTTAATTCTGCTGGATCCAGGGAAGGCTTCTTGAGGAGGAGCCTTACAACTGCTTCCTTCAATGGTTGTGGGAAGGACCCCTCCCTCAAGGACGCATTAATTAAAGCCTGGAGCCAGCCTCATGTCACCTCCCTGCTGGACAAAACCAGCTAGGAGGGGCATGGGTCCAACAAACAAATGGAGGAACTCATTGCCCCTCAGGAGTCACAGGTTCAAACTCATCCCACACAATAGGACTAAGACCTGCCCCCGTCATCTCGGTCAGAATTGCCCAATCAGAGTCCAGGTCCATCTGAATCTAAGCAACTTTATGCGACAGAAACTGCACAAACTCCTCAGCTCTACCCTGCAAGGGCTCCTCCACTCCCCCTACATCAAGGAGGGAGCACGTCACCCTAAGCAGGGCAGCTGGGTGCAAGTCAACAGATGCAATAAGTGCGGAAAACTTCGAACATTTCGCCGCCCGTATCGCCACTAAATAAGTCCTAATAAAGGCTCTTAAGAGTGTTCAGTCAGATTCGGAGTTATTGGTCCTCCAGCATCGCAGATACACAAAAAAGAGTGTTGATGGAAGGAATTGATATACAGATAGTTTAAAAAGTGAAGTACCCAGGAATACAATTAACAGCAAAATGTGTAACAATTAAAGAGGACAATTATATGAAACTGATGCGACAAATTAAACTAGATTTGGAGAAATTGAAAGATCTGCAACTGTCATTAAGAGGAAGAATAGCTACTATAAAAATAAATATTTTACCAAGACTATTATATTTATTCCAAACAATTCCAATAAAATTGGGGAAAATATTTTGAAGAACTAAATAAAATGATATTAAGATATATTTGGCTAGGGGCAAAGAATAGGTTTGAAAATGTTGCAAGACTCCAAAAAAAGAGGGAGTTTTGGACTGCCAGATTGGGAATTATACTACCAGGCCTCGGTGCTCACATGGGTGAAAGAATGGATCAATTTGAGGCTTAAAAGACTATTAACTTTAGAAGGACATGACCTTTAACTAGGTTGGCATGCTTTTTTATGGTATGGGAAGAATAAGATTCATAGTTACTTTCAAAGACATTATGTTAGAAATGCACTGTTATCAGTATGACTTAAAATTAAAGAACAATTTAAATTGAAAATACAAGTCTGGTTTTCCACATTGGAAGCATTGATACATCCTAATGTTATTAACATGGAAAAAATGTAAGCTATAAAGATATTTTGAATTAAAAAAGGGAATTAAATACCAAGCAGGAACTTAGTAGTTAAGGGATGGACATCGCATGGTGGCCACAAATGCAAATACAATCTTGATATGAGAAAGATGCTAAAATGTATGGTTTCAATAAAGAGTTAACAGAATTGAAGCAGATATTAACCAGAACGGATGAAAAATTAATAAAGAAAATATATTGTTACTAATTAAGTATCTTACTTGAAAGTGAGCAGGTAAAGGAGACAATGATTTTTTGGGCTAAAAATTTTGGATATGCAATAGATCTAGACAAATGGCAGAAATTGTGGAATAGAAATGTTAAATTGACTATATCAACTCCATATAAAGAAAATTTGTATAAAATGTTCTATAGATGGCATTTTGCACCAACAAGACTGGCAAAAATGTATAAGAATAGATCTGCTAAATGTTGGATATGCAACCAAATACCTGGTTCATATTACCATATGTGGTGAACATGTCCAAAAGCCAAAAAATATTGGATGAAATACTTGGTTGGAAAATATATACTTGGTTAGAAAAAATGATAAAACAGCAGAAACCAGAAATATTTTTATTGGGCATTCTGCTGGAAAGATATCACAAAGTGACTATATACTTTATTTTACATGTATTAACTGCAGCTAGAATTGTATATGCTCAACAATGGAAGTGTGATGAGATCCCAACAAATGAGAGTGTAATTAAGAAAATATTAGAATGTGCAGAAATGGATAGACTAACACTTACTATTAAGGACAAAGAAGAAACTGAATACTTTTTGACATGGGACTTATTTTACCAATGGTTAGACAATAAAAACAAAAGTTAGAAATGTAGGGACATAAAAAGGATAAATGTTAAAATGGAAATTTGATAAAATAGACAAAACAAAATATTATTGTTATTATAGTATCAATGTTATTGTGATGAATGTTATTGTAAACATTTTGATTACGATTGCCTAAAAACAACTGTACCTTGACAACACACTGTTTGATTGAAATGGAATTTTTATGTTATTCAAATAAAATAAGTAAAACATGGAAAAAAAAATCTTCACACTGATTGCATTTCCAGCATATATTTGATACTTCCTCAAACGTCCTTGACAATTTATCAGACATTAAATATCAGTGGTACATCATCTTATAAAAAAAATCTTTCAGAAACTTCCGGTTGGCGCTGAGGTGAGTGGACGGGAAAATAGCGGGGCTCTATGGAGCCCTGCAAAAACCCTGTCTTTTAAGCCACCGCCAGCAGGTCTGTGGACCAACCCTGTCCTGGAGGTACAGGGGATTAGAGAGGGACCCCTTGGATGGCTGAGAGGAACGGGCAGGTTCCTCGGGGCCGGAGGATTACCCTCTGCGCCAGCAGTGATGGGAGAGGCAGCCATGGAGGCTGCCCCAAAGCCTCGACAGCCGGGACAAGCAATGTGCAGGAGGAGATACAGGAGCAAGAGGTTTGAATGCCGGGTGAGTAGGATTAGCCCAGGTGAGAACTATTTGGGGAAAGAATTTAAACAATTAACAAGGAGAAGACCCATTAAAGGACAATAGCACCAATTGACTGCTTTTGGAATTTAATGTCCCTTTGGATGGATTTAAAATTTGATATTTTCTTGGTCTTTGATGAGAATGAATTAGCTTCGAAGGGGAAGAAAGAGAAGAGGAAACAGGCAGAATGTTTTTTTAAAGCTATGAGAATAACAAGTGGAGGAAGTTAAAATGGCTGAGAGAGTGAAAATACAAATTGCAACTGTAGAGAAACTTTGTCTCTTGCTTACAGAACTGGATTATTTTGAGAAAAAATTAAGGAGGCTTGATTTTAGATGCACTTAAACTGTCTTTGGACTATTTATGGAAGAGTTGGAAAGAAGAAATTAATTGGAACAATTAAAATTGGTGATTAATGGTGTTCTAACATAAGGGAAGGGCGAAGCCCCACAAGAAGACATGATGATACCATATATGGAATACAAAAGAACTAAATCGTTTAGTCTTTATAACTTTATTGATATTGGAACTGAAAAGGGAAAAAAGAAAGAAAATTTGGACAGATTAGAGAAAGAAAATCGGAATATACTGGGTAGCAAGATGAGAAAAGTACCACAGTTTGATTAAAATGGATGTAAATACTTTCTATGTAATTGATGTCTAAATAAGGTAAGGAGGAGCATTCCTCCTGCTTCTTTCTCTCTTTTCTACTTTTTCTCTCCTTTTTTAAATATCCTCTTATTATATTCCTCTCTTTTTGTTTTCTTTTTTTCCCTTTCTCTTTTTGAATCTTTTTGATTTTTTTCTGCTATACTTTTGTTCCTTTTTTCTTCTCCCTTTCTCTTTCCTATTTTTACCTTTCATTATTATTATTAAGATAAGCGATTTTCAAGGTGGGGAAAATGTGATTATAGAAAAACTATAAGAAATATGAAGATCATGAATGAATTTTTGATTATTAACAAGAATTGTTGATAGATCTAATGACTACAGAAAATTGTTTCTTTAAAATGGTTTAAAATATTATTCTTTATAGAAAATAAGAAAACATGAATGAAGCTTTGAATATTACCAAGAATTGTTTATAGACTTCATAACTATTTTAAATGAGAAATATCATTATAGAAAAACTACAAAAAATGTAGATCATTTAAAAGAATTTCTTTTAAAAATATTAATAAGCGTTCTAATGGTTATAGAAAATGGATTTGAAAGTGGTTTAAAATGTTTTTCTACAATAAATAAGAGAATGGGAATGAATTTTTGACTATTAATAAGACTTGTTTATAGATTTTATAACTATGGTAAATGGGTTTTTAAAATGGTTTAAAATGTTTTACATAGAAAAACAAGAAACAAATAAGAAATGGGAGAAATTTAAAGAAAATTAATAGTTTAGGAGAGAATAGAAAAGAAGATATATTCTAAAATGCATTATTAGTTTAAATTGGCAAAGAAGTATGATTTTGGGGATCAGATGACTAAAGCTAAATTAAAGCTAAGGTTAGGAGTGGAGGAAAGCATTTCTGGAGAACAGCTGATTAGACTGTGAACCAGCCAAAAATAAACCTAGGAGGAGCGGAGGAGGCAATGCTGGAGAGTAGTGAGAGCCAAACTGCGAACCAGTCAAATATAGGGTAAGGAGTGGAGGAAAGCATCCCTGGAAGACAGCTAATTATGCTATGAACCAGCTAAAAATAAACTTAGGAGGAGAGGAGGAGACAATACTGGGGAGCAGTTAAAGCTAAAGTGTGAACCAGCGAAATATAGGTTAGGAGTGGAGGGAAGCATCTCTGGAAAACAGCTGAAAAGCTGTTATCCCGCCAAAAATAAACCTAGGAAGAGTGAAAGAGAAAATGTTGGAAAGCAGTTAAAACTAAACTGTGATCCAGCCAACAAATAAGGTTAGGAGTGGAGGAAAGCATCCCTGGAAACCAGCTAATTAAGCTGCAATCCAGTTAAAAATAAACCTAAGAGGAGTGAAGGAGATATTTTTGAAGAACAGTTACTGACTTTGAAATGTTCGTAAGAGAGGAATAAAATACTTTATGGTGATTATTAGATGTGAGTTAAAAGAAACATTGACTTGATTTGCATCTTTGAAGTAAGGAAAATGTATGAAAAACTGATTGTTAAAATGATAAATGAATATTATAAAGAGCTGTTTAGATTTGAAGTTTAAGATTTAGGGTGATTACATAATAAAATATTAAATGTTAAAATAAGATGTTAGATTGAATGATAAAAATCGAGTTTAGATTTATTCTTTTTTTTCTTTTTTCTTTTTCTTTAAGATGTTAACTGATGAAATTTGGAATTTATACTTATTTTATACCGGATCAAACCCTTGCTCTAAAAAGATGCTGTTTTATGTTTAAAAATAAATAAAAAAAATTTCCAAAAAGAAAATCTTTCAAATTATAATTCAGTATAAATTTCAAATCTTTGGTCCACATATTCTTTCACTGATCAAGCATTATATTATTCCCCAAAAAAATTGCCAGTAAAGTTTATATATTTTAGCAATAACAGGTTCACCATTAGTACACAAATCCAGTTCAAGGTCAGTTTTCTCATTTGTAAAAAGAATTATAATTCTTTTTATCCAGTTTAAGCCTTTCTATCAACTGAACACATGCAAACCATTGGCAGGTATAACCTTCTATTTCCAACTCCTCTCTTGATTTCAGTTTAGATTCTCCTTAAAAAAAGCTAATAAATAAGCATAAATCAACCAAGTTTGCATAAGTGTCATTTCTCTTCTTTAAAAAATGCTTCCTGGGGTGACAACCATAAAGAAAAATTTGGAATCAATCTTGCTTTATATCTATTCCAAGTCCTCAATTTGGTACACCTAATAAAGTGATTATTATAGTCTATATTAACTTTGTTATACCATAAGTAGCCATGCCACATAAATCTCAAATCACGTCTTTCCAGTTCCAATAATCTCCTCTTTCTCAAAGTCACCTAATCTTTTAATCATACCAGACAACAAGCAGCAAAATACCGCTTAACATCAGGTAATCCTAGGCTACCTCTTTCTTTAGTATCTTGCAACAATTTATATTTAATTCTTGCTTTTTTATCTTGGCATACAAACTTGGAAATGTCATTTTGCCATTTTTTAAATAGTCCATCTATTGTCAAAATTGGTAATGCCTGAAATAAGAATAACATCCTAAACAGAAAATTCACCTTAATTACTGGATTTTTACCCAGTTGTAATTTGTCTCATCTCAACAATTCTTTCTTTCTCTTAATACACGCACTAATGTGTATTAATATTAGTAATAAGACTCAGAAGAGTTACAAAAAGACACATACAAGAGCTGAACAAAGCAAGAGAACCATTCGGCTTTAAAATAAACCTGAAGAAAGAGCCAGGTTATGTTTAATAAATTCACCAGTGAAAGGAAAAAAAAAATTATACTTGGAGAAAAAATGCAGTAGACCATTATACTGTATATACCTTGGCCAATGGATCTCAATGGAAGGTGATACAATAAAGGAAATTGAACAGTGTATTAAATGTGATTGTCAGGCATTCGGCAAGCTAAGCATAATTTTCCAGAACAACCTCCCTCTATGCCTGAAGAGAAAAGTTTTCAATCAGTGTTTGCTACCTGTTCTAATATATGCCAGTGAAACATGGACATTAACCTCACAATTGATACAAAAGCTAGAGTTGTGCAAAGATCCATGGAAAGATACATACTTGGCATCACACAATAAGATGGAAAGACCTGCACGTGGATTAGAGAAGAAAGAAAAGTACATGATATCATCAAGAGAGTAAAAGAATTGAAATGGAAATGAACTGCTCACATAGCAAGAAGAACTGATGGCATGTGGACTAAGGCAGTTATAGAATGGATCCCACTTGATAAAAAACATCCACAAAAGAGACCTAAAACAAGATGGATGGACAACTTCAGCAAGAATGGCAGGCCCAAGTAGCAAAAGAAAGATCAAGACCATATTGGTTGGAAACATGCAGAAGAGGTCTTCATCATCCAGTTGATAGAAAATGGTTAGAATGATGATGCTGATACACTAATATAACTATTCCAAAACTGCATACAAATCATATTAGACAGTGTGATCCCCAGATCACACTAACTTTTTTCCTCAGTTTTAAAGTCTTTTTTATCAGGGTATATTGAACTTGTATAATCATATTATTAACCAACATATTTGAGGTTTTTGTTTGTTTATTTTTAAAGCTGGCTAATGCAGCTAAATCCTTCAATTTCTTTATAAGTGTCTAGTCCTATTCTGAAGTTCTTGTAAAATCAAAGCTAAGTCATCAGTGAAAACACTCAGCATAATTTTTCTAGTTACTGTTGTTTACAGGGCCACATCAATCAGGACAGCATTTCCACAATCGGGAATGACAAAATCCAATATCAGAAATGCAAATTTGGCAAAAGATAATGTTTATTCATAAAAAAAAGCTCATCTGTTAAAACACCAACCAATAATCCAAGCATTTATCTCCTGCTAGTTAGACAACTCCAGTATCTACATCAGCTTTTTAAAATAGTAACCCCCCCAAATACTGAGAATCTCCAAAAGAAAGTACAAATGTGTATCTGAAGAAAGCCTCTTTTAGGCTAAAGAAGTAATAAGTTATAATAAAGTGTTTTAGAAATGGGGGTGGAAGGTCAGTCCTAGGATCCATTTTCTTTTCTAGCTAGACCACAGCTTTAAACTTGTTATAAACTTGTCCTCCCAGCTGATCAATTCACCAGTTGATTGCAGAAACCTCATTTCATGATCCTCTCACACAGAGCAGCTATCCAGAGGACAAGTGGGTCATTTCTGAAATTAACAGGTCCAGAGAATTTTTTTTTATTACTAAATCAGCTGTGAGTTGGATAGGAGGAGCTCCACAGGAGCTCTTCAGCAACATGTTCCCCACTGGAAGGGCAAATGACAGCAGCTCTTTTGAGTGTATCACTGTCAGCATCAGTTGCTAACTGGAATTGGCACACACACACACACACACACACACACACACACACACCTAAGAAAAAAAGCATCTTAAGATGCAAAGGAATACATACAAGATATGTGTCCTGCCTCTGAGCTATGTTTTCTCTGCTGCATGATAATATTAATGAATATAAATAATGTATTTCAGTCACAAAATAGCATAACTGCTGCCCTTTGAGAGTTATAATATTCAGCTGTATGTGTTTGTTTGCTGATATATTTCTGATCTGAAATAGCCATGGGGTTATAGATTTGGCAGGAAAGCACATTGCTGAGATGAGATTAGGTGTGCATATGCATAACAGAGAGAGGACATAAGGTACTAATGCACCACTTTTCAGATGGTTTGCATAGTTGAAATGCTGAGAATGTAAAGGAAACCTTGAGTGTTAACTCTAGGGAACATCACCACTCTCTTTCATCCCAATGACAGTTTCTAGTATGAGCACAGATGGAATATTATTACTCATTTGAATCCTTACATCACTTATCTCCTGCTGTTAGGGGCACAGACACACTTTTTGTTTGGCCCATCCCCAGTCCAGCCTACTCAGTACCTACTCAATACCTCTCAGGTGTACGAATAATTGACATCCTTCCCCTCCTCACATTCCCAGCCTATTGCATGTTTTCTAGCTTTGATTCAAACAATCTGACCTGGCCTGTCTTAAAAAGATCTCTGGCACTTCTTTTCATTCTTGTAGTGGCCCCAGATGGTTGCAATGCCTGGCATAACATTCCCTTCCTGTGGCTGCTAGGCTGCTGTGTTCTCTCCTGGTCAGCAGTAACTAGTTGTGTTCTGTTCTGTTTTCATTTTGTTTTGTTTTAAATAATTTTGCAATTGGTCCAACGATGGCCTATTAATTCAAATACTATCCTCAACCTTAAAACTCAATCTCCAGCCAATGTTTTTTGGTTCTGTTCAGGTGGGATAAAGTATGTTCCCTTTACTTTCCCAGTCCCAGCTCACAGTAGTGTACTGCAACTCTTTTTCATTTACTTGTTTTTAACATCTTTAAATGGCATTGTAGGAATATTGATTATATGAAGCTGAACTATAAGTTCTTTCTTGTTAGAAATTTGCTGTTGATCTACACTGGAGAGTAGGAATGAAACATCTACCTCTTCTTCTCTGTTGGTTTGATTATTGTAACATCAAAGCTATGAGGCTAACATAAGGGGGGGGGATAGAAAGGATCAGCATTAATATAAAAGGAGGTCGAGGGAGGGCATGGAGGCATCTGTGGAAACATTTGGGAAAATCAAGAAGGGGCACATGGACTAATGAGGAAGGAACAGTGCATTAAAGGCTTCATGCAGGAGTCAGCCAGCACACCTGGGAAAGGCAAGAATCAGAAAATGACCATCAGGTCTTGTAGCATCCATAATCCAGTCTGAGTACCAACTTGACCCCATTGCTCTATCCTGGCTGGGGAATTCTGGGAGTTGAAGTCCACACATCTTAAAGTTACTAAAGCTGAGAAACATTGGTATAGCTCTGGGAAGGCAGTGAAAAACTGGAGCGCATGAAATGCCAGTGAGTAACATGGGCAGGCAGATTAGTTGTGAGGTCATCCTACAAGATCCATCAAGCATATATATCAACCTTTTAATTAGAGTGAAGTGAAGGAAAGTCGATTGCATGTGGCCTAGCCACATAAATAAATCATATTTGAAACATATGCATACACATGCATTGCATCACACAAACAAATCTGTTCTGTAGTACTGAATGTATGATAGCTCAAAGGACTGATCCTGGCCAAATTGTGCACATGCTGTACTTATAAATGAAATCATCAGAGGGACTGCAACAGGAGCCAAAGTGGCCTCCGAGAACAAAGACTTGTCTTTTTTTATTAGCATTTGTTCTGTTTACTTTTTGATGATTTTAAATGCCACAGTGGCGAAAACTGCAGACAGGCAGGGGAGGTGCCCCCCCACTCCACTCTGCTCTTCCCAGCACAGAATTGTATATTATTGTTCTCTGCCTTTGGTTCCATCCCTGCTGCTGCAGAAGGCTTTTTCAATCAAGAGTACAGGCTATAAATATGCATGCGGGTAATTCTAACTGAAAGCCACCACTGTCAGAACTGGCATGTGTCATTCTTTTGGCATTAACTCTGCAATTACAATGTTTCCTACAATTACATAATAGACTCCTGTGACTCAGTGGCAAATGAGAAAGAGAAAGAAAAAGGGAGGGGTAAATTAAATGGTGGGAGGGCTTTACATCTCTAAGACGGAAGTATGTGCCAGTATTTGCAGGGCCATATAGCCTATTTTCCAGAACACAATTGTTTTCTTGAAGTCCTCTGTTCAAAGGCTCAGTCTAGTCTAAATCCAGTCTGCTGATTAAGAACGAGAGAAGGAAATTACTACTTGGCTAAAAGTCTAAGGTAATGGATCACCTAGTCTCTGATTTCTCCATATGTCGTATTACCTTTTGATTTGAAGTGCAGGAATTACTTCTGAACTTACTTGTGTGTGTGTGTGTGGCCCACTTAGACAATAAGTTTTTTTAAGTGGTTCATATTAATTAAAAGTGAGACTAGGCTTTTAACTCAAATGGACTATGAAAAGTGCAGCCAATTCTATTCAATGTGCTGGCTATTGGTTTCTAAACAATCGCCATCCAATTACAATTTTCAAAGAGTTTCCAAAGACAACTCTGTGTTCAGCATGTTTTTAAAATAACTCGTCAACCCCCATCAAATCATTAAATAAATAGATGTGTTCCTTCCATAATATGTATGGAAATTGCTAGCCAATATTCTGTACAATACATCAGATGGCACTGAATAGTTCTGAGTTTTACTTCAAAATTAGTATTTGAATTATTGATAGGGAATGGAAGCGCCATCCTCCTCCAAGCATTGCTATTTTCACAGAGTGGCTTACAGCATGCATGACCCTGTTTCACTAAACATGCATTCCAATAATGCCACTAAAACTGGATGGCAAAATATTGAGAACTGGAAATATTGTTTTTCATCGTATTAAAGACTTTTGCATATTTAATCCATTTCAAAAATGGATTAAACATTAATGTAAGATTTATTACCATTTGCAAAGCCTTAAAAACAACCTTTAAAAAAATAAAAAAGCTATAATTCTTTTCAATTGCACAATGCACCTTTACAAGTTTTTGCAACTTCAATAAATGCCATTTTGATGCCATTCTTTCTCTCTCTTTCTTTCTTTCTTTCTTTCTTTCTTTCTTTCTTTCTTTCTTTCTTTCTTTCTTTCTTTCTGCTCTGTCTTTAGCACGATTTGCCTACAGCACTAATTGGATTGGCCATGGGATTTGTCCTTTGTGATGTCATAAGTGCAAGTCCAGCACAGTGACATCATCAGTGAATTCATGCACTAAGGCTTTGCTAGACAGCATGATATCATAGAAAGAGAAAAACAAAAAGAAGGGAAATGAAACTGCAAAAAACAATAGCCGAGGGAACAAAAAGTATGATACAACATAACACAATAATATGTTTCAACAATCCACCCCCGCAGAAACAACAACAACAACAAAAGAACATAAACCAAACAAGATGATGATGTAATGCTAATATAAATTGAAACTAGATAAATATTTTTTTTTTGTTTATGGTGAACCAAAATACTGAATTCATAGTAGTTGATTTGTATTGATTCTAACTAGTAAAAGCTTCAGAGACCTAAAACAACCATTCCTCTATAAAGGTTTTCTGTTATAAATGGGCAATAAACATTAGCAGCAACCAAGCAGAAAGCGAAGATACAATGCATAAATTCCTGTTAATCCAAAGGATAAATTATGTATCATCCGACTTAGAATGGGTTCCAGGCTGCTGATTTTTTATGTTCCTTCTCAAGCTCATTTCCAATTAAACAGGCATATTTTTCTTCTGAAAAAATATGTGACGAATCCAGCAGTTCCAGAAGGTTCCACTTCTGACGGCCATTGAGATTTCTTGGGGTCTGGTTCATTCTTTTCACTGCACACAGAGGTCTGTGGCATTTCACAGCGGGCTGCAGAATCTGGCTTCTTTCCTGCTAAGCTTTCCCACTGGCATTTTATTTCTGATCCTTTTATTGTTCATTTGTTCCCACTCTCGTTTGCTCAGTGGTGACCCCCCTGGAACCAATAATAGCATGTTTCAAATGCCTGATTAAAACACTGCAGTGGAGTAAATCAATAAGCATTGGAGGCTGAGAACATAATAAGTATAATAACCACCATTAGGGTAACGAGTTGGGAAAGTGAGAGCAAGACTGGTAATATTATAATTATATTAATCTGCTTCGATCAGTTTCCACCTCAGAGGTTTGTCTGCACTCCCTCCCCTTGGAAAGAAAAGAAACACAAAGAGCTTGACATATAGATAGATAAACCAAGAATTGGTTTGTTTCCTATAAAATCCAGGGATGGAGAGAGAGAGAGAGAGAGAGAACCGTATTATGGAATCACACCCAATTCTCATGCAGCCCAAGCCACATCATCAGTAAATACTCTAGAATGCAGAATGCTTTCACACATAGTACACCCACACAGCCCAATAAATATACACATAAGACAGAAGCATGCAGCTAAACACTCCCACAGGAAACATATGGAAATGTGCACGCCAAAAGCCACCCAAGGCTATCAAAGAAAGTCTTTGGAGAATAACTACTGCTTTATGAAGTTGGGAAATGGATTGGGTAATGCATAAGCATGGACCCTTAGGCACAACACAGCACCCAAACCAGCATACTAACAAATAAGGGATGCAGCAAACCTAAATATTTGCCTGAAATATTTGTCAGGGTGGCCATGCTTTAAACCACTTAGATCTATTTGTGCTTGGCACAAAAAGGGATGGATTTATTCCCACTCATCTTTGTATTCTCCAAGCACGGGGACTTTAATTTACTGCTCTGCTGTGAATAAAAGATCCCCATGATCTTCAGTGAAAGGCAATGCATGATGGAATTTGATCAAAATCAAATCAAATCAAATGAATGCGTGAGATTTCCCCAAAAAAGTACTTGAAGAACGGACATTATTTTTCTTTGTTGGAGTTTGGAAGTACATTAAAAATGTGAGAGTTCACATGATATGGTCATATGATTAACTGGTACCTTTTTGGAATGGTATTTTAATGTACTGTGTATAAGTAGATTTATGGGAAAATGCCTGAATGCTAAAGAAGTTGATATGATATTGAATTATACAATAAAGCTTTGGAATTTGTTTATCAGGAATTACAATTGTATCAAGCATGAGGAAGGGAACTAAAAAGTCATGCAGGTAATCAATCCTTGACTTAGTAACACAACTGGGGCCAGAATTTCCATTGCTAGTCAAAGCAATTGTTAAATGAGTTGTGCCTGATTTTATGACCCTTTTTCCCAGTTGTTAAGCGAATCACTGCAATTGTTAAATGAATAATATAGTTGTTAAGTGAATCTGGCTTCCCCAATCTGCTTGTCAAACATCAGCTGGAAAGGTTGCAAATGTGGATCACATGACCCTGGAATGTTGCAACTATCATATATACAGTACATGCTGGTTGCCTAACACCAAAATTTTGATCATTTGTCTGTGAGGATGCTGTGAAGGTAGTAAGTGTGACGACTAGTCATATGTCACTTTTTTTCAATGCCATTTTAGCTTTGAATGATCACCAAATGAATAGTTGTAAATCAAAGACTACTTGTTTTGAGAAATGGAAAAGTGATATTATTTCCAGATATTAAGGAATGGTTTTTGGAGATGAGTGATTATCTGTCTTAGAAAAGAAAATATTTTTATTAAGTCCAAAAATAAAGCAATATGTGCTATTTAGGCAGAGAATTTATAATATTTTACAATAATATTTTCTATATATTATATCATACTACTATACAGTATTAGTAAGCCAGAGACTATTGATAAATTTAATATATAAAAAATATTTTATAATCTTTGGTTTCCATTATTTTTTCTTTAAACTTAAGGACTACTTTGTTTAATTGTGGATTTTGGTATTTTGTTAATATTTTGTACTTTGAAAAACAGCAAACGTTTGCCAAAAATTAACCATGCTGGACTCTGCTTTAGCTTTTAAGCCCAGGCAAGACTGATAGATACTCCGACCTGCTGAGACACAATCCTGCAACCTAGTCCACCAGGAGCCTGGACTAAAGCACTGTTAAAGAGCACTTAGCTGCCAGCTGCCTGCAATTACTGCAAGTTCAAATCTCACCAGGCTCAAGGTTGACTCAGCCTTCCATCTTTTCCAGGTAGGTAAAATGAGGACCCGGATTGTGGGGGCAATAAGCTGACTTTATATAAAAAAGAACACTGCTTGGGGGGGCCAAAAGCCCTACTAAGCAGGTATATACAAAAGTATGAAGGCTATTGCTTAATGCATTGTAAGCCACCCATTGTGAGTCTCCGGAGAAGGGCAGCATATAAATCGAACCAAACATCATCATCATCATCATCATCATCATCATCATCATCCTGGGACAACAATAACAAGTTTGGTTCTCTTCTATATGAGAAATCTTCAGGTAATTGAAGCATGCTGTTGTATTGGGTCTTAGCAATATGGGGCAAAGTTTGTCTTACTTTACAGATGATATACAATCCTTACGCGAAGGGCTGTCCATCTTTAATTGAAGGCATTCTGTACATGAAGAGTAATTCACTACTAGTTGTTTTGAAAATGAGGAGCCATAAGGAGGGAAAACAAAGGCTTGGCGTTGCTTATCAGAAATTCATGCATTAGCACATTGATCAGGCAAGCAAATATTTGGAAAAAGCAACTTTCCTCTGTTTTGTAAACTGCAGAAAAGATAGTAACGAATCCTGAGATACCTCTTTCATAGCTTTGTCGCCCACTTAACCATCTCTCAACACAGTAACAGCAGCTATAGCAACACGGAGGTGAGTGGGGGAAACTGAGTGCTTAGTGATAGTTACATCAAATGATCAATTAAAAGTCACCCCACACCTCTGAGCAACTGAGTTCATACTGGAAGAAGATCATTTGGAGAGTTGTAGCAATTCTTGTACTATTTATGTTTATGTATTCATAGGATGAGTGTAGATGGTTTAATAGCTTATAAACTCTAACAGAGAACAGATAAATTCACTATTCCCACTCCAGAACTCTAAGAACAGCCAATAACCTTGATTTTCAGAGAACCCACACTCCTTCATGTGCAAATTGGAGTCTCACTCTAATCAGTGTTCTTATTCAGAATGTTATCAAAATTATTCTATATAAAGGAAGAAATTGCTAAACCATCACTCGATTGTTATCACTCTTTCGCCTTGTCCAGATAATATCTTGAAGCAACAGATACTGAAGGTACTGAAAGCATCTCTCACAAAAACCACAGAGAAAACCAAATTCCTCATATAGCAGGCCAATGCTCTGCAGTATAATTCAATTCCTTCAAAATTGGTCTTTATCTGCATTGACCAATTAATGCCAGTTGTTAAACTTATGTGACCAGGATTGGTAGCACATTAGAGACATGTATCTTTATCTAAGCTGCTATCAGAAGTGGTCCTCTCTTCAACTTCAGAAGTTTGTTGAGATGAATAGTTATACAAATTCAATACATAAATAAAAAATAAATAAATCTGTGGTAATCTCTTTATGGAGTGGAATTTGAGATTAGGAAGGAATATCTTCCTCTCACCCACTTTTCATTGCCGGTACTATATAATACAAAATAGTTGCTTACTTCAAACTTAATTATTATTTTATTATTATTAAGACTTATTAAGAGTTCTAATTAAGATGGGTGAAATCACAGGCCTACCTAGTCAACCAAAAGCAGGACTTCAATGCAAACAGCACCTTTTCACCTATGGTCCCCAGAAATGCAAACAAGTAGTACCTCAAAAATTAGATTATGTGAAGTAAGTAGACATTGAAAGTCTTTCAAAGTGTCAGTCACTACAACTTTGAGCTCCCGTACTCCTTTCAGGCTACAATCTGCCACTTGACTTTGAGGTCTTCAGAACTTCATTCCCCCAAATACCTTGTCAGTACATAGCATTTCATCAGGACTTTATTTTTATTAATGCCAGCACAGTATTTTTCTTCCTCTCTCTCTTTTAGTTCACATGAATCTTTTCCCCTGTGACTAAGAAATTCCAAAGTAGCATGAAGCAGTCCCTTATTTCCCATAAGTTTCCCATTTTACTTGCAACTTGAGAAGAGCTCAGCTAGATCAATCATTCACTATTAAAATGAATAAGTGGAATCTACAACAAAAAATTATAGTGTGTCCTTAAATTCTGAGTATTTTTTTTCATTGCAATAGTTGGCCATATATTTTTCTAGTGTACCCCATTCTGCTTCATTCCTCTCTAACCAGAGGATTTGAAGGGGAGGAGTCAAAAAAGACAAGATGGCGCTTATACCAGGGGTGAAATCCAATTTTTTTCCCTACCGGTTCTGTGGGCGTTGCTTGGTGGGTGTGGCAGGGGAAGGATATTGCAAAATCTCCATTCCTACCCGACTCCAGGGGAAGGATACTGCAAAATCTCCATTCTCCCCTTCCTTCCTGGGTAAATGATATTGCAAAATCTCCATTTCCACCCCACTCTGGGGCCAGCCAGAGGTAGTATTTGCCAGTTCTCCGAATTACTCAAAATTTCCATTACCAGTTCTTCAGAACCTGTTAGAACCCGCTGGATTTCAACCCTGGCTTATACCTATGCAATCATAAGAAATCTACAAAAGGTGGGACTTTGAGCACATGCTTGATGTCATCTTCTTGATTTCTTTTTGACCGTTCCACAGACAGCCCTATTCCCAAATTTCTAATTTTCTTTTTTGACCTAACTTTTGGCATTGGGTATTTTGAGGCTACTAAACATTTAATAGAGTTTCCTGCCCTAAGCAATGGATTGTTCTAGAAGACCTCCAAGGTCTCTTCCAACTCTGTTATTCTATTTCTGTTTCTATATACACTAATAGTTAGGCTTTTATTTCTTGTATTGCTGGGCTTTTAGTAATTATTTCCTTCTGGTAATATTGAGATTCCCTACAAGCATGCTACTATTTCCCTCTTTTTTTTTATGTGGCCTTGTTTGCTTTTGAGTGTTAAAGGGAGCAATTAATGATTAATTTTATTTTTCAGGTTTTATTTTGAAACCAAAATAAACAGGAAAGAAATCAATGGCTTTTAGAAAAGTAACATATATTCAATTATTTTGATCATCAGAATTTTCCTACTTTCAGCTTTTGGAGAGAGAGCTCAACTGTTCAGATGAATAAACATAATTGTGTTTATGCTACCTATTCATTCCTCTGAAGACAATCCTTGCATGAAATATATTATCCCAATCTGCATCTGTGCCTCCCTTTCAAATGACTGCTTTTCCCAAAATTCCCTCCAAGGAATTGGATGATAAATTCTAACAGATTTTATATACCTTGAGGCTACCTTTGAAAGAAGGGAGAAAATGCTTTTTATTATCAGGCACTAAAGGACAACTAAGCCTGCCTCATGCATGGCAATAAGATCAAGGCAAGCAACATGGGAACAGCAAACATTTGGTGGAGGGCATGTTTGTGCCACACTTGGGTGCAAGTAGGAAAATATCTATAGATTGGATTGCAATATTGGTTCTGTGGGGTAATTAAATTACTTTGGGCTTGCTAGCTGATCATTTTCTCTATCCTGAGTTTGACATTGGCCCTAAAGCATTACTCATCTACCCCTGGAAATATATTAGATCAATCTTCAATACAGCAAATGCAAGAGTCAGGCCATTTTGATGAACTCAGAAGAAAATCTTTTTCCCTTCCTGAATTTAATACACACCAAGGACATTGAAGCTCAGAAGAATGAAGGGCGTTGTGCAGAAAATGGGGGAATTCTGTCTTACAGATCTAATTTTAAAGATAGATTGTTTTCAGGATTATGGAGGAAAGGATGTAGACTACACAAGTAGCTCCCCAAGAAAAAAAATAAAATCAATACTTAATTCTGGCTGCATTGATTTGTGGTTTGCACATTCTGTCTATTCACTTTGTTTTGAGGAGATTTTATGCCCCCAAGATTAGCAAGGTCTGGCTTATGGAGGGTATCTCTATTAAATGACAACAAGTGCACTGAAAGTAGAAAAATATAGAATGTTTCCTTAAATAAACTGTGGATTGAAAAAGGAGCCCAAGCCATTAGCTGGAAGGGATTTTACCTCTTGCAAATATAAACATGTTGTTTATATTTCTCCTGTTGAGAGGGGGAGGGAGGGAGGGAGAGAGAGGGGGGGAGAGAGAGGGGGGGGGGGAGAGAGAGAGAGAGAGAGAGAGAGAGAGAGAGAGATCGTGCTATATTTACTTTCTTGCTTTTGCCAGAGAATATTTCATTTGGCAGCCTTCTCTCTGTCTTATTGCAAAATAAGCCCTCTGAGAAGAATTGTATATTGCTTGTGTCCTTTCTTCCAGACTCAGTGGGCAGTTTTAGTGCTGTGCTCTCTCAGAACAAATCCCAAATCTGATAGTATGAAGAGAAGTTGCAAAGGATGGCGTGTGTGTGTGATTAAGGAAAATTAAGAGAATTAAGGGGAAACTTCCTAACAGTAAATCAATTAACCAGTGGAACAGCTTGCCTTCAGAATTGTAGGTGCTTCATCACTGAAGGTTTTTAAGAAAAGAATGGACGCCCACCTGTCTGAAATGGTATAGGGTGTCTTGCTTGAGCAAGGGCTTGGATTCCAAGGTCCCTTCGGCTCTATTCTGATTGAGAGAAAGAGGCATCATTATGGCTTGTTTGCAGTTGCCTAGGTTTGCTCTCAAACATTATGTCCCATTTGTCTTTTAGTACAGGACAATCAAAGTTCCCCTATGGACCACAATTTTGCTCTCCTCCAACTTTGAGTGAAACAAGAGTTAAGTGTACAAAGACTTCATTAGGTATAATGCTTCGAAGTAGATGTTTTCCCCTCACAAAAATTGTCCAGTTAGAAAAACTAACTTGCATCAGGTAGTCAGTCTGAATGGTGGCAGCCTATCCACATGGATTTTATGCGGAAACAGGGATTTTTACTGTCTTGGATGAAAGCCTCTGCCAATGAGGCTTGAATGTCATTCAAAGGGGTAGGAAATATTGTATTTCCTACCCCCATGGAAGCCAGCTACATGCAAATTAAAGAACTGCAAAGACCAATACATGGCTCTTATTCTTTTTTTTTTTATTTATAAATTTTATTTGTTTAAAAAAAATACATACAGAAAATTTATCAACAAACAGATTGCGGTGAGAACCTTACACAATACATTACCTTCAGTCCAAATATACAAATGCAAAATAAAAACTAAGCTAATATTGTCCTCTTTTTATTCTGTTATTTAACCAAACATACCATAGGTCCCAACTTTGGAAATATGCGGAATCTTTTTGATCTCTTAAATTTTTTGTTAGCCTATCGGCTTCTGCACATTCCATAATTTCCCCTAAAATCAAATCTTCGGACAGTAGGTCCTTTCTCTTCCAATTTTGGGCGAGACATATTCTTGCTGCAATTGTAATATAGACAATCATGGCTCTTAGTCTAAGCGCTACTTTTATAACTTATCTGATCAGTTTACCTTATTGTTTCCCAACTGAATTTAGCCAAAGAAGGGGAGCACCTTAACCTAGAGGTAGAAGACCTACATATCCCTTCAGTCTCCACTGGAAAGTCTCTCAGCTGTCTGTTATCAGTCAAAATTATGATGGCACATAATCAACCAATCAATCTGTTGTATTGAAGTGTGTTAGCAGATACACACTCTGGCTCATAGGAATTCTGCCCTGGTCATACTCTATTTGGGCTAGAGTAAGGTATATAGTTCTTCATGACATAGTTCAAAATGAACTGTGAATATTTGGAGCTGGTTCAGGGGATGAGCAAAGATCTGGAAACCATACCTTTTGATGAAAAGTTAAAAGATCTGTCTATGTTTAGTTTACAGGAAAAAACAACCAAAGGAAGATATAACAGCAATATTTAAATATTGGAAGAGTTGTCAAATAAAAGAAAGTGTGAACATATTCTCTTTTGCCAGGACCAGAAACAGTGCATTAAAACTACAAGGAAGGAGATTCAGATAAGGTATCAGAAGGGACTTTCTGATTACAATTAACCTGCGGAACAGCTTGCCTTCAGAGGTTGTGGGTGCTTCATCACTGGAAATTTTTGAGAAGAGACTGGGTAGCCACCTGTCTGAAATGGTATAAGATCTCCTGCTTGAGCAAGGAGTTGGACTAGAAGACCTCCAAGGTCCCTTACAGCTCTATGCTGATTGATTGATTGATTGATTGATTAACATGAGTTGTCAACCAATGGAACAAGCTACTTCATGACACTGTCAGTTCTCCTTCACTAGAAGTCTTCAAAGGGAGGCTGGATGGTAATCAGAGATACTCCAGTGGATCCTGCATAAATAGGGGGTTAGACTAGATTACTTCTAAGATACACTCCATAAATAGGATCATGGAAAAGCCCATTTTCTGAAGCTAATTGTCAAGCTCCTACGCGAGCTGAACTGGCTCCCAGGTGCGATTCAAGGTGTTACTTATCACCTTTAAAGCGCTCCATGGCTTAGGGCCTGGGTACTTACGAGACCGTCTTTTGCCAACAATAGCCTCCCACTGACCAGTTTGTTCTCACAGGGAGGGACTACTCAGGGTACCATCAGTCAAATTGTGCCAACTGGCAACTCCCAGGGGGAGGGCCTTCTCTGTAAGGGCTCCAACCCTTTGGAATGAACTGCCCTCTGATATATGAAACATCCCTAATCTCCTTGCTTTCCGCTGTGCCCTCAAGACCCTGATGTTCAATCAGGCGGGGCTAAGCATGTTAACTGGGAATGATTAAAATATTATATAATTCTGGGTTTTATTAATTTGGGTTAAACTTTGCTAAAATTTTAATTATCAATTTTATGATGTTTATGTATCTTTTATTTTTTCTTGACTGTACACCGCCTTGAGTCCTGCAGGAGAAAGGCGGTATAGAAATATAATAAATAAATAAATAAATAAATAAATAAATAAATAAATAAATAAATAAATAAATAAGGGTAGTACAGGTAGTCTTTGACTTAACCACAATTGAGCCCAATATTTCTGTTGCCAAGCCAGATATTTGTTAAGTGAGTTTTACCCAGGGGTAAAATGCTCCCGGTTCAGACTGGATCGCCCGATCTGGTAGCGATGGTGGTGGGTGGTTCAGAGAACCGGTAGCAAAAATCCCTGCGCCCCTCCTCCATGCTCAGCTGAGTCGCACGATCATCAGAGGCTTTTTTTTTGTACTTTTCAAAGCATTTTTTTTACAACATCTTCCGACGAAAAAATGCTTTTAAAAGTTAAAAAAAAGCCTCTGATGATTGTGCAGCTCAGCTGGGATCCTCAGAGGCTTTTCAAAGCATTTTTTCTGCAACCTCTTGGCCAAAGAGATGGTTAAAAAAATGCTTTGAAAAGTCTCTGACGATCCCAGCTGAGTTGCCTGATCGCTAGAGGCTTTTCAAAGCATTAGAAAAAATGCTTTGAAAAGTTTTTTAAAAAAAGTTGGCCATGCCCTCCAAGTCACATTACCCAAACACTACCAAGCCATGCCCACAGAACTGGTAGTAATAGATTTTACATTTCACCCCTGGTTTTACCCCATTTTACAATCTTTCCTGCCACAGTTGTAATTGCATCACTGCAGTTGTTAAGTTAGTAACATGGTTGCCAAGTGAATCTGGCTTTCTCATTGACTTTGCTGGTCAGAAAAATCATGAACGGTGAATACACGACCCTGGGTGAGACACTGCAACTGTCATAAATAGGAACCAATTGCTAAGCATTCAAATTCTGATCATGTGATCCTGGGGATGCTGCAATGGTCGTAAGTGTCAAAAATGGTCATAAGTCGCTTTTTTTTTTAAGTGCTGTTGTAACTTTGAACAGATTCTAAGCGGATGGTTGTAAATCAAGGACTACCTGAACTGGACTAATCCAACTTTGTACTTTTTGTCTGGAGCAATTATCAAAATCAGTATTGTGTAATGTAGCTTAGATTCTGAATGTTTATAGAAATAAACAACTACAGTATTAGATAATAAAAAAAAGAGTTCCTTCAGATGACTCATTGCTCTCTCCGGGACTTAATATAGTTTTGGTGCACTAATATTTCACTAATCTCAGCAAGCACCCTTTCTGATCTATGATCTGGGTCTGTTCCATCCTGATTATCTATCCCAGCAAGCACATATTATCCCTAATGCGTTATCCTAGGAAGTGAAAAGTTTATCATAGACACTAATTATGTCAGGAGGAAAAAAATTAATTCCTCCCTTTATTTATGGAAATCAACATGAACAGTCAGATTAATAAACAGAAGAAACGTTAATTATCCGAATAAATCTACCCTTTACATATTTTATATTATTTTGACTACTGACAAAAATTTTAGAGAGATTGGTTTAAAAACTGAGCTGTTCCGTTTGCTGTTCTAACAAAGACCACACTAGGATCAGATCTTTGTGTTTGAAAACATTTTTTTTAAAAAAACTATCATTTGGTCTCCAGGCCAGAGATTAAATTGGAAAAAGAATTGAGAGGGTTACTGCAGGTTGTGATTCACAAACATGTCCTTCATAGGAAGAGTGGAGAAGAAAATGCACTGGCATTGATGTTGCTTTCCAATAGGACTACTAGACCATCAGCTAAGGTTCATCTGAACAGAGAAAAACAAAAATATTGTACAGGTGATAATTTTGATGGATAATTAAATCCACCAGTATTTGCCAAAATGTAACTCTGCCCCCAGACTATATATGATTGGTCAACATTTTCTGCTAGTTAGTGAAATTTGATAGGAATGAGGGTACAAAAAAGCCAATAGAATCTACGATACTATGGTTTTAAAATGGTCTATGTAGCAGAGCTCCCCAACCTTTCCAGATTTGTGGTTAGGCCAGGGGAGGGAGGGCATGGTTCTGTGTAAAGCAGCGGGCAAACACACATGCATGAGTGCAGATCCATTTGCATGAATGGCAGGTGACACACCCACTGCTCACACAAATGACGTGCACTCACCTCCACTTCCGTGGCCCGGTTCTGAAGGGCTCAAGGCCACAGCCCAGGAATTGGGGACTCCTAAAATATAGGAGTCCTAAAATATAGGAGTAGGACATGACATAAAATATGTCATGTCCTACTACAGCAGGGGTCCCCAACCTCTGGGTCACAAACTGGTATTAGTCTTGGCCTGTTACAACCTGGGCAGTAAGCTGGAGCTGAGCGGCAGGTGAGCAAGCAAAACTGAAGCCATTCTCTCTCCCCTCTGGTCCTTAGAAAAATATTTTCCCCAAAAAACTGGTCCCTGCTGCCAAAAAGATTTGGAGACCACTGTACTAGTCGGAGAGCGCACCCTTGGTCAGCATCGTGCCTGTGGCAAAATAGGCAGCAGCATCAACACTAAGTGGATTGACAGTAATTCTTTTTCAGTTCAAGGGCTAGTGAACTTCAGCCAGGGGAACAGTCCAAAAGCAACAGAATAATTCTTCCCCTGCCCATTTGTCCTTACAATGTGCCAAGCTGAGAGATCCCAAATCACTGAATCCTTCAGTAAGCTCTATGAGTGTTATAAGATTTTGCCTAGTTCTAGAGTAATGCTTTTAGCATTATGCCACTTCACACTCCCATGGAACACATAACACATGTTGAGGCCCACCATGTGCCTACATCTCTTCTCTTTTCTTTCCATTCATTTGTCCCTAGTTTGAGGACAAGAGTGGGCACTGCCAGGCAACCCATCTGTCTTATGTTCTCTGTCAGTTAACTTGGGAAGTCTTAAAAGAGTTGTTTTCTTGCCTGGATAAGCTCACTGTGACAAAACTGCCTGAAACCTACCAATGTTCCAGCTAATCCTGAAAGCTTCCATTTTCAAGGAAGCAATCAATATAAGATAACGGTAAAAGGTATTGACAGGGAAAGGTATTTCATGCTGGAGGAGAGGAACTGCTGCTGTAGAGGAAAGACCGTTCATAGATCCCTTGTCTAACAGATCTGTTTGAATGGATTTCATCTCAGAAATAGCTTTTCAGGTATCTGTGCCTCCAGTCTGGAATTATCACAGGTCACAATGATCCAGACACAGAGAGGAAAGTTTAAGCCCTTTAGATTTTAGCAGGGAAATTATGAGCATGTTTAAAACTCTTCTGTGAAAAACAGTGGGACTGAGCAAAAATGTATTTGAATTGTTTTATTTGAAAAGTACAATTCAAGATTTTGGTCATGTGAATTAGGATCTCTGAGCATTTGTTTATGGGATGGTAAATGGGATATTCTCCTGACATGAAATGCATTTGATAAATATTAAAACTTGTTCTATGGTTACAGTACATTTTGTTTCACTGAAAAGGCTCTGTTCAAAGTTACCTTCTAAAATGCTTTGTTTCACTGGCACATGCTCTTATCAAAAGGTCTGCAGAACTGAAAGTAATAAATCAAAGAACAAACATGTGAACACTGATATATTCTCTTTAACCATGATGAGGCATTCTTAACTTAAAGAGATGGTAGAAAGGGCTAAAATCACCCAGGTTTATTTATATGTATAAATCTTGCACATTTAACTTATGGAATCCCAGAACCATCTTTCAAACAAGTCATTTAATCCATTGAGTTCAAGCCTTTGCTTTGTGCAGGAATCAAAATCAAAATGTCCCAGACAAATGGTTTAGCTTCTACTTGAACATGTCCAAATGGGAGAACACCTACTGCTAAATATTTCAGTAATTTTCCTTCCCAAGACACTTATGATAGAGGGAAAGTGAATAAGAAGAGAAAGACTTGAGTTGTTAAAGTTCTTTACATTTCCAATGGATTTTGGTTCCTCTCAAACATATTAACAAAGCAGGTGTGTCAATTCATCTGTGTTGAAGCTGCAATAATGAATTGCCACTTGAAAGAATGTAAGCAGCAGTCACCAAAATGTAAGTATTTGGAAGCAGTGTTACTGAATTCAGTTAGAATTATTCTAAAATAACTGATAACTGTGATGAATAATTTTGTAAATATTTACATCTTAAAGTGTCATTGAATATAATGCCACTTCTAAATAAGCATGTTTAAGATCATACTTAATGGTTTCAAAATAGAGCATATGGCTACAAATCATCAGGTCTGTTATTAGTTTACCAATCCTTCATTTGGGTACTCAACCTGCACACAATGAATCTATATATATGAAAGCAAAAACCACTCATGCCATAATCACAAAATATCCAGAAGCATAAAGCCTACAAACTTGAAATTTGGCACATATGTTCCTCTTGGCTTCTAGGTGCGCGCTAAGAAATGATTTTTTGAAATGACCATCAGATCATTAATATTTCTTATATTATTATTAACACACTCTGATGCTAATTAGTTAGATTGTTCTACTCCCCCTCCTAACCTGAAAATAACTCTGGAGAGAACAGGATAGAATAGGAGACGCTTCTGTGGGGCAAGCCTGAGGGAGAGAAGAGGAGAGGAGAGGCTGATTGTAACTACTCATTAATTTTCAAGCTGTAAGTATTGATTTATCAAGTCCGATCACATAGTTTCATAATGGAGCACAGGTATTTATTATTAGTTCAATTTATATGCCACCCTTCTCCGGAGACTCAGGGTGGCTTACAATGTGTTAAGCAATAGCCTTCATACCTTTGTATATACCTGCTTAGTAGGGCTTTCAGGCCCCCCTAAGCGGTGTTCTTTTTTATACAAAGTCAGCTTATTGCCCCCACAATCCAGGTCCTCATTTTACCTACCTGGAAAGCAAGGGAAGGCTCACCTTGAGCCTGGTGAGATTTGAACTTGCACTAATTGCAGGCAGCTGGTGCTATTTAACAGCATTTTAGTCTACTGCGCCACCAAGGTATTCAGCTAGTCCATTAATAAAGTGCATTTATTTTGCTTGTCATGATTTCTTCACATTTTCAAGAAGATTCGCAGAGAAATGTTATGTTTAGAATAAGATTAATATTTTCCTTTGCAGAACCTAACTGTATACCTTTGCAGAACCAGTAACTCTTAACACACAAAAATATAATATACATTTACTAAATAAGCACAGAGTATGAACATTTTTGAATATTTTTTTTAGGAATCAGGATGCTATTGTTATACGAATAACCTGATGGAATGATACTGATGGAATAGAAGTCTGGGTAACTTTTCAGAAGACAAAGGGATGAAAAGTCTATTTCTAGATATTCAACGTACTTTTCAAGCTTGGGAAAATGTAATCAATACTTTAAGAAAATATATTGGATGCTTATTCCTTTGTGGATTGCAATTGAAAGAATGTCATGCAGATCTATTGGATGTATCTGTAATGCAATTAGTGGCAGTACATTTATGCTCAGAAAGCTGTAAAGAAGAGGGAAGAAGAGAAAAATGTGAGATGTTTATTTATTCTCTTGACCATTTTGTTTTTATTAATATACTTTGGAGATCCATGATGTATAATGATGCACAAAATGGTTTATCTAGCCAAAATGTCAAGCAGCAAAAATAATATCTGTAGATTCAGTAGCAATGAGCAACTATTTCTGGACATTTTATGAGGTTTTTCTTTAGTGCTGTACCCTTCTCATTTGGGCTGGGGTCTTCCAGATGAATTAGAGTCTTTAAGAGTGGTTCTTGAACTTCCGGTTTCGATCTCTTCGGCGCTGGGCGGCTCGTTTGATCGTCCGCCGCCCCCGCCGCTTGTAGAGCCGCTTTTTAACTTCAAAAGCGGCTTGGAACGCTCCCCCTTCGTAGTGGGGGGGGGGGTGAGAGTGGGCAGCAAAGGTTGAGCCCCAGAAGTGCTGCCAGGGTGGGTTCTAAGCCCTGGTAAGCGCTTTTGTTGGGGCTCCCTATTTAAGCTGCTGAAGCTCCGAGCGGCGTGGGACTTCTGCCTGTCAGAACAAGCCGGAGAGAAGCCGAAACGAACGAAGCTAATTCCCAAGTGAAAAACAACTAGCTTGGTGAGATCTTCTGATGAATATAAAGTTTTTAATGAGTTTTTTTTTAAAATTTGGAAAGCAAGTTGATTGAAGTTTAAGTGTGTGAAAATGGCGGCTGATTAAAGCAGAGTCAGTGAAAGCGGAAAGAGAAAGTGGAACAAGAAAGCGAAAGTGTATTTGGCTGTAATTGGACTCTGTTTATTCACAAGTTTTACAAGTTTTTTAAAGTATTTTTTCTGCATAAAAGTTAATGGAATTTGCTCCTCTTTTGTAAACCTGGGGAGATCAGGAAAAGGAGGAAGATTTTTTTCTTTTCTGCCTGGATTTAAGCTCTGTTCAGGTATGACTTCAAAGAGAGCAGGGGGGGACTCCCCCACACACCAAACAAAGGAAAAGCCAGTGTCAGCTTCAAAGCAGTTAAAACAGACACAGGATTGTGATACAGAAGATTTGAAAGCATTTATACATAAATATATGGGAGAACTCTCTGGCCAAATGAGTAAATTGGAGGAAAGGTTGACTAAAAATCAAAAAGAAATGAAAACAGTGGTGGGGGAAGTTAAGGAGCTGGTGGAAGAAAAAACTGAAGGATTACAGCAGAGTGTAACCAAAGTAGCCACGGTTCTTACTGATGCTTTATTGGTGATTGAGAAAAAAGTGGAGGATTTAAATCTTGAAGTTGAAGCAAACAAAAAGGAAGTAAAAGAACAGATGTTTAAGGTGGGGGTGCAGAGCCAGAGGTTTGAAGAGGAGATTACTATGCTACAATTTCGAAATATGGAATATGCTTTAAGATTAAGAGGCCTAAGAGAACATAATCGAGAAAACCTGAGGGCAACCTGTGTGGAGGTGTTGGCGAAGATTTTGAAAGTTGAACCAGAGGTGGTGGATAATAGAATAGACAAGCTGTACAGAGCCAACTCACGTATTGCAAAACAGAGAAATTTGCCAAGAGATGTGGTAATTTACTTCACTGAGAGGAAATTGAGAAATGACATTTTGCAATACTCTTTTCAGTCTACATTTCTACATGATGGCAATCAAATTGGGGTCTACAAAGAATTACCACCAAAGATGTTAAGAGATCGGAAAGACTTTGGTTTCCTTGTGAATGAATTGAAGCGGCGACAGATTCCATTTAGGTGGGATGTCCCTGTTGGTATTGTGTTAAGATTTGAAGATGTGAGATACCGTATCAATTCGGTGGAGAAGGCGGAACAGTTTTATAACAATGCGTTGAAAAAAGTTCCTTCACCTCGTTCTTCTACACTTATACCTATTGAAGATATCTCAGTTGAACAGGTTTGTCAACAGGGACTGCTAAAGGAAGTTCAAGAAGCCCCAAGGGAGGAAATTCTAGGTGCAGTAGGAGGTGTATTAGAAGATTCATTAATAGATATTCCTGAGGTGAAACCAAAGCAATCCAGAGCTACGAGAGAGGTGGAACCGGATTTGGATTTACTGATGCAAGAACCCAAGGACCAACGTATAACCAGAGCGGCAGGGAAGCAACGATTGGAAATACACCAGGTGAAGACATCACAGGAGGAGAAGAAAGCCAATGGGAAAAAGTTATACTCAGAAGCTGTGGGAGGGGCAAGACCGAAGACGTCGGCGGTTGCGGGAACTCTTCGTGAATTGCTTCAAGAGCTTCAGCCATCTTCAAAATGATACTTAAAATTCTATCTTGGAATGTGAATGGTTTGAATTCACCGCAGAAAAGAAGAAAAATATTTCATTATCTAAAACAATATAATAATGATGTTGTCTGCTTACAGGAAACTCATATAAGAACCCAGGACCAGAAGCTTTTAATCTCAAAAATTGGACTACAATTTATATCTTCTAGTAGGGCCAAAAGAAATGGACTTGTCCTTTATATTGCTAAAAGAATACCAGCTAAACTTATAGAAGCGGATGATGAGGGGAGATATGTTGCTGTTGTAATAACTGTACAGAATGTTGAAGTGCTTTTAATCGGCATCTATGCCCCGAACCAGCAACAGGAGAGTTTTTATAAAATGTTGAATGAAAAAATTTTACAGTGGAATTATAAATCCTTTTTGATCATGGGAGATTGGAACGGGGTGATTGATGTAACATTGGATAAAAAGACATCTGCCAAGAAAGGGAATAAGCTACCACAGACTTTTTTTGCTATGAAAGAAGAATTAGAATTGAAGGATGTTTGGAGAATTCATCATCCAGAAGAATTGGATTTTACCTTTTTTTCAGATAGACATAAATCTTTCTCAAGAATTGATTTTATGTTGGCTACTACTGATTTGCTTAATGTAGTGACAAAAACAAAAATTTTTCCCAGAACTTTAACAGATCACAGTCCAGTCTGGATTGAGATGAATCCAGGCAAAAGAGAAAGGAGATCCTGGCGTATGAATGAGAATATCTTTAGACATGAAAAGTATATTAAGGAGCTAAAGGAACAAATTAAAGAATTTTTCTACAATAATTTGAATAAAGGTACACCCATTGAGATAGTTTGGGATGCATGCAAGGCCTATATGAGGGGTGTACTGATACATATGAATTCTAGACATAAAATGAATCGACAGAAGTCGAGATTGGACTTGGAGATGGAGATAAAGGATAAAGAACAATTGCTTATTAAGAATCCGACTGATGAAAAGGTATTGTTAACTATAAAACTCTTGAAAGACCAATTCCAAATGCTGATGGCCGAACAAACAGCAACTAATCTGCAGTATGCTAAACATAATACTTTTTGTAATGCTAATAAACCTGGCAGATGGTTGGCTTATACTTTAAGGAAACAGCAAAATTCTCGTATGATAAATGCTATTGAGTATAAAGGGAAACGAGCACATCAGCAAAATTTAATACATCAAGCCTTTTTAACTTATTACTCGAAATTGTATCAAGCTGATAAAGTTAAAGAAGATTTTATCGATGAATATTTGCAGAAGAAGAGAGTTACAAAAATCTCTAGTACACAAAGTGACAGACTGGAACGACCTATAATATCGGAAGAGATTTTATATGCAATAAAACAATTGAAATTATCTAAAGCTCCTGGGACAGATGGTTTGACAGCAGTTTTTTATAAGACTTTGCAAGATGAACTGATAGAGCCTCTTAAAGATTTGTTTTGTAATATCCAACAGGGGGGAAAAATACCTCCCTCGTGGAAGACGGCTTTCATATCATTGATACCTAAAGAAGAAGACTCTGCTAAACCTGAAAATTTCAGACCAATATCTCTCCTGAATACGGACTATAAAATTTTTGCTAAAGTATTAGCCAACAGATTGATGCCAGTTATTCAAGATGTGATTCATGAAGACCAAGCTGGTTTTATAGAAGGCAGATACATGAAAGACAATGTTAGGCAACTCATAGATTTGCTGGAATATCTTGATGAAAAGAAACAGATCTCTGCGGTGCTGGTGTTTTTGGATGCGGAGAAAGCCTTTGATCGAGTCAACTGGGATTTTCTAAAAAAGATTTTGCATAAGATGAATTTTGGAGATCAGTTTATACAAGCAATCTCGGCAATTTATCAAGAACAGACAGCACAGATTATTATTAATGGCAGTTTGACTACTAATTTTAATATACAGAAAGGGACAAGACAAGGCTGCCCATTATCTCCATTATTGTTTATTTTGACGCTAGAAGTGCTGCTGAATGCTCTACGGGACTCGGACAAAATGAGTGGAATAGTAGTAGGGCAAACAGATTACAGAACAAAGGCATTTGCAGATGATCTGATTGTTACCCTAACACGACCTTTGGAATCTATCATACAGATGAAAAACATTATAGAGGAATACGGTCTGGTCTCAGGTTTCAGCCTGAACCAGAAAAAGACTAAGATGATTGTTAAAAACATGTTGGAACCACAAAGGAAAGAGCTTGAAAGGGTGGCAGGCTTTGAAATAGCTACAAAGGTGAAATACTTAGGGATTCAAGTTGCAGCATCTAACAAAAAACTTTTTCAAAATAACTATGAAGAACTTTGGCATAAGATTCAAAAAGATCTTGATACATGGAAAAAACTGCAACTTTCTTTGCTTGGTAGAATTGCAGCTGTTAAGATGAATGTTCTACCTAGATTTTTGTTTCTGTTTCAAATGATTCCGGTGCTTAAAAATGATAAATATTTGACGGACTGGCAAGCAGGTTTAAATAAATTTATTTGGAGTGGGAAAAAACCAAGAGTTAAATTTAAGATCATGCAAGATGTACGTGAACGTGGTGGCCTTAAAGTTCCAAATCTACGTTTATATTATGAAGCAGCAGCATTGATACAGGTTGGAGATTGGATTGGAATAACCAAAAGAGAGATTTTGAATATAGAAGGCCATGATTTGCAATTTGGATGGCATGCATATCTACTTTATGAAGATAAGAGAGATAGTGTATTTAACAGGCATATTTTAAGACACGCGTTGCTGAGAGTTTGGAAGAAGCACCAGCTTCAATTGGATTACAAAATACCTTTGTGGTTGGATCTTGGGCATATTTTGCCAAAAATAAAGTCACTCGGGGGGTTGTTGTATAAAGAGATACTTTTTATGGATGGGGGCAGTTGGTGTTTGAAGTCTTGGAATACTCTGTTGGAAGATGGAGTCAATTTAACTTGGTTGCAGTACTTTCAACTTCAAGCGAGATGGAGAGAAGATCAGAAAATTGGATTAATGCTACATGAAGAGGACTTGGTGACTCAGATAAAATGTAAAGGACCGATGCATATTAAACGATTGTACAATTTACTGTTGGAGAGAGATTCAGAGGAGGAGTTAGTTAAAGACTGTATGATTAAATGGGCACAGAATTTTGATAAACCAGTAATGTTAGAAACATGGGAAAAGATTTGGGTCCAGAATGTTAAATTTACGCAAGCACAGAACCTAAGGGAAAATTTTTACAAAATGTTTTACAGATGGCATCTAGATCCCAAAAAATTATCATGTATGTATCCAAATGTTCAACCTAAATGTTGGAGGTGTGATTGTTTGGATGCAACATATTTTCATATTTGGTGGACATGCAGGAAGTTGAAACCATTTTGGATTAAACTTTGGTGGGTGATGCAGAACATTTTGAAGAAGAAATTGGAGTTTTCTCCTCAGTTTTTCTTGTTGGGAATAGTTAAGGGCTTTTCAGTAATTGATACTAGGTTAATATTGTATATGATTTCTGCAGCCAGATTACTGATAGGTCAATATTGGAAGAAAGACAAAGTGCCTACCATAGAGGAATGGATATTGAAGATGTCTAATTTGGCAGAGATGGCAAAAATTTCTGCATACCTAAAGGAAAGGACCCATGAAGTTTTTGTTAAGGAATGGAGGAAATGGGTTGACTATATGAAGAAGAAATATCAAAGCAAGAAATTTCAATTAGTGCTCAGTTGAATTAGAGTTAGAATGTATTTAAGTAAATGTATGGTTTATTATTAATATTATTATTAAACTGAAGAATTTATAGTTTAAAATTTAAGATTATCAAATGTTAATATACTTAAATAATTGTATGTAAGGTATAGTTACATGGTTAATTATCATTATTAAAATGAAGAGTATATAATCGAGGTATAGATTAAATTTTAAAGAGAATGTATTAAGTTTATTTAGTTAAAATGTCTTACTTTAATATGTTTAGATTTTTAAGTATGTGAATGTTAGTGAAGTGTTAATAGTTAATTTTTTATGCAAAGGGATCTTGCCTTTAAAAAATGTTGAATAAGATAAGATTGATGTTTGTTAAACAGCGGAAGTCAAGGGAGGGGGGAGGGATAGAAGGGATTGGGTGGGGGGGTGGGAAAGGGAGGGGGAAGGGGGGGTTTTTATATTATAAAATGTAATGTAAAACTTTTTCAATAAAAAAAAAAAAAAAAAAAAAAGAGTGGTTCTTTAGGTAGAGAAAGCACAGTGGTAGAACTGTGTAGCACAGTCAGTCATTTAAGGCTAGACTGTTCTTATATTTTAAGGAGCACCTTAAGTGGGGCTATAGGGCATTTAATTCAATTAGAGATATTCATCTTACGGTGTACAATATCCTAAATATAAATATAGTGTATAATATAGGGCTAGTTTAAGACTCAGCATTTTACAAATATTGCATCTACATTTTGCTAATCAAGCTTTCGTTTAAAGTTTCATGGAAATTAAGAAAAACCGTGCAAACTGCATAAGATTTCTAGAATAATCAATATGGGAGAAAATCAAGACCTGGGCTCATTTCAATGCTCATATCTTCAAAAAGAAATTAGTGATTGCCACAGTACATGCCCACACATGAAGCTGAAATGGACTTAAAGTATTGGTCCTCCAACATGGAATCATGCGTTATAATGACACAAGTTACAAAATATGTCCTTTTCACAGAAAACAAAGCTAATCAACTTAAAGAAAGGAAGAACAGGTTTTTGCTGAATAAGAAATAAGTGTTGATGACACAGTTAAAGAAGGGAAACAATCACCTGGTTTGATGGTGGAGGTCTTGCTGGCTACAAACCTTCAAATCTGAACATCCATCTTTGAAACTGCTTTATTTTTGTAATTCTTCACTTACAATGATCAAGAAAAGTTGGCTGCTGCAACCTTTGTTGACAATATATGTCATGCAAAGGAGTATCATGCAAAACCATATGAGCAGAAGAGAAGAGTTACATCAAAAATGTACCACTTAGGACCTATCAGAGGGAAGAGATCTCTAACTGTTATCATATCTACCTGTTTTCAGACACTCCCATTTACTTGTTGTCTTTCCCTTGAATGTATGTGTGTATGTGCCACTGTTATATAGTAAGGCAACATATTTGTGTACAGACTGAAGAACTGCTATTTTTAGGTCAAGTCCAGAATTTGTTGATGATTGTGCCACTGCTTTCCTCTCAAATCAAGATCCACGGTACATTATTTTGCTATGTGAGACAAGAACATCTCACAAGCATCTTTCCCTTCCTTCCATAAATTGTCATCACTAGCATTGCTATTTAAAAATAAAGTATACCCTATCCTATAATTTCAAAAGGATTTTGTTGAGACGAATGGGAAGGACTAAAGCTCAGTGGTGGAGCTTTAGTACTTCAAGGCTCTTTCTCTGCAAAGTCCTTTTCATGAGAAGGGCACCAAGTAGAAGGGTATTGGGGTAGGGGGGGCAGTGGGGGGTTGCCCCCGGTTCGGACCAGTTTGGAAGAATCAGTAGTAAAACCGGTGGGAGGCCCCGCCCACTGCCCTGGATGTCATCATCAGTGATCTGCACATGCGATCCCATTGTGAACTGGTAGTAAAGGTAAGTAGAACCCACCCCTGGTGGGTGGGATTCAACTGTACCTGGATTCTGAAAAGTTTTGTCCATGATGCAATTTTGGGCTTAACTGCCAGAGTTTCTGTCCTGGAGAGCAGGAAGCAACTTCTTATGCTCCTTCCTTGAGTAAATAAAAACTATGGCTTTGAACACAGAAGCCTTTGAACATAGGAGCCTTTGCTGCATTGGAGTTGTCCAGTAGAGGGAGCAGATACACTACATCCAAGCTGTATTCAAATCAATGTTGGCCTATGAAAACACATTCTCAGAGGAAGCGCTGGCTCCTCCTTCATTGGTTTCTTTATCTCTCATCCAGTGGGGATTACAAGTCTGTGAACCTTTTGGATTTTTGATATTTCTGCATAAATATGACCTGAAACAAGGTCTGTTCTCCACCCAAGTCCTGAAATTAGATAAAAAGAACCCAATTAAACAAATGAGTTAAAACATTACACATGTTCATTGATGTATTGAGTAAAATGAATCAAAGGTGCATATAATGTTTATCTAGGAATTGGGTGGAGAACAGATCACATTTTGTTCATAGTTATGCAAAAAAAAAATATTGAAAATTCAAAAGGATTCACAGACTTTTAAGCAGTATATGGGTTAATTTGGCCACAAAGTTATTTTTCTCACATCATACAATAAAATGAACCTTAGGTCCTTCCTCTTCTCCAAGAGCCAATTGCTTGGATAATAATCAAGAACAAACAGCCCTTAAAGCAGCATCTTTTCAGCAATATCTTTCTAGATTTCATTGTCTACTGAAGTCACTGTATGCTGGCATTAGAATGAATATGGAGTAATAGTAGGTCTGTGAACCCCCTTTAGCAATTCTAGAGGACCAGTTAGTTAGTGAAAATGAATGTTTCCAAAAACAAAAACAAAAACCCTTGTCTTGTTTGTACAAGGGACATTGTTTCTAAAAGCAAACACATAAAAAAAAACCTCATTTAAAAAAATCCCCTCTGTTGTGATTCAAAAGTACACACCTCAGTCATAACAACCCAAGAAAATAAGTAAACTAGATTTTATGTATTTTTGATACCATTAACCTCCCAATCCCCTTCTCCTTCTCTGGAATGCATTTCCTCTTTCTTGACAGTTTGCAAGCATTCACTTATGTCCAAGTTGCAACTTTCCAGGTCTATTTTAAAGCATATTACCATTTAATAGAAAAGCAAGATTGACTAATGGAATTAGGAGTGAATTCACACAATTTATTATTTTTTTTCTCTATGCTAGCTCCTGCTCCACTGCGAATTGTTGCCAAGTAGCCATATAAAATCAGCAAGATCACGTTTGATATAAATTAACATTTATAGCATCACAGAATGTTTTAGAAAATTCAAATAATCTTAACATGCCACCACAATCTAGTAATTTTGAATTACTAGAATTTAATTTTGTCCCATGCTGATTTTGAAGGCTGCATTTATAACAAATTTTTATTTTGAACACTTAACTATAATTATAAATATTTTCATCCGTGCTAAATGAGTATCTCCTATTGCATTGGTGAAGTTGGCTGTGTCAGCTAATTCCATAGACACTAGGATAAGTTCTGTGAAGTCAGCAGTTTGATTACTGTAATTTAAGTAAGCTTCAGTACAATCTTACACGTTTACATGAAAGGGAAACCTAAAATGTCCAGGGGGACTAGTTCTTCAAAGCAGCCCTAAATTTTTTTGCAATCTCCAAAGCCTACAGATGGCTATCACTAGAACATGGGGATAAAAGTTAGGATCCTCTGAGGGTTTGGATTAGATAATTGGGGAAATAAAAAGATCAAGTCTTGTGTTAGGCTTTACAGAAGTTTATTGCACCTGGCTAGTTTCTTATGTGGTCTCCTGGATGACTGGTTTTCTGTTAAAGCTTGGCAGGGAGATGTGGTGCTATCTTGGAGTAGCAAAAGTGTGCCCAAGGAACTCTGTGGCACAGGGACCACAACAGTGGTGGAATTCAAATTTTTTTACTACCAGTGATGTGGGCATGGCTTGGTGGGCATGGCAAGACTTAGCGGGTGTGGCTTGGTGGGCATGGCAGGGGAAGGTTACTGAAAATCCCCATTTCTTCAGCTGGGACTCGGGAGGCAGAGAATAGATGGAGGCGGGGCCAGTCAGAGGTGGTATTTACCGGTTCTCTGAACTGCTCAAAATTTCTGCTACTGGTTCTCCAGAACAGGTCAGAACCTGCTGAATATCAGCTCTGGATCACAAGTAACCTCTCTCTGAAGCAGGGGATCTATGACGTGTGAGTGTCAAGATGGCATCTGCATATGCATGATTGAAGCACCTTCCCATGTGAAAGAAAGATCAGGGAAGAAAAAAAATGAGAATGAGAAAATGAGAACAAGAAAACAACATGTAATTGTTTCAATTTTTTATCTGCTAAGGCTTAGTTACAGGCTGCATTATAAATGAATAGATAATGCATTGGAATTTAAAGTTTAGAGTTTAAAAATTAATGTGTATATACTGTATCTGTAGCACTTTATCAGCTCAAGATGAAGATAGATGTAGTATTTAAAAAAGAAAGATGTATATAATCCTGCAGTTCTACGATCAACTTAGCTTGAATTTAAAATGACAGATGTGCATACTGGTGAGCCGAACAATGGCTAAGCTATTTGCAGAGACAAACACTAAATCATTTAGGAAATAAAAACCAAATATATAGATGGAGAATGGAGGAAGGTTGAATTATTTGTGAAAAAGAGCTTGGGTTGAATCAGCAATATACTACACCTGTTTTAAGATAAATAATTTTTTAGATTGGATCAACAGAAGTACTATTTTCAAACAGAAGAAGCCATCAATCTATTTTATTTTGATTAGGCCAGACCTCATCTCAGCTGTTATATCCATCTCTGGGAACCCTATTTAAAAAAGATAAACCGTATCAGAAAAGATTAGGAAAAAGGCAGCAAAATGGTCAGGGAACTAGTAACTAAATAGTAATTAAAGAAATTGAAGGAGCTATGACTGTTTAGGCTTGAAAAAAGATGACTGATAACATTCTTCAGAGAAGCGATCACACAGAAAAAAGGTCTAGACCTGTATCACTCCAGAGTGCAGAAGACGGAATAATGTCTTTAAGTTACAGAAAGGTAGATTCCTCTAAAATGTTAGAAAAAACTTAGTAAGAGCAACTTGACAAAAGAACCAATTACATACCTTTTATTGACTAGTCAACTGCCTGGCATGCTTTAATTTGGATTTCTGCAGAAAGTAGAAGTAGGGATCAGATTGGACTCAATAGGCTAAAAGACCTCTTCCAACTGTACGGTTCATGCTACTCAGATAGTTAGTATTCACAATTTGAATTATTCAAATTTATTGTCAGATGAATGCATTTCTTAGAAGCATAACTTTAGCTATTTGAATGATATACATGAATCTACACAGATTACAGGTATGTCAATGGTTTCATTGAACTGGGTGATTTTTGTAACCTGTGTACCATTGGTTGCCCAAGATGTAGACCATTGAATCTAGCTTATGTCAGTTAATACTTTAAAGGGGTACATGTGCATGAACGCTAAATTGGAACACAGAACAGAGGATGAATAGTTGGAAACAATGAAAGATGTTTCCTAAAGACAGGTCGTCTACCTTAGTTCCTAAAAGGAAGTGGAGTCATATATCTTTTGAATTATTTGACACTCTAGGAAGGTTTCTCAATATTTGCAAGATGACTCTATAACTCACCAACATTTTAATTAAAATGGTAATTTGTAGAGCATTTTACTCAGAGTCCAGGAATCACATTGTTTTTGAACAAAATTCTCACAAAACAAAACTTACCCTTTAAAAACGAAATTGCTATCTATTATCTGTCACAGGCAGGGAATGCTACCAGGTACAACAACAAAATCCATTTAAAGGATCCCAGGGTGTAATAAGTAGTTTAATGGAAATGCATCTTCTGCAGTCTAGGATTTGAAGATTGATAATTTTATTTCAACAATATGCCTAAATAGATGTTATTATCAGGTAGAGTCACACAAATAATGGCTTTCTTCAGGAAAATAAGCAACAGTTGCATGCATATGTCTCCCTTTCATCACACTCTCCTCTTGCTTTTCATTACAAAGAGATAAAAAAACATTTTCAACTTTCAGCTGAAATTCATGGGATTGCAGCCTGATTTATGCTACCCATGCATACCTATGAAAATTTCACCCATGACACCTACCAAGTGGCCTCTTCCATCTGATAATGATGATGATAATATGAGAAAACAGGAATATAAAATGCTTCTAAGCAAAACTGCAACTCTTTATTTTTTAAAAATGAATCTGGATTCTACAGTAGCCCTACATATTATTTAGAAGTGTACCCCTCCCCCCCAAAAAAACACAAAAAACCCCCACAAAAGCATACAAGCATACAAGGATGATCAAGAATATCTGGGAGCTAGAGGAGCTACTGGGAACCTCAAGCAATTGTCTTTCAGTAAATATTTTTGGCTTTGCCAATCATGGCAAGCATTTTTATGGGCATCCAGTTAAGAATATTGAAAAAAGAATGGTGTTACAACCGGTACTGCTCTGGTAGTAAAGAAAAAAATTGGTTGCTTTTAAGAAAAGCCAGATGCAGAGAAACAGAATAATGACCCTTTGAACTTTAAAAGTGCACAGACAGACAATTCCACAGAGCAAGCAATTGATCAAAGAATCAAAAGGCTCTGCTGAGTTGTGATTGCACTGGTCCTGAGTATTAAAAAAAAAAGGCTCTTCTTAAACTACTCCCACAGTTTAAGATATTTGCCTCTTGTCTGTACCAACAGCATTAAAGGAGCAATGCTTTAGAGGAGAGGGTGGAGGAAAAAAGCATAGTAGAACCAGAATATTATTTTTGAGATGAGGCCATGGCCAGATAGGTAACAGATTTATTGGACAGCATATTATAGAGCACGAGTCTGCTCTATAGCCAGCCAGCCAGACTGCTGCCTATGTCTGAAAATGACAGTCCATGCAACCGCTTCTACTGTTTTGTCCTGCCAAGTGGAGAAAGGAATATCCAGAAGCACAAAGTTGGCTTGGAGCTGGTGTCCCTTTAAGGAGCTCACCCTGGGCTTCAGAGGATGTAATGCTTAATTCTTTGCCCATAGCTCCAGCTCAAGGCACCAAATCCCTTGTAAAATCCATAAAAATGAAACTGAAACTGCATATAAACTTGAGCATACATGTATCAACAAAGAAGGCAGGGGAGTTAGAAAGTTTGGTAGCCCAATTGAGCACATGGAAGGCCTTTATTTAAGGCCAGAGGCTTATTGTAGACATTCTGGGCCATTCCAGCCTTTTTCACTGGGACTAACTTCTAGGTTCAGCTGTTTCCAATGGTACCCAGTAACCCTTTCCAGTTATTCAGCAGTGCCAAAGTCATTCTTCTATTGCTAAGATCTCACCAGATACTGCAGACAATGCAGAGGAACTCTCCCTATTACATTGTGAAGCACAGCTGTATATACTGTATCTATGGAACATCAACAGATTATATTTTAGAAAAATACTGCTGTGGCACATGGAAGCAGCTCCAGTGCAGGGCGGAATTTGCTAAAGATCATTTTTTAAAGGGGAAACCTCTGGAGCATTTTCATGAATTCTATCAGATGCAGGATATGGGGAGTTCCTGTGTACAGTCTCTCTGCAAGATAAAACAGAATAGATGGAAGTCAGGAAAGGCTAGATGAGGAGAAAGACTGTCAAGAACAACATAACTGCACTTACTCTGCTTGAGTGATTGCTAGGGGATTTTTTTTCCTCAGGATGACCCTTGCCATCTGCTGGCAATCACAGCACAGGAAAATGGGGCTGGAAAACCTGTGATTAATGATAGAATATTCCAGAGAGACTATATTAGCTCCTAGCTCTGGAGAATGGAAACATCTGCAGCCATGCCAACAACTAGTTTTCTCATTGCAGCATTTACTCCTGAAGGGCACAGGAGCAAATTGATGTGTTATATACAAAAAGCTACGTGTAAATGCCCACTTCTCCAAAAACAGGCAGCAGACGTATTCTCAATGACTGTGGCAAGGAAACAGCTCTTACTTTAAAATGGTTTGGATTATATCTGTTTAGGGTGTGCTAAACCTCATTCTGAAAGAAGGAAACAAAGAGCAGAAGTAGGGAAATAAACATATATCCTCTTCTGACATCATTCAAGCATAAGAGTTCATTTAGAACAAGGAAGGAACAGAAGTTCAAATGTGCACACAAACTGTCTCTTCACACCTGAAGCCCACTCAACCCAGATGTGCATGGAAGGGCTGCAGGTTTTCAGCAGTGACACACAGCTTTGTGACTGCAGCAACCCTTGAAGATGTCCACATGTCTCTTCTGTCTTTTTTTTAGTTCAAGTAGCATCCGTGAGCCCTTCAATATGCTGTCTTTGGTCACCACAGTTCTGTAAAATAGGTTAAATTAAGTCAGAGTGACAAGTTCTTCAAGATCAGCTGAGTGTTTCATGCTATTTTTATTCATTCTTGGGTGTGTGTTTTTGTTGATATTTCTCTTTTTTACCTTCTCCCAGGGCTGTCTCCCACTGCATGAGTTTAGTGATTTATGCTTTGATCCACGGGCACCCAGACAAATCTTTGACTTCGATAACATTTTATTTTGATATTAATCCTTGGTGATGTGTACTGTTTTTCTTACCTACCCACATGGTCTTTATTAAAATAACACATTAAGTTTTACATAATATTAATCAGCTCAACAGCATGTGGAGGAAAATTGCCTGGTGTCCCAAAGGGAATCAGAGGTGGAAAACCTATAGGTCAGATTAGACCCCCACCAAGCTGAATCATAGCCTTTTTATTGCTTCTGGCAGGAGTAGCAATGGTTTGAAATTAAAGCAGAAGCTGATTCATCAGAGCCCCACCTACTACTAGATATCAACCCACTTCCAAAAAGGTTTTATTTTTCCTTTGTTCTAGGAGCCTGGAATAACACCAAACTTTCTAGATTAATATACAGGTTACATCTTCCTGGAAAGGGAGTTTTAGTTATATGCTTTGACTGTTAGCCTCCTTAAATGCTATTCTGGATGCCAAATCTTAGAGCATGTTGCTGTTCCAACATGGCAGCCCTTCAGTAATGATGGATTAAGTCGCCAGTCGCTTAACCCACCCACCTCATCAGAGGCTTTTTTTGTTTTACTTTTAAAAGCATTTTTTCTACAACCTCTTCAGCCGAAGTGATTGTAGGAAAAAAAAATGCCTTTAAAAGCCTCTGGCGGTCCCAGCTGAGTTGCCTGATCATCAGAGGCTTCTAAAAGCATTTTTTTCTGCAACCTCTTAAAGTTGTAGAAAAAATGCTTTTAAAAGTAAAAAAAAAAGTTGGCCATGCCCACCCAGTCACATTACTGCCCCACCAAGCCACACCAACAAAATAAGCCACACCCACAGAACAGGTAATAAAAAAAATTTAGAACCTGCCTCTGGTTTTCCCCCTTGGTCCTTTTGGACTAGCCCTAAGAAGGCAACTGAATTTGTCTTTAGCTGTTCTGATTTAAAGTAGTCTTGGCACAGGAATGATCTACAACACTTCATTCTTCATCTTGGTGATGACGCAGTCAGGACACACCTCTCCTAAGCTCCTATTGGCCAATTAAAGTGATTAACATTATTCAAATGTAATGTCAGTTACTTTTCAAAAGTCTGGTAGATCCATCTGTTAACAAAAGGAGTGGACCCTACTGATTTATTTAAACTGAGAAAGAAATATATTTCTAGTTCTATCACAAATGAATACACCAAAGTTTTTCTATTGGTTCTGCTAGAGGTTTTCCATGGCAGCACTTTCTACTGCTTCTATTACTTTGGACGGGGCAATGTCTTTTCATCTAGATTGGGGTATCAAACTCACGTCGTCACAGCATTGTGTGACGTATTGCAACTTTTTCCCACTTCGCTAACTCAGACATGGACGTGGCCAGGATGTGACGCATCTGGCCTATGGGCCACAAGTTTGACACCTCTGATCTCGACTAACAATGCTTCATATGCTCCATTAAATATTTCTGAAGGCTGCTGATTTGTAGCCATTTGCTGCCAGCATGCCTCTTCCCTTGCACCACTTACCAAACTGGGATATTTGGTAAACTCACCCAAGGCCACTCCATCATAGTTTAAGGAGGGTGTGTTTTCCACTATCTGCATAAATTGGGTGTGAGGGGAAAATGAAGTCACGGGAATCTACCAATTGCTGCTTTAAATTATCTCATAATAAAGTTGTGTAGACAGAACCAGTTCCAAGGCTCATTAATGAGGCAAATTATTGCTCAGCTGTCAGGACGGTGCAAATTGTGTTGGCATATTTTTTCTACAGACTCAATGACCAGAGGAATGCCCATTAACATGACCATGAGAAAGAGGCCTTGCTGTGAAAGGCCTTACGGAATCATGTTATCTGCAGTGCTGTTTAATATTTATGTGTAGTTACTAGGCCCAAGACAACAGAGAATATTACAGACAGGACTGTGGCAGTAAATACAGAAGTAATCTTCTTTTTCTCTTGAATGCATCTGATTCCTTGGGAAAGCACAGTCTTCATTAATTCCACATGCTTAGAAAACAAATATGAGCAAGAGGGCAGGGGCGGAAGATCAGAAAAGCTAAATCAATGAACAAACATGATGGTATGTTTTTTTCCTCGTATTACTACATATTTTCCCATCTTCTGCAAGTTTGTCACTGTTTATCTAGTTAAACCCCAACATTTGAACATTTGAACATTTGAAATGTTTATTAATTTCAGAGACTCTTACACCCTACAGTTTTTTTGTTGTTGGCTGCAGAATTGCCTCATTCAATTCCTGTAAATCCTAGCAAAGAAATATGTTTTTTGTAATTGTGAAGTTTCTACTCCATGTTTTGCTTTTTCCCAGTCAGATCCTTTTGGGTGACTATATTAAGCTTTTGTTTTCCATTATGATAGCATTGTTTTCCAATGCTATCATAAGGCTACATCAGCCTTATGATAGCATTGAAACAACCTGATTGCAGTCTCTTTTCCTTAGTTTCGGTGCCACTAGCTTAGCATTAGCTATTCATCATTCTGTATTGCCCACAAAAGCTCTGTCACTATGATGGGTGGTTTGGCTAAAAGGGAGAAATTCTGCATCGCAAAGATCTCAAGAGAGAGAAGTGCCTCTGTTTGGTCTGTGTATATAACAAATGCATTTTTTACCCATAGAAATTAATGGCACCCACCTACTTATAGGAGAGAAAATAATGGATTCACGTAGTGAATGTGATATCACAAATAATCAGTGAAATCATCTTTGATGACTAAGAACACTTAGCCCCACCTTCTTCTGATTCTTCCAATTTTGGTTCATGGTTAGGTAGAATGCACATTGTCTTTTAAGACACAATTTCATAAGAAAAGTGTTTCATTTAGACCTATAGGTACCTTCTGCTCTGTTAACAATATATCCCACATTCACAGAGTATTTCCATACATGGACTTTGCTGTAGTTGAGAATAAGTTCTGGACCTGCTTAATCTCACAATGTGGCAAAGAACAAAATCAATTTATAACCATGTGTGATGTTTCAGGAATGTTGTTCCCGAAATGTTGTTTTCTCTCCAATCCTGTAGAACTTATTAGCAGGAATTCCCCATTGGCAGGAACTTTGCTTCAGTCTGCCTCCTGGTTCACAGCACTGTTCTTTCTATTTCAAGTTTAGCAGAAATGGCAATCTTGGAGTTGGGGATGCCTCGTTTTCAAATTGTTTCTAAGAAATCAGGAAGTAGTACAAGGAAGTAGTGACAGTTTGGAAGTGCCTGCACATATATTCTGATTTCAGAACTGTTAGATCGGCGCAGGAAAGAAGAAGTGACCAGCAGGGTTCAAGTAACAAGGTTTAATAACAAGAACTGAACAGCTTGTGCGCTGCCGGAGCTCTCCTTATATACACTCCGGCAGACGCACTGCCCACTGACAGGGATTCAAAACTCCCGCCGAAAGGATCTTCAGCCAATCCCAGGCGGATGTCCTTATAAGGACATAACACTCCTCCCCCCTAGTTCTTAGTCAGTCGATCAGGGAAATAGTCACTAAGATAAACAGGACGTCTACGTGCCCGCGTAGACCTGCGCAGTTCACAGTCAAGATGGACACTCTCCCGGACGGAGGGTGTCTGCTCTGCTCGGGGCTTCTTCCCCGGTGCCAGGCTGGATCTGGCCGTCGAGGACGCGGGCACTGTGTCCGAACCTCCGGCCGGGTCACGGACCTCCGCCTGCGGGCGATGCTGGTCTGCTTCGTTCCTGCACGGATCGTGGAGCCGCCGGTGTGGATCCCTGCTCTTGACCGGTCCGGAACTCCTGAGCCACGGTAGGTCCCTGGGTCTCCCTCGGGTCCCCTCTGGGCTGGGGTCGTGCCGGTCTGGGTCAGGGTGCGAGTCCGGCGGTGGTGGTTGGGTTAAGCCCCCGGGTTCTCCGGTCGAGTCCGGCTTACTCCCGGGGCGGCAGGCGGACGGAAATGGTGACTGGTCAGCTCTGTCGGGGTGGCGTAGGCCTACCTTGCAGGGGTGGTGTAGGCCCTCTCTGCGCGGTTGGTCTGGTGGTGGTGCCGAATGTTCCCTCTGGCCGCTGGGCTGCTCGACCTGGTCGGGTTGGTGTTGGCCTACCCTGCCGGGGTGGTGGAGGCCTTCCTTGCAGGGTTGGTTTTCTGCGCGGTTGGCGGGTTGTTGTAGGGTCTGCTGGAATGTTGGCTGGAGGTCCCCATCTCTGGGCTGCCGGTTTCCCACTTCGCAGGGTTGACGTTGGCTTCCCCTGCTGGGTTGTCCCCGGTCTACTTGCCTTGCCGGATCTGGTATTAAGCTAGGTGCCGGGGTGTTTGTTCTTCCCTCGGGTCGCCGGTCTCCCTCGTCTGGGTGGTTTAGGCCTACTTTGCCAGGGTGGTTTTGGCCTGCCTCGTCGGGGTGGTTTAGGCCTACTGCGGCGGGGTGGTTTAGGCCTACCTCGTCGGGGTGGTTTAGGCCTACTGCCCCGGGGTGGTTTAGGCCTACCTCGTCGGGGTGGTTTAGGCCTACTGCGCCGGGGTGGTTTAGGCCTACTGCGCCGGGGTGGTTTAGGCCTACCTCGTCGGGGTGGTTTAGGCCTACTGCGCCGGGGTGGTTTAGGCCTACCTCGTTGGGGTGGTTTTCGCTCACTTCCCTCCACCTTTTGCGGAGCTGGTCGAGATGACGTCTCACGATCTGTCCATCGTCCAGCTCAACGCGGTAGGATTTGGGACCGGTTGTGCTGTGTACTGTAGCTTTAAGCCATTTAGGCGAGCCGTGGAAATTAAGAGCGAAAACGGCATCACCGACGGAAAACTGGCGAAGTTGGCGACTGGCGGATGCGGGCACCTCAGAGGAGTATTGCGGGTGCAGTCTGTCCAGGGGTGACCGGAGTCTCCTGCCCATTAAAAGTTCGGCGGGGCATTTTCGGGTGGCAGAGTGAGGCGTGATATGCTGGGTAAGCAAAAAAGTGTCAATGCGCTCCTGCCAGTCACCCGGGCCCATCTTGGCGAGCGACTCCTTCGTGAGCCGCACCATCCGTTCAGCCTGCCCATTTCCGGCCGGTCTGTAAGGGGCAGAGAGGGCATGGCGAATGCCCAAGCCAGCCAGGAAACCTTCCATGGGCACGGACGTAAGTTGGGGCCCGTTGTCTGAGACCAAAACGTCTGGGAGTCCATGGGTCGCGAAGAGGCGCCGGAGGGCACGGATGGTAGCTTCCGTTGTGGTGGATGCCATGGGGACGACTTCCAACCACTTGGAGTAGGCATCAACCACGATGAGGAGGTGGTGCCCATGAATGGGGCCAGCAAAGTCTATGTGAATGCGCGACCAGGGGGAGCTCGGAGTCTCCCAGGGCATCGGGTCAGATTGAGGCGGGGCGGCTCTGACTTCTTGGCACGGGCTACACCTGGCGACCCAATGTTCAATGTCTTTGTCCAGTGTCGGCCACCAGACGTAGCTCCGTGCCAGGGCTTTCATCCGGACTATGCCCGGGTGTCCTTTGTGCAGCGCAGCCAGAGTCCTTCGTTGAAGAGCGCTGGGAATCAGCACCCTATCTCCCCATAGTAAACAGCCGCGCATGGTGGACAGCTCCCCTTGCTTGCGGCTGAACGGGCTCAAGTCGTCGCTGTCAATTCGAGTCGGCCAGCCTCTCAGGACCCAGGAGTGGACTTGCCGGAGGATGGGGTCAGCTCGCGTGTGCGTCGCTACGTCGGCAGATGTCACGGGACAGTTGCTGTCATTGTCAATATGCAGCAGCTCGAGCGTGGGGGCCGGGTCTTCCACGGATTCGGCGGATGGGCACCTGCTCAACGCGTCGGCGTTTGCGATGGCTTTACCAGGCTGGTGGACGAGGCTGTAGGAGTAGCCGGCGAGGAATATGGACCAGCGCGTCATCCGGGGGGACATGAAGGCTGGGGTCTGCTTGTCCCCTGCTAGTAGGCCGAGGAGAGGCTTGTGATCGGTGACAATGGTGAATTGCCATCCATACAGGTATTCGTGGAAGCGCTTCACCCCTGCAACAATAGCCAACGCCTCTTTGTCCAGTTGGCTGTAGTTGCGCTCAGCACTAGACATAGTCTTTGAGAAAAATGCGATGGGGGCTTCACGACCGGTAGGCAGTTCATGGCTGAGCACAGCGCCAACTCCGTACGGGGAAGCGTCACAGGTCAGTCTGAGGGGCAGTGTCTCATTGTATTGAATGAGCACACTGTCAGAGGTCAGAAGTTGCTTAACGGCTCTGAATGCAGCCTCTTCCTCACGTCCCCACCTCCAGGAAACCGCCTTCGCCAGCAAGCGATGGAGCGGCTCAGCCACAGTGGCTTTCTGCTGGAGGAAAATAGCGCAGAAGTTAAGCAATCCAAGGAAAGCCTGAAGCTCTGCTTTGTTTTTGGGGCTGGGAGCTTCATGGATAGCTTTAACTTTTGATTTGGTGGGGTGGATGCCAGAACTATCTATCAGATAGCCCAGGAACTCGACTTCCTGTACCCCAATGATGCACTTGTCCCTCCGGACTCTCAAGCCCTTCTCCCTGAAACGCTGGAGAACTAGCCTCAGCCGGTCCAGGAGTTGAGCCTTTGAGTCCCCAGAGATCAGTACATCATCGAAATAAGGCACCACCCCTGGAACGCCTTGGAGAAGGCGTTCCATCATGGATTGGAAAATGCCTGGGGCTGCACTGACTCCAAACTGGAGATGGTTGCACTTAAACGCGCCTCTATGGGTGACAATAGTCTGTGCCTCCGCCGTTTCCTGATCTACTGGCAGTTGCTGGTAAGCCTGGGCCAGGTCCAGTTTCGCAAAAATTTTGCCCTTGCCGAGTGAGTGCAGCAAATGTTGCACTACTGGCACAGGGTATGCGCTCTGCGGCAACGCCTTATTGATGGTCACTTTGTAGTCGGCGCAGATGCGCACAGATCCATCCTGCTTCATGGGGGTCACAATGGGAGTTTCCCATGAAGCATGATCGATGGGTTCCAGGATACCTTGGGCAATCAGCTTATCTAGCTGAGCGTCTACTTTAGCCCGCAAGGCAAATGGAACCCGGCGGGGCTTGAGCCGAATTGGGGTTACCCCCTTGTCCAGATTAAAGGAGATGGGTTTCCCTGAAAAGGTCCCTAACTTACCATCGAAGACTTCTTGGAACTCTCCGATGAGTGAGTCGAGTTCGCCTGAGCTAATCTGGTGGATGCCTCCGATAGAAAGCCCCAGCGGCTGGAACCACTCCACGCCCAGCAGGGTCGGGCGGCTATGCTCCACGACGGTTATGGGAAGCTGGCCCTGGAACTGCTTGAAGGCGATCCGGAGGTTGGTTCGCCCGATGACGCCGATGGGGTTGCCGCCGAAATCCACCAGCTTGGAGTGCAGAGGTTCAAGTTGGCGCTTGGAGAGATTCGGCTTCAGTCTCTTGACTTGGTGCCAGTCGATGATCGAATAGACGGAGCCTGAGTCGACTTCCATCGTGCACGGCAAGCCTTCTGCCAACAGTGTCACGTGGAATTTTGTGGCACTGTTGGTGCTGGTGAGGGCGATCATTGTCTGGTTCACAGCGCCGCCATGAGAACTGTTGCGGTCGTCGCGCTTTTGCTGGGTTGAGGACCGTTTGGACGACCTCTGGGACTCGCGACGATTTTCTGGATTCTGGGGCTTGATCGATTCAGGAACAGGATCAGAGGCTCTGCATGCCTCCGCGATGTGCCCCCTCTTAAGACAGCGTCTGCAGGTGGCATCCCGCCAGCGACAGGATTGGCGGGGATGGTGTCCCTTGCAACTGCCGCACTGAGCGGCGCGGCGGCCATCATTTTGAATTTCCCGCCTGGGTGGGCGGGAAACTTTCAAAACGGTCGATTCTCCCTCTGAATCTGTTGGAGTGGTCGAGTCATCGGACGATTCAGATGACGGTTTGCGGATCTTATGGATCCCTCGGGACTGGAGCATGGCAGCAGCGGCGGTCTCGGATGTTTCAGCAGCCGTAGCCCCCTCAAGAACGTCCTTCAGGGACAGTCTTTTTCTGCTCAGGAATTTCTTTTGGAGGTTGGCATCTCTCATCCCGAAGACGATCCCGTCGCGTAAGGCATTGTCAACGTTCTCAAATTCGCAGTTTGCAGCGATTTGACGCAATGCCGCCACAAAGTCTTTAAGCGATTCGCCTTCCTTCTGATTACGTTGGCGGAATGTAAAGCGATTCGATATGGGGGTGCCCGTTGGTGCATAGTGGTCTTGCAGGGCAGTCTGCAGATCCACCCAGGACATGACTTCAATGTCCCTGGGTGCGACGAGGTTGACGGCGAGTTCCAAAACGTCGGAGCCGCAGTGAGCGAGGAAGAGAGCCCTCTTCCTCTCGTCGTCTAGGTTGTTGTAGCCGTTTCCCCGGAGGAATTGGCGGAAACGTATCATATACGAACTCCACTTCTCCCGGCTGGGGTTGAAGGGAGCCAGCGAGGCGAACGGCGCTTGCGGCGTTGCCATTTCTCAGACCGCGTCGAGTGACTTCAGCTCGTTATGGCGATCGTGCCATGCGGAGGTTCTTCTCTAGACCTTCGTCGCCAGTGTTAGATCGGCGCAGGAAAGAAGAAGTGACCAGCAGGGTTCAAGTAACAAGGTTTAATAACAAGAACTGAACAGCTTGTGCGCTGCCGGAGCTCTCCTTATATACACTCCGGCAGACGCACCGCCCACTGACAGGGATTCAAAACTCCCGCCGAAAGGATCTTCAGCCAATCCCAGGCGGATGTCCTTATAAGGACATAACAAGAACTGCTTACGCTGATCCCATTCAAGCCTGTTTATGTAACTTGATGGCACTGCCGGGACGGAAATATAAAGAGCACAAGAGAAGGCAATGATCACATACACATACCCAGTGGTGGGATTCAAGTAATTTAACAACTGGTTCTCTGCCGTAATGATTTTTTCCAACAATCAGTTTGCCAAACTGCTCAGAAAGTTAACAACCGGTTCTCCTGAAGTGGTGTGAACTGGCTGAATCCCATCACTGCACATACCTATTTCAAAGTAAAATCCACCCAGTCAGCCTACTAAATGAATTATAGGTTGTCCTCACTTTTCGCAACCTTCTCAGCAGGCTTTCCGGCATGCAGTCAATGTGGGAAGCTGAATTCACTTCATAACCATGGGAGTCACTTAACAACTGTTAAGTTGTTCACTTAACAACTGTGGGAAAAAGGTAAAATCAGGGGCCACCTTGCTTAGTAATGGAAATTCTGGTTCCAGTTGTGGTTCTAAGTAGAGAACTACAGGCAGTCTTCGACCTATTAACAATTAAGCCCAACATTTCTGTTGTTAAGTGAGACATTTGTTAAGTGAGTTTTGCCCCACTTTACGATCTTTATTGCCACAGTTGTTAAGTGAATCACTGCGATTGATAAGTTAGTAACACGGTTGTTAAGTGAATCAGGCTCCCCCGTTAATTTTGCTTGTCAAAAGGTTGAAAAAAGGGGATTGCATGACCTTGGGACACAGCAATGGTCGTAAGTATGAACCACTTGCCAAGCATCTGAATTTTGATCACCTGATCATGGGGATGCTACTATTAGTTTGAAAAATGGTCATAAGTCACTTTTTTCAGTGGTCATAAGTCACTTTTTTCAGTGCTGTTGTAGTTTAGTTTAGTTTATTTCGGATTTATATACCGCCCTTTCTCCCAAAAAGGGACTCAGGGCGGTGAACAGCCAGAAAATTAAAATACATAAAATACAAAAGTTATAAGGAACTAAAATGAATAAATTTAAATCCTTGGCTTCTCAATTTAAAACCCCCAAATCGATAAAATTCCAATTTAAAACTCCGAATCCATATAATTTAAAAACCCTATTAAAAAAACCTTTGGGCTAGGCCGGCTTGTTGGAATAGGTAAGTCTTTAGGGCCTTATGGAAGGTGCGAAAGTCCAGGATCAAACGTATACTAGGAGGCAGCTCATTCCACAGGGTAGGTGTCCCCACAGAGAAGGCTCTCCTCCTGGGGGCCGTCAGCCGACATTGTTTGGCCGAAGGCACCCTGAGGAGGCCCTCTCTGTGTGAGCGTATTGGCCGGTGGGAGGTTATCGGTAGTGAATGGTCACTAAATGAACTGTTGCCAGTTGAGGACTACCTGTATTTAATATCTTATTGAATAAGATATGTTTGGGTTTCAGCACATGTTCTTTGCAAAGAGGAAGACTGGAAAGGGATCATCTGAATCTCCTGTCTTTGAGGCTGTCCTTGGATGCTGTTGCAAGGAGGGGGAAAGCACTGCTTTAATAGCTTTGTACATCATCTAAGGCCAACATAAACTGGCCTTACTCATGGTCTGAAGACAAGCTGAAGACAACATTGTGATAACAGCAGAGAAAAAGCATTTTGCAGGCAGAAATTTATGCTACAGTTAAATCTGAGTGGGCTTGGAAAAATGGTGGTCCTGGCAGGTACTATAAGGAAGAAGCAGGTGTTTTAGGCTGCAATTATATTACTCATTTATCTGTAACCTCCACTGAATGCAATAGATTAGTTATTGTTGAGTAGGTTTGCTATGCTGCTATGCAGAAGCTGTTTATACTGTTTCCTTGTACTGTGCAAATTAATTCACTAAATTGATATGATGAAAATCAGTAAATCATCACAACTTATTTAATTGCCCTATTCTGGGCAAACTGATAAAATGGGAAGGGAGGGCAGGCAGAATGTATTTGTCTGCTGCTATTTGTCTAAGGACTCCAATATAAGTCCTGCTTCTGAGTCATATCTGTTTTAAATTATGCATTTGAATTATCTCATATAAGCAGCTTGTGTGAGTCGCATAGGACAAATGCAATCATTCTGCAGCGCAGAAACCGAGAAACGACTATCTAGAAGCCATGCAAGGAACCCACAGTGTATCAGTTAGGTCAGTTAAAATGCAGCTACGCTTCTTGATTTCAGCTGAAAGGATTAATTCAATGTAAGCATTCACTGAAATATGTCAGACCTTCCCCCATGGCTTCTATCAGACTTGCCAACATGGAAATAGAACTATTTTTTTTTTGAAGTTTTAAAATTCACGCAAAACCCCCTCTAAATACCCAAGTGACAATGACTCACAATGCTTCTATCAGATGCTGGATTGTTTACTTAGCAAACCTTCAAAGGACAGGACCTTTGATAGCTGTTGAACAACTATTTCATTACGCCACATGTTTTTACAAGTGACAAGTGAGACACAGCGAGATGTCATCTTGATATAGGCTTCGATATCAAAACCCTAAGACGATTATGAGTTGTGATGTGACTAGGGATACCTCACTTAAGGCCTGGGCTCTAGTTTGGAACCAGTTCTGGAGCTGTGCAATCATACAGTTTTGACTGGTTTTGAGTGCTGAATTACATGGATGGGGTCCATAATTGCTTATTTCAAATTGGAGCAAAGCTGGAATTCTTATGGGCTTCTGCTGGGTTTTCCCATTAGTAAGAATCTTTTCCTCAACCACCTCCTAGATCAGTGATGGCTAACTTCTTTGCCTTCGCATGCCAAAAGCGGGGGGAGCGCAGGGAGGTTGCCCACATGTGTGGCCACACCCATAATTCAATGCGCCCCACCCCCACGCATGCGCGCGATGGCACAGTGGACCTGATAGGCCCATTTTTCACCGTCCCCAGGCTCCAGAGGCTTTCTAGGAGCCTGGATAGGGCGAAAATGACCTTTCCCAACCACCCGAGGCCCTCTGGAGGCCGGAAAAGCCCATTTCCCAACTTCCGGGGGGACCGAAAGGCCCAAAAATCAGCTGGCAGGCACATGCATGCATGCCGGAGCTGAGCTACGGCAGTGCTCGCGTGCCCACTGATATGGCTCCGTGTGCCACCTGTGGCACCCGTGCCATAGGTTCGCCATCATGATCCTAGATCCTAGATTTCAGATGCCCAAGCTGGTCATTCAATCAAAAAGTGCTGAATAGTTTTCTGTTATCGTTTCAAAGAATTGCTCATCAATTTATTTTCATTTGAATAAACAAATGCAGCAAATGCTAAAGGAGTGGAGAAGGTCTACAGGTAGACATTGACTTAACAACCACAATTGGGACTATACTTTTTGTTGCTAAGCAAGGCATTTATTGAGTCACACTCAATTTTATGATCTTTCTTGTCACAATTGTTAAATCACTGGAGTTGTTGAGTGAATCAAGCAATCATCAAACAAACCCAGTGTCCCCCATTTATTTTGCTTACCAGAAGTTGACTGGGAATCTCAGAAACAGCAGTTACATGACCTGAGATCAGAGGTGGGATTCAGCGGGTTCTGACCAGTTCTAGAGAACCGGTAGCAGAAATTTTGAGTAGTTCAGAGAACCGGTAGTAAAAATTCTGACTGGCCTCGCCCCCATCTATTCTCTGCCTTCGAAATCCCAGCTGATTGGGAGGAAATGGGGATTTTGCAGTAACCTTCCCCTGGATTGGGGAGGGAATGGAGATTTTACAGTATTCTTCCCCTGCCACACCCACCAAGTCATACCACATGCACCAAGCCACACCCACAGAACCGATAGTAAAAAAATTTGAAACTCACCACTGCCTGAGATACTGTAATTATCCTAAATTCAAACTGGTTGCCAAGTGCCCAAATTTTGATCATGTGACCATGGGGATGCTGCAACTGTTGTGAGTGTGAGCAGAGATCATAAGTCACTTTTTTCAGGGCAAAACTATCTGTACATAATTTGTTTTATTTCTCTTTTTATGGAATGGAAATATGGAAATTTTTCTCTCACCAGATTCCATGACAACTCAGTTTGGGGCTATGAAGAAGATCACAGATTGATTTCAAGCTGCTTTTAAGGGACTGGCACTGCTAATATGGAAATGCTTAGATCAACAGTACGGACATAAAACACCTTTCACCCTTTTCACTTAAATGGAATAGTCTATAACCAAAATTGCCTTCTTCCTTGCTGGAAGATATGTTTTCCTAGATAGCTGAATCTAGGAAATTCTCCTCACCCTTCAGTTAATTTAGACGATGTTTGGAAATGGAGGCACTGCATTCTGTAAAAGTGAAATGGAGCCAATGCCCTTCACTTGTTATCTGAGATGAAGCTGCAGATTTGCATAACGACATTGAGGAAGTTCAGAATTATTGGGGCATTTTACATTCTGTGTAAGTTGGTTCCTGGGGCAGAAGCATCTGTCTTGGAGAAGGTGAGTGCTGTCACAGGAATGCAGACACACTATGAAGAAGAAAGAGAGTGAGAGGGAGGGAGGGGGATGTGTAAACTCAAGGTGGAAAGAAGAGGCAACTGAAGAGCAGAAGAGACAAGGAAACATTTCTTAGGTACTTCACAGACAATGTCTATTTAGAGATGCTGTTTCTTTTGTTGGATGGAAAAAAACATATTTGTTTTTCTGCATGAAAAGAGATGCAGGGGTGTTTCCTTGTTTGCTTATTAGGTGGAGGTGGAATATTCATGGCACTTCAAAACGTCTCTCCTCATCCTTCTCAAGAGCAGCTAGCACAGAGGACTTGGATGCAGCTCAGTGGTGAAACATGACTCGATTGCTGCAAAAGGTCTTTGGGTCAAGTGGTAGTTAAATGGGGGACTGGCAGGAGGTGATGGAAAATTGGTTTCTCTTGAGCATCTGGAGAATTGCTGCCACTAAGCATGGCATTATTGACCAAGATTGGTGTTTTTCAAACTTAGCAACGTTAGTAGTGGCTAGGGGATTCAGGAAGTTGGTCCAGACATCTTAAAATTGCCAAGTTTCGAAAACACTGGACCTGAGGTAACTTCCTGGTGTGTTAAAAAGGAAAAGAAATACAATTCCTTCCATAGCTGTGCATTTTCAAACTTGTTTTCACCAATTTATTTATAGATACAGTAATCAGAAAAAGAGCAAAAGTTGAGTGTGTCCAGTTAACTTGATAGGTGCTTTTGTAGTGTTTTCATAACTTTAGGAAGTACAACCTAATCCTTTGTGGCCCTGACCAATGGTTTTAAAAAAAAGTTGCCTTTGTTTTCTGATTTAAAAATAGACCTCACCTCTCTAGCTTCTGATACAGTATCACAATGCACAACTTCCTTTTGCCACTTTTGTTTTCCTGTAAATAATTCTTCAGGCTGTTTGTTTTTTTCTTGCTTGAAAGCAGACCATGCACAAGAATAGCATTTTAGATGGACAGCATTTTGGTTTGCAGAATCACAACTAATGCTATTGTAATACGAAGAAGAAAGGTTGTTCCTGCTTCCCTTAAAATATAAATTCTTGGTTGCGTTGTCATTCAGAGCTGATCTCCATTAGTAACGATGGCAGAAAATAATGTTAATGGGTTTGTATTTTGCCTTGATGAATCACTTTTCCTCTGGAAGGAGTATTAACAGAATAACAGAGTTGGAAGGGACCTTGAAGGTCTTCTAGTCTAACCCTCCGCTCAGGCAGAAACCCTATACCAGTGATGGCGAACCTATGGCACAGGTGCCACAGGTAACACACGGAGCCATATCTGTGGGCACGTGAGCGTTGCCCTAGCTCAGCTCCAGTGCACATGTGTATACCGGCCAGCTGATTTTTGGGCCTTCGGGCCCCACGGGAAGTCGGGAAATGGGCCATTTCCGGCCTCTGGAGGGCTTCTGCAGGGGTGGGGAAAGCTGTTTTCATCCTCCCCAGGCTCCAAGGAAGCCTCTGGATCTGGGGAGGGTGAAAAACGGGTCTACTGGGCCCACCGTTAACCTTTTTGCCATCACGTGCCAAAAGCAGGGGGGAGGGTGTCACGTCTGCAAGCACAGGGATGCAGAGTGTTAGGGGGCATTGAATTATGGGTGTGGGCATGCACACACACAATCCCCCATGCTCCCCACGTTTTTGGCACACAATGACAAAAAGATTGGCCATCACTGCCCTATACCATTTCAGACCAATGGTTATCCAATCTCTTCTTATAAACCTCCAGTGTTGGGGAACCCTCAACTTCTGGAGGCAAGTCCGCCGACTGATTAATTTTTCTAACTGTCAGAAGATTTTTCCTTAGTTCTAGGTTGGTTATCTCCTTGATTAATTTCCAATAGTTTTCTCTGCCTTGTTGAAAATTGAAGAAAGGCAGACCTGCTTTGACAAGGAATTCAGCTTCCGTGTCATCCAGCAAAGTGATGTGACAGCCTGCTCTTTGACTTTAAGGTGCCGTTTCAATTTGCAAGTTTCCAAGTGACATATCACCCTGAAGAGTTGCAGGACCACAATGATCATTTAGTTTGAAGGATAAATTATTAAAACATTTATTTAGAGGTTTTTAAATACATACATTCAGTCAGACAGACAGACAGACAGACAGACAGACAGACAGACAGACATATATATATATATATATATATATATATATATATATATATATATATATACATACATATATATATATATATATATATATATATATATATATATATATATATGTAGGTCTTTGGTTATTCGGGTCTTCTCCCGCGTACTTCCAATTCTACGCGGGAGAAGACCCGAATAACCAAGGACCTACATACAAACACCCGCGAAAACCTCAGAAAACATATATATATATATATATATATATATATATATATATATATATATATATATATATATATATATAATTATTTTCAGATACGATAAAATTTTGAAATTTGAAAAATCTAGGGCCATCAGATTCCATCCAAAATATCTAGAGGATGGCAGTAGCTCTATGCTACCATCTAGTGGTCCTTGAGATGTCTTTCAAACCCCAATCCTCATAGCCTTAAAAAGAAGTGAAGTGAGGAGACTGGTCCATTCATTAGATTGAGCCAGGCTGCTATTGTAGGTAGCTACTTCTGGAGAGAACAAAGGAAGCAGGTGTTAAAAGACAGACATCTTGTACTTCTTAAGCTACATGTTATTCTCAGATTTGGGGAAAAAACCTACATACAGTAGAATTATGCTTTCCTTTCCTGGATGGATTGCCTCTAGAAAACGTCTTTCTTTGTAGACAAAAAACAAATTGCAACTCAACGGGGTGGTGAGTATTCAAAAACATAAAAGGAGGTTCCACAAATTCATCTCACTGCCGGCTTGCAAAATACAAAGCAAGTACAGTAGGCTAAGAAAGGACAACATACACCCTATTTAAAAGCAGAGGAATGTTAGACTTACGGTTAGGATTTTGCACTAAGGGCTGTTGGCCTTTTTGCATATCCTCTTTGCATGTAGGTAGAAACACGTTTAAATCAAAGGCATCAGTATAGACCCTTCCATATTGTAGCGTCTGAATACAGCTTGGAAAGGCTTGTTAGCTTGTTTTTTGTTTTGTTTTTTTAAAGTGAGGCAGTCAAGACACTGAAAAAGGCCACTGTCCATACAGAGCATTACCTGATTTGCATGCAGACAAAGGCTTCTGAATGATATGCACATTTACTCTGGCAGCTGGGATTCTGCCTTCTGAGAGAAAGGGGAAATGCAGTGACCTTTAAAGGTCCACATTTATTTTCATTTTTAAAGTATGTTTGAAGGACAGGGAGAGAGAAAACTGCAACAGTCAGGGTGAACAGCACATCAAGGATTTTTAATTCCAAATCAACAGTTGAAGCAATAAATGACCTGCTGCCCACTGTGGCATCCTAAATTACACAAATAAAAAATAAAAAAACCTGAAGTACCCAGGAGTGGACCTTTGTGTAGGACCATCAGCTGTGTTCAGTTTAATGTTCAAAATAATGCCAAATGTTGGCATTCTTTAATTCTAAATGTTGTGTTGAACTTTAGACTGTGGCTTTCGAGTACTCATAAAAATCAGTGTAAATTCTGTACACCAGAAGTCTATTCAGTGCTCAGAGAAGTACCAGCTTATGCCATCTCCAGCGAGATGAATTCTAAAGTCTGGTATTAAAAACATTTTGCATAAACTATACTAGTGGTGGGTTTCAAAATTTTTTACTACCAGTTCTGTGAGTGTGGCTTGGTGGGCGTGGCATGGCTTGGTGGGCGTGGCAGAGGAAGGATACTGTAAAATCTCCATTCCCACCGCACTTCAGGGGAAGGTTACTGCAAAATGCCCGTTTCCTTCCGATCATCTGGGACTTGGGAGGCAGAGAATAGAATTTTTACTACCAGTTCTCCGAACTACTCAAAATGTCCACTACTGGTTCTCCAGAACTGGTCAGAACCTGCTGAAACCCACCTCTGAACTATATCCTGCAATTGAGTGCTGGCTGTCTCTTACAATCACTGGAAATAAGCATAGAAACATCACCTGGAAAAGTATGATATAAATTATAACAGATTTTTCCAGAGCCATAAAGGCACTGGATGCTAAAAGAATTGAAGTACATAAATATTAGTGTTCTGGAGTTGAATTATTTATATATCCACTACCTGCTTTTCAAGACTGTACCATCCACTAAATAAATAGGTTAGAATCGCTTTGAATATGGAAGTAAGTTACAGTGAAAAGTGATGAATCACAGGATACATGCTTTTGATCTCATACTTTAAAAACACTATAGAGTAAAATAAGCAGAAACTAGCTAACTCTTTGTGCGCTAAGATCTAGTATACACTGATGCTAATTCTAGCTTTTGACTAGGGATGTTAATGTACAGCAGCCTTAAGCTACTGGTATCTCATGCTGAAACCAGCTGGAAATGAAACCAACTTATAAAAAATGCTATGCAGATTTCAAAGATGCTGGCTGGATGTCTGTTCCCACAGCACCTGATAGATTCCCCTGCTGCTTTACCCTTCCCATCCATCCAGGGAAGCAATAATTGCTTTTCTTTCCACCGTTTGGTTTTGAGGATGTGGTGTTTCCATTCACACGTCTAGGTCTTTTGTGTGATCTTCCATGTATGAACTCCATCCTCTTCCATGACGCCTACTGATCTGAGAGGTCCACCAATGGAACAGCAGAGGATGGAAACACCAGAGTTTAACTATTTTTTATTCACTTAGACTAGAACAGGAAAGTACCAGAAGTCTTGTTCATTTACAAGGATTGAAAGACTGCTGTATCATATGCAGCTGCGGATAGGAATAATCAACCAGTGCTTCAACATAGCTCTTAGCAGAGGTATGAAATGATCCATATCATGCCTGAGACCTGCCTCTCCAAACCCAGTGAGCTTTAGTTTTTACATGGGCCTGTTCCTTCCCTTGCCCAAAAATGGCCATGAAGGACAGCAACCAGAAAGGAGGGAGCATACTGGCAGGTGTGAACAGTCACCAGCGGGAACATAGAGATTACCTACATCAAATAGAAGCAGAGCACCTCAAAGCAGCACTACCAGGTTGTGCTGGAATAAGTTGGAAAACACTCCTTTTGAATCATAGCAGGAAAGCAGGCAGCCTCTGTGTTGTGATGGGGATGAGTTTAATGTGATGTGCTCTCAAGCTCTGTTGATACAACTACAGGACTATACAGAAAAGCCCTGTCAAAAAAGGAATGCAGTAGGGTTGAATGGGATTCTTAGCAAATAGGCCCTTGAGATGTCCTGATGAAGTTACAGTGACTACCAGGAAGGTTTAAACCTTATAGAATAATAATGGACTAAACACATCTGAAGATTTCCAATAAGGATGAAACTAGTAACAGGGTGCCTGTTCATAATGGAAAATGCCACACAGGATAAACTCTACAATGTATAAAACTCTCCTCATCTTCAAGAGGGTGTGTGTGTGTGTGTGTGTGTGTGTGTGTGTGTGTAAGTCAAAGCACCATATATGGAGGCATGACATAATATAACCCATGTATATCTCTGCTCTGAGTGCTTAAGGGAAGTGAACTGTATTTACCATTCTGCTAGTGCTTCTTGATGCTACTGAACCACAACTTCCCACTGACCCCTGTGATTACTACCAGTCGTAGTGGAAATTGGGGTGCTGGGAGTTGTAATTCATCAATATTAGGAGTCCATAGGTTCTTGCCGCTGCCAAGATAAGAATAATCTTAATTCTTTGAGAATATGGTAACGGAAAATGAGTACGTTCAGTCTAATTTCCTTTTTGTGGGGGTTTGTCTTAAACTTGTGGCTGTTTTTCTTTAGGATCAGTAAGACACACATAGGTACATATTCCTCTGATGTCAATGCTTTTTCAATGTGCAGTTTGATTTCAATATACTTTGTGAGCTGAACACAACCCTTACACTGCAGCCAAAAAAAAAAAAGCTTTGTTTTCAGAACAGAGGCATCACACTAAAATAAGGGAAACAACCCTAAGCAGCCAGACACAGACGTTTGTTTTGCTTTTCTCTGCTCACTCATGTCTGCAGAGTTGTTGCTGACAGATCTGAATTTAGTTGGTATTCTTTCCTCCCCCACTTCATGTCTCTCACACACTTCTACAAGCATTTTTATGTATTCCTTGAGCAAGAGAAATTCCAGCTGAAATCCAGACTTCCGCAATGACCTTGCTTTAAAAAGATCTAGTTTAAAAAAAAAACAAGGAAGAAAAAGAAAATCCCAAGCACCCAAGTCCAGTGGCACTCCCTCCTGCTGCCTTGCAAAATGCCTCCTGAATAACCCTTTTGAAAAAGCTCTAGTTGTTCTGTTATAATTAATTTGGGTGTTTTTTTTCCAGTCACAAGGGCTAGCTAGCTGAAGCAAAAGTTTCCATACCACGAAGCAGCAAACTAATAAGCTCTCCTAAGGAAGCTGAGCTCATGTTTTATCTCCCGCCTCCCTGCCTGAACAAAATAGCAGGTTTGAATTCGCATGTTTCTGAGCAGGAACAGATGTAGACTGGAGGTGGGTTTCAGCAGGTTCTGACTGTTAGATCAGGCGCAGGAACAAACACTGACCAGTTCTGGAGAACCGGTAACAGAAATTTTGAGTAGTTCGGAGAACCGGTAGTAAAAATTCTGACTGGCCCCGCCCACATCTATTCTCTGCCTCCCAAATCCCAGCTGATTGGGAAGAAAAGGGGATTTTGCAGTAACCTTCCTCTGGATTGAGGAGGGAATGGAGATTTTACAGTATCCTTCCCCTGCCACGCCCACCATGCCACGCCCTCCAAGCCACACCCACAGAAGCGGTAGTAAAAAAATTTGAAGCCCACCACTGAGGTAGGCCCTTCTTGGAGCTAGGATTGAGGTCTTGCAAGGTGGAGGGTTAAGCTAGGGAAAGAGAAAGATTTCTGATGGAAAATTGCCTTTTTATTTTTACATTTCACAGCATGAATAATACTTCTTTACAACTTCATTTATTCCTGTGGTTGGGAATTCAAGTTAATATGATAGTTGATCTTCAACCAATGGTATTGCTAGAACCAGGCTTTGGGAATGAAGTCTAACCTTTGCAATCTAAAAATGCTCCAAATAACCACCCGTAGGCAAGGGAGAGAGACAGCAGCCAACAGGCCCAGCAGTTATTCTGAGACAAATAGAGGCATGCCAAGCCAATGGACTGGGTGCTGCTTACCAGAACATCCTTATTTCCTGTCTATTTTTAAAACATTTTATTGTCAGGTGGTAGCCAGCTGGACACTTTCACAATCACCAGATGCTCATTTTATTGTTACTTTAAAATATATATTATGCTACAATAAAATAGTGCTTATCTCTAGATGGCAAGCCCATTTCTAATTTCGGTCCAACATTTAAAATTTCTTTTTCATGAAGTGGAATGTTGAATGATCAGACTGGCAGAGCCAGTTATTAGATGCTGAGCTACAGAGAGATGCCAAAGTATGTGGGCACATTCTGGAGGAGAAAGCTCTGGGTATTGTATGCTTTATATGTTGCACACTTTGTCGTTCATCCTCTATTAGCAAAGAAAGAAAGAAAGAAAGAAAGAAAGAAAGAAAGAAAGAAAGAAAGAAAGAAAGAAAGAAAGAAAGAAAGAAAGAAAGAAAGAAAGAAAGATTAGGGAATCCAAGCAGGAATGAAGAACCCTGAGAATGAGACTTTCTAGTTCAGAGAATAGAAGAGAAGAGAAGAGAAGAGAAGAGAAGAGAAGAGAAGAGAAGAGAAGAGAAGAGAAGAGAAGAGAAGAGAAGAGAAGAGAAGAGAAGAGAATTTTTTATTGGCCAAATATGATTGAACACACAAGGAATTTGTCTTGGTGCATATGCTCTCAATGTACATAAAAGAAAAGATACGTTCATCAAGAATCATAAGATATAACACTTAATGATAGTTATAGGCTACAAATAAGCAATCAATATAAATCATAAGGATACAAGCAACAAAGTGAGAAAAGTGAGAAAAGGCAGATAAGATATATGAGACTATGCATAATATGAAATATATAACAGACTGGTCTATGGCATTTTAGGAAATGTGCTACGCAAATGGAGGTGAGTGGCAGGTGAGTGAGAAAAACTAGAATCATTCCCTCCCTCCCAGTCCATGGAAAAATTGTCTTCCACAAAACCGGTCCCTGGTGCCCCCCTAAAGGATTCCATTTTGAGTCCTTTAGTGTTTGATATCTCTATAAGTGCAAAGGGAATGTGTTCCTAGAGCATGGTTCAGATTTTCATCTATTTCTCATATATATTTCTCATATACATTCATTAAAGTTTAATCACTGATCCAAAGTATATTTTGGTGAACTAAACTGAGATACCAGTTATACAACAAATCTCTCCCAATTAAATAAATTCTTATTGTTATACACAAGGAACACCGAATCAGAGTATTAACTAACTTATTTGGGGAATATACCATAAAAAATACAACAAATTCTATCTTGATTGTGGCAGAAATGGTAATTCAGTTCAAATCAGAAAATGATGTGATTGCATGACCTCTGTAGATGCTATACACTAAATAAATAAACCAGAAAATAAAGAGTAACTAAAAATCAGGTTGACTTCCTAGTAAGTGTTGGCTGTGCTCATTTATTATCTTAGGCTGTTTGTTTCTTTTATATGCCTTAAATTATCCAGAATGATAGCAGGGTTCCCCTGAGAGAACCCCTAACTTGCCCCTAACTTAAGAAAAAGAAAAAAAAACACAGGAATGCTCCAGTTTGAGGAAAGAAATGCTCCCTGAAGACAGGAGAGTTAATCTTTCTTAATAACTCATTTAACCAGTTCAGAAGATAGCAGGAAAGCAAGTGACTTGAAGTTGCAAAATAATAATTTAAAAATAGTGCTGAGATGGATGAACTGAAAAATTCTGAGATTCCTTTTTCTACCTTCCTTGCTGAGACTATATAGCAGAATCCTTGAGAACTTTCTTTTCAGTTCTGTCCTATTAGGAAAAAACAGAAACAATCCTGTCTTGCTCAGATTAGGTATATCCTTCAAAGTATATATTTATTAGGCATGTCATATTGGCACATCTGGGCAAACCCAACTCTGATCCCCCTCGGGTTTCCCACTTAATTAAAAGTATATTTTTCCTCTCTTTGTCCAAGCATCCTATCGCATGGCCCAATTAGGTCATAGTCCGAAGTTCAACTGGTCTTGCATCCCGCTTCTCTTCTCAGAAAGGGGAATTTTATTTTGGTTACAATCCCCTCACTATCTCTACCTCCCCCCTCCCATTCCTACAGCTCTATGGCCTTCGCTGTGGCAGCCCTTAAGAGGTCAGGGGAAAATGGCTCCAGGGCTGACACGCTGCGCACCCCCCACCCCCCTCAGTTGAAGAGGACATCCTGCAACAAGAAATTCAAAATGGGGTTATGACATTCCATTCAACCTCCTCTTTCCACCACCCCACTCCAGAAGGTCCCTTCGGCTTATTGGGGTGCCTATCATAGAATTGCTTCACTCGCCTATCAGCTTTTACATCCCAACTCTTGACCCAGGTAGCTTCAGACAAGGGGTACCCCTTTCAATGGACCAAGTATTGTAAGTGTCCACGACGCAATCAGGAGTCCAATGTTTTCTTAACCTCATAATGGTCTCCCTCTGTACTACAATAGGCTTTGAGGCAGTCTCAGCTGAGAGCCAACTGCCGGCTTTAACAAGCTGTTGTGAAAGACCGGATGCACTTTCCCTAGCAGACATGGGAGTCTAAGCTGAACAATTACTGGGTTAATCACTTTCACTATTGGACATGGCCCTATGAATTCAGGCCCAAGCTTCTTGACAGCTTTAGTTTTAGATGCGCAATGCAACGGAGCACTGCTCTTCCAGGTTTCGGCGATCCCGCACGCACGAAGGCCAGCTGACCGGAGTACACAGGAACATGGAAGAGGAGCCAGCGCGGCTGTGCATCCCTCATGGGATGGTTCTGCATGCCGCTTCCAGCACGTGTTCCATAGGTTCGCCAACACTACCTTAGGGTAACCATCTTGATTTTGGTGGTCTTCCGTGATCATTTTAATTCTTGTGGAGGAGTAATAATCAAGAGAGAGGTCTGCTGAGAATGCATTCCTTGTGAAAGGCAGGATATAAATAGGATAAATGAATGAACAAGGAAACAGAAGATGGTGTTAAAACCAGGAGGGTAGATGATTTAACAAAAAAAAAAAGTCTTTGGAGTCTTCCTAAGATTCTCCAGCAAAATGTATTAATGATAGGTTGATCTTTTTAATAACTCTCCTTCCTTCCTTTCCCTGCTCCCTTCAACCACTACTGATGTCCTTGGATCTTTTTCAATTCTTGTTTCCCTTTCAGGACAGATTTCTTTCATTCCATATGAGGAATGACTGGATTATTGGAAGTAGTGCTATTTTTACAGATGTCTGCTTTTTATTTTGCTTTGAAGCTGCTTTGACATTACTTGTCTTATATTGTTTGAAGTTATACAGCATGATGCCCAGAGTTGTAAAGGAGGTGGGCAGAATATAAATCTACTAAATAAAGAAATGTTTATATAAAATATATACATTTTGGTTTCAATGTGAATCATCTGAAATTAGTTGTTCTCTGTACCAAATGGTTCCCAAATGAATCATTGTACACATCCTCAGGCTACACCTACATTCTCCTATTGATTCTTAATGGCATTAAAGGTATAGGCTGGTTTGTACCCATTCTCCCTTTGTCTTTCTAATTGCATGGGAAAAACAAGATTGGATTTCATCTGTTCCAGACCCTCAGTATGGCGTCAAGTTATCACATACTTGTTATGTCCTTATAAGGACATCCGCCGGGGGATTGGTAGATTCCACCGGCGGGAAGCTTAAATGATTGTCATTGGCCGGTGGGCATGCCTGAGCAGGATATAAGGAGGCTCAGCAGCCCAGCCGGCGTGCAGTTTCACCCATCTAATAAAGGTTCTGAACGGACAGCTGAGTCGCGTTTCTTTCCGGCGCCGAGCCAACACTGGCGACGAAGGACTGAAAAAGAACCGACGACCTGCAACACAACGCTACCGCCATCAGGAGCTGAATCACCGAGCTAAGTCACTGAACCATGTCGGGACCACAAATTTCCCTGGCTCCATTCAATCCAAGCCAGGAAAAATGGAAGTCCTTCATGGTGAGATTCAGACAATTCCTGGCGGGCAGCGGCTTCACAGAACTGGACGACAACAGGAAGAGGGCTCTCTTCCTGGCTCACTGCGGATCCGAAGTCCTGGAGATGGCGATGGACCTCGTGGCACCCAGGGACATCGAGCAGATGCCATGGTCCGAGCTCCAAGACGTCCTTCAGGAGCACTACGCGCCCACGAGCACTCCCCTAGCCAACCGTTTTGAATTCCACCAAAGGAATCAGAACGAAGGGGAAACGTTCAAGGACTTCGTATCGGCGCTCCGGAAGATCGCGGCCAGCTGTGAGTTTGAGAATGTGGACGTCCAGCTGAGAGACCGGATCGTATTCGGCATGAGGGACTGCTCAGTCCAGAAAAAGTTCCTCAGCCGGAAAAAGATCTCTCTTAAGGACGTCATAGAAGAAGCAACCGCGGTGGAGACGTCCGACAGAGCGGCAGCAGCGATGAGACGTTCAAAAGGGATCCACAAGATCCACAGAGAACAGCCTCAGTCATCCGAGGACCTCTCCACGTGCTCGGAGTCCGAAGGGGAAATGGCCGTCCACAAGCTCACGAGGCCCCAAAGGCGGGAAAGTCAACAAGATGGCACCCGAGAGGACAGATGCGCCAGCTGCAAGGGAGATCACCCTCGCGCCAGATGTCGCTGGCGAGATGCAACCTGCCGCCGATGCGGACGGAAAGGCCACATTGCCGAGGCCTGCAGGGCGGCAGAACCAACTTTTGAGAGGCAGAGACCTGGAGACCGCGAATACCAGAGGTCATCCAGACGATCCCAGCAACCGAGGCGACAGGACGAGCGGCAAGCAAACGGCCGGCGGGTCAACAAGACGACCATCGCCAACACCGCAGCGGAGGGAGCCGAAAAATTCCACGTGACCGTCCACGTGGACGGGGCACCATGCCCCATGGAGATAGACTCGGGCTCACCCTTCTCCATTATTGCCTGGCAGAACCTAAAAAGACTCCAGCCCAACATCGCGAAGGGACACCTGAAGCCAATCCAGGCGAAGTTAGTAGACTTTGGCGGCCACCCCATCGGCATCCTGGGACGAACGAACATCAGAGTGACATACAAAGGGTTCAGCGGAGACCTCCCCATCGCCGTCGTCAAGGACGACCGACCGACCCTACTGGGAGTGGAGTGGTTCAGGCCACTAGGGCTCACAATCGGAGGAATTAATCAGATTAGGAATAGTCAGCTCGACAAACTCCTAGAAGACTTCCAGGACGTCTTCGACGGGAGCTTAGGTAAATTCCTGGGGAAACCCATTTCTCTAAATTTAGATCCCAAAATCAATCCGATTCGGCTAAAGCCCCGCAGAGTCCCGTTTGCCCTTAGACCGAAAGTGGATGCACAATTGGATAAGCTAATCGCCCAGGGCATCCTCGAACCGATCGATCACGCTGCATGGGAGACTCCCATTGTGACCCCCATGAAGCCTGATGGATCAGTGCGCATCTGCGCCGATTATAAGTGCACCATCAACCGCGCGTTGCAGCAGAGCGCATATCCGGTGCCAGTAGTGCAACATCTGTTGCACTCACTGGGCAATGGATCAATTTTCGCCAAACTGGACCTGGCGCAGGCTTACCAGCAACTGCCAGTGGACCAGACAACTGCGGAGGCACAAACGATCGTCACGCACCGGGGCGCCTTTAAATGCAACAGGCTCCAGTTCGGAGTCAGTGCCGCCCCGGGGATTTTTCAATCGATGATGGAACGCCTTCTCCAAGGCATTCCAGGGGTAGTGCCCTACTTTGATGACGTCCTAGTCTCAGGGACATCGGAATCCCAACTAATGGAACGGCTCAGGCTTGCCCTGCAGCGGTTCCAGGCGAAGGGACTACGAGTCCGACGGGACAAGTGCGTGATCGGAGTCAGGGAAGTCGAGTTCCTGGGCTATTTAATTGATAGCCAGGGCATCCACCCCACCAAAGACAAGGTAAGGGCTATACACGAGGCTCCAGCCCCAAAAAACAAAACGGAGCTTCAGGCTTTTCTGGGATTACTTAACTTTTATAGTGTATTCCTACAACAGAAAGCCACCGTCGCTGAACCACTGCACCGACTCCTAGGGAAGGCGGCACCTTGGAAGTGGGGGAGCGCAGAGGAGGAAGCCTTCCAGAAAGCCAAGAGACTCCTGTCCTCCGACAGCCTCCTCATCCAGTACAACGGGGAGCTACCGCTAACCTTGACCTGCGACGCCTCACCCTACGGGGTCGGGGCCGTCCTAAGCCACCAACTCCCGAATGGAGAAGAAGCACCAATTGCTTTCTTCTCCAAAACGATGTCACCAGCCGAAAGGAACTACGGCCAAATAGACAAGGAAGCGTTAGCGATCGTGGCAGGCGTTAAGCGTTTCCATGAATACGTATATGGCAGAGCGTTTACCATCATAACAGATCACAAACCATTACTTGGCCTCCTCGCGGGGGACAAACCCACCCCAACCTTCATGTCGCCCAGGATGACACGCTGGGCCATCTTCCTGTCGGGCTACAACTACCGCCTAGCCCACCGGCCCGGTAAGGTCATTGGAAATGCCGACGGCCTCAGCAGGTGCCCGCTGAACGAACGGATCGAGGATCCCGCACCCACACTCGGACTCCACCACATCGATGATGACCAGTCCAGCCCGGTGTCCTCATCCACGGTTGCACAGCATACCGCAAAGGACAGAATCCTCAAGCAAGTGCTATCCTGGGTCTTACGGGGATGGCCAGAAGAAGCCCAGAGGGAGGAGCTAACCCCATTCCACAGAAGGCAGCAAGAACTCACCACGATGCAAGGCTGCCTCCTCTGGGGCGACCGCGTGGTCATTCCCAAGTCACTCCAAAAACGGACTTTGCAAACCCTTCACTGCGGTCACCCAGGGATCGTCAGGATGAAGGCCCTAGCAAGGAGCTACGTCTGGTGGCCCGCCTTAGACAAAGACATCGAGGCGTGGATTGCCAGATGTGACCCGTGCCAGGCAACGAGACCAGCACCCCCGCAAGCGACACCGTCAGAGTGGGAATCACCATCCGGACCCTGGTCGAGAATCCACATCGACTTCGCCGGGCCGATGAACGGTAAATCCCTCCTGATCGTGGTCGACGCATTTTCCAAGTGGCTGGAAGTCATAGCCATGCCCTCCACCACGACGGAAGCCACCATCAAGGCCCTACGACGTCTATTCGCCACGCACGGCCTTCCGGACACCCTCGTCTCCGACAACGGGCCACAGCTGACAGCGAAGGCGATGGAGGAATTCCTGGCAGGCCACGGCATAAGGCACGCGCTCACCGCCCCGTACAGACCGGCCGGAAACGGACAGGCCGAGAAAATGGTGAGGCTAACGAAAGAGACACTAACCAGAATGGGAAAAGGGGACTGGCAGGAACAAATTGACCAGTTCCTCTTGACCCAACACATCACCCCTCACACAACGACGAGAAAAAGCCCGGCAGAGCTACTGATGGGACGGAAGCTGCGCTCACCGCTAGACCGCCTGCACCCGCTGTATAACCCAAAAGACAGGCCGAACAAACCTCCGCCGCCAAGGAACTTCACGTGCGGGGACTTGATTTTCGCGCTAAATTTCCAGGGCGATCCCAAATGGCTCAAGGGTCAAATCATGCGAGTGACCGGCCCGAGGTCCTACGAAGTCGAGCTGGTCGACGGCCGCATCTGCAGGCGACACATCGACCAGCTCCGGAAAAGGTGGAGGGGAACTGAGGAGTTCGAGGAAAACCACCCAGACGAGGTAGGCCTACCCCACCCCGACGAGGTAGACCTGCACCGCCCCGACAGGGTAGGCCAGCCACACCCCGACGAGGTAGGCCTACCCCACCACGATGAAGGAGGCCCACCGCACCCTGAAGAGGAGGGCCGGCGACACCCACCCGGCAGGGGAGGACGACAACGATTCGGCGAAGAAAGCCTCCCACCGCACGAGGAGGAGGACCAGCCAATCCCCGGCCTGGAGGGACGCCACCTACCCCACCCCGGCGAGGTAGGCCGACCCGGAGAGGCCAGGGAGAGACCGTCGCACCCACCACCACCAGGGGGTCAACCCACCGTGGAGGTCCCCACGCCCCCTGACCCGGGGGCATCTCGGACACGGGACGAGGACTCGGAAACCTTACCGAGGTTCAGACGACCGTCTTCCAACCATGGCGACTGGAACAGCCCGGAGGACCACCGGACCTACGGCGGCGCACCCAGGGAACGGCCCAAGGAGATGACTTCAACTCCTGCCGGAGACGCCAGGTCAGGCCCCGCGCACTCGACGGCAGAGTCCGGAGACTCCCGGACGGAGGGACAGGCGCCAACCGGGGCTCGGCCCGTCCGGAGCAGCATCCACCCACCGACCGGGCCGCGCAGGTCCAGTAGAACCGTCAGGCGTCCCGCCTACCTGCGCGAGTACGTGATCGCGCACACGGATTGACGGACTAAGGACTAGGAGGGGAGGGGTGTTATGTCCTTATAAGGACATCCGCCGGGGGATTGGTAGATTCCACCGGCGGGAAGCTTAAATGATTGTCATTGGCCGGTGGGCATGCCTGAGCAGGATATAAGGAGGCTCAGCAGCCCAGCCGGCGTGCAGTTTCACCCATCTAATAAAGGTTCTGAACGGACAGCTGAGTCGCGTTTCTTTCCGGCGCCGAGCCAACAATACTCTTTTGGGGTGGGTTTCTAAAATTAGGGGTTTATGACAGTCATTCCTACTCTGATTTAAAGCACTGATAATCTATAAATTAAACATCTAGAAACCCCTTAAAAACAGGGATCTGAATTAAAGGTAGAGGATGCTTTAAAGTCCCTTGACAAAACAGATGGTGCATCTAGCTTTAGAGAATTTCTGTGAAAGTTTTGTAATGAGGAGCTGAAGTTCATTAGTCAGTAACAAGAAAAACCTGTTATAAGAGTTCATCTTATTTCAATTCTTATTTTGGTTATTCAACAAACTTGTTGTTTGTTATGTTATACACAGGTTTTTATCAGTGATAATCTGTTTCATTTGCAAAACCATAAACACAGATTGTTACTAAGCTTTGTTATTTAGAGCAGTAGATGGTTGTACTATGCAGATTGTGTGTGTGTGTGTGTGTGTGTGTGAGAGAGAGAGAGAGAGAGAGAGAGAGAGAGAGAGAGAGAGAGAGGAGAGAGAGGGGGAGATGGGGGAGGGAGGGAGGGGGGAGAGAGAGGGACAGGGAAAGAGAGGGAAAGAGAGAGAGAATGGATGCAACAGGTTTTTTTTTACTGGTGACTGCCTGGCTTAGTTCCTGCAATTTTCTTGGCAACAGTTTTTTGTTTTTATTTTTGAAGTGGTTTGCCACTACCTCTTTCCTAGGACTGAGTCTGGCCCCAGGTCATCCAGCTAGCTTCCTAAGGCAAGACTAGAATTCATAGTCTCCTGGTTTATAGCCTAGTACCTTGACTAAATTCAGTGGTGAGTTGCTACCGATTCGCCCCAGGTCAGGCGAACCGGTAGTGGCGGGGGTAGGAGGCTCTGCCCACCCACTATAAGCTTCTGCACATGTGCAGAAGTGTCATACGGATGCATGAGTGTGTGCATGCCCATGAGGGAACCGGTAGTAATGGGTTTTGAAACCCGCCCCTGACTAAATTGGCCCTCTGGTTCTATAGCACACTGATTGTAATGAGAGGTTCTTGGTGCTTTTGGGGCTTGGTTGTTTTTATGCAGGCGCTAAGCTACAAATATTGTCTTTTATTGAGACTCCCGTACTTACTCCAAAGTTGACCGTTAAAATAACTTCTGAATCTGAATCCTAGAATATTGCAAACAAGGTGAACTGAGCTTGTATCTTTTCCTGATAGCCAACAGCAATACTATGAAGTTTGCAGAAAAAAGTATAGATGATGAACAGCAGATGCTTTAGTTCCAGTCTGGTACTTCCTGAAGCTAGGATGTACAAGCTCTTCTCCTCTCTGTTGTCACTGAGAGGGAAAGAGGCATGTCATGGAAAATATGTGATCAGAGCGCCAATTTTTTTTCCTATCAAAACAAGTTACCTGAGGAAGAGAGCTCTGGTTTTCCTTGTAGGTTCAGAATTGAAAGAGGGAAGTCTTTGCATTTGTCATCATAGTGTCTCCCTGAAGACAATGTTATTGGATTTGAGATATTAAAGAAGAAGATGGCTACTTTTTCACAAGTATCTTTTTGCCTGCTGCATTTCCAGTTCCAACTGAATTAGGGATAATACAGATCTGAGAAACAGAAGTACTGGAAAGATTAAATATCCCCTGCCACCCAGCTTTTCCATCGTAGGTGTTTACAACAAAAGAAATAAAGTATAGGCAATGATGAAAAATATATTTCTTTAGAGAACTTGATATGGAAGGAGTCATTATTGTCATTTTTTCCCAGTCTTATTAGCATTTCTATCAAATCACTGTTGTCAGGGATTTTGTACTGCTTCAAATCCTATCAAGCCTGATTGGCTGTATGATCACTTTGTACACCGCAAACCTGTAAAACTCAATTCCCTGGAGACAATAAAACATGTTCTTTTCCTTTTAAAGTAGTTTTTCTCTTCAGCCCACATTACAGTTTATGTTCCAATTAAATACTATGGGTGACAAGAAGTATAGGAAATATATACATGCAGTGAGTGCGCTCACCGCAGTGCATTCTACACGGGCCTCCCCTTGGAGACCATATGGAAGCTACAGCAGGTTCAGAATGCATCTGCACAGGTACTTCTTGTGGTGCTCATATGCCACTGTGAGTGCTCATATGCCATGAGTTGTTTGGCTTCCAGAGGTAATTAAAGGTGCTGGTTGTTACCTTTAAAGTCTTGCATGGTATAAGACGAGGGACCTGTAATAAACTGAGGGACCTTCTTTCTGTTGTTTCAGGCAGAGTAGGATGCGCTCCAGGTCTCTTCTATTAAATGTTGCCTTCTTGTAGAATCTAGGAAATGTGCCATCTAGGTCTAGCATTATCCTCTGTAAGAGCACACACACCCCAACGTAAGATGGCACTTACTTTCCTGGGGTTCGAAGAAACCCTTCAAATCTGGTTTTGATCTCCAGTCTGGGATTAATATTGGGTTCTTTGGGAGGGAGGGACTTTTGCACTGTACTTCAATGGAAGTTTTTAGTCCAGGCTTAGTTTGTCTGTTTATAATTGTTTTAACTTAGCATTCAATTCTGTACGCCTCCCGGTACAGAGTCTACCCCTTGCGTAGCTACAATGAATTCAATGAAATAATAAATGGTTTTGATTATGCATTTTGGTATTTCAGCATCACTTCAATTTCACATATTTCATTAATAAGAAAGGACAACAACACTAAACAATGAAAAAGTCATTTGGAATCTCGTAGAATAGGTTTTCTTAAACCCTCCAAAACTACATTTGGAGAGGGATGCTACTAAAAACAATTGTGATGTTATTGCTCCAATGATGCAAATTATTTAATTGACATTGATTGCCCAACAATGCCAGGATGTTTATGACTCCCCTCCCAAACACTCATACCTGCTGCTGTCCCCTGGATGCCAAGTGCTTGGCATCCTTGTTATCCTTACAGTACAGTATTCTACTATATTGTGAGAAAACCCATTAAGGCTTTCAGCAGGAGTTGGATTCAAATAGCCTTTGAAAGGCTACATCCCCAGCCCACAAGCAAATTGCAGCTTTATTGCTTTTCCAAAGTAATCCATTTTAAAATTGGGTATCATCCAATTCAGGATCATAAACCACATGAAAAAGGATGTGAATCATTATGTTTAAAATCTAGTACATTACAACTTGTATAAACATAAATACTGTATCATTTGTACTATCGTATAAGTTAAACATTCATTTTTCCTGGAAACCATAAACAAGTAACTATGTTGTATACTTAAATGTTTTTGTCCTTATTTCTTTTGACAATATATGCAATACTGGCTATTTGTAAAATACAATATTCCATGCCTGGGGATGAAATATGTAATTTTTTTCCTAATGTGCTGTATTAAACAAATATACCTCAGTAAGTTTATAGATACTTTAATTATATTATTGTTTTATCAATATCTTGACTAAGATAGCATGGATGCATTACTTCCTTTGTCTATTTAGCCAGTGGATACACAATTAAAACATGCTTATATAAACATGCTTATATAAAACATGCTTATATAAAAAAATACATACTAACTAGTGGTGGGTTTCAAATTTTTTTACTGCCGGTTCTGTGGGTCTGGTCTGGTTTGGTGGGTGTGGCAGGGGAAGGATACTGTAAAATCTCCATTCCCACCCCACTCTAGGGGAAGGTTACTGCAAAATCCCCATTTCCTCCCAATCAGCTGGGATTCGGGAGGCAGAGAATAGATGGGGGCGGGGCCAGTCAGAGTTGGTATTTACTAGTTCTCCGAACTACTCAAAATTTCCACTACCGGTTCTCTAGAACTGGTCAGAACCTGCTGAAACCCACCCCTGAAACTAACCATACAGAACAGAGTATAAGCAAGAAGATAAAAAACAGCACCAATAATGTCAATAAATACAAAATAAATTCAATATAGTAATATTAATAATGTTAATGTTGTAACACATAATGCCTTGACATTTTAAGAAAACGGTTTGTCTGAAATGTTATAGAGTTTTCTGCTTGGACTAGAAGTTCTCCAAGGTCCCTTCCAAATCTGTTATTCTGTTATTTTATAAAAGGCACCATTATTGAAAGGCTCTTGTATGATTACCCCTTTCGTTTGTTTTGTTTGGCAGCATTGTTACAACAGGCAATAGGGACAGGGTTGTTTTTGTTGTTGTTGTTGTTGTTGTTGTTGTTGTTGTTGTTGGCTGATTTTTCTGTCTGGCAGGTGGCACTTTAATTCAGGAAGAGCCCAAAGAAAATCAGTCCATTGTCCCCTGGGTACTCAGCAACGTAGTATTTCTGACAGTGGACTCCACTATCATTGATCAGCTGCTCTTTAGAAACCACTGGTCAGCCATCAGGTGTGCTGTCTTTTTGAGCAATGGTAAGATTCATCCTGCCCAGGGATTAGAAAAAGAACATTTTGGACCTGAGTTTTTTTTTCTTTTCAAAAAATGCCATGAATAGTTGTTTACTTTTTCTGCAGGAGAATAAGGCTGTCTTTCTTGGTGCAGAGAGAGTCAAAGACCAATTGGTATGTTTCTCTCTGCACAGAAAAGTAGTCCAGCAGTCAAGAGTAGCAACTCAGGGATGGCATTTACGGGCAAGGAAGAAGCCCTGTATTTGACCCCATCCACAACTACAGATATGTGCAAAAAACTTAATCTAACAGATTTGCACTCTGACAGTCTATAGATTTTAGCCTGCATGGCATTAAAATACATTGCAGATATATTTTACAGTTGTCGTATTATGGTTTGCCCTAACAGTTATTGTACAGAAAATTTTAAAATCAAATTCCAAGTGATATCAAAGATGAGAGATTACAGAACCTTCTCCCACATGTGTTGAGATTATTAGGTTTGTATCCTTAGCTATAATACACACATATATCTTCAGAGGCTGGTATTTCTCATAGAATTGCATTTTCACCTCAATCTTGTCATGCATTATCTATGAAAGAGAAGAAGGTTGAAGCAATTCAGCTTTCATGACAAGAAATCGGGGTAATAAGAAATTAAGCACACAGTTGAGTTAAGCAACCATGGGAGTTTTATGGCAGGGTCAGGCAACTGAAAGCACCTGATTTAGAGATCAAGGACATCCCTCCAGTTAGAATCAGCTGTTGACCCTTTGCATGCACCACTGACTATGTAGCAGTCTATTTCTCACAAAGCTAGGTTATCTTTTGGTGAGCTTCCTTGCTTAGTTGTGTTCAGATTAGAAAACATTCCTTTGAAATCTCTCCATCTCTTTAATTGTATGAAAAACAATGCCTCTGGTATCATAAATAATAGCTTAATAAATACAGCAGGAAAATAATCCTTGAAATGAGCTTTCTTGTTACCTGAATTTGGTTCTTCGCATAATCAAAACCATTTTCTATACAATTCTTCCAATGATGGACAAGCTTCATGAAGCTTAATTTTGGTTTCAAAGCTGTGAACATTGCAGTGTGGCACTCTGAGTTGATAATGGTGCCAACTTCATGGAATAATATCGTCTGTATCCCTCAAAAACTGTACCATGAGTTTTCCTGCTGAAATTCAGGTTTTTTAATACTTTCCCACAAGTAAAACTTTGTGATAGTATTCCATGAACTGAGACTTCATTTCTGGGTCACAATGATGAAGCCATGTTTTGTTGGCTGTCATGATGCTATGAATAAATATCTTACCTTCAATTTTGTAGCATAACAATAATTGCTGGGAAGTTTAACTGTTAAAGCTTTCATCTCTGCCATCAGCATGCAAGAAACCCATCTTGCACTAACCTTCTATTATTGAAGAACATCACTACTGTGACCCACATACTTTTTAAAAATGCCAAGCTTGACAGCAATTTCTCTTTGAAGGATCCACTGATTGCCCTTAATCAGTTCATCAACTTTTCCCATGTGAAATTTGTCAGTTGCTATCACAAATTGGCCATTTCATTCTTGATCGTACAAATTAGCTCTTCCTAGTTCACCATCTTTACATTTTTTGACTCAGTGACATACAGTACTCATATCAACACCATCATCATAAACAACCTGCATTTGGCAGTAAATTTCCATTGGAGAAATTTCTTTGGCAGTTGAAAATTCAATTGTGGTGGATTGCTTAAAGTGCACAGATGATGCGATGAATAACACTATAGGCTTCCATTTCATGCACAGCAACACAACCTTTTCTTGTATCAATTTTCCATCAACTAAAGTAAAAAAAAAAACAAATGCCAAAGAACACATCAGAGTTTCTAATGGTTCAGTATTGGCAATTTATAGTATTGGCATTACTTTTTATTCAACCCTAATATTTATTGATGGATAATTTGTGTGTTTCTGGAGGTGGGGCTACCTTTATCTTGCTTTTGAATGAGTTTGAAAATCTGGATGTATCACAAGACACCATTGAGTGATATATACTACTCCACAATTCCTAGACAGTTGTGATTTTAAGGCAATGAGTTCCTGGAAAAATTCCAGATTTAGTACCAAGAGAATCAGAAAGCTACATGAGGCATTTTTTTCCACCATCCACATAACAGACTATTTGTTATCATGGAAATCTTGGGTAAAGTGGAGCATTATTCTGAGAATAAGAAAAAGTATTGTTGACCAGAACTCCATTTCACCAAGGTATGGGTGGTTCTTTATACAGGGATAATATACTCAGAGGCTGGGTCTACACAATATGGAGTGGGTTCATTTGTGGGTCAGAAGATTGTAAGAACCCAGCTATTATCTTAACATTTGGTGTACCCCAGGCTACCACAATAAACCATAATTCCATTTAGTTATTTTATTACTCCATCCCATGTGGAAACAATAATGTTTTTAATATGGGATTAGGATTTAATATTTTGTGTCAACCCTGTCATTTAGTGGCAGAATAAAGTAGCTGAAACAATAGAGGCTAAATCTAAGGCACCATGTACAGATTCTACACTGCTGAATTCTAATATTCTTTTTCCATTCTTGAATCTGCATAAAAATATACCACCATGAAATTTGCTATCCCCTTTACCAATTTCTGTTCCTATCATTCACTTCCCTCTCCCAGCCACTCTTAGTCACCAGGCTCTCCTCCAAGAGAACAGAGAATAAAGCCTAAGAATTTACAACCTTGAGGCTGCCATTGGATGATATAGGAATATGGGAGAATCTCTATTTTAACGCCCAAACAGAACCAGGAGGATTCACAGGCTGGGATCAAGGCAATATCATGGGGGCCTGAAGAAAAAAAGTGTTTGCCAGGAAGAAACATTTTTGTGCTATAAGGAGGAGCAAGTACCAAAAAGCCCAGATAAAGTTTTACCAAAGAGCCTGAATAAACTTAGAAACCATGGCAGAAAACAACCAGCTTTGTAAAAGATTAGTGACTGATTAAACAACTGTTCGTAGAACAGCAGGAGTTTGTGCCATATGTTTAATTTGAAAAAATAACAATTACAGAAGAATTGGAAGGGACCTCAGAGATCTTCTTTGGTTCTGCAACCCAACAAGACCGACACAGACTTCAGAGGATAATTAGAACTGCAAAAAAAACAACTACTTCCAACCTGCCTTCCATTGAGGACCTGTATACTGCACGAGTCAAAAAGAGGGCTGTGAAAATATTTATAGACCCCTTGCATCCTGATCATAAACTGTTTCAACTCCTACCCTCAAAACGACGCTATAGAGCACTGAACACCATAACAACTAGACACAAGAACAGTTTTTTCCCAAACACCGTCACTCTGCTAAACAAATAATTCCCTCAACATTGTCAAACTATTTACTAAGTCTGCACTACTATTAATCCTCTCATCATTCCCACCACCCATCTCCTTCCACGTATGACTGCATGACTGTAACTTTATTGCTTGTATCCTTATGATTTATATTGATACTGTTTCCTGATTGCTTATTTGTACCCTATGACTATCATTAAGTGTTGTACCTTATGATTCTTGATGAACATATCTTTTCTTTTATGTACACTGAGAGCATATGCACCCAAGACAAATTCCTTGTGTGTCCAATCACACTTGGCCAATAAAAATTCTATTCTATTCTATTCTATTCTATTCTATTCTATTCTATTCTATTCTATTCTATTCTATTCTATTCTATTCTATTCTATTCTATTCTATTCTATTCTACAACCCACTGCTAAAGCAGGAAACCCTATACCATTTCAGAAAATTATTTGTCTTATCTCTTCTTAAAACCTCCAGTGTTGGAGCACTCACAATTTTGGGATACAAGTTGTTCCACTGTTTAATTGTTTTATAGGAATAATGACTAGGAATGCCCCAATGATCAAGGATTACATAACATAAAAATGTTTACCAACAGAGATGAGCAGTGAGATCATTAAGCTTTTCTATGGTGAAGGAAATATTGAAAAAGACCCAGATAGATGCCAGAATGAAAGTTGTTTGGGAATAGGGGGAAACTCCTAGTTGTGTGAATGAGTGACAATAAAATGGCAAGTGGGATTTGATAGAAGGACATAGTTAAAAAGATACAAACTGGAGCCAAAACATCAACAGCCATTTATAGCTTTCAGTGAAAATAGATATATATGCCCTGTGTGTGATTTCAGTTGGGAGGCCCATCACCAATCTCTCTCTCCCACCTATACTCCACATTTGATGACTGCTTGTATTGATGAAGTGGTGCATGTGTGTTTGGGGGTGGAGGCAATTTGCCAATCCTGATTAAAAGAAAGAAAGACACCTACGTGTTTCAAACACACTTGAATAAAGGCATATTGTGAGCACAATAATAAAACAATATTTGTTCCTACTTCCTTGATTCCAAACATATTTAGCTGGGGACAAATGAAAGAAAGAGTGAGTCACCTTAAGGGGAAAAGAGGTCACTCTTTCTTTTTTCTATCCTGAACATATTTCTGATGGGGGTCTATGAATGACAGTAAGGTCCAACCTTGAAAAACAAAAAGGAAAATTAGATCTCGATGTGCTTTCCTTAAACGGTAACCTCCTCTTGTCTTGTCTGCTCTCTTTACAGTTTTATTGCAAAGAAGGTGCTCCAACTCTCTGACCTGATAGTTGTCCTTTTCCACACATTTTCTTCCTCTTTTCTGAGAAATTATCAGTTTGTTGAATTGCAAATGTAACTGCATCTGATATTTACATAAAGACAATACAATGCCCCTTCAAAACAATTTTTATTGAGGAAGTAGCATTTCCCCCCCCCCCCCCATTGTTATTGTATTACTGAACTGAGATTCTCCTTATCTTGGGTTTAGAGTTTGAATTCATAAGCTGCTTGCCTCACGCAAAATCCAGCAGCTTTTCCCTTCCTTATTGGATCAAATTGATGGAACTGAGTTACTATAATTGCAGGCCAGACATAGCATCTCTACTAGTAGAAAGAACCATTTGGTCTGACTCCACAGTCCTGTAGCTTGAGCTCCCATTTTTGTCCTTTGGCCACAAATTAAAACAAATAGGTAATTTCTTGCTTCTTGCATCTACTTATAAAGTAAGTAGAAAATCAGTGAATGTGAAAACATGTAGCTTTAGAAGAGGGAAACACAAAAGGGAAATTAAATATGCAGCAAGAATGATAGTAGATTGAACTAGATATCAACTGATGATAAAATCTTAGCACTAGGTAAAATTTCAAAGACCCATTATTTTATTCTCATACATTAGATACATTTAAGCTTGCTGACTTGGTTTTTAGATGCATTTGCCTGAAACTATCTCAATTGCAAATTGGATGGGAAATTGCCTAATTTGCAGTATTGGTGTTTCTGGAGCACCTTATAAAGCTAGCACCTGGACTTAATTGCTGTTTCTCCTTTCCACATCTGGTACAATGCCTAGTATTGGCTGTCAGAAAACATAATCATAACAGAAGGTCAACTCAGCATGTTTAAGGGATTGAAATTCTATTGCCATTTAGGAAGGTGTTGAATGATATGATTTGCATTATCCTGCAATCTTCTGATTAGGATATTATGGAGGACTACTCTGGATATTCTGGACTATCTCTTTATTGCATAATGGGATTCACATGGCTTAAATATTATAGATAAGTAGCAACTTCCCATCACAATTCTTAGGGCCCTTTGCATTTCTACTGCTATCCACCATTTCTGAATTAGTAGAAAACCATGCTAATTTGCTGTTCGAACAATCAGTTTCAATCCATACTCTATTGTCTGTGTTTCTAGTCACTACAATTACCTGATTTCTCTCCCAGGGAATGGGCAGCAAAGTTTAACGTATTATATGTACATTGAAGCTACCCTTGGACAGTATCAGAACAAGGAGGAGAATGCAAGTTTAACTCTGGCATAGTTTAGGATTATTTATTTGTGCATTGATTAGATTGGTGATTGCTGATTGCTGAATCCACAACAACCGGGATTCACTGTGATTTACAATCCATATAAAATATAAATTATCAAGATTGCCAACATAAATAAAACATTTATGTAGACAAAGATAAATATAAATGTCTAAAATGCTACCACATCTTTATTCTATATTAAAACACCCATGATAAGCTCAAAAGAGCCAAGGTGGTGCAGTGGTTAGAGTGCAGCACTGCAGCACTGCAGGCTACTTCAGCTGACTGCTAGCTACAGTTTGGCAGTTCAAATCTCACCAGCTCAAGGTTGACTCAGCCTTCCATCCTTCTGAGGTTGGTAAAATGGGGACCCAGATTGTTGGGGCAATATGCTGACTCTGTAAACCGCTTAGAGAGAGCTGTAAAAGCACTATGAAGTGGTATATAAGCCTAAGTGCTATTGCTATGGCTAAAACCTTTCAGTTGCTTCAAAAAAATTACACTGATTCATATCAAAAATGAAATTCCAGAAGTAAAATGCACTAAACTACAATAGTCAACGCTTGCTGACTAAGGCAAGTAATTATTGTGGCTTCATTCTAGTGCACTATAAGATTTTTTTTTTAATCTAGCCCTGTTGTTTTGAAGTTCTAAAATGCTTCTATCAAGTTTAAGCTAAGGCACCTGTGATGATCCAGAGGGATTGGAATCAACAGGACCTACTGGTCAAACTGGCCAGGGAAGTTTTGTTTTCTTCTTAGAAACAAGAAGCAGAATGATAGGAGAGGAAAAGGGAAAGGAATTATTTTTTATTAATTGAATTTTATTTTTTCCCTTCCTTTCAAAAGTTTTAGAAACTTTTAACATTTTAGTAATGCTGTACTCTGACTAGAGAACTTTAATTATTGGGAAAACCAGATATACTAACAGCAACAAAACTTGTTCTGGCATTTACTTTTATTGAATTCTTTATTAACATTCTGTATTGTATTTAGTAAAACTCACTACTGGCAACAAACTCCTATTAATAGTAGTTGGATTTATTACTAGCTGCCATTTCTAAATCAATGTATGATTCAATATAAATGTAAATATAAATATCCTGGGAGGTGAAAAGAACAGATCTCCACTGAAGACTTCTATGACAGTCCTTACAGTCCACATACAGTAGAAGAGGTGAAATTATAGGGGTTTTTTCACTAATGCACAGGACATCCATTGACCAAGAAATGATACTGCAGAGAACAATTATAATCTCATCATTATCTGTTCAAGGAGAAAAATCCATTTGAGCCATTTTATATCAATATAAAATGCATCTGAAAATAGCAACAATGATTTTGGCATGGGCTGGAGTCTAGTGATTATCTTGAGGTAATGGAATCTCTGGATGGATCTTAGTCATTAAAGTCTTTCCAGACAGTCATTAATCCTCAGGAAATGCTCTCTGAATAGGGTAATTGATAATTAATTCAGAATTTTAACTCAGTTCAGGAGAAATCTTTAGGTCATTATGTTTGTCCATGATGCAAGTTACTCACACACTTCTCAACACTCCATTGAATTACTAGAACTCACTCCACATGAATTAGATCTTATTAAGGATAATACCAAAACTTTAACTGGTATTTGTAGCTACATGTATGTTTACAAATCAGATATATTGTTGTCATGTGGCACTACTGTTGTGGTCACCAATTTGTTTTCAAACTGGAAATTTAGGGTGCCAGTTATTTTGCATAAAACCCTATTGAAGTGCTGTTTATTGTATATAAAGTGCTACATAGGATTTGTAAACCTACCAGTTCTCAGTAGAATCTTCACAGAATTTTATGCCTGCTGAGATTGGATAGATTATACCATATGGAAAGAAAAATCTCTTTGGAGATTCTTCTACAGAACAAAGTAATTTTCTGATATTTTGGAGACTAGTTAAGATCTAACAGTTCCAGAACCTCGGTCTTAAACCACACGGCTCAGAGTGATGTAATATAAATGAATGGTGATGAAAGATATAATTGTACTGTTATAATTACCATATGTCACTTTATAGTATTGCTGTATATCAGTGTTTCTCAATCTTGGCAACATTAAGATGTGTAGACTTTAACTCCTAGAATTCTCCAGTTAGCATGTTAGACTAAAAGTTCACACATCTTAAAGTTGCCATCTTAAGGTTGCAAAACACGGAGATATATTATTTAATTGTGAGTCAAAGGTGAATGAGGTAGAAAGTCCCATAAATAAAAGAAATGCCTTCTCCTGAAACTAATGAAATTGCTATCTCTGGAGGATTAAATGGCTACCAATGAAGAATCAGGGCCAGAAATTGAAGCTATGTCTTAAGTTATGAACAGCAAAAGTTTAGTAATAAGCACAGGCAGAACTGCCTAGTGTTCTGAATGACATGTCTTGAAATTGAACTTTCAGAAAGGTGATTGACTGAAGGATTCTGATTTATGTTACCACACAAGACTGTATTCAAAAATGTAATTATGAAAGCCTTAATTATGAAGTGAGACCTTAACATTGGCAGATCAAAGAAGGGCCATGCATGGTGCCCTAGGAAGTTTCTTATTTGCATATGAAAGGGCATACATGATATGCTGTGGGAGTCAGATATATTAAAATAGTTATTTTAAAAAGCGCCATTTCATTCCTAAGAGAGTTACCAAGAGTTCCTCAATGAGAAAAGAATCATAGTGAATAGCCTTCTGCTACAATATTTATCCAAAGGAAAGTTAGCTGTATTTTGATATATTTTTGCTTTTACCTTCCAAAGTCATAAAAGCAATCTGAAAACAAGCTTTGTTCATCCTTCCTTATACTCATGAGGGGGGGAAAGAAAAGAAAAAGGCTCAGTACTTCGGCAGTTGGTAAGCTGTTGAAGAGAAGAGGAAAATTGATGAAATAACTTGTCAATTGAAGCCCATTTAAACTGGGCTACTGAGAGGCAACTGCAAAAGCATCAAGCTAGGTTTTCCTTACAGGAACTGAAGCTCAGAACCCAGCAGAAGACCAATGTGGAAGTAGAACTACAGGATCATAAAATAGCAACCAAGACATTTAGTTCTGCACTGATTTACACCACACCATCAGGGCCGGATTTAGATGAAAAGAGGCCCTAGGCTATTCCACTTATGAGGCCCTTTCACCTCCCATTTTTTTCGGTTCAGTGTTTTAGTGTTCACTGTTTTTAGAATAGTGTAATTTTAATTTTGCTAACAATTTGAATGTAGGCCCCTCTTGATCTTGAGGCCCTAGGCTGAAGCCTAGTTAGCCTATAGGAAAATCCGGCCCTGCACACCATATCTGAAATTAATTGGGTCCGCTTTCCAACACTGCAGATATCATGAAAGCCTAGCAGTTTAAAGCCACTTTCAAAATTGTGTTTGGGGATTATGTATGTGGGACCTGGTCTTCGTGTGTCAAGAATACTGTGTATACACATACAATGACAATAAAGTTTATTTATTTATTTATTTAAAATGGTTATAAAACTCTTGTAGGGGAGTGCCTGTGTACTCTCCTTTCATATGGGATAAATTCTGAACTCAGCAATTTGGGTCATAGAAACTGTCATGTTTCATATTTGTACACATCTCAGCAGTAAACATTTGCTGAGGTTAGAAGTTTCCTGAAAGTAGAAAGTTGAAAAACCATTGTCTGGCGATAAGGAAAGGCTAGAGCTGCCATATCAGGGTTACAAAAATTTGGATTACCATGTGATAGGTGGGACTGATATTAGCCCTGGCTCTGTTTCGCATTGAATGGCTATCTGGATTCTCAAGCCCAAATAGAGTCTTCAGGAAGTCTCTCATAGCAGGGACATTCAGGTTTATTAGGACCTTCACAGATAATTTTCTGCAGGTTGTTCTTTATTACATTTGATTTCACTGGCTGGGAATTATGGGAGTTGATATCTAGTTGATCTCACTAGAATGGAGAAAACTGATTTACCTCAGGAGTGAATAAGGTATCTCCTCCATTGCTCTTTTCATCATCTTATACATTATACTGTATGATATAAAATATATTATTATATTATATTATATTATATTATATTATATTATATTATATTATATTATATTATATTATATTATATTATATTATATTATATTTATAATATAGTTATAATATACAACATACAGTTCTCATTTGCTAAAATCCAGCAGGACTTTTCAAACTGGGTTCCATAAAAGCTTGATGCAATTCTCTAAAAGGCTGACAAAAATAATAATACTGCCATATATTAATTTGTCCAAATGCCTAGTAATATCCTCTTGCGTATTCCTGGAGGCCAAGACACAAAGTTGATTTCCTGGATTTGCTTGGCAAGAAGAGCGAAGGAGATAAATGGAGCTATAAAATGTGACTGGCGTAGTAAATAAATCCCTCAAGTGAATTGAGGGAAGCAGTATTAAAAATTGCTGTGAAAGGTCAGAACTAGTGTGTGGCTTTTCACAAGGTCATAGCCAGTGATAGTCAGAATTTAACTGGCTTAAATTTGGAAATGTATTTATGAAGCAATTCCTAGAAACCATAATAATTTTTATACTGATAATAGAACTATTAAAGGGCTAGAAATTGGTAAAGGGAAGACTCAGTCTCCGAAGAAACTTTGTCCTTGCAATGATTTGTAGAGTAATACCATTTCTTGTTACATTGAATGGCATTATCTGCCCTTGATACACTTGTCTCTGACATCATATTTGAATACTTAAATAAATTATTGTGCTTCCATATCGAGAAGTGAGATGACAGAAAAAAAGATTATATATATACTAACTCTGCCTTCTGCTTGTTACTGTTCTTAAATACACCAATGATATTCTACTTGCCTTTCTCCTTTTTACAATGACTGATTAGTTCCAATTTGATGATGGATCATATACTTTAATTTAGACCATGATCATCTATTTGAAAATACTTTCTATTAGAAAACTTGTTCCACCCTCTGGTTTAAAAACACAACCATTCCGGGGAAGAACAGAAGCTTTGAAAATGTCCTTTACCAGCACTTAAGCAATAAACCAACGGGCACCTGTATTTTTCCAAATCGGAATAATCCCTATTTGCCCACTTTCCTAGCAGTCTGTAATTGTTATATACCATACATGGGTAATTAAAAGTGAGCTGCCTTCACATACAACAAATTAATTGCCACAATCTCTTTTTAATGCAATAAAAACCCAACCTCCAGTATTTTTCTCATGATTCAGAGAAAATTGTAGTCACAAGCCTACTTCCATGTCCTAATTAAATCCACATCAATTACTAACATTTTTGTGGAGACAGAATTTCATTGTCAAATTCAACAGAAAACACAAGAGTTGACCATAAATTGACTCTGAATCAGAAGATACAGTTTTTCCAACTTGTGTAATTGTTGCTCCTCTCTCTCTCTCTCTCTCTCTCTCTCTCTCTCTCTCTCTCTCTCTCTCTCTCTCTCTCATACACACACACACACTCCAATCCAATGAAATCAGTTTAAAAAAATATCATCACTGACTGATGGTGTCAAAAGCCACTGAGAGATCAAGGAGGATCAGGAAATTTGCATAGGCTAGAAAATGGATGACTATGAGTTCCAGTTCCATCTTAGGAACAAAACACAGATGAATGATCTTATAACAGATGGAAATTTATCAAGGAGCAATCCAACCTAAGAGAAATTTCCTGACAGTGAGAACAATTAACCGATGGAACAGCTTGCCTCCAGAAGTTATGAGTGCTCCATCGCTGAAGATTATAAAGAAGAGTTTGGACAGTCATTTGTCCAGAATGATAGGGTCTCCTGTTTGAACAGGGAGTTAAACTAGAAGATCTCCAAGATCCCTTCCAACTTTGTTATTCTGTATTCTGTACCTGTTAAGAAAGTTGCTTCACTTGTAAGAAGTTTGTCATAGGCTCAGCAGAACTTTGCAAGGGATTAGAGTTTTAAATATTAAGGAAACTATGATTATATTAGCGGAGGCATTTGCATTATTCCATTAAGTAAGCAGATTACCTGGTTCTGTTCTTAACTACTTCTTTTCCTTCATCCCTTCCGATTCTCATTTTTGACCCTTTGTTGATTCTAGAACAGCTCTGTTCCTCTGGGAGAGCCTGATACAGCAGGAATTTGGGTTTCATGGATCTAAAGCAGCGTTTCTCAACCTTGGCAATGTTTAAGACATGAGAGCTTCAACTCCCTGAATTCTGGGAGTTTTAAGTTCACATATCTTAAAGTTGCCAAGATTAAGAAACCCTGATCTAAAGGGATACACATTAAAGATAAAACTCTGAAGTAGTTGTAATTATTTCTTAGCTCCAAGAGATACTAATATATTTTATGACTGAGAAATTAGATACCTCCACCAAAACCTTCTGGGGCTAAAGGAACAATCTAATGCAAAATAAACTTTTGACAAGAATGACTGTATATTTAGCGACATGGAATTAAGGGAGCTTTTGTTTATTTTTTTTATATTTATCTTCCTCCTTTCCAAGTAAAATTTCTCAAGGAATTGGAAAGCAAAAATAAACAGCAATATCATACAACTCAAGAGAATTAACCTTCTTAAGCAAGCAACAGTAGCCCACTGGTTTGATTGTTTTTTAAAGGATATCCTGGTTTTTTAAAAAAACAACTACTACTATTTACCCAGAAGAAGCAAAAGAAGCCAAGTAGGAACATTATACCTGCTAGATACATGCTGCAATGATTTTCCATTCTGCAGGCAACCATATGGAATGGCTCACTAGATGGATTTATCCTATTGCATTTCTAGTCACAAATAGGAATATATGGTAACAATTAGACTCTGTACACAGGGAGCATAACTATAGTACAAAACCATTCTGTCCGTTGCAGTGATATGTGGAGCTTATTTCAGGCAGGGATGAGTAATACATTCAAAGTAGCCATGAATTTTAAGATACTGTGGATATAATCTAATTAAATGCTGCTCTCTGGGTCCTGTGGAATGTACAGTACAAAGAATATGAAAAGTTTTTCCATGGTGTATAAGGCATCTGAGGAAATCATTGAGAAACAGCATAAATGTTAACTGTTCTTAACTTTCCTTGGCACTTTGCAGATATCTAATTTCTTTGTTCATGAACTAAGAGCTATGCCATGCCCTGGGCAACATATCTTTTTTCTGTCAAGGGTCCACATGGTCGCTGAAATGTTGACAAGATCCATATGAGGCAGATAAATACATATTTCTACATATTTAGCATTCCTTCTTCTGTTAGCACAGAGAAACAAATGCATAGAAGTTTGAAATGGCTTAAGAATCAAATCATCTCAGATCAGGTATGTGAACTTTTTTGGATTCAGTAGACGAGAGGCCAATAAAGTAATATTTCCAAGAGAAATGACTTCACTCATAATTATTAAGAGCCACAATGGTGCAGTGGTTAGAGTGCAGTATTGCAGGCTACTTCTGCTGATCATTGGCTACCAGCAGTTTGGCAAATCAAATCTCACCAGGCTCAAGGTTGACTCAGTCTTCCATCCTTCTGAAGTGGGTAAAATGAGGGCCCAAATTGTTGGGGGCAATGTGCTGACTCTGTAAACTGCTTAGAGGGGGCTGTAAGGCACTGTGAAGTGGTATATAAGTCTAAGTGCTATTGCTAAGTGCTATTGCACAATTTGGCATATGAAAAAGCTGTCAGAAAATACTGGAGACTTGCACACTTTGCTGTACATTTTTCAGCTTTTGTACCATGGAAGAAGAGCTCTTTTGGGAGAGTAGTCTGGCACCCTATTGATAGCCTTACAAAAAAGATTAAATAATGATCTATTCCAGAAGCATTTTGGAGTGGATGGTCACCATTGTGCCTATTATTTTATGGTTGGTGTCTTATGTTATTGGGTTTTAATCTAAACCCTTGGGAGTAATTTTCAGGATCCAGCTGAGATAAGCACAATAAATATATTGTAACTGTATCTTCCTATAATTGAGCTAGTAGTTACTTAGCATCTTGAGTTCCAATTGTCTTTAAAAGCCATAGAAGAAGAACTGGCTCAAGATATTTTCTTGCCTACGGTTAAGGACAAAAAGACACTCTATCTCACTTCCAATTTAGTATTGAATTCATCGAGAACAACAGAGGAATCTCACTTCAACACTGTCAGTAAACTATATTATCTATTATAGATGATGGTAGCAGCTTAGCTTAGAGGCCTCAGAGCAAATGGGAAACTGCCTACTGATCTTTTAGAATGCTTTCTTTTTTATTGCCAGCTATCTTGTGTACTACACAGAGAGAAAAGGGGGTATAAATGAAAACATAAAAGAATAAAATAATTTGCTGCTTGAGATACAAGCTTCATTCTCCCTAATAGAAGGGCCAGGTCTGCTATTGGCCAACATTAGAAGGAATAGTCTAAAGTTCTAAACCCGTAATGGCAAACCTATGGCACACATGCCAGAGGTGCCACGCAGAGCCCTCTCTGCTGGTACATGCGCCATCACCCCAGATCAGATCTTCATGGCGTTTTTTTCGTGAGCTTCTGTTTCCCTGCAAACAATGAAACAGAAGCTCAGGAAAGAAAAAGATCTTACCTTTTGCCACTTTGCCAGTGTTGGGACACCTCGCTTCCCATCGGCCAGCTGGTCTTCTGGTCTCTGCTGAGCATGCACACATGTCCATGCATGTTTGCACATGTCTGCACATGTTCGTGCATGTTTGCGCATGTTCATGCATGCACACGTTCACGCATGTCTGTGCATGCACACGTTCACACAGGCGTGTGCACCTTTCAGTTTGGGCATGCACGCATGCGCGCAATTTGGGCACTTGGTGTCTAAAAGGTTCGCCATCACTGTTCTAAACCATTATAAGAATGGAACCTATTTGTTTTCAGTTCAGAAATCTGATTACCACTATATCCCTGGCTGATCTAGGACAAATCTCTTTAAACCTGTTCTTTGTTAAAAGTTTATTCAAAACACCTTCTCAAACTGATCTCTGTAGAATAGGTTATTATTATAACCCTCCCTTGTCATGTTACCTAGCTTAATGAATTGCATTTTTAATGATGCACAGGAGAGAGGCAACAATTAGAGCTTTCCAGTTTGATGCACCCCAAAAGATTCCATTAGATTTATTAAATCCATAAAAGCAAGGGCTGCATTCTCAACTTGAATTCTTAATCATTGCTATAAAAACAGTGTGTGAGAGAGAAAGATGGGATTGGCTTTGCTTTTTATCAAAACTCTCCTTGAAAACCAACCCCAAAGTAACAAATATATGAAAATTAGTATAGATATATATAAATTTCAAATTGCTAAAAGAAAATTTTATTGCTGATACTGTAACTATACTTCCATTTTGTGCTCCTGGTTGGCAACAAAATCCACATCTTCATCTCCTCCTCCTCCTCCTCCTCCTCCTCCTCCTCCTCCTCCTCCTCCTCCTCCTCCTCCTCCTCCTCATCTGAAGGCCCTGCTCAGAGCCTCTTACAGAGTCTGGTAGACCAAAAGTAATAAAAATACAGAGAATTGAAGGTCAGTTTAACCTACAATATATAAACTGAAAGATGACACTCAATATTACCCTGATAAGCATTAAAAACTTTGCATTCTTTTGAGATGAAATAAATTTAAAATTTGTAGCCAAAATTGAAATAAAACTTCTAACGTTTTTGAAAAGATGCTGTTTCTAGCCTAAACCAACCATAATGCAGCTTGCTCAACTAATCAGAATAACTGTCCATTAAGTAAAAGGATAAAGGGGAAAGGAATGTTACAGCATTTTCTTAGCTGCAGTCCAGGTCTCATAAATTATGATGGTAGTATGTCACAATGAATTAACTGGGTAGAAGCTCATTGCATGGAACTCAGTCTGGACTTTCCACTTAAGCTGGGAAACCATGCTACATGGCAGAATACAGCCCTACCAAAGAGCTCCCAGTGGTCTTCCGGGTGCGGTTCAAGGTGTTGGTTACCACCTTTAAAGCGCTCCATGGCTTAGGACCCAGATACTTACAGGATCGCCTTCTGCCACCAATAGCTTCCCACTGATCAACATGCTCCCGCAGAGTGAGACTCCTCAGAGTGCTGTCAGTTAAACAATGTAGACTGGCGACCCCCGGGGGGAGAGCCTTCTCTGTGGGGGCACCCGGGGATACATATGATTCCCAACCTGCGTACCTTTCGCCATGCCCTTAAGACTCTGCTATTTCAACAGGCTGGACTGGCTTAAAAAGAATTTGGATGGGGGTGTTTAAAACTTGTGGGTTTTTAACGGAAGGGCCAAAAGTATTTAATTTGTTTTAATTGCTTTTAAATTTTGTATCGTATATTGTTTTATCAAGGCTATACACCACCCTGTGTCCTTCGGGAGAAGGCTGGTATAAAAATTGAATACATAAATAAATAAATAAGCCTCCTGGTGTCTGAATCAGCAATCTGTGTTTAACAGATACTCCATGACCAATAGCAAATTTCACTAGCTGCTAAATGAATGACTGCTGTAAGACATGCTGATTCTTCATATGCCAGCTAAAGTAGGACCTCCTTGACACTGATTTCATTGGAACATCTCAATTTTATATTTCCCTCTGTGGCAGAATGTAAAGCAACAAAGTATTTGGAAGTCTTTACCCACTGATGTGTCCAAGTGTTCACCCCACCTGAAGTTGGCAGAAGACATGTAATTTGCCATGGAATTGTTGATTCAAGGCATTTTTTTATGCTCTCTAAGCTTGGTTGCTTTCTTGGAGACATTTCATTGGCCAAACTGGGCAATATCATCAGGGCTTGTTCTCCATTTATATCCTTGCCCTGTCAGTGGTTGTTGGTTCTTACTCTGCTACTGTATCTTTGCTTCAAGATCCTTCTTTTAAAGTGATTTCCCTCTAAGGCATTTGGTGACAACACCCAACAGGACCACCTTACCTAGAGGCTTAGAAAATGTCAGAAAATGTTACTTTATCAATAATACAACTTCAGATTGTCTGTAAGCTGGGGGTGAGATAAAGGAAGCATCATGGGGACATGACAGAAAAAATAAATTGCCAAAGCATCTTTATGCTATATGGTAGTTACATGCAAGTGAGGGGAAAAACAGCAGATAGTATCTTCAGTAGAACTGGGGAACAACACTAGTTGTCCAATATAACGAATACAAAATAAATTGAAAATAATCATGAAATTGTAACTAAGATGTTACAAAACAACTCATTCATACACCAACAGGCATATACTAGGTCTTTAAACTCTCCAGATAGAGCCAAGCCATTGCTGTGTTGATATCACTCCTAGCATATCATTAGAGATCAATAAGACGTGGCAATCACTCTATCCAACCCTTTATCCAAAGGACTCATGAGTCATGCACTGCTGCAAAATTACAGAATCATACATTTGAAAGAAACCATTTAGGCCACTAAGTCCACCAATACCCCTGCTCGATACAGGAATTCAAATGAAAGTCCACTGCTGGTGGCGCAGTGGACTAAGTGCTGTTAAAGTAGCACTTAAGTTGCCAGCTGCCTGCAATTACTGCAAGTTCAAATCTCACCAGGCTCAAGGTTGACTCAGCCTTCCATCCTTTCGAGGTAAGTAAAATGAGGACCTGGATTGTGAGGCAATAAGCTGACTTTGTATAAAAAAGAACACCGCTTGTGGGGGGGAGGGCAAAAGCCCTACTAAGCAGATATATACAAAAGTATGAAGGCTATTGCTTAATGCATTGTAAGTCACCCTGAGTCTCCGGAGAAGGGTGGCATATAAATCAAACTAATAAATAATAAATAAATAAATAATAAACCACTCCTAACAAATGTAATGGAAATGAATATAAGGACAATCAAATTAAACTTGCTAGTTTCTTCTTTTAAGAATCAGTTGCAAAGGTTGAAAGACACAGACGTATTTTCTTCAAATTCTGCTACTAATGGGTTTGGGCAATTCAGCAATTACTACTGATAGTGTTTTAAGGTTGTCATGGAAATCAAAAAGCTTCTCATATGATTTCCTTTCCTTCAAAGAGAAGAAACTTTCTGTTGTCATTCTCTGGCTTGTTTTAGTATTGCACTAACAAGAACTGTATGGTACTTTTATCTGTCTGCTGTCAGCTGTAAATACAACACACATAGGCATGCACAGGCATATGCTTACATGAGCTGTCTCTCTGAAGAAGAGAGAAAAAAAGAATAAAACATTTTGCTCAGGGAGAAGAGGAGAAATGAAACTGTATATTACAAAGAAATTGCACCTTCTTAGAAGTCTCATTCCATCAAGTTAAGATGATAGCTCTGTTCTATCATCCACATGCTTATTTGGCAAATCCAGAAAAGTACAAAATGTACAAGGGCAAAAGTTTTTGCCTTTGGACTACCTGACCTTCTCAAGCCATACCATGGATTGCTTTTTGAAAGTTCCCCTGAGGTTGCAGTGCTGATTGAGTGGATCAAGAACATCTCTTTGAGAAGCATATTCGTGGCCTCTCTAAAGTATAATTATTCAAGTCTAATATCTGCAATGTTGTTGGCATCGTTATATTTTACCAGAAACAAATATTTTTTCTTCCCAGTATTTATATTAAAAGCTGGATATTTGCAGAATACCTGGAAGATTATCTTTCTGTGTAGCCACTCTGTGCTCCTTTGCCCAATACTGTATTATGTCCTATTCCATCCATTCTTGAGATAATGGAAAATTAGACCAATTGTTGTCCCGTTGCCAATTCCTATCTTGCCTCTATTGCTTGAATCCACAGCCACTGCAGGTTACTCAACTTCCCTCCAGGCTAATGGATGACAAAGCCTAACAGATCTTGAGACTGTCCTTGGGTGATGTCAGAATAAAAGAGGAGGAGAATACTCCTTTTATCACTGGCACAGTTAAGGATGACTCAAGCCTGTCTCACCCTTGGACTGAGGACAAGATGAAGACAACATTGTGGGGACAGAATAAAGAAAGAGAGATTGCCAGGGACTATTTGTGTCATGGTTATCCGCAAGTGGAGACATAGCCTGGGGCAGCCAAAAGATTCAGTACGCTTAATAAAAAGAAGCTCACAGTATCTTATGCTGATTGATTTCCATGAACGTGTATATAAATGCTTCTTCTAAATGTTATAATCCCACATACAGCACAGCAGGTTTATACTTACGTATTTTATAATTCATAATCCCCTCTTTCTTCTATGCATAATCAAGTGCAATAAAGCTTAATATAGGCAATGCATTCAATAAAGCAAATCAGTAGAACTATCATCTTATTTTTTGCCCACCATTTTTCCCCCAAGGGAGGGTGGGGGAAACTAACAATAAAATGCCACTGAAAGCCCATGAGTGACTCCTCAAGACAGTTAAAATGAAGGCATCTTGTTTGGGAGAAAAAAATTAATCACAGCTGTCATAGAGATAATGGAACCACTCCATTTTACTATTTATTTTGGATTTCATTCTAAATGTATCCTGCATACAATTGTTCTATGTTCTATTGAAGTTCTGAAGAAGTTCTGAAGAAATATTCTGGAGATCATTTGATCAACCAATTACAAAAAGTTGATACTCTTTCCAATTATCTTTTAGAACTAGAGACACCAAGAAAAAGCAACTCTAAAAGGATGCTATTTAGTGCAAAATATCTCTTATCATGTACTGAATATATACATTTCAGCAAAACTGGGAAGGTAAAATTAATAAATTCCTGGCCCAGAGAAGCTCCAGTTCAAATATTGGCTGGAAAAATATCTGCTGTCTTCACTGCCAATCCTTCTCTTCCCTCTAGATGGTAAATGGTGGTGTCCAAATTTCAGTTTACAAAGCTATTGATTAAATCTTGTGGTAGTGTTGCTCCTTTTTTTCTGAATGCCACCGGCAAGCGAGGAAGCCATTTACCTATGACAGTACTGCAAAATCTGTACTTAGCACAAGCTCACTGCTCAGCTGATTCCACAGAGATGATTATCCAGTAAACCCATTTTACCATGCAGCTCCTCAAACGACCCTACAAGAAGCAGAATATCTATACCCAAGTTACATTTCTATATCAAATTACAGGCCAAAGTTTAGTACAGAAACTGCATTGGTCATGCTTGTAGATGACTAGAGAAAGGAAGATCAGAGGAGTTGGCTGATCAGAGCTTTTGGGAGTGGGCAGCATATAAAGTACACAATAAATAATAAGCTTTTACCTGAGCCTGCTATTTTCATCCAGAGGAAAAGGAAGAATGGTACCAAAGGAAATTGACAGGGCCAAGGCTACTGGGCACACCCACTCCACCCTGAAGTAGCCAATGGGCACCAGGCTCTTTTTATCCTGTCTGGGACACTTCATTTTTTAGTAGTGATAAAATAGTGGGCAAAGGCATCATATTTGAAACAATTGATTTAGATTTTTGATGCTATTGTTAGTGAGGGGGAGTTACTCAGAACCAAAAAACAATCAAAGCAACTTCATGGCAGAATAAAGAGGTCAACAAGACATATTCATATACTGTGTTTAGGTGTTGGTGGAGAAAGATGATCTATCTCACTGCTAGTAGGAAGTAGATTATGAAGCATACTACTGTAGAATTAGATATAAATTTTGATTTACAGTATGTCTAATATAACATATAATAGTAAAAGCTGGTAAATGTTGATTAACTTGGATCTGAATCATGGGAATAAGTATACTAGTTTGCCAGATTAATTCTGCATGTATCAGTCTGCATTTGTAAATTCCTTTCATAGACCTGATTTATAGGAGATCTAGTTCAATCTCAGCATATAGCAGTGTTCCATTTTCCAGTTGGAAAGTATGAAGTGGGGACATGTGCATTCAGATTTGACAATATGTCTTCTATCTCAGACAGAAGAGATAATGTCTATTGCACTGAGATAAATAATCTCAGTGCAATAATTTCAGTGAATGAAACTGAAGGTATAAGATCATTTAATGTGAATTTTGGTTTTTTGTTTTCTCTTGTTCCTTATTTTGCCAGTTAATGGGAAAAAAGACACTTGTGAAGAGATGTTCACTATAGATTTGGCTAATATGCATTACAGGCTCAATATTATAGGTTTGGCTAACTCTGTAGTATTCCTTGTCTGTAAGCTCCATTTCCTTCAATTAAAAATAAATTTTGTTGAAGGTGTTGTTTAACAGAATTAAAAATGGTACAGATTTTGAATGAAAGAAGAAAAGTAATAATAAAGTAAAAAAAATATTAGAAATAGAAAAGAGAAAGGATTATAAAGAAGTATTTTCCTATCTTCTTGACAGTATTTATAGATATATTTATATTTTATTCTCTCTAAGGTTACATCATAATTTCCTTCTTTCCATAAGATGTCCTTTCTAATCTTCAAATCCATAAATCACATGTTAACTTTCCCTTTTTCAGAAAAAAAGGCCATAAGGGTGTTTCCAGTTATTAATAAATGTAGTTATTGATTTTTCTCTGATCAAACAAATTAATGTTGCCATCTCTATTTGTTCTGTTATCTCTATTGGCTTCAATTCTTTTCGCCTTCTGGAAAGTTGTAACTGAGTCCCAGATATTTTGGTTTTTGAAGCAGCCACGTGAAGTCACCAGAGGGATCCCTGTGCCTGAATAGCACCAATGGCTAAGCTCACTTTCCATCATCTGCCACTGAGTGCCACTGAGTGTTAGACTTTGAGCTTATCTCTACTGGCCGGCTGGTGCATTGCCGGTGCAGGCTCCAACTACGGGGGAAACACTACTACACCAATACAATTGTACATATTTTCCTCTCCTACTTTCAAAATAATATTTTTCTACTTCTGTCAACTTCTGCTGCCTGCTGGGCTTATCTTTATTCTAAGCCCCTGAATTTTGATTGGAATCCAATAAATTCTGAAATGCAAGAATGCTTCTGGATCACATTTTTCCCTATTTTTCCTGAATAATAACAGCTGTATCCTTTCTTTAATAGCATAATGCTAATAATACTTGCCTTACATAGACAATATTCTTGTGCTTTAACTGCTGTTAGCCACCCAGAGTGATTGTACTGTAAGATAGGTGGCCATATAAATTGAAATAATAAATAAAATAATTATTCCAAACCTAGCAGGAAGGTATCTTTTAATAACTATTTTTTTTATTTTCCTGACCTACCTTCTTTTATCCTAAGCTGTTGTTGTTTTAATAATTCAGGGGTGTGCTGTTTCATCATTTTTTCAGTTACCTTATTTAAGCTGACATGAGTACAGGCAAGGAGTAGTTTAGGGGTCTATGTGGATATAGCTTCAGTACCACTTCCCTGCCTGTTGACTGCAGAAATCAATATGATCAGTGGAAAAGTCAGTTGTTTGCATCCAATAAATTCAGAAGCACAGGAATTCAATCTCATTAAGTTCCACATGCCATGTTCTTATTAACTGATGCCTCTGTCTTCTTATTAACTATCATCCCAGGAAAATTGGCAGCTATAATGTCACTATGCTGAAAAACATTTGTAGTAGTAAATAACATTTTTTAAGAGAATGAAATATGCTCACACCAAAAACAAAATCTATTCTTGTGCCAGTACAAACTTTCATTCTGAATTAAATTTACAGATTTAGTGAAAGAAGAATCTTAGCTATTCCATGAATGCTATAGCATGGTCACGTAAACCTGAAATATATATATATATTTAAAAGGCTGATTGGTCTCCTACCACTAGATCCCTCTCCTACCTGCTAGATCAACAAAGATCCATCTTGTAGTTAATTTAACAATTGCAATGGTGAACAGCTGCATCATATTTCAGAATCCTGGAAAGGGAAAGCGGGATTTATTCCCAGCGAATGATTAATTTTCTTACTTTAATTTAAATCTTTTGTTGGCAACCCCACAATCACCATCACTAATGTTTTATGCTCTGGGGCTGCATCTTGGAAATATGTTCCAGGATTGTTAAGCTATTAAGAACAAATCAAGCACAGAAAGCATGACAGAACAAAGGCCTTTCCTCATTTGCACCTAACCATGCCACAAAGATGCTCTGATAACATTTTTCCTGTTTTGTCTCCACAACATTGTCTTCATCTTATCCAAGCCTATGAGTGAATCAGCTTTAAATTCGCCTTATCTGTACATTAGGGATAGATTGTGATGGAGAAAATCTATTTATGTGATCAATAGAAGTCAAAAATGACTTGGGGACATTTTGGACTTAAGGCTGATTCATTCATAGGCTTGGATGAGATGGAGACAACGTCTTGGAGAGACATCAGCCAAAATAACATCATGCATGTTATAATGTCATAGCACAAATGACATTAATCATTAGCAAAAATTACATAATTTGTGTCATTTGTGCAAATGATATTAACTATGGCATGATGTCCCTTGCTCTCCCTTTTTAACTCATATACCTCCTAGGAAAACCTATTTCTGTTTGATTTATTATGTGCAATCAAGTCATTTTGTTACTCCTAGTGAGCACATAAATAGATTTTCTCCATTACAATCTATCCCTAGTCTGTTATTTCAGGTCTGCTAATGGTGCACTCATCATACTATAACCCAGCCTGTCCATCTTGGTTCTGATTATCCTCTTCTCTTTCCTTTTACCTTTTCCAGCACTATCATAAAATCATAGAGATGGAAGGGACCTTCATATTTTCTAGTCCAACTCACTGCCCATGGCAGGAATCCTTACACCATCTTGGACAAATGGTTGTCAAATACCTTCTTTGAAAACCTCCAGCAATGGAGCACCCACAACTCTGGGAGGCAAGTTGTTCCATTGATTAGTTGTTCTCAGGATGAAGAAATTCCTCCTTAGATCCAGGTTAAATCTCCCTCTGATGAGCTTCCAGTCATTGCTTCTTGTCCTTCCCTTCAGTGCTCTGGAGAATAAATTGATCCAGTCTTCTGTGTGACAGCATTCCCATTAATATTGGAAGAAGAAGCCTTCTCTTCATTAGGCTAAACATATCTAGTTCCCTTAGCCATTCATGGTACACTTTAGCCTTCAGAGCCCTAGTCATCTTTGTTGCTCTTCTATACATTCTTTCTAGGGTTTCAGCATCTTTTTTGTATCACAGTGACCAGAACTAGATACAGAATTCCAAGGGTGCCCTCACTTGTGTAATTGTAGCACTTCCCATGATCTTGATGTTATCCCTCTGTTGATGCAGCCTAAGACTGCATTGGCTTTTTTGGCAGCTGCAGCAACACTGATTTGTAATTAAGTAGTGGTCCACCAGGGCACCTAGATCCTTCTCAGAGACACTACAGTTGAGCCAGGTACCACCTATTCTCTACTTTACTTTACTTTACTTTTATTAAATTTATATACCGCCCAACTCCCGAAGGACTCAGGGCGGTGAACAGCCAAAGGATAAAATACACGTAATACAAACATTAAAAACCATTTAAAATACATTAAATACTTTGGCCCAAACAGATTTAAAACATCCCAATTTATAAACAAATTAAAAAATAATTTAAAAAGGAAAAGGTAGGCCAGACCGGCTTGCTGAAATAAGAATGTTTTGAGGGCACGGGGGAAAGTGCACAGATCCAGGATCTTCTGTATCTCCGGGGGGAGCTCGTTCCAGATGGCAGGTGCCCCCACAGAGAAGGCTCTCCCCCTGGGGGCTGCCAGTCAACATTGTTTGGCCAATGGCACCCTGAGAAGCCCCTCTCTATGGGAGCGTACTGGTCAGTGAGCGGCTACTGGTGGCAGAAGGCGGTCTTGTATGTACCCCGGTCCTATGCCATGGAGCGCTCTAAAGATGGTAACCAAAACCTTGAAGCACACCCGGAAGACCACTGGGAGCCAGTGCAGCTCACACAGGAGGGGGGTCACATGGGAGCACCACGTTGCTCCCATAACCACCCACGCAGCTGCATTCTGGACCAGTTGGAGCCTCTGGGTGCTCCTCAAGGGGAGCCCCATTTAGAGAGCAATGCAGTAATCCAGGCGGGAAGTGACGAGAGCATGAGTGACTGTACTTAACGAGTCCTGATCCAGAAAGGGATGCAACCGGTGAATCAGGCGGACCTGATAAAAAGTCCTCCCGGCCATGGCCATCAAGTGCTCTTCTAAAGACAGCCATGAGTCCAGGAGGACACCCAAGTTGTGAGCCGTCTCCGTGGGGACCAACGACTCACCCCCAATAGTCAGTGATGGCACCAACTGACTATATCGGGACGTCGGAAACCACAGCCACTCGGTGTTGGATGGGTTGAGCCTGAGTCTGTTTCTCCCCATCGAGATCCATACAGTCTCCAGGCCAGGACATCACTTCAAGGGCATCATTGGGGTTATCCGGGGTGGAGATGTACAGCTGAGTGTCATCAGCGTACTGATGGTACTTCACCCCGAAACCATGGATGCCAACCCAGTGGCTTCACCCCGAAACCACTGAAGCCAACCCAGTGGCTTCCCATAAATGTTGAACAGAAGGGAAGAGAGGACTGACCCTTGTGGCACCCCACATACAAGGGGCCTCGGGGTTGACCTCTGCCCCCTGTCAACACAGACTGCGACCGGTCAGAGAGAAAGGAGAGAACCACCACAACACAGTGCCCCCTACCCCTAACTCTTCCAATCGGTGCAGCATGATACCATGGTCGATGGTATCTAATACCATCGGTCTAATAGGACCAGGACAGAGGAGCAACCCCTGTCCTGAGCCCTCCAGAGATCATCAACCAATGAGACCAATGCTGTTTCCATGCTGTACCCAGGCCTGGAGCCCAACTGAAATGGATCTAGATAATCTGATTTATCCAGGTACTGAGGAAGCTGTCGCGCAACCACACTCTCAACAGCCTTCACAACAAAGTGAAGGTTGGAGATTAGATGATAATTTGCCAACACTGCAGGGTCCAGGGAAGGCTTCTTGAGGAGAGGCCTCACCACCGCCTCTTTCAAAGTGGTGGGGAAGATACCCTCACTCAAGGAAGCATTTATAATCCCCTGGAGCCAGCCTCATGTAACTTCCTGAGAGGCCAGGACCAACCAGGAGGGACACGGATCCAATAAACATGTGGCTGTGCTCAGTCTGCCCAGTATCCACATCTTCAGGAGTCACAGAATCAAATTCTTCCCAAATAATATTCTCAAGATGTGCCTCCATTCCCCCCGCCCCGAATCTGCCCAGTCAGAGTCCAAGTGTTCCCGAATCTGAGCGATTTTGTCATACAGATACTGTACAAAGTCCTCGCCTCTACCCTAAAAGGCTAGATGTATATCTGTGCATTTAGTTATCTTATCTTTAGGAGCCATGGTGGCACAGTGATTAGAATGCAGTATTGCAGACTAACTGCCCAAAGGAGTTTGATTCTGACCAGTTCAAGGTTGACTCAGCGTTCCATCCTTCTGAATTCTGTAAAATGAGGACCTAGATTGTTGGGGGAATTATGCTGACAATATAAACTGCCCAAAGAGCACTATAAGCAGGCATCCTTAACCCCCAGTCCATGGACCAGTGCCGGGCCACAGCCAATTGAGAGCTTGCACAAGCACGCACAGGCATGAGAACCATCCCCTTCCCCCCCCCCCCACACCACTGCTGGTCCGCAGAGCTGGAAAGGATGGGGAATGCTGCTGTAAAGCACTGTAGGATAGTATATAAATTTAAGCGCTATTGCTATTTCTAAGTATAGAATCGTATTTTTTTCACCATGAACTGCATTTTTTTAAATAGGTCCCAATGCTCAAATCTGTCAAGATCCTTCAGAACCTTGAATCCATCTTCCAAAGTGTTAAAATCCCCCCAGCTTGGTGTAATCTGCAAATTTGATTACTGTTCCTTCAATCCCCTCATCTAGGTCATTTAAAAAGATGTTGAAGAGCACTAGGCCCATGACAGAATCTTGAGGTACCCCATTGCACACTTCTCTCCATGTAGCTGTAGATACACTGAGGACTGCAGGCTGAGTGTGGTTTGTCAGCCAACTGCAAATCTATCTGGTGATGGTCCAGTCTGCATTGTTCTATCTTACCAAGAAGTAGGCTGTGGTCTACTTTATCAAATAGAAATGTAGTCTCTAAGTATACAGTATCAGAGCATTTTCTAATTTAGTCACTTTATCAAAGAAAGCAATAAGGTTTGTTTCACATGACCTGCTTTTAACAATTAGAGCTTTTCCTAATAATGTATCCAAAGTTGGATAATTTGAACCTGATTATCTGTGTCCTGAGTGAGAACTCTGGGTTCTTATGTTCAATGATTCATTGAGTTATTGAGTCAATGGTTCTTTTTCTTGGTTGTCCATAGTATTCTCAGGCATCTTCTCCAATACCAAAGTTCAAAGATGTCTTCCTCTCCTGCTTCTTCAATGCCAACTTTTTCTTCCATAGAGAGTTATAGGGAATACTATGACTTGCACTATTCTGATCTATGTACACACATCACAGTATCTACAAATCGTTTCCAAAGCTGCTCTACCAAGTGATGGTCTGCCACATATTTCTTGCCTTGTTTCTTTGTTGATAATGGTTGATCCTAAAAAATAGAAGCCAATCCATCACTTTAATATCTTCATTGCCAATTCTAAACCTGCTTGTTCTATTACTTTGGAAGAAGGTCAGTTGACTGCAGTAATTCAAGAAAGGCAGGACAACAAATTTCATTCCAATATATATTTTGCCAATTTAAGGATATCTGGATAATAGTTTCACTCGCAGTGGGCAAAGCCACAGTGCAACCAAGCATTTCAGTCATTCCATGGCTAAATTCACACACTGAGTTAATACATAATGCAGTTTATTAGCCAACATTATGAGTAAACCCAACTGCTGTGGCTTATTCACCAAACCATGATTGAAGTAGATCATAGCACAGCACAATCTGTGAACCCTACAATAATGATTACAAATTGTACTACCCTGTAAATGTCATAGAGAAAAGGATGCCTAAAAATAGAACTGCATGATCCTGGGTTAACAACACACTCTTCTCAAAAAAATCTCTAAGTGCTACAGTATAAATTGTTGACCTGAAATCTGTGCCCTTCATAACACTGCAAATAGTGTTTGGTCATCTGAAAATGACCAATATATAATATTGTGGCTTATTATTTGGCTTTTGTTTATTCAATATCAAGAACTGAAGGTAAGATCAGAGAACGTTTTTAGTGAATGGCACACAAATACACACTTGTCTCTGGATGAATACTTTTCTCGGTGAAACAAATAGCCAGATTCTTTAAAGGCAAATAAAATTAAGGAGCATAAGATAGAGACAAAATTTGCAGCTTTCATAATGGACTTGTCTTCTTTCCAGGAATATATTGAGATTCTTAGCATGATCTGTCCAAATAAACACTATTGCATTTACATATATTGATCATTTATTATCCCTTTACTGTTGTTCTGGCAGAGCAGGACTAACATGATTTTCTGCTGAAGGTGAAAAATAAGATAGCATCCTTCCTCGTTCCATGTACAAAAGTCAGCTGGACTGGTGATGGAATTTTACTGGCTGCATTTGCACATAATATTCTCTCATTATAGTTTGTGAAACACAATAAGAAGTGGCAGCAGCTAAAGCCATTGTGGCAGTTTAGCAAAACAAATCATAGGTACTGAGGCAAATTCCTGAATTGTGCTCCTCCATTTATTATACCATGCTAAGCCTTGTTTGCCTAACCATGGTTTATTCAAGAGATCATAATTGACTGGATCACACAACACAAGCCATAAAACATGGTTTACAAACCATAAGGGCTAAATTCATATAAATCAATTAAACATTATGGTGGCTTGTCAGGGTGTGTGAACCCTGCTAATAAGAAGTAATGGTTTAAATAAGCCAAAATTTGTTAACTAACAAAAACATGATTTTAGTGTTTCATTGCCTGAAATAAAGCAAAATTTCTTATTTGTAAAGCTTCCACACTTCACATTAAGCAAAAGAAAAAAAACCAAACTGATTAATGTTATGTGCAAATTTGTTCTCTGAGAACAATACATAATTTTAGGTGGCATAGAGTAGGCACTTTAGGAGCAGCCTTATCCCAATAGAACAGCCAGGTTCTAGTACTATTTACTATGTGCAAGGAATAAGCCTCCTCTGAGGAAACATGTTTAAGGCTGTATGGCATATGTAAAATATTTTCCGCAAAATGCCAAAATGATTCAATTTGCTTGTGCAACATCTTTCCTCACAACAGTCTTTCCTATTTCACATCCTTCAGATACAACAGACTTTTGACTAAAACAATAGGAATCATAGTGATAGATAGATAGATAGATAGATAGATAGATAGATAGATAGATAGATAGAAATATACAAGTTCTCCTCCCTTCATCAGCTTGAGTCAGGGGAGAGATTAAGTGTTTTTCTATTGTGACACCTGGTCTGCCCCAGCATGTGGGAGGGAACATACATCCCTTTTGCCTTTAAGCTCCAAGTGTAGAAAAACACTTAAACTCTTCCCTGGCTCAAGATGATGAAGGGAAGAGAACTTGTGGCTCAGAGGTTAATACAACTGCCTAACATGCAGGCAGTCCAAATTTGAATCCAAGTAAGGGTATGGCTAGCTGATGAAAGCTAAGAAGCTTGAAATAGATATATACTAGTCTCCCTTTATTTCTTTATCAGCAAAATATAAATTTGGTGTGTGTGTGTGTGTGTGGAAGGTACCACACAGGCCTTCCCCTACCTTTAAAAATCAATAGAATGAGTTTGTACTTTATGTTCTTGGATTGTACTCAGAATGTGTCAAACTAGTTGTTTATCATTTTGCACATTTTATACAGCTCTTTCATAAATGTGAAATGTAGACAGAAGCTGAGAGAAAGAATGAGTGTGGCTTAGTGATTAGATATGTGGCAAATAAACTATTGTTAGCCACATGTGTCTGGACTCTCAGTTTCTTGCTAGTGACTATACCTTGTAGAGCTGGAGAGAGTCCAAAACATCCTATTGTCCTGCCCTTGGCTGAGCAGTAAACAAGGAGAAGACAATTTGCATTTTCAATAGTTTTACTCCTTTGACTGTAAATCAGTTAGTTAACAGTAGACCTGAGGGACTATAAATTAGGAAGAGAAAGACTTTTTTTTTTTTTTTTGCCTGCAATTCATAACTGGAGCTAAGACATCAAAGTCTCTTGCAGTCCAATAGTCTAGAGACCAAATGTCTACAGTATCCAGTCCAAAGATTTTAAAAGCCATTTGCAGGGCAGGAAGTCATAAGAAACCAGGGGGGGGGGGGGGGGGGGAAGGCTAGAAGAACAAAGATTCAGAAGTGGAGAGTTGTTTTGAACAAGGGAATGGACTCTATAGAGTTTTGCTTGTTGTAAGTAAAAGAATTAACACCATTTCCTCTCAAAGAGTCATACCAATCTCTATTGTTTAGCCCTCCTTAGATGGTAGTATAATTTAGGACTTGGCGCTATACCAAAGTCAGGCTCCGACTCCTTGCTAAATGAAGAAGCAGCCACCTATGCTAAACCTGGCTCAGCTCTTATACATAGCTGACAGCCTGTTGACTCCTGAATGTAAGCTAAGGATCTCTGAAGCTTTCCTCTAGAACAAGAATGTCAACTCATGGCATCACAGCGGCATCACATGATGTATCAGGACATTTTCCCCTTTGCTAAACGGGGCATGGGCGTGGCCAGCGCATGATACATCTGGCCCATGGGCCAGGAGTTTGAGAGCCCTGCTCTAGAACCTCAGAATCAGAGGCCATCCACAACACAATGGGCAATAATTTTCATCCACTTTGCTGAAATTCCTTGGTAAAATTATGATGAATGATATTCAAGGTCAAATTATGACTAAAATTATAAAGAGATTATGGTTCACCTGTTCATTCTAAGGCTATCCTACAGGACAGGACAGATTATAAAATAATAGGATCCAGAAACGTTTCCAAATGTAAGCGCCATGAAGGAAGAAAAGATTTATTTATTTAAAATATTTGCATAGCTGCTCATCTTAAAGCCAAACTTTGGGTGGTTTACATCAAAACAACATATACCATTAAAAGCCAAAACTAGAGAAACAAAACAAAGTGGTGCCACACTTATTCCTGAGGCAACCCTTCACATTCTCATCCTGCTCTGATGTCATCCAATCCCAGTGCCTGGAGGAAGAATCAGGTCTCGAGTGCTCTCTGAAAAGTTAAAAAGATGGAAGCCTATCAGAGCTTCCACATAGGTCAGAAATTGCAATGGAAAAGGCACATATCTGAGGACTCACAAGGTGACAATGTTTAAGGGAAGGAACCTAGAATGTGCCTACTTTATCTGCTTTAGTGGGATGGGCAGATACCCTCAGGAAGAGGCAATTCCTCAGGATCATAGGCTTCCACAGCAAACCAAAATTACATCAAAATTACATATGTGCAGTGATATCCTGATGCAAACTCACTCATATGTATTTGCATACAAATATATATATGTATGTATGAATGTAAGCATGTAAATAATATATTTTACATCATGTGAGGGCAATCTGGCTGTGACATCTGTCACCCCATTGATCGCCAGGGTTGATTCGGCTGATCTGGTTGGCTAGGCAGGTGTTCCCTTCCTCCCTCACCGCTCCATGTGCGTCCCTCCCAAAGCTGCACGCTCGGTTGAAGAGGACGACCATCCCAGATAGAAAAAGTGTACCGATCTTCAGTCAAGGGTATACGATAGCTGAGCTCCCCTGCTAGAACCTCCAATCAAGCTCAGGTTCCAATATATTTTACATCATGATGCAACTTTGTCACTTGCCCCTACTTTTGCAATCTCCACCCCCGTGGACACTTTTGAGGATATGAATGAAATGCACAAATTATACATTACATGCACAAATTTATATCATACATAATCAAATCTTCCTTTTGTTTAATAATAGTAATAATTTGTCTCGCAATGAGATCCTGGGATTGCAGAAGAGCTGATATTCTGCTCACTAGTAGCATTATACTTTAGATCTATGGGTCTTTGGTATGCTGACCTGGAAAAACACTTGCACTTAATTTTCCATTATATATAAAACACTCAGGTTTCTCCGTGTCGTTGCTAGAGAATTAAACACACATGCACTCTTCACACCTTCTTGTACTATAGTGGCTTTCAAATACTTTCCATTGTTATAGGCTTATGCTCAGGTCAAACTAGCAAACATATGTCAGCAAGCATCTCTCACTTTCAGAATTTAATCAAAGCTTTGCAAAAGACTAGACTGGAAGCTACATAGCTTCCTTACTGAGTTTTCATACTGATTAACTGGAAAGACATGTATTAGGAATATTGACGAAGGACTACAAAAAAGAAATACAATATCTGATAATACATATTCTGACAGCAGCTAGAATTACATTCGCACAAATGTGGAAACTGGAAGATACACCGTCAAAGGAGAGAATAATACAAAAAATAATGGAATGTGCGGAGATGGACAGGCTCACCAAAGAAATACAGAAAGAAGAAGACACAGAATACTACCTAATTTGGCAAAGATGGTATGATTGGCTAGAGAAAAAGAAGATGAAATAAGGGAATACCACCCAAGGATACAAAAATGAAGAAACAAAATTAAATATCGTTATATAAATATCATTATATAATGAAAGGTGTATATATACATAGATATATAGATATATAAATTGCCAAAGTAACTCTATTTGTTTTCAAAGCTCAAGTTGTATGACTTGATTTTAGCGTATAGTTTGTCTATGTAGCGTATTATATGTATGTATGTTTGTATATGTATGTTTGTTTATCTTTAATAAAAAATTTTAAAAAAGAAAAAGAAATATTTAACTGCTTCTTCATAAAAATATCGTGGTGGGGGTGGGATTGCAACTCAAAGATCAAGTATCTGAAGAAAGGAAAAGCCAGCTAAATGGAAGAAAGGAAATTTGGGCCCAGAAATGTGAGCTTTGAAAGGCAAAGAAAGGGGATCTGGTTTGCAAAAAATAAAATTTGGGGCAGCACCAGAATACCACAAACAGCCCCCCTGGAGCCAGTTGAAACCCTGAAAGCCTTGGCAGTTGCCCCCCAATACCATTCCAGAATTTGGTTCTCAATTATAATTATTGAATACATGAATGAACAACAATGTTAAATAATGTTAAATTGACCTTTTTTACTAAATCCAACCAAATTTAGCCAAATAAAATAATTTAACTAATGTGTAGCTTTTAAGCTACTGTTCAAAATCAGCTGCAATCTCGTGCTGAAAAAAAGCTGTATACTTCTGGACTATTCCCTCAAAACAGAAGACTGTTTTCTCTGAAGAAGTGTACTCCCACAGATATAAATTGTTGGGAGCCAGGTTGTTTACTAATGCCTCACAGGGCTGGTATAACAAAAGGCAGTGTTAGAGACAAATGTAAAGGCGGTTTCTATTTTCTTTCTTTCTGTGCCTCTCTTTTTTCCCCTTTATATTGGCATCCCGTTCTCACACTCCATTCACCTCCTCTCACAAGAGCATTCTGCCAGATAAGAGAACTTTTGATTGTTTTGAAAATGAGCCTACAGACTGCATAAATTAGGACAAGGGCTATAGGTTTCCTACTGCACATCTATCACACTCAATAATGTAATTCTAGCCCAATATGTCGGGCAGCCACCATGTTGAGGAGGGCTCCACTACAGACTCTAGAATGAGGTCATCCAATAACTTCAGGCAGGGATTATTTTCACATGGCAAACTCACAAACAAAGGCATCTGATCAATATGGCCATTAGGACTGTACAGTGCTTGGAATTCTATCCCAAACACAGGCTATGGAACAGAGGTAGGTTTTAGCAGGTTCTGACCAGTTCTGGAGAACCAGTAGCAGAAATTTTGAGTAGTTTAGAGAACCGGTAGTAAAAATTCTGACTGGCCCCCATTTATTCTCTGCCTACCCATTTATTCTCTGCCTCCCAAGTCCTAGATGATTGGGAAGAAATGGGGATTTTGCAGTAACCTTCCCCTGGACTGGGGTGGGAATGGAGATTTTACAGTATCCTTCCCCTACCACTCCCACCAAGCAATGCCACACCCATCAAGCCACACCTACAGAACCAGTAGTAAAAAAATTTGAAACCCACCACTGCTATAGAGGGCCATAAATAGAGGATGTGTATGCAGTTCCTTTTCCTGGAAATGTGCAACTGCTTTGATATGCCCCTCCTCCTTCACCTTCATTCTGAAACATCTTTCTAGAATCAAGTCCAAAGTGCTTCATAGCCTCATTGATCATATCAGTGGCGCGTTGAAGGAGGTAAGGATGGTTAAATGAAAAGCAATGACAAATAAAGGTTGAGGGAATGTGCATTGCACACTGAATGAGTGATGTAGTATTCTCCTCTAGAAGTGTTACTAAACAGGCACAGACATTTAAAGCCTCAGGAGATGGAGATTTAATTTCTAAGGAAAGCAAAGAAAGGAGTTAGTAAAATCTCTGTTTAGGTGCATGAAGTCTGATTTAGAAGTGTTTTTATTACTTGAAGGTGAAATAAAGAAATGAAGGAAGATGAGAAATAAAGAAAAAGAAAAAAACAAATAAAAGGGAAAGGGTAAAGAAAACACAAGCATAATATGTTACATATAGGAAATCATTCTGCCTAATTTTTAAATATATAATTATAACTCAATCACATGAAATAATATTGATCACTCTTTCCATTACGTTAAGAGGCAACAATTCAGATACAAAAATTCAATGTATACTGGTGATCCAAAAATATTAATCTCAAATTTCACTGTCTTTCAAAGCAACAGTAAATTTAATCTTGCTTCCTGCCCCTCCCCTGCTCTTTTCATTCAATTTTAAAAGTTCTCCTAGGACAGTGATGGCTAACCTTTTTGCTGTTGTGTGCCAAAAACGGGGGGAAGTCATGTACGTGCGTGCCCACACCCATAATTCAATGCACCCCAGGCCGTTTCCAGCCTCCAGAGAGCCTCGGGGGGGGAGGCCGTTATTGTCTTCCCCAGGCTCCTAGAAAGCCACTGGAGCCTGAGGAGGGTGAAAAATGGTCCTTCCTCATCCTCCCGCGGAGGCCCTCCGGCAGCTGGAAACAGCCTGTTTCCCAACTTCTGGTGGGCCTGGAAGACCCAAAAATCATTTGGCTGGCGTGCGCATGCATGCTGCAGCTGAGCTAGGACAATACTTGCATGCCCATCGATATGGCTCCATGTGCCACAGGTGGCGCGTGTGCCATAGGTTCACCATCACGTCCCTAGGATAGAAATTGGAAATCATAGTCACTTGTTCTATCAGATATAAGATAGAACCTTGTTTGCCAATGTTAAATGTTCCTTTTTTATATATTGGTGCAATTAAGAATTAATTTAGCAAATGAGGGAAGAATCTCTACCCCATTCACATAATAGCAAGAAGGTGGAAGTATTAGGTATTTATATTTACAGGGGATTAAAAGATGAGAATGATTTTAAAGTCAGCGACTTTTCTTGCTCTCCTAAGCATGGTCAAAAATACATGTTTGTTGATATCAAAAAAATGCTTAGAAAGGTAAAAAGGGGCATACTTCTCTATGCGCAGTTAGATGAAATTATTTTATTAATCTAGCTAAGATGATTTCTACTATATGTAGAAAGAAACTAAACTGTGATGGAGCTAAATAAACACGTAGTCCACCTCTTCAGATTGTATAAACAGTAGAGGATCTCCAACAGCTTGATGAAGTAGTATCCTGATTACATTCAACTTGGCCAGAATTATGCTGTTCAAGTTCATGAGACTATAAGTAATTTTATTTGCACTATTTGATATAAATTAGTGTATAATCATATAACCCAAATCTAAATATGTATGTATATCAAATAAAATAATTGTAATGGTGGACAGTGCAGATAATATTTCTTAGCAACTCTAACAAATGTGTTCTTATTTGTATTTGGTAATGCTTATTGCAGGATATCATTATTTGAAGAAGACTACCGCTTTACAGAATAGCAGGGACCTGAAGTACTTCAATAATTGTATTGGCTGGGATCAGAACATTAGTTCCTTGAGAATAGAACATCACAAAGCACTTCTACAGAGACAAGATGTAGCCACAAAATTAAACTGATCTGATATTGATTTTTCATTTCTTTTTCATTTCACTTTTTAAAGACTACTTTTCATTCTGCATACTGGGATTATAACCAACATGCTCATTTTTTAAAAAGATTAATTAAGGGATTAAAGTGGGAATGAGAGTCACAGGTGAATAAATCTTTGAAACTTGAAGATATGAGAGGGGAAATGTAACAGATGCTTGATTCCCTTTTAGAAACAGAAGTCAAGATGCATCACTGATCACATGTGCAATTCCTTAGATTACATAGTATTTAATCAAAATTATACATGCAATGATCCGTTTCTTGCTATTATCTATTACAGAGCAGATTTAGTTCTTGCAGAGCATCAGATAGAATAGTGCCTAAGTAAATTTTCTCTCACATGGAAGTAAGATGATTAGTGATTTACTCCAAAGAAGGAGTTGCGATAGGACAATATCTTTCTCACCCTTTCTTTTATTGCTTGGACTACTTAGCCTTGAGCATCCTTCAAGTATTTGTTAACAATGTTAAGTATGTCATCTAATCCCATAAGATTTCTTTGTATATTTTTAGATAGCTAGACTGCTATTTATCTTTAAAATCATTACATGCCCATTACAATTAGGTTCTGGTTCTAAATTCAGCATTGAGCCATTCTTTTTCTCATCCTGTCTTTTGTTTATATAAAAGAAGCTTATTTAGGAATGGATACATTAAGTAGAAGTTCTTTAAGTGAATTTGGGGTCATGAACATTCCATTCACATTCTTCACAAAAGCAGTAGAGTATCTATAAGAGCATAATTTGCCTTTGGTGTCCAGATAAGAATTGAAGTCTAAGACAAAGCTAGTTACCCTTATCACCTGTAGAGTTTATTGAAGAAAATCTTGAAATAGCAAAAATAAAATGGGATTTGGTATATACTTGTTCAAGTTCCCATTGTTTATTACTCTGGATCTTAAAAGCTTTAAACATTTAAGAAAGCAAATCCATTCACTCTACCTGGGAATTTGGGGTTATGTAATCCAACATAATGGCACATTCCCAGGACAAGGCAAGATTGATGTAATTGAATAAGAATGTTTCCAGTTGTTGCCGGTGAATACTTCTGCTCAGTGGTGAAACCCAATTTTTTTTACTACCGGTTCTGTGGGAGTGGCTTGGTAGGTGTGGTGTGGCTTGGTGGGCATGGCAGGGGAAGGATACTGCAAAATCTCCATTCCCACTCCACTCCAGGGAAAGGATACTTCAAAATCTCCATTCCCACCCCACTCTGGGGCCAACCAGAGGTGGTATTTGCCAGTTCTCTGAACTACTCAAAATTTCTGCTCCCGGTTCTCTCAACTGCTCTAAATTTCTGCTACTGGTTCTCCAGAACCTGGCAGAACCTGCTGGATTTCACCCCTGCTTCTGCTGGGTCAGAACAAGGATCATCCAATCTAACATTCTATAACACATTGATATGCCAATGGGAAGGAGGACAAAAAAGAACACAATAATTCTAGATTGGAGTGTTTAAGCATAACTTTGAATCTCTCTGTTCAATCATAAATCCACTGAATCACCCTGATTGAATCTTCTGCTACCTCTCAGAGAGTCTTTTTCCACCAATGAGTCAACGTTACCCACCCATCCTTGACTCAATACTAAACTATCCTGACTTGACACTTGCTGCCTTCATTAGTAAACTCTATCCTGCCTCTTTTGCCTCTCTTCCCAATCACTGGCAGACCTCCAGGATAACGGATGACTAAGCCTAGATTTTACATGCCTTTGGGCTGGAGTTTTCCAATAATAGGAGAACTATTACTTTAAATCCAGGAAAGCTAAAACATGACCTAAGATTGTTTCACTCATGGTCTGGGGACAGGGTATGTAATGTTATAATGGGAATAGTATAGCATATAGTTTTGTGGGCTATAGTCTTAATTTAGTTCCCATCCTAAAGAAACAGTGTCTGTGGGCAAACAGTCTTAATTTAGTTCCCATCCTAAAGAAATATTGGTGCCCTTTCTTCACAAGCTTATAAATGATTATATTGTATTTAATATATAAAATCTGCCAGCAAATTAATCACTAATATTTCTTCTAGCAATATTCCATATTACTTGCTCCATAAACAAGATAATTTGTTTTGAATAATTTATTTTCAGAATGCCTTTTAGTCAATAAACCTGAAATAGTTTTCAGCCATCGTGCCAAGGAATGGTAATAACCATGACTTTGTTTTCCTAATCACTTTCTTACTTCTCTTTTCCGCTCTTGTGCTTTCGGCTCGGGTATCTAGTTTGCCAAGTTAAAAACAATATAAAACAAACACAGGTGTTTTCCTTCTATTAAGGACAATTGCATTGTTTATACTCTCTCAAAATTAGTGCTCAACATTTCTTTTATTTCCAAATAATTATTAGAACATCTAGAATTACTTTGTATTTTGTGTACCCCTGGGCTGAGCTATTGTATTTTTCAGAAGGGTGCTCAAAGAGAACATCAGAATCTTCCTAAAATGGTACTGCAAGAGATTAAACAATCTGGCAGTTTAGATCAAACAACCAGGCCTTCTCTGGAGAGGTGCTAGTAAGCCATTGCATCCTAATTGAAGAAGCTGCTCAAGCTAGATAAAGGCTCCACACAGGGGAGAGATTTAAGCTCTAATCATGAAGGGAGGAAGGAGCTATTCTGTATCTCAAATAACCTGCCAGACACATACAGCCACTGCAATGTAATTAGTTGGCTTGGACATGTCAGACTCTATCTTCTTTTCCATTATACAATCATCAAATGTATGAATCAGAAAGCATCTGATATAACTTCTAACCCAACCTCTTGCTTGCTACAGGAATTCATTAAAATATCCTCAAAAAGTTGGGTTTTCTAAGGTAGCTGCCTCCTCTACATTCATTGTAATACAGGTGTTAAAGGGACAGATGCTATCTAAGAATGTAGTGATAAGAACAGCGAGTCTAGTTCATGGAAAGCCATTTTCCTACTCTAGCCAGACCTCATGTAGTATATTGTGTCCAGTATTGGGTACAATGTTCAAAAGGAGCAGTACAAATTGGAGTGGGTAGATTTATTCTGTATTGCCCTACAGGAATAATCAATTAAAATTACAAGGATATACAGTAGATTCACATAGAAATAAAAGCATTTTCTGATTGTACAGTATAGGCTGTTAGCCAGTGAACAGACTGCCAAAAGACGTGGTGAGTTTCCCTTTCTTGAAGCTCTGGATTGTCATCTGTTAGAGATGTTCTAATGCAGGGGTGTCAAACTCGCGTTGTCACATTGTCATATCACTACTTTTTTCCCCTTCGCTAAAACGAGGTGTGTGGCCAGCGCGTGATGCATCTGGCTCATGGACCGTGAGTTTGAACTCATTGTTCTAATGAGTTCAAACTCATTACGTAGGGGGTTGTATTAGTTCACTTTCAACCTCTAAGGTAACTTACTACTCTAAAGGTAAAGGTAAAGGTTCCCCTCGCACATATGTGCTAATTGTTCCCAACTCTAGGGGGTGGTGCTCATCTCAGTTTCAAAGCCAAAGAGCCAGGACTGTCTGAAGATGTCTCTGTGGTCATGTGGCCACAGGCGCACGGAATGCTGTTACCTTCCCACCAAAGGTGGTCTCTATTTTTCTACTTGTGTTTTTTACGTGTTTTCAAACTGCTAAGTTGGCAGAAGCTGGGACAAGTAACGGGAGCTCACCCCGTTATGCGGCACTAGGGATTTGAACTGCTGAACTGCCGACCTTCCTTTTTTTTTTTTCAATTGACAAGCTCAGCATCTTAGCCACTGAGCCACCATGTCCCTCTAACTTACTACTCTACAGTTCTCTAATTCACTATATTTATGCTACTACTCCATTCACAGGCACTCTACCATAGTTCTATGAAGGCCATTCCAATGCTTAATAGCTGGTTTTGCCAGGAAGCATATAAATATAAATGTTTATATGCTTTAAGCAGATAAAACATCACTTTAAAAAAATCACCTCACTTGTTCACATCTTGCCAATAGTTCCAATCCAAGTTCACCCCCTCTTGCCTGTAGAAATCCTTTAGGCAGTTGCAGAATGTTATTATATTTGTTCAGTTTTATCTTCTGCAAGTCTGACTCCTTACTGCAGCTATCATGAAGTGTCTTCATGATATAAACCCTGCCCTTTGCGTATTTGCATGTGACATGCAATACAAGTAAGGCAGGGCAGAACTTGTCTTGTGACTCACAACGCACATTAACATGGTTAAGGACAGGCAGCCATGCTTATAGCATTTGATTTCCTTGTAGAATATAGTTCCACAGCTCTTCTTCTTTTTTTTTTTATCATGGCAGTTCTCCTTTGAACTTTGGAGGCTAAAACATATAAAGCAGTGATGGCTAATTTTTTCCGGACTGAGTGCCCAAAGCACATGCTGCGCGCCCAAACCCCCCAAATGCAATGCGCTCCACACATGCATCTGTGCACCCGCATGCACTTGTGCCCCCCCACCCGCCACATAGTGTGGCAGAGACCCGAACACCAGCTGGCCAGCAGGAGGTGCACGTGCACGTGTGGCAGAGCTGAGCTAGGGTGACGGCTCGCATGCCCACAGAGAGGGCCCTCCGTGCCACTTCTGGCACGCATGCCATAGGTTCGCCATCACGGATATAAAGAATGGTTGCTGGAATTGGGTATGTCTAGTTTAATGAAAAGAAGGACTAGGGGTAACATGATAGCAGTGTTTCAATATCTCAGGGTTTGCCACAAAGAAGAGGAAGTTAAGCTATTCTCCAAGCACCTGAGGGCAAGACAAAAAACAATGGATGGAAACTAATTAAGGAGAGAAGCAACCTAGAACTAAGAACTAATTTCCTGACAGAACAATTAACCAGTGGAACAATTTGCCTCCAGAAGTTGTGAATTCTCCAACACTGGAAGTGTTTTAAGAAGATATTGGACAATCATTTGTCTGATATGTTTAGGGTTTCCTGCCTGAGCAGGGGGTTGGACTAAAAGACCTCCAAGGTCCCATCCAACTCTGTTATTCTATTATATTCTAACCTGTTCCACCAGTTACAGTCCCCCACACCAGAATACTCTCTAACCATTTTTTCACAAGTATCTCATCAAAGACTTTGTTATACACTTTACTGAGATTAAGGTATACTACATGCACAGCATCTCTTGATTTGTGAAAGTGGTGGTGACCTAGTTATAAAATTATAAAATTAGATTTGATCTTGACAAAAAAAATATGTAAAATGAATCCTACATTTTTCACAGTTTTTTTTAAAAAAATTTGGACCCATGTAGCTGATCTGGCCTTTCTTTTCTCCATTTCCCATTATTAATCTTAACTGCTTCAATTAACCACAAAGAAAATAGCTAAATATTGGGTATACCTGTCATGGACATTATCAATGGAGCCTGAATAAATAATGATAAGGATAGAAATGTTATGCAGAGAGAAAAAGTCAGTCTGAGAAGAATTTAAATGTAGCCTGGTACCATGCATTTATTTCTTTACTCCACCGCTGTCACCATGCTGATGTCCATACAATGCTGTAAACAAAATTATGGATTATTGGGGAAAAAAGTCATGTATTAATGGATGCTGTTCAGAGACACTTGCCTGCTGACTCCTCCAGCAAGTGAGAGCAGTGAAGAACCATGCAATGTTTGTGTATCATATTATTTCCCTCAATGTTGGCACCTACAAGATGCTTGGATTTCAACTGCCAGAATTCTCAGTAATGGCTCATACCTAGAGGGCATTTGGAATTAAGAAGCTGATGTAGCACATTATTCCAACCAAAGTTTTTTTTTCCCCTTTTGGAATAAACTGTAAGGGGAGGGAGAGGAAGACATACTGTAAACTCATGAAAATAACTTTCCCCTTTGTTTCACATTCCATTGTTATCTGCTCAGGGCAGGACAGGGGCAGAGGAGCAAGTGATGAAATTCACATCATAATGCAAATCTTACAGCTTATGTTCTTTCATTCAATTTTTGGCACGCAAGTACAAAAGGGCAAGGTTTGCACTGTGATGTTATCGTGTATGTGTTGTCATTTTTCCATCACCTTGGCTAGCTGCAGATACCTCTGCTAGTTAAGTAGCAGTCCCATTTTTTTTGTTTTGCTTTTAATGGTGGTAGATTTTAGATAGAATGACATTGTCTGGGACCCTGAAAAGCTGTTACCTGTCAAGAGAGATACCTCTCGGCAGAATAATTGATTTGACTTCACTTTCAGTGTTCATTGACTCTAGAGCTGAGGTCTGAATGGCAAAACGTTCCACTTATATTCCCAGCTTATATTGCATACGCAGTCATTTGGGAGTAAATCAGATTGAAATAATTTTCAAAACATTGTTATATTTTGGCTACTTACTGAAGGCAATTATATTCAGGTTCTCGTTATAAAAAACCCCAAACTAGTTTACAATAAACATAATACAGAATAAAAATAGACTAAGAAGTTTCACACCACCATTTCCATCACCCAGTTCCTCACCAAATAAATTTGAGGTTTGAAATCTTTGATCATTATAATGCCTTATATATTTGCATTCTAATTCTAGAATTAGAATTCTAGAATTCTAATGCTCATGAAAAGCACCTGTGACCCAATCAACATTTACTGACCAACAGAATGTCATCTATTGTCCCCTTATCCATACAATGAATTTCACCCCCACCCCCAAACTCCCACAATCATAGTATAACAAAAATATAAATAAAAGGCTACTGTCCTCTACTCCAAAATATTTGATTTTCTATTCTTGGATCTCGGACTAAGGATGTGATTTGAAGAAGCAATGCTGAAGAACACAGGGAGTAAAAAATGGAATTTCCCCAAACCTATGAACACATAGTTGCACTAAAAAGCTTCTTTGTTATACAACAAAAAGCTTTTTGCACTACTTATGACCATAGATGTATATTGTTATAGCGGATGAATTTGGGAGATGGATATAAAGGAAAATAAATTTTAAACAATGTACCCAATTAGAGACCAGCTGCAGAAATAACACAGGGAACCTCCCTTGGGGAAGAAGACAGAGACAAGTTTCATTCTAGCTGTTGTGTGATGGCTATGAACTAGGAGTAAAGCAAGAAAAAAATTCCCTACTATGGAAAAACAAATCCTGGAAATGTCACAAATCAAAAGAAAAATTAGCTTAAAACCAATTCAATTCTTCAGGAAATTCAAAAATAGCTCACAAATAGCTCACAAATGGATGACATTGTGGAAACAATCTAGTTTGAAGCTGAACAATCATTAAAAACACAGATGTGGGGTTTATAAGCATAATGTGAGGGTTAGAAAGACCAAGGTCAGATGCAAATAGTCTGAAATCAGATGTTTCTGTGTTATACTATACAGATGTCAACCACAGTATTTCCTGAAAAATAACCAGTTCTCAATCCATTGGGTATATAGGCAGGAAACCTAGATGTTAAGATTTCAGACTTGGGATATGGATACACATACACAAAAATACTGTGTGTGTGTGTGTGTGATTTTGTTTTAATTATTTGATTACAAGTAATTATATACAAATTCTAATATATATAATAAAACTAGCTGTGTCTTGAATCTCTAGTGTTAGCTTCCCATTCAGTCATTCACCCAGTGCCTCTCTGCTTTCCTCAGAACTGGAAGATTTTAATTTTTCAAAGACCTCCAAGCATAACAACAATTTTGCAAGGATTAGTTGGGTCTTGCAAAGACTTCCTATGAATGAGTTCTGACTTACATCTCAGGAAGGCCATTGATAGCTCTTAGAAACCATATCGACCATCCTTCTACATATCCATAGAAGAACTGGATCCCTTGCTTATTGGATCATTCATCTCTAAGTTTACAGAGATGAATTCTGTTGCCTGTCACCTGCAGCTTCCAGTCATAATAACAATACTTCTCTTCTACCATGGGGTGGCTCAGAACAGAATTTTGAGCACATAAAGGAGTTATTGATGAGATACTTGGAACTGAAATGTCTTCTCCACCTCCCATTATATTCAACAAGGGATGATCTTTACTCTTTTCCCTACCTATACTCATTTTTGAAGGGAGAGGTGATTGCAGTAAGTTACAGACTAAGATAGGCTTACTTTTGAAACCCTGAGCCTTGATCATCCCAAAGTTGCTTTTTGAAGAGGTAACTGGACTTTCTGGTTTTTCTTTGAAGACATTTCACTTCTCATCCAAGAAGCTTCTTCATCTCTGACTGGATGGTGGGGAATGGAAGGATTTATACTCCTTGCAGACAGCTGGTTATTTGCATTCCTTTACCCGGTCCTTAAAGTCACTTGGAGGTTTAACTGTGCCACTTGGAGGTTTATTTGTATTCTTGGAACTGTTGGAAGGACTGTGTTGTAGATCGGAGAGAGATGATGTCATATCCCTCCCCCTTTGTTGAGAGAGGGCTGATCAATTTTGATATAGATGGCCTCTTTGAGTCTTGATGCAGCTTATTCTTTTCTATCTGAATAAAGAAAAACTAAAAAAATAGAACACAAAATGACATGTCTCAGCCTAAATGCATCAGAGCACATCTGTAGCAGGGGTGAAATCTACTTACCTTCCCTACAGATTCGGAAGTGGGCATCACATCCACGTGTGTCCCTCAGCGCATGCGCAAACCTTTCTGCGCACGCACAGAGGATAAAAAACAGGTTATTTCCTGGTTAAAATCAGAAAGTAATGACAACCAGGTGGGTGGGCGGAGCCTCACACTGCCGTCGCTATTGGTTCTCTGAACCACCCACCATCGCTACTCGTTCGGCGGAACCAGTCCGAACCGGTAGCATTTCACCCCTGGTCTGTAGGTTTAAATCACCTATACTAAAGAAGAATGTGCAAGTCACTTCCTTTCTACATGTTCCAACTTCATGAACACATCTTTGCCCTAGATAATATGATGATGATGATGATGATGGTGATGATGATGATGATTGCCTCAAATCAATTTATTGCTGAAATACATGTTCTTGAATGAAAACTAATCAGTGGGAGAAGAATGATGGGGACAAATGATCTTATCCGTAATTGAGTATAAATAAAATGGTTTTGCACTAAGACTGTATTAAAGCTCCCGGTAAAGTTAGAAGTGCAGGCATTGCAGAAAAAAGTCATGATGTCATCTGAAGTATTGTATTGATTTGATATGTGCTGATGCTTTGCATAACCTGTAAAATACATATAAAATTCATTAGTACATGTATTATTCTAATGGTTTTTTTCTGACATTTGCAGTGTAAAGCATGACAGTGGGTATTACTTGTTTGCTTTTACATGTTTGTTTATATACATAAATATGCCATTGTGTCTTTAGCTTTAGCTTTCCATTTATATTATTTTGTAGAATTTTGGATTGGGGTAAGGAGAAGTTTTAACCAGAATGATTACCTGGAGAAGGACCTAATGGACAATCAAGTTTATAAACGTGATTTTGGTACATTGTGACCCACACATTTACTTCACAAGCTGTGCGCTAGAAATTAGCGCTAATGTCTGATCTAATAAGAGATGCCCTTTCCATGATGTCCAGTTGCCTGGAGGCGGTACGGGCCTGGATGGGTAGAAACAAACTCAAACTCAATCCCTCCAAGACTGAGTGGCTGTGGATGCCGGCATCTCGGATTTCAGAAACCCCATCACTTTTGATGGATGGAGAAAAACTTGCCCCCATTGATAGGGCTCGCAACTTGGGTGTCCTCCTGGATGCTCGATTGTCCCTAGAAGACCATCTAACGGCTGTGACCAGGGGGGCCTTCTCACAGCTTCGCCTGGTGCGCCAGTTGTGCCCTTTCCTGGACCAAGATGACCTTCGCACAGTCACTCATGCCCTGGTTACTTCCCGCTTGGATTACTGCAATTCCCTCTACATGGGCCTGCCCCTGAGATGCACCCGGAGACTCCAGCTGATCCAAAATGCAGCCGCACGGGTTGTTACAGGAGCCCCTCGTTACTCCCATATAACACCCCTCCTGCGTCAGCTGCACTGGTTACCAGTGGTTCTCCGGGTCCGCTTCAAGGTACTAGTTCTCACCTATAAGGCCCTACATGATTTAGGTCCAGGATATTTACAGGACCTTCTCCTGCCTGCTTCCCACCGTCCTGTTCGCTCACATAGGG